>JACSVZ010000006.1:2105124-4797748 GCA_014706295.1 Lycocorax pyrrhopterus obiensis | reverse complement strand
GTACCCTCACTCATTACAAATGTATCATTTATGATTGATTCATATTGTTGAGCACTTCTGCAGAGTCCTCGCTTTCCTCGCACAGTGCGCAGGGCCAAAATCAGATTGCAGCAGGTCAGTGAGGAGTGCAAAGAGTGACTCAGTAAATGCCATAAACCATCCTGGGTCTGACTCCTACCTTCTTGTGTAGCAGGGAATCAAATTCACAGGGACAATGTGTTCCAAAATTTGGTTTAACTTCACTTGTCCTTTTTAGTGGTTTTAGAATTTATGTGGGGATATAGTACTTTGCGCACATGGTTTAGTCAGAGTTCATAGCAGTCATCTGACAAGAACAAGGCATTGCTCTTTTAGTTGCTTTCACATCACTGCATGTCACAGCAGCTCTGAGTGTCAGGAGGCTACTGAGGGGCAGGCTAGGAGAATTCCAGAGACACGGAGAGATTAAAAATATGTTTTTGAAAGACAGCTTATGAAGTAATTAAGTGAGCACGGTATGGTGCACTTAAAACAAAAAAGGAAAAAAGAAAAAAAAGTAAGAAGGAAAGGGAAAGGAAAGGAGACAGGAAAAAGAAAAAAAGAAAAAAGAAAAAAAAAGAAAAAAGAAAAGGAGAAAAATTAAAGGAAGGAAAAAAGCAGTCCTGGCTTCAACACATGCCAACTCAGGTAGCACATCAAAATGGACATTTGGCAGGAGATGGATGTTAGATGAAGCAAATCCCCTAAAAAGTTCTGCTTGAGCATCTGCCTGTGTAATAAACTTTGAGCAAGGAGAGCAGTATGACCCTGTGATCCCTTTCTATCAAGGGCAGCAGCTTTGCAGGGGGATGGCATTTCTCAGGGAAGCGATGTCAGCTCGCGAGTCTGTTCCACTACCATGTGCCTGTCAGCTGCTGGAACAGAGCAGCCCAGCTTTGATCTGAGAGAAGCTGGCTGGGAACACTGGCTGCTCATCTCATTTTAATTTTGCAAAATTACAGCAGGTAGCTCCAATTTCACACCCGGCTTCCCTCACAATGTCTCTTCTCAGTGAAGGTCACAGCCTGCTCTGGATGCACAGGCTGGATTTCTCCTCCAATCTTGCCATCAGAAGCAAAAGCAAGATGGAACAGGTGCTTTCTGTGAAAAGTCTGTCTGTCCCGTGCTCAGGTGTGTGACTGGGGTTTGCAAGATGCCCAGGCTAGCTTTAAATTAGTTGGCTTAAATCCCCAAAATATTACAGACAGTGGATTGTGCAGTTGAGGTTACAAAATTCTCTTGCTGTCCTTGAACTGCATTCAGGTGCTGCCTTGTGCTGGGCTCCTGTAGTTCCACAGCCATCACTACCAATATTTGTCCAGCAGGGGTTTCTAAATGGGTTCCCATGGATGTACCAAAATCACAGGCCCACTATTCGTGCAAAGCCCAGCTCTACATTGTGTATGCTTGCCACCAAGTCCCTGAAACTGCCCTGCCATGACTTTTCTCTGATTTTTTTTCCTCTCTACCCCACCACGTGATGGTGATGCTTTATCACCAACTACAAGTAAGAAAGTAAGTAAGGTGGTATCTCAAGATATCACCTTGGGATGGGACAGACAACTTTCTAGACCTAATGGACTTTATTGATCAGGGATAAAAGTCAAGAGTTTGAATATAGTTACCTACCATCATTTTAGGTTGTGTGGAGCATCCTGACTGCTGCTTCAGCTGCTGCTCAGCAATGGCAATGGGCCAGGGTGCACTTTTAGCTACAATTACATTAAATATTAAAATTTAACCAAGACTAGCTACCACAACAGTTTTCTTAAAGGCAGTCACTGATAGAATTCCCTGCCTAACTCTCAAGGTCTCTAGCAGGATTACAAGCCAATAAATTCTGAGGCAATAATTGAGAACAGCCACCATAACAACCAATTCAATTATATTTGCTCAAAGGATGAAAGATTCAATTCATTGGATCAGTGGGTGAATTTTTCTCCGTACTTTCTGTGTTCTCGAGGGGCGCATGGAGAGCAATATTTGCTGGTAATATTTTACCAACAAACCAGAGTGGGCAGAGGAGCAGTCAGAGCTGCCCCTAACATTAATTTTCCATGGGTGGCAGAATGCTCAGCTCAGGTAAGGAAACCTTTAACATGTGTATAGTTCCCTTCAGGGGGACGGTGGACACATCCTCAATGTGATGAGAGAGGGACGAATCAGTTTAGCACAAAGCAAGGTCATGAACTGTAAGTGAGGGTTATTTAATGTAAAAGAGGGTAAAGTGAGGGTAATTACCATCACTGCTGTGAACACAAGAACGCTTTTCCCCATAAAAGCAATACTTGTAAATTTACTCTCTGCCCACTGAATTTGAAATCTCAAAGAAGGAGTCTCCCGGAAATTCCTGAAGTCATGTAGAGTAAGACTTGATCTTAGAGTGCACAGATGAGATGCACTCCAATATCTACAAGAGGAGATGGTTGTCATCTCTGAATTATTCACAGTAACATCACCTGTGGGTAGAAAAATGCATCTTTCTATTTAAAAAAAGATCACAATGAGCGTGTACTCTGAAGAGATCTCTCTGAAGTGTTCACTTCAAAAATATTTTAATAATGTGACGGTGGGGCGGCTGAAGCATGCAGTCCATGAGGAGAAACTGAGGAACTGGGTTTGTTCAGCCTGAAGAAGGGAAAGATGTGGGGGGATCTGATGGAGGTTGGGTCAGTGAGAAGACACAAGTCAGACCCATCAGCAGTGTCTGGTTGGTCGTTAAGAGACAACAGCATAAATTGAAGCAGGAGAGACACAGACTAGATACAAGGAAAAGTTTTTCCACTACATGAAGAGTCATCTGGAACAGCAGCTTGCCCAAGGAGCTTTTGCAACCACTACCCTTGGAGGTTTTCAGTCCTGACTAAAAGAGGACCTAAGAAACTTGGTCTGACCTCAGAGCTGAGCTGACTTTGAGGAGGATGTTGGATTAGACACCTCGTGATGGCCTCTCCATCATAAATTATTCCACAGGTCTACCATTCTTTGTGAAAAACAAAATTTGTTTTATTGATGTTTGTCCTCCTTCAGGCAGATTGCCTACCAGTTTTCCAGAACATGCTCCCAAATTTGAAAAATGGCTGATGAAGCTAATCTGAGAATAAAAAGCGCACAGAGTGTGAGACATGACAGAGAAAGAACATCCTCAGAGTCAAGAGGACACATTTTGGGATGCTCAAAGCCTTCCCACCAAACCTAACAATAATAGTGTTCTGTAGTGATTAAAAATAATGAGACACCACCGATTTTTTTTTGTAGTGTTGCACAGTAATAGAAGATTTTTTAAATCATACACAACACAAAAAGAATGAAAAGCATAAAAAAAGGATCAAACCCCAGACTTCCTAAATACCCTAAGTAATAATACTAAGTAATATCTTTATCATTTTTGCAATAAAGTTTGGAAGTATATTAGAAACATTTGCTGACATTTTCTGGAAATAGATGATTTAGCATTTCAAACATATCTAAGAAGTACATATGGGAGAGAGTGATATTTTTCTCAGTGGAAGGATGTGTTCAGAAACCATGTCTGCCTTAAATCGATGCATCACACTACGGGATGCCAGTTATTTATTACTAATTGCTTCTTTTCCAAAATAATTCATCACCCTATATATCATTTTTTTAAAAAAAATTACACAGGACTTCCATTGACATTGTGATTGAAAATAGAATTCCCAATGAAATATTGAAGAAAATTTGGTTTTGTTTAAAGTATTCCTTAGATCCAGCATATTTTCAGATCCTTCATAAGAAGATAGCAGTTGTATACTTTCCATCTAGTATATGTCCACCTTTTGAGTATTTTGGGTTTTTTTTTTATACCCCATTGAAAAATACTTGCTGTAATTTACAAAACACACTTTAATCTCTGGTACAATCTAAGGCACCACGAAAGAAAGTGTTCTTATGCATCAGTAGAAGTCAGTCAGCTGTTTTCAGTGTAATAGCATCAAAACTTTTATGTTTTATGAGAAAACATTGACGTCCTAACATCTGGTTAAATGTTGCTTTTTTTTTTTAAATAAAGCTTAATGATATTGTACACCCTTGGGAAAATTTATAGCATTTCCACTCGTCAGTCTACATTTTCCTGCATGTACCTTATTACTGAAAACATTTTAGGCTTTTAATTTATTTATTTTATCAGGAATAGTTCTGCGTATCTATGGCTCTAGAAAATACCTCAATATACCCATCTTTAATTCAATGTCTATATTCATTCAAAATTGATGAAAATATGTCACTTTAAACATAAAATCATCTCAACACCTTCTGCTTTTTTAGTGGGCTTAGCAGCTTCTGTGCTAAGTGAAGAACAAAAGACAATCCTGCCTTGAAAGAGGAAAATGATAAATCCTACAACCATCTCAAATACAGCTGGCATTTCACAATAATTAACAGGGAATGACTCTTCATGGAAAACATAATTACCCTCTGAAAAAACAATTTGAGGGTTTCTGCCAATAACAACCAAAGGAGAGAGAATACATTCCAAAAGAGCACTTGCAATATCCTTTCTTGGAAAAATTAAAATCAGGTGGATTCACATGAAAAAAGGTACCCTTTTGTCCTGATCCTGGAGAGAGGATTGACTTCACTTACATATTTCTCCCATGGGAAAACTAGAACATCCATAATGTGGTGGAGGTGCATCCTAAAGCACTTTTTCAGTGCAGTTTTCATTTTTCAGGTACTGTGTCTATGGCATAACGCTGAACATTACAAAAGTGGGCTCAGTTTCAGATTTAACAGGTTTTTTTTCTGCTCAAGCTTGTAATCAGTGTGATACAATTTCTTGTTCTCTTGGTAGCTTTTGGTCAGGCATTTGTTTTTGGTTTATAGACATTCTGAACTGGTTTTAGATTACCGAATGCAATATTTCTCTTTACTCTTCATACTAAATTGATAAAAAGTCAGATATCTGATGGGATTTTGCAAAAATGAATTCATTAAGCTAGGAAGAATATTAATTGATCAGGCAAATTGCATATCAAAAAAGTAAAGTTCACTTTTTTGTTTGTTTGTTTGTTTGTTTGTTTTTCTTGGAGGACGCCCTGGAGTAGTATTCAGCTGCTCTCTTCAAATGCAGAGCAAGACTGAACAACTGTTAGGAAGAGGCATCAAGCAGAAATAGTTTACATAGCTGACAGGGTGCTTAGGGTGTAATTAATCATGCTGGATTTTTTTGATGGGGAAAAAATGCAGAAAGTATTCTTTGAGATTGGCATAGAATTGTTAATAATCGTAAATGGCAAATATCTTGATTTTATGTTTCAATGAGGCTCATGCGTGCAAAGATTTTAGGCATATTAAGCAGTATTATAACAAAGAAAAAACATTAAAAGTCAAGTCTAGAAATTAGCCAAAAGTATTCATTATATTTATAGCGTGGAAATCAGAGCACCCAATTCCAGGTTGCTCCTCACCTTTATTAACTTTGGACAAGAAAGCTCAATGCACACATTTCCATTAGATAATTACATCAGGAACAGAGTTCTAGGCACCTTCCTTAGGGAAAGGCAAGGGTAAGCATATCAAAATTACCACTTTTCTTGGGGTCTGAGAACCAAAACTCTGACGTTCCATGAGTCTCTGGTGCAAACAATGTTAGAAACTGCTTGACCTGACCAGTTCTTCTCTGTTCTCTACCCAGGTCATTGGTGGATCGATATTACCATAATGTTAAATTCATGAGCATTTTCAGTCTTAGGAGCCCCATTCAAATACTTTTCTACAAAAAATAACTCACCTTTCTATCTGTTGGTTATATAGTCCTTGATGTCACAAAACTATGCACTTTGTGTGCAAGGGGAAGATGCATCGTGTGCTTGTTAAGGGTTGCAAAGATCAATCCTCAGATGAGATCCCAAACAGGAACTGTGATGGTCCTTTATTCTGCATTTTATTGATGTCTTATAGGTTTTTAATGTAGGGATGGATTAAACGGAAACAAGGCACTTATGAAAACATTTTAAAAATTAGACTTCATAAGAGACATTCCCTGGCATCAGGAACCAATTTAAAAGTGTTCACTGCCTCTGCAGCCAGCTGCTTTCCCCTTCAAAACAGGGTGGCTGCACTCAACCAGACTACTCAGAGTCAACCCTGGAATTTCCTACGCACCAAACTCCAATGGGAATTATTCCTTAAAAAAATCGGTTTAAAAAGATTGGATTAATACCAGGGAATATCCTGACAATGGCAGGGAAGATTGTCACCAGGTGTGTTTGAGTTTGCCACAATGGATTTGGGAGCACAACCACCAGACAGTGACTAAAGCTGATCTGAGACAGATCTCCTGGGTGGTCCTGTCTGCCTTTTGTATCAAGGCTGAAAACCCTCCAAGGTGGGATGGATGAAACATCTATTCATCTATTCTATAAACATCTATTCAGTGATTGCTGTTCTTGGTCTCTGATCTCAGCTGAGTCTCAGTGTCTGTGGCTGAATATTGTCAGTCACATAAAGTTACACATGAAACACTCAATGAAGGTTTCACAAAACACTGGACTCTATGGATATTCAGTATATTTTCCATTTGTGTGATAGTTACATCCAGAGACATCTTTTTTTTATTTTAATTTTATTTTGCCTTTAGACATTTGCTAAATTTTTACTTAATGCAAGTATTTTTTAGATGACGTAATATGGGGTTTTTAAAAGTATATAGAAATAATTTTAAGGTTGAAATATGGCTTTTCATTTATATACACATATTATTCTTTTGTCTACAGTCAGTTCTTAGGGGACTGACATATTTAAATTCAGCATGCAATGGCCTGGCTTCTTAATCCTACCATAAAGGCTTCTTTTACATGAAAATGAGGAGTTAAATTCTGCTGTCAGATATGCTGATGGAAGCTTGTTGACATCAGTGGTATGGCACCAGAAGGACCTGGCACTACTTTTGTTCCCTGAATTTGACAGCCCCTAGGAGCATGCAGCTCTTTTCAAGATGAGGATGGTTTTCTCTGTCATATTCAATAATTCAGATGATTTGAACTTAACTGAGCAGCATGTAGGGAATTTACTGTAGATGCTGAGACTACGGGAAAGAACCCTCTGGCACAAAAGTTTCTTTTGCTGTACATTTTATTAGCAGTCTGTGTTGGAGGAGAACTTTTGTTGGTGGTTTTCTTTGCCAGCTACTCATGGACCCAAAGGTGTTTTTCTTTATTGGGTCAACAGGGTTAATGACTTTTTGCTGCATTTCTATTCCTGTTTCATGACAATGAAGACTTCCAGTCAGGACAAAAAACTGGACAAAGAACTAAACAAGTCTCAGTATTTTGGCACTGGAAAGTCCCTAGACAGTATTTCCCCATTTTTATAATAGCAATACAAATAAAATTACCCATAGTGATGTTGTATATACATTTGCAAATGGTTGTGTGGACTGATGCAATCTTTTCTCAACTGTTTTCCTTCAACGTGTCTCCTCTCTGAGTTCATTTATGTCAGCCTCCAGTAATTTTGTACCAGTACTGTAACATTCCTGCCTTTCTACACTACTCAGGTAACTCTGTGACATGATAAGCAGAGATCCACCAGAAATTTAGAAGTTGGAGTGCTGTGTTGGTACAAAGCCATAGGGAAACCTTAGAGAATTGGCAATAATACTTAAAATTTATCTTCTTCCAACTACTTCTTTAATTCCAAGGCCTGCAATCCAATTTCCAACCTGACAAAGGGTGCGCTGGGAGTTTCAGCACAGAGGCTGGGGACGGATTACTCAGTCAGGCTTTTATTACTCAGCTTGTGACAGTCTGGAAGAGCCCCATTTGCCAACCAGACTCCTGCTGTGCTGGGAAACTTTTTCTTATGAATAACAAACTGAAGCTGATGGGTAAACTGGGATAAGTGAACTACTCACCCAATTGCATGTGGAATAGCTGCCCCACAATTAACAGGCCATACTCCACCTACCAATCTTGCACATTTTAAGAGACAGCAATTTCTGCTTTAAGGAGGTGTCTTTATGACTGAACCCTAAGAATTTGCCTGCCTGAGCTTCAAGTTGATAATGCAAATGCCATTCAAAACCTGACAGGTTTAGCTTAATGCTATCTTAATTTAATATACAGATGTCTAAATACACATAAGCTGAGAAACTCTTTGTCCCAGTGTATTTTGATGTTGAGTGCTTGCATAAAATTTAAAAAAAAATATGAAAAATTAATGGAAGAAAAATCTACCAGAGGAGATCTCTGCAACAAAGACGGCTGGAAATTGGAGAGTTTCGGGAAAGTATCTCTGCACAATTACCTTTTTCCTACACTTTTCTTCAGGTGTCTTCTACTGGCCATTTTATGTAGTTGTATGAAATGGACCAGTGCAATATCACAGAATCACACAGAACCATTTTGGCTGGGAAAGACCTCCAAGATCAAGTCCAACCTTTGACCAAACACCACCCTGTCAGCTAAACCATAGCACTGAATGCCATGTCCAGTGGTTTCCTGAACACCTCGAGGGGTTGGTGACTCCACCACCTCCCTGGGCAGCCCATTCCAATGCTTAGCAACCCTTTCCATGCAGAAATTCTTCCTGATGTCCAACCTGAACATCCTCTGATAGAAGAATATAGAAGGTTCGTCCAAAAATGGGTTCTGGACTGGACCCACTGAACAGTTCTGCAAGGTCTGAGAGCAGCACTGCTCCCTTTATGCAGCACTAATGTTTGGTCAAACAAGCCCCCAAGGGGAAAGTGGAGATCCCTGCACAATGCCCATCCACCTATTTTTTATAAGTGGTGATGTAATCTGTGCAAGGTTCAGGGTTATATCAGTTCTGGGCACTTCAGCTAGTTATGCTAAATTAAACCATCATGCATACACCTATTTAGAAATTAAACAAGCAGAACGAGCTTGTGTGCATTGTGCACTACTCCTGCAATTTTCTAATCTTTTAATCTTAAATCTCCAGAATAGACTTTTTTCTTTCATTTTAAAGAAACTGCCACCATATCTATTACTGTTATGGATGACTTCTCTTTAAAAACAAATTCAGTCCAAGAGTTCAAGCTAGAAAATTGTATTTTGGCTGAATGGGAGAGTCTTGTTCTTTAGAGGCAGAACATTAAGACAGCGATGGCTTGGGGATGTATCTGTAAAAGACATATTGATTTTTAATAAATATAATGTACCAGTCACTTTGTAATAGCAAAGACATGCAGCACAGTGCAGGCCTTCTGCTCTTTCTAAATGCATTCATATATATGTACTGACATATATATGTTTATAAACCAATAAGAGTACCTTGCACAAAGCAAAAAGGGCATGAGAAATATGTATATATATACACGTATATTAAAAAAATATATATGAGAGGTCTTCTTGCCATTTCTTTTCTCTCCCTGTCCTTTAGAGCTACTTTCAATCACCATGTTTTTTTCTTCCTGAGAGGGAGATGTTTTCAGGAGTGTTTATATATCAGATGTTTCAGAAGGTAGAGTAACAAAAGGAGAGTAAATCTCAGTAACTCTTTATAAATTTTTCTATGACGTGGCTTTAATTTAAACAGTCGAGGATCACAGAATAAAAAAGCAATCTGCTTGTAAACCAATCACTCCCTAAACACCAAAAGCCAGTTTATGTATTTATTTATTCATTTATTAATTGTTATTATTTATATTATTATGTATTTATTAACAAGTCTATGTCCATGAATCCATAAAAAGGGGTTCTGGTATCAAAATAACTTTTTATGGACTGTCCAGAGCACAGACTAGGGAAGTTTAGAAGAGATTTAAATCATAAAATGTCTTAGATCACTTAGAATAACATTTTAACTAATAATGATATTTTAATGCAGATCTTGGTGCTAATGAGTGGACAGAAAGTAATTATATTAGTCATGAAAATCAAAAGGGTTTGATGCAGGGAAAGGTATTGCTGGCTTGGGCTTGTTTTCAACTTTAGGCATTATTGCTTGGGGAAAGGAAATGGAGACAGGGGAGTGAGGAGTTGCACACCACTGGAGGAACCACTAGACAGCAGTGAGGGATCAATAACTTATAACTGCTTCTGCAAATGTCTTGGGTTGAGTTAAATGGATCTTTCCAGACCTTGGAAGATAAAGTGTCCTGATCCCTTTTGGTAGCTGGATACCACATCTTACGGGTATTTTCCATGAACAAACCAGAGTTAGCTAAAAGCTCTTGTTTGGTCCTGTGGTCCAAATGTCTTTTTGGAATAAAAATAGCAAACACTAGGAAAAATGTGTCATGCTCAGCTATCAACTCCTACAGTGGTCATCAGCCTTCATGACCTAATGGAAGTGAAAAGGAGAAGGGAGGAGAGAGAGGGCTTTTCTGTGAGTTTACTTCAGCACATAATAATCCAAAGGAATACACTTTTGATTACTTCACACAGCAAGCAATCATTATGTCCCATATGATGCCACCTTGATTCAGCACAGCTGATAATGACAATATGTCCACAATAAATAAGGTAAAGGTGGCACATTATTCTCTAAGAGATTAGTATTCATTTTGCAAACTGCATTCTAAATGGAAAAGACTGTGTCATTTTAGATTAAGTACCTTTTTGTTTGGTATCATAACAGATGTTTCTAAAACCTATTAAAAAGAATCATAGTGCTGTTTTTGTCTAATAGCAGAAAAAGAAAAAATATAATCAGTACCTTATCTCTACAATTTACCCTTAGAAACTTTCATTAAAGTACCTCAAATCAACTTTCATTTTCCCCCAACTACTAATTTAAAAAATTTTCTTTTCAGAACTTCCATCCACAGATTATTTGAATTATCAGTGTCATTGGTAACAGGTTTCCTTGACTGCTCTTCCAACGTGAGACTATTTTTGCCTGTGGGTTCCTATGTTAAAAGAGCTGTTCTCCCAGAACACCTCTTCTGAGATGTGTGTCCCTGTTCTCACTGCTGAGCTGTAGAGAAGCCACAAAAAGGGCAATGTGAATGGTTTTACGTGTGAGGGGCAATGTTAAAAATTTTTTGATGCTGGTAATTTCCAGTCACTTGTTCATTTAAGAGTGTGCACTAAGTATCCAGATCTGCAGACTTATGAAAACCACACATCTCTTTGAATGCCTTGGTCTATCATTTTGACATTGCTGCATATCCTGAATATCCTGTCAAGTCCATGATAACCAGAATTCCCACTGTTCTTCAACCAAAAAGCTTCATGCTGATGATGGCACTCTGTTCTCACAGCTGTGACTCTGGCCCTATTGCAAACTGAAGATGTGGAGGCTCTGTCTTGAGTTCCTCAGGCAAAATAATCTGAATTCATTTCTGTTATATGTAGCACCCTGCACTGCACAGCCCATGGGCTGGAGGCAGCTTCTACACAGATATTTTATCAAAGGAGTGAGGAGAAGGGTTGCAAAATGATCTGCACCTCACATGTACATTAAGTTACTTGGCCACATTCTCCTGTTCCTCACAGTTCATGCCACTGACTTTTTGTAAGTACAAATCTTTATGCTTATTTGTCTAAATAAAAACATGGGTTTGCCAACGCCTTCTCAGTATTTTTACAACTTGTTTTTTTGCAATTGTCAATGTCCTGCTAAATCTTCTTGAGGTTTATGGTATGTTATTTGGCAAATAAGGAATGGATAAATGTTGGCTAAGGGTTCCAAGACTGTGATGTGGAAGAATGATTCACTGAAAAACAAGTTTCTGGTTTGATGGCTCTAAAAACATTTGAGGTTGTAGCTCTCAGAAAGAAGAAAAGCTTGAATTGTTTGATGTCAAAACACAGGTAAGTGGTTTGGGAAATTCAGAAGAATAAAAAGCATTGAAATCCCACATTCTGCTTTTCGTGCATCATTAGAGAAAATTTTTTAGAAGCAGGCATCAGTTGGAACAGACATTTGGCTACCAAACATTCAGTTTTTCACATCATCCTTCCAGAACATTAGTATTAAAAAAAAAAGAAAGAAAGAAAAGGAAATAAGTGGTAGTGTTCTAATATAGGGAAGTAGGCTATATGAAAAAGACTTAATCCTTCAAATTGCTGAACAGTCTGGCTATATTCCACTTAAATTTCCATTAAATTCTTGAAGTCTGAATTTAAAGATTTAGCGCATATGAGCCAAAGTATGTAGGACACTTTGGGCATAAAAGGATCAAGTAACAAGAAACAGCAGGAAAAGACAAATCCTGAAACAGAAAGTCATGCTTCGACTGTAGTCTTCTGAACTCCATTCACAAATAACTTAAGACTCATTTAAAGCCTCATTAAAGCTTAGTCCAACTCTCAGAGCTTTTCAGGGCTTTTCTGAACCATGTCTCACAGCCTGAAGAACTAGCAGGAGCAGGGATGTAATGTGTTTTCCATCTGAAAAAAAGGAATTACTTCACTTTGGCTAAAGAGTCTCTTTAGAACACCACTCATTTAGAAATCTGCTTTTGAGACGAAAACAGTGTATGTCTGTGTGTTTATTTATTAAGATTTTAAAGGATTAAGTAAAAAAAAATAGTTATTTATGCCCCTTGGGAAAAGAGGGAAAGAAAGAAAATAAAACTATTTATTTGTAATGCTACTTATTAGAGGAATTTTAAGCTTTTCACTGGAACTCCAAATGAAGACTCTGCCAGACTTTAGAACTTTGAAATGACGGATGAGAAAATGACAAATGCTCCACAATTTGGGGCTGTGGAATTCCTTTGCAAATCTGTTTCCTGCCAGCTGTCTGTCTCCTGAACATGTCACACTGCCTGCTGTTCAGATTGATGCCAAATTATCTGCAATTACAGTGTGTTTAACCTGTAATCTGCTAACACCTCTGAGCTTTGTAGAAGGCAATTTTCAGGTCTAGCAAATCCTTTACCTTCAAGGAAGACTTTCATCCCAGAGGAGGATCATTGGACTGCAGATGAACAAAATTCATGCTCATTCAGCCGGGGCATTGACGCTGTGCCCAGTTTTCCCTTGCTCTGAGCTACACTGCAGTGGTAATATGGCAAAGGGCATCCCATTGCTTTGTCCTAAGAGGAGACCAGTAGCCTCTCCTCCCCTTTGGTGACATGGGGGTGTCAGACATGTGCTCAAAATTCCCATCCAAAGCACAGGACAAAATCTGGATGTGTTGTGAGTCTTCATAAACATGCTGGGTGAAAAGCTGCAGAAAATGTAGAGGACAGCAAAGACTTGCTGCTGAACTGAATGAACTAGGCAAGGACATTCCCCATGGAATACATCAACATTTTTTTATTCCGGAAGAAATTGTCACAGAATTGTTTTCTTTTCTGACATTTTTCCCTTTGTAGAATAGTTATATGGCTTTGTCACAGTGCAAAGATAGATATTCTTCGTGATGCACTGACATTAAAGATGCAGCTCGAACTACTTCAGTGCCAGGGACTTCCAGGAACAGCAGATCTGCAGGCCTGTGGGTGCTCACATTTTGCAAAGTTTCCTCAGAAGGCTCAGCCTTTTCATCCTGCGGTGGAATTTATCTAATTATCCTTCTTAAATTATTGTTTGCTTTTCTTTGGTTTTACCCTGTTCTCATTTGTGTTCAGAGGAGTGAGTAATACTTAAAAAAAAAAAAAAGAAGAAAAAAAAAACCAGCCATGATTTGCCAAGTTTAATTCTAAATCTATCTAGGATAAATATGTGAATTTCAGGGAAAACTGAAACATGACCTTTCATGTTGCTGTGGGTTTTCTTAAGGATTAAGGCAATAAAAGTCATCAAAGTGTTGTGAGGTGGACCTTCACATCCATCTCGCCAGGGGAGAGTAGAGTACACATACATGGCATTGCTCTGATATCTGGGATGAATTCTTCACAGGGAAATATTAAAGGATGAAAAACAAATGTTATTTTAACTGTCAGATTGATCTTCTCGATAGCTGTAATTAATCACGGTTACTGCTATGAAGTCACTGAGAGCTCTCTCTTAAGGAGGTTATATGGTAATGAAACAAAGTTATTCTCTCTCATGTTCCTTTCAGAAATCATCAGCAAATATAAATGTGTATGAGCTGTCTTCCAGATGAGCTTTTCAGGACTTAATAACCCGTTTAAAACTATTCAGTGCTGGCAAAGCAAAATCATAAATGACCTTTGAACCTTGCAAGGACAGTTTCTCTTTGAGCAATTTAGTCTTTGCATATGGCTCAGAGCCATATGTACAGAATAACATTTCACCACCGGATGTCATCTTAGATACAAGGAGAATGAAAGAATCCATCTCTTCTCTGAGTCTGTACTGTTTGTATTGATTGCTGCAAGAGATGTAACATGATACTATAAAAACTGTAGGCAGAGGGCAGTATGACACATCAATAAAGGAGATTTTTATGAGTGGATTGCTGGTAGAAAACTGCTGGCATGACAAAGTTTTTTAGTTCTTGGGTGTGGCAAAGCAATTCCAAGTAATTACTCTTACAGTCCTAAAATATTGAAGTGTTTCAACTTTTATCTGGTCTGAAGTTCAGTTCAGAAACTTTTTGCTGTGTCTTGCAATATGAACAATTATTAGAATCACTAAAGCTGGCAGTTTCTGGGGTTTGAGTAATAAGGCCCAGATTCAGCACATGTTAATGTTATTGCCCAGCACAAATTAAGGTTGTTACCCAAAATACTCCTCTGTCAACCTAAATGCATTTGCATCTCACTCATGCTGACTATCAGAATGACCCCAAGAAATCTTTAGGAGTGAAGATGAAGGCAATCTTCACACTGCTTCATGTTAGGAAAACAAAAGTTATAGGGATTCAAGAAATACTGGAGCTATTTTTGCTCTTCCCTTTCTGTCTCTGGTGGGTAGCTGAGCACTGGCTGACTGAAATAACAAATTACAACTGTATTTCTTTAGGCATTGTCACATGTACATTTCTGAATTCTTATTTGTATGGAAGCACACAGTCCTGATGTTGTAAAGTACTCTCTTTTTTCTCCCCAGAACTATTAAGTTTGGCAAATATACTTTTTACCTTGATTTCTCTCCGATTTATAGGAAATTAACTGCTGGGAAAAGGAGCAGATGCAACATTAAATAACAAAGTGGACCTAGCACCAAAAGACACCTTTCTCAACCCTGTAAGTGCAGCACAGCCATGGTTGATTGCTGCAATCGTAAGGGAAGGGTTCTCCAGTTGCTCCTGGAGATTAAAATCTATCCATGTTTCTGAAGTCTTGTTTAAAGGGTAGGCTAAGGGGAATATTCTTTTTGCCTTAGAGCAAATACGTATTAATCTGTGAGCAACAGTGCATTATCTTTTAATAATTTGATGCTTGATTTCAAAAGTAAGAGCAACCTAGGAATTTGCCAGATCTTGTTTTTTGCTTTTAAAGTTCTTCCCATCTATCTACACATGCATAAAAATCATAGGTTGCCTCTTGCTGACAGTGCAATGCTACCTTTTAATTTTAAAAGACAAAGGTCAGATCTACATGTTTGCTACATTCAGGCAGAATTTCTCTGCTGTATTCTGCTTTCTAAATTCCTGCTGTCAAGAGAAGAGGACAGGTTTCACTTTTTTTGTGTTTGTGTGTGCTGAAAATCACTACTTTATATATATCTAGCATGACCCTTGCTGTGAAAGGAGACAAGGTACAGAACTATTTTTCTCCACAGGTCTGACAAGGCCAACATTTCATAGGTTTACAAGCACAAAAGTTTTTCTAAAAAAAAAGCAAGCTATAAAAAAAACTATGTAATAGAAGGAGTTAAGGAAACAATATTGCAAAGCTGGAAGTACACCAGAATTGTAGTAAAAAATTCTTTTGACAGACTAAAAACTGCTGTTAGCAGGTTACAGAGTGACTTGTGTCACAAAAAGTAAAGTTGATCAATGGCAGGTAGAGGATCTGTAGGTGAGAGCATCAAATAATTTTTTTCAAACAAAATTAGTCTCATGCTTGCAGAATGTAAAGCTGTGCATTGGCCAGCCAAGTTAACACCTATATCCTTCTCTCCCTGTTTGAACTCTGGGATAAAATGTGCTGCATGTCATGAAATACAGGAGAGCCTGCACAAGCTCGTTATCCAGGTTGGAATCAGATCTACTTCCACCCTATCTCCATCTTCTTCCATCCACCTCCATCCTGCAGTTGCAAAATGAGAGTCTCCACAGAGTTCATAAAAGAAAATTAAATATGTGGCTGTGGAGTTGGTGCCTGGAGAATGAGGAATGATCAGGAGTTTTAGATGGAGAGGATAGAGACAATCATGTTCCTGCTTCAGTACTTACAACACTCAGCCTGTTTCTCGGGAAAGATGGAAGAGCTGGAATCACCACGAGTCCAATTTTGGGCATTTTGAGCAGCGTGTAGGGCTAATGAAGGAACTGTGAAGAGCAAGCAGCACTTCTCTGAAGGAAAGAGATTATGGTTTACACTACCCCTGCCCCTCATCATTTGTATGATGTCTTTGTTTAGTGTTAAGTAATGAGGGTTAACAGTACTTATTTGGATTCTTTTTCCTTCTTTTTTTTTTTTTTTTTTTTTTTTTAAATTTAATGCAGTTTCAGCTGAGTGAGTCCCAGGTCAGTCAGCTCATGGGTTTGTCTCAAAACCTGAAATCACAGCCAGAGGGCAGTCTACCAGCAATCCAGGTAGGATTGCATTGGAATTATTTCTGGAATTCAATGGACAGTTATATGAAGTTGCTGCCTCTCCAGTTATCTCACATCCTCAAACACAGCTGAATCCAGTAGCAGCCAGAGATAAAAACACGTCATGGTCTTGTGACTATCAGCTGAACTTTACTTCTTCTAGAGTTGAAGTTAAGTCTTTGGGTGTGTTGTTTCTTGATTTTTTTAAAAATTATTTTCTGATATTTGACCCAGCCATGCAAGTTTTAAAGATTGCAATTCAAAGGTTTGATTGTCTGGGTAATTATTTACTTTTAGGCAAATTGTAATATTCTGCTCTAGAAGCACTCCACATTTACTTTTCACTGAAGTGAATACAAATTGAAAGCCTCTGCATTTGATGTTTGCAAGCTGCTGATTATAGATTAGAGATAGAAAGGAGGAAATCAGTTGCCTAAACAATGAAGCTCAGAGCACATCTAGTCACATATGAAAACAAAAAGCACATGAAGTTTGTAAGATTAACAATTGTTGCTTATCTTCCTTATGCAATTTGCTAAGAAAACATTTTCAGTCAGATAATATGAATAGATGAGGGGACAAGCCTATCATCCTATGTTTAATTGTCCATGGTATAATGCAATAAATCTGTATTCCAAGGAAAGCTTTGGAATGAGATCACTGAATATATTTAATAGTTCTGAAATTATTATTGATTCAAGGATGTTTTTTCTGAATTGTACATATGCAAAGAACAGTTCACACTGGTAAGAGGCCTGGGTGTGATATAATAATCTGCAGAATGCCATCAGTAACAGCCTCTGAGGCCACCATCCCTTAAATGAAAAGCTGTGTCACATTTGCAGACTATTCATTATGCAGACAGACATATTGCTTCCCTTTTTTAGCTGGATGAAAGGGACCTTCCCTTCGTGTTAGACATCTGTGATAAATGCTGCTGTGATGTCATTCTTTATATCTCGATGTCACTGCAGTTTGTATGCCTTTGGCTTCACACAGAGGCATTAGAGCAGGCCTTTAAATCCAAAAATATCAATTGGGATGGGTGTTTGCTAGGTAAAGCACCAACTTGGACTGTCTTAATTTCTTGTTGAGTTCCTCTCCCAACCACATACCTCTGTTTGTGGCACATAGTACATGGTAAATACAAATGGTATATATGATTGCAGTCATAGAGTCAAGACCCAAAGTAATCACCATTATCCCTGCAGTTATTCAGAGTCCATGTTGCTTTCCCACATCTTTGCTAAGCTTTTACAAGGTCTATCCATTCTCTTTCCCCTGGGTCTCTCCCCCTGTCCCCTGGGATTCTTTGTCTCTTGTTTTAACACTCCTTAGTCCCAGCAGTGTATTTTACCACTGCCCACTACGTGTTAGATCAATCCCCCCAACTCAGCTCACACAGGCAATCAAACAACGATCCAGTGGCAATAACTTTTCGTCACTGCTGACCCCAACTACATCACAAATGGTTATTTTGTGATGCTTCAGGACTTATTACTGGCATCCTGAAATACGCAGCCTTGTTGAAACTGTTGTGTGCATGACTGTGAAGGTAATTTCTTTTTCACCATGGTTATATACACCACAGTTCCTGTAAACAAAAGGTTACCTCTGGAACTGGACAGAAATTATTTTAGCATGATGTGCATTGAAGAAGAAAATTTTCCATTTAAATAGTTGACAACAGCTAAAACATTTGAGAAAATGTCACTGTGATCACATTATAAAATAACCCCCAACTATTTCCCTGAGCTGTGTCTGCGGTGGGTGAATGCTTTCTGCCAAATTGATCAAAGTACTTTGGTTTGACCTAATAGCACAGTTCACGTCACAAACTGATCTGTGAGTTCTTCATTTCACAATACATCTACCATGTCCCACATTTCTAGTTTGGTATGGGAAGAACTGTGTAATCTTCCCAAAGAAATGAATTCTCAAGCTGAAAATCTGAAACTATGTGGTATTACAGAAAAAAAAAACCCGAAAACCAAGAAACATTATTTTTTCCCAAAAAGAAATTAATTAGAGATCATCTCATTTAATCCCACTGCGGATATAATTACCACAGTATTTTCTTTGGTCTCCCCACATTGATATGGTCTTCTCAACTGCCCAAGGATTCCATGTCCTATAACAAGATGTTTTTTAGTAAATCTTTGTGTTGAATTTTTACTTATGACTTTCCTTAGCCAGAACACCTTCCTCTACCTTCCAGTGATCCCTTCTATATCTTTTACATTTTTCTATTTTTAAGTGTTATCTATAATTTTACAGTGTAGAGCCAGATGGCACATCCATTATTTTAAGGATTCTGGTAAATAACTGTTTTGTGTTGAACATAAGAACAAGTGCTCTTACAAAAGCATACACTGTGTAATGCTATGATTTATTTTGTAATATGATGAAAAAGGGAAGGCAAAAAACAGTGTGTATGTAAATCAAATAAACCAACCCTTAACTTGTAATTAATATAACTACTATAGTTTGGCAATAAAATGAATATAAGAAATGTATGTGGAAATGTGTAGCAATTAATGTAAAACCATTTGGGTGGGATCAGTGTTTCAGAAGTAAACTCTAGTTTAAGTGGGCAATGCAGAGCTGCCACGAGCGAACTACAAAAACCCCATTTGTGTTTCATTGGTTTCAGATGTATTTGAAATGACAGGAATTGGCTGCCTCCTGGGTTAATGGGCAGAACAACAAATTACATGCCAGCTCGTTTTAAACAAGGGAAAGGGCATCTTTACCTTAAAGAGGGAGATTAAAAGTTTCCAAGTACACTACAGACAACTGCCTGCTGCTTGAAAGCAGAGTGGGTGTATACTGTTAAATGTTTTATTTGCCTTATCGCTGTGCCAGCGAGGACCGGTAGCGCTGGCTCTGGGTGGGTTATGCAGAGCAACTCCCAGCTCATGGTCATTCATGTGAATGCAAAATCAGAGCATGATGGAAGCAATCACCATTTTCTGAGCTTTTGCTTTCCAAACCAGCTACTGTTTGTATTTCAATGATGAGCATGCTTCGCTGGAATTTTCACTTTCTTGCCAAGTGATTTTGGAGAAATGCTGATTTTGACGTGAATCACTACGGTTTGCCAAGCACTGAAAAAAGTTATCAGTCATAGTATTGGAAAATAAATTATGGAAAGTTTTTTAGTTTCTGTGATCTGTGGAGTTGAGGGCTTTCTCTTATGTGATAAAAGACTATTTGGAACAGATCTTATTCCAGAGAAATAATTTAATACTATGTGCATGAGTTGGATTTCCTACACAGGACTGGTAGATATTCCACCGTATGTAGCACCTATCACCAAGGAACACCAAGATGTTTCATGCCAGCAATATCAGGAAAAAAGAGTCAGGAAAGCAGGAACAAATTCTTGGCTTGGATAGTTTAATCTTCCCTAAGTATCATTTTTCTTGAAGCAGTCTCTCATCAGTAATGTAATGGAAATAATAATAGTATTCTTCTCTTAAAGCATATATGTGTGTGTATATATATATATATATGTATATACACATATAGTGGGACAGATAATATAGGTGTTTATGTTGCTGCAGGATTTAAATTTTATGTTTTCGTTCTTCAAACCTTCCTTTATTTTCTCACTGGGAAAGTGTTTACGTTATTTTTAATTGTTCATATTGTGCTCTTGAAAACAACTCCTTCTCTATTTTTTCCAATGTTTTTTCCTACAAAACCAAACCTGTCATATTGGGAAAAAAACCCAATGAAAAATCTTGTGCTCAAAATATTTTCATCTATGTTATACGAAAAAGAAAGATGATGGAATCGAGATTCTTTCTTTCTTTTCTTTTCTTTCTTTCTTTCTTTCTTTCTTTCTTTCTTTCTTTCTTTCTTTCTTCCTTCCTTCCTTCCTTCCTTCCTTCCTTCCTTTCTTTTCTTTCTTTCTCTTTCTTTCTTTCTTTCTTTCTTTCTTTCTTTCTTTCTTTCTTTCTTTCTTTCTTTCTTTCTTTCTTTCTTTCTCTTTCTTTCTTTCTTTCCTTCTTTCCTTCTTTCCTTCTTTCCTTCCTTCTTTCCTTCCTTCTTTCCTTCTTTCCTTCTTTCTTTCCTTCTTTCTTCCTCCTCTGCCACAACACAAGTTGCTGAATATGTTTCTACCCTTTTACTCAGAGGCTTATCCCACCTACCATTCAGTGGTCAACAAAAATATCTTAAAGGTTAATTGCCCTTGCCAACAAAACTGCCCTTGGGCAGGAGGTAAAATAGGAAGGAGCTAAGACAGAAAAACACCTGCAAGAGAGCACTGTGGCATCATGGACCCGTTTCTTATTCCAGGGTGTGTCCAGGATTTAGTTGACTTCTAGAAAAAGTATCATCATTGGATTCCCATGGCCTGGTAAACACATTGTACCGCTCAAGAAAAAACAAAAAGACCTGATAGCAAAGTATGTATTAATGGATCACAGGAAAAATTACAGGAGGAAAAAACACAAAGGCTGGCACTCCATCAATTTCTACATTTTCGTGAATCATTCTCCTGAGACATCTAGGAAGAGCATTTGTGATTTTATCCTGTTAGTATTCAACACATTACAGTGTCATAAAAAAATTGTGACTATTTCTAATGCCTCAATTGCACTATCAACACTTTCTTTGGTAACTAAAGCAGATGAATATGGTTTAGGTTATGGGCCTCCAATTACTGTGATATTTATGGAATCTGTACATAGAGAAATCTGAACATGTCCTCCTAGCAGTTTATTTTCATAACATTTAGAGCAATCTCAGAAATTTTTTTAATGTTATCTTTTCATGCCTGATTCTAAGTTTTCCTTGATATATTAATCCTCTTGTGATATGAGTCACCTGTAACAAGAACCAAGTACCTAAATTTCAGTACAGAGGAGGCAAAGCCAAAGAGAACACACACACATGCTCGTTCAAATAAAACTATTAATTGATGTTTTCAAGTGCAGAAGGTTCAGTGACAGCTTCTGTCAGAGGAAAAACCATGCTCACACCAGCACAAATTGTGTTTGTTAATGACTTTTTACTCTTTTTATGTCTATGTGCTATCTTTTGTTATCATAACAAAATATGTTTGTGGTTAAAATATCTAATCAAAGAACAAATGTTGGAACATGATTTTCAGACACTCTGACATTGGATTACTGTTAAACAACTGAACCACCTTTACTCAATCCTTCCTTTCAAGAGCTGATCAACATTTCAAAGCCTACACCATGTTAATTCAAAGGGGCTGTTGATGAGCATGTTTTGAATATGCATTGTAAATTGTTCACAAGGGATTAATTCCACAGGAAAGCACTGATCAATCAGACATCAATTCCCCTACACTACATTTTTATCATAGATGGTGACAAACAATCCCACTAGAGACTACTAATGCAGTCAGTGAATATGAACCTCTCCATTCCAGGTATTGATAAAGCTATTTATAACAGATTCTTCAGTCTTTAGGTTACATGGGAGAAATTAAAAGTATTCAGTAGTCCTCAGCTTCATACTTTTGTGAAGTGAAAGTGTGCTGGAGTGTAGTATAATCATCAGGGGAAATTCAGTGGAAGAGGCATATTTTGCTATTCCAGTTGTTTCTGCACCCATATATGGTCCTGCTCCAAAAACACAGACATTACATCAGATTGGTCCTAGGTCACCAAGGGTGTGGATTCACCACATCCTTCCAATGAATCCTATCCATGAAACCTTCAAATTTAGAGTCCCATTAAAAGACCTGGAATTAACACATTATTGTAGATACAGAGAAAATAGCCCAGCCCTGAGGTGTTCAAGGCCAGGTTGGATGGGACTTGGAGCAACCTGGTCTAGTGGAAGATGCCCTTGCCCATGGCAGGGGGTGGAATGAGATGATCTTAAGGTGCCTTCCAACCCAAACCATTTTGTGGTTCTGTGCATTGGTGCTATTAGGATTGATGCAGTAGAAACAGTTTTGCTTTTCTAGTTTAAAAATCCCTCCCATGGCCTTTTGTATAAAGTAGACCAGACAGAAGGTTTTACAACTCTTTACATATCCGGTTCCTTTACAGAAAATAAATATTTAAGCAGAAATACTTCTGATGTAAAATCAAAAGGTACACTGTGCAATCAACTCATATGATGGATGTACATAATACTTGATTCTGTGAACAGCAATCACAAAGCCAGGATTGAGCTTCACCATCTCTGTGGTGAAAACCAGTCAGCTCTTAAGAGTGGATGTTGTGGCTATTTCTATGTCCACAGACACAGTGAACATCTATGTCTCCTGGGAACAAAATCCCTGCTGAAATCACAATAAAAGTATCAGTGACCACAAAGTAACTCTGAGAAACACCCAAATCTGTCTTTTCATGGGTCTTAGCTGTTTCATGTGATCATGAGACATAGTAAAGTGAGTATTTTTACCTTGAGTTCCTTTGAAGACCCATTTTTAATGAGAAAGAAGCAGCAACATATGTAAATGACACAAAACAACGCTGCTTAATCTTGTCTGAGAGGGACTGAGCGTTCTTCAGACAGCAGTGACTGCTATGATTTGCTTCAAACATCTGCCCAAAATCGAGCAGCCTTTCAGTATGGGATGAGATGAATAATGTCTCCCTCCTGTATGTGCTAGGCAGAAGCTAAGTTGTTTAATTAAGTCAGACAGACACTCTCTGTGCTTTGGGCTGAGATGATGTGGCTGCTCAAAACACTTGTTTATTTTTAGGTTGCTGCTTTATTCTAGTGCTTTTTATTTAAATAAACTAAGTTAAATCAAAACTTAGTTTTCTACTTCATTTACGAAAAACACTTTTTACCTGGTCCTCCTACCTCCTCCCAAGACCTTCAGGGTCTATGGTATAAACCATAGATAGTATAAAACTTTTGAGACAAAGTTATCTAAAAGCAGTTTTTTTCAGGAGCAAATTTAACAGCCATGAAGCTGCATCTCAGAGAGCTGGAATTTGAGAACAATACATCCAATCAGCTTAATTATATGCTACCAAAATACGGAATTCTTATGAAAGCATCTTGCAACCTTTTCTGGGTAATGATACTTTGGAGTAACCTTTCAAACATATTGACTGCACAATAAAGAAGAAGACAAAAACCGTAGCACCAAGGAAAGTATGGAAGAAACCTGTTAAAAAATAGACATTAATTCCTTTAAGGCAGAACTAATTCTGTACCTTTGTTCAGAGTTAAATGCTTATACCCAAATACTCATTTTGGCAAAGTAGCCTTAATGACTAGGTTCAATTTTGAGTAATTTTGTAGAAAACTTAGAACTCCTGGCTTTCTCAAGATTCAAAATTTGTGTTCAAAAAGAAAAGATTTTTCAACAAAGTTTCTCTGTAGCACTGCTTTAATTCAGCAGAATTGTCTTTGAAATTAAAATGTTCCTTTTTATCCTTCTAATAGTTTTATTCAAATGGAAAGAGAAGTCAATTTTAACATGGCATAGTTGGAAGCAGAGATGAAATGGCAAGACAAATAATTTCTGTTATGTGTATCTATTTGCTTTAGCCTTCTGCATGAAAAAGAAAGAAAAGCTGAAAAGGGGGAAACTACAAAACAAAATAGTGCCCTCTAAAATCAATGTGCTGCCTCCTCGGGTCGTACATCACCTTTTTAGTCAGAAAAAGATCTTTGCAGTCCATCCTTCTCCCTGCATCCCAGAATATCAGCTTATTTAAGACTACATTTATCCTCCTCTCCTGAGTACTTTTAACATGAAGAAAAGCAGCATTTTTTTGTGAATTTTTTTCTACTTTTTTTTTCCCTTTGCATTTTCTAAGCCCCTGTTGACTTAAAACTGGCTCAGGATTTCTTAGAGGCGTGTGTAAAAATCAGTTTTGGCTCCTCTGCCAGCAGGCAGGGTTTGGCACAGAGGGCAGCTGCTTCCAGGGGTGCATCCATGCAGCCCCCTCAGTGCAGCCCCCATTCTGCTGCCTCCCATGCCCTCCCCAGCAGCAGCAGCTGGTCCCAGCTTGGCTCTCCTCAGCCCTGGCGTGGATAAAATGGGCAGCAGGGATGTGGCTCTTGTCTTCTTCCCTACCCCAAGTAATCCCTTGCCTTCTGCAGCTGTCAGCTTTGCCCACGCCTATAGCCAGCTTTGATTCCCCTGAGTTCTCCCCCTATTTATCTCCGGAGTTAATGCCCAGAGTCAAAGAGGATCCCACTGGGCTTTGGCTGAAGTCTCTATGTTACCCTGGGCTCTGCAGCCCTGCACTGCTGGAATCCAAGGTTATACAAGGCCATGAGAGATCCCACTCACTGGAGGAAATAACATTTTCCCATCCCCACAAATTTTCCCTCCTTCCTCCTGTCCCATGTGAGCTCCCAGGAAAAAAAAAAAAAGGATTATTTAGTATCAGCTACACCTGTGTGTTCATCCCTATCTCCCTTTGGAAAGCAACTCTTTTGGGATCAAGTGCTGTATGATCTAATGGTTGATTAGGGATCCGGAAATTCTTGATGGATGCTGTAGCTGGCTCACCTGGCATTGCTATACCATGTGTATCATTACAGGATGGAAGAATACTCTTTTATCACTCCAACCAACACTTCTGAAGTTTCAGAATCATCCTCCAGATACCATTTTTCACATCAGTATTTTCTGTTTAATGTGTCTTAAACAGAATTTAATTTTAGTTTTCTATTTATATAAATTGTAAGCAGAGCTGTCCTTTGTCCCCAGTGCATGGGAAGAAAAACTGCCATTCCCAGCAAAGTCAGTGACCACCTTCCATGGATCCTAAACACTTCATCATCAGACCACAACATTTGTGTGCTTTGCACAGTGGAAGGAGACTGCAGCAGTGTGCCCAGGACCTTGCAGAGCAGCAGAAAGCAGATCTGTTGCACAGAGATCTAAACTCTGCGTGGGGAAAAACACAAGAGGGTGCACCTGCTCGATTAGCCTAATTTATCCCAATTCTCCCATCTTGCGTGTGTCCTTTAACCTTCGACAGTCGCTGTAATTTCTCTGTGTGCACGTTGCCTTTGCGTGTCCTAAAGAGATTTCTACTTTCTGTACAAATCAGAGCGGGGAGTTCTTCCTCCCCCAATTGCTTGAGCAGAAATCTCCTTTTATTTTGTGAAATGCATGGAGAAACTTGTTGCTGAACCTTGGCTTTAGAGTGAATGCTTCCTTTCCCTGTGCCCCCGGTGCAGCACAAGAATCAGATTCGAGACCAGAGCCATTGATGTGAAAATGAGATTTCAGTCAGTTTAGCCGTTTTAAAATTGATTATTTTCTCCTTTTGTAAATGATGTGTCTGATTCCCTAACTTCCTCACTGAACAATTGTTCACTAGGGTATTTATTTTTTCCATTTTTTATGTTTTTAACTGTTCTGACTTCAGCAGAGCAGTGACTGTGTTACGGCCTGACACTGCATAACTGAGAATTCTTTAGGAAAAATTTAAGTTACAATAGCACCTAATAAACTACATTGATACCATAGGAGGGATAGTTTGGCTCTAAATATCCATCTTCTGTGGCCAAAAGAATCCCAGTTACTCTGTGTCTCCACACACTAGAATATTTTCTTCAACTACTACATTTACTTTATGCTAATAAACGCTGTTGCCAGGGAAACAGCCCCTTTTCCCACTAATCAAGCTCTGTTTAAAAAGCAGTAACTTGCAGAGATTATAGTGGTTAAAAACTTGTCCTTGTGGATAGGAGACACTTTATTCTTCAGGCCATCTGCCTTATTTGATGGTTAGGTGAGGTACCTGGCCTCTTAAAGAATTCATCAGGATTTGCTTTTTTTTTCCCAAGGTAATATTTAATCCATCTTTTTCCAGTGGAAAAGTTTTAATTGATCTCTTGCTAAAATACCTAGCTTGATTAAACTGTGCCTTGGTATGCAGGCAGCAGAGTTCCTTCTGCAAAAGCTGGGTGGCTTGGCTGATGACTCTCACATCTCAAAGGCATGTAACATGAACACTAATTTCTGTGGATTCTTTCACAGACAGAAAGAAACCCAAAAATCTCTAGCAACCTTTGCTGAGAATAAAAAATCTGAGAATGACAAAAAAGAGGAAGACATTTCCTTAGCTGCTGAGGTGACCAAGATCACCTCTTTCTTTGTGTTTTCCTCATGACAAGCTCATAGAATTCATTGCTTAACTAACTATAATTATTATTATTGTTATTATTACTAAAATTATTATTAAACAAGGGCTCTTTGGCTGGGGTCACTGACTGTACTCCCCAAGGGGACCCTCAGGGGCTCATTCAAGGCTGGAAATTCAGTGGAAAGCTGGGCAGCCAACGTGATGTTCGGCAGTGAGCAAAGTTCACAAGTGAACACTTGTGACAATCCAGCTCTAATTGGAGCTGACAATGTTTATTTTGTGGAAAGAAACTTCAGATGACAAGAGTGGTTCCATTTGTACCTCACTGAAGTCAGATCTTCCTACTAGGACAGCGTTTGCCCTGTGTGTAAAATACAGTAATTGCTTCTTCCGTTCGTTCTCTTTGAGGACAGATCATCTGTCAGGGATAAGGAAATAGTTTAGACAGGAAATGTTAAAATTCTTCATCTTAGGCTCTGTTTCCTAGAGCCATTTTACATTTGTTTTACAGTCAGTTCTCATGAATATTCATGATGAGTAAGAATACTCACATCGCTGCTTGTATAGGCACACAGAGCCATTTCTACGCAGAGATTAATTCTTATTGACTTTCATCTGTGTTTTCAGTCCTTAAATTAGACAAAAAATAATTAATTTAACTAAATGGCATGGAAAGAAAATAATACATAATTGAATTAGTTCTCAGTTTTAGAAGATTCTGATAAATCCATAGTGTTTTCTCCCTTTTTTTCATAGGTCTGTTGGCTTATTTCATATTCAAAGTGAACTGAAGAAAATTAAAGTTTTAAGTTCTATTGGTTTAGATACCTATATGGCAAGTATGTCACTTTTGGTCATGGAAGGATACATTTACTAAGAATTTGGTGAGCCTTTGTCAAGTTCTGAGTAGATCTGATGAATTCAGAGATATATTCTGCTAAATTTTAATAACTTAAAAAAGGAAAAATGAGATAATGGTGACAGCCAGGATTTCTAACATTAACTCTGGAGCAAATGTGACAGTCAAAAAGACCTGGAATTCCATTTTCCTAGACAAAATCGGCTGCTGCTGCTACAGTTGCAGAAGCATAGAGCCTGGGTTTGACTCAGAAGTCACTGAAATAATCATTTTGTGTAGAACAGAGAGGATGAGTTCCCAGCTGGGGACTGCCATGCGTGAAACCCTGTGTGTCCTGGGTTGCAGTATATTCTATTACCATCCTCATGAGCTGTTGAAATCAGGTGGGGCAGTGTTTTCCTTGCCTCCTCCCTCCGGACTATCTTCTGTTAATGGCCCATCAATGCTCTGCCCCATGACTCAGAGTTAACTCCCTCTGGACTATCTTCTGTTAATGAGCCCAATCAATGCTTTGCCTCATGACTCATCATCCCATTGTGAGATGCTCCACCCAGAAGGAGGAACCAAGCATCCCATCCTGGATATCATCTGAGATTCTGAACACCAGAAATCACCCTTCCACTGGATTCCCAGAGCACAGGAGCTACACAGCCACCACTGGACCTTCTGAGGAAGAGCAGACCCTTCTACAGGACCACTGCTTCAACAGAACCACATCCATCACTTCAGGAGGACTGCAGCCACCATTTTATCAGACTGCTACCACCACCCTGACTAACAGGGTGTCAGGTTATATCCTGACTCTGTCAGTTTAACCCACTGTTTTCTGTTGTGTTTTTATTTTTATTTCCCTATTAAATTGTTACTCTGACTTGGTGCCTCCCACGGGTTTGTTTTCAAACTAGTACAACTGTGCCATTCCCAGCTCTTGTGCAGCTCTCTCTGAGGGTTCTGCTGCAGCAAAGCTGCCATGTTAATGTGAGCTGCTGTGCCTGTGCCCAAATATAACCCCGTGCTCACTCCAAGGGGGAGTGGGGAGTTCACTCACCTCCTTCCTAATGCAGCCATTAAACCTTCTCTTTGCAGAATGAGGCAGCCTTTAGCAGGCAGTTGGGTAATTAACAGCAAATCCTTTCTGTGCCACTACAGCAGGGCTATCAAGGACACAGAAGCAGACTAAATATGCTAATTTTTAATGGACTTCCCTGTGTTCAAGCCTCACAGGACCTGTGTGAATGATTCCACTTGTGTAAAGTATAATAAAAGTATTGCTGTGCTGTCAGTAAGATTTATGCAGATTTTAATGTGCAAAATTCTGGCTTAAGTCTGGGCAGCAGTTCAGGAGAGTTTGAGTCAGGGCACATCTTGCAGCCCGGTCCAGAGCAGTGACTAACCTCACATCCACCTACCCTCAAACCTGCTGACAAGGTGGTAATCTAGGTCCATAATATTCTGAAACTTTCATAATGTGCTGCCACATTAATACAGTGGCTTAATAAAATTATATTTCAGTTAACATTATCATCAGATCAAATACATGTGTATTGGTTTGAAGCTTACAAACACAGAATAATATACGCTTATAAAAAAATTGCATTTTTAGATTTTTTTTTAAACAGTCACACTTTTATTTACATGTATAAAAAATTTCAGCTCATTCAAATGCCTCATGACACACCAAAGTTTTTTTCTGGTGCTCTGATGACACTGCTAGGTTAACACAGCAGCCTTGTACTGTGGAAATTAGAACATTTTTACACTATGTTAGAAACTAAAGTTGCTCCCTGCTGTTGACAGAGGCAAAATCCCTGTACTCAGTATTCAGATTTTTCCATAAGGTACCTCCAGGTTATTTAGTATTTCTC
Organism: Lycocorax pyrrhopterus obiensis; assembly: GCA_014706295.1. Lineage (NCBI taxonomy): Eukaryota > Metazoa > Chordata > Aves > Passeriformes > Paradisaeidae > Lycocorax > Lycocorax pyrrhopterus. Next base: position 4,768,388 of record JACSVZ010000006.1, on the reverse strand, counting down.
TACAGTTCATTTCCTTCACTTGCTCGTGCAGCAGGAGATTTGCCTCTCATTCTCATGGAAAGAGAATAAATAAATATTTACATTGAATATTTGGAGGGCATTTAATATTTTTCTTGCCCATTAAATGTCTGCACCTTCAGTTTTATCCTGAATGGTAGATTTGTAGTTTCCCAAGGAGTGTCTTGATGTTAGTTGTAATTTACTTGGCAGCTAATGTGTATTATAGGTCATAGCATGTAATTTTTCATTATACCCCTGTAACTGAGTTTATTTCTTACTGCTTTTTATGTGTATCTGACAGTTTTGATCAATTAATTCTAGTTTACATGTAACGCATTCAAGTTCACTTAAAGTCTGTCAGAAAAAGCAAATGTTAAGTATCACATACCATATCCTTGCCATATGAAAAGCAAAAAAAAAAAAGCTTCTCAAACCAATATTGAGCTAAAACTTTAGGCAAAGCACTGGCCCTGCATCTTCCTATTATTCTTAAATGACAAATAGAACACCCAGATTTTGTTGGACGCAGGAAAAAATAAAAGGCAAAATTTAGAATGGATGACTAATTTGTCCCCTAGGAAAATATTCCTTCAGGATCTCTCTTTGTTGGCTGAGACCCTGGAAACAGTGACAAAAATCTGCTCCTCTGGCCTCACTGAAGTTGACTGTATTGTTGAAGAGGTTTTCACAGGGACATGAAGCAGTGGAGAACCACCAAACCATCCAAGGTATAACCTGGTTATACCCAGAGAGTGGAAAGGGCTGAGCGCTCTCACCAGCAGTGACCATCAGTCATTTTTTCCTTGGCAATCCCTGCATCGGGTGGGATCACAGCTCCGTAAGGCTCATTTGCACCTCAGTGATTACCTGGAATGGTTAAAACAGGGGTGGAATTGGCTGTCATCTCCAGAAGCTGCTGCTTGACGTGTTTGAGCCTTTTAAGCAAGACTCACTATCGCTCATATTTTTATTGACAACAAATGCCCAGTGTAAAATTTGGTTTTAGTTGAAAAGCACTGAGTTTGCAGAGTCAGGACTGATATATGGCTGCAGGAATTAGACCTAGAGAAGACAATTTAAATCCTTTAATATATGTAGCTTGGCTACAATGAAGGACCTTAAAACACATGGGGATGGACACACAGCCTCAAACTACGGCAGAGATCAAAATATATGTATTTTCAGAAAGAGTGTACCGATACTGCTTTCAGTTTCCTAAAAGGAGTATTGCTCATTCATTCATTTGCTGAATAATTGTGTTAATTGGAGCATCCTCAGAACTTTTTGAACACTTTCTTATTATGGATTTGGAAGTGCTCAAGTGCTTTTGACAGATAATTGTGTTTTAAAATTTAAATACTTTTATGATGAATTTTTGAGGCAGGTGGTGGTTTGATTAAATTTTTAAGAGCTCTGATTATGCAAAGAATGTGAAAAGTATTGCATACATTTGTAAGTGATTTCTCAATAAAATTTAAAGGCTATTTTCTTTGAGAAGAACGCATTGGGAGTTTGAGAATAACTTCCATTTTCTTTTTTGAGGTTTTGATGTGTTTAGGTGCCTACAACTATATCTCTTTATGACTAATATCTAAAATCATTTTTGTCTGAATGCAGAATTTTGGAAATCTTGAGGAAGTTTTTTGTTTGGTTGGTGTTGTAGCATTATATTTTTTTTATGGCATGCTGTTTTGTTGTTGTTTTTCTTTGGCAACATGAATGATTTAATTATCCAGATTCTCTAAATCTGTAGTAAACTTAATGTTATTCAGACAGTATGGCAGAGCAAGATTCTTATATACTCAAATATCAGCAAACCTGATTAAATGTAAATCATCATAAATTTGAATATCTCAGTGGAAAGATGTAGTGAAAGAAATGCATCCCAAACAGCTGTTTCATATGGAGTACTGAGGAGTCAACATTACCAAGCCCCAAAACCACCCTGGCACTATGTAAAGCTTGAAATGAAGTTTTTGATCTGTTGATGGCTTGTGATTAACACACAAACCAGACATTATATTCCTATTTTTTTTTTCTCTGTCCTTGTGGGATTTAGCTTGTCATAAACCATCTTGAGACAATGTTCACATAAAATGATCAAAGGCCAGGGGTGGGAGCCCAGTGGGGGCATTCATGAGCCATTTAAGTGTTCAGTGACGACTCAGAGCTCATATTTTGTGGATTTCTTTATAGTAAATAAAAAAAAAAAAAAGCAACGAAAAAGATACCTTAAAAATGTATTTCCTCCCATTCCTTTATTGGTAAAATAGAGAATACATTGTCATCTGGACCTGGTCACTCTAGAGAGGGGCCCCTGCAGCAACTGCCTTTTCCCAGTGTGAGAACCCAGGTTTCTTTACACAGCGAAGGAGAATCAGGAGATTCCCAGACAGGGATCTCATGGCTGAGAGATCAAAAGATTTTTTTGATGCAGGAATTTCCTTGAGTCAACCAAATTGTTCTAGACCCAGAAAAATCCCTGTAGAGGGTTAGGAAAACAATCCCACTGCACCATGGTCTTGGGAGTTCTCAGCGATGTGCTCCTGTCACTAAGACACCAACTCTGGGACAAAATGCTGACTGCTTTTCTAAACACATCTGTACTATGAATTCTCTTACAAATGCAGTAGAAAAAATACTCAAGTCATGAAATCAGCCACATGTTCATGGAGCTGCTGCCTCAAACAGCAAAGGAATTTGTTCTGTGAGGGTTGCTAAGAGACTGCTTTCATGTCTGTGTACTTAGAGCACTCCGACCTGGATGAATGAAGTTCAGGTTCTAGTGCTGCCTGAGCTGAAAGAGGAGATGATAAATTGTTCTGACTCAGAACTGCACAAAGTGGGTTTCTGAGCCTGAACCTTCAGCACCCCTGGCAAGTGCACTGACATGATGCACAGCACTGAGTGAGATAACTGCCATGAGATTTGGATTTCCAGTCTATTTTGGTTATGCTTCTTTTGCTGTTCATCTTGATGCATCCACTCTGAGCACACGATTCAACTGCTGGGTGGGTTAAAGTGATCCAAGGAACAGCTACAGTGAGCTGTGTGTCCTTGTGTATGGTACGAGTTACATACTGTACATCCTGGTAAATGCCATTCATCACGGTGTCAGCTATCCCAGAAATCCACGTTACTTGGAACCAATTCAGTGCCAAGAGAAGAGTCGGAGGAAAAGGTGACACAATTTGTCACTGGGGAAGCAAGAGAGGAAAGAACATAAAAAGGAAACAAAGCCTACAAACCCAGCTGCTCTGACAATGGCTATACTCTTATTCTAAGATAACTGGCAAAGCACTGAGATAAAATTGCCATAGATCAGAGAAATCCCAAAAGGGGGACAAAAACCAGATGGCTGGCACAGCACAGTATTGACATTAGGAACCAGAATAAACAGCAAGAGGTAATAGGAAGTGAAAAGACATACAAGCAGTTCCCATGAGTGATAAAATATCCTGGATAACTCTGTTAAAAAACAACTTAAGAAGAAAAGTCCGTTTATTTTCTGCCTCTCTTAACCAGACTTGTATCATGAAAACTTGGTCTGCCTCTTTTTTTTTGCTTTTTTTTCCACTCATAAATGTCTTTGGCCAATATGTTTTCTGTAGAGTACGAAGTGTTAAACATCTCAGTGAAATATTTTCCGCTGCAGTACAAAATGCATTTGTATTTATGAAATTTCATCAATACAGATATATTATTCACACAGATGTTTAACATACCCACAGAAAAGCAGATCGAAAGGATTCTGAGCTGCAAAATAATTCACCCAGACACTATGAAATGTAGGAAACTGTTTTTGTCCAGCAACCAGAGATTGGCACCGTCATGTTTTTCCATTAGAAGGTGGAACTTTATAATAAAATTGAAGGCTATTTTTTTTTAACATGGTTCTGACTGATACAGGACTGAGTATCATAGAATCATAGAAAGGTTTGAGACTGAAAGGACCTTTAAAATCATCTAGTCCAGCCCCTTTGCCATGGTCAGGGACACCTTTCACCAGACCAGGTTGCTCCATGTCCTGTCTTATGTGCCCTTGGACGCTTCCAGTGATGGGGCAACAACAACTTCTATGTAAAATCCGTTCCAGTGTCTCACCACCCTCAAAGTAAAGAATTTCTTCCTTAGGTCATATCTAAATTTTCCTTTTTTAAGTTTAAAACCATTGTCACTTATCCTATTGTTAGAGGCCCTGGTAAAAAGTCCCTCTTGATCTTTTAAATCCTGATTAGGCATCAAAAGGCTGCTCTAGGATGTCCTCAGAGCCTTCTCTCCCCCAGACTGAACAGCTCAGTCTCTCAATCTTCACAGGAGAGGTGCTCCAGCCCTCAGAGCATTTTTGTGGACCTGCTCAAACAGAGCCATGTCTTTCTTCTGTTGGGGGCCCCAGAGCCCCAGAGCTGGTCACAGTGCTGCAGGTGGCATCCCACAAGAGCAGTTTATGTCCAGTTTTCATCCACACCTACCCCCAGGTCCTGCTCGGCAGGGCTGCTCTCAATCCCCTCGCCACCCAGCCTTTACTGATGCTGGGGACTGCCCCACTGGACCTTGCTCTGGCCATATGGAACTTCATGAGTTTCTCCTGGGAACAATTCTTGGTCTGTGGAATGAAAATGACTTGCTGCAGTCTTATAATAGCCTCCTAATTTATTTTTTTAACTTGATAGCAGATGTATCAATGCTTTTTTTTACTGGTTTCTGCTCAAAGCTTGTTCCCCAAACAAAATTGTTCATTTCTAGATCTATATGTAAGGCTATCATGAGAACATCATTTTCTTGAGAAATGCTATACTAAAGAAGCTTTTTCATGTGTAGAATTTTTATTGATGAGATTCAATCAATTTCAAGGTGGGGCTTTTTTCAGTTCACTGGCAAAGTCACCAACAGCGTAGAAACAATGAGTTTATTGCTTTTCAAGATCAATTAAGTCAATTTATCAATTTAGAGGTCACTCAGTAGGAGGTCACTTAAAGACAATCGAAAGAAAGAGTGGAAGAGATAGATTGGAATTTTTTTTTTGGTGCCAATACTTCTTCCAGAGAGTTCTTTCCAAAGATGGCTTAGGAAGCAGGTTTCATTTCAAAATGCAAGATGACAGTCCATGGGACTTGCTATAGTACTCCAATGATTAGGAAGAAATAGTTTGAACTCCTTCCTCTGCCTGAATTAAATAAATACTCTGTTTGTTTCTATCAGACTGGTCACATTGCTCCCACAATTGCCACTGTTGGCAACACAGAGCAAAACCAGCCTAAAACTGTGGCGCTATAGAGAGAAGGACTTATAAATCATAATCTCAACTGGTTTGATGCACACACCAGGACAGACCTGCCAGCACCTCTGTAAATACAGAGGATATTGTCTGTGGCACAGAATTGACCATCTGGGATTGTCTGGCCTCCTTGGACATGTAACAATTGTCACCCTCTAAGACCAAACTCATTCCCCAGTTGGAGCCAACGTCATCAGAAACACCAGCAAATATCTCAGTGACCCCAAGTGCATTATTGCTGAGTTTGAAGTCTCTTCACTAAACATACAAGCAATAAAGGTAGTAAATCCTTAGCCACATATGTTGTCTTTGTGTTCAAAGATGACACAGACATCCCTACATGGTGATTCCTCCCTTCCTAAAATATTTGATGTCGGATAATGTAACTTTTAGGAGTGCCTACACTTGAGAGGAGAAATTACATTTAAAGTATGAAAGAGTAAAGCATTTTCCCCTTTCCCAGCTGAAGCAAATGTATGTTTAAAACTCCCTTTCAGCAAAGAAAACCTGTGCAATGACACATGAGGCAGAAACATGGCGTGGAAAAATGAGCACAAAAGCCTCTTCAGTCCATTTTATTACTGCTTGATGTTAGAACTAATAAAAAGACTCTCTTGTAATGTGACATGCCAGGGAAACTTCATAACAGACAGTGCTGTCATCCCGTCTTTCTGTGTTTTCCTGGAATTATGTGTTTTCTGTTTGATCAGCAGATGGTGGTGATATAATTGCCAACAACACAGAAAAGAGACCAAAACTTCAGGAACTAAGAATTTACAAACTGCAGACTTCAGTACCTGTTCAGGTGTTTTTTTTTACATTCTTCAAAAAGTGAGTTGTAATATTTCTGAAATATGCATTACAAGATTGTAGTGGAAACCTGCTGAATATTTCATTTTCAATCATCTGAAGAGGTAAAGTTACAAAAGAATGCCTTTAAGCTGAAAAATGTAGTTTTACAAGCAGAACAACCCATTTTGGGAAATGACCAATGCTTTTCTTCTACTTTTGTGTTTCCAAGTGGCCACTTTCAGCAGCTGGCTTTGCAGTTTTTATTTTGTAATGTTCTATAAGATCCTGCTTGCTTAATATTTCTTCCAGTTGCTGGTCACATCATCTGAAGAGCATGCGTTTTACTGCTGAGTGACAGAATAGGTTTTCTCAAAGAAATTCTGTCTGCAGACAACTTTGCTGTACTTTGGAATCATCTACAGCAGGTCAGGTATTCAGTGGACTAATTTCAGGGCTGTCTAGAACTGAACAAACTGGTTGGTTGTGATATTTGGGAAGAACTCTTATCATGGCATTCAGACCCGAATATAACTCAAATACAGTTTAATTTATCTAAGTTTCAGCCACTGATGAGGGAAGAGGTTTGACAGCCTTGCCCTGGAGTTGCCTCCTCCCACTGACCACAGAGGGGAATTCAGGTGCTCGGCTTTGAATAGAAACTTCTAGAAACATTTGAAAAATGAAACCAGTTGCGATGCACCATGTGCTAGATACAGAAATCATCAAGGGCATAATCACTTTGCCTTGGACTCAAAAGCACATTTTTCTGAACAATTAGACACCTAACTCTTCAGTGCTTTTTCTTGTTGGAGAACTGGTGACAGTGCAAGTGCTGGTGTAGACAAAGTATCATGATTAGACAGGCTGGGAACCTCTGAGAAATCAGATGCACAAAGAGAACAGTGAGATTTTATGTCTCTTTTGTCGCATTCAGGCACAATGCTGAGGCTGTTGACTTTTCACAGCGAGCAGCTCAGAGATTCTCAGCCACAGTCTCTTGGGGTGCATCACCCCCAGCACTTTCAGAGAAAGGTCATGACAAGTGGCAGCCAAATCTTAATAAAGACTTTTAAACCTATCCTCACTCAAATTCAAACGAGCTTGTTGCCCAAATATTTTTGTGAGCCTGAATTTTGGCAAATCCCAATAGTTTCATTGCCTATCTTTTGCTACTGTAGGCATTGCCTTTAGCAAAAAATTGGACTCTTTTTTTTTGTAAATCAACAATTCTAGGGCTTGATCCTCCATTAAATACCATATCGATGAGCTCAGCAGTGTAATTATATCACATGCAAGAACTCACATTATTGGTTTCTCCTGTTATTGGTTTCATACTGATTTCTTTTCGTTTTAACACATACACTTGCACTTTATTAGAAGAAAAAGTGAACAAGGACTTCCTAATTTACCTTCTCTGTGACATTCATTACCCTGTATGGTTCTGTAACATCCTGTACTAATCACCTAAAAACTGAGCATTCTTCCCACGCCTTCAAGAAGTTCATCAGGCCTCTTTGGATCCCTTCCATTTGCACTATATATTTTTGAGGTGAGATAATGGAGAAGGAATGGTGTTACATAAGGCTAACCCAGGAAAAATATATGAGGATATTATTACAGTTTCAGGTTTGGCTTCTAGACCTTCTCTAAATGTCTTTATGTTTTGTTTTTTTCAGTTGCAGCCACACAAAGAATTATCTGTAAGTACTACAAGGACTTTTTCTGTAATGATTTGAGGTGCACTCTGAGTAGGTTCCAGTGATTGTTTGCTACTTTTTTAATGTTTGTTACCTTTGTCTCTAAATTGAATGTTCATCTGCTGTTATGCCACACTTACCTTAAGTATATCTAAAACCTCTATTTTAGTTCAAACATAAACTGAGTTCGAGTAGAGAAAACCCCATGATCTGCAGAAAAGAACTGTGGATAAACATGAGGGCATCGTTAGAAGTCAGCTCCCTCCATCAAACAGCACCAACTTGACCTAAATCTTCACTGACAAATGTTTTTCTAAATGGTTTTTTTTTGAAACTCCAGTTAAGAATGCTGCAATATTTTTGCCCAGGTGTTCCTGGTGTTTAATCTCTGTTAATATGAAGGCAGAAGCTGAAGCTCACTGGTACTGGTTTCAATGTAGTGAGTAGGTATTTCTGTTGTTCTTTATAAAAAACAATCTGAGCATTTGAAGATTGCATTCCTTCAGTGTGTTCTTTTTCTTAACAAGACAACTGTATTCTCTCAACCTTCCATCACAGAAAAACGTGAGAGTTGGTCACAGCAGTCCTGGTGATCTTGAAAATTGTAATCAGTAAGTGTATTAGATCTCTCTGAAAGATCTCACACACCTATCTGACCTTTACTGACTCAGAGAGTTTCTGTGCTGCTGAAAATGTTCCAGCTTCATGCATAACACCGATCATTTATAGTCACACCACATTAAAACAAACATACCTACAAGTGTTTATGCCATAAGCAAGTAGAGAATAAGGTTTTTAAATGCATGTCATATTTGGGATATGCTCCTGTAATGGATTCACAAAGTTAAGGTGCCTGATCTTGTTTTTTCCCTCTTTATCACAGAACATCAGATTTTGAAGGAGAAATTGCAATGCCTTGAAATCTAGGAACCTTCAAAACTTAAGGAATGCCTGCAAATTCTGAGCTTATTCTGAGGAACCCACAAATATAAGGGCCTAAACCCACAAAAGTTTTATCATTACGTTTCTCAGTTTTCTGTAATTTGTGCTGTGAAGAAAATTTCCTCAGTTCTAGGAGAAGTGAAAATTCTTGCTGCTTTGAGAACTCACTTGTGCAGCTGAATATTGAAACAACAAACAGCAACTGATAGGAAGAGAAAATATCTCCAATCATTGCCTTCAGGACTTTGTTGCAGGGAAAGGAAAGGTTCCCTAAGTTTCTTAAGGAAGTTAGAGAAAGCAATTTGATAAAAAAAAACCCCAAACCTGTAAGAGATGATCACAATAACAGTCTGAAAGACATAGCAGTCTAGAAATGCCCTTTTGCCATTCAAGGCTCTCAGTGCTTCTGCTGATTAAGGGTGATAGAGCCATACTTATTTGCATTTACATAAGAAAATGCACATTGGCTTCCAGTAGCTCAATTACTAATCCAACCTTTATGCTTTTTTATGTCTCATAATTCCAGGAAAAGGCAAATATTCACACATGACATAGGATAGGAAATAAGACTCTAATTGGTTTTATTCAGGCTGATCACATTAGCTAGAATGTTTTCTTTTACACAAGGAAAAACTGAGCTTCAGAAAAGCTTCAACAGTGTGTTTAATAGTTTAAATGATTACATCATCTCAGTGTAGAGATTATCTTGCTTCGTCTGCTTATTTATTTAAAAGTACAAAACAAAAAGGAAAATTATCCAAAAAAGTAAAATCATCTTTATTTTCCTAAGTAGAAATTTAATATCAATATGCTGGAATTAAAGCCAACATCTTTCTGTTTAATCTTAGGCTATTCTTTGGCAGAGATGGGGAAATATAGAGAGAGAATATCTGAAATATAACTAATGCCTGTGAATGAAGGGAGACTAAGGCTGCTTTCAGATGACTGAAATAGTGGAATTCACACCATGAGAAAGAGATTTATGTATTATTATAGGAAATATCAGTGTGTGTTCTAGATAGAGACCTCAAATTATCTGTGCTCTGTTACGGGAAACACTGGGATAGAGGAAAAATTGTAGCTTCCCATGTATTATTATTGTCCTTTCCACTCATGTTGAAAACATGGCTGATACTGTAAAGTAACTTTACAGTAGTGTAAAGATTATTAAAGATTAAAGATTAAGTACATGAGCTGAGTCTGTAAGTAAATGGGGCTGATACCTCCATTTCTGCTTTAGGAAGGACCCCAGAAAACAACTCTATGTCTCAGTTCTCTCTGATACTCGCAGGCTTCTGTCCAGCATCAGGATTTAGTACTTTGAGCTCATCCCTAATTCAAACTCTGCCAGTTAAGCTTGTGAGCTCAGCATATGCCCAGTTTCCTGAGATTAAAAACAAGCCCTTGATTTCTTCTAAACTATTTATACACTCTCTAAGGAGGCAGAAAAATTCATCCTAAGGATTTGGACCTCTTGGCACACCTCTGCTCCATAGGGCAGGAGTTCCTGAAGTAAAGGATCCATTTTAGTGCAGTTTTGTAGAAAGGAATGAGCAAATCTTAAGCAGTTCCCTTCTGAAGCCATAAGGTGAGAAGAAATTTGCCTCAACAGGAACCTCCTGCCAATAATGTTTATACTGATGCTTCTTTTTCTTCACATTAAAGCCATATCTAAGGGCTTCACCTGAGATGGGAACACCCGTGTAGAAACTGCACAAATAGAACAGATGAACAAAGCTCTCCTGCTGATAGAGACAGCAGCACAGGAACACGATTTCTGCATGCAATGAAATACACATTGGCCTGGGGTCATGATAATCTCAGGCTTAGCTGTCACCTTCGGTACACCCTGAAAATTCACTCTTGCAAAGGAAAAATCGCTTCCCCAGCACCCTATAACTGAGATTTCATAAAAATAGCAGTACCACGACATTAACTTTACAGACAGGAAACTGGAACATAGGAAGATTTTTTAATTTGCCTGCAGAATGAGTGCATGGCACAGTAGCATAATTGTTGGAGTTATTTACAGCAGTGAATAAAATAGTACTAAGTGCATTCTCTGGCCCCATGGTAGGAAGCACAGCAAAGTTTAATGTAGCTGAACTCTCTTCTCCCAGAGAACAGGGCTCAAAACTGAGCACAGGATTCAAGGTGCAGCCTCACCAGTGCCCAGCACAGGGGGTCGATCACTGCCCTGGTCCTGCTGGCCACACTATTGCTGATACAGGCCAGGTGCCACTGGCCTCCTTGGCCACCTGGGCACAGATTGGCTCATGTTCAGCCACTGTCACCAGCACCCCGATGTTCTTTTCTGTTGTGCAACTGCTCCAGCCACTCAGCCCATGGCCTGGAATTCTACAGGGCATTGTTGTGGCCAAAGTGCAGGGGCCTGCATTTGGCCTTGTTGAGCCTCAGACCACTTGCCTCAGCCCATCAATCCAGCCTGTCCAGATCCTTCTGCAGAGCTTTCCTACCCTCCAGCAGATCGACACTCCCACCCAGCTTGGTGTCATCTCCAAACTGACTGAGGGTGCCCTCGGTCCCCTTATCCAGATGATTAATAAAGAGATTAAACAGAACTGGGCCCAGAACTGTTCCCCTGGAGAACACCAGTTGTGACACTGCACCAGCTGGATGTGGCTCCATTCCCCACTGCTCCCTGGTCCTGGCCATCCGGCCAGTTTTTCACCCAGCAAACTGTGCACCCATCCAAGCCACAAGCAGCCAGTTTCTCCAGGAGAACACTGTGGGAAACGGTGTCAAAAACTTTCCTAAAGTCCAGGTAGACAACATTTACAGCCTTTCCCTCACTTCACCAGGTGAGGCACCCTATTACAGAAGATCAGGGTGGCCAGCAGGACCTGCCTTTCCCAAGCTCACACTGGCTGGGCTTGTCCTGTACGTGCTGTGTGATGGCACTCAAGGTGATCTGCTCCATGACCTTCCCTGGAAACAGCCTTCAAGATTTCCCTCTTGAAAAATGTCCAGCCTTTCTGGACTCCTTTGCTCTTCAGGACTGCCTCACTAAAGACTCTTCCTCCCAGGGGATTCCCTCAACCAATCTTCTAAGCAGGCCAAATGCTGCCCTCTGAAAGTCTGAGGCAGAAGTTCTGCTGGCAGCCCTCATTATTTCTCCAGAAATCCCAAACTCTTATAATTTTGTGATTGCTGTGCCCCAAGAGGACCTCTGACCATCATAGCACCCACAAGTCCTTATCTGGTTGAAAACAGCATCTCCAGAAAGTTCCACACACTCCAGGAAACTCCCTGACTGTTTCCTCTCTGCTGGATTGCATTTCCAGCAGATGTCTGGAGTTGGAGTTCCCCATGGGAACAAGAAAATGTTTAGGAGACATCCTAAGTGTGTCCTCTCTATTTTTATCCAGTATCATGCTGTACTGCCAGACTAGGAAAATTTAATTTGAATCGTAACTCTCATTTAGTCAAATTTCTTGTCTGAGGAATGTAACAAATCTTGGAAGGGGTACTTGGACTTTCAAACCCCACACTACTACCATGAAGTCTTAGCTGACAAAACATGAAGTCAATGAATTGATTAATGCTGTTATCAGAGTGGTCTTACCCTTAGAAAATTCAACAGATCAGGGCACTAATTTTTTGTCTTCTCTGCTAAATGAGGTGTGCAAGCTGTTAAAAATTCCCCCATCACACAGAGTTTCGTATCAGCCAGAAACAGATGGGCTTGTAGAATACTTAATCAAACACTTAAGCAGATGCTAAGAAAATTCATCAGCAGTGAACCAAAACATTGGGATAAATTGTTACCTTTTGTTTAGTTTGTCTGTTGGGAGGTCTCTTAATCATCAATTGGTTGTTCCCCATACCTTTCCAAAAATACTCAAGAGGCAGACGCTCTGAATTTGTGTTGTTTGCAAATTATCCGACATTTGGCAGCATCACATTTTCACCCAGATAACATCCTTCATAATTACATTGTTCGAATATGTAAATCAAGGCCCCGATCCTGCAGATAGATCGACACAACTGGAAGGATACCACATGCACATGAATGACAGCAATAGTTCCAAACTGGCAGGCTTTATGAAATATTGAAGCTGTAGATGGATGAAGCTGAACAGTTCTCAAAACAAAAGCAATGACATCGAGACAAAGGTAATTATTAGTCTGGTTTATGCTCCTCACAATCAACAACAGATTCCCTGCAAAAATTTATAGTGTTAGGACAGGGAAACACACAGATTTGCACTTATTGTTGTATCACGTGTGTTCATTTCCCAGATCGGAAAATTTTTCAGCAGATCTGGGATAAGTCATTCATGGCTAACAGACAAAACACTTCTATGTTCAAGTTGCTGGTTTAGGGTTTGGCATATGGGCCTGAACAGACCTCACAGCAACACACTCAGCCTGCTTTTGGGCCCAGAAACATAAAGTTTCATGACAATATTTTTGGTGGCTTGGGTTGTTTCTCATGCTGCTGGGTAGTAGAATGTCATTCCATTGAGCTATAATATCAAGTAGAGAAATAGTGCTACTGTATTTTGGATGACTAACAAGACCAACAAGCTAAATCTTTCAATTCAGCTATTTAATTTTCAGTAATACACTGTATTTTACTACTCAGGAAGCTACCCAGCCCCTGTGAGAAAGTTTAGCTGATGATTAAAATGTCTGCAGAAATACCAATGAAGCAGTGTCAAGGAAAAACATATATATATATATATACACACACACACACACATATGGTCTGTAAGAGCCCCAGTTCTGTTAAAAATTATGGAAATGTAAAAAACTGTAAAATTTGGCTCTGTGAATTCTCCAAGAATATATCAAGTTAGATTAATGTGATGTATAGTTCAAATTATTCTTTGCCTACCAAAGGTTGTTGGCAAAGCTCATAAAAGTGTTGGTCGCCATCAAAATATCACAAGGATATTTTGTGACTATAAGAAGAAAATTTGTTCTATATTGCTCTAGGACAAACCTTTCAATTTTCACTCCCTGCCCAAAGAGAAACCCTGCCAACTTTTTTCTTTTACAAGCATCACTTTTTTTTTTTTGTTAGAATTTACATCTAATTAAGTTTAGTTCCAAAATGTTGTAGAGAAATTAGAAGAAACAAGAAGTTCCTCTCGGTTTTATTGTGGTAAAATGTTGCAAGAGACAGGGAAGCAAATGGAGGAGAAGGAGGAGGAATAACTGCTCATTCAGCAAATATTCATGAATGATTCCTGGATACTTTGGGTTACCATGAAATTGTAGTTTTTGGCACACAGCTAAAAATAAATGGAAACTAAAAGCAAAGCAAATGTCATGTAAGATCAGGTCATCAGGATAATAAATCTGAAGCCAAGTTTTGAAAGGAGATTTGGCACCTTTCAATGCACATTGGTAAGGAAAGAGTGAAAAAAAAATTAAATTCTAAATACCTTTCAGAAAATGTAAAATGTAAAACCCAGCATCCTTAAGATTCAACTATTTTCTTCCCTTCCTATTTCTTAATTCTGAGTAAGAAAAACGCTGTATTGAGAATATCTATTTTCTCTCACTCCTTTTTCTGTGTTTCCTTGCTTGAGGTTTTCCTGTCCTCAGTATTTTCTGATGCTACATATTTGAACTCACTTTAAAAGATCACAGAAGCTGTTCCCATTTTCATTCTATTCCTGCTTCATTCTATTATTTAGTCTTATCAGGTAAAATAGAATTTTGGCAGGGGGGTGTTGGTAGAAGAAAAAGTGATAGGGAAAAAAATAAAAAACTTGTATGTAACAGAATTGTGTCTACCTCAAAAAGGTTGCATAAAATGTGTGATAAATACTACCTTTTCCTCTTACTAAGGAATGAAATTCCTCTCAGAGGGCTTTTGAGCATCTCTACATCCTGCTGTGAAGAGCTTAGTGCAGCTCTTGGTGGTGCAGCCCAGACAGAAGCTCTTTGCAGCGCACTGCTGCCTTGAGCTGGGTAATATTCTGTTTGAGCAGCAGCTCCACAGCCTGATTCAGTTCTCTCTAGGCTAGGAAAAATCAGCTGTACCTCTGCATTTCTCTAGAGACAACGTGAAAATGGATCTTGGATCTGCTGTGCAACATGTCTTCTGCAATGTCCAGGGGAACTGGCTGTGAAAATGGCTGTGTTCAGTCTGTCCCTTCTCCTAACTGCGTGATTCAGAAAATTTTAAAGAAATACAGTAAAAAAAGATCTTTCACCAGGTAAATTTAGTCCTTTCAATTATGTTCAAATCACTTGTCACAATATGTCAATTATTTGCAATTATTTGGCTGCAATGATTTAGCTGAACTAAATCTTGACCATGCAGAAGAACAGTGACTTCACTGTCTTTCTGCCATCAGAATTGTTTTCTTAGTCCTGGGTGTTATCTTTTTCTTTTGTTCCTTTTATTCAAAACTATCCTTGCATGAAAGTTTCAGTATGAGGAACCCTGTCCACCAATATTAAAGTGGCAAAGAACTGAAAGCACAGGAGATATCCTTTTCATAACAGTGTTGATTCCAACACAGGGAATGAGAAATGAGACCTAACCTGCACTTCCTGACAGCTTCCCAAACTCTCCATCACCCAGGGCTAATCCAGCGAATTCCACATGGCATGAATTAGGGCGCAGGATAATAGGTACTTGTAGACTCATTCATTCATCCATCCATCCATCCATCCATCCCTGTCCCCCTGCATTCTTATGTTGTGACTGGATCACGAGGGAGGTAGAGGAAGTTCTTCACATACCTTTTAAAATGGGATTATATTCTGTGTTAAATTACCAGAGAGAAATCAGAAGTGTTCCCTGACTGTGAGCTGGAGGTGGAAACCAGACACATTCGGTCTCAAAGTTACTTGTAGTCTTGAACAGCGAAGAAAAATAACACAATGAGCACAACTTACCTTAGGGTCGGGATAGCTTCTCTGTTGTCCGTCATTGCCACACAACTGATTTTCCAAATTAAATTCTAGAAACTGTTGTTAAAAGACAGTTTTTTTTAATTCTCTGCAGGGAATTCTCTGGCCAATGTTATGCAGCAGCTGAGAGGATGAACTATTACAGGAGTCCCTTTCATGACCCTGTTCAGTTCATCCAGGAAAAAGCAGTAATGAGATGTGTGGAAAAGGTTGGATTTGTGGGTAAGTCAAGCCACATGTTTGTTTTTCAAATTTTCACCCTGTTTACCTCTTTCCTCCTTGTATGTGTGAATGCTGTGTTCAGCAGAGCTGGGTGTATTACTCTTCTCCGTGCCATATTCCTGTTTACCTAAGAGGCTCTTGCCTTTGTGCTGGATAATCCAGTTGGACTTCTCAGGCATCCTACTCTCACAACGGTTAACATTTAAAATACACAACTCAGCAAGCAAAGGAAAAAAACCAGGAAAAAACCTGAAGTAATTGACTCCTTTCTTTAATTGCACATCAGAGGTTTTAATTTTTAATTCCCGGAAAAGTTATCTTTACTGTTTAGCTTACATGTTGCTTCCAGATTAATATCTAATTTAAGAGCAGCTTTCATTTTCCTTTGTCGAAACTTTTTTTTCATAATAACAGCCTTCAAAATAGCTAAAAATATCCTTGTGATACAGCGCAATAAATGTTTGCAGATATGAATCCCATTATAGTTTATGGTGATTAAAATATGAAATAGGAGTTGGTATTTGAGAGTTTTGCTGTAATTTGAAGCAGACAGACATAACAGCAAATAATTATATTTATGTCCCTCTTACCTCAGGGCTTCAAAGTGTGATAGGGATAACAATCATTTTTTCAAAAGGATGCTTAGAAGATATCAGATATTATATTTTCATTCTCTTTACTGTGTGTTTCTTTAACTATTCTGACCAACACACTAGCAAAGAAGGGGCTGAGATAGACAGTGGATGCTGATGTGTTTCCAAGAGAAGAGAAAACATGAGGGCATCTGTCTTTCACAGGTTATCGGTATTGGTTTTTTCCCTGCAACAGCATAAACATAAAAACATTAAATGTATTGTTTAAATTATAAAGACTGCTACATGCACTAGACTCTTATAAATCAGATTTCTTGGTTTATCTTTTGGTCTTGATTGTTTGATTTGTCATGGTTTTGGTTTGTTAAGATTCTGGGGTTTTTTTAATTTGGTTGTTGGTTGGAGTTTTTTGGGATTTTTTTAAGGAAGAAACTCATACACATACCTCAAAAAGAACCCAAAGGATCTGTGCCAGCTGTGATCTCAGGAGAGCGCTAAGCACGCCCATCGATCTCTATCTACTCCAGGCTGTAACCAGCTGTAAAATACACTACACAGGGAAGATCTTTCTCTCACTAAGCCATTCATAAACACTCTCACAGAAGACTAATCAAAAGCTAACACAGCTTTCTTCCATAAATGTTCCGAGATATAAAGTGATTTCATTATTCATCTATGAGTCTTTTACTTAGTACTGAGAAGGAGTAGAAAACTCTGCACAGACAGAAAATTAAATGTGATTATCCTAAAATTTTTGATGAACGCCTTTCAGATTTGTCATTTGACTGTGACTGTGGAAATTTGTAACTTGGTTAACAGGTGCAATTTGAACATATATTTAATATTCAATGAAACAAACCATTATTTCAGGCATAAGGGTTCAGTTGTTTTGCCAGGTAGATGTATCTGAACTTGTCTGTCCTTTTCCTCAGTGTAGTGATAAGTGGATATGGGATTTAAGGGAAGGAATTAAAAAAAAAAAACAAACAAAAAGAAGCCCTTTCCTTGCTGCACAGTCACCACATGAAGAATCTACTTGTGCTGAGGGCTCCATGCCATGAATCCAACTCACTGGAAGGTGGTGGGAGTTTTTTAGGCATTGCCAGACAGTGTTGGCGTGGCCCCAAAACCCCACACTTGTGGTGCTTAAAAATACTTTGAACAAGGAGAGGATTATGGCAAGAGCTTTTTTAGACTCAGTCCAACCAACTCAAGCTGTGATAAGGGAATCAGTTATTCCCCTCATCCAAATGCATGTGCTCAGGATAAAGAGAGACACAACCCCGGAATGGAAAAGTGGGAAAGTTTTAATTCTCCATGAAACACTCCACAGTGTCTCAGTGTCTCACAGAAAGCTCCAGTCAACACTAGCACTTACCTGTGACTTTCCACCTATTTTTATTGTTATATAAAACAGATACCAACATTTTTGTACAAAGTTCAAACATAAAGTTACTCACTATTTAAATATAAACAGGTTAAACCAAAGAGAATGAGTTTAAATAAGGTTTGGTTTTTTTTAATGAAGCCGACATGAATTTGAAGTCATTTGCAATAATGCTGGATTTCTTTAAAAAGCATGTTATAATAAAAAATTTCAATCTCAATGGAATTTCTTTTTCCAAAAGACAACTGTGCACCTAAAGGAAAGCAAACAAGAACTTACCATCTAAAAGACGAATATACGTGGAATTTAGGGACGTGGTTTTGTAGCAAACATGGCAGTGCTGGGTTAATGGTTGGACTCAAAGATTTAGAAGATCTTTTCCAACCTAAAAGATTCTCTGGTTTTATATCTTTGTACAAGGAAGACACTCCAATGAGACTATGTAGAGTATTACACTCTATTTCTTCCAATTTCTGTGCTCTTGGAAATTTGTTATTGTATTCTTCAGCTTTCTTCCTCTCACAGTGTGCTCAAAGGTTGTAAAATCACATTGTCCGTAGTGTTTGTTTTAATGGACACACACACACAACAAAACTGGTCCAAGTTCTCCGGGCGTGGCTTATCAGTGCATTCAAAACCACTGGAGGAAATGGCCCCTATAAGGAAAAGGAAAAAATCTCATTCATTTAAGAGCCTCTGTTCATCATGACAGTGAGAAAAATAACTACAATATCAGCCTTCAAGACACAGTCATTAGAAACAGGTAAACTGTATTTTGATAGATGGATTTATTTTAGAGTACCAGGCCAAGGATTCAAAATGCTACAAGATCAAGGTGATTTTTCATGTGCCAATTTTGGCTGAAGAACATAAGCATCTGGAAAGTTTTATATGGGTTTTGTTGGGTTTTTTAACTTGCAAGAGGCCCTCTTGCAACTAATCTGGAATCTGGTTTGGGACAGAGCCTGCGTTATTTTTAAAATATAAATATTTCATAGTTGTTGTCTTTGTTGGGGTTTTTTGGGGGAAGGAAGGGGGTGTTTTTATTTCTGATTATCTTTTACCCAGGCAATTGCAGCAAGCAGTGATCAATAGGCATAATGATTATTAGAACTGCAGTTGTTGCTGCCAGGTCATATCTACTCCTATACAAAAATCCCATGAAAGTTTAGCCTGGGAGTATGCCAGATTTTTTTGGTAAGGTAGATTCACTCCATTCCCATAGAAACAAATGATTTTTATTGTAAATTAATTAGTTCAAGTCTGAGATGCATTGAGTGATTTTAGGACACATCACTGTGGTTCTCTGTGCCATCAGATCCATTGTGAAGAAGGCTGTGTGTAGGCAGATAAAAGCTTTACTTCTTCCTTGATTTATTATAAATCTCATAAATGTCTGCAATTTACCACTTCATTGACATGTTGAAGAGATATATCTGCAAAAACTGAGTTTAACAATATTTCAGTATATGTTGCTGGCTCATTTACACCCTGCCATGTTCAATACTGCAGTTTTAGAAGTTCAGGGTGTCAGAAACAGATAAACTCCACATTGAACCTATACACCCTTGTTTATTGGCTTACAAAAGCCAATAAACAAAAGCCTATTAGTAAATCAAGAACTAGCATCATTGCCAAAAGTGAAAGTGAATAATCTGACACAAAGAAGACAAAGAGTTCTGAAAGTTAGAGTTCTTATGGCAACACTGACTTGGACAACCTGCCACGAAAATGAGTATTTTCTCTATTCCTTTATGGTTGGAGATGCAGGTAGGGAGAACGCTGCTGGAAGAAACATGGAATAAACCCACAGCCTGTGTGATTAAATATGCTTTGATATCACACACAACCCTGTAAAGCCCACGTTTTTAAACATGGTCAGAAAAGCTGTGAATAAGAAGCACATAGCTGAGTACCAATGCACAGATTCTGTGCCTTATCCTCTCATGGAGTATAAATCAGTTTATACTCACACACACACCATTCAGCTTAGTACATACACTTACCATCCAATTCCTGCACTGTTTTAGTTTCAATTTAAGAGATGTTTTTGCGATCAGATATAGAGCTTGCTCTGTTCTTTTAATCTCATTTACTTCATTTCTCAGGAGGATTTTTTCTTGGAAATAAGCACTGAGAAAGTATTTGAGAGGGGTTTACCTGCATGTAATTAATTAATTCCGATATCTGAGGTGTGTTGCAGTGTAAACCAAGAATAAAAGTCTCTTTACCAGGTATTTTAATCAAAACCTTGCAGCACTGACATGTCTCCAGCAAGAAAACCATCTCCATGATACCAAAGTTCTGCTAAGGTTCTTAGAGAGAATTCAGTATGCACAGTGTAAGGCAGGCATGGAAATATTTAACAAGTGTGATAAAAAGAATCCAAATGCCAAATATTTTACAACTGTAATTTTGAGGCACACAGTGCAAGTCTTGTCAACTGTACACCTTTGCTTAAATCTTCCCTCAGGATTTTCTGTGTGCATGTCACCAAGACAGTTCCAGAATTATAATTTTAAAACATTTTACAGTCAAATTGTGTGGTCTTTGCCAAATATCTGAAAGCCTGTGGGGTCTGAAAACCTGCTCATTTGCCAGCATGCTCTGTGTCCCAGGATGGTCTAAATCTACAAAACTTGGGGAATACTTTGACCTTGAAATTTAAGATGAAACCTTACAGCCCGTATCAGAAGATCTTGATATCAAGCCACAGATGTGATACTAATTCACACAAGTTTTGCCCATTTTAACTGACCCATTATGATGTACATCCAAATCTTCATATTGTAACATCCCTTTTCCAAAGGCCCCTTTGCTCCCAGAGCCAATATTCTGCACTTAAACTGTTCAAACAGAAGGACCTCGTCTCCCAGTAGGATCTCATCTCTGCAGTATTTTATCACAATTCTTTCATTTGAGGCTAGTGAGAAACTGTGTAATCCAACAGGAAAATGAGTTGTGAAACACCATACCTGGGATTGTTATACCTTCTCCAAAGGATTATTTCTGCAGGATTAAACTAAGGCTACTGAAGTACAGCAGTACTGAAACTCGACTTCTTCTATCAGCTGAGGACCTGGCTCTTTTCCCTGAAGTTTTCCCTCTCCTTCCCAGGAGTGTCATCTGAAATCAGATGATAGCTCCAAGAGCACGATTGACTTGTCAGCAAATGAGCAATAGCCCAGCACTGCAGCTCCTGCCAGTGACTGCCAAGAAGAGGAACTTAGGTTTTCTTGTATATTAGTAAATCCTGAGATCTCTGGGCAGCTGGCCTTCAATGTCTATGAAAATTGTCCCTGCATGAGTGGAAGACCTACATTTACCTCCATGGTATTTCTGGGTGTGAGAGTCAGTTTAAGAGCAAACTAATCTTCCTCCACTGCTAGTCTGCAACGGCCCTTGTGGTCTCTTCTAGAGCAGATCTCATGGCATTTGCCAGGAGGGGAGAAAATATTAAAATTTTACAAATGGAATGCATTTGAGAATGTCCTCAGAACTGCATGCCTATTATATCAACCTATTGCTTGCAGACAGGCAGAGATTCCTTTCTTGATGGGCCACAAACATCATCCTGACACAAGCAGACAGGATTTGTGGACAGTTGGAACTCAAGCAGTTTGAACTGCATATAGAGACAGGTTTGGATGGACAGGGCTTTAAAGTTGTTCTCAGAACCAACCTACACCAAAAGCACTGCTTCCAAAACACTACTTCAGGCAAGAAAAGTTAGTGAGATACCTGTTTTAAATGTCGTCCTTGCACAGAAGAGTCTATTTTCCTTTCTCTAAAGGATTACAATCTGCAGGGCAAAGTTTGCAGAGACAATCCTTAAAAACACCACGTGGTTTATGATTTAGCTTGAGAGAATCAACGCATGAAATACAAAACACGGAGGCAGAAAGCGTGGCCTTCTTGGTGAGACAAGTAGTTTTAAGAAATTCAAATAAACAATTTCAAAGCTTCTTATTGTCTGAAGTGTCTTTTAGACCGTTCAAATGGTGTAATCTCCTACCACTCCTTGAAATGTTAGAGGTACTAAGCATTAGATATACAGATCACATTAGATAGACAGATCTAGCTACCTTACTCTTCTAACAGTGACAGATCTTGAAACAACTTTTGCCTTTAATATGCTAATATTCTTCAGCAACACAAGCATGGATCTAATCCTACTTTCCTTTATATCTCTCCTCTCTTCCTGTGCTTTACTGGCTTCATGCATTTTAGGAGGAGAATGTAATACTAATAATCATCTCAAAGAAAATCTGCTGCAGCCACTTCCAGCTCATGCAGAGGTGGTTTGAGGTACAATATGTGGCTTCAAAAGAAATCCTGTGTTGTAGGACAAGACCTTTCAGAGAGACCTGTAAACCCAGCTTTGGAATTGCCCTGCAATGTCATTTAACTTCTCAGTACCTCTCCAAGTCCTTGTAGAAATACAAGGATGATCAAAGGTACAGGATGGTATCAGCATGATGAGTGTATAATAGACCAGCTCTTTTCAGCCTGGAAAAAAGGATGAGTGAAGAAGTACATGACAGATGCCATCAGTGGCACATAAAAGATAAAAAGATAACAAGTCATTCATTGTCTCTTTCAATGGAATGAAATATAAAGCAGGCAGATCCAAAATAAGCCTGCATTTTCAAAGTGGAGAGTTGAAAGAGTACTCCTTGCCACAGGCAGTTGTGCATCAAACTTTTAGAAGTATTGAAAAGGCAATTGATAAAGTTGAAGATATTAATAAAATAAATAATTCACTGTGGGCTATTAAGTAAAGGCACTTCTGCTGGTTAGAGGGACTCTGAACAGAAATTTCATCAAGCTGGGAGAAAACATTCCAGAAAAGAATCATAGCTGAGTTCTCCCACTCCTATACTTTATTCCACTTACCAAATATCAGTCATGTTGTGTGACAGAATACAAGGTTAGATGCACATTTCCTCTGATGCTGCATAGCTATTGCCTTAGTGCAACTGTGTGGAAAAGGACCCCGTTCTGCCTGGAAAATATAACCATATGATCATGTCAGGAATAGATTTTTCTGAATGCTCTGCAAAGTCATTTGAAATATTAAATAGTACTAAAGCATGCTCATTGATAAAGAAGTACACACTCCTTTTCCCATTTTGTCCTTGTGTAGATTCTGTGTGAAACAACCTGACCAGACACTTTGTACAGTTAAAACAAGACTGTTCAGGACCTGGAAATATAATCTCTTAATCCAGTGACGAGATTATTTCAAAATCTTGGTGATAGACTTGTAAACTGGTTAAGAGTTTCTTTTCTCTTGTAGTGATATACAATTCCTAATCCCAGAGGATGGCAGAATCAACATTAACCTCCTAATTTCTACCTTTAAACCAGACAGGTGTTTGCAATGTACCAGGGACCCCAACAAAGGGATCCATCAAATGTTACCATAACATTTAACAGGTTTGTTGTCACACACTGCTGGTACCACTCAGCAACTAGAACAGCAGACTGAGGGAATACTTTTGGTCCTGTCACCAAGTCTTGCTTAAAGAAAGTTGCAAAGGAACTCCCAAAAAAAGATTGAAGAGGTCTGATACTGACAACTGAAAGCACAGAATGAAACACTATCCCTATTTACCCCAGTGTGAGACTATTTTCAAAAGAGATAGAATACGCTCGGAAATTCAATTAGAATTTGCTGACATTAAACAAAGTTACAGTTAACTGAGATCAAGTAAATCTCATTTCTTAGCGAAAAGAACCCAAGATCTTGTATTTCTCCTTTATCAAAATCTAGAACTTTTTAGATCTACCTCAGGACTGTCAAATTATGAGGTGAAAAGTGCAGGACTATACCAGTACCGATTGCTCCTTTTTGCTGTTTCTTGCGTGTTTTTTTCACCAGTTCTCTAAGAGGCTTTATCTAGAGTAAGTCAATATTGGGTTAAATTACACATAAGTAATTTTTTTCTTCGTATTTCCTGGCCCAGCAACTGTTTACGTTATTTGGTTTCCTGCAGGGCAGGTGGAATTTGAATAATGGCAAAGTTGGAGGCACAGTCACTGCATGGCAATATGTTTTTTCTTCTAAATGTAAGTTAAATGACTCTCACCTCTATCATACATAAACTCTGCTAGCAGAGCCATTACTCAATGATGGAACTGAATGTCTTTTAAGTGGTTAGTCTTTAAAATAAGTTCTTTGACATTCAAAATACATAACTGGTAAAATTGTACCCATCTTGTAAATAAAATTGGGTCACAAGTCATAATATCCCTTATGTCTTAAAAAGTCCTCTACTTATATGGTAACTGTGCACAGACTAGATTTATCCTGCTTTAAAAAGGATACCAGGACCCTGGAAACTTTAGCTCAAGGATCCTGTCATTACAGAATTCAGCAGTGCTGATCTCAACCTTAATATGTCTTATTGTTATGTGACAGTGTCAGAGGAAAATTTCCCCAAAATGGCAAAAAAAATTTCACGTATCTCTATTTTTCAGTGGAGGACATTGTTCAAGTAGGTGTCCAGCTACAGAAAGTGCTAACAAATTATTTAACAAATTGCTGTGAATGTGCATCTGAGGAGGTCTCAATGTCACATACTCAGAACGTGAACCAGTAGGTGATAAGATTATCAGACCTAATAAAGAAGCATTAGTTGAATTTCCATGAGCCAAACTGCACAGGAGGATAAATCATCATGAGGTACCCTTTGGCTCGAAGAACAACTTTAATTTATGAACTGTCCAGCTATCAACTCAAAGCTAGCTCTTCAAGCTCCCATAAGTTGGATATTGGAAATGATAGACCTGCTCTTTAAAAATGACTGTGTTAGCATGTGCGTGACTTAAAGCACCTCAGAGAATTCTGAGGAGAAGGAGGGAGTTCACTCTTCTCAATACCTTGTATTGTGAGAATAGACCTTAGGCCCAAATGGCTGCCTGCAACATTTTTCAGCATTACAGTAATGACAGAAACTATCAGAATCGAACTTATCTGTGTTGCTATAATGAAGGCCAAAAGCTTCAGAGTCCTTGGAATAATTTCTCATATCTCTACTCCCTCTTCTCTCTCAATTTTCCTGCCATTTCTCCACTTGCTCTTTTAATTAATCTTGATTTAATAGTTGAGGAGTGAGCAGACCCCCATGCAAAGTTTAGGTTTCTGCATAAAAATACAGAAAAAAGTCATATGATCAGTTCTGTGCTTCCTGACAAAAACCCAAAATAACAAATTTCAACCTAGTGTGTCCCTGGACAAAAATTTGATCTTTTCATGCTCATATATTGTGCATGGATCAGACTTACTTATTAGCAGACAGGTAAATTCTTGCGTTACAGTTGAAGTGACAATTCCCTTAGCATTCAAAGCAGATACTTGTGGAATTAGCTGACAATAGAGTTCATGTTTATATGCATGGGATGCATTTACACTTATAACTATGTCATGATCTACAACATCAGTTTATGTGAAAATCAGGCATTTAGGTTTAACACTGTGTAAATGCCAGATAGGTGGAACGGAAAAGTCCATTTAGCTTTTTAAGTACAGCCTCCAAAGGCGGTTTAGAATTTTTAGTTAACACTACATTATTAATAATTTTTTGTGCTTTTATTATAGAAATGGTTAGAAAAAGCCGTTTGACACTTTGAATACGATGAACAATTCCACCTGCTCTCCGCTCTTTGCTTCTGTTGCAGAAGGCTGTGCTTTTATTGCAAAGCTATTTACTACAAATAGCCTTACTATAACATCCTGTGTTAGTATCTTTGCTGCAAATAACCAAGGATGTTCATACCACTATATTAACCACCATTCTCTGACCCTGAAGGGTTGAAAGTCTTTCCAAGACAATGTATTTCAATTTGTACAGAAATTATATGTATAGTACCACCTTGAAAGAAAGAAAAACATATTCCTCTGTACTAACTTGCCTCATCATAGTATCCTAAAAACCACACCAGTCAAGCAGTTGTACTATTTCTATCCTGATTTTAAACCACAACTGGTTATAGGAGTTTACCTATAGGAGAATTTTCAGAGCATGGGGTTTGAATATTAATTCTTATAACCAATTCTGTCAGCTGTAGAAGCACAAATGAACGAGCCAAGATGGCACATTCCCAGGTTTGGCAACTGCTAATAAACCTGTGGGATTTCCATTATCCAGGTGAGTATCTGCACAGATAACCATGATTGTGATGCAGTTCCTCTCACCCATTAAAATCTGTGAGTGAAGGAAATAAAATGTCGATGTCTAAACCAGTCCGTAAGCCAAAGTTTAAAATGGACATTGTGAGAATATTTCAGAAATAAAAATAAGCTACAGTAGAAGTATCTGTTGCAGAATTAATAGTAAAGAGGAGTCTATTGGACATGAGTGAAGCTGCAACATGACTGAAAAGGGTTCTAGGAAGGAAAATAACCAAGTAAGGAGCATTCTGGCTAATGCACCACAGACAAAAAGGAAGGGCCAGTGGAAGCTAATCTGCCGTCTGTGCCAGTCTCAGCCATTATGCCAAATGGTCACCAGCAGAGTGAGACTGTTTTACTCTTACATTAGTCTTACTTTGGTTATGCTGAATGATTTTCGTATCAACATATCAAAATAATTTCATGCAGAAAGTCTTGGTATTTCGCCACTGTTCCCTCCAATGAGCACATCCCTTTTAGGCACCCTACAATAATCTGCTGCTGCTATCACCACTAGCTTTTCCTCTGCCATTTACAGAAGTAAAAGTGAGTTTGGGTTATTTAGGCAGAAATAGTGATTATATAATCTAAGTATTAGATTTCTCAGCTGGAGGGGAAAGTCCTGGGAACCCAGGCCTCTACCAGTGTAATTTACCTGATGATTACTTCATGGAACATGGGTGTTTATGACAAAAACCTTTCTAGTAAAAAATGAAAAAAAAGTGAGCTGGTATCTTAACTTCTAAGTCATATGAATTTAACTTCAATACATGCAAATGAATATTCGTTTACAATATTTCTTAAAAAAAACGCTGCAATTCCCTGTTTGCATGCACACATGCATGGGCATCCTCAAAACAAATAAAACATATTCAGTTTCATTAATTTATATATTTTATATAATCCCACAACTTTTATTTTCAGTTAATGGATAGCAAATCTGCATATTTTGTACTTATGCTAGTGCATAAATAAAATAGTTCTTACTTAGAATTCCAATTCCTAGAGATTTAAAGAATTCCCTTCACAAATAACCTTGATTTCAAGGCAGTTAAACTCAACCTAGGGTTATAAAACATGCATTATTTATCTTGCCTATGACTGCTAAATGTGATTTAATCTGGTTATAAAGGGGGAATTCAATTTTATTTAACTTTTCTTAACAAAGATCCCTGTGCTGCAGAATGTTTTACCTTGAAATTGTCACCCTTGCCTCTTAAAAAGAATCCAGAGAGAGAAAAACTCTCCTCAGATGTAGCAGCAGTCATATATCATTTATTGTTGGGCTCTATAATCATATTTTCTAACCGTTATTAATTTGTAATTTAGAAGCAATGAGTAAAAATTATTGCAAGGTTTCATTTCTGCCCCAATTAACATTTTGGATTTTGCTTTGGGGTCTTCATTACAAGCAAGTTGTCAAACTAAATGATGTGGCAAGTTATCTATATTTAGCAACCTATAATTTTAGCTTGTGTTTTACTAGTTGAAAACACGAGCAACTGACATCACTGCAGACAACAGGAAAGAAGAATGAACTAATATAAAAACCCCCAACAGCATGCATTAATCTTCTGTGACTAAAACCCTCTGCCTGACCTTTCTTTGAAAAGAGAAAGATTTCCAAACTGATTAAA
Source organism: Lycocorax pyrrhopterus obiensis (assembly GCA_014706295.1). Taxonomy (NCBI): domain Eukaryota; kingdom Metazoa; phylum Chordata; class Aves; order Passeriformes; family Paradisaeidae; genus Lycocorax; species Lycocorax pyrrhopterus. The sequence continues at coordinate 4,740,767 of JACSVZ010000006.1, read as the reverse complement.
CCTAGAGGCAAGGCTGTTTTGCATATATCTTGTAAAAAGCCCTAAGCTGCCCTAATCTTTAGTCTAAAATTTAGCTGTGATCGAATTCTTCCAATTTTGTTCCTTGGAATCTGATAAACTTGGAGTCCAGTTTTCATAAATCAGAAGTGTGCTTGCATTTACCTGATTTCATCAGATGTTCTTAAATTGTTCTAGAAAAGAAGGTTCTGTTTATACTACTGAGTTCAGTGGAGCTTTGCTGTTAGAAATAAACCACATCTGCTCTGAGTGGACAATGTCACACCAGGAGTACATTCTAGCATTAATTCTAACATTAATTGGCAATTCGTTAAGCTTAGCTTTGCCATCAATTAAGTTTAATTTTACCATGGTATCCTCCAATGCATTCAGAGGCCCAACCACATATCTCATTGCTTTAGGCCTTATTCCTACGACTTCTGAAGTACAAAAGAGCTCACAAATATATGGTGGGTAAAATATAGGCAGAAACAATCAGAGCAACTTTGATGCCCAAGAAGCTCAAAAATCTGTGCAGAAGTTAAAAGCAACTGTTTAGATCTGGAGAAGTCAATTTTAGTCTGATTCATCTGAAGTCACTGCAAGCTCCAGTCCTGCCTTCAACATAGCATGTACTGAATAAAAGACTACATCTGTACTCAACATTTTTCCAAGCTGCTGAAAGGCTTTACATGGTCAATGCAATTCCCATCATAATTTTCCCTCAGAACTAACTCAAGCTGGAAGTTAGTTTGAAGCCTCATTTCTGAGAACAGGGGCCATACTTTAGCCCAAGTGTTACACTATAGCTACTTCAAACACGAAGAAATCATTCCATTTAAGATGCTAACGGGAGTCAGAAATCTTCACTGGGTCAAGAGCAGGACATAGCAGTACTCAGTGTGACTCACTGAACAGAAAAGTGTCTTCTTACTCTGAAGTGATTGATTAACATAAAAAAGGAATTAAAATTCGTACAGGTTGGGATATTTTTGAGGTGGAATCTGGCTTCTTTGTCCAGCTGGAGACAGAATATATCCACCCTTGATAACAAAGAATATTACAAAAAGCACTGCTAAACATAGGATTAACATTGAAACTCTTTTTTCCATTATCACTTGCAACTAGTATAAGTTGACAGACACATGGGAGATATCCAGTGTTTTTTAGAATACTAGTTTTAATACTTTGTAATAAAATTGTTTATGTGAGATGTTGGCATAATTGCTTACAGATACAAATTAAGACGTTATTTCCTAAGCTGTGCAGAACTGAATTCCTATGGCATAAAAGTAGGAGTAAGTAAATACTGCAATATATTTTGTAGAACATTTTAATGCACATGTATCCCGTAAATCAGAAGAAATGCACTGCTTCCCTTGCTTCCTGGATTTACTCCTACAGTGTCGCTGTTGCCGGCCGGAGAGTAAGAAAGACTCAGAGACAGGAATGCAGTCAAGAGAATGGAATGGAATTATTTAATTAACAAAGGACAGGTTTTTATGTGTTTAGTTCCTTTAGTGTTTACCTAAATGGCAAGAGATTATTGGACCTCTAGCTAACTACCTACCAGAGTGATTGGTCAATTCTCACGTTGTTCGTTTCCCTAGTCAAAATCATAACAATTCTAATTATATTTGCAGGTGCAAGATAGCAGACCCGGTTTACAGAAACCTTATCATGTTTTGCATAGTTTAGCATGAGAAAGAGCTCTCACAAACTGCTGCTGAGAGCTAAAGGCTTCTCTGCTAAAGCTTTCTAGCATCCATACTACAGAAGATAGGGTTACCTAAACTACAATCCTGTCCTGAACTTAATCCTTTGTGTTTTATCTCCATAGGTCTCACCGAGTGTATGAAATAAGATATTGAGTCTTATTGGGGATGATGGGGGGGAAAAAAAGCTTAAAAGCTAGAACTGGAGAAAGCTAAATCAAGCCAATGAGCACCATAAAATCTCCTTGAAGTCCAAGTGCCTTTGCCAACCTTTTTGACAGCTTAATATTCCAAATATTCAAAGTTGGATCCTTAGAATTATGTAGGCAATATCTCCTGTCCATAGTCAGACTTCTCAGAGAAAAGTTGTTTCTTTTTTATACAGGTAATGTTTAACTCTCTTGATTTACCTAGCTGCAAGGATCTGAACATCTCTCCATAGCAGCTCTGTGAGACTTTCATGAGTATAATACTGTATTACTGAGTGGCAGTTCCCACAATGCTCCCGTTGCCCCTGAAGAGCCCCTTTCAGAAAACAAGTCTGGCTGCTGAATGGTTGTAGATTTCTACTTAATAACAGACATTTTGCAAAGCAACATACAATTCTGAATAAATCAGGCCAGAATTATTGTTTGACCTTGAATCAAAGTGCCCTAACGGAGCTTCTGTCCACATGCCCAAACTCTCTTTTTTCCTCAGACTGTCAGAATAGAGTTTCCTTCTCTTTTGAACCAGTAATGGTGCTGGGCAGTAACTCTAAGCTGCAATTCTATGCACTTAGTACTCAGTCTCTCTAGGAAGCCTCTTTTAAGCTCGAGAATGAGCTGATCATTCAACATTTCTGTCATAAAGATGCTTCCAGACTCTCTCTGTGTAGATACAGTGACCAAAAGAACAGTGCTGAAGGTCTCATCACAGGTCAAAAACTTCTAACAATGGAGCAATATCCAACCCATATCAACCACCAGAGCTAAGCTCTACATACCTTATGTTTCCAGCTTTTGGACCATCAACTTGGCTTCTCACATACCTAAATATAACAAAAAAGAAGTTGTATCCAAGTGCTGTTCCTCAGGAGCAGCATATTTATACAGACTTCTCATAAAACATGAAGTAATTTCTTCAAAAGGAAGCTGCTTCCAAGACCTAATGACAATTTAAAAAAGAACATAAAAATACTGAAATATCTATTTTCTGCTACTTAATAAAGCAAAAAGCAGCTAAAAAGCAGCTATAGTTTACCTACCCCTTGTTGTAGCCTTGTGCTAGAACAGAAAGGAGACAGAGCTTGAGTTCCAACTTCCACTCAAAGCATTGGCAACCAAGCTGACTGGAAAATTGGGTTTTCTCATTTATGTGATTATGATTATGCCCAAATCAGGCTAAAGCAAATAAAATAATTGCTATGAAGTAAAAAAAAAAAAAAATACTGTTGTTCTGGAAATGTTAATATCACTTTTCAGCATGTTTGAGCTCCAGTTTAGTACCCCAGACCAGGTTTTGGAAGTGATCTGGATATTGTAACCACACAGCCCATCAGCTGGTGATTCACAATTGGCAAATGTTACTAAGAGTGATGAAAACTTCATTTAAAACTTTAGAGGGGGTAATGACATTGACCTTAGAGTTAGTCTAGGAAAAAAAAAAAGTCAAATAAGATTAATCACTATATCTTAACTGACTTCCTGATGTTGGCAAATATGCTTCTAGAGCATAACATGATGATGAACTTCCTTCACTGTAATACAACCAGGAGAGGTATCTCCAAATATCATTTTATAGAGAAAATTATGACATACCACATATTCAACAATGTCCCATGCAATTTTATATTTCTTGTTTTGGTTGCCCAAACTAACAATTCAAATAACTTATTTATGGCAATAAGCTTCATCTAAATTAGGTTTTTGTAGTTATTTGATGTTTCCTAATAAATGCAGTAAACCATGACAAAAAAAGATTAATCAAATACATTATCTTATACAGGTTATTTTACTCATATAATTTAAAAAAATAACAAATTACCATGAATTAATCATTAGATGCACTTTTCCTTTTGATTATGCATCTGCTATCCAGCTTGATAAGACAAGAAACATCAGATACAAAGGCGTTAGGACAAAAATAATTATAATTAAGTTTAACATAGCCAGAAGCCAACCCTTCATTACAGCACTGAGGAAATTTCATGTTAATGAGAAGACACATCTTCTAAACAGACAGTTTCACAGCTTTAGAAAATAAGAACTCCTTTTCCTTCTAGGCAAACAAACAACAATGACAAAGTAATTTTCCAAGTTCTGAGGTCCTACCAGGACCTTCCTACAGCTGCTATATTTGAATTACCAAATCACTTCTCTTACTTTAGACTTGGATTTCAGATTTATTTCACTTGCAGGCACCACATTAAGAATCTTGTTATTCCAGACAGTAGTTGCCACTTCATTTTGCAGTTTTATTCTTATTTGGATATTACTTAGAAGACATCTGAAAACTAGGAGTAAACATACCTTGCTATGGATTATTACTAAATGTCTCTGCTTGGTTCCTTGATGGTATAATTTATAAAAACATAGTGTTTAATATGAATTCTTGTTCTCATCTTATTTCCACTGTTCCCACATTCAGCTCCAATACGTTGTTACGTTAACTGCATATGAAATTATCTTCATAACTTGGTTGTGGTTTTTTGTTTGGTGGGTTTTTCTTTTGTTGTTGCTCCTGTTCTGCTGGTTTTGGGGGTTGTTTTTTCTTTAGATTATAGACACAAAGGATGCTATGGAAAAAACCTACCAAAAATTTGATCAAGGCAAGGTAAATGGCATCCAAAAAACAACCCCAAAAAGCTTACCCACAGTTTACCCTTAAATCCACACTTCCCATTGGCAGTCACCTTCCTTTTGCTCATGTACCTGATTTTGACTTTCAAGAACACTTTTCCAAGGGATTGAAGCTTAAGAGATTTATATCCTTTTGTGTTCTTTTCTGACACCTCACTCTTTAACAAGGTGAGCACAACAACTGCCATTTTTCAGCCATTAAAACCATCCTTATCTCCGTCTGCTGGTTCCAAACCTTATTAAATACTGGTAAACACATCCACAGCCCTGAGAGATTTAAGTTTTATACAGGAGTATCTTTCCCATTAAAAAAAATCCCTCAGAATTTATGTCCCTCCACCCAGATGGTCTGCAGATAGACTGGATAACACTGAGGTTAAAATTTCTTATTTATAGAATCACAGAATGGTTTGGGTTGGAAGGGACCTTAAAGGTAATTTCCTTCCAACCCCCTGCCGTGGGCAGGGACACTTTCCACTAGACCAGGTTTCTCAGAGCACCATCCAACCTGGCCTTGGACACTTCCAGGGATTCACTGCTGTTCAATAATGCTGCCTTTTCTGGCCTACACCATCCTCATAAAAAAATTGTGGAACAATAAAGAGCAGCTAGACCTCAGTAAATTGCTCTTTCTAAGGACACACAGAACTCAAGATATGAAACCACACTGCCATTTCTAGACAGGGAATACCTCTGCTATTATTGCTCACAAAAATAGCTAATTATTCTCTGGCAAAACTCAAAAGACTAAATAAGCCGGTGAGACTGTCCTAGTTAATTTTTCTTATCTGTTTTCATAGCCCTGATAAACTGAATTCAGTGCAGCAGGAAATATCACATAGGCACCTATTAAGATCTCACATGTGAAAGGGATTAGATTTAGATAAATGAAGATTAAAGCAGATTTTGTAAACATAGATCTACTTTATATTTTGTAAGGAGGAGCAGACAACACAGAAATATCTCAGGACTAGGAGAATATTACTACCATTTTTAGTTATTGAACTAAAAAAAAAAAAAATCCATGCCATAAGGAATTGCAACTTCCTGAATAATTACCATTGGAATTAAGGAAAAAAGAAGAGAGGAAAAGTAAATCTCATAAAACTCAGGAAGTAAGAGATTTAGGCAGTTAGATTTCTGTACCTGACTTCTTTAAGTACTCATCTTTAACCTTTTTCTACTAATAGAACAAGAACCTCTAAGGAAATACAGACTTTAGGAAAGAAAACACCTACAGAAAGACTCAAACACTTCTACATTTTATTGGTTTTCTTCTCCCCTCTGCTAGTATCCCTAAGTGCTCAAAAATGCTTTACTGAGCTGCTCTGTGTTATATAGGGACATCGACTTCTCCCACTTCCAGCAGGCTCTACTTGCTAATTAGCCCTTAATTAAAATGAGTTGCAGCTGCTTTGAGACACTCCCCTCTCCCCAACCTCAGTGCCCTGTTTCTAATTTCAGAACTAATAAAAATTCTCACAAGCCAGTCTGGTCTGGGTACTTTTCTTGAGAGAGTATATTCAGCATTTCTTTAGTGCTTTTTCCTCTTCCTCTCCTCTGTTTGTCTCCTAAGTACATAATTTTAAGAATAGATTTTGCTCCTTGTTTTGTTTTCTTTTTCTTTTTTTTTTTTTTTTTCACTAGTGTTACTCTACTGTTTAGGAAGTATTGTTGAAGAGAATTATATGGGTTTTTTTTTCTTTTCCTTAGATTTGAAACTTGTTTCACTTGCTGATTTGATGAGGCTTTAGGTTCAAATAGACTGAAAGCCTGACAATGAAAGCTTGCTGAGGGCTGGTGCAGATGTCTTACAAGCTTCCCAGATACTGCTGCCAACACATTTTAACTGAGGCTTGTGATGTCTGTTATTCCTGCCTTTCCACTCAATTGAATTAAATGCCATTTGGATTTTGTGATGAGGACAAACATCCACAAAGGATGAAACCAAAGCTCACAAACTCGATTTGACCTTCCCTGGATTCGCATATGTCCGCAAGGATGAAAAGGCTGGGCAACCTCTTCTCTGTCTGTGTGACTATGTGTCACCATATTCCTGACTAAATATCACTGAACAAACCTCATTTCAGCTTCCTTGTTGTGTTCCTGACTCACCCTTCTGAAAGTTAATCTGATATAAGCCAAGAGACAGATTAGGCTCTCCAGGCAATTCTCTGAAATGGTTACTGTACCAGACAAATAGAGCTGTGAGCAGAGTTCTAAAGAAAAAAAAAATCTGGAAGGAAAAGTGGGGGGAAAAAGAAGTCTATGGTTACCTTCACTGAGTTCTGAGAGAGCAACTTGAAGTCATGGCTTGTTTATCCTCTTAAAAAATACATATATTTTCCACTTAAATATAACCAATAACAGAATTCAGTCCACTGAGCATGAGAGGTGAAAGAGGAAGAGGCAAATAATGGCTGCGTTTTCTTATTCTCCCTGGAGGAGTAGATCTTGAGTTGCAAATAATATTTAAAGATCTTCTCTGCTTTTCTATTGGCAACAGGACTGTAACCACTCCACCTTTGGCCGTCTCTATGTACAGAGTATGAAAATTGCACTTTACCTTTCTGCTATTTCCAGAAGTTCCAGAAGGGTTTTATCTCAGTTCTTGGAGCACGTGGATCCAGACGATGGTTTTATTCATTTCTTATATTTATTTTCTGTCTTGCAAACATGCACGTGTTTCAGTCAAAAGTCAGAGGTTTGGGATTGGTTTCCTCCCTGCCCTTCACATGTGAACTGAAACTCAAAATAAATTATTAAATAGACTATTTTTGAAAAAAAAATTGAAATATTTGGTGTCAAATTCATTTGTTCAAATTAATTTTTAAGATAAAAATGTCATTGCAACATTTCTGGCATAAAAAAAAAGAAGAAAACTTCCTTCTGACAATATAAGACTGCAACAAAAAAAAATCCATCTTTATTAAGCCCTGATAAATACTTGCTTCCTCTTGTGTGTTCCCATCTATGAATCTCCTATGAGTTCAAAAAGTCAGAATAAAAATCCTAAATAATAAAGCTTATTTTAAAATGTTTGTTAAAAGAACCTAACTCTGAAAAACTGCAGGTTGAGAGATGCCTTCAGATTAGGTTTCATTTATAGGGAATGTTACATGAGGCAGCGCTGAATGTTTCTTTGTTTCCAATTACCTTTCTAAGTAAATGCAATGCATTTTAGCGTTTTTCATGTAGAGAAAATTTTTTGTCTGCTTTTAATGTTCAAAATGCCAGATTTTACCCTTACTAAGGATGATCAGCTGTGGTGACTTACTGCTGTAATCTCCATACCTTGTGAGATTTTACTTGGAGTCTGAAGCAAAATTACTTAAAGTTGCATCTAGGGGCAGGTTGGTGTTGCCAGTGGCAGTTCTAATGCAGTTTCCCCCTCTCAGGATATCTTCAAAGGTTGTTTCAATTTAAAGTATCCTCACAAATGGAAATCCCAGGTCTTCCTCTGACGGGACACGCTCCAGATGTGTCAAGCCCTGTGAAGTTGTGTGCTGAGTTTTCTCTAAAATATCTTTTTCTTCTTTTACACAGCTGATACTTGTGGTAAATTAACTGAGATATTTAATGATATCCCCTAAAGATATTCATGTGAGATGATATTGAACCCTGGTGTGCAGTTGGCAATGCACAGTCAAAGGCTGGCTGCACTCCCTGCTTCACGTCCAAATATCCGTCGGTCTGAGGAGTGTGGGCTGCTCCTTTTCCTTCACAGAAGCTTCTTTACAAACACATTCCACTGAATGACAGATCCTGCCCAGCTGCAGGGGAAAGCCTTACTGAAAATTCAGCAGCCCTCTTCAAGCAAAGACACTGCTTTACCCTTCCAGAAGACTCTTTCCAGAAGATAATTCTAAACTTTACGATGTTAAAGATAAATCTTCCATAGAAAGTTGACAGGTTTTTGACATGCTCTGTCTGTCTGAAGGAAATGATAGAAGTAAAAAGACACATGAATTTAGGTCCGTATTGGAAACATAGAATAATAACTTTGAATAGAAGAACTTTGTGCTTTTGAGAAAAAGCAGAACGTGTAAGAAACAGAAATGTCTCCCTTCAGCAGATGATTAAACTTCCCATTGTAAGGGAATGAAGAAAGATGTTACAATCAATGTTAGGACTTGCAGTGAATATACAGATGCGATAAAAATGCATAATGGGAAATAATAGTATTTTTCCTTTTTTTTTTTTCCCAGCACTCTGCTTTTCAGGCAGTGAGCTAGAGAGCACAAGAAGATGTAAGACTGCCCAGCAGCTCCAGTAAGTTTAGTCTCATGTTACTTTCCTGTACATGTTCTTGAAGATAAAAGGCTGTGAGCAATCAGTTCAGAAAATTACTAGATTTACTTTGTGTGGCTAGAGGGGGATACTCCTTTAAAAGACAGTGAAAAATAGAAAGTGTAATGAGATCCTATGCTCCTATTTTAGCCGTACATGTGATGATAAAATATTAGTAAGTGTGAAGGAAATACAGAAAGAAAATCACTGTAAATACCAATGCAAAAAGTAGCTTGGGTGAGCTGATTTATGTCCAAGGGCAGTCATCATACAATCCATGAAAGAAGTCATTCTAAAATCCATGGGAAAAAAGTCAGAGGAAAACACTAATTTTTTATGTCCAGGCAGCACAGTTATAATTTTTGTCTTACTTGCACTTTGCATACCTTCTGTACTATTTTCATGCGTTTTACAAAAAATGGGATTTAGAAGTGAGTTAAAAGAACAATATTCTGTCTACAGGAAGGTGGCATATATCAGTATATTAAAAAATTCTGAATAGCTTTTTGATGGAAAACAGGATGTGTTTTGGCCTTGTTTATAGAGTAAAGTTACTTATTAAGCCGTAAAAAAAATAATTCGGAGAGAAACTTCTTGACATGTTGGACTGAAGTAACAATTTATTTCTGAAGTGTGTTGACATCGTGCAGTAATGTGGTATCACAGGAAAGGCAACATGAGGTTTGAGGTTCAAATGCTTTCAGGTTTGTTCTCACCTCAGATTTGGGGATCAAAATGCATTTTACGCATTAGATCTGAAGATGTGATTCATTACATTTTCTTTAGAGGACAGGTGCAGCACATTATGGAAAATACAGTTTGTTTTCCCAGTCACATGAAAATGTGTCACACTCTTTAATTGACTCAGAATAGAGTTTAATTGGCTCAGGGTAAAGTTTCAAGTGAGTTAAAAATGGTACTGTTTTAATATGGTTACAAACCAATATGAAATACAGGTATAATATTCCATTTTCCAAAGACAATATGGTGTAATCTTAAGGAGAGAGACAATGGGCCTGGCTGAACAATCTTTCCTACAGTTATGGGTGGGCTTCTCTGTGGAAGTTTCTTTGCTTTTTTTTTACCCAAGCTTTTCTTCTTTACCTACTTTCTGTCACTGTTGTACCGTGAATGGCGAGAAATTACGGCACAAAAGTCCAGGTCCGGGGAGAATCGAGTGAGCGAGATCCCCGTTTATTAATTAAAGACCACTTATATAACTTGGTTCACAAAGATGACAGGATGTCATTGGTTCTTTGGCCAGCCACCCCTTGGCCTATTGGCCAAGGCTCACAACACCCACTTCCAAATATTCTTTTCAATGTGTACCATAACAACTCTGCAAAACAGACCCAGGTGCACAGATAAAGAATTAATTTACAAAACCGTCTTCGCTGTTTTCATCTAGTCTGTGTGTGAAAGCAATGTTGTCAGAGAATATTACAAAAAAGCTGAAGAATTTCTCTGCTTTTAACTTTTTAGCATCCACAACTTTCAATCCAAAATTATTCTGCCAGAAACATCTTTCTAAAATGTCTATTTCTCCATTAAAACCAATGTTGGTGTGCAATACAGCATTCGAATAAATCTTAGAAAAACTGTTCATGCTCCTGGGATCTGATAACTGTGCTCACTCCTTGTGTGTTCCTCAATGGTTAGTCAGTCTCCAACAAATTGCCAGTTGAAAAACTGAAAAATTGGAAGGTTTCCTTTTCTTAAAGATTATATTAGGCAAGCCTCTTCAGTAATTTTTAGGCACTCCGATGCACTCAACTACTCATTTGGAGCCTGCTGTATTTCCAGGTACAGCACGCATGCACTCAACTACAGAGTTTAGATGGAAATCACCTGCCATTTGATATAGAAAAGATACTAAATGAGAAAATAATCTCTGATGATTGCTAAGTTAGGTTACTGGGAAAAAATGTTGATTTCCTACTTAAAAAGGTCAGAGGCAGTATGATCAAGGTCAGGGTGATAACACTTAAAACTGTTTTTCCCTGTAATGGATGTAAAGAACACAGGGAAAGATGGGAGGCACAGGTGAAGATGCTTGAAGTGGTGGCATTCAACAAATGGATGTCAGGCGGAAAACTGACAACTGTTTTCAAGCCCATCCTTATATTTATAACAAAAGTGTTTAGATGCCCCTAGGAAAAAAGAGAATTTCAAGAAGACTTGGATTGATGGATCCCCTTTCATACCTCTTAACAGGATAATCAGGCTGAGAAAACAGTTAATCCCTGGAAAACAGTTAATCCCTAGGCATACAGAACATCTGGAAAGATCACAGCTGTACCAGAAGACAGATGTTGCAATAATCCTATTTAGATTGAGAAAACAAGAAAAACAAAAGTTGAAGAAAAGCACACACAGTCCTAATGGATGGAATAGTCAACTTGAAATACCACGGGCCTTTTTATTTTGTTTTTATGAGGGCTAAAGCATTGATTTTTCTGGAAATGTTTGAATTTCTGAAGCATTTTGGAGGGAAAAAAAAAAAAAAAGTTGTTTGAACAGCTGGCTGCCAAAGCCATGGCTTGGAAAGCAGGTGCAGACTTGGTTTCACAAACAACCAGAAGTTCTCCCTGTGATTAACCCAGATCCATTGCAATTTTGTTGTGGTAAGAAGAAAAAAAAAGTAATATATGAGAGATTCCATAAAGAAGGGAACAGGTTCTAGTGAAAGCACCATGTACTGGAGGAGGAAAGATTCCTTCTTCTTTTAGAAACTCTGCAAGCATGACTCCAGCAAGTAATCTCATCTCTCAAATTCACTTATTTATCTCTTGTGATGTTTTGTTTCCCTTCTAATAAATATTTCAAAGCTCAGATTTGCAAAATATTTTTTTCTATCAGCTTTAGTTCTTAAATCAAGTAAGGTAAATGAGTAAAGGAGAAAAGATGAACTTCATACAGAATAATCTTCACAGAAATTGCACATGGACTTTTTCTGACTATGTGGTTCTAATAAGTACTTGAGTATTTATACTTTTTTTCTCCTTGAATTACGTATGCATCAGCTGCAGAGTCTATAAGCATAAAGAAAACTTACTTCCTGGAATATTTATGACACATCTAAAATATTAATAGTGACAGTAACTTAATTCAAATGAAAAATAAACATACCTACATTATGCTCTTTTTTTTTGTGATTCTGAACTGATTTAATTGAGACGTTGCAGTTATAGAGAAAAACATGACCCTTACAGTGTATCTGCTATACAGGACTTCTATATACTGACTTTAAACTATATTTAAAATAATGACAATATTTTCATGTGCCACAGAAAGAATGAATCATTGCAAAGCTCAAGTGTACGTGAATGAAATTATGTCCTTATGTTTGGTGTTAGTTCATAATCTTGTCAGAATAACCAGATAAAGAAATAATAAAACTATTGAGTTTGGTAAGCAGCACTTGCAGCAAAAAAAAAAAAAAAAAAAAAAAAAAAAATAGCTATGTGTGTGTAAGTAAAAATTATATGTCTATTCCAGGGATGTCCCATCCCTGGAAGTGTTCAGGTGTTCAAGGCCAGGCTGGAAGGGGCTTTGAGCAACCTGGTCTAATGAAAAGTGTTCCTGCCTATGGCAGTGAGTAGGAATTTGATGGTTTTTAAGGTCCCTTCCAAAACGTTCTTTGATTCTGTTAGACAATTTTGAAGTGGATGTTGCAAATATTCAGTATTCTTTCTAATATAGTATAAATATGTTAAAAACTATATAGAATATCCTATAAATTGTCAAATATGTATTATACATTTTCAACATAACTTGAAATTGAAGAAGTAAAAATGCTGTAGGGCTGCAGCAGGGAGTAAAAATCACTTTGGTTTTTAGACGTCTTTAGTCACTACACAGGAAAGCAAAGGGTATCCCCATCTTTTTATGGAGGATGTATGTATTGTGTAACAAATATTCAGGGGATTTTTATTTCAGATTGTAGGAAAAGATTACATAGAAGCAAGTAGGGAATGACCAGGAAGTTCCCATAAAAGTTTAAATGGAATTAGAAAAAGATTCTGCAAATTGGTGTAAAAGTGGTCCATCCTTTTTAGTGTTAAACTCAATCAGATGTATAAACTGGCATTCAGAAAGTCCATAAACTGCTGATTGCAAAGAGAATGTCCCCAGAGAAGAATCTGCCTGCATAATGACTATTTCTTTTTCAATCCAGCTATCCTGTTGTCAAGCAGGATGCTGGAATTGGAAGAAACTGTAGCCTGTCTCAGTATGGCAATGCTTTGCTTGTTATTGGGAGAAAAAAAGATTTAAGTACCTCAGCACTTAATTATGTTTGTAAATGTGTCCCAGAGTTAAGGTTGAGCATACAATTAATTCATTTGCTGATTTGGTGGGTTTGCATTTCATTCTGCAAATTATTTATTGCAGAACTAAGAGGTTCCAGTGATCCCAGCACAGACAGTTCACAGGATTGTACCCTTCTTTTGCCCTGTTCCACCACTTCTGGCAGGTGAACTTTCAGATCTTTGAATTAAGAAATGGCTGCTTAAAACTTTGAGGTGAAGTGTGAAGAGCAGTAAGATCACATCCAATTAAAAAATAATTCCCCAACAATGTTAACTTACAGGTCACTCATCTTTTTCAGAAGCCATAAATAATTTATTCATTACTAATTAGCTGCATCTACTTTACCATCATATCTCGTATTTAATGAGCAACATGAGAGCAGTATGCTAATTTAAAACTATATGACTTGTCAAAAAGGAGTCAACTAAAGGGATTATCTTCAGGAAGCTCTAATAGAATTCAGGACAGGATTACATCAGAAACAAATTGAACTTTCTATCCTGTGGGTATTTTTGAGAGTCCAAGCTTCTGTCCCAAACTGAAACAAATAGAGTGAATCTGTTTATTTGTAAGGAAGGCAGAGGCACGTCAGTTTGAATCAGTCACTCTGTACATCCTGATTGCTTATATTTCATGCTTATTTTTCAACTCTACTCTGCAATGTGCTGTCAGGAGATTGGATTAGGAAGAACCTTTATTGTAGCAAATCTCAGGATGCTGGAAGAGAAAATTAGATTTATTTTCTTTTCTGAAAAGTTTCGAAGGGTGAAAGAGACTCCCCATGGTCCCATGATGTGGCTCTTGTTGGCCCAGGGACACGAAGAGTGGAGAAGAACTTTTAGCTCTTCTCCTAAGCACCTATGCAAAGCAGAAGATCCCTTATTTTCCCTATGAAAAGAGACCTCCAGGGGTGTATTCAAAACTTAAACCTAGCTAAGTTAAGGAAAGGATTCATCTCACACAGCAATTGGATTTGGTCACATGCAATGATAGAGCAGGGATGTGGGCAGAGAGCTCATAGAGGGACCTCTGCAATGCAGGTTCTAAAACCAGTCAAGATGACTCCTGCCACAAAATTTTGAGCTATTAATCATAAATAAGTTTTCTGTACATCTCACTCCTTCAGAACGGTAGATACGACTGGAACCTTTTATCTAATTTCTCAAGACTTCTTACAAACTTTGTACTTATTTACAAAATTAGGACCACAATTTCTAGACTGGGAATGTAGGGATTTTTTTATCTATGTATATAGATATGCTCTTAAAAACAAAAAATTATACACCCTATCAGTTAAAACAGTTGACCATCTCACCAAGCCTTAGATTTCTAAAACAAAGCTCATGATTTAAGGTGAAATATTTTCTACAGTCAGTAGTAAAAGAGGGGCAACTCCAGAACCCAAACCACTTTGTTTGGAAATCTAATTTAGGATTCTCACTGGAGGAAATCACCTTTCTGAAGACATCGAGCTTTGTGCAAAACGTGTGTTATGGACAGGCAGAGTGAGCTGTTAACGTGAGAGTCATTCTGCCCCACGTAAGTCAGAATGCAGGAGTGGGAAATGAGAGAGAGCATGAAGGTATTAAAAGATCATGGAGCACCACCTTGGCTTGTTTAATGGTTACTTTAAATGCTCATGGCTATTTAAATTGGATTAGCTTCAATTCTCAAATGGTCTGCCTGAATAAACAATCCTCTCATCTCTAACGAAAGGATAAGTCTAGAGAATTTAGAGTGCCAGGGGTAAGCCTAGAAGAGGGGAAGAATAGTCTAGAGGTCTTTAGGAGGTCTTTATTTTTATTATTTTACATTGACAGTCTTTGTCTTGCTCAAACAAAACATTTCACACCCAAAGCACATGAACACGATGTGTATCTTTGCACCAGGAGCACTCAGGGTTGGACTTGCCAGAGATTAGATGGAAATCCCCTGAGTTTTAGATCCCATTTATCTTCCAGTCTCCAGATACTTGACTCCTTTTCAGTTCATGGTTAATTAATTGACTGCGAAGCTCTTAGCACAGCTTTCCCTTGAACACTTCTCGGTTCTATCACACCTCCAGAGTTTTTGGCTGCCCAAGCAGCTGTGCTGTCTCTGAGCCCCTCTGCAGCATTCACTGATGTCAAAGGGAGCTGTAAGGCTGCAACCAGGAAAGAAAACACCATGATGTGGCATTTTTAAAGGTTTGTCTTCGAGCAGGATTTAAAAGTTGCTTTTTTTTATTATTTTTTCTCTAGCCTTTCTCTGCAATCTAGGAATTGCAGTATTGTCAGGACCAATAAAACAGTATATAATTCTGAATGTTCTGAATGAATTTTCAGTACAATCGGATCTATTTCCGGCAGTGCTCAGTTTGTGTATTTCTGGCTTGAAATACTAAATATCAGTATTAAAAAAAATAAAAGCAGGACCTTGTTGATTTTAAAACAACTCTGATACCACACAACTCTTCCAGGCTATTAACTCTCTAGGAATGCAGCTTGTCAGAGAAATCTGTTCTGATCTGTGGCCCATATTGTATTTATCCCAGTTCCTTAGAGACAGTTCTACAGTTTTATCGTTAGGTACTCCCTGCTTAATAATTTGATATAAGTTAAAAAAAATTAAAAAGGAAAGCACACCTTTTTATTTATTTGTTTAATGCAAAAAGGCACATTAAATTATGAAACCATTTTAGAGTCTCACTGTTGCTGGAAGAAATACAAAGTATTTCTTTGTAAATAGAAAGTTACAGAGTTACCATGCAGTGGCACAAATGCCAATTCTGAAAAGAAATAGTCATTTATTCATGTTGTCAAGACAAGAGGCATTTTCTATAAATTCACAATAATACATGCACATCTGGATTCTCCTACTATGGGACAGAGCTAAGATTGTTTTAAAGCTTGTACACTAATTTATTTCATTTAAATCCTAGGTGTTCAACCTTTTCAAATTTGAGCTTCCCTAATTTATTTTTTTTAAGTTGTGATTCATCATGTAATGGAATTTAGGTGTTACACAGTAGACTTCTTTTTGTTTCCTGCTTCTTGCGGGGTCATTCAGAACAATCCACTCATTTTTAAAGGTGATAAGGAGTTAGGCTAAAAATCACTGCTTTAGATAACTGGATTTCATTGTCTTTAACCTTAACTCTGAGTTTCTTGTTTTATCTCTTTCCTGGTTCATCTTATCTGTAAAGAAAAACTTGTGTGAAAATTATCTTTAGGAGAACAGCTTTGTTCAATGTCTCCTAAAGACAATTTTCATTTATGAAAAATAACGTGGGTAGAAATGTCTGTCAATCCTAAAAGGGCATTTTCCGGTCACAGCTTATGCTCCAGATGTCAGCAAGTTGAAGGCTTCCATGTACAGTACAGGCAATAAAAATGCCATTAGAAGTATAGGATTAACCTCATAATTTGAATGGAGAATTGCTTGAAAAGTTGGAAAAGGAATAAATTTTTTTAAAAGATGCCTGAAAAAATACCTGAAAACCTATAAAATACTATAATTCTACAAAATTCATGTCTTTTTATTCCATTATTGTAAAATACCAAAATTAAAGAAATTGTGTCTACTGTCATCTCGTGGTCGTGGTGGATAAAGGTTCCAAATAAATCTTTAACAATAATAATGTGAGAGTAGCAATTAAAACACAAAGGCCTTGTCCTGATTTTAAAGAAAAGCGAAAGCAAAAGCAAAAGCACAGAGCAAACATATTGACACCACTTAAAAAATTAAGAATTTTTTCACACA
Source organism: Lycocorax pyrrhopterus obiensis (assembly GCA_014706295.1). Classification (NCBI taxonomy): domain Eukaryota; kingdom Metazoa; phylum Chordata; class Aves; order Passeriformes; family Paradisaeidae; genus Lycocorax; species Lycocorax pyrrhopterus. The sequence goes on along the minus strand of JACSVZ010000006.1, from coordinate 4,723,873 downwards.
CTTAAAAAAACCCCACATCCAAACATTTCATCAAAACGTAAAAACAGTGCATGTATAGGTATGGTTGAGTTTTTAAACTTTCTCAGAGTGCTCTTCCTTTCTTTTCCTCAAATAAATATATTTTCAGAGCATTCAACAATATCTCATGCGTTTTGATTTCACTGGAATTGGGTAATACTGACCTTTTTGTGGGCAGTTTGGAAGGAAAGCCATCCATACCTCAATGATATTGATAAGGAGATGACACTGGAGAAGTGACTTGACCCACAGTCAGTGTCTGGGACAGAGCAGGGAGTCTTTGAAATCTCATCTGGTGCCAGTGACTTGGATTCCTTCAGCACAAACCTTTCTCACTTCTATGAACTCTTCACTGCTGCTCTAGTTGTTCATTTGAGTGCATTATCCAACATTCAGTTCTTCCACCAGTCATTTTTTCATGTTCTTAGCAGTGCTGAAATAGCTGAATCTATTCAGCTGATGGCTGATCTATCACTCGTGGCATTTTGTTACCTCTCAGATCCAGATTTATGATGCTCTTATCTACATGACACGGGTAACTCACATTTGATGTACTGTGCTGGTTTTACGGCTCTATGCACGATTGGGTGTGAATCTGCACAACATGAAAGTGATAGTGAACAATTGATCTATATTTTCACTAGTTCACTGAAAAACTCCTCAGGGGTTAGAGCTCAGCCTTACCACTCTGTGAAACTTGTGGCCTTCTTAAAAAATCTGATTTGTATCATAATGTCACTGTGTGAGTTGTGTTCTCCTCTAGCACTTCTGGGTTAAAGGTTACTCTGCTTCTCCAAAGACTTCTTAAATTTTGAAGTAAATTGCTGAATTATGATAAATCTTCAGAATTATACAAAATAAAAAAAAAAAAATACCAACCGTAGCCATCCTTGTCATCTTTCTTGTAACCAAACCCATATTTGTCATGACTATACGTAATACCTTGTAAATTATTGACCTTTCACAAGCCAATGTGGAGTTGGAAATGAGGCTGACACCAAAAATAAAGAGGGGTTTTTTGAGCATAGAATTATTGTGTCCATCTATTTCCACACCAGCAATTGCACACAGCATTGAATTTGTCCTCAGCAGTGTTCCCAACCACTGTCAAAGCCTGATTATCTCATAGAGTAGAGGGTTTATGATGGCTTTTGATTTTTCCGCTGAGAATATTCAAGAAAGAAAAATCTGAGTCCATAACTGGAATATCTCAAATGGGAAATTTAAATGTCTGAAAAGAAAGACTATTATAAAGAAGGGGGTTGAACACACAATATGCATGTGTTAGTGTGTAAATTTATGTAATTGTGAATAACTATTTATTTATATTCTCCATTGTAAAAGTTTGCAGCTCTACACAGATACACACACAAAAGTTTGCAACAAAGTTGGGTGAATAAAACCAGTGACACTGGATTCTTTATTGTTCTTTTAAGGATGAAGTGTTTTTCTTAAGAATGCCATTTTTGTGTCTTTATCTGGGCTGCAATAATTTCTGTTTCTGGCTTCTTATAATAACAATTTTGATACTAACACATCCACCTACAATTTATATCAACAGCAGACATCTTCAATAGCTCTCAAACTGCAAATTATTTTGAAAGAGAAACGTCTGTACATATTGTTATTCTGGTTGTAAAGTCTGTGAAAACATTTTTCTCCCTGAGCTCTTTGCTTGTATTTAATATTGGAATAAAGGTAGCTAAGCTATGTTGAAAAAACACTTAATCAAAATGTTAAAACCAGAGATGGCTGGTGCAACATTGTCTGCACAACCAGAAGTGAAGCTGCTCAGATGGTTATCAAAATCCCATTAACATGCTTAAAATAGTCTTTACTCTCCTTTTAATGGTAACTTCCTGCACTGGTGAATTATTATTCTGAGCTGTCACCACATTTCTCAACAGAAGAGGCTGGATTTAGTTTGTGGAAGAACGGTGTGATGAGAGCAGTTGTCTCCTCTGCATTTGTAGTGTCTCTTAAAATGTGGAGCTGATGCAAAAGACCTCAGTCACTCAACCCTCAGAAAGAACAAATCCAAAATCACCACAATTTGAGCTTCCAGTAGAACTAAATGAAGAACCAGCAAATCATTATTCATTGAGTCGCACCATTTCCCCACATCTGTAAAACCCTTGAGCACTTTTTTGAGGATTAAGTATTCTCAAGGCCTTTCTTTCTGCTTGGAAAACTTTATTCCTGCACCAATCTTCACAGTCCCAGTTGTTTTAGTAAATATTTTTGAGATCTGTACAGAAAGATGGTCATGATACTAAAACACAGTGAAGTTTGTAATGAAATGCAAACCCAAAGCAGGCTTGGAAAGACTCCTTTTGCACGTGTCCAGTAGTAGATACATCTCACTGAAGAGAACATGAACTATTTGATTGCAATATATGTGTTGTTATATCATTACCCCTTTGATTAAAAAAAATGCCATGAAAATACTCCCCAGATTTATAAGATAATTTTTACCACTATGCTGCTAAGGTCAAGAGTAATTTCTCCATAAAGAAGCATGTCATTCCGTCCACAGAGAGCACTCAGTTGAAATTACAGTTGGAGAAAAAGATTATGAATATTGTCTCTGTGAAAATTTGTGCCTTTTTTACTATTGATCGACCAGAATTCCTGTCAGTTATTACTATTTGACTAAATAAGCATTAAAAGGAGATCTGCTTTGGAGAATTCTTTCACAGTAAAGGATAACCAACAGCATTGGATGCAGAGGGTAATTCTGGGCTTAATTAAAAATTACTGTTGAAAATTTTTGTTCTGAACCATACTGCCAACCTCATAGAGATAATTATATACAAAAATGCCTACATAATTCCATATTTAATGTAATTACTTATATATGTCATAGGGCACTTTACGGGGGCCATTTTACTGTTAATTCCAAATTAACTCGTCTGCATCGCTTTTTGTAAACACACATTTTTCAGCTCTGATCCTATCTTTTTGTTTTTCAGGTCTGTACAATAAATAGAACTTAATTTGCATCATCTTTCCTAAGAACTCAATTTTCCTGAGTTGGAGACTGCTGCCATAGCCTTTTCATTGCAATTTATCACATTTGATTTCATGTGTTGGTTTGGTTTTCTGGGCTCCTGATATTGCTTTCACCTTAAATAAACCTCATGTTCTTAAGGTCCTGATATTAGGAATGAGAGGAAAAAAATAATCACCTCATGGTAGCAGCAAGTTGGCTAAAGGAGGCAATAATAACTTCTGTCTCTCAGCTGTACTCTACTGAATGAAATGCAGTAGAACATGATGTTATTGTGACTTTCATTAGTGTTTTGGGGAATAATAGTGTGTGCAAGAAATCTCTATGTTTAAAAGTTGTATAAAACCAGAAGCAGGACTGTCTGTGATCTCAGGATTATCTTCACCTTACTGGAATTGGCTTTCCTTTTGCCAGTTTTCTGGTTAAAAACATCCACAGGAAACAAATCTTTGGACGAATCTCAGCTGCTATCCAACTACTTCTGTTCAAAAGCCACCAAGATAAGCTGAAGTAGTTGCAATGTAGGTACTTCACAAAATCCCTCTTCTAGACAAGGCTCTGACTGAATTATCCACCCCAAAATTCAACACAGTCTCACCTCTAAGTCCATGGAAATGATTTCTCATGGCAACCAGATGTCTATAATGCATGACAACAGAAGTCAGCCAGAGGGCCTTTGGCTAGAGAAGCAAAAGTTCACATCTCAGGCTCAGTACAAGTCTTGTGGGACACCAGAGAGAAATCTGAGGACCAGAGAATTCTAGTTTTTGCTGTGATTAAGACAATGAATTTCCAGTCTCACATTTTCAAAATACTAGATGTAAAAATACCACTAAAAGTAATTTTTTCACCCACTGTGAAGAAAATGTTTTGACTAGAAATTCTTAGCTAACCTGTCTAGCATAGAGGGAAAAAAATACAATATAACTCACAAACAAAAATTCAACCTCAATATATCATTATGCAGTGTGGGACATCATTTTTATTCAAGAGGAATATATGTAAAACTCCTCAAAGTCAGCAGGATCTTCATTCATCTCTTGTATCTGAAAATCACAGCCTAGAAATATGTCAGAAAACAGTAACAAGCCAAAACAACACCTTATGTCCTCACTCATGTTTCTCAGCATGTTTGTAGGTTTTACAAGCCTCTAAAAACATAAGAATAGAAGATCATCCATAATCTCATCCGTGTATGCAGTGCTGAAGTGAAATGTAATTTCTTTTAAAAAAAATTGAAAGGGCTGAATTTCTAAAAAAAAAAATTCCGGTGCATTTTTGAGTGCCTGTAAACATTCATAAGAAAAAGCAGAAAGTTCCATAGTTTTAGAAACAAGTAGAATGAAGACAGTAACTCCCCACATCTGCACTTACCAACTCCGAGTTTTGTTTGATGCCTTTGTTGTTGTTTCAGAAAAAAACAATGCTCAATTGTTATTTATTCCTTTTCTCCAAGCCTCTCATGGAACCTCTGTTGTGTGTCACGTCGTTCTTTTTGCCTCCATCATCCATATTTCATATTTTTGCCATATCTCATGTCCTTTCTTCAGCTGAAAAGTTCCAATGTGGGTCGACGAACTTCAAGTCAGACAAGAAGTATTGAAGAAGTACCACAGAACTTCGTTTTCCACATAATAGATGCCTTTATTTCTGGAAGATATACTCCAGAAATAGCATTCTGTTAATCTCAATAAAGGTATACTTACAGAACCTAAATGTTTACACCCTCTCACATTTTCAACCTCAAGTTAATCTTTGATGAGCATAGTCTGTTTTGCTTACAAATTTCTTCTCAGAGGTGTCCTATGAGGAGCGTGAGGTTCCTCACACGAAGTTTCAAGAAAGCAGCAGTTCAGACCAAGGTGTGGAAAACTTTGGTCTATCTCTGCTTGTGCTGGTTGAGAATATTTTCCTTTATGGAAGTCAAGTTGGAATAAGTAACAAGGGTCGTGCCCATGCAGACCAGTGCTGTAGTTTCACAGCCACATTAAGGCAGCATGAGCCAACAATATCCATGAAAAAGGAATGTACTAGGAAAAAATCCCCAAAAACAAGTATTGTGAAATAGTAATTTCAAAGTAAAAAACATCATCATAATAATAATTAAAAAGCCCACCACAAAACAGATGCCAAAGAATAAAATAAATTAATTACTCAGATTGTTAGTTTGTCCTGCTAATGCTGAAAATCTGTAATTATGATATGAAAATAAATTTGAAATTTGAGGTTGCATCTACAAGTTCAGGTACAGTATTCAAAACAAGAGAGAGGATTAAATAGTGGCACCACAGAAATCAATGTGTGTTCTAAAGTCAATGACAAAATTCTCCTGAATTTAATTAATTTAATGTGTTAAATTCAGAAAATCCAAGAGACCATGAAGGGCCGATCCAACAGGCACCATCTGGAGCTCATGCCTCTCTGCAGAGCACTGGGAAGGAGTGGAAACACAAAATGTCCTATTTTCTAGTGATCTGGACATTTCAAGAGCTGGTAGAGCACAAAATACTATCCTGAGAGGAGGGCGCAAAATTTGAATGGATACAATCTTAAATTCAGTGTGCTGGAAAAGATACTGAAGAAGCTAATTTTGCACCACAGGCTCAGTAAAGGAAGCATCAAACAAATCTTCATGAGTTTTTCCACTGTGTATATGTGGACTAGACAATAATGTGCCCCCTTATGGGTAGTAAGAGCATTGAAAATGAACAAGTCCAAGCCCTAGGCATTGCTCTAGCCAGAGTTAATACACACTGCTGAAAACAAACCTTTAGCTCCAAAAACCTCGTGTGGGTTTAAAAGTTCGTATTCTATATTGCTTGTCAATATTATTATCTGCAGGAAAAAAATAAGGTCTATGAAAAATAAAAATTGGTGCATAAACAAAAGTGTATTTTGGGGGGGGGGTCATAGTTAATTATAGGGGTTTCTGTTATAACTACTTCTCCATGAATATACATAAGCCTAAATGTCCCATTATTGTTTAATTATACAGCCATTAGAAGAAGAAAATTGCCAGTGAAAGCAGCTATGAAAAATATATATCATTTACAAAACCATACATAATATACCACAGATATTTTCAATATCATAGGAAAAAGATGACTCTGAAGATTTCAGCATTGGATTTAAGCACTTTTATACGTTATCAAACCTTTCATTATGTAGAATTATGAGAGAGCTGCAAATGAAAACTCATCTGGGTGCCATTTTAAATAATACATTGGGCTTATTATAAGATATGAGGTGGCTTCATTCCTTCACCCGAGCTCGTGGTTTACCATCTGGACTTTTTAGTCATAAACTTTAAAAAAATTTCATTAAGGTGTGACATTAACCTTCAGCACAAGGTTTTCACATTCTAGTCTTCTAACTTTGCAATACTGGCAAGCTGCCTTATTGTCTTCAGCTTTTTGCTGTCATTTCTTGTAATGACTGTTTGCATGTTGAAACCACAACAATTCACGGGTATGTGAATTAATAATTCAGGAAAACACAGTTTATATCTGTGAACAAACTGGCTGTTCTTCTGGCATGTGCATTTCTGGCTGAACAGCAGACCCTAGAAAGTACATAAAACACTGTAATTTTTTTCCCCCACAAATGAGAAAATTCTGTTTCTCTCCAGGCTGTAAGTGAACGGAAAATCACTTCTGTTTTCCTTAGGGATCTTATGGGCTATTGTATTTCCCAGATATCCATTATTAGCAAATGGCAATGTAGTTTTCTCTGCATAGAAAGTGGATACAGAACAATCTATATATTTAAAAGAAACAAATAAATTAAAAGAGTTTAAAAACTTTGGGCATCTCATCACATGAAAGCCCTCAGCATGCTCAAACTGACTCTCTTGTCTAATGATGTCTGTCGGTAAGAAAAGAAATTCCATGTTTAAATTCTGTATTATTTCAGAAACAATAAAAGAGGGAGGTAAGAAATTATCACACTCTTGTAAGAAACTTTGAGGTGAAAGGGTAGGAAAAGATAGTGGGGGAAGTATTACAAATAGTTCTGCTATGTTCTTTCATAAGTCTGAGGGGAAAAAAAAAGATATTTAAGGACCAGAATGCAGTTAAATAGATGTAAAGGAAAATATTATACTGATTTTAATTATGCTATATCTTAAAAAAAAAAAACAAAACAGAAATAGTTCACAATAAGTTGGGGAGCAGAGATGACACAATGCTATGTCTCATTCTCTATTTTGCATATGCATACATATAAAATAAGCAATCAGCCAAGACAAAAATAATTATTTTTCATTTTGTAATGAAGCATAGGCAGTGTATGAATCTCCTATCTTCCTGGATATTTTTGCTGATTAGCTGGCTGAAAATGTACAGCAATACTAATTTCCACTGGTCAGCTACACTGAACAATAATCAATCCTGTGACAGGGAGCTGCAAAATGGGGACCAAAAACTCAGCTGCCTGTAAATACTGAATTACCCATCAGCCTTTAAAGTATTCTGATTAATCATTACTCTAAAACACAAGTGACTGCTTTAAAGAGCCCTGAGCAACTGATTCCACACATCAAAAATGACATGATGATGTTTGAAATCAGTCTTTTCTTCTTGTTTGGCCTTATTGGCAACTAAGGGATACTTCGTGAACATCAAACTAACTGCATTTGTTGTACAAAGTGTTTATTTGATCTATTCCCCACTCATTTTACATAAACTGAGTTATCTGCCTAAGACAGGATAAAACATCACATGATTTAAAGCATACAAAGATCACAAACAACATTTCCAGACTTAATGCACACTGCAGGGGAAATTCATGCTTAGGCTTGTGGCATCTTATACTACAGCTGGATTTGTTCTCTCACCCATATAGAAGTCCTGCTTTGGCAAATGAGTTTTCTAAGCAGGCCAAATATCAGCTTTCACCTGTTTCTGCTGGACTGTCAGGTCTGTTGGCACTGGCCTTCCCCAGTCCCCCATCTGGTCTCAAATGCCTACTTAAATTTTTGAATGTTTCTTGAAGTCCTAATTTTCTTTCACATCTTCTGTACACGCTCCATCAGCTTTAATTAAAATCTTAATAGGTGCATTTAGCTGTAAAGTGGTACAGGAGTTTTATTTACAAGCATAGTATTCAAACTCTTCAGAAAGGTTATGCAAGTCTTTCCTCCCTCCTACACATTTTTTTAGCATACTCAACAAGTTTGTCCCTGGTTTGTCTGAGCTCAGCTGATGAAGTGTGTGGCAATTCCACTACAAGTGATCATGGGTTCTTTTGCTGTGTGGATACAACCACGGTAACAGGCAGAGACACTGAGGATGAGCTATGCACTCATTTGTTTTGTCTGCTTTTAGTAAAATGAGCCTTTAACTGAAACTTCTTCTACAGGTACAAAGCTTGTGCTATTCTTGCAGCATATCCAGACTGTCATCAGAGGTCTGCTGCTGGCTCTGAGGGCAGCATCTTCTTCACACCAGCCAGGACCTTGATCTCTTAAGTTGCAAAGTCAGTTTTAAGACATAACTCTCACCTTTTTGGCCAAAGGAACTTTGCTGAACTATAGACGAGCATAAACCTCATCAAGAGCTCTTTAATCAGTGTACTGCATCATCAATATCCTAATCAAAGACCAGTGGACTTTGTACACTCTATTCAATTTTCTGATGAGGATGTTAGTCTCATTATTATTTACAAAGCTAAAAGTAAAGGTAGAACAAGCTAAGAGACTTCTCTGACTTTAAACCTGCTGTTGGCACCTAATTACCCAAGCTCATTAGTACCCTGTTATACTAAAAGTTTTGTTATTGGCAAAATAGAGCATACCATATATATGGAGCTATGAATTTATTGTTAGTACAATTAAAGTTTTAACAATCTAGTTAATTCAGATTGTGCAATCACATATATAATTACAGGAAACCTTAATTAATAATAGAATAAAATCATTGCATAAATTCCTTCTTGGCCTGGACAACCCTTTACTCTGGTGTTGTCCTCCATTTCCTAATTTTACTTGTACTTGTTATCATTGCAAACTAAAGCTAAACTAGAACGCAATTCCTCATTCAAGGAATGCCTTGGTATTTGTTACTACTGAGAAACAACCACAAATCAGAGCAAGCCAAGGTGAGCTCAGAAAAGTTCTGAGACCCTGCACAGCCAGCTTAAAGACTTCAGAGCTTGAGATCTTCTACCACCAACAGTAAAAGATGTGCCTGTGTTTATTGGTCTATGATCCTCATCAAATTTATATTTTTTATTCATGTCAGGCTTGTATAACAAGTCATCACTTACTTGCCTCCTGTGTTTTGGCTATGCCCACCAGTTGAAATCTGCATTAATTTACACTGCCTGAGCTCAGACATGCTCCTGCTACCACTAGAAGGTGAGGACAGTTAACCAGACTTTTCTAAGCTCCTTGTACAGCCAACAAGATAAATATGCTGCCATGTTCCATTGGCTTCTTACAACCAGAGACAGCAGAACAACACACAATGGTCCAGGCCTCGAACGGAGATAAAGTGACACCCCTGCAACCATTGCTCACAGGCACTCAGAGACGCTCAGTCTCTGTCACAGTGACATTGGCTAAATATAAACATCTCAAATAGGTCAGATGATGTCTCTAAAAATGCCTGTGTCTCTCACATGACAATATGCAGAATTGAATGGCTCAGCTGTAGACATCCACATTGTGGAGATGGGGCCTAGAACGTGATCAGTCCCTCCCTAAGCCTCTAATTCCAGTCTTTTTTTACCGGAGCTTAAATTCTACTTTTGATTACAATTTAATATCTCACAACAACATGCTGCTGCAAAAAGAAACAGACAGCTGACTATAGTAACTCCTTGTATTTCTCTGATTACTGCCAAAAATCTTTCTGTCTGTCTGTTAGGGAAAAAATAATAATAAGAAAAAAATACCCCAAACTCTAAGCTTACCCAAAAGCAGCCAAGATTTAGTGAAATATCGAAGCAGAAGTCTATTTTATCCCATGCACAACAAGTGAATGTGCTGTCACTGCTGGTTGTTTGCAGAGCTGGTTGTTTTCAATATTCATCCCTGGATGCAGTTTTAATTTTCCTCGGAGACAGCTGATTGTGCATGCCTGCACACCCATGCACAGAGACAGAGCACCCATAAAATATTTTCCACGCATGGCATCATTTATCTTAATAGTTGTTAGTGCTGCAGTTTCCACTTTAACAGTAATCATGACACATTTGTTACTTGATTTATTTGAGTAGCACTGTCAAACACTGCATAAACAATACTGTTCTGGGACCTGGCCAGAAATTTCAAATTGCATTTTAATATTTATGTGCCTTCAGACTCCACGAAGAAAAATACTGATGCTGGCTGGTGATTTGAACTGCTGTAACAGCAAAGCCCAAATAAGTCTGCTTTTTCTTGTAACTCCTGTAATCTATCATGATATTTCTTTAGCTGATACAAGTAAAAAGAACATTAGTTTATATTTGCAACAACTGGCAGTAACTAAAATAATATTTAGGTGGAATTAAAGGATGCTTGCAGCTTCCTGGATTGGCTTTCTAAAGAGCTGCCAATCATCTCTATGACTTCACAGCAATGAATATCTCTGCTATCACTTTAGAGCAGCATGAGCAGAGCTTGCTTTCTGAAATGTAAAACCTCCCTTTGAGTCCTTACTTTCTGTTTTCCATTTAGCACCATCCATTAACAGCAAAATGTTTGTTATAGCTGTGAGCTGATCATAAATTATCATTAGGACCACTATGTTTATTAGCGGTATATTTTTGATTAGCTGTCTCTAAGGGCAGCATTTTTTTCTGCAGTTAAAATGTCCCACCATCAGAATTACGATCACTGTGGGATAAATGCTATGGCAGGGTTCTGACTGTTAGTTTCCTGCTGCTAATGATAGATGATAAGGATATTGACAGTGTTTTGTTCCTCTTTCCATTGCTCCATGAGCATTCAGAAATCAGGGGCTTAAATCACATCTTTGTGTAAGTGAGCTTGGGCTTTTCCTGGCTGTATTTAAAACCTTCTCTTTATCAGTGGCCATCTGGAAGTGAATGTGTTACGTTCTATTGTATGTCAAATTATATCACTGTGTCTATAGCATCACTTAGCGTGGGTTGCTTTATGTGACAAACCAGCAACAATAATTACTCCTTATCCTTTGGATTAATGATGATACTTATATGGAGAGAGTGTAGGGCTTGGTCCCATTGTCTCTTAGGCAAAATTGCCAGCTGTGAGATAGCAGAGTTCATACAGAAATGGGTTCTCTTCTCTGAATCATGTCCTGCTCTCTCGTTGGGGGCAGTGGGGTGGACCCCGATAGACCAAAGATCCCCCAAATTACCCAGTACCTTGCCCCCAGCCCTCCAGACAATTATTTCCTTTCTCTTTTCCAAAACTTTTCCGGAATATTTCACAAAATAGGAAACAGAACACATTTAGAACCTTCCCTCTCTTTTTCAAGTAGCTTTCATGAAAATCTGTAGTGTGAAGGAGTCCAAAGAAAATCTAAGCAAAACACAATCAGAAGAACATCATTAAGCTTGAGGAACAGACAGATAGCAACATCATGAGATTCCTTTTAAAAAGAGAAAATCCTGGGATGGACATCATGCAGTGCAGACTCACAGGCTGGGAACTGACTGTGTATTAGCCCTTCCTGAGCATCAGGTTGGATTAATGACCTCCTGAGGGCCTCACAATAATTCAGATTTTACAATTGCAGGCATCATCAAGAGCACACGTACTTAATAGCAGAGGAAATTAGCTGATCTGCTCAAAACCAGATGAGGCAACACACAGGGAATGAAAGGCCAAGCAATTAGGATCTGGGAGAAAAACAGAAAGCAAAATTATTGTTCAATGTATTGACACATTTGGATAGACATGGTCTATACCCCAAAGTGGAGCCATGTGTCTCACCATTAGTCAGAAAAGGAAGACAAAAGAAGTTGTACTCCCACCTTCCAATAAATAAGCACCACCACATTCACCACCAAACCATATTCCCAAATGCCACATCCACATGCTTTTTGAACATTTCCAGGGGTGGTGATTCCAGCACTCCTCTGGGCATCCTGTTCCACTGACTGACCATACAGCACAACTGTTCTTAACAAGGGTGAAAAGAAGGACCCTGGGAATTATTGACCAGTCAGCCTCACCTTTGTGCCTGGTAAAATAATCGAATGGATGCACCTGGAAAACATGTCGAGGTATGCGGAGGACAGGGAGGTGATCAGAGACAACCAAGGTGGTTTCACAAAGGGCAAACCATGTCTGAATAACCTGGTGGCCTTCTTTTCCCACCTCAGTTTCCTCTCATTGAATTTGTGTAATTAAGCAGTTAAATGGGATTTCAGGAATGTATTCTGCTGACTATTCTTCTGTTTCTGTATTCAACTGAGCTGAATACAGAGGTGTCAGAGGGAGTCCTGTGATTCAGAAAGGGAGGTCAGTGAAAGCAATGCTAATGGTACATCTAATGTACACATGTGTATTTGTACTTTAACTTCTGCAGCCTTGGTGCTGCAGATGAGCTGATATATTATTGCAGCTGCTAATTTGTCATGAGAGGTTTTATTGCCACTCTTGTCGCCTTGAGTGCCTTACACAATCAGATTGCTCTCTGCTGGGACAAAATCTCTCACTTTCTGTGATATACAGCAATTGTTATAATACAAAAATTCTGTCTGTCTTTGTATTCTGGAAATGTTCATTTCATGTGTTCTCCAACAGCTTCAGCTTATTTTCACAAGTTGTTAAACTGTTACTTAAGTGAAATGAAAACTCATTTTTTCCCTTCCTACCTCCACTAAATCACATGAATTTGTAGAGGGAAAGTGAATCTATTATTTAGGTTTGCTGTGTTTTGTGATTTTTATTGTGAATCTGGCAATTAACAGCCATAACTTCTGGAATCATGTCATTAAGCAGTTCAAAGAAAACCTTGAAATTGTTATGCTTTAGAGCTCAAGAAAACAGAAGGAAAAAAACAAAAAAAAAAGAAAAAGAAAGATCTCAGTTTCCTTTTTAAGCTTCATGTTTTTTTTTTTTTTCAGGATCTGCTTGCTGACTGAAATAGCAACATTTCAGTTCTATATCTCTTTCCTTCAAAAGCTCCAATAATGTTGAAAAAACAAGACAGCCCATAAATCAGAGTAGAAATGCCACGGATGTCAGGGAAACCAGATTCAAGAATTAGTTATCAGGAGAACGAGCAGAGCACGCACGTGGTTAATCAAAGAGTATGCTTGATAAAGTTAAGGGTCAAAGTCTAAATAGGATATGCCATGGCTGCTACTTTTGGTCTAAACCTTTTTTTTTGGAGAATAAGATGCTTGAGTCTAAATTACCTCTTAATTAATCACACAGGGAAAAACAAATTCTTGATGATAGTCTCTTAATAAAATTATAATGAGTGGATCAGATGATTCCTCCTCAGAATTTTTGGATTTGCAGAAAAGTCTCTGGAAAACCACTCTTTTTGCAGAGCCCTTGGCATCTTACCTTGCAGTTGTGCTTAGCAGGGGATGCAACAAAGACTTTGATGTAAAAATCTCCACATTAACTCCAAATGGGAGCGATGGCAGGGTGTGGTAGGGTGTGTCTTGCTTCCTTCAGCTGTGAATTCTGATTTTCCTCACTGCTTTACCCCTCTGTCTGTCTCTGAACCTCCCTTTGTGCATCGTTCTTCGGATGAGCTCACACATTGAAGAACTTCACCAGTGAAGCCTGGCAGAAATTGATCAGTGTTTTTCTCCAAAATTTCCTTCTCTGGGGACTTTCTGGAATATTATCTCCACTTACTTTAGCCTGTATAGATCCTTAAAATGTAATAGACTGCTTCCCAGAGAAGTTGGTTTCTGAACTGGATATAGTCTATGGAGACTCTTCTCTCATCTTTCCCTGTGAGATGTACAGAGGGAGTGCTTGGATGATCCCCTTTCTATAATTAATTACTCTCTGAGCTGTGTTTGTTCTTTAGGTTCTTGCTAAAACTGATGCTTTCATACTTCTTTCTGTGTTAAGGGACAACAGTTTTTGTTCAATATTCTGGGTATTACAGTCTTGGAACAGAGTTGACATTTCATATTCACAGCAGTTAATCCACCTGTGAGCATGCACATCTAATCCTTTTAAAGATTTTCCCTTTGGAAATGTTAATCTGTGCATGTTCTTATGAAAATCCACTGATTTTTCTTTCCACTATAATTAAAAAAAAATGAATATATTTTGTAATTGACTTGTTATACTTTTTAAATTTATCATTTACTTTATTATGCCATTTATCATTATCTTTTTATCATTGTCTTATACCTTTTCATCCTCTTGGGTTTGCTGGCATATTTCATGCAGCATGTAGTTAAAAGAAAAAAAAAAAAAAACAGAAAAGGCTTTCACACAGTAAAAAGATTTGTACTGTTCTGGCTCTTTTAAAGTTTTGTGGCAGCATTATATTTGTTTGTGTTGTGGATTCTAAACACTAAACTCAAATAGTGCTTTTACATTTGGGGATAAGTCCAGAGTTTAAAAAAAAATTTTATCTTTATATCAGTAGAAAGTTCTTGGCAACAAAAGGCAACATAAGCCAATTAAAATTTATGTGTTGAAGACCTGGAACCTTAGGAGTCATGGCTCATGTACAGAACTCCCCTAGTGCCATTTGATTTCTTTCATAAATAGTGTTTCATCTAAGACTGCTTTTTGAGTAGGAAAACAGCACATCTGGAGACAAATCTAAAATATCGTTAATGACACAACAGGTTTATAGATATTGTGCAGTGGCTGGTGGGGAATATTGCACATGTACTACCCAGAAAAAGTGAAAATCTGCCTGAGACAATTCTCAGGACCTGATTAAACCCTGTTATTGTTGATTGTTGCATGGTTTAGAATCTAAACGATTCAGGGATGTAACAGGGTTTTGCTTCATAAACCAGTCTGCGGCTGGTTGGAAATGAAATCTTTGGGAATCCCATGAGGTTCCACAAGGCCAGGGCAGGGTGCTGCACCTGGATCGGGGCAAGGCCCAATATCAACACAGGCTGGGGATGAACAGATGGAGCAGCGCTGTTGGGAACAGCTTGGGGGTGCTGGTGGGGGAGAGCAGCCCAGAAAGCCCCTGTTGTGTCCTGGGCTGCATCCAAGGCAGTGTGGGCAGGTCGAGGGAAGGGATTCTGCCCTCAGACCCCACCTGCAGAGCTGCCTCCAGCCCTGGGGTCCCAGCACAGGAAGGACGTGGAGCTGCTGGAGCAAGTCCAGAGGAGGCACCAAGGTGGTCAAAGGGGTGGAGCAGCTCTGCTGTGAGGGAAGGCTGAGAGAATTGGGGTTGTTCAGCCTGGAGAACAGAAGCTCCAAGGTGACCTATTTGTGGCCTCCCAGTACCTGAAGGGAACCTGCAAGAAAGTCGGAGGGGGACTTTGTGCAAGAGCATGGAATGACAGAAAAATGGGTAATGGATTTAAAGTGAGAGAAAGTAGGCTTAGAATATGTATTAGGAAAAAAAATTCTCTACTGTGAGGGTGGTGAGGCCCTGGCACAGGTTGCCCAGAGAAGCTGTGGCTGCCCCTGATGTCTCTGGAAGTGCCCAAGGCCAGGTTGGATGGGGCTTGGAGCATCCTGGGACAGTGGAAGGTGTCCCTGCCCTGTCAGCAGGGTTGGAACTGGATGATCCTTAAGATCCCTTCCGACCCAAGCCATTCTATGATTTTATGATTCTCCGATTCTGCAGAGAAAGGATACATTATTGTTAACTAGTTCTTCTGAAATATTTGTACTGATAATTGCAACTTTCTTCCTGTTTTCTCCTCAGTGCAAGGGTCTCCGCCAACCTCTGTTGCTGACCAAGTATCCCTAACCTGGTTCTCTTTTCGACCTCGCACCAACACACCAGCTCCACGACTTCCACTCCCCCACCCTTTAACCAGGAACCTTCCCTCAGTCAAGGCACAAGGATCCAAAAGGTTACACCTGAGGCAACGCCTGTGTTTATACACCTGAAATATTCTCTTCTGACTTGTTACAAAAATAATCATCTAAGCTGGACACCTTACACAATGCACTGGTCTCTAACCTTTGCTCGCACAGTTTTCTGTAAATAGAAGAAATCTGTAAACAAAAAAATGGAATAGTTTCTACTTCATTAGTGGCAAATCATGTTATTGAGATAGGAGAATGTGAGATAAAAAAATCAGAGTGAGCTGTTTTATAAAAACCTGTTATACTAAATGCCAAAATTACTCTGTTTTGGGGATTCTTTGTTTAATCAACCATTCATTGCTCAGAGCTAATTACATTTTAGTTTTCATAAATCATGAGGATGAAGGTCACCATGTAAGCGACTGTTTCCACTCAAAATGGTCAAGAATTGTTTGATCTGTTATGGAAAAGCATGTTTATCCACCTGGCATATATGAAATGTTCTGGTCTTCAGCTCTGCTGAAAATGTCATTATCAGAAAGACAATTTGTCATCTGTTTGTACCTCTCCTGGCAATCCACAAAAAGGCAGCATTTTGTATTCCACTGGTATTTTATTTCCTAAAGTAATTCCATCAGAATATTTTCTCCCAGCAAACAAGGGAATAAAAAGATGAAGAATAAAATATACTGCAAGAAGTAAAGTGTGTGAAAACCTTAATTAAATAGATCACAAAATAAGGAAAGACATTGTATCCTTAAGTGTTATTGAGAGATCTGAGGAATTAATCATTGCAAAACAGCCACAAGAGAGAAATACAGTGGGAATATATATTACAGAGAGAGCAGAACCAAGAGAGACAAACAAAAAGTCATTTTCTGGAAACTTATCTGTACATAATCATTATTTTAATAGTTACTACCTAGTGCAAATTGCAAATCTGGTCTTGGAAACTGTTTGCTAGCTCATAAATGGCATTCGATAGATTTTCAAAGAGACACAGCTAGGAAGAAGCTGCAGCTACTGGAGAAATTACAATCCGAGTTGAAAATATTAAGAAAAATAATTTTCTTCTTGAATATTAAAGTTATTTTGGAGGGTCACAATTTGATGACCTGGTGAAGCCCATTTTGACTAAAGCTGATTGGAAAATTGCATGGTTTTGCATACAAGCATATATTGTGCATTTTCATACACACTAGAACATGAGGTAGTGACAATTACAATATTTTAGCAGACCATGGAAAGGCAGTCAGGATTCTTTACAGATGAAGAATAGAAATAAAAGTAAATCAATTATTCATCTCAGAAACTTCACTGTCCCAGCCACTCTGCAGTGGTGATTAATTTCCTAATTCAGGGTCACATAATGATATCAAGAGAGACAGGAAAAGACCCACAACAGTTAACACAGCAATTTTTGTTTTCCTGTGGAATTTTCAGCTCCTTCCATTGCCTACAAAGAAAGCCACGAGCAATGAGATGATCAGGTCACGAGCTTGAAGTTACGTGGGATTAATTCAGAGCAGAGCTCTGAAAACTTTTCCTGTTTTCTCCTAAACGGGCAAACAGATGTATGAGGATATTTGAAGAGACTCTTGAACTTTAAGGCAGTAATGGAGCGTGGGGGAGCTCTCTGACCTGGCATCCTGCAGAGCCTCGGCCAGGTTAATGGGATAAACTGGCAGCAGCCAGCTAAATGCATATAAGAGCAGAAAGGCCTCGTGGCAGCTGTGTTACAGACATGAGTACTCAAGGCTTGACAAGTATTTTTAAAACACACACCTGCAGTCCACTCAGCAGAGAAAAGGCTGTTAACAAACAGGCTCTTCCCCATCTCTCTGTCCCCAGCAGACACCAGGCAAAATGCCTATGAACGTTCGACAAATACAAATTTCTGTAAACTCTTGTCCCTGTTTGTTTCCATTATCTCAGGGAGCAGTAACTTCAGTCACGAGTTAAGGGCTGACAGTTACCCTGGAGAAAGAATAACAATTAACTCTGCTTCCAGCCAGTGCCAGAGAGGAAGAAAATAATTGTGAAGCTTCTGTTATTTTTCTCATTAGCCTGTGCAGCATGCCAGGAGCTGGACTGTGCAAAGGAGGGTTTGCATCCCCAGTTTGCTGCTACACTTAATCAAGATAACTGCACGGCTTGGACTGTGCTTAAAGGTTTAAAATAAAAATAATCCAAATTTCAGTGCGTCTTCATCTGGATATGAAAGAAGAACTAATCTCCTCTCCTTGTAGCACATGCCATCATATGTACTGATCCATTCCAAGCTGTACTAGTGATAAATATTCTCAGAAAGAATTGAAGATTTTCCTTTGCTCCTACTCTGTAACTACTCCCTGTGACTGACTCGGGCAGTGTGGACAGAGCTATCACGCCCTGAAAAAAGACTGAGGGTCTGAGGTTTGGGCAGCCTGGACCACACAGATCCTTCTCTTCTTTACATCCCACGCCTAATTCCGGGTACATCACATAAGTATTTTAAGTTAATGTGCACTTAAAGGAGGAGGATCAGTTTGACCCACAAAATTGACCCACAACATGAAAAACTTTTCATGGAGACAACTGCTCTGAGTGGGTGGGTGAGGAGGTTAAGAAAAATTGCTTATCAGGGGTTATAACCCAAAGCCTGTTTCCAATCTCTTACTCCATGGCAATTCAGAAAATATCATTGCTTGGCAAAAGTTCATGAAGTTAATGACCTGACATCCAAGACCTTGATCAAAGAGAACAAAAAGCAAAGTACTGTGCTGATCTGGTATTTTAATTTAATTTGATAGCGAAAACTAAAAAGATATTTCAGCTTAAACCAAAATAGGATTACAGAAAGTGATTTTTAATGTTTTGTAATTGACAAAAGAACCCTGAAAAAGTCTAAAAATTTGCATTTCAAAGGGGGTATTTTTCTCTTTTTTCATTTTCGGATGCTTTTACATTTCTCAAGATATAAATGTAGGCTGAAAAATAGTCACGTGGATAAAAGTCAAATCCTTTAATTTCAAAAAGTTGCAATAAAATATTCTCCCTTTACTTTTCCTCTCCCCATTGCTTAAAATGTTCCAAATAATTAATTACTCAGATATTGACTCACAGATTCTTTTGGATTTACCTTTCCCTCAAATGCATATTTACAGAATAAAGTGTACAAAAATCTTTGCAAGGCTCCAGGTTATGTGCATCATGTGCAAATTAAAAACTGTGAGACTACTCCTTTAATATCTGACCTTAAATAAAAGTCCTGCCTTTCTCCATTTTGTTCTCTAAGTCTTCTTATTTTGTTTTGTTGAATCTGTCCAGTTCAATATTCTTATTATAGAATATATAACACCCTTACAGATATATATAAATGTATATAAAGAGCACCCATGATTCAGCCTTTCCAAATATACACCTCCTACTATCACTGAATGGTTTAAAATGCCATTTTAAACCTTCATTTCTGTTTCAGGTTCTTTCAGATTTCAAAAACCTTTTCAAAGGTTTTTGATATTTTGACACATTTCCCTGCTAAGATTTTTAAAAGATTTAGTTTTTGGGGTTTTAGCTTTCAGTGGAAACAGAAAAAGGGAAACAAAAGAGACATTAGCATAAAAATACACAAGGGGAGGTAAATGGCCTTTGAAGAGTAACTTTAATGATTCTTTATTTTTCTTAGTCTTAGATCTGTTCATTTACAATCATATCCCCTGAAGAAAGATGGTCTGAAATGAATTTAGAAGTTGCTTCAATTAGTTTATTCATTCATTAGAAATACACTTCTGGGCCAGCAGGACTGTGAAAAGAGGGGTTGCAAAGAGGAAGGATGCTTTTGTAGCATAACCCATATGTTAGAGTGATTTTACTCATTATATGATGCTTTATGACAAATTACAAAAGGACAATATTAAAATAGTGCAGAAAAATATAATAATATTTATAGGTTAATCAAAGTTATATACATACATTTTTAATTACCTTCTTAGCTTACTGAGAATAATCTTTATGAGTTTTAGCCTTTAAATATGACTAGTTTCAAAATATCAGTCAAAACCATACTGATAAATTTTCCTGGCTGGGTCAGATGGAGTTTCAGTTAAAAAAGTAAAAAAAAGGTGTGACTTGTTTCACAGGATTCCACAAACTCTGAAGGGTCACAGCTAACAGTGATCATACAATATTACAGAAAACATATTTGTTTCCTTACCTCTCTGTAACCTCGTAAGTGATATATAAAGTACAGGTCAAAGCTAAAAGCCTGATTTAATTCCTGATCCAATGAAATACTGTAAGTTTAAATTACAAGAATAAGGAACCCTGAAAAAAAAAACAAACAAAGAAAATATAAACAAAAGCCCAAGCATCAACATTTCTAGAAGCCTATTTGAGAAAAAAGGATATTCCTTATCTATTTAAATCAAAGCTTACTAAACTGTGTCTCTTAAAAATGTTTGTTAGTTATTAATCAACATATTTTATGTCTAGACAAAGTTGCTTAATTCTTGTTACAATGAAGAAATTAGAAAACTCCAAATTATTCTGTGGGATCAATTTTAGAGAAGTTCATCACAAATAACAGTAGGATAGTTAGAGGGTTTTGACCACTTTGCAAAAAAAAGAGAAAAATTCCAAATGTCAATGTGGAGTAACTATGCATACTGGGAGAAAAAAAACCCTTCCTTTTATTTGTCTCGATGGTGAGATATTGTTCACTGGGGAAAAAAGAAAAGAAAGCAAAACAACGAAAAAAATCCTGCAAGTCCAACAAAAAAAATTTCAGCTGTTGCCTAAATTTGAAAATCCTTTGTAAAACAAGGAAAATTATACCTAGATTGGACTGAGGTATTTTTCCACAAACATTTTTTGTAACAGGTCACAGTCCCAGTCCTGCTGCCTTTTTACCATAAGAAGTTAAGTACTGTAAGAGTCTCAGGTGTATTTAGTCTTCTTTTCTGGTCTGTGAAGCTTTTTTATTAAAGTTAAACTGAATATTTTATGAGAAATCTTGCAAACTTATAAACCCAAGAGCACGTGAAGTGGATCTTTGGAATTCGGAAGCACAGCTGTCACACAGAATCACAGTGACGAACAAACATAATTACACTGCCATAATTCTATAGGAGAAGTGGAGAGGAGGCTGTTGTAGGTGAGTCCAGGAGGGACCAGCACAAAATACACTCCTACCTGTACAACAAAGAAGCTTCTTCCTCCCCTGGTGTGGCCTCCCGAACACTTTGGAAGCCAAGCAACTGGCAAGGAGCGTTCACTACAGATGGATCAGCAGTGGCTCACATAACACCGTGCAGATGAATCCATCTGGCACCTGAGTGTTGGATATGGTGTTTGTTAGCTGTTTACCACCGTTTTTTGCCACTCTACACAAAAGCAGGGAAAGGGTTTTTCATGCCCACCAGCCATATTCTGTAAACTTCCTTCGTAGCCAGGAGGGTGTTTGAGCAAACTGCTCCCACGCTGCTTCCTCACCCTCCTGCTCTGAGTCACTTTGAGATGCTCTTGAACATTATCCCCGCTGTAAATGGAGGGCAGATTGTTTGGGCTGTGATTAAATTAGGCAGGCACAGGTGGCATCACCTACTGTAAATTTGTCAACTTTTATGTCTACAGCAGCAGCTGCTCTTCTTTATCTTTTAATAACTCAGCAAAGAGGACAGAGAAAGGATGCTGAGTCCATGAGGTGGATCACATGGAAAGCAGTCCCATAGGTTTCAGAGGGTCAGGGTGTTCCCCACGACACTGTTCAGTGACAGATCTCTTTCTGCCCTGGTCCCCACAAGGAGATTTTGGGATGAAAGAGCATTAAATCAGCAGCAGGGAAGAAATGTTGTACAATCTTCAATTTGTCTTCATTTTCTGTTTGGTTAATGACCTAGGAGTATTTACAAATCTCTGTAACACAGTGTGCTGGTTTAGGGAAGAGACAGTCCCTTAGATACAGTATTAGCCAGTGTTTTGAAAGCAATAATCCTTGGATTTCATCACTATTTTAGTTAACACAGAAATGAACCAGCTCCAGTTCTTACTCTAGCCTTTTCACAGCATCATATCAATATAATCTATATTATAGTTCTGAATTTTTTGCCATATTAGCTATTTTTAAGTGGTCAGCATTTTAGCTTCATTTATTCTTCAAAAGTTACCACTGTTAATATTTAATCAATAGTAGTAAATAATACCAGGTACTAGAAATTTTTTTAAAGGTGTAAAATATGTGTATTTTGTAAAATTTGTCTTAACGATGTAGCATAGGTAAATCTGCCTTCTTAACAGGACTCTCGCTACTCAGTACAGTTCTCATTCTTTACGGTTATTTGTCATTGAGTTATTTTCTGATCCTGCTGATATCATGTTATTTTCATTTTAGGTTACATTACCAAATTCTAGTTTTCAGTTCCATTTCCACTTCCTATTAACAATAACACAGTTGCCCCCCTTTTGACCCTCAAACACATTCATTGTACAAAAGATGCTTTTTAAAATTCAGACCAAATTTGATATTATAATATGAGCCTACAATACTGCCTAGCAATATGATTTGTAGACAAACTCATTACTTTATTATAATTATTATTATAATTATAATATTACATTATTATACCATGCTTTAAAACTTTCTGAGAATTTTTCAGCAGTGCAAAGAAGAGGTACAACAAACTAGAGGACAGTGCAGAGACACATTGACATTGACAGAAGCTCATTAAAATATCACACATGGTCTTCTGAGTAGGTCTGGGAATCTCTGTTCCTGTTGGATCCCTGCTTTGTGTCACAGGACATGGAATTTTTGATCCAGCCACAGACATTCAAGGTGTGGATTTGCTCTGCTCTGCCTTTTCACAGCCAAGTGTCCAAGGAAATGCATGAGAGCCTGATTATTATCTTTTATTAAGGGTGTGTGTTAGAGGCCAGACTCAAAACCTACACAGACCAAGGGGGTTTTAATTGACTGCAACTTTCTTTAGGTCAGGCTGTCAGTGTGCTACCTGACATTTCTGGTATTTGTCCTTTTTAGGAGTGGCATCAGTCCTACAGTCCTCCATTAATAGTTCTGATTTCCTTGGGCGAGGGGGGAAGAAGTTTCTTGGTTATGGACAAACAAGAGCTAAACCTTCAATACTATGAGCTCTGGGAGCTCCAAATTCACTCACTGAATCCAAATATACCATTTGTAACTAATTTTTGTGATGTCATATGAATTCAGATAGCCTGTTTTACAAGATTTTAATAGCTCCTGGCTTGTGCAGGTTGACAGAGCAAAGAGGTGCTACCCTTGATGAGAAAACACAGAGGAAGGAAATTTAAGGATGAGTACACATAAAAGAATAAATAGGATGAATTGGCTGGTAAATAAGGCAGGTTGGAAATCAGAAGACTCTTTCAAAATATTACAACAATGATTATAAAATCCTCAGTCTGGAATAGCTTGCTTTGAAAACAGAGCACTTTTTTGGTTTTGAATAATGTTATACAACCCATTGACTGTGATAGCACGACAATTGGATAACTCTAAAAGTGTCTTTCAAGACTACTGTTTTAACATTGTCCCACAATAAAATTTCTGATATGATGTATACTTTTCACTTTACTCAGAGATTTTAACTGAACTGTTCTGATTTAAAAATGCAATGTTCCAGACCAAATTCATTTTGCAAAAATGTACCAGGGCATTAGGTTTTATTCCAGTGCAGATTGAATATAAACATTTATGCCTGGAAAGCTGTTGCAAAATCAACTTATCCTCTGGCCAGCTTTAGCTGAATATAATACACACAGGTGGTTCTTACCTGCTTCTTTGAAAGCAGGAACAAATGACAGAAAAATGACCAAAACTAACACTGACTGCAATTACAGGCACAGCCTGGAACCATGTGCACTGAGAATTTCCATGCCAGTTGGTGGTCTCAGATTGATTTTGTGTTTCTTTCATTTAATTTTATATTACTCAGACATTTTTAATTTCTACCTGTTACCAGCTGTACTGAGGGATTTGTTCGTTGGGGGGTTTTTCCTACCTACAAATCTACCAGGGAATCAACACCAAAGCTCATGGATTCTGTGTCCCCATTTCTCTCACTGACATCCTCAATTTGTGCTGTTTATCTATGTATTTCATTCTCTCACTTGTTCCCCTCTTTGTTGTCATCCGTCCAGCACAATGCTTTCTAAGCTGTGATGGATCATCACACAGATCAGTGTTTCATTGAAATTACCTCTATGGCTGGTATTTGGAAGCTTTCAGTCTGCACTTTTAAAGTCCCGGTGTTAATTAGGCTCCCTGCCTCTCCAGGGTTTACATGTCCTTTTCCATTCCCACAAGAGACTTCAAAAGTCATTTGGAAAAAAAAAAAATGGTGCAATTTTTCAAGGTCGACTTTGATACAGTTTCTTGCCTTGTTAGTATTGATCAGTGCTCCCAGTCTAGTGTCACTTTTTTATTGGTACACGTTTTTTAGTGTTCCCTCCTCTTGGCCATCATGTCAATACAAAACGTGGACAAGATTGGGCTTGGCACTGCAGTGGCACTCCATTTGTTCTCCTGCTTTTGCACTGCCTCAATCTATCCAGCTCACTTTTTGTCCCCTTAACTATGCCAATGTTTAATCCAGCTGAGAATTCACCATTATATTCGTGCTTATTAGTTCTGTGTGTTCACTGCTTGTCTTTTTCTATGCAGTGAATCCTTTGGAAAAGCCATGATATTTTTAATATGTAAGCTTCCCCGCAATGAGACCTGCATTAGCACACTTCTAAGGATGGTGAATGGGACCTTAAAGGAAGGAATTGTCCCCAAAAAGACAATAAGAGGTGATCATCAATACTTCTAGTGAAACACTCAACTGAGTAAATTCTTATCCTCTAAGGATGTGAGTGGACAGGACCATGAAAGGCATATCTCTGCTACAAACCAATTCCAGAACACAAACCTAAAAGCAGCAAAAATATGCAGCTCCTGTTGGTCTAGACAGGGTATTCATGGTGGCCCTCTCTGTGCTTATCAATAAAGAGGAGCCAGTACAAAAAATACAGATGCTGACCCCACGGTTTATTTCATCATCTGAGGTGACCTGGGTCGGTCATACACCTTCTGTTCTCTACTTGACTGTTTTGATCCTCTGGCAATCACAACAGCTCTGTACCACAGCTTTGCCATCCTTGTTGAGAGCTGCAGCTTAGCAACCTGCTCACAGGTTTGTTTGGACACTGTTGATAGGAAAATTTCTATTTTATATCCCTGAGATAAAATGACAAATGCAAATTTTGGAAAGATGAGAAGGACCTCTTGAACTACAGATTTCTGAAAGCACCAAATAAGTCAAAGGTGTACACACTAATTGTAACTGCAAAATAAAATTTGTTGAAAGGACAACTTAAAGAGGCACAGCATTTGCACCCATATTTCACAGATCCAAGAACATTTTGCAATGTTACTGCCATTGTTCCAAGAAATGCATAATATTAAATGTACATTATCATACACAGAGAGGCTGAGCAGAGTTGAAGTCAGGAGAAGCTTTAAGTAGAACAGGTCCAGCCATATATTTCTCAGAGATATATTTCACAGACCCTGAAATATTGATCTTATTAAAAACCCACAGGATTGGATATTAAATGCTTAATAATGATATTACTTTATTAAATAAATCTGCAAGTACTGACAGGCAATGTGGAGTATAGATGTGTATGCAAGGCTACAAATATCAACAAAAATGAAACTCTTAATCCAAAATCTGAATCAGATAAAAATAGTGAGATGGAAGCCAATCATCATCTTTATAATTCCCATTTTACAGCTTGTAGTTTGAAGGCCAGGAGCAGCTACATGGTGTCTGAAGCTGTGTAGTCAGTCTGAGGTGGTGCTGGAAATTGAGCCACATGCTGAGGATATAAACCTTGTGCCTTGTCCATCAAATCTGCCTTTGCCTGGCTGAAGCAGGAGAAGCCACAGCCTCCTCAGCACTTTCAGGCTCCGACTTCCTTGAGTTTTTCACAGACTGCGTAGAGCTCTTCCTTACTGTCCAGTGGACTGTTCAATAAATGCACAGAAACAGATGGAGCATCCCATCAGCTCAGCTCAAGGTAACTCACTCAAGTAATGAAGCAATTATTTCTAGGAACACAGATTCAGCTAAGACCTCTCAGTCATCTCCCATCTGCAGAGACACCACCAGCAGATGCACTTATAATATCCTTGTCTCCATTCTAAAAGCAGTTAAAAATTGAGCAAACACACGATATAGTTGCTGCAAAATTGCATTATGAATAATGAATAAGTGAAACCTCTGTTTCCCCACTGCAGTCCATTACAGGGTTTTTCCTTTTCTTTGATATAGATAAAATCAGAAAAGAAAAAAGAATCAGAATGGGGGATACTTCTGGTGTGGGATCATATTGCTAGAGCAGATTGGTGGCAAATCTCCAGCAGAGTGCTATAAAAGTCTTACACAGGGGTTTCCTCTTGATAAGTTGTCTGCAATATGAGGTTTTTTGCAGCAGAACATTGAGCAGTGGCATAAATTCCCTTGCAGTGCTCTCAGGCAAAAAGCACAGGATGATAATTTCCACATATGCTCCCAGTGTGATACTCTATTATGTAAGAAGGCGCTTTGTGGAAAATAGAAATAATCTGGTAGGATCTAAGCTGGCCTGTCTATACATTAAGCCTCCCAGGGAAACAGCTGATAACAATAATTTAAACCATTTAAAATCCGAAAACTGACACCTGGGAAGGCTGGTATAGGCAAACATTGACTTTTTCTGTTGAGCTTTGCTCCACTTTCAGCTTTCCAAATCTTGAGTGTCTAGCTAAAAGTAGACATAGGCTCCCTGCTTTTCATTTAAGACAGAAAATCACCTCCAGAGAGTGATTTATCCACTGCAGAGACAGATGTCTAAGACAACTGTGACCTCTTTTGGACATGACTTTCTCTACTGCTCCAAGGAGGAATGGATAGTCTGATAACTTTGTGCAAAAGAGTTCTTACCCCATAAATCAGAATGAATTCATACTCCATAGTTTTACTGCATCAGCTGGCAGTGTTTCAAAATAGTGATTTGCTTTTATTTTTCTCATTTTTCCTTCATTATTGTAGGAGCAACCTTTGTGCCTCTTCCCCTTTGATGCTCCTCACTCTCTTTTCATTACTGCATTACGGGTAGAATAAATTTCAGTCTGTAGATGTAAACAGATTACTGGCCATAACGAGAAAAACAAGATGATAGAAAATACTTCTGTACATGGTGCTTAAATTTTGTATTTTCTCCTCACTAGTAAAGCAAACCCTCCGGGCTTCTTGCCCAATAATTAGTTAAATACCCAGTTAAGCAGGATGTTTAAAAGCACACACATGTTCAGGTGCACCCTACAAAGTCATCTTTTGGAATACAAAATAACAGTACCAGAAAAGGGAGAAGAGTTATTCAGGGATACGTGGAAGATGAAACCAAAATGATGGCATCCAACCTCTGGAAGGAAGAATTTCTAGACACATTGAGTCAGAATAAGAAGAGCGAGAAGAATCCAGACTGGTTTTAGCTGATATTTGGAAAAGCCATGGCTAGACAGCAGGATTTCCTGC
This sequence comes from Lycocorax pyrrhopterus obiensis, assembly GCA_014706295.1. Taxonomy (NCBI): domain Eukaryota; kingdom Metazoa; phylum Chordata; class Aves; order Passeriformes; family Paradisaeidae; genus Lycocorax; species Lycocorax pyrrhopterus. Next base: position 4,696,362 of record JACSVZ010000006.1, on the reverse strand, counting down.
AATAACAGGTGATTTTTACCTTTGGAGACAGGAAATCTTTCTGCTCTGGCATTCCAGCAGGTGACAGTAACACTTGGATGCACTCTGACAGCCTCTGAGAAACAATTTGGAAAACTTCCTGTCAAAAGATTTCCAGTGTGCTGCTCACTGCACAGAAACAAATCCAAGAGCCATAGGGTTGCTGGCAGGTTTCTGGGGTTGGGGGTTCTTCCTACAAACAAGCATTCTATTTTCTTTAAAAGGGATACTTGTCCTAAAAAGTATTAATTTCAGCACTTCTGCTCACAATAAGTTGTTCAACCCAAGCCCATCACAGATGTAAGTTGTTTTGCTCAGTAACACACAAAAGCCTCTGGCTTCCAATCTGTTCCTTTTCTTTTGAGTACCCTCTGCCTGTTTATCAGATCTGCCAGGCATAAAAAAGTCGCTGGATGCCACAATATTGGCTACTTTGACAAAAGACACATGGTCAAGTGCAAGCTGTAAAACCCTTCTGAGATACTGTCTTGGGCTGGAGTCTCACACTGATTTAGGAAGGTGGCCAGAGGGGAGCCATTCTCACAAAGTCATAAGAGTCAAGGAATGAAAAAGCCAAATTGAATCCTCCAGTCCATTACTCTGAAAGCACAGGATTGGTCATAGAATACATTTAAGCCCTGTCTAGTTTGAAGGGTCACCAAGGCTGACACTTTCTTCCCAGGGCTCACAGAGATGAGCAGATTCTCTCAGTTTAACCATTCCTGGGCTGGGTGAGCCATGGTGGCTGCCCATGTGTGTCCTATTAGCCAGACTAATTCAATTTAGCTTTAGTCCAATTATCTCAGATTAGCTGCGACCTAAAAACATGCACAGACAATTAAGGTGCCTCTAGTGATGTGCAGTACTTTGACAGAGAATTCAAGCACTCAGAAGACTATTATAAACTGGATTTCCTGATGATCTCTCATTTTCTTACCTTTATTTGTTTTACAAAGTAGGTTTAGATAGCTGGTTGTGAAGGTTTACAACTCCCCTCTGTCAAACAGGTCCAAATCAGCTCTTGTCAAAGTGGCATTGACTTGCTCTCGCAGTGCCATGTGTCAGCCTGGGATCACATTGTTTCCTGCAGGGTATTTTTGTCAGGGGGGAGTCATGATAAAAGTGGGGAACTTCCACACAGGCTTAACTTCTCTTTGAACAGTAAAGAGAAGGAGCAGAGCAAACCCAAAACTTAAGCACCTCTAATTGTAGGCGTATTTATTGACTGTATTAAACACATTAACTCCTTCTCCAATATAAGCAGGTAGTTATCCCCGTTTGGTAGTGGTTCCATGGGTTAAATCTCTTTGTCTAGATATGTATTGCAAAATACCGTAACAGAAAAAAGCTCTTTTCTGATGAATTTAAAATACTGACCCAATGCTTTGTGGGAAAAATTATTTCCATTTAAACCAATATTTTTCTACAGGATGTACAGTTTCTGCTGAGATATTCAATGTCACAGGTATTTCATGTATTTATCTGGAAAATATTGACAATTTTTAAAGATTACGGTATTATTTTTATTGAATGTTAGTTATTATGATTAAGACTTTTCCATCTTTATCAAAAAGACATTATTTGCCCCACCTGAAAGTTCAATAATATTATTTCAGTAACGATTTAATAAAAAATATTGACTAACTGCAAAGAACAAAAGTAAGTTTTGAAAAGCAAAATACTTTGTTCCTAGTTTTTTTTCTGTTCTCTGAGAAGGCAGTAGTTCATCACAACAAGAAAAAAAGTGTCACTAGGAAATAATATAGTGTTGGTAGATTCCTCCTGAGAGGAAGTCTTCACAGTATACAGCATATATAAATCTGGCAAAATATGAATAAATGGATGGTAAAGTGAGTAAAAATCCAATATTAAAAAAAAAAAGATCCAGAAGATTCTGCAAGTATTGAATAACTAGGAGTCTATATGATGACCCAGTTTAATAATTTTGGGGGTAAGACAAGAGTTCACCATGTCATTTATTTTGCTGCTTGCTTTTCTCTTTTTTATATATAATACCTGTGCTATTCCCAGGAGCTCATTAAAATACAAGTAGCAGAAGATCAAGCTTGCCAGAAGAAGTGTATAAAACAGGATCTGGGACCTGTGTGCAAGTGTTAGAGGATGGAAGTGTATAACAAAGCATCCTGGGGCACATACATTTTATTCTTCAGGTTTTTAAACAGCAAAATTCATCAGGTGCACAAGTATCCCATCAACAGTGCTGCTAACAGGAAGAGAAAAAGCAACGGGGAGTTGTTTACCCTGGAGAAAAGGAGGCTCGGGGGGGAACTTATTGCTCTCTACAACCACCCAAAAAGGGGTTGTAGCCAGGTGGGGGTCAGGCTCTTCCAGGTAACAAGTGACAGGACAAGAGGAATAAGTCTCAAGTTGTGCCAGGGGAGGTTTGGATTTGATATTGGTGAAAATTTCTTCCCTGAAAGTGTGGTCAAGCATTGGAACAGGCTGCCCAGGGCAGTGTTGGAGTTGTTGTCCATGGAAGTGTTCAAAACGTGTAGATGTGGTACCTGGGGACATGGTTTAGTGGTGGACCTGACAATGTTATGTTAATGAATGGACCTCACACTCTGAGAGGTCTTTTCCAGCCTTAATGATTTCATTAATACAATGAATTCCTGTTCTATGTATTGTTTTGAAATACTCTCCAAAAAATGCTTATTTTACTTACCTTCCACTTTGTTAATTTGAATTATTTGCGGTAAGACTTTCTCAAAATGAAGACAATCTCCAGCAGTGCTTCGTTTACAGGTAACTGTGACAACGAAACCATTGTGTGCTTCAAAAGGAGAGTGCAGATGGAATGGATCCAGAGGAAGGAACTTTCTGGCACCTGGACAGCAGAGGGTCAGATCAAGTGACAAGCTACTGTCATTGGCATAATAAATCCTTACAACTGGGCTAATGAGGCAATAAATAAAAAGGCCCCATGGCCTTAAATCAGTTTTTACTAGAGCGCTCTGAAGCATTTGGCTTCACAACCTCATTTTTATTTCATCTGTTTTGGAGCCTCAGCACCATCTAACTGGATCTGAACCTGTTAGCACATAGCCCATGAACTATAACACTTATGCAGTGGCAGATGTTCCCTGAAGCCCTTAGAGAAGGCAGGTGTGGAGTAATCTCTCTCTGCCTCTGCTGGTCTCAGCCTGCTCTGTAACATCAGTAAAAACCTGACTTACGGCAGCAAACAAAAATTAATTATTTTCCTCCAGCGTTTTTTGTTGTTTTGTTGCTTTTTTTCCCTAGAATGAGCTGTTTGATGCTAAATATCTTTGCTAACAATACAGAAATGCAACCCTCTCCTGAATTCTGGAAGTATTTTCTTTTACTGCAGTGTAGGGCAATTAGTTTTGCCATTTATTAGTGCCCTGTGTCAAATGTTCCTTCTTTTCATCAACCCCAAACCTGTCACCTTTGAAATTCACTGCTTGCCTATTCATGATTGTATTATGGAACTGGGATCACCATTCGATCACCACTTCCCAATCACAAGCATTTTGATTAAGTTCCCAGCTGCTAAACTGCTTGCAAAGGTAAACAATGGTAATTTTATATTTCTTTTTCTATAGGAGAAGATTTCTATAAATATTTTCATTGCTCTGTGATAGGTGCCCTCTCTGGGTTTTTTTTTTTTAAGTGGGACCAGTAGATCAGGGGAGGCTGGGTCTCTTGATCTGTATCATGAATTACAATTATGTCATATTGTTTTCTGGCTGGCTGGTCATGCATTTAACATCTCTGTATCCTCTTAGGACCAATCCAAGAACCATTGAACAGTGAACTGCCTCTAGTGGTGCCCAGGGTTCTTGCCTGAATGAAGCCGTCACTACCACTCCCTTTTCAACCTTCATAACTTATGCTTGTTACCATCAAACTTCATTTCATACTGAGAAATTGAGTTTGGAGAAGATATCTCCAGATTTTTTCTTGATCTTCTTTGGATTTGATTGCCATGAGTAGTTTCCTTTCTCATCTTTAAGTCTTAGTGTCCTGCTGTTCACCCTAATTTTCATGTCCTCTGTACAGAAACTATTCATTTTGGGGGTATGTGACACTATGAGATATATTTCAACAAATATGTGAATTTCACAAGGGAATTTGCGTACATTCTCTCTTGTTCCATCTGGGGTTTTTTTTGATATGATAAATACATATCTCTCTTCTGAGATTTAATTCTTAGCCCACGGTGTTTTCTAAGCATCTGAAGTATCTCTTGTGTGAGGAGCTTGTTTTATTCTCATTTCTCTAGCTTTTGTAGCTATTTTATCAACAGTTGATTCACTACACAGACACAAATAAACACACATGGTGCAACTGCAAATTCCATAACCGAGGGAGAGGAGAGGGGTTTTCTGTGATCCAGGTTTCATACGAAGCCATGTCATCTGCCCACAGTGCTGCCTTCCCTGGAAATGTGTCAAACTAATAATAAGTCCACATGAGGACAAGTAAATGTTGTTCCAAACTCATCGGTCCAAACTCAAAGGACCTGATCCAATGCAAGCAGTGCTAACTCTCATTAATTTCAGTGCACATTGAATTTGTATCTCAAACTAAACTGCAACCCATTTTAAGCTCTTTTAGAGTGTGAGTGTATTGTAACAGCAAAACTGGATCAGCAATCAGATGTTCCAAGCACAGAAAAGGTTCATCTGAGTACTCAGTGCTATAGTTTGCCACTGGGATAATAACAATTGGCAATAAGAGCAGGATGCACTGAGTTCTTGAGCCTGTAAACAGATTCCTCTGTAAAACAGAGGTACAGAAAGCATGATGAAATTCTAGATTAGTAGTGAGGATAATCACTTGGAAAAAGAAACTTTCAGTGTTCATGCACAAGCAGAGAAGGAACCCCTGGCCTACTCTATCCAAAATATTCAATATCCCCTGCTGCTGTGTCAAATAAAACTGATTATGCACATGTTCTCTGAGGTCTTATCTGGTTGGCCTGCCCTAAAAACTGTATAAGTCATCTGTTTAACAAAGAAATCATTAGATCCATAGGCACTCATTAACAGCCTGAAACTGATTTACCTGTTAAAGCATTTTTGGGATTAAGGTTCTGAATTGCCAGAATTTCAAGACACCGAAGCCTTTCTGAAAAAGACATAGACCCTTCTGATATGTCTTTTGAGTTCCCTACAACTAGAAGCTTTTACTCACCAGATGTCTTCCAGAGACCATATTTCACCATGGACTCACTGCACTGTTTGAGAAATCAGCATCATAATTATGGGGAACTGCTGAATATTTTGTAGGAGTGCCTCCCTAGTCTATCCTTTCTCTCCAAAATTATGATTATTACATAGAACATGATAAAACTTACTTGTCTTGTTAGAGAAAAAACAATGTGAGAGTTCTTTGGTTTTGCAGACCTCTATAGGTTACAGTAAAATGAAATATTATTTAAAGTTTAAGTGATTTAAAGCCCTGCAAATTTAAAACAAAGGAAACAAAGAAGCAGAAATAACATTGTGCCTCATGTAGCAAACAGCAGGAACAAATAACATGCAGCACCAGTTTTGCCATCCCTCCAAGAAACAGATCAATAATGAAAATGTGCTTCGTTTTTTATGAATTGCTATTGCTGTAATTTATTTGGATATAAAATCCATATTTCAGCCAGGCGATGAGGCAAAGGTACTTTTTATGGGAAGCACACAACTGGGTGAGGTGGTGTGGGTCTGACCATGGAAATGTAATTCCATGTTCCTCGGCTCTAATATGAGCCATACCTCTCTTTCCTCTGGTGTTCCTTAAGGGAGACCTCAGCACTTACAGTAAAAGGAAGGCAGATCAGCAACAATTCACACCAACATTTCTCCAAGGTACTTGGTGAACAGCAGAGGCCTCTAGGAAACAGAAATTCAGGACTTATTGAATAATTCTGTCCTGAAATGCTTTTCCAATCCTTTACTCCTCTTCCTCTGCCACTTTTTTTCTTCTGGTGATTTTTTTATAATCTCCCTTATTTTCAAAAGTTGTAGCAGCCTTCTCAATATCCACCTGTTACACAGATTTTCAGAAGTTAAAAGCTTCACAATTTATAACCCTTGAAATACTGCATAATATTATTGAGACAAAAACACAGATGAGATCTTTAATTTTGAATTGATATAAAAAATAATCCCTGCCATAATCTTTCCCGGGGCTTCTTCCTTGAGATTTTAAAAAAAGGCTAACACCACTAAAGCTACTTTTATATTCCATGTCCGTAGTTAAAGAGCTGCAGAGAGATTATTAAAATAGTTATTCAAGCTGACCAGGAGAGACACAAACCTGACAGTTCTGCAGTTATTTTATTATTTATGCCAGAACTTCATTATGTTTCTTAGGAAACGATCACATTTTCAGCAACCAAATTCCACCTTGGGATACCTGAGAACTTCTGAAAATCTATGTGATTCAGCAAAGTCACAGCAGATGTTGCTGCACTAAGTCTAAAACAAACAAACTCTCTGAATGCAATTACACATTTGGTTTCAAAACAAGAAGCAACTACTGAGAGTAGTTAACATTAAACTTTCCCAGTGAGTGTGTTATTCCATCTCCTTTACACATCTTTCAGAAGAGTATGGGGTTCCTCACCAATGGAAACCAATGGATTAGAGGGACACCAGTCTCAGTAGTTACCTGCTTCAGCTGATCTGTTGGCTTTTTTTTCTTCTGTTCCAAAGCCCAGTACCTTTGAAATTAGGGTTTAATATTTCTCCTATCTCAGTATTTTCCTGAGCAAGTCTGCTCGACATGAACTGCTGTTGTGGCAACCCAAAATACATTTTTGTCAGAAGTTCAGTTGCAGGAGTTCTGAAAACATAACCTGTAAGGGGTCATCAAGGGAGAGGGTGGCAGACAGAATTCAATATCACCTCTACTTCTCAGTTCTTCAGAAATGTAACTGAAGAGTTTTCTTCTAATTTCTTGATAAAATATTTTTTATTAATGGTCTCTAACTCCAGCTAAATTTGTTATCACACGGCATTTTACTGTTTACATTTATTGATTGGTTGGTTAGATTCTATAAGTAATAGTGCTAATTTACCTTTTTTTACAACAAAATCTTTCACACAAACTCTTCGCTTTCCACAGATATTTAGTTTTCCTTCTGCTTTTAAAGGTAACTTTATTAAACCTGTTATCAAAATACAGTCCAACTCAGCACATGAAATCATTAGGCATTTTTCATCTGCTGAAAGCTTGCTGTTTGGTAAAAGGATAACCCAAACCTAGAACTTAGTGAAAGAACTTTTTAAGTTCTTTTCCTTTTTGAAGTCATTTTCCTTTTTAAATGTAATGGAAAAAAAAAACAGTTTACTTAATAAAATTTAGATTCTTCTGCTGCTTACTGAAGGTGTTCCCCAAACTTGCAAGCACTGCAATCTTTCGGAGGTAGAAGTCATGCCTGCTTTCTGTGGTGCTGAACAGACACCAATAAATATGGTAATGCTGCTTGACATTGCTCCCAGAAACACAAAACATGTTTAAATGGTATGCGGGGACACTAAAGTTGTGATTCCACAGTGCCTTTTAAAGTTTCCTCTTTGTCTAAGTACCAGGAGGTGTTGAAGGGATACTGTCCCTCCTGAACTTCTTCCTACATTCCTGCTTTCACATCACTCCACCCTATTTTTGTGCCATTAGGAAAAACTGTACAGCTTGAGGAAAAGCTGCAGGTCCTGAAAATTGGGATGTCAGGGATGGGGTTAGTTTTCAACAGATCAGCTTTTTATTTGACCATAAAATAATTTGTCTGGTCAAGGATATTTTACAGATTTAATGAAGACCATACCTTGCCTGAGTCTAGATGGTTTCTAGTTCTTTCTGTGGAACAGCATTGACTATATCCAAGTCAAATGCTGGGACTCCATAAATAGATGGTCCTATATACACATTGATATTTGTCTTTCCATGTCCAGGCCCACAGCTAATGCTGAGATTCTTTGACAATATCCCATTTCCTTGTATTGAGGCTATTTTCAGTCTGCTGCCTGACTCTACTTTCATGAGTTTATTGCAATGTCAGAGTCAAACAACAGAAATGCAGGAAACAGTGTTTGAACTGTCTTCATGTACTCAGATCTGCAAACTTGGTTTTGAAACCCATCCCAGAGTGCAATTTTGTCCTTCTTTCAAGAGCTCCCAAAGACATCAAAAGACTGAAAGAACTTTACATCTTTTGCCACATGGTTTTAATTTTTGACAGATCTAATAAGAGCAGTTTCCCCTAAACTTGTGAGCAATTTTTCGACTTGGTGCTTGACAGGTTTGGTTTTTTTCCTTGATTAGCAAGTATTTGTCTTTCTAAAGCAACCTAGAAAACAGTGTGTCACATATAAATGAGAAGTTATAAATCTGATCAGAAAAGCCAGGGACTCAAATTAATAGTGGGTTTTTGTTGATGAGATAACACCACCTAATTGCAGACAGTATTTTGGGAAGGTTGACACAGGCAGTGGGCATATTCAGGCCTTGAAAGACAACAAGGCTTCACAGAGGATCAGCTTACAAATTGCACTATGGAATTGATGGATAGAGCTAAGTCAGCTTCTTCACAAACGTCTCTTCACACTAATTTATTGAGTTTTTTTCTCCCATTCGGTCTTGGTATTTCTCTTTTTATAGAGAGTGAAATCATTAGCATTAATTGGCAAATTAACGTGACTTCCTCATTGTCTGTTTTGTGTTGTGTGCAGTCTCTCTTGAATGCAGCAAACACTTTATTTTACCCTGTTAAATTATTGATTTGTGCCTAAAGTGCCTCCTTTGTAATTCGAATTGAATGCTAAAAATAGCTTGCTGAAGCAATACGGTTGAAAGTAACCAGGAAAATCAGGATTAGGGATTTCACACTCTTTATCTTTGCTCTGACATGACTCACCACGAGTCATTTCCCCTCTCAGCCATCCACACCTCTAAAGAACATGAGCACAATTTTGCTCTTTTGTGTGGGCATTTTTAAAAGGGTAAGCCAATACGCACACAGCATTTTGAAGACCAAAAGAACTGAATGCTTTTACTACTGCATAGCAAGGTTTGGTTTGGTTTGGTTTGGTCTTACTTTGTTCCCAGTTTTATTCTGCATATATGAAATGACGTGTTAAACTGTCATAAATAGATTACGTCTATTTATCCTCATGATTCTGGAAATCATTGCATGGACGTGGGCTGTGATCTAAAGCTAGTTGAAACCTATAGAGAAACTCTTGCTGACAAAAAAGCAGTGGGATGGATCAGGCTCTCAGAGAGTCAACATAACTCTCTTTTGAAATATTTCTGGTGAAATAATGTTATCCACCCATCCTTTCACACCTTCCTGGCCACAGCATGGGGAACCTGCAGACTACTGAGATAAGAGCAGACACCAACCAGTGTGAAATTTTAATCCTGAAAAGCAAAAAATAAAACCAGAGCTAGCAAAGAAACCAAACCCAGTGGGATGGGAAATGACAGAAAGAAGTTCACCAGCCAGAATAATAAAAAATACAAGTACAATTAGTTGTAAAGTACAAAATTTTAGTCCGTAGTAATCTGACCTTTAAAAATTCAAACAGTTTCTGGAAAGGCAAGGTAGAAAATAGAAGTTAACACTGGACAGAGGAGAAATTAAAATATCTGGAGGAAACAATTAATTTTTTTTTCCTATCTTATATTCACTTGTATAAGTCTCCTCACTGCTCTTCTATATTCTATCATTTTCTATATATTTCTATATATTACCAGTTAAGGCACACTATTTGGCAAGAAGATGATGATTAGTATGAATTCCTATTTAGTTGTTTCTTCTTTTAATAAAAAAAAGGAACAAAGAAACTCCTTCCTTTGAATATTCCAGTTACTTAAGTGAGTGTTTGTGTATTGACAAAGACTAATTGCTTTCCACTGCATTATAGAGTGCTAAGAGCTTTCATATTCCCCAGTTTCACTGAATTTTGGACCTTTTGACTGTGTTTTGCCAGGGCAATTTCTAGGCAGTGGCTCTGTTTTAATCAGACCAGGCATTTTGCCATTCACCATTCACACACATTTCTCTATTACTTTGTGCATCTCCAAAGACAAAAATAAGCTCTTCAAAAATGCAGTAAACTGGTTCTCCAGATGTGACAGATCCAATTCAGATTAGGCAAAACCACAAAGTTTATTTATTGTTACACGCTCTACAGAAGGAGAGCTTTAGATAACAGAATAGATTACATCTGTAGATATGGAAAGGAAATGCTGCATAAGAGGTACAGGAAGCACAAATATGCAATAGGCAGATGAAAACCAGCCTTTTTCTGACATCACTGTTCTGTGGGGGGGGGCTGTGGGGAGAGGAGGAAAGCAAATCTATCCCTGATATAACGTTTTATCCTCAGTGGTGTTCCCTAGGGCTCAGGAAGCCATTTCCAAAAGCCTTGTGGATGCAGGAGCCCTGGTACAGCCCCACTGATGGTAAAAGTTGTCCATGCAGATGGAGATGGTACAAAACTCACTGCAAGGCCAAAGCCAGGTTTAAATCTGGACAAGGCAGGTGCATCTCCCATGGAAAGTATTAAGCCAAATGCGGTGGCCGTGTGGGCAGGGAGGAAATCACTCCTGCAGTTATTTTGCTGTGGAATTCAGCCCAGAAGTTAATGGGGAAGCAACACCTGCCCAAATCTGCTCTGAAAACTCCACAAGATGCACACAGAAAAACAACCTTACTTGATACAGGAATTAATTTCTACTGCTGCTGTTTCACTGGCCACCTTCCAGAACAGGGCTTTGCCTAGGCAAGAGGAGTTAGGAGAGTCAGAGCAGATTTGGGTCCTACTTAATTCTATTTCACGCTAATATTTCATATAAGCCTGTGAAACCTTTAGGGTTCTGGCCTTGAAATGTCTGTCATGCTCAATAGAGAGCCTGAAAGGAGGGGAGAAAGCAACAAAACCCATCCCACCATCTGCTAGTACAAATCATTTTCCCAGCAAAGTGTCGCTTTGGTACGTTCTCCAAATAAAATCTACTTCTAAGCAATCTAAAATGCTGTGAACAGGCAAGCTTATTAGCACTTGTCATATTTGATATAGGAAATACTGGAATTAATTTCCTCCTCTACACTGATAAAGTACTTGCAAAGAAGTCCGGAAATACAGCAGATATTTGTGTCTTACAAAGGGAAGTTGTACTTCAGTTGTGTAATTTCTTTGGAAATCTCCACTGCCATGCAGAAAGAACCTGTAGTGGGTATGGAAAACATAAATCAGTTCCCCTCACTTGTAGGCCTCTTGGAGCAAAGTGCAGCTCTCTCTTCTGTACTTAGTGTTTTAGAAAGTCAGAAATTAGGAGTATGACTTTAATATTTTATAAAACATTATATAACATAAAATAGTTCAAATAGCCTGATCTGGTACAGGACACTGTATAAATGGGATAACTATATTACTAGATAAATGAACATGACCAGGAATAAGAGTACAAGATTAATTCTCTGTCTGAAAGTTCAGGAGTCATATAGACCAGGTCTATCCTAACTGAATTTAGCTTCAAATCCCTTCTTTGTTAGAAGTCACATCCAGTAGTTTTCATGCTACCTTTGCTGAATTTCATCAAGACTAAGAATCTTCACAGAGGTGATTATTCCATCACTTACATATTTGATATGTTCAGCTACAGAATTGTGGAGTTTTACTTTGCTTTCTTTCTTTCTTTTTTTTCTTTTCTTTTTTTTTTTAAGGCATTTGTCTCTGACAGAGACACCATTGCCTCTGAAATTCTCACATTTTGTTCTGGATATTTCCTGTACTGGTAAAAAGCGGAGAACAGCCACACAATAATGATCTTCACATTTTACAGCACGAGAGATTGTCCTGCAATAAAATTCCATGGAGTATAAGCCATCCTCCTTTGCTCAGACATCTCTGATCCTCCAGAATTTCCAGGTTGCCAAATTTGATTATGGCCCTGCAGTTGTTCACTTTGAATGAGCACAAAATAAACCACGACAATTTACCCTTGTCTGTCTAGAGAAGGACTGTGTCAGTATTTTGCAGTGTAATTGCTTTATGGAACAACAGCATAATCACCCTTTATCTACTGAACAAACTCTTTAGAAGTGCTCGCTGTACTCTGTTTTTCAGTAACTGCCAGAACCGAATCAGAACTCCAGTTGCCACATCTGTATCCAAAAAGTTCTGCTAGCAAAGTTTTGCCATCTCATAGCACGACAAAGTCACACCACCAGCTGACTATCGGGCCAGGAAAACATCTTTTAGGCACAGTTGTGCTTTCAGAAAAGTTCTATAAAATTACCTCAGGCTATTGAAGCAGGCAGTGCAAAAATTTGGCAGAAAACACAAAAAAAAAAAAAAAAGAAAAAGAGCAAGAAAATAAAAAAAAATTCCAAAACTGTCTGCAACTGTGGTACAAGTAAAACCAATCAGGACTTGGTTTTTAACCCAAGAATCAAAAAGCATGAAACAATTCACATCCACATGCTTCAGTCTGCCCTCCTCCCTCCCAAAACTGGATGACCATATCCAAATTGCCTGTTATGACTAGTTTTTAGTATTTGCTGCCTCTCCTACCCTTTGCAAATGCTGTCTGCTAGTTTCTACTGGCCATAAATAGGATGTAAACTGAGAACTGAACAGTCTGGACAATTATCTGTCGTTCCCTGAGCCACGCTTTATTTACCAGTATAGGTTTATTTAGTGATTATATTTGTAATAGATGTATTTTGAAAATAGCCTGACCAAGTTATCTGTGGGGATTAGGAATCTATTCTGGAGATAATACTTGAGGGTAGCTATCTTATTGTCCTTAAATATGCTCAGTAAGTGTATATTTAGGATTAAACTGTACCTATCTTTTTTTAGTGGTCAATACAAATTTATAACCAGTTTGCTTTGTCATTCCCTACTGTTATCATTTCTGTTTGTTACTCAGAGTGTCACAGAGGTCGAAGACACCCAGATTCCTACTCTTATTTTTGTATCAGAGAATTTGTGGTAGCACCACTGATGCATTTTGACCCCAAGGAAGGACATTTATGTCTAACTTTGATTCGGGGAAAAAAAAAAAGGGGGAACAAAAGGAAAGAAAAGGAACAACTAGCTGATTAATTAATTTTTAATTGAACTAATTTGCATGGAATTGTGCTTGTGGTAGTGCAGAAAACAGTCATCTCTGATTAATCTATATCACAAAATTAGAAACACTAACAAGCTTTTTTGGTATAGCCCATTAATCTAAATAGTTTCTTCTAAGTCAAGCCTGTTTTACACAGACATTTTAATTTACGGATCCTACTTGGACCACTGTTCACATTTAGCAAGATTTAGCTACAAAATTTAGCTAACTGATATTCCCAGAAGGATTTAATAGCTTTTCATCCTCTACATGGATGGTTGGCTTTGGTCAGCTGCCATACACCCACCTAGCCTCACCCTCCTTCTTAAGACATTGTCAATTAGGAAAAATTTCTCAATTTCTTGACCCTTGTGTCATAATTTGTGTTATTTATCTGTGCCAGAGATATCTAAGAGGTTTTAAAACTTTTTCTTTTTCCCGGGAGAAAACCCCCCCATATTCTAGCACGAACTACTATCTATTTTGTATAAATAAATCATCTAGCATTAGTTTTTCATCAGGTGTTGTTTTGAGGAGGAAAAGTTCCTGCTGTTCCTTTCCAAGGGCTCAGGAGAGGAAAATGTGGAACCAACCTGAGAACAATTGAAGCAGAAAGAAAAGAATAGCTAACAGGTACATGAAGAATACATGAAATACATGAAAAACTGTTTCTTAGGTTTAAAGTTAGTCTGCAGGTATATAGAGGGGTTTTTTGCCTCATGTTTTATGCTGGTTGCTAAAGATATGTGTGTTTTAGGGCTTTGAAGAGTTCATACTTCTCTCTTGCACTTTGAAAGCAAATTATGAGAAATGAGTGAGCAGTGAGTGGAAGACGTGCAACAGAAAGATCACAGAAAGCCTTCGATATGCATTGTCAAGACAAATGTCATTATATCGTCAAGAATATGCAAAACATTGGCTAAGAAGAGCTAATTTGAGTGACATAATCACTGTGTTCTATTTTTCCCACCTGGACAAGAAACTTTTCTTAACTGCTCTGCTACTGCTTGCTCTGTTATTATTGGTACGTGATTTTAATAAGCATTAAAATTCATGCCAACACCTTGAAATAATGACAAATGTTACAAAAATATCTTCAGGCTCTGCATTAGACAAGTTAACATAAATATTAGTGGATAGGTCTTGAGCCGGTGTGGACCAATGTACCTTACTTGGAGTCAAAGCAATTATGTGTAATTACACAACCAGAGCTCATAATTCTTTCTTTTCCCCTTGAGGGATGGATTTTTTTCAAATATTTAAAAATGGATGGGAACATCTTGTCTCACTATAAATATTCAAGGAAAGCCAGGTACCTGATACACACAGATATCTTTGCTGGGAGGTTCTTTGATGGTACAAGCTAGAGAGATCTGTTTGAATATCAGTATTTTCTGGGAAGTAATGGGATTCTTTCACTTCTTGTCTTACTCATACCAACCAAACCTTACTGCAAATAACTTTTGGGGACTAAGCTGCACATATATGCAGAAACAATCTCTGAAACCTTGAAAGTACAAGTACAAACTACAAGTAAAACACACGGCTTTTGTCTTGTCTCCGAATATAAATCTACAGTTCCCATTGATATTCTTGGCAGTGGCTACATATACCTTGAGGTAAGAAATCGGTGGATTTCAGTCAAACTAATTACACAGAGTGTTGTTTACATAGCAATGTATTTCCCCAGTAACATGGTATTAAGAGTGGAAACCAAAATGCTGCACACTTATGGGCCAGCTACGCTGACTCCATAAATAAATAATTGTGCAGCCAAATTTCTTGGCCACTCTGTGTATATTATACTGAACATCTTTCCAAGTATAATTAATAAGTAATGAGATTTTTAACTGTGGATTATCTTTCCTGTATTTGCTGTGTCGATCTCATTCTAAAAAGCAAATAAAGCAAATAAAAAGCAACCACAACAGCAACAAATGGTAACTAGTTTTAAATTTAAACTGCTGTCTTTTCTTTAGAAATAAGAATCTGAGTCACACTGTGGATTCAGATGGCAGTAAAATTGTTTGTTTTGTAAGTTTTGTTTATTTTTATCATAGCGTATTAGATCTCTTGCTCTAATACTGTGGACACAGAATGCTAAATAGATGTGTTGATGATTAAGTGACATCTGGAATATTTCCAGGACATCTGTTACACAATTTAGGTATGCTAATTCCTAGGATTTACGGTGTAAAGTTTTTAATCACATTGAAAATGGGATTGTCCTTGACTACTTACTTATACATAAAGAAATAAAAGTAAGTTATATGGCACTGAAAGTAATTTTCTCTCTACAGCATATCAGGTTATACCCTCAATACCATCATCAGCCTGAGGTACTTCATGTATTTCAGAGACTTAGGTCATACCAGTAGTTCCTCATTTCCCATCCTAAATTGTGACAAAGCTTGTCCTGGAGACTGGTACCTTCAAGAATCTCAAGACAGATGGCACCAGCTGTTATGTCACCCCATGCAAACAGGATTGTGCCACAAAATGATGATTAATTAGATTAGGAAAAATCAATGAGGCGTATTTTTATCATCTTCCCCAGCTCAGAGTTCTTACTGACTAACATGAGTGAGTTTAGTCCTGGTGAGTTTGATTTGTGTTGGGCTTATTATAATTTTCTTTGAAAAGCTTCGTTTGTCAGGGTTTTGGGTTTTTTTATCTGAATAAGGTGCACAAATGTCATTTGTCTCTTTTAAAATGCATTTACAATTTGTAAGAACTCAAAACGTTAATTGGACAACAATCCAGTCTAATTGGTTGGTTGTTAGGCCTTTTCATCACCTGAATATTCACTTGCTCATTGTTTGTCTTGTACAATGATTCATTGGACATCTCAGCATGACAGAAATCTTGAAATTTCTTGAGTGTTTATAAAAAATTGCTGTTTTTTTCATGGTTGTACTTGACGGAACAGAAACTGGTAGTGTGGAATGTACACAGTTTGCTTTGTTTCACTTTTGTAAAAGGTACAGGGCTTGTTCTAATTAAAAATGTATCTCTCTTTTCAATGTAATTTTGTCCACCTCTTCAAGCAGCTACATGATCTTCACTGTGTTTCTGACATTATATATCAAATAATTAAAAAAACATAATATTACTAGAAGGTAAATCTTTTTGTTAAAGTGGAGATGGAGATGTAGACAAGAAAGAATTGAAGTTACCAACATTTTTAAAAAGGATAAATGACACAGGTAATTATTTTCTTGGTAGTCTGATACTGATCTTGGGCAAAATAATGGAGCAGCAGACAAGGGGTTCAAATAATATGAAAAGTAAAGAAAGGTAAAATAATTAACATCAATCAACATTGAAAAAAAGGTCACCAAGCTAACTTAATATCTTGGCTAACAAGACAAAAAATTTGGCTTATGAAGGAAATGGCAGTGGTACAATAGACTGCAATTGAACATTTGACTTTTTAAAATATATATATAAAAATATAATTTTTTTAAAAATCCAGAAAATTGATTACCCCTCATATTTCATAAGGCAAGTGTGAAAGCGGGTTGATATTTGCCCACAGGGAGCTGATATTTCATTTGTTTCCAAATATATCCATGTGTTGTATCAACCTCTTACAAGGTTGTTAGCTATTGTTACAGGATAAGTACCTTGATAAAATTCATTCTAAAATAATTATGGATCATTTCAAATCACCAGATAAAAATGAACTCCCAGTAATCAAATGGGTTTGGTTTTACAAAAAATGGCCAATTGAGAGGAAAGAGAGACATGACCTCTGCTTCTATTGACAAGAAATTTTCTAGAATTCTGATTTCCAATCTTCATTCGACAGCTGAAAAAAATACTGAAAAACTGAGATAACAGAGAGAAGAGCCTTGAGAAGAAATGGAAGGGTTTGAGAACACAGCAAAAAACACAGGTAGTTCCACACATTTAAATTATGAAAAGAAAGAATAAAGAGTTGCAGAAACACAGTCTCAAAGAACTGAAGTGGAAATGTGTCTGTTTGGTAACTGGAAACCCAAATCTGATTCATGGATCACTCTCACTTTTTCTCTGGAGGAGGAGAAAATAGCAATGCCAGCAGTAAATTTAATCCATACAACTAAATAAGTTTTCCTGAATCTGCACAAAGTTGGGATCTGCTGTTGTACCTGTGTCCCAGAGAAGAGGAAAAAGAGGACAGTGGGGGAGGACAGGACATCTGGGAGTTGTGCACACATCACTTTATGGGGATGTATTAGGTCTTTCCAGCCACAGCAAGGTGAGAACCTGCACTCAGTAAGTGCCAGATACTCAAGCAAAAAACAAACTGTGTAATTCTCAAGCCAACAGAAGTTTTAACCGAATAAGCCTGACCTGTGAAGATCACATGGGCAAATGTTTCCCAGGATACCCCGTCCAGGGCGATCACAGAGATTTTTCTGAAATTAAGCCTCCAGACTGATTCCTGTAAAGGATTGACACTGATTATCTGTGGCAGGGATTACATTCCCAGCCATGGTAATCAGCTGCTCACTGCACCATGGTTGCACATCGTTAGTTAACGATACCCACCATTGCCCTCATCTGTCTTGCTCAAACTCTGGAGACAAGAGGCATTTCTCTTGCTGGATCCCATTGTCTTTCTTTCATTGCTAAGCTTATAAGTGACTCTCATGTGTTCAATTACGTTCTCATTTACTTCTCTTTAGCTCCTCTGACACCTTTTGCCAAAAGAGTGAGGTGTTTCCTGCTGAGATTATTAATATAACAAATGGACACCTAATAAGACAGGCTGCCTTTAAATCCACAACGCCATGGCCCTGAGGTAGTTCAAGAAGCCGTGCTTTTATCAGAAACCCACACTGAAGGCTCCAGGGCCATCATTATCTTTTCAGGCCTGAGCAGTAGCATCTGCCTTTATTTCCTTTTCTGGGTGACAGTTCTGAAGGGCTGACATTAATCGCCAGCAATCTCGTGATGGCATGTAATTGCATATATAAAAAAATATTCATCCTGGGGGCAGCTGCCAGTGCTGGAACGCTGGATATCAATCCAATTAAATCCTAGCATGGAGATAATTGTTTGTCACTCACTCCAAGGGAGAGAATGACATTAATGCTATGTCCCACAAGTGACCTTTACATCATTTGGCCTTCATCAACTAATTAAAAGGGTTATGAGTATATCCCTCGTCAATCACATCGATTCAATAGACTGTGCTAAACACAGAGACTCTAGTGGAAGTAAGAATGAAAACTTTTTTCCCAAACTTTGCTTTTCTGGATGATACTGCTGATATTATTAACAAAAGTACCTTATGCTGATTTAATTGTTGCAACATAGAAGGAAGCAGTTGAAAATCAAAAGAGAGACATGGATTCCTCTCTGAATAAAAGGGGCTTCAGGAAGAAACATTAAGAAAATGTATGCAAATTTTCAAGGTCTGTTGTAAGTTCCTAACCCTTTCTCTACATCAATTCAGATACAAATGGGAGTCATACATAGAAGGGGAAAAAAACTGCAGGCCTGTATCTGTGAGTTGGGGCCAGCTGAGCTGTTCTTTCAGCTCAAGTGATGTAGTGATCACAAAGAAATGGACAAGTGACAGAATCACTCTCTCTATAAAGGCATTTGATCACCAGCTCATATTCTGTTTCTTTAATTAGTAAAGGGCATCCATGACTGGTGCATGTAGAACTGGAATTCCACCTTTGTGTACATGGGGGAAGTCATTTACATGACATTGTCTTAGCTGTAACAAGATAGTTTTTGAAATCCTTTTGCTATAATTATAGGTTCTTTAATTAGCAAACAATACTGCAATTAGTGCCTTTGCACATTCCAGACATCATTACTGCTACATTACCCAAGCACTTCACTTGCTTCAATGGTTTTGAATTAAGTATAGTTCACATCCAAGGTTCCTCTTTTCACTTTTTAAATTCTCCATTAGCTAGATTAATATTATGACCTAGATGGTATCCTTCTCATTATTCCCTCCAGAACACGTTCTCTAGACTGCTACCGTAGGTCTTTTTACTTCTTGTTTTGATTAATATATTGTCTTTTTTTAGCAGCAAATTATCAATCTTTTTTTTTATCCAAACACATTTATGCCTTGTCCCAACTTAATTTGAATTTACTATTAAATTGCAGTAGTTTATGACTGTTTCTAACTTTGTAATTTAATTTAAACTTTCAATTATTTCTGCTGAACTTCAGGGATGTTTTTAATTTTTACAAAGGAGTGAAAAATCTCTTTTCAGTACACATGGTAAAGTCTCCAGAAGATACATTTTTTATAATTATTATTGCAAAAATCTATTTCTGCCTAAATTTATCCCAGATATTTTTTTGTGAATAATTTGAAGTATGAGGTTTATTTTTGGTGTTCTTCTAGCAAAGATTGTGTCTTTACCTTTCAGCAGGCGGTTTATCTGTCCAACCCTTATCTGCCATTTTTCACAGGCTTTATATTTAGAAGCTCTATCATCATGTCTTAATAATGTAAGGATCAAAGCTGCCTTGAGACAAGCTGAGTCCAAGGAAGGCCTGATCCAAAGCCATGAGAGTGAAAGGATCCTAGCATTTTTTTCTGTTGTTCCAATGACTTGGGAAGGATGGGGATGACCCCAGAATTCACAACACTCTTTGCCCTTGCTGACACCAGGCCTGCAGTTGCCATTTGGAGCTGCACTCACCTGACCAAAAGGCATAAAAAACGCAAATTTATATTTGAACTTGCCCCTCAAGGGTTTTCCCTTTGAAAAGAGGGATACAGGAATCTTTGGAGTGCTCTTATAAACCTCTGGTTTGGGGAAGGAGGATTTGCATCCTCTTTCCCTTCATTTATTTTAAGTGGAGCATAAGCTGTACTCATTTAGATCCATGCCTAATTTGGATCTTATTTGGTCTAATTTGCATTCGTATTTCAAGATCTCATAGTACTTCCAGCCCAAGAAGCCACCACTGCTGTTAATTTTTTTGCAGGAATTTTTCCCATGAATAATTTGAAGATTCAGATAATTTAAGGCGATTCTCCCCATTCAGGGAAGATCACATTTGAAAAAAATTCCTGTTACAAAGTTGATCGTGTGCACATAATTGCACTTATTAGTCCTGTTTTCTTAAATATTGAACTTACATGGTGAGAGAAGGTCCTGCTTCAATAAATTTGTAGATGGTATGGAGAAGCAGTGCAGAAAAAAAATATTCTTTTCACATACCAGATCAATAGAGAAAGAGAGGAAATTCCAATACCAGTGTTACACAGAAAGATTCTGCAAGAGGCACATTTTGAAACAGATCTCTAGGAGCTTTTTCCTGGGGTTTAAGGACACCAGTCACCCGCTTTTCAGCCTGCTTCAAGAATTTGGACCAAAATTAGGTTTATTCTTTTTATCTCGATCCTGTTTTGTATGAAAGAGCATCGATTGGAGAGCATTTGTCATTTTAAACCACTATTTTATGCTAATGAAAGAAGAGACACAGATCACCATTATAAAACAAATCCTTGACAACATCAGCAATATCCATCTTGTTGCAGCAGCATTTTGGAGCGCAGCTATTCATTTCTTTCCCCTTCATTAAAATATTTTATCATGTTAATTATCATTATGACAATTTTAATATTAGAACTCATTTTACTACCTGCAAAGTGAAGTCCTTTAAGGATTGTCTTCCTCAGCCATTACTCCTTCTGAAGTTGCTCAAATATAGCTACGTTCAGAATAACTTTAAAAAAAATTATTTCTGTTCACTGATACCTAAAATTTAAATTAGTAAATAAATCATAATCTTTCAGTAACTCTGCTGCAATGAACTAATCAGTAGATGCTTTCTCAAGCCCTCTATACATACCCTAAAGTCAGAGAGACTCTGTGCTTTGCATTCAGTGAAATTCACTGCAATAAAACAACACTTTTTGGATAAGAATTGAATCATTGTTGCACTGCGTGGTGTAATTCTCTCTAGGTGCACATGAAGGGCCAGACAGAAGAAATTCAAATGCAAGACATGTACCTATGGCCTTTAAAAACATCTTATGCCTATTAATGTAAAGTGATGGCATTGTTTGGGGGGTTTTCCCTATGGTGAATAAATGGCAAATTTCACAACATAACTTTTGAGTCGCAGTCATATTCCATGTTTTGAAACTATCCAGGAGAGGCCAGGAGAAATGAGGGAACATTTTTCTTCTGATTGCCTGGGCAAAAATAATCTCCCTAAGTGGGCAATGCTAAGCTTGTAGCATGCTCAGCATTTCTTTGGGGAAGAAAACAAAGATCTTTAATAAACAGTAGAAACCACTTTCAGGGAATTAAATCCATCTCACAATAATGGTTTTAAGGTCAACGTATTTAATGTCCAAGTGAAATAGGAAAAAAAAGAAAAGAAACAAAGTTGGAAACACATGGGGAGGGAGATAAAGGAAATTTGAGAGTGAGTGAGCAGGGGAAGCTGAAGTGTACAATTCAGCTGTTGGTTTTGATAACTGCCTTTAATTGGGGACAGAGGTAAATGGTTCTCTTCCTCTACTATGGATAAAAAAAAAATTTGCAAAATGTAAGATTCCAGTTTAGAGATTTGTCCCCACAGCAGATCCTGTGTCTTCAGTGGTAAAGTTAGAACAGCTCTCACAGGCAGCATTTCCCAATAAGTGGCAATAAAACTTGTCTGCCCCATCCTAACCCAAGAATATACGCTACAGTCATTCAAAAAAGATGAATTGTTGGTGGTTGATATGTAATGGCTGAAATCACACTTAAGCTGCTTATCCCAGGGATTTAGCAAAATTCGGGGTACAGGAGTTTTGGAGACACCTTCTTTAGGACAAAGATTTAAATGCAAAAAAATACTGTGTATGAGCAGAGACAGTCCAGTCCCACCCCAGGTCACACGATCTAACTTTCAATATTTTTCTGTGAAGTCCTTAATGTGAGTTACTGAATTTCAGTCTACGAGAACTATTTCTTCCTGCTGAACAAATAACATGTAATGCTACTGAACCATGAGACAACAGAACTCTTTTCTGAATGAATTTGTGAATCAAATATATCTACTTGGAAGCTTTAAGATAAAAGAAACTTGAAACAGAAATATGAATCCTAGGCCTTGGTAATAGAGAAAAAAAAAATTACAGTCCTCTGTGACAGCAGCTGATAACAAAAGACAGATCCACACTCTGCAGTTATTTATTAGAGCTCTTTGGTGCAGTGTGTTCTTTTGCTTTTAGACAGAGAAAGGTTTGCTAGTATGAGATGAAAGAGACTTGTAACTCTTCTGTACAGTGTGCATATTGTTTTTGTGTGCTTTGGGTGCAGGACTGGCTTTTGTACTCCGCTTCAGGCCATGATGCTTTTCTGCACCCCACCACCTTCCAGGAGGACACAGGTTGGTTCAGATGGTCCCCCAAGGAGACCCACCGTGTTAACAGGCATGAAAAATTCTGGTGAGACACACAGGCTCTTTATTCTTCAGATTTTGTTTCACGTGTGTCTGACCTGTGGATAGCTTTACACTCATAAAACTTGCTGCGACATATTTTGTGTGTTTGTACATATTACTGTTACATAGGTCTCCTCCTCACAGAGAATATAAGCATTCCTTCTCATCCCTTTCATGTGGGCTTGTAAGGACAAGAAATTATGCTGACTGAGTTTCCAGAAGGGTAAATGTGTACGTGATGGATGCAGTTCCTCTTCTAGATTAAGACATTCAAAAGTAGGTGTCGAAATGTTTATGATCTCAGTGTCTAAACTCTCATTCCAGCCCATTTCCATTTCTCGGTACAGACAGTTGTGTCTGTGAAGTGTTCAGACGGTCAGATGGAATCATCCACATGGTCTAAAGTGCTTCCCTAATTTCCACTGCGCTGTCTGGATGCCCTCTCCTGTGCTTCGATACACAGTCCACACACAGGCACCTACAAGGAGGCACCAATATGCAGAAGCTTTCATCTATAGTTGAATCCCACCAAATTAGTAGCAAAGGACATGGGTACATAACATGAGGCAGAGCTTTGTAGAAATACCAACATTAATTATCTTAAATATCTCATAGTAATTTCACTATTCAGCCCAGATAATTCGTCATGCTAAGTAGACATCTTCAATGCTACAGCTGAAAAATCTCCTTTTTTTTCAAGCAGTATCCCAATAGAAAAATGATCTCCTAGCTTTTAATACATGTAAAATATCATTGGCATAAAAAGTTGTGAAGTTCATGACTATTGTTATGCATGTGCCATATCTTGGCTGACTTTTCCCAAGGATACCTAGATCATGGAGAAGACTGAAAGAGAAGCGAGCATAATACATTATTCAAGGTTAGTTAAAGTACAGACTTGATTGCTTTGACATTCCAAAGCCATTTTATTCCAACCCTCCATTACCACATAAAAGACAAGCAAAATTCTCTGTTTGAAATGAAAACTACAAGGAAGGGTTAATTTTTTCTGTAGTCTGCAGAGTTTTTCCTGCATGTCCCAGGCAGATCTCTGTTCATGTTATCAAGGTCCTTATATGGTATCTGTGATTTCTGAAAAACTAATCTCATCCACAGTTCCATATCTTCAAAACACTGCTCAAATCAAGGGGAGTTTTTTGCACCTATAGAGATAAATTAGCACTTGTTTTGATTAATTAATCTGAACTATTTCCACATCCACATCCATTGTGTTAATTGTGCACAGAATGCCTCCTCCACAGTATTGCTTGTAAAAGGAGCCTTGGATGTCAAACTCGGATGTAGGTATCTATACAACCAAGATAAATATCTGCTCAGATGAATCTCTGTCCATCAACAGGCCCCAGACTTCTCCTCATATTTTGCACCTACCTGTAGGGAGAAATCTGGATCAGTGTCAACAAGCAAATGATGGGCACTCCTAGGACACATCCCAGAGATTTCCAGCTGCCCCAGAGTTTTGTGATCAGGGTAACTCCAGTCCACACCTGAAACAGTATCTTCCCTATCCCCAGTTACTTGATATCTGCTGCTTCAGGTGCAGCTCTGAGCTCCTCTGACTTATAGGAACAGCAATTGCAAGTTGGCCTCTTCCATAATTTCCAGTACTCTGATTTATCCCATATATCTTAGAATGAATTTAGAACACGTCAAGGAGAGGTCACAAGGCAGATGACGGATCCTCAGAATCGTACATGTGCCCCTCCAGTTGTAGACCAGGTCAGAGCGAGTTGTCTCTTTCTGAATTATTAATTCCTTTAAATAATTAGCAGACATGCCACTCAATTATCCTTGATTTCCACATCCCATTTAAAGGTCACTAGGTTTTAGAGTCATCCTTAATTTGGCATAAAAATTATCTGTCCTTCTCTGCTCTGACTTTACATCCCTGCAATCTGAAAAGCACAAAATTAACTTTGACAGCATTAACTCTTTAGTTCAGTGGAGTGTGCATCCTTTCTCTGCTTTCACTCATGGCCGAAGACATTGTTCAATTATTTAAATTTGAAGAAAATTGCATTTCCTGAGCTGTTTTAAATAAACTATGCCTCTTCTTATAGATCATATTTCAATATTTATACTTATTGAATGTATTAGGACAAAAATGATGTTAGAAATTGTAATACAGCAAAAAATCCTGCTATACTGAATTCTCTCCTCCTTTATCCTTGTGAGACTTATTCAACAATAGAAGATAACCTGATTTTATTTTATTTATGATGTCCTCTGGGTCACAGAGAAATGTGATTTCTCACAGACCAACTGAGCTTTCAATATGCAGAATAAAAAGCTGAATATTCTTAGCTATGCTCCATGACTGATTGTTGTCCTTTCTTCTTTTCTCTAGGTGATGCCAAATTAAATTGCCTTCAGTAAAAACATATAAAACACAATTAACCTTAGCAACCCAGTTCTCCTCAGAGTCCCTTATTCCACCGAGTACAAAGTGGAGAGAAACATTTCTTCTTTACACTTACTAAAAATTCAGTGACAAAACACAGAGTTATCCAAGTGTTGCTGTACCATAGGTAACAATACTGAGCTGTTGTCAAACTCGCAGCAGTGGTGTGGAATGAGAAGCTTTTGTGAGTTTGGGTTGTGAGTTCAGTCAGTATTTTCAGTCAGTATTTCCTTATGAACTGATTTTGTGGCTTCGAACAACCTCAACAATTAGATTGAGTTGTAGCTCTGTCACTGACTGCGTTGGAGATCCTGTGCACATCCCCTTTCCTGTGTGTTTGTCACTCTCCCACTCTTGCCTGCTTTACTGGAGTGCAGGGAAGATTAGGCAGCAATTTGATATAGAAATAACTGCATGATTTTCTGACATACACAAGATACCAACAGCTTGGCATCCCTAGAAATGGATCCTACCAGTCCCCAACACTGCTGTTCACGAGGAGACAGTGGCTGATTGTCAGAGGAATCAATATCTGGCTGCAAGGAGCCGTGTGGTTGCCTGCTCTCTGTTGTAAGGAAAGATGAAGAAACTGATTTGGAAATCCTTGGACTGTGTTTCGAAGCTGAGTACCAGTTATAACCAGATATCCTTCTTCCATTTGGCAGTTTTAGTAAAACCTCGGGAAGCAAATCCTCTACCCTCAGTCTTAGAAACCCATCAGCTTAACACAGAGATGTTGCCTTAGGACTAGGCAAAAACCCTAAAGATCCTTATCTTTTTGGGTTGCTGTTGCTATCATGTTTTCAGCTATCATTACAGCAAATTATTTCTTAAAAATCTGAATTTATTTACAGGATCTGCAGATAGCAGTTGTGAGAATGCACCATTTATTTACACCACATTAACTGTGTGAATTTCCAGTGGACTCAGGTTCCATCAAATACCTGAATAACACTAAATGGTTGCAGAGAGCCACAGGTGAGTCTAAACATCTCAGGAGATCATAATGTCACCACTGGATACCACAGAACTCACTTACTGCAGCTGAAGCTCGTTATTATGGTTGAGTTTCATGTATTAAGGCAAAGAACAGCTTTCCCAAACTCTTTTGATCACCACATTGTCGTGAGCTCACCTGAGTTATCTTTGCAGTTCACTTTGAATCTGGAATAAGTGAAATTCATTTATTTGCATAGCAGTTCTTTCATACCTGATTGTTTTTTCATTTGTCTTTTCTATTGCCATTGAAGAGACAAAAAAATTCACATGTGATGGACAGTTCATCACTCAGCTGGGCTTTGGACACCTTCTTTAATGATACCAGGAGTACCCCAGAATAATTCTAAAGTTCCTGGAGAGGGTGAAGGAAACAGAAACTCAAGACAAGAGAATAAGTCCTATGTTTCCTGCAGAAAACTCCATTCCTCTGTAAATAATAAGAAATAATTTCCAACTGGGTGTTTCCAAAATTTTCTCTTACTCTCTACGTAAAACGATAGACATTGCTGTGTCCGTAAAACTTGGGTAGTTATCACTCAGAAGCACAAAGCCCAGAGTTACAACTAAATCTTCCCTCTGCCAGACTCTGTGTAAATAAGCAGATGTGGAAGGCACATCACAGAAAGCACAGATGAAAAAACAGATACAATCTCTGTGCCTCCTTTATGGGGATAAGCCAGAAAGATCAGCATATTCCCGAAATGAGCTGCATGTGTTCATGCTTATTCTCCACAGCATACAGAGAGGTCCACACTGTCCTATCAGGAGCCCAAGCTGAGCATCTTTCAGGTGCTATCCAGCCTTTCAACAGGCAGCATGACTGCCTTTCTGGGGAGGATATGGAGATCCACAGGCAAAGAGCAAAATATAACAAAACAAGCCCCAAATCACACAGCACTTTGCTCCTTGGCTGTAAGACTTGAGCCCTCTGAGTTTCACAACTTCATGTGTTTGGGAAGTTTGAACTCCTGCCTGACCTGGTGGCCTTGCTCAGATCATAGTGCAGATGCAGAAAAGAAATTAATTTGGTGTCTCCTGGACACCAAAGTCAGCAGCAATGCGCGGGCCATGCTTGCAAATTCCCTTTCCTTGTTTCATCTATTGGCAAAAGCCCCTGATCTAATATCCCTATCTGCAAATTTTATATTTCATTACCCAAAGTGAAATCACAGCTGTGACTCAAGGAACAAGAAATTCAGAACAAGCCTGCCAGTCGTGTGTTTTCAATCCAGGCTAGAAGGAAGGTATCACTCTGATAGCTAAAGGAAATACCTGTGCACAGCACTGCTCTCATCACCCTCTGTCAGAACTTGTTTTGATTTCTTTTCATATTCTGTTATGAATAAATGCTATACATTGACTATTATATGTATCTGGTTTGATTTGAGACTGTTTCCTTCTGTTAGATGAGAAGGCGCTTGACTGAAGTGTGTGGACGTAGTTTAGTAATTTAAGACAAAAATTAAATAACAATATTTTCTATGCATGTATTAATGAGCACTTCTAAATACCAGTACTGGTTTATGTATTAATGAACAATTTTGAAGATCAATAAGGGTTTTTTTTATTTGCTTTACTTTTTTAAAGAGAAACCTGTGTAATAAGTGCTGAGCCACTGCAAGACTTTGAAATGCAAGTGTAAATCCAACAAAATACACACTGGTAAACTCAAAAGGAAAAAAAATCAAACTTAGGGAGGGGTGAGCAAGCAAGAATTGCTATTTCAAAGAAATGTATACTGTAGTACTATATATTAACTCTATTTTGGAGTGTACTGCAGTATCATAAACCGCCCCCCCCCCCCCCCAGTTATCTGGAAGAAGGCATGCACTGATACACATCTTTTTATAGCACCAAGTCCTAGAACACTATGAACTCATATTGCAGGATGTTTTCTCAGCTGTCTGATTATCCTGTTTTATGAACCAGCTTTATATGAAGGATGCTTTCTGCACTCAGTTTCACTGTGGCTTAGGCTCTGAGAAATTTCCATTACATTGGGCGTCCCGGGATTTATTGATTAGAAATTGCGGCAGAGGGAAGGACTTTGGCTTCTCTCTAAAGCTGGGATGAGTAAGGTGAACCCCTCGCTTCCATAAAGCCTGGGGCTGTATCCACTGCTGATCACTCTTGTTATTTCTGAGTTATAAATGTTACCTAGCAGCTTTAGCCTCATTATGGTTAGCACAGCACACACACAGAGAACAAAGCAACACTCTGCTCTTTGAGTCACAGTTCTTGCAAATACATGTCAGACCCAGAGACAGTTTTATTGAGACATGGCCACCCTGAGAAAGAGTGAAGCAGTGATGGTAATTTCTATGAACTGATAGGGGATTAGTTTAGTAAACATTTATTTTGTCCACCCCTCAAATATTACAACTTTTCCTCTTGGCTTACCTTAAGGAAAACACGACATATGCATCAATAAATTGGATCCCACAGTCTTCTGGAAATGAGCTCAGTAACACATGAATCACATGCTCTTCTAATTACTTCTGCCTTTGTAGTAAAATCTCCAGGATAAGCTCAGTCTTCAGAATCCAGTTAAAACTGGAACTACTCATCAGCACTGGTAATATATTATTATTATTAATAGTAGTATTATTTATTAAGTTTGCAACAAAGCAAAAAGTGACAGAAGTTGAGGATCTGAGAATCCACTAAACCACATAATCAAAATCAGTAGCATTTCCAGTGGACTTCTCTGCTTTTCAGATCAGGGTGTATGTCCAGGCCCTAAACTTAGTTTTCAATGACCTCTGACACAGAAGAGGTAAAAATTGAGGGATTTGATCTTCTAGTGCTGGATACGTAGATTCAGTTTTCCCCAGATCAAAGAAGGCTGCCAATAAATAAATAGTTTTAAAAATGTTCTGAAATTACAGTATCATAGAATCGATTAGGTTGGAAAAGACCTCTGAGACCATCGAGTCCAAATTATAACCAAACACCTCAATTTCAACTCCTGATATGTCCAATCTTTTCTGAAGCACCTTTGGGGTCAGCGACTCCACAATCTCCAGATAATTACTTCAGATTAGCTTCAATTAAGTCCCATTTTAAAATATTTTTGTTTCTTGAAAAATGGCTTCATTTCAAATTATGAGGAAGAGTTAATTTAAAGCTTCCTAATGCACTAGAGTTTTATTTTGTTTGTTTCAGTTCTATTTTCCAACTACCAGCAATGTATGATCAGTGGAAATTAGAAGACACTCCAATAACATCAGTAAAAATGCTGGTAAGTAAAAGAAGTCAGCCTGATAATTGCACATGATAGCAAGTCCTTCAACTTTTCTATTTAGGTTTGAAAAATTACAGTTTGATGTTCTGATAATTTTTTTTCCTCCTGATTTTCCTCCTTCCACCTGCTCTAAAATGTAAACAAACCAAAACATGGGTGTTCTTTTGGGATGAGTATTTGCAACCATGTGAACACAGTGTATCACAAGTGTAGCATCATTTATTCAGAACTGCTTTGAAAAATTGTATTCTCCAGATTTTCTGCATAAATAAGAAGGATCTGCTCATTTTATAACTGAGCTGAGTCCTATGAAGCACAAGGCATGCTCCCGAACTGTCAATTTAAGGGATTCATTTAGAGCCAAGAAACTTTAAGGCTGTCTACTTGACAGGAGGCATATTTTATAATCTTTCACTTCTCCCATTGTGTAGGAAGCAATTCTACACTGGTAGTTTAACCTTCATCTACAAAGAACAATTGTTCTTTCCATGAAGTCTGTACTGTTTTCACTTCAGTAATACACTGCAGAAATTATTAATGGCAGAAGTTACAGGAAGAATGGTACTCTTCTAGCAAACACTGCCAGTTAAATGCAGACAAATATTGGTTTAAAGCTATATAATTCCTAACATCTGGGAGGGGTTTTTTTGTTTGGTTGGTTTGGTTTTGTTGCTTTATTTTTCCATTTCCTGCTTCTCTTTTCTGACATGCAAATATCTTAGAAATCTCTTCCATGTAGCTGGCCAGATCTACATAACAACATTCAACCAAAAAATAGACATCAAATCTGTGTTTGTTGCAGTATTTCTGAAAGGAAATTACTAAAACCATATTTCAGGACTTGCTCATTAGTGGTAGGAGGTGGTAGTAGAAGAAGGATTAAATACAAATTCTACATGATTCATAGGGTCACATGCCAAGAAATTGCAAGACCAATGTAGAAACAGTGCTGGGAAATCCCAGGCTTCCTTATTTCAGAAAAATATATTTCTGAAGGAGACTTTAGGTGAAATCATATTTTCTCAGCCTCTGCTGTTCTGAACCAGGGTGTCTTTCCAGGGCTCAGCCACTTTCTAGGAATTAGGCACTATTTTGGCAACTCCAGTTGCTTTGAATTCTTTTGTAACTCACATGTTCCTAGTCAGGCTCCCCCATGACTGAGTTGCTTCGCAAAGAGTGGACAATATTTTTACCGCATCCTCCTTCAGCCACTTACAGGTTGATTCACTGTCTTACTCCAAAAATAGGATGAGTTATGTATTTGATAGATGAGAGTTTAAACCTGTGATTCCAATTTTCACACAAATATTTTACCCCTGGGTTCAAGTTAACAAAAACAGCAGTGAAATGAAGATGCTCTGAGGGCTGGAGCATCTCTCCTATGAAGAAAGGCTGAGACAGTTGGGGTTGTTCAGCCTGGAGAAGAGAAGGCTCCAGGGAGACCTTCCAGCTCCTTCCAGTGCCTAAAGGGACTCCAAGAGAGCTGGAGAGGGACTTTGACAAGGGCCTGGAGTGACAGGACAAGGGGCAATGGCTTCACACTTAACATCTAGATGACATTAGTAGAAATCTTTAAGGAGAGATCAATTTCATTAGAATGAAAAGCAGTTTAAAATGTGGTAACACATTTCAGTAAAAAAATAAATAAATTAGAATAAAGTCTGTCTTCATTCTGCTACTTTGGGGGCTCTGTGAAAACTAAGAACTGAGAATATAAGAAATGCAAGTGCATGTACCAGTAATTTACAAAAATAATAATAATTTTTAAAAGTAGATTTAAAATGTCCGAAAGTATGAGATTTGAAATTATTTACATGAAAGTAAGGCAAGGCTAAAAAGAACCAGTGGAAACTTAAGAGGACCACATCATACAAATAAAAGGTAAATGAACACAGCCAAAAGAAAATCAGTCTATGTATCTATCAAAACAAATAAAGGACAGCAAGAACAGATAAGAGATTCCTTATAGCAGAGGATTTTGTCAATTACAGAACTAACCAGCCACAGCTGAATAACATCCATGCTTGGATGAAAGATCACTATCACAAGTCAAGCTCTATAGAGCAGCCACAAATAACTGTGTGCTCAATTCATCATTTATTTTACATGAGCTGAACTCATCCCTCCATTCTCCGTGTAGCCCCCAGACAAACTCACTGTTTATGAGGCACAGAAGCTGCACTGCAGTTTTCCCATTGGGTCCCACCCCACTTTTTTTTAACTTACACTCCTTTTTTCTGAAAGAATTAGCTGATGAAATGATTACATTAGAGTCCTGTTTCTGTGTTTATTTCCTGCTTGCTCTGTTTATGTGTTTCCAAATATAGATTATGAGTTGCAGGTTAGGACTTCCCATCACATATGTGAAAGTACCTTCTGCTAAACTTCTTTACTGCAAAGACAAGGCCCTGAAGGCATTTTCTTCATAGGTGTTGAGTTTTGAGGTACTTAAAAGTCCTGGAGTACTTAAAAGCTATGGAGACACTCTGAGGCAAAAGGAGGTTCCCTGCAGACTCATTATTGGGGTTGTGAAGCTCTGGAATTAGTACAGAGTTCTCCTGAGAGCTGTGGTGCTTTTTATTTAACACCTCCCTCTCTGACCCTGATGAAAACATGTGAAACGCATTAACCCATTTTTAACTAAAATATCTGACCATGAACATATCTTACATCTAATGAAACTGCAGAGGTACAGTTCTTCAGGACACCAATTGATACCTGTGTGAAAACCTTGCCTTAATTTTCCCGGTCTTCAGGAGAGCAGTTTCAGTCCTGTCAATATGAGGCGAAGATGCCACCAGTGTCCATTTTCCTCCTGCAGTTTTTTCTACTGGCTTCTCTGCATTCAGACACTGAATCATCCACCTTCCTGTGAGATCACATGCTCTATCCATGCCACAATCGATATCCATGTTTAGGATAACACTATGTTACAAACTATTAGATTTTGGAAAGACCTGCCTGGAAGTTGAGGAATGCCAACACGAAAGCATCAGAGGAACTTCCACAGAGTACTAAACTGAAATGTATGGGCAAGAGTAGGCAGGTATTTAGTCTAGGCTGCAAAGCATTTACAATTGCTAAGTAAGCCCATTGAAGGCATGAGTCAGTTCATTTTGATCCAATTGTAATCTCCTGGGAATGTGACTGACACTAAAAAAATCTGCTTTTGTGAGTCCAGTCACAATCATAAGATAGGGGCTAATGCTGATGACACAGTTAGTCTGACAGGTTGAAACAACTTTAGTTAATTATAATCTTAAAATCCCCCGAGAAAATTTCTAAATGTCTTGCTCTATGTTTTCCCAGGGAATCCTGGGATGTATTCCTTCATTAATTTTTTTCTTACTTGTAAAAAGATTTTCTTCCCCGCTAGTTCTATTAAATGACCTGTCAGAGGGAGTAATGATATGAGCATTTAGTGATTAGTTTGCTCATTTTGCAGTCTGACCTAAACTGTGGTTTGAGTTTTAATTGCATCACCACACAAAGACTTAAAACTCAAATTATTAGGCACTTACAAAAAAAAAAAAACAAAACAAACAAAAAATGATAGAGACGATAAAAACACACATATGAACTTAAAGTAATCAATGACATAGCCTTTGAAGGGTTTGGATGAGAGATGTTGCCACACAAACAATAGTTCCAGAAATGTCTCAACTATGAAGAAAATTAACTCTACCCCAGACAAAACCAACACAAGAGATAATAAAACTTACAAATCTGGGTAGTATCCACTGCGGTTAATTTTGGCACCTGGCATGTGGACCTTTATCTCTGAAATACTGGTTTAGGCTGTATTTTTAAACAATGGAATAAAGAATGGCTTTTAATACTTTTTAACATGGACAAATAAAATATGTTATAAAACTCCCACTGTCCTGTCTTTTCTTCACTGGCTGCAAACAACAACTTGAAAAGCAGCTGAGATGTCATTCTGAATGTCTGAAACAGAAAGAAAAGTATCCATTGAGGAATTTTTAAATAAGATTAAGGTCCTCCAGAGGAAATATTACCTACTGCCATCCCCTACTTTTGCTTTCTTTGAGGACTTTTAGAACATGAGCAATAGTCTTGACGTGTCAGAAAGAGTTAATATCCCCCAGAAAAAGAAACAGCCTCTCCCAGTCTGACACCACTGAACACATGGTGAAAGTCTGCACCACTGATCTCAGCTCTACTGCTGGCAGCAAAATCTTTGATTCTGTATCTTGCTCTCACCTTGCAGCTGTGCAGCCAGGAAAGCCACGGAGATTAATGGAGTCAGTCAAGGACTGTGTTATCAATTTGCTGTTTAACTGACTTGATCCCATTCTCAGCACTGTTAAAATTCAGATGTGTACATTCTATCTATTAAATAGATAGGTGCCAGATATAGCATTTTTTTCTCCTCATAGAAAATAAAGGGTTTGTTCAATATCTGACCAGTTTCCTGTATTTACCATCTACCTTTTCTTATTATGCTGAGAACCAGGTCCAGAACAGGCAATGTGTTTATATGTTGATGTATATACATGAATTTTTGTATTTACAATGTCAATAATGATTCATTCTCCTGAAATCACAAGTTCTCTTAGCAGTGGTCTACTGAGATTCATCACAATATGTCACACAGCAAGGAAATGCTCATTAAAACAGCAAGAGAAAATACTAATCTTGACTCCTAGTGGCAAGTATTTTGGAGAGAATATCATTGTTTTGGCCAAAAACAAATCAGTAGTAAAGACACAATCTGTTCTCATCCTGCAATCCAGGCAAAATGAAACTGCTGAAGAACTTTATTCTTCAGTTCTCAATGGCATTTGGGAAGATTTGGACTATATTAATGTTTTCTTTATGTTCTATTTCTATCACATAAATCCCTAAACTTGGAAATTACTTTACATGTAGCAAACACATAATCTAAGAAATTAATCAACTTTTGATTTTCCAAACACATGAACCAAGACATTCAAATTTAGCTTGCATTGCAGCAAAATATTCATTGCAGAGCTGAAGAAAAGCAAAAATAATCCCTTCTGATCTTACTACTTTACATCGTGCCACTGCATTTCTTTTAGTGCTGTTCACCTTCCACCTGCCAGTGTGCCAAAGAGTCTTCCACATTAGGAGTTTTTTTATCTGGTTTAACATAACAATTGGAGTTTTTTTCCTGAAAAATCTAGGAAACACAGAGATTTGATGATTACCAGAGCATGGTTTGTGTGCATTACATTGACATCAGCTATCACTAGAATACATGTGTTTCTAGCGAGCAGAGACCGAGGAATAAAGCGACATGGGCGGTTTAGGACGAGAAGAAACCGACCCTTTATTAATTTACAAATTCGCTTATATACCTTAGCACACTGGACTGACATAAGGTTATTGATTCACTGACCAACCACCCCCCAGAGGGATTGGCTGAACCCAACAACACTTACTTCAGATATTTTCTCCTTGGTATCATAACAATACCATAGTTTACAAAATCTCCCAACTGTTTTCCCATAGCGTCCATGAGAAAGCAAGGCTTTCACACAGACACTGTCAGAAAACTGAGAAATCTCTCTGCAGCCAGGCTTTTAGCATTCACATACATGGAGCTGCTTTCACTGGAATTTGTCTTCCTTCAAGGCACAAGCCGAGGAACACCACAGTACGGCATTTCCTTGTTCCATATTCCATCGCAAAGAAAATCCTGACTTTATTTAGGTGCTGTGGGCAAAAGAGATATAAAATAGATGCAATTAAGTAAATAATTACAACAGCTGCTTGTACGAAAATTTGTAGAACAAGTATTCCTAGTTGGCTTGCAGAACTGTATGGGAAACTGTGGAAAGAAATTTGACAAAACCTGAGGTGCCTCCAGAAGAACAAGTTGCTCTCAAAAATCAAGGTTTGCAGATTCTCAGAGGAATAAATCAGCCTATATTTTATTTTTGCTTTTTGTCTCATGGAAAAAAGAGCAACTCCATTTTAGTAAGATAAGAATGATTAACCCTTTTTTCGCAATGAAGACAAAATGGATGTAAGGAATCATCAATTTGAATTTGACTTTCTTAATCTGTGTCAAACGCTGACTTCAAAATTGGCTGTCTTGACTTATTTGATTTTGCTGGAGACTCTGTAAATAAATGTCCATAAGAAAAGATGCTCAAAACTCTCGAAATGAAGTCAAACTGACCTAGAAAAAAACTTCTGGGAAAAAAAAAAGGTCAGTCGTGACTGTTGATGGATCTCCCTCTTTGTAATTGTTTCTGAGGATCTTATTCATCAGTCTTCTTTGAGAACATTCTGGGGGAAAATGGAAGGCACTTCATCACCACAGCCTCCATTCTGGTGCAGATGATCCATTTCATGTGCCATAATGGAATCCTAAAATGGATTGCAGCCTAGGAAAATATGGAGGGAAAGAAGGCTAACCTTCAATTACCATGATTAGACTACAAATGAAAAATAGATCTAATTTTTTTTAAAAGTGCTTGCATTTCATTTTGTGAATATTTACAAAAACAAAACAAAACGAACAAGCATAAAAACTCCTAACCATAAGTACTTGAGATATTTCACATTGCTGTCTCTCCAGTATCTTGTCCTAAAATCCTATTTAGGTCAAAATCACCTGGTCATTGAAACCACTCTCTTGCAAGGAACTAAACACTCTGGAAATGCCAATGCTACGTATTTAGAATAAAAATAATCTGGAAGAAGTCAAATAGACTAATATGTTCAAAGATTTCCATAACTTAAAAACCCACTGAATTAGGAGCAGTTGCTTGCATGTTGGAAGATCAGAGTTCAGAGCAGGGTGAAGGACTTTTTTTCTCTAAACTCAACTGTTTCTGATCACTGACCTGTTGCTAACAGGCTGAGAGGTCCATGTTCATGTAAACGGTGCCATGGTCTCATGGCCTATGTCACAGGAGTAGCACATAAACGACATTTGTCTTGCACCAGATCTCTCATTCTGAGCAGGTCCAATGTTACCAATATAAGGACTTTCATTATGACCTAAGCACATTATCAAATTTTTCATGTTTTCCATAGTATCCTTCCCGCACGATTTACCAAGATATCTCTTTGCTGTGAAATTTTATCACTTGCTAGTGTGCTGAAAGCATTTCTGAAGCTGAAAAAAAAAAAATCCCAAATTTAGTCCGGTTTTGCTTTTGCAGGTAAAATAACTAGATTAATAACAATCACTAACTGTCTTTCATACCAACCTTGTCTTGTAATTTGTTTAGCAGATGCTCTCTTTTTTTGACTGTGAACAATAAAGTTTCCCATATCTCTTTGTGCTCATATAAAGCGAAAATAACTCCACTGAAGTCAATGCCTGTAAAATGGCAGATGGTAACAACCAAATGGGAAAAAGATCTTCTGCTCTTTGCCAGAACATTCAGTACATGGCAGGTACTTCCCAAGTATCCAAAAATAAGAATCTTATTTCCTCATTTCCTGCCCGTGGCAGGGTATTCCTACATGTACAAATAGGATACGGATGAGTCCTTACACCTTTCACAAGCAGAGGTTTTCAAAAGTATGCCAGCAATTGAGTTTATCAGAGTTTGTTCTTCTATTATGCCATTGATGCATTATAATTAAAACAGAGATTTCCCCTGGCAGGGGATTTGGAATAAGATGATCTTTAAGGTCCCTTCCAACCCAGACCATCCTATGATTCCATGACTCTGTGTTTAGAATAACACCAAAATACGCAAAAGATGAAAAAGGTGATCAAACAGGTAATGCTTGAGTCCATTTTGGGTAATCCATCGTGTAATCAGTGATAGAAATTAATCCTTCTGAGAATTTTAGAATAGATAAAAAGGACAATCAAGTCACAGAGAAAGTGTTTGGCAGTGGTGAACATGTTAGAAAGAGCAGTGAAACTATTGAAAGGCAAAGAGGGAAACAACTCAGTGTGAAACTCTAGTTATGGCTTGTGGAATATAACATTTCTTCCAGACTTAGCAGATGTATACTCAATTCCAAGATCTCAGAATTTCCTATGTGAAATGGGGCGATTCACATAATCTATCTGTATCTAGGTTTTCCATCTGTAAAATGAAAAAAGAAGGGATGAGAGCCAAAACAATTTGGGTCATATGAAAGCAAAAATTGTATCTTGCAAGACATATGTAGCAATCTTAGTAATCCTTCTAATCTACTCAGTGGCTTTGGCTGAAACGCTCTCTTCAGTGTTACACAACATACTTTAAAATAGTTGTGAACAGCTGGGAGGAGACCAGAGAAGAGAAGCAAAAATGATCCTGGAAATCTAGAAAATAGCACTCACAGGATGCTGAAGAAAATGTAATTTTTGAATCTTGGGAAAAGACAGAATACAAAATCCAAGAGCAACAAGCTAACTGTAAAAATTTATAAAGGCAACTGCAGGGGAAAAAAAACCAAAACAAGAAGAAGAAATAAAGTGTTCTCCATACTGTAGTGGATAGGACAAGCAATAATGGTCAAATATCAAAAGAAGGAGATCTGGAAATTTAGATAAAATTTCTGTTGATTCAGTTACTGAAGCACAAGCAAGTGTTGTATGAGTAAACTGCAAAATCTGAGTTAAAGGAGACTGTTATCTAACAGTTTGACAGGTACTGGCCAGGAATGGTAAGTTTGGGAGCTGCCACTGACATTAGTATGACCAAAGTTAAATATTTATACATTAAAAAATAAAGTTGCAGATCATCGTCAAGCATTCATGATCCCAGTGTTTCATGCCAACAGGATGTCTGCAATTGTGTCAGGAAATGTCAGTCTACTGAAGTTTCATAGACTAAAAGACAAAGGTATCCTTCAGTTCATTTCATTTCCATTTGCTTTTTAAATGGAAATTAATTTAATTTTGCTACAGAACCGCTTCCTTCTTTAATATGTTTTGAATGCATAGCTATTACCGAAGGAGATGCTTCATTAAAATCTGCCTGTTTTGTTTTAGAGTAAAACTCATAAAATTTGCAAGATTTCATTTAATCAGTTAAGTTGGAAATTAACGTCAGCACTACTTTCTTCCTCTTGTTATTAAGCGAATTGTACTGTTAGTAATTTCTTCACTATTTAAATTTAATTTGGAGATATCTACAAATAAACCGTCAGTATTTTCAAGAAAGGAAAGAGCTTTGAATTTCAGAGGTGAATCTTGCAGATAGAAGGCCATTATGGTCAAGACACTTTTTATTTCCTTTGAGAGATAAGTCTACATGGCACAGGGATTTAAATTATAAATCATGGATTGCAGAGATGAAAAAACAAGTTCTAATAAATTGGATTGCTAACATCCTTTTGAACCCCTGTTTGTGAGAGGTGTTAGTACTCAGTTATATATCCTATTTGTACATGTAGGAATCAGAATATCTATGAGAAGAAACACAAAGTCAACAGGACTGTGAGAAAGTCCTGGCAGAATAATCTTTCAGAAATAGCTCCTCTTCACTGCGAGGCAGCTCTGTGCTCAGTCTACCTGTGACTAATTTTCTTTATTTCAGTACTGGGAAGTGTTTCTTTTCGTGCAGTCAGCCACTGTCAATGGAGGCAGTGAGAGCTCCCTGGGCTGAGGGTGATGTGCCAGGTGCATTCAAGGAGGCACTGCCTTCCTGAGGGATCCATCATTTGCCATTGGGCATAGCTATGACTGATATTAACAGTCTCCCCTCAGGGTCACAGCTCTTTTATTTCTGAAATTATATCGCCAATAATTGTATTACCAGAATTTTTCAGTTTCTCTATTTCTTTAATTCCATTTAATCTGATTTCAGACTGCATATTGGTTGCAATAATCAGGGTATTCAGGACCTAGGCAAAGACCTAGAACAGTTCTTGTTTCTCTGTCTTCCTTTCTATCATGGGAACAGAGAGGGTCTCTTGAGGCCTCTTCTTCCAGATCACACAGCATTAAGGTAAAAGAGAATCATAGTCACAGAACATCCTGAGCTGGAAGGGACCCACAAGGATCATCAAGTCCAACTCCTGGCCCTGCACAGCACCATCCCCAAGGGTCACATCCTGTGCCTGAGAACATTGTCCAAACACTCCTTGAGCTCTGTCAGGCTGGTGCTGTGACCACTGCTCTGGGCAGCCTGTTCAGTGCCCAACCACCCTCTGGGGGAAGAACCTTTTCCTAATACCCAACCATGGACACTTGCAAAGAAAAATCATCTCAAAGGCTCCAGAACAGCGATAAAAGCTGAACGACAGCTAAAACTAAGACCTTTCTGCAGTCTCAGAATTCCGTGCAGTTTTTCCTAGAGTCTGTATATGGATGCTGAAAAAGCTTTAGCAGAGAATTTCTTCAGGTCTCTGCAGCATTTTTGTGAGAGTTCTGTCTTTCCCATGCAAGTAACTCAAAACAATGTTACAGTTTTGTAAACTTCTTGCAGCTGCAGATTGTTTTGACCCATTGTTATGGTTCTAACTAGAAAAACATTCAGAGATGGGTGTCTTAGAACTTGACCAATCCCCTTAGGGGGTGGATGGCAAAAACCAATTACCTTATGCCACTTAATACACTTTGCAAACTGACATATAAAAGCCTTCTGAGAATTCATTAAAGTGCATCCATTTATCCCTGAGCCTGGACTTTGTGTCGTTTCTCTACTCGTCCGTGGGGAAAACAGCGACATCTGTAGACAGACGTTTCTTTGCTATTTGGCAAGGAACTGGCCGTGTTGCCTGGCTCTGATGCCAGGAGGCATGGCTGAGCTGATGTCCATTTGGCTAAAACCTCTTTCCCTCTCTGAAAACAAGAAAACCAAAATCCCTTCAGGGCGGCATGT
Organism: Lycocorax pyrrhopterus obiensis; assembly: GCA_014706295.1. Lineage (NCBI taxonomy): Eukaryota > Metazoa > Chordata > Aves > Passeriformes > Paradisaeidae > Lycocorax > Lycocorax pyrrhopterus. Next base: position 4,656,389 of record JACSVZ010000006.1, on the reverse strand, counting down.
TCATATTGCATGCAGGAACTGTGTTCTATCCCAAGCATTTCCAAAAATATCTTTGTTGTCATGGGCCAAAATCTTGCCTCTGGGTGTGGACAAACCCATATCCAGGCTCCATTTATCTTACTGGTATAACCTAGATTTCCTGTCCTGAGCTTGTTTGAGTTATTCCTTTCTTGAAACTTGCTTTGATTATTTAGATGATGAGCACTTGTGACAGCACTTTTTACACACTGGCACAGTAAATAATAATTTGGAATACAACAGTGAGTTATATTGCCCATAACTAGCAAATTACATTAATTCAGATATCTCCATAATGTCCAGCTGTGTCAGTGGTGATCAAATGGCCTGACATCTGTTAGAAGCCAGGATTTAGGTACAGAATAACTGCTTGGGACACTTAGGGAAAGGCTTTGGTCATGTGGAAGGTTTCAGTGAAACACAGTGAAAGGAACTGAAGATGTGAATAGTCATAGGGGTGCCTTCACTGGTTATCGATAAAACATCCTAGGATTCTTCAAAAAAACTAGTTACTCATTTAGTACCCCAAATACCCATGTAAATACCCATGTTGAAACACGTACTTTGTCCTCTGGGCTAGAATGACAAATATAATATTATATTTCTTTAGTGTTCCTGTTTGTACTTCCTAAGTACTTTTGAATACGAGATTTCTACAAAGTGTCTGACTGTCCAAGACCTGGATAAAATACATAAACCACTACACACCTCAAAAACAACTTGCCTGACCCTAGAACCTCAGCTATGTCTCTCATCACTGGCCTTACTGATGGGATTCATCTATTTTCTTCTGTGCTTTTAATTTTTAGCAGAATTTGGACAGAAATAGATCGCTCTATTTCTGGCTGGTTTACACTTAGATTAACTATTTGAATTGAGGTACCTTTGAAAGAAAAAATGCTGCTGTCTGAAATAGCCCTTGGGCTTTTTGAGTAAAACACTGCTAGAGAGAAATCACAGCCAGGATTACTTCATCAGCCAGAAAGATTTTCCCTCATGTATGTGAAGCGTGACCAACAGGTTATCTGGGCACTTAGACTTTAATGTACCTATTCCTGGACAAACAAGAAACCCCAGTTATTTAGCCTCTGTATAGAAATGGCTGCTACTGCAAAACAGAGATTTAAAATGTAAATTTTACTCGACCTCTCAGCACGGTATCATCTGACCTGAGAAAAATGAAGTCCCACACATTAACTTATGTGGAATTGCACAGAAAAGTACGGAATAATTCATTGTTTTTCTACCTGCGCTTTTCAACAGTATTTGTTATTCATAGCAATAGAAAATCATGCAATTAATATACAGATAGATTTTAACTAATATAGGAAATATATTGACTCAATATGTTAACATACTGTTGTTCTCACTGCCTAACGTAGAATGTCTTCTGCAAATCCCATGTGTGGCTGTGCACTATGCCTTCCAAATCCCATGTTCTTCAAAGTGTGTCTTTGCAGTACCTCACCTGTCTAGACCAGACTAATAGTAACCATTAATTACTGCTATTCAATAAGTTATCACGCCTCAGCTGAGCTATGGCAACCTGCAGTGATGGTGCTCTGCTGTCCTGAAACAAGAAATAATGTATATTATCTCACATATGTCATGGCCTAAGAATATATGTACGCACAATCACTTACCACAGCTCTCCTGATGAATGGTGATTCATTAAATAGCTGTAATTTGAGTGGTACCTCATTAAGTAGCTGTAACTCTACTTTCTATCTCATTTTTATGTTTGTGAAACAGAAGCATTTGGTGTCTTGTGATTAATAGGATGGTAGTTCACCAGCACAGGACCTCTCAGGTACACAATATGATCTGTGTTACAGGTTCTGTGTTACAAGGATGAACCTTCCAAGAAACTTCAATGGGATTTTTGCTTCATAAAACTAAAATAAATTGAACTAAATTTTGCCATAAATGATTAAGTCTTTACCTAAGATGCAGGAACTGTGAGAAGGAACTTAGATGGAGGGAAGAGGGAGAGATGAAAACATGACACTTCAAAAAGGTTCCAAATCAACTGGTGACCTTATTAAATGGTATTCAAAGATAAGAGAATTTGCTGACCTGAAAATGGATGTAAAAGTGAAGATTAATAATCCAGAATTGCACAAACCAGAAAGAAATTCCTGTAATGTCTTAATTTGTAACTGTGAATGGTGCCCAATAAGACTCATTTTTCTTGACAAAGGCATGAGCCTGCACTGCTATCACTTATTGTTAGCCTCTTTATTTGCTTAGTACAAGGCAATTTGCATTAAGAGCCTATTTTTCCCTCTTCTATATTGTTTGTTTTTCAAATGAATTTATGTTCACAGTGGGAGGCATAAGAAGCCATGGATTTCGCCACAGAGAATAGCAAGTGAACGGCAAATTTCCTTTTCGGTTCCCTACTGATTTGCCAGAAGTAAAAAGATCATTTAGTCACCGTGCACATTCAGTTCCCATCATCTGTGGCCCCAACGGGGCAGGTCAGTAAAATGTCAGCAGTGCTGCCAGTTAGTGCTAAACATGCTGCTGGATTTTTTGGGATCTTCAGGTTGTGGATCTTCAGCTTTAATTCTCAAGTAAAAGCTCCCACTGCTACCGTGCTCTTTGCAGGCTGTCTCACTGATTTGCCTCTGGTTGACCTGATCTCTTCTCCTGGTCCCTGGCTGTTTCTGTCTCTTGTGAAACCACCAAGGCAGTGATGACTCTAACTATATGTGTGCAAAGTGCTAAACTTACTGTAGGATTTATTTTAAGCAAAAAATCCAACCCAAATCTTCATCAATCATCGTTACAAATTGGTTTCACCGGAGTAGAATTAACCATAAGAAGGAGGCTTTGCTTAACCCCTCTGTGCTGTCACAATTTGTGCTGCTCTCAGTGTGCAGGAGCTAAGGTTTGTTCACAATCTCAACAGAGTCGTGTCTGTTGGCACCAGTTGTACTAGTTTGAAAACAAACCAGTGGGAGGCACCAAGTCAGAATAACAATTTAATAGGGAAATTAATAAAAAAAGAAAAAAAAAAAGGCAGAAAAAACTGAGTTAAACTGACAGAGTCAGGATACAGCCTGACACCCTGTTGGTCAGGGGGGTGGTAGCAGCCTGATAAAATGGTGGCTGCAGTCCTCCTGAAGTGGTGGATGCAGCTCTGTCAAAGCAGTGGTCCTGTAGAAGGGTCTGCTCTTCCTCAGAAGGTCCAGTGGTGGCTGTGTAGCTCCTGTGCTCTGGGAATCCAGTGGAAGGGTGATTTCTGGTGTTCAGAATCTCAGATTATATCCAGGATGGGATGCTTGGTTCCTCCTTCTGGGTGGAGCATCTCACAATGGGATGATGAGTCATGAGGCAAAGCATTGATTGGGCTCATTAACAGAAGATAGTCCAGAGGGAGTTATCTCTGAGTCATGTGGCAAGGCATTGATGGGCCATTAACAGAAGATAGTCCGGAGGGAGGAGGCAAGGAAAACACTGCCCCACCTGATTTCAACAGCTCATGAGGATGGTAATAGAATACACTGCAACCCAGGACACCAGTGAACACACCTGATGCCCTTCCTTGCCTCTGTACAGATGTGATTTTCTAATCTCTATATTTTTTAGCACGCTTTAGCCTACGAAGGTGATCTGGTATAATGGAATATGCACCTGCAGAGACTGGGACACTCAGTACTTGTTTTTTAACACTGGTCTATCCACAGCTTTTTTAGCTTGCTAGCATTCCATGGTGCAGATCAACACCCAGCTTTCCCTCAGCACACTCCAACAAACAATTATCACTCCTTGCAAATAAGATGCCAGCTCAGATTGGGCAGACAGGTTATGGGCATGCTGGGATGTTAAATGCACCTGGGATTGTTGTCTCACAATAAAGCATGTAAATAAAACCTCTCCCTCCTCCCAAACTGCAAATTTCCCCACAAACTATGGACCAAAACAGTGGTTTTGCCAGAGATGAGCAATTAAAGCACATCTACAGTCAGGTTCCAATATAAGGAATATTCCCAAGCATTGCTTAATTCATTTGTATAAGTGTTAATAAAGTGTCTACCAGCCATATGGGATTCCAGAGTTTTGATAATAAAGTGATTTGCATGAAATAATATGTCCAAATGCTCATAAGTAGATTTGGGATCCAAGCTTTTTCAGCTGCTGATCAAAGCCTCTGACTACTGAGCTATTCAGCAAATGAAGGCTGCCTGTAGTTGACTTCAAATAGTTGCTTTTTCTAAATTAAAGGCTGTGGATCCCAATTAGAGAGTGACAGCTACTTCCAGCCCTGAAAAAGACCAGCCTAAGACATAAACTCCAGCACTGATACAGGCACTGGATTTTAGGCATTTTCCTAAAGTCTTGGTACGTGCAGAGTCTCTCCGTAGCCATGGGGGTCATGCAGACAGTGTGGGACATAAATCTCCACCCAGAACCAGGACGTCCCACTGACTACTGGAAGAGAGCCCAGGGTGACCAATTTCCTCAGCTGACATCTCAGTTAAATATTAAAACTTAGGTGCAATGATTCTTTCATCTATGGATCAGGGTCACAGGAAAAAAGCAACACTTCTGTGTACGAACTCAAATAAATCAGTATCAAAGTTGTTTATTGATTGCTTAACAGCACATAATTAACAGGCAACAAGTAAATTCTGCATCTTGCATAAATATCAGCAATACAGCAGAAAAAACCCAAACCTAGTCACGTACAGAATATTGCTGGATCTCTGTAAATTTCTAAACAGCAAGAAAGTCCCCTGGGACCACATCTGTACCTTAAAGTTATGTGCCTACATGTTGTATCTCATCAAGGCAGGCTGCTCCACCTTTACCTTTTCTTTTCAAGCTGACTCTTCCTTTCTTCTTTTTTTTTTTTTTTTTTTTTCCCAAAATATGTTCACACTTCCCTGGTTTAATTTCTGTTTGATATGGCTGATAGTTTTCTTCCTTTTTAGGGCTAGCTGTTTTGGGGGAAAAAATCTTGGACAATTATGTGTGCTCTGTTCTTACACATCCCTGCCTCACCAGCTTTTTTTCTAGGCTACATCACCAGGTAATGGAGCAGGTGAATTCCCCCACCTGATGTGGTTTATTTGGTTTGTGCTTCACAAAAACATGTCCCACCCAGGCAGCAGTGTTTGCAAATGGTGTCGTTCACAGTGCCAGCAGAAATCCAACAGAAAAATAGATGCTGTATGTACAAGATTCTCATTTGGGATCTTGGTCATATAGTGTTTACACACCTGGGCCATGGCAGAAAGAGAAGAAATTAGTCCCAGCTACTTTCAGTGAAAAAACTGAATGAAGAAAATCGAGGTCATTGACAATTTTATTGATATTTTTCTCTGTATCATACAGGATTATGTCTTTAGTTTCTTCTGAGTAAAATGAAAAAATTGCTATATAAAGAGATTTCATTTTAGATCCATGCTTTATTATTTGTACAATTTCCAGACAATGCTTGCCATGGATAATTAGGTGGTCTTCTTGTATTATTTTAAGACAAGCAATTAGTACTTCCAGTTCTTATTTTAAATTAAATGTGGATATGCATACACGTGCTTGTACATGAATGTGTGTGTATGTACATAAATAGGAGAATCCCATTCAGAAGACGTGATACACATTCCCCCAGAAACCCCCACAAACAAACAAAACCACAAAAACCAATCAGCCAAAAAAACCCACAAAAAACCAAACAAAAAATCCCCAAACCAACAAGAAGGGAAAGGGAAAGGGAAAGGGAAAGGGAAAGGCAAAGGGAAAGGCAAAGGGAAAGGCAAAGGGAAAGGGAAAGGGAAAGGGAAAGGGAAAGGGAAAGGGAAAGGGAAAGGGAAAGGGAAAGGGAAAGGGAAAGGGAAAGGGAAGGGAAGGGAAGGGAAGGGAAGGAAAGGAAAGGAAAGGAAAGGAAAGGAAAGGAAAGGAAAGGAAAGGAAAGGAAAGGAAAGGAAAGGAAAGGAAAGGAAAGGAAAGGAAAGGAAAGGAAAGGAAAGGAAAGGAAAGGAAAGGAAAGGAAAGGAAAGGAAAGGAAAGGAAAGGAAAGGAAGCAACTTTCAAGTCTTTCTTCAAATATGTGAACAAGTGTGAATTTGAGGTACAACATAAAGTAGATGGCATTGCTGGAGGAAAAGAAATAAGTAATAAACAGGTAGGACCAGAATATCAGAAGTGACTGCTAGGCAAGAGTGCTGTCTTCTTTCAAGTGCCTGAAGTTGCTGTCAGTTTAAAAGAAAACAAATGAAACAAGTACAAACCCTAAACGACTTCACCCTGCTCTAGTTCCTCAGGCAAAACCAGAAAAATGTCAGGACCAAAGAAGAAGATGAGCCCATGCTCATGACCAGGAGGTTTTCAAGCCAGAAAGCAGAAAAGGATCCCTTTGTGTCTGAAGAAGGAGAAAAAAATCTCATATGCTTCAGCCTTGAGAGCTTTGAGTTTGTTGTTTCTGTATTCAAGAGGCTTTAAACACACAGAAAACACCAAGTTTGTTTGTCCTGATTTTATTTGTTTCTGTTTGAAACTAAAGATGAAGCCAGTTTCATTAATCTAAACGGTCAGGTTTTGCTGGCTTTGTGATTTGTTTAGCAGAACCAGGGGTAGTGATGCACAGTTCGGGACTAAGATTTATCTCCAAGTCTCTAATAAATAAGATTTTTCTACCTCTTATACCCAAAACTCTAAAGGGAGGGGATTTTTTATTACAATTCTTGTTATGCATGCCTCAGATGAGAAACCAGCTAAGTGGGTAGTCTCCAGAGGCCAAAGCCCACCGAAATTGAGAGCAGTGAAATCTCAGTGATGCTCTGGGCTACAAACTCAGTCCCTTTGCCCTGCAGAGGGCACAGATGCATTTTTTTACATCTTGCAGCACAGAGTAGTCCTGACCACTGTGCATCCCTTTCATCAGCAGATATGGCTGGCAATGAGTCACCATAAAGTAGGTATAATGTTGAATTTGAAACTAGCATTAAAATTTACTGTATGAATTGGGGTATATTCAAGTAGCCACTCATTCCTCCTAAAACCAGTGCCCAGTTAAAAACATCCATTAAGTAAGGCAGCCTGGAGATTCTCAGTTTCAGGCAGATTTTGCCTGTGAGAGTTAAGCAGGAAGGATAAGGCACCTCCCATGCCCCCTGCTTTTCTTGTTCATACAAGATGCATTTGAGAGGCAATGGAAAATTTCATGTCCACCACAAATACTTGAGCATTGGAGCTTAACTATAAGTTTTAAATATTGTTATTCACTTATTCCTCATTAATTGTATCCCAAGATACCAAGTGAGCCCACGATTTGAGTGAACATATAGGGGCAGTTTAGGCCACTGAATAACCATTGGAGAGGCCAGATAATTACTGTGCTTTTTGTTTCTCCAAAATTTACTGGTACAGACAGATTATTTTCCATTTCCATAGCAACCATTCCCAAAACCAACACAGGCTGTTCACCAGTGGACCTAGGGATACCCTGCACTTCTGCCTGTAGGCAGGGAAGGTTGGCAAATGCTGGGCATGCACAGGGATCCCGTGAGGAGGAATTTGCCAGTCCTTCAGTCTTGCCAAATGGAAACCCAACTGGAACAGCAAATGTCTTAGAGCAAAAGGAATCATAGCCAACATCTCCCTACAGAACTGCTGAGTCTCCTTTTCTCCAAGTCACGACAAAACTGAATTTTCATGTGGCTGAAACCCCCATTTGCTGGGGTTTAAATGGCCTATCATGGGATGGGGAGAAGGCTGCAGTCAGCTATCGAACAACAGAGCCAGCTTAGATGGGAGCTGGAGGCTGGTGACAAACGTCTCAAAATCTGCTGCTGGAGGGTGGCTGGGGGATTTTTGTTTTAGGCAAGAGACCAGTCAAAGGTTTGAGATGGTTTGCTGCTGGTGACAGTAATTGTACCAATGAGACCGGAGTGACTCATTCCCATGGCAGCACCCCAGACCCTATCAAGGCTGCAGGGAATCTAAAAGTCACCCAATTTTCAATTAATTATTTTATTGGGGCTGGCACTATTTTGTTGCTTCCCTGAACTGTTAGGAGGGTTTACTGTCCTGATTTTGCTACTTTCTTTTTATTGTGGGTTTTTGGTTTATTTTTATTTGGCTGTTTGTTGGGTGTTTTTTGGGTTTGGTTTGTTGGGGTTTTTTTTTTTAAAATCAGGGTTAACCCTTCCTCTGTATTGTACCTGGTTTTTACCTTTCAATAGGAACAAAAAGGCTACATTTGAGTGTCCTTATCTATATGCAGATGCACTTTATCTTCTGTTCCCAGAAATCCTAAATAGAAGTATAGATTTAAACATTTATTTTTGATACATCTTGGTAAGTTGACATACTTGCATATTCCTTGACAAGATGATTCCAGATGTCCCATGCAAGTGGGAGACATCATTCTGCTCATTTTAATGGACTTCAGATTATTCGGAAAAGACAAGTAATCAGTGTTTTGCATTTCTTCCAGATAGGAATCTGAAGAAACAAGATGATTTTACTGAGGGGTGAGGAAGGGAGCAATTCCCATTTGAAAATCACGATTTCTGTCTGAATGGCACTACACTGTATGACACCTCTCTCTGTCCCCAGTGTAGAAAATAAGTTGTGATAAATTGTTTCTAAACACTTCTGCATTACTGAAGGTGGATGTGAAAGCCATGTACAATAAGCCAAGTAAGATTTGAATCCTGGCTCCATAGAACCTCAGAGCTTTTTAAAAGCAGTGTGGATGTGGCACTTGGGGACATGGTTTAGTGGTGACCTTTGCAGTGTTGGGGGAATGGTTTGACTTGGTCGTCTTAGAGGGCTTTTCCAACCTAAATGTTTCTATAATTTTATAAGAGAACAATAGGAAACATTGTTGGGGAATTATAATCAGGCAATAAGAAACACGAAACACTGCTGGGCAGCTGTAAATAAAGGCCACTGGTTACTGCACCTGAAACTGGGAATGAAATTCATTTCTGCAGAAAGAAACTTTCTAAATATTGGTCATTTTTATTTTGTTTAGTTTGACATGAGTCAGTTCTTAGTTAGTTTTCTAAAAAGAGGCAGTGGGAAAAGGCTACTACTTTAATTCTGTTGAATCCAAAGTCTTTGACATATATACTTATACATTAATGAGGCGAATATTCTCCCCCCAGAAATCACTATGACAAAGCCAATATTAATGCAGTTCCCTTCATTCAAAGGCAATGTTAATGCAGTTCCCTGCATTTCGGAGAGTCACAAAATGCAACACTCATAAAATTAAAATGCCCTTCCCTGCACTTGTCAAACCATTAAGAGGAGGGCTGCAATTCAAAGAGGCCTCCACCAGCAGGTTTCTCCCTGAGGACCCTCCCTCCTGAGAACTCACCTCTTCATCAAACCTCCCTGAGAAAGCCAACATCCAGTTCAATTAAAATAAAAACTCTTGCTTCCCCCTTACACGCTAATCTGTTATGGCACTAAGAGGATTTAAGATGGTGTGAAGTAAATGGATTTTTATACTCTCACTGGAGCAGCTCTAGCTGATTTTCAAATGTAATGTGATCATTGTTTTTAGTACTTCAGGGAAATGTTGAGAAGGGAGTTCTTCACTAATTTTAATCTCATAAAAATAGAAATAATATCCAAGAATCAATATTGTTCTTATTAGATTAACCTTCATTGGCTACTGTTGTACTTCCCTGGTATTTGAACGTGCAGATGGTTTCAAATCCTCCTGTTTATTTAGGGAGAAGCCTTCGCTTCTCTTCTTTGTACTCATGGCTATTTACCTAGCCCCTGAATAAAACCATTCCACTTCCAATGTTATGATGCATCAACTAAGAAAGAGAAAAAAAAGGTGAAAAAATAAATTACGAGTTTTTAGATTCTAAAGCAAAATAATCCATTAATGCTTCCCCCTCTCTGTAGAGGATGTTGCACCATTTAGGTCAATCAAGGGGAGGTTTTGAAGGATATTACAGCTGCAGTTGCCCTATCAAAATCAAGGCTGATGCCACTGATGTTGTGAGTGTACATTTGTCACTGTGCAGCCTGTTAAAATAGCTTTTTAAAGCCTTTTAGATTCCATAAGTGTCTCTAACTATTCTGATAAGGAGTTCTGCCTTATCCAGATTAGCTCCAAACAAAAATAATTTAATTTTTCTGCACATCTCTGAGGGCAAAGTTAATCTGTTAACCTCCAAATAGCTTGTTTCCCATTTAAGTCCATTTTCTTTTTGCTCTGTGACAAGCACGAGAACAGCCTGTTTCAGGTATTTTTGGTCTTTACAGGAGTCATTGACAGGAGAAAGTCAAATGCAAGTACCAATACAGAGTGAGAAAGGCCACATTGCAGGGGTCACAGTGATAAGGTTTTCCTACAGAGAAAGCAAACAGGTAGATAATTACCTGAATATTCTCAAGTAGCTCAAATGTATTCTGAACAGGGAAGTATTTCTGCAGGAAGCAATCTCAGCATGGCTTTACTGTTGTAATAAGCAAACCGTACAATACACACAGCACAATGAGACAGAAAAACAAAGTGATTGAATACAATCTTGTAAATTCAAGAGAATAGGATTTGTTCCTGCATGCGGTCCACTTGTAGTATCAGCAATTCTGCTTGGCTCTTACAGAGCTTTTTTCATCAAAATGTCTCAAAGAACATTATGAAAGGTGTGATATCCCTATCTGCAAAAATGAAATAAGACTTGTACGAGGGAACTCATCCGTCACTTTGATCAGGCAATAATAAAAACCACTTCTTGAAAATTTTCAGTGTTCTTGTCATTTGGCAAAGCTGCTTCCCTCTATTACCTCCTCAGAAGCCAGCCAGGAGCTACTTCATTGAAATAACTGTAATTATACCTCTGTAAAGCAGTTTGTGCAGAACTCACAGCCTTCTATCCTTAAAAGCAGAAGCCTTGTGCTCTGCACACCCACATGGCTCAAAGAACAAAGGGCTTGAGGGCATCCCAACAGGGCTTCCTTGAGTTTTCCTCAAATAATGACTAGTAAGCATAGGTTAGGGTCCATACTTGAAAAGGAGAAATTGATTCTACCCTATGAACCAAATATCTCCATAATTTATGTCCTATGCTGTTTTGTTAACTCTACTTGAGCAAACTATTTACTTCACTGTAAGAGAGTTTGATTGCTGAAAGATCAAAAAAAGCACACTGCATTTTTCTGTGAAGTTAAATATCCACAGTTGTATTGCTCAGCTGGATCACTCAATTCTTCTTAAAACTAAAACACACTTTGAGAGCAGAGCCAATCAATTACAGACACCGACCAGCAAACCTTTCTAATCAGAAGTGAAGCCTTGCATTTCTCTCTCAGCATTTAGGAGATTGCTCTGCAATCCTCTCACTTAAATTGTATTCATCTCCTCTCATATCTGATGAGTTTATGCATGCAAAAAGAAGGGAACAGATGATGTGGGATGTGCAGGGCTTTCAGAATGAAAGGTTCGGAAATTCTGCTGCATGGAAATCAGGTAAAAGAAATTTTCTTGAGAGGTCAGGAAATCTGCAATATGGGATGAAAGGGGAGGTGGATTTTATTTCATGATGCAAATTCATGGCTCTCTTCCTCATCAGATTTCATCATTTTCTTAAAGGGAAAAAAAAAGGAGTAGGCAAACAAAAAGATGGGCAAAACTGTAATGTGACATTAAAAAAAAAAAAAGGATAAAAAATGTGTTGAGTTTGCCTGGTGTATAGAATGTGAGTTCTTACACCTGACTTCTTATCACTTGGCTGAACTACACTATCAGTTTCTCTCAGCAGGCACTAGGTCTGTGTGTGTGTGTTTGCAAGGTTTTTTATTCACATATGGTGCTCTGGCAATAATAGGCTTTCATGGAAGTACTTCATAGAACAGCAGGATACTCCTCAATACATCTTACAGAAATTCATGCTGGTTTCTGTCTTGTTTCTAGGAAAAGAAACACAGATGATTATGTAAACTGCCTCAACAGGTGCCTTCCAGGAGAATGACCACTACCTGCAGTGCAAAAATTGTGTTACTTTGGTGGCACTACAGAAAATTGCATTCAGTGTTTTTGGGTGAACCCAGATGAAAGAGTTGAACTTTTTGTTTATTCGAAGCTGCGTTGCAGGGAGTTGTTAGGTTCAGAACAGGCACAGCTGTCATTTGCCATGTTATAGGAGTTTCTGGACTGTCAGGATTGCAGTAAAAACTAGAGAGATGCAATCCATGGGCAGCAGGGTGGGTTCCTTGCTCTCAGTAGGAAACCAAACAGCACCTGCTGGAAAATGCCTTCAGCGTCAGCGGGAAGGGAGATCTGTGACAACCCCTAAATTTCACTGAAATGCTGAAGTTTAGAAATACTGTTCTGGTCACAGCTCCTCCCTTGCCTGCCATGGGGTAATAAATAATGCCCAGGTTGTTCACAGAATAGTGTTTTCATATGCAGGCAATAAGGACATTCTGCTTGGATGAGGGAGTCCTCAGTTTAAGTTTCAGATCTAATGACCAGTTGTGGGCTCTGCAAAAGACATGTCCCTCACAACCTCCAGAAATTACTGTGGTCACAGTTCTGGATGAAGAATTCATTAATTTTATGTATTTTTAATGACTTAAGAGGTTGGTTCCTTCAGTGACATTTTCTACATTGCACTCCAGATAGTAAACTTCAAACGTACCTTTGTGCAACTAAATAATTTCACCCCTGAAGTTGTTGGTGTCTGCAGATTGCAACACTTGGTCAGAGATTTTTCCTTGAACTGTTGCCTGGAAAGAAGTTCCTAAGCTATATTGGCAGAGTGTAAAATGATTTTGGCAACTCACTGTAGTGTTGCCCATTACTTCTTCCACTTATAAACCTGTCAGCAAGGGAGAGACACATGCATTGTTCCTTATTCTCAATCATCTCCTCTAGAGGCTGGTGACTGGGCCACAATCTTGTTTTCTCCTAATATCCAGGTCTACAGCCTATTTACTGGCTTGTGGAGATAAAGAAAGATAAGCAAAACTTCATTTCTTTGGGGAAAACAATTATAATTTGATTTACTATTACAAGCTTTATTATCTGACACAAGTCTTAGGATTTCCTTCCTGTAAATTCAGCAAAAGACCGTAAACTTGCAGGTTGATTGCCAAATGCAAAGCATATAGTCCAAGTCAGCATGTAACCTACAGCTTATATAAAGATCAACAATAAGCCAATTGTATCATCCTATGGAACAGCTCTTATGTTTTCTTCAGACAGTTAAAAAAAAATACCAGAGAAAGACAGGAATATTTCAGTCTGTTCCCTATGACTCTCAATAATTTAAATCTAATTATCAGTCTATTTACTAAAATTACTTATGGCTGACCAGAGCTGTAGTGAGCCATTCATCTCCAAGGAGATGCAGTTCAGTTTCTGCACGTCTCTATCTGGCACTATTGATTATCCCTCAGGAAACACAAGCACAGCAGGTTTCCTGCCCTGTATCAGTGCATTGATCCCTCTCGGCTGGCTGCAGTCACAAGCTCAGAGTACACTTGTGAGCAGCAAGCAGAGAGTGAAATTATTCCTCTCTGACAGAGAACCTGTGTTTCTGTTGAGTGGTTTGTGAGGGTTTTTTTTTGTCAGGAAATAAACCTGTGCCCAGGTAACAACATAGCCCTGGTTTAACTGTGCGGCTCCAGCTACAACACATGGTGCAGGCAGATGATGATGGGAGAGCAGGGTATGAGCCCGCTACGCTTCTCTGCCTCTCCTGACTAAATCCAGGTATTTTTAGACCGGTGCCAGGATATTTGCATAAATCTGATAGTGAACAGGAAGGCAGCTCTGGCTCCAGAGAGTTGGCAGGCTGCTCTGCCTTTGGCTCAGGCCATTTGGGAATCAGGCAGCTGAGATACCAGCTGTGTCTTCTCCATGAACCTTCTGTAGATTCTGCTAGAGTGACTTGGAAAAAGAAAGTCTGAAGATGATAAATAGAGATGATATTGTTGCCAAGAGTTGGTTAAAGGGAGCATCTGTTGTGAGGGACAAAAGCTGTAGGGGAGGTAACTAGTGCTGATGGTCTTTATTTCAATACCTGGGGATATTAGTGGGCCTAATACAACTTTTAAGAGGGAGGATTGACCCAGAGTCCCTGGGATCTTTTTCATCCCCATTTCATAGAGCAGTCTAGTGCTTACAGCACTTATTGGTAACCATGGGCAGAAACAGACTGAGGTCCTGATCCTCGCTGATAGGAGATTACGCATTTTACATGAAAACGCAACTGGGAACAATCACATAAAGAGCCTTTGGAAGTGGAGCTGAAGCCTCCCTGTCCTCCCAGAGGACATCCCCAGCCTTTCTGTTGGAGCTGCCCTTGTTTTTGTGTTTTCTTTCCAGTCCAGTGAATTCTGAATTCTTTCTCTGCACACTGCAAGGCTTTTCATCTGGCACTGCTGAGGCATCCTGCCCTCCCTCCAAGCAGCCTTGAATCTGTTGGCTGACCTACTTGCCAAAACCACCAGGAGTGGGGAGTTAAGTTCTGTTAAGCAGAGATAACTGTGCTCAGATCTTCCAAACTTCTGCTGGCTGCTAATCTGCTGCCACATCCCCATTGTGCCACAGAGTTTGCCCTGGAAAAGCAGCCACTACTACATTTTCTGGGGCACACAGGAACCAATAAACACATTTTGTCCACGCACTTACAATGGTTGTGACATGGGGTTCCTTGGGCTACTCAGGAAGTAGAAATCCTCCTTTGGAAAGTCTACATAGGCTTGAGGAATGCCAAATGTGCTGGAATATAGACTGAGATAGAGCAGTAATGTCCAAGACTGAAAATCTGAAATTATGGATCAAGGACTGGTCCAAATCTCATTTATTGGGTTGAGGTCTTTTGAGTCTTGTGTCAGATGTCATGCTCAGTGTATCACAGGGAAAAAATAATCACACAGCTAACTGAACCCATCTCAGATGCCATCTCTTGTGTTTTGTTGTAGTTTTCTCTGCTTCTATCTTGTCTTGGGCTTAACATTATTGAAGATAATTAACCATTTATTGAAGGCAATAGAGTAGAAGATGGACCACGTTTCTCTCTTTTGTTACAGTAAAAGAGTAAAGGCCCTTCAAATCTTGTCTACAATAAATCTGCTCTTCTCACTACTCCTCTCCTCTTCAGAAAGAACCACTTGTACTGGTAGTTTTTACCCTGAGAGGTAAAAAAAAATATACACACTGTCTCAAGTGATAAACAGATCTTCTGTTTCCCTTCTCTCTCTGTACTGTTGGATTTGTGCCACTGCTCTCTTTTTTTGCCAGATGACACCTGACTTTGACAGTGAGAGGGTGCAGTTGGAAACAAGCACCAGTCGTATTAGGGTGTACTACATTAATTTACCTATGATTAAACATAAGGCTGAATGGAAAATCATGAATAAGCACAAGTTCATAATTTTGACACCTGTGAGAAGGGCGCTGCCTAGACAGCATTGCAAGAAGAGGGTACAGGTGTCTGGATAACAGCTCATCCAGGTGAGCAGCAATTATCTGAGGCAATTAATACATGAGCATAAATATTTGACAGTCACACGAACATGCTCTCGCAGCAGCCAGCCAGTTTCTGAATTCCCTCTGCTTCATTAACTCAGTTCATTCCAGTATCTCAAGTCACAGCAAAATCTCTAGTTTATGTTTACAGCACAGCAGGACTCTGGATTTGGCATCATTGATGAACCACCAGTAAGGAAAGCCCATGAAAGGGAGTTACTCCATCTCTTGTTAAATGAAAGCAATAGCAAAACCAACAAAACAAAAAAACCCACCCCAAACTAACAAACAGCAACCACAACAACAACAAACCAAAACAAACAAACAAAAAAAAACAAACACAAAAAAAACCCCCAAAACCCCAAAAACAAAACAAAAAAACCGCACCAAAAAAACAACAGATAAGGAATGGGCCTAAGTCAAATATTTGATTCAAATTTGGCAGTGTAGGTAGCACAGTAGGGCTAACTACAGAATTTCAGACCTCAAACCACACACAGTAGCTACCATTTGTCATTCCTTTGTCATGAGTACATTGGACCTGTCATCTTGAGGAACTTCAGGAACTCACACCTTCCCTGCCCCATGAATACCTGTGGTACAAATTCTCTGGGTTTCTGCAAACCTGTACTGAATTTATGCACAAGGTGTATTTTTAGGAATCTAGGGAAAGGGGAGCTTCTCAAGATTTTTAAATGGCAGCACTGGTGCACATAGAACATGGCAAATACAATACTTGTAATTGGGAGCACAGGTGAGCCCTGATGGTGACAACAGTTCTTCCGAATTTTGTCTTGGCTTACATGAGGCTCAGAAGCTGACATTTCAACTGCTCTGGGAATTTGGTTGAGAAGTTTAATTTTGCAGGTTAACAAAACCATGCTGAAGTATTCTGAGGGAAACAAATTTGATAATATCCCTACTCCGAGGCCATTTTTGTTTGTTTAAAATTTTCTTTTTTTTCTGCAAGTCTTTCCATTGCATTTGCAGCCCATTCTTAGAAGCAGCCTCATAATAGCAAGTAAAAGAACCAAAATGGAACACCACAAAGCACAGAGAAACATTTACTTACCAAGTTCTATGTAGACCAGTGCTGTAATTTAAAAATCTTGGGGTGCTCCCATTTCCCTAGATTTCTAAAAATATACCTTCTGGATAAACTGAGCAGCAGTTTGCAGAAACACTGAAAATTCGTACCAGAAATGCTAGAAACCACCAAGATGGGAAACCACCACATCCAGCCAGGGACCAAGGTATAAAAAAGATAAGGAATAACCTGTAGTCTTCTCAGGGGCTGTAATAGCATCTCCCATTTGTTATTGAAAATGCTGAACCTCCTCCAAGAAATTGTTAACAAAGTACATCTTTTTTGAAAAATTATGACCAGAGGAAAGAAGAGGTGATGACCTCTCGATGCTCAGCACCCTGAGAAAGTCTAAGCAACAGGTTTAAATCTCTTCAGTTTTTGAGGGAGTTTGAAAACTAACATTAGGAGAATTTTCAGAGTGCTGGGACATTCTGTGAAAGTTCCTCCTCCTGAGGCTGTCCCTCTTTGTGAGGCACAATTAAAAATTAATTGAGCTGAAAGGCGAGAAAATTATGATTCTATAGGTAAGTGATCAGGCAACTTGCTGTTTCTGCTCCAGTGAATACTTCACACAAAATTATGTAAATATTCATTAGAATGTCAGGAACTCGCGTCTCCCCTGCCACATGAATACCCTAATCACTAGGATCACAGAGTCTTTTGCCCAATGAATATTTAGTTGTTCTCTAAAGTCTAGCAGTTTCAGCAGGAGGCTTGAAAGATTCTCTTCTCGAATACCTAAAACAGAGGGGTTGGAATATTGGAAGTTTGAAGTTTAACCCTGACCAGCAAAGGATGGAATGAAATTCAGATATCTCACAACCATTAATACATTGAATTAAAGAAAGAACACAACGCTATTTGTGCCAATCCATTTTGGTGTTTTGAGAATCATCTCCTACATTGTGCAGACAGGCGGGGAAAATGTTTCTGGAGCAGAACATTGCATGGGATTCCCAGGCTACATAGAAGTGCTCTGATCACTCTACCATTAATTACCTGGGAAAGCAACAGTGAAAGAGACTATAATAGAAATATACATAATGAACAAATTACCAGGACCAGATGATATTGCCTCCACAGTTCTACAGGAACACACAAATTAAATAAATATACTATAGATGTAACCTCTCAAAACCTGAAGACAAAAAGACAGAGGATGAGACAGCAGTTCTTAGAAAATTCGCAGATGTGCTCAGGGACTAACCTAATCCTTTAAACCTAAGATCTCCACTGGGAAAATTAATAGTAACACTAAAAAATTATAGAATAGACCCTTGGATATTTTTATTATTTTTGATTTGAAAGGAGTAATCATGGCTTCAGTAGAAGGCATTGTTTAAAGTGGTCAAGAAACATAAGGGATAAAATGGTAGGAGCTGTAGAGTATATTTTAATTTCCTACAAAATTTTAACAAAGGCTGCCAGAACACTGAGTACCATGGGATAAGAGGGAAGACCCTCACGTGCATTAATCTTTGGTTAAAAGCAGGAATTCAAGGATAACTGCAGAAGGTAATTTCTTGCAGCGCAGGATGGTTATCACAGCAGTTGTACAGGAGCCTGTCCTGGAACTCATTCTGTTTAGTGTGTCAAGAAATGACCTACAGAA
Source organism: Lycocorax pyrrhopterus obiensis (assembly GCA_014706295.1). NCBI lineage: Eukaryota > Metazoa > Chordata > Aves > Passeriformes > Paradisaeidae > Lycocorax > Lycocorax pyrrhopterus. The sequence goes on along the minus strand of JACSVZ010000006.1, from coordinate 4,638,215 downwards.
GAGGGATGATCTGTATGGTGATAATATGATGTGAATGATGATGATCCCACATTATATGAGGCACTTAGGAACAGGACAGGATGTGAAGAATTTGAGGAGGACCTCAGAGGCCAGAGTATCTCGGCAATAAAATGTCAAATGAAGTTCAACACAGATAAATATAAAGTGATATAATGAGGAAAACCAGCTTTACCTAACACATACTCTGAGTTGGCCTTGGCTTCCAGCCACACTCCTCTACCCTTTACCCTGCTCTCTCCCCCTCCTCAGTGGGGCAGCGGGGCAAAATAGGATGAGAAACCTTGTGGGCTGAGACAAATATTGGGAGATTGTTTTCCAATTACCATTGTGGAAAACCAGCCTGGAATGGGTGGAAATTAATTTAATTTATTGCCAATAAAAACAATTATTTAATTACAATGTTTTTAATTATTAATTAAGGTAACAAGAAACAAAAATACAAACGTTAAAACAACATTTTCCTTCCTCCTTTCCCAAGCTCAGCTTCCCTTGCTCACTTGGCTTCTCTCTGGCACTGGACAGCATGGGGGGTGAGGAGAGGAGGTTACAGCTGGTGATGATGCATCTTAACTCTCACAGTTTTCTTGGCACTCTCCAAGGGCTGCAGTCTTTCACAAAAATCTATTCCAGCACGAGCTCTTCACAGGCCAATTTCCTTCAGGAATACCCATCCGCTCCATCCAGGGGTTCTCCATGGTCTGCTGTGGGTGCCTGCTCCACCGTGGTCTCTTCCATAGGTAGATTAGACAAAACTTGGAAGAAAAATCTGTTAGAGATCTGAATTTTGGACTTCGGCAGTTTTAGGGATATTTAAGTGCAGAATGGTGGACACATTTATTTGTATCTGCACACAGCACAGGAAACAAATTCATGAGTTCTTGCCCACTGTTTTCCTGTGGCAAAGAAGCAGCATTTCGGGAATAAGGTACCTACACCTGTCTGTTGATCTGAGTATTCCTCTACTGAAAAAGAGGGAAAAAAAGCTGAGCAACTACAAATCTATTTTAACACTGAACTTTAAGAGGAAGCCTGATTGATTTGCATATGTTGTAAATCAAGTTTTAGGCACGGGATTCTTTGATATAAGTGCAAATGAGGTTGTCAGGTTTCTTTGCACTAGTTACCATCTTGTCTTATTCTATTAAATTTTTGGATGACAGTTCAGCTTACTTCTCTGCAGAAGTTTAGTGGTTTCTCTTGAAATTTGGCTTTCTTTCCTTTGTTTTATAATTGTTTTATTTGGAATGGTAGTAAATGAAGTTAGAAGATAAATGAGTATCATACTGTGAAAGAAATTTCATCACTGGAATGGATTTCCAGTGTGTCTTTAAATCACGTAATTTTTAAGACTGTACCACAGAAACAGATACCAGGAGATGGTGCAGCTGGAGAATTTGTCCTGGAAAAAATCTCAGTGTTGGTTCTGCCCAATCTGGCAAGCATTGTAGAATTTATTTTGGTTTGGGTCTTTCAGATATATCCTAGTTCACAGAGATTAAATCATAATGTAAAAATGTTTGTATAAAGAGAGAATGAATTCTGAAAAAAAACCCCAACACCTAAACCCTGAACCAAATCTGATTAGGTAGATTAATAATGCCACTTATATCCTGATGAAGACAATGAACACCTGCAATATAAGGGATGGTTTCTACCCAAACACTTTAGATATATTAATAATGAAACATATGAGAGTTAAGTACATCCATCAATATCACATTTTCATGATAGTGTGCTATATTTTCAGTCTGAAGGAGTTCTAATGAAAAGAAAATAACAGGAAAGGAAAAACAAAGAACATTCTCAGGGCAAGGTTCTGTCATACAGGTCACCAGATGCCTTTGCAAAGCAAAATATTTTAGGATGTTTCCTCTTATCAGTGGCTTAGAAAATGTTGATGAATTAATTTACGGAAAAGAGTTAGAAGTTTATAATGTTACCTTTGAGACACTGAAAATGCTACTGTTCTTTAAGTAGACAGACTTATTTCAGAGCATCCAGTACTCTGATATAACCTGTAGACTGAGAGGAACAACGCTACTCACGTTCAAGAGCAAATATATCAAATAAAGATGCCATGCTGATGCATTTTGCAAGGAAGGAAAATATTTAATCCTCAAATCAGCAGTGGACAAAGGACAACACGTGGCTTGACTCACTACTGGCTAAATAGGTCTTTATCTGAAAACTGCCCATTTAGACATCTAAATTTAAGTTTAGAATGCAAACATGAAAGATTTTAGTTTTATTCTGGGTGGTTGCCAAGGCACAAAACTACGAAAAAGCAAAATCACCAGAGATCATTTGGCCACTAAAAGTTTTGGAGGAGCAATAATGATCAGCAGGAGGCATATGCAAGGCATGAAGCCAGAGTGTTAAACCTCACTGGTTATCACATGGTTGCATAAAAGAAGGCAATATATTCTGTGGAGTTTTGTTCTGCTGTCAAGGAGGCACAGGTTGTCAGAGATTATCACAAACTGCATTTTTTAACAAGATCTTGACCTATTAAGCTATATTCTTTATATAGGAATTTTGTACATGAATTATACATACATTTTAATACAGTTCTCAGAACTCCTGTTTTGAGTCTTTTTTTTTTCTGAGATGGCAGAACACAATGCATAATGGTTAAAGCATTTTAAAATGCTGCAGCTTTGACATTTAACTGAAACTTTGACTTGTGCCAATGAATATACATAAATCATATTGTTGAAGAGAAAAATATAGCAACTGGGATTGGAAAGTGTGAAAGATGAGATCAATTTGTTTTGAATCTTTCATGAAAGAGGCTTATATTTAAGGAGTGAGTATCAATTCAACTCAAGGAAAAGGTATATATTATAATGGATGAAAATACTGAGAAAATATTGGGATTTTAAGGAACTAGATGGAGGTGTGTCTTTCTTAGAGTGGATTATAGGCCAGCATGTGGACTTCCCTATAATAAATTCTTTATGCTTCTGTGTTTTAAGGGATTACAGCTCCCGAAGGCTTCAAGACCCAGGGAATTTTTCTTTCCCAGTTCACCAGAGACAAAAAGCAACAGATTTTCTGCACCAGGAGCACCCTCACCTCCCTGCCCAAAACAGCCAGGCTGCAATTCCCTGCCCTTTGTCCAGCCAGAAGGGAGACTGAGCACGAATTCCTAACAAACACACACCTAAACACACACCCAGAACTCTCCAGTAGCTGGTGAACCCCTGCTCCCAGCAGTCTTGTCCTTTCCTCACCTTGACCTTTGATTTTCTCTGTCTTGGCCATCTCCAAAATAATAATAAAAAACCACATACCCTTATGATAATGTGAAAATAACCAAAAATAGGTACGCGATAGTCCTCTTTTATATAAAAATTTAGAATGTAAAAGCTGACTTTCACTCCTGTATTAGATGATAGTTATTTCATTTTATCTGAGCTTTTCCAATACCTGCTGGAAATGCAATCTGGGCAGCACCTGCATCACTGCCTTCCATACAAACCACCCCAGTGCTTCACGGATGTGAGGTTGAGTCATTCATTTGGATGCATTGTTTTGGAAGCTGGAAGAGGAACAATAGTCCTTTGATGAAAAATTCTAGAATTTTGGGGGCCGACCCACTCAGCTGTGCTCAAATTTTCATTGGCTTGGAGAATACAGCTTGCCCTTCCAAAAGCAATTTGGTATATTGATGATACACTAAGAAGTGCACAGATTCCCAGACATGAGTGATTTCTTTGTCTCTTTGTGTAACGTACCCAGGTATCATGTCAAGGGTATCATGGTATTTTTAATGCACCCTACTGCTTTGAAAAGATAAAGTAAAATAAATAAATAAAATACTATGCTTTAAATTTGCTGTTCAAAAGAAAAAGAAGCAGAACACATTGTCTCAAAGGACTAATCCCAACTGAAAGCTCTTCATGAGGAAAACATAAAAGCCTTTAGGTTGTTTGCATTCCCTTTATATTTTTTTTTAAATTATACTCTTTTGTAAATAATTTATAAATAATAATTGAGAGAATTTTGTTGTCTTTAACCATGTTATCCCAAGAGTAATGTTGAGAGCTCTGTAGATCAAAATGTGATTAAGAACATAAAATAATAACAGGATTTGTCCCACTTTTTCTTCTTCTGGGCTCAGAGTAGTGGTAATTTATGCTATATTGTTACTAAAACACTCATTTTCCCCTTACATTAGTTATGAGGCAACATGGAGAGTTCACAAGACATAGATGACAGCTAAGCAATAATTCTGAATACACTTTTGGCATTGCCAGCTGTACAGGTAGGTCTGGCACAGCTGTTGCTCTGCTTCAGCTTTTTGTTTGTTTGTTCTTTTCCTAAAGAAACTCTTTTCAAAGGTCACCCCGCCAATAATAAACTCATTGGGAATTCACATGGGCAGTGGACAAGAGCCAGTCCATCTAATCCTCATTTTTTCCAGGTGTTTACTGAGACCAAAAGCACCTGTAGCTTCACTCACGACTTCTCATGAGTCTTAGAAACATCTGGAAGTTTCTTGCCTATAAAGTTAGTGTCGTCTAACTAAAGTTTGTGCATTGAATTAATCTTTACCTAACACTTAGGCCTAACACTTTACCTAACACTTAGGCCTCCCACGAGCTCTGGTTCAAACTCCTGTGAGTGTCTACAGAATGTACATTACAAAACGTGTTCTGGAATTTCCTGGTCTTCACCCAAAAGTAATTAATAAATTATAAGAAAAGAATATTCTGGAAAATGAGGCATTTCCTTGAGTGTTTTCTTGGGGATATTTATTAAAAAGGTTAATACAAATTGCAAATACGTACACTGATATGGTCAAAATACACAGTAATATGCATAATTTGATTTTGTGTCTTGGTCTATACAGTGACTCCAACACTGGTCCACTGATTTCCATTGACATTCCATTCCATATCCCTTTCTCCATGTCTAATGGTACCTGGATGGTTCTCTGGCATGATGCCTGCTGCCTATTTCATGGCAGGTGTGTACTCCAGAAAGCAAATGATTCTTAATTTAACTCCTTTTTCTCCTTAATTCCTCTCAAATGACTCCAATGGAAATAAATGTAATAAAATCCTTACAGGAAATTAGTTTTGTTGCTTTCACCACACATTTGTAAGTGATATAATATCTTTCTAATATCATGGTGACCAGAAATAGAATAATACCTCATGCCTATTTCCTTCAGAAAATCATTATCCTCTAATAAACATCTCAGAATACTTCCAAACCTTAAACTATGTTGTCTTATCTCAGTGGTGCAAACATTTTTAAAGATATGTCTATCGACAGTTTTGTTTCCCTTGAGATATTTTCTCCTCAGTAATCTATATTTTCCCATCATTTTAATTCGCTTCATAAAAACAACCCTGTGGTCAATATTGAAGGATAGCAGGGGGTAAAGTCAATTTTATATGATATAAACAGAAACTTTCAAATTGCATTGACTGTTGGAGCGCCTTTCTTTGTTCCTTGATAAATGAGTCTTGGAAAAGCCCCCTGCTATTCATGTGCTGATAGCACAGTCCCTGTTCCAAGCTCATCTGCATGGATGCTCACTACATCCCTCCACTCCTCTGTGGGTTTTCAGAGAACAGGCTGAGAGTAGAGAAGCTCCTGACCCCACCCAGCTCAGGAGTTTGCCTCCTTCGGAGCCTGCACCAAACTACCCAGACTTTGTTCCAGGGGTGGAGTGTGTCCTTCATGCGCCTGCTGCAATCTCCAAAGTGACAGATATGATTTTGATGCAAAAGTTTTTAATAGAATACAAGTCAGCTGCAGTAATTATTCCCATGAGATCACGATATACAGCACTGGCTATTTATTTTGGGAAAGCTCTTTTTCTGTTTTCTCAGGACTGCTGGATACAGTCTGTTCTTTTCATCTGCTTTGTCTATCTGCTTTTCCGGGCTGTTATATCCACCCTCCTCAGTGAACCCCATTAAATTCTCTACATCAAATGCAAGTGTATTTACATTTCAATCCCTTTCAGTAAGCATGTATGATTTTTATTTCACTTCTGTTTTATTGGTGTAATAAGCTGTGCAGAAGAATGTCTTCAACTCTGAGGAAGTAAAATCAGTGTGCACTGTGATATCTTCCAAATAATGCCATCCTCCAAAAATCAGTTTCCATTTTAGAGAAAAAATGGCAAAACTGCCTGACATGAGTGCACAATGCTTTTTTTTTTTATGTAACGCTTGATCAAACTTCGAGGTTTTAAAATAAGCAGTGCAATAAAGTCATCTCAAATGGAACATTATCTTGAGCATTTCTTCCTCCAAGGAAATATTTTTCAGCCAAGATTTTTACCCTGTTTCTGTCTGTTTACTCTGTTTTCCACATGTGGGAACAACTTTCCCTAGGGCTATGTCTACACCAGAAAATTAAATGTATCCAGAGATATCTTCAAGCAAGGAGGATAACTGGTACAGGACATCTCTTATCTTTCCTAACAAGCTATTTCAGACTCAGGAACAGGGTGTCTGTGTGCAAACTGCCTGCTGGAGTGGCTCCTGGGCCCCAGCTGCCAAACCACGTCCAGGAATTGTTCAGGGAAAGAGCTTGTTGGAATGGGCCAAAATCATGCCAGAAAACATTACTGGAGTAAATGATGATGCTCCAGTGCCAGGGAATCTTCCCAAGCACTCTCCACTTCACTGGGATAGATGCAGACCATGCCATTTTTCCCTGAGAGGGACACTTCTGCTGACCAGCCGTGCCAAACCAGCTCTCATTTGATTTTCATTCTGTAAGTTCTTTTCCTTCAGTGGCCAAGATCATGACTAAAAGGATATGAGAGTCACTCATCACAAAGTGAGTGTCAGGCCACGTGAGAAGTGGTATTACTGGTGCCATCTGGTACTGTTGAAGAGGTAAGAGAGGGAGAACACCCACAATGCAGACATCTTTACATAGAAACTTCTTTGGGAGACCTCAAGAATTCCTGAATTCCCAAAAGCTTTCAAAAAAAATCAGTCTCTTCTGACAGTTTTTAGCCCTTGACCACCGTGGGTACAAAAACCCGTACTCTTGTAAATAAATTCACCCCCTCAAGAAATGTTGCACAACAAATATGAAGGTAATAGCGGAGATGTCTGGGTTTTTCTTAGCACTGATGTTTCGCCTTGCTGATTTAAGCAGACAGCGTTTACCTTAGTTTTGCTTCACCAATAATCAAAGAAAAAAGTTCTGTGGATGTCCCCCGTGCTATGTAAGGGACAGCTACACTCGCATCTCTGTCCAAGAAGTCCATTTTTCCAGAGTTAAAATATTTTTATTTCCTGCTGCCAAACTAATTTGCCTTAAGTCTTGCCAGACTGGCTTACTCCCTTCACTAGCATTGTCTTCTGCCTTTTCCTTATTATTTCCAGTTATGTACAGGCTCCTTTCTGCATAGTTTTCTAAGGGTTTATCAGTCTGGTATTTAGAATATTCCCGTTATGCAAGTAGGAAAAAATTATTTTTGCATTTGAACCAGACAGTGATGAAGCTTGTGTTCATTTTCAGTTCCAGTGGGAAATAATATTTTTCTTCTTCAAACCACGACATTGGCCCACTGGGGCTTGTCTGTGCTCTGAATATGTTCATTTTCCTCTCTGTGAGCCAGCAAGTACCCACAGCAAAAGCCTGCTCAGAGGAACTTTTCTGCTGTACTGACTTGGGAGTCTCTGATGTGACAAAGGACACAAATTCCTTCTGGTCCTGCAGCAGAGGCTGCATTTTATTGATTGGGGGAACTTTGCACAATTGTACCTGAGACAGCAGCAGGTTGCCTGCTCTTGCTGACATATTCATATTATTCACATTAATCCTAATTGTTCTTCCTCTGCTTTTGTCAGGCCCAAGGGACATGCTCTATCTTGAATTCATCTTCAGAGCTTCTGTTCACTAAATGAAGACAAGTTCCTGCTCTGTAGGCAAAAGGTGTTTTAATTTTGTTCTCTCTTATGTCCTCAATGAAAGACCTTCAAGTTCTTGTGATTTCACAATTATTTTTAACCTCCTGGATTCCTGAAGGCAACTTCCATCTATTGAAGAATGAGTAAATAATAACTAAAGCCACAATATCTCAAATGAGCTGTAGCAATGAAAATAATGATGTGTTAGAAACAAAAATCAGGCAATTTGATAGATTTTTATCTTTTAAGGTTGGATTAAGTTCACGTAGCTTTAAATGCGTGTACTATAGATGACATGCACTACTTTCACAAACTTCCATGTCTCTCTCTCCATGGATAATAGAAGGGACATGGGCGATTACCATAACTGGCTGCTACACTTTTAAATTAACAAAATTATATAAATCCCAGTTAACTTGTTGGTCCTTTCCACTTTAAAATCTGTGGCTGTAAAGATCAAGTCCTGACTATATTTATTAAGATTTTTTTTCTTTTTCCCCAGCCCATTTGTTGACAAAGTAAGCAAACAAGAAAGTGAGGAATGGAATAGTGGAACATACATTGGCATGAGTTTATCCAGGACTGTGAGGCACATCAGGAAAATATAAAACCTGAGTCTCCTGCTTGCTTATTCAGACCCTTCTCTGCAAAAACACAAAGTAATTCTAATGGATAAGGATATTATCCTAGTATCATAGCTCACTGAACTTCAGATATTACAGCTAATTGTCTGGACATCATTTTCAGTCGAAGAAAAGGGATCCAGAGACCAGTTTATTCCATCCATTTTAGACAAGTCTCTCAGGATAGGGTAAATCCCTGTATAGAGTTACCTATTCTCATTATTGATGCTGGAATAAGCTTGGATAACTGATATCCAGTGGCAGCTCTCTTTTAGATGTCTACAAGTTGTGGTGGCAAAGATGTGCCCCAAAAGACCACATTACAAACACCATCCCAAGTGACACCAGCCAACGAGAAGTGTTCATTTAGCAAGGAATTCTTTTTCACAAAAGCTTCCAAGTTTCTGTTTGCTCTTGAGACAGCCTCAAGCAAAACACCAACCATTCCTAATATTTTCACACATAGGGGACTGTTATTTTCTGGTGGAAAATGTGAGCATTTTTAATCAGAAGGGAATAGGTGTGTGTGAAATGGGGAATAAGTGGATGAGCACTCCATGATATGTAAGAAATTCAGTTTGATGTCTCTGCTCAGCCTGGGTCAGAGTGACATGTTCCACCCCCGATTGCTCTGTATTACAGGAGAAACAGTTCCTCTGTATGGAAATTTCTTGGCTTAGCTGAAAACTAGTTCTAGGAAGCTGCCTTTGCAGAAGAGAGGTCAAAGACAGGCATTAAAAAAGGGAGGACCTTTTTCATATTTGCGAGTAGGACTTAGGAAGCGTAACTGTGGCAATGTACTGATTGCAGTGTTGCTCCTGCAAAATACATTCTGTGAAGCAAAACACGCCAGAAATTGGAGAATTTTCCTGCCAGCCACAAAACTTCTGCTAGCATTAGTTTTCCATTTCAAAAGAAACTGAAAAGCCAACATTTGGAAGAATATCTAACCAATCACTCTCCTCCCCATATGCACTCAATTTTTAAGAGATGCTTTCTGTATCATTTTAAATAACATACATTTCCTTTAACAATAAAAATCCAGCAGATTTTACTACAGCACTGGGGTTTTTTAGGGGATGGAGATGTCCAGCATTGCACATTATGATTGCAGAAGCACCAATAGACTCCCTCTGTTAAGTGAAATGCTATGAAATTATTCCATCTAATCAAGTTAATCATGGAGGTGGCAAGGGATGAGCCAAAACGCATCTCTCTAGTTTTAGGAAGAGTACAAGACTAGAATAGCAAGCAGTCCCTGCCTTAAATCACAACCGGCCCTTCAATTGCATCGTGATTGCACAGAAGGGAAAAAATAAATTGTTCTGTCAGAACTGGCATATGCAATTACTTTATTTGCCCAAGCTAATTGTTGGTAGAAATCCGGCATGCAGCTTATCACCTGTCACTCAAATGTGAAATATATTAAAGTTGCTACAAAGATGCATTTCTAACAATTTTACTTATTTACAATAAACTTTTAGAGAAAGTGATTTTCATACAGAGAAGAGAAAGAGAAGCTGGCAGGAGAGACAAGACAACTAATGAGTCCTGGACTAGATATATGGTGGAATATCTTTGAAATGAAATTTACAGCATTGTTTTTTTGTCGGTTTATCGTATTTCTACTGGTTTTCCTCAAATTATTGATTTAATCCCTGTATTAAGTGACTTTATTCTTCAGCCAAGCCTTCAGCTGCTCTGTCTGTTTGGAGTGGACATAACAAACCACATTTGTCAGCTGCATTTCCACAAACTGCGTTTTGCTCTAGAAAGTCAAGGCATTCCCCTTATTTCCTATTAGGCATTTGGGAGATAGGTTCAGGATGTAATTTTTGGATACATCCTCTGACAACAAACTGGAAATCCTTTCAATTAGTAGCACCTGTGGAGGTACTGAACTGGTTTTCCACACCTTATCACTCTGTGCAGCCCCTGGACTTTGACATAAAAGAAAAAAACCACAACTCCCATACATGATTTATATCCTTGGAGCTGCCTAGTTGGAAACAGGGCATTGCCAGCTCTGCAATCTTGGTCCTTATATGTCGCTGTTCTCACCACGGACAAGTAGAGAAATGACACGAAGTCCAGGCTCAGGAATAAATGGAAGCGATTTAATGATCTATCAGAATGCTTTTATATGTTAGTTTGCAAAAGCGTATTAAGTGGCATAAGGTAATTGCTTTTTTGCCATCCACCCCTTAAGGGCATTGGTCCAGTTCTAAGACACCCATCTCTGAATGTTTTTCTAGTTAGAATCATAACAAGTCTGCAAAACAACCTGCAGCTGCAAGAAGTTTACAAAACTGTAACATTGTTTTGAGTTACTTGCATGGGAAAGACAGAACTCTCACAAAATGCTGCAGAGAGCTGAAGAAATTCTCTGCTGGAGCTTTTTCAGCATCCATACTTATATACTCATCTTATGTGTGTAGAGGTTTATATCTACACATATGTACTCACATATATATACACATAAAGATACAATGCTACAGGACAAGGTTATCTTTGCATATACCCACAGTAAAACTCTGTTTAGTGCACTGACACTTAGCTGAAATGATAGACATGAAACGTTCCTCAGTCCTCCCAAGCGATCTCACTCAGAGATGTCATCATTTTGTACCTCTGAGATTTGTCTCAGAATCCAAGTCTTTCTGAATGAAATACAAATATATAAATAAAACTGTTGTCTCCAAGGAGACTGTGATTGGAAATCGGGAATCCACACAAGCAACCTCCAGATGCTGACATTATGGAATTAATACAGTAGATGTTTTATGAGGGGAAAAAAAAGGAAAATAAATAAACCATTTAAGGAACAATGTGCTTGTTTCAAAGAAATCTTTAAATATTTTAAACCCTATTTAGTCTTCTAGCAAAATAACTCCCATGTTGCACCCTTTTTATCAAATGGATGTTTATTGATTGACTAAACTCACATCATTGCCAGTGGTCGGGTGTCGGCACCAAGCCACTTTGTTGAGAATTTTGGAAACTCTTAACTTCATTCAGTGTTCTTTGTTTTGTCCCAGTGATTTCAGAAGGATTCTGCGGTTTGCTAGGGATTTGTAATAGAAATGCTTAACACACTCCAGCTTGCATGTGGGGATAGCCATGGCCTGATTTATGCAAAAAAGCATAAGACCATGGGCCACAGACCCCAGATAACCATTGTATTTGCAGGAGAACTGTGTTCTGCACTCCTTATCAGAGCAGGATGCCAAGAAACAAACAGGAATTCTGGACTTTATCAGGAAATCGGTCCCATGCGAACAGCAAACATTTCTGTCTGCTTTGTTTTCCTTGTACTCAATATTAGGCATTAACTGAAGGTTGTGTTTTTGCTGGGGTTTCTTTGATCAGAAAAAATGTGATCAAACTTCTGGGTATCCTGTGTTTTAAATCCTATTCTAAAAATCCTTATCTGTCTCAAACGGTGATCTTAAATATAAAATCTGAATGTTCAAAGCCTGTTATAAAGCACATAGCCATTATAGTCTTTTACCTGTGTAGGATACTTCTGGTTGGACTAAACACATAGTTGAAGTTATTTTTTCTTTCCCTTGTGTTTTGTGCAAAGCCAAAATAAACGATGTTTACTCAGGGGAAATAACTTCCAGAAGAAAGACATAAAATTTTGGAAATCAAAACAGTAAAAATAGTATCATAAGTATCACAAAATCACAGAATGGCTGGGATTGAAAGGGACTTCTGCAAACCACCTAGACCAAATTCTCTGCTGAAGCAGGTTCATCTAGTTCAGTTTGCAAAGGATCACGTCCAGGTGAGTTTTGAATATTTCCAGAGAAGGGGACTCCGTATATTTCAGTCAGACTGTATTTTCCTTAAGTTTCAATAACATCTGTGAAATTAAAAGAATGTGTGAGTGCACAGACTCATTTCTTAGCCACTTGTATAACAGTACCTTGCTTTATAGGCTACTGTGAGATTGTGATCATACGGTTAAAGGGGATCCAGAGAACTTTTGGATTCCCCATCCCTGGAAGCGTTCAAGGCCAGGTTGGACAGGACCCCGAGCGACCTGGTCTAGTGGGTGGCAACCCTGCCCACGGCAGAAGGTTGGAATTAGGTGATCTTTAAGATCCCTTCCAATCCAAGCCTTTCCCTGATTCTTTGACTCATGTAAGGAATTTACTGTCCTTAGCAACCAACCAGTTACTCAGCATAAGCTGTCTCACCTCTTCACATCCCTCAGGTCTGCTAGCAGCACGACTTTCTGTGTCCACAATTTAGTCCAAACTATTTTTACAGCAGTTTTTTTCTCTGGGATGATGTCTTGCATCAACCCAGAGAAACCTGATGTTGGAAGGATGGCTTCAGTGCTATCTGTGGCCCAGAGATGTGAAATGTCCCATTTGGAGATGGTTGCAACAAACATCACACACTGACAGAGGCTCTGAGTTTGCAGAATCAAAGCAGCCAATTCTATCCACTCATCTTGGACAAAAATCTGTTCTCAAGCAGTGCCTTTCATATGCAACTGTCCATCATACACAGACTTCAACTTTTTTTTTGCTCTTTTTCTGGGATTTTGGGTCTTTCCCAAGTTTTATTCATCCTTTTGAAGACATGCCTGGTGCAATCCAGATTTTGACTTCCTTAAGCACAAAGTCATCACTCTAAAAGAAATAGGACACTTTCTTTCTCAGGATTGGAGTTAAAAATATTAATAAACTGTGAGTCAGTGTGAGCATTTATGGATAACTTCTGAATACTTAAAAATTAATCTAATTTCTAAAAAAAAAAAAAAAAGAAAAAACAACATTTTGAGGAATCAGCTGTCCCCAATCACTGCAATTTACATTATACTACAGAATATTTCATTAGTTGGCCTTATTCACTACTTGATGCATTTTCCACTCTCATTCCTACCATAATCAGAAATCTTTCTGTCCCTCTCTACCCTTCGTCCTCATCCATCTAAGTACATAGGCAGCTTAATACTGATTTTTTATTATTCCCTGGAGCTTTATAATGATTCTATATATTCCTCAGCAGCCATCTCCACAGAGGAACCTGGCAGCTGTTCAAAGCTCAGAGTAACTCGCTGCATGACATTTGAGGGGAGAAGGAGCTATACTTGAAATTACCCAGTGGATTTGTATTCAGTGGATGAAGCTTCTCCAACTGGAAGCCAGCCAGGACAACGGAGCTAATCATCTCCCTTCTGCAGAACATGCCATGTGTCCTTTGGTAACCATAAGTGATTAGAAACACAATTTTGCCTGTCACGCAAGAAGCATTGCTCGGTGCCACCAGGGTCAGCAGTCCTGCACAGGGCACTGTGCTGAATAATTAACTGAGAACAGTTTGCTCACAAGTTTCCTTCTTCTGTGAAACTGCATAGATACACCAGCCAGGCTTTTGCTTGAGATCTGATGGACTCGTAGCCCCCAAGAAGTATGGCTCTGAGGTGTAAAGACACTGTGAGATGAGAAAAAGAGAAAGAATACCTGCTAGCCTCCTTTTTTCATGCCAGTTTTATGGCTGAGGCCAAGTAGAAGCTGACAGAGGATTTAGACACTTACAAGCAAGCTATTCCTAAACCTTAAAGTTCAAAGGAATTAATGCACAAACAGTAGGTACATTTTGATCATGTCTGATGCTTTATAGAAAGGCTTTGATTTTCCTCTGGCACAAATAAATTAGCAAATAAAGAAATTTTGAACACAATTTGTTTTTCTTTGTCACTTTACTGTGTTAACTAACAATTTTATCACAGACCTTAAGACATCTGATCTGTTTCCTAAAGCCTCAGCTCCTGAGCCTGAGATGGGAATCTCAGCCTTAAGAAGAGGTTTCTTCCCCCCTTGCCCACCTCATTCTTTTACATCTACTTTTCGTAATCTTTTTATAGTGTATTTTTTGAGACTATAAAGAGAACTTGAGTCTTTTCCCCCTCTACACTGCTCTTGTGAGACCCTACCTGGAGTGCTGGGTAAGAGTGAGAAGCAAAAAGCAGGGCTAGTTTGGGCCACAAAAGGTGACAGATGAGTAGGTATGAGACTCATCTCATGCATATCATGCCCAATGATAGCCAACTTTGACCAAAAAAATTATTTAATTGGTGTTTTGTGCTTTTTGAATCGTGATACTAACATATTACCTTTATGTTATTCACCAGACATAGCACAGGATTGCAGACTGGATGCTCCTCAGTTGCTGCATATGCACATGTAGTGCTTCTGGTAGATTCAAATCCTGTGATAAACCTGGAAGAAAACTTAGTCAATGACTTTATTTAGAATTTTTTTTTTTGTTTTCCTGGTATAAGAGAAAGAATACCAACCACAGGTGTGATCATTTTCTGACTCTTCAATTTGGTATCTAGATCAGAGACGATTTTCCAAAAAATAGTTGATAGGGGGACATCACACTGAACCAGGACTCCTAAAAATTGTTCTGTAGCATATAAAATATTTAGAATATGCCCCCAATTTTCATCCTGTCCCCTGAAACTGAACACAATTGCCCAAATGTTTCCTAGCACCCTAAAATCACACTGCGCTAGAGACGGGTTCCATGCTTTTGCTACACATTTCACTGCAAAATTCTCTATTGACATTAGGAAGAAGCTCTAAGGGTAGCCAAGTGAGACTATTTGGCTCTTTGAAATTAATGATATAAAGCCAATTAAGTGGGCTAGGTTTATGTTCAGTGTTTATAAAGCAGCTAATTCAACAGTGTTTCATTCTTCCCTGGGTAAGCTTCTGCAAGTTCTCGCCACAGCAAGAGAATTTTTTATTTCACTGATCTGGGATGGCTGGGATTTGCCTTCATTGCTTCACTTTAGAAACAGCAGCTTAGGCAGGATTCCTGTATTGCTTTACAGCGCAGGAAACAGGCTTAGAAACATCAAAAAGGTTTCAACTGTTTATTATTCCTTATTTTAGCAACTGTATAAAGATCTCCTGAGTAGAGATAAACACAAGTTTCAGATTCTCTCTTCAGGTCTAAACATTCAATTAACTGATTAGTTACTAATCGGTCTATCAGAAACATGGCTTTCACCAGCTGAGCAGTGAGTCTAAACACCAACAGGATCTTACAGGTATCTATCATTTGTGTGGAGTGAAGTAAGAGAAATAAAAATATACTCTAACTGTACAAAATAATAGGTTTCTTATGTTCCTGTTGAAAATCGCACTGTGTGACACACACACACACACAGAGTGTTACAGAACCATGGCCTTGGGCATATTCTCATTGACGTCTCTTCTTTTACACCGTGTTTGAAATTCCTGCTCCTTTCAATAAAACCAAGCACTTAAAATGATCATATTTTTCTCCTGGCCATAGAGTCATAGAATCAGAATTGTTTGGGTTAGGAGAGAATTTAAAAATCTTCCAGTTCCAACCCCTGCCATGGGCAGGGAAAACTTCCACTAGACCAGGTTTTTCAGAACTCTGTCCAGACCAGCGTTGAACATTTTCAGGGATTTCCACTTCTGATCATTGTTAAATCGGTTCTGCTGCTCAAACTAGTAACCAAAAATCTTCTCTCACCCACACGGAGTTACTCTCCAATGTTCTTTCCCTCCCAGCAGCACGTAGATCTAAGGCCTGTTCTTGACTTTGTTTGCTAAAAGTGGTCTCCTCCTCCAATCGATTTCCAAGGGGTTTTTAGACTCACATTTCATTTCCACTGACTTGCAGGACACCCTTTCTCTTGTGATCCAAAACTCAACCACTGAAATTCACATTATTGATCATGTCCATTTTCCATTCCTTACAGTTTTATTTGGATATGACTTTGTAGGTTTTTATTCATTCAACCTTTTTCCTCTGCTTTTAAGAAATACATTTGAAGAAGTGAAGGTGGATTTTTTAAAACATTTTTTTCTTTCTAATGAATTTTTGGTATGCAGTCCTCACAGATAGCTTTTGCTGCATATAATGTCTCAGCTATCACTAAACAACTTCAAAATAAAACTCAGTGCCTTGAAGAATATCAATCATTTTAAGAGATGACAAAAAGTGGAAAGGAACACATGGAAATCTTTCTGTCTTGTTTCTCCATTTCAAATTTTCTGTTGTAGTCTCACTAAAACTCTGAATTCACTTGTGTTTCAAAGAACTCACTATTTACTTCCCACTGAAAGACTCCACTGAAAGAATAAGTATTTCTCTTATTCCACAGGAGATTTTTAAAAAAATTAATGTGATTGAAGTGAATTTGAATTCTCAAAATCAATTCTTAAATGTATGAAGTCAAGAAAAGTTAGTTTGCAAGAAAGAGGTGCTGAAAATTTTGGGATCATCATTTTCTTTAGAGTATCTTCATTTTTACTAACATTTCTGGATTTATTTTGTGAAGGACACAGCTAGTTATTTTTAGGAGGTCAGAAATCTACTTATAATTATTACCAGTAATGCAATGCTTTTAAACATATAAATAAAGCAAATAATGCCTTAACAGACAGATGTACTTAAAATATATTAGACCAAATGTTGTCTTTTTAATTAAGAGACAGGGAAAATGTGGCATCAGAAAGCTGCATTTTAGTCACTAAATTTGAAGCTTACATGTTTAAAAGCTATCATTTTTTTCTGATGCTAAAGAACCATAGAATCATTGGTGCTGGAAAAGACCTCCAAGATCATCGGATCCAGCCATGAGCCAGCACTGCCAAGCCCAACACTAAACCATGTCCCCAAGTGCCACATCTCCACATTTTAACACAGTGTCTAAGGAATGTCTAGGTTCATCCATCCAACTTTGCAACGCACACCTCTGTTTTAGCAGTGTTCCCAAAGAGGTCTCTGCTAAAGGTTTTCTGCTAAATTCCACGGGATCGGCAACCTCTTGGACTGTGACCTTGCAGTTAAATTTTGGTTGACTTCCTGAAGACATTGGCTTTCCATCAAAACATTGATGCAGGTGCAAAGTTGTCATCAGTGGCACACATGCAACCTTTAATTGAGTCAAAGGGAAGTTGTGTCTTAGGCACAAGACAATCCTCTCTTGGATTCTCATAGGCTTTGGGGCGGACCAAAACTGCAGAATAAAAATGTGGCCTAAATTAGAACAGGAAATGAATGTTTCTTCAGGGGTCTTGGCATGGAGTAGGTAGTGGAGAGACTTGGGTATTTCCAAGACCTCTTTAAGAAATTACCTCTATTTCAATCTTGTTTAGTTTTGGTTCTTTGGTTAATTTAATGGAAACATTTTGTAAATTCTCGTCCATCCTCACAGCTGAGAGAGAAACAGGAGAAAGGGAGGTGTAAAACCTTTTTTTCAATATCTCCAAAATAAAACACTCACATTTTGCTAACTGAAAGTAATATTTTAGCAATTGCTTTGAATATTTATAAGAAATAAATGTAAAATATGTAAGTAGGAGGCTAATATTTCACTTTGGAAAAATGTAGCTTTGCTTCTTGATGATAAAAGGAATTCATTTATTTAACAAATATTTAAAGATGCTAATATCTGACATATTCAAGAATTACATGGTTCTGCTTGTAATAAAGGGAATATTCTGTGGTTTTCCTAATTTCTTCTTATTACTTTTTCCTGACAAATCGTTAATTCAGAAAAATACTGTATATATTGGCCCCACAACTTGAAGGGAAGATTTAATTTGTGACACATGGCAGACAGATGAGTCATGGGTCAAGAACAGATATTTTCCAGAATTTTGAGTGCTGACATTTACATCACAGACGTATCCTGCTGCGGCAGCCGTCCTAGGCCAACTATTTAGTTAATTAACAGAAATAGGTAATTTAGGACATTATGTTGTTTCACCAAGAATTGACTACATCTTTCAGATAAAATTAGTGGCACTGTAATAGTATTTGCCAGGGACATTTCATGAAATGAAACCTGCCGCCTTCTGTTGAAACTCTTCAGTATTCCACAGGCCAAAGTGCTTTGGGTGGAATAGTTCAGTAAGTCCTGTGAAGGGAGAAAACTGTAGCAAAACAGTGGCCCACAAAAATTTATTCATGGGGAAAAGGCTGATAAGAAAGCCAGCAGACGTTTGGGCACCACATGGATGTGTATTTCTAGTTAGAAACAAAGGAAAGTTGTATGTTGCTAGCAGTCCTTTAATTTTCTTTATATTTTTCTGTCTTATTGCCTTTTCTGGCTCCCTGTTGCACCAGGACCAATTCTTTGCCCTGTAGCCAGTAACAAAATTCTGTCAAGTCCCTCCCCTTCACTGGCTGCTGCTCCTCTGGTGGGTCTATGAATAACACACACAGTCAAATTTGCACAGGACTGTGCTGAGCTCTGCTCCAATTTTCTAACCAGAAAAATAGGCACACATTCTGTTAGATGTAAAATGTAAAAAGGAACACCTGATTCTTAAGGATATGAAATAACTTTTCTTTAGCCTTCAGGATTCTGATTAATTCTTTGTGATATGTATAAAGTTCACACATGTCCTTGAGGTGATATAAAAGTAGCCTAACTCTGACATTGTGTGGTATATAATTTGAGAAACAGAAGGTGACAATATAAAGAATAAAAAGGCCTCTAAAACCATGTAAGAGAGCTGCAAATAGGGATGTACAAGAAACCAGCATTGCCATTTCCAAACTACTGAAAGCTTCACTTTACAACATGCATTATTATTTTTTACATCATTTTCTTGTGGAAATAAAAAATATTCCTCAAAACCAGGCAGAACACTGAAAAATAACTTTGCAGGATGCTGTCAGCCAGATTGTGTTGCTCCTTGGAGGATAAAGTCTCTTCTCTTTTCTTCTCCTCAAACCTGCTCTACACTGACGGTGTTTTCTTTCTGTCCCCTCTATAAAAAGGAGACACAGTGTGCACCCTGTGTTAAAGAGCAGGAGAACCTTACAGGTTTCTGATGTGGCTGATGCTCACAGAAGAAGAAAAGGTTTTCACTTTATCCAGCATCTCTAAATCTGGCTAATGCTTTTTAAGGAGTAGGACCATCCATTGGCGTGATCATGGATGCAGTGCAGGTGAGATTGCTCAGTGCCACACCTGTATGCCTTGAACACCACAGATTGCATTTCCCCCGTGTACTTGGAACAGATTTATGTGTTAGCATCAGAAAATAAACTGTACTGAAGGTAACCATGGTGACACTAACACAGATGCACTGTGGATGGTGCATGCTACAACATGGAAATCTGAAAGGAAAGAGGTAAATGCTCTGAATTTCCTCTTGGCCCAAGCAGCTTCAAGCAAGGAGACCTGGACCCAGGGAACCAAATTTGGACAGATGTTGCCTCATCCTTCTGAAGACCACTAGAGCAACAACTCTCCTTCCCCCTTTCAATTTTTCCTGAGGACGTGTGATACAAGCAGCTGGAATGTGAGAGTCATGAGTTTTAATTATCATACATGGGCATCCACACAGTCTTTGCTTTAAGTAAAGCTCTGTATTTAAATTTCACTGAGCCATGTTGTTTCATTCAGAATAGGGTATGGGCAAAATAAAGGCAATACGAATAATCAGGGACTTTGTTGTTGAGAAATCCAGTGGCAAAACACAATATGGCCCAGTAGAAGGAAAAGATCATATGTATAAAGGTTACAGTGTGAAAGACATAAGAAATCCATGGTATCCCTGCAACAAATACATAACCTCTTAAAAGAACAGAGAGGGTGTTTAGGAACCGGTTCTGGCTGAGCATATTTTGGTTGACCAACACTTACTGCAGATAATGCCTTGCTAATAGCAAACCTGTCTATCCAACCCCATGTGGGGCTGCCATATGTCCAGCAAGATCTGTACATGCCATGTTTTTCTCTCTAGATCTGTAAGTGTTTTGGCTGGTTTTCTGGGATTTCCAGGCATCTGGCATCTCATAGGGGCAAGCAGACCCAGCCGAGCTGCCGATCTCGAGGCTCTGGACGTGTATACATCCATCCCAAAGCACATGTCTAGTAAAACCCTGATGGAAATATGACAGGTCTAGACTATGTGGGTCTCTTATTCTGTGAGCTGTCTCAGTTAAGAAAAGAGGTGGTAGCTGAAGTAAAAGCAAAACATGGCCTTCATGAAAGACAATTCAGGAATATGCCACTGGTGGGGTTTGCCAATGTAAGCACTGTGGAGAACAAGGGTAGGTGGAAAGAGTTAATGCACCTGAGCTGTGCAGGTCCCAGGCAGCCCAGGGAGCTGCCACAAGTAGAAGAATCAAAGACACGGAGTGCATTCAGCCGGAGAAATCAGAGTCTACTGCTGAGAAGATAACTGCTGTTACACAGCCCTGTGTTCTCAGGGGTGGGATAACGTGAGAGGAAGGATGGGCAAATGCTGCCTGTGGACCACATGCAGCTTGAGGGCAGTTCAAGTACATCTTCCGTGTTCCAGCTATGAATTGATCTCTGCAGGATGCAACTGGCACAAGGGGAGACACTACCAAATAATGCAGATACCTAGATGAAGCAAAACCACAGGAACTGTTGAGACTCAGAGAGCTGAATTACATTTCGATTTCACAGCATACTCAGGTCATCCTGGTGGGAATTCTGAAAAGGTTTTCTTGCCTCCCACCTCTCAACTGGTTTGTGTGATGCCCTTCCCTTTACCTCTCCAAGAGGTGTTTTGTGGCTGAGATTTTGGGTTGCAGCTGATGGAGCCAGGAATGTTGGACACTGCAATGGCAGAAGACACTCTCTTGCTGAACTCAAAAGCAAATCAAGTGCAAAACAAGCAGCAGAGAAGCCCTGCGAGTTGCTCTTAAATGACTTTAAGGCTTAAGGAGTTTAGCAGGAATAACACAACCTCCTTTTGAGGCAGTAATGTGTAATAATAAAAACAGTAGTGCTTAAGGCTGTGTAACAGTCTGTACACAAGAGAATTATCCAGATAATTCAAAATTGACACTGAGGCGTAAGCAGGCTGCAGACCAAAGGCAGAAGATGGGGAAATATTTGCTTACAGCACAACACTGTCAGTGACAGCATCAGTAAAGTGAAAGTGAGTTATGTGGTTACCGCTTTAGAAAAAAAAAGCATTAAGCTGCACTCTATAAAGGGAAAACAGTAAAGCTGTTAAAAGCACTGGTCTTCCAAGAAAATAAGCAGTTGACAAAAAGGAAGGCAAAGAATTTATTATAATAAAAATTCCAAAATAATGAAACTTTTCACACAGCACTCCATCATAAAAGTGTTTGTCACACAGTCCACGGCATCCTGAAATCATAAGTAAAAAGAAGGAATAACACAGGTTTGAGACAATAAAGGGAGAGAAGAGACAGTGATTTAAGTGAATTGCAGGCAATTGAGGACTGACTCAATAAATTATATCAAATCTGATTATGAAAACACACGTGCTAAAGCCACAGATGAGGAATATTGTATCTAGGATCCCAGAGGCTTTTCATAGCACCCACTGAGGACAGAGACAAAAGACAGCTGAATTTGAAAAGGCAGCTGCAATCTCTAGCAGACAGCATCACCTCACCGGCACCACAGATGCTTTAAGATGGAAACTCGTGGTGGGACAGCTCTGACGTTTCCTAATGCTGCTACTAAGTGGAGAAGCGATGGCACTATGAAATGGTGTGAGGAAATGAAAACAAGCACAAGCAAAGATGGAAAACCATTTCAGCCCCGCTTCCGAGCCGTTCCCTGGAGGTTTGCTGCGTTAGCTACTCCGAAAAGAGCACGCCAGTTTAGGAAGCCACTAAAGCAGTAATAGAAATAATAATAACAGCAGTAACAGCCTGCTTTATGTACTCTCTCTTTGCAGACCTTCACTCCTGACAGACCAAGGCAACGCTGGAATGAGATTTTGAAATATGCTGCCAAGGCTACGAAGGCAAAAACAAGTTGGAGATACCAACACAGTGAATGGGGAAGGAGTTTTGGGACCTTAGGGGAATCAAAGTAATAAAAAAAAAATAACATTACAGGAATTGCACATTGTTTATGGGATGGGGCAAAAGGAAACCAATCACACAAGGATTTGGAAATACTATTACAGTGGAGACTGCAGGGCAACTAAGGCTGATAGAGCATTTCATTATGAAACATGATTTTAGTATTAAATATCCCATCTAGCTGTGAGATAGTTGTCAACCAAGAGCAGTTTATTGGTAAAATAATCCTCTCACAGCCATTCTCATTTGTGAGGAATATGCCCATTTGAGTTCCAGGAGGTCACACAGCTGGGCTGTGCATTGCAGCAGCGAGGGATGGGATGGGCTGGGTTGGATGCAGGCTGAGCTGAAGGATGCTGTGGGTCAGAAATACCCACTTAATCACTGCTTTTTAGTATAACTCATCCTGCATCGCAATTTCCCAGCCTGTGGGCAAAGCAGGGAGCAGACACTCCTCTCTGTGGACTCATTTCACCCCTCCTCTTCCACAGAATCTAAGGACAAGCCTCTTTCTCTCTCCCCCTTTTTTTTCCTTTCTCTACCCTGCTTCACTTTTTTAGGGTACCATTTTTAATAATGTTATTTGGTTAGGAATCTTCTTTTCCACAAAATGCTTCAATATTTTAGAGGGGGTTAAAAAACTACACATCACTGCAGATCTGGACTTGCATTTGCATAATGCTCCTTATTTTGAATTTCAGTTACAGATGTCATTGCTTTATTTTGTCACAAGCTTTATTATTTATTCCACTGGCTGTTTTTCAGAGAAGGGCAGTGATTATCCCTCTAGCTTTTTGGTCACTCAAAAGCAACTTAAGTGTCTTCCAAGAACTGAGATTAGAGATACAATTATCAGTACTGAAAGTACTGATTCCTCACTTGTACCAATGAACTTTTAGCCATAAATATTCTTTGAGTGACCAGGCCATGAGGTAATTGAAGTTGCATACCCTTCATGTAAAAAGTCTTATTTACTTCAAAATCAGTCCTTATCTGCATTGTTACCAGGAGTCTGGTTAGTCAGGTTCTAAATATTACGTAGTAGTCATAATCTAATGATGGACTAAATGTTATTGTTAATCCAAGTCTGAGTCTTGTCAGAGATTACAGATTTCAGGATAGTGGAGTGCTAAAATTCTATGTAGCTAAGGGAGATTCTGAGTGGAAGATTCATATGGAAAATACTGAGTGAAGCATATTAAGAAAGTAAGATTGCTACCACTTTTTAATATCAGAGTATTTTAAGTACTATTTTATGAAAAATCTGTTTTATTTGTCTGATCCCTTCTCTGTGCCTCCACAACATGAACCTGCCTGCATTTCAGATTTTGCTTATATTAGATTTTTTAGATTTTTTGTTTTTCCCTTTAAACATATTTAAACCTAAACCAGCAAATGGATCCAACTTTCAGTGGGAATTTCAAAAACATAACTCTTCTAATGCAGGAAGAACCTGAGAAGAAAAACATGGATGAGTTTCATTAACAGCACTGATCAATCAGATATAACACACACTCCATAGATCCACTGATGTTTCTAGCAGCTGCAACAAAGTCATTAAAATAGCTGAAATTTATTTAGGAAATTAAGAACTTTGAACACATTGGTGTGTATTTACACGTGTGGGTCCTTGCTGTTGCAGATGTAGACAGACACTGATACAGATAAAACTTTTTCCATGTACTTAAGAGCCAAGTTCCCAGTCCAACCAAACATCCCTGTGGTTGCAAGCACACAGGACTGACCTATTTTGTTGTAGTTGAGCAGGCAGCACATCCCACTAATGAACAAACTGCTGGGATTCTGTCTCCTTGTGGTTTGTGAAAAGGACTTTCAAACACTATTTTCTTCTTTGTTCTCTTGCTCCTTTCCAACACCACCTCTGCCATATTTTTTATTTTCCTTTTTCATTATTTTTTCCTTTTTCATTGTCTTACTTTCCTGTTTCCCCCTGTATGTTCTCCAGGTCCTTGTTATCTTTTTTTTCTTTTTTTTTTTATCTTTCTTTTTATCTTTTTTTTTTTAATACACCATGGGCAGTCATTTTGCGTGCAGACTTGCCAGTGAAAATGCACTAATTAGGAGTGAAAATATAGCAAGAACAGTTTGACAAAAATGATGATGGATAAATACCTTTCTTGACATACATTCTCAGCTTACTTTCACTGAACCAAAGGTTAGATTCAGTCTGTTTCCAAGAAAAGCTTTCCATATCTCTGGGTTTCCTCACTTGGCCTCACCAGGTCACTGTAACAGCGCTCTAAAAAGGAGAGAAAAAGGGAAACTCTTTCAGAATATTTTAGCAGATGTACCTTGGCTTCCTTTCAGGACCCCTAATATGACTGCAGTAAATCCTTATCAAATTTGCATCCATTTACATCTTTCTGAACAGGATAGGGTTTTCTAGAGCTGTTTTCTAATGAGGCACACAATTATGATCTGTGCCATCTTCCTGGAATCTGAGGCACTGAGAGGGCAGCAGGACTGAAATGGCAAAGCAGCTGTGTTGATCAGGGAAGCCTATCTGCAGAGCTTGCCTGCTCCAAACCCTCCACAGGGCTCATCTCTCCGTGGGCAGGTACCCAGCTTTACTTAATTACTTAATTGTTATTTATTTCAATTTTTGATGCTCTTTTCTCTATTTAAGTGAAAGAATGTAAAGACCAGTGCACAGAACTCAGATCTTTAGTATCTGGTTCAACTTCAGCAGTGTCATTTGTCTCTTCCCTGACTGACACTTTCTGTGCCTTAGTTAGGCCTCCCCTGATGGGGGAGAATTTCCAGAGCCCTTGCCTGGACTCTGCAGACGAACGGGACTTTTCCACTCTTCTTGCTTTCAGATAGTTGTTCATTAAGTCTTATCAAAAGGACCTGAGCCAGGGACATGACTCCCCTCAGAGAATGCGAGAGAAAAGCTGAGTTATCAAGATAACACCCTTCTTTTAAAGGTAAATTACCCAATGAAAACCCAAAACGAAAGATATTTTTACTTTTCTACCAATGTTCAATAAATCTTTCTGTCACATGAAAGGAACTGCGGAATTTTTCACCCAATCCTCTCAATCCACTTTTGCCGCAGAACATGGAGTAGTTAAAGAAAGAAAAAGAAGGTCTGGATAACAACAACAATCCTCCATTTTGGAATTTTTGCTTTTTATCTATTTGCTATATTAACAAACCCAACACCTCTAAATTTTCACCCTGTGACATTCTTACATAATGTTCTATCACCTAGGTCACACCAGTGTAGATTCTGTTTCTTCCCAGAGGGTAGGTAATTTTCTCCATGGAC
Source organism: Lycocorax pyrrhopterus obiensis (assembly GCA_014706295.1). Lineage (NCBI taxonomy): Eukaryota > Metazoa > Chordata > Aves > Passeriformes > Paradisaeidae > Lycocorax > Lycocorax pyrrhopterus. Next base: position 4,612,545 of record JACSVZ010000006.1, on the reverse strand, counting down.
AAAGGTCAAAGACAGGGTTGTCCAGGGGGGTAGAACTCTTCAAAACAGGCAGAGAAATATTCCCTGCACTTTGGACTCCCACACCTGACAAGAGAAGGAGAAAGGAAAAATACTCGTGGAGGAGTACCTCAGTTTAGGTGCAATGAGCCTGGATCTTGCTGTTCCCATCATTTGTTTTCCCCACGGAGTTTCCTGATATTCTCTTCAATCTCAATGTTCAGCTTTTCATGCCTTTGTAGCATTTACAAAGAAACTCAGAAAACCTTAAATTGCATTGTGAGTAATCTGATTAATAATGGAAACACAAGATGTTCAGAACAGAAATTTCATTTAAAATAGCTTCATTTTCCAAGAGATACTTTCAATTTAATAAAATCTGGACTACAATGGAATAAACAGTAATAGAAAGCCACTTGAATGATTTCAAGCACAGCAAATGCTTTTGAATTTTTAGATAAAGGCAGGAGTTTTATGAGTGATTTGCAGCAAATAATTTTATTTAATGAATTTTGCTCTCTTTCCTGTTGGTGTTCAGTGAACACTTACTCATTATGTGAAATTATGCACAAATGACTTTAGTGAATAATTCTTGTTTTGCAGATGCCTTACAAGTAGTTCATAGCAGATATTTGTCATTTTTTCTCTTTTTTTGATGAGGTTTTTAAGCATGGAGCATTGTTTCTATTACTTAGCAGTTCAATTTATATAGCAAAGAAACCCAGCAGGAATTGCAGATTTTCCATTATGCTATCTGAAATCCATTTTAGTGAATTCAGTGAATATTGAAGCTTGAATGTTTTGATGGGTAGAATTCTCATCAGTAATAACTGAGCTGATACCTCTCTGCAGGAAAAGAAAATATAGGAGAAAAACATGCTCTGATAGACTCTGAGTCCGGGGCAGGTGGCTCTTGAGTTCCCTCCTAAACGAAATTATTTTACGATTCTTGCAATGAATGCTTTCAAACCCAAGTGAGCCCATTCATACTCCCTATTATTCTTTACTGAAATGAGAGGTGGGATCATCTCTGCCCCTCCAGACATTAAAGAATTATGGATTGTGTCTGAATTTATCATCTATTTTCTCTCTAGAATAGAGATTTATTTCTTTTACCTATCTCAGACCTGTTGTGAAAGTGTGTAGAATTTACACTTTTGGGGTGCCTGCAATATTCTACTGACTGACAAGGGAACCTATCTATTATCTGCCTTTCAGCTATGGGACAGCCACAGCTTCTCTGGACAACCTGTGCCAGGGCCTTGCCACCATCACAGGAAAGAATTTCTTCCACAAGTTCAAACTAAACTTACCCTATTTCAGTTTAAAGCCATTCCTGTTATGGCTGCACTTATCCAAGAAAGATCAAACTGGAACAAGAGGAGAGATTAGGATAAGGAGGGAGATGTAGAATTAGCTTCCAAAAGTTATTTAAAATCTGGCTGGCTTGACAGAAAAGAAATTAAGAAATGAGAAATACATGCATGGAAGAGGGAGATAAAAACAAGGAGTGTGAAAACTGCTGAAGTGAAAGGACAATGTTAGAAGATGGACTAGTGGGGGTTAAATGAATGTATCATCCATACATGAATATGAAAGGATGGAAACTAGAAACATTTTGTAGTAAGTGGAGAAAGCAGTTTGAATTTGGACCTGGAGTTGTAGAAAGCCTGATGAGTTTCATGAAAGGGATTATATCATTTGATGGTATAAATGTTACCTTTCAATCCTGTATTTGCCTCAGCACTGGGGGGCTTTTTTGTTGGTTTTGTAGGTTTTTTTGCTTGCTGGGTTTAATTTTTAATTTGTTTTATTTTAAAGGACAGACTGAGAGTCAAAAAAGTGAGGTCATACTTTTCTCTGGAAGTCATGTGTGGAATTGAGGACTGCAAACTGAGCAGTAATTATTCACTCTTGAAAGTGTGTTCTACTCCAGATTTCTCCTGTTCCTCACTAAATTTCATACTCACAAGCTTTTACCAGAACATTTCACCCACGGAACAGCTGCTCAATTGTTAGAGGAAAAATGCAGTCGAGGAACTCTGAAAGACCCAGTTTCATTCTCATGAGTACTGTGTATGTTCAGGAATCACCAGCACGCAGGGGAACACCAAATTTCTACAGCAGGGAAAGTGACATCTTCCTGTTTTAATACCTCCAAGGGTTATTTAAAGTATTCCACACATCTGAGGCCTATGTCTTGTGAACAGAATTCCTTTTCAAACACTGCTTTTCAGGGAAAGGTACCTCATGCAGGCAAAAAAAATTTCCTTGCTTATCTTTTCATTATTCTTCTTCAACTATTAACAGTTGCTGATGATAGCTTAATTTAATCTTCTCCAATCAACAAGTATTCCATCTGCTTTGCTGTTCATTACTTTTTCACTGTAAAGGAGAATAACTCAAGCATAGCATGGACCTGAAAATCCCTCAGCTGTGTCTCAGAGTGCAGATTTTGCTCGACTTTCACTCTGTGAGGATGGAGGAAGGAGATTTTCTCCTCCCATCACAGTTATCACTGAGGGAAGCAGGACTTCATTTCCTGGGGGTGTAAACCCATCAGGTAACCCAGGTTATCATTCTGGTTTTACTTCAGCCACATTTCCTATTTCCAGATTCCTATTCCAGCATCCTGCTAACATGAGGACAGAGATTTCAATCAAATTTCAGTGTTCATTTCTCGGTTTCCTGCCACTCCTGTCTGTTCAGGGTGGCCATGCAGGCTAATTTATTCCAACAGCTGATTTCCAGCAGTGTGTGTCCCCCCATAATTCCCCAGGGAAGATGACTTACTGATTACACCCATTCTTCAGACCGTTGCCTGGGAAAGAAAGTCACAGCAATGTGGTTTAGCAGTCAGGGGACAAGACTCCACACACTGGATTAAGTTTCACCAGGGTATTATTGATACAGAATAATGGTTCAGTGTAGAGAGAATGAAAGAGTGTGAATTGTGTGTCAGAGCCACAGCAGCTTCACAGCTCACTCCTAAGGATATTCCTGAGCCATTTATATGTTTTTCCCTGCTCTGCTTAAACCCTGATCTGGTTGTAAAAGTCCTTTGGGGCATAACGAAAATAAACTGGTAAACGTGGTGATGAAGAGCCGAGTGACAAGCAGGCAATCACTGCTCCCAACTTTGCTCTGCTGTCAGAGCAATTTCTCATGATCTTTCTGTCCATGGGCTTCATTCCAGCCTTCCCAGCAGCCATCCAGGCACTTAATGCAGGTCTTCAAGCTGCACTGCACTTGGACACAATGTGTGTTGCTAATAATCTAAAGTGACAAGACAGCATAAGAGCTTTTGTTTAAAAAACTTATTAGCTGAATTTAATAAATTGAAAAGGAGCCTTTTAAACCACCCAAGGAATGTCCAAACCTCATTTACTTTCCACGGACTCTAAGTGGAAATTTTAATTAGAAATCAGATATGTCGTATGCTGTTTAGGTGACGCGTGGTTTTTTATATTTTATTTATTTATTTAAAAAATTCAGCCCCTGGACAGCTATCAGTTATTAGGTATTTTCAGTTCAGTGATTTTTTTTTTTTTACTCTCCTGTGATATGCAGTGGAGACAATTTTTGCCTGTATATTCAAAATACCTTAGAAACATTCTCATTGTGTAAATGATGTCACAGCATATACAATGAGGCTGTACTTCTGCAGATCAGGTTTCTGCTGTGTGGAACCATCACAAAACAAGATATTATCCTTCTTTTATTTCACCACAGAACAGAAGCTCAGCCATTTCCCCAAAATGCAAGATTTCTTTTGGCTTTTTCCATAGCTACTTTATGCTCTGCACAGGGGGTGCAGCTCTAACTCTATGTAAAGCTGTGCTAAGGCAGAACTGCAGGGCTGAAAAAAACTGAAGATATTGCGTAAACTTTTCATTGATTGCTTTGCCTTATCAAACTTGGGACCTCGTGGGCAGGAGAGGGGTCAGGCAGCCTCAGCACTACTGGAAGCAGGGCTATGAGAGGGCAAGGAGAGGGGTGCATGGCAAGACTTCTCCAGCTGGAAACGTCTGGTTTGATACCATAACAAGGACAAATGATAAGAGGCCTCACTTAGTGTTGGCTAAGATGAGACATAACTACAGAAATATCTGTGGAGCTACATGCAGCTCAAGATGCAGAATGTCTGTGTATCTGATTATTTCCTGATTGCTTTTCTAGCACAAATGGAGGCTCATCTCCCACAGAAGTTCTTCCTTAAAATTCCATTGTTCAATGATAAATATTTGAAGACATCAACAAAAACTTTTTTGGTGACCCTTTTCACCTGATCTTAGTTTCCTGTCTCAATTTTTTGCTTTGACATTGCTATCTCCCTTTCTCTCTGTAGGGAATTTTCACTTTCTTTTTCACCAGCAGTCACCTAAAGACCACCAAATTATTTTATTCATTTGGGCAAGATTCTTAATGTACCCAAGCAGGGTCACACCAATATAACTTCAACACTGATTGGGCAGAATATGCAAAGCAAGTAAACCTTCATTATCAGCTCTTTTACAAACTTGTTCTCTGAAAGCTGTGACATTTTAATTGGTTCGTGTTTAAGTTAAGAAATGGAAATATATTTTCAGCTCTGTGTGTCAAAGAAGGAGATGCTGTCCTCATCTCTGAATACACAGGGAATGATGTGAAGAATCCAGTAATTTCATAACCCAATTGTTCCTGCCAATTTAGAATCCTTTCCTGGGATTCTGATCTGCTGCGTCGACTTCTTTACTTTACAAAAATATCACAGATAAGGTTTACAGGTGATGCCTTATCAGGCCTCCTAGACACAGAGACTAGACAGAGTAAAGGAACAAAAGTAGGTATTTATTTGAAGGGCCTTCAAGGTGCACCCTGGGGAGCCAGAGGCTATTGCCAAGATGGACCCCAAGATGGACAACAGGTCACGAGTTTTCCACACTTTTATAAGTTTGGTTCATTCGCATATCAGGGTCAATTCTCCAATTAAAACCCCAGTTAAATGATGTAATTCCCCTTAGCTACCCTCCCTTCAGAGACTCCTTGGTTTACACCCCTTGGGCTCAGGATGGTCCAGGGGTCCTTGAAGAGCAGTCCGGAGAGGCTTCGTTGTGTCTAACTAGCATGAGAGAGCAGAAAGTAACAGGCTACAAGAAGCTTCAAAGTTGCACACTAAGCAGTACAGAGTTTAAAAAATATAAAAGTTAAAACCTAAGGCATCACAGGCAGTGTGAGAGTTTAAAAGGGAAAGCTAAAATGAGATTTATAGAGAGTCTCCTCAACTGAGCCACCAGAATACAAATAAATATTCACTGACACAGGTTTCCTGAAACAAGAACATTTTGTAATCTCTGTTTCCATCTTTTCTGCAAAATTATTCAAATATATAGCTACATTTTGCTGCCAGTCAGACCCTGATGCTCTTCGCAAGAAAGCCCTTGCCTTGACGTACCTAGTAGTACACAGACTGTTTAATATGTATATAACTGGTGTGTTGCTTGTTTAACAGGTTTCAATTCACATTTTCATATCAAGAACCAATTTTGTGCCACCATCCTGGACAGGAGCTGGAAAAGTCTGTACTGAGATTTCTCCTGCTGAGGTAGGAGCCTGGCTCCTGCTGTCCTTGCATATAAAGACTCCTAAAAGAGGTCAGTGCAGACTCACATCCAAACATCTCCAAAAGCCTGTTTTTGAACCAGGCCCACTTGCTTTTTTCAGGAGGGAAGTGTGAAGTAGGAGGGGAAATCCCAGGTTACGAACACTGGCCAAGTTTGGCTATGGGTGGGACTGTGACAGATTCAACCTCTTGCAGGTTTTATACATATCCCTTTGAAATCTTCGTGATCACATCTGTGAAGTCCACTAAAATGCCAAAAAACAGGTGGAAATGTTGAAGTAATCAGTAATACATATTTAATTCATAAAGGAATTCATTAAATAACAGCTAATATCTGACCAGAACACTGAATCTGTACCTGTCTCTAACAAACTGCATTTACCCCTCAGAAATTCTAACAGAGCTTTGGATACACAGTTTCATACTTACCTTGTGTGCTATTTAATAGAAATAAGGAAATTTTTTTTGTTTATGTGAGCTCTTTAGCTAACGTAAGAATCCTGAAAAGTAAAAATAACTGAGGTTTTCTTCTCAAGGCCCAATAATAATGATGAGAGACACCCATGACTATTTAGGAGCATCCTGCCAGGACAGCACTTATTAAAATAACATTTTAATGTGCTGTTTCTCTCCATTAAACTTCTAGAATGAAAATAAAACTCCTTTTTTTTCCCTTTTTATTTTTTAAAAAAGCCACTTTTCTTCCAAGGCAGAGCTATTTATCTCTAAGCAGGCAAAAAAACCTAGAACCAGATGAAAAATAGAAACTTTTTCACCAATTTCCTCACTGGCTGTTCTTTCAGTATTACATCCTAAGTCTCAGAGATTACAGGCTCATAATGAAAATGCACAGTGGGTTTCACGCCATATCTGTCTTGCATTGATTTTCTGCCCTTTCCTCCTCAAAATGGGGAAAAAAGGACCAAAAATGAGACCATCACAGCACTGCTACCTCCACACAATTGACCATCATCATGGTTACAGTGACCATTTAAAGAATAAACACCGTATTTCAAACAGGCAGAGTATAAAGGGAGACCCAGTTTTAAAATAAATACCACTACAAGGAGACTAAGAAAATGGTTTAGGCCTGTGTTTGGTTCATATCTGCAGATCATAAATAAGAAATATTTGTATTTTTGGAGATACTTTAGGCTGTAGAAAGTGCTGAGTGCTGTAGCAACACATAGCAAATTGCACAGGACTGCAGAGCCCTCAGCAGATGTTTCAGGTTTACCAATATTTGCAGGATTCAGGGTGCAGAATTAATAGGAAAAAAAATCTTTTCCCTCTGTGCTAAAAGGCATATGAATAAACCATAGAGACCATAACAGTAAAAGGCACCTTTTTGTACTTCTATTTTACAAAAAATCATACATATGTAAATAAATATACACACATATACACAAACTAACTTTTAAAATGAAAATAAATGTATTTACAGGGAAGAGGGATAGCTAAGACAGAAAAAAAAAAACCTGCAGCAGTATAATTTTAATTATAATTTCAATTAATATCTTTCGATTCAGAGTCACTATGATGCTTTTGTCCTCTTCATTTCAATGAAAGAAAAAGGTAATTGCAAGATTCCAACCAATGCTTTCAGCCTCTGAGGGCAAAAGTATTCAAGGCGTTTGTAAAGTAAAACTGACGTAAATAGAAATTAGGCTGAAATGAGCAGTGACAGTTATTCTCCTGAAGGGAGGGGTCCCATCATGAGTGCCACAAGAAATTGTATATTAGGAGTCTGATTGCAATGTGAGATGGTCAGAGATGGCCAATGTGCCATAAAAATGCAGGTATATCCTTTACTAAGACTTTACTCATTGAGCCAACACAGGCCTGACCATGGCTGACAAAAAGTCACAATTCATAGGTACTTAAAGGGAAGTGACCACAAACACATAAAAATACATTTATAAATTGAAATAATTGCCTGAGCTCTATAAAAGAAAGCAATGGACTTTATTTTATGTTGAAACTATGAAAAGAAAATTTCTTGGACTTAGATGTGATGTGGTTTAAGCCCAGGAGGCAAACAAGCACCGTATAGCCTAGGTTGGTAGGAAGGTAGGGACCTAGGTAGATAGATGGACAGATAGATAGAGACATAGATAGAGACATAGACAGACAGATAGATAGATAGATAGATGGATGGATAGATAAACTTCAACTGGGAATCCACACTGGATAACTCATATCTAAGTCAAAGCATCGCTGTTTTCTCTCTGTGTACTCAGAGGTTACACCAAAATCTCCAAAAGGCTCCAGACAAAGATGTGCCAATATCTTCTCACTGACCATGGCTTGAAACTACAGCAACTACATTTGTAAATTTTAGTGATTATATTTTGGTGTAGACATTGCATTTAGGTGCCTAAAGCCTGAAAAGTGGCCTGAAAGTTCCTTTAGTCAAGCAATTAAGTAACATCTTACCTCCCCTTCTCCACCTCTCTGGCACTGCTCACCCATTCTGACTGCAGTGGTTAGTTGTAATGCCGTTTTGGGTTGGGGTTTTTTTCTGTCAGAGAGAAAAATCAGCAGTAGTTTCATACCTTTCATGATTTTTTCATTATTATTTGGAATAAATAATGTAAGAAAAGGTTGATATGATTTGACATGGTCACATCACCAGTATTTCTTACACTTTCAGCAACATCTGAGACAGCGTTTCAGTGCTGGATTTTTGACATTTGTGCTTCATTAAAAGCACATCCCTTCTCTTCTGTGAACAGAATATATTAAATACTGTGCAGAAGTGTGAGATGAGCTATCCCACTGCTGCAGAGGTCTCAATTCAAGTGTGTGTTCATATGTCACATTCACTGCAGGACTCCAAACCTTCCCAAAGCTGGCTGACCTTCGTGAGACCTGTTTGGGAATTCACCATGTAACATTGACCTGCTTTAAGGTAGGATGTAACACATGAGTGCAGCAAGTAAGAGGTGGCAACAGGACTAGCCTGGCAGGTCATTGCTGTCTAGATTTACATTTGTTATGTGTATTTTCACATATCCTTCTTAAAGCCACAGCTCTACTTAAACCCTTCTGTGCTACTGTCTCAACCTCATTCAATAGTTTTAATGATTCCTCACTCCAATTTGCACTTATTTGACCATCTTTTTGCTTTTGTCCCTATGTGTAGCTCCTTGTTCAGCTTGATTCTGCTCTTGAAGCAAAATGTGCATGTGAGTAGTGCCTGTTTTAAGACCACACAGCATGAACAGCATTATATGCATTATTTCTATAGTAAAAAGAAGGAACTGACTCCTGAAATGCCTGTAAGGAGCCTAAAACACCTGGAATGAGCCTAAAATACCTGAGCGATGATGACTTGAGTGGTGCTCTGAGATGCAGGAGGTCTTCAAGGTATATGAACTTTGCTGCAGAAATGCTGTCTACAGGTAAATCTGGTCCAGCCATAGGCTTTACACAAAAACCAAGCTGTGAAATCCCTTGCTGGGTTCTCCAGCTGGGTGTCCCAACCTGCTGTTGAATCACTCATGAGCTGAAGGCCAACAGAAGTCAGTGTGCAGAAGGATAACCATGATACCACCCAGAAGAAAATCAATAAAAATGTGCTGCCTCTCTGCACTGCTAGAAATATACTCCTCTAATCAAATTGGATCTGTTTTGCTCCAGTTTATACCCATGAAGAATTCATTAAACAGCAGCCTCTTCTGTAATTAAAAGCTGTTCTCTCCATCATCTCTTCACACTAAAAAAACATGTTTAGTCCTTTTGTGTCAGCTTTTTCCCCCAGCTCAGATTTTCCACTGATGTCCTACAGACTCTAATTGCTCCTCCTTTCTCCAGGAGAGTCCTGAACAAAGATGAGCTCAGCTAAAACCTTGTGAATGCTGCTGAGTAAAAGGGGAAGGCATGTGCAACAGCACATCATCATGGCCTTGTTTTCCACTTGTGATCAGCCATAATCCTAATGCTGACTTCAGAATTGCTGATTGCTCCCTGATTTCTGTCTGTGGAGCTAATTACTCCCACCTACATGCAAAATCTTACATTTGTCCCCATGAAATGAATTGGATTTCATTTTTATCTGTTTGCATCTCTAAGAATTTGAATTCTAAGCCTGTCTTCCAAACTATATTTCCTGTGTCTGGCTATTAGATTTAACAAAAACACTGACACAGACTGACCTAGAAGAGAAGGTTGCAGAACCTCCTTCAGTGTCTCTTCCCATCAGTATCTGCACCTTGGCTGCAGTTACTCTTTTTCTTTTTGTACCTGTTAGTTTTATCTAGACCTTGGTTGGTTATGAGTTCCATCCAAGACCACACCAAAAGCCTTCCTAAAGCCAAGATTCATGACATCCACTGCTCCTCTTCATCCACAAAGTCTGTTAGCTTGTCACAGAGGGAGTTTAGATTGGTTTGACATGATTTGTTCACGACAAATCTATTCTGGCTGCTACTCATTTTCTACTCATCACTCAGACAATAATCTGTGTTGCTTCAGTACTGATTTTGTCTGTGTCAAAAATAGTCTCACTTTTAATGCAAAATTTCTCCATTAACACAGTTTCCCTCATAACAGGTGAATTAAGGTAAAGTATATGAAAATATAAATACTTAAATAACACTACTTTCTGTGGGTTTTTAGGAGTTGGGGGGGTCTGTTTTTTTTCTCTGTGTCAATACAATGAGAATGATATGCTGGGGATTTATTTTAATATATACAAAGAATTGAGAAGTAATTGTAAAATTCAAGCAGTTGTAACTCTGGATCTCTCAGAACTGCTTCTTTAATAAATATACATATATACATTGCTTAAAAGTCTGTGAAGCTTTTGCAAAAATATAAAATTCATCATATTTTTTGAAGGGTCTATTACCCAGGGAAGATACTGGAAACACAAAGTACAAAATTCATATTTAGGTAGCAGAAGGGAAGATTTTCTTGCCAATATATTTCAGCCTCGTTGCAGCAGGGTGAGAGGACAGCTCAGTCTCTGCAGGTCGCTCGGACCTCGGTTCCTCTGTCCAGACTGTCCAGAGATACCAGGCAGCACCAGCTGTATGCAGATACCTGTCCATGAGGCTGGATGGAGACCAACACCGTTTGGGATGGGTCACTGGGCACCCACCTGTCCTCAATGATCTGCAGTCACGGCGAGTGCTGGACCTCACCCAGCCCCAGTGAGACAAACACTCCTTTTCCTCTAACTAAGCCACTACTTTTTTCCACCCATGGAAAGATTTTAAAGCAGGTTTTACATCCCCTTTTCACATTGCTGTCCTTAGCCTGCTGTCAGGAGCTAAAATGTGTGGTGACATTCAGCATCTCTGGCATCCAAATCTGGCAGGGAGCAGGACAGGGAGAAAAATACGTCTGGAGTGTGCAGAGTGCAATCAAAGCCCGCTGCTGCTGTGGCAAGTGAGGTCAGGCTGTGACAGCTCCACATATGGGTCCTACAGCAGCCATATACACTCTCCATTAAGGCTTGGAGAGCCCTGCTCTGATAAGTTTAAATCATGGCAATTTATTACCAGAGTGGTGACAGCATTTCTCTACAGCACCGTGAGGAATCTGTCCTTTGTCACACCGATGAACACCAACATATTCATTTTCCCTCTTGAGTCTGCGAGCCATCAGGGAAGTCCGAAAGAAGTTTGTGCCTTAGAAACCATAAGATGCCCATGATATTTCCTCCTCTTCTCACAAATAACATTAAAATTGCTACATGTAGGCCTTTATGGCTGTAATTTGATAAAGTACGATGTACTGCCTTAACAAATGATGAAAATAACAGGATGGGCATGAGAAAATATTTCAACGAAAAAAGTAACAATATTGGTTTTTTTCTACATCTCTTAAAGGCTCTCTTTTCTTCTGTTTAAATGTATTTGTCTATATATACAAAGAAGTTTATATTCCCTATGGTTAGCAAAAAGAATAAGGTAATGCAAATACTAATGAATATTAATGAAAGGTGTATGGAAAGTTCTGAATACAAATTAACCTGCTTCTTTTGAGGGAACAGAAAAATGTAGATGCACTATCTCATTTTAAGGTGTTAAAATCTTATCTTTTTATGGAATTTCTGGGACTGGATGCCTGTGATAGATGGGATGACTCACTCAGGAGGTCCTTTTCCAACCTGAATGATTCTGTGATTCTGTGAAAAAAAAAAATCAGGATGTTTACTTGAAAATAAATAACTAAACATGTAATTGTTTTACAGCTCTCAGTGTTGTGTGCGCTGCTGCTTGGTGTCACATCAGCCTGAAGGAACTCATTTAGTGGCACTGGTCATACAGTTCCTTGGGATGCCCTACCTCTATCACAATAAAATTTAGGAAAATCGAATCTGAAAGCATTTAATTTTGTTGAATAAAGTTAAATATCTCAGTTAAACTAACTTTGTTACACGAGGTGTAATTCTTTCTGGTTCCACGCAGGAAGGTTTTTATCCTGCTGCTCCTCTGTTGTGTTCTGTGGCTGTAGATGTGCCCAATAAGGCAGATTTCAAACAGAAACCCAGATTTCAAACAAAAAACCCCAAGTTAGCAAACATGGGGTTGACCTTCAGAGAAAGTAAAGATATTGGAATTACAAGACAGATACAGACCGTTTCTCAGTGCCTTTATGAACCACTTTCTGTAAATATCTGGTCTCACTTATGGCTGCAACTGCCCTGAAAACTGCAAATGTAAAAGAGGAGGCACAGCTGGGGAGGCAACCTCTCCATCAGAGTTTTTTGGGTTTCCCAATTCCAAAGTTCCACTGCACATCCTCCTCTCACAGCATCCATCTCCTTGTCTTTTTCCATTTAATTGGCTCTCTATCTATTTTCAGACCTCATCTGAAAAACACTCTCACGCACAAACACACACAAACAGCCCCTCACAGCTGCTTTAATTTGAAATACAAGCTTTGTATCTTTTAATAGGGGAAACTGTTTATGTAAGATACTCATTCTTGCAAACAATAAATATTGTGGTGACACTTCCCCGAGGCCAGGAACTTGTAGATGTACTTATTTATCAAAATTCATTGTTTTGTTTAATTAGCATTTTGAAGAGAGAAAATTCCTGCTCAAGATCATGTCTTTAAGTAGTCAGAACAAAAACTGTTTTCTCTATGGCAGTACTTAAGTGCTAAACAGCTCTCCAAACTCAAATTATTTGTAAGAAAAACAACCAACAGAACACATTTGATTTTATTTTAAGAAAAGCATTTACACTGTAGACATTAAAATTATTTACAAAACTATATTCTCTGGTTTGCTGAGAGCTGAATGCCACTGCAGCAGCCATCGTGGCAGATTCAGTGGTAGCAGCCACCTCTAAGGAGGAGTTCAAAGGAGAGGGAGGGTTTCTCCCTTCAGAATAAGGGCTTTATGCCCTCTTAATCATGGTGAAAAAGACTGGGAGGTAGCAAGGACATAATCTCAGCCTTCTGTTGATGTTTTCTGAAAGACAAAGACAGTCTCCATGTCCTGCTGGGATCGTTTTTCTGCACACAATGCCAACACAGGAAACACAGAAGGGTCCCTGTCCATGTGACATGATCTTCAGCTTGCTCCCTGGAAAGGGAAAACTTTATATAAAAGACAGGGTTGTTTTTACTTCTACCTGGATTTAGCCTTTCCATTCTTTCAACTACAACATTATCAAAGAAAAGAAGTCATATCATTGCCTCCTCTTTTTTTAATTGAAGTGCACCACCTAAACTCTCAACCTTTTTCGATTGTCTGTGCAGCAAAGATGATAATATTCAATCAATTCAGAAAAATGTAATGAAGAGTAGTTAGATTATGTAATTTTATTGAGTTTTGTCTAGGGCATGTGCTTTTCTTACAAATTAAATCTGCAGGTTGGGTCAGTGGCAGATTTTGGTATCACATCATGTAACAATGTATGTAGTATTGCTTCCTACATTACCAGTCACACCTCAGAACTCACATGAGACTCTTAGAAACTGTTAGAATGATGAAAAATCTTTCTCCAAACCTATGGACTGGCCAAACAATATAATTTGAAATATTTTCTCCACTGGAAAAATAAGGTCTTAGTGAAATATTTGGAAATGTAAACCCAAGAATTTATTTCATGTCAATATTTAATCTTTTCATCTATGTGAGCTCCTCCATACTTCATGAAAATTGTAACTGGAATTTTCACACTGCACACTTTGACTTTTGTTCCCCTACTTCACAAGGAGATAAGCTTCTGTTTCTCCCTCTTGGTTGTTGTTAGACCCTGGGGTACAGCAAAACAATTTTGAACTTATTCTCTAAAAAGAAAAAAATTTAAGATAAAAACAGCTGCTAGAGTTATAGAATTTCCTACAGAGGAAACTCCCTGTTTCCTTTGGCTTTACTGCCCACATTAAATTCTGCAGAATTCTTCCATCCCTATGTCCTGCTCTAGGCCACCTGATGTTACACCAGTCTGCACTTTGATTTTTGTTCCACCAGTAAAGATAAATTTGTAATATTTTGATGTTCCGAAAATGTAAAAAGCATCTTTAATGTTTTCAAGAAAACTCATGCTCCAGAACTGAGTTTATTGCTAATTTTGATTTTGTTGTTTATTGTTAGTTTTGATTAGCTTGGAAGCTGGTCTTGCTGTGTTACACTTTTCAACAGCTGAGACACAAAAGCTGTGCTGTGTTACATGTATATGACACAGCTTGTGGAGAAGAGAAGAAATCTGTAAATGGTGGCAAGAGACCCCTACAAGAAGAAATTATGATTGTTGGGAAGTAATTGATGTTGTAACATGGCAGGATAACATCCTACAGTGACTAGGAACTGGAAAACAAAATTGGTTTACGGTTAAGGACACTGCATGTAGGTGTTTGCAGAACTTTATTAGGACCCCAGGATTGTTCCTAAAGAAGACAATGTAGAGTGCTCAGTCAGAAACCTAAGCTCCATGTGCATTATGAATGGTCCTTGGAAAACACCAGCACCAGGGTTAATTTGACCCAATATTTGTGTATAAACTGTAGGTTTATAATCTGTACCTGAGGTAGTCGCTGTTTACCATTATTACAAGCCCTTGAGAGAAAATAGGCCCTTCCTCTCACACTCAGAGAATCAGCTGGGACAGATCAGGTAAATCACATTAAATCATTGACTTTTTTCTCTATGGACTATTAAGGCAATAACCAGTTGCAGATTTCTCCACAGGACCTATCAATCCTCTCCCTTTTCCCCACTACACCTTTTTCCATAAAAGAAGACACTGGTTGCTATCTCAAACCCCTGCTTAGTACCAAACTCTTTGTGTTGCAAACTGAGCCTGCCAAGGTCGGTTTCTTTATGTCACTCCCAGCTGTGAATCAACAAGAGCCATCCAAAGAGAATGTCTTTGATTCCACTTGAAAATCTCCTTGGAATTAAGGCTGGGGAGGCAGCACTGCTGAATGTGGTGGGGGCTGCAGCACTGCAAGGGAACCTGCTGGAAGAAACAAATCCCTGCCTGTGGTAGGAACAGAAGCTGCTTTATGGAAGCAGTTAAGGTCAAGGCTATATAAATGAAATAAGCAATGCAATTTGTTAAACACCCAGTCTTCCTTGCTTCATCTGTATCTGGCTGCAGTCAGCAGACTGATGGATAGGTGCAGTTATCCTGTGTCTGCAGCCTGGCACAGAGCTTTAAGTCACCTTAATTCATGTAATTGCAGACCTTTGGCAACAAAGGTGAAACTGCAAAAAACTTGCCACAAGTGCCCTTTTCAGATGGTATTTTTGCTGTTTTAATACCACTGCCATACTTTAACTAGATGGACATTAACTTATATCTTCTACAGTTACAGGTTCAGAACCATACAAACTACACTAGTTTGTAGTTCCAAGTAAGTGCAAATAGGTTTCTGAGTCAGTGTTTTCTGAATGAAAGGAAGTTTTTCCTCTGAATTAATAGATGCTGGACTATATCCTAAATCTGCAGTGACTGTGGTCAAAAAACTCTGTCAATCTTGAAGATCTTTGGGGAAAATTCCGAAGTAGTAAATTAATCCATAACATCGCCTGCATTTTAAAGTCTGCTGGAGAGGTGGCCAAGATTATTTAAACAATCTTTTCCCTAAAATTGAAATTCTGACTAATTCAAAGTTATCTTCAAATTTTAAACTGAATTTGCTAAATGGTTTAAGCAAAAAATTTTTAATTAAGTTCACCAAATTGGGAAGGCAAATGTTTCCTACACAGTCAGAGGACAGCTAAACCAGAATGGAGGAAAACTGTGTTTAAATCCTTTTTCTTTT
This sequence comes from Lycocorax pyrrhopterus obiensis, assembly GCA_014706295.1. NCBI lineage: Eukaryota > Metazoa > Chordata > Aves > Passeriformes > Paradisaeidae > Lycocorax > Lycocorax pyrrhopterus. Next base: position 4,596,710 of record JACSVZ010000006.1, on the reverse strand, counting down.
TTTTATGCACATCTTCCAAAAGGAGATCACAGTTTATTCTAGCTCATCTTAGTGAGCTCCCATAATATCCATCCTATATAAATGTATATGTTCTAACTGAGACCAGCCTCTGCAGCTTCCTCATAATCAGCCCTTCCTTGGTGACCAAGAGGGAAAACAGAAAATGGGAGATGTTTTGGTTTTCTTTGTTTCTCAGGGTATTTTCTGCTGCCCCAAAGTCTGGTAGTATGGACAATTTGCAGATGGTTGCAGGATTGCTGCTTGGCTTAGTCAGAAGCCAAATATACAGTATATAAAACCATAAAGGAGAATTTCTGATTCTAGACTTCTCTAACCAGAAAAGAGGTACCACTTTAAGCCTTTCTGACTTTGCTCTTTTACAGACATTTTCTATCCCGTGTTGACAGAGGATACAAGGACAATTGGAGCTTTAACCTGATCAGAAATTCTTGTTTTCAACTATCTTCAGATGTTCACCCACAAATTTCTCAAAGTCTCAGATTAGATTTAGTAAATACACATGAGTGTGTGTGTGTGTGTGTGTGTGTGTCTGCATAGAAATTCACAGAGATTGACCTGGCAGCATAAAACTTTAATATTATTTTGTACTTACTGGATCTTAGATTTCTCACTCTGCAGCCTAGAGCTGAAGATTCCTATGGCTGTACAAGAGAGTTTAGCTTTTTACCATTTTTTGAAAGCTGAAGTGTCCATTTGTATTCTTTTTTAATTCTCTGTGGACTCAGGGATCTAAAAATTATTCTAAATTTGAGCATGAAAATATCCTAGCACTTTTGTTCCTGTCCTAATTTTTGTGTGGCTCTGACAAAGCCTTGAAAGAACCTTCCTAAAATGTAAAAAGTTTTTTCAGACTTTGGTGATTACAGCTATTCCTAGCTAAGGGATTTCCATTTCACCTTAAAAGTCATGGAACGGCTCTGGCTGAAATACAGACATAATTTACTGTGTCCCAGACAAAGGGACTTTGACCACTGTGTCTGAAACCATCAGTCTTCATTCTTATGCCTTAAAAGCCTCAAGCCTGCTACCCAATTCCTCCTCATCCTCTCTGTGAGCAAGGAACCACGAGAGGGAGATGGTGCCTCAGCCAGGGTAGGGGTGGTGGTGCAATCAGTAGGACCGATTAAAACTGGGGGGTTGGGAGGGGGGGGAAGCAGCAGTTACCGAACAGGAATTCATCTGCAGCCTTCAATACTCCGTGAAAATGGCAGTGTTTTCCACAAGCAAACTTCTTTGCAAACACCAGCTCATCTAATTCTTAAAACAGTCGAGACAAGGCCATAGGGAAGTAGTGCTGGTAATTCGAGTAAACACTGAATAAAGTCAGCAACAAGGCCTACAAGCAGAAACTCTGGGACTAACTCCTCTGTCCTTATTTCCTCTTTGCCCCTTTTCTAGTTTTGCTTTCTTGCCACATAATATTCATTTGATGGTAAAAAAAGAAGACATTACAGAGCTGCCTATGGTTTTGAATAAAGTAATCCAGAAAGACAAGTGACTGATTACAACCATGCAATGCCCTGAAACTTTACTGGGATTAAGACCTGAGGGAAATTCTGCCCCTCTCCACTTTGCACTGAACTCATTGTCTGTGTTAAAAATCTCTCATTTCCTTCTGACACAAGTGTGAGAAGCCGAGGGCAATACAGAATAGGCGATGGCACTTATTGAAAAAGTTTTAAGGAGTATGCAAAGTGCTTGCTGGTGCTCAAATCGCCAGCAATTTAACATGTCTTTCTAGCAAATCATCCAAAAGTCTGAAATAATTCCCTCGCAGCCTTGCGGAAAGAACCTGTTATCCAAATTTGCTTCTCAGCGAATGGCTGTGGTTAAAGTTTGTTTAAAATGGAGAGGAAAATATTTGCCTTTTTTTTTTCTTTTTTTCTGTGGTTTTGTTGCTGCAGTGAATACAAGTATTCACGTACTGAAGTATTGTTTTTGAGGGTGTTTTCTTCCCAGGGATTCATTAAAAGTCCTTGTTAAAATGTTCCACATGCTTGGTGTGGTGCAGCAGCTGAGTACAGGACACAGTCATGTTAAAAGCTACACACCCTGGGAAATAACTTGAGTTTCACAAAAGCCAGGGCTAAGGAACAAAAGAGTTTCAGTGAAGGGTGAAAGTGAAAAGTTAACTCACATAATTAATTAATTCTGCAATCTGCTTATTATATCTACTCACACACACTGAGGCAACTGCAGGAGAAGATTTTAATGGGAAAGGGAGAGACATTTGCCACCTCCTTTGTTAGCAAAGCTGAACGTCCTCAGCTGATATCATCTGAATAATGGAGGAGCTCCTGGGCTGGGCTGGGCTGGGAGATGAGTCACTTCTGAGAGTGGACAAACACAAAAGAGGCTTCTGGCACTTGGCTGGGGCCTTGTTTTAATTATGGTTTTCAAAAAAGTCCTCAGCAATACTGTAGGAAGCCACATTGAATGAATTCTTCTTATTAAGTTATTTCTTCCTAATTTTAAGATTCTCTGGAGCAGATTTGCATCATATTTTTTCTAGCAGAGAGCTGAAGTCAATCTCCAGCAGAAGAAAATGGTATAAAATCAAGACCAAGGTAGATAAAAATTACTTCTCTGATTTCACATATCCAGCACCAAAGATGGTAACAAACCTGACAGGTTTATCTATTCAGACAGTGTCTCTTTTCCATGAACTATGTTAAAATATTATTTATAGGGAGAGACACATTCTGACTATACATTGTTACTATAATATTAGCTGGAATCCAATTAGATTAAGAATCCAATGTTTCACACACAGCACAAATGCAAAACAAGAAGTTGATCCCTGCATCTCTGAGTTCACAGCCCCGTTAAATACTCCTCTGAACCAGATTATGCTACAGGAGAGGTCAAGTCCCTCTTCTTTTTTCCTGTCCTGAAGGAAAATATCATATATTAAAGAGCAATATAGACACCAATATAAAGCATTCGTGAACTTTATCTTTCATGAAAAAGCCAAAATCTTTTTTTCTTTCTAGGAAGTGCAATTAGTTAAAATGGTACTGGCAAAACCCATTTGTTTGAAGGTAGCTTATTATTTTTATGTCACTCTACAGTGTAGCCATAGTCTGTGGATGGAAGTCATTTATCCACACAAATGAGAGTGCATTTAACTCTCAGGCACTTAACTTGCATGAGCAGCTTGTTTAAACACTGGCTGTAGTCACAGGACAGCAGCACACACTTGAAGAAGGCAGTTCAACCTAACAGAGATGAAAGTCTAAAATGGTTGGGATGAGGAATTAAATGACTGTCTTTGAGCAGACATCTTGCTTTTATACATATCACAGAATCACAGAGTCACAGAATGGTTTGGTTTGGAAGGTACCTTAAAGATCATCTAATTCCAAACCCCCTGCCATGGACAGGGACACTTTCCAAAGATAAATTTTATTAAATGAGATTAATTCTACTCTAAATGCCAGCTTTGAGAGATTGGTGCACTCTCCCATCAAGCAAGGCCAGCTCTTTTCCTGCTGACCTGAGCTGTTCCCAGGTTATCAGCTTAGCTTAAATATTGCAATACCAAAAAGAGGCACCAAAAACTTGGAAGGACAACATTTATTGATGTAGTTTTTAGAAAGTAGGAAGCTCCTTATATCTTCTGTCTTTTTCAATATTTAGTGTTCATGGGTTTCATTTCTCCTAGAAGCTTTGAAATCTAGAATTCATCTGGCTATCTATTTATAGAAGTAGTTATAGAAGGAAGGCAGAAAAGCTTGTGTGTTGCCATGACTCTAGAGTCCAGGGTTTTAAGGTAAAAATACTACGATATCGACTGGTTTTGAGCAAGGACAGCATAGCATTATGTGGTGAGAGGGATGTGGAGAATGACCTCAGGTGTTTTTGTTTTCTGTGTAAACCCAAAAGCAATCAATGACCCCTCCACAGATACAGAACACGTGTCAAGCTCTTCATTCCAGCTGTGTTGTCATTTCAGAATTATTCAAAGGTCCTGATCCTGTCAACCAACTCCCTTTTTGTAGACTTTTGCATTCATGCAAAGTTTCTGCCAAACTCAGAGGCTCTCAGCAGGCACAAAGGGAGCTGACCTTGCACACTGAACAGAGCTAAAGGTCAGGTGGGCGAGGAACACTGCCAGCCTGTGCTAGCAGTGACTTGTAAAAGACAGCTTTTACTTGTTCTAATGTGAAACACTTTTTTTTTTTTTTTTTTGATGGCTTTTGCACTGAGAACATCCTGCAGCAAGCACTGCTGTGAAGCCATCTGCAGTACAAGCTGCAGATTTTGTGTAGGCCATGGGCATGATGAGAGTGCTACCTAAAACAGCTAGGCTAAAAAGCCATTCTACAGGACCAGAAGAAGAGGCCTTTACTCACTGCAACAACAACAAAAAAATTACAGCTATTATGACCACATCAGGAGAAGGGGGACTATTAGGTCACCCCTCTGCCTTTGCTATATTTGCTCTGAAACTTGAACTATATTTCTCCCTTTTGTTCAGCCTCAGGTTTAACTTTCCAAAGGGATGGAGTCATCCTACTTACCTTCTCCCCACTGTCACAGCTTCTTTGGAAAGCCACTGCATAGGTCAAGCAGAGCTTTTGCTTTCAGGTTGATGTGTCCTTCAAATACAAAAATGTCAGTGCTTTATTGTATTTGACTCATTCCTTTTTTTTTTTTTCCTCCAAGGATTAAGTGTCAAAGCTGCTTTTAAGAATAAGGATTTAGGTCTTGTTCTAAAAGGAGAGGTGACCATAGACTTCAACAGATGCTGGATTAAGTCATCATCTTGAATCCATTCCTTTTTGTTTCCTGACAGTTAAAGTTGATATGAAATATTCTGGTGAGGCAAAGTTTGTAGGAAAAAGCAAATCAGCCTCTCTTTAGGTCTGAAATGTGAATATGTGCTCTAATAGAACAGGGAAAACACAGAGGTGGCGGAATTGAGATTTTCTTTGCTGCCAAGATTGATGCTACAGATATTCACCTAAAGGTAAGTAAGACCTTGTGTGTATGCCTACTCTCACTTTTCCACTGAACCATGAGAAACAAATCAGGAGAAAGTGATGGGAAAAGCCTAAGGACTAGCAGGGAAGGGAATGTATCTGTCACGGGGAGAGGTGAGGCTGGGCTCTGCTCTGGTTTTGCAGTCACTGAGGCAGGTAGGTGAGGTGACAGTCCCCAGTGCTCTCCTCGCAGGTAGCTCAGCTCTGACATGATGGATGGCCAGGCCACTCAGCAAGGTCAATAGAGATTTCCATAGCACAGATGGGAGAAGTGCTGTGAGACTGTTTCATTACAAAAAATGTCACACAGGGAGAAAAGAATGATTTATCCAGGTGAGAAATAATTCTGCAGCGTGATTTCTTCTACCTGACCTGAGCTTTGCTGCCAGCCTTTCAAAGCACTAGAAAAGGGAGGGCTGTGCCCAGAGCATTCAGTCTCTGAGGGCTGGGTCCTAAGGCACCTTTGTGCTTGGCAATGTATTACAATTGCCTGGGAGCTCACTAAAGCCAAAGGGACATCAGGACCAAGACATCCCTCGTGTGTCTGACCTTTTCTGCTCATTCTCTCTTCCTCAGGCAAATTGCAGGCTTTAAGGTTTGAAGGCTTTTGTCCTCATGGCACTTGGCTTGTTACACTGCCTGAGGAGACAGATAATGGTCTGTCTGTGTGGCAGAGGAGGGAAAGATGGAGAAGAAAGTGAAATGTCATGTGGAATATTCCTGCTGAACATCTGGATTTTAAGAAACACTCCCTGGGCCTCAAGCTGAGCTCTTCACTTTCAGGTGGTTGATATACCACTATTAAACAGGATGGTAGGAAGCTAGACCTGGCTGCATATCCCTTCCTACCTTCTGTCCTATATCCTATATTTATCCTATATTTATCCTATTTCTACATTCTTTTTATCCTATTTTTCTGTGTCTAAGAAAGCTTTCTCTCCAGTCATCAAGTCCATATAAATCGGTGCATGTGCGAGAAGAGAGAATAAAGGACTGGTTTGGATTTACAACCAAAAATCTCTCCTCACCCTTTAGAAGGAAGGCATAGAGAAGACCCCACACATCACTTTAAAAATGGTTAAGGAAAATCAGGATAATCACAGTCGTGTAGACAACCATTCCAAGAGGCAGGAAATGCAGAATAATTTGGGGTTTAACTTCTTCCATAGTTTCAAACAAAAGAATACATGTGGTTAATTATATACACAATTTCAGTCATTCCTAGCCTCCTTTTCTGCCTTTCCATAAAGTGTGAAACTTCATTTTTGGCTCTCTAGTACTCTACAACAGGAACACACGGGTGACAGTGAGGTGATGTTCTAGGTTAGTCCTCTCCATGACTGAAAGGAGGCTGAAAGGGCAGAAAGGACAAAACCACAGTACAAATAATTTATATATATGGATAAATATGAATACCACATGATAATTTTAAGTAGGGAGCTATCTTACAAGGGTCACAAAGCATAAGATCCTGCAGTGTGTTTTTATCATGCTAAGCTGTATCTCTAAGCTTATATCTAAATAACTAAATGACCACCTGACCTTCAAAAATACTCAGGACTCAGCAGCTGTTAATAGCATTCACCTCTTTCGGTTTCCTGTGGAATCCCTCAGCATTAAAAAAAAATATAAAATTAAAAATTGCAAACAAATGAGTAAATGAAAAATGAAGTGTGTTACTATAGTACTACTACAGTCTGCTTCTATTTTCTGAACTCTTTTTCTCTCACTTGCTTCCTTCAGAGCAGGTCTCAATTTCCAACATATGTTCCTGAAAGTTATTCTTGAAAAATGCTTTCAGGGTTAGGGACTGGGGTCATTCTGTGTCTGTGGGAGATATCAAGTCAATTAAAAACAATGTACTCTGTCCCACTTAAAAAAGGGGAAGATCATAAAAAAGAGCCCCACATTCCCACATGATAAAAAACCTGAAAGAGATTAAATAGAAGTTTGTAGGTTATGATTCCAGCTGGTCTCTGCAGTCTGTTTTTTAGATTCAGATGTTTGCTTCAGGCCTGTGACAGTCACATCTCATTATGTACTCGCACCAGTGACCATCAGGGGCAGAGACCACCCAAGAAATTCTGCTTGTTGGTTAATTATTGCCACAAGGAACCCCCAGTTCACATACCCTCTCCCACTGGTGCATTGCTTTAGCTTTCTGTAAATGCACAAAAAAAGACCTTGAGAACGATGAGAAAAGGCTTGTTTATATTTCACACAAAGAAAATGTTTTCAAAGCATGGGGCCAGACCCGAGGGGATGAGTACGGCCCCACGTGGGCGGGTATGGTTGTCAGAGGTATTGAAATATCCTGGAGTTCTGTTATTGCTGTCTAAGAAGACATAGAAGATGTCTTCTCTTCACACCTCAACTCCCAACTTGCCTTGTACTGTTGCTTCTGCCCTGCAGCAGCCATGAGAAGTCAAACATTTAGACAAGGAACAAGGTTTACAGGAGCTGCTCTGGGCTCCCATGTTGTCCTGCTGAGCAATTAACTGCCTGATTACAAATTAAGTACTCTCACACCTGCCCTGCAGGGGCAGTGTCCAGAGCAATTGCCATTAGAAAATTCCACCAGGATCCTTGAAGATGGCGATAATTTTTGTGCCAAATGTTGGTAGGAATAGTAACAGGCAGGAGCCTGAACCACCAAGTGTGAAGCCACATTTGCTCGATAATATACGAAGTTCAACGAGTTCAGGGCTGGAGTTTTGGGCCAGCTCTCCTCTGTGCTGAACAGCACAATTGCAAACAGTGTTTTCTAGGTTTCATGGTTTTTTTCTTCTCCCTCTGTGCTGGTTTTGGCTGGGGTAGAGTTAATTCCCTTCCCAGTGGTTGGTGTGGGGCTGTGTTTTGGGTTTGTGCTGAACACAGGGTTGGTGATGCAGAGACGTTTTTGTCATTGCTGAGCAGGGCTCACACAGAGCCAAGGCCAGGCTGGGGAGGGGCTGGGGGTGCCTGGGAGGGTGGGAGGGGACACAGCCAAGACAGGTGACCCCAACTGACCAAAGGGGTATTCCAGACCATGTGACCTCATGGCCAATGTGTAACATTGGGGGAAGAAGGAGGAAAGGGGATACATTCGGAGACATGGAATTTGTCTTCCCAAGTCACTCATACGTGGGATGGGGCCCTGCTCTCCTGGGGATGAATAAACACCTGCCTGTCCATAGGAAGCAGTGAAGTAATTCCTCTGTATGTGTGCACGGCTTTTGCTTTCCCTATTAAACTCTCTTTATCTCAACTCACAAGTTTTTTACTTTTTCCCCTTCTGGTTCTCTCCCCAACCCTGCTGGTGGAGTAGCAAGTGAGGGGCTGTGAGGGGCTTGGCTCCTGGCTGGGGTGAAACCACAACACCCTCTCACTGTTCTCTTTCTTCCCTTCTGTATCACCAATTCACCTTCTCTTCTCCCACTTAAGCTCTACAAACATCCTCATGTTCAGACTCATCTAATTCTATTTAATCCGTGGCTCATAAGACTCAAAAATTATACATTTATCAAATGGGGTGTAAGCAATGATGAGAAAAGTGCTGCTGTTCCACATGGCTGATTTTGTACATTGTTTCTGAGGCTCAGTCTGTCGTGTCAATGGAAGAACGAAAAAAATTTCAAGAGGAAAAAATGTGGTTTTTTTTTCCCCTATAAACTAAGGCAGGTTTGTGTAGTGAGATGAGAAACTGACTGGCTGAAAATGAAAAAAGGTAACATGTCATTTTTGTCATCCTGCAGAATTTCTTGTCACAGAATTTTGGTGATAACGAAAGAGTCACAGACACTTAAGAAGTTAACGGAATCATCAATGCAGGAAAAATCTGTCTCTGGTTAAGACAGCTCTTCTGGTCACAAAATCCCTGAGATTCAGACCTCTGAATCTTGGGAGTATCTTCCAGGAAAGTAGTACTACATTCGTTCTAGTTTCTTAGTCTTTTTTAAGAATCCACTATGGGCCATGGTCAAGGACAAGGTCCTGAGCTATTGGAGAAATGATCTGATCCCATATGGCTATTTTTAAGGGAAAATCCCACTGTTTTGAACAGGACAGATGCTTTCCAGGGAAGAAAGAAGGCATGTTATCTCTCTAGCTGTGATGTCTCTTGCACAGCTCTCCACTGGCATTTTCCAGGCCCAGAGTGAAACTGTTACATATCTGTGCAAACCTCTGGGTTTGTTCTTTGCTTGCAAACACAGTAAAGATTTATTTAAGAAAAAAGTTATTTTTTCATCTATTCTTCACATAGCTCAAGTTGTTCCACAGAATAAATTCTGAAATAAAATGTCATACCAAATTAGAAAAAAGTGGAACTTACTTTTTTATATTCTGCCCAAAAAAATATTACCATATATAGATTTGAACTATAGGCTTGATTGTATTTATATTCTATTCTTTTAGCTTGATTTGCCTCCCAGGTGGTGGTAGTCAACACCAGTTTGCATTTTGCATTGTGACACAGGCTAGAGCAAAATAATCATTAAAAACAAATGTATCCCCAGCTGTAGTGCAGAGGAAAGGCAGCTCTCCACAGCCTCTGCCTGCACTGCCAATAGCAATGTCTGTGTTCTGTAGGGAAAAACCTCACTCCTTCAAGTGGGATTCCTACTCCACCATGTGATGTAATAACTGCTCTGGCCTCTGTGCTTGGTTTAAACTAATGGTGCTCCCCAAAACTATGGAAGTAACTATCTCTGAAGGGTGTGAATCTCTCTAGACTTACTTCAGTGAGACACAGCAGCCCTTCTATTCCTGGATAAAATGGGGAGAGGATCAAATTTGGCAGTGAGGCATCCAGAGCTCAGTAAGCAGCCTATAGATTTACCTGCAGGTATAAAATAGGGCCTGATTTTATAGTGAATAAAAACCATAAATCAACAAATCATTATCCACTTGGAACAGAGAAATGGCACATATCAAAATGCACTTTAATCCTGAGCTTAAATTCTGTCTATTCAACAGCCTCTAATATAGCCTGGTCTGCTGACACAGGACAATATGCCAAAGGCATCAGTGGATTGTGATCACACAAGGAAAGTGATGAAAGAAAAGAAAATCCAGCCGGGGAGAGGCATGTCCCTTAGCAAGTGGAAAGGTAGTGACAGCCATGAAAAGTAAGAACAAGAAAAAGAGAAACACATATCTAGTCTGAGTACAAAGGGCATGCAAGGAAAAAAGCTAACACAAAAATCCAAGTTATTGTGATACCCTTCCTGCTCTCAACAGGGGAATGATTCAAAAAGCATCATAGTCAAGAAAAACACATGTAACAGAGCAATATTTTTAGTGTGTACGGGCACAGCTCTCAATACAGGAATAACAGCATGCTGCTGCTCACAGAAAAAGCACGCTTGACTCACGTTTGCTTCCTACCTTTTTGTTACAGGACGAGTTTGAAAAAGTAAGATGAAGTGGATTTTAAAATACATTAGAATTGAGGAAGAAGCACAGGCAATGAAAGCTCACATCTGTGCACTCCAAGGGCTGCCACAAGCTGTGGTACTTCAAACGGAGGGATGCGAGAGGTCAAAATTTGCCAAAGGCCAGAAGCTGTGCTACCTGATGGAAAGCCAAAAAGACTCCATCTATGGGACCGGGATAAAGATCTGTTACATTTCTGTTTCTTATTTCTCTAGTGACTGGAATGTCTCTTTTCTGTTTCTTTTTTAGACACAATGTAGCACATAATACCTCCATGATTCTATGTTCTGTTTGTCACAAATTGAAATCAGTTTTCATCTTCTACGGCTCTGGTGGGACTACTACGGTCACTAAGGAAGACAACGCTAGTCAAAGTGGTTCTTTTGTAAAATAACACTCTACAATTACTCAGCTATTTGTCTTTTTCTTTTGCCTTATGCAGGCAAAGGCAGGCAAGCCAAGAAATAGAGATAAATTGCTTCTTTAGAGCTTGGTTATTGAAGTGGATGGCGGATTGGAGGTGCTTGCCATCAAGCTGGCATCTTCTTATATCTGAAAACAATTTCTATTGAGAAATAATGTGATTTTTAGCATGCTAAAGTCTGAATTATTCTGGTTTAGCGATCACATATTCCTGATGATGTATCATTCTTACTTCTTTATTTTTAAATTTATATTCAAAAATGTTTTATTGAATTATCTTTCAAAAGAGAGGCATTAAATTTGGTAAACAAGAAACTGGATATATTTCCAAGGATAGGACAGAGAGACCATTAGGAATGCTCACGGTGGCCTTCTGCGCAGTCTGGAGAATTTTAATCCTTATCTGAACTGTTTGCAAATTGACAAGGGTGTCTTGACATTTGGTTTAAGGACCTGGCCACACCTTAGATAATGACTGCTGCATTATTTCCCTTCTTAATTGAAATTTAATTGAATACCATGCTGATAAAGCACCCAATTGATTATTTGCTTTTGTGCCATGGGTACACGTGCTCCGAGATTCTCTGGCTCACTAAGCACTTCTCCCGGCCAACAGAGCCAGTGGGACATTTTCCTTAACCCTTTTTTCATCTGTATGAAAAGGCTCTCCAGAAGCCCGTGCACCTTTTATACTCTGCTTTTTTGTTTTGTATGGTTTGGTTGGGGTTTTGTTTCTTCTTGCTTTCAAATATTACAAGTAAGAAAAGAATGTAGCTCTGGCCGCATTGTCAGGGAAGCAGCGAGAACTTAAGGACGTCTTCTCCATCTTCTCCATGGTCTAAATCAGTTATTTGGGGCCAGGAATAAAAGGGACTCATCTACAATGATGGAATTGGAGGCATCTGGTCCCTAAACTCTTTACTGAGCTGGCAAACATTCCCTACATGAAACACAGGCCTCTCAGAAGTGATTTTCAGGAGCTTGGGCGATGACTTACACATGTTTTACATGTCATACATATTCACCATGGCCAAATAATTTGTTTACCAGGGTGGTCTAAACAAGATACAGAAAAGGCAATAAAATGGCTGGAGGTATGTGGTGTTTTTCAAGATAAGAAATTAAATAAATCAGGATGCCTCAGTCTAAAAAAAGAAAAAAGAGAGACAGACTTAAGCAGAAGTTTATAAAACTGTGAACAACATGAAAGAAAATGAATAGGGAAATACTAATTCATTTACACAGATGAGTGCCCAAAGGCATTAACAAACAGCAGGTTTTAAATAAATTAACACTAAAAATGTAGAAATAATTGCCACAGAATGGTACAGAGGCCAAAAATACAGATTAATGTTTGAAAAAGAATAGCAAAATACCAGGAAAGAAGGTCCTCCAGGACCTATTAGGCATGAATATTTGGATTCAACATCTGTTTCAGAAAACCCAAGCCTCCAGATTGCCAAAATCTGAGAGTCTTCACTGAGGAGGTATTTTGCTGAGAATATCTCTGGATGTAACCTTGCTTTCTTTTAAAATATTCTCCAGAATGGGGCCGGACTTGCAAAGGAAGACACTAAGATGCCAATGCTGACATTTGTGTGTGCACTTCCACCATGTGCAGCACCAGTGCAGTCATCGCTGAAATGTGGAGGGGGATTCAGCTGCCACATTGGAGGCACTTCACTGGATGAGATAAACAACTAACTCCCCAAGCTCTGGAGAGTGTAGTTCAAACACAGGTTAGTGCTGTCTCAGATGTCCTGTGAGTACTGGCTGCCTTCCATTGATCCTTCAGGAGGGCACAGAGGCTCAATAGATCCTGTGACATGTCCATGCAGATCACTCAGGACCTATGAATTTAATCTCCTTTGGTTTAGATATTTAATTCTAGGTGTCTCAGCCTTGAAATAATCTTACTGGTCTTTGTGAGAAACAAAGCAGTGGAATGAATGATCCTTTGGTTTTATTCGCTGTGACCATTCCTATAGTTCCCTCTGTCTCCATTTTATAACGATAAAGTGGACAAAAAAGTGATTTTCCTAGGTTTTGTGTAGTATGCTATTTGGGATTAAATCTGCAGTATAAGCAATAAAGTTCTGATCCATGCAGGTATTTAAATCTTCTCAGTATCTAAATGGCCTCGTAGATGACATCCCACATTTCCTGGCTCACTACCTAAGTGGCTGGGAAAATAGTGCACACCAGCTGCAGCATAAATCCTCTGGGGGCATTGGCATTCATCAAAATCAGAGGGAGTCTGTAATTTATCTCTAAATCAAGCTCTAACTTATTATCTGATGAATAAAAAGAAAAGGAAGATGATTCTGAGTCACACGGTGGAATCAAGGCAGGGTCCTGCCTCTTGAGTAGCATAAAGTAGAGGTAGAAATCAAAGCCTTCGAATTAGATTAGATCTTAGTAAGAAATTCTTTACTGTGAGGGTTGCCCAGAGAAGCTGTAGATGCTTCCTCCATCCTGGAAGTGGCCAAGGCCAGGTTGGATGGGGCTTGGAGCAACCTGGGCTAGTGGAAGGTGTCCCTGCCCATTCCAGGGGGTTGGAATGAGATGGGATTTAGGGTTCCTTCCAACCCAAACCATTCTGTGATTCTATGAATCTGTGATCTCAGCACATAACACAAACCAACATATAAATGCAGTTCTCATCCTTTGGTTCTCGCTGTCTTCTTATTGTCTAATTATGTTTCTCTCCTACCATAGCAAAGTGTGCTTTACTTTACCACAGCATGAATGGATCTCCCTTCAAGGTTTTTCCTGCCTGACAGACTGAATCTTAAAAATTTCCAATAAAATAAACACACAAGGAGGGCAGCAACGTAAGAAAAGAATGCTGCTAGGAGGCCAGACCCTAATTTATTTGTAACTCTTTATAGTTTTGTTGACTGTAGGCAGCACTTCCCTGATTGATACCAGCTGATAATTTTATCCTTTCCATTTAGATATTAAAAGAGCTAATGGAAATACTGAACTAAAAGCCTGATCAGATAGTGGAACAATTTGCTTAATGAGCTAATTATGGCCTTACCATGACCTTCCTGGAAAAGCTGATCTGTGTTTATTATTAAAAGTATGCACATATGTGTCCTGATCAGGGCAGCAAACTGAACTAAACAGCTCAGGAGTTCTAGCTTTGCAGTGCCCAAATCCAGGTTCCTGTTGCATTTGCAGCTTCCTGCTGCATTTGGATGCTGTGGCTCCTTCAGGAGAGGTCCAGTATTCCCTGTGGAAGTACTGCTACACGCAGTATATATTTGAGGTACTCCAAAGCACACCTCAGGAGTTTCCAGGTTTGTGCCAGCCCCTGTTTAGTATTTGTGATACGTGTTGGATGTGTTGACTTCTGTACCTTCATACTTCTTGTTTCACTCAGTGCATATATGAGGAATGATTTTCATCTCTGTTGCCTCACACAGTGAATACAAACCAGGCTGCAAAGAGGAGAGGGAAAAGATATTAAAAAATGAAAAAGGCATCTGGGTATATGCACTATGGACAAACAATTTTTAAAAAGGAGTCTATCATTTTATTGGTTGCCCTCCCCAGTGACTAGCATTCACTCCCAATCTAAATTCTTTAGAATTGAGTTCTTAAAAAATCTCTGAGAAGTTGAATCCACAGGGATCCTATTAATGCTGAGCAGTTTTACTTTAATATTGAGAACAACAATAAAACTTAGACACAGGCTATAGTTATATTTGTGATACAGTAGTTTTCTATCATCTCATTACTCCAGAATGACTGGGGTTTATTTCCTTTTATTTAACAGTTTGTATATAGACTTCTTGTTTACCAGTTTATCTTCAGCCCTGTGAGGTGACTGTGTGTCACAGATGCTGTATGGAGTTTGGGAACTCATCACTTAGAGAGGCCTAGAAGAGCACAAGAATATTGGGATAACAGGATTCAACTCATGGACAGACTGAGAATACTAAAAACAAGGAGAGAATCACTGAGTGATTTCAGCTTTCCTCTCTCCCTTTTTCCAGCTCACAGACCCTCAAATACTGGGTCCAAGGCCTACCCAGTTCTGAGCTCTGACTCCCAGCATTTTACTCATTTAAATGGACAAATATGAAATGTTGTTGGGACAAAACTCTCTGTTCCTTTTTCCATACTAAGAGGGACATTGGACTTGGGCAAAATGTTCAGGATAGCAGGTGACAACTGGGTGACACTGCAGACAAAGCTGCAAGAGCAGCAGCCAAAAGCAGACCTGGTGTCAGCAGCAGCCTGGGCACAGCTAAGAGGGAGCAGAATTGCAACTGGGACTATGGTTTTGCTTCACACTCAAGAGACAGAGATATTGCAAGCAGAAAGGAGTTATTTCTGCTCCTAGCTGAATTCCCAAAACAGTCATCCATGCAGCCTGACTTCTTCCCCTATTTCTCTTGCTATTTTTATAAAGTATGCCTTGCCCAACAGTCTTCTGATTAAGCAAACAAATTAAAAAAAGAAATAGTGGCAAACTTTGCTTTCCTGATTTAGGCAGCTGCTCTCAGGAGAAGCCGATGCACTCTGGAGTTCTTCCCCCTAACTCAGGAGCTTCCTGAAATGTCCCAGTCAGGTTCCCCCCAGAGCTCTGCTTCCCAGCAGTATTAGCACTGATGAGGAACAGCAGATCTGCAGGTGACTCAGCGCAGACACAGCCTGAATTTATTCTCCGTAAGTACTTTCTTGACTCTCCAAGGAGCCTAGAGTGGCTTAGCTTTTAACTTTGCTTCTTCTAAATACCTGCCGTTGTCAGGGATGAATCCAGCTTTGCATGCATGGATTTATGGCCTCAGGAGTGGTGGGAGCTCAAACACATCCTTTTCCTTGGCATTTCCCACTGTGTAGGTGGTTTCCTTAGGAACACAGGTGCTGAGCATGGAATGGGGAGGGACCCTTGGTACCTTGGTGACATACACACTACTCAAGGTAGGAGTTTTTTGTGGAGCAGTAATGCCTGTTTCAGGGATCTGAATTAAATGTTCTCGTTCTGTCTGTGAACCTCTTAAAAACCTCAGGGAAGAAAACCCCAACCAATCAAAACAAAACAAACCAACAAACCCACAATGCACCTTCCATCTTGCCAGCATGAGATTTAGTTCAAGCACAACCTGGAAAAGAAAAATCCAAGGCTGTGAAAATTACTCCATTATTATAATGTAGTAGTTGCAGTTTCTAAAAGTTATTTTGCCCTGTTACTATGACAACTACTTCTAAACCTCCCCATCACCAGATGGATAATGGGAAAAAAAAAAAGAAAGGAGTTTACCATTAATTTTCTCCTTTTTTATCTCTGGATATTATGCAAAGTGTTATAAATATTTATAAGTATTTAACTTAATCAACAATGTCTATGAAACTGATTATTCTATTAGCAGAAGCATTCAGGTACAGAGCCTGAATGGGAGGAATCATTCTGCAAATGAGGGTGGGACAAGAAAAGTATGGAGGAGGGAGAAATTCTTCTTTCACTGTTTCCACAGCAATAAGTGATGTTGGGTTAATAACTTGGAATCCAGAAGCCTTTCCTTCTGCAAGTAAAGCAATTTCCCTACTGTCATTTTCCTTTAGTTGTACTGTGCAGGCGTCCTGTCTAGATTGCCTTGAAATGTTGGTGGGTTTGCTGTTGGAATGAATAAATATAATCAGAAAAGAAGGAAAATATTTGCAAACAATATGAACAAAAAATAATAGCATGAATCTTTTATATTTTAGCAAATTTGAAAATGAAAAACAGGGTATCCAAAATTCAGCATGGGCTAAATAAATGGTATTTTATATCTTTGCAGAGGACCAAATCGTAGATAGGTGTTAAGTGATGTCATGATTGCATGCCATCCATGTGCCCAGATATGTATTTCAGACAAATGTGCA
This sequence comes from Lycocorax pyrrhopterus obiensis, assembly GCA_014706295.1. Taxonomy (NCBI): domain Eukaryota; kingdom Metazoa; phylum Chordata; class Aves; order Passeriformes; family Paradisaeidae; genus Lycocorax; species Lycocorax pyrrhopterus. Next base: position 4,579,986 of record JACSVZ010000006.1, on the reverse strand, counting down.
GTCCTGTACCCGAAGTTCAGTAGTTTTGGGAAGGTTCCTGGACTCTCTGCATCTCTGTACTACACTAAGCCTCCTATTTCAATAAAATATAATGCTGTTCAGTAGAGGTTAAGAGGATGAATTTCAAATGAAATATAATTTCCACATCAAAGAATTCTCTTAATGCAAAACCCTATTTAAAATGCATCTAAGTGTAGCTGGTGTTTAGCTCATTGTACTGCACAGACTTTATATGCAGCCTATCAATTAGAATCTCTGGCTGCAAATATCAATATGAGATTGATACTGTGTTTGAAGAGGTAGAAAAATGATAATAGAGTTTATTACATGCCAGCTGCACTCACAAATGTATTGTCCATGTTCAGTAGATTAAATATATTTTTCAGATGACTTCCAGAATAAAAAGCAGTTGTTGGTTTGTGTCAAAACAATAAAGACTTAATTACAGTAAATGCAAAATTATTGTGAAAATATGTAGTATGAAATAAGCATTTGGGAAAAAAGTGCCTAAGCTCTAGAAATGAACAGGGAGAACTCCAAGGTGATAGGGGACAAATAAAATATAGAAGTTCACAAAATCATAGAATGCTTTGGGTTGGAAGGGAGCTTAAAGATCATCTTGTTTCAACTCCCCTGCCATGGGCAGGGACACCTTCCACTAGACCAGATTGCTCAGGGATGGGCATCCACATCTCTGGGCAAACTATTCTGGTGCCTCAGCACCCTCTGAATAAAGAATTTCTTCCTAACATCTAATTTAAATCTCTCCTCTTTTAGTTTAAAATCATTACCCCTTGTCCTATCAACATCTGTCAATGTAAAAATTTCTTCCAAAACACCCTAAGAAACCTTCTTTTCAACTTTTTTCTTATGGTGAAAGCCCTCTGATTCTTCGCCGTTTCTCGGTGACAATCATTTCCTCTTGTTGTTTGCTTTGATGTGGAAGATGTTTCTCCTCACTGAAGTTTAGGTGGATCACCATAACAAAATGACACACAAGGAAGGCATGGATTTCAGTGGGAAAATGCATATGTTTAAGAGCACAAGTCATCTCTGACTTGACCAAAGGGCTACAAGCTACGAGAGGAAAGCAAGAGGAGCTATTTCATACTCTAAGGTCAGTTACTGATACATTCTTAACATTCATTTTTGCTAACTATTTTTCCTTTAAATATGCACATCCAAATTCTCACCTATGAACCTTTCACACAAGCACTTCAACCTTTCCTGCCCTCCCTGAAAAACAGACCATCTTCCCTCTCCTGTTACTTGGCAATGTGAGGGAGCAGCTCTTAGGACCAGATCCTGAGCTTGTTCTCCCCCACGTAGCCACATGGATTTCCAACAAAAGGCAACACTCATGCAAAAAAAAAAAAAAAATTCTGGAGATAAAGACACAGATTATAAGGTTTAAAGCTGACAGAGAAACAACAGGAAGAATTGTAGAGCCACATATTCAAAAGCTTCAGGAACTCACAGGTTTGAGGAGGCGACACCACCCCCACGATTCTCTTATCTGCCCTCTTTTTAAGTGATAGCTGCAAACCTCCAGAGTACATTGTTTTCTTTTGATTGTGTTGGATTTCTTTCTACATGTTTAGCTTATCAGCTGGCCTTGTCCTGGCAAGTAGCCAACAAATAAATGTGTGATCAATACACAGGCAGGAGAAACAATAAGTCGTAGACAGTGGCTGGAATGTAGGACAAGGGGGTCGTCTCCCTGGCTCTGTCAGACATTTGTTGTACATCTTTGAACAAGAATCTTAATTTCTCATCAGCAAATACTGCTTTGCAGAGGTTACACAGTTTACCAAACCAACTGCTCTTCTAATTGGACAAAATTTGTTAAATATGCAAATTTGTAAAACTTATAAAATTGTAGAACTGCAGTGCCGGGTGTGCCCATGACCACCGGAAAAACTGGAAGCTTCCAAAAAATGGTCTGCTTTTTATTTTACTATTTTAACAATGTTGCAAGGATTTTTATCTTTTGATATCAGGCACCACCCTACCCATTTCCATGCCAGGTATGTAATTTATTTAAAAAACTTGGTGAATTTTGCAGACTAATATGAAAGAAATTCAACCTGTAGGCTGTCGGTGTTGTTAGGCTGCCCCTTTTACTGGATTTGGAATTTTGTCAGGTGTGTTTAGTGTAAGGGGATTCCTAACAAAAGCCTACTTCCACTGGCAAACCATTCTGTCTCTAGAGGTGTTCAAGAGGACTCTGGATGTGGCACTTGGGGCTGTGCTTGAGGGGACATTGTGGTGGTGCTGGCTGGACAGTTGGACTAGAAGATCTGGGAGGTCTCTTCCAACCTCCATGTTCCTTGAATTACCCTGTCCTTGGTGCAGGACCTTGAACTTGTTGAACCACACTGGGTTCTTGCAGTCCCACTGCTCAAGCTTGGCCAGGTCCCTCTGGATGGTCCCTTCCTTTGTTTGTGTCCCCTGTCCAGCTCAGCTTCCTGTCAGCTGTAAAGGTACTGGGGGTGAGCTCGATCCCACTCTCTGTGGCATTGATAACGACATTAAAGAGCCCTGGTCCCATGGCAGAGTCTGGAGGTGTCATAAACAGTAAATTTAAAATCGGCCTTTGCACCACTAATTGTTCTTCTGTGAATCACCAGTTAATTGATATAGTTAATTAATGTTGTGTTCTGCAGGTTCTAATAAAGTTGTTTATTATTTGAATGTTCTGCAGAGTTTAATAAAAGTTGTTTAATATTTGAAAGTTCAGCTAGTTAACACAAAATGTTTTAAATTTCTACCTTTAATGTGCCATTTGTATAAGTTTAAGTTTGTTGTTACAAGTACAATCGTATTTAAAAGATAAAAGTTTTATTTTAACGATATAATTTATGTTTTATCAAAAATGTAAGTTCCAGGGCCAGGCTGACTTGGCTGGGCTTCCTAACTGTCATTTTCTAAAAATAGCTTCTCATTGCCCCCTCTGGAACTGGGCTCCATGGTAACCCGGAATACTAATGAGGTACTTTCCTGCCTTTAGCAGGACAGGGTTACCTCACAGGATAACCCCACCAATCCAGCGGGACCATGGAGGCTGGGCAAGGGGAGGAGCCACCACCATATAAAATGCCCTGCACAAGGCAGGGTCTTGCTTTTCTAGCCAACTAGTTGTTAGGAAGTCCAACGCCGAGGAGCTTGGCCTCTCTCTCTCAAGAGACTTTTCTTATTTTCACTAGAGCCTCAGCTTAACTGAGACTCCCCTTGGTGCTGTACAGCTCCCTGTCTCGGGCAACCGTGCGGTGGCCCTGGTGTTTTATTCCCGCGTTCCCGGGTGTTTTCCATCTTTAATTTAAGGATCTCTTTTCTTTTCTTTGCTTTTGTTGTTGAATAAATATTTTTCATTTTGACAACAAAAGCGAGTTGTCTCTTTTTGACAGGAGGGGACACCCCTCATCTCTCACCTCCACCTGCACATGGAGCACTGACCACAGCCCCCTGGCTGTGTCCATCCGGACAACTGCTCCTGCACCAAATCACCCGGCCTTCACAGCCAGGGCTGTCCAGGCTGGAGATCAGGATGTCGCGTGGGGCTGTGTCGAGAGCCTCACAGGAACCTGGGCACAGCAGGGCCTACAAGTCTGGGAGTCCAGAGGCTGAGCCCTGTGGGCACCGCAGCTTCCAGCCAAATCCGAGTGGCTCTGCTGTTCCAGGCGTGCTGGGTGTGGCCCTTTGTGACAGAGGCGCCTTCCAAGGGCCCTTAGTGATGTGGGGCCCCATCAGCACAGAGGGACCACTGTGACACTGCCCTGACCTGCAGGGATCTCCTCCCAGCAGAGCCACTCTGCTCCCTCGCAAGGAAGCAGCTCCCTGGAGAGCTCTGCTGCAGGGGAGGACAGAGATGGCGATGGAGGAGAAGGCAGCCCCCAACTCTTGGGGCAACTGCCTTGAGCAGGGCACAGCCACAAGTTCTCAGAGCCTGAGGGCTGCCCTGCGCTGCAAGGCATCCAATGAGACACACACAGTATAAAGGAGCTGCATCACTATGCGAGTCTCCCGTGTGGCCTCCACCGGGGTGCAGAGGCCCAGCCAGCGGCCGACAGCCCAGCAGGGCCAGGAGCACAGCATGGCTGTGCCAGCTGCCCTGGGAGAGCAGGGCCCAGCACTGCCATTGCTCTGTGAGACAGAGCCTTCTCAGGAGCTGGAGACAAGGAGCCCCGTAGGCAGCCGCACATCGCAGGAGACCTATGTGGTGTACAGGAGCTGCATCCCTGTGCAAGTGTCCTGCATGGTCTCCACTGGGCTCCAGAGGCCCAGCCAGCAGCAGACAGAAGAGCAGGACAGGGCACACAGCAGGCCTGTGCCAGCTCCCCTGGGCACACTTCCAGGGACATGGTGCTGCAGGCAAGTGACAGAGCAGGACCCGGCAGTGTCCTGTGTGCAAATGGGGAGGCAAAACCTCCCTGGCACATCTCTGCCCCTGCCTGTAAAGCCTGCTGAGAATCTGAGCACCGTGTCCCAGAGGGAGCCCCCACAGGAGCTGAACACGAGGCACCCAGCCTGTGCAGAGCACACATTGCCCCTGCTCAGAGAAGCCAGCCCAGTTCTCCAGAAATTGGAGGAAATGCCCAGTGATCAGAGGGTGCTGGACTGGCTGGGAGCAAACTTCCCAAATGAAGAGGAAGACCAGAGAGCTGTCCCAAAGGGAATGTGACACTGATGAAGAGCTGTCCCAAGGAGAAGAGAACAGCAAAAAAGAGCTTTCCCACCGGAAAGACAGCAATGACAAAGAGCTGTCCCAAGGGGAAAATGACATCAGCTACAACCTCTGGGACATCCCCTTGGGCCCAGTGAAGAAGCAGCACTCTGACACTGCTGCCCAGGAGGTGCCCGGCTGTCTCAGCTCTTTGGGCCCAGGAGGTGCCTGGCTGTCTCAGCTCTTTGGGCCCTGAGGCAGCAGCACAGGAGTCGCTGACATGCCCAGCACGGCTCCAGGCACAGCCGGTGCCACGGGCTTAGAGCCAGCAGATGCTGCCCTGGCCAGAGCTGCCAAGGCAGAAGAGGAGGCCATGGCAGCTTCCATCCCATCAGAGGTATCGATGCTGGAACTAGGAATAACATCCCCATCAGCTGGAACAATGCTCGAACCAGGAGGGACATACCCATCCGCAGGATCAACGCTGGAACCAGGACTGCTGATGTCTTGTTATCTCTCTTTTTTTATCTTTTTCTTTCTGGCTTCTTTTTTTCTCTCCCTCTCTTTAACTCATCTCTTCTTCTTTCCCTTCCTTTTTCCCCCTACCCCTTTCTCCCAAACCCCCTGCCAGGTGTAGATAGGGTATCTTAGGGACTACCATAGATTCCTAAATATGTTTGCTTTTTATGTATTTTTCAAATATCCGTAGCTCTGTAAGATACTATTACACAGTTATGTAGGTCTCAGTCTTTTTCCTACTCTTTCTCTTAGATTTTAGAGCAATAAGTTAACCTTCTAACACATTCCTTAAATGCTGTTTAGTCTTTTTTTTCAAGAAGAAGTACATTTTGTTTTCTAATCAGAGTCTCAGAAGGCATAACAAGAGAATGGGGCAAAGAAGCCGGGGGGCAAAGAAGCCCTGGACCAAGTGCAATGCGACAGTTAGCAGCGACCCATGGGCCACAAACACAAAAGGATTTGGATGCCTGAAGTATGAAATTACACGTTTTAGATACCTGGCATGGACTCCACATCCCTGAGGGACTGTCTAAGTATGAAGCCCCTGAACTGGGAGACATGTAAAACCCGTCAATACAAGAGTTAAACACGGATCTCCTTGAGAAAGCATGCTTTCTTCCACCTCTGGGGCACCAGTCAGGATTTAAGGGGGATACCTCGCTCATGCAAAGCCTGGAATCCCCTCCGAGGACAGGAAAACACAACCTGTTCTGTTCTGTCTCACAGCGTCCAGCAGAGCTCTGGTTTTGGGGGTGGTGCCACTGGCCATCTGTGAGGGAACACGGAGTGCACCCAGAGTCCTGAAGACACGCTCCTTACCTCAGCCTCAGGGAATTGCCAGGAAAGGACTGTAAATATCAGGCTGGCAGCTCTGATAAGAGTGACAAAATCTTATGATTTTTTTTTTTTTTTTTGCTTTTAGACCAAAGTTTATATTATGTATTAAGGAAGAACCCTGGAAGGAAGTCATCCAAAGCCTCCCTATCCAAACAGGCAAAGACCCTGTACATGAGGCTACAAAAACATTTTCTTTTTTTACTGTATCTCTCCCCTCTCCTGAAAACTGTGTTGTATAAAACAGTGCAGCTTCACTGGAAAACATGGATCATGTCTCCAGCCCAGCCCCTCAAGATCACAGACTGAAATTGTCTTTTTTCAAGAGTAGTTATTGTACCTCAGGACAGCAAAAAAAGAAGATAATTTGAATTATTTTAAATACTGTGTATAACCACGCCTCTTAATTAGGCTGCTTTTGTGGAAGAACTTACAAATGTATCTCTTCATTCTTTTTAATATAAGCAGAGCAGATGAGAGACACATCTGCTTTCCTTGAATCTTCTTTGAAGGATGGATGTTGAGTAAAGGTCTCATCTAGGAGAACAAACTTCCAGCTGAACATTGCACTCTCTAAAAGCATTACTTCAGAGCATTGATTTTTTAACTAACGGCATCACTTCAGAAAGATAATTATAACGACATATTTAAACATATTCCTCACTGGAACACGTTGTTTGACATTTTTATACGTCTGGGTATACATGTAGCTCTTTTTAAAGAGAGAAATAGTTCTCTCATCTGGTTTTTCCTTTAACATCTTTCAGTTTGATATCCTATTGTGAGACATCCCCATAATACCAGAAAGATATCTGAAAAAACCCAGACACGAAAGGACTGTGTAATTCTGCTGCACAGCCACCAGCAGAAATTTATGAAGTTCAGAAGTATTTTAACCTTGTAACAGGAAGGAAGGTTCTTCCTTTGCTTACATTACAGAGAAATTTTGGCTTATATACAAGCAAAATCCATTGGAAAGCAGCCCCTACAGCAGAAAATAGTAGAGTCTACTTATGCAAGAGAAGAAAACAAGGGACAAGAAAGATAATATGCCCATATTAAGCTGAGACATGGAAAAAAAGGAAAGGATATGTCTGAGGCCTCCGAGGAAAACCCTCAGTGTCTATGGAGAGACACCACATATTTCGTATCATGGCACCCTAACACAGACATTGAAAATAGATCAGAAACGCCCATTTCTCCTAAATACCTATAAAGAGTCAAGGTGACTCATCTGTTGACATGCACATCAGAGCAAGAAAAAGCAGGTTAAATGATTCTTAAACCTGAAGACAACTTGATGGCCTGTGTCTCGAGGTGCCCTTGTCCCAAAGGCTTCTCCTGCTGCCTTCCAGCAGAGTCTGAGCCAGGAAAGAGTGAACCACTGTGTCAAAAGACAAGAATACCAAATCTGCATTCTATCTGAGAAAGCAGGAAAGAAGTCTCAAGCTACATCATTCTAGTCTCTTTTTTTTTCCAAAACAATTTAAGGACAAAAACATCAGTTTGGACTGTCAAGCCACAGCAGCAGAAGCTCATGTGATTTAACCTACCTAGGATGTCTTAAGTGAAAACCTGGAATTTCTGCATCATCACTGGGGCATGTAGAGAAAGACCAGGCATGCCTAAATTAAGTAATAATTCTTTTCTGACCACATTCCTGATTTCTAATTTAGGTTTAGCTGTTAGATGACTGAAAATACACTGGATCAATACCCCATCTCATTTTTACTGGGAGAAAGGAAGTAGAACAAGGCAACTCTGTTCCCTCTCCCCTTCCTACATCTTTGGTGTTGCTGAAATAAGAACGAAGTTCAATTCTAAAATGTCATGGCGGAATTGGAAGGAAGGGGAAAAATGTTTGGTTAGAAACAGCAAAGGTACCAAAAAACTACTGAGTAAGTACATAATCCATTTTACTTCCTCCATAGAAGCTAAATATTTCCAAGGGGAAAATGTTGTTCCTACTCTTTTCAATGTTACTCCGTTTCTTTTGCCAGGTGAAAGGGTATAATGGCAGTCAAAGGTGTCACCTCTATTCAGAACTCCCCTTACCAAGTGTCCCAGTCTTCATGTGAAAGTGTAGCATTACTGCCATACCAAAATAGATGAAACATGAACACATAATATAAAGAGGCAACTCCAAAATCAGAAGGAAAGTGGAGATATGAGACAGCATTCAATAAAATGAAGCAAGTAAACACACAAATTAAATAAAAGCAGAAATTTAAAAAACCCACACAATATATGACTTCTCAATTAATGATTAGAGAGCAAGTCCTATTATAATTATTTATTTTGCTAACTTTTTTTTTATTGTTTTGCATAACATTAATTATTCTGTCCTGTAGATATCCAATAGCTCTCTAAGTTTACAGACATGAGACACATGAACAAGTTCACAGCAGATAGTAAAATACCAGGTCTAGCTGCTTTACGTGGCTGCAGTTTCCAAAACATCAGAGTAAGAATTCAGCCATGCATAATCCAAAAATAAAGTAGGCAAATGAAGATTTTTCTTTTTATGATATTGCTTCTCTTGCAAATGTTCATCTCCCTGGTCATGAATACCATGATATAGTTTAAGACACAAAACGCAGCATGCATTCAAACACCTGTTTCTTACACCCAACAGTGACTCACTATTAATTTCCATGGTTAAAAAACAGCCCTGGAGGCTACAGGGATTTTCTCTATTTTAAGCCACCCTGAAGGTCTCTCACCATTTTTTCCATGTTACAAGAGCACAGAGATGTCTGAGTTTTGACCTTTAAACTCAACGTTACTTCAGCTGGGGCGTATATTGGAGTTGATGTCAGTATAGAAAAAACAGATTTTAAATGCTGTTTTGGAAGCAGCACAGGAATTCCTGTAGCTTGGGTGCAAGATTGTATTGACACAGAAAAAAGCTGTATTAATTCTGCAAGACTGATACATACATGCCTCATCCTGACTAAAATTAAAAGGAAAAAGAAATCTCTAGCACTTTCCCTATTCGGTTTTGAAGCAAAATTCATATGTGCTTTTTAATTGCTTGATTTAGAAAGTAAAGTGTTCAGTTTAATAAGAGTTGCCCCCAGGAGGTCTCTGTTTTCCTTTAATAAAGGATGGGCACAAGTTTACAAAAGGAAAACTCTTGATTGCACAAAGACCTATGTTTACCATGTAGGTGTGAGATAAGATGTAGATCTTCCAAGCAAAGAGAAAAAGGATGCAAAAGAGCATCAGCCGTCAGTTGTGAGCTCCTGAATCTGCAGTCGCAGCCTCCACATCCATCTCTTCATTTAGATCAAGGCTTTGATAATCTTGGTGTTGTGTGGAGTGTTCAGAAGAATTGATTTCATGTAACCTGTTGTGGTTTAACCCAGTAGGCAGATAAGGCCCTCACAGCCCTGGTTTGCTGCCTCCAGTAGAAAGGGAGAGAGAATTGGAAGGGTAAAAGTGAGAAAACGGGCTGAGAGAAGCACAGTTTAAGAAGTAAAAAAAAACCAAATACACAAGTAAAGAAAACATCCTGAGCACCAGGCCATATGATCTGGGATATCCCTTGGGTCAGCTGGGGTCAGTTGTCCTGGCTGTGTCCCCTCTCCACGTCTTCTACACCCCCAACTCCTTGCTGGGGTGGGGTAGGGTGAGGAGCAGAAAAGGCCTTAGCCCTGTGTAAGCTCTGCCCAGCAATAGGGAAAATACCCCTGAATTATCCACATTGTTTTGGTCACAAATCCAAACTCTAGCACCATATAGGCTGCTATGAAGAAAATTAACTTTATCCCAACCAAAAGCAGTATCCCTATGGACTTCACATCTGTGGGCTTCAGAGGTGGGGGCTTTGGCTTCAGGGCCAGCTAAAGACAGAGCCAGCTGGTTCTGTCTTCTTCCCAAACAGCATGGCATTCCCCCTGATACAGAGTATGGAGATAATACTTTCCATGATCTCTGTGAAAAACAAGATATATAAATGGCACACAGCCTATCCAAACCAGCCACCCTCTCCTGAAACAGAAATTTCTTCTCCATCTTCTTTTCCAAATAAGGGGGGAAATCTCCTTCAGTTTGGAGCTAATGATAAGGCATTTGGAACATTTTCAGCAGCACATCCCTCTCATACAGAGCTTGAAGTTTAAGTGTGACTTTGGAGAAAATGTTTTAGATAAAAAAAGATTCTTTAGAGCACAGCTATTTAAATGGCAGTTTGTTTAGGCACAGTACAGTAAGGTTGTAATCACAGTTAAAATACTCATCCGTTTCAATATACTTACCAAAGGATTGACTTTTAGGGATTTGATTACAAAACTTAATTAGGAACCCCAAAGAAACAAATGACGTCTCCAGAAACTGGGAAGGAAAAGGTCAAAGCTTAAAAAAACCAATATCTAAGCTACTTAGAATTAAGCTTGAAAGTATTACAGAATCATAGAATGAGTTGCGTTAAAGGGGACCTTAAAGATCCTTTAGTTCCACCCCCTTGCCATGGGAAGGGGCATCTTCCCCTGTCCCAGGTTGCTCCAAGCCCTGTCCAACGTAGCCTTGAACACTTTCAGGAATGAGGCATCCACAGCTTCTCTGGGCAACCTGTTTCAGGGCCTCACCACCCTCAGAAAGAAGGATTTCTTCCTAAATGTGATCTAAATCTACCCTTGTTCAGCTTAAAGCCCTTCTCCTAGAACTGGTACATATATATATATATTTATATACGTATAAACAGCTTTAACTCCTGCCAGTTTTTTAATCCTTTAAGAAATCTCAGAGCATGCTCATAGCACAAGAAAGATGTATTTTAAAGATGTTCCAGGGCTTCCTGGAACAAAGACTGGCACCTCTATTAACAAATTTCTTAAAATAATGAGGCCACCAACAGCATCTCTAAAGGACTTATGCCAGTAAAAGATGAAAGCAGCGAATATTTTTTTCTTCTCCTCAGCCTCTAAAGATAAGTTCCATCTCCAAAGTTCAGTATTATTCTCCTAATTTCTTAGTCTGTTCATCCCCTCAGCTCTTTAAGGAGAGAAGCAGTGACGAGGATACAAAGAACAAAGGTTCCTCTAAGTGGCACCAAAAACAAACAGCCAAGGAGCAGACTGCCAGTTTCCCAATTTTTGCCATTACTAAAACTTCAGTATCAAAGACAAGACAGGCAAAGCTATGAGGATTACCCCCTTAAAAAAGCTTCCCAAATTAATTCAGTTTTGTATGATTTTAATGGGAACCTGAAAAAAAAAAATTATAGTCTTAAATAGGAACAATTACTCTCGTTAAATATCAAAGTGATTTTGCATAAATATTTCCACGGAAAAAATATATTAGACTTGGTTAAATGGGAAGTATTTACATTCTTGCTATTCAATATATTGTGTATCTCAAGAGACTTTTTGCAAGATGTCTGTGTAGCAAATGAATTCGTATGCTTTGATTTCATATTTCTTTTAGTACATACCTTTTACCGTGTGCATACATTTTTAAAATTATTTTTAACAGTTTAGGTTATTTCTGATTAAAACAAAACAAACTAAACAAAAACCAAACCAAACCAAACCAGGACATATCTAGCCATGACCCATCTGGCCATTTCCAAAAATGTGTGGAATATGAATTATTTGTGATGGTCCAAAACTGAATTTTTTTCACTTTGAATATGACACCTTTAGCTTTAATTAGAAATCAGTATTAATTCCAGTAGGGAATTAAATATGAAGAATGTGTGTGTTTGACAGAAGGACGTAATTATATGGCAACTTATGAAAACCATTTTCATATTTAGTTTAATTTTTCCTTTCTCATTTTCTCTTCTTTAATAAGACAAGGATTTAGTAGTATTGTGATTGTCCTGCTTCCCCTTCATTGTCCTGCTGTTTAACATAGGGTGGGAAACTCATATTGAAAGGACAGTCTCTGAGGCAATTTCAAACTGATTCTTGCATGTTTTCAAATCCCATTGTTGCCTCATGAACAGGCCCTGCTTTATCAAATTTTCAAGGTAATATCCACGATTTCTTTGATTTGACCTTTAAAGTGTCATTGTGTCCACTGGTTCCACCATTTATTACACCAAGACTGATTCAGTCAACCAAGCCACCACAAAGTGACCTTGTTTTCACAGCTCAAAGCACCCAGCAATGCAAATTAATCACAGAAGTTTAAAAAAAAAAAAAAAAAGTTGTATTCTCTTAAAACCACATAGAACAGCGGACCAGGAGTAAAGCTCTTAACCTGGGATTTTGCCTCTAAAAAATGTTATTATTCAAAAGCGCTTGCTTCTGCTTTTTAAGAAAATGGAATATAAAAAAAATTCTGGCAAGGTTTGTTACTGATTATCTGAATAGTCCTGGCCCTGGGTGGGTATCACGCCAAGCCGATGTGGATGTGAGGATCAGGCCATTTGTTCTGAAAGGGTCTGACAGTTACCACACATTGGCTTTACCAATTACCAATGGAAATTTTCCTTAAAGGAAAGGAGGTCGCAGAGGACATCATCGTTATATCTGTGGTGACTCCACCACCTCCCAGTCACTCAGTTGCATTATTATACAAGTATCAAGCCACATAACCTTAAATTATAGCTGGCTGCAGTTCTTCAGTATCTTTGACTGTGAAAGATCCTGACTGATGAAGCTTTCTTACAAAGTTTGTATAGAATAAACAACATCCATCTCCTTCCTGTGAAAACAACAAGGAAAACCTGTGATCCATCTAAAAAAAATAAATCCTATCAAAGATTATATTCTCCTAATTACTCATTCTTTTGGTATGAAATGGTAATTTTTATTTCATGCACTCACATTTAGCTGAAGATTGTGTATGTGGAACAAAATTCCTGGGATCTATCCTACCATCAGAAAAAAATGGAGAAAGAGTTCGTAGTCCAAGACTAAATCTAATATCTCCTGTGCTTTAAAATGACTGACACCTTTTCATGCACTAATAGTGCTGCAGTGGATAGAGCTCTTTAGCAGTTCTCTTCAAAAAGGTTAGCTGTTGCTTCTTTCAGAATGAGACAGGTTTTTGTTGTTTTTTTTTTTCTTGAAATGGCCAAGATAGCAATTATTTCTGTAAAACCTCCTGTATTTTATGCACACACATTTTTTCAGTTGCTTGAGATGGACTGTCAGATGTAAGAAAGTCTGAAAACGTAATGGCTCATTAAATGATTCTACTGTTTCTAAGAACAAAGATCTTGATTCCTGTTGCTAAGCAAACCAGAGAGAAGAACCTGGTGGCTTCTGCTGGAGCAATAAGAACATACAAGGCCAAGTTGGATGGGGCTTGGATCAACCTGGTCTAGTGGAATGTGATGCTCTTTGTTGTCACTTTCACCCCAAAAACATTCTGTGATTCAGTGATACCACTATACAGTTCATAGTCATGTTTGTACATCATTTGCTCATTGCAAAAAATGCTTTTTTTTTTCCAAGATTGACCCTTCATTACAATGCTTGCATTTTGCAAGCAGAGAAAAAACTTTGTGTATTTTTTTCCCATTAATTTCTCTTGCAACTGTGAAAATGTCAAAGTTCTTTCTTGAAAGATACATTTCAATATCCCAATTACAGAAATAACAAAATATTTCCAGTAATTTTTCACTTCTACACACTTAAAATGGGAATAATCCATTTGCTGCTTAATTACTGTTAAGAAAGCAATGAATTCACACAATTTTGGAAAATAGGAAAAAAAATGTTTTGAAATATAGGAACATCCATAGCTAATAAAAATATTTTTTTTAAATTGTAGCTAATAACAATAAAAGCCCTAATAAATCCCAAACTTTTAGAAAGAATTCTGTCTACATTTTTTTTAAAGTAGAAAAAACTAAAGGTGCAAAACCAACACAAATAATTATTACTTGAAGGACATACAAAAATTTGTTTCACTCCTTGTATTCGCAAAAATAGAATTTCTAAAGCTTGTATGATGTAGGCAATGGGGAGTAAAAAGAGATCATCTCACATCAGGAAAATGGAAGAGACTGGGAAGGAACTTAAGTACACTAACTCCCTAGTAGGTGACTTTACAGATTTTGTAAAGTATGTGACTATTTATAAATTAGATTATAAAAATCTGAGTCACCACTTTCAAGACAATTACAGTGTCTTTCCAGGAAACTAATAATTTATTCAGCAGTCTGACTTAGAATCTCAGAATGGCAGAGTGGTTTGGGTTGGAAGGACATTAAAGATTATCCAGTTCCACTCCCCTGCCATGGGCAGGGACACCTTCCACTATCCCAGCTTGCTCCAAGCCCCATCCATCCTGGCCTTGGGCACTTCGAGGGATCCAGGGGCAGCCACAGCTTCTCTGGGCAACCTGTGCCAGGGCCTCCCCACCCTCACAGGGAAGAATTCCCTCCCAATATCCCATCTAACCCCACCTCCTGTCAGTTTGAAGCCATTCCCACTTTTCCTGTCACTCCAAGCCCTCATCCAATGTCACTCTTCAACTTTCTTGTCACTACTTTAGGTACAGAAAGGTGCTCAAAAGTCTCCCTGAAGCCTTCTCTTCTCCAGGCTGAACAATGCCAACTCTCTCAGCCTCACCAAACCCACTCAGCCTGACCAAATCCTTGAATACAACCTGGTAGTGTTAGAGACTGAGATTTAATACTTGTAGAATTTACTATACCATTGCATTTTCAAAAGCAAAAGTAGAAAAAATACATTTATGCTATAAAAAAACCCCAACCAGATTGTAGAATGAAGCTATATATTGATAGTCTTTAAGCTGAAACCTAAAATAAAGTTAACTCTTGCTGTGCCTTTGACAAGTTTTATGAAATTCCTAGGAAAAAGTGTAATGAAACATATTACAATGGATGACCAACATTAAACAATGCCTTAAAGGTTGTAATAATGCTGATACAGTAAGAAAAATGATATATCTCTGGAATGACGCTCAAAATGAGATATTATTCCTTTTTTTCCCTATGGCTGCCTTATTGTCCAGCCAAAAGACACAGAGAACTGCTGGTGATCTCGGATGTCGGGATGTTCATCCTTAAAAGGCTAATTCCAAAGGACATGCCCTGTCTTCATCTCTGATATCTCCGTGCTCCTGCAACATGGGAAAAATGGTGAGAGACCTTCAGGGTGGCTTAAAATAGAGAAAATTTTGTCCATTAAATTGCATTACATTAAATAAAACCCAATTACTCTCTGCTCATTTAAAGTAACATTTTTTGTTTACTTTTGTGCAAGGCTACCTGCATTCACTATGTGACAGCTGTTAGGAGGCACTGTTTCTGTGGTTATAGCCAAAAACATGGTTAGGAGGGGCTTGCAGACACTAAGAATATCTAAAAAGGCCCAGTCTGCACTATTAATATGCTGAGGAATGAGATGCCCATCAGTGGTGATTTCCATGAACTTCTGCATTCTGCCTCAAAAATCCCTGAAACTTCAGTCTAGCCTTGCTTCCTTTTGAACTTGCTGTGCATCTTAAAAATTTACCTCATCTTTCCTCTGAAATAAATCATAACGAAACATTCTAGAAAACTACAGCGTGTTCTTAAATAAAATCATAGAATATCCTGAGCTGGAAAGGACCCACAAGGATCATCCAAGTCCAACTCCTGGCCCTGCACAGGATCCCCCAAGAATCCCTGAGAGCAGGCGCATGGCCGTGAAAATTCCCACTTCCATCCCTGGATCAGTTTATTTCAACAGAAAATGGGTTTGTAAAAATCACTGTCTTCCTGTGAAACCTGTAATTCCAGCCTTGCATTGCTCAGCTGCAGTGGATGCTCTGTAATGGTTAGAAAATATTAGAATAAAAACTGCATGCCTGGAGTTTTGGGCAAAATAGGCGTCTTTCTCTCAGATTTGTTGCTTCCATGAGTTTGTGATGGGATTTATGCACACACTGAAATGCAGAAGAATGTCACAGTCCCCTGTACACAGGCAGATGATTTCATCCATCAGGCTTCAGCCTTTGATTAAAAGCTTTGGGAATTTGCAGGTGTTCAATTAGTCACCAGAGGGAGCCCATATTATGTCATAAACACAATAACGACAGAGTGAAAAGAAAATGAGGGGAGAAAACCTTTAGGGTGACAGAGTGGGAGAATCGCCCTTGTTCCCCTCTGCTCCCTGACAATCAGGCTCCAGGAGTTTGCTGCACAGTGCAGGGTGGGTTTTTTCAGCAACTTTACATTCTATAAAGTAAATTTTGAGGAGGGAGGGTGAGCACAAACTCTCTTTTTCTTAAGCTGTCGATGATTTTTTATTTAATTTGCTGGTGTGCTAAAGGATGCTGGCAAGGAATCCACTTTAGTAATACATGTTAATAAAGGTCATAAGTCAGTACAGCAAAATCCTAATTATCCCAGAGCCACTTTCATGACACCAAGTATGTCTGGATAATCACACACAATGAAAAAGAACATGAGATCTTATCTATTAATCTGTTATAAGAGGATGTTGGGATAATGCATGGTTTTATAAATGATGTTTTCACTGGGATTTCTGCTCATGACAATACCCACTATGACTTGGGAATCAGCTTTCTGTGGATTGCAAGAAGGGTTTTTTTCTTCCTATACTAACAAGTAACTCCCTCATCCCCCCAGCTTCTGTTTTCCTCCCTCACCTTATCAACAACAAAAAATATTTTACTAGAAGTGGTATTTTTTGTGAGTGTGCTATATCTCTACCAAATCACCGATTCTATTTGGATATCTTCCTGAGTTATTTACCAGGGAAATGGCCTCAGATGTATCACATTTCACTCAGCAGTATTTGCTGTTAGTAGACTCTATAGAGAATTCTCTGTTTTGCTAAAAAAGTGAAGGGGGAAAAAAAGAAAGGGAATTTAATACATTTCTGAGTCTTATTTATAGGACTACAATGGTAAAATAACTCTGCTTTGGAATCAACTGGAAGTTTTTGTATTAATATCTGTCTCTTATGGTATGGTAGACACTCCAGTCTTTAGGGGAACTCTGGCATTGTTATAGCCCATGTGAATTTTCCCACATTCACACATTAATTCTCCTGCAGACATCTACAAATGATCAGAGTATTTCAAAAGTCTTTGTTTTTCAGGAGTGATTCATTGTGAGTCGAGCTGTCTTTCTGCCTAATAGAAGCTATTGCCCTCTCTGTGCCTTCACCCTTTAATTGCAAGGCAATTAAATTCCCCACTGTTTGCAGTATCTGTGTCCAGAATGAGTCATCTTATCACATCGCCTTTTTCTCTTTTTTTTGCTTTTACTACGTGCTTAGCAAAATGTAGATTAATATTTCTCTGTCCTCATGGAGCTGGAGGTTTCTGCATTAATTGCTCTTTTTCTAACCTTTGTCCCTTAGTTGGTCAGGGCTTTCTTGCATCATTGCATGGAAAATAAAAATAAAATAAAATAAAATAAAATAAAATTTCTGTTTCTTACCACAATGCCTTAATTTTTGGAATGTATTCAATGACACCACATGAAAAGGATAAAGTATGTCTGTGACTGGTAAGTACTGATTTTAAGAAAAACTGCTCCATCTCCCACAAGGCTGGTACAGAATACCCGGCATTTAATTTTAGATAGGATCTGAAGCATTTGAAGGAACATCATTGCATACTAGGAAGAAAATGATGTGAAATGGTTTGGGTGTGATGTGTAACCCCAGCTACAGGTGCTGTCACAGAGACTGCAAACTGGCTTTGTCCGAGGCGGCTTCAGAGCACAGCTTTGGAACCTGCACTGAAGTGAAACCACGTGGCTCATTTGCCAGCGTGAACAGGCAGAGACTTTATGGCTCTGATGGTGTATTTGCAACTTGTTTGTGTTTTACTGACAGGCCTGGTGCCGGGTGTCAGAAAGATGACCAGGGAACAACCATTACATTTCCTCCTGTGCTCTGCACTTTGTGTCTTTGCATTAGAGCTGGGACACAGGAGTGTAATTGGGACTTGCACTGCCCTTACCCAAGTCAGGGGCTTTCTGCGGAGTTCGGTGAAAAGAAAATCCCCCGTTCTCAGACTCAGGTGTCTGGATTCAAATATAAAAGTACCAAAGAAGGGTCGTGTGTAGAAAAGATCTTCTCTTGTTCAGACCAGTCATTCTTCAGGAAAACTCTACACAGTCTGCTGTGTCAGGATGCAGAGTTTTCCTGGGCAGCCTCCTGCCCCGTTTCCTCTGCAATGAGATGCTCAGGGCAGCATTGTATGTGCCTTAAAATCTTCTGGCTTACTGGAGTTTGTGACCTATCTGTGTTCTGTGCAACTGTGCTGCACAAGCTCATTATTTCTGTTACAGGAGCCTCCACTTTTGCCTCAGGTTTATATAATCTTTGTGTTAGTGTATTTATTTGAAAGCTAAACATTCTTGGCCACCATGTCTGTTGGTGAATGTGATTTTTTTTGTTATTTATATAAATGTAAATACATCATAAGAACCAGCCCATCCCTGCAGCACTCTCAGCCCGTTTTGAGAAGTGCTGTCTGAGAGAGCAGTCAGATGAAGTGACATGCCAAAAGTGACATGGAAGTGTAGTGGCAGAGGCAGAAATGAAAGCTAGATTTTCTTTGCATTGTTTCTGCATTGGACCATATCACCTTTTCCAAGTGATGCCTGACTTCTGAAATATTTTCTTTTCCTAAGTTTTCTTATGTTACTCTAAGTTTTGCAAAATATAAAGGCATTGATTTATCTGAAAACAGTTGGAAACCATGTTCAAGCCTCTTTTTGATTCCTGTGCTATCATACCACCAGATCCTAAGCTGTCCCCTCCTCCCACCAAAGCTGTGGGGGGGCAGCAAGTGAGAGAAAATTGTTGTATATATTATTTCCTCTTAAATACTGTAATTAATAGAGTTTGTATATTAAAAACTCAGGCAGACTTCCACTCCCCAGTCTCATGGGTTAATGCAGTTTATGTATCTCCATTAGCAGGCTTGCTCACTCAGCAGCCTTCCACCATATTTCCCTCAGTATCAAGTATATTGCCAACATTTGCCAGGATACTACTGAATTAAGGTTATTAGCTGCCCTTGCTGTTTCTTCTAAACTTCTTTGGCTTTGGAGGCTCCTAATCAAATGCTTAAAAGTTATTTCATTGCAGCCTTCTGTGATGGTATTTGCTTCTTTTAAATGTGCTTTTCCTTTCCTGAGCAGTCAGCACATCTCCCTCTCATGGCAATATATACTCCTAAGAGTGCCAGTGGCCAAACTTTGCAGCACTTCTGAGGGTTCCACAAGGCAATAAATTGAATATAGCAGAGTATGTGAACTCCTGCAACTCCTGGCTATATATATTATAATGAAGTGGAGATGTGCTGATTATCACATAATACAGATGCATTATGTACAGAATAGGCACCAAGAGGAAAGAACGTGCTTTGGTTTTATCACTCACTATTATGAGAAGGAAAGGACCCAAGTATGTGTAATTATAAACTTCAAATGTCATGCCTCCTTCCCCTTATTCTATCATCCAGAAAAATCAGCAGATTAAGAAGGAAGCAGTGCCCTGGGTCTTGCCTATAAGCCTCACAAAATCAGGGAACAAAAAGTTCACAACTACTGCCTGCAGTAAAAGAACTTTTATATCTCAGGAGTTAAGTCCTGATTTTTGTTCTCACGGCACTTAAGAAAAGAAGAAGTATGATTAATCTAGTAAAGGATGAATACCCACTAGTGGGAAATGCAGAAAATGCAAACCAAAGTTTAAGGGACTGAATCAAGCAAAGGATCTTTCTTGACATTGACAAGAAGTCCTCAGATTTTGGTTAAACCATATCTAACTAGCCCGCAAACCTATAAACTTTGTGGCTTAGCTATTGCATTTCTGTGTCCTGCCTTTAGCATCACTTTCTAAATGGGTAAAATCATGAAGTGGTGACTTCCGGAGGGAATGGCCTTTGAGAGCTATCACTGACTTAATCTGAAAAAATGCACCAAACAATGTACTATGAACTCACTCTCCACCTCTGAATGAAATCTTTTACAGACAGGATGATTGTAAGATGTGTTCTTTTCTTATTCTACTACTCAAATTATTTCATTTTGTTCCTGAAAGAAAGTGGAAATCCCTGTCTGCACAACTCTGTGAGAGAATACTCTCCTAGTAAAGATGTGGTTCACTTGCCTACTCATTTTTAGCTGTTCACACTACTATGCTTTGTTTTCTCCTTCAATTTCTTAATATTTTGTTTCCTATCTTTGTCTTCTATTGTATTTAAAGAACCTTTTATGTTTATCTTAATATTCTTCCTCAGTACTGCTTCATTATTCCCGTTTGTACTGTCAATGCCCTCATTATAGTCCCTCTGTTTCCTCACATAAAATTCTAACAATACTGCAGATCTTTTCTTTCCTATAATTTTTTAAAGCTCTGTTTTGCTTTCATTTAACTTAAAAGACACATCAGTCATCTCCGCTGAAGTTTAATACCTGGTTTTACATAACGGCGTATTCTCCTTTTAAGCTCACTCTATCACCACTAACATTTAGTTAATTTTGTCAACCTTACCTCTCTCTAATAAGAACGGTCTCTTAATATTTTTTATTAGGAATTCTTCCCTGTGAGGGTGGGGAGGCCCTGGCACAGGTTGCCCAGAGAAGCTGTGGCTGCCCCTGGATCCCTGGAAGTGTCCAAGGCCGGGCTGGACGGGGCTTGGAGGAACCCGAGCTAGTGGAAGGTGTCCCTGCCCATGGCAGTGGGTGGAATAAGATGGTCTTGAAAGTCCCTTCCAGCCCAAACCATTCTGTGGTTCTATGGTTCTATGATTCCATGGTAAATGGTATTAAATGTGACCTTTTATAAGTTAGTTAACCTCTGTTTCTATTCAAAATGCCATCCAGCAAGTGAAAACTATAATCAATCAATCAATCAATGGGCATCATCATCATCATCACAACAACAACAATTTCTGAAATAGTCTCTAAGAGTCAAATCCTCTATCACAGCCTGTTCATATGACATTATACATGTTATCCACCTTCTGGCATCTCTTAAACATAGTGGGTTTTTTCCCTTTTGTCTCTTGATCCTTAGATGTTACAATTCATTTGCAGTAAATTTAAGTCCTCAGTCGTTACTGTGATTTTAGATCTTCGACAACATCTTGTGACCTTAGATTAAGGATGATGAATATTTTCTGTTGTGTTACTCAATAGTCAATAAATCAGCCCAAACCCTTTCTTAAAATTCTCTAACAGTACTGCAGAAACTGCGATTCATTTATCTCCCGCTTTTCCTTTTCATTACTGCCCTAGAGAATTTAAGGAAAGCTGAATGTTGATTAAGGTACAATAAATCCAACAAAACAGGATTTCTAACAGAAATTGTCAAAGATCTCAGATCTCAAAGGACAAAAATCAGCATAATTTCTCAGAAGCAGTATTGATAAATAGATTTACATTGGCTGATGGTGCAGTTCCGGGTTTTTAGTGTGGTTTGTAAGCCATGAAACACATTGCACATATGCCTTTCTACGTGTTTGCCTTATTTGCTCAGTAATTTTTGAGGCTGTTGACCAATTCCATCCAAATCTAATGGACAGTGTAGAGTCTGCAAATAAATTGACATACTATTCATCCTTCCCTTGTTTTCTTCGCCTACAAATTAAGAAGTTGGATAGAGTAGAACCACCGTATTGATTCCTCTGATAAGGATGAAGCTCAGCTCAATCCTTATTAGACAACAGAATTTGTACTTTCACATGGGACACTATGACCAGAAAAAGGGAGATTTAGCCGAAATTTGAAGCTTGCTGGGCAGCTCAGACACAAAGCAATGCAAAACCAGTCTTTATTAGTCCCATACTTTGGATAAAATTTGCAGAGTTTTATGGTCATGTCATAGTAGTATCCCTTGTCCTCGGGCATGCAATGGTCACAATTTTTAGACTTATATTTCAAAAAGTTACAGCGGCCAATGAATTTGTGAGTGCTCAGGTTCCTTGAATTCAAGCCTCAAGGAACCTGAATTGGGTGCTCAAAAAATGAACAGAAATAAATTCATAAGGAAACCAGTGACAGGACAGAAAAAAATGGTCTCAGGCTGTGCCAGAGGAGGTTCAGGTTGGACATCAGGAGGAATTTCTTCACTGAAAGGGTGGTCAGGTATTGGAAGGGGCTGCCCAGGGAGGTGGTGGAGTCCCCATCCCTGGAATTGTTCAAGGAATGACTGCATGCGGCACTCAGTGCTCTGGTCTGCTGGACAAGGTGGGGAGGGGTCAAAGGTTGGACTTGATGATGCTGGAGATGTTTTCCGAGCTAAATTACTCTGTGATTCTGTAATTATAAGGTGTAATTATGATTTTTCTCCTCTTTTAACTGAAAAATTACTGGCATATTTCATAGTCCATTTTCAACTAAGCTTTTCTGTAGCAATGTACAAAATGAGTTTTCCACACTTAAAGCATTTACAGTACTAATAAAGAGGAAAGCACATTTGATGAGAGAGCTTTGCAAAGAGTCATTGAGCACTCATCTCCAATTTGTGTTTTTGATGCTTTCCCACAGTGTTAGCAGAGGCCCTCGACAAAACTCTCAGAAGAAACACATTATTACAGCTTCATTCAACTGAAACTATGACAATTCACAGGAGCTCCATTCTGCACACAATACATGCCAGGGAAAGAAGAGCAGGAACAGAATCAGGGCTCTAGGAACACCAGCAGAGGGGAAATAATACATACAAATGTGGTGGGGTTTTGCAAGAGAAATTAATTAAAACCCATAAAACTTACAATTTGATGTCAGGAACAAAGCAGTAGTGTGGAAAATCTCTGTTCTAAGTTAGGATGAGAAGGAATGCAGTAGGACTTCTGTTTATTTTACAGTTTTCACTGAGGAGCCTTTGCTATGATGTATCATGTCAAGGTATTTCACAGCAGTGTGACATCACTCTGGGGTATGTTAATTATGTAACATTGGCACCAAGACAAAATTATGGTGGCTTTCCTCTTAATAGTACGCTGTTAATTAGAACTCTCAAGTGAGGAGGGGTTGTTGTTCCTAAAGCTTTGTTAGAGAGAGAAAATGAGTATTTGTCCTGACTGCAGGGTGCCCAATGTCTTCGCGAATAACTAATCTGGGATAATAAACACAACAGCAAAGGCAAGAGAAAGCAGGGGCATGTAGATGGTAGCATTTGACAATGCCTTGGGTCCAAGTTCTTTACAATACTGTGTGGAAGTTCTCTTTAATCCCTTTAAAGATCAAAGAATCGTTTAGGTTGGAAAAGACCTCTGAGATCTTTGAGTCCAACCATTAACCCAGCAGTGCCAAGCCACCACTAAGCCAGGTCTCTAAGTTCAGCATCTCTGTGAAAACCTGTAAAGTGAAATCTCACAAACAAACCTCTTTCCAATAGCTACATGAAGACTAGCAAATGGGATAAGTATTAAATATCCTCCCAGAGATATTTAGTTCAGCTTAGCACACACATTCGTTGTCTTGCCAGTACTTCCACCTTCAATGGTAAATTACTGTTTTCAGCAGTAAGATGCTTCCTCAGCACAAAAGTTGTTCTTCATCTTCTCCAGTCATCCAACAATTCGTGCTGTTGAATTTTTTGGAAAATGCTTCCAGCAAGTGGTGAAATTTAGCACCTGAAGGATCTGAACGAGATACTGTTGTACTGGAATTCCCTCTTCTGTATCAGCACAAGTGGTAGGAAAAGGCCCCAGCCTTTGCTGTTTCATTGCTAGCTGGCTGGTAATTCCAGATTAACTTTCTCCCATATGCTATGTAGTACAGAAGATGGTACAGAGTGTGTCTAGGGGTTGTCTTGGTTACACACCATCACGTATTCAGTGCAACAACTCACATCACTACCAAGTAGCTAAACTTATCATAGCTCCCTGCTTAAGGAGGCAGGACCTCTGCCTGGGAAGAGAGAAAAGTAAAACAAAGCATTGCAGTTCACTTAATTTTCAGGTGTAATGGTGCTTGAAAAAAGTATCTTGACTTCTAATTCTTTTGTTGTTGCTGTTATTACATTCTGGGTGTTTCATTTGTATCTTGCCTAGTCAATAGAATTATTATTATATAAGTGCAACATAATACTACTACTCATGCAGCAGCCGATACACAGTGTGTTAGTTTTATTAAAATTCAAACCTAGATGGCTGCTGAGTGTTGGAAAGTACATTACTAATATAACTGAATTGATTTTGTTGAATCTATTGAAGGTGAAAGCATTGGGCATAATTTGTCTACATTTCTGAAGAAAACCACCTACACTTGAGACTTTATCACACAACAGATCCATTTATAAAGTCAGACAGCATATAACAGAGTAAACAATGTCCTGGAAAATAGACACAAAGGTCAGTTAAAGGAAAACACGCAGAACAAAATCTGATTATGTTCAGGCTGGTACAAAATGCAGTATTAAAATAATTCTTAGTGTTGTCTTTATAAGGACTGCTCCAAAGCTTATTAATCTCAGTATTTCATGGTTTGTTCTTCCCACTTCAGTAAAGATAAGCTGCTGGATGTGTGAATTAACCTTTCAAGGTTGGTCCTGGGAGTGTTCTTCCTATAAAACACAAAAAATACATTCTTTTGACCCCCTCTATGCATCCATCAGGACTAACAGAATATAGCTTATTCCACCTTGTCATTATTCAGCACAGAGAAAAGGGACTGGATGAAATAAAATCTTTGCCAAAAAGTTTTTCAGGATCATGTAGCAAACTAGTGTGTGTTGGTGAGGTGCAAATCCAATGGAGTAATTATCCAGCAGGTATCCATGAAATATGTCTGCACTTCTGGATCAGCTGGAAGAAGAACTGACAAAGTACACTTGACTGGTAAGAATATTTCCTGCCTAGTTCATGACTATCCAGAGAAATTTGTGAAGACGTGATAGTGTCTTTTTAAAAAAGATTGTTGGAGACAACATATGTGTTATGAAAAAAAAAAATTATAAGTAGGTAAAAAAGTGTCATTTCACATTTTTGAGTTGTGTGCTGTGAATAAAAATCAGCCATCCTTGACCTATATGGCTGATGAAAAACTAAGTGGAAGGATGAATTCTGATAGAGAGATAAGATGCTGAGAAAAGAAAGGAGTAGATTGAATAATGTGTCTGGGATTGTAACTAATTCAGAAGTAAGTCATGGACTGAAGTGTAACCAAGGACTGGAATATAAATAGTTCGAGCAGAACAATGGAGTCTGGAGTGGAAGCAAAGTGACAGGGTCAGTAATGGAAGGAAATACAAATGAACTCCAAAGCAGGAAAGATGAATGGAGAAAAGGTAATTTCAGGGGTATTGCAGATCTGTGGAAACATAATAATGAGAAATGCAGCATCAACGTTAGGAAAATGCAATGTTTTCGGCCAAGATTTCATTGTGAACAGAAATTAATTTTAAGTCAGATCTTTGTCCATCCATGCAGGATCTAATGGACCTCTTAAATGCCTTAGGATAAGAGACTATATTTGTTACTCGATTAATCTCTGTATTTCATCTATGTTTCACCTCCTTGTGGCTTTGTTATTTTCCATTTTTTTAAATACTGGACTGATGTGACATTCCATAAAGAGGTTATTGCTCCTGTTATTCAGTTAGAACAACTTGGCCTTGAGGTGATGCAACAGAAAGTTCTGGAGACACAAACTAGAAGTCTTCATAATGATGAAGGATACGAATACCTCTAGTCAGTCCATTTATTTCTTTTCAATGTGTTTTTAAAAGCTTCTAAAACACTGTGATGACACTATAAAGCATGTGAGTGGGTACAGAATTGTGTCAGATAATGCTCTGACACACCCTAATGGTGTCAGGACTGAGGTCTGTGTTTCAGGTCTCCATTAAAAACCCAGATTATGTTCTCATTCTGTCAGAAGAGTTTCCTGGCAAATGTAGGAAACAGGCAAGAAAGGGCAAAAACAGTTACTCTGTGTTGTTCAAGGAGACTGTATTAGGAGCTGGATCCAGAAAGCACTGCCTTTGGATCTCAGACAAATGTGGAATTCTTTCAGGGAAAAAAGACCATGAAATCTTGCACGTACCCTGCCATTAACATCAACAATCTCCCTTCATTATGCAGAAAGACTCGATGAACTTTGTTCTCAAATCTCTTCACTTTAGGAAATGAAATAAAGTTCAGAATAAAATTATAAGTGGCAAAAGCATTTTGTCTAGTTAGGATATTCTCTTCCCCGCAAATTTTGGCTACCTTCCTATTCCCTAAAACCAGACATGTTGGAGGTCCTCAAAAAGAAATAACAAGCTGCTGTATTTTCAAGTTTTCATATGCCTTGCTTAGAAAATGACATTCTTTTGCAAAGAATAAAGTCAGGAGGATAATATCTTAAATCTTCCTCCCTGACTGCCAGCACTCCTCCAGTTTTGTAACATTTATAAAGTGTTTTGTAAATTCACTCCGCATTATAAACAGTATGTCCATATCACTTGTGTTAATCACACACTGGGATACATTAATGCCACTATAAGGCACCTCCCACTGGTCACAGGATAGAAAGTCAGGTACACCTCCACTTTTGGAATACTTTGAAAGCAGATCAAGCTTCAGAGTGGAGAGAAACCGTAGAACCAAAAGTATGTCGAGTTGGAAGGGACCCACAAGGATCATCGAATCCAACTCCTGGCCCTGCACAGGAGAATCCCAGAAATCACACCATCTGCATCTGAGAGCATTTTCCAAAATGCTGTAGTCCATGGTGTGGTTCAGAGTATGATGGTTTTTATTAGTCAAGCTCCACAGCACTTTGTAGGGTTTTTTAAACAAAAACTTCAGGTTCAAACTGGGTGGCTCAGTAGAAAGACCCCAATTATCGGAATGCTTGTATCATGAAGAACCAGGAAAAGTTGGGGGATATAAAAGATCTTTCTTCTCCTCTGAGAGGTAGGAGGCTGGATATGCTATGAAATTTAGTAATGAAATTAAATCCCATAGGACGGGCAAAGAAGAGCCTTGAAGGAGGTTGAAGGAATGCATCCAAAGCAGGAGGAGCTCTCAGACCTTTGAACGGGACCACGTTCCCTTTTACCCCTCTAGGGTTTTGTTACTCTGCCTGATATTCCTGCCTTCACAGAAAAAATGTTTTAGCAGCTCCTCTCAGTGCTTCCCTGACCATTCCCCTACCCATGTCAGGGAACACAACTGAAATAAGGATCAAGGAAAAAACAAGAGAAAAACAATCAGAGTTTGATAACATTTGTTGTCATTCTGTAGATGGCACATAACCCATAGATCCAGCACATCAAATCTGAAGTGGATTTCTGTTTGTAAATCTGTTAGGTAAAAAAAAAAATAATTTAAAATAAATATATATCCTTTTGAAAATTTCCTCTTAATATGGGACAGATTTTTAAGCCCTGAAGTAGTAAACACATCCCCTTTATAAAAATGTGCAAGAAGCTTCACACAGTTGATTTGCATAGATTTACATTGTTTGTAGAGCTATCTTCTACAGACCTCACTGAAAACACTGCCCACTAGGTATTGTTGTCTTTCTCAGAATTTTCAGGAAATTAAGCAAGTGCAGAAGATTGTGACTTTTCAGAATAATAATCCCTGCATGATT
Source organism: Lycocorax pyrrhopterus obiensis (assembly GCA_014706295.1). Lineage (NCBI taxonomy): Eukaryota > Metazoa > Chordata > Aves > Passeriformes > Paradisaeidae > Lycocorax > Lycocorax pyrrhopterus. The sequence goes on along the minus strand of JACSVZ010000006.1, from coordinate 4,552,480 downwards.
TATCATGGTGGTTTTTCACTGTATGCAGGTTTGTCCCAAGACTTTTTGAGTGTTTATTTGAACAAACACACAAACAGAGTGGATATTACTGGAAAAGTTTATTAATTTGTGCTCCTTACCTACCTCATTTTCAGCCCCATCCACTTTCCATGAACATCAAAATCAAAGATTGTGTTTGCAGTCAAGACATGTGAATAAATAAAAATATTTATTAATGAGATCAGACTGGTATTCAAGAGGTTTCCCAAGATGTAATCAGGAGACTGAAGCCCAGTTTCCAGAGTGAAGAATCACAGAAGCGCTTCTGTAACCATCCTACCTTAACCTTCCCATGTGCTTGCCTCAGTCTTTTACCTTGTAGCAGGATTTTTATTGCAGAATTCTCTTGATTTTAACTGATTTTTGCAGCCACATGCAACCTCCCAATTAAAGACATTACCTCCTATCCACATGTGCTTAGTGTACTGGTTTGAAAGCAAACCAGTGAGAGATTCCAAGTCAGAACTACAATTTAATAGGAAAATAAAACAAAATAAATGCAACAGTGCAGAAACACTGACAGAGTCAGAGTATAACCTGACACCCTGTGGGTCAGGGTGGTGGTAGCAGTCCAATTAAATGGTGGCTAAAGTCCTTGTTGGAGTGATGTATGTGGTTCTGTCAAAGCAGTGATCCTGTAGAAATATCTGGTCCTTCTCCAGTGGTGGCTGTCAAGTTCTTATCCTCTGGGAATCCTGTGGTAGATGCTGCTTGTGGTGTTCCAAACCTCAGATTATATCCAGGTAGAAATGCTTGGTTCCTCCCCCTGGGCAGAGCATCTCACAATGGGATGATGTAATTTTATGAGTCGTGCAGTGAGACTTGATGGCCCATTAGCTGAAGATATGCCCCAGAGGGAGTTACCAGGGATGTGTCATGCAAGAGATAAAGAACACTGCCCCACCTGTTTTTAACAGCTCATGAAGATGGTAATAGAGTACATACTTCTGGTTACATCTTACATTGTAACCTAAGAGACTGAGTTTTTGTGATTGTTTTGCACATTGCCAAGAAAGAGGATGGTTAAAGTATGTTCTGAGCAGAACCAATTGCAATTTACTCCAGTAGTTTATCCCACTGGCACTGGCAAACACTGCAAATGTTGAATTGGCTGGAGCGCAGCAAAGCTTATTAGAACAGAGGTAGACATGGCCTTACATGGTTCCAGACCTGACTTGAATGTCTCTATTCCGTGCTCTCAGGAATGAAAGGGGTTTGCTAACCCCACCCGGTGCTGACTGTGACAGACCTGAGCTGGCTTTGCACAGCTCCGTGTGTTTTGTCTTCATCCTGAACACCTGAGCTCTCGGTACTCCTGAAGATTTATCACTGTTGCATTAATGCAGCTGAGCTATTCCTTGACCCGAGTCATCGCTGTGAGCTATGGGACCGAAGCAGCAGGAGATTTATCCCTTCTGTTTTATTGGGTGTTTGATGTTTTGATGTTTTCAAAAGGGAGGACTCCCATTGCCCCACTCTGAAAGGGCTTTATACTCACTTGCCTGGAGCCAGCTGCTGTATTTTGATGTAGTTTCATTGAAGTCACTGGAGTTATGTCAGGAAACCAGGTTACAAGGGAAAAGATTAAATGCCACGTACTTGTTTCATATTGCTCTTGATCTTTTGTTAACATCTTATATACTATTTCCACATTTGCTTTGCTGAGGAGATGTATTCCAAGCATTTCCTTGGAACAAAAAGTTAGAGAGTTTCCTACAAATTTATATGAAATCAATGATTTTATACAGTTTCAGTTTGAATAAACATTAACAAAGGAAAAAACAAATGGCACTAAATTAATGTCACATGGGTTTTCTCCTTTATTTATTTTAAAACCCAGATGTCTGTTTAAATAAATTTTTCCTGCTCAATAAAATACTAACCACAGTTTTTTTAATTTGGTATGGTAGTGAATTGAATAGACAGTTAGTTTTCAAGGAAATAATCTATAATTTTGGAATAATATGTCAGCTCTAGACTGATTTTTTTGAGCTGTAATACTGAATTAGTACTATTTACTAAAAGGTTTTTGATCCCCTATACACTTCACCTAAGGGAAAAATTAACAAACATTGAACAAATGAACTACAATAATTTTTTTTTAATTCCTCTTGTAATTACCAGTGTTAGCCACAGAAAAGAAATATACTGAAGCATGAAATTTGGCAGCTCTCCTTCAATATGAGCAGTAAAGAAAAAACGGTTTTTAAAAGTCAATGTAAATATTAAATTAAAATGTCAATGTAAACATAAAATGAAAGAAAGGCTTTTCTGTTGGAAACATTGGATTTCTCTGTGGTCTACAAAAGTCCAACCCATCAATAGTGTAAAAGACCAATCTGGCCTTCCATCACTGCTCAAAAGTAAAAAAAATTGAAACTCTTTCAAAAGTTGGGTTTATATCATGTAGACAGTATGACTACAATGAGGACTTCAGCACAGAAAGACCTAAAAGATGGATAAAAATTGAGTGCTGTTATCCACACACAGCAGAAGGTTAACTTTACAATGCTTAATAGCATCCCCGATTGGAAGTGTGTCAGACAGAAGGGAGAGCAAGAAGAACCGAACCTCTGGGAATTCATGAACTGATTGCCCCTTGTAGCTGAGGGAAATCTATTTGCAGAAACAAATTGACCTTGCCAGCGAGATAGAGACACAGATGTTAAATGATGTAACCAGGCTCCAAATCTGCTGAATCACATGTAGCCTTTGCAGCAGTGAAGAAAGTGGTAGAGGCTATTTTTACTAGCAAAGGACATTTTTGTTGGAATAGAAGTGTCTCTATTGAATCCTCAACAGATGTCCAGTGTGAAAAATGGGTTTATTAAAAGTCTATTGTCCCACCTGTAGGAGACATGTGAGAGACTGAAATCATTAATGGCTTCAACATTGCTAAAATCATCAGAGGATTTTTGCCCACTGTAGCAAACTGCAAAGAAACAGCTGCTCATCTGTGACCACTGAAGCCACCCCTCCCCAAATGTACCTCCTTACTGGAATTTGGACTGTGATGGGAACTTGGGATAAGATAAACAAGATATTATTGTCCAATCCCAGGTCTGCAGAGAAGAATGTATCAGGCAGTGATACTGGAAGAGACTGGGATGCTGATGGCTCAATCAATCAGGGGAAGCTGCCGATGTGCAAAGTACCCGAGGGTGAGCACCCCCCACTTCAGGCTGCAGCTGGTGATGGATGAGATAAGGAAAGAGGGGAACCCTGTGAGGCAGGAACTGTCTCCTTGTCCTTATCAGTGAACTCAGCTGGGATAACTCCCCTGCCCGGGAGGTACCGGGACATTCACATGTGGCCTGAAGGTGTTCACTCTGCTGATGGGCCATGATGGGCCATAATGGGCCCAGCTGCACTGATGTGACAGGCAGCTGTATTGAATTAGAAGGTGTCAAAGACTCCAGAAGTGTCCCTGATCCACAACATCACGTCATCAGCTAAAATGCCCTGCCCCAGGGGAGGTACCTGAGTGTTCCTACCTGAATCTGAGTGAATATAAACCCAGTAGAGGTTGTATTTTAGGGAATTCCTTGGGAGCTTTTCCTTGCCGCTCAAAGGATCCAGTCTGTGACCAACACTTTGACCAAGACAGTTCAGAAACTAAGTCTTACTGTAAGGCGTGTGAACGGTGAGATCTTTGCACCTTGTCCCTTTCTTCTCTTTCTTATGCATTTTCTTAAGTGATATTTTTATGCTTTTATATTGTCATATTACTAGACATAATAACAACTAAAATGGCTGCATACCTGTTTTCCTGTGCAACTAAATTATTCTTCAATAAGCCCTACAGGTGTGTATTTACAAACACCCTTCGTTTAATGTTGTTTGACTCTAATTTGCCCCAAGGGATTTATTAAAGAGAACCTGGGTTATCACTGCCTTCTGTAGAGGGTTGTAGTAACGTGAAACGCACAAAACACAGGTGTGTTCAGGTTTTTGTGCTTTTAGAGGACTTTTTCCCAAAGCTAATAGTTCTATATGAAACTTCATGTTTCCCTGCACTTTACAACAAACCTCCTTTTGCAGGAGAAATTAGCTCACAGTACCCAAAGGATGTCTTTAGAATTTTTAGTGAACTAAGGATGTGTTGGATTGCAAAAGTTTTAGGTGAACTGTGTGTCTAGACCAGTGTGTGGAAGAGAAATCCATTGACAACTGGTAAATGGGAAGCCACTGGTGGAACCCATGCAAACACCTGGGTCTGGAAGGATATTCATGGAAATCTTGGTGTAAACTGGTCCTGTTCTATCACTCTTTCCTAGGAAGCTGGTTTAGCCACTACTGCAAATGGTTCTGGGTAGTGGGGTTTTGGTCTGGAGTGAGAGCAATTCTGATGTTTTAGGGACATCCAGACTCAGGTAACATCAGTTTTCACACAGTGGTTTATGCTGGCCTAGAAAAAAAGGTAATTCCATTGATGTGAGGCACGTTAAAGGTCAGATCTAGAGTTTGACTCTAATATTGTGTACCCAATCATTAATATGGATGTCCTGTTCACTCCTGCATCTTGTCCTAGAATTTTGCAAGTAAGGACATTCCTTGTTTGAAGGTACCTTTATTCAACATTTCTTTTTGTTTCAAACCCAAAAACCAGCTTTGACTAAAAGTAGAATGAAAGCAAAACTCAGCTGAGTCACAAATCTGGCCATTGGCTGCGACATCCCAGTTTCTCACTGTGTTTTTTGTGAAGGTCCAAGATTAGGTCAGAAAAATAGCTTGGATTAGGTAGAGCCCAGAGATGAAATTAAAAACTATGATCACTTAGGTCAGCTCCCACTGGTTAAACCTTAAGGTTCACAAACTGCATTATTTTTTGGTTTTTTATATAAATTGAAGGAATTGAATTACAAATTATTGATACTGTCAAGAAACATGATAATTCCTTATGGGGCAGACAAAAGCTGAATGTCATTGCCTGGAATAGGGTTACAGTGATGACTTCAAGGCAAGGTTGCCCTCAAATTAATTAGCTTGGGTACAAATATCAGCCTAGCTTGAGCTATGTGTAAATGTGATGTCAAAATCACCCCCCAAAAATTCATGAACATACAGGAGGTTGGTTTATCTTGTTGCACTCTCACAATCAGATAATCCTTATTAGTGACAATGAAATTTGGACAGACACTATTTAACTATTGCTGCCTTTCTTTGAGGACTTAAAGAGAAAAGTGTTCACGTGGATTTAAAGAACAGTATGTATGTAAATATGGCTACAAACTCTAATAAACTTTTACTGAATTTTCTAGCTACCATAAAAATCAAAAATGACCAAATCTCTGGAAGACTTCTCTCTTTCTGGGAAGCTAATTAAATAGATGCACCTCCCATTCTCTTTAGAACTCACTGCTTGCCATATTTTAATATTTCATTTCTAAAAGGAAAATAGAAAATTAAAAAAGCGTGTCAATGTAATGAGCTATATTTATAAACCTCATTTTTGCCAAGTGACTCAGGGCACTATAAAGACAATTAAAGTCAAATTATAATCACACAAATTGTTATGAATGCATGTTATTAACTAATTAGAGAAAATCTAACCCTCAAAATTAGACTAAAAGTAAACAAATGTGGCACCATTAAAAGCAAACAGCAGAGCAAGACAACAGGTTGTTTATCATAGTGTTGTTTCAAGAAGTTTAAAGATATTTTAATTTGTTTTTGTGATTTGTTTCACTTGTATTTTGTTGGGTTTTCTAACTTAAAAGACATAAAGCAGGTTTTTCAGACATCTCAAAATCTCATTAAATATTTATGTGCCTCAAACTTATCCACGGATGGAATAGAGAATGCTGACCCTAGGCAGCTGGGCTCTCTGCAGCATGTGCCAAAGAATAGCTTGAAAAATCCTTCTTCTTAACTGGGGAACAACTTGAAGTTGTCAGCAAGAAGGACACATTCCCTTCCAGAATTTGTGTGTGAAACTCAGGGCTGCCAGCAAATACCTCTGTCCTTTCACAACTGATATCCTGAAATTTTCTCTTCCATCTATTTTCAAAAAAAAAAAAGATTCAGACTTCATTGCTGCAATGAAGAGACTTCATAAATATTGATTTTCTTTTTTTTCTATGGAGGTAATTTGCTTTCTGGTGAGTTCTCTTCTGAGAAAAGATTGATCTGTGTTTGGACCTTTTCCAGGAAAAGGTGAGAATACAACCAAGCCTTCTATTCATTTTTACAGATGGCCACACTAATCAAGTTATGCTATTTGAAAAGAAAATGTCTGGCATTTCATATTGGGAAGAGCTTTGCATTTCTGATCTGTGTTAGATAGACTGAGCATGTTTATTGAAGTCAGGCCTTGGGGATTTAGGCAGGGGAGGAGATGCATTTCAGCCAAGTTTAGGCTTTGACAGCATCAATGTCTAACTCTAAGCTGGTCATCTGGGATCTTTCCAGTGTCAGGGGGAAGAAGTGAGAACTTTGGGTGATCGTTTTATCTGATCTACTTAAGTTTCAGCTTCATTTTTTCATTTAAATTTTTTTTCATTGCTTAATTTTTTTTCTCAAAGGGCTTGCCTGTTTATAAGGAGGTTTACCAGGCCCAGGAAAAAATAATTAGCTGATTTAATCCATGATCACTTATCGATTATTAAACAATAAATGTAAAAAAAAAAAAAAAGGATGGAAGCAGCATCAAGTCATTATGCCTTTGACTCAACCCCCAGTCAATTAAAGTTACCGTTTCTGATCAACATTTATCTTCCCTGGCCTTCAATGCTTACAGTGATGAAAATTATGTAGTTCTTTCAGGTAATCTATTAACCATTTCATGAATCCTCACCATGAGCCACTAGGAAAGTTTTCCTCTGGTTCAAAATACATCTCCCCAGATAGAATTTTAAGCCTCTTGTTTTTCAGCTGATCTAGGGTCATGGAGAAGAGGCAATTTCCTGGTCTGCAGCAACCCTTCTGTGCATTTCAGCACTATTAACATGTCATCCTTTGATCTAGTTTCTCGCTTGATAACTGGAGGCTTTCTTGTTAACAACCACAATTCAAAATATTTTGACTGCTAAGACCATTAAAAAAGAAGAGAAATAAACTTAAAATGCTATCACTGCTTTTAAAGACTGAGACTTTCAAATTTTTTTTTCCTCTTTAACTAAACTGATTTTATTAATGCCAGTTTGACAGTCTGATGTTTTACCCCAGTTGGAAACTAAGTACCATGCAACCCCTTGCTCATTTCCTCAATAAGGCCTAGTGAGATGGGAAAGAAGATCAAAGACGGGTAAAACTTGTGGATTAAAATATGAACGAATTTAATAATTGATAAAGTGAATAATTACTAATAATTTAAATAAAGTAAAATATATTAATAGAATGATAGAATATTTTGGGTTGGGAGGGACCTTCTAAAGACTATCAACCCCCTTGCTATGAGCAGGGGCAATGGAAACACAGAATCACAGAAGGGTTTGCGTTGGAAGGGACCTTAAAGGTCATCTCATTCCACCCCCTCTGCCGGGACACCTTCCACTATCCCAGGTTGCTCCAAGCCCCATCCAACCTGGGATTGGGCAGCCACAGCTTCTGGGCACCCTGTACTAGGGCATCTCCACCCTCACAGGGAACAATTTCTAAATCTAACCCCGCCCTCTCTCAGTTTGAAGCCATTCACCTTTGTCCTATCTCTACATATATATAAAAAATCTCTCCTTCACCTATATGTCTCCTTTAAGTACTGAAAGGTTGCAATAAATTCCACCTGGACTGTTCTCTTCTTCAGGCTGAACCATCCCAATTCTCCCAGCCTTTCCTCATAGGAGAGGTTCTCCATCCCTCTGATCATCAGCAGGATGAACCCAGCTCTGATTTAGAGTAAACACTACTCAGCAACAACTGAAATATCACTGTGTTATCAACAATAAGCTCGTCCTAAATCCAAAATACACCACTGTACCAGCTACTGACAAGTAAATGAACTGCATCCCAGCTGAAACCAGGACACAGTCTTTAAATATTTTAGCTTTTGTTATTTGAAAGAATAAAAAGTCAGTTAAATGGACTATAGAACAATTGTTCACAGCACAGTTTAATTTGGTCCAAAACACATACACAGAGCAGCAATAAGAAAAAAAATTCTCTCAAATCTTTCTATGTTGTTGTCTTTCATGTGACTATGACAGTGTGGGTAAAGTTTAGGCTTTTTAAATACCAGATCCCAAATATCCCCATGAGCTGGGAAGAGGAAGAGAATCAGCCATTTATTGTCTGATGACTCTCAAATTCTACTGGTTTGGGGTGGGACAGAGTTAATTTTTTTCACAGTAGCAGTGATGCATGTTTGGTCCCATGGCCAGGCACAATGCCATTTCAAATGACCCTTCCAAGGAATTGTGACATTCCTACGTCACTTTTTGTATCCTTTGATAATCAATGCACCCCTAAATGAAAAATAAATAAATAAAAAACTTGGGTCTGTTGGCTAAAGAGTGTTAAGTTAATGTTCTCCTTCACAATTCTGGCAGCCTAAAAACATTCATAGGATCAATAATGTTGTCAGAATAACAACTCAATTGCTTTTCAAAGTGTGCCCATTCTTTGGTAATCTTTCAAAATACTTTTGTTTAACCCCTGTTCTCACCTTTAAAATCACCATTTAGGCAAATCTCACTCTAGTGTCTAATTTCTTCCCTCTGATTTATCCTGGGATTCAAAAGCATATTTGGAGACATGGAGATAAGGAGGAGGAAAGATGACATCTCCCTTTAAAATGCAGCTGATTTCAGGCAAACAACTTACATTTTCACTATTTCAGTGTTAAACATACACTTCACATTAAAAGCAATCAGGCCAGAACAGGGAGAAGTAATTAAAGCCAAAAGAGATAGAGAGAAAACATTTCAGTAGCAGTTCTTTCTCTTTTCCATTTTTTCCCTCCCCTTCTTCCTCCATGGAGCCAATTTCATTTTCAGAGCCTGAAATTACGTTACAATCTCAAAGCCATTTCTCTTCTTTTTGCTGGAATACAGAGATTGCTGGTTACTGCTGTTCTAAGGGGTTTTTTTCACCCTCCGTAAAACAGAAGGCTTGCAGGAGTACTATTTTGACAGGCACTAAAAAGAAAGCAGAGACATGCTTGGTATAGAAGTGCTTTAAAATCTTGTGTGCAGTGCATTGTATTACAGCACAGTCATCTGACTGGAAGGAAAACACAAGTCCTGTCTCTGTGATAAGCTTCTCTCCAACACAGTCCTGAAGCATAAAGGGCTTAGGTCTGAGAGGGAATAAAAAGCATCTTCCTGAACAACATACGAACGAGAAGACCTTGGTCTCAGGAAATGCAGCTGAGGTGCTTGTCACAAGTCGAGCAAATGGGATCACCTCTGCATATCACTCAGATTCAAATATCAAGCACAGGTCAAAATGAAAATCATATCAAAGGTCTTCATTTAGTTGTTCATTAAGAACCCTGAAGTAAAATGCCAGTGGTGAACTTCACTGTACAGTCAGTAGTAGAGAGGGCCATAAGTTGGGACTTGGTACTGAAAAAAACCGGTGTCTCTCTGCTTTTCTTTTTGTGCAGTTCATGCTTTTATTGTAGTTCCTGGATAACCAGGACCATCCAGTCTTTTTAACTCATCATGATGAACACGAATAATTATGGCTGTGCCTGCCCTCACCTCTCAGCCTGAGAGAAAGCCCTAGTCCAACAATCATTCACATCTGCATAGGGGACCTACAAGTATGAATACAATCAGCAATTTAGAGCACAAAGGGATGTGTGGAGGTGTTCCCAGGGTGGCATAATTCTTCCTGTGATTCTTTGTTCCACTGGTGAAGTAATTTGGTCAGCTCTAAACCTGTGTCTGTAATTCTGGACATGAACTCAGATGGAGAGGCTACAGTGGCAGCCATCCACCAAACCCATCTGTAGATTCTGCCCTAGGAATGTAAGAATCTGCACTAGGAATGATTTGCACTATAAAAGATAATAATTTATATTAGATAACTTTCCTCTAATGTCTCATGGTGTATGGCATAGGTTTTGCATTTTTGGAACCAATCCACTGCTGTCAATGAATCCAATCATGTGAGGAAGACTTCAGAACTGGGATCACCTCTTGGAATTTGATTAGAATATTAGAGACTCTCAGAGCCTCCTTAAAGAGCTTAACAGAGAACTGTATTCTCTTTTTAACAATTTATAGGATGGTTTAAAAAGCAATTTTAAAAAGACTCTCATTTTCATTTAAATTCTATAGAGTTTTTACAATTATATCTATGAAACTTGGTATTTCCATTTCTATAATTTATGTACCGATCCGTAAAAGTTTATTGTAATATTCTTGCTAAATCTACCAGGCTTTTCCAGAAGGATCTGTAGCTTCCTATTTTCAGTGCATTTAATTTTGGAAGAGCTGGGGGTTTTGTTTCCTTGCTTTAAAAACACATGCAAAAAACCTGCTGTCATAAAATTCAAAGTGATCAATAAAGAGTTAAAATAATTCACAGGCTTCCTCACTCCCACATGGCTGGCAAGCAGCTTCTGCTTCAGCTGTTGGTAGACTTGCAGCAGGAATGTACGCACAGAAATTAATGGTTCTATTTGTGAAACAAGGAGGAAGATAGAAAATGTCTCCATTACACTTGATCCACCTGGGACAGCACGAGGTAAGCTGTGCACAGCACACTGTGCATCACAACTCTCATCGTAGACGAATGGCCAAAGCCTCTGGAAAGCATATGGCTTAAGCAAATTAAGAGTGTCTGGAGCTGTTTACTAATGAGGAAAAAGCAAGCAAACAAAACTGAATGTATTAGTCCATCACTAACTAAAGGGCACTGTATGACAGCAACAAAATAAACAGATAAATCAGTAAAATCCAGTAATCCTGCCAAATAAATCACAGGCTCAGTGACAATTAAACGTAGCTTACTTTGACTCATAAATAGCATCACGTCCTTACAGACTAAAAAAAGACTTTGCAAAGCTTTCCATGCAATCATGTTAGTTGAAATCACCTGTGAAGTAGCAAACAATAGATGGCATTTAATATGAGAGGGAAAATAATTTGGCAAGAAAGATCCAGAGTTGTCAAGGCTTGTTACTTTCTCAAAATACCAAGGCCAGGAAAGGCCTTTGTAACTGGACCATCAAGAGTTCCCGCAGACTGTTCAGCTGTGGTGTGAAGGAAGTTCCTGTACAAGAAGCAGACTATCCTTGTTTGACAGCTCAAGAGTACTTGCTCACGCTTTTCAGTGGATTCCTATCAACATTTCCACAATAAATCACCTCCTGTTTAGACCATCCACCAAGTCCTAGCATGAGGACTCATGGCAAGGAACATGAAAGTGCCATGCTTTAGAGATAGTAGTTTCATACTAGTACCACGAGTAAATTGAGAGTCAGACCAAGCTCTGCTGCCCCAAGTTCGTCAAAAAGGTATGGTTGGTATCATGTTTCCTCATTTTCTTTCAGTGGGGCAGCATAGGGGTTTATGTAAGCTAAGTCTAATTTACAACACTCTTGATTAACTTGGACCAAATTTAAATCTTCATAATACATCTTATATTCAAAGCAGAGAGATCCAATCCAGTCAGAGTTCAGAAAAACAGTAAAAATATTACACCTCCATGTTGTGCCTAAGACAGCTTTTTGCTACAGATGTGACTGAAAGCATCTTGTGAATGTGGTGTTTATGCATTATTCTGGTATATTCTCTTTAATGTTTGCAGAAAAATAAGGTTAATATTACTATGCATAAGCTTGGAAATGTGTCTTTTTCATCTGATGTGATTACTTGTTTCCCTTCAGCTACCAGCTCTGAGAACTATGTAATAGCAAGGCAAGAGAAGAGTTGAGTTTTGTTTTCTTTCAAGTACAGACATCTCTGTTGGTTTGGAACACAGCAGCCTTACTGGCTTAGCCCCTCCACCACAATATTTTCTCATAGATTCTTTCACAAATGTAAGTTTACCAGATTATACCCATCCTTCTACAGCACTGAAGTTGTTTCCTGAGATATGGAGCGGCAGAGTCAGAATGTTGTATTGCTTTGATTTTTCAAAAACTTGAAAACAATGGTCAATCAGAAATTTTGGCATTAATTTCTGAACCGTTCTCTTGTTGAACATATCTCTAAAGAACAATGATAAGGTCAGATTTCTTGCCAAGACATCATTTCCCAGTTGAGACAAGCATGGTAAAGACATCCTGGGAAAAAAGGAAGAGTGCTTAAGAAAAATTAATGGATACTTCCAGAATGCAGTTCTATTTCTACATAACCATGTCTGTGTCATAGCAGACTCTGATATTTTTAATTCAGTGAGATGTTACAAAGGCATGGAATTCTTTGCTGTGGTAAACCTTTCGTAACCATAAGCAGTGGAAATGAAATCTGAGGTCACGGTTAAACTGAGAGCCACAGAGTCCCTACCCTACACTGAAATTACTCTAATACTGCCCATTAGAAAGAGAAAAAAATAAAAATGAAACAAACAAATGAAAAGCAACAGAAAATTTTTCCTGACAGAAAAAAAAAATAAGAAAGGAATTTCATGGGTGAATTTTTATAAGGGATTCAGTTAAAAAGACAATTAGGTAGAATTATGCACGGAGATGCTGATAGAAAAATGCAAAACAGGAAACAGATGATTGACCCTGCACTAAATTTTAACACCAAATTTAGAAATAATTGCTGATTCTGAATGACATCTGCTTATTTGGAGTGTGGGATTTCCGGCAACAATCCAGTTCAAAAAGCAGAAATTATTGTTCTGATTACCAAGAGCGTAGGAGTGCCAGCTCTCAATACATTGCTCCAAAGTTTTTCAAGGAGTCGGGAGCCTGGATTACCAACCTTCCTCTTCAGTGCTGGACCCAGAGCCTACTTAGACTGTGAGACCCAGCAGGAAAACCACGTAAGATTTTAGACTGCATCTTTAGGAATTGCTTTTCTGGAAAAAGAAGTTCACTGCTTCTTTTAGCTATGGTACTACTGCCTCAGAACTCTAAAGAGAGGGAATTATTTGGACAGTGCCGAATTACTCAGAGAGCATACACTGCTGAGCAGAAACCGACTTGACTCCTTTTGGAAATCTTGGGGAGAATAATTATCTAATTTACAGACACTGCAGAAAATATCTGTAAAAAACGATGGTCCCTGTTAGGAACAGAATGCATCACACAGCCAGATTAAAATACAGTTAATTGTACAGAATGAGGGGGGTGTAGGGGGACAGAAATAGGATGCAATTTACAAAAGAGAAAACATGCTTTAGAGAGGCATCTCTGAAATACATCTCTAAATATAGAGTGATGATAGACAAGAAAACTAAACCCACAGATTTGAACATCTTTGTGGCTTGAAATCCATGTCCAAGCTATACAGCTGGTGCTCATCTCGAACAGGAAATGTCATTTGTAAACTTTTAGTACCATCTAATTTTAATGGCCAAATCACCACAACTGAATTGTAATCAAGTGTGTAACAGTTATTTCACTTTCTTTTGTTAAGATCACTAGTTCAGAATAACAAAGGTTGGAAAAAAATAGGGGGAAATACAGAAGTAGTCAAACAGCAACCATGTACTTCGACAAAATGGAGTGTGTATAATAGAGACATTTGATCTTCACAGGTCTTCCATACCCTAGGACAAATATCCATTTGTTTGAATATTCCCCAGTCTTACTGTCAATTAGTATTTATCCAGGTTCTGTAAAACTCTAGGATGTGACAAAACTTCCACAGCTGTGAACTGCTTCAATGCCAATGTGAGGCTTCCTAAGTGATTTTTTTTTTGTGCTTCTGGCCATGGGAATAATAACATAATTTCACAACACAGAAAGTTTCAATCTACTATCAGCAGAAAATTAAGATGCCTAGAGTGACTGCACAAGGCTTTTAAATACAAAAGTAAACAGCTGCTTCAGCCACTCTAGGCAATAGAAGCACATTTTCATTAAGGCCATCAGAGAAACACCACTGTCCTGGATAATGAGGTGAAAATTTATCTGCAGTGATCAAAGGCAAAGGTCAGCAAATGCAACAAGAAATCAAGGATTTTGCCACAGATCTTAACACAACTCTCAGTGAATGTGAGGGCTGTCCATAAGATCAACAATCTTTTAATAATAAACCAAGAGTACCAGATTATCAGTTTCATGGAGTAACAACTTTGGAAAGGGATTCTATACACAGAAGGAAAATTCACATCCCAGGTGTGTGACTACACCTTTTTTTGTAATCTGCATCTGCTCATCAACTGATACAGGTTTGAACATCTCCAGCACAAAAGTCTGGAGCATGAAAGTGGATTAATGCTACTACTGGAATGGGCTGTACTGTGTTGGAGTGTAGAATAACCACATACACTGACATATTTGGCACATCAAAGCTAGGCCTCACATAGCTGCATATCCGCTTGGAAAAGCATACACAAAGAGGGATGAACTTCACAGTTCCCAGTGGTGGAAACAGGAAAGCTACTGAGCTCCCAAAGGACCAGTGGGAAACAGATCCAGAAAATGCATCCTGATGGATGGCACCAAACAAGGAGCCCGGACACCTCTTTAAATGAGGTGTATGTTGATGACAAACATTCTGTGCTGGAAGCAGCACAGGACAAATATGATGAAGACTGTGCTGAGGAGAGACCAGAACCTAAAGAGTGAGGCACCAGAAGAGTTACAAAAAGGGAAATTCTGATTGGACATGGAGGAAAAAAGTCTTTGGTGTGATGATGGTTAAAGTTTAAATCATTCCAAGTGGTTGTGGAATTTCTGTCCTTGAAGATTTTCAGAATTTGACTGGGTAAGACCCTGAGCAAATTGATTTAACTTTGTCAGTCCTTCACTGAAAAGTCTCTTTTACTTAAGTCTTTCTATGATTGTGTTCTACCAGCCTGCCAGATCAGAACAGGCCCCACATCACAGGCTGCCTTTGAGTGCCTGTCTGCACAGCAGGGAAGTTCCCTGAAAATACACTCATTTCCTAACCTAGGGAGTATTTTCCTGAAGAGAATAACACACAAACTCTTTCCATGAAGTGTCTATTTCTCTCCATTGGCTACAGAAGTTACTAGCTTACTCATATACATCTCAGTCTGGATGTCTAAAATCAGATGAAATAAATCCCACTCCCTGTACATCCATGAACTCAGCTCTTACTTCTGCAAATTGCCACTTGCAAAGGATCATACTATACTCTTTCATCCTGTAAGATCAGTATTTTTCAAGTGCTTTTCTCTTCAATTCTGTCATAAAAATGAAAAGAAAACAGCAGTTCACTTTAATGACCAGCATAACATTACACTGTTTTGAATCCAAAAGCACATCTTTCATTTAATCATCATCCATAAAGATTTTTTTTTTTTTACTTCATCTAGAAGAGTGGGGAATTGTTAGGTTTTACTGTAAGTCTCCTGGCACCACATTTCATAAGAATAACATTAATTCTGGCACTTTTATTTGGATGAAGTAATGATATTCTGCTGAAACCTCTAAGGATGTGGCATAGCTTTCCTAATTTGGGCAGTATTTAAGTTTTGGCATGTTCAAATACCACTTTGTGAAAGTGAAACGTCACAAACTAATGCACACCTACGGATCTTACTTTACCACATATCTTATGGTGTGATTACAGTTGATTTCCATCCCCTCTAATTTTGAAACAAATGAAAATGCAGGATAAATGTAACTATTTTTGTAGTCAGGAAGACAAACTACATTGTGGGTGAATGATATTGCTGGTTCTGCAAGCACAACAGCTGCAATACAAAATATCTCGAACAGAAGAAATGGATGAGAACTTTGTGCCACTCTCGTAGAGTACTGTAGAATATTGGTGCTTGGGATGCTGATGGAGAGAGTTAACAGACATGCTAAATTATGATCCACTCACTTCCCAATAAAAGTCGTGGAGAAGACTGTAAACTCTGCAGTATCCTTAGACTTGAATCTGCATCACCAGTGATACTCACTACATGTTTGCAAAAGTGAAAATTCTCTTAAATGTGTGCATATAAAGATTGCAAGTCACTGCATCACTTTTCATTTGTGCTCTGTTCTCTCACGGGTTCAGGTGGGGTGTTTCACCCTTCTCAGGGATCTTGTATCTTTGCTCAAAGTTGTTCAGATATCCTGATTCCCAGTATTGTATCTAAAGCTAAATGCTTATCCAGCTTTTTTTTTTCTTTGATATTAGGGAGACTATGGAAACCTAATTTCAGGCGGATTACTGCATCTCCAGCCTTCTCGAAGATGTTCAAGCATAAATGGTGAGATCCTGCTTTTGTAGAAGAAGGAGCTGTCATCTTCTCTCATCTTTTTGGTCTAAAATATTTTGGAAAGGTGATTTGGGTACTCTGTACAATAGCAACAGTGACTATCTTGTTCCTTCCTTTTCACAGTTTTAGTAAAGAACAGTAAAGATACATTTTGTTTCCAGTACTAGCCATTAGATATGTTCAAAGACTACAGAGATGAACATTCAAACAATGAACATTCAAAAGAATTACCACAGATTTTACTGATTTTTGGAAAGGAGTGCTGTGCTGATGGTCACGTGAAGTTTCCCAACCAAACACCAAGGGCAGAAGTTGAAATGGAAATGATTTCTATTCCTTTCAGGAAAATATACCAATAATGACCCATAGTCTTCTGCAAACGTTAAATACCATTAGTAAAATATCTGAATTATGCTTATAGTTGCTAAACACTGGGAGAGAGAACATGCATGTTATGTTTATGGAAAACGTATGTCTTATGTTTTCCAAGACTAAAGAAAAGTGTGTGATCAGAGCACAAAAGTAAACTGCAGCTGCTAACACTCCTTCTGGCCAAGAATTCTGCTGCAGTCTACAATCACCATTTTTTGGTTAAAACAATAATCTGTATTCTGCTTCTTTGGCTGATAATCATCAGAAACATGAATTTAGTACAGCAGATGTAGATGCAAGATTCCCTGGGAGAGCTATTCCATTCAGCCCAAGGATATTTTCCTAAAGGTATTTCAGGCTAATAACTTAAGTATCAGTGTTTAAATGGAGGCAGTATGAGAAAAAGGTCACATATGAGCATTTCCTGAGAGCATTATTTCTTACTAACACTAAAGATTAGTAGCATATAAAAGTTGATATTTTATCCCCAGCCAGTACAAAGCTGAGCCCTTAAAAGTCTTTTAGTGTCCTTGTTTGCACCACTAATCAGCTGGACTACATTGTCATGTCAAGAACATCTGCGTAACTCTTTTACTAGTCTGGATTAAATTTTGATTTTTAAAGATTAATAAAGTGAGCTACTGCCTTCTGAACTGTCTCAAGTGGCCTTGTGTGTGGTCCATATGGTTATACTGAGTTATTTTTTAAAGGTTCAGAAAGACAAGCAACATGAATTGGACAACCACACAAAGCTGCAGTGAATGTTGGTGGTCCAATGTTTTTCTCAATTTATGTATATTTGACAAAAGAATCAGGAAAATTAGGCAAGATATATTAGTTCTTCATCTTCATCCACTGACTTTACTTCACAGGACAGATTAAAAGTCCTTAACACAGTTTACAAACTCTTATGATATTATTTACTTCAATTTAAATAAATATAAGCAACAGCAAATGAGTATCTACAAAATACAGCAGAAGTTATATATATATATATATATATATAAAATGCAAAGGTTCAGGGAAGGAAACTTTCTGAAGAAGAGAGAATCCTTTATGACCAGATGGAGGTATCATAATGCTCATACTGCCTCTTAGTCTATGAATTCACAGACACCAGGGATCACCTGTCTTTACCACACACACACCTACACCTGAGTACTGAAGGTTGGACTTGATCTTGGAGGTCTTTTCCAGGCTTAATGGTTCTGTGATTCCGGTCCATGTTAAAAGGCTAATTCTGACTCCCTTCAGGAGCCTCCTGAACTATTTGCACCCCTCCACACTCTCCTTTCAGTAAGTGGAAGGACAGAAGCTCCAGTTCCATGGATTTCATCCTGTACTCCACCCTGACCATGTCTGTAACACACCCTGCACAAAGCTGCCCTGGCCTCTCCTCTAATCCTGACCCAAAGCTCTCCATCAGGCTGTTGCCCAGTCTGTGGAACAGCTCCACACACCTGAGCAGCTCTTTCTCATGGAGGGTAACATTCTGCTTTGTGTTCCTTGCCAGCCTTTCCTGCAGAGCCTGTATCTGTCTGTCAGCACAGATCTCCAGGCGAACCAGCCATCACTCCATCCTGAGTAATCCAGTTCTGCAGCCACAGCAGGAGACCTGGTTCCTTATTTCCCAGGCTGTATGGACCTCTGAACAGACACTCCTATGCCCATTTTTGACCAGGTTCACACCGCCCAGGACTTTTATTACTCTGTCTCATGCACTTACTACCTTATTCTATTCTATTGGATGCTAGGAAGCCAGGACTTTGATGCAAGACTGACTAGAACATTTCATCTTAAAAAGTATGTAAAAACCATCAGAAGCAGACTTGAAAAAAATAGTTTGAGAGCAAAAACAAATATAAGACTTTCTGAAGTGGAAGAAACTAAAGAAACAGTAGAATAGAAATAAAAATTATTAATTCCACCTGTGCACTGTGTCTTTGCAAGTGCAAATTTCTTTCGTTTAAGCTTGGTGTCAGGCCAATCTCTTTTCAATGGAATCCAGAACTGCAATAAAAGTCATCTCCAGTCACTCAGAAAAAAATATTTTCTGCTACACAAGGTCTGCTTATGTGTCCGTTCCACCCTTCTCAGCGTTTTCTGATCTCCGCTGTGCTGTAGGTTATGCATCTCCTGCTGTTCTCTGCCCACCTCTGCACTGCACAAACTCCTCCTCCTCCAACCTGGTTGCTGTCTGGGAAAAGCTAGTCCCAGCCTTCCTCCAGAGAGTTTCCCCAACGGGAAGCCCTCTGAGCAGAAACTGCCACCCCGGCACTGAGCCATAACCACTTAAATCAGCACCAAGTGCCTCCAGTATCTGTGGACAAGTCAAACAGCTGTAAAACCTCTCATGGATATTCTGGAAGGAATCAGGTTTATTGTGTTATACCTCTCTCTGACACACTCAGTGAGCACACATACCTGTGTGGAGGACTCCTGAAAATCCCTTATCCCTCACAGCACCACTTCAAAGCTCCTTTTTTTAATGGGATTCCAGCTGTGTAGGACTGAAGCTTCCCCTTCCACTAACACGGATTTACACGATCACAGTGGATCAGAATTTGCCCTGAGAACTTATTTAAAAGAATAAATGTATTTAATTTTAAATTTAATAAAAATAATAGGTTGATTTGACACAGAGAGAGAGTGACAGAAGGAACAGCAAGGACCACCTAGATATTTTTTTTTTAAAAATAATAAAAATACACAGTTAAGTTCACAGCTTAATTCCTAGCTAAGCAATACATCATCCTATTTCTCTTCAAACCCCTAAGGTCCTGGCCTGAAAAGCTTTAAGGATTGTACCCCAAACAGTACAGATAAGCTCTTATCAGATAAGCACATACCAGCAAAAATCATCAGAACATATGGATACTCTATTTTTAGAGGAGAAATACACAACTTCACATGGAAACTGTGTACAACTAAATCTGATAGAAATATACACCCCAAGAAAATCTTACTGATAGAGACATCTGCGTACACTCAGCATAGCCATATCCACATGGAGCTAGATTCACCTTTGAGGGGGATTACCCTCCAGTTCCACCTTCTGGTGTTTTCAGATCTGGCACATAAGATGCTCATCCTGTTTCTTCGATGAGTATCTTGAGATAAGGATCTTCACTGAGCTGGTTCTAATGCAAGTAAAAGGTTATAAAAGCAGTGTGTGCCTCCCAAGGGATGAAAACAAGACAGGTGTCACTCACCTTTCCACTAACACCACCTGTCTGCAACTATCTTTTCCCACATCTTTTCTGTTTCTCACCACTTTTGTCAGTGATGTCCAGAAACAGAAACACTTATTCAGGACAGATGAGGCATTTGAATGAGGTTCCTGAGCATTGAAACAAGAGCAGGTGATGGCAATCCCAGCTAAATCAATACAACATGTTTTCCCACAGCTTTTTCAATGGTGTTTGTATTTAAGTCACAACTGTCCCAGGAAGTCCTGAGGCATTTAAAGCAGGTCCATTCTAGCACCTCATCCTACCTGTCAGTCATAAATGGGCTCGGTTTTAGGACAAACTCCATTCTGATAAGATTTCTTGCTACTGTTCATGTAAGATTGAGTAATTTCAGAGATGTTACACCAATATAAACAGACCACAGATTCACTGAAGCAAGGTAAGTGTTAAGTAACTACCAAAGCAAGATAACCAATTTCAAGGCAATAAAATCCTATAATTTAGGAATATTCACCAAGCTCTCTTGAGGAAAGGAACACCATTTTAGGCAACGAGAGGCAAGCAAAGAAGCAAGAGCTACACACACTGATGCATAATTTGAAATCTTTTAGAAAGAGCAACAAACACTTAGAATTCAAGTGTTGCACCCAGCCAGGGATCTGTTCCTACACATCTCTTGCCACAGTCATTCACAGAGCAGCTGTTTCAAAACTTTACTAATAAACATCATTGCTTCACACGAAACTGTTCACAGTCCAGAACCATCTCTTCATAATTAGGATCCCGCTTCAGTCTTTCCCCAGATAACTGGGCTACCATTTCAGAAGCCAAACATACTGAAGGGTAGAGCCTCTTAAAAAAGCAGTGGCTATTAGAAGAGCTAGAGGAAAGGTGAGGCACTATACTGCCACCTGAATAACACTCTATTACACAACCTGAAAAGTCTATTTTGTTTCTGGTCCTGCCTCAAGGCTGAAATCTGTCACAGATGTCTTTAGGCAGCGCTGCCAGAGCTCTGAGTGCCCTGCGCAGCCTCGGCTGGGACCTCCATACATCCACAAGCTCCCTTTGTCCAGGCACTGATTTTAAGCTCAGCACTTGGTTCCAGCATTTTTTTGAGCTCTCCTGTGTGTGTGTAATGCTTGATTCTGTGCTGATCTGACCCTGCTTGCCTGCTCTTCTGCTGGGATCTCAGACCTGCCTTGTTGCTGGGGGATTACTTCTGAATCATTAGCTTGTTGGCAAGCCCTGATTGTTCAGTGGATCTGTTCCTCTTGTTCAGGTACTCAAATGATATTTAATTCAGCTTCTATAGGATAGAAGTGCACAGCAAATAGAAAACATAATAGGTATCTCTTAGCTGCTGGTGGTTTAGATGTCCCAGATTGTCTGTGCCATGGTCTCTTCCCCAGGGTTGGTGCAGAACTGTGATCAGCTGTACAGTCAGGTTGTTTAATGTTGCCAAATTCCTGCAAGAGATGTTGGTAAGAAAAAAATAGGTGTGGAGGAGGCCTTGAGCAACCAGGTCTAGTGGAAGGTTCCCTGCCCATGGAGGGGGTTGGAATGGTTGGAATCTTTAAGGTCCCTTCAAACGCAAACCATTCTGTGATTCTATGAAATGATCCTCTACTTCTGCCCCTATTTGGCTCAGTTTTTACAGCTGATATGAGGAATCTGGGAGAGGCAAACATAGGCTCTCCCACTGTAACTTGCAGTGTTATAATTGTTTTTTTCTATACTTATTCCTAAAGAAGGCACATGTTCAAGACCCTCTGACCTTACTTCCATCGATCTGGAAGTGCCGTTAGGTCTACGAGTTCCAAGCTGGTTTCTTGCAGTAAAATACAGATTCTTCAATAAAAGTTAAAATGCACCTGCTTAAATACATATTTGAAGAGTGAAGATTGTGTGTGAAGAGGGAAGCAGTGCGGTGCAGAAACCATTTAGAGTGCCATAATCTGTAGTGACATTAATCTGCCCAAATTTGAAAGTAAATGTAAACTTGACAGACTTGACAGACGTAAAGCATATTATTAACTACAGAAGCATCTGCTGGATAAAAGCGACTAATAAAAGGCTCAATAAAGACAGCCTGTTCTGTATTTCTCCTTCCAGGTTTACTCTGGTCAGTAGCTTGCTTTGGATGGGGGGCCAACACATTTTTCACAGCTCTTTTTGGGACCTAGTGATGTTCTACTTTTCATTCGTTTACTTATTAGACTCTAAGTTGAATACAGTGAATTTTGTACTGATATAGATTTGAGACACTGGAAATCAGGGCAGGAACATAAACTTATATCAAGTTATGTGTTTGTGTTCCCAGAGAAATGAGCAGTGTCCATCATCAGAGTAATAAAATCTCAAAAACAGTTTGGCTACAGACACTTGTTCCTTGGAACAGAGCAGGGCAAACTTGGATAATCAAGAGTGTAAAACAAGAAAATGAATATTTGTTAGAATATTTGTGCTCCGAGGGAGTATCACACTGAGCATCTTCTGTGGTTGTTTCTGTGATTCAATTAATTGTTAACTGTTGTCAGCAGCCTGTTATGGAGGTGCTTATAAAACGCCTACTAAATTGGGGGAGGTGGAATCCCCATATGGATCAGAATATTCAAATCTATCTATTTACTTATCTTGTGAATTCCTCACATTTGAATACTGTGCTCACTGAAGAGTGAAAAATAAATATTAATGAAAACATAGGGCTTTCAACAAAGCTATTTTCTTGAGAAATTAGCTTTGTTTCTTGTGCAAGAGTTCTGATCCTTTTAATGATTTATTCAGCAAGAACTCAGTGCAGACTTTTGCACCCAAGTTTGCATAGTAATATTTGATACATGAAAGTAATTGGCCATGAGAGTTATTTGAGGACCCATGATTTAATTATTGGTGCTTCTGCAACTTCCTTTGTCTCTAAGTGTTTTTATACTCACCACGTTTTACTTTCATCCTGCGTTTCCTTGAATCTTTTGATGTCATGGCAGTGATTGTGTTAATGCTGTTTCACATAACTGAGCTAAGGATGATATCTGAGTGTTCATATGTGAACACCTGAAATACCTCCAGCAACTGCTGAGGGTACAGGAAAATAACTTTTCCATTGACGCTTTACCGCGCCTTAATTATATCTCCTGGATGGGGGAGTTTCCAGAGCCCTTGCCCGGGCTCTGCAGACAAACGGGACTTTTCCATGCTTCTTGCTTTTAGAAAGTTGTTTATTAAGTCTTATCAGAGGAGCTCAGCCAGAGAGACATGACTCCCCTCAGAGCACGTGAGAGAAAAGGTGAGTTATCAAGATAACACCGTTCTTTTAAAGGTAAATTACCCAATGAAAGCTCGAAACGAAAGATATTTTTACTTTTCTACCAATGTTCAATAAATCGTTCTGTCACATGGAAGGAACTGCGGCATTTTTCACCCAATCATCTCAATCCACTTTTGCCGCAGAACATGGAGTAAAGAAAGAAGAAAGAAGAAGGTCTTAAACAGCAACAATCCTCCATTTTGGAGTTTTTGCTTTTTATCTATTTACTATATTAACAAACCCAACACCTCTAAATTTTCACCCTGTGACAATCTTACATAATGTTCTATCACCCAATTCACACCAGTGTAGATTCTGCTTCTTCCCAGAGGGTAGGTAATTTTCTCCATGGACAAAGGCCAAAGACAGGGTTGTCCAGGGGAGCAGAACTCTTCAAAACAGGCAGAGAAATATTCCCGGCACTTTGGACTCCAACATTCCATTTCTGCAATACTAGTGAAGCTATATCCAAGAAGTAGATTAAAAGTTCTTAAAGTGGTATTGGGCTTTGAGTTTACTATTGATTAAAGGAATAAGTGAGAGCTTTTTGCCAGGCTTCTGTGTATTTTCAAACTGTTAATATGAGATTATGACTATTTCCTCCCAGGAGCCCCTTTCCACAAGGGTTCTCTACTCCCTTAACACAGAAGAGAAAGAGAAGATGTTTCTAGTAAGAATTAGCAGTTTTGTTCTGAGACAGGCAAGAAAACATGTAAGAGACCTGGAACTTTGGATAGGTTTTCAAATGCCAACCAATTTCTTTGGGGGTGATAGAACTTGTGGTATTATTTTACTTTGTTCAGCACTGGGAGTGGGTTATAATGCCACCAGATTCCGTGGAGATCTTTTAACATCAAATGTGAAAAAGTTTAAGAAATTTGGCTGGGTGTTTACTGAGATCTGTAAGTTCCAAAACTTCTAGTGTCCTTGGCTAGCTGATGGAAACGTATGCAAATAATACACGCAGAGAGTTAGAATTAGATGTTCTACTTTACTAACAATAAAAGAAAATATCTATTATCTCTCTAACACCACCTCACACAACATGTTAACGAAGTTGAAGATACCGAAACCCGTTATGGACTGAAAATAACTATTTCCTTTCAGTGATAAGGACATTATGGCCTATGATATGATAACCATCAGCTGAAATTCCCAATTTCTAGGCACAGGGTACAGGACCATGTGATTGGTAGAGTTTATTTTATGTTTGAAATGAGCTCAGAAAATCTGCTATAAAGCAGTGCAGAAGTGACTTTAACAGCCTTGCCTGCTCACGTAGGCAGGAAGCTCAAGCTGCTGCCAGGACTTCCATGAAACTCAGGACAAGCTGAACAAAGGGACCTACTTGTCTGCCATGCCAGGGGAAGGCTCAGAAGTCATGGCAGGAATATAAATTTTATGTGAGAAAATGGTAAGATGCACATAAGTGATGCCGGTTGCAGAATAACACGAGAGTGATTCTGAGTGTAATAATGGGTGTTAAGGAAAAGCTGTAAGGATCTAAGGCTGCTGCAGGGAGATCCTTGAGCAGCAGCTATGACAACCAGAGATGAGTTTAAAAAAGATGCTCTCACCTGCCAGTGAAAACCTTTCCCGTGGACTCGGGAAGAAGTGATGACAGGACGGGCAGAGATAACTCAGGAAATGAATGAATTTGTCCTGGAGTTGTGAGACTCATTCCGTCAAAGAAGGGGTAGAGTTGTCAGTGGTGTCAATGCATTCAGGCTTAGAGGAGCTTGGAGGTGCAATTCACAACATCTACACCAATCTTCTCACAGGTTTCTTGAGGAAATCTATTGTTCCTGACAATGGCACACAAAGCAATTATTTCTTTATGAATAAAGTTTCTCTTTAAAGCATTGAAAAAATATAGTGTAGCCAGCACTAGACCAATCCACCTCTGTCATTGACAGTGAGAAATCAGCAGTAGCACAGCTCTTCTATGGAAAATTAATTCATTCTATTTTTAGCTATTATGAATGTTTTTCACCTATTGATCCCTGCTCAGATTTGTCATCACCTTTTGTCATCAGGTTATTCTCTATGATCACATCATACTCTTCCGGGAAAGGATCAAAAATAAATATTATTTGCTAATTACAATTCCAAGAATTGTTATCATAAGTTGAGTGATTACTTGGCTTTAGGTAAACTCTTCAGATTCTTTCTGATTTACTGGGTATAAATTCACTTTCTTCACAAACTGGCCCCAATATTCTGTACCTCAAGCCTTGGGCAGTACCCTCTGAGAAAGCATTTGGACGTGGGATTTTTGTTTTAGTTCTCTCTTTCAGCTAAGCTTGTTGGGCAGCAGGGCACAGCATTCATGATATAGGAAGTATTTAAAGAAAATAGGAAGAGATGGATGGATGAATAACATTGGCTTTTATTATAAGACATTGGAGGTAATTGAAATAGTAGCTGACTTCCAGAATATAATCTGTATATATTGGGCAGCTTTTATTCAAAGTACATTCATTCAAAGTTAGTACTAATGTATAAACTACACCTTAGCAAATGAAAAATCTCCACATCTTCTTTCACTGGTATAAGCATGGGTTTATACACTCACCAATAAATGATTTTTGAGTATCTCTCAGCTGCCTGTCCTTCAATTCTCAAGAATCCTCTTGAATCCTCAAGTCTTAAAAAAGAGAAAAGCAGTTCTGCCTCAGTTGCTGTGGCTGTCAGGATAGTTCAGAACAGGAATATTTCACACTAAAATTAGAATTATTCAATGCTATTTGCTCCTACTTCAAAATGGAAGTAGGATACACTTTGCAAGTGATTACCTGCAGTAAAAAGTATCAATCCCAATTCAACTGAAGAGGGGGACAGAGTTCCATTAGCCAAGCTCACAGAAAGGCATTTCACAGGCTCTGAGTTGGTTCTAAGTATTTGTGAAAATCAAAGTCAGTCAAGCCCTAAGCAGAACAGCTTGGTCTCATCCTGCCAAGCACACATGCGTGGAGGGTTTTTGCAGATTAATGTGTCGTTTCTGGAATCCATGTTCCATGGGTGCTATAATGCTTCTCTACTCAGCAGGCACTGTGCAGCTTTTAATCAAGTTTCTAATCAATTCAGCATCAAAAAATTATTGGTTAACATCTGTGATTTTAAACTCCTTCCCCATAAAATAAGCAGTGCTGTGTAACATGGGTTCTAATCTGCTTCATCTTTATGGAAGATGTTTGCTCAAGCCAGGAAGAGCCATGACTAAACTTCAGGAGTCTCTGTTGTCTAATGAGTGACTGGAACCAACCCCAGAACAGGTTTAGTCTCTGCAGAGACAGAACTGGTCCTACACAAAGAAGCTGCAGGCAGCTGAGTCCAATATTACAACAAGACATAAAATTAAAGGCAAAGTTTTTCTCTTCCTAAATTGTCTTGGCTCCCACTGCACCAGGGGTATTGAGAAAGATACATTCCATTTTCCATCTGGTTTCTGGTTATTTATAATCCAAGATATAATTTAATGTGTTGAATAAACATCCAGTAATATCAATACATTGGAGCTGACCATCATGAGCTACAGTTCACTATCTAGTGCTGAACATCTGAAGCAGTGAAAGAAAGAAAGGTGTTTCACAATTTACATTCTACTTTATGTTCCTTACTGCATTTTTCTTCTCTGGCTTTTTGAGAAATAGAATTTATTACCAAAGAAGAATGGGTTTCCTGCACGGTCAGCATCTTGTGTACTTTAGAAGATCAGCTAACTCAAGATGACTTATGTTTTCCTCCTGCACTTCAGAGAATTTCAAGTTTTCATTTGTATCAGCTGGAAGAGAAAATGCTGAAAACCTCAAAAGAGGCAGTAATTCTTGATTTTACCTTTAGCAAAGTCAATTACGGTGTGGAGGACAACCAACAACTTGGTAAGTGTAAGGTTTTAGAGGAGTTGGGCATCTGGATGGTTTTTGTAACATATCTGTGGATATGTCTGACATTCACAGGCTTGATGAGGAAGCATGTTTGTTTGACATGTACATTTGAAGGTTTTTACTCAGGAAACTAATTAAAGCTCACTGAACTTCAGTGGGAAACCTTTGCCCAAGTTATCCTTTTTACCCCTTTGTTACCAGAGGGAGAACCTGAATATACTGAAGTTAGTGAGACTTCCACGATGCATTAATATAAAATTACTACTGAGTTATTCAGAGCAGAATTGACAATATGTGATAACAACAACTGTGATCACTCTGATCTCCCCCTAAAACTCTTTTGCAGCCAGTCTGCCATCTCCAGCAAAGTTTTTCTTTAACAGACAAACAACATTTCTGCAAATTCAGAAACATGACAGGTATTTTCTTTCTTAGGTGCAGTCTTCCCAAAGTTCAGAATACAGTCAGGAAAAGTATTTCTCATTGGAATCTTTGTCTAGTAGAGGTCTTTGAATTATTTCTCACATCAAGGTCTATAAGGATGAGAGCATCATTTGTAAGAAACTTCTTAAGAAAGTTTGTGAGAACCTTAATCTTTACCAGCAAATAAATAGATTACAGCATGCAAAATTCTCATTTATTATGACAGATTCCATCTTGAAAAAAAGCACTTTTTGAGCATATTCTGACTTTTCAGAGGTTAAAAATATCAGATTTCGATTACTTCTTACCAATTTGTTACACTGTCTGCTATTAAAAAGTGCATGGATATAAAATATAAAAGCATTGAGAGATTAAAACAGGTATTCTCACAGATTACATTTGATTTAGAAAAAAAAAATTATTTTTTAAATTCAAACAATGTTATTAAAAATAAAGAAAGTCTGGAGAAGTGTACACCTCCTCTACGGTGCAATCTCAAAGATACCTCGAGTCCATTTAAAAATACACCACTACTGTGTAAAATCTGAGCATAAGTTTATATAATTAAGTCATTACATGGCTTAAAAGGTTTAAGGACCATGGGAAATGACAGAATGACAGTCACATTTCACAGACCCATTCTTTCAGATTATCTGTAGGCAGCAGCACACATCTTGCATGGCTCTTTTTGCTCATTTTCTTTTCCTGTCAGCTTACATGAGCTGGTAAAAATAAATGGGTTTTCCTTCAAAAAGCAGACTATGAGTGGATCCTTTTTTCCAGAATCTTGTTCTTTCTCTGAAGGTGTTCTTATAAACTCCTGTAGTGGAGAAACGCAATTTAAAGACAAAATTAAATTTATTAGCATCTCATGCTTGTCTGAGGTAAGAAATATGGAGCAGACAGGTTGAGATTTTCCCCCACCAAAAATTCAGATTGTGAAATGAGCTTTCCAGATGGCCACTACACATTTATTTTGGTCATTTGTGTGTAATGACAATACCCATTTAGTTGTGATGGCTCTGGAGCTAAAAAAAGAACATATTCATTTGCTGTATATAATCTAATCACCAAGACTGACATGTTTTCAGAAAAGCTGTTAACAGTATAAGAAATTTATCCCATACAGTCAAAATGAATGGTATTTCTGTATGAATAAGAAAATATTGAAACTAAAGCAGGGAACAGTCTCGGGATATGGAAGACTGGAACAGAAGAGACAGATTTTTGCAAGATCACCTGTCAGGCCAGTGTAGAAGCTCAAAATTTTGTGGCTGCTCTTCACATGCTGCCAAGACCTTGCATGTACCATACCTATCTGAGAGATCTGCTTTCACTGACAACCTACTCGGCTGAATTCAGTGAATCCTAATTAATGACATTCTAGGACCCAAATATAGCAAACTACTCTACAGCCAGTCAATTTAGATGGTACACAATGTTGGTCATGCTTCTCCCAAGCCAGTGTTGATGTGGAGTCACAATAAAGTTTGTGCCTCAAGCAGTCAAAACCCCTTTCCATGGACATCCCAGGAGAGGAACAGAGCATGAAGGCTCCATTCTTTGGTGCATTTTTTAAAATATCACTGGTTCCTGTGACTTTAATATGATTCATCCCATATATCTACAAGCAACTCAGCCATGCCACTCAATTCATCTTTTCCAACTCCTTAGTGTGTGGTCCTGCTTATTTAAATGTCCAGTTTGCTTTTTTCTTCTCTTACTTCCATTTTGTGGCTTCTTCCAATCTTTGTTATCTGTAAATCATAGAATGGATTGGGTTGGAAGGTTCCTTTAGGCCACTTCATTCCAACGCCCCTGCCCTGGGCAGAGACACCTCCCACTAGGCCAGGTTGATGTGAATTGCCTCCATTCTGCTAAGAGATGCCATAAAAAATGATTTATCTACGGAAACACCCCTGTTTTCCTCGAAGATCTCTTTACTACATGGACATTCATCAGAGCCACACTTTTAATTCTGATTTATT
Organism: Lycocorax pyrrhopterus obiensis; assembly: GCA_014706295.1. Classification (NCBI taxonomy): domain Eukaryota; kingdom Metazoa; phylum Chordata; class Aves; order Passeriformes; family Paradisaeidae; genus Lycocorax; species Lycocorax pyrrhopterus. The sequence goes on along the minus strand of JACSVZ010000006.1, from coordinate 4,523,025 downwards.
GTGAGTCTTTTGCATGATGTCAGCCAGAAAATTTTATTTATGGATTCCTGAATCTACCACAGGCACTGAAGTTTGAAATATAGGGCATCATTTAGAAGCTAGTGAAAGATAAACATAATTAGATAAAATTATAACCTAGGCCTTGGTTTTCTTAAGCTCCTTATTTTAATAAATAAACAACCAACCAACCAACCAAATAAATATATTTTTAGTTGAAGTATATTTTTCTACCAAATATATATCGGTTTGGTTTTTTTATCTCTTGCTAAAATTACAATTAAAGGGTATTTTTAGTCCAAAATTTTAAGACAATGTGGAATAATTTAGCAATTAGGATTAAATGAAAAATTACAGGACACAAAGGGAGTTTATTTCCCTCTCTTCCAAATGATAAGAAAACAGGAAAGTCAACAGTGGCAATAAAACTGTTCTACAATACTGGATCTTAATCCTTTTTCTGTTTCATTCTGCAGATCTCTTTTCACACTGGATTACAAAGGAAAGACAATCAATTCAAATAAACCTCAGAATGGATGGTTGGCCATGTTTAGTTTTCACACATTATTTTCAATGCATTAATTTCATGTACATTATAAAAAAAATGCTTCCTTTAACCTGTTGGGGTTTTTTTTTGTCGATAAGAAAACTGAAAGGGCAGAAAACAGAATGATTTTCTCAAAGTCATACAAAGTGATAGTGGTAGAGTCAGAAATAAAATCCATGTCTCCTGGTTGTTATTCTGATGCAGCAGTGATTGGATTATGTTATTTCAGCTCTCCTTAGTGGAGATGCTGTTCTGCAGTCTGACCTCCGGAGCCAATACAGACACAAGTGTGGCATTTGTTAATCTAAAGATTCTCAAGAGGGGAAGAAAATGTGACAGCGGGTATTAGACAGAGGGCAGGCAAACACACCACAAATAGAGACACAGGTTTTATGTGGAGTTATAGGAGCTATTTTAAGGAAATCTGGCTGAGTCATTAACTTCATTAGTCACACAAAGAAGAGGATGTCCAAACTGAAATAATTTGGATAATGTACCTCTCTGGAGGAGGTTTGCCTTCAGATTTCCTATGTTATCTAATATACATTTTATTTGCTGTAAACAGAGAAGACTGGTGCAGCCAAAGCAGAGGACTGTGAAAATTGCAAACTAAAAATCCATTATCAGGTAAAAAAAAAAATGTTAGCTGACCTTGAACACAAATACAAGCCCATTAAAATAGTCTAACCAACAGCACACCAACAACAGGTGAATTTTTGTAACGCTGTCACAGCATCTGAGCAGTGTGATGACTGAAGGTGTAAAACTTGAAGTCACCCACATGATAAAAAAGGTACCAAATAAAGAATAAGGTAAGTACAAGATACTGAAAATGGCCAAGACATCCTGCCTAATACACATGAAGGAGAACTGGCAAAATTGAGAACAAGGTTAGCACTGACAGGAGCAGATGAGGTCCCCCTTCTCTGTCTGGGCAGACTGAAATAGGTGAGTAGTATAAAATAACAGGTATGGAAAGGAAAGACAAAATACCTACCACAGAAAAAAAAAAACAACAAAAAAACCCCTATAAAAATAAACCAAGAGCAAATTTTATTATGATCCAAAATATTTCAGGCAACATTAAATGTGAACACAGATTTCTTGACCACATGAGCTTTCAAAAAATCTGTTGAAGCTATGGTTTAGTTGGAGTCCCAATGATGAAATACAATGTCCTTCACAATGACAGGTGATCCTTTAAGACGTGTCTTGCTGAGCTTTGGTATTATAAATCCTTCTGATCGTTATTGCAAATGTTCCCAGGCAGTCACTCCATGAGTATGAACCAGCATCAGATTCCCTGCTGAGTCAACCTAAAGGAAACTGCTTAACTGTCCCTATAGCTGAATCTCATAAATAATGCATTTCTCTTTTTCTTTAAAACAACTAAAAAAGTTGTGGCAAGTGACTTTGTATATGTGTAGTTTATCATAAAAAAATGTCTAGACGACTTCAAGTATGGATAAGAGAGAGATTCATAACAGGTTTATTAGTTGGGAACATCAATCTTGGTAGCAGTACTTATTTCACTAAACTGTTCCTTTTTTGTACAGGGACTGTCTGCAAACCCCTGAACTACCATTAGCTCGTTCTGGTTGTTTCATGCTCCTGTGGTCTGTTAGTGGTGTTTGAAGATGCATTCCTGCTCAAAGAGAGGAAGGAGTTCTGTTTCAAAATCAGTAGTGACTAATAAAGTACCAGACCAAGCTTAAGTTACCTTTTTTTTCTAGGCATTTAGGTTTCTTTCACCTCTATATATTGCAAACTGTTTAAAATAATTTTATCTGTGGAGCTGTTTCAAACTTACCTGAAGCCAATTAAAATCTTCTCTTTTGATTTCCACAGGCTTAGGTTCAATCTTTATACAGGAATGAATCCCTGCCATCTTACAAGAGAGGGCAAAAATTACTTGGACCATGAAAATGGATGAGCGTTTTGACTTTTTACCTGGTGGAAAAGTATATTTTTTTTGTTTAAAAATTCCAGTTTAATTGTTTCTTGTTTCCTTTGTTCATTCTCCACACAGACAAAACACACACTCATCACCTGTGCTTATCAGCTTATCAGCTGGCAAAACTGTGGGTTTTTTTAGCACATTGATTATGGCCATAAAGTACCTTTATGTATATGCATCATGGAAGTGTTTACCATCTGGTTTATGCACTGTTTTATCACTGTCAAGATACTGTTACATTAACAATATCTGCAATCTATGTTTTACTTTAAAATGTGTAACAAAAGTCTGGCAGTGACACTGCAATGGAAAGGCATCCGTTTGTCTTTGGTTCATTGACCATCTGTAATTTGACCAGGTAATTCAATCAGTGATCTTTTTTCCTATTTGAATCTTTGACTCACTGTGCAATCTCTCTTTCTGTAGGTGACTGATTCACGTATTACATGAGTCTGAGTGATTTAGAAGCTCAATGACTTGATATACAAAGAAGATTAAAGGTTTCCATTGAGTAGCCAGCGGAATTTACAGAAGTAGCTTAATAAATTGTTGTTAAACTCCTGCTAAGAATCAGCAAACTTCTTGGAGAGACAATGCTGATCACATGAATTCTGGAGGGGGAAAAAAAAGAAACCCATCCATCCATCCATCCATTCAGGAAAGGGACAAGTCACTGCAATTTTTACTGTTACTGCCATTCCAACAATATCTGCAGTGACCTGCAAGTGTGATGCATTTGCACACCTTGATGGAAGCAGGTTATGGCTATGTGTTCTTTTTTATTAAATTTCTTTATGAGGGAATGATATTATGTACTGTATGCAGTGTTTCTGAGTATATAAAAGGAGAAAACATAATGTATTTTCCTCAGAGAATAGGATTTATGTGCTGCAAATGCCTGATATGAAGGAATGGCTTTGTGAGGGATTACTGTCAATACTGCCTGTTTATGAATCAAAACCTATTCAGCAATCGTAAGCAGCTGGAAGCTGAACATCTGGGCCAAGAGTCAGCAGAAAATTTTGCTACCTCTAGATATTGTCTTTGTAGGGGATCAGTTTATCTAGGTTGAAATACAGGCCAGCTGTGAAAAGCCAAATGGAGAAATAAACTTCCCTCAACAGAGCAAGGACAGCAAAGCCGGCACAAATGGAGGTATAAAATCTGCTCAAGGACTATTCCCTTCCCGTAAATAATATGCATAGGTAGACAGAGGGAGAAGACTTTTGCATGTCTCCTCTGTGGGATGCACCAGTGTCCTATGAGCATGAAGAAATGGAAAAACAACCTCCTCAGGCAATGGCCCATAGCTGTGGGTTTTATCCTTCCCCAGTGCTGACTCAAACTGGGATTTTAGGAAATTGCAGTGGAGACATTCAGCTTTGCTTGCAAAAGGAGTATGTGACTAAGTGGGTTTGGTCAGAAGATATTTCACCAGAAATACAAAGTAATTTCTCCCCTAATTTCTAATATGTATGCTGAGGAGTTCAGGGTTCTCTCCAGGCTGTACAGGGACATGCCTCTTTTCTCTCTGTAAAAATGTGCAACAAAGTACTTTCAAGCTTTTCTGTTGAATTTTATGTGCTTTCAATTAGACCTCTTAAAAAGGGTGTAACAGAGCTCTTAGGCAGTAATTAATCCTTCCTTTTGCTTTTAAAAAATGAATATGACAAAAGGCTGCAATTTTAATGCCTGTTGAACACTGGGTAGGGAAGTGGGATGTCTCCAGGACCAGGACTAAATTCTGCAATCTGACCTGTTCTCCACTATCATAACCATGGTATAATCAAGGTTATCTACTAAAACCAAGGTCTGGATTATGGCCACATGGAACTCTGTTTGACAAGCCTAAAACACTAAAACTGATGTTTTTGTGTGCTAAATGTCCATGTTAGGCTAAAAATATTTTGGAAGATTTCAGCCAAAACAGCCCATCTTACCACTAATCATTTGAAAGCTACACTACCAAAGCATATTTCATCCTCAGGACATCAGGTAGAAAATAAAAAAGCACATGGCTCTACACAGTGAAGGCAAATCTCCCTACTGACCCCTCCTGAGGGCATTAGTGTTTCTCCACATAATGCAATTTTTATTTCCTGTTTACTTAGTGGAAAATAGCTCTAGAAAAATATAGGAACAAAAGAGTACGTTAATTTTAATGTTCCTTAGCTTTTGTGCACTCAGCTTTGCAACCTTATTTCAGGAAATTAATGGAATTGTTCTTCAGTGTGATTATTTATTTGCAATAAGGTTGTGCAAGAGTTTATAAATTGTAATGTTAGTAAACAAGACTTACATTCCCTGGCCTGGGAAAAACAGGCTTTTATATTAACAGCTAGTGTTGCAACATTTTGTTGTGTCTTCATGTTCATGAAGTCATTTTTCTTTACAGCCACTGCAACAGCAAATGGTTCTGTCATTAAGCTCTTCATAGAAATTTACTATGATTTTATTGAAATGGAAAAGAGGCAATGCTTTGAGACTTTAAAGGATTTCTTAATGCACTTCACTAATTTCTGCTTTATTTGAAAACTGCTCTTCAATGTTAACGCAGCTTCCCCTGCCTACAATAATTCCTGTTATTGCCACCTCTCTTTCTCCAGCCGTAGAACGGGTCTGCTGCCTTGTCAGACTTAATCTCTAAAAAGCAGCAAAGTTATCAAAATCTGTCAAAAATATATGTGCATTAACATCTGATTTAGCCCACGAAGACAAGGAATGGAGTGTGAAGAGTATGGCTGAATAGTCTAATGAAATTTTAATGGAACTTCAGTTCTATTTATTGGATCTGTATTTGTCACAAAGTTTACTTCTTTTGTTATTTCAAAATAACAGAGTTCAGTGTTTAACAGAGTTCTGACTCTCTGCCATACCACCCAGAGGAATCCAACTGCACAGGCCACAGCCTCTGCAATTTTGCCTCTCTCCAATGGAAAAAAAATGAACAAAACTGCCACATAATATGTGATGAGAAGAAAAACACAAAAACAGAATTTTACAGACTACTAATACTGGAATTTCATGTTCTGGGAAGACACTGGGGTGACCACAGTGAAGGAAAAAACTAGGTTAGTGTGGTGTCCTGGGGTGACTGTATGATACTGTATTCCCTATCATCTGCCCTAGGCCAGACATGAGTTCTGTGCCTTTAAAACTGGGTCTGGGAGAGTTGGGGAAACCAATGGAATTCCTTCGGCAGCTGTGTTCAAAACACAGATAACTCACTTGCTCCTTTTCCCAGCTCTCGCCTCTGCAGCAGGGCAGAGAGGTGCATTCCTTTGCTTTTTGACTAGCTTTGATGCCATGATGATTTTTGCCTTTTCTTTTATACCCCTTTTATACCTTTTTACGACTTCTGTATTCTTAGTGTTTTTTGCCTACATTCTTGGACTTGTTTGTTAAGCTAAGAGACTCAACATTTTAGAAGCTTCATAGTTAGGGATCAGTGTGCCCCAGACCCCAAGGTCCTCTCCAGAACACATTTTGTAAACTGAGACAGAACCATCGAGGGGAAGGTTCCTTAGGAAGGGGGGCTCATTAGAGCCTCTCATTGGGGAATCTTTGATAGATATGCTAATTAGTAACACCTATAATGTTAGACCAGATCTTTTGGGTACGTGCATTGTGGCATGCATTTCAGTGCATTCGACTTGGATGTAGTGCACCTAAGGATCTTTAAAATAAATACCGAGGTAAAATCCCATTTTCCCTTCTAACCGTGTTTGATTCTTGATTTTAAGACCAGGAAAAGGCATCAGCTTCTTGTTCATTAGCTGAAGCAAGGAGTTTTCCTGGAACTGTGGTTTTTTGCCTCTTCTCCTGGAACTGTTCAGCAACACCAGAACATCACTGGGGGTCCTACACTGTGGCCTGGAGAGGCCTACTTTCCACCCCAGCTCTGGAGAGAGAGACATACACCCACAGAAAGGACTCTGAATCTTCCCAGGTCTTCTCCACAGCAAGAGGTTTTATTATTTAACATTATTCATTCTTTTTGGTGCCTGCGTGCACCCTGCTTGTTAAATAATTTATTTCACTTTCCTCCGAGAAAAATTCTTTTCCTAACCTGGTGTGGGAAGTGCTGCTGAAATCTGCCTTCTGCTAGAGGATACGTTCATTTTGGATGTTTTCCTCCAAATTTGTCTCAAACCAGGACACAGCTCACCTTGGGGGGGTCAATCTATTTTCGTTAGCATGACTTATTTCCAGTTGTATTTCTATTACGTAGAAGGTTTCCAGCAATTACATATTATTTTATGCCAGACCTGGATGTTTCTGCCTCAAGTAACTTCTTGTCTAAATCCATGAAGGGCTCATCGGAAAGGTAATAAAAATTGGAAACAGAAGGCACAGAAGGTCGAGAGCTAATGATCAAAAGAGTCTAGATTAGGTTCTGCACCAGACCACAGGAGGAAAGCATTCCTCTACCAAAAACCCAACATGGTTTGGTGCCTTGAATAAGATAGACAAGATCAACAGCAATGCCCACACTGAACCACTAAAACTTGTTGTAGGGATATGGTTTTATTTTAAAACTAGAGCTTAAATAGTCACTTTTGTTTCATGTTTTACAGCATCTTTGCAATAAAACAGTATCTCTGTGCTACAGTCTCACAGATAAAGGGCAGAAAGACAGATTTTGCATTATTTCCTGTAAGCAGAGAATTGAATATTTTTTGTACGGACACAAATTATTGAAATTGAAAATTTGGTTGTCGTATTTTTCTGAAAGCAGGCAAAAGAACAAAATCTGCAGATTTCCTAACATCTTGCCACCTAGATCTACCTAGAAATATTAATATCGAAATATTATCATGCTTCTGGATCTAATCCTCATTTGGAGAACTTTTACAAATGTTTTCTAAATGTCTCTCCAAATTCTGTGGTAGAAATTTGCACACAGAGTTACATTCTTTGTATTTCAGGGCCTTCTGCCATCCTCTGATCTCAGTTTAGTGAAAAAGAAAAAAGAGAGAATGAAAGATTATTTGGATGCTTTGTGCTTAAAATTTCTATCCTGTACTCCACTTTGCTTTAATTTGATTTATTCTATCCTGTAAAAGGAAACAATTTCAAAGGACAAAAAACAAAAAAAAAAGGGTTGAAAGGACAGAGATTCTAAAGAATCTATTCCAAGTGAGCAGAAGTTCAAAGAAGAAATGTTGTGTTGTCAAATGGGGAGGAGAGGAGAGATTCAGGTGTCTCTTCACACAAAGGAGTTTTGGATCAGAACACTGTAATTAGTAACCTTACTGTAGTTCAATAATCAATGCCAAAAATAGCAATTAAATAAACAGAGAATAATGACAACGGTTAAAGAAAGGTTTTGTTACAAAAATTGTATCGGACTTGCCTTCTGTTGCTGGACTTGGAGAGTTGCATCAGATGTTTCCCAAAAGCTTCTTCTGCTGACAGTCACTGAAATATGGATCAGCTTCTTCCATGGCCATGGGGTGACTGTGACTGTCTGGAGAAGGAGTAAAAGTTGTTGCTGCCCCAGCCACAGGTGTGTATGATTTTCATCTGTGACTGGAGGAATCTGGGGTGCTTTTTCTCATGACAAGGGCACATCCAGGTGGCGCAGACCCGACTTCGTAACAGAATTTATTTTGTGAGAATAGGAATTTAGATCCAACAAGTAGCTGAGCCATAGGGCCTCTAAACTGGTTTGACTTCCAGTGAGACTGCTTCCCTCACCTTTGTGGCCCTGGCCTCAGCTTGGTACCCCACTTCTGACACTGCTAAGTACAAGGAACAAAGCACAGATTGGTGTGCTTGAAGTTTCATTTCCTCTTAGGCAGTCTCAGAAATAACACATGAAAACGTGTGTAGAGCTTTCAGGAAATCCTAATATATAAAACTGTTACATGAAAGACCAATAGGTTTGGGGGAAGCTGAGGTTTGCTCCGCTCTTTCTTTGCCTTCCTCACGCAACTGGGTTGGGCAGCAAATAACCCAAAATTGGCCAGTTCTAATCTACCCTCTCACAAATCACCCTATTGTAGATTCATTAGAGCAGATGTAAGGGAGAGGGACGGAGTGAATTCTCTTAAACTTCAAAACCAAGATATTCTAAGCTTTTATAAAATGGGAACTGTCTTTCAGTGTCGGAGCAATCAGGGTTCCATCCCTCCTGCCTGAAAGCAGAGGAGTTCAAGGAGATGCAGTATTTTGGCAGGATTTATGTATTCAGCACAGACATATGTCTGAAAAAGACTTTTCCAAACTGGCTTTGGATATTCTCCAAAGCCAGCTCCAGCAGAGATCAAGGTCTGACAGAGCCCAGAGCTTGTGTCTCGGAGACAATTGTTCAGAAAACCATGGGGTCCAGGGACAAATAGCCAAGGAGTGTGCCCATGATCAGCGTCCTTTATTGCTTCCACCAGGCCAGCTGCCTCAGCCCTTGGGCAGACAGCCCTCATTCCTAGGCAACACCAAAACTGGACAAAAAATTGAGTGGGATTCTTTCTTGGCTAAGGACAAGTGCTGACAGGGTGTCAGTAATTTGGAAGACAAGAAAAATATTTCTTCAGCACTACCCGTCTTTCAGACAGTGTTTGGTCTCAGCAGCCTACTTGAGGCTCCTTGCTAAGGGTTCTGCAAAGGAGGAGGGGACAAGAGTCCTCTCAGCAAAGGCTTTTAGATGACCACAGACTACTAAACACAGCATGTTTAGCTTTGTGAGTGCATATAGACAGGTTTTTCTTTGTCTACAAGGCTTAATGGGAAAGGCCAGTAAAGCAGTATTTCTCCTTTTATCAATAAATAATCAGGAATCCTCCCAGCAGGTGAGATTTGACTCTTGTTTCCCAAATCAATGCTCTCTGATGTGGATTCCATACTCTTTTCTTCCTGCACCCTAAATAACATGCTGAGACAACTTGCAGTTCTGGGTCTTGGGGAAAAATCCAGAAGCAAAAGCATCATTTTGGGCACACTAACCTGCTCATTACAGGACAAAACCACCCAGATCCAGTAATTTTTTAGGGAACTGAAGAAAAGCATTAAATTGCCCTGTTCTGCTCTGGGGAGGGCAGGCTGAGCCAGTGGAAGCACATTCTCACTTCCCGTAAGCAGGCTATGAGGTTTGGACACTGGTGATTTGATGTGTCTGATCCAGGAGGACTTCAAGTCTGCCTCAGTTTTCCCATTTCTTTTACTGAGTAGCACTGTCAGATAATGATCTAATCCAGGATTCCTTGTGATGCCTTTTCCTGGTCTTAAAATCAAGAATCAAACACGGTTAGAAGAGAAAAAGGGATTTTACCTTGGTATTTATTTTAACAGTCCTTAGGTGCACCACGTCCAGATGGAATGCCCCGAAATGCACACCACAATGCACACATCCATGATAGATCTGGTATAACATTATAGGTCTTACTAATTAGCATATCTATCATAAATTCTCCAATGAGAGGCTTGAATGAGCTCCCCCTCCCCAAGGAACCTTCTCCTGGATGGTTCTATTGTAGTTTACAAAATGCGTTCTGGTGAGCACCTTGGGGTCTGGGGCATATTGATCCCTAATTATGAAACCTCTAAAATGTTCAGTCTCCTAGCTTGACAAACAAGTCTAAGAATGTAGGCAAAAAGCATTAAGAATATAGAAGTTGTAAAAAGGTATAACAGGGGTATAAAAGAAAAGGCAAAAAAATCATCATGGCATCACTTGAGGGCTCGCTGCTGCAGGCAGAATTGTCTCAAGTCATGGAATTTTACTTAATTTGTTGAGAGTCAAGACATACATCTGAAGAAGAAGGACTCAAGCTAAGATAGACACCTATCCTCACAACTCTGAATTTCAGATTTCCTTAGTTTTGCTGTAAGCTACATTCAATCCACCCAAATTCCTCTAGTGAGGCAAGGGACACGAGGCTGAGGATGTGTGTGACCCTCTATCTGAGCCACTCTTTGCCAGTTCCTGGTGTTCTGCCATGCACTGCTTGTTGGTTTTCCTATCACCCTGTTCTGACCAGCATAAGGCACTTCATGGCTTCCTCACCCACAGAGCACCGTGGCAGCCCCATGACATCAGCCTTGTCCCTTGTGCCCACAGCAGTGACATGTCACCTGGGCAAAGCTGGGGTGCTCATCTACATGGTCTGAGAGCAGATGTGCCCTGACTAAATAGGTCTCCCTGTCTTATGAATCTCACTACGGGAATTAATCAGGCCTACAGGACTTCTAAAAATTACAAATGGGCTCCCAACAGACTTAAACTCACATTTTCCAAGTCCATCATTAGTCTCATATTTTCTCAGACATTATACATCTGTTCTCTGAAAAGAAGTATAAATAAACATTTTTTGCTCTGTTTGGTTTTGCCCCTCGTATTTATTAGTAAGATCAGATTTAATTCCTGAGAAGGGAGCACCTAAATACCATGTAATTTCCATATGTCTTCCACTCTCAAGTTGTGATGCAATGGTTACACTGTTATGAATCTTAACCCCCTGTTCTGGTTCTGGCTCAGTTAATTCTTTCCATAGTAGCTGGTGTGGGGCTGTGGTTTGGACTTGTACTGAAAACAGCGTTAATAACAAGGAATATTTTCCCTGTTGCTGGGCAGTGCTCACACAGAGCCAAGGCATCTTCTGCTCCTCACCCCACCCCACCTGTGAGGGGGCTGGGGGTGCTCAAGATATTGGGAGGGGACACACCTGGGGCAGGTAACCCCAACTGACCCAAGGAATATCCCAGATCATGTGGCTTTGTGCTCAGCATATAAAGCCAGGGGAATAAGAAGGAAAGGAGGGCATTAAAAGTGAGGTGGAACACCTGCCTGCCTATGGGAATTAGGGAATGAACTCTTTGTTGCTTTGCTTTGCTTGTGTGCAGGACTTTCGCTTTATCTATTAAACTTTCTTCATCTCAACCCATGAGTTTTCTCACTTTTCTGATTCTCTCCCCCATCCCACCGTGGGAGAGTGATTGAGTGGCTGCGTGGGGCTTTCTTGCCAGCTAAGGTTAGACCACAACATGACTATAGATACTATTTTATTATGGTGATATGTTTTAATAGTCCAGACAACAGAAGCAAGAAAAGCTATCTTGGTGCTATAAATTGAACAGATTAGCTGTAATGTTATATTTAGTATTGCATAAAATAGATGTGCTGGCTGCTTCACTCAGACACGGAACATTTTCTCTTTCTGTTTATTGGGCAACAAATCATCAGCCTAGAACTGTGCTTTGTGTTCTTAAAATCCTCATTTAATTTCTTTTTTTTTTTTTTTTAACTTGCTCTCTTGTTGTGGACTCCTTGTTGCAGATATCACACACTCTTTTGATGAGTTAACCATGATTAAGGACCAAATTCCCACCCAGCTTCTCACTTAGGAGCTAATCATCAGGACAGGGGAGAAAATAGGATGAGAAAGCTCATGAGTTGAGATAAACAGAGGTACATCACTTTACTTATAGTCAATGCCAAAACAGGCTCAACTTGGAGAAAGTTATCAGCATTTGAATGCTCTGCCGAGGGAAGTGGCTGAGTCATTGTCCCTGGAGGCATTTAAAAGCTGTGTAAATGTGGCACTTGTGAACATGGTTTACTGATGGGCCTGTTATGTAAACATTGTATAAAATGATCTGAAAGGTTCTTGTCCAACCCAAATGATTCTGTGATTCTAATTTGGTGCAAATTAAACTAGATTTGGGTAGTGAGAGCAGAAAAAAAGCTACTACCTTTCCTCTCTCAAGTGTAACTTTACTCTCTTGTTCCCTGCCTGATAGGAAATAATACATATTTAATAACTTTATTGAGTGTTTCAAATCATGGAATCATTGGATTGTTTGGTTTGGAAGGGACCTTAAAGACCACCTAATTCCAAACCCCTGCCATGGGCAGGGACATTTTCCACTAGGGCAGATCACTCAGAGCCCCATCCAGCCTGGTGTCGAGCACTTGCAGTGATGTTACATGTGGCAACATCACCCTGGATCATGTGGAAGTGTCTGAGGCGTGAACGGCCGTGTTTGAGCAGGATGGAGCTGCAAGGGTGCCTTAGATTATAATCTAAGGTGGGGGAGGCCATGTGCTGCCCTGTGTTGTTACACCCGTTTGCAGTCCTTCTGGAAAAGCAGGGAACCCCTCTCCCTCCAGACCTTTCCAGGAGCGCACGGTGCAGCTGCCCAGGGACATGCGAGGAAGAGCTGGAGCTGCCACAGGCAGGAGGTGTGTGAAAAGTCCTGATTTTGGGTGGTTGTTGTGGGGAGGCTGCTCCATCTCAGAGCAGGGACCACCCTCCCTCTGGGGGGCTGTGACCTGCAGGTGCCACCTCTGGACAGGGACATCTGAGGGATCCTGACACTGGAGAGCTTCCCCTGGGGGCAGAGGTGTCCCACAGAGGTGTCCCTGGAAGGCTGCAGCCCGCAGGGGACCCACCCGGGCTGGGTGAGGGCCACTGAGGTGCTCAGCTGGAGCAGGACGAGGCGAGGAGCATGAAGGGAAGGGTAAGAGCATGGGGAAGGGTGTTTGGAGGTCTTTGGGGTTTGTTTCAGGGGTTTTTTGGGTTTGTTTTGTTGTTGTTTGGTTCGATTGGGTTTTTTGTTTTAGTGTTTTGGTTTCGGTGTTTTGGTGGGGGGTTTTTGTTGTTTTTTTGGGTTTGTTGTTGTTTGGTTGGGTTGGGTTTTTTGTTTTAGTGTTTTGGTTTCGGTGTTTTGGTGGGGGTTTTTTGTTGTTTTTTTGTGGGTTTTTGGTTTGGTTTGGTTTGGTTTGGTTTGGTGGGAATTGGTTGGTTTCTGGTTTTTTGTTCGTTTGTTTTGGGGTTTTTTGATCTTGTTTTGGTTTTTTGGGGTTTTTTTAATTAGCTGGCACAATTGCTCCCATTGACCATTTCAGAAGCAGCCTGTGTTGTAAAAGTGGAGAGCTGCTATCCCTGTTCTTCTTCAACAGTGCCTTAGATTTTAATTTCCGATTTATTAGTGGAAACCTGCGAATTGTTGGATGTCACAAGGGCTAACCTGTGTGTTCCTGTCTGCTTTAGGGTCTTTGCTATTACAAAAAATGGGGAAAAAAAAGGGCCGTAATTTTGGTTATGAGGTCTGACTTGGGCATTTGTGGTGTGTTGGTGGTTTAGTGTGATTTGATTTTCCAGTCTGACATGGTAATTTGAGATTAAAACTGAATTAGTGCCAGGTTTTTAAAACTGGGAAAAATCATTGCTAGGCTGTTAAATTTAACATCCTGAACCCTTATGCTTCAAACTTTCTTATTGATTAGCCTGCATTACTTTATTATTTTTCCCTACAAGTCCTTTTATAGCTTATTGAGTGAATTATCTTCCAGGTGGGACTAAACTGTATGGGATATAATAAAGCTGCAGATTGTCATTCTGATCAGCGCAAAAGTAATTTGTAATTTACACTGGATAGAAAAGGCTCAAAGAGGTTTGCAGCAATGTCTCTTTATGTCGTGCTAAGTCCTTTTCCTTTCATGTGTAGTACCTGAAAGAATTTGGCCCTTGAGATTCTGTATTTAGGGGATGCATCTGGGCTGGGTCATGTAGCAGTGTGTGGATTTGCAAATTTTTGTGCAATATTATATTTTATCATCTTAAAAATGCCATTTTCTACCAAAAAGGTAATGAATTCTGTTTCTTGGTGTACAGAGTCAAAGGGTAGCAAGGGAAAAGTTTGGTTCTGTTTCTTTTTTGCCTCATAATTATGGATGTAAAAAGTAGAAGTTAAACTTTGTGTGGTGTTTCGTGAAGTCTGCATTTCCCGAAATGCATGAGAAGAATTTTTAATTTTTTGCTTTTTCTCTTTCCATTATATATACATATGATAGTAGTGTTTGGCCTCAAAATTCCACTGCTTTGGTAGAAAATTCATTATTTTCTGTTCTGAATTCCAGAATGGATCCAGATTGCAAGCAGTTATTTACCAATACAAAACAAGTTCTGCAACATTTTCATCCTTGGCTTGGGACAGGGAGAGGATACATGGAAATAATTTTTCTTCTGAAATGCAGAGTTATTTACAAATTTAGCAGCTTCATGTCCTGGCAAGGCATTCAGCCAGTAGTAGAAAACTGAACCAAACCTGTTGAGTGTCTTGTTTAAGTTTCATCATTACCTAATATTTACCTTTATGCTTTCAAAAGGGTTTGTTTGCTGAGTTATCAGTAATCTGAATTTTGCTACATAATGCAACAAAAGGGCAGATTTCTGGAGTTGACTTCCAAAGCCTCAGGAAGATAATTCACATTTGTCAAATCTTCTGCTATGGTGGTTAAAATGAAGGATGGATCAAGGGCATTGCCTTTGTTGGGATGAATGTTTATTACAATGCCAATTTGGACAAAAAGCCTTTTACTTGTGGAAACCTATTAAAAAAAAAGAAAGGTTACATATCATTTTCTTTGAAATGAGACATTTTGCATATTGGAACTTAGGTATTTTTAATTTAAGCAGATGCATGAAGTACGTACTATGATTATAAATCTTGTCCATTAAGATACTTAACACAGAAATTCCACTACTTATTATCCATATGGGACCACATTTGTAAGTGCATCTCGGATTGCTACTGCCTCAATTTTCTTTTTTTTTTTTTTTTTGGATACATGGAAAGTGATGTTTTAAAATAGCCTGGAATCTTTGCATACTCTCTGTAGAAATGTCTTCCTCATCACCCAAAGTGCTGTGTAGCAGACACATTTATTCAACAAACATTCTTATTGCAAAAGGTTAAATCCTGCTACAAATCTCTCCTCTGAAATCTCTTATGGGCAATTTTCCATCTCTCTCCCCTTTGTTCTGCGTCCATACAAAACTAACATGGATTTACAAGAGAAATATTGTTTTTCTGAATCCTGGATATGATCAGGACATTGTGCAGGCTATTTTTGGAAATTTAAGCTAACGTTCTGCCTAAGTGGTGTAGTAGATGCTGCCTTTCTGCTCATTCTGCAGAATTAATTGGGATTTTCTCTATGTGTGCATGCCTACAAGGATGCAGGGTGGGTATTGCTGAAGGGAAAGGAAAGCAGTTTTTTTGCTCTGAGCTGCAGTAGCTGCCACTGCCTTGCTGTAGTGCTGTCACCTGCACAGTCTCAAACTCAGCCACAACCTCGTTTCTTCAAAAGCACTGCATTTCGTAAGCTGTCAAAACCTGCCATATATTTGGGTATTCAAATCCCATTTCCAAACCTGATGTGCTGTGGACTGGAGCATTCTTAGCTCTCAGACACGCTGTGTTGTCAGCACAGGTACTGGAGTGACTGAAAGCCACAGCAATGATATAAATGCAGTGTTTGATCAGGCATGGAGCCTAATGGAGTGCTAGCTGGGAAAAGCATTGGCATCAAGCGGAAGAACAGCAGTTATGAGTTGGGTGTTTGAGGTCTGGATTCAACTACATGCTCCATGAGCTAAAGTTTCTCCTTTAGGCTTTTATACAAGGTAATACAGATATTGTTGAATTGCCTGTGTTCAAACTGTGTCGGTGGAGGGGCACGTAACTTGTCCTCTAAGCTTTTGACTGATAAAAATCTCTCAAGGGGAAAAAGCTACAGCTGAAGATTTCAGTGAGGAAACCTAGATGCAATAGGACTTGGGGCTTTAATTCGATATCTGTTGAAGGTAATGGAGAATTATTGTGTTCCTGAGCAGGTATGGAATTACCGAGGTGTACTCTTAACCCTGAAAGTTCAGATGATTTCCTGTTGATGTTACACATCAGTGTGTGCTGGGCCAGGTTTAGTAGAGGTAAGTTGCAGTTCTGTCTGGTGGAAAAGAGTGGCTCATGTGTACCACGACTGGTTGCTTAAACAAACACTGGTCATTGCATTTCATCTACCTTTTGATTTCCTTTCCCTTTCCCTTTCCCTTTCCCTTTCCCTTTCCCTTTCCCTTTCCCTTTCCCTTTCCCTTTCCCTTTCCCTTTCCCTTTCCCTTTCCCTTTCTTTCCCTTTCCCTTTCCCTTTCCCTTTCCCTTTCCCTTTTTTTCCCTTTCCCTTTCCCTTTCCCTTTCCCTTTCCTCTCACCTCTCCTGCAGAAGACCATATTTCTGCACAGATTTCAGACTTTTTTTTTTTCAAACTAACATTGCTATGATGCTAAGGGCATGAAGTCTAGAAATGTTTTTGCCTTTCTAGTAAGGAGCAGCTCAGCAATACTTTTTTTCTGAATGTTACAGCTTTTACTTTCTTTTTGATCATTTATTTATTTATTTACTTCTGTATTTTCCCATGAGCGACTCCATCCTGTTTGTAGAGGGCAAATTGGTGGCAGGAAATGGGGAAGCAACTTGAGCCAAGCAGTTACTGGAGCTGATCATCAAGACAAAATGTACTTTTTTGTGACAATATTTTGTTCTTCTTTCTTGAAGTGACAAAGCAAAGAATGCTTATGCACATTCCACCTATTGAAATATGAGGAGAGAATCTTCTTACCTCGTGGTATTGTTAATTAATGCTAAATTGTGGCACTCATAATCCTCAGACCCTGTACCTGTTCCTGGCTGTGGCAGGGGGCTGTCTTGTTTTCTAACTTCATTAGACCACTGCACTACTGCTACCTTTTTTATTTTTGCCTTGGGGAAAAACTCTGTCTTCCACCTTTTAGATAGGTTATCAGAGCAGAAAATGCCTTTTTACCATTGTATTTGTGCAATTGATATTTCTAGTGGAACTGGGCTAAAATTTCAGATGGATTCTTGGATCCCAGCTAGTGCTCTTGGGTTTTTTTAGATGGAATTTTCTTTTCATAAAAGTGTGGCCTTTTTATTCAGAATAATTCATTTTTCTTCTATCTGTTGTCTGCAGGTAGGGGTATAAGTCTTAATCTGTGTTAACATGTGCTTTACATCTTGGATGTTTGTTTTTAGAAAGCATTAATGTGCTCTGCACTTCTAATCAAACTTTAACACTAATATTGCTGTGTTTTTCTAAAATATTATTTCTACTAAAATATATATGTTTGTCTCAGTAATAATTTTCATTTTTTACAAGGAAACGTGGCACACTCATCACCGAAATGTCTGCTGGTAGGCAGGTTTCAGTGAAAAATAGTTCAAAACTTGGCAACAGTGGCAGTTTTAGAGTTATTTTGCTGTTCCAAAAGATGCATGGACACTCTTGGAAGCCTTCAAATACATTGAGCTCTTTTAAATGTTTGATGTTGTTATCTTAATTACTAACTTGCTATTTCTTATTTTCTCATGAAATTTTTGGTGCATAGTAATTTCATTAAATCTACCAGTTTGCTTTGCATGGAGTCCTAAACTGCAGATTCCTGTGTGGACGTGGCACGTGGGGACAAGGTTTCGTTGTGGCCTTGACAGTGGTGGGAGAATGGTTGGACTTGATCTTGAAGGTCTTTCCAAACTTAAACAGTTCAGTGATTCTGAATCCAGTGCTGAGTTGGGAATGAGGGATGGAAAAGTCATGGCTTCACCTTACCAATCTGTGCTGAAATTGTTTATTTTCTTAACAATGGCTCTGCTATGGTTGATGGATCAGGACTGACAGGCCCCCAAACAATCCATCCACCTTCATGCCCTTATCCCTGGAGTCTCTGAGCCTACTCCACAAAGTCAACAATGCCTCTCTCCCTCCCTTCCTGCTGCATCCAATCTCCCAGGACGGGGGGATTGCTCTGCCCTTTCTGACTGAAAGGCTTTGAGGTAACTGCTGAACTTGCAGGAAATCACAGTCAGGCTTTTCACTTGGCTCTTAATTGTGTGAGCTCAGAGGTTGCTTTCATTCCTTTTGGCTTAGAAATTATTTGATCTACTTACAACAGAAGTTCCCACTCCCACCAGCATGACCTGCCCTACACCAGGCAACAATACCATAATTTCAGAAAAGCCCAGCTTCCAAATAGTCAGAATTGTTCCTTTTAAAAGTTCTGAAAATCAGATTAGGATTCTGGCCAAGGCTGAGTAAGGAAGTAGCCACACAGAGCAGCGTCACATACATATGGTCATCTGTGTTCCTCCACCTCCAGATATAATCTGCTGAAAAAAATCCCAGTACCTCCAGGACATGCAATTTTTCTCTAAATAGGTAAAGTAGAACTGCCAAAAGGATTTGAAAGTGGCTACATTGGTGTTTGCTCTACCTGGAGAGGAATGACATCCAGATCCAGGATCTGGCTGGCAATGAGACGGAATAGCTCTGAGCTCGGTGTTACAAATAAGGCATTTATAACCAAATTAGACAAAGATGAGCTAAAGGACAGATGAAGGTGGCAAATGTCAGCAGAACTGTGCAACAGGAAAAGGGATATTTTGACCTGACATAATAGCTCATGGAGGATTCAGAGCACATATGTCACTGCAGTCCATGAGATGTTATGAATCCAGATTTCTTAAAGATCTTTTGGACAGAATGTGAATAACAGAGGCTTAAAAGGGCTTGTGCTAACCTGGTTTACTTCCACATACTGAAATTATGAGAGTAGGAAGGAAAGCATGAATTCCCTGGAATGAACTGAAGTTATTTGAAGTATTAGAGTTTGAATGTATGTTTTCATTTTGAAAGTGAATTTGTTGTTAAATACTTCTTAATAATCCTTCTTCTTGTAAAATGCTTTCTATCTCCAGTGATTGACAGTTGAACTAAAAGTGAATAGTGCAAAGACAAACCACAGTAGTGTAGCAGTGTTTGTCCAGCCTATCTGGAACTTGTTTGAGTGCTTGAGGTTCAGCCACAACTCTTAAACAAGTAAAAGAAGAGCAAAGATGAAAGCAATGTAGCAGCAAAATGTCCAAAGAATTTATCTGATGCACTGCACAGCGAGCAGAAAAGCTTAATATTGCATTCAGGTCTATGTCTGAAGTGTCACTTTAAAAACCGTAAATATAAAATAAAAACCTGAGAATGTCGAGCTGCAAGGGTTTACTCTTCCTGGTATCCAGGGTAAGCAGTTGGCATTACTTCTTGTCGTCAATCATCCTTTTGGTGGGCTAAGCATGCCTAACAAATTAGTTGCTCGTTGCTTATTTGGCTGATATTTTGCTGCTGTGTCAGACTCTATTTGGATATTTAAACTGCAGTCTTTTTCCAGGTACTGTGTCTTTCTCTCTGGATGGTGCTATTAACAGAATGTTCCTTTTGGTCTTTGCAGTTTTCATAACTGCCTTAAGCTCATAGTCTGAGTTAATTCACCTTGTCTGGGTTCTATGTTGTCTGGCTGAAACATCTTGCATATGGAATTTGTGTTTCAGAAAAGCACAGACCAAGTTATTGCTACCTAGAGAAGACCAGCATCTTTATCTCTTAAAATTTGGTATAAATTGAGGTATAGACCATGCACTCGAAAGTGTGAAATCTAAAGAGACGAGATGAGACATGAACACTCAGAGCAGAAGTGACTGCAGTGAGAGTAGAGCAGAAATAGTACAATTACTGACCTTTGTGTGAGAGGAGAAAGTGAATGAATTCTGTCTCTGAGAACTGTTTAAAAAATAAATTTAAAAAATAGGGGCTACATATGAGGGGTACTTGAATGTATATGCATGCACATGGTGGTAGTGAGAGGTTTTAAAGAATATCGTTTTCTTAGTGGATATTTAGCACCAACAGTTCCTAAATCATGTTTTAGTCATGAAATGACAAAGGCACTCAAGGAATAGGCTTTTGCTCATGTAGGGGTTTAGTTTTCTCCCATTTTGTGAATGCAGGAAATTTTACAGATAGACTTTGGTGTTTGAAAGCTTCTCTGCCTTCCATTAGAATTAATCTGCCAGTATGAAGTCTCTGTGAGAGTGTTTTTTTCAGAGGGGAAAATGTAAATTATTTGGGATTGATTAAAACATTATGGTAGTGGTAGGTAGAGGTGATTCTTAAGTATCCCTGTTTATACTATAATCCTAACACTCAAAAAGAAATTCAAAACAAAAATTGAAATGTTTCACTTCTGGGAGTTCGAAATGGTTCACTCTAATGTGTTTAGATGTCACCTGGTTGTATTTTTAAACAAACTTTTGCTGAAATTAGCACTGATTTGGAAAGTCCGTGTTTATTAGCAGAGCTTTCTCTGTGACAAAAAGTGATTCACTCACATCTTTTTTTTTTTCCCCTCAGCCAGCTGTGCATGAAAATTTCTTGGTGTTGGATCAGGTGCAAGGATCCTTTTTAGAGAGCTGACAGAATGTATCTAAACTGTGAGAACACCTGACGGCTGCATTTCAGCTGCAATGTGACAGAAGATGTGTAAGTGAAACAGAACAAGGCAGGACTACCCCAAGAGCCTGAGTTCAGGAAAATGTAAAAGACATGAGTACAGTGAAATGATAAATATCTTACCAGAATCTGTTACCGGAATATTTACAGCTGCTGATTTGTGGCCTTTGCTCGTAGATACTGTCTGCAGAAGTAAGTTGGATTTTGGTGGGGTTTTTTTTGTTGTTATTTGTTTTTTTGTTTGTTTCGTTGTGGGATTTTTTTTCAGTGCAGGGAGATCAGAGTAGAAAGAAAATCCATCCAGCCTGCATGACTCTACAGCCTTGAATTCTCCCTTAAAAACAAACCAAAGCAACTCCCTAAACCAACTTAAAGTGACTTTGGACTTTCCTTTTATTAAAGAAAAGAAGCCCCAGCTGTGACCATGTGCAATTTGCAGACTTTTTTAAATTGCAGCTCAAGCTTTATGAAATGGATTTGCATTTGTAAATACCATTATTAAGAATTTAAGCAGCTCAGACAATAATTATTTTAAGTATTAAAGATGCCCTCATGTTAAAATATGGCTATACCTGTTTTCTATTTACTTGTCTTTAAAGTGAGATTTACAATGCGTATAAATCCTTATTGAGTGGGAAATTCCTGTGTGTCTAAAATGAACTTCATAACAACATAAATGAGCAAATGAGTAGAAGTGGAGATAGAGCAATATTCTTTCTTCAGTGAGAGACAGAGGACAGTGTGTTAATTACTAAAAACACGAACAAGTATCAAATTGTACAACGTACGCATGTCTTTAAAAAAACCCAAAGAAATAAACTAAAAAAACCCTAAAGAGACTCGGGTGCTTCCCAGAGCTAGAAATTAAAGCACTCTAGTTGTTGTAGCTGACTGATACTCCACTTTCAGAGTAGAAAATATTAATTGTCTTGCTCATCTCTTGAATACTTGTTAAACAGCTGCAGGGAGGGGGCAGAGTAACGTGTTCGAGAACACATTGGTTGGGAATAGCTTCCACAGTTTTTATTAAAACTGGATCACAGTGCAGCCAAGAATCCAAGGATCATGGTGTCATAGAAGCACCAGAAAGCAGTAAAATTATTCTGTAGTATGGGAGTTAAAGTCTTCATTTGTGAGGGTGACAATGTGCTGTCTGGCATCTGTTCAGTGTAATCTCAAGGCTGTCTAAGAACTGTTAAATGCTCTGGGGGAGGAACAGATGAGATTTGAAACCTGTAACATTTTCTTCTGGGGGAAATGCACGGACCAAAGAGAAGTGCAGAACTCCTGAGGTTGGTAAAAGCCTCTTGAAGTTGTATAGTTCCACCCTCCTGCTCTACGCAAGGACTTACTCAGGGCCACGAGAAGCTGAACTTTGAGTATCTCAAAGGATAAAGACTCCACAAAGTGTCTGGGCAAACAAGTTCCAGCCACTCAGTAGAAAGTGTGTGTGGCGTTTTTCTCATGTTTGAACTTTCAACCAAGTCTTCCAGTGACACATGGGGAAACTGTATTCTGCATTGACATTAAAAGCCAGAATTTTTTCTTGTGACAATACTCAGAAATGTCTCTTCTTTCCTCTTCTACACCGTGGTATATTCAGAGAGGAACCAACTGTACTGTGGATGTATCAGAGGGATTGTCTATTTGTCACAGTGCACAGGGCAACTGAGCAGTTAGTCAAGATATGAGTCAAGCATTTCTCATTGCTAAATTAACCAATTGTTACAGCTGGGCTGAACTTTTCAGCCAAAAAATGCTAAGCAGAAAGCTGCAAATTCAAGTTTATGAAGAAATAACACAACTTCTGTCAGCGTTGACAAGTATTTTCCATTAGAAAATGTGACCTTAAGAAAATCTGAGATAAATTGAAGTACTTAATTTAATCTCATATTGACTTCAAAGTTTTAATCTTTATTAATCTTTTTAATGATATAAAATCTCTCTTGGCTGTCAAACTTCCAGTAAATGTTAGTATAACAGAAGAATCATTTTTCCAGCTACTTGAACTTTTCTTCCCTTATAAAACATGTATCTTATTTGCCTTAAAATCCTATTATAATAGTGATCATTTTGATGAATCACTTGACATTTTGGACAAATTGGTCACTGTTATTGACAAATACTGTGGCAATGTCTGTTGATCTCCAGTCAACAAGGGATGGAAAGGTTTGTAACGACTTCTGCGGGGGGAAAAAAAGGAGCATTACCAATATGTTGCCAACTAATGAATAACACTTTAGATAGTAGAGATATTAAAATTTCTGTGCAAAATTGACTTTTTTTAGGTGCTTGCTGAGATAACAGCCAGAGCTAAAGATCAGGAAGTTGAGGCACTCAGCAGTGACTACAGAGTAAACCAAGCCGTCAAAACCAGTGGTTGTTTGATTGTGAATAAAACAAAAATCTAGAAGGAGTGAAGCTGGGCTTTGGAAGGTAAGTTAATTAAAGGCTGCTAAAGGGAGAGTAAAAGCTCTTCTGTTTCTAGATTTGTGTTATTGCTTCCCCAAATGAGTGTGGTCATTAGGAATAAATATCTGGTATTTACCCTTGGCATCAGGGTTATGTATGGGGTCTTACTTGAAGTGCTTTATGATAAACCACATTTTGGTGCACAGAAAACAGAGAGTCTGATTCTCGACTTACATTATGCAGAGCCACTGTATTTCACAGGAAAAGCTCAGAAACATAAATGTGATGTGAATTTTGTGCCTGACTAGTTGATTAAAAGGACGCTTTAGTGGCTGCTGCACATTTTATGCATTCTTATTATCCTGCAATTGCACAACGAGATCTGTATCTAAATCCAATCTCTTTCCAACATCAGTAGCAAGTTTAGTATCATGGGAAAATTATTAGAGACAGTTTAGCTACTGGGGATAAACTAAGTGATGTTAGTGCTGGCACTGCTGTGTTGTTCCCTGGGGTCTGACACACTGTCCCGCAGCTTATCTGCATCAAAAAGAGGAAGCCCTTTGGCTATATCAGATGTCAGGGGTCACGTAACAGCAGACCATAAGCAGGGGATGCTTTTGTGGCCTGTGCTGAGTTGTCTGGTTTTGCATCTAGACTATCACCACCTCCTGAAGTAGCTTTTAAGAGCCATTTCTTGGTTGCGACTGAAGCACAACTTCAAATGTGCTTTCACTGTATTGGGAGTCCTAATGTATGTAGGGTGCAGCTGGTGAATTTCTGTTTAATGACCACAGCCTTTATCCTTCATATTTAAATGGAATGCCCCCCACTATGCACTGAAACAAGAACATTTACATGACCAGGAAATTTCCCTGGAAAAGTATCTACCTGATAATGCAGCTGGAATACAAGGACCCCGCTGTGGTTTAACCCAGCACGCAGCTGAACACAGCACGGCTGCTCACTCACTCCCCCACAGTGGGATGAGAATGGCAGAAAGGTAAAACCTGTGTGTTGTGATAGAGACTATTTAATAGGACAGAAAGGAAAGGGAAAATAATGATAAAAGAACATAGAAAACAAGCAATGGGATCACAAAACTAGTGATAGGACAAGGTGTAATGTCTTTAAATGGAAGAAGTATGTTTAGGCTAGATCTTAGGAGTAAATTCTTCCCTGTTGAGCTGCCCCATTCCTGGAAGTGTTCCAGTGTTCAAGGCCTGGCTGGATGAGGCTCTGAACAACCTGGTGTAGTGGAAGGTGTCCCTGCCCGTGGCAGAGGGCTGGAACTCGATGGTCTTTAGGGTCCCTTCCAGCCCAAACCATTCTGTGATGCACAAGGCGCTGGCTCAACACCCACTGACCGATGCCTGGCCAGACCCTGGGCGGTGACTGCCATACCCAGCCAGCTTTATACATCTCCTCTATAAACCTTTCTGTGCAGTTCAATCCTGTTTTAGCTATTTGTGAATTAGCCAGAAGCTGCAGTTACCAGAATTCCTGAACAAATGGAATCAGCTTGTTTACCCTGTCTAGGCTACCTTAGTTTCCTGATAAATTTTTGTGACTCAGGCCTCATCCTTTCCTTGGCTCCCGGCTCACTGACAAAATACAGCACCTCACTGTAGGCTTAAAATGAATATTACAATCCCTATTGCTAAGTGCAGCTTTCACCACACAAGGTATTTCTCCCACATTGGTTGCTACAGGTGTTTTTCAGCAGCCTGAACATCACCCCGATCTTCACTTTCTGTCTGTAGAGGCATCCCCTGCTTAGGGTCTGCTGTTCAGCAGCCCTTGATAGTTGATGGAGACATAGCCAATACACTTTTTAATACCCAAAACTTGCCATTTGATAATAAAATCAGCAAGTCTCCTATGAAATGCCTGTCCCTGAGATACAGTCCCTGAGACAGCTGAGTATAAGCTGCTTTCACAAGGAGGCACAAGAAAACCTTTGGAAAGTTGCTGTAAATGACCTGTTCACAGAGGCGGCTTTTGCTAAATCCCCATTAAAATTAGCTTAAGCCCCAAAGCATGTAATTTTAATCTTCTCAAAGTCCTGCCATCTCCTTTTAATATTTATAAATGGGTAACAGGAATACTCAATCATTTTTTAATCCAGTTAAACCTAACAATATCTTGTGGTAAAGAGTTCCACAACAGGAGATTCTACTGCAAACTATTTGCTTTTAATCAATTCCAAAATTGCCCATATGAGACCTTTTTTATTTGCAAAGATTTTGGCTTAAAGATGAACTTGGAGCAAAGTCTAATGTGTGAAAAAAATGAGCAAGTCGAGTTCTGGACGAAGATCTGGAACATTGCAGCTACTCTTTTTTGCATCAACAATTGGTCTTTTTGGATGCTTATTTCAGCTCATGTTTTCAGTCTCTCTTAGCTCATTCATCACCAAGAAAAATCTTTCAAGGGGAAAAAAAAAGAAAAAAAAGGCCTGGGGGAAATGATGGAAGGGAACTTGCATACGGACAAGAGCAGAGAGGGGTTAAAAGGCATCTACCACTTCTCTCTGTGAAAAGGAAAAGTCAAACAGAAGAATATATCTTATTTTGTCTGTTTATACCTGTCTTGTTCCTCAGGGTGTTACTATCTTGCCGTGCTGTCACCTCTGTGCTACAGAAGGAATAGGTAACTACAGTTAATGTGCTAAATCCAGCCAAAGTGGGTGAAAGAAGCTGCATTTTCAATAGCATCAAGAGGCTTTGGGAAAAACCACTTTATTTCAGTAGGTGTCATACAAGGTTGCAGAAGGGAGGCAGAGCAGTAGAGGCAGTGCATCCTTTTATTGTGGCAGTGTTGAACACAATCCTGCAGAGGAAGAACAGTGTGAACAAAGACCACTAAGGCAGAGACGGCAGTGGGAGCCCTTCCCTTTAGACCATGGTTATTCCTGATTCAAGGTTAGACTTACATTAATGCCAAATACGCTTTTAAGATTTATAAAACACAAAGAACACAAATTGAAGCTGCAGTGATTGCATTGCTATGAAATAGTTCTGTCTTCAGACAGTATTTCAGTGGGGACATACTTGAGTGTATACATGGGTGTGATACCTTTCCTGCTGGTACTGCATTGTGGTATGCTTGTATTTGAATGCATATATTTAATTTTCAAATGTAAAGCTAAGTCTCTGTTTGTGGTGATGCCATAATGATTTTTGTCTTTTCTTTTATACCCCTGTTATACCTTTTTACAGCTTCTGTATTCTTAGTGCTTTAGCCTACATTCTTGGACTTGTTTGTCAAAGTCTCCAAGCTAGGAGACTCAACATTTTAGCAGCTTTGTAGTTAGGGATCAGTGTGCCTCAGACCCCAAGGTCCTCTCCAGAACACATTTTGTAAACTCAGATAGAACCATCCAGGGGAAGGTTCCTTGGGGAGGGGGGCTCACTCGAGCCTCTCATTGGGGAATTTATGATAGATATTCTAATTAGTAAGGCCTATAATGGGATACCAGATCTTTTGGGGTGCATTGCAGTGTGCATGGAGGTGCATTCAACCTGGATGTGGTGCACCTAAGGATCGTTAAAATAAATACCAAGGTAAAATCCCTTTTTTCCCTTCTAACCGTGTTTGACTCTTGATTTTAAGACCAGGAAAAGGCATCAGTGGTTCTGTGTATCCATGTTTCTCGGAGTCCACATTTTGATTGACCCTTCAGATAACTTTTCAAGTCCATAGAATATGTTCTCTAAATATGGAGTTAGTTGAGCTTGCTTGCTTGAGTTCCTGACCAAGAAGTTCCAATGTCTAGAGGAAAGGTGGGTGTGTTTAGGTAGATGTATGAAACATGCATGTGTGTGTATGAATAGTGTAAATTCCTTAGGTATCCTATAATGCCATCCCTATTGGAAATGAAGTCAAGACATAGTCACTGGATGGTTGCATGAAGTCTAGTTCTTCATATATGAGAGGATGATAGAAACTTTCTGCTGCAGAAGTGACAGTTGTGGGTGTAAATCCTGACTTTTTAGCTTAGGTTTTCTTTTGCCTAAGTTTGCATATTATGCTGATACCTCTTATATCTAAGTGTCTTATAGTTTAAGCACCATAATTGCTTGTGTGTGCATGTTGTGTTCTCTTTTCTTATGGAGCAACATGCTGGAAATGGAGTATCATGATACAGGTTTAAATAAGCAGGTTTAATGGTAGGCACTTGTACCTGGAGCAAAGGGCGGAGAGAACTCAGTAATTATTGGATGTCTACAGGCAGTTTTGGGATAACACGGGAGGTTTTGGTTGATGTAAGTCAACCTGGGAGCAGTAGCTAAAAACTGTAAGGTGCTTTAGCCTTGCAGAATAGGTGGAACAGCGACTGCAGCTGACAAATAAAAAAATCTGTCAATCAAAATGATTAAAACACTGTGATTCCCCTCAAGTTAAGCAAAATAGAAGAAGGGAGATAAAGCTATGCAAACTACCACCACTTAGAGAGAAATTGCCAGTTATCAGAGGATGTCCCTGTGTGCATTTTGAACAAGTGTCATCAACAACCAAGCACAAAGACGTCCAGTCCTTCACGCCTGGTGCACTTTGTACAAACACACAGCCATTTCCCAGGAAAGAGTCCTGCGTCTAATTCCCTGCAACCTCACATTTCTTCACTGTTCAAGTGTTTTTGCAAATCTTTCATTGTTACCTCCGTACTGATTTGATTAATTTTATGATTCCAAGGGCTACCCTTCTATTTCTCTTCTGTCTTTCTTTAGCAAACCATATTAATTTTTACGATTTTAATCCTGTCACCGATTAACTCTTTTCCTCAAAAAGCATTCAAGCATACTGTAGTAAGGTATAGTGCTGTCATATCTGCATTTTCCTGGAGCATGTACCCTATTTGATTTTATTTTAAATAGCCAGACTACTCCATTATATGATGACAGAGTTTTGCATTTTTCTGGATTTTACATAGTCAAGGAAAATAAAACCAAAAGAAAAATAATGTGGTTTGCTTCAATCCTATGTTTTCCCCACTTTACACTTATTTCTGTAAATAAACAGTGAAATAATAGTAGTTGTGTACCCATGAAAGAATCCAGGTTAGGAAAGAGCAAAGCACAGAAATAGTTGTTCTTCAGACCTTTCAAGACAAGTTTACTTAACTCTAACATAAGCAGAATATGTGATTGTGATGGGTAAATTGAGAAGTTGGTAAATAGATTGCACTATGAGAGGAAGAGGCAGAAGCAGTTTTAAATTAGTACCCCTGAGTTCTGGAAATGACTTACTCGATTATATTCTATTGCTGGTTTTGGCACAAACTGTTTATTAAACACTATAAAGTGCAAAGGCTTCTGCCATTTTCCAGGTGTTTTCCAAACTCAGGGTTCATATTGAAATTTGCTCATTGATTTCCAGGGTCAAATATAAATACCCTCTGGGCTATTTTCGATGTATCTTTGAATTTTAATGTTGAGTTAACAGAACCTATTTTAAGGTTTACAGCAGATTTCATATCTGGCTTGTTCCCAGTTCCAGGTTTTTAAAAGATTAGCATAAGCAACAGCCATTGTATCTGTCAAGAGCTGAATGAAGAGAACCTGTGTATATATGCATATATCTATATATTTTGTATTTTCTATTTCTTCTTGTGTCACAAGAAAATTTGATACGGATCCAGTTTTTGAATCCTGTTTCCAGAAAGTTATACTTGGGATTAGATGGATTGGTCCCTGTTCACCACCTCTCCACCCCTCTCTTCACAGTTTGCAGACCTAGAAAACAGCATTTGAAGTTAACTTCGTCTTGCTGTCAGCCAGATAACACCAACCCTTCTGAAAGAGAATACAAGAAGCTCTTCTTCCCTTCAGTACAGGAGAGGGGATGTGTGGACTTCTAAAGGGAGACACCTGTTGCACAGGAGTGTGGAAGAATTTCCCTGTGATGCAGGATGGGTCTCTTCTCCTTAAACTGTTGATCGCTTTGTTTGCTTGCTTTGAACGCCAAAAGGGAGAACACAGAACTGATGCAGAACTGCAGAGGTTTTAGCACAAGACACTGCAAATGAAATAAGTTACAATCTGGAGCATTTTCTCACTCTTTCTCCAGGAAAACCCCATACCCTACATCTAATTAGTGACACTGACCTTGGTTCTGCAGCACCACCACCTAAAAACTTTCAGATGACTACTGAAAAATAGAAGACTGGAATGTTAGGGCTTACACTTTGAGAAATATTTATTCTTGAAACAAATAACATTCCTAAGTTTTTGAATCTTTCCATTTCCATATTACTTTCTTCTGTGTAGCCCTGACTCTGTGTGACTTCAGATATCTGCTCTGCAGCCTTTTGTTGCATATGCCTCCAATATAGTTGGCACAAAGAGATTTTTTAAAAGCTGACTTTAATTTACTGATGCTGCATTGCCCGGATCAATATTATTGCATTTGGAAAGTCTATCCTGCCATTAGATTTACCAACCAGAAAATGGAGACCACTAAAAGGCTTGACTTCAATTCACATTTCTAATAAATCTTCTACAAATGTGGATTATGATGCAGCATTTTTTTGTTCCTTTGAAATACTAAGGAGATTCTCCAGTATTTCACAAGGACTACTGTATCACTGTCACATCTGATCCTTCAGGGTGGGATTAAGTAATTATGTGTAACTTGCAGTGATTTAAAGCTAATGCTTTCCACTTTACTCAGGAAAAGAGATGTAAGAGGTGTACTGGGACTGCCCAGGACTGAAGCAATCAGAACCTGGCCTATAACATCTATTTATAAAGTTTGTTTTCTTCTCTTTATATACTTAATTTTCTGAATACCATTAGCCAGTAAATGTGTTAAGAAAATGGCCATCCTCTAATTATATGTTAAATTTGTCACTTTGGTCACAGAGGGTACATTCCCTGGCTGATACTCAATATTAATGGTTGAATTAAAACAAGCAGTTGCCAAAAACCACATCTGAGAACTGCCTTTAATTTTCCTTTCCATTAATCCAGGGTAACTACTTCTACTTTCCTTCTTTACCTGCATTCTCAGGTCATGTTCCCCTTTGGCATGTCCTCTTTTTGTTGATTTCCTTCGGCTGTAAAATCACTCAACTTCATTCAGTGAAAGAGGAGGGCTGAGAGGAGAAAGTTATGGAAGTTTGATACTCGTGTCACCACAGTGGTACCTCTGATCACTCTTCACTCTGCAGATTTGTATATGATGAACAAGCAGATTGTGCTGCTGTATAACAAAGTGATGGAGTCGTATTTCTCCCCCTAAAAATACATTTTTGTTTTGAAGTAACCCTATCGAACGAATGTTTTAGAGATACATGAAACCTTTTCATTATAATTTTATATATGCATCTCGAAACAAGGAGAAATTGTTTTTTGTGCTGGTAGCTAACAATTTGCTGTGCTTGATGTACTTGTATTTGCAGTGAATACATGGAGTCCTCTCCTTTCCTTTTATTGGCTTCTAAGTATGTTGGGGTGGTTTTTTTGGTGGAGAAGAGAGATAATACTTAATGATCAATTTCTAAGCACAAAAGCACGACTGTGAAATGCTAACTTCTATTGAATATTCTCCATTTGCAGAACTGAAAGGAATCAGCAAGACGTAAAAAGAAAATCTTCATTGCGTTCAAATCCAGTGGCCGTCTATCTGATACTGCCTTTAAATTTATATCCTGGATTTTCCCAGTAGATCTGTAAATGTCTATATACATTCTGCAAACAGAAATACATATCTCTAAGGTTAAAGGAATATAATTTTTAATTATGCCCTTTAGAGCATTTATAATTTCTTTCCAAGAGTTATTGGACTCCAGGCATTCATATGCCATATGGATATATATTCCCTTCATTATGAAAATTCCAATATAAATTCCACCATCTTCTTTTCGTTGGATCATTTGGCCTGAAAGTTTTAGATATCCTGTCCAATACTAAGTTGTGTATCAGTAAAATGGTTTGCAAATTATCTCACTGCTTGAATGGGGTAATTCTCTGCTTTCCACTTAACTCAAATTGGTATGTCCTTTAATTTTTATTAAATTTATTAATTATTCCAGTGACACAAAAATGGAATGTTAATCTCATCAAGATGATCAATCATTAATTTTTGGTTGGTTTGGGCTGGGGTTTTTTGTTTGTTTGTTTGCTTTTTTTTTGTTGGTTTTTATTTACCTGGAATTCCAAGTTATAATAGTTCAGCAACAACAAACTTCACATGGCTCAGAAAAAAATGGTGCTGGGGCCTTGAGAAGTTCCTTTCTTTGCAGTCAGTGTTTTGCTACGTCCCAGTGATTCAGCTGTTGCAGTGACTGATAGTAGGGATAATTTACAGGTTCTTTGTCTTTGGCAGATGCACATATAGAACTTTTATTTCTGCCTAGAAAAGGTGCTGGGAAAAACTGTGTCGTTCATGTTAAATACTTGGTTTTGATCAGGAAGGTGCTCAGTGCAGTAGCAAAAAGACTGATTTTGGCTTCTTGGCCTCTGGTTCTTAGGATGGTTGTGCAAAGTACAAGTTCTGCTACGGACTCTTCTTGGTTCACGTCCCAGTTCTGCATCTAAATGGCTTTATAGAATGTGATCAGAACTTGAATGATGGAACACATCTCCTGGAAGGATAATTGAGAAGATAATTTATCAGTTTCCCTGTCGGTTATTTAGCCTCCCTGTGTAGTCAGTATCTCTTTCTGAGATGTGTGTGAACAGTGAGTGTTTAGGACATTTCATAATTATGTTAGTTATGCAGCCAGGTCCTGGGAGGTCTGGGGCCACCCAGAATTAAAAATAAATGTAGCCATGTGAGCGAAATGAGTGCTCAGGTCCTCTTGCTCCTGGGGTTCTTCTGGAGAACAGCTGCCTTCCCCAACAAATCATCTCGCATCAGTTGATTTGTGGTACCTGATGTTTGCACATTCTTACCTGCTGTTTATAATTCAGGATTTTCCACTCAATCTTCCTTGGAGTGCTGTAACACGGAGTACTGACCTTGGTGTGCATTTGATTGGTACAAGAAGCTCAGGGAGTTGCTCTGTCAGATACAAATTCTACCTGAACCCTAGAAAAAGTGATTAAACACTGAACTCTTCTTTGCCTGTAGATGTCTATGTGTTTCATGCTTGATACTCTTCTCATTTGGTCCTGATGAATTGGGTTTTATCTTTTTTTTTATTGTCCTTTTTGTTTATTTGTTCCTGAAGATGGTCAGGGTTTTTTCATGTCTGGTGGAAAATTTTGTGTCTGGAGGACATAACATTCATTTAACTTCACTGTAAAATTCAATTATAGGAACATCTTGATCTTTTTTAATGCAAACCACTTCTCCCCTTCCAATGGTGTTGTGAGTTGTTTAAATGTGCATGTTATTGATCCACCAATAAAGGGTTGTGGTTTTGTCCAGTAAAGAGAATCTCTGTCAGCAGAAGTTGTAGAGGTTTAGAGTAAGTAATGGCTTCTGATTTTTGCCTTTTAAGATCTAAAACTCACTGACAGTCAGGATGACAGCCACTCACTCCTAGGCTGGACAGCAAGTACTAGTTTTATTCCCTTTTACTTCTCACTCCCTAGTGGCTTCTACCTATTTTTCTTTTTCTTCAACTTTTACAGCAAGTTATCAAGATCCCCATCCTAAGTCATTGCAGGAAGGACACGCTGATAGAGAATTTGATAAATTACTTCTTGTAATATGATTTAACTTTCCAAGTATTCTTCATTCCTCCAGTGTTTTTCTCCTCACTTGCTCCATATGTTCACTTTCTGTCATCACCAGCTGTAAGAAATATTTTTGGCTCTTGACTCCAAGGCATGTCCAGTTACAACCACTGTCTTCTAGGCAGAGAACTTTTTAAAGTACAGCCTTGATTTTTACTTTTCCTTTGCCAGTCATGCTGTTCACTTACCTGTCTGACTCAGTAGTTGAATGTTACACTGTTTACTGTTTCTGGAATAAATTCTGCATATAGAGGAGTATTTTTCTCTGGGAAAATTATAAGGAAAGGGAATAAGGGCACACAATAATAAGAGGCTGCCTGTGAGAATGAGAAAAAAGGGACTGAAAAAAATATAAGGAAGAAATAAAACCAAGTTATTTGAAAAGTGATGGACTAAAAGGAGGTGGTTGTAAGGAAAAGAAAAATCGGTTTTAATTTTTAGATGCTCATGGAATAAAAGCCAACTCCCCAGTGGAACTTTCTGATTTCTGAAGACTTACAGCAGTTACTTGGTGTTCCACTGTGGTTTTGTCATTATTGGGTTCTTAGTTAATCTTAAAACCAAAAGCCTCTGTGTTTATTTCTTTTTTTTCTCCCAATATCCTGTAAATCCTTCCTCTGAAGTGATTATAAGAAAATGGTATTACTTTTTTTTTTTTTTTTTGGCAAATTAATAAAAAGTTTAATCTTTGTTTTGTCGTAGTACTGCCATGGGTGAGTGGTTAACCACTGACTCTGCAGTATCTCTTGCCTAAGGTTAACTTATGGGGATTTTCTAAATCCCAGCCTAAAGGTTCTTGGCTCTCTTACTTGTATATAGTTCCCATCAGTTCAAATGCTATTAGCTGGTGTATGTTCTGGTTGTGAGCACAATTCTGAGCAAGAAAACATGGAGTAGTTGTATAATTCAAGTGTTATACCTGTGATTTTTTTTATACAAGCTGTCCAGCTGATTTGGATCACAACAAGACATGAAAAAATATGTCAGATCTTTGGAAATCAAAGAAATGCACCAGTACTGTCTCTTCAGTGGAGAGAAGGTGTTCTCTACTCATCAGCTATCCTGTAGTGGCCGCCACACACTTGGCTAGGGACACTGATCTGTAGGTGTTTATGTATCTACATAAAAAAGTCAAAAATCTTCCAGTGAATTACATTTTTTTTTCTCCAAAAAACTGGGGAGCTGGAGCAAATTGCAAGATTATTCAGATGAAGGAAAAGAGAGATATTAAGTATTGGAATAAAAAGCTGGTTTGAAATGCAGATATTTGCTCAGACTGAAGAGTCTTCTGTGGCTGATTTGGACCAGAGACTATATATTCGATTCTGAAAATTCAATGAGCATCCTTATCACTAAGCTGTTGAGAGCTCTGAAATATAGGCCGTAAATGGAACAAGTGTAAATGCTCCTTCAGACAGCTTCAGATAAATAGATGAATTGGATGCCTTTCTTCTTGTTTTGACAAGAAATCTCGCTCTCAGATACTCCCCATCTCTGCTATTAAGGGTATTCTGTGCATGCCACGAAGGATTTGCTGATGTTCCAGTGGTTACAGCACTCACCTGGGGCAGGGCTGCCTGGTTCAATCCTCTGCACTGCATGAGGCTGAGATTGGGCATTAATGTGTCCCCCACCTTGTGGTAAATGCTTTAAGTGCCTCCTCTGAAATAGGCATTCATTTCAACCTTAGAAGACCTTAAATTTCTCTCTCTGCAGACTATGAATATGTTCACAGTCTAGGAGAATCATTTATCACCCTTCTAGACAGCTGAACAATCTGCCTCTGCGTTCTGACCTGAAAAACATGATCTGAAGAGTTGCTGTGGGTTGGAGTTTCCAAGCACAGTGAGCAAGGCTAATCCAAATTCCTTAACCTTTGAGTTTCGGAATTTACTGCTCTTTGGCAGAAGCCCAGTTAACCCTGCCCCTCTGGGATTTACACTGTTAATAGAATTAATTCAGCTGTGCACAGCCAGTGCCACAGGTGCTGTCTTGTTTACCCTGACTGAACCTAGAACACAAAGATTCAAAGGAGTGAGCTCTTGTGCCAGAAAGGGCAATTATTTACTGTTGAATTCATATCCTTTTATAAGAGAAGTTTTTCTGAAGTAGGATTGAAACAGGAAAGGATTGTCAGGTTGGCAAGAAGCAGACAACCAAATAGCGAGTCCATTCTTTTAGTCTCTACTGCAGAGTTTAATTTTGTTCTGCAGTACTGAATATGTCAAGTGGCAGGCTTTCTCCAGCTTCCATTAGCTGGTTTTAAATGGTGTCATTAGCAGAAGAGGAGGTCAGGGGAAAAAAACACAAGTAAAAGCTATCTTAGCTCAAAGCTTCAGACAAAAAGCATGTTACAGATGAGAAGCTATGTACAGTGTCCCCAGATTACTGAGCAGAGAAGTGAGCCAGGACAGAGAGAAGCATCCTGACTGGTCTGTTCAGTCAGTTTCTGTTTCAGTAACCAAATCTTTCTCCATCTCTTTGTGCAATGGCTGAGTTTACTCCCACTGTAAAATGTCAGAAGGTTAATAACCCAGATTTTTTTTGAGGGTAATCGAGTCTCTTAATTATGTAAACCATTCTGACATTCTTTTAATTAAAGCAAAGAAGATAAGACTAGGGGAAGAAAAATTGTTGGTTTTTAAGGAACTTCTAAAGCTGTGTGGCATTTTCTGCCAATGACTCAAGTTGTTAAGCAGCCTGTGGTACTGGATGGCTGGAACTCTCCAAAGAGGTTCTGATGGAAGCCTCCCTAGATGACCTCATCATACTGGAACAACCCATTTTGCAGTTGTGGTGGCACTCACCAGCGATTCAGCTGCAAATCTGTCAAGAGTTACGTGCAAGGATAGATAAATTCCAAACTGAATGAATCAGAGGGACTGGGAGCCCACAACATTTGTGTAAATACAGCCCTATATGAAAATATTTTAAGGTATAGGAGTATTTTAAGCTTCTGGTTAAATCTTCAGACTATTAAGACGATGTATGTTGAAATAAATATTTAAAGAAATTTATTTCTTCAAGCATGTACTCAAGTATTGTGTAATAGCCAAAGTTGGATTGTTCAAGGCATAATGAAGCTTTCTTGTGCCAAAATTAATAGTAGCTAAGTTGAAAAAGTAAGTTTTGCTAACAAATTTCTTTTCATTTTACACATGGGAAATGAGTCAGAGATTAAATCCCCAAAGTTATGCAGGAATAGCATTGGTGTTTGTTGAACTGAAATGTGAAAGCACCAACTCTGAAGGAGGATCATCCTTGGCTCAGTATCTTTCTAAATTAGAAGGTGGTAAGAGACAGTGCTCCCATTCCATGCTTCTGTGTTCAGTGTATTTCTCAGAGAGGAAAAAAAATCCATGTTTCACACATTTGCAAGGCAGCGGATTGAAAAAAAATTATTTCACTTTAGTCTTTCCTATAGAGTTTCGAAAAGCATTCAGAGTTGATGTCAATTTACTATATTTATTTCAAAACAAAAACTTAGTACAAACTGAACATACTTTCTTTGCATCCCTCTTTGAAAATAACTGAAATTTATAATATTCAGAATGCTTGAGGCTTCTGTTAAATGAACTAGTCAACACTGACACCCAATAATTTCAGTTCTGCTGAGAATTGTTTGGGGACTGGCCAGGGAAAGAAGTGTAATCTATAAAGCTGCTGGCATGCATGTCCTAATCAAACAATTTGTGACAATAAACCACAGTCTGAGAGAACCTCAAGTTTCGCCCATCATGTATAGTCAGCTGACGTGCTGTGGCCTTCTCAGTTTGTATCCAATGAGGAAAACCAAATATCCTCTGTTTCAGGTGTAAGGGTGAAAGATGTTCAGCATGATCCTTTTAATCTGTTGATAGGTGTTGAGATACAAAATTTAAGAATGAAAGTCTCAAGTACTAAAAATCAAAAACAATTGTGTAGTAAATATCTATTTGAGAAGATCTGAAATACTTATTTCTTCTCCAGGGCTACTGGAATTCTTTCCATTGAGAGGCATCCAGGTGGTAACCTAAAGAAAAACTAATTTAGATCGCAGAACTTTACTTGAAGATGCCAGAATTTACTACATAAAATGTAGAATAGGAGCTGAAAAGGTTCATTTATGAATGCACTTTGGAAACATCTCCATCAAAATGGTTTTCAGGAAATTTGGGAGGGAAATAAGAGTTAGCCATATCCCAGTTGAAGTAATTCAGTAAGTGAGTTATTTACTGACAAAAGAGGAAAAAATGAAATAAAAAAGGACGGAAACTACCTTGCTAATGGGATGGATTAGAATCTGAAAGTACCAGTCTTCATAGTATAGAACAAATATAACCTAAAGCCAACAGGGACCTAAATTAAAAGTGCTTTCAAACTTGTCATGTTATTCAGTTGAAATCCAGCAAAATCAGGCTCTTAATGATAGGATAAGAAGTAAATATTAATATATGTTTTCCAGATCAAAACATTTTAAATCAGAAGATCAGTAGAAAACGAAGTCAAAGCTGCTTTTTAGATCAAACTAAGTCCAATTAAGTTTGCCTGGATTAGTCCAGGAAAAGGGAGGGAAAAAGAAATCCCTATTGATGTACTGCTAAGCAAATGCCAATATGGTGCTTTCTAGTTTAGTGTTTTTAAATCCAAAAAGGTTTTTTTTCAGATAATCACTTAATGTTCTGGTGTGTTCCAGAGTTGTTGGTTTGCATTCTACATTAGATTTTTAGTACTGGTTTTGTCAGCTGTGTGTGTGGATGTGCTGTCTGCTTGTGTGCCCAGGTTCCTTCTCCTTGACCATCATTCCTGAATTGATTGGCTTATTTCTGCCGGTGGTGGGAGAGTGGGAATTGAAAAAAAAAAAAGTAAGGAAAAAAAATTATATTTGGCATTTTAAAATTTTTTCTTAAGAGAGTAAATAGTGGGGGTCACTCAAGATCTCTGTCACAGTACCTGAGCCTTTTCCCTGTGTATTAATACAGAACCTGCACTGGAGAGGGGAGTGAGGAAGATTTGTGTAGAGATATGGTGATTATCAATGGCAAACAGAATTTCTGTCTGGTCTTGCACAAGGATAACTCACTAGGGACTCATTCACAGACAAAGGAAGAAAAGCTCAGTCATGGTCACAGTTTGTGAAACTCTTCTGTGGTGAAGGGAGGTGGAAGTGCTGTATCCTCAGCACGTGGGGTTCAGTTCAAGGGGTCCTACAATACATGTCTCAAAATATTTTCCAGTTGTTCATTTGAGACTCACCTTCCACTTTGAATCATGCTGGGCAGCGGTTAATCATGTATTTTCCCAATGATTTCCATGTGTGTCACTGCAACATAGCTGTACATAGGGCATAAGTTCTAATTCTTAACGAGCAATAAATGGGGAGGCGACCTAGAAGGAGATATAGGAGGAAGAGAAGGATTTTCTCGTTTTAGAGAAAATGTTCAGTTTATCCTCACTATTTTTATACCTGCTTATGTAAATAGGAAATGTCTATTAAGATTGCAAAGACAAGAATTTAAAGTTGTGATAAATGGTACGGGTGGAAGAAAGCCCTGCTGTTCAAAGTCGACATGTGGCTTTCTTGCTGTTCATGCAAAGCTGTGCCATCTGATGTATGTTTTGAAGTCCTATCTGTAATAATCTGTTCCACTAGAGTTACCACAAAAAAAGGCAAAAAAAAATTCCCCAAACCCGCAGAAAATCAAGTCAACACCTCTTTATCTATTTCTTTGGACTGGAACAAATTAATACAAGAGTTTGCCATGTAGATTTTGGTGTGGGAGTGATTAAAAGAGCAAGGATTCTTTTTTTTGGATATGAGGAGACACGAAAAGTGAATGGGATGTTTTAATTACTCTCATCATAAACGTCTTCCTATAAAAGTTAGAGGGCTGTTGGATAGAAAATTTGTATTTGCTGTGGATTTTAGCAGTGCAGGGAATTTTCTCGTTGCGTTGGTCCATCCTGAGATGTAAAGCTTCTGAAAATGCTGGAAGCATGAAAATAAACCCATATTTATTAGTTTTGGTGTTCCAGTTTTATTGGGACAAGAACGGGGAATTTGTAGAAAATGAAGTTTTTCAATGCAGAAACTGCTTGCTTATTGACACAAAAGTCTATTTCGATAATGAAAAAATTATTAAATAATAAATAAAAAACCAATTCCGTAGCAAAAATTTCACTCTAGCACGTTGAACGTAGTGCTGGGTATTTTTATGAAATAAGCATGAATTCTTTTCATTTTACTTTTGGCCAATTACCCAGCACTGAAGATAAAACTTGCTTTGTACTGCAGCTAATTAATGTGGAATTTGGGGTTGCCTTCCTGAAGGAACAAGACATGCTTATTTCCTTCCTTTGCAATAATCACTTCTGGATTCTACCTATTTCAACCAAATTTAGTAGAGGTTTTCAAGACAAGATGTTCCTAATGGGCTCTACGTAACTAGGCAACCATGTGGCAGAGAGAGACCATATTCATGGCCTTCACTTCACTGCAAGAACTGTCTAAAATTATCTAAAAACTTTATTAGAAATCAGGAAATATGGTAGTGAAAAAGAAATGACTGTCCTAATCATGAGAAAATATTAAATTAGAGTTTACAGTCTACTAATCATATGAAAATCCATTGCTGGAATACAAAGTCAGGAAAACAAGCTTCACAAATACACCTTGATGTATGTTTGAAAGAATGTGAAAGATAATGAAAATAGCACCAACTTTGATGGCTTAAAAAGGAGGTTGTCACATGGAGCCAAGAAGTCATGTGCAGGAGATTAAATGTTATAAAGTAAGTGCTGAAGAAAGATGTATGTTTAGCAGAAAGGAGAATGTTGAAATTTGTGTGATATTTGGATGCCTACCTCAGCATCATGTTTCAGCCAGAAATTGCTGCTTCAAGTGAAGCAGAGGAATCAAGCTCTCATATTTAGTGCTCCCTGCTTGCAGATGTATTTTAAGTCAAATTCCAGACAACAGAGTGGTTTCTGTGTTTGTAGCAATCCTCACCAAACCTTCTGTTCAAAATCTTGCACAGTCCCTGCTGGAGTCTTTGTAAGCTTCCAGCATCTACAGCCTTCTTCGGAAGGGATTCCCCAGCTCAGGTGAATGCACAAAAGGCAGCTTTCTGTCTTGTTTTTCCTGCTTTCCCATTAACCTGGATCAGTCTATGTATGGTCATCAGCTCTTCTGTGGAAGGAGCTAACTTCAGTCTTTCCCTACTCATCCTCTCCTTGACACTCATGATTTTATGCCTTTTTATCATTTCATGCCTCAGTTATCTTTTTCCAATGTGACACCACACTTCTGACACGTCCTCACTGTGATTCTTTGTCCTTACCTGAAACTCTGTGGGCCAGGAAGGGACAGGAGATATTTTTGTCCTCCAAAGGTACATTTACTACCAATGTAGTAATTCTGGCTTTAAAAAAGACCCCAAAAAACCCCCCAATTGGTTGGATGCTGTCAAAATATTTTGCTTAAGCTTCTAATATTACATTAAATGGCTAAGTTGTATCTCATTCTGTAGCAGAAAGCTGGGAATAGAATCCAAATGGATTTAAACAGTAAGATCTGAAAATGACTTCTTCCAGCCTGAGGTATCAGAGGAAAAATAAAATGAACTTCTATTTTGAAACTGAAAGAGCCAAAAATTTGGTTTATTGTGTTTAGGGGATTTTGTTTTTAAATTTGCAAAGCAACTTCTGTCCAGCTAAACAATCTGACTCCGTGGAAGTGGACATGGAGAAGTCTGACGAATACACCAGTGTATTGCATGTGTACAAGCACAGTCACTTTGAGAAGCGGCCGGAGAAAGCATAAAAATAACCAGTGAGAAAAGCCAAAGCACAAAAGGAGACACAGTCACCAAGGGACATTGAGGATTACAAGCAGGTTAGTGCTAACAAAAAGGTTGGTAAAGTATCCAGCTTATATTCAGAAGAGGGGAAAAATAGCACATCGATATGCTGGTGTGGCTAAAGCATTTTCACCTTTTGTCCTAAGTTTAGGGGCAAAATACCCCAAGCCACAATTGGGCTGTTATACAGAGCTAGCCACTGAGAAACACACAAGCTCTCAGCACAGAATACATTAACATTTTCTAATTATAATTTAGAGGCTTTTAAACATCTGTACCCAGTAAACTTCATTCTGGGCACTTAAGAGGTGCCAATGATCTCTAAAAGCAGTTTGGGGAATAAATGAGGTACCAGAGGATTGGCAAAGGAAGAATTTGCTTTTGATCTTTAAAATGAGTTGGGGAGGGGAGGGAATCTTGGGAGTTGTGGGTTTATTGGCTTCAGGTTACCTCTAAAAAAATAAAAGAAAGGTAGAAAAATAAGTTATCATTACGATGAAAACAAGGAGGTGAATAATTGTTATGGATTTAGGTCAATTGATCCAGTTTCCCTCTACAACGCATTAAAAAGTGCTGTAGGCAAAGGAGAGTGTCAAAGCTGCAGTTCTATTTGCAGGAGTTTTCACCTTTTAGTAAGTAACAATAACAATTTTAGTAAATCTTTTCACCTGACATTCTCATAAGCAGCCCAGGGATCCACAGTCTAAATATAATTTGAAATATGCCAAGGTGGATACAAAACTGTCTTGAAAAACATATGGAGAGTAGTTCCCGGAGATTTATTATCAAAACAGAAGAATGTATTAAGAGAAGTTTCTTGGAGTTCTTGGATTTGAGAGCAGTCAATACTGCAGTCAGTTTTTAAATGATAGATCATAGCCTGTTGTCATTAGATTTTCAGGGCTGCAGGTACACTGAAAGAGAGAGCAAAAGTTCAAATGAATTTTGCCAATTTTAAAATACAGTCTGGAAATGTTTAAAGGATGCTAATAACCGCAGAAAAATGCAAGGTTTTACTCTGACACACAAATAACATGTCAAAAACGAGCCAGCAACCCTGCACCACTTAATTCTGTGTGCCAATTTTATGGTTTGGGATGTAGCATTTCAAGAAGGACAAAGAGCACTTGAGTCTGGGGAAGAATAAGGGTCTGGAAACCACTAATTATGACGAGTGACAGAATTACAACAGTGAGGCTGTTGTAATCAAAATGTGATAGAGAATATGAAATCCTCAGTAGTACAGAGAAGGTGATTATGGGATGATTACTCAACTTTTCTTTTTTGTGCAATGAAT
Organism: Lycocorax pyrrhopterus obiensis; assembly: GCA_014706295.1. NCBI lineage: Eukaryota > Metazoa > Chordata > Aves > Passeriformes > Paradisaeidae > Lycocorax > Lycocorax pyrrhopterus. The sequence continues at coordinate 4,481,152 of JACSVZ010000006.1, read as the reverse complement.
AACTAAGCTGCAGACCTTTCAAAGGATGTTTTGTAAACTAAAAACATTATCAGGTTGGAAAAATGTAAAAATCTTGAATTTAATGTCAGGAATCTCTAGCCTGCAGTTGCTGAAATTTTGGAGACTTTTACAAGGGAGGTCTCTCTTTCCATACCAGTTTTTACAGGATTTTTCTAACCCATGTGCCGCTGACCGCTATTGGAAAGAAAAATATTATGGTATGTTTAGTCTGACACAGTCTGGTCTTCTGGGTGTTTCTCTGCTCTAAAAACAGAGTTAGTGGGGTGGGGTGCACTAAGTACAGTACCTTCTGTATGTGGACATCTAAAAGAATGTTTTCCCTACTCATCAGGTGTTGCTTGCAAAGCAGTGACTTCAGTTGGTGGTGAGGAAAACTCGTATTAGGCAATTGCAGGGAGAAGAACCACTAAAATGAAAGGTTTTTATAATGACCTGCTAGAAAATATGCAGCTTTGCTGCCAACTTCGAAGACTCTTGAGAACAGGTTAGAAAAATAATTGTCATGGAGAATCGCAAGTGTAGCTGATGATGCTTTGGAGGAGGATAAACAGCAAGATTTCTTGAGTGCCTTCAATCCTCTCAGTCTGTGATGAATTTCTCCCTCAGTCTCAGAGAAAGTAGCTCACAGATAGTGTAATCAAAACCTCAAAATTTAGGGGATTTTCAGTGAGCTGACAATCGAGTGGTGACTTGTCAAACCTGTCTCTGACCAGTCTCAGCTGGCAGCAGTACTGGCAAAGAGCTAAGGGCTCAGTTCCCCTTTTGACCAAAGTGGATACCTGCATTATCCCAAAGTGTGGAGATGTTTGATACAAAGCTGTGTTCAATAATCTTCCTCTGAGGATGAGAAGTGTTTGGGGCTGAGCAGTTCTACAGTCAGATGTGAAGCTGATGTACAACATCTTTCTATTCTCCTTGAAGTGCAAAAAGAACCAGGAGTTCTGCATTATCTGTGTAATGGAGTGATAAAGGTAGTAAGACTCTGCTCATAAACTTGTATTTTCTCCCAAAATGTGCATCACACAGAGATGAAATATTTAAAAATTACTCCAATTAAATTTCTTTCCCTTTTTCTGAGGATTTCTTTTCTGCCTATACTTATGTTTCAAGCAGGTCAAAGGCAGACAATAACTAAGGTTGAAGATGGATGTCAATGGTTCACACCTGTGTTAACAATTAGAGTACAAAAATATATACTTTAGCTCATTATGGAATCTCAAGGCATAGGAGTGTCAGCAGGAGAATACTTCAGATTAGTTCTGTAGATTCTTAACTGTGCAAATGTGAATTTGCTGTTTGCTTTGAATTTTAATACCCTCGAAAGATTAAATAATATTTCTTCCTTTTGGAAGGCAGAGATTTTATTATAAAACCTGCAGAGGAAATAAACATAGAAATACTCACCTAGGGCCGGCTTTAATTCACATGAAAGCTGAGACAAAAGCTTTTGTTGTCTCTGCTAAAAGTTGGCTTATTGCATACAGTTTAGTAATTTTCTGAGTCAATTAAAGTGGGACTACTGTGATCCTTTGGGGAGCTTGGCATAAAGATGCAGCTCAGGAGAACGTCTTGCTGTTGGATTTCCACTTGTTCTGGTGAGTTTGGCTGTGGGGAACAGCTACTGATGTAGCCTCATGTCAGGTTTTACATCTCTCCTAAATCATGCTTTATCATTCGTTTGGCTTTATTTTATTTTTTGTGAATGTGAATCTGGCCTACTGCTGATAATACCAGCATAGACTAGAAGGGTGTCAGAGTTTGTTGCAAGACATCTACAGCTGGATCTGTGATCTTAAAAAAAACCCAAAAAACAACAAAACAACCTACAACCAAAAAAAAAAACAACACCCAAACAAGCAAACCCCAAACCTCCACAAAGCCAAACACCTCTATGCACACACAAAACAATAAAACCTCACTGTTGTGTGTATCTTTCTGTACTAGTTGCAAATATGTAGATTTCTCATGCTTGATTCATCTATATACATAAAGTTCTGGAATAAACATGCTCCCACAACAAATCCAGCACATGCTTCTCTTTCTACCACTACATGGCAGGGGATTCTTAAGTAAAAAGTGAAAATTACTGAGGAAAACTTTGCACTGGGACCAATTCTATATGTGCTAGATAATTAGCTTGATATTTGAAGGCTGTGGTCAATTCATTACTATAATGTATTACCCAAAGTAGTATATTTCTCACACAGGTTACTCATCAGCAGCTCACAGTCACAGCTCAGGTAATAGTTACACACATGGTCACTGTGTGATGAGCTTTATGTTCCATCAGACTGCACTGTGCTTCATAGCCTGTTTCATTTAGGCTCCAAGTTGTCAATCACATCTCTGCTGCACAGGATTGGTCACCAGATGCAGTTCCTATTGATGGCCAGAATAATTAGGAGTGACCACTTTACTGTGAACACTGCAGAAAAGTAATGTCTCAAGGAAGTACATCAGTGCACAGCAAACTCAGCAGAAGGTACCTTGATGCTGAATTTAAAATACAGATGTAATCTGTAAAATTATATGAGAGGAAAAATACTGGACTACAAAATATGTAACACTTGAGAAAGCAAATGGCTGGTCTATCTCCAGGTAGAATATTTCATAAATTCCTGAATTTCTCATTCCTTCAAAGAGCTAGACTAAAATATTCCTCTGCTAAAATGAGCTGTCTGTACAATATTGAAAATACTTGGAAAAAGTTTTGCAAAAGCAGAGACTGGCTTTTAAAAAATACCTGCAGTTCTTATCTTTCCTCAAAGATTGGAATTCTTCAAGGTACCAAATTTTCATAAGCCCTTGTCTGGTCTGAGAGGGACAAACATGTTTAGATCTCTCATGTGAGCCACACTGCATTTGATGGTGCAGGTGGTTTCCTTTTACCAAATTAACCTGGTGCAACACAACGGTGGATTACACACAGGTGCTCTGTTCCTTTACCTGACCCTGGAAAAAGTCAGTTCTTCATCAGCTGAGGAGAGAGGCCAGGTAGTTTTACATTTAAAGAAAACTAGAGACAAATTAGTAGGATTTTACTTAATGTTGGCCTAGCTCACTGCATCTGACCACGGCTTTGTATTGTGGAGTTCCGGGGGCTTGTGTTGGAGCTTTATAGACTAAATAAGAAAGGACGATCTGTTAAAAATCAGTCACCAATGGCCTTTGTAAATAGGTTCTCTAAAGAGTAAAGGTTATATAGTCCATGTTTGCTTCTGTTCCCACTATTGCTTGCTGAATACCTTGGAGTTCTTTTTTCATTTGTCCCTGCAATACCCTTCATCTAAAGGGGAAAAAAACCTAATCTTTTTACAAACTAGAATGTCAGGCACAGAGTATTGTCTGCATGAGTGGGATGTATCTGAGCCCGTTCAGGTGTTACAAGCAGAGCAATTCTTCGACAAGGAGCTCCAATCTGTCCCTGCTCAGCCGTGGTACAGGGTCTGAACCATCCATGTAGAGCAATATGCTCACAGTTGAGCCAGTTCATAGTTTTGCAAACTGCTGCAGAGGGTCATGTGGGCATTCACCATGTGACTTGCCAGAAACCTTCAGTAGGGGAAAAATTCAAACACAGGCCCCTCCAGCTCACCTTTTTTCACCAGATGTTAATAAGCAGTAATTTGAGGTGCAAACACTCTTTCGTTTCCGAGGATTTGTATGAAAGAACGAGCTTTCTGATGGGAATGACTAATGATGGCAGTTTGGAGACAGTTATGTAATTGCTTTTCTTGAATTATTTTTCACGCTGAGTTTTGTGAGCATGGAATTACTGTTGGTGTATTTTCTGCTTAATAAGTAATTTTTCCAAGACGTTGCCTAAGCAATTAGACAATCAGTTATGAATCTCTTGAGAGCAATAGTAGTATAACTAATGGAAACCTCCAGGTATGATGCTGAAAATGCACTGCCGACTATTCGTTATTGCTCCTTCAAAATTGCTCAGGGTGGTGGATGCCTTTTTGCTTGCTAACAGAAGGACAAAATTATTTGATTTATTCTTTTTTTTCCTAAGTGCAGCTAGTGAACATTCTTATGTGGGAACTTAATGGTTTAGAGACGTTATTGTGGTATGTAACTGTGTGCCTGTCTGCCTGTTTGATGCAGCTCTAACAAATTCTTCCTTGTTTGTATACAAAATTTTCATATTTTTAAGTTTCCATCTAAGGCAAAAAGGAAATTGGATATAGCATTCCCTCCCACAATATAAATTAAGGACAGAAAGTTTGCCTGGTGATGTCTGGTTGGAATTTTGACCTTAAATATTCATGAAAATGGGTACCTGCTTGCCTAGTTCCAGGTCGTGCTCCCATATGTGGGGATGAAAAGTCAGAGAACTGATCATTGTCTAGGGCAGTTAAAAGGAACATTTCCTACAATACCAGAGAATCTGGAAAAGATTCATCTGTGCAACTGCTGAATCAGGGGTTTACATCCACTAGCAGTAATTACTGTAGATGCTAAAACACCACTTTGCCAGAAGAATTACTGCTGGCTGGAGAGACTCAGAACCCTAAATTCATGGTGTTACAAAGGGGTTCTGTTAGTCTGTGGGAGCTGTTTCTTGTGAATGATCACCTCCTAAACCCTCTCTAACTCCTCACTGCCTCATTTGAATGAGGAGTTGGACCAGATGCCCTCCAGAGATCCCTTTCAGCCCACACTTGTTTAAGCTTTTATGATTTCTAAGTGCATGTGTATGCATAAAGTACTTGGAGACTTTACCAGTGCAGATGGATTTCTGGGCTGAAGGAGTTTACAGAAGGAAATGACACCTACAGTATCTTATGTGAGGTGATGTGGAGGGGGTTTACTGGTGAGGAACAAGTTCAGTAGTGCTTTCTGTCAGAAAGGCACTTGAGAAAATAATTACGGGTGAGGAGCAGGAAAATGCTTGAAGGAGAGGAGGATATGACTTGACAATGCACAAGGCAACTTTCTATTCTAAGGACAGAAGAGATCTCACCACACATTAGAGTCACTATCTAAAGGTGAAAAGACTTAAGAGAGTTTTCTAGACTCCCTCTTTAATCAATAGATAGACAATATTTTAGAGGACAACTTGTCCCGTGTTAAAACAGGGGTAAGTAGGGATAGTCACTGATAATAAGACTTGGTAGCATCACAGTAATATTTTCAATTACAAACCTTTTTTTTTTGTCCTTAATGGTGATATCCATGCCAAGTGTTACATTTAATTTAAAATATTTTATAATATTAACCTGATTTCAGTTTAATTGAGTTTAAGAATCCCACTAATTTAAGTTGTAGAAACGAATTATTCAATGACAAATTTGAAGCTGGAAATTGTTGGAAGAATTCTACTTGATAAGCAAGTCACACATTTCTTTTTCTGTTGCCCAGGTAATATTGGGAAGAGATGATAAATTCATGCCTAGTGGTATATTATGTAAAATAAAAGAGAGAATCACAGAGCAGTTGAATTTGGAAGGGACCTTTGGAGGTCATTTGTTGCAAGCCCCCTGCTCAAACAGGGCCACCTAGAACCAGTTGCCCTGGATTGTGCCCAGATGCTTTTTCAATATCCCCAAGGATGGAGACTCCACAGCCTGGAGTGATGAGCCTGGCTCTGCCTCCTTTTCAGCCTCCCCTCAGCTATTCAGAGACGGGGATAAGATGGCCCCTGAGCCTTCTGGCCTGAGTGCACAGATGCTTCAGTCGCTTCATCCTCTTTGTCGCCCTTCACTGGACTCTCTCCAGTGTGTCCATGTCTCTCTGCTACTGGAGAGCCCAGAACTGGACACAGTACTTTGGTCATGGCCTCACCAGTGTTGAGTGGGAGGGATGATGGCCCTCAGCCTGCTGACAAACGTGTTAAAGAAAATGGTACTTGGAGGAAATGGTCCTACTGTAATATTTTAGATAATGTTTTCAGATTTTATTTATTTGTTAATTAAAATTTGTAATTTGTTTTTATTCCAGGTTGAATCCTTTTGACTTGCACAGCTTTCACTGCAACACATCTGATGACTATCTTGCAGCTAAAAAGACTAATAATGGACAAATGATTAAATCCACAAAGTAATGAGCACCGAGCATTAAAACAGGTGTATTATGGACACTACCATATGTTTGGAACAGAACTTCCCTCAGAATTCCTGTAAATTTCTTCTGGTATTAAAAAGTAAACTGTCTCTCATCTGTAACAATCTGACATGCTCAGATAACAGATGGCTTGGAAGCCCTTACAGGTTCTTCTCCCTCTATAAAGACGTGCTAAAAATGAAGTGTATCATCTATTATTTTTCTGTGCCCTTTTTTATCACTTTCTGACTAAACAGAAAAGTGATGTATTACAGGGCAGTTGCCCACACTGTGGCATTTCAGATGTGATTATCAAAATGCAGCACACTGGGGGTTGAGATTTCTCAAATGAATGTGACAGGAGTCAGCATTTCACAAGTGCACGCTCTGTAATCTCAGCACTCAGTAACTCCCTGGGTTGTCTGTGTGCCACAGCGGAGTTCCTGCAACTCCATGGCACAAGTTTTAAATTTCTTAATCTATACAAACCTACAGGCTGCTCCTGGGGACTTTCTCAAATTATTCTTAGAAAGTGTGTTTTAAAGGCAGCAAAGTTGGCAGACTGAAGATTTTGTCTAAGCTGAAGTTCAGTCAGCTCCTTGTACAGAGTGCTGCCCCTCAGCAGCTGCTCTCTTCCTTAAGTACAGCACCTTTAAACAGTCCAAATTTTTATCAAAAGCTGGATGACTTTTATAAATATCTATTTGCATATTGGTCAGGCAACAAGGCAAAAGGAATTGTGTTGACTGTCGAAAGAAGAGCCTGGAGAGACCAGAAAGCAACAGGATCACTGAAAATCACTCGGGCTGGTACACCGGAAAGTAGAAAACGTCACTCACATTGAGTATTGTTCAGAAGAAACTTCTATTACTGTCAGCTCCCTTCACTTCTTGAGGGAAGTTAAGACCACAAACTACAGGGGGAGAAAATTCCTTGCTTCTTGGATTATTCCCCTACCTGAGGAGTAATTGGTACCCAACCTCCAGGTTAAACAGACATTCCTAGCACAGATCCAATGCCCCAGCAGTGGAAAATAAAAGTGTGCTTATTCAAGTGAGCTGCTTACAAGGCAAACCATGGGCTGTTTGTGTACATTCCTGCACAGTATCAGTGTGAGTCATGTGTTGACCCGCTTGCAGAGACCTGGGTCTCTGTGTGATTCTGCCACTGACAGAAACATCACGTCTGTTACGCTCTTGGAGCTACTACTGATGTATCTTTCCCTATTGAGTTTTTTAGTTTTTTTGTTTCTCAAACTCTGTCTGTTGCTTGGCATTCCCAAATAACTGTTTTTCGGCTGTTTTCTGTCAAAGGTGTGAGGGGATATGGGGGAAATGACCAGTGAACCACTGGTTTAGTTGATACCTCTTCATAAACCTTTTGTAAACAGTTCTTTGTGTTCATTGGGGAGTAATATTCAAACACAAATCTTCTTGCATAACCCTATTCAGTTGGAGGTTTTGTTGCATCTTCCGAGGGAGGTGGACTTCCTTCTATTTCAGTTTATTCAAAGGAGGTTTTGGAGGCATTTTATGGGACAGAGTATTTAATACTGTTCAGTGGAGTGGAGGAGTTGGAGCACACAGGGGGTGAAAGCACCGAAAACCCACCAAGATCAACTGTGGCTGTAAGTTAAATTCACCTGTGGGCTGCTTTAATCTTTCATTTGTCTCCATGTGCTTCTTACAGGATGAAGGTTTCTGCACTGAACTAACAGTGATATTATTTTAATTGTTTTTGTCAGAATGGTAGGTCATTCTAAGAAGAGTCAGACACGAGCTGGTGCCAATTTCTTATGTCAAGCTGAGTAGCTTTTATCTTTTAAGCTTTGATTAAAATATAAAAGCACATAAGTAATTCCCCCATTTTTAGCTAGAAATGAGTCAAGACATGTATAAAGGTTGTCTATTGCTTCCAAGTGTCCAGTATCATTCCAAGGTAAAAAATTATTTCAGATACCTTCTGCTGTCTGGGCTGTTTGCTTCTAGGAATAAAACAAACTCTGGTAGCCAAAGAAGTCAGGAAAACCCATTTTGTTATAATTAAATGAACTGTAGCAAAGTCATGCTATAGATGTGTACTTAAATGGCAATATCTTGTTTGATGCATTAAAAGACCACAATAGAACTGCTCAAAGTCACATGAAAATGTGTTGTAAAACACAGAGGAGAAGAAAGCAGTGAGGGGAGCTCTCTGTGAATATTCAGCTGTGTCATAAGTAACAGGTTTCTATTAGTGCTGCAACCCAACACCAGTTTTATGGGGACACTAAGCTTTCTGATAATGATTTGGATAAACTGATCTGTGACATTGAGGAAATCCTGACTACAACCAAAAAAACCCAATATTTGAGGAAGATGTTGATCTGCTAAAAGCATAAAACAAGGGTAAGATAAGACAAATTGTTCGCGTGTCCTCCCTTACCTCCGGAATAACTGGGCACCTAATTCATTTTCTGTATTTTAACAGCCTGAGGAAATAGAGTCTTTAACCTTATGTTTTATTCCTGATGCACCGTGTACTCTACAGCTACTTTGACAATAAAATTATAGTTCTGCTTAGATGATGAAGTCTTACAGAAATAGCAATTTTTTCAACTCTTAAACATAAAGGTTACCTCTGGAAGTAGAATTATGGAGGGTGTATAAGCTGTTGAAAGATTTTAAAGGAAGTGAGATTTTCATTGTGAGAGAGAGAAAGAGGCAGGCATTAAGGGATCTTTCCTGCCCCTTTTCTCCTATCATAATTCTTTCAATTAAGTATATCCCCGACTGCTATGAACTGTCTTTTCCAGAACTAGTACTTTTAAATGAATGTGTGTGAGGTTGGGTTTTTCCTGACTTTTTTTGTTTGTTTTAGGGTTTTTTTTGTGGTGGGGTTTTTTTTGGTGGGGGGTTGAAGAAAAGTGTTATGTTAAAGAATTCAAAATCTTCCATCAATAGAATTCTCTAACCACCTTAGTTTTTAGATATAATGACATAATATATTGTCTACTAAAACCCCTTAAGATGCTGCAGTGGTTACATAAAAATCCAAATTTTGTTATCTTTAATTTTTCACACGCACACATCATAATCTGTTTGATTTTACAGTTCAGCAAACTGAGAGCATCCATTCTACCCCACAGGAAGAAACGCATTAGCAGCTGGGGAACCCAGATTCCAAACATCACTGTTGTAAATTATTAAAGGAGGGTTGTGTGTGCATTGTGATGGGCTGGCACGGTGTGCTTGAACCCGTACATCAACAGGTTCTGTCAAAATGAGTTATTCATGAACACTAGGCCAATTTCTGCCTGAAATCCCTATTTCATCTGGAATCCTATGGTAAGCAAAATGATTTCCACTATTAGGATATCGCTAAACTGGGGAGTTTAGGCTGCATTGCGTTTTCCCTGTGTGTGTGTGGCTGAAAAAAAAAGCCTTAGAAGAAAATCTTGATGTGTTATAACAGTTTTGCTTCAATGTGCATAACAGATAATCATGAATTTCGTGTTGGCTCATGAGGATTTTTGTACCTCCTGTGTTGATTCCCATTTTGGTTTGGATGCTGGCAGTGTGCACACCAGCTGAGAACTGAGCTCCTGTTCTTAATGTTATTATTCAGATGGGTGTTTCGCTATTTCCAGCATCAGGCTCTGCATTTGTAGTGTCCCCTTCTAGGCACCAGTAGCATCCCAGTAACTGAGCACACTGATAAGTGTTTTGGCTATTTTCTTTTTTTTCAATTTATTACCTTTTAGCAGTGAAAGAGGCATGAGATGTATATATTGCAGTTTTTAATTTTTTTCTGTCCTTTTATTAACCCTTATTTCACAAGCATCTTTTTGCAAAATCTTAACTGTTACATAAAGGGGAAAAAACCCCTGAAAGTGCACATATTTCTGGTTTCTTGTACGCTTTCAGAAGGAAACACAATGACCATAATCACAGCTAGTGTTGGTGCTGTTCACTGCATTGCAACAAGGTAAAGGCACTAAGTGATGCTGATACGTGTGCAGCACATGAATCAGAACTGAGACAGGGATCAGAATTCCCTTTGCATTATAGCCACCAGAATCCCAGTCAATGATGTCAATAAATACAGTTCAGAGACGACAAACCCTGGTGATAAATCGACTCCCAGCTGATTGAGTAGCTCACTTGGATAGCCCTGCTGCTCACAAGGTCTGATGATAACAGCAGCTTTGGCACGGCAGTGTAGATTGCTGAATTTCAGGGAATTTTTTCCATGGTCTATAACAAGGGGAATAAGGCCTCACTCTTCATCCACCCGAGAGCTGCTGCCTCCAGTTATGCCACGTTTTTTCTTGGGTTTTGGCAGAGGGGAAAAGGGAGGGGACTTAAGGGGAAAACTCATGCCTAAAAGGGGAGCCAGACTTAAGTACCATGTGGCAAAGTGAGTAAACAAAACCCTTTAAAAGGTTAAAATTATCTAGTACCCACATGGCATTTTCCTTCATTTTGTCCAAAATTTAAGTCCTAGGGGACAAGCACCAGTGCAGAATTCAGAGGAAGTATAGTAAAGGCTCGGGAGGTGAGGCAGAATTCGCACTAATAAATGACAGTGTTCTTTATAAAAAGTTTTGTTCGTTTTATCTGTCCTTATTCTCTTGTGATGTGGCATTCCCTCCCTATAATTCTCACCCATCATTCACTGAAAGGATCCTTTACAGTGGGAACTGGAAAATGCACATTAGCGAAGTGAACACATTGCAGGTTACTTTATGAAATTAATTATTCAAGGGAATGTGAGGCACAAAGCCAACCTAGTAAAACAGTCAGGTAGATGAGCAATTTATTCCCTGGGAGAAGAAGGTTTAAAGTTTGGCTCAAAGAAAGTAAGCTCTTCTCACAGCAGCAAAAAGGAAGAAATGTTACGCCTTCTGCTAATAACTCTCTGAATATAAAAGCAGAAGTTAATGCATGGGAGCTAGTGTACATCACAGAGTGGTTTATTATATGCTTCTTTATTGCTGTAAATTAAAATATAAATGGAGTAGGAACTGAAGTGTAGATGTGGCCTGTCATTTTCATCTCTGCAAGAAGGGGAATTTCTTCTGTAATGCTTTCACCCTCATTAGAAAACATAGTGGTAAGTGCATATGTTCATATATATGTGTATGATTTTCTGTTGTGGAAGTGTTTGTAAATGACTGAGTCCTTGCGCTGTGGGAGGAGAGCCACAAACACTGGTAACAGAGAATACAAATTCCTTCTGATGGAATGGCTCCTTCCCACGCCGAGGGCCTGCTCCCTGCAGAGGAGCTGTCAGGGCTTTGCTGGCAACGCTCTTGTTTCCTCTCAACATGCAGATGCTCAGGCCCATTGTCAGCACAGCTTCTGCAGAGGCTCAGTAGCCAAAATTACCCCCTTCCTTCGCTTCTGATAGACAACCAAACATAGGCTGAGCTTCCTCTGTACTTGTGGAACTCAGGATTTTCCTATGAATGTTATCCTTCCCTGGCGAAGGCTATGAAAAATCCTTTAAACGGGGGATTAACAGGTTTTCCTGCCTTTGCTGTACAAAGAGCTGGCAGGATTCAGGCCCAAAGGACAGGCAATGTGTAAATGTCACGTATTAAGGTGAAAGAAGGAAAAAAGCTCTGGATGACATTGACAGGGAAACTGGTCTCCACACTAATGCTGGCCTGGATCGGATGAGGTTTGATGTTAGGAAGCACTTGTCTCAGGTTAGCAAGTGCCCTCTTTGGAAGGATTGACACTTAGTCCTGCTGCTCACAAACCTGAGCTGTGCTACTGCTGAGACTCTTGTTTCAGAGTTATCACTGCACAGGCAACAAGCAGCACAAAAGTCCCATGAATCCAAACCCTAAGGCAGATAAAATGTTTTTCTTCTACTTTTCCAGTTGTGTAAGTGTTTGGGATCACTAAACTGGCCCTGATCACCAGTGTGAAGTCCAGCTTAATATATGAAGTTATCTTTTGTGTTCAGTATCTGTGTGGCAGCAGGGAATCAGCCTTGTGATCACAACCACCCAACCCAGACCTCTACACAGGGCAGTGACGGTCCCTCGTGTGGTGTGGCACCAGATTGAAAAGTGTTGGAGCAAATGTCAAAGCCTGTTAGGTCAAATTGTGGTGAAGGCTTTGCAGGGCTGTGTCGTGCTCTGTTTGACAAAATGACATCCAGCAGAATTGGTACCTCAATTACATTGTGAGTTGTCCTGTTTAGCCCACGTGCTGAGCAGTACAAACAGCAATGGCAGACATTGTTACTCCCAGTGAGGTTCTTGTTTAGCTGGATGAACCCAGAAAAAAGTTCCATTTTTAATTTTGTTCTGAAGGAACCTGGATTCTTTTCATACAGTTATATCTTGTCTGATGTTTAGCTATCTTTTTCTGGCTGGAAGGCTGGATTTGCTGAGATTCCAGTACCGTATCCTCTTCCCACCTTGGAAGAATACCAAATGTGTGAATACATAGGCTGTCTCTTATTCCTTGCTATTTTTTGGCAAAATAAATTTTAAAGAACAAAATTCAATGACATTTTTAAACTTCTCTTCAATTATGTTTAGTAGCACCACTTTCTGTCTTCCAAACTTAAAATAATACTTTTGAACTGATGTCTTGTTGTCCAGACCCATCCAAGACATGACATTGGGAACAAGAAAAACTGAGCAGCTTTGGTAAACAGACGTTGCTTTGTGTCTCAGAAAAGTGCTCTCTTGCACTTGGGATGATGTAAAATAAAAAGTGTGTTCTGAGCAGCATTTCCTGGGAGGTTTGCACTATATTGCAACCTGTACTAGGATGGTTCAGCTGCAGAAGGGATCCTTCTCAAAGGGAGAACCTTTAGACTTTAATCATTAGAAAATCACAGTACTTTGCAAATGTCTTTCGACCATGATGTAATAGAATATGAAGTTCATATGGAAAAGGAAGTAGAAAAATGATGACATAATAGATGGAGTTCCAAAGTTGCATGAAAGGACAGACAAATAGAGGGCAACTCCTGGGAACAGTGTCTGCTTGAAAAATTCTAAGAGTTTCATATTTCAAAGGAATTGAAAAAATGGGGAGGGAGATGAAAGGGTCGAGATTAAGCCTTAGATAAATTTGTTCCTTCTCACTTCAATTGCATAAGTGAAAATTTGTAGCAATAGTGCCTTTTCCACCTTTTTAATTGTAATGCTGGAGCAGCATCGATTAGCCCCTCACAGGTTAAGAGCTGACCTGACACCGAGCCAGCAGTTGCCACGGAATATTTTGTCACTTCACCTGTTGAGAACATTTTAATAAATGTCAATTGAATCCCACATAAAAAGCCACAATTCAAAGAGGAAAATGAGAAAACAGTGTTTCAAGACTTGTCCTCCTGCACCAGATCAGAGTTTCCATCAGCCTTAGTGCTGTAATCTCATGTCTTTCCCCTGACACAACTTCAGGCCATTCCCTTGGGTCCTGTCACTGTCACCACAGAGAAGAGATCAGTGTCTGCCCCTCACGAGGGAGGAAGTTGTAAATGCAATGAGGTCTCCCCTCAGTCTCCTCCAGGCTGAACAGACCAAGTGACCTCAGCTGCTCCTCATGTGGCTTCCCCTCAAGGCCTTATAGATATATAGATATGTGTCCTTATAGAAACATATCCTTAGATGTAGACTCAGTGTATTTATTTTCCATCTACAGGAGTTCCTCCTTTAAATTGATAGGTGGGCATCTGCCAGAGAGTTTGGATTTGGTGTTCGTTGGCACTGCCTGAAGTGCTTGGAAATCTAATAATCATACTTTGTCTAAGATTTTGTTTGTAAGGTGATTGTTCTTTCTTTCTGTTCCCATCAGTAAGAAATCTCAGTAACAATCTTGCATGCAAAACCTCTTTTTTTGCCTTCTCCCTCTGCCCACCACCCACAATTAAAAAATAAGACTTGACTATCCATGGCTAACATATAAAATTAGGAGAGTGACTGCCACTTAATGATTTTATGAATAGTTAATTATCGCTTTTGTCTTTTAGTGTAAGTAATTATATATGACAGCTTTAACCAGTGCACTTCCATAGCTACAAGTTGAGAAGCAGTGATGGTTAAAAGGGCAGGGATACCACATCCTTTTCCTTTGACTTAGAGATGGAATGTACAGATTTGAATTGCACTCACCTCTCCTTTCCTTGAACTGTTGTCCTCTTAAAAGCATCCCCATACAACATCTAGAGGAACTGAATATTAAAAACTCAATGCTGAAAATGTTGGCACCTTACTCCCTTGTGGGGAAAACCTATAAAAAATGACCAAGTGCTCTGGGAATAGTGGGTGATTTAGATTCCATCAAGCTTGTGACATAGTCACACAGAAAGACGCGGCACTACCAATGTTTCAGGCATTTAATACCAAATACTCACAAACCTGTTAAAACTGAAGTTGCATCCCTAATTACCAAATACATCTCATCAGTTTCTGTCACTCCCAACACAAATGTGAAAAGTTGGCAGAGTTGGAGCACTTTGCTGCCCTGTTTACTGATAGGCAGTCTTTATGAATTTACCTCTAGACAGTAAAAGACTTTTGACTTTTCCAGTGCTACATCAGCTTCTACCTTCTACTGCATACGAATACTATTCCTGATGCTTTATTATGAGGTGAAGTGCTTTAGAAGTCACCATCACTTTCATATGGGTAACAGTGCTGAATGATTAAATCCTATTGTCTGTACTTTCTATAAAAATCATTAAAGTGGAAAAGAGCTACCTCTAAATTGAAATTCTGTCTTCAAGGTCATTACCATTTTACCTCTTCTGCCTTGTCGGACACATACTGTTGTATACTCTAATGGCAGAAAAATATGTCCAATTTTCAATTAAAAAAAACAAAGCAATACAATCTCTGTCAAGTCAGAAAATGGGAAAATATCCATCAGCACATTGCTTTCACAGCCTTTAGCTTTCATGTCAATGACCCATAAAGCCATTCTCGAAGATCAGTCTGATTCTGTATCCTTCAGCAGAATAATCCCCAAACCAGAATGTGAAATGCAGGGAGGCATTTGTTACTTTAAGCTCTAATTGTTCACCTGTTCCTTATTTTCATTACTGATCCTGAGTGCTGATTATAGTGATATCAATGAGATTTTAATAGTTTTGGTGGGTAATGTCTGATTCAGCACTTAAATGGAAATTATCCCATGTATCAGCTGGCGTGCACCAGCAGCTGATTTTTTCTAGTATTAAATACTTATTTAATAAAGTAAAGAAAAATAAAACAATCCAATGCCCTCACTCACCAACTCTGTTTCTGCAGAAAATTGCTGGAGCATGTTCAGTGGAATTGGTCTATCTGAGGGTGAGAAACACCCTTTGTCAGTCTGGCAGAGTAATCAATCAAGACCTGAAGTGTCCTGTGCAGATGCTCCATACCACAGCATTGGCTGAATGTCATTAGATAAACTATATACCCACTTTGCTTGTACCTAAAGGAACAGCCTGGGGGAACTCACTCTCACAAGGCCCTTATCATCTTATTCTGTCTCTTAAAATCAAAGAATATCAAGGAGAAGCTGAACTATACAGGTGGTAATACAAAAGTGAAAAAAAAAAAAGGAAACGAAAGGCCATCTTTAAATTTATCTCAAGACTTAACTTGTATATATGCACACATTCAAATGAAATAAAATTCTATATGCTTGCTATGGTCAATGTTTTCTGCTAAGGAAATTTCTGACCTCTAGTATCTCAACAGGCATAAAAGAAAGCAAAACCCTTGGAGTGAATTACAGCTGTTGTAAAAGCTAAGTAATTGGTGAATAGCAGATGGTGACAGTGCATTGAAGGCGTACTTAAGATCTCTGAAAATCTGAGAAAATAAAACCCAGAATTATTGCTGGTGTGACCCTCCTGCCTTAGCATGACTTTATTTTTCAAATAACTGTCTCCAGGTGTTCAAACTCTTCCTGTAAACAACACAATGTCCTTACCTGCATGGTTATATGCTTGAAAAATGATCCACAGAACGACGCAGAGCTTACTGAAGCATTTGTAGTAGGGGTCCTTTCAAACATGCACAGTTTGACCTACCTTTCCTCCATCAAAGTTCTTGGGAATTTTGCCATTATTTCAACAGCAAAGGTCTTGTACTTCCTGTCAAAAGGAAGGAGAATCAGACGGTGCTGATAACTCAGAAATACTCCAGTTGTGAATTCCTATGCATTTCTTCACAACTGAGTTGCTAATCATTATGTGGAATTCATGGCCCATATTGGCCAGTGTATGGAGCTCATGGCCCAGAGTAATTATTCCATCCTGTGCCCAATTCCACTTTACCTTTCTGAGCACCCTTGGGCATGATCAGGTCATGAATTCCAGAGCAGGAGAATTTTTTCCTTTAATTCAGTCCTTTTTGCCTCGCATGTCATGGTTACAGTAAGGAAATATATGTTTTCTCATACTCAAAAAGTCTCTAATATCTTCTCCAATCAGCATAGTTTGTCTCTCACTATCAGTTGTTGTGAGTTTAATCATCTGGAATGGACTTAGTGTTGTGAGGAATGTTTGAATTTAAATCACTCCACAGACATCTTTACAAGTAGTATGACAGCAGGAAAGATAATTTCACCTCCGGCTGTGTTGGTTCCCCTAATCTGCCCAAAAGCCCAATAATGCTGATGTGCCCCACAGAGATACTCTTTGGCTTGCAAGAATAAATTTTTAGAAGATTTATTGTGTACAGATTTCATGAGACAGTAACTAGACTGGTAGTTGAGGGGTTTATTATTTATTCTCAGTGAATTTCAATCTCAGGTAGCACAAGCATGTGAGAAAATGGAACCTGACTCTGTAATACGGCTTCTTAAACTTCAGCATTTGATTCAGACTCAAGTGATTATTTCCAATGGGCTACATTTTGGTGTGGGTTTTTTTGGGCTTTTTGTTTGTTTGTTTCTTTTGTTGGTTTTTTTTTTTTTGGTGAGTGATTTATTCATTTCTCTTGTGAGTGGGATTCAACATTTGTTGGAATGTGGAGATGGTTGGGTTGAGGTGATTTTTCATATTTGGATAACTTCTTTAAGGCATGTTACTTTTGATATTCTATGGAAGAAATGGTGCACAGCAAATCTGCTGCAATGACTTTCAAACATTCAAAATGAAGCAAGGCCTTGTAACAGTTTGAACCAGCTGGTTATTTAAAATGCCGTTTCACATTCAGCTACTACAGTTAAAACAGAGATGAACAGGGTTATTTCTGGAGTGGTTGCAGAGCAGCTGAGATCACACCTGGCCCACTGTGGAGTCTAAATATTCCCAGACATCGACCAGCTGTGGCTTCTTACTGGTATTATGGCTTTCCACAGGTCTGCTGCTCATAGCAGGACCTGCTTAGATCAAGGTCTGACTTACCTGTTGATAGTATTGAATTGGAACCATTGTGATCTTCACAAAATGCTTGAGTTCTTTGAAGTCTGTGCACATAAAGGATTTTTTCCTTCCCTTTTTTATTATTTTTTCCCAGACGAGTATATTGGCACTTGTTTATTGTCAGATTTATCTTTCGATTTTTACGGTCTCCCTTCCCAACTGCATACCATTATCACCTCTTTATGCTAATGCTCTCCCTAGCTGCCTGTATTATCACCCCTCCATTTATCTTCTCACCGTGTGTGATCTACGGTGCTCATTAGCTTCCTATTCTCAGATCACTTTTTGCCTCCTCAGCATGCCAGATGACCCTTTTATCACCCAGCTATGTTTCAAAATCATAGATAATGCTTCATACTTCCTCACTATTCCTTAGCTTTTATTTTTGTGCTGCCTATTACTTCTTGCCATTCATTTCTCCTCAACAAGGCTTGTTTTGGTGCTCTCCCAGTTGCACCAGGTTTTTTGCTTAATACTATATCAGTCGTCTTCATTGCCTGGGTCATACTTTATTGATTTCCATGGTTCAATATATCAGAGTATATAATTCCTAGCAAATTTCTTTCTCCATGAAGTTTATTTTCTCCACCCTCTTCCCAGTCTCCTCTTCATACCAGACTTCATATTCACGAGGCCGACAGTACATTAACTGCTTAACTCATTGATTCTTGCACCTTACAAAGTGCTTCATCCATAACCTTACACATTCTGCCTGAATTCAGCCAACTTGTAATTCCTGCTCTGGATATGGCTACTTAGAGCACTTCTTTAATGTGTATTTTAGACAATTTATATGACTCACTTGATACTTCCACAGCCACCACATAAAATGTTTTCAGCTCCTTGGCTCCAAGGTACTTAAACTTGTATTTCCCAAAGCTCCTTTCAGGTTTTATGATTGATCAAGTTAAATTTTAAAAAAGAGGACAGTTGTTGCTGTTTTATCCTAAAGATCTTTTCATTAACAACATGTCTTTGAGGAGCTGGGAGACTTGTAGACTGTTATATATGAATCCTTTTCAAAAAGAAGCCTTCCTTGGTTCTGTGTAAACCCCCTTCAGTCTCATGGGGGTTTTGATAAGGTAGCTGCTCAGCTATCTATAAGTTTAATCTTCCATATAAAGTTCCAACTGTCATGTGCAAAAAAAGCCTGGATATTGCACAAAAAACCATAACCTATAGAATAGGATGACAGAATAAATGGAAAAGAAGGTAAATTAAAGACATTTTTGGATAAGCAGATCAGTTATTGAGCCATGAAGTGTGGGGAGTAGAACTACAAAGAATAATCCTGGGAATGGATAGTGTGGCTTTAGTTTTCCTGTTATTTTGAAATATTCCCAAAGTAGTTGAAGTTCTCCCAACTCTGGATTATTCAGGAATGCCCTTATTGCCACAAATTCTTCTTGGGAGTTTGTCTTTGTATAGCTACCCTAAAATACCTTTTGAATCTCTTTGTTTTAAGAGTTCTTCTATGTTTGATCAACCTCCTGGGTTTGGCAAACTGCTGTGATTATAGAAAGGACACAGTTGAGCCAATTCATAATTTTACTGAAGAAATTAATAAGTTCTGCAGCAAAAGAGAGTCCAGCAGTGGAAATAAGTATTGACTGAATGGCTCCAGATTGAAGATAATTCCTTTCAATTTCAAACTTTTGACTCTGTGCACACACTAACAGTCCAGTCACAAATTTATTTCAGTATGTCTCATTCTTGTCACAAAATACAGTCGGAGTAGATGGAAAATGTTTGCCACAAAGCATATATGAGGCTAAATCCTGCATAGTTAGGGCTGGACTATGTGATTGTGGATATTTTTATAGTGTCCTATATTCTGTACTGTGCTTTATCCAGAGTCAGGCTGACAGGGGTCAAGAGGGTGGCACAGAAGTTTAATAGTCATTTGTTCATCTTCCCTTCCGGTCAGACAGGCGGCATGTGGGGTTATCTGGTCATCTTCATCATTAGTCACCTGGAATATGTAGCAGTTTTCTAAGAGAGAAGCATTTGATTCTGTGATTGTGATGATTAGGAGGAGAGGTTTTAAAAATCTTAGTTCATCAAAGTGGATAAACAGTTTGAGGCCCTTGTTTTGATGTCAACAATGAAGCACAGCCAAGACGACTGCAGAGAGCAGCTGCAATCCAGAGGTGTATCACCACTGGGGAAGCAAGGATCAGAATGTTTCAAAATTTTATAAATATTGCACTGACTTTGTGCTTAGAAGCACTGTTGGCACTTGTACAGGCTGCCCTCAGTGGTGGAAGCCAGCCTAACCTTGAGGCTATTTTAGTTCCAAGTTAGACTGTTGTCCTAGAGGCTTCTGTTTCAGCGTAGCAAGGAGGTAAATTAAACCTGGTTTTGAAATTGGCAGTATTTTATCATCCAAGGAGGCAACTCCCTGCATCTGAATGAAACAGTTAAACCATCTTTAGTCATTACTTTTATTACTGCTGTGAGCTGATCTCCCAGCCATTGTAGATGACCTCATGAGTATTGCTGTCCAAAGGAAGGATAAAATCAAACCTCGTGTTTTTCGGGTACTGACTGCTGTCCCCATCAGAGATGTCATGAAAGGGCTGTGGTGCTGCACCAGACCTTACTAATTTCTTCCTGGAAGGACAAACATATGCAGAGAAGATGCCCTCACATCTGCATCGCTCTCTATTGCAGTGCAAACTTAAGGTGTTTCCTTTCCTTACCCACCTGGTGATGAGTAGCGGCAGTGCAGTCTGTTTGGTCAGGAAGCTGACTGCGAAACTTAAAATCGGCCATAGATGTGTTATCAACTTCTTATGCATTTCCCTATGCAGAGAAAATAGAAAAGAGGACATCTGCTGTTGTAAATCTGTGATTTTCCCATCAGCCACAGTCTTTCTGAAATTAAAGGAGAAAGTTGCAGAAGGGAGGTGCTTTGCATAAATTGGGTTTTCTTTTCCCCCTTGAAATAAAAGCAGGTCATGGTTAATGAAGTGCGTATTTGTCTATGGCTGAAAATCACTGCAAATTCCCATTTCACTCGTACATATTATTTGATTTCTCACATTAGCCATGGATTAGTAAGTACCTGTGGGACTGCTCTAATAGACAAAGGTTCATAAATCAAAACAGAAATTCAAATGTGTTTTGATCCCTGTTGTTTCTCCCAGTACATACATATATTTCCTTCAGAAGTCTCACATGTACAACAGCATTAAAGGATTTCAGTTAATGTTACATATTTGAGCATTAAATGTGTAAATAACAGGTCTAGTTCTTATCACCATGTAATATATATAAAGGATCAGATGGAAACAAATGGAAATTGATCTTGACAGAAACTTTTATTTTTATACAGCTAGTTGTAATAAAGACAACTTTTTACTGGAAGGGGTCTGTGAGATAATTCACCGGCTAATGTACAGGTCATGCAGTATTAGAACCTGCTCCAGCTTTGCTCTCATACTCTTTTTGAATATTCAATATTGTTGAATATTGTTATTCATAGATGCTGAGATTCACAGCTCAGTTAGAGGACATGTAGCTGTATTACAGACTTGTGGAGCTCTGACAACATAGGTCAAGGGAATGGGGAAAAAAAAACAGCTTATTCATGTGCCATTCAGCCTTTAACCTCCTTTGAACTTTCTAACTTAGAGATCAGCATTTTGTACCTGTTGTCGTGCTGGTCTTATTGATAGGAATCAATCCTCTGGGAGTGGAGAGATGCTGGAGCTCGTTGTCTCACCTGTGGGCAATGTTCTCAGACTTGGGGGCGAATGAATGTGCTGCATCAACACCACTATCAAAAGCAGAGAATATAAAGTTACTTGCTTCCAAGCACCGGTGTGAAGATGAATTGCCACTGTGCCAAAGGCTTCTCAAAATTATGTTGCGAGTCCAGCCAACCCGTGCCATTTGAATCTTTTCCGTCTTTTTGTTCTGCTGACTTTCCTAAACCTTTTCTTTCCCCCAGGTTGTATCACTGGTGACCCTGTTGTACATGGAGGTTGTATAATGCATGTTGTACACAAGATAAATCCATTTGGTATGTGACAAAGATAGTGTAGAACAACACCCAAATGGAGCGGAATTTCTTCAGTGTGCTCTTCTGAATTTTAACTCTGCTCCCATGGAAGCACAGGGAATGTTTGCCTTTAGCATTAGAGAGGTATGAACAGATAAAAACAAGTGAGTTGTTTTAATAATTAGGCAGCTGATTTTTCCAAGTGTTCTAAATTCAGTTTAGAGTGCTGTGTGGAAGAAAAGAAAATATATGAATAACCATCAAGCTTAAGGAAAGGTACCCATTAAAAAGATTAAAAGCTAAGCATGCATGAATACATCCTACAAGCCAAGTTTTGAAAGTATAACATTGTGTAATGGTGCAACACGTGCATAAAATTATACCACTCCATCATGCCCATGTTTTTTTAATTAAAGAAATCAGTGCTCTATTTGAAAAGTCTATAGCACAAATAAACACATGCAAATTAAGTTCCCATATGCCATACAGTGCCTCTTACTTGGACCTTTGCACAAGAGGTGATACATACAACGTCCCAGAGGTGTAGAGAAATGTTTTTATCCCTTTTCTACAGAAAACTGCCTGAGGTGTGGAACAACCAGGGGCCAGCTCTGGAGTGCTCTAACAGAAAGTCCAAACCTGCAGCCTGGGCATGTTTAGCTTCAAGCAGGTTTTCTATTTCCTAGACCTGAAAATTCAAATAACTGATAAAGGTTTTCTGTTTGTTTCTAAAACTGCCTGTCCTGAGGAGTTGACAAGTCTCACCAGATTTCTAGGTGAGAGGCACCAGTCCTCAGAGGTATTGGCACAGCTTTACACAGCATTACAGCAAACTCTTTATAAAAAGTAAACCTGTCCTGGCAGCCACCTCTGAGACAAAAAAACAAAAAAAGGCTCCCAGTGTGCTTAGTATTTCCTGTTGGTTATTTCTAGATGACTTTTGTAACTGCTGGAATATTTTTTTATTCTTATTTCTGAGGGGACTGATTTTCCTCATACAATTTTTGGAGTCATGGCCCTGCAGCCTCCTTTCTTAGTTACCTCTTTCACCTGGAACCAAACTACTGAAATGTAGATATTAATACACGTGGAAAATCAATCTAACCCCATGAGGAACAAGCAATCTGTGGCAAAGGAGGAAGGTGAGCTTTAGTCATTTCTCCTTGCCTGTCCTCTTTCTTCTCTTCTTCATGCTAGGGAGGCCTCTGAACACATTTCATCCAGGTAAGCAGCAGGTGTCTTCAGTGCTTGATATCAAATTGACATTTTTCATCTTACAGGCAGATCAGTGCAGCAGAGCCCTGCAGTATGCAGATGGACTTGGAAATAGAAACGTGGCCGTGTTTCACAAAAGTGCAGCAGATGCAAATATATGTTGCTTCCTTTAAATTTCCCGAGTACCATTGTGCTCTGGGAAGTTGATCACATATAACTCTTTAAAATAAACCTCCTCACCCTTCCTCTGACAAGCTTGATTTGTGTTTCAGAAAGAGGATTTACCCATTGTTATTCATTCACATCATCTCGCAGCGTTCAGGTGATAAAGGGCTTCTGAAAATGATTGACCCAGTCGTGCTTTGAACTGACAACTCAAGGTTAAAGTCTTCTTATCCTACTCACAATCCCCCTCCATCACTGCGATTGTTTGCAATACAATCAGCAGGAATTAACTAATACCTGTTCAGGCCCGGGTACACACACAGAACAAAAGGAATTCCGGAGTGAGCTCATACACGGATGAAAAAAACCGGGATCTTGTTGACACTGCTCACTTGTTTGACCCTTTAAGCTAACAGGCGTTTAGTTTCACTGGGACCTGAAAATCGACATTGAATGGGATTCCCCATGAGCTTTACGTTCCTTGGCAGGTAACCAGATGATATGCTCACTCTGTGTCTGGTAAACCCATTTCCACACTACATTAGGAATTTATCAAAGCAAGGCGAATCACTTCTCTACAAAAATGAAGGAATCTTGAGACAATTTTGTGTCTGCTCCTTTAGATCTTCATCTGTCTCTCGTTAGGATTTATAATTTGGCGGAGTATTTCCTTGAACTGGTATTAAATTCACAATGTGACTTCATCCATCATAAAAAAATACATATATTTCCTTTTTTTTCCTTTGAAACAATGACTATGGAATCACTGTACTATAGAGCTCAAGTAAATTGAAGCACTAAATTGCCATATATGTAATTCACAGCTGTATGTCACATCTCTGCAAACTAATCTCAAACTACCCTCAGATCATTGTCGGCAACCGAACTTTATGACTTTACATTTTCTTCTGAAAGCAGCTCTGTTCTGTATTACAGGAAATGGTGACAAAGTAAGATTCATTATTCATATCTTAGTAGATTTTCGGCTTTTTCAAAGTCTTGTAAATGACATTACTTTAATATAGTAATTTCAGAAAGAAAAGAAAGGTAACCTACACATGGGTTAGTGAATGTGCTTTTTTAAAGCAGGGTTTGCCAGCATTCACTGCAATTTCAAATACTTGGCTGTTTCCATAGCATTTTGCTGACTAGAAAATTCCCATGTTCATTTTAAGTATATCTGTAAATCTTGCTTAGAAAAGGTGTTTCACCATTTCTTAGTTTTCAGAATTTTCCAGAGAATGAGCAAATACTTCAAGAAATGTTTGGTTGTTTTGTTTTTATCTGTGTGTGTGAGAGCGTGTTTGTGTGTGAAGCTGTATGTTTTGGGTTTTTTGTTTTGTTTTGGTTTTGTTTTGTTTTGTTTTGTGGCAAACAGTCTTGTCAGACTTGACAAGAAGGAATTCGATCATTGAGTCACTCGTAGTGACTGACAGAGGGCAGGGATAGATTAGAAATTGTTCCCTGTGAGGGTGGTGAGGCCCTGGTACACAGAAGCCATGGCTGCCCCATCCCTGGAAGTGTCCAAGGCCAGGTTGGACAGGGCTTGGAGCAACCTGGGATAGTGGAAGGTGTCCCTGCCCATGGCAGGGGGGTGGAACAAGATGGACTTCAAGGTCCCTTCCAACCCAAAACATTCTATGATTCTATGAACAGTAAAATTATCAAAACCAATGCAAGTATCCTCCAAATCTCCGACAGAGTAGCCACATTTTCTCATTTCACTGTGGAAGGAAGAAGGGAATTGAAAGGACAGATGGAAGATTGGGAAGGAAATAGGAAAGAGCCTTACAAAATAAGGCTTGTACATCCCAGTGATGCCTTTACCTGGTCTTAAAATCAAGAGTCAAACACAGTTAGAAGGGAAAATGGGATTTTACCTCAGTATTTATTTTAAGGGTCCTTAGGTGCACCACGTCCAGGTGGAATGCACCTCCATGCACACTGCAATGCACCCCAAAAGATCGGTCTAACATTATAGGTGTTACTAATTAGCATATCTATCAAAAATTCCCCAATGAGAGGCTCGAGTGAGCCCCCCTCTCTGAGGAACCTTCCCCTGGATGGTTCTATCCTAGTTTACAAAATGTGTTCTGGAGAGCACCTTGGGGTCTGGGGCACACTGCTCCCTAACTACGAAGCTTCTAAAATGTTGAGTCTCCTAGTTTGACAAACAAGTCCAAGAATGTAGGCAAAAAGCACTAAGAATACAGAAGTTGTAAAAAGGTATAAAAGGGGTATAAAAGAAAAGGCAAAAAATCATCATGGCATCACCAGCACTGCAATGAATACTTCAGGTTTTGCATTGCTTCACCCCATCCTGCCCTGCCCCAGTAGTGGCTTCCATTCTACACATTCAATTTGTCTCAGTGTTTTCAGCAATTCTGAAATTGCTGCACAAGAAGTGCTGTGTTAGCATTGCTGTCCTAAGGAAGTTCTTATTTCACCTGATGCTTGATAATATTTTATTAGGAGTTTCTAAACAGTTAATACATAATGAATAGATTAGAGAAGTTTGCTGAATGAATTACTGCAATCTCAGCAGGGGATGCATGCACTCTGGATTGTGCTCCGTAGCAATTAAGGATTCTTATATATTAGAGAAGGCTATTCTCTAATTAAACCTATATCAATTATATGGATTATAAAATATGTATGAATACATTACAATGTGTGTATTACGTGGTTGTTTGGGCTGTGGTGGGCTTTCTGTGACAGAAGTAGAGGATGCTGACAGAAGCACTTTGTGGCAAGGATATGATCAGCACTGCTTTGAAATTCTCTGAAATGAAGGGTCTTAATTCCTCCATCTTTTTATTCCTCTTTTTCCCCCCTGGCTTTGACAATCTGGCCCCTACTTCAGGCAAAGATCAGGTTTATGGCAGAAGCAAATGCTGTATTAAGAACTGCTGGAAGGTTTGCCTTTTCTATCTTAAAGCATCAAATCAGGCTCTTTTGGTTATTCTAAATCCTTACAGTTCCAAAATCTGTTCACACTTACTACTTTTCTTCAGCTTTAAGCCATGTTTTACCCATTTTCTTCTTTCAAGCTATATATATATTTTTATATATATATATATTTTAGGATTTTTAAATTATTTTCTTATTCTGTACCTTGTCTTCTTGCCTTCGTGGCTTTGTTTTGTGGCTTAAACCTTCTCAGTGACTTTCCTTCATAGCTCAGATTTTTCTGAAAAGGCTGATTTGTCATTGGTAGAAAGAAAACGTGCTCATTCCTCAGCGTTTAAAACAGGAAATCTAGAAGATGAGCATGATTTTGAGTTGGCAGCGCGGCCAAGTACCTCCTCTATGCACTGTGACTCAATTGGCAAACATCACACGGCTGGAAGTGACTGAGAAGTAAAAATTACATTGTACAGCACAATTGTTCATTGCTTCTTTCAACGTTACTTGTACAGATATGAGATCTTGAGAACCGTGGAAGCTACAAAGTCTGTTGCAGTGTCGCTGTTTTCCCCACAGACGAGCAGAGAAATGACACAAAGTCCAGGCTCAGGGATAAATGGATGTGCTTTAATGAACTCTCAGAAGGCTTTTATATGTTAGTTCACAAAGTGTATTAAGTGGCACAAGGTAATTTTTTTTTTGCCATCCACCCCTTAAGGGGACTGGTCAAGTTCTAAGACACCCATCTCTGAATGTTTTTCTAGTTAGAACCATAACAATCCTGCAAAACAACCTGCAGCTGCAAGAAGTTTACAAAACTGTAACATTGTTTTGAGTTACTTGCATGGGAAAGACAGAACTCTCACAAAAATGCTGCAGAGAGCTGAAGAAATTCTCTGCCGAAGCTTTTTCAGCATCCATAGAATTTGCCTGCCCTTAATGATCATCTTGAAGGAGGGAGACTCCACAACCTCCATCGTATAGTTGGATATCTCACATGATATTCGTCCTTACCTAGTGACTACTACATGTGAGGTCTTTAAATATGTCTACACATCCAAAATTAATCAATAAATCTTTTTATTAAGTGTTACTGATTTCCTATAGCTCTCCAATATTTTCTTTTTAGTACCTTGTAAAGGAGTCCTTCAAATTAATGTATTTCAAGCACAGCATTCATTATTGTAAGCACATTTTTCAGATCTGAACTTAGTTCTGATTTATCCTGTCTGCTGTTTGTTTTCTTTGTTGCCCAGGATATTGCCTGTACAAGTAAATGTGTCAATGTACTTCCTTGCAGAAAAGCTGTGATGAGATGCTAAAAATGTCCTTTCCAGAGTGAGTGTTAGACACACTAGCATTGCATGTATTGTGATTTTTATTCTTTCACAAGTAATGACCAAGCTATTCTTCCTTTTGTAGGTAATGTAGATAACAGGGCACTTCATATTAAACTTTTCTTTTCCTGTGGAGAATCCTCTATGTGTGCTTTGAATTTGGAAAAGATCCTGCCTTTCAAAAGCTGCTGCATTTTTTTAGTTGGCAGCAAAATTGGCTTCAATTTTAAGCCTCTTCTCTGCAAAATAGGTTAAGATTTTCTTTACATCCAAATGCTCTGTTCCTGGAGGAGACCAGGCATTGTTGTGTATTACCTCGGCTAGTTAGCTGACATCAACTCTGTCACCTTTCCTGATCTCCTGGCTTTAAATTCAGCAGGGTTAAGAAATGTCTTCCCTCCTTTAAGGATTTACGTCTGAGAAGATATCTCAGTGTAGTCCCACATTTTTTAGAAATGAATTCTATTGTCAAGCACAGGGTGAGTTTCTTAAGTTTTCTTTTTTATTATCTTTTTCTGTTTCTTACACACTCCTTCAACCTGAAGTTTTTATACTCAGACTCTTCCAGTAAACATTTAGTTATCTCTCTCTGTCTTTACATAACTTTCTTCCATCTCATAATTCTTACTTACTACTCTCAAAAACTGCATCCTGGATTGGAGATTCAGTGTTTGAGATGAGGAAAATGAAGCCTTATTTCATAGAAAATACGTTGGGGGTGGGTTTAGTTGGTTGTTTTGGGTTTTTTTCCTAATTTAAATCCATCTGGTCAGTACAGACTGAAGATTAAACTCAGGCTTTAATGCTGGGTTTCTGCTCTGTACAGCAGAGCTATAAATAATGGAACAAACAAGACAGAAGGAGAGGAAAAAAATCTTTCCAGCATTTTTGTAGACATATCATTATTAATTCTTTTCTAAATGAAGAAGTATAATTAATACAATTTTAGCAAAGAGAAATTTGAGAGAAATCAAGAACTCATTGAGTTCTGTGCTTGGGAGAAAAGAAGGGAAGGAAAGGAAGAAGACAGAAAAGAAAAAGAACATACCCTCATGTCACTCAGTCCATCTAACCTGTACATCCTTCTGCAAAACCTCCAGATTTGGGGGCTTGAATTCTGCAGGTTTGGCTTCAGTCACCGTGTCCTGAAGCAGAGACCAGCCCATGCTGCTGGTCCTCCAGCCTGTGGCTCCTTCTCTAGGCTGGTACAGCAACAGAGAGACCCAGAAAGAAATCATTTACAGAGTATTTCCTTCAAGGACTATCCATCACAAAGAGGCAGTTTTTGTAGTGTTATCAAGTTAGAAAGCCAAATACAGAATTCCAACAGCCTTACAAATTCCGGCTTACTCCAAGTGACCTTAAAGTCACTCCTAAACCACTTCATGCACGTGTGGGAACTTGAATCCCTCTCAACAGACTCTTAATGCCATTAGCAGTTTCAACTAATTACAGGAAAACATTGCCTTTCAGCACCATCATATTAAAAGATCATTTCACTGTAGATAAAAAAAAAATCCAATATTAAAAAAAAATCTAAGAGGATTGCAACTAAGAATTGAGCCCACAAGAGCAACTTTCCTCTTCTTTTTACTGCCCTGCTTAAGCACTTGGGAGTCCAAGCAAAACAGATGCAGGCAAAGATGTAACTTCTTAACTTGGACTTATCTTTTTACATGCCAACACTGTTGTCCCTATCCTCTGTGCTAGTAAAATGTAGGTACATATAAGCCAGAGAATAATCTCGCATTACAAAATTGCCTTTTTGCAAAAAAATAAGTTTGGTCGTGATCTATTTCTAGAAAAGTCGTGTTTTCATACTGTATTTTTTCTAATTTACCAGCTAGGGTAAGTTCCAGTCAGTGTTTGGCTGAATTTTGTTGGCTATTAGCTCACTTGCTTTCTCTGCTGTTCTGAGGAGAAGCTGTGTGAACAGTTTGTCAGGTGGAATTGAACACCAGTTGGAAAGTTTCGTCTGTAGAGGCACTGAAATGAAAGGTGAACAGCTGTCATTTAATTTTGTGTTTTGTAGTCCATTTCACTTGGATTATTGTCCATCTCTTTTGGGACTGCTGCCGTCAGGGTCTTGGAAGGCATCGTAGTGATTCTCCCATCAGTCCAGAACCCAAAACTATCAGTGAGCTTAGCAAAACATTAATGACATAAGTGGTCAGACTGAAAACAGCATGGTTGTTTGCACAATCTCATCCTAAAGCATTTTTGTTTCTGTCCACTGAAGCATGTGAAGTTCAGATGGAGCTGGATTGAACTGTAACATCTGTTCTGAAACCACCTATTCTTGCCACTGCCCTCACACTGTCCTCTCTGAGACCATAAAACATATCACACCATCCAGACTATTCTGCATTACTTACAGTTTTCCAGAATGTGTTTTTTGTGTTTGTTTGGGGTTTTTTTTCACATTGTTCCTCTGCATACAAATGTTAAATGTCCAATTGTGTATTATGACACTTTACTTAACAGCTTTATTTTGTAATCCCGAAAAAAACTTAAATTTATCATCTGTTTAAGAGGACTGACAAAGAGACAATAGAGAGCAACATTTTATTCTCTCCTTCTCTGCAGAGTTGCTCCCTGGTCATGGCCCTCTCATTTGCGTTGCTCACAACTATCTGAAACTGGTCATCCAAATATGAGTCAGTTTTTAATGCTTTTTGTCTCTCCTACTATAAAGGCAATAAAGAGATATGGAGCAGGCTAAAAAGTACTGGGTATTGACTGTTTTAAATATGAATATCCACAGAAGACTGTATTCATTTAATAGCACTATTGCTGCTGTGGCAGTAATAAAGGCTATTTGAGACTTTTCTAGGTGGTGATTTTGTTTGTTCATCCCTTCACTTTGCTTCGGAATGAGAGTGTTTGTTCTCCTCAACCCATTTTGCAAGAGCTATTAAATAGCTGCAAGCATATTCCAGCAGAATCACTGATGCTTTGATTTTTATGTCCTTGATTTATCCTTTAGAATTCCCTGAGACCACTGTAATGTGACAAACAATTCATAATTTTTTTTTTTAGCCCTGTTAATGAGTTTGTTTTTTCAGTTAAACTAATGGTAAATTTTTGCCTTTTGTCATCTTCTTCCATCAAGTCTACCTGCTGAATGTGATGCCACATTATGAGTTTAATCATGTGAGAAAAGAAGCAAAGAGAAATATATGTATGTGTGTATATATATATATGAATAAACTAAACAGACTCATCTGATTCTGTTCCTGCAAATCTGGATTCAGGTCGGGAGTGACCTTTTTGCTGTCTAAATCCAAAACCATGGATCCTAATTAGCCTGGATTCATGATACTTTCAAAACTCAGCTCTCAATTATATGGTTTGGACTTGCCAATTTTTTAACTCAGATTTCGGCCTTTTTGCTTTCTTTGAAGACATAAATAGAAGTAAATCCTAGGCTTTGAAGATGGAGTAAAACATGTAATGCTGCTACACTATTTCTCATTTATAGATGCTGACCAATTGCTTGGCAGTACTTATATTTGCTTGGATTTCCTGTGATGAAATTTATTTTTAATTTAAGGTCATTTTCTTCTACAGGAAGGGTAAAAAGGGGCGCTGTGTGCAACTCCATGATGTCATACCCCTCTGTGCATCTTTTTTACAGTAGCAAAATGAAGGTAGGAAACTTCTGTTCTCAACTTTTGTGGTTTCACTCCCTCTGTAAAGATGTAGAATCACCTTCAGAGTAGAAGTTATCTGGCAACTCAGACCCATACTGAGTTAACCATAATATGGATATGAATCCTGACAAAAGCTCAGAGGTTTGCATATGGCTCCTCAAGGACAACATTTACCAAAACAAAAGCCGTGTTGGTATAGCTTGAGGTGAATATTCTATTAACAAAAGAATATATTCTGCCTTCCTAAGCTCCCTGCATAACAAATGGAGATGCACCTACCCTGTTCTACATCATTTGTGTTTGCTAGCAGTTCAAATATTCATCTTGCTTTGGTTTGCTAGAACTGGTGATATGAATAGTCAGTATCCAAATCGACAGTGAGCTATTTTACCCCTTTTTCCCATTGTTTGTGAGAGACCCCTTTAACTGCCACTGCAGATGGGACTGAAATGTCTGATACTTGAAAATAAAGACTTAGGTCTTGTTTGCATCTTGGATTAAATCAACCCCAACAAGTAACGCTGAGATCTGACTAAAAGTGTTGCTCAAGTGCAGAGGAAATAGCTTTCTGCTGGCATTATTTACCTCACTTAGGGTGAAAATAAAGCAGCAGAGCAGATCTGGACTGACTGAAACCCCTGGAAGAAGACAAGAGATGGGCTTGAAGAATTTCTTACTCTTGTTTTGGCCCCCAGTGCACAGATGGAGGCCATTGGTGTGTGACACCTGCATGAACAGGTACACAGCCATTCTTTGACAAGTCCTTCTCAGGCTGTTTTTATCCCTTTTAATTTTCACCATTACTGTCTTACTGTTCTTTACAGATTGCAGGCAGAAGGCAGAAGGAAAACGTGGGATGTTTTTCTCCAAGAGAAATGAGACAGTCACGTAAGAATTTTTAGAGAAATTAAGCAAAACTTTGAGATAAAGAAGTCCATTAAACAGATCTCAGGAACCCAAATGTTTAGTCTCATTTCTATACACCCATGCAATGATTTTAAATTAAAATATCAATTCACTTAATCTCATTTTGTTCTTGGAAGGCACCATGTCCATGTAAAATTAGGGGGAATTCACTTTTTAGTTCAGTGAATGCTGGAGTAGTTTCATAAGTCTAAGTAGTTTTGATGTTTGACTTATGCAGAGACTCGAATTCCTTTGGCACTGGACTTTCTCTTTCATCTCTTCTCCTACCTTCCTGCGGACCAGCTGCCCTTAAACTGCACTTGAACTATCAAGGCAGATTGGCCCCTGGTCTGTGCCACAGGGCAGGAAGTGGCAGATGGGGATGAATACAGCTCTTTGTCTAAGGCATGGTTTCTTGTTTAGCTCGCCCATATAGGCCCAAAACTGCAAACCAGAGAGTAAATCAGGGAATTCTTTAAATAGGTTAAAAAGCCGCATGAAAGGAGGGAAACTGCTCTGAGTACTTTCATTGTTCCTGCCTCCATTTGCAATCTAACGCTTAGTACTTAAATCTGTCTTAATTAAGGATTTTTCCGTTGAGGTGGAGAGTGCTTTTCATCTGTATTTCGTTAATCACATCATCATTAACTATTACAAAAATGTTTGCCTCAAACACATTAGTGGGGTTTTTTTGTCCTAAAGGACTTTGTTTCCCCTACCCATAGTAAGCAAACCACTAAGTGTGGAAGAATTAACAACTAGAAAATTTATTTGGGATAAACTGTTTTCTCTTTAAAATGTTATCTCTTTACATGCTGTCAAGAGACCAAGAATTAGGAAGCAGTTTGATAAACAAACATGGCTAATGGAAAAAGCAAACAAACTAAAATTAATAAACAAAATTAATAGATTATTAAGCCAGTTAGAGCCATTGTGACATCCTATATAAAACAGGCTATAGGACTTCTCCTGGAATAATTCCTTTGTCTTGGCAATTAGCTAAGACTGAATTTGGCAATTATTTTATATTTCTATATATATTTCTATTCATATTTCTTTATATTAAGTCTTATTTTAAAATTTGTTTGAATTAATGGAGAATACCCCATAGCACTTGCCAAGTTTTTCAGTTTTTCACTATTAAATTATCTTCCCTATTAAAAATACAGATTTTATCTATCACCTACATGAAATTGGCTACAACTTTCATTCATTGAACTTTGTCATTAAGGAAATGCCTTAAAAAGGATTTCAAGAGGCTTTCTGATCCATCCTTCAGCATCTTGGCAGAAGCAAACCCCAGAAGTTTTCCTTGCCTCGGGGCAGGATCGACTCTACGTAAAGCATTCTTAACTAGAGTTTGTCTAAACTGTTCTTGAAAGACACAAATGATTCTGTGATGCATAATCTCACCAGTAAATCTATGCCAGTACTTTACTTATCTTCAGAAAGCTGTTCCCTGAGGCCTGACTGAAGTCTCTATTTCACAGATGTAAGCCTCTTATTGCTTGTTCTATCCATTGTGAAGAAGGAAAAGAGATTTGTTCTTTTTTTCTTCCAGGTATCTCATACAGTTGAAGACCATGTGCCTGCTCTTTGCCTCACAATGATCAGCTCTCATGTGCTAGAGTCAAATTTCCTGTACTACAAGTATTTACCAAGTCCTTAATTCTGTAATCATGATTCTGGTCTTCTTGGGAATCTCTCCATATTTCCAAAGTATGTGGCAAGCCAGCAGACTTGATTCTATTACCCATAAAAGAATATGGCTCTAATTTTTCCTGGTTTATATATTTTTATATATATATATATATACACACCTAATATATATACACACCTATATTTACTGCTATTGTTGACTTTTTGAATTATAAAAAGATGCTTAAATTGACTACATTCACCAAAGAGACAAAGTCCCCTTTTCTATAAATATGGTTTGTCTTCACGGGGTGTAGGTAAAATCTAGTATTCAAAGAACTGAATCTGGCTTTACTTCCTTCAAAAGATGTGCTCTGTTTTGTCTCAGGACAATCCTGAAAAGAAACAAGATCCAGGTTCTTAGGGAATTATTTCTTTGATGATGTTGCAGGTCTGAAATCTGTTTCTTCCCCCACAGTGTAAGAAAAGCTTACACCAAGTTGCCGTGAAGTTTAGAGAAGTGAGGGCTACATTTTTCATTAAAAGCACCATGCAAGTGGGCTTACAGTGGCTGAGAAGTGCCAGAAATATCTGCCAAGTTCATGAAACAGGCCCACCTTCCAGCCCTTAATGTTTTTGTCATTCAACTTTAGTCATTCCCAAGATGTGCTACATTTTTGTGGTCCTACATGAGCTGGCAGAGGACTGACACATCTTCAGAAAGAGCTATTTCTAAGGTGAGATAAACCTTATCTGATACTTTAAATAGTATTGTGAGAGGTGAAGGATGGGGGAGAGAAACCTTTGGAAGTTCCTTCTTTAGAATGCTCTCAATTTGTGAAGGTAACTTCAGATGTTCTTGCAAGATTGTGGTCACGATCAAGAATTAGACTGAAGGCAGGGTCATGGCAGGAGCAGGAATAGCAGGAAAAGAGGGTGTCTGAAGCTATTTGAATAAAGTGGGAGTATTTTTAAAGAAGTATTCAAGTTAGGAAAGATGTGAAGCATAGGAAGGAAGATGAAGTGTCTGTTCTACAAAGCATCTGAATCAAGAACAAGGATAGATGTGATATTTGGAAGTTGCTATGGAAAAGAGAACTTGTATCTTCCACAAAAGTTGGTATCTCTGCAACACCTCCAGAGAGAGCTATAAACATATTTCTTCTACCTTCCCATACTACCTCAAACAGATAAGCTTATCTCAGGCCATCAAATATCTTTCCCTCCCTGTATAACCTATGACCAGTTTCAAACCGGCAGCTCAGTGTACTGAAGTGTCGGAAACTTAAAAGCTGCCTGGGAGGAGATCAGGAGAAATCAATGGCAGCTCAAGCTCCTGAAGCAGCAGGAGATTTGTTAGATGAAAATGCACAAGTGAAACATATCTGTCGGTGTGAACATCCCATTTCAGGGTCAGATCCTGGACTGTCACGTTTTCTGCTCACTGTTTCATGTCCTCTTGCATCTAAAAACTTTCATCTAAACTTCCCTCTTAGGGACAGGCCTTATCTGCCAGTCTGTGTAGTTTGAAATGGAATAGTTCCCTCCTTTTATTTCTGTCCTTACCTTGATTATATTTATAGACTAAGACCATGTCGGCCCCCAGTTTTCACTCTTCCAGACTCCATAAATTTAACTTCCTTACTCTCTCATCTTTATGTCTTATGATCTTCTTACATTGGTTTTGTTTCCTGATTTTGTATTTCCCTACATTTCTTCTGTTCATTCAGAATATCTGTTTTTTCATTCTTTAACCCAATTTGTTATAAGTAATTATTATTACGCTCTTCCTCTTTAAAAATAAGGAAATAACTGATGACAGACTTTTCAAAGATGTCTGTAATGATACAAGAGGACAACATAATTTATTGTGTATCAAGAAGAACTCTTCGAAGCTCTATTTTTTTATTTGATCATCTAAAATGAGGTTCTCAGTTATGAAGTCTCCTGAAATCTCTGTGCTGAGAGCTGCTTTCACAGCTCCTTTACAGTTCATGTGCCTGTACCCGTGTCATGAAGTTTTACAAAAAGGTAGATAAATTCAAGTTATTGAGATCTTTGCAAAGGTTGTCAGATACAAGTATTTCATCTATATTACACACAAAACTGCAACCATTATCTAATAGTTTCTCCCAGCTTTAAATTCAGTGAAAAGTATCAAATCCATTGTATGAAAACTCCCATAGTGAATTTAACAGTTCAGTTATAACTTTTAAGCTTCAAAAGTTGTGATAGAAAATGTTGGTCTTCGTCTTGCTTCTTTAATGGTTAGTGAGAAGCTGATGAATTCTGGTAGTGAACCAGTTGGTGATGCCACTTTGAGGTCTTAAACATTTAGCTCAAACAGTAATATACCATTTTTATAATGTTGCTTACCCCTGACTGAAATCTTACTGTCAGACCAAGAAAAATTGACTCGATAAAAGAATTGGGAGGTTATCGAACAAATAAATAAAGAAAACCTTAATTAAAATAAGTTTAATATTGAGAAAATGTGTGATTAGCATTACTTCTAAAAGCATTCATTTAAAATAAATTCTTCAGAAACTTAATAAATTTGAAACAGAAAGTCTCTAAATTCTTATTTATGAGATACATTTGGATCACAACCTGAGATTAAAAATGTGTGAATTAGACTACAATTTCATGTTTCTTTTGTTTTCTGTGACATCCACCTGGCTGTGAACAACCCGAGTGTTTACATTAAAGATTGTCTCCCTGCTGATAAAGATGATTGCTTAATGATAAATGCTGAGATCTGAAATACATGCAGCACCACCTCACAAGGGTAATGCAAAAATGCCATCAGAAATGTCCTGCCCTATGTGAGGAACAGTCTAGCAGATCCCACACATAAAATCAATTCTAATACCCATAAAATCAATTTCCAGTCTTTGCCTGTGCATCAGCAGATTCAAATGAAGTGGATTTTAAAGAATAATGCAGAGACTACAGTGAATAGGTGAAAAAGCAATGTGTGGCAGACTTGGATTCTCCTGCCACCATTTCATGTCAGGAGTCTTTGAGAGATATCTCTGTCCTTTTACCTGTGACCTTTATGAAACTGGGAGTTAATTTATTAGAGCCAGGAAGCACTATTATCACTATTTGTTCATGCAGGTCTGAGACTATTTAACTAGAACAAATAATAGTCAAGAAATTAAAATCATAGAGTAATAGAGTCATGCAGAGGTTTGGGTTGGAAAAGACCTTAAAGACCATCTCATTCCAACTCCCTGCCATGGGCAGGGACACCTTCCACCATCCCAGGTTGCTCCAAGCCCCGTCCATCCTGGCCTTGGACACTTCCAGGGATGGGGCAGCCACAGCTTCTCTGGGCAACCTGTGCCAGGGCCTCCCCACCCTCACAGGGAACAATTTCTTTTAAGTAAAGAACTTCACTTACAGTCTTTCGAAAAGTGCCTCAAGTCTGCTGTATTTGAACAGAAAAATCAGCTCAGGTCATTGCCTAAGAACTCAATTCCATATTTTGTGCTTGATCTTGGGCCCCTTCGGCTGTGCAAGGAATACCCAATATTAATATTGATGAGAGCAGCAAAGCACCATGGAACAAGGAGTGTAAGGCAAACACTGAGTGTCTGGTTGAATACAGAACACTGATGATTTGATTAAAGCAGTCATTTGTTTGTGGGATTTAGTTTTATTTGTATGGTAAATTCTGATAGATGGGCTGTCACATTGATAAGGTTACTTTTCTAACTTTATTTTAGCCATGATGTATTTGTACTGGTTTGAAAACAGACCAGTGTGAGGCACCAAGTCAGAATAACAATTTAATAGGGAAATTAAAAATAAAGGCAAGAAAAACCCCAGTGGGCTAAACTAACAGAGTCAGAATACAACCTGGCACCCTGTTAATCAGGGTGGCGTGAGCAGTCCGATGAGATGGTGGCTGTAGTCCTCCTGAAGTGATGGATGTGGCTCTGTCGAAGCAGTGGTCCAGTAGAAAGGTCTGCTCCTCCTCAGAAAGTCCAGTGGTGACTATGCAGCTTCCTGTCCCAGATTATATCCAAGATGGAACGCTTGGTTCCTCCCTCTGGGTGGAGCATCTCACAATGGGATGATGAGTCATGAGGCCAGGTGTTGATGGGCTCATTAACAGAAGATAGTCTGGAGGGAGTTATCTCTGAGTCATGCGGCAGGGCATTGATGGGCCATTAGCAGAAAGATAGTCCGGAGGGAGGAGGCCAGGAAACACCGCCCCACCTGGTTTCAACAGCTCATGAGGATGGTAATAGAATACACTGCAACCTAGGACAGTATTCTATTCTAGGAGTTTAGAATATGATTGAGAACTTCAAAGTGTAAACCCCTTGGAAGACAGTGAAGGGTGAAAGACATGGGAAGGTGCAAATTGGTTCATGGGTGAAGCCCAGGGTGGGGACTCAGGAGACCTGGTGCATTTCTAGCTCTGTCACACTTCTCTGTGACTCTCAGGATGACACTTATTTGTCTGTGCGTCAGTGTCCATTCAGAAATGGAAATAATCATCCTCACATCAGTCAAATCCTTCTTCCTTTCCCTTCCATATTACAAAACCATTAGAGCAGGATGATATTTCAAGATGTGTTTGTGCCTTACCCGTCACAGAGAGTCCTTCAAATGCGTCTGTAATGCGGGTGCAAATTAATAAATACATCCACCTCACCCTTTCTGGAAAGGATCTTAATTAACAATGTTTTTCAGAAACCTCAGTATTTTTCATTGGTGTAAGTACAATCAGGCTTTAAGGACAGGAAAAGAGAAAGAAAATAAGCACACTTTAGAAACAGGCATTGAAAACCGTAAGTGGTGTTAGAGGAAGGCAGCTTTACTTAGGAAACTCTCGAGTGAAAAGAAGATTTCTGACAAGAAAAAGACTTCAACAGGATACTTTGGTTTCTTTTCCTGTTTTTGGTAGCACTTTCTCTTAATAGTTTAATTACCAGGTTGATTAGGAGGAAGGAATTTTTGTTCATAAATGGTACTTATAAAAATCATCTTTTACTTCTTGGTCTCTGAAAGAAAGATGATCTTTGATGCCAGCTTAACTATGAGTAATTGAATAAAAGAGCAAAATATACTACCTGGTAATGGAATCATTATGGTCTACAGAATACACATATAAAATCAGCCGAAATGTGTTTCTTCTGCTCGACAAAACCAAGGTTTTTATAGTTTATAAATTTGCATCTACAGAGGAATATTTTTATTAATTATGAAAATGGCACATTAATACTCTGTAGAGCAGTGTTATAATCAGTGTTCAGTAGTCAGCAGTTATGTGCAGTTGCTCTTTAGCAATGAACATTCTTCTGTGAGGGACTCACTACGAGAGTTTCAGTCTCAAAAGCAGCTTTCAGTATTCAAATAGAGAAAGTCCCCCATACACCAGATGGAATGTGCTTACTGCTGAGAGTAACAGACCGCTGTTTTTGCATCAAACAAAGGCAGCAGGTTAGGAAACAGCAGAGCTGCTGATGTGAGGAACACAGGTGCCTCCTCACTCTGAACATATACAGTATGTCTGGCAGTCTTGGAACTAACTCTGAGGTTGTGAGGTAACAGTGACTCGACCAGAGCAGCCCAGATCATTGCAAATTCATGAAAGTTGCAGAAGGCAGAATCACATAGCTTTTTAAGTATCCACATATTGTTATCTTTATACTCCGCTTAAGGCAGCAAGAGGAGAGCACATTCCTGCAACTCACAGCTACTTTTTCTTTAAATGACTCTGTGCTTATTGACCAGAGGAGACAGCCGTGATGATTTCAGTGACATCTATGAAAATCACCAAATCAGAGTCCAAAACCTAGTTTGGGTTGATAAACTGACTTATATTTTGCCTTATGGGTGATGCTTTCTCATTACCTTGCTGTTTTCTTTCACTAAATGAGTTCGGTGAGTCAGTGTTTTCCCTTGTTTGGGACAATGTGATATTGTTAGAGCCCTTGATCTCTTTTGTCTTCAGGCTCGCTTTTCTCTGCTTTCTGATTGCCTGTTTTTGTGTGCCCTGCTGGATCTTCTCTCATCATTGTCTGTCTTGGACATTGTCTTATTCTCTAGATTTCTCTATCTCCCTCTTTCCCCTTCTCGTGTTCAAACAGTGTCTATAATGTTATTCTATTAATATCCTGTTCTCCACTGTGCCAGAATTTCCACTTCTTAGGAAAACAATGGCTCTCTTCTGCAGGCAGCCACTGGTTTCATGTGCACAAAAGATAAATTCTGCTTTCATCACAGGACAGACACTTTCTTCTGCTGCTGTGGGGCAGCTGCTGTAATATCACGTTACATATCGTGATCTGCCTGAGTCTGTCCAGTGGTGGGCATGCAACAGAAACTTTTATTTCATTCTTCGGAGGCATCCCCAGGCAGCTCTGCCAGCTGGAGCAGGACAAGAATAAGAATATGGACTGTCCAGGGAGTGTCCCTCTTCTGCTTTCACTTCTGAACATCTCTCTTGCGCAGCCGTGTTTCTCACTCAGCAGGTTGATGAGCTGAACAATCACAGTGGTGGCTCATGGGGAGAAGCAGTTTAGGGAAAATATGGGTTGGAGAGACAATACTGCGATTCACAGTGTGAAAAAAGCCAGAAATTAAGTGCCTTTTTCTTGGCTTAGTTCTTCTTGGAAATGCCTGCTCCTAAATATCTCAGCATACCAACAGGATTTAGAAAAGAAGCAGCCAGCTGTGAGGAGAGATTAAGGGATAACAGGGGGAGCTGAACGCGCACAAGTCTATGGGGTGCTGAAAGAGTTGGCCAGTGTGACTGGGAGAAAGCTCTCCCTCCTTTATGAAGAAAACAGCAGTCAGAGAAGGAGAAAATATCAATGTTGCACTAATTTTACTTAAATAGCCAGGAAAGAAATGTGAAAGAGAAGAAGGCGATTGAAAACAGTAAACACAGTTTCCAAGGACAGTTAAAGCTTGGCTATCCTGATCTCCTTGTGTGACTGTAAATACGGACAAGGATCTTCATGTCATGTTTATTATGTGTGTGTTTTATCCCTATATTTGTAGTCCTGTACAGCTCAGATGACCATGAAGTCACATGCTGGAAAATGACTTGCATGAAAGTTTTATTTAAGTTACCTTTGAAGGCTTGTTTGCTTTGGCGAATTTATTTTGCTTGCTGTTGCCTTAGAGCCGGCTGGAGTTTTGACCTGTATGTTTAGCCTTTGTTGAAATGTCAGTCAAAATGTACCTGATGGAAACAGTGACCAGCAGCTGAGTGGGCTAAGGTAAGAATATTAATGAAGCAGGAAGAACAGGAGAGGGAGAGAAAAAAGCAGGTGTATTTATGGGATATCAGGTGTTTCTGTGACTATAAGATACATCTTTGTGAACATCCCAGAAAACTTGCAGATGTAACACTACTGCAAAATTGCACTGATAATGAGTACAAGGGGAGTCAGAAATGATATTCAGTTTTGTGCTGAGGAGTGTCAGCCTCTGTAGAGACGAGTGACTCTTTCCATCTGTCCAAGCACTACATTGTCTCACTTTCCTGTGGGCTCCCTGTGGTGCCCCATGAACCCACAGGTATCATGAGAAAATTTAACTCAAAGTGCCCAAGGTAATACGGAGTGTGTGTTGCAGTTGAGCCGCAAAGTTCTTTTCTCTGTGACATCACAGCTGCCACGGAGCTTGAGGGCACCGGGTCATTTTAGGCATAAGGGTGGCTGAGTAGATTTTGGAGACAACCTAACCTCTTACAGTCTATATCCATACTCTTCTTGGGACAGAATGTGTAGAAAACCATTGTGTCTGCTGTGTCTAGGTTTCCTCTTAGAGGAAGCTAGCTGGTTTCCCAAGGAAATTAGCATGTACCCAGCCAGTACAACAGGATCAGGAGACCAGAACTCAAGAATGAAATGCAAAGTTCCCCAGTCACAGTGTACACGCAGCTCTGAGCATATCTTTTAGAGGAAAACAGATTTGAGCCTTGCCCCATTTTTCTATTACAGCTGGAAAACATTGCTGATACAAAACACTTGGCTCAAGATTATTTCCTGAGATCAGCAAATCACCGGAATACCTCAGTTAATACAGAATGAGTTCAGAATTCTTTGTCATTGGTCAAAAACATGATGAAATTCCCTTTAAGCTTATCAAAAAAGTATTCATACAATCCCAGAGTGGAAGGGAATAGAATATCATTCACACGCAGGACCCCTTATTACAGCACAGCCAGGTATTCTCAGTTGTGCCACTGAAGTCATGCCCTTGTCAAATCCTCTGAAGGCAGAATGCCACATTGTTGTCATGGCGATATCCAGAAGCATGGCTGAATGAAGGAACGCTAATCTGGATGTTCATGCAAGACTGAGTTACACATTGCTGCAGTTTGTTGGCTGAGTTAAATCAGTTTCTAATTTAGCAAGGGAAGTGCAATAGGTGGGGATTCTGCTCGGTGTGTTGTGAATTATGGATTGACATTTCTTAGCGTTTCACCCCTGACCATGTTTGTATTTAATTGGAATTCCCCACAGGTGTGACTGCAGTCAGTGTAGCCTCTGGGACCACGCTGAAGTGCAAAATTTAATTATGGCTTAATATGACTGTGTTATAAGTTTCTACATCTGTCAGACAACTTGTTTCCTTCCTTACTGTTTCTGCTGTTTTTGAAGATTTCTAGATTGACTTTGCTTTGCTGCAGAATATATTCAGAATTTTTATATCCCTAACAAAGAAAAGAGGTAGCATTTCATTGATACCAGCAGCACAACTGGCCTATACTGATTCAGTGGCACTTACTATTTAGATAATAATTTAAGAGACCTTGCTGTAGCTTATGAAGGAAATATTTATCAGAATCCTTAATTAATAGCTGATGAAAATGAGGTGCCCAAGGCTCATAACACTTGTTCATAATACAAAAGAAAGAAGCCTCATTTAATTTCTCTTGAGCCGGAGTCCCTGCTCACTGGGATGTACTGCATGTAATCTCATTATTTTAAATCTTGCTTTATAGTGCAATGTACTATACTTAAAACTAGAGCCATATGCACTGATAAACGTGGGGATTTTTATTCTCTGTTTATCTGAATATCATCCCCCAGTCATTACAAATGTACTCACGGGAGTTTTCCTTGTACACACAGTGTGTAGCTGGTGGTGTTATTGTATTGACACACTGTAGTATCAGGCCATTACAGTCAGACAGTACAAAGAATCACCTGGTGATAAGGATTCTTCTATTTCCTCTTTCATCACAATCCTGTCCAACAGATGTCATACAATCATTCATTTTACACAAGTTTTCCATGTATAAGTCAGGTACCGAACTCATAAAAAAACAGTCTTGGCCCTTTATTCCACAGTGTTTCCAGAGATGGGATTATTTGGATTGATAGGGTGGATTAATTCCATTCTAAAATAAAGATATGAAGTAGGTAGCTATATAATTTCATGGCTGAAGCTTGATCCAAATAATTCTATATGTTGACTTTGATATTGTCACATATATTGATATCACATATATATGGACCTGATCAATAGCATCAGCAACATACCAAACTCAGAGAGGGTGACAGGCCATTGAGAGGAATCTCATACTGGTACTAAACTGGCTGAGTTTCTCTCAGGAAGAGCATACATTTTTCCCTGAATTGTAGAAAGAGACTGAGAAT
Organism: Lycocorax pyrrhopterus obiensis; assembly: GCA_014706295.1. Lineage (NCBI taxonomy): Eukaryota > Metazoa > Chordata > Aves > Passeriformes > Paradisaeidae > Lycocorax > Lycocorax pyrrhopterus. The sequence goes on along the minus strand of JACSVZ010000006.1, from coordinate 4,438,254 downwards.
ATAGCTAAAAGAAAATATTTCAAGTGGTCAGAGGGGAACACTACTGTGAGTGTCTAGAAAGAAAAGGGAGACTCTGGAGTAAGGAAATAATATGAAATATTTTCTCACTGTCTTTACATGATTTATTGCATCCTAAGGGCCCCATTAAAACTTTATACACAGATCTCATCTCACTTTCTCTCTTATTTAGAATTTCCACAGATACATTCTTTTTTTCCCCCCACAATTTTGTCCAAGGCAGAATTTATGGATTTTGTACATTTTCTGGGATTTCTGGATGTCGTCCCCATCAGACACTGTGATCAGAGTGCAGGGACTCTGGAAAATGTTGATTTAGCTGCTACAAATGCAGCCCAAAAGAGAGAGAGAATCTCCAAACCTTCCTTGTTAAAGGTTAGCTAAAGTGGAAGTGCTGTAGGATTTTGAACTGACCTTGCTCCTTCTTAGGTGGGAACTGGAAAAAGCAGATCTGTTGTAGGTCCAGGCTAACACACCCTCAATTTTTGATGCTCCTGCAGAAGGAAGGTTGAGTTTGTGTCAGGGTAAACCTGTTCCTCCTTTCCTTTCAGCTGTACATCAGAGATCACCTCACCAGTCACCTCCTCCAGCATAAAAAAAATTTCTTTATACAACCATATTAATGGAGAGTTTAATAATACTCTGGGAACTCCTGGAAGCTGCCTACCCCAGTCCTCCCACCGTGGGTCTTCCAGAAACCTCTGCCATGAGAAAATCCTTGGATATCTGATCAGATGTTCGATATCTTCACCCAACTTACAATTTCACAAATACTTCCTTTTTTGTTTTGTTGTGGTTTTGAGTTTGGTTTTTGGTTGGTTGGTTGGTTGGTTGTTTTTTTGTTTGTTTGTTTGTTTGTTTGGGAGGGTTTTTTGTTGTTTTTTTTGTTTGGTTTTGGTGGGGGTTTTTGTTTGTTTTGAGGCTTGAGGTTTTGTTTCTTTGTGGGTTTTTTGGTTTCTTCCCCTCTGTTCTTTCTTAGAATTACTGGGTTTGATTCTATCTCCTACGTTCAGCAGAACAGAAGCAGTTTGAATAATAAACATAAACATAAACATAAACATAAACATAATCATAAACATAAACATAATAATAATAATAATAATAATAATAGTAGCCCTGGTATCCCTTTGGGGTTAATCTGCATATTGTTCCTTAAAGTTTGCATTCTCAGTGCCCTTTTCACCTTCTGTTTCTGAGTCATCAGTGTTTCTGTCGGGAGTTTTGGGTCACAGTGGCAGCACAGCAGCTGCCTTCCCAGTCAGTGAAAACATTCCTGGCCAAAATGTTCGAGGCAATCCCTTTGCAGATGATGCATCAACAGTCCCCATTTTTGTTGGCTTTACCTCCTGTGAGATGCTCACAGAGGTGAAATAACAAGCAGTATACAGATGGAAAGACAAAACTAAGTGTCTTCCTCTGTCTCCTCTTGGGTTTTGTCTGTCAGTAGTTACGATAGGTGCAGATTAACTGAGGCTGGCCCAAGGCTGTGTAAGTTCTGTCTGGTTAAGCCTGCATGTTTGCCTTTATCATAGAAGAAGCCTTAACTGAATTGTGGAATATCTTCTCTTTCTACTCCCAGGCTGTGGAATTTAGCCAAGAATGGGCTTTTTTTTGTGACCTGGAGCCAATTTCCCAAGTTCCTAAAACTAGCTGCTTCCTGAAGGATTATCACAGCTACACTGAGGAAGCGTATTCTGTACAAAGGGAGCCGAGACTTTCAGATCCCTAAACCTGTGCTGACCCAAGACCAGGTGGCAGGGACAACATGGACGTGCTAAACTGCTGTGAAATCTCTGTATTTGCAACTTTCACCAGATTAAGCAAAGGGACTAAGTGCCAGATACAGTGTCATGTTAATGTGGCTCACAGATGTCACGTGTGACCTGCCTCTTGCAGCCATGCACTTGCTGAAATTGTCTGTTTGAGCATTGGGAAGCTTGGGTATTTCTGTCAAAAATATATCTATTGATACTTTGCATCTCACTTGACAATAGTGTGTGTTCTGAGTGCATGAGGGTTCCTTTGGAAACTTCCTTCTTGCATGATATGTGACGTTCTCCTGGGAGCGTAGGGCAAGCTTTTTGTCAGAAAAATTTTCTGGTCCAAGTGGCACTTTTAACTTATAACACAGGTCCAAATCTGTCCTGCTTGGAGAGTCTGTTGGATGGAGGAATTAATGTGCTTTTTCACTTCCCTGCCCAAAACTTCTTGGCTGGTAGTTAGAAGGCACTTCTACCCCATTCCAATTCCTTTCCCTTTTTATATGCAACAGCAGTGCACACAGCACCAGTGCAGCCACCTTTTCAGAAATCTTTGTGGTTCTGCAGATCCACTGGAGTCCTCAAGTAACAAGTGAACAGCAATAGAGCAGAAGTAGGTGGGAATACCTTGGAGTACATTTGAAATTAGGATTAATTTTTCAAGAGAAAGCCGGTTGATGATAGTTCCTATTGTGAATAATATTGTTCTTTCAGTAAATTGGCTTTGCTTGTTAATAGTTTTGGTACATTAAGCACCTTTGTTATTAAAAACATTACTTTCTCTCATTGTATCTTTTAGTTAAAATGAGAATTTAAATGGGAACTATATTCAAATTAAAAGTGAAAATGTTTAATCCTTGGACAAGCTACCAAGCTAAACAGCAGATTCTCTATGTCCTGATAGTGTTTATATCCAGGTTTCATTGTATTCAGGAATACATTGTAGACACACCCAGTGTTTCTCCATTGAGTTCAAAAGTGGCACAAGAGTGAAGCACAAGTGTTGGTAACATGTAAGTAATCAAAGTAAATTCTAAAATTATTTCCTATAGCCTGTATATCCCTGGAGGCACAAGAACTACTGACAGTATTTGTATACCTATTCCAAAAACATTCATACAGAATTATGTGGTCACAAATTGGTAAATAAAACATTCTGGCCTCCTATTGGTTTCTTTTGCATAACTCAACTTCAAGTTCTGATTCTTCGTCATTCTCCACAGAACTTCATTTTGTAACAAAGTGTTAAAACTTAATTCTGACATATATTCTAAAGGTATTTCAATACTTATCACATATCCTTTATTCATCCCACATAATGACACATTTCGACAGTTCAGCATCGTATTCAAGAATATGTTGAATTAGAAACACTCCAAGTGTCCCAAAACAGATGAGAATGAACTTGAATTTCATGCAGAATCAGGATCATAATCATGTTGACATTAGATGGAGTTATGCTTTCCCCTCTTCTGCTGTGTAGGCATTAATCGTCCATGAAATCTTTCCGTTTCCCTCAGAATATGATTTCGCGTAAGTGTCTCACATCAATTCGTGCTCTTGCTGCTTCCTCATAAATTCGGGGTAATTTCTTTGACCAGTAATAGCTTCTTCACACAGCTCCTGCCTTCTGTTTAACCAAGCTCCATTATGTTTGCAAAGGGGCTGCTTGGCTGACCAATTTCTTTTCATGCCGTTTACGGTCTTTTCATGTTTTTAAACTTGAGGCCATCCTTATCACTCATCTACATTTAAAAAATTTCACCTGATGTGTGCTATATCATTTCTGGCTGGAAAACATTGCAGCACATGCAGCTTGCATGCATAAAACATAGACATTTGTGAATATTTTAAATTTTGCCACATATTTGATAACTGAAGGATTATAACTTGGTTTGTAAAAACTCCTCTAGTCTACAATGTCATTTTTTTGGTGGTTCCCATGAGTAGCAGTTTGTTTTGATTGCTTTACTTTACATTTACACAGTATTTGAGAAATCAAAATTAAAATTGAGAATGACTGGCTGATGTCACCAGATTAACCAGCTGCAATTTGGAAACGCTCTTGATGGCAGTGCATATGTGAACATGACCTTTGATGTTTGCTGTAATATATAGATACATATCTGAAAGCAGCAAGAATTAGAACTATGGTACTCATTTGGAGAAGCAGTTGAACAGTTCTCTGGACATCTGTCTCTCAAGTATGAATTCCTACACGTCATCAAGAGAAGCCATTTAGACAAATGCGTAAATTGGACGGAATATTCCTTTTCCAAAAGTGCCATAACTCCAAGTGCCTCCTTGACAGTGTTATTTATAGAGAGCTCCCCACCACTTCCACTTCTGCGTGAACAGAAGAAGAAATAGAAATTAGTAATCACCCTCTTCAGGATGGGGTTAAGAGTTTGCCCAGAGAACATGATTTCTAACAAAATCTATTTCACTGTAAGTCAGAAGGAATAGAATTTGATGTTACTCTGAAAAAATTACTACAAGCCTTGCTGCTTTCTTTTTCTCTTAAAAAGATGTCCTCATTAATGCCACTGTCACAAAGATGCATGGCATACAAATCATAGCTTTATATCTACATGAAATATTTATATGCAGAATGTTTTCCTCCCATTTTAATTTGAGGTACTTAGCTAATCATCAGTATATCTGTGCCTATGTGTAGCACAGTGCCCCTCCCAGCCCAGGTTTGTGGAGGTTTGATATTGAAAGGTTGGGTCCAGTGCTGTTCCAGTAGTTGTGACCAGCAAAAGCATCAGTGTGATTGTACAGCCCCACAAAGCAAAGACACAGAAATCACTCAAAGCAGTTCATTTGACCTGTTTTCATCGCAGTTCACCTTTCTGCATAAGGAAGACAGCAAAATTTAACTAATATATAGGAATTGTAAAGTTAGTTGTTGATTATGTGGTAAGTGAAAATACGCAGAGCTATGAAAATGAAAACCAACCATCTTCATGATAAATCAAAACAGCAAAAAATTGTCATGTAAGGTTTCACCCAAGAAAGAGGAAAAGAGAACAGTGATGAGGAACCAACCAACCAACCAAAAAAGAGTGGCCAAAAAATGGCAATCACATCCATAACGAGAAAACTTCACCAGGTAAAACCAATAAGGACTACAGAGCATTCTGAGGAAGAAAAGTCTGTATCTGGAGGGATACCACATACACATCTGCCATATGAAGTTACAGGGTGTTTAAAATCGAGTTTATTTTAACTATTAATATCTTGCTGTCTGGTGTCTATTTTAGAAGCAATTAACTCTGTGTGCATTTTTGATGGTCTAACCACACTCTCTCCTGTAGTTCTAATTAGTGTGTTGGACCACTCCACACACTGGGTATAATTTTTACCTGCATTTCATCTTTCAGTTGGAAAGAGAATTTGGGTGACGTTAATTGATGTTTTCAGAGACTCATATATTCATGTTTCTTTTGAAAAACTTAGGCTCTAGAGAGACACTTTTAGAGAGATACTTTTAAATTGAGTTGAAACAATGACAAGCACAGAAAAAGAGTGGAAGGTGGGATTTAAGTTGTTAAGCTGAGTGAATTTTTGCTAGAAATCAAGTTCTTTATTTGGCAGAAGGCAGCACTGGTTCAAGTAAAGGTGCAGGAATTCTTAATTCAGCTCACGTTTTTCATACAGATGCCTGCAGTCTCCTTAGCAAATTTAACTACTCTGTGCCTCAATCTTCCTGTATAAAATGTTTGTTAGTTACACTCTGTCTGCATGCATGTAATATTTTCAAATGTAAATAGAGTAGATGCATATAAATGCAAATACATATATGCAAATCATGGATTTCAGCACAACGGCTGGAACTCAGTGACTGAGCAAATGCTGCTGTGCGCTTTTACAACGTGTTTCATGTTACTGTGTGCTGCAAAACGTTGGAACAAGGGAAGTTCCTGTTTGACAGGGAGGCAAACAGTCTTCACCTTGAAGATTTAACACTGGAAAAGGACTCCAAAAATTCACAGCTTCTAGGTTTTGGATTTGAACTCGGGCATTTCTTGTCCAGCTTTGGATAATTGGTTCCAGTTTGGTGTAGTAGTGTTGCACCTGCATTTAAAATATTCTCATTCTAATTCATGAAAATCCTCTGCTTCACAATCTTTAAAGTGAGCCAGTTTTTCCCTGGACACAGCACTGCGTAGAGGATAGAAGGAATCAAAATCAGGTTTACAGCCTGCTGCACCAAAATGTCCGTGTAGCAAAGACTAAACAGGGATGCTCAAGCTAAAGCAAACAAGCTCTGTGGACAGTGCACGTGTGACATTTTTCGCAATTCCAGTTTGAAAAGATGGATTACATTTTGACATGTACCTATATCTTAAAAGGTGGAGGAAAACAAACTTTGTTTAAGAGTGTGCATGTGATGGAAGAAGCTAAAAAAACCCCATTTGTTCCATACCGCCTAAGAATTTTGGTTGGCCTGAGTACCTAAATGATGTTTCAGTTCAACAACTTTTAATTAAGCTAAATTTGATCAGCAGACCGAAAAATTATTCCCCATCCACACTCTCTAATCTGATGTCTTCACCATCCAAGGACTGTTTGTAGAGTTCATCACTGAAATGTCTTCTCTTTCTGCTGGATCATCATCTGGCACTGTCTGTTGCATGTCACAGGCATTTAAAACCTTGGCTCACATTCGAGAACCTGAACAAGCAGCTCGTGCTAATCAATAGTGAAACATTCAAATACTTGTTTCTGCTCACTGTAATAGCCATGGTAGTTGTAGGAAGAAAGTCAGTCCTGACCTTTTAAATGGATTATTCACAGTAGCAGAAGGAACAGGACAGCCTCTAAGTGGGTGACCATAGATTTCACATTTGCACAATTTCGCTAAAATGTATGTATTCATTAACTGAAGGGGAAAATGTGGGGATTTAATAGCAATAACATATATTTAAAGAACTTTTCAACATCATCTAAATCCTGGCCAAATTACTTTGAATGTCTGGAGTTTAATAGTAAAAATTTCATATGCTGCTACACAAATTCAAAATACAACCGTAAGATAAAAATTAGGTGAACTCACGCAAGACTGTAATACTAATTAATGTGCACTCCAGTATTTATATCTGTAAGTCTCAATGACTCCATACTATTCGTGCTGGAGATGGTTTGATACTCTCATGGTAGGAATAAAGTAGTGTAAAATACAAGCATTTTGAATATGATCACTAACAAGGCAACAGCAAAACTTCAGGTGAAGTATAACATCTGGGAAAACACATAGAAAGATGTAGATATAAATGAAAATTTCAATATAATATTCCCCTGTATCTTGGAGAAAATCATGCTGATAAAACTGTAGATAGTGGATGATGTGGGAGAACTACTCCGTGATGAGACACTAAACAAACTGGAACAACATATTTAAGCAGAAATATTCTAATTGCTTACTGCAGTTTTATGTTATTGGAAAGCGTCTGGTCATTCCAGCACCAGACTTAGCACATAAAGTTTTATTGGAGGTTTTTATGCAGCTGGTGTTAAAAAGGAAGTGAATTTATTGAAACCAATGAAGTATACTCCTCTGGGTGGCTTTTTTCCCCCTCATATACACCAGTTTTACATCACTGTAATTCCTCAGGTGTCAGTGGGGTTACTCTTGATTTCCACCGGGATAAAAGAACGAAGACTCATGACCCTTCCCTTCCTGCATTTTTATATAGCTGCAGAATTCTTGCTATTTAAAAGCCATGATGGAAAAGAACAGTGAAAGACTTTTGGTTTATTACTTTATTCTCACTTTAAAACATTTTCACATTTTATGGACTTTGCTGGGTTTTTTTGTTAAGAGGTTTGAGTATCTAAACCAGCTGATCTCATTCTTTGCCTTTGAACAGAGTCCCTCCTAGAGTAAGAAAAAAATTTAATGTGCATGTTTTAGCACCATGCTGAAAATGCAGAATAGGTCTTTCAAGCTGTGGATGGTTCAGTTGCTTGGAAAAAAATGTTATATATTTAACTGAATTAATTTGTTTGTGCCTTAGTATCAAGCTGTGATATGCATGTAATATTTAACAACAAGCATTCAGAAACCTTGCTGGATGCTGTCATGGATGGAGTGACGCACTTCACTCCCAAGAGAGAAGCAGCAACATGTTTATTGGGATAAAACAGTGATTTAACAAATAATAAATGCGACTATTTTAACAAGGTGTAATTGCAAGGTACACTGGATTTTTTACTGCAGAGAGGACAGAGTAAGACAAAGCAGTCAGGGAGACCCTGCCATTGAGTAATGAGGTTCAGAAAGGAGGTTGTTGCTTTCTGAACACCTTCTCAGTGAGGAGTTTAGGTTTAGCTGGATCCAGACTTAGACCCAGCTCTTGTCCAGCTCTTTATGTCTACAGAATTATACGTCCACAATCAATCCTGCGCATTACTTAGCTAAGATTTCAAAGTTACCCTGACCAAGAATCTGTTACAGCAAGGAATCTCTCAGCCTCAAGGAGTAACCTTGAGAGGTGTCTCTACTCAAGGGCTGATCCTGGAGTGTCGCTGTTTTCCCCACAGACGAGTAGAGAAACGACACAAAGTCCAGGCTCAGGGGTAAAAGGAAGTGCTTTAACAAATTCTCAGAAGACTTTTATATGTTAGTTCACAAAGTGCATTAAGTGGCATAAGGTAATTGGTTTTTTGCCATCCACCTCTTAAGGGGATTGGTCAAGTTCTAAGACATCCATCTCGGAATGTTTTTCTAGTTAGAACCATAACAATCCTGCAAAACAACCCGCAGCTGCAAGAAGTTTACAAAACTGTAACATTGTTTTGAGTTACTTGCATGGGAAAGACAGAACTCTCACAAAAATGCTGCAGAGAGCTGAAGAAATTCTCTGCTGAAGCTTTTTCAGCATCCATACTGGCGTGCATCTCACTGCTATGCAGGAGACATCCATGAGCCCTGGGCTGCCCGCTGTTTACGGAGGGAGATGATTCCCTTACAGCCATGTTTGCACACCAGCCGTGTTTCAGTCACTGCATGCTCAACCAGCCCTCAGCCGTCCTGCAGCATTTATGACCCTTAGCTACAGACTCTTCCCAGAGTCCAGCTTAAGCCGGATGCAGCCACCACCACCACCACTGGTGACTGTTGCTTAGGCAGAAAAGGATAGGAGGAAAGTGTCTCAAAAGCTTCAAAGGAGATGTGTTCCACACCCTTTTAACTCTGTCAGACCAGAGCTTCACTCTAGTGACCAGTGGATATAAAGTAAACAAGTATGACATTGTGCTTTATCCACAAGAGTAATTTTGTTCCTTTTATCTTTTCAGTTCTCTACATGTTTCTTATCTTGGAAAATCAGTACTGTGTGTCCTGAAAGTCTTTTCTTCAGTGGCTCAATAAAAACTTTTCTAAGTCATGTTTTCTAGTTCTTCATTTGCTCTTGTTGAGGCCCTCTGAAGTCTCCATCATTCGAGGCCCTCTGAATTCTCTATCATTCTGGAAGTACAGTCATGTCTTAGTCTGAGTGAGAGTTTAGCAGTTTTTGAAGGCCAGAAGAGATATTCACTTTTCATGCAAATACTCTTGATCATAATACATAAGACCAGCCCCAAGAGTCACAAGAGGCACTTTCCCTTGTTGAAGTTCACACGGTTGGTGGTTGCCTAGCCCCCTCATTTGTCAAGGTCTTTCTTGAGGGCCTCACTGCATTCGAGGGAGTCAACAGCTCCTCCCAGTTCTGTATCATCTGTGAACTTGCTCAGTGTCCCTTCCAGTTCTCATCCAGGTCATTTATGAAGAGGTGGAAGAGCACAGGGCCAAGGATGGAGCCCTGCAGAACCCCACTAGTGACAGGTGGCCAATCTGATGTCACCCCCCTCACTATAATTATCCCTGTGTGCCCAACCCATGAGCCAGTTGTGCACCCATCCCTGTGTTTATCCAGCAGAATTTTGGACATTCTGTCCAGAATAATTCTATGAGAGGCAGTATTCAAACGCTGGATTCTCAGTACCCAGGAAAAGACAAGACTTATTTAATTCTTCCCCCCTCTGCTCACACAATGTCATGCAAAAGAGTAGTGGTATCAATTTGCATTTTATACACACTTCTGCAATTCCAGATTATCATATTCATCAGATTAATGTTCTATATTTATAGCTCTGTCAAGGAATCAACAGTGGGGAAGCCCAAACCTCACCATACTAAGGGCTGCATTAGCAATTTGCCAAGAGCCTAAGGCCTGCACAGAATTTGCATATTATATGTACACGATATGTTTAATCAAACAAACATGCATAACTATATTTTCTTCTGCTGCTGCTTTCCTGACAGTTGAATGGTAACTATAAGGGTTTCCCAGATTTTTTTGTCCCCTTCTCTGCTTTGCGTGTACAAGCTCTCAAAGCCAAAGGTAAGTCTGGAGGATGGGAGGAGGCAAGTGCTGCTGCTCTGAGCACTGTCTGAGACAGAAAACTCAGATCCTATTGCTCAGTGTAAACTTCACTTAGTGACTTTGGCAATTCAGCTGACCTGCCTGTAAGAAAGGTATTTGTTTCATGTGGCTATCTTGAGCCAAATTAACCCAACCATGTGTGTAGTTCTAAAATTATATGTATTGATTAAAATGGCAAATTGCGGTGGGCTTGTTAATCGTGGATTTTGTGTCTCCTCATGTTGTCAAATTAATTTCTGCCTTTGATTCTCCTGCTATCCTCAATGAATTTGCTGCTCTTTAAGATGCAATGTGACACTAAAATGCAGCCTTAAGTAACAGAAAATTTTAAAGGAGGAAGAGTGGAATCCAAGAGAGTTCATCTAATCTGCCCTGGATGTACAGACTCAGAGTGGATAAATCATTCTGTGGAGATGTCTGGCTTTCTCTACATAGTTATAAAGCTGGGTTACAGTACTTAGATTAGACAGGTGGATTAGATATGTAGAAACCACTTCTGACTCGGGAAGCCTGTGGGCTAGAAGCAGTTGGCACCTGACAGTGCACTGGTGTATTTCCTTGCAGTGATTCCTATTAGGAATCCACTTTTGGCCATTGAGAAGAGAAAAGTTGCTGCTCTAGGCAGAACATCTTTAGTCCTTACTAACTTTTAGATGGCAGAAATTTGCAGACACAATCTGGACATTTAGCAAAGAAGTGAACTGAAGTTTCAGCTGAACTAGTTCTACCAGGAACCGATCCTTTTTCTTGACTGATGTGAGTTTCACTGGAGCGCCTTGGATGACAAGAAATAATATTTAAGACTTGTGAGCCAAAAGGCTTGTACTTGCTAAGTTCAAATCTAACTGGAAGTGATCTGCATCTCATCAAATTCTTCTTCTGCACTGTGTGAAGGAGATGTACTAAGTGTGCTATGTATAACAGCTCTCGTGTGACTTTGTACGTACTGCTCATTGAAACAGCAATCCCTGACTACTATTATACAAAATTTCCATCTTTTCCAGGGAAAATTCTATCTTTAACCAGTCTTTTTTACTCAAGTGACACTCCTTATTCTCACATTTAAATAACCAGAAACTATCTTTCTAATCATGTCAGCCATCTACAATGACACAATTCACGAATCAACATCACTGCACAGCATTGTGGTGCTGCTCATTTTGATGTTGCACTGCACTCTGAAAAACCAACCGACACATCTGACTGTCCTCTGTGAAGAGAAAAATATTTCATGAGCTGTGCTCCTGAGCATGTTGCCTGATCAAATTTAATCACAACCACAACCCCTGCTCCTGCTCCTGTCTCCCATTAGCACTCCCTCATTTCAGACTGCCAGGACATATTCTTAGTAATGATCTTCCTTGAAAGGTGTATGGTATGCAGCATCATTACTTCCCTAATAATATCATGTTTTTCTGTAACGTGTCTGTCTGCATGCAAGTCTGTGCCCATTTATTTCTCTTCATCACTGTATTTGCTGTTAGCAACAACCTTCCTTCTTCCGTGTAGCCAGTACTTCCCTCTGCCCTCCGTTACATGGTATTAATCCCTGATGGTCTGGCAATGAATGCTTAAAATTTAACTTATGAATGCTGTGTGTGTGTAAATGTATTCATACCCCCTATTGCTCTGCCTACAAGACATCAGCTTCCCCTCCTTCCTCCCGGTGTCCTGCAGTCAAGAGCATCAAACAGAACAAAAATGCAAATGTGGCTCTGCAGTGCATTTGCATTTGCACTCTGCTCTGGTCAGCAGAGCTGGGGGCTGGCAGAGAAATCTGGCTGGGTCTGAACAAAACTCTCAGCTGTCATCAATACCTGTGGATACTGATGAACAAGTTACTTGTGCTAGTCAAGGGCATTTTTAGAGAACTTTGTGTGGAAAAAGAGTTTAGCACAATGGGTAAGATCAGAAGTACAATACTTAGTCACCATTAAATGTACTGAGGCCTGAGGAGCTCAGCAATAACTGCAGGAAGGAGGCTATTGAACAATCCATTTTTTCACCCCTCACATGCAAATAGGCTTAAATGAGATAGATCTGGGACAATCCATCTACTCAAACAGCATCATCTGTGTCAGGCACAGCATGAGCAAGGGTGTGAGAGAGGAAAAGTGAAGAGTGACCACAGCCCAGGCAGTGCCTTCCCCAGCTCAGGTGCATCTGAGCAGCAGGGCAGGATTCTGATAAGGTCTCCTGGCAGTCTCAGAAAGGCAGGTTGAGGATTCCAGTTGCAGATCCTTTTGGGAACTCTCCCACTGAGGAGCAGCAGGAGGTGGGCCAAAGGCAGAACTGGAGAAAAGGCTGCAGCACTGGTCTGACTGCTCCTCATCCAGGAGGCAGTGCTAGAGACATGACCGGAGGTGGGTGCACTTCAGATACAGCCAGGGTCTCTCCAGAAGACAGAAACAGGACTGTTTAAACTTAAGGTGCAGATCAGGCAAAGGCTGGGATGCAGATTAAACAGATCTCCTGAGCTCATGGGCAAAGGGTGGGGTAGGGCTACCAGGTCAGGCTGGTCAGGAAAATAAAGACCCATAGCCAGATTTATGGTGCTGATATTGTTACTGCAAGCTCCCTGGAACACAGAAATGCAATGAACAGACCTCAACCAATTTGCTTTTCATCATTTTTGCTCTTTTCTACCCTTAGGATATCTCAGTCAACTCTTTAGTTTTTGTGCTCTGCATGATGCAGCTAATCTGGACTCTTAGATTGCTCCCACCACAGTAACACTTCATTAGCAGAATCCTGTTGTCTTCAGGTTTCTGAGTCTTCAGAAGACCATCATAAGGATCCCAGTACATGTGACACTGCTCCTTTGTTCACGTCAATGTGTGTTATATAAGCAGGTTTCTTTTGGCAACAGGTTAGCCTGCTCTCTGGTGCAAAACGAAAAACAGCTTTTCACATAAATCGGGGAAAACCTTTCCTTTCACTGAGCCATATTTAGGATTTTGTGTCAGTCATTCTCTATTTTAAAAAATTGATGATGCATATGGTCATTAAATGGTTCTCCCTCTTTTTTTACCTCTTGCCTTCAACTGTTAACATGCAGGAGATGAGAATAAACCCTTGACTTCAACCACTGATATATTTGTTTTAGAGCAGAGCATTTGTGTAGACAAGGAAAACCACATTCTGTCTCAGTGGAACTTGTTCTTGCTTAGAAATAAGGTTAGGTCTACGAGCCTGAATCATCTCAAAGGCTTACTGAGCTGCAAACACACTGGTGGCTGAAGTGCAGATGAGCTCAAAGCACACACTGGCCTAAGAACCATGTCCATTGTCAACTGCCATTTTGTCATCTTAATTTTAGCGAGGTGTACTGAATAATTTATCTTGCCACTTTCTTTGTTCACCAGTAGAGACCAGTGCATTGCATCCTTCCCTTGTGGCCCCTGAGGACGTGCTCTCTCTGTTCTGACACTGTGCTAAGGCAAGAGAACATTATCCACCACTTTACCAGGCAGCTTAATTTATTGTGGAAGGAATTCAGTTATACCGTCAAGAAGTGAATTTCTGTGTTGTCCCTGTGTGAGCTCTGTGTGGACTGTCACGGCACTAGAACATGTAATTCCCCCCCCAAAAACTCAACACCAAAATACAGACTTCATCTGTCCCTTCTCAAAGTGAGGGGAAGAATTCTATTGCAGTTTCTTGGTGTATTTGTTTCTAATTTTACATCTATGATGCTTTATTTGTTCAAAGGTATAGAGAAGCCTGTTCTGCATAAGATTTGTAGAAAATGTAAAATTCCATGCAGAGTGTAGAAGCTGTACCTGTTTATTTAGAAAGCCAAATACAGGCTTGCCAAACTGCTTTTTCAGAAAACAATCATCATTTCCATGAAGAATGGCTCCATTGTGGCTGAGGTCAGGAAGTCCTGACCATTGTCTTTTGGCACCAGATAAAGTTTAATTTCCTTCTAAGTTTTTCCAAAGTTCTCACCAATGAACGTCTCCTGCAAAGTTCCTTGCAACATGCAGCATAATTACTTACCTTTTATTTCCTTACTTCTAAAGGAAACCTAGCTCTTAATAGCACCACAAACCAATTACCAATGCATTTTCTTCATTGTCGAATCATTATTCATAGCTCATTTTGCAGTAACTGAGGATCAAGTTCTAGTGAATTCACCTTCTGTCTGTCAACATTAAACAATTCACAAACCAAGTAAATTTTTATAGCCTGAGGGAGAAATATTCCAAGACAAATACTCGTGTTTTCCTCGCCCTTTAGAATAATATGTTGCAGTGAAGTTGAAATGTCAGTGACTTGTTTGTGGACAAAAATAAAATATACTGCATGTTTAAAGGGGGATAAACTTTAAACATGCATATTCCAGAGGCAGCTGTGATCAGTATATCTCCCTCAATATCAAGCCTGGCACATCAGCCTAATCTGAATTTTATGTCTAACTCAGTATTAGAAACTGAGCAACTTAGTTTGTGAAAAATTGAAAAGTTGGAAAGACAAAAGATATTCTTCTGTGTTGTTTATAGAAAGTCAGATTTGTCATTGCTTTGTGTCTTTGGCAGTGTTTTCCACATATGAAAACAAATTAAGCAGCAGTAGTTTGTAATACTTGTACGAGTGACAAAAAGGTGCAATACAATAGACAGTCAAATTCCAAATGCATATTGAAGAAACCTGGTGATATATCTCTGTCATCCTTCAGGAATATTAGATGTTAGGAGGTTTATTGCTTGAAATAGTCATCAGTTTCTGTCATTAGGGCCCCTGGATCTTTTGTTTCCTCGCTTTTCTAAGCTGTCTCTCCATCTCTCTCACCTCTCTCTCCCTACCACACATAGAACTCCTTTGAGGCCTTTTAGCCTTGCCCACGGCCAGCCCTGGAGCTCCGTTGGAGCCAGGCCAGGTTTACATCAGTTGGGAATTTGTCCTAATGGCCCTTTTGGTCATTTTTGGGACCATTTAGTTTCAGCCAATTTGACTGTGAGACAACTGCTTAAGGCTGAGTGTTGGGTATTTTCTCCCCTTCAAATGCCCAGATCCTCCAGCATTCCCTGATGGTGCCAGGGAACAATCCATTGTATCCAGAGAGGAGGTCAAGCCAACAGTACTAAAATGCTGTGGCCAGATGAAGAGCCACAATTCCAATGGATTAAATGCAAAATGGGCAATGGTCTGTTTTCCTTAGAGGCAAATATTAAGGGATATCAAGAACCTGTGCTGCTAGGAGAAGGAGTCTCAATAAATATTAAACACATTGTTCTGCTCCCGCCCCTAGCAGAGCACAGTAAATTCACTTACCCAGTACTAGGCAGGAGGAGTCACTGGAAACCCAAAGAATCCACAGGATAAAATCTCACGGGACAGGAATTTTAAAGGAATCCAAAACAACAACAACAACTTCTGCAAAGTTCTAAATATCAATGGTTCTTACGGTAGATGCTTGAAGTGCACTCAATTATGACACATCCGTGAATTGGCAGTGGAAAAATCCGACTCCGGCAGCAGAGATGAGCTGCAGCTGCAGCTGATAGTGAGGGATGCGAATACAGAGAGCACTTACGTGATGAAGGCAAGACCAGCAATCAGTTGTGTGCTTCAAAGCAAAAAAGCACAATCAGTGTGACAACAGAGCCCCATTGTTGGCTCTGGCTTTCTGTTGAAATGACTTGCACAGGGAAGGGCCCTGTAGCAGAGCAGCCTTGCCCCCAAGCCCTTAATTTCTTCTGTGTTCTCCTCTGTGTTCCTTTCTTTCTTTCTTTCGCCTTTCTTCCCCCTTTTGCTTAATAGCCGAGATTTTCTCATTATGGGGCAGTTCTCCAGTGTGGTTAAAATGCTCAAAGTTGCCTTACCTTGCTTATATTTAGCTTTGCCCTCACACCAGTAGTTCAGGTCACAGCAGGGTCTCACTGCAGGGGTAGCTGGCAGCCAATAATGCAGGTGCAACTCTCCAACTGCAGTGGCATCGTGCTCCTTGGGTGCACGGCACAGTGGCCACAGGAGCAGGCAGTGAAGCAGAAGACACCAGTGCACTTTTCCTAGGTTTTGGTATGCATAGGTTGAACAGTGCAAAGATCACTGATCAGTTCTATTAAGAAGGAGATGTTCTTCTTTTTCCTTCCCCAATCAGCAGTTTTTCTACCAAAACTCTCTCTTCACGACCCCTGATGTTCTCCCACTGTGGACAACTTGATATTCTTGGGGAGCCCTAGCTCTTTTCAGCTCATCTAGCTTTTCAGAGTAGTACAATTCTGTCCCTAATAAAATTGCATAATTTTAATTTCTAAAGTCTTTGAATTGTCTTTTCTTTTTCTGAAAGACCCATCATTTAGAAGTTCCTTAGAATCACATTTACTAAAAAGTCTCCTATCCCAAGCAACCATGACTACCTGACTGGTACCAACATTAAAGCTTTGACAGGTTTACATTATTCCTGATTTCATTTTTGCAGCATATAGAGGCCACCCAAACATTTACAGAAAAATAATTCTTTGCTAGCTCTTAAACTGAGCATCTCACTGAACAATTTAAATGTGGGTAGCAATACAAAGAAAGACCTGACAAGAAAAGAAGGAGCATATGACAACCAGGCAAATGGTTCCAAGAAGCTGAAATCATGAAGATGAAACCATGGTCCTTAATATATGGTCTGTGCAGTAACTTAACTTGTGGCTCTGCTCTCAGTGAAATCAGTGGCAAAACTCCACAGTCTTTAATTATAGCAGGGTGCAATGTCAGGAAAAAAAAGGCAGGCATTACTCACAGAATTGTAGAATGTCCTGAGTTGGAAGGCACCCACAAGGATCTTTGAGTCCAGCTCCTGCCCTGCACAGCAGCATCCCCAAGAGTCACACCCTGTGTCCGAGAGCATTGTCCAAATGCTCCTAGAGCTCTGTCAGACTTGGTGCCGTGACCACTGCCCTGGGAGCCCGTTCCTGTTCCCAGCCACTCTCTGGTGGTTAGACATATATCCAACTACCTAGTATTTTCCTAAGTGGTTATTGTCCTAAGTGGATATTGCCCTAATATCCAACCTAACCCTCCCCTGACAGCTCCAGCTGTTTCCTGGAGTCCTGTCACTGTCACAGAGAGCAGAGATTGCAGCTGCCCCTGCGCTGCCCCTTGGGAAGATGTTGAAGACCACGATGAGGTCTGGCCTCAGTCTCCTCCAGGCTTGGCCACTCCTCATACAGCTTCCCCTGCAGACCCTTCACCATCTGCTATTCCGATCTGATAAACTTTTTCATCTGGTTTAGATTCAGTGCTCTTGCAGTGGCACTGGCAGCTACCCTGAATGCAAAGCAAGTGAGAATTAGCTATTACTCACTGTTGCAGCAAGGACCTGACAATGTTTGCCTGCACTGTCTGGAAATGAGAAAGAGGGATTAAGTTCCTCTTTGCCTTTCAGAGAGCCCAAAGGATTCTAAAAGCCTTCATGCATTTGCCATGAAAAAACGTCCTTTACTAAGCAAGTAAAGAAAAGTGAGGTACAGCCAGCTGCAGAGGTACCCTCTGTTGTCAAGTGCCCCACACGCTCTGAAGGAGGAATCTGAGGCAGTTTGCTCTGTCTGACGCATTGTGGTAATCACGCAGCTTATTTTTTGACCTTCAGGGATCTGGCTCCATATGAAAAGGAAAGTAAAAGCGATATATAAATCTACATGAGGACTGGTTTCACTGAAACCTGTATGTCATGGTTCAGAAGTACTAGAAGCCATGCAGGCCCAGAGGTAGGGATGGATCAGAAATGGCAATGTTCATACCCATATATATAGATATATCTTTGTATATCTCAAAACCCATCCAACTGCCCACAAAGATCTGTCCCACATAAAAGGAACTGATGAATGACAGTTGCTCCTTAAAATCAAATTGTACAGAATGCAAAGCAAAATTAAATCTCATTATTAAACCCTTAGATTAAAAGCAGCCTTTGGGAGGATACTCAAGATCTCTGTGTGTGTGTCCTGTGGTGTACTCTGGTCTCTGGACATCTGCTGTTTGTCACTGCATATGTAGGCATTTGTTTTGACCTGGTACACCCATCCTCAGTTTCTCCTTTGGATTCATATAATATCTGTTTAATCATGACTGGAAATTAGTAATTTCAGTTACAATGATTTCAATCATCCTGCTCTGTGTGCCATTGTGAGGACCAGACTTAGAAAATTCTTATTTATTGGCTGAAAATACAAGGACTTTGTTGCATTCATATTGAACAAAAGCATTGCTTTGAGCATAAAAAATAGGGGGGGGGGGGGATAGTATTTTCACATAGAAAATTGTTTTAACTCTAATCCATATATTAATATTTCCTCCTTTTTTGACTCACAAACTGTATCTAATTAATTTTTTTCCCTTGCAATTATTTTTTTAGACTGTCGGGGAAAACTTGAATTTCTTTTGTTCAGCTACATGGGATTATGCTAAGAAAAATCATGAAATCCTCAAAGTGAATAACGTGTGCCACTGGCATCTTGCATACATTATTTGCACAACTGGGCAGTTTGCATCAGTCTCCTCGCAATGTGCACCTGAGCTTGCTTTGCAGGGATTGAAGGAAAATTGAAATTCCTCAGGAATGTTTGGTGCACCGTAGATCAGCTAGAGGTCATCATGTTATTTAGTGTTTTATGGTGAATAAATCAGATGCTCACTGCCAAATCCCCCTTTATATGAGCTATAAGACATCGAGTTCTTTATGGAAAAGGAATTTTTATGAACTGAAACTGAACCACATTATCCTGTAAAGTAATGGGGCAGTGACACATATAATGAATAGGACATCACTCACTTTTTTGTATTCTCTGCATCACAGTGAGAGCACAAAAACGCTGAGTCAAGTAGATGCTTCTGCCTGTGTACAAACACAAGACTTGAGGCAGTGAGGTGGGAGTTTTCATATCTAATTTGAACATCTACACTAAGAGGATTGTTTAGGTTCGCCATAAAAGGGGAGTCTCCACAACCTTATAAATAAAACCCAGTCTAGCAATAAAGCAAAATACCACCAAAAATGTACACTGGAGCAAGAGAGGCAGGTAAAATAGCTATTTATTGGCCCTCAGAAGAGTTTCCTGTGGATGAGTATTGAGATGGTGAAGTCTTAGTCTTCAGAGCACATGGACAAGATCCTTTGACTCTGCCTCTTGATTTACAACTCAACTCTGCTGTTACATTGTGTACTTAATAGTGCTTTTGATTGGTACAACTGTAAAATTCTTTCATGAATGTAATATATTCCAAACCAGTTACAAGTGAGTCAGGAAGGTAGAGGAGTCACATTGTACAGCTTGATTCATCACAGACTTCAGCTACCGCAGGCATTCATCCACAACTCTTAGCTAAATGCAGAGCAGCACATGGATTATGAAAAGTTTCTGTAAAATTACTTACTTGTTTCTTAGAGCTTATCTCATTATTTTCCATATGAAATAGGTAAGACAGGTGAGAAGAATTCTCTTAATTTTCATAATAACTGATTATAACTTTCAAGTGTGTATTTATTTTCCTTTTGCTTTATGGTAAGACAAAAAATTATAAATGGAGAGATTTAATTCTTAGAAGAAACGTAATATTCTGGAGGGCCAGGGATTCTCTGCTGACTGAGATTTAAAACACTTTTTGACTACTCTCAAATAAATTTTGGTATGTATTGTAAGAAGGCTATAAATGACTTGATTAATTTTCATATGCCAGTTCCAGCTTCTTATCTGTGAAAAGAATGAACACACAATTACCTTAATTAGCAATATAACAGCTGATTATTGCTTTAAATATGCATTTTGCCATTTCTTTTCCCTCAGTGTGCACCTCTGAAGTGGCAAGAAGTTCACAGTGTAAATGGGTCTGATGAGAAACTTCAAGTTTCCAGCTTGGTCAGAAAAAAATTCCAACCCTGCTCCCTCCATATTCAAAGAATTAAGAACTATGAGATGATCTTTTTCATAGTTTAGTGTAAAAGCAGCTCAGGCGCCAGTCTAAGGGGATGATTCACTTATCTTAAAATTCAGGTGTCTGAAATTTAGGTGTCTCATCTAAAGCAACTGCCTGGGTATCCTGTCAAGGGACTGGGAACAGATAAACAGCTGCAGGAGGCAATACATCTTATCAGAAAACAACCCAGACTGGGCCTATTTCTCACTCCACTCACTCGAGGTGCCAAGTTAGACTGTGTATCTAATTGGGCTTCAGAGAAATTTACACGATATTAGAACACTGTAAATCTTTTGCTTTCAAGCATTTAGCAGGTTGTACCTTAGGGAGCACATTCGGGGGAAAAAAAAAAGTGGCTCCTGTAAGATTTATAACTTAGTTTTTCAACTTTACTACTATGTCAGTGCTGGGGTTTAAAGCAAACAAGAAAAAGATATTTTACAGATCAAATATTACCTTCACTATAGGCCCTAACTAGAGGCACTGTGAAAAAAACCAGATTAGAAGTAAATGTTTTGGTCTTTTATTGCTCAAATTTAAAATAAAATATTAATGTAATTTCAGCTTCAAATAGGTTTAAATATCATTGGTGAAAAGAAAGCCTTGCACTGGACTTTTAAATAGAAGGTTTTAGATTTGAAGAGTCTTATTTTTTCCATTGTTTTCCTGCTTTTAAAACTCCATCTATTTATAATATCTGTTCTTCCTTTCTATCCTATGGGAGACAGCAGAAAATAATCACATTTTTTCAGGCTCTTAGAGAAAATAGAAGCATGAAAGGGTTAAAAATTTATTTCAGAGAAACAGTAGATACAATAGACATTCATTGCTATGTTTTATTTAAAAATATTTTAGTGATCTTCGTTATTATTAGTGCTGCACCTCTTTTGCTTGTAACTGTTTATGAGCTGATATTTTTGAAGTTATTTCTGCTTGTTCCCAAATCAGTCCAAAACCTGAGCATAAAGAACCTCAATCAATGAATATAAATATTATAAAATCAAATTAATCAAAAAAGAGAACTGTAATAAATTCAAATTCATAGCAAATATATTTTTCTGAACTGATTACTAATATTTTTTATTAGTGGATATTCCTTGGGGTTTTATTTGATATCATTGGTGATGTGGCTCAGCAACAGAGTCTTGATTTACAGGTCTTGGTGTCTTTTAATCTCTTCAGTCCAGTTATAGTTAAGGACTCCAGGATGTAAGTATAGATGGAGCTTCCTGCATAGGAAACACCTGTACAAAACTGGTGGGAAGCATTGCTATGCAGGCAGTATCCATGGCTTTCCTGAGAAATGTGGTGAGATAAATTACAAGAAAGGAACTAAAGAGCAGCTGGCCTTGCAACAGAGAACGTGTTTGAACATGATTTGCCAATAGCATAAAAGATTTCTGTAAAATATGAAGATTGCTGCAGAGAGAGGACATCAGCTGTCTCTGGCAGATATGTGAAAGTCCTTGAAAAAGCTAAAAAGAATTGGGTTTTTGCCTAAAGAGAGGCTGATAAACTCATGGGCTGAAAAGCATGGGGAGAAAGGACTGAAAAATAATGTAACTTAGATCACCTGTGAAAGGTGTAGAGCTAATTTGACATGACCTGTAGGCTTTGATAATGAAGTCACACCTCAGATGACACGGTCTGTCACAGTATTTGTACTTTGGATCACTGTGGGAATCTCTAATAGTTGCTGTACCTGAGATTCCCCTGCCCTCCTCCTTTGAGGGCCAGGAGTTAAATGGACAAAATGGTTTCCTTCCCCTAAGTGAGCCCACCTTGTGAATGTCACTGGCCCTTAGCTGGCTGCAAAGTACACACCAATCCCCTCTGACAAGTGATTTTTGGTATATTTTCCTGGTCATCTCTGTCTGTGACATGAGAATTCACCTTTCAACAGGGTCACCTCTCCAGCAGCTTCCAGTGCTTAACCCACAAACTCCAGCTGCTTGAGCAGCCTCACTTTTGTTGTAGTTTAGCTCTCCTGGAGTAGATTTGCTAGAGGATTACACAGAGTTGACAGAAAGTATGGCAAACAAGAAAAGAGTGTGATAATTTTCCCAGTAGACAAGAAAGAGAGCATTTTTAGAATATGACTCTAATGGGGTTTGCATTGTTGTGGGAGTCCACGCCAAAATCTGTTAGAGGCAAATCAGGTCTCCAACAAATTCCTTGATTTGAGCTGGTGATCATTGGTGATGAAAAACAGGAATCAGTTTTCAGGGAGGTCACTAAAAGTATCGAAGGTATTTAGTAAATTATTTTATAGTCAGAATATGAGCTACTGTGAAGAAAATTAACTTTATCCCAGCCAAAATCAGCGCACCCCATTTGACAAACTATTCCTCCTAACCATGTATTAATATACTAACCATGTAACCATAATCCAGCCCCTTGGTTTAATCATCTGTGTTTGGTTTAAAATTCTGGTTGCGCTTTAGAGGCTCATCCTGATTTAACAAACCTCATCTGTCTTTATGCAACCTCGAAAATTTCAGTCTTCCAGCCCATCTGAGAGGAAACTGAGCTGTACATTGAAAATAGCATTGGCAGATTGATGGAGGCACATCCAGGGAGTATTTCATGAGTAGCCTCAGGGAGCACAACTTGGTGTAACTTCTGTTTTATCGGGGCCTGGAGGAAGTGCAGATTGCAGCAACTTAGATTCCTCTGATGTTACCCACTGTGTCTAGATGTAGTTCCAGCCCTTTGGTACAGAGATGCCTGTTTCATGCAGAGTTGTGAGTGCTGATTGTGTGACACGACATCCAAAGGCAACGCTGAGCAAACACCGGTGCTGCTCTGACGTGCTCTGCCAGGCTGCTTTCCTGCATTCCCAGGGAGGCAGCTCCCGACCTCAGCAGCTGGAATGTGGGAACATGTCTGACTCAGGAGTGTCTGAAATGGAGCTGCAGCAAATCTCAGGTCACTGTGGTTTATATAAATTAGAGTCTTGAGATACGATTTCATAGGAAGTTTTGTCTTTCTGACAGTGCTTCCACCAGGAGAAGGGAATGTCTCCCATTTCCTTGATCTTCCTTAGCTCTGCTTTTTAGACCTATGACTTGCTGCTGACCTCCCAGCCCTGTCTCCTGTCTTGCTCCGTCTTCAGTGATTGCTGGATCGTTCCATGAAGTCACTAGCATGAGAGAAAACAATCCACCTTTTTTTTTTCCTGGATTTAGTTTCTGGTAAATTAGTGACATAAAACAGCTTATAAAGGGTTCAGTGTGTACCAACACCTGCCAGGAGCATGAGTGGGGAGAGAGGTGGGTGAGAAGGAACTTGCAGTTGTAATTGGAGTAGTGGATGGAGTTACTACAATGGCTCACCGTGTTTTATTGAATAATATTCCTAATTCCATCCACTTCTTGCAGTAAATGTTACTCAAATTGTAAGTTGTAGGGTATTGCTCGCTTTTTTGGGGGAAGAACAGACACTCTTCAGCTTCTGGCTGGGTAGGGCAGTAAATGCTGTTAACTGCAGGCAACAAAATGTAAGCAGGAGGCAGAACCCACAGAACTGATGGCCACAGAGGACTGAAATAACTCAATGCTGACTGGGTAGGTTAAATTTATCAGTTTAGTTACAACAGCACACGTTTTAGTTCAGTTTACAAAACATTTCTGGAGTCCAGGACGGTTTAGTAGAGGCTGATCACCAAAAAACACCCACATTGTTACTTGGGAGTGAGGTACTCGTCAGAACTTGGGTTGGTTATCTCTGCTTTTCACCGCAGGGCTTTGTCTGAACATAGAAAAGACATTTCCTCTGGAATGTTAGGCCCAAATGCCAGACTTTGAATTTAAACTGCATCTCATATTAGGTACCTTACTCAAGGTTCCCAATTCTGCTTTTAAACCATTACTTAACTTTCCAACACTTAACAACTCCATAACCCAGCCAGGAGCCTCAAGCTCAGCTTTTGGGGTAGGTGTTTTGCCCTGCTGCTCTTAAAGTACTGATGTATTTTTAAAGGGTTTTTTTAAAGGTAAGATAAGCTGCAGAAACAATGTTTAAATTCAATAACTCAAGCTGGAAATCGTTTCATATTTTGGCTTTCAAACATCTACCAGCAGAGAATTTCTCTCTGTTGTGTATTATATTTTTAGCTGTCAACATCAGACTTGGTGTCAGTGCCAGGCAAACTGTGACACTAACTAGACTTTTAGATGTGATCTGTAATCCAGCCTAAGAAATTCTAAGCTGAGACTTCACACTGCATTATAGCTGTACCCATACATTTATCATTTAGAAAAAAAACCAGCCTGTAATGTTTTATTTCAGTAAACTGAAGTGATAGCTTTCAACAATTCTGGAACAAATCCATTCAGTGCTTAATTCCCAGTGAGGCACAAAAACTTTGCTTGAACACTCCCAAAGTTCTTGGTCTACCTCTTGTATTATTTAAGAAACATTCTTAAGCTAATGATGCTTGGAGAATCTTTTAAGCAGGCTGCTCCTGCAGGTTGATGGACACCGGCACTTTCTTCCTACATTGTCAGTCCTTGAGGGATCTGTCAGCAGAGCAACAGCAAGAAAAAACAAAGAACAGTTTATAAACAAGGGGGGAGTGCTTTCCTTAGGGAAATTGGAATGTGTCTTTCATTCTTCTCTACACATTTGGGCCTGCTTTTATCCCCATCTTTATCTATTCGCACAGGCAAAGTCAAGCCAGATGAAGCATATGGGAGAATCTTGGTTTTACTTTCTAAACTTCTAGATAACTATTTCAAAACATGAAGAAGAAAAAAAATTCTGGGGTTTTTTTAGGATTGAAAAAAATGATACCTCTTCCTAGTTCTTAATGCTGTTCATGAGGCACCACATTTCATTGGCTTCTTTGACTGCCTGGTTTAGAAAACTTCAGTTCAAAGTTTGGCATCATGGTTTATGTTGTTTTTCTATAGATGCATTATTCATAACTACATAAAGCACTTGGGGCACTTTTTTTTCATTATTCACTCAGTTTTATGAGGTCTTTTCATTGCTCCTAACCTTCATTCTGACTTTTGGTTACCAGAACAAGATTACTAGCATCTGGATGTAAATATTTATTTTTTCTGTTCATTGTGTTTAAGTAGAGTTTGTTTAGCTGAACAAAATCAGCTTCAGCACTGTTTCCCTGGGGGACACCTTGTGTGCCTTTTGGCTTTTCCCCGTTCCTAGTTTAAATATTTTTCTATGACTTTGAGTGGGTACATTTGGACTGAACATAACCCTTCTTTTCAGTACAAGTTCTTCAAATCCCAGAAGTTTCCCAAATTCATAGTAAATCTAAGTCTCTCTTCACTACACCACCATCTCATCACTGCTTTGAGACTCTGGATTTCTGTCTGCCTTTGAGGCTTCGTGTTTGAAGGCATTCTGGAGAATAAGAGTGTGGAGGTTGTAACTTATCCTGAGGTCTGACTCCACCTTTTCCTTCCGACAGCAGGTAGCTCACTCTGCTGCCTCTCACATGCCACAAATAGAGGTGTCTTTGCATCTAAAAATTGAATCTCCCATTCCTACTGCCTGCTGCTTCCTATCTGTGAAAGTCCAGAGGGTGCTCTGACTTCAGCCCATCTCTTCTCAGATATTGCACCCCCACTTTCAGCTGAGTGCCCTCATTCCCGCAGGCCTTAATGGGCTGAATGTTTTCAGGTTTCACCAGGTAATAACTGTGGGACAAATTTTAAAACAGGACACCTCTTCCTTCAGCTTTGCATATAATGTTTCAGTTATTTGCTGGCTGTGATGTGCTGCTAATATTTTATAAGTGGTATCTTAGGAGATCAGCCCATCTTTCTCTGGCAGATTGCATAGATTTCAGAGTTTTGTCTATCTCTATTTTAGGAAGTGTACAGCTTGTTTTGGGAGCTCCCCCAAAATAGGATTTGCTCGTATGCATGTGTTTACCTGTCTGCCTAGTGTTTTCCATCTCCATGCAAGCTGTGCTGTTCAGTAGCTTTGGTACTTAAAATAATGCAAGTAAAGCTGATGTCTGGGGGATTAACTAGTTCTTCACATAATTGCCTTCATAGATATAAGGTTAAAAAATGTCAGTGCTAAGCAACAAGAATTACAATTATCTCTCTCAGTCGAGGGGCTGTTGCATGAACTTCTCTAACATCCAGTGTATTAGTAGTTTTTGTGTTATTTCCCTGATTAGTTCTAATGAATGACAATATGGCCTTGCAGATTTAAGAACTGAGAAAATCAAACCTACATGAAGAAACGGACTTTCTTTTCAGTGTTTCAATTTGAACTGTGTTGCTTAGGCAGAGATTCAGTATTACCTGTGAGTTTGGTGTGTGAGGCACTGGGTACACAGAAGGTACAGAGATGATCCCTTAGTGTGCAATTTGAATATGAAGTCAAGTTTCTGATAGTCTGACCTGATGACTTATTTGCATGAGGTACTCTTAACCCCTTTTAGTGAGAAATAGGCATGCACAGGATGTAATTAACCCTCCTGTTCACATCCAGGCTGGATTTGCATTACATAAATAAAGCACAGATGGGAAGAACATCCTAAAATACCACCAGGATCATCTGTTTCTTTGATTATGCTGATTATATGTGGCACGTAGTTGATTCATGTACATTAATGTACATTCATGTGCATTCTAGTACATAATTTTCATTTGGATTCTTGGATAATTTTTGGTAAGTTAAATTCCACTGGTTAAAATTAGGTTTTTATTGCAAATGGTACGGTGGAATCAAATACACCACAGCATATTGTCCTACAGTTAAAAAATTAAACTCCTGGTCAGTGCTGTAACACACTATTTGGATGTGTTGTAATGTAAAAGAAAAGTAGTTTCCATAGTCAGCAGGCTGGGATGTAAAAGAATTTGTGTTCCTCATCCAGAAATAGGTAGAGGAAGTGTAAATACCTTTGTTGTTCTATCTCACATTGCAGTGAAACAGATTTAAGTCCCTAGATCCTTAGAATCCCTTGAGTCCGTCTCCTTTAACACCAGTGGGAGCATAGACAAGTAATTGACATGTAGATATTTACATGAAAATCTTATTTGAGATAGTTTAATCTTTAAAGGCTATCGCACACCATACTGAGATTTAAATTCCTCATTCCAAATTCACAGGAAAACATGCATCCCTGTTAACTGGCTAATCAACACTTCCAAATATCAGGGTATTTTGCTAATGCTCTGGAACACAGTTTTTAATGAATTAATTGAATTCCACATCCATCCTTTTGTAAAGGGCTCCTGTGCATATGCAAATAAGTATCTATAGGCAAACAGATGAAAGTGAAATCACTCGAATACTTAATGGCTGTGTCTGAATGTTCAGTCCGTGTTATTGATACACAGTGCTGCTGGTTCACTCTGTGACCATTCACTGTTAAGGGCAGCTCTACTGATAAAGCTGATTTTTGCCAGAAACATTTTAGAATAATTTCTAAGTAAATTTCCACCTCTTGGAAGTATGAGGGTTTTTTGTTTTGTTTGGTTTGGTTTTTTGTTTTGGGTTTGTTTTTGGTTTTTTTTGCAGCAGGACGAAATAACCTTCACATCATTAATAGCAAGAAAATCCTCAATGCAAAACTACCCTCCTGTTGTGGTGGATGGGTTTTCTATATATGCACAATATGCCTTCATATGGAACAGCTTCAATTATAGATTAAGAGAATTAAATGCTGCAAAGAGCAAAAGTTAAGTGCTCAGACAGATTACACCTGAAATTCAAACAAAATGTCAATGGCAATGGTCCTTAGGAAAAAAACTAACCAAACAATACTTGCTGGAAGTCTTAATTGACTCTGTGCATCTTCTAGAATTGTAAACTTCTCTTTTACATTGTATTCCTTTTAGGTAAGTAGGTCAGCAATTAAAACACATTTATCTAAATTTTTGTAGTGGGTGGCTGAGGAACAATATTTGCATGGCATTTACTCTTTATTAAGTTTCTTAAAGTCATGTTTTAATAGATTACTTTCATTTCTCTTTGAAAAAAAAAAAAAGAAAAAAGAAAAAAGCAACAAAATTACCATCCGGAGTTGGAACAAATCACATTTAATACTGTGTGGATGAATTCAGATTTTGCTAATCCAATGGAGCCATCTTTAACGGAGATTCAAAGCAAAATAAAGAAAATCCACTTTCCTTCTTAATAAGACTCCTCCTGCCCCAAATATTTAAGCCCTTTATACAAGGTTAAATTTTTAAGAATATGGAATCTTTCAGACTTATAAATATCTTTTTATGAAAATACATTCTAGTAGAAAATGTGTGGAATCTAGCAGAAGTGTCAAAATAAAAATCTAGTAGTTCCCATTCTGTCACTACCAGTTGTCAGTCCAAGACAGTTCAACATTTGAGATATGGATAGTATCAAATCCTGTTCTCTGAGTTGCTTTTTTTTTTTTTTAGTAAAAGCCTTAAAATATAAATAAACACAAATTATTTCAACCTTGACATTGACTTTTGCTGTGATCACAGCACATCCACCTTCCTACCTCAGCCTGTGGGAACCAAAGAGAATATATCAAAGAACTTTTCTTCTCTGAGGGAAGAAAATGTGAAAATTCCTACATTTTGTGAATGTTCATTGTCATGAGAAATACCTTAAACATGAATGGAAACACACTGTCAGACTGGGGCTATGGCATAGCCTCTGCTAAGCAGCCAGAATGTTTTTGTGTTAGAAAAGTACTTTTCAATACCTATTTCAGAAAAGCCTGTTCCTCTTACAAGAAACAAATTTGGGTTTTGAGGACCAGTAGATCAATAGGATGGCACAGACGGGAGCATGTAAACACAGGTGCATGTACAAAAAGTCCTACACTTTCTACAGAGCTGTGATTAGAAATGATGAATGTTGTTCTAGAGACTACAGATCTCATTGGAAGAATATTCCAATTCCACAAATATTTGTGGAAGTGAAAGAAAACGTGTTAGAAAATCCTGAGTTCATACTGGCCTTACTGATGGCTTTCTCTCTAGTGTCAGTCAGGAAGCTCATCGTGGTTTGGATTCAGCCTGTGGATCAGGACATTTTTAGAGTCACAGAATCATTTAGGTTGGAAATGCCCTCTGAGGTCACTCAGTCCAAACATTCCCCCAGTACTGCCAAGGCCACCACTAAACCATGTCCCCAAACACCACATCTACATGGAGTTTTTTTAGCTCTTCCAGGGGTGGTGATTCCACCACTGCCCTGGGAAGCCTATTCCAGCGCCTGATCACCCTTCCTGTGCAGAAATTTTCCCTGCTATCCAATCCAGACCTCCCCTGGCACAACTTGAGGCCATTTTCTCTTGTTTTATCACTCCTTAGCTGGGAGAAGAGACCAACCCCCACCTGGCTACAACCTCTTTTCAGGTGTCTCTATGCAGATGTCCACATATGAGTTGGACATGTAAGCTCCCATCGCAGTCAAACAGAGTTAAGTCACCAGATCCTTGGAATCCCTTGACTCCATCTCCTTTGACTCCAGTGGGAGCGTAGGCAAATATTTCATAAGTAGATGTTTACATGAAAATGCTCATGAGATTTTCATTTTACATGAAAATCTAATTTGAGATGGTTTAATCTTTAAAGGATATCACACACCATGCTGAGATTTAAATTCCAAATTCACAGAAAAACATGCATTCCTGTTAACTGGCTAATCAACACTTCTAAATACCAGGGTATTTTGCTAATGCTCTGGAACAGAGTTTTTAGTGAATGAATTAAATTCCACATCTATCATTTTGTAAAGGGTTGCTCTCTGTCAATTTGAAGCCATTCCTCCTTGTCCTGTTACTTCATGCTCTTCGAAGAATCCTCTGTCCATCTTGCCTATAGGCTCCCTTCAGGCACTGGAAGGCCACAATTATGTCTCCCCAAAGCCTTCTCTTCTCCAGGCTGAAAAATCCCAATTCCCTGTGTCTTTCTGAGGGGAAAAGTACATGACAACACGTTCAGGTTACTCTTCATTCCACACAAATGTGAGCACATACAGAAGGCACATGGAAATTTTTATATGGAGGCTAAACAGCCTCTATATCAAAAACTTGCTAAATATAGACATATTGGAGTTGTTCTTAGCCCAAGCTAATGGAGAAAAATGTATTTAGAAAGATTTCTCTTAAATGTAAGTTACATACTTAACCTGAAGTGTGCTTGATGTTGCATTAATGTTTAAAAGATTGGCATCTTTTAAAGATTCCACACTGTCAGTCAAAAAGCACAGGAGAAGGTGGATAATCTGCTGCAGGCCCCTGCAGAGCTCCAGGCCATGGGCTGAGGTACTTGAAAGCTACCTGGCAGAAAAGGACCTGGGGGTGCTGGTGGCAGTGGCTGAACATGTGCCAGGTGTGCCCAGGTGGGCAAGAAGGCCAGTGGCACCTGGCCTGTGTCAGCAGTGGTGTGGCTGCAGGACCAGGGCAGGGACTGTCCCTCTGTGCTGGGCACTGGTGAGGCCACAGCTCGAGTGCTGTGTCCAGTTCTGGGCCCCTCAGGACAAGAAAGCCACTGAGGGGCTGGAGCGTGTCCAGAGAAGGGAGTGGAGCTGGGGAAGGGTCTGGAGCACAAGACTGATGAGGAGCAGCTGAGGGGGCTCAGCAGCTGAGCCTGGAGAAAAGGAATCTCAGGGGACCTTCTGGCTCTCTACAACCCCATGACAGGAACATCCAGGAAAGAGGGCAGCTGAGAATGGGTTGAGTGTCCAGCTCAGTTCCCTTCTCTGGACATGCTCCAGCACCTCAGTGTCTCTCATGAACTTCAGACTCTAAGATCAGGAAGGTCCCTGCACTCCTGGTGTCTCTGTGGCTTGCTGACATTTTAGAGTCTACTAATTCTCTAAGTATCCCAGTTCTCTACTAACACTGCAGCATTTATTTTCTGACCTTCTCATCTACTCACAAAAACTGAACTGTTCTTACTGTTAAACTGTCAAAAATATTATTGACTTTGGCCACTGAGTAGTCATCCAGATGATTTTGAAGAGTGTGGCTGTTAGAAAGGGACAGAGACGACTTTGAACAGACAGCTCACTTGGATTTGGAGTCAGGAGAGTTCACTAGCACAGACATGAATCCTGGATAACCATGACTGTTGAATAACTCTGAATAACCGAAGAGCAGCCCCAAGGATGGTTAATTTCCGATTACAGATGTAGTCATTATGCATCACTGATCAAACAGAGCAGAATAGGAAAAGTTGTTTACCACCTTCAAGCTAAATAATCCAAGCCATGATTCTTGCTTTAATATGTATTTAATCCCTCTGTTGCACAATGTATCATGCATCTTCTAATGGCTTTCATCTTCTCTCACACCATTTTAAAGCTGTTAGTTAATCTACCTATATAATCAGCATGCACACAACTTCTAGGCTTTAGTATCCCCATCCATACAGTTCATGGGGTTTTATATTTCAGAGACACATTTGGGCATTTTGCAGTTTGTGTGTCCTTTCCTACTGAATGCCACACGTATGTTTTCTTCCAGCACCCTGTGAATATTACAAAGACCTTCACAAGTTCCCTGATGCATTACAGACATCCACCTTGTTAGTCTAAAGTACAGCTCCTTCTCAGTTACCGTGTTAAGCTCATTATTTCAGGCACACAATTAAACTTGTCATCCCTTAAGCCTCCATGGCACTAATTTCTCCTGTGTGCCTTTCCTTTCCTCTGTGTCCACCACCAACTTAAAGAAATCAGAGTAATTATTTTTGTTTGGCTTTTGAGCCATGCTTCACTGACCAGAGCTCTCTTTCTCTTTGAGTTCTGTAACATTTTGTCAAAAAACCCCCACAAAATAACCAAGAATGATGGTTTATAAATATAACATCTCAAAGTAAACAGAATAAATCAGTATTCAGCTCTTAATTGTTCTCTCTGCATTAAAATTGCCCACTGTCATTTATACTTCCCTAAAGATTTCAGTTCTAGTGCTGTTTTACATTTCATCTGGATCATGGACCAGGGAACTGAACATCCCAATTATGCAAAGAGTTATATGTTCAAATTTTCTTGTATCAGCAGCTCTGCAGTTGACTTATTTTACAGCACTGGGTTGTAGGACAGACAAGCAAATGACAAGGGAACAATGTACAAGAGACTCATATTCAGTTTAGTCTTCAAGCATGAGATTATCCTACAGACATTAGCGAAGAGGAATCGCTGTGTAATGAATGTCTCTGGATCCACTCACATATAATGTTACTACATAATCTTGCTAATAAGTACATGAGGCTCTCTTTTAAAATATTTACATTTTTTAAATCAAATATGTCTGCTGTGGGACTTGTTTGAAAACTCATGGCTGCAGTGACTGGAGAGGTTTTTTTCCAAAGTGAATGCAGTCATGGTCAGTTTATTAAGTTCGGTGCCAGCAACGTTGTTTAACTTTGATTTTTTTTAACCATTTCTGGTCTTGTAAACCAGGTTTTACAGGAAGACTGTATTTTAATAAAGGAAAGAAAGCACATTCTGGTAATATATCAGACTCTTATTTCATGATTATTTAGCAGACCCTATATACCCTTGTCTCAGTGCAGTAATCAAGATAGGAACTGCTAAATACCTGGCAGAGAACCACAGAAAATTACATGTGGAAATGATAGGGAGACAATCACACCCAGAGTACAGGCCCAGTGATCAAGGTTGTTGTGATGACATAGGTGGAAAGCACAAAAGCGGGAGAGGAAGGGTGACATTTCGGTTGTTTTAGCAAATACAGAAAGTCAGTGTCAAGGAAGAAAAAGATGGAAATCAGGGCCAAAATCCTTCAAACACTAAAAATAGGAGAAAGAAGTAGAGGGTCTACTGACAGAAGAGGGAACTGGAGGCAATGTCATAGTGCATGAAGTGATATCAAAAGGAGCAGAAAGAAAACTACGCATTATCAAAATAAGAAAAAATTTATATTATTATTCCCATAAAATTTTTCATATCTGTACATAAGGGATTAAGAAATGGCTTTTCTGAACCTTTACAGGGAGAAGAGTATGAAAGCCTGTGCAAGGCAGTGCAGAATCAAAGATCAAAGCAACCCCCCTCCACAAGCTCTGAAATAAAACACTGGCAAAGAGAATATATCCAATAGCAAATCCAGGCGTGTGGCTCTCTGCAAACTGCACTTTGCACAACACAGTGCATTAGTTCCCAACCAGCACAGGACCAGAACTAACACAAAATAAATGCAGCAGCATCCCTTTTTTTTCCTACCACTGAGCCAAGCACTAAAAATTCAGAGCAGCCCTGAGTGATAAACATCTCTCCCTCTATAAATGACTGGCCCGTTGCTAATGGCAACAACTCTGTTCCTAAAGTTAGCTGAGCTCTTACAGTGGCAAATTTGGTGTCCTCACGTAACTTGCAGGATTCAGCTCATCAGTTTTGCCAACTCCTGCAGCCATACAACTGCATTTAAGCATGAACTTTTCCTTTCTCTTTGTACCATATTTATCAAGGAAAAATGCAGTTAAAGACAGAGCCTGAGTTATAGGATCCTGAATATGGAAGTGGAATCAATATTTAGTCTTGCCATTGTGTGATGCCATTTTATCCCATTTTCTGCCATTTTTTGGGTTTTGCTTTTTTGTATTAAGTAATTCCCTACAATACTATAGGACAGATCCTTTAATTCCAGATACAGATGGATGCAAGTAATTCATCCAAATTATGGGACACAGCTAAAAGAGGACTTAGGACTAAACCATGTGTTACTTAGGGTTTCAAACTGTGGTAGCAGATGTTTGCTGAGATGATGTGATGTGAGAGGCAAACATTGCATTAATTTATGGTTGTAGTTTTGCAGAAAGTTACACTCCGTATCAAACCTCTGGGATAAATGAGATGTAAAATAATCCCTTGTCCTGATTTGTGAGCTTTACTTTGGGTTTCAGAGACTTTTTCATCAAAGTCATGAGGAGAACAGAAATTTTTTACATAATAATTATTTATGACCAATTCAGAATGAGTTTTGTGAATATCTTATAGTATTTGGATTTAAGTTTTGAATTCCAACAGCTTACAGAATTGGGAGTCATAAAAGGGATTTCTGAATTATTGTATTAAACAGTGCTTAAAATTTTCTTTTAAAAACTAATTTCAAATTTCATGTTAATTTTTTTTTAAAGAAAAACTGCATTTCAGAAAAGAACCTTTTCCTCGTAATTACAAAACTATGGAAACAATTAATTCCAGCCATGCAGAATCTTATAATCATAGAATCATTTAGGCTGGGAAAGACCTTTAAGACCATCGAGTCCAACCCTTAACTCAGCACTGCCAAGGCCACCACTAAACCATGTCCCCAGGTGTCACATTTAAGAGTTTTTTGAACACTTCCAAGGATGGTGATTCCACCATCATATGATAGTGACAAAGAAGATAGATGGGGAAAATGTCAAAGCATCAGTTCATAACCTTTACAATATTGCACTTGGAGCTTCATAAACTGCAGAGATAAAATACAAATTATTACTTTTCTTCCTTCATGGCTTTTCGAAGAAAGGCTTAATTATCTAAAGTCAACACTGATTGTCCCACCATAAAAATTATTACAGTCACAACCTGGAGCCTTAAAGAGAATCAGGAGCTGGGACAATAAAAAGCACAGTACACAGGGGTATCTGCTCAGAGCTGTGTATCAACCTGAACTGATTTCAGGGAAAAAATAAATCAATGTGCTTAATAACTCTAGGTTGGACACGTCTGTTCCATTCTGTGCAGTTTTATGACATAGAAATTGCAAGAGTGTCTGGGACTCTGTTTTGTAAGGATAGTTTTATGCACACACTTCCAGCTGCTGTTTCTGGGTGTGAGACACAGAGATGAGGGCTGGAGGAAGGTAAAACAAATCAGAAGATCACAGAATGATTTGGGTTGGAAAGGATGTTAATGCCCATCCCATTTCCATCCCCTGCCATGGGCAGGGACACCTTCCACTATCCGAGGTTGCTCCAAGCCCCGTCCAGCCTGGCCTTGGACACTGCCAGGGATCCAGGGGCAGCCACAGCTTCTCTGGGCACCCTGTGCCAGGGCCTCCCCACCCTCACAGGGAAGAGTCTCTTCTGCAAATCTAACCTAAATTCCCTAAATAAAGAAGGACATACTCCTTTTAGTGATTCACTGTTAACAAGGCATGGCGAGTTCTTACGCAGGTTTTACACAGGCTCAGATGTCTGCATCTAAAGCAAAAGGAGCTGATAAATAAGGTCATGGATGCTACCAAAAAACTCTGTGAGCTTTACAAGCTTTTACCTCTTGTCTCTGAAACACTTTGCAGCTGTTACTGCTTGTGCAGCACACTTCCTGCCAGGTAAATAGAAATCTGCCGCCTATAATGCTTTGCAAGCATTATTTGCTGCCATAAAACATGAATAAAAGCATAAAATATTGAGGAAGATATTATTTTATAGTGCACTAAAAATAAAAAAAAATTAACAAGCATGACAGGTTAACATTTTACAAGCATCAAAGGAGCAGGTGAATTATGGCATTATAGGCAGCAGAACAAGCTATCTTGTGTTTCGGCTTGAAGCTCTTTATTTTTCCAGACCATTTCTAATTAGAGTCGTGAAATTAGATCCTGCTAGCAAACCC
Source organism: Lycocorax pyrrhopterus obiensis (assembly GCA_014706295.1). Taxonomy (NCBI): domain Eukaryota; kingdom Metazoa; phylum Chordata; class Aves; order Passeriformes; family Paradisaeidae; genus Lycocorax; species Lycocorax pyrrhopterus. Next base: position 4,402,574 of record JACSVZ010000006.1, on the reverse strand, counting down.
CTAAATTGCAGGGAGTAAAGAGGGGATTCAATCCAGATATTTCTCCGGTACAGGACTTTTGAGCCCAACACACTGCGTTCTGCGTAAAAAGCATTGGAGTTGTACAGGTACAGAATGATCATAAGGAGATAGGTTTAGATGTTAAAAAAAGAGAGAGAAAATAACAATTCCCCATGCAGATAACCTTTGTGAGTTAATTTGCTGAAGGAGGAATTGTCATGTTGTGCATAGAACCAAGAAAACAAGGGGTTTTTTTCAGAATAAAGGTGAAATTTCACATCCATGTACATAAGAACTGAGGTGCTCAAGATCAGGAACTAGGAAAATCATATTCTAAGGCAGGAAAGGGAAGAGGAAAGGAAAAGGGCAAATCAGACAGTGAAAGGGAAAAGACTGACTAACAGGAGAAAAAAAGCCAAAAACTTCCTTGTATCTCGAATAAAAACCATGAAACCTTATGTTGATAGAGCATATTTGGGCCAATATTCTGCTGCAAGCAAAAGGCAAGGTATCGTGGGCAAGTCTTTCTTTTTATTGACACCTCACATCGGGTGAAAAGATTTATATGCATCCATATGAAGAAACAAGAAAACATCTTGTCTTTAGGTTATGTTGAACTGATCCAGGGTGATTACTTTAGGAACTGAGGTAGACTATGCACTTGATTAAGTATCAGTTTGTTAGCAGAGGACCCAGGAAGGAAATCAGTCATCTGAAATCAGTGGCACAGGTTGTCAGTGTGTTCAGTTAAGTGAGGTCAGTGCTTCTCCAGGATTCCAGGGGGTTCTTTGCTTTACCCAGTGACCTGATATTTTACAGTCGATGAATTTACTGGTGTCTGTAAGAATATATAGTCTGTGTAGTAGTGGAAAGAAATGGGGACTCCCCCTCTCAAGTTAATTTTTTTGAGAGTTAGTGATATTTGCTACTATGTAAAAAAAATAAGGAGGACAGGAAATACTGGAATAAAAAAATATTAAAAGGAAAATACACTACTGAAATGCTGGAAGATCTCACATGGGGAAGATATAATGGGTAGGGAGCTCATGAAGGGCAAGTCAATAACTGCCTTTTATCTTATTCCATCTGAGAAGCAAAATAAATAACAGACTCTCAGAACAACAAGAAACACGAGAATATAAATGCGGGAAAAAAATGAGGGGAAAGATCTGTGGAGTTATTTTTAAACTGGTCTTTTCACTACTGGAGCAGACATGGGAAATGGCTCTTGGATCAACTCAATCTTGAGAGTTTGGACATCTGGCCTTAGTGGATTCAGAAAAGATAGAGGAAGGTTTCTACTTCAAGAAGGGACAGCCCAATAATAACAGAGTCTGATGTTTGTCAGAATTGTTCCAATAGGACCAAGCTTTATGCTCTGAAACTGTCAGTCAGAAACAAATTGCAGCAAAGACAAGTTTTGATGCCCATTTGATGGGCAGAAGTGATAAAATGTATGAAAGGTTCAAATGCGAGGTGTCATTATTCGGGTGAGTTGAACGAAACATTGCAAAAATGAAATGGTAAAAGGAGACACAGTCAGGAGGAGGATAATTGCTGGTACCAGAGACGCTGGCCTATTAGTACAATTTCATTTACATTTAGATCTCACTCTGGTAGAAGACCCAGCACAGAAAAAAATGAAAAAATAATGATATGACTCCTTTTTTTTTTTTTTAGTAGCAGGAAGGGAGATAATCTCAGACAATATTGATTGAATAAAGAAGAAAAACAGAAATAAGGCAAGAGTTCCATTGAATTTACTACACTAAGAATTGAAAGACCAGAAAATTTCAGTATGGCAGGGAGATGGAAAATCTATGAAAGTTATAGTAAAGCAGAAAGTGCAGCTGACACCTGCGTTTAGCAGAAGAAAGAGGATACAGTTCACACTAAAGGCAGAGCACTGTACAGGACCATGCCATTTTCCCAGAATAATAAAAATTATTTGAGGAATTTTAGCCTCAGGTAGAAGCAAATCCTTATTTCTGTTATAATAGAAAAAAATCAGCCTGAACAGAGTACCTAAAATCTTAACCAAAAATAGTCCTTACCATTTCAATCATAATTTCTTAGTCAATCTAATAATGGATATTTGTAAAGGCAAATGAAAATATCTAAGGAATGCATCATAGGATGTTTGTGGTCAGTGTACAGATGAACTGGAGAAAAATAAAGTCCTTGGAACACTATAATGCAAGGACTGATGTTTTCTCACTGTGCAGACAGCAAAACAAGGTCAAGGATGCATCAGTGGCAAAAAGACAAATTACTGAAGAGATGTAGCCACATGTCTTTATGGGAATAGAAGAGCTGCCAAGAGAATATAAAATCAAACTTGTGACATCAGCAATTGCAGGAGCAGCCTCTGACCTCTGTATTCTCCTACTGCAGAAGGGAAAAAAGAGAGCAAAAGAGAATGAAAGATATGAGAGGTATTTGACAGATAAAAGTGCTTAAGGAATCATATGCAATGAAAGCCCCGAAGCTCAGCAGAAAATTAGCATATGTATGTGGAGAAATAAAACAAGCTTCTTATATTAGCTTGTTTATCAGAAAGCAAATACTCCCAAAGTTATATACTTTGAAAGTCCTCTTGGCCTTTCTCCTCCCCAGCTTTTTCATGGAAGAATCTAAGCATTAACTGTATTCATCATTATATTTGGAAGGTACTGGTGTCAGCTGGCTCCCAGTCAGCATCACTCTAGCAACAGAAAATTTCTGAAAAAGAAATCTAGGATGCTGCCAGGGTTGCTTGGCATCCTCTGCCAGGCAGAAGATGTGTTGGTTTATGACAGAAATAAAACTGAGGATGATGAATTTTGAGACAGTTTCAGCAAGCTGGCCTTGCTCTGAATGAGGCTGCTGCCTGTGAAAAGGAGCAGATAAATGCGTGCTGTTTATTAGTAAGAAATGGGAGGTTCTGGTGAACCACTGTGTTTCTGCAGCTCCAGAAACAGCTCAGCAGAGTTCATGAGTGCAGAAATGTTTCAATCATCAGAAAGAGCAGATTTTGGAAAGGAAGTAACAAGGTCATTTAACACAGTTGAAGAAGTATTGATACATCTACCTCTTTGGTGAAATATTCTGTATTCTGCCTGTGATGCAGAGGTAAAGGCAAGGGATGCAGAGTTCTTTGCCATATCCATATCTAAATCTCTCTCCATCAAAGAAAACCTGTCTGGAGACATCTGTAGTATCCATATTAAAAAAAAAAATCAGAGAAATCAAAAAATGGTATGTTCCAGCATGTGTAGGCTGCTCAGAAACTCACAGAGACCTGCAAAAGGCCCAGTCTTTACATACTTGGCAGTTTGATAACACCCAAACAGATTGAAGCATCTTTGCCCTTAGAGAATTCATATTCAACGAATAACTTTCTCTTTTCATTTCAGAGACTCTGATCAGAGTGGGTGCTTTCTTTTCATCTTTGTTAGCACCAAATAGTCTTGGGGAAAGTCTTTGCTAAGCAAAAACTCATGTGGAAGAACAGACTTCTGAGGAAGGTGTCCAAGTAAATATATGCTAATATTGACCTGACCATACTCTTTCAATCTATATCAATCACGTGTATTAATTTTTTTATTAATGAATTATTTATTCATATTATTCAATATTCATATTCAATAAGAATCAAATGTATTCAGTGCTGCCCAAGAAGAGAGAACCAAGGGGATGAAATGCAAAACAGACCAATTGCCCCAGTATTAACCACATTTTGGCATTGGGATTTTGGAATGAAAGAACTGTTAATCCTCTGAGGCTTCGGAAGAGCTGCTCTCCAAAATCCTGCAAGAGCACAAACAAGGGCATGCTATGAGTGCAGCAGTTTGTAGGGTTTGACTGGGCTGGTTCAAACCTACGTATAAGCCGGGAGGAATATAGTGTGGGAGGGAAAATACGCAAACAAGAATGTCCAAACACACCCCCACCCCCAGGAAACAGTTGCTAATATCATTAATCTCTACAAAACTACCTGACAGACCTGGGCAACAGGCAGCAACAGCTTTTTTTGTGTGTGTTAGGCTGATTTTTTTGAGGACACATACATATGTTATTTTTTCTCCGTACATACAGACCTGGCTATACTTTCACGGTTGTCACCTGCACAGGTCATGCAAAAAACTAAAGCTAATTCTTGCCAGGTCTGAAATTCCTAAGCTCTTCATAGAAAGCTGAGAGCCTTTATTAGCACCTCTGAACTCCTCAGCAAAGAGAAGGCAGAATTGCACATACTTAAGGGAACAAAAAAAGTAAAAATGAGGAGAAGCTGTGTGTACAACAATTACGACGTTTTGATCACCTGCACCTGGATTCTCTCCAGCAGAACTGATGATAAGTATATTAGCAATGGTCCTACTTGAAGCGCTCATTAATCTTAAACCTTTGAAGTCCAACCAGAAGGAACTGTTGGAGCAAAATCCCAGGATACAAACTTGGCCACTGTAATGGTCGAGGGTAAAAAAACTGAGAACCACTCCTAGAGCAAAAGGATCATTTTTTTCCTTAAAAATCTAGAAATCTTTCGGTGCACATTGTCAGAGCTCTTACTTGTGGTGGCGGCAAAGGTATTTCTTCAAAGGAATGAAGTGCTGCCTTCTTATTTCCTACTGCAGGTAAGAGAAAACAGGTGACTTGTAGTGGTGACAGGGGGCAAAAGCAAAGAGGGGTGTCCTGCCCCCAGTCCCTCTCCCAGTCTCAAGGAGCTGCTCACAGAATTGATCCAACCTAGTCTAAGTTCAGAATTCAATCCAGATTTATTTCTATGGCTGGATGAGAAGGTACACCAGTGGAGACAGCTTTGAGTCATTTGAAATTCTTTCAAAGCTCCTGATTTAAGGAGGCAGAATACATTTTAACATGGTGGGAAAAAATAATCTCTCAGTTTACTTCATGGGTATGTCAGTTAATATTATCTGTTAATTGTACCAGCCATTAATTCCTTTATAAATTAAATTCCTTGGGCTTTTTTCTTTGAATGATGAGATGTAAAAAACCTGTTCAAAACCCCTGTCATCTTCTAAAGTAAACAGAACAGTATGCACTTGAATTTAGAACAGCACACAAAATGTCAATCATTGAAATTAGAGATCTGTTGCATGAAAAATTTTATGCATGAAAAGAAACAGTTCTGAAGCTCTGGGTGATATAAAATCTTCCCCTGCATAGTCACATAGTAAGAATTTTGTGATTTAAATGTAGGGTTTCTTCTTTGTCTTTCTATTTTGTTTAAGTATCATATTCAGATTGTACTTATGTATTCAGATGTTTGGTTCTGCACTGGTTTATAAATATTTCTGCTCTGCTTCGTGGGGATTTCCTCACGAAGACCGATGCAAAATATACCTGATGTCTGAATATACACATTTCTATTCTTTTTTTATATATTTTTTATTTTATATCTTTTTCCCTTAGCTTTTAGACTGTGTAGGCGTAGCTTTGCACTGCTCCAGGAAATTGAAGTGCATTTTCTTTGTAAATTTTATAACCTTTGGTTTTGTCTCTTTGGGAACAAGGAAAGGCTAGAGAGTTCCTCCAGAGAAAAGGAAGTTCTGTTATAAGTGACATACAGAGAGATTGGTTTACTGAACTATTTTCTTGTTTGTTGAAAGGATGTATAACTCCTCATTTTTCACTTGCATTCCAGTAGCATCTGCAAATCCCAGTCCTGAAACAAGCCCCAGCTCTGTCTGGCAGTGGGAAAGACCCTTTTTGCTCTGTTTTGGGGAGCTGGTGTGGAGCATATTTGGTTATCATGCTGCATAATAATTTTGACATTGGTCAACCGATGCTATCCATGGCTTCTGTAATAGCCTGGCCCCAGCAGCTGCTGTGCATGAAGCTAGTGTATGTAAGAAAATGTAGCTATATCCATCCATCCATCCATCCATCCATCCATCCATCCAATCACCCATCCACCCATCCATCCATCCATCCATCCACCCATCCACTCATCCATCCATCCACCCATCCATCCATCCGTCCATCCATCCATCCATCCATCCATCCACCCATCCATCCATCCATCCACCCATCCATCCATCCACCCATCCATCCATCCATCCATCCACCCATCCATCCATCCACCCATCCATCCATCCATCCATCCATCCATCCATCCATCCACCCATCCACTCATCCATCCATCCACCCACCCATCCATCCATCCATCCATCCACCCATCTACCCATCCACCCATCCACCCATCCATCCATCCATCCACCCACTCCTCCACCCATCGACCCATCCATCCACCCACTCATCCACCCATCGACCCATCCATCCACCCATCCATCCATCCACCCATCCATCCATCCATCCACCCACTCCTCCACCCATCGACCCATCCATCCACCCACTCATCCACCCATCCATCCATCCAATCACCCATCCATCCATCCACCCATCCACCCATCCACCCATCCACCCACCCACCCATCCATTCATCCATCCATCCATCCATCCATCCACCCACCCACCCTCTGTTACTTTCCCCAAAGGCCAAAGAATAAAGCTCAGCCCCTGCTATTCACGGTACGGATGGAACCCATGAGCCCACAGTTCTTGGGCAGCCACAGGTTTTAGCTGAGTGTGGAGCCAGCTTTACCCTCCACTGGGCTCCAATTGCAGATCCCCAACTCAAATACACAAAGTCTGGCTGGGACTGGTACTTGAGGCTGCAAGGAGGGGTGAGCTGGGCTAACATGGCACGGAGAAAGGGGAGTGGCTCACACTCCAACATGGATTATAGCTGATGTATTTCCGAGGAAAGCGTGACCGTCCCCTGCAGTCAGAGACCTGAGCACAGCTTGATGCTTTTCCTGGCCTTGGGTCAAATATTTCCTTTGTGCAGAGTCACTGTATCATATTTACTTTTCATAATCTTCAGCTTTTATGCATTTCGAAGTGCTCAGCCCAGGGCACTCTTTGTTTACCTTCATTTTTTCACACCTTGTGAACACTTCTGCTATTTCTGGGGTGAAAATGCTACAGCCCTTGAATTTTCAGCAAGCTGATCATCCTCCTGGTCTCAGTGCTTTATACTCCTGCTGGGATATTCAGGGTACTCACAGCATCAGCTCTTGCAGGTTTTCTTTGCAGGCAGACTAAGTGAAACTGGATAGGTACTGATAAAAAGCTACAAATGGCAGCACTGCTGAAAAAGAAATTCTCTAGTTTCCTAAAACTCCTCTATTTTGCTTTAATTCAGTTTCTGTGGTTTGCTATTTGCATAAATATGTCTTTCATGCTTTCGACACTGGGTGTCTCATAGATGGTTTTAGGGAGGAAGGAGTGTGAGTTATTTCCCCAATATGGAAAGACAAAGAGGTTTTTTTCTTCACCTTGTTAGTTTAAAATATTTATAACTAGGTGAATAATTCCTCCTAACAATATCCCATAACTTTGGGAAAAGATAAAAATTTCTCACTTAAATTAATTACATTTTGGAGGTCAGCATTTTTTTTTATATTATTTTACCTCAAGTAATCCAACTGAAATTTAATTGAAGGATTGGTCAATTAAAAGTGGAGAAATGAAACAATTGCAAAATTTGTTTCAGCCTCAAAAAAATCTATAAATATATTTATTTTGTCTCAAGAAAACCAGTGAGAGGGCGTTTCAAAAAACATCCTCCCCATATGGCTATTTCGGCTGTGCGACTAGATGGAATAATTCACAATCAAAATTTACTCGTGTCTTGGAAAATGCATCTCATTTTTCTCCTCAGGAGTCTGTATCAGAACCCAGTGCCAGCAGTAAGACATTCACAGCTGCACAGTGGTACCACACATGAACCCTGATTCCCACATGCCTGTCCATTAAATACTGGCTGTCACCTGTAATGGCTGGCAGATATAAATGAGGACACTAATGGCTAAAATTTTGGGTACTCACAATTCCTTTTATAAATCAATACACATTTCCTATGTCCGTGGGAAGCAGTTTATTCACAGTTGTTGCATTTTCAAAGTGCAGCTAAATATTATCCTCATAAATTTGGTTTCTCCGGATGGGATCCACAGCTTCAAAACTCTGTTTTGTTCAGAACTTACTAGGTTTCAGCTCTTGGAGCCCTGGAGCATGTAACGATGTTTAATTCAGTTATCCTCATCATACCCCAAAAAGCAGTATAATACCAATAGCCCCAGTTTATGGTTCTGATCTATGGTATGAGAGTATTTTTGTGATCATCTTCTGGTGAAACACACTTAAGCACCACAGCTTAAACCTCCTGGAAGCTTTAGACATCTCACATGGCAGCTGTGCAGGTGTGGGTCGCTCCTCAAAAAGACAACTACAGAAGGAGGAAGCAGCATCAGATAAAAATCCCTTTCTTTCAGGAAGACAGACACCAAAACCAGCGGTGTTCAGGGTTTGAGGACCCCATTGGAGCTAACTTGGATCCTTCCATCTTTCAGGTGTGCTCTTTGGCAGAAATAGAAGGAATAACCTCTCTCCTTTCTGCTGACTTTGTCTCATTTCTAGGAAATAATTTAAAATTATTGTTAAAGAAAAACCCAACAGCTTCGTATAAAACTAGTATTTTATGTTGAAGGTGTTATGTGGATTAGATGGAACATAGAATCAGAGGATCACAGAATGGTTTGGGTTAGAAGGAACCTTAAAGGTCATCTTGTTCCACCCTTCTGCCATGGGCAGGGACACCTTCCACGATCCCAGGTTGCTCCAAGCCCTGTCCAACCTGGCCTTGAACATTCCAGGGATGGGGCATCCATCTCAGTCCAAGTCTCTGTGACATGTTCTTAAGAACAAATGTAGTCATTGGGTATTTTAATGTATGTGGCAAATATCATTTTACACACACAGCTTTTGCAGCTTCAGTGATTTGTCAAAAAGGTTTCTCATCCACTAGTCCACATAGGACATTGATTCCATGTTTAACTTGCTGGGGGACTCAGGGCAAAAGTTTTTGTGCCTTTTGCATTAAAACTGACTTTATGCTGAGCTTACAATTCCTGCTTAACAGCCCTGCGGGGACAGATCGCTGAGGGACATCAAATCCTGGAAAGCAAAAAGAGTGGGATGGTGCTGCATTGTAGAAAGAAGAAACTAATTAGAAAACAAAAGGTTATGAAGAGGTACTGAGAGGGGAGATGAGCACAGAAGTGTGGAGGAAGAACTTTGCTTGGAAAGATGTAGGGCAATTGGGGAATAGTCTGAATCCTACATACAAAACATTGAGGAAGCTTATCCTTCTGGTGAGGAGAGGATCCAAAGGTTATCTGGTGAAAGATGTCAGCTCCACTTTCTTTTTCCAAGAGAAAATTAAACTTTAAAAAGTCCTGTTGGCATATGCTACAGAGACTTGTTGCCTCTTTTAGGTCTGTGATAGATCGATGCTTTCGATGTTTTTGGAAGGCAGAGAATGTCTCATCATCAGATGCTGAGATTATTTTGTACCTAAAATAATAGGTATAAAAATAGCACCTGATAGAGCACAGACGTCTCCTTCACTCCCACGCCCCAAAAGGGCAGGGAAGAGGCACTGTGATGGCTCCAGCAATGGTGTGGCTGCTCCTGAAACCCAGACACATCCAGCCCGCACAGCTACTTGGCTCCGTCAGTGTGACTCAGACTTTAAATTACGAGGGATGCATTTGCAATGTTCAAGGGTGCATTTTAAAGTCAAAGCAAGCTTGTAAAATGTCCAAATTTGTATATGCAGAGCTGTCTTGTGTCATGTACTCCCTGCTATCTTCAATTACACTAATAAAATTTTCATTTAGGAAAAGAGGTTGGATATAAAACTGGATAAATTCTTTGAGTTCTTTTTTCTTTTTAGATTATTTATTAGTGATAACAACTAATGTACTGCTTAAGGGTAATGAATCTTATTAAATGCACTTTAAATTATCTCCTAAATTAATGCAAGAGTGCAGTTCCAGTGCTAAAGACCCACATAGGACTGGCAGAGGAACTAATATTTGCTTCTTATGAAAGACTCCGCTTTGCCTCCAGCTAAATTATGTATATCCAATCAAATTCTTGTCCCTAATAGAGATGTAACATATGTAAGCAGATTAAAATGTTATGTACTACTTACAGGAGATGTCTATAGATTTCATTCAGAGAGTCTGCCCACTTCTTGCAGCCTCTATGTGATAACTCATTCAATGGTTTTTTTTACCTGTTTCTCAACATATTTATCAGACATTACTTGGTCCATGGCACGGGTCAGGGTAATAATCATGCTACATCAGTATGACTGAAGGGATTTTGTCTTCAGGGATAGAATTACTACCTTAAGATGCAAATTTATTTTGGAGGTAAAAGTCAGATTTCTAAAATTCAAGCAGTGTGTGCACATAGCTGCCTTGAGAATATACAACTTCATATATTCCCCAGCTTGTCCAGCCAGTTTAGCACAGTACCTGGATAACGCTCAGCTGCTCTTCTCTTCTCTTACCCCTGCTCTCATGAGCTTGGCTGTGGCTCTAGGGAAGTATTAGATGTGACTATAATAAGAAAATACTCGATGGGAACAGTTATTTGCATTCCCTTTAGCCTGGGTATCCCATTAATATTCTGTCCTTCAAACACACTGCCAAGTTTGAATTCAAATGCATCTCTGTGTCTCCTGTGCACTACCAGAGGTGAGCTACCACAAAAAATCGGCCTCATTCCAGCTCCTGAACATGAGAAAGAGAGATTTAAGGGAGGATTATTAGCAAAGAAGACTGAGGAAAAAGTCTGGAAAAGAATGAGAAAATTAGTGGTCAGGGTTTATACTCAGGAAGGTTTCCTTTCCATATGGATGGAGTGAGTAATTTCCTTCCTCTCCTGTCACATGTAGTGACACTTTTGGACACAACGAATTTTTTAGCCAACTTCTCAGCAGTGTGGAGATTTCCTAAAACTCCTGTGACCAGAGTCAGGCTGTGCCTGTTGCCCAGACTGCTGCTCAGTCTCCTGTGACATTGAAAAAAATTTCAGGTACTACAAAGGAAAGGCCGACAAATTTGTTGAACATAAACAAAATCAGTAAAAAAAATATCAGGTGCAAAAAGATCCGAGAATTTTCATTTCTTCAGAGGCCACAATGGTCTAAAACTTTGGTATGATATGAGATTTCTATATAAATATAAAATTTTAAATATAAACTAGTAGTTAGCCATAAAATGTTCAAAATTCACTGAACCCAATTCAGTATTAGAATAATTTGTATAATTTCTATTCTTTCTTGATGCTTAAAATTAACTTTTCCCTTGAATATTTCAGAAGTAGGTTATTACCAATATTCTTTGGAAATAGATTTAGTTCTTGGAACAGTAATAAAGTTTTTTTCCTTTTTGTTAAAGTTTTCTTTAAATGTTTTTTCATGTTTTCACCTTTTTCCTGTCAGTTGATATATCCCATTCAAACTTGTTTGTCTTGTGACCATCACTGCTACCAACAGCTGATCTGCTGTTTCTTCTCTTCATAGTTAGTGCGCAGAGAAATTTATTTCCATCTTGAGCTGTTATAGCAGCACACATTTAGAACACAGTAATTAGAAATATACGGGCAAAGCAACTGATAACCAGGCCTCTCCTGTATTGCCTCTTTAAAAATTCCCGATTTCATTTTCCATGATGTATTTTGCACCAAATTAACAAGCCTGTACGCACTAGCTCCAAGTACTGTGGTGAGCTGCTTTCTGAGCTGTCACATGTGATCACACACAACCAGACCCCTCCATTTTCATGGATTCTTGGTTTTTTTGACTGCCTGACATACAAAATTTTGTCACACAGTGAACTCCTATTAAAGGCTGGTGCAGAAGCTCAGTGACCAAGGCATGGGAACATCATTAGATCATAGAATGGCCTTTCTGTAACAGAGAGCAGAGGATTCTGCCCAGGGATTCCACTGCAGGGCTCAGTGCTTGAGAGCTTGCCTCAGGTGAAGACTTCTGCAGAATCTGAATTGATGAACAAGAAAACAAGCTAACTCAGTGACTTGCTTTTTTTTTTAATTTTAATTTTTATTAAGACAGGCTGAGAAATTTGTTGAGCCTGGAGAAGAGAAGACTTCAGGGAGATCTTTTAGCACCTTCCAATGCCTAAAGGGGCTCCAAGAGAGCTGGAGAGGGACATTGAACAAGGACATGGAGTGACAGGACGAGGGAGAATGGGTTCCCAGCGCCAGACGGCAGGGTTAGATGGGATATTAGAGTGAAATACTTGACTGTGAGGGTGGTGAGGTGCTGGCACAGGGTCCTCAGAGAAGCTGTGGCTGCCCCTGGATCCCTGGAAGTGTCCAAGGCCAGGTTGGATGGGGCTTGGAGCAGCCTGGGGTAGTGGAAGGTGTCCCTGCCCATGGCAGGGGGTGGAACTCGATGGCCCTTTAGGTCCCTTCCAACCCAAACTATTCTGTGATTCTGTGGTTTGTGGAGCTGATGGAAGTCAGTAGTTCCACCTTATCTCCAGCAGGAGTTGTCCACATTCTGCAGTTCTGAAAATCAGGTTTTATTAAATAGCATCACTTCCATGCAGAAGTAGGTTTCCATGCATAAAGAAATCACCAAATTTCTGCAAAAAATGATAGATAGATTTCATAAAGCCTTTTTTCTTTTTCTGTAAAGCAAGGTAATATCTATCCATACAAGAAATGCCAAAAGAATGTGATGTCAACATCACCAGGACATAAGTTATTTGTTAACTACATACTCTTGTATTTATGGGTACATTGATAATTTTGATTTATAGTAGTGTTACCAGGCGATTGGAATAATACGAATTTATTAAGAGTATCCTGTAACTAATAAAATAAATATTAGGAGAAAAAGGATCTCACAGTTAAAAAAAAGTACCATAGGACAAGTGCTCCCCTCTAATGGTACAAAGACTGTGACCTCTCATAATGATTTTATCAATAACATATCAATTGATAATTAAAGCTCCATCATTTATAAACTGGAAACTCAGGTAAGTCTTTCTTTAGAGAAAATGACACCTTGGCAATGAAAGGAATGCTAGGTGGAGAATAATGATTGATCCAATTGTTAAAAATGTGAAAGTGGATTAGAACAAGAAAACAAGATGCAATATGCTTGCAAGGGACTCATCCTACAAACTGTCACCCAGCTTTTGTGCTTAGAGAGGAATAACAAGAATAATAAATATGTGTTTATTTCCTCCTCAGTGAGGAGGTTTCTGACAAAAAATGCTCTACTTTTTTTTTTCCTATGCCATACTTTTTAACTCCCTTGCTACTGTGTACCAAATATTTACAATATGCTGTTAGTGCAGATTTGCATATGAAAAGCCAAGTGATGACTGGGAGATTTTTAGTGTGGACAATCAAAAGAATTTGTTTTGATTAAGGAGTAAAAGGGTTGACTTTAAATATCAAGTTTGGGAATATAAAATGATTACCAACAGATAGGAGTAAAATGTGGGGTTGGGGAAGAAGAACAGAGGCAGAGAATGGGGTGGGGGAAGAGAGACAGAGATATTTCTTAGCAGGGACAGCATCCCACACACCACAGTGCCAAGTCACTTACCTTTGTCTAATTCATCAGAGGTAATGTTGCATTGCATGAGCCCTGTTAAACTTCACTTTGGCAATTCACAGACTCCTCGAGCAGACATGACTAATTTTACGGATTTTTATTAACCAGAGTTTGGAGTTTGGATAAGATGATGCAGAAGAAAAGCCAGTTGTTACATTTCTCTGTGCAGGTTTTACAGAGCAGTTGTTAACACGTGGCGATCTCAAGCAGGGTGGCAATGAGACAAAGACACTTCTGAGTGGAGATTTCTCTTCTGACTGGAGCAGGTGATGCCATGAAGGCTCCTGTACTCGAGGAGCAAGACGCTCTCTGTAGTATCGGGTGCTCTGTCACGGCTTGATCAGCTGGAGTGTGCTCAGTGTTCAGCAAGGAGAGCTGGGCTTCTGGCCGGACACGAACCTTGGCTGAACATAGTTTTCTCCTGGTAGATCAGCTGGTCACTTGTGCTAATATTTATGACGAATTTATTCCATCCTGGCCCTGCATCCAGCATATTTTTCACTCTTCATGGGCTGTGGAGGGAGCCTCAAGCATTACCTGAAACTAGACCCTTAATGGTGATGGATAAAGGGATGAAACTGTTGCAGAGCACCACTGGTTGAGGAGGGTTTCGCTTTTTCTTTGCTATGGCTCACACTGGACTTAGGCAAAAGAAGTCTGCAGTTCAGGAGACAGCTTTCAAAATTCTGTCCTTTCCTGGACATGGGTAGGTAACAGTGTTTTCCAAACTTAGAGCAACGCTTTGACCATTTCACAGAAGACCTTAAACATGAATATAAACAATGTTATATGCTAGGGCTCCACTACGTCTGCATTTACGAGAGATAACAGCACTGTGCACATCCAGCGCCCTACAGGTTTTTCTCCCTTTATGAATTTAGGCAGTTTTTCAAACAAAGCATGTATTATGTATGCAGCAAGGGAAATGTCTGCTTCAGAAAAGCTGATGTCTCGAAGGTAAACATGTATAAATGTTTATACATTTTTTAACACATATTATTTACCCAGAAGAGCACAACAGCTGCTTCAGAGTTGTTCTGGTCTCAGTGGTAAATAGGTATTTTGGCAGTTGCTCGAAACAGAAATGATTCTTTGGTTCCATTCCATTCTAGCCTCTCCACTTGCTGTTCTAATGATTGTTCCAAAGGAATCAGGTGTCGGAGGAGATTGATTTCACTTCATGTGAGGCTTTGCACAGATTAGATTGGTACCTCCATGAAAAGCCCTCAGTAGAAGGCACCTTTTGTTTTTCAGTCTGAGTCATAATTTAGTCCCCGCTCCCCCTTGACCTTGTGATTTGCATGGCCTTCAAAGAGAGATGGATTCTTTCCTATTCAGCCTCACCCGAGAGTATTTGTGTAGGTGTTCACCAACTACCCTCATCCCAGCTAGCAGCAGCAATCCAATTGGAATGGCAGAGCACTGTTTAAATCTGATTACTTACCCTAGTCACTCCCCAGAACACCAGATGAGCTTGAAAGAAACCTCATTGCTTCTGTCAATGCTGAGAGAGAGACCAAATGCTCTCACACATGCTGCAGCGAGTGCACTGCTGGCTGGGTAGACAAGAATTGGCCAGATGCTTGAAGACATAACTAGATACTTCTTCATCCTGCAGGAAAGCAGGAACCTGCCCCCTCCAGCCTGCCTCTCACAGCACTGGGACACGGGGCTCCACTGCCTCTCCAGTGGGTAGTTCACAGGTTATTTTTACATTCAGGCCTACAGCCAATCACTAATTAAGCCCCAAGTGCACACCATGTGCATCACTAATGCATCTGTGTGTTATATTTTGTGATCCTCCTGGCTATGCTCATTTGTTATAACATCAGCTCGCTTTCCTAGCTAAAATCCTCTGCAGCACTAGAGATGGTTGTTAGCTGGGATTAGTCCTGATGTGTTTTATGCCCTGAAGTTTATCACAGAGATCTCATTTCTCTGGTCTGTGGTAGCTGTTCCACCTGTGTCCCCCCAGCCTTCCATCCTGGCAGTACTAACTGGGGCTTACAAGAAAACTGAAGAGGAACTTCTCTCAAGGGCATGTAGGGATAGGACAAGGGGGAATGGCCTTAAACTAAAGGAGGGAAGGTTTAGGTTAGATATTAGGAAGAGGTTTTTTACTATAAGAATGGTGAGACCCTGGCACAGGTTGTCCAGAGAAGCTGTGGCTGCCCCATCCCTGGAAGTGCTCAAGGCGAGGTTGGAGGGGGCTTGGAGCAACCTGGGATAGCGGAAGGTGTCCCTGCCCATGGCAGGGTGTGAAACTGGATGGGCTTCAAGGTCCCTTCCAACCCAAACCATTCTGTGATTCCATGATTCCATGGCCCACAATGCCATTTGTGTTTATCTGTGCCAACTACAATTTTATTTTGTGTAGAAAAGCGGTTATCTGTCATTTTGCTCCACTTCACAGACCACCACATCAGCGCAAACTCATTTTCACTGTGATTATAAATTCAGCTACAGAACAATTAAATGCAGCAGAATATGCATTGGGATGTTTTCTCTTAGCCTGTGTTAAGAGTGTGATAGACTCCCATAGATGGATATAGAGAGAGCTGAGGGCTCTTATGAGTTAAGCTGCCACAGAAGATTCTCCAGAGCTCATCTGGAGAGCTCATCTTTGGGAATAAACATGATTCATTAAATCAACCACCAGAGTAAATGTTATGAGATGATCTCTTAAAGCAAAGTTGCTTTCTTACATATCAGAGTACAGAGAAAACAGAAATGTCACTGAATTTATAAAAAATGCACTTTATTGCTATTTATTCATGACCTATCTTAACATTCAGTGGTTTCCTTACAGATTTGAATTATGTTAGATTTTTTTTGAGTATCGTACTGAGTATGGCAAATAATTAAAGCAAAAACAGTCATGATGTTAAAATGTCAGATGGCTCAGAGAGCTGGTGATGAAGAAGTGATCATTGTGAAGTCACAGGCTGAACAGAAAGTCATTAAGGATGTCATTACACCAACTACAGTCTCAGGATGTACTTTAAGTTAGATCTGTAGCCTTTCTTAGCAGTCAGTGAAGAGCAGTAGTCAGCTTCAGAAAGTAATTCATCTCACCCTTCGTAGATATTGAGAATGGATGGATATTGTCCCAGGAGGTGAATACCACCCTGAAATCAGTTTTCTAATTTTAGAGTTCTTCAGTAGCCAACCGATATGAATGTAGAGTCTTCAATGTGAATTCATGCAGCATTCTGTATTCGCAAACCAACATTATGTCTGCTGACAGCCTCAGATTAGATGAAAAGACAAGGCAAAGTGAACAAATGAAATATTTCACTGCTGCTAGAAGATAGAGATCAGGAGAGATTAGTTCCTCTTGCTTTTAAAAGAGAGCTGTAGTCCCGTGTGCTGTTCTTGACAGGTAGTGTAGATAGCTTAATCAGTTTATGTTAGCTAGAGAGATTAATTTATTAGTGTTTTAATTTTCCCTGCACCAGCAGCACATTTACTCACAAAACAGTATTTGAAGGACTTTATTTAACAGAGTAGTTACTGCAAGTTGGCAAACAAGGGCAGTGCTCATCAAATGTGAAAGTGCCTGGGAGTATCTAATGACTGATCTGCATTTCAGGGAAGAATGTGCACTGTATAAATATTGTTTGTATCTGGATTCAAGTGACAAAGATGCATCCAGAAGCTATTTATTAGACAAGAACTGAAGGAGGTGAAGATGTTCAGGTGGGAGATACAGTAAAATATCTGCATTTTCTGTACCATACCATCAGCATCAATAAAGAGGTGCAGTTTAGCCTGCTTATGAGCATCTTTAATGGAGGTTTTATTGCCTTTGCTGACTTACTCTAGTTACAAATGTCTTCAAACACTTTCTGATGCGTTTTAAATTGAAGATGTCTCGATGCTATGTGTCTTAGTCTCTTATGAAATCCTAAAAGCAATTTCCATCCACATCCAAAAAGGAAACTCCAGCTATTGCAGTCTCCATCTCCTGTAGCTTGCTACACCTGACTCTTGCAAGTCTTCTATCTCAATACATTTCTACTCTTGTCTACATCAAATATCTAAGCTTCCTATGGCTTTGAGGGGATCACAACTTCCTTAGCAAACCCCAATCTTTTTCACAACTTTATTTTTGTCTGTTGGATCAACAAAATGGCTGGACCTCATGCAGCATTAGGTCCAGTTCATGTCTTCAGTGGTTAATTCTGTGTTACAGATAAATGATCTTTTTTCCTGGAAACTTTTCATCAGCCACCTTGTACCAGTCGTAATCAACCTTTCCATTAATTCATTAATCCTAAAACTGCCTCAAAATATCTAGTCTTCTCTTCTGAATTCCTTCCTAATGATCTGGTATCACAGTTACTGAAAGGTTCACCACAGCCCTCTGAATTTTGTGTTTCTCATCCCATCTGACAGATCTTTTTCTCATGTGTCACCCCTTTCATCCCATTCTGACTCCAAGACCCATCTTCTTTGGGCCTTCTGGCATGGAATGAAAAAGTACTATAATTCTCTAAATACTCCGTTACTGCTTTTATCCATAAAATATAGGAAGGAATCAAAACTCTCCTCCTTTAGAAAATTTCGAAAGAAAATATTGCTGGTCTGCAGCTCAAGTTTAATAGCCTGGTCATCGCAAATTAAAGTGATGACGTGGGCAAATTTCCCAATAGTCAAAGAGAAGGATGGGGTAAGGTTCTCTCTCAATCTTAATTCATCTCATTCATTTAATACTTAGTACTTGAATACTTGAATCTGGCTTTTATCCTCATAGGCTTTTAGAAACGTTCATCACACAACTTCCCTGAAATAGAACCAGACTATTTCTGCTTTACAGGAAAGGATTCATCAGAGAAGCTAAATGAATAGATGAACATAAGAGATCGAGATGAAAAAAAGAGGTTGACCGAGATATCCAACCTCTTTCAGTTTTCCTATTTCTATTTATTACTATTTCTGCTCAAGCATTGTACTTTCTGTGTAGTGGCCTTTGTTGGAGTATCCTGCTTGATTCTGTTGTCTAAGATAAATGCAGCTAAACTGCAATAATAAATAAGATACCACAGTGGGATCTCCAATGACTATTTTATATGTTGAGAAGAATCAATAACTTTGGAGTTTAGGACTTGTTTTTGCTCACATGTGTCCTTGAATAAATCAGTTTGCCTTCGGGGAAGAATCTTTCAAAGCTGGAGAGCTGGAAGTACAGTTGGGGCTTTTGCAGGAGCTAAGCATGGCTGTGAGGAAAAATACCAGGTTTATTTCCTTTCCTTTGTCTCCTTGGTGTGGGTTTCTCATTGTCTACTTGGTCCTTAAACTCTCATTCCTTGTTTATCACACTCTCCTTTGGTCTTTCCAAACACAGGAAGCTACAGAGAACCCTGGCCAGCAGCCTAGAAAGGGGCAGCTGAAAATGAGTGGCAAAAATGCTGATTGGTTTTGACTCCTACCTCCCCTCAGCCCACACACCTCCTTAGTTATTGCTTTGAAAAGAGCCAGCCAGAGAATATGGTTGGTTTATGGTCTTGTTAAGACCTTGCACAACTCACTTTTTTCATTCAGTCATTTATATCCAGCAAGTCCCTTTTTTAAGGAACGTGCTGTTGCTACGCAACCAAAGGAACCATAGAGAGAAAGGAAGCAGGAAGGATGAAGGCGAGAGGGAGGTAAAAAAAGAAAGATGTTCTTGGGGAAAAAAAGAGGGAAGTCATAGACTATGGTTTGAAAATCAAAGATAGGAAAAGCTTTTCCTTTAGCTGGGTGAAGGCAAGACACAGAAATTAAGGAAATCTCCCTTGTCCTCCACTCCTTTTCCTGACCTTGTCCAATCATGTCCAGGTTGTAGAGCATGGCCAGATGACTGAACAGTTTAAGAAATAATAATTTAAGTGGTTGGAATGTCTGACTGGGGTTCAGGAAGTCTGTCAGATAGTCCCTACTTACCGAGTGTCTTAATGGGTCACCTAAGGCAAACTGTTTAGTCTCCTGTCCTAATTTCCTTCCTCTAATGTAAGGGTAACACCTTTGATTTCTGCCTTGTCATTTTAGACTACAAAACTTTCTTAATAAGCAATGAATAAACACCCCAGTGAGGTCTCAGGGTCCCTGCTTTAAAGGACAGACATTAGTATTAAAATAAGTATCGTCACACCTCACTCACCTTCCCACTCTGATGGTGCAAAACATCTTCTAGCCCTTAATGTTGACACCTTCCTGTTCCGTCTCATCCTCCACATTTCAAGGCTGTGCTTCAAATACAGGAGGACTTAAATCCACCCCATCTTACTACAGGCCTATGCAAGGAAGTATCTTGTTCCCTGGGAACCCAGGCCACTTCTGTGCTCTGTTAGTATACCTCTGGATCTAATTCACAGTTCAGAATTGCCCATTTTGCTTTCTTTTGAACATCTTCTTCTAGCAAAAGTCTAGGGTGAATAGGTGCCTGATTTAGTTCTCTGAAGTTGAATAAGATGCATTCAGGCCAACATGGTTTTCATCCCCTTTATGTATGTGTTTTACTGTGTGGTGTTTCCACACAGTAGAAATCTTTCCTTCCCTCATGAAAGAAAATTTCCAAACAGAGTAAGAGAAGCAGCAGAAGGTAGAACTGAGCCCTTCAAGAGAACTGGCAGGACGGTGCTGCCTCATTTAGAATTAATTTGTTTGTGCAGTCTTGTTAAAGTGAAAGTGTCATTTTGTTTGCTCTGATGAAGACAGAATTAATTTAACTACGATTAACATTTCTGCTTCGTATAGATATTCACTGGTGCTCCGCTTTTTTGCCTGTGATAGAAGATCATTTACAAACACAATTAAGAGTAAAAGGCCCCGTGTCTGTACTGACATGACAGTGTTTCCAAATACTGAATTTTTATGTAGTGCTTGTAAGTTTTCTGCAGTTTTTTTTTTTTAATAATTGGTGTGGTTGATGTGCTGGTCACTCTCCTTGCAAAACAAGGAGCAGTTGTCACTGGTCATGAAATCAACAATGGAGATTATTGGTGCAGATTCCTCCTTGCTGTACCTTGCAGTGTATCTCCATGGAGCACATCGGCTCACTCCTGAATACCTGGAATATCCTTTGTCTGTCTAATCTATTCAGGAAACAAAATCTTTGGTGGAACCTAAAAGCTCAGCCCTTAGGCAAAGGATAGAATAGTCGAGCATCTGAGGAGTCTTGGATCAGGAGATGAAGATCTGTTTCATATTTATCCATCTCTAAGTGGGTCCTGGTTAGGATGCTAGTGAACCTTAATCTGACTAGCCCAGGGAAACACTTGGTTCTGGATTAAATTGATCTTCACTCTGTATTCTCACAGCCTCTATGATAATGGAGAAATTTCACTTCCAGAGACAGAATTGCAAATGTCATATATGCACACATATACTGACTGCTTTCTACAACTGTTGGCCCTTCCCTTCCCTTCCCTTCCCTTCCCTTCCCTTCCCTTCCCTTCCCTTCCCTTCCCTTCCCTTCCCTTCCCTTCCCTTCCCTTCCCTTCCCTTCCCTTCCCTTCCCTTCCCTTCCCTTCCCTTCCCTTCCCTTCCCTTCCCTTCCCTTCCCTTCCCTTCCCGCACCTTCCCTTCCCGCACCTTCCCTTCCCGCACCTTCCCGCACCTTCCCTTCCCGCACCTTCCCGCACCTTCCCGCACCTTCCCGCACCTTCCCGCACCTTCCCTTCCCACACCTTCCCTTCCCGCACCTTCCCGCACCTTCCCTTCCCGCACCTTCCCGCACCTTCCCGCACCTTCCTGCACCTTCCCTTCCCGCACCTTCCCTTCCCTTCCCGCACCTTCCCTTCCCGCACCTTCCCGCACCTTCCCTTCCCGCACCTTCCCGCACCTTCCCGCACCTTCCCGCACCTTCCCGCACCTTTCCGCACCTTCCCTTCCCGCACCTTCCTGCACCTTCCTGCACCTTCCCGCACCTTCCCGCACCTTCCCTTCCCGCACCTTCCCTTCCTTTCCCTTCCCCCAGCAAATTCCTTCTCTTAATCATAGCTGTTCCTACATGGTTCTGATCCTGATTCCAAATCTGTTCCCACATAGTTCTGATTCTGATCCCAAAGCACTCAGGTTTCCTGAATCCTGTACAAACCACAGAGGGAGATTCCTCAGTTTAACTTGTAAGGAGATCTAATTAATTTTGAAGTCGTAAATAATTTTGAGCATTGAAAGCCTGATTGTTTTAGGTCATTAGCAGGGGTGGAGCATCAGCAATAAGCAGGTGATTTTAATTCAAGCTTCAGGCAGCTGACATTAAATTTTGTATTATCTTCCAGTGATAATTAAGAGGGGTCAACAGCCTTTGACTAAACACTGCAAGTTTCTGAAGACTGTTGAACTGTGATCCTCAGTTTACATAATGTGTTTTCTGTATCATGATGAGATTTTAACAAAAAAATCAGAAGTATCTGTCAAATGTACCTTGTGCCTTGAAAGTATGTGATACCTCATAGGAAAAGGGGAAAAAAAAAAAAAAGAAAATGGAAACCCAAACTCTTTGTGCTCAATTTGAATTGCCAGTTGTTTATGTTGGGCAGTGGCATGACCATAAAATGCATTTTTCAAGATATCCATTTCAAGTTTTGTAAAGATATCTATGGTTTTTTAAGAGAGTGAAACTCTTGCCATAAGCACAATGAAGTGTATCATATATCTGCTGTGATGGAAGGAAGATTGACTTGCTGCCACACTGTTGTTTAAATAGCTGCCAAAACCCATGTCTGATGAATGCATTGCTATAAATGATCTCCACTTTTCACATCCTTCTACAAAGACCTTGTTAGACAAAGAGCTTATCTCCAACACTGCAAGGATTCAGCAATATCTTAGTCATGTATTGTACTGAATCATAGAAAACACTCCAATTCACTATATATTTAGCTTTTACAAAATAAAAGACTAAGAAAATTCCACAGTAGGTAAAATAATATGCAGTTTTGATATGAAAAGGTAACTTTGATTTAAAAAAAAAAAGGTAAAACTTGGCATATATTCCAACTATCTATTTATACTGTTCGGTGCAGAAGGAAAGTTCACAAGCAGAACAATCACTGTTGTTTTTAAATCTGGGCCGATAAAAATTAAAAAGCTTTTTGTTAATAACTGAATATTCTGAGAACAATTTTAACAAAATCACCTGAAGCCCTTTCCTTCCAGTACCTGAAGGGATTTACATGAAAGCTGAAGAGGGATTTTCCACAAGGGCATGTGGTGACAGGACAAGGGGGAATGGCCTTAAACTGAAGGAGGTTTAATTAGATATTGGGAAGAAATCCTTCCCTGTGAGGGTGGGGAGGGCCCTGGCACAGGGTGCCCAGAGAAGCTGTGTCTGCCCCTGGATCCCTGGCAGTGTCCAAGGCCAGGTTGGACTGGGCTTGGAGCAACCTGCGACAGTGGAAGGTGTCTCTGCCCATGGCAGGGATTTGGTAGTAAATGATCTTTAAGATCCCTTCCAACCCAAACCATTCTGTGATTCTCTGATTATTTGCAGGCAGCCATTCAGATTGTGGAGGAGAATTTACTGTAGAAATTTGCAATAGTCCTGGCACAAGCAGGTGCTTAACAGTGCAAAACTGTAAAAGACAAGAGAAAATGGCCTCAGGTTACACCAGGGGACGTTTAGATTGGGTATTACAAAAAAGATTTCTTTCCTGAAAGGGATGTCAAACCCTGGAATGGGCAGCCCAGGACAGCGGTGGAATCACCATCCATGGAGGGATTTAAGCCATGTAGGTGTGGTGCTTAGGGACATGGTTTAGTGGTGCCCTTGGAAGGGTTGGGTTAAAGGTTGGACTACACAATCTTAGAGGTTTTTTTCTAGCCTAAATCATTTATGATTCTATGAAGTTGATAACTGAAGAGATTTCATCTATTCATAGCTTCACTCAAAATTCCCTGTCCTGGAACAAGGGAAAGATGCACACACATTAAACAAGCTATGGATTCCTGCGCAGAAGGTGTTGCAAACCCTGAGCAGCTACAGAGCCAGTAAAGCAGTTATTAAGGTACCATTTCAAAAGCAGTCCGGAGTGAGTCAGGCAGCCTTGTCTATTTCCGTGAGGTTTAAGAGGTAAAGGGGGAGAATTAAACAAAGGACATTTTTGCTTATCAGCTTTGTGTCCTTGGTCTGCTTTACTGCCATTATCTTGGCTGCATCTGCCACGTCTGTCAAGTGTGGAAGAGAACATTTGTCTCCCACCTCTTCTCCTTTGATCCATGCCTTCAAGTTGTAAACTTTCATCCTGATTTTCTTGTGAAAGGGAGCTATTTATCTTCATGAAATTTTCTCCTCTTATATGACTGGCAAGGATTATCCTATACTTTCTGCATCTGGTGTTCAGAAGTGACCTTTCGTGGCACTGAGGTGCATTCTGATGCTGATCCCTTTGGAATACCTTGACATGCTGCCTGTCTTCCAAGTGCAGCATATGCAGCACTGCTCCAGGGGGATGTAGGGGAATGGGAATTGCACAGGCCTCAGCTCACACATCTTCCTGACATCTTAGACTCCTAAAACCTTGTAGTGCATGAGCCAATGTGAGGGAAAGGTGAATATTGTGGGATTCAGATGTAGATTGTTGAGAAAAGAGATGTGCCTTTTTCAATGCAGTCACCCTTTGGGATGGATTCCTTCCCTTAAAATCATTATCCAGGACTAATAATTTAGAATCATAGAAAGGCTTGGGTTGGAAGGGACCTTAAAGACCATCCAGTTCCACCCCCCTGCCCAGGGACACCTTCCACTATCCCAGGCTGCTCCAAGCCCTGTCCAGCCTGGCCTGGAACACTTCCAAGGATGGGGCATCCACAGCTTCTCTGGGCAACCTGTTCCAAAAGGGACATATAATAATATATAAAATAACATAATGTATGTCTTAACCAATTTATATCTGCTGTGTAATTTATAGCACATATATTTTCCTGCAGTGATCTAAAATGTAAATGTGAATGACAATCTGGGCCCTAGTTCCATGATTTTTAACTAAGTAATTAAGAAAGTTGCTTCAGTTAATGCTCAATCACCTAATGACTGTTAAAACTTTTAGAGACTGTGAACACTTACCTCTTCCACTAATTAAACAGAACATATTCTTGAACAGGCCTTCAGAAAAACAGAACGTTCGAGTGCCTAAATTTGGAAACCAAATAGGACTGATATGTTCTCAGTTATGTCTCAACTCACCTCCTAATTGATAATGAATAAGTAAAAATAAATGTATTCACTAATCTGTTAAGATGCTTTCCTGACAGATATGACTGACAACATGATCTTGTTCCTGTCCTTCTTTAGCAAAACTTGCCACTGTCCTGATTACTTGCTTAGTTCATTATGTTATGGCTAAATTAACCTGAAAATTGTCTAGTACGAGCAAGTCCAAGCAGAGATTTGAATCCTGTGAAATACTTGAAAATGCTAATGCAGTGCTAATATTAAAAGTGGGGTGCTGTGAAACTTAGTGAATTACTTAATGTTTATAAATTATTTTGGAATACTCAAATGGGGATTGCATTGCTGAAATGGTAGTAATGGAGTTCTGTGCAGTTGTGCTATTTGTAGATATCAGTGCTCTCAAAACAATGTGATAAACCTAAGAGAGGAAATTCTGGTTTTTAAAGAACTGATGCCTTATCAGGCCTCCTAGACACAGAGACTAGACAGAGTAAAGGAACAAAAGTTGGTATTTATTTGAAGGGCCTTCAAGGTACACCCTGGGGAGCCAGAGGCTATTGCCAAGATGGACCCCAAGATGGACACCAGGTCACAAGTTTTCCACACTTTTATAAGTTTGGTTCATTTGCATATCAGGGTCAATTCTCCAATTAAAGCCCCAGTTTAATGATGTCATTCCCCTTAGCTACCCTCCCTTCAGAGACTCCTTGGTTTACACCCCTTGGGCTCAGGATGGTCCAGGTGTCCTTGAAGAGCAGTCCGGAGAGGCTTTGTTGTGTCTAACAGGCATGAGAGAGCAGAAAGTAACAGGCTACAAGAAGCTTCAAAGTTGCACACTAAGCAGTACAGAGTTTAAAAAATATAAAAGTTAAAACCTAAGGCATCAGGACTCTGAGTGAGATTACTGTTGTCAACTATGTAGCATTGAGAGTCATAAACATCCACAGAATCTGGTATTCAAGGAGAAGGAGCCTTGTTGCAGAGGCCACTGTTGTGCTCGAACACAGATCCCGCTTCTGGAGGATGGGTCACCTGTGTAACACCAGTGAACCCCACCGTGGTGCACACACTGAGACATCCCCCACTCATGCTCCCATTTCAGCTTTGTGGGGCTCTTCCCTCTGCTCTGCCCTCATGCCAGACACGGCTGTGTGCCCATGCTCAGCACACAGGTCATACCCTGTGCTTTGGGCAGAAGTGCAGCCAAGTGGATCATCAGCTCAGGTCTGTGCTGTGGATGATCCAGTGTAGCACTACAGCTTTAGTAAGACATCATTATGGGCATAAAAAGTACCTTTTTAAAACTGTGGGTGATTTAGCTCAATGCGGTGGGCCACAAATTATAAGATGACTGGCTTTATGAGCTAATCAGGATTAATATAATATCATCTATGAGCTTTGTGAGATTCCTCACATTTTTGATAAGTATAAAACTGTGTCCATCTTTTCAAACTACCAATTTGAGCACGGGCTGATTTCTTTTACAGCACTTATTATGTGGGAAGAAAGACTCCATTCCATATATCGTAGCACAATATACATGTCGTTGTTCACATTACCCTGAAACAGTGGCTGGGAGCACTGAGCTGCAAAATGTGTATTGTTAATCATTGGGTCATTAACCTTAACAATGTCAATGCATTCCCCTATCAGATCCAAGTAAATGACTGCCCGAGGTAATAGTTAAGAGAACATTTCACACAGATGAACATATTAATGCTTTATTTGGTTCTAAATGCAGTGTGAAGGATTTAGGTAGGAGCTAATGTATGTGAGGAGGAATAAGAAGGATGAAATACAATTGAAAAAAAGAAAGTTTAGCTTCCCAAAAGAAGGAGAGTAGTCCTCAGTTCTGTGCAGCTGAGAAGCGCATCTCTCTTTAGTTGCAGCCATTCAGGTAAAAAATTGTGCTGTTTTGGAGAGGACTTAAAGTTCTGAGGTTTCATGAGAACCTTTTCTAAAGTCTAATACCCGATTTCTGTATCCAATGTGAGTTCTGTGATCTGGTGTTTTCACAGCAAAAGGCAGATGATGAGATTTGCTTTATTTGGTTACAGCTGTTGGGCTTCTGCCTGCACTGTGCTCTCCCTACGTCGGGCAGAGCAGGTCTTAAACATCCCTCTGAAGTGAGAAGATGCCACTGCTATCCACCAAAATCTATTGCACATATCCAGTACAGCTGATCACAAGGCGTAAAACCTGTGTTCACTGGTCTCTTTGGATCAGAGGAGAGCCTGGGAAGACGTCACCCAGCAGCAGACTTCTGCCAGTGACTTATTTTCCAGGCTGCTCTTTGTAGACCTCTGTCCAAGGCACATCCCTCAGCCCCAGGCTCAAACTGCGTGGCAGCCTAGAGTAAATCTGGTGCTGCTCCTGGATGCCATCATTTCCAGGGACCTGAAGGAAGTCTATAGTAACTTCCTCTGGGTCATTTCCACGCGAGCATCTGTCACCTTGTGAGGCCGCTCAGAGAGCCAGCGGCACAAAATAGCCTCTTGCCACTGCCTGAGAAATCCATGTAATCAGCAGCCCTTTCCCAGGATGCACCCAGGAAAAAGGCTGTAATAATGGAAATTGGATGATTGGTTCTGGTGGTCTGCAAATGGCCTGGAGGTTGTATAGAAAAATATGCGGATTGAAGGACTTTTAAAACACCCGAACCAGGCTTTTTCACTGCAGTTCCTTTCCAAGCCTCTGGGGTTTTCACACTTCCCTTGTAAGATGAAATACACAAAATGATACATTTCAAAGTCGGTTCCTGTTAAGCTGTTAGATAGCCCGACGACTTACTCCTGTAAACACACAGTATGGACTCACATTTCCTGCAGAAACCAGTCCATTAATGCTGCCTCACTTGGCAATGAGCAAGAAGATGGTACTCTATAAATATCTCACAAGTGTTATCAAAAACCAGATATAGCAATTAATTAGGGACTCAGGAGTGTGGTATTGCTTGGTGGGTGTTAAGAGGATGGGGCCACTGATTTTTCCAGGCTTGATTTCATTCTCTTACTTTCAGTTGTGCTCCCCTGAAGGACCTAAAATTTTACTCTCTTAATATCCTTTGCAGACTGTTATCATGTTCTCTTAGTCAGCACTTAGGAAAATTACACTGTGTGAAATGGCTGCTGAAGTTGAAAAGTGGAACATATTGTTACACAAAGGAGTTTTTGTTGTTAATATTATGGAAAAGTTCACCTGCTTTGTTTATATCATCAGATATAAATCAGCAGTAATTCCTAGTGAATAAACACCGGTAATTCTGCAGTAGTTGGGCCTCTGTGGTTACATGGGCTTGGAAGGAAAAATTTGGTAGCATGTTAATACTAAGGAAGCTTTTTAATGTTCTGTTCCTTTTTGGGATTAAGGATTTGGATGCTGATGAGGGGGAGTGAGCTTTTGTCATCATTTTTAATGAGACATTTATAATCTCTCTTGATTGTATTTAGGGTTTTTTATTGTTGCTATTTTTTTTTATTTCACTCATTCAAGCAGTCACTCTGTGAAAGCTTTTTTTAAGTACTCCAAATCTATTCTGGTAATGAAGAAATGAATGTCAAGCAAAGCAATTTTTTCTAAATTTACAACTCATTCCCTTAGACAAGATCAAAACTGACATAAAGAAAATATCCTTTAGCGTAAAAAAAAAAAAGACCAAACTGCAACTCCCCAGTTACATCCACTGGGATACAGTAAGGTGGCATTCTTATCCATTACCATTTGTCTCACCTAATCCCAGTCATTGCATGTCACATTTGCTTATCTGAAGAAGAAAAAGTCATAATATTTTATAGGAATGAAGGTTCTGCAGCTGTTGCTAGGTCCATCAAGATTCAACTACTATTTCTGTGTGTGTTTGTAGCCTCCCATCCCACTCCCTCTCTCTCTCTCTCTCTCTCCAGGTAATTGGAACTTGGCCCAGTAAAGCTAAAAAAAATGAAGAGGAACTATGAGAGTAAGATGCAAGCCAGGAGTCTGAAAGGAAAGAGCTACTGCAGCGCAGCCAGCTGGGGATGGAACTGGCATCATAGTCTTAATATTTATGTGTACCACTGACATAAATGTGTGTGGGACAAATCCTGCCTTCTCTTCTTTTTCAGCATGGCTTTGATATTTCACTTTCATTCCCCTGTCCAGAAGAATTCTAACCCTTATCAACCCTTTGGCATCCTGCAGCCAGTGTAACCTGGCTTTTAGAGGAGACTTGAAAAACCATGAGGTTATGCAAGGCAAATCTTTGCCCCACTAGACTCATTTTCCTCTCTTTTTGCAAGGAGGTACTCAAAGTGCCTATAAATTCCATTCTGGAATATATAATGCTCTAGAAGTGCAGTAATAACCAGGACTGACTGTTCTGGGATGAGAGTGGCTTGGTCTGGGAGTACTTTGTTTTCTTTCCATGCTGCTGTTTATCTATCCCACAGTGGAAAGAAAGAAGCTGTTGCAGTAGATTTAAACCTGCAGTCCTACCTAGCCTTATGGATAAATCGTTAAGGCCTTGTTCCAAACCCAGCTTTGCTGCTGAAATCATCTGTCTGCATGCATGGCAAGCCTGGCTCCTAAAGATGATCTCAGATGTGCTCCTTGTGGAGTAGAGATGTGCTTGAGAAGCATAATAAATTGGGTTGTGACTGGCAAACAAATACATGATACTGAGTAGAATCAGCAGCTGTAGCCATGCCTGTACCATGATAAGGAAAAGGATCAGAGATAGCAAAGATAAAGATTATGGGTTGATGTTCAGATAGAGTAGAATCTGAGTCCTGTTGGTGTTATTTTAAGGGATGCTGAGATAAACCATTCCAGTTACTGTCATTGTTGAAATGTGTGCTTTTGCTTGAATTTGTCAAGCTTAAGGTTTAGATTGTATATTAGGAAGAAATTCCTCCCTGTGAGGGTGGGTAGGCCCTGGCACAGGCTGTCCAGAGCAGCTGTGGCTGCCCCTGGATCCCTGGCAGTGTCCAAGGCCGGGTTGGACGGGGCTTGGAGTAACCTGGGATAGTGGGAGGTGTCCCATGGGTGGGGGGAGTGGAATGGATGTTCTTTAAGGTCCCTTCCAACCCAAACCATTCTATGATTCTGATAGAAGTATAAAATACATTTCATTTATGTGCTGGTTAAGCCATTAAAATATGTACATCTAAATTGTGAAATTTTTCCTGAGCATTTACATAACCTCCACACACTTACAACTGTCCCTCTTCACTGATGATACTTTGTGCTTATTTTTCTTGTAAGCAAACAATTGTGATTAAACCGTTTTTATTTCTCTGTATGAATATTTATATAATGATCTACGAATGACACTGCAATACTTAGCTGATTATCTGGTGTGCTTTTGATTGGTTCCAACTGCTTGAGAATATCTGGGCTGACAAATTCCTACTCCAGATAGTTTTTTTGTTCAGTTCCTTAGCCTTTTATGTATATGGTTCAGTCTTCTTTCTAAGGCAGTACAGAAAGCAGGATAATAATCTGGTAAATCAATAAATACTATCGCAGTGTTTCTATACTTAGCAAAATACCTAAATTCTAGGCCACACAACTTGGGTGAAAGTATCCATGCCGGGGTTTTTTCCCAAATATTCCTTCATCCTGTAGTTACTTTACTCTTTCAACAATGCTCCAAAAATACAGGCATTTCAGTTTCTTTTGCTTAAGTTAGCACATTTCTCATTGAAGGTCCTCAAGGGAAGTGGAAACTCTGAAATTCGAAATGCGATTTATACTCGCCTTGTAAAATGCCAAGGAAACTGCTTTAAGACTGTAATAACCCTTGCTGCTCATTCCATGAACATGCCTGTAGAAAATGTTTATTTAATCAACAAATTATAGCTTCACACAAAGCAAGAAGTGTGGAAATACTGGCAGAGGAGGAGGAAAGGTCTCTCATAATTTTTATGTTTAATCATGAATTTGAGACTTTATTATTCCTGCATAAATGAATGGATTATGTTGCACTTCCCATTCATTTTCTCTCCTGATTTACATCTACATACATGTCCATTCAAAATCTGTGAGAACTCACTCATGCTGACATGAATGCATCTTAACAAAACTGTTGATAATTTATTTAATTTTTTGCTTGTCAAATATGCTGTTTGAGAGGGAGCTCAAACAGAGAGCTAGTACTTTTAGAGGAAACCCTGCAGCTTTCACACTGGTTTCTCCCAACATTTTTAGCCCATGGATACTGATCACGGGATGCCTGATACAGTCTAAGTGTTCCCTGCCAAATGTTGAAGCAATGAAGTTAGAAATAGGAATATTGGAATGAAAAGGACCAGAAATAGATTTCTACAAGTCAGCTTAAACATCCATTTGCAGTAGGGCAATATTACATTTTTCAAAGGCGTATATTAACTGATTAGATCACCTGCAAATGGAGTGTTAATTAATAATATCCATAATAAAGTGCAATACAATTACATTTGCAGGAAAAGCTGACAGATCTATGTCATTCAGGCATTAATCCTAAAGATAATGGACCGAATTCTGCTCTGTGTGGATTTTTTCCCAGCTTATATATGGAGTAATTCCAGGGGCACGGGCTGGCTGTACCTTCCTGTGGCTGAATATTGAATTTGTCCCATTATCCTTTAATGAAAAGGTTTTTGAAAATGCCTTTCAGTGAGGCACACTTGGGCTCTTGCCATCTGTTTGGCTGATAATAATTCAAAAGGCAAAATACTTGATCTCATGGAATGAGAGGAATGCCATGGAGGGGAAGACAGCAGCTCACAATCAGTTTTATATTCCTCTAATCCTAAACTCAAGTAATACTTATTTCACACTATTACTATTATTATCTAATTCATGTCACCTACAGGAAATCTGCAGGTAAAAATTTTGCACCAAGAGTAGATGTAATTTCAAGGAGGAAAGGCAAAAAAAAAAAAATCTATGGATTACACTGAGATTCTGATTGCAAACCAACCCACTTCCCTATTCAGGGATATACTCAGGGAATGATCTGGTTCTTGTGCAAAAGGAATTTCGAGATGTACACCATAGCTGTAGTGAGGTCAGAGTCCATCTGACTCCTGTGGCATGCGGGGTGTCGCCTTGATTGACAAAATGGGAACACAACTAGACAAATTTTGGATGGAAAATATTATTTACCGCAGCAGGAGATTTTTATTAGGATTGTAAAGGACTTGTGCACTCCATAACTGGTATAGCAACAGATCCGCTGCAAGAAGAGGATCCTGTTTTAAAGCCCATGTCTGCCTTCCAGAAGAACACAGAACCAGATTTTCTAACTTTCACTGTGTTTGGCATTTAGGCTACAGGGCTGTGAGGAAAGGGGAGGTGGAATAAATCAATAAGTGCAGTTATTTTCCCCAAAGAAATGTTTTTGAACACAGAATAAATATATACCCTGCCTCAGCCTGGGAAAGAATCCTGCAGCAGTGTTGTGAGGGCACGAAAGGGCAGAGGAACAATGGGGCCAAGCGTGAGGAGGCAAGTGATAAAGTGACCAAGGGAGCAATGTCTGGTGGTCATAACTGTACAGCTTCCCCCAGTCAATAGAAAATATTGATTTTGTGTACTCTGGGGGCTGCTGATGGCAGAAACACTCCAGCACAAGTCAGCACTGCAGAGTGGAACTTCTTGTTCATCAAGCATTTATTTATTCCAATACTATTCCAGGTGTACAGCCAACAGCACTAGTAATTAGTAGTTTCCTGCATTTTAAATTTTTGTTGCAACCAAAGTTAGGTGATTCTAATAAGACTCAAAGGTTCCAACTTTGTCTCTTACCCTCCTGCTCTCTGCTGAGCTATGGTCACAGTGAATTTTCTATGTACCTCTTCTCCAGCAAAAGAAGGCATGAAATATCTCACATGATGTGTGGAACTATTCAATGGGTAAAAAATTATGGGTTAGTATCCTAAAAAAAACCACCAAAAGAATGCACTCATCACTCTGCCTAATTAATATTTGTTCTAAACTGTTTTTTCTTATAGAATCACAGAACCGTTTAGGTTGGAAAAGCCCTCTGAGATCATCAAGCGCAACCACTCACGCAGCACTGCCAAGCCACCACTCAGCCATGTCCCTAAGCACCACGTCAACGTGGTTTTTGAACTCTTCCAGGGATGCTGACTCCACCACTCCCTTGAGCAGTCCATGACAGTGTTTGACCAGCCTTTTCATGAAGAATTTTTTCCTAATGTCCAATCTTATGACAAAGCAGTTTCACTACTTGCAGTGTGTGCCTTGAGCACACGAAGTATTTCTCGGCAGGACAATCATTTATGAGATGTGTATTCCAGATGTTCATATCCATAAAGGTGTGAGAGTACAGAATGGGATAATTTGCTTTGTTCTGCAGGGGGCTTTGCAGCTCCAAGATCTCCTTGGTGAACTTCTGGAATTATTCTTGTAATTTCCATATCTATACCATTTGTTTAGGAATTCTCTTTCTTCAGTGTATGTTACCCCTGCTTCTTGTCTCATTTGAGTTCTGTGGAGGACGTGGGCAATGTAAAGTATAGAAGAAATGTGATATTGTCTATTTTATGATGAGTTTTTTAATTGAAGCAGGTAGGCTGGAAGTGCCCTGAAGCAGGTCTAGATAAACTCAACAAATTGAGTACATTGTGTTTATGTCTGTATTGGACAGGCACTTTTTAATCCTTTTTGATGTCTTAAGAGTTTTATATGTTCTTCCCTCATTTTTCCTCTAGAAGGAAGGATTTTTTTCCACGTCAAAAAGAAAAACAAAATATAAAAATAAAAATTCCTGTTTCCTATGGAACAGATAAACAAACTGAATAAGTACATAAATGCTCTGGCAATAATAACTGGCAGGTAGCAAGGTGATTGCCCAAGGTATTTGCAGGAATCCTGTGTGACCAGCCAGCAATTGTGTCTGGTCCGGCTTCAGCTTCCTGGAATCTGCAACTGCTTTGGGTTTGTTTAACTTGCAGAAGGAAACAGACATTTTCCCTCACATGAAAGGAATTGCAATCTTTTGTTACTTGGCAAACATATCCCACAGATCTGAATGTGAGTCTGGTTTTGAAGTGCTTTTTGATCCACACATCTTTAAAAAGCTTCCCCAGTGCTTTTGCTTGAGTACCTATCTATTTATTTATTGTCTCGAGCAAATAACCCAGACCTTTCTGATATATGTCCCCCAGCATCACAAAGGAATTCCACGACAGTTCCCACCACTGCCTGGGTGATTTTTGACGACAGTTCTCAGCTTGTTTTAGTCCATTTCTGTTTTTCTTCTTCCAGTTGCCCTTTTTGTCATACCCTGCTGACCACATCACAGGTTCCCATGATGATTCTGAGCGGTGCAGCTCTCCGAGTAGAGATTGCTGGACTGAAACTCAAGAGCACAGCGTGCTTTGCAGCGAGGCTTTCTCCTTGCCAGCCCCTCCAGAGGATAGATGCCAGGATTTGTGCTGAAATTTTATATCAGGCTTTATATTCAAACAGCTGTGGAGCTGTAAGGACTGATGCTGTGGTTTCATAAATCATAGAAAGGAATAAAAGAATATCCAGCAAGTGACTTGGTCTACTCATCATCAACTGCATTCATCATTCCATGTGATAGTTATTTCATTCCTTGAGGAAGCTAAGATTTAAATATTAAAAGTCACAGGTCTGAGGCAGTTGGGATTTAAATATCTAAGGTCACAGGTCTTCCACCAAAAAAACTGGTAATTTTCGTTACAGGCTCACTATACCAATGTTTATATGAATATTAATCTTAATTGCATCACACAAGCCTTGGCTGTAGCCTTAAGAGCTCTGATGAAAGATCAGTGCATAGGAAGGAGCGGTGCAAGGGA
Source organism: Lycocorax pyrrhopterus obiensis (assembly GCA_014706295.1). NCBI lineage: Eukaryota > Metazoa > Chordata > Aves > Passeriformes > Paradisaeidae > Lycocorax > Lycocorax pyrrhopterus. The sequence continues at coordinate 4,368,091 of JACSVZ010000006.1, read as the reverse complement.
GAAAAAGGATGGTGTTTGTAGCCTTTAGGTCAACAAGGAGTAGTTGGTGAGTTATCCCAGCAGAAAGACACAAATTTAAACTGACATTGAGAAAGCTGTGTTCAAAAAAAAAAGCTTTCCCTGTAGCCAGTAAAAAACTGGAGCAATAGGTAATCTGAGACAAGGCAGGTTTAAAAAAAAATGTTTTGAAACTGATAATAGAAGTTCTTCACAAATGTTTAGAGTGACTTTTTCAGCAGTGGGTGTGAAGACTAGAAGTGTTGATAGGAAAAGCAGGTGATCCATAATAGTGCAAAGTTGAAGGCTGATATGTTGTAGAACTCACAAGTCTAACAGGAACAGGGTAAATGATTTTTTAAAGCCTGGCACTTTCAAAAAGAGCCTGAAAGCTTCTTCGGGTATGCAAAGGATCAAGCCACACATCCTGGAGGGAAGGATTGCAATCAAAACAAGGTGCCAAAACCAACAACTCTGAGCAGTGATGCCTGCATGGATTGAGATCCCAGGCAGGTGGGGTGGTTGATTAGCATCAAGGTGAAGAAGCAGCCACACTTCGTGTGTATTTATTTTTACCTCTCACTGATGATATAGTAGTCAGATACCAGCAAAATTTGCCAAAGTCTGACACAGGAATGACAACCTGATGAATAGAAAATGCATGAGTTTTTAAAATCCTATGTTTTTCCCTTATTTAAAAATATGTGCTTCTTCACAAGGCACTGTCATGTTTCCGAGTCTAGCTAGTTTTGAAGGATTTAAGATTCAAAGCTCCCAATTTTTTACAGATTCTATGTATGACGAGATTTTGTAATGGATAGGTGGTGTGGGGTCAAAAAGACAACCATCTAAGCCACAAAACACTGCATGAACCAGGATAATTAATTTATAAAGAAACTGTTATGTTTGATTACATTTAGCAGGGGTAAAAATAGGCTCAATCCACAGTGTCATAAAAATGTGGACTTTCCTGAAGCAGCACAGACTGTGATGCACTGGGAAGAAATGGAATGTTGAGGAAACACTGAAGCAACAGCTTGGTAATCTTTAGGGTTTGTGAACTGCTCAAGCAACTCCCATAGATCTGCTAACTGAATAGGGCAATTAATGAAACTACTGGATTATAAATTAATACAATGAATGTAGAGAACATTGAGGTGTCCTTCTGGATTTCATCTAGAAAACCTTGAATTCAAAAAGATTTACAGAACCCAGACTTCTGAGTAAGAGCTTCAGGCCTCTTGCTCACCTTTCCTCAATCACCATCCAAAATGCTGATTGCAGAAGGTTGAATTCCTATACTGAGGAAAAAAAAATTACATAGAGTTAAAAGACTGTGTGGAAGCACAGAGGAGCAAAAAGATTGATTAGATCACCTTCATTTTGGCACAAGATATATCTGCATATGTAACTTCAGAAGAGTTAGTTACTGATATGCTTTTTCCACATGGGCATTTTTAAAATTAAAAACAAGCTAAAAAACTCCCAACACTTGATAAGCAGAACTATTTACGGGGAGCACATGATTACCATCTTTTATTTATGTGTGCAAGATAGGATGATTTGAAAGAAATAATATTCTATTACTCAGAGAGATATTGATAAACAAATGACTTAAAGGAGAGCAGAACTTAGTAATATCTGAAAGGAGTTGCTTTTCCATAGGCACAACAAGAAATCATTTCAGATTTAGAAATTATGTATAAGTTTTCTCCACTGTTTAACTTTCTTACCTGATTAAAAACCATAAACTTCTTGGCTGTGATAAATAGTCTCCTACATCCATCACAACCATTTGGGGAAAAACTGTTCTTCAGCATTTTAAGGATTTTTAGCAGCTTTCAGGGTTTTGTTTATAAATTTTATTTCCCCTCATGGACATACCCCATTAATCAACTACACATTCTAATTTTGGGTCAGAAGTGGTCCCAATAATTTTTCTTTAATAAAAGGTAATTCTTTCAATGCTCTTTCCATACTAGATCTGAACAATGAGCTGTGCACATGAAAGGAACTTCAGCTTCTTGTACTGAGAGAATTTCTTTGGGACCGTAGGCTTTGAAAGTGCTTTGGGAACTGCAATTTGGGTTTTTGTTTCTTTGTTTTTGTTTTTTTTTCCTTAGAATTGTTTTCACAAGCAATTACTGGCTATATAATCTTACCACAACTGACACCTACTATGGTATGTATACTGATAAATTGGTTCACTCCCTGTTTACCTGAAGGGTTCTAGATTCTACATTACTGGACTATAAACACATCATTTAACTCCCAGGGTCTAGCATGTAGGAAGCCAGTTAGTCTCCTTGATAGAAAACTCAGGAACAGGACAAATGAGAGGTGTATTCAAAAGAAAAAAACAAAAAGGAGAAAAGGAAAATTATTTAAAAGTCAATAGGATACAAAGAAAACAGACCTATCAATGTACCTAGTCTGGCTTTCTATTAGCCAGGTTTTAGCTTGGTGTCACCATTTAGGGCAAGGAAGAGAAGAATGATTTGATTTAAGAATGAGAGATCTTCACACCCACCTGAATCCTATCACTGGCACCGTTTGGTCAGTGGGATTCTGTGTGGGCTCAGGGTGGTTGGGTCGTGGTGAACATGAAAACCCATCAGGAAAGAACACATGGGGTTAAGCAGCCTCAGTCCCCAAAACCTCAGCGGGGACTGCTGACCATGCAAACAGCATCTCCTCTACTGGAGTTAATATTTTATGTGAGAAATGTGGCCCTACTGTGCCCTTTGAAGGACTCTGACAGGACTGATTTCAGGAGGGCCAAGATTTCAGTCCTGTTTGAGGTGGAGGTTTAAACCCGCTGCGACGACCGGTGAGTGCCTCTCACTGTGACAGCACCACTGTGTTCTCTGCTGTGTGGGGACAGAGGATGGGGCTGTCACCTCTGTGCTCTGCTGTTCAGAATAACAAGGCTCACCCTGATCACTCCCTGCTCCAGCTGTGGTTGTAGTTATAAGAAAGGAAGCAGCAACTCTTTCAATATTCCGTGTTGTAGAAAGGGAAGGTTTTATGAGAGGTGGGAGTAGGACACAAGCCTCATGATTCACCAGCCAGACTAGCTGAGGTAAGATATTTTATTTAAAAGACCAAGTCATTTTACTCCTCACTCTGAGAAAGGGACGCTGTGCACAGGCAGCATTCTTGGTGAGTAATAATTAAATCCTTTTCTTCCTGGGATAGTTGCTTCTTGGGGAACAGCTCCTGTGAAGGTGATACCTCCTGGTGGCTCCTGCGCCACTCCTGCTGCCCATCCCACTCTCATCTTGCCCACTGCCAGACTGCTTTGGCAAGAAACAGGGACAGATCTCGACTTGCCCCAACTTCTGTGGGAGCCAAGGGTTGGTTCGGGATGCTTCCAGCACCTCATTTTTAGATCTTATTGCATTTTTACTGCTATCCTTCAGTCTCCATGGCAACCCTCCCTGCAGCACACCCTCCTATGCATTGCCTGTGCACAACATCCAGCTTTTACACACCTTGTTTGATTTTGGGGGTTTTCTCCTCTGTTTATATTTTATTGTGTTTTCCTATGGAAATAGTTCCTTTAATACAGACAATGAGCCCACTGTGCTACCAGATGAACACTTGGGTGGCCCTTTCTGGGTCAAAATCACGCACTAATAATCAAACATGGTTTTCCTGCACTGTTTCCTGAGGTTAGTCTATAAATTCATGTTGGTAGTGCTAATGGCACAGCACTGGTGTTTGCACTGCTGAATCTACATACAAACCAAGGACAATCAGGATGTATGCAGTCATGCATGATCCTTTTGGAGCCATTGTGCAATATTTATGGGTTTTTATGCTTCATCTGTTCTGAATTACACGTCTCGTTTGATGCCTTGAAGTGGCTACCTAGAAACAGAGGCTACACAAGATTAAGAGAATAAAGAGGGCATTTATTTGAAGGGCCTTCAAAGGTACGCCTCGGGAGTCAAAATCCTCTGAGGGGCTCCACCCAAGATGGACACCAGGTCACGGGTTCTTCACACTTTTATGTTTGGTCCATTTGCATATCAGGGTTAATTCTCCAGTTACCATCTCAGGCAATGAAGTAATCACCCCAAGTTTGCCCCTCCCCTGTTCAAAGGCTTTAGTTTATGTATTTTGGGGCCTGGGACAATCAAGGTGTCCTTGAAGCGCAGACCTAGAGAGGTTTGTTATGTCCAACCAGCACGAGAGAACAGCAGCTAATAGGCTATATGAAGTTACAGAGTTACATACTAAGCAGTACAGGATCTGAAAGATATAAAAGTTAAAACCTAAGGCATCACGTTCAGCTGGAGCCCCACTGAAAGCTTTGTGCAGAGGGTAGGGCTATTACTGAGCAATTTATTCAGGACAGCATGAATTTTGCAATATTGTTCCCAACTTTAGATCCTTATGAACAATATCTGCACGAATACAGTTCTGCCAGTCCCCCTGATGCACTGTCAAAGATTTAAAAAATATCATAGGGCAGCCTGAAGCAACCAACATCTGCTTTTGGACATGTCATATTAGCAGTGACATTGCCCACAGGAAATCACTTCTTTTCTTCTGGTGGGATTTTATCTCTCTGCTTCCTAAAAAGTGTTTTTGAAAATCAGAAAAGGGAAAGAAGAGCAAAGAAAAAAAAAGAGAAGTAGAAAGAAAAGAAGATAAAAAATCCCCTAACAACAACAACAACAACAATAACAACAACAACATAGAAACAAAATAAAAATAATAAATTAAATCAAAAATAAATTAAAAAGGAAGGGAAGGTGCGGGAAGGTGCGGGAAGGGAAGGTGAGGGAAGGGAAGGTGCGGGAAGGTGCGGGAAGGGAAAAACGAAAAGAAAAAGAAAAAAAAAACAAAAAGAAGAAATTAAATGGGAAAGGGAAGGTGCGGGAAGGTGCAGGAAAGGAAAGGAAAGGAAAGGAAAGGAAAGGAAAGGAAAGGAAAGGAAAGGAAAGGAAAGGAAAGGAAAGGAAAGGAAAGGAAAGGAAAGGAAAGGAAAGGAAAGGAAAGGAAAGGAAAGGAAAGGAAAGGAAAGGAAAGGAAAGGAAAGGAAAGGAAAGGAAAGGAAAGGAAAGGAAAGGAAAGGAAAGGAAAGGAAAAAGAAAAGAAAAGATAAAAAAGCCAATTCACAAATAGCTCATGGAGAGTCCTTGGAAAACAAATAAAAACTTACTTTGCTGTTACCACACAGCTTCCAACAGCACATTTAAAGGAACTCAATCAAATCGTGCAGACCAGGCATTTAACCCAGCCTGACCTTCCTGAAACCAGTCCATGTTTTGCCTCCTCTGGTCTCTTGGTCCTGTCTGAGTGTTGAGAATATTGTTTCCAGGAACACTTAAAGGGCCTGGCCCCACAAGTGGACAATGGCATCCAAGAGCTCAAAAGAACTGGAAGAACTGGACATTTCCAAGCTCACTTTGTTCGTGATGTTCAATAGAGCACTTGGTCCGTCCCATGTGGGGCTGGCTGTGGCACTTAGTGCCATGGTTTACTTGACGTGGTGGTGTTCACTCAGAGGATGAGCTTGATCTTGGAGGTCCTGATGATCTTGTAGGTCCTGATGATCTTGTAGGTCTTTTCCAACCTTAAGGATTCCATGATTTCATGATTCCTTGTGGCGCTCCAGTGGAAAAATTAGTGTCGATTGGTTTGCATCACAAAGATCCTGTGAGGATAAAACTCACAGAAACTCATGAAGCATCCAGCTCATTGAGTCATCAGTAGAACAGCTTGGAAATAATGTTTTACATTACAAAGTGACGTTATAATTTATTAAAATTTTAAAATCTTGTAGGGGTTTTTTTGGTGAAATTTCCCGAGAGGAAAGTTCCTTACAGATAATTCAAAGTGAATGGTGAAAGTAGCACAAGTCTTCTCACGAGAGTGCTTCTGTGGAGAGAGGAAGCTGGAAATCTGAGAGCTCTGCAGCTGAAGACAGGCTGGAACAAATGTCTCCTGTTCTTGGACTCATAATCCAGTCTCTAAATGATAACTGACATGTGCTTATGTTAAAAAAACCCAACAACTAAATTAATTAGTTTTGTCTAAAAGAGTGTCTTAGAGCTTACATATGACAGGACATTTTACAGACATGGGTTCCCACCTGATCCTGTAACTCAGGGTTATAGATAAAATTCACTCTTCCACAAAGGAACCTAATTGTCCCAAGGTGCAGGACAATAAACCTAAATAATTAGGCATTTGCCAAATAAGTAAATAAAACAACGGTGTAGGAAAATGCTTTTGCTTTAATGGAGAACATGAAATGAACCTGGGAAAGAAAAGAAATAGAATGTTCCTCCAGTGATCAGGAGGCTATGATATTTTGCAGTAAGGCCATTCTCAGGAATTCAGGGTACTTTTTCTGAGAAATGAAACAACTTCTCCTCTTAAAAAAGAAAATTCACTTCTACTTTTTTGATTCTGTCCTTAAATATAAAAGATCCTTGTACAAATTAACTATTAGTGAAAATGGTATAGGAAAAAGAAAGTTGTACATACAGAAGGATAAACCAGAAGACAGATAAAGTAGAATAATTAATAGAAATATGCCTAACAATTCTTCCTCTTGCTTGTTTTCCTGAAAAGTCATTGCCTGCCTTATCAGTCAGGTAGCATAAATGTCCACTGCGAAGTCCCCTGACACAAAATATATTTGATTTTGTGATTGGAATTACTTTTGCACTGAGCCAACCAGCTTTCTATGAAATGAAAGCTGAGTGCAGTTCTCAGGAAGAGCATTCGGGAGCTCTGCTGTGCTGACAAAAAAATTACATTATTGTCCTAAAAGGTCTTGAATCCTCAGCTTGGCAGACTGGGGCGCAGATCTCACATTATTCCTTGTATTTGACTGGAAAAAGAACTAAAACTCTGCTTCAGCAAAAAACGGTTGAGGGCAAAAGTCAAATGTGATATGGGCAATGTAGTGAATGGACTACACTGCCATAAACACTTTGAACAGCTACAAGGTGTGGCTGCTCTTCCCCCATATTTAAATTCTCATAATGAGAAAATGCTCTTCTTTTTCACTCCTTCAGGAGTTTCCTGTGAAGAATCAAGGAGTATTATTTTGGCATGAGTGGGTTACAGCTGCAAAAGCAAAGTGAACACCTAAAGCTCTGGGAGGAAATTTGTGATTTTTTACTTTCTTCTTACAAGGAGAACAACTTTCCTCTTACATGAATAACCTTTGTATAAGAGATTTGTCTGCAATCTAAGGGTCATCAAATTCATTGTCACCTTGTGCTTCATATCAAGTTAATGCCTTGCACTGCTTTCACCAACACAGCAGACTAAATATTTTCTAAGAAAAAAAAAGAAAAGAAAGAAAAGAAATGGAAAGAAATGCCTTCAAACAGAACCTTAGAAATCAAAGCACTCATCAATCCACACACAATTTTTCCTGAGGAGAAATAATAGAAATGAGCTGCAAATGATGTGTTTGATTCATGTTGCTAATTCTTCAGTATTAATCCATGGATTTATCTAGACGAACACTACTGTAGAGAGCAAAAAAAAAAAAAAATGGAAAAGAGTGGTGAAAAATGTTACTCACCCCTTACAATGCTCTCTCCTACTGAATGACTTACTACAACCTTTAAGGCTTCTGCTCTGACCACAGAACAAAGAGAGGCTTTCTAGGTGCATGGTTCAAAGCACAGGCAGCAGATTTTTGCTTTGAACTGCCCTGTAAAAGAGCCTGTATCAATGGGCAGGAGCAAAGGGAGCTGGTCCCTGAACATGACTCTCTGAGTTGGATATCATTGGATAACAGAGATGCCCCAGTGACAGCATGAAGTAAAGCTTCCACACTGATGAATGGCACAAAGTACTCCCAAGATGAGTGGCTGAAGTATTAAATTACAACACTGCTGGATATCTGCCCTGTGTGGCACCATATATTTATTCTTTTGTTTCAAGTCAGATAGTGTAGTTATTGCAGATGAGTGAGAAGGCTTTGAGTTTAAGTGCCAGAGGCTAAAGAGATTTTGCCTCAGGATAAAATACAGGAATTATTTAAGAACTGAAAAGTATTGTAAATTTAATAACAATAATGAATAAATTAAACCAGCCTAATTAAAAAATGATGAAATGATAGGTTCTGTAAGAAAAGCCTGACTGTGGAAAGTGTTCTGCTCATATGGAAACATTTAACTTTTCCCATCCCAGTGCCTGCCTTAGAGACGATATCTGTATCATTTTTTTTTAATTGTGCTAACACAGTGTCTTCATTCTGCATCTTCTTCTCTCGTTAAATGTCACAGTTACCCAGTTCAGTTGGAATTATGTACATGTTATGCCCCACTGCTTCACCTTTCTCCTCATGGCAGTCAGCTGGGAGGAGCACAGAGAAATTGTCTGAGCAGCCAGGGACTGGGGTGGGAAAGATAAAGCCCTGATGGAGTTAAACGTGGCCAGGGACATCAAGAGCAACATGAAAAGCTTTAAGGTCTCATCCAACCCAAAACACCCTGTGATTCTATGAACTTCAATCACAAGCAAGGAGTAACAAACCTGCCAGGATTGTCTTCTGTTACCCAGGATGTTTCTCCCTGCATAGCCACAGATGCCATTCCAGGAGTTGACTCCTGTTGTTTCATGTAACTATTTCTCTGTTAGCCATAATTATCTGCTCCAAAATCTGTTTCTGACTTCATCCCTTCTGGATGCTCTTTTCCTGTGTCTTGCTGAGACTCAGAACTTCACTCTGTGTTTGGTTCATTACTCAGAATCCATTACTACACTGGCAATAAGTGTGGAATGATGTATTGTTGATCACACAGCCTAATAAAATCCAGCTGTTTGGTAGCTGAAATCCAGAGTGAACTGTGGTTCTTTCTATACCAGTGGATTTGACTTCTCCTAGAATTGCATCTTACATTATCTTACAATTGATTTGCCTTCTATCATGTATTTCTCATGTATCTGCCATTTACTTATATTCTGCCATCGCATTTACTACATATTTTTTATTAAATTAGAGTTATTAAATTAATAAAGCTGTCATCCCTGAAAATGCCCACAGGCCATCTGAGAATCATCTGGGTTTGGTGCTCCTGTGATATTCTAGTGCACACCCAGCAGTTGCTAGGCCAGACTCTTCCTGCTTTCCTGTACATGGCCCCATGTTAGAAGCAGAATCCTCTTGTATTTACATGCAAACAGATTTTACTTATCCATAATTGCAACTTAAGTGGCTCATTTCAGACTCAACCGAGAAACTATTTAAAAATGCAAAGCAGAAATGTGGTATTTTAACATGTTAAATGAAATAATAGGATCACAGAATCATAGAATGGCCTAGGTTGGAGGAGACCTCAAAGATCATCCAGTCCCACCCCCTGCCATGGGCAGGGACACCTTAAACCAGATCAGGTTGCTCCAAGCCCCATCCAGCCCCTGAACACTTCCAGAAATGGGGCAACCACAACTTCTCTGGGCAGCCTGCTCTGTCTTACTGCAGTCAAGGTTTTAAAACTCCAGCACTCAAGTGGCTGAACAAGTGTAAAACTTATGGACTTTTTCTTTGTTCATTTTTTTTTTGTGTGCTGACATGTTAAATGTGTTTTAATCTCATTCTAGAATTTCCAGCCACTGGAAAAAAAATCCATATTCACATAGACTTATATATGTATGTATTTAACATTCTTCTGCAAATCCACAGTGAGAAAGAAGATGCCGAACTGAGGAAATGATCTTTCAGTTGTTTCAGGGACAAGAGACCCTCTTCCACACAAGTCTCTGCTCCTCATGCAGATGAGCCTGTGCCCTCTCCAGCACGATCCTACTTTCCTCCAGGGCTCTCATCTGCAGCTCTCCACGAGATGAACACACACAAATGGACAAGACCCTTCCAGGGACGGGTAAGAATTACTCTTACCATGAGATAATGTCCCCCATGGTGATTACAGCTCTGTCTTTTAGGAACAAGCTGGATGCACCTGCTGGCAAAAGTGTGCATAGACTCATAAAGGTTTATATCACTCGTGGTTAATTCACTGCTGCAATACCTCCTGCTTCAAATTAAAAGTAAACATTTCATGCTAAGGAGCAGCATATTCTTAACCTGACGGTTTTGCTTATGTACCAAGTATATTCTGCTCCTCGGGGCTGTTTTTTTTAATGTTATTATTTGTTATTAGCTTCTTAGGTGGCATTTTTAAAAGTCATATGTTAACATATGTGCTGCTAAATAATTCCTTCTATGCACAGACTATATAATTATATAAGTAATGTGATGTATAGTACTTAGTGCAAGCATTTACTTCTCCATCTGCTGTTCTTTCTACCTTTAATGGAAAAAATCCTACAAAAAGTATAATGTTTTAATTCTTTTAACCCCTTTTTGTATTTAATCCCATTAAAATGCATTTTTACTGGAAAAAATAAGGAGATTAATATTTTGCTACAATAACTCCCTAATGTCATATTCCCTAACAAAATTCTTAGTCCATTATTTCTCTGAAAAAATCACAGTCTTCCAGTCTATAAGTGTACTACCCAACTGGGACATGGTTTTTTGGCTGGATTTCTTCCTTTTCTTTCTTTCACTTCTTACAGGCAGAGAGGTGGAAGGCTGACAAGGAGCCAACTATAAATCATTCATTTTCAAAATGATGTTTTGACCAGCCTCTGGAACTGAGGAAATGATCATTGCAGCCTGTGGATGTGGCCTAAATTACGCCACAGGCTATGGTTCCCTAAGTGACCATACAACACCTGCAAACTGCACATTCCTGCCATTATTTTCTTATTACTCTGATAATCCAATCTTTTCCAGTATTCTCATCTGGAAGGTGGTAGCCTGAAAGGCAGAAAGGGCAGAAGATAAGATCACAATTTTGCACTTTGATTTTACTGGAACGAAGTTCTGTGTTTTCGCCAGTCCTGTTAATAAAGCCACAGAAATTCTGAGTAATTTCTACCATATCCACAACAGGATGTTTCACTGGGGTTTTCTCCAAGTCCATTCAGTAGATATTATTCTAGCACAACTGGAGTAACATGTCATGGGAGCTTCCTTCTTCTCCTTCCCTTGGCATAAGTTCCTCCGGGACAGGATTGCCTTAAGCACCAGCAGCCAGCCAGGGATGCCGTAAGGAAAGCAGTGACTTGTGTTGTCATTGACCTTTGGAAAACTGTGCCACTGGAAAAGCAGTACCAAAGCCTACAGCAGCAAAAATGAGACTACACAAGGAGCTATAAAAAACTTAGTCAGCTGGATCTTATCACATCCATGCAGAAGAGATAAGCACAGTCTGGGGCACTGAAGCACCTCTGACAGCAAGGTACAAGACAAGGGACACTGAATCCCACTGATGACTGAGGCTAGTCCACACAAACCCTCTGTTGGTTTGTTTTCTGGTTTTTTTTTCATTAGATATTAACCCCCATTTTTCCAGGCAGTGACACTGGCTGTGCAGGAATGCCTGCACGAGCCTGTTAAAGATATGTGAACCAGCTTTATTTAGAAAGTAGAAGCCATGTTTTCTGCCACCACTTCTGGACAGTAGGGAGTATTTCTTCACCAAAAGGGTGGTCAAGCATTGGAACAGGCTGCCCTGGGCAGTGGTGGAGTCGCCATCCCTGGAGGGATTTAAAGGACATGCAGATGTGCCACATAGGGGCATGGTTTAATGGTGGCCTTGGCAGTGCTGAGTTAATGACTGGACTTGATCTCAAGGGTCTTTTCTAACCTAAATGATTGTAGGATTCTGTGTTTTCTCCACTTTGGACCTCAGGTCCCCACCACCTCAACAAGAGAGACTTAACATGAGACATGCATCCGTCCGCCTGCTGACATCCCCCTCCCTCTTGGTGCCTGGAGAAGGCTTAGGACAGGAGATCCATGAGATGTACAGTTCTGCACATGGAGAATGACAGAAACTGCAGCCCTGCCAGTCCTGGCACAAGTGCAGCAAGGCTAAGGAAAGCTTTTGAGGTGTCTAGAAACTTGCATTGGGAACTGAAGTTCTTTGGGGGCATGATATTGTCCCTAGAAATCCTCCCTAGAATTGCCTGCAGTGTTTTCAGAGTTGAGTAAATCCAAATTAGACTTTTGTATGAACCCAACTGGATTTGTAGAACCCATTGAAATAACTGACCCAACCAGTGCAAGGGTCAAAATTTTAGAGATGTGGTCAGAGAGAGATTACATTTGATGTTTCTTTAGGTAGGGCAACCATCAGTTCAAAGGCCACAGCTCTGTCCATTGGGTTGGGATCATGGACCGTGTGTTTCCCTGGTGCCCAGGGTCAGTCAGCGCGTCCCAGAGTCTGTCAGTCAGTGCCAGGGTCAGCCAGTGCATCCCAGAGTCTGTCAGTCAGTGCCAGGACCACCCTTGGCGCTGGGGACAGAGGGGCTCAGGGCTCCCAGGGCTGTCAGGTGCCCAGAGAGGCTTTGGGGATGTGCCGGGTGCCCAGGCTTTTATGGGACACTGTTGCATGGCAAGGATGGGGCCTCGGGAGGCTCTGCTCGGGTGTCTCTTGTCCTTCCATGGGGCACAACCCAGCCAGGGGATGGCCATCAGGGTGCCTTGGGCTGCCCACTTTGTCAGGAGACCCCTTGAGAGCTCCCTCCTGCTGGGTGGCTTTGTACTTGAACGGTGATGCCCTGATCCCACTGAGAGGGGGTGGGGATGGGGTCTGGGGTTTGTCAGCCGGGTGATGCAGCTCTGGTGGCTGTGACATCACAGAGAACAGGTCACAGTGGGAGCCATCCCTAAGGACAACACCAGGCAGCCCCACTGCAGCTGGACTTGGGTGATCCGAGTGTGCACATGCACGGAGCAGGCTGGGGTGGATGGGGGACTGGACAGATGCCCAGGGGGGTTTCTAACCCTGAGTGAGGGCTGAGCCCTTCAGAGCAGGGCAAGGTTCTGCCCTTGGGGCTGGGGACAGTGGGACTTGGGGCTCTCCGTGGTGGCTTTTGGGCCTGTCCCTGCTTTGCCAAGAGACCCCCTGGGACCTCCTGCGGTGGGTTTGGACTTGGTGTGGTGATGCCGAGAACCCACTGAGCAGGGGGTAGGGTTGAAGTCTGGGGCTTGTCAGCCGGGTGATGCGGCTCTGGTGGCTGTGACATCACAGAGAACAGGTGACAGTGGGAGCCATCCCCAGGGACAGAACCAGGCAGGCCCCCTGCAGCTGGACTTGGGCAATTGGTGAGTGCACATGCACAGGGAAGGCTGGGATGGAACAGGACAGATGCGCAGGGGGGTTTCTGGCTCTGAGTGAGGGCTGAGCCCCTCAGGGCAGGGCACAGTGCCACTCTCTGGGCTGGGGGCAGAAGGGCTCACGGCTCCCACTGGTGCCAGCGAGGCTTTGGGCACGTGCTCGGTGCCTCTGGCTCCATGGAATGCTCCAGCAGGGCAGGGATGGGGCGTCAGGAGGCTCTGCTCAGGTGTCTTTGCCCTTTCATGGGGCACAGCCCAGCCAGGGCATGGCCGTCAGAGTGGCTTGGGCAGGATGGGCCCTGTGCTGCCTCCAGCCAGGGACTGCAGCCCCTTCAAGCCTGTTCACCCAGACCTGCTGGGTAAACCTTTCCCCCATCTCCTCCAGGCCATGGCTGTGGCAATCACACTCCTCGTGGCTGTGCTGGTCGTCCTGTTCAAGAAGACACAAGATCCGCAGGCTGATATGGCCATGGTCCAGCGAATGCAGCAGCGTGAGGAGTTTCTGCGCCAGGAAATGATGCAGATGCTGCAGGAGATTGAGTGGATCAGGTCCCTGCAAGAAGCCCCAGTCCTCTCTGGGTGGCAGCTCTGTCTCTTTTGGGCTGCTGCAGCAGTCATGCTCATTGAGGTCTGCTGGCTGGCCTGGCAAATGAAGTTTGCCCCTTGCAGCTGCCGTGTGCAGGACAGCTCTGGCAGCGAGGAAGAAAATGACTGTGAGGACAAAGAGTTCAATAGACAATGCCAGAGGGTCAGGTTGTTTTCTGTGCCCAACCTATCGCCCATGCAGGGACTGTCTGACGTGCAGGGATGTGAAGAAGATGATGCACGATGTCCTCCGTGTCTCCCGAGTGCTTTCCAAGAACACTTTCATGCCGGAGATGCACCCGGCGACCAGGAAGAACAGCATCCATGAATCCTGGAGTATCTTTGAGGACCGAATCTTGTACCAGCTGCTTGTGTTCCTGCAGCCACCCTCCAGGCACTCTTTCAGGCTGGAGCCGTACAGTGGGACATGTCTGCCAGAGAGGTGCTCCAGCATCTGTGTGGTGCTGGAGTGCACGTGCTTGAGGAAAATGGGGGATATTCCGTGTTTTGTCCACCCCTCCAAGACCAATGAGACGACAGCCCAGCACTCACCCCTGCTAAAGACCCTCTGCACAGGCTCCTACTTAGACATGGAGGAAATCGCCTGCTGGGTGCAGAACCTGGTGCAGACAGCCTGGGAGCGTTTGCCTCAGTGGCAGCACTGGCAGCTCACGGTGCTGCCCAGCTCCCACTCCTGCCGAGTGCTGCTGACCGGCCCCTCCGACCTGCAGCTCTGCGCTGTGCTGGTGTTTGCCATGGAGCAGGGCAGCCCAGGCACCTTCCTGATCCTTCAGTAGAGAGTGGCCAGCGTTCCCAGGTGCTGCTTTGGGCTGGGGCTGCGTGGGGAGTTGGGAGTAGACACAGACGGACAGCTGACTTCAACTGCCCAAAGGGATCTGCTGGACAATAGAACATTGAGCTCAGAATATTAAAAAGGGAGAGAGGAGGAGGAGGACTGGGACATGTTTGGAGTTAAGGCATTTATCTTTGCAAGTCACCATTACAGGTGATGGAGCCCATCTTCCCTGGAGGTGGGTGAACACCTGCCAGCCTACGAGGAGATAAATGCCGTAACTCCGAATGTCCCCTCAGAATCACAGAGTCAGTCAGGTTGGAAAAGACCTCTGACATCATCGAGTCCATCCTATGACCCAATACCACCATGGCACTAAGTGCCATGTCCAGTCTTTCCTTAACCCTTCCAGGGAGAGTGTTAAGTACCTCAGCCTTTTCCTCACCTTTGGTGACTGTGTCTTCCCCCGGGTCCAGTAAAGAATGGAGGTTTCCCTTTTTCCAGAGGTGGTTCCCCTGGTGGGCTCACCAGCTGTGCCAGAAGTGAAGTTCTCATCCACACACTCCAGGACCCTCCCAGACTGCCCCTGCTGTGTTGTTTCCAGCATGTACCCGTCAGGTCCCTTCTCCTTCCTTCTTTTCCCCTCTTTATGTACTGATCCTGATGGAATATGGTATGGAATAGCCCTTTGGGGGTACCTTTGGGGTACCCTAACCCTAACCTTGGGGTCAGCTGTCCTGTCTGTGTCTACTCCCCACTACCCAAGTACTCTGTTGTGGTTCCAGCCCCAGCCAGAAATTAAGCACCACGCAGCCACTCTCTCAACCCCCTTCTCTTCCCCCCACCCTGGTGGAAAGGGGAGGAGAATCAAAAGTAAAACTTGTAGGTTTAGAGGAGTTTAAAAATTAATGTCTTAGAGCAGCTTAATAACTGAAAACAAAGTAAAATACTCCAATAGTGGTAAATAATAATAGTAATGATAATACAACTGAGAAGAAAAAAAACCCAAACAAACATGTGATGCACAATACAAGTGCTCCTACCTACTGAGCAATAATTCCAGAGCCGCCTTTCTGAACCCACACCAGGCCCTGTTCCAGACAACTCTCCCAGTTTACATACTGGCCATGCCATTCTCTGGTGTGGAATATCCCTTTGGCCAGTTTGGGTCATCCGTCCTGGCTATGCTCCCTCCCAGTTTCTTTTCTGTACCTTCTCACTGACAGAGCATGAGAACCAAAAGAACAAAAGTCCTTAGGTTAAATAGGACTTTGCAAAAACAAAACCATCAGTATTTTGTCAACATTATTCTCCTTCTAAATCAAAAACACAGCACTGTACCAGCTACTGAGAAGCTAAGTCTATCCCAGCCTAAAACAGGACATGCCCCAGCCCCCTCACCAGCGTGACAGTGCGAGAAGCAGAAAAGGCCTTGATGCTGTGCAAACACTGCTGAGCAGTAAGAAAAACATCCTTGTATTATCAACACCTTTTTCAGCACAAATCCCAAACACAGCCCCACACTAGTTACTAAAGAAAATTAACTCAACCCCAGCCAAAACCAGCGCACTGAGTAACAGGTTTTGAATTATTTTCTGTGGTACAGGGGGAACAAAATTCAGGCACCAAAGCCTGCTAGCTAGTTCTCATAATAGTACAAAAGGTCATTTTTCCAAATGGCTAAACTGTACCCCCAGGCTTTCAGGATTATGTGCTGTGTCATTATTAAGAAAAATCTCATTGCATTAAGAAGCAGCCATTGCTTTTAAAAAGACAGAGGCAGTGAGGTTTTTTTTAAAAACAAACCCAAGAAAGTCTTATCACAAAAACAGCGTGAGCTGCATTTGAAAATAAAGTTTGTAGTTAAAATTGACATTTCCCTGGCTCCTGTTTCCACCAGCAGCCATCTCACTAAGGTCTGACAGGTGTTTGCAGGGTTGCCAAGCCCCTGGGTTAATTCCGTGCATGAGGAACAGTGAGATTAAATTATTTCTGTAAGTGAAGTCCTGAAAAATTAATGGAAATGGTGAACTACTCTCCCCAAATAAAAACATATGAAAGCAAACCTCAGACATTCTTCAGTACGGGGAAGTGGACAGAGAATGCCCTAAGTCTCGGTTTAGTATTAGCTGGAATATCAGAGACTTCAAACTTCACTCAAGGCAAAGTCAAAAGGGAGGACACATGCCAGCAGCCATGCACTAATTCAGCACTGAGAGCTGTGAATAAAGAGTACCTTTCAGGGCACAGAAGCAACTTAGCTCAGTAGAACTACATCTAGAAAGTCATAAATAAACAAGCTGTCACGGTTTAAGATAATAATTCACCAGATTTGTTCAAGTGCAGCAGCTGTGGGTTCTAGATGCTGAGATTTCCTGGTTGGCCGCTTGAGTTCTCTTTCCACAACCTTTTTTCCAAGTCCACAGACAAGAGACTGGCAGATTTTACTCTACATTTGCAATGGGATGGCATGCACAGAATATTGGTGCTGTTCATCCGAGAAGAATCAACTTGATCACTTGTGATGATCTGTTTATAGCCTCATTGGAGCAAAGCAATACCAGAGCAGACCCCTCAAAACATGCATAGCGCAGACATTCACTCCTCTGCGGATTGTTCCCACTGAGCTGCAGAACTGGATTTACAGTCTCAGTGTTGGGCAGAGGGAGTTTCATCTCCTGTGCATTCCTGGCTGTGCTTGCAGCGCTGAAGGCAAAGCAGAGTCATCCACAGAAGAAGCCTCCAGTCTCCTTGGCCAGTGGCAGCAGCACTCCCAGAGCTGCTTTAGGTGCTGTGTCCCGGGTGCTAACACGAAACATCCCAGCTCTGTCAAACTGAATGGATTTTTATTCTATTAGAAAAGATTTTGTATCTGCAGGGGACCTTTCAGCTGTAAATCACAGTATGTACTCAGGTCACATCCTCTGTTCCTGAGCTGTGATGTCTCCACACGCTGTGAATGTTGTTATCTCCAGGCTGACACATTCACAGCCACCTGTGAATTCTTTATGATTAAAAACAACCAGCAAAAATAGAAACTTCTACTAATCCCATCTCTGTGGGACCACAGAAAACCCCTGACCTTTGTCTGGAATCTATTGTACACCTGGCCAGAACAACTCAGATTCACCAAAGTGAGACCTTGTGTGGGCCTGGTCTGTCCCCTCAGGACAGTCAGGGTCTGCCACTGACCTCTTCAGGTGTCAGCTAAACTTCAGTCTTTGAGCTCAAGGCAGAGCTGGACATCTCATGCCCACATCCCACAGCATCACTAATACACTGTCTTATATCTTGCACGAAGTCTTTCCTTGTTCTAGGAAACCTGGCCTTAGTAATAAAGGTAACAGGCAAGTCAGTGTCTCTGCTGACTGTCGATATTTATTAGTTATTGCAGAATCCACAAGAATTGAATCTTCTACCAGCTGCTCGTGTTCCTGCAGCCACCCCCTGGGCACTCTTCCATCCTGGAGCAGGACACGTGGGGCAGCAGCCAGAGAGGTGCTCTGACATCCGTGTGGTGCTGGAGTGCTCTGTGGAGCATCTGATGGGATGAGATTTTCCTTGTGTTTTGTCCACTGCCGGGGCAATGAGCTGCCTCAGAATCAGAGCCCACTGCTCCTAGGAACCCTCTGCACAGGCTCCTGCTTACATCTGGAGCAAATCTCCACCTGGGTGCAAACCTTGCTGTTTTCAGCCTGGCTGTGTTTGCCTCGGTGGCCGCGCTGGCGTCTGATGCTGCTGCCCTGCTCCCGCTCCTGCAAGTTCCTGGAGAGCAGCCCCTCTGAGGAGCAGAGCTGCACTGAGATGGTTTTGGCAGTGCAGGAAGGCAGCACAGGCAGCTTGCTGATCCTAGGGTAGGCAGCAGCCAGCTTTCCCAGTGTGCGGTTTAACTGGGGGAGAGTTAGACTGGTAAGGGCTTAGGCTCATGTGGGGTTATATTTTCACTTTGTGCTTCCCCAAGGGCTGGTTTACTCTGGCGTAGGGTCAGGCTACTACATATACTCAATATGGAGCTACATATACTACATGGACCCAAAGTACACATTTTTATGGTTTGAGTGAACTTTTTCTCTGCAGATTGTGATTACATGCTCACGAAAATGATGCAAGAGCTTAGGAATGCCTTGTTCTGTGTATTCTGGCTGCTCAAACCCCCCACAATTTATATGAACCAGTTGATAACCCAGGTAGATATTTAATATACTTTTCATAACTGAGAGACTGCAAAGCAGCCAGTGCCTTTTGAAACCCTCAGCATGGGGACAGGAAATAGGACAGGTCCAGTTGCTATGAATCAAATGTCCCCCCAGAAGGCAGTCAGCAACATTGCCTCGAGGCAGGACACTTCCACTCTGTTCCAGCCTTTTTACCTAGCCTGAGGCAAGGCACTTCACTCCATTTCCCATATGCAAAACGCTGTAAACATGGGCTGGCTTGTGAGGACATAAGTCCTAAGCAAGCACCACAGGAGTATAAGTGAGGAGGGGACTTGGTGTATTGTTCTGAGCCCTTTGGCCTGGACTAAAGTGGCTTGACCATGCAGATCTTCCCTTAGGAGTGTTTCAAGGTCAATAGATGGAGTGCACTCTATGAAAGCTCCATACTTTAACCTATCACTTCTGCAAAAAGTGGATTCAGCCTTTTCTTTCCAATGTGAGGGTCATTTGTTTTACTGGCAAAACATCTGACACCTTTTAAACAATCTTTAACATCCAGCTAAAATACTGTCTTCTCACTTGACTACTAAATAACTGACCTGGTTAATGTTTTATTTGGTCCTTTTCAGTGCAAAAGAAAATGCAATTATTTAAAATTTGGTTGAGTGTACTCCAGGAGCAAGACAATATAGGGTATTGCCAGATAACTGATTAGGAACGGCTTCTTAAAACAGTTAATGTTTCATACATGCTTCACACTCATTTATAGTCTCATTCTCACTTTTTATATTCCTTTTTTTTTGGAAAAAAAAGGGAAAGCTAGTAATTTTCATCTATTTTAAGATAAAATAGATTCACTGGTGATGTGAAGTAATCAGTAGTCACCAAAGTAATATTTATAAAAGTAGCTATTTAATAATCCTTGCTTGCCAGTGTATTTACTGTAAAGAAATATATTTCATCTATAAAGAGCAATTAACTTGTGCAATCACTCTGTACTGTAAGACATCGATTCTCCTCAGTGCTACATTGCTATTAGACTCCAGCTGAATGTGATAACTAACCCAGGACTGACACATAACAGAGGAACAAAATGTGTTTATTTCAGAGGAATCTGAACCACTTTCAATTTCCAAACAATTAGAGAAAGGATGCCCACTTGAAAGTATTGACACCCTTACCTGTACATTTTCTTTGATTGCTTTTCATAATAATTCTCTTTGTAGTGTTTGGATTTCCCTTTTCCAGTGAAAGTTGAGATAATTTAAGCTCAGATATGCCTTGATGTGGTTGCTGTTCACAAACATATCAATCCACACAATCTTACTTATTGTAGCTAAAAAAGTCTGGCAAAAGAGATCTGTAATGAAAAACAGTGTTAAATTTTATGACTGTGAAATCCTCTCATAAAAAGTTAAAGGCCAAAAAATGTAAGGGTCAATGGATGTCATTAATTTTATGTTCATCTCCTGCCTCGTATTGGTTAATTTTAGTAGGCAGGTCTAGCAGCTACTGACCAGAAATTAACAGAATGAGTATGAAATATAAATCTTATTTACTATATAATCTTATTAAATATATATATGTATGAACTATAAACTCTCCCTCCCTTTTATATATATAAACATATACCTTTTATATAAATACATACGCATATATGCACATAAAGAAGTACCACAGTTTTTCACTTGGAAATCTCCAAATCTGTCCCTTCAGCAAGTTCAATGCCAAAAATCATGTTCGCTATTTCTTGGAAACTTTTACTCCTTCATCCAAAACCTGGCTCCTGCACGTGTGGCAAAGAAGTCTTGTGCAGCACACACAACTCAGTCATCAGATCTGCTGGAGGTCCTAATGGTGAGAGAATGAGGGCTGTTCCTAATTATTCAAAACATTTCAAATCAACCAAAACATTCTAAGAATGGACATATTTCTTTATTTCTTTATTTCTGGGACAGGCTCAGGCACATCTTTTGAAAAGGAGGCATAGAGTGGATAAGAGAAAACTCACCAGGCTTTATGGGGTACTATGCTGTAACAAGGCATGTAGGTTTCTGAATCTACCCATTTCTTCGGGCAATAAGCATACAAGAAAGGTTTGCTGAAATCTGAAATTACAAAAGAGTTAGGTCAATTAAGAGTTCAAGCTGCAGCAAACTACACAAACAATTTCATCATTTCTTGATGGTCTATCAAAGACCAATGCATCATGCCACTACTACCCTCCTGAGTGCCAGGCTGCCACATCCCCCTCAGAGGTCACAGCTTGCACTCCTTATGGTTAAATTGCCTGGCACGTGTGAGTTAAGAGTCTTTAAAAGTCATTAGTTTCTAAGCATATGCATTTTCTTGGTTCCTCCTCATTTGCTGCCCATCATTATGCAATTGATTGTCTAAAAGCCTAATCAGTTGGTTTTCAACAATTTGCAACGGCCAATCAATCATGTCTGTGAAAAGTTAGCAGTTCTGTCTGAATCTTGGTAGGGTTTGGATTTTAATAGCTTTCACACAGCAGAAGAGATGCCATTTTGGGCTGAAAATGATACAGCACAGCTGTAGTTAGACATGTTAGTCTTTAATTACGCCATGGACTCTTATATTAAACAATGAAAAGTGTGGGTCAGCTTCCTGCTGCTCTATGAGATGTCACACTTTTGACTCACAGTAAGATTAGGTAAGAGTTTACTGTGATACTGCAGTTATCTTCTGTATAAATGAATATATATGTTCCTATATATAACATATACATGCATACATCCATCTGGAGCTGGATGGGGCAGCCCCCGAGCTCTCCTGACAGAGGCTTCCCTGCCGGCCCTGCTGCCAACACCTTCCCACGGACACCAAATCAAAAAGATAACTAAGTTCTACTAATTATTGCTAACTGCCAGTGGGTGAGAGGTTCATGGGAGTTGCAGACTCAGTCTTTAAAGATTTCACTCTTATCCATACCTACAGACCTGATCCAAACACTCTTTGCAGTGCCAAGAAAGAAATCCTACTGCTCTTATACAGAAATCAGATCTAAGCAGCCATTATTCCAGATCACAAAATACATATGGTTCTCCTAAGTTGAGTTTGTGGTGAAACACAGATTTTCTTCTGAGGCCTGAGGGATAAGGGCTGTCGTTTCTAGTGCTCTAGGTTCGTACATTCTTGTTAACACAGCCATGGCTGCAAATATTTTTCTCCCATCTCCTGGAGAAAAGATGAGGGAAAATATGGCTCTGTTTTCTAAAAGATAAATCTGTAGCCTGTGCGCTCTGGAGGGGAAATCTTGCTCTGCTTGTTCATTAATCTACCAGGCATCATCACAACTGTGTGGAGTCCCAGCTAGAGTTTATTGGCTCTGCTCTGTTAACCAGTGCGGTGAGAACTGCACATGGAAATTTCCAGCTGCTGTATTCAGGAAGGACAAGTCCTCCTAAAAACTGTTGTCTGTACAGTGAGCAAAACCTAAGTCATATTTTCCTTTAAAAAACATAACTGGACTCATTGCAGCCTTCAAGTAGGATTTTTGGAGGCTCCATTCATGGTTGTGTGGAAGATAAATGGTTTCTTTGGTGCATAGGAGATGACTGGTTTCACGAAGTTTATTAAAGGATGGGGCATAAAAATTTTACTAAGGACAATTAACCTAAGTTTCTAGTGTGGAACAAAACAAATGTCATTTGGCCTGCCTTAGAACTTAGATATTGAAGCATTTGAATGGTTTATCAACACAGAAACAAACAGGAGTATGTTCCGTTGAGATTGCTTGAACTTCTTGAACACAGGATATCACTTGTAATGTATTGTCTGTGTTTCTTAGGGATGGATGTTGCAGGAGAAAAAAAAACCCCACAACTGGTTGTTATGGAGTTCCTTGGTGAGAACAACTACACAATGAAGTTTAATACTTTGACTTGTAGGACTTTAAAGCAGGCTTATCATTTTCTAGAGCTTGAACTGTTCAGGATAAAGTATCCTCCTTCAGACATCTGCTTCACAGTACATGTGATTTTTAAACTTCCAATTAATAATGTTGAATCTTCTCCAATAACAAGACTGACAGGAGTAAAAGATTTTTTTTAAGGTGTTTACAGCCCAATCATATAGAAATATCCAAAAAAGTAAAGCTAAGACAGAGAACAGTGAGAAAGGTAACCAAGTGTTACAATGGCATGCAGAGTGATTAAAAAGAAGTATAATTAGAATAAGAATAGATGTACCCTGAAAAAAGTATTTGAAGGGGAGGAAATGGAAGGAGAGAAATATACTATCATGACCAGGGAAAAGTATAAACACAGGGAGTGTTAGGAAATTATGCGCTGGGAGAAACTCCAGAATTCTTTTTCTTGGCCTTTCTTTCTTTGTCAGTCAGGGTCAGTAAATCCCACCATCAAGTTATATTATTCTTCTTTTTCTAGTCATTGGCCATGTGATGGAAAACCACCTCCTACAGCTGTCTCTCACTGAGGCAGTTGAAGTGACAGATGTTTGCTCCTATAGATCTGAGGTCTCCAGTCTGCTCAATGACCCAGATTGGAACCATTCTGATGCCACGTGATGCAGTAACACACACCAAAAACCCTTCAGATGTTTAATTATGAAAAACTCTTCCACAAGATATTCCCTAAAGCCTTAAATCCAGGTACTTGAAGTTCACTGAATGTCAAAACCGACAGCTGCCTTTGTAACCTGCTGGAGTGCTCACATTATGGGAGTCCGCCAACAAAAATTCCGTGGCATTTTTCTCACAAGACACTTGCTTCTGTTAGCTCAAAAGCTGTAAGGAAATCATTGCATGGATTGCCCACAGACAGTGAGGTTAAATGTTAAGAGACATTGAGCTGGAGCATGTCCAGAGAAGGGAATGGAGGTGGGGAAGGGTCTGGAGCACCAGGAGTGGCTGAGGGAGCTGGAGGGGCTCAGCCTGCAGAAAAGGAGTCTCAGAGGGAAACTTACCATCTTCTACAACTCCCTGAAAGGAGGGTGGAACCAGGTAGGGAGCAGTGTCTTCTGCCAAGGAACAAACAATAGCACAAGAGGAAATGGCCTCAGGTTGTACCAGGGCAGGTTTAGTTTGGGTTTTAGGAAAAGTTTGTTCTCAAAAAGGGTTGTCAGGTTCTGGAAGGGCAGTGGTGGAATTACCACACCTGGAGGTACTTACAAGGTTTAGTGGTGGCCTCGATTTTGTGCTGGGTTAAGGGTTGGACTCATTGATCAGAAAGGTCTGACCCAACTTTACCATTCTCTGATTCCTATGCTTTTTTTAAACTCATCATTGACTGTGTGGACTTACTGCTTGAACAACAATAGAAACACTATACGCTTCCCAACAGTCTTACCTTTGAAACCTTCATTCTTATTAATATCCTTTCATAATTTGTACTCTACATTTTCTTCTTTTTTTTTTCTGTGCTGTCTCTTAAGTCTCTCACAGAACATTCAGTGTAGGTAAAGAGAAATAATTGCAAGTGATTGAGTTACTGTGGACTAATGAGTAACTCTAAGACATCCGAGTGAGCTCTTTTCTAGTTTACTGAATACATTAAAAAGAAAAACTGCCCCCAAAAAATGTGTTATTATAGTGGCTTGTAAAGACAGTGTAAGCAAATATACAAAAAGGCTTGTGGTTGAGACGAACTTGGTTTATGCAGTTGTTGCTCAGTTGGTAGTAAATCCTAACCCCTCATTCCTCACATTTCAATCTATGATGACAAACAGGTTCAGGAACACAAGTTGTTCCCCTCTTTCCTAAAGTCTTCAAAATTTCATAGCTGGTGATCAAACAAATGAGCAATTAAACCGAATGTTCTGAGAAGCATTTTTTAAAAATCCATTAATTACTTGACACAGTTATAGTTTTTAAAAAATTAAAACCAGAAAAACTTTCTGCAAAGGGTATTTTTTTTAACAGATTTATGCATTTCCTTTCTCACCTGGACTTTCTATCCCTTGTGTTGTTGCCACCTGTGATCTCTCCATCTCCTTTGCTGCTGCTCCTGTAACTGCCCTGGTTCCCTGTGCTGCTGAAAAGGGAACCCAAAGCAAATGCAGAGTCCAAGTGCCTATTCAGGGAGGTCAAACAGCAGACCCCACATGAGTCTGACCCTCTCTGCCTCCAAGTCATCTTTCCTCCCTTTGGACAGTGCAACTCAGCTTGACTTCCACATCTGGCCTCTCTCTGGGTGACAAACTCATATTTATTACCTTGTTAAAGGTTAGACAAAAGGGAAACAAGGTGGAGTTACACTCTGTGCAGAAAAATAGATTTTTATATCCTATCAACTCAAAGTGCTTAATGTGGTCAATAGTGCAGATGTGACAACCTGCATCTTGCAGTTAAAAAAAGCAAAATGAAAGTGCAAGTCTTGCCGGCAGGGATTGTTCTGACTAACAAGAGATCATTCCCTACAAGTAAAGACTGGCACATGTAGTGTCTATAAAAACACACAAAAAATTACTGAGATCCTCATTACCCTTTTAATGTGATCTCAGTAGCGTGGGTGCATTTATCTCTTTTTCTCTCTTTCTCTCCTTTCCTACTCCTAATTTCCTCTTCTTGAAATCTGGGTAATTTAGGGTTGGATGGGTTAGAGTTTGCTAAGCCAATGCTTTGTGAAACGCTTTATTTGATTGAATGCTTGCTTTAAATTTTGCCAAATTCTTGATCTTCTAAGGTTTGCCAGTAAAGTTTGGTTTTTAACCTCCTGGGGACTTCTGTTGAGCTCTCCTTTCTGCCACCTCACAGCAAAGCGGTACCTTAAGCCTCTTTTAAATAAACTTGCTGGGACCAGGGCTTTACACCTCTGTTCCAGGCAAGGTTATGGAAGAGATCATCCTGAGTGCCATTACATGGCACATGCAGGACAACCAGGGGATCAAGTCCAGCCAACATGAATCCATGAAAGGCAGAAGGGTCCTGTTTGACCAACCTAATCTTCCATGAAAGAGTGGCTCTCATAGTAGATGAGGGAAAGGTTGTGGATGTTGTCTATCTAGGCTTCATTAAAGCATTTGACACCTTCTCTCACAGCATCCTCCTAGAAAAATTGGCTGCCCAATTGCGGCTTGCATGGGTGCACTCTTCGATGGGTAAATGGCTGGATGTGGACAATGGAGCTAAATCCAGTTGGTGGCTGGGCACTTGTGGTGCTTCTCAGGGCTCAGTTTTGGGGCAGGTGATGTTTAACATCTTTACTGATGATCAGACGTGGGGAAGGAGTGTACCCTCAGTAAATTATGTGGGAGTGTTGAGCTGCTCGAGGGTGGAGTCACCATCCCTGAAGGTGTTTAAAAGATGCATCTGGATCTGGCACTGGGTGATGTGGTTTAGTGGATTAGGGGTGACAGTGTCAGTAACTTGGTTGATAGTTGGACTGGGAGACCTTGAAGATCTTTTCCAACCTTCTAAATTCTGCGATTCTTTGTGCACCTATCAAAACCTTGTTTTTGTCAGCTCCCAGACACAGTGCGCTATGAGAGGCTTCTTTAAAGCGAAGAATTCCAAACAGGAAAACAGCTGAAGCAGGATCCAGGCAATTTCTGTTTTTCTTTGTGGTACCATTGAATTTAGAGCAGTTCAAGGCTTTTATACCTTGAGATAACGAATATCTTGAGATCTCTCTTTCTTGGCACTAGAAGAAACCTACATGACTAAATTATAGTAGGCTGTAAAGTTTATCCACCTAAAGTCAGAGGAATTCAAGAGGTCTCCCAAGGCAAACTGGTTATTTCAATTCATGTATTTTTTAGAGCAAATCAGTCACTTTTACTTTGTCACCCGTGAAACACTGAAGCTTTTTCAGGGTCTGCGACAGGTTAAGAATAAAATCAAGCCTGTAAAACCATACAAGGCACTACAGCTTCCTTGGGAAATGTTTAAGAGGTCAACATCTGAAAAAGTGTAATACCATCTATATTACCAAGACACCGAGTCCTAGTGTCATTAATCTGACAAATGAGTCAGCCTTCTACTACTAGTTGTTTTTCAACTTTTGTGTTTACAAAATATCCCGGAAAGACTTGACAAGAATCCAAAATATTTAACAGCAGGAAATATAAATACATGTTCTCATTGGTTTCCTTTCATTTTTTTTTTCACATTTTATGATTAGGAACTACCTAGTATTATGCTCCATCTAAAATAGCCATTGGTCTTTAAGAGTTCTTTGCACTTAATTAATTTTCTAAAAGGTGCCATTGTTGATTTGCTCTTTGTGACACAGGTATGAAATTATTTGGCTGGTGGCTGATAAGAGACCATGGAGGTGTTTCACAAAGCTTTTCTATCTGATTCAGAAAATTCTGTTTGTAGGGCTTGCCTTGAAACAAGAAAACACTTAAAATTCAAAACTCATATGCTTCTGAATGGATTTGGGAATTCATTTTGTTTTCGTCTTCGATTCTTGTTGTTAAAGCAATCCAGGAATTGAGAAACACATTAGCCAAACCCTGGGGAAATGCATGGATATGCTAAAGGCTGGAGGAAAGCTGAAGGCTGGAAAGATAATGAATTCACGAAAGTTTGTTTTCTTTAGCTCTATCTCAAAAGTTATTTGGAACCAAAAGGAAGTAACCCTTCCCATTGGTCAGCTCACAGATTAAACTGGCCAACAGACCAGTTTATTTTATGTGCAAACCTGTCATCAGCTTTCTGGAACGTGCTTTGAAACAGAGCAAAAGGGCACTCAAAACAATGGTTTAATAGTATTTTATCTGTGCTGGCTGTCACACAACTGGGAACAAAGGCAAAGTGAGGCACTGATAGTCTACATCATTTTTTCAAGACTGTTGTGCTTGTGACACCAAGAACTCAGTCATTAATTTTTAACACTGTACAGAAGTGGGAATCGTAGTAGTTGTTCAAAGGGCCTGATAATACATGTTAGATTCAGTGCTGAAAATTGGTCATGGCCCTTCTTTTCATGTGTTGGATATCACTGAAGACAGAACTAAATTAGGGAGAAAAAAACATCAAAAAAAACCCATCAAGAAACTTTAAAACCCGCTGTCTGATTATGTAAGGTACCAAACTTCAATTTCTTTGGCATTTAATGTAGTTTCCTCTTTTTAGTATATGACTTAGTTATTTGTCTCTAATGGCACTCTCCAGTCGTATTTTTCTCTGTAATCATCAATTTTTACTACAGAAGCTATACCAGAAGTTTAGATTATACTGGTACGAATCTTTTGTATGTTTTTCATCTGAAAGTGCAGCAGCATCACAGAAAACAATTAAAGCCCTGTCGTGGCCCGTTATGAAATGACCCATATTTAGGGATCAGTTATTCTGAACCAGAAGATAAATCTTTGATTTCAGGTCAGCTTGAGGCTTCCCAAAACTGTGGTGAAACAGCACCCACAGTGAAGCTTTAAAGCATTCTTTCTAACTTCCTACTCGCATGTTTAGTCTAAATATCCACACACACTGGAAAAAAGAAAAAAAAAAAGGGATTATGTCCTAAAAAGGTGTTTCCTCCATATGATTAAAAAGTGTTGGACTCTGAAATGAGGTTTGCATAATTTGATGGAGTCATATTTGAAGTAAATTAACTGACTAAGCTTTATAATGTGTGTTCTACCCAACTAGACATATGCGGTTTTGTTACTGCCTTTAATTTAATAAACCACCACCTTAAATCAATAAATATTTATAAAGATGGTATTCAGAAAACATGAAATAGGGTTGACATGAATTGAAATAGCCTTTTTTTCTTATTAAAACCACAGGATTTTATTTAATACCTACGTAAAATCTGTTAGTGGAATAAATACCTTTCTGTTTTGCAGTTCATTCAGATTTATGTGGCTCTTTTCTGGCTTGTTTCACAAAATAATCTTTTTTGCTTTGTGACTTCCCTTCCAATCCTTGTGTTACTAAGCACTATTTATTTTAAAGCTCTAAGCATTCAACAGCAAAGTAATTTGATTTGGTGAGGATAGTTTTTCCTTTAATTTCATCATCAGTTTCTGCTTGTGATAAAAATCAGCACAGCATTTCCAGGAATAAAGTTTTGCAGATATCTGGTGAAATCGTGACTCAGAGAAATCAAGGGGAAAATCATTTAAACCAGAAGAGAATTTAATGTTTTCTTCCCTGTGAGGGTGGTGAGGCCCTGGCACAGGGTGCCCCGAGAAACTGTGGCTGCCTCTGGATCCCTGGAAGTGTCCAAGGCCAGGCTGGACAGGGCTTGGAGCGACCTGGGATAGTGGAAGGTGTCCCTGCCCATGGCAGGGGGGTGGAATGAGATGATCTTTAAGATACCTTCCAACCCAAACCAGTCTGTGATTCAGTTTGCACCCACTGAATCCTGATTTCCCTTTTCCTGGTGGATTAAAGAGCAGTAGAGGAACAGGCGTGGTTCAGTTCCCTTTCCCTCACTTCACAGGCACTGTTAGGGATGGTGGGATATGTTGGAATGGATCTAGTTATGTTTCTTCTGTCAGATATTTCCCATAAGGATGTGTGAGGTCCTGTTCTAAGAGAGGCTTGTGCTGTAGGCTTCTTTTGGCCTCTATGACACAGTCAAAAGGAGCAATGCTCCAAGGCTGCAGTTTCTTTTCTTACCAAGGAATTTTTGTTGTATTTCCCCTAACCTCAGATGGCCCTGCCACCCCAGCAGTCTTCCCCAATACAAAAGATTGAGCTGTTTTACCTCCTTTCTAGAAACCTCTGTGGTGTCTTTGATTTTTTTTTTCCTTTTTAAAACCATTCTTTTAATCCTTAAACTCTTCACATATACTTCAGTCCCTCTGTCCTACTTGAAGTATTTCTGGACCTTCAGACCCTTTTTTTCAGTCAGGAAGGAAAAAATCAGTATTCCTGGCTTGTTTCAGCTGCAGAAAATGACCAGTTAAGATTTAGCGACCAGCTATTGCCACTAGTTTGACAATAACTCAGCAGAGCCATTATCTGCAGGACTTGGCACGTCCTCTCATAGATGTATCCAAGACTGCAATAGGCCCTTATTAACAGCCTCAGAAGACAGGCTAGAATTCATTAATGTGCATTCAGAACACCCAGTGCATCATGGTGGGGCATCAGTGGGAATTTTCTCCCCTGTTCTACGACACATGCTTGGGTGAATATATCCAAGATTCTCCCAAAACAACAGCCATTCTAACTCTCTTGTAAAACTTGCCCCAGCTTTACATCTGCAGTGACTTGGAGATGTAGGTCCTGTGGCCTTGTTAAAAAATATACTCTGCACTTTGCTGTGGAGGACAGAGTACAAGAGATTGAGAGAATTTGGTTTATTTTGCCTTAAGAATTGAAGACTAACAAGAGATCATATTGCTGTCCTCAACTGCCTGATGGGAGAATATGGACGTGACAGAGCCAGACTCTTCTTGGATGAGCACAGCGAAAGTACAAGGGACAACAGATATCAATTGAAATGTAGGAAATTTCAATTAAATATGAGGAAAAGCTTTTTCTCCATGAGAGGCTGTAAAAATATTTATCCTTTGAGATAAATTCTCAAAAAGCTTGATCGGACAAGTGTGTGTGCAGCATTTGGACTTGATTTCAAGGGAGTTGGAGCAGGCCACTTCACAAGTCCTTTAAAAACTAAATTATTCTATGATTTCATGATAAACTTTATGTGAATCCTATGTCATCGCTTCCTGTCCATGCCTTTGTTGGAATGTAATTATATCATTTTGAAAAAGGAAACACCTCTGTGGCTGCTGTTGTGGCGAGTGCTGAATCTACCTCACCTTTAGCGGCCCAGCACATAATGGGGTATATTTACTTCATGCTGAATATTACTTACAAATCTAAATGTAAAAGATAATCTGTTTGTATTTCCCATTAATGGGTGATTTAGTGAAAATGTATTAATCTATTAATGGCAAAGCAGCTCTATAGAATTTTGATTTCCCTCCAAGTCTGTTAAAAGACTCCTAATTTTAACTTGCTGCTCCAGCCTTCTAAAGAACCAACCAGTAAAATAATTTTTTGACCTTTTCATTCTCTTGGTTACTGTTGTGTCAAAATGCTTTGCAGAATATTTTAATCAAATACAGAAACTTGTGTTATTCCTAAGATTAATAGTTACAGTTTCCAATACTCTAAGTACCATTATGTTCACAAACATTGAAATGTTAATTACAAGAATATATTAGGTGACCTTAAATATGTATCTCACTGAATTAAAATACAGGGTTTTTTTCAGAATTATGAAGTAAGGGACAAAAAGAGTGGACAATAAAGAACAATACACAAAAATCACAAGGCAACATTTTAAAAAATTCATAGATTTTAGGCACAGAAGAGACAATATCATCCATTGCCTTGCAGCTTAGGAGACTTCAAATTTCACCTACTGACTCTGGAATAAAACCTAGAACTAGTCGTACAATTAAGACATAAATATGTTAAAATGAGACAATACTCTCTTTTCAAAGTCTATTGAAGCATTATTTCAAAACCTTACATGACAGAAAATTAACCATATCCCTGGGCAGATTCGTTCACTGGTTAATTATTTTCACATAAAATTGTAGAGGGTTGTTTTATGCATGGATGTTTGTATCTCTCCAGCAAAACAGTGAAGGGCTTGTTTGTAGGCACTTGCCCCACCACGGAAAATGAAGTAATATTGTCTCACTACCTTGTGCTGCAGAGCCCCGTCATTCAGGCTCTCACCTGGGAAGGGGGATCAAAGTTTAATATTCTCATCACGCTGAGAGTGATTTGTTCATATAGTGAAGCATATTTTACTTTAGGGCACTCACAGTCTTCCCAGTCAATGCCATTTATTAAGCCAGTGTGAGAGAACAAGGGAAAACAAATTAGGGATTAGGAACTAATCTATAGTGCCAGGATTTGAGACCTAATTCCACTGAATATGTAACCACCACGAAGGAAAGTGGAACACTGTCAGTGGGATAATTTCAGAGAAAGGCATAATCACATATTGCAAGTTAACTGGGATACACTTGTGAGTAATGAGAGATCTGCGATTGAATCTCCACAGGTGGAGAAGAAAATTGAATTTCCTTGCTCTGTTTCTTGTTTGAGTGCCTAAAACAGTGGATTATTGACTGAAAAATGGGTGATGTTCCTTCCTTACATGTGTCCAGTTGGTGCCCCCAGAATTTAAACAAGGTCTAAATTGCAAATTTCACTCAGAACTCATTGTTTTCTTTTTGCAGGTTGTGAAAGAACATAAGAGCTGTTTTTCATCTTTCTCTGTAGAAATGTGGAAACTCTCAACAAGCTGAAATTGCTGTAAATGCAAGTCTTCAGCTGAAATTTAGACCAGGTTTGATAAAGTGTATTAAAAAGTCATGTAAAGTAGATAAAACTTTGATGATAACACGGCCTGGGAATGACTCTTTGCTCTGTTATTAGTCAAGTGAGACATAGCAGATTTCAATATGACTCCAGGCTTTTTTTTCTCTCCCTGATTTAATTTTAGCTTTTGCCTCACACTTGCATGAAATTGAAATTGAATGGACTGTGCTTTCTTTGCCCACAATCTTGAAAGCGCAGATGTATTAACTGCTGCTGAATTGATGGAGATCTCAAAGCTCACATACAAATTGTGCTAATTATTTAAGAGAAACCCTGTATAAATTGAGTATATAGTTCTTTTTTATTTATGAAAAAAGGAGAACAACACCTCTGTTTTTCATTTATTTGTCTATTTTCAACATGTAGTGTATCTGTAAAACAGAGGCCTCAGCTGCACAATTTCTATTTACCAATCTCTCTTTTCTCATTAGCATGAATCTACATTAGAGGTTCAATATATATTCTTGTATTTTAAAATAAAATATGCTTCCAACAGAATTCATATGTCCTATGGGACTAGGAGAATATTTCTTTAATGGGCTGAAACAACAATAAGTAGCGAGAATAAATAACACAATCTGCTTTGCCTTACCCTTGTATAAGCTATTCCAAACTTAACAGAAGTATTCTGAACTAAGTTTCCAGCAGGGCCCTGCGCATGGAATTCATCAGCAAGAAGGATTTCAAAGCTGTAGAGAGGCAAAACAGAATATCTATGAGCTATCAAGATATGTCAGATACTGAAGTAACCCAAATTTTAACTTAAAATATATTGATGCACACACAAACACAGTTGTCACTCTCAGCATAGATTCACATACGTATATCTAAGTCCAACTGAATGGAATAATGTGGTGGCCGGTGAGCCTACAGAACAAGGGACAAAGAGAGCCCACCGGTGAGACAGTCCCTAGTACCAAAGATTCCTCCCCAAGTGTCAGGGTGAACAAAAGAGGTTTCCCTCAGGCTGCTTTGCCCTGCTATGTCAATGCACCCCAGTTCTGCTTTCCTGGTTGGTTCATTGGCCTCTCCACCTCTTTATTACCTTATATGTTCCTGCCCTAGAAGGATCTCCACTCCAAGTTTCCCCCGTTGGCCCTTGCCCCTCGCCACTCCCTCAGAGTTTCCCCATTGGCTCCCATTCCCTAGTCCCACCTTTGTACCACCCTCATGCCCTCACATCGTTGGTCTCTGATGCTCCCTCTGCTCCTGTTCTTAAACCTGGACTCTCCATTGTTCTTTGTCTTTGTCCCTGGAACCCTACATGAGCGTGGCTGCATTAAACTCCTCCCGTGGAACTCTATACGGAGACCCTTCCCGGCTCTTTGCCGTTGATCCATTCCTGGAGCTGTCCGTGCATGTGTTCGTGTACGTGTGTGAGTGTGTGATGGTCCTGCCGAGCGGCTTCGCTTTGGAGGCGCTTTTAGGAAGGTCGCGGCACCTCGTGCTCCAGCACCGACAAGCTGCAGCGGACGGTCCACGACAGAATAAGACCAATTCTCTCTCACCTTAACCACTCTGTAGAATATGCTAATGGAAATTGTAGCTCTGCTCTAGAATTCTGGAAGGTTTTTTTTCTGAAAGAGAACATTACGCTTGAGGGTTTTAGAGTACATTTTCAAGAGCCTTACCACATTTTGAAAGAGGCCAGTAATTTTTTTCTCAGTAAGGTCCTGCTGTCATCAGTAAAAGGAAAAGACAACAGGACACAGATTATTGTACAATGAAAAAACTAAAGTGTGGACTTCTCTTCATTAAAAAAAAAAAAGAAAATACATACCTTGGTTTCCATGTAATTTAAACCACTTACGGTCTTCTCCCAGTACCAAATGTAATACCAACTGCAATTATTTTTTTCCTCTGACCTTTTCACTGATATGTAGTGACATTATCATTTTGACACATCGGGGTAGGATAATTAGAAAATGAAGCATTTTTTTTATGAATAAAAACAATCTTAAATTAATTTAGCCAACGCAAGAGAGCTTTTTTCAGAACTGCAGTGACAGAGACTGACAGGGAAGTATCCTGCTGTGAGTGAAGACCCAAACATAACAGGTTTTTACGTGAAAGAAGATAGGCAATTCGTTTTGGTGCTTCTAAATTATTATACAGCCATGAGAGAAATGGGAAAAAATACACAGAGATTCGTTCTGTTGCACTGTTAGGGCTTTAAGTCTATCATATTCTCTTCCTGTTTGCAAGCCAGTGACCACATTCCTCTACACAGATGGAAGGGTTAATGTGATACATTAAAAAAAAACCAAACCACAGCATAATCAGAACTTTCCCCAAAGAGTTTGGGCAAAAGCTTCAGTGAACTTGCACCAGCATATCCACTTTGGTTAAACTTCCAGTGTGAAGGATTTCACATTATGGAGGACTGAGAGGTTCTGTCACCTTCCACAAGAAGGTTTTACCTACTGAAAAATGATACAGATGTTGAGTGAAATAGACCCGTCTACCTCCTATTGTGTCCTTGGCTTTGCTTGAGAGAGGCTTACAGCAAACAAGTACAGTGAGATAAAAGAACTTTACAATGGTTAAACCCATCTAAAGCAAGCTGATGTCAAAGCAGTGTTGACTGTCATTCCTGTGTAATTGGGAGATAATGGAACAGTTTGTGCTGGAAAGGACCTTAAAGATCATCTCATTCCACCCCCTGCCATGGGCAGGGACACCTTCCACTATCCCAGGTTGCTCCAAGCCCCGTCCAACCTGGCCTTGGACACTTCTAGGGATCCAGGGGCAGCCACAGCTGCTCTGGGCAGCCTGTGCAAGGGCCTCACCACCCTCACAAGGGAGAATTTCTCCTTAATATCCCATCTAACCCTGCCCTCTTTCAGTTTGACGCCATTTTCCCTTGTCTTATCACTAGAGTGAACAGGTATTTGCAGAGACAAAAGTGAGTACCACAGGTGGATTAATTTCCTACCTTTTCCCATCATAATTCTTAGTTCGTGACATAGTATGCAGTGATCCAGGTTATTTAGTCCAGTCAATTGGCATCTGATTTACATTTAGTAAAGTTTATTGTAAGTAATAACTTCAAACATATTTTATTTCAATATCAATATGCTCCCAATTTTTTCACAACATGCCAACCTTATGCAATTTATGTAAAAATGCTGAAATTAATATAATTCAAAATACTTTATCTGATCAATAAATTAGATTTAACTGCAACTCAAAATACTCCTGTCTGTTCTATTGATAATATTAATACTGTAGTAATGCCCCAATTAATTTCTCTACAGAGTCTCTCTCTGTAGATTCCTGCACGGAAAATAATTTCTTTGAAAAGTTAAACAGCACAAAACAACACTAGACTGTCATAATGAAGAAAGCTATGATGGTCATTAGCTGTTACACCATTTAAGATTTAAAAAAACAGTGGGTTTTTTTGATTTTTTGCTTTGTTCAAGACTTGTTGCTTGTTTCATTTTTTTTTTAAATTTTGAGATCTGTGTTTAAATATTACTGAAATTGAGTTTCTTGCTACATTAAATATCTAACAATTGTTTTATAATTTAAAATCTGTGATTTTAGTGGAAAAAAAATCATGTCCAAATAAAGGTTATTTTTCATTCCCACATTTCATTCCCTGGTGTTATTAGCTGTCACCTGTGGGTCAGACACACCCAAGCAGTGCAAACTCTCAAGTCTTTACATGTGTTTCCTGTTCATGTGCATTCCGCTTTTGTATGTGGACTCTTTATGAGAAGATGAGTTGATTTACTCAGGCAGTTGCCTTCAGCTGTGCATAGTTTTCAGCAAATCCTACTGCCTTTTATATTCTGTATTGAATTTCTCCTTATCGTGCTTTTTTGTGTCATGTAAAATATAAAAGGCAAACGTTATATTGTCTCCCTTACAATGGCGAAGCACATAGATCAATGCCACCACGTAACTCCATCCCATTGTACTTAATGATTTCCCAGTTATGTTAGTTGAGACAGAGGTTACCATTTTTTAGGTTGTGTCTAGTGATTTTAAGGCTATACGACTATGAAAATAAATATCACCCCACTGATAGATACACTATTTATATTTAGTTCAGAGACCTATGGAAAGAAAAATAAAGTTTTTAAAACTCTGGGAGAAAAATTTATCCTGTTGGACAATCATCCTGAAATGTTGAAGAGCTGAATTATTTGATCCAGTATCCCTTGCATCAATGTTGAATGGAAACCTCTTCTATTCATCTTCTCCTGGGCTTCAGAATGGGCACAGGGCTTTCAACACAAGCTGCCTCATAAATAAGGGATCCCAGTTATCACAATCCCCAGGCATGTCACACCATCTGCCTCATCTTGCTGAAACAGCCCAAACCATGGTATGTTCAAAGAACATCCACACCCCATTAAAACTTCAAATGTAAAAGTAGCCAGATTCTACTGTCCTATCGCTGTTTCATTTTTCCAAGGGGCAGTTTCATCATTCTTATGATTTGTCACAACCCTTGAAGAAGAAAACACCTGAAGACATTCGTAATGCTCATTACACCATGATCATACCACAAACTCCTCCACCTGCCTTTCTTATCTGACTGAAATGCTTGGCAGCTTTAGGCAGTATTGACTAATGCCCTAGAAATTAGCCATTTGATTCCCTTGTTTCACAGGCTCTTTGTATTATCAGGCTATTAAAAATCTCACAGGTCTCTTTTACTTTCTGCTGAGGGAGCTGGGATTGTTTATCCTGGATAAAAGGAGGCTCAGAGGAGACCTTATGGCTCTTTACAACTCCCTGAAAGGAGGTTGCAGCCAGGTGGGGAGGTGGGCAGACTTTTCTCCCAGGTAACAATAGGGCAAGAGGAAATGGCTTCAAATTGCTCCAAGAGAGTTTTAGGTGGGATATTAGGGAAAAAATTCTTCCCAGGAAGGCTTGTCAAGCGCTAGCACAGGCTCCCCAGGGAAGCATTGGAGTCGGTACCCCTGGAGGGATTTGAAAGATGTGTGGATGTGGCACCTGGGGACATGGTTTGGTGGTGGCCTTGGCGGTGCTGTGGGAATGGCTGAACCTGGTGATTTAAGAGGTCTTTTCCAAGCTCAATGATTCTGTGATTCTCTGATTCTAAGGCATCATTCAAACGTGAATCTCAAATGCAGTGATAAATCAGTGGTGGAGCAGGCCACCAGTGTGTGTGCATTGTATGAATATGAAGATTTTGGTTAAAATTTGGTCTACTTTGTGTTGGTACCTACCTTGTTTGCCAATGCTTTTCCGCAGCTGGATGCTGAAGCCCAGGAACAATCTTCCAGTTAAGATCTTACTCCACACATCCCCTGGAAGAAGGGAGAAGAAGGCAGGGCTCCTCATTCTGTGTGAACAGCTCTTAAGAAAGCCTCTCTCTTCACCAACAGTGTTTAGCAAAGTCCAAACTGGGCAGGACAGAGTTAAGGTGGGAAAGTTGCACAGAACCTAAAGGCGACATAAAGCTGCAGAAAATGGCTTGACCGAAATGCCTGAGAGATGAGGCAGAAACCGTTCAGCAAATTGGAAATTGTGAGTCATTAATGATGCATATTGTTCAATTTACAAATTAAATTAATTGTGTTAAAAGTTCATGGTTGTGAGTCAAGTAATTTTTCAGAGTATGCACATGTTTCGAACCATTAAGGAATTTCTGTGGATGGAAAGTGAGCTGCTTTTGATGATTATGTCTCTTTCTTAAGAACCCTAAATTAAATTTTTAAAATGTCAGGCAAATTACCCATGTGAGCATTTCTGAGGCACAAAATCCTTTTAAGGATGTTATTTCTTTGTCTGGTAAGACCCGCTATGCCTGAACATACACCACACTGCAGCATCTGGCCTTTTAAGCATTAAAAGCTTCTGAAACTTCTCAGAGGATAAAGTCATTATGAGATGTATTTTAAAATTAATCCAATAAATTAAGCAAGACCTTATTAAATTCAAGTTACATTTATGGGGTTTTTTTCTGTTCCATTGCTATGAAAGAAAAAGCCACTACTTTTCTTCCCTGTTCATTAACTGCTGCACTGCAATTGTTTACATGGCAAGTATGTAACTTACTCTTTTATCAGATTTATTTTTCCAGACATTAATTTGTCGGAGAGTCTATTATTATTATTTTTTAATAGCTTTTGTTTTGTGTTTTTTTTGCAGACCAGTACAAAAGGAATATATTCTTTGAACATTTTATTTTACTTACGCATTTACATTTTCTGCATGCAGAAAATAAAATACACAATAAAAGGTCTTACCTTCTTCTTCTCTCTTTTATTGAGAGAAATGTATATTCAGTGGTGATCTTATTTTGTGTTATGTTTCACTCTGTTGTCCTGGCTCCATTTAGGTGATGTGATTATTTCGGTTTAGAAGACAGATTTTCATCTGGAAGCTGAAGAAAGCTTTTTTCTCCAAGTTCATCATCTTATTTCTGCATCTGCCAGAGGAATTTGTGAAATTTCTTTCACTGGAAGTACTCAGAACAAAATTCATCTTGGAGCTGGGGAATTTTGCAGTTACATGATTGAATGGCAGACACGGGGGAGATGCAGGAAAATTTCTTTACCAAGGTACAGCACACAGTTCACCCCAGCTGGTGTTTCTTTGTAATCTCCAAGCCACAGTCTCTGTGGAAATACTCTGGTAGAGAGTTTGAAATCTGTTTCTTTTCCAATTTAATGACCAGCAGGCTGATGGTTCCTGCTCTTCCCTGGCCCCATAAGCAGGAGACTGAGTGAAGGTTTTTATAAGTGACAGGAGTAACATCAAGTTTCCATGATAAAAAAGAAGAAATACTACAAGCATCCCAGTGTGAAGAGTCCTAATTCAGAGGAGAGTCCTGGCCACAGGCATAAGGTGGAACAAGGAGGACACATTTATGATGAATTTTAAGCACAGCCAGGATGAATTGTCTTTGAAACCCACTGAAACCTTTACAAATGTGGACACTTCCATGGAGTTGGTCAAGTTTCCTGAGCCTCTAGGAAACCCTGTGGAAATGACACCCAACTTTCATGGGCTGATGGGCACTGATGGTAAGAAAAACTGTCCTGAAAGAAGTACTTTAATGCCTCTCAGTGGCTTTTCTTTTCTTTAGATACGGAATCTCTGAGGGCCCTGTGACAGTGAGCAGCACTAGCCCACGAGCCATGAGATGAAAACATCCCATCCCTCCCTCCAAAACTGGCACTTTCCTCCGTGTGCTGAGGGACTGTTATTCCAAACCGGAGATTTCTGTTTCGCAGGGGTGACTCACAGCCTAGTGGAAGGCTATAAATATTCATTCCAAAAATGCCAGAACCTGTCTGTCTCACCAGCCTGTTTCAAATTAAAGCCTACTGCTTGTATTGAAGAAGGCAGTCTGGGATGGTGGATAATGAAAGCTAAACAGGAACAGATCTGAGCAGCCGCTGCTGCTGTGACATTCTGACATGGAAACATGAAACTAAGATGCTTCGCCTTAAACACATCTTAGGAATCTTTCATGTAAAAAATCACAGTAGCATGTCCTAAAATACAGTGGTATGAGCTGTCAGTACATGAATTGAGGGCTAGGGAGCTATTTTTGATTAAGTATGACGAGCAAAAAGGACAGATACTGAGTTAATAATCGGTTCCAAGATTAAACACACCTCTTTTTCTTAGCTTCACAGTGGATGGCACATTCATATTTTATAAATTCCTACTGTCTAGATCTCAGAAGGTATGGATTTCTTTTTTTTATTGTCACCCATGTCTGTTTTGAATAACTTAAGGGGAAGACAAAACATATTCTACTTCAAAAAATGATTGATGCATTCAAAAAGCAACAGATACAGGTAGTTTTTAAATGTAACTACTTCAAAAATGGAAATAATAACTACATTGTTTAGCTAGGTGTATGTATTCTGTGAATACTATGGAAGTGTGTGACTGTTTTTCTTGTTGCTCTGGACACGCTCTCAATACCTTGTTTCCCCTGGATCAGCATGAAATTTTCAGAAATCAGGATTTGGGAGCCTACACGATTATTAAAAGTTGAACATACCTAGGCAAAGAAAAGCATCACTCTGATTCAGTGAGCAGTAATTTAAATTAAAGTGCTTAGTGACATCAGGTGCCACTCCAGAAAGAGAGGAATCCTGTCAGCTCCACTTGGAAACTTAAGATTCCCTACGAAGTCTTCAGTGGCCCAGCCAATAAGTGGGCAACAGAATTTGGCACTAGGATTTCTCTTTTATCTTTAGGAACTTCAACCAATTGCTGGGAAAAGTCCTATAAAATGTCAGCGTTGTATTTGTCAACTCCACTTAGATGGGCATAGTGTAACTTAATTGGAATTAAACTTCCGTTAGGGCAG
Source organism: Lycocorax pyrrhopterus obiensis (assembly GCA_014706295.1). Classification (NCBI taxonomy): domain Eukaryota; kingdom Metazoa; phylum Chordata; class Aves; order Passeriformes; family Paradisaeidae; genus Lycocorax; species Lycocorax pyrrhopterus. The sequence goes on along the minus strand of JACSVZ010000006.1, from coordinate 4,327,783 downwards.
CAGAGTTACGTGACAGCTTTATGAAATTTAGTAGCGGGATTCAACTTGCTGTTAAAAATGCCTGAATCCAGGAATCTCTGTGTGGGAGCAGTGTGTGGGCTGGGTGATTACTACATGCAGTGTATCCTGGTAGTACTCTCAGAGGGGGTTAGAGAGCTCTTCAGATCACCCTCAAGTAGATTCTGACATTCATTTAGTCAGAATTTCTCTTGTCAGTGGCTAAATCAAGCAGGGGTTAGAGAGCATTGTAGAAAATCAGCTTCAACCATCATGTGATATTTCCTAGAGTTCCTGAGGTGTTTTCTCAGGCTGCTGGATGGGATATGAGAAGTTGCTAATGAACACAACTTCACTGCCTTCAGGGATAAGGCTCTGTTAAAGTCCTGGAGAAGAAGAAAAATGGAATTTTTATTTTCACTATACTTCCATCCCTATGCGTGGATGTGTGGAAACAATGGTTCTCAAAGCTGACAGGATCAGAACTTAGCTCCAAAGGCTTCAGCTAAAAATCTACTTTACGCCAGGTAAACCTTGATATGATAAGATGTGAAAAAAAAGGTCCCTTCCAATCCAAACCATTCCGTGATTCTACTGCCCAGTTCCCCACTGTCCCTGCAAATTCCAGTGATAAAAACTTAACCAGAAACGCTCCTACTTCAATACTGCAAAAACCAGAGGCCCTACAAATTAATTTCCCTTGTCATTTGATCAGTGTTTCGCTTGAGGTAACACATTTCGTAGAATTTCTCTTTGAAATGCTGTTCAAAGCATCCTATCACGGAACAGTGTGAGATGCCATCCATGGTGTTTTATCTTTGCACATGATAAGGTACACTTCAGGCTGCCTCATCATATCCCTATGTGGGGTGTACTCTACAGCATTTTATCACACCATTCATTGTGTGTGTTTTGAGGTCATTTCTGTAGGCATTTTGTCCAACACAAAGCTTGGCCTTTTAACAGCAGGTAAGCTCTTCAGGGGAAATATTTCAGAGGGGAAGCTTGAACACAGGAGAAAGTACAAGAATACAGCAGAGCACAAATTAGGGAGGAACCTGAGAACACCACTAACCCCTCTGCTGCTGGCAGCATTTATTTCACACATTTGTCTACAGGAAAGATGAAGGAAAAAAATGTTCCTTGGTTGTTTTTTCAGCATAGAAGCATAGAATCATTAAGGATGGAAAAAGAACTTCAGGGTCATCAAATAGATGAGCTATATCCTGGTAGGGTCTCTTTAGGGACCATTTTGGTGACTGACAGCCAAAGTAACTTTTAGTCATCTCTCGAGGTTCCTAAAAAAAAAAATAAAAAAAGTCTTTTTCTTTGTTCCCACTGATCAGGGATTTGCTCTGCCACCATAAGAAAGGTCTAGACAGCTTTACTTTTCCTCTGCAAGTCCCAGCTGCCATCTCCCCAGAAGGCCAATTTAACACTCAGGATGCAAAGCAACTTCTCAGCCCCATTCTGCCCAGTTCCCAGCAGGAAGAAAAGCTGTAAAAGTGGCATTTCAGAATCGATAGAGGAAAATGCTCACATTTTTATTCTTTGATTTTCTTGATAATCTTTTACCTCAGAAGCACAACATCTCCAGGCAGCATCTGGAAACAGAGCTGCTGAGAACTCAGCTGAGGGAAGAACATAGTTTGACTTTTGGAAATCAATCCATAGCCCTTCATCCCTGGATACACTTCAGGCCAGCAATGCAAGCAGGTAAGCAAGCTTGGAAACCATATTCAAATCCCTTCAAACCCAAATTATTCCATGAATCTGTGATAAAGACTGAGGGAGAGAGAGTAATTTACATTAAATATTAGTACTTTTACTGAAATATGATCAGTTATGTTTTTATTAATGTTTCAAATAAGGCATGTTATACAGGTATATTTCCAAACATAGAAGTGAACTTCAACAGAGTTAAAAAAACAAAACAAAACAAAACAAAAAACTTAAAAATAATTATGAAATATTTCATGAAACACTCAGGAAAGGTCTTCTTAAATTTTGATGGAATATTACATAAATATTAAAGAAAGTATTCTAACCATAAGTTTAATAAAATATATGATTAAGATCACAAAAATGGTCCCCATGAAATTATCTTGAAAGATATAATGAATTACTGTTATATTGCATAGAATATTAATGAAATTTTATTCCTCAGACATTAAAATTTTCATGATGTTTCATAGAAATATTATCAAAATGTCAAACAAAGCATAGAGCACTAATCACAGACACACAAAAAAAAAAGATATGAAAGTCACTTTTTCATATGTAAAACATGTCCTTTAAGAGTACACTTCTTAAACTCATGTATAAATACTAAACCTGGATTTTCAAAGAGCTTTTGAAAACACTTCAAAAGAAACTTCATTGTCATGGAATAAAAAGAAAAGTTGTCCCATGGATTTAACTACTGATTAATGAATGGGGGAAAGGTAGGAAATAATTAAAACTTTTATGATGAAGGGAAGTTGCCAGCATAGGTAATATAGAAAAGATACAGAGAGTGAGCTGAGAAATGTTACTGATTATTCAAATTTAGCCAAAGGAGTAAAGAGAGACTTGGCTGTGACAGCAGCTGAAGGAGGTCATGTGTCTGAGTGACAAGAAAATAAAAAATGACATTAGATGTTGATAAATGAAGAACATTGTAGAAACATCTCAGAATCACTTGAGATAACTCTGGGAAACTATTAATAAGCAGAGGCAAGCCAAAAAGAAAAATGATGCTGGGTTATTGGGAATGAAATAGAAAATCAAAGAAGAAATACCTTAAAGCCACTGTGTAACTTCTGGGAGTGGTCACATCTTGAGTACTACCCCTGCTTACATCCAAAACTGTGAAGTAAAACTGAAAAAGGAGTAAAAAGGAAAGAAGCAAGTGGCCAAATGCAGGCAGGCATTCAGCAGCATCTGTGTGAGAGATCACAATGAGTTGCAGAATTCAAAAGGGAGCAATTGGAATTCTACAGGGAGGGATCTTACAAATACAGCATATACAGCATTTCCATTAACTGACTTACATCCATCAGGCAGGGGTTAAACTCAGCTGAAAATAAGGACAAAGTCTTTTGCAAGTTGATACTTAAGAATTTCCCTGCTCCTCGGCATCAATGACCCTCATCATTGAATCTCTTGATTATGCTCATTTTTACAGTTGTAAAACTCCTATCATCAATGGAAATTTCTGCATCAGTTCCATGGTCAAATTTGTTACTGTTTTATCTTTACCTGGAGAACAAAAGCCTAACAGATTTTAAGTATGCAACACAAGTTATAGATCCAGCATCTGGTCTTTATGGAGCGAGTTTGCAGAGCTGTAACTTCTGCTCTCCACAGCATTCACACAATGGTATAAAAAAAGAAAAAAAAAAAGGATCACCCTGCAAAAAATCTCTGCACACCACTGTTTAGGCTTCTCTGAACCTGGGAAAGGCAGAAGGAAGGGTAATTGCTCAGCTGATGCAAAACGAGGCTCAAGGCTACAATTATTTAAACAGTGATGCCTTCTGGCCATGCCTTCAGCTACTGAGCAGAGCTGCTTCCCACCCCTACAGCAAGTAAACTTGAAAAGGACTGGTACGCTGTGTACAAAAAAAGTGTCTTTTCATTCCAAATCCAGTTGCAGGTACGTATCTGATGAAAGAATGTGCTTGTTTGTAAATACTGCAAACAGCTACTCATTATGAGAAACAAATCTGGAAGTGGTGTTTCAGCCTTTCAGATTATTCTCTGATGAACTGGCTGAGTTTTGGTAGATTTTTCTGTGTGGTGAGTTTAACCATCCTTTAATCATCTTTGAGGAACTTCCATGGACTCACTCCAGTATGTCCACGTCTCTCTGGTATTGGGGAGCCCAGCATGGACACACAAATCCAGGTGCACCTCACTGGTGCTGAGTAGAGGGGAAGAATCCCCTCCCATCACCTGCTGGGAAAGCTCTGTCTGAAGTGAATGTATCAATTTTTAAAAGGGTTTTGTGTTATTTATCAGGATTCTTTTGAATGTAGAATGTATAAATGGTTCTGGTTTGTTATCTAGATGCACATCAACAGCAAAAAGCACTGTTTTCTTCAAAAGAAATCTTTTTGTCAAATGTCTGTGCTGCCAAGAAACAGCACCTAGGTCTGAAAATTTATTCTAAAGTGCTTTCTTAATTTGTTACTTCTCCTTCCCCCATTCTCTTCCCAATGAGTCTAACATATTTTTGAAAAGTGTATCTTTTCAGAAATTCAGAAGCACAATTTTCCTTCTTTGAAAGGAAAGGAAGGAAGATAAATAGCACAGCAGTATATGTGACAATGGGAACAGTATGAAATGAAACAGGAGAGTAAGAGACAACATGGTAACATTTGATTTACAAACCTGTATCAAAATGATATACAGAAACAAAAGGCTGGAAGTTTCATACTCTTCATATGCTGTCATCTGTGCTTATTTTGTGTTCTGCTACCACCTCGGGGTTCTCATGGTGAAATATGTAAATTCTTAATGTACGCAAAATTACTTGGATGATAAAGTCCATAAATTCTCTTTGCTTTTATAGTTACAATCAGTGATTCAATAGCTATTGAGAGACAAAGGGCAGGTAGTTCTATATCTCCATAAAATTTAAAGATAAAGGAAGTAAATGTGCTATCATGATCATCTAGACTGACCTGCATTGACTGAATCATTTCTCCCAGTGAGAGAATCCTGTAATGATTCCAAAGACTCAAGATTAAATGAGAAAAGATTATCTCAAAGGCCTGGATTCTATCTGAATCTGTCAAAAAGGCGTCTAGTACAAACCACACAATTATGGGCTCCTTCTTACAATCAGGGAAATTCATTCATTTGGAAACAACTGTCTAGGCTACCTGGGAAAAAATCACCCCAGAAGTATACATTTTTCTAGATAACTAAATTTCTGAAGTCTAAAATTAGGTGAAGCGCATCCCTGAAAAATGGATTTTTTAAAAACAGATTTTTAAAATTAATTTTTAGGTCTTGCCCTCTGTATGCATGGCAAGGTAATTGATTATCCCCCTCCACTGACTGAAACAGGATAATAAATTCTCAAGTGTATTGGCTCCTAAGATAAGCTGGATAGAAAGATTCTCCAGGATAATATGCTGTTTAAAACCATCCTGTGATCATTTGCTGACTCCACACTGGTGCACCCCAAAACTGATCACATCACTGGCCAGCAGACAATACCATGTCCATGTGAGGGGAAATGTTCAACGTATGAGGTTAAAAATTCAGGGAGCCAAGCAGCCCTTTAACAAATGCATGCAGCCAGCTGAGCAATAAAAGCTGCAAGTAAAGAAGCATCCACAGAACGGTTTAGGTTTCCTTCATTAAGTAGGAGAATGGAAGAGTGGAATGACAGGAAAGGGACTCCAGCAGCTGCCATCACTCTGGCACAGCCTGGTCGGGAGAAAGCTACCATATGACAAGGAAATATTTTGAATTACCATAAAATGTATATATATTTTTATATAATTTGACCAAATTCCGTGGTTCTTTTGCTAAATACGTGTTCTACTTAAGTGAGTCTTGAAGCTGAATAAATAATACGAGAGTTCTTAAATTTTAAGAGTTGTAGGGTAGTGCAGAAAGAGTTACAGGGTAATGTGAAGAGATGCCTTAAAATTAACCCCGAGCTCTGTCTGGAGGCATTTCTTCCATTTCTACTTCAGGCTGTAGTCCATGGGGTTTTTTCTATCATTGTATTTTCTTAATTCATGTAACTTAAATAGTAATGAAAATGTTGAGGAAGCCTGAAGTGAAAAGTGGGTCTGTGTACAATCAGTTCCACTGAACACCCGTGAACTGTTGAGTTTAACTGGGTTACAACTGGTGCTGTGCTTGAAGAGAGGGAGAAATGTGTGTGAGGATTGTTAATTGATTTATTTGCCGTGTATTTCCAGTGCAGTGAGACTGTTTCTAGCCATGCCCTCTGTTCCCATCTCCCACTTTCAGAGCAGCAGATTAGAGCAGTCTGGGCAGCTGAATAAAGCGTTTGGAGCAACCTGGTGTAGTGGAAGGTGTCCCTGCCCAGGGCAGGGGGCTGGGACAAGATGGTCTTTGAGGTCCCTTCCAACCCAAACCATTCTGTGATTCTGCTCCTGCCTTGGGCTGGACAGAATTTGTGTGATTCAGGTCATACAATTTCTAGGCTCCTCAGTACAAGAAAGAATTCACTCAGTTTTGCAAGCATTTTTGTATATAATCTTAGCACTAGAAGAGCTGTGTGCAAACATCAGTGCTACGCACAACGTGAGCTTTAATAATCATCACAAGCCTTGCTGATCTGAATGGAACACTAAGAAAATGCCTGCCAGAGGCTTTTAGTTCATGATCTATATCCAAACCTCCAGGCAATTGGCAAAGTCAGTAAGAAAGGACCATCCTGAGAGAATGCTGAGAGGATGCACCTTTTGTGACCACACATCACAGCTTTCAAAAGCCAAACCTATCCTGTTCCTCAGACAAAAATCCGAGAAGCAATATGATGAAATAAGAGCTATTGGATTGCAGCAGAGATGTGCAATTTGTCTCACCATTTAACTCCTTGTGTTCATAACCACGAGAGATTTCATAATGAGCTGATTGCCAATTATCCCGTGACACAGTGGGGATTTTCTGAAATAGGCAGACCCTGTGAGACATTTAGGGAGCAAACTGACATGCAGTTTGCTGTAGTTTCAGTTTCTGAAATCGTCTGAGGTCTGAGCCATTGTATGCAGAACACGCTACAGCACAGCGTCTTTCAAGTACAGGAACATTGTCAAAATCTGCCAGTTTTAAAGTGAAAAATAAAATGATCCTCTGGCAACTAAATGAAGATCTAACATAGATGGAATTTCAATACATGTGGGAGATAATACTTATTCCTGCTTTTGTTCAGAAATAAATTAAATCCTCACTTTGTCTTTGATTGTTCCTTCTGATTTGCTGCACTCTTTCCACTTTCTTTAAAATTTTAACTGCCATTCAATTCAGATTCCACCGTGTACTGAGACGAAATAGACACAGAACATGTTCTGATTATATTCTTAAGCTCAATCATCATGAGTTAAAATTATCCATTTGCAGACTTACATCCCATCTTAATCAGGAACTTGGTCTTGACAGATCTTGAACAAGCCAGTCTAGAGGCAATTGACTGTGTCTTAAACCATGTTTGTTCCTGAAAAGTCGCTTATCCAAATGAAAATCTGGCATCTCAGGGTTCATTAGAACACATCCTTTTTGAGGGGTGAAGGAAAAGCAAGGAGGGACAAAATAGGAAGGAGGCATTTTTAAATCTTAAAAGTGCAAATATTGAGTTTGAAATATTTTCATTGGGTGCAGTGCACTCTGTACCTTTGTACATGATGACTTCTTAGCTGAGCTCTGTCCTTCCTCCATATAGCAAGGCATTCCACAGACAAATAAAAATCGTGTTCACACTATTGAATAGAATGGCAAAATTCCCTTTTTTTTTTTTTGTCAGGAAGAGGAAAAAAGGTAGCTTTGCATTTGGAGATGCATATTGATAGTAGAGACAGCTTAAAGAAATTAAACTATGCTTCAGTAAACTAATTGAATCAGGTGAACATGACCCTTGTCAGAGCATCTCATGTCTTTTTCATTTCATTTACATGCCCAGCTCTGGCTTTAAGTGAACTTGTGATGGAAGCGTCTTGGCGTGCTCCTCTCTTCTCCCAAGATGCAGGACATTCATGACATTTCTTCACACTCAAAGGAATTGAATTGAACTTTATCCCAGTGGGAAGGGATTTAGGTATTACTGAAGTAATTAGCGCATAGGAGGGACTATTTGAAGAAAAAAACACATCATTTACAAAGAAAATAACAGATAGTGACATGAATTTCTAAGCTTTGTTCTGCCTATTAAAAGTTGAATGAGGCAGCCTGGCAGATGATTTTATAATGATACACATGGGATTTTTTTTGGTGGTGGTTTTATTCCTGACATACTCAGGATCTGGTTAGTCTCATTTGGTTTGAACCTTTGTACTGGGCAATCCCCAAGGTACCCCCAATCAGATAACCAGACTCACCACAGCAACATTTTATCAGTTGCCAATAACTAAGAGTTAAAAAAAATATAAAAATTACTCCTAACAGCAATGTTGTCTCTCTCTCTGATCTCCCAATTCTATCCTCTCATCCCGTATTTTGAATAAAAGGTCTTTTGAGACAGAGTTAATTAAGTATGAAAGGAAAGGATTGTATTTAATAACTCGGGGAATCTTTCTCAGTCCCACATTCCTTCTTTGGTGGTGCACAGGGCAGTGTTCAGCTTTATTTTATGGACCTTCTGAGAAATAGCAAATTTTAGTTTTAGCATGGCCATAAGGAGATTTTCCCTCTGCCCAGTCATCTACAGCATGAAAAAGCCAGATGCCAGGCAGTGGGGGAATATGCAGGGTAACTAATGTAAAAATCCTAGTTTAGTAGGATTGTAATCTCCTAAATTCTCTGTGCCAATTGTTTCTTTCAGGCCTTGACCGAAATCCCATTGTGGTCAATTTTAGTGGCCTTGACTTTAAGTATATAAGTCCTTGACTTTAAAATAATAAGAGCTTCCACTGAAAGGAATGGAGCTCCTGTCAGTCTAATGCAGAGTTTGCCTCACTCTTCAGCAGAAGCCATTTAGAAAGATTTCAGTGGAAGTCTTGCACTTAAAATACCATGAAACTGTTAAAGGGAACAAAAAAATACACCAAAAACAAACATCCAACTAAAAATCCACAGAGGACAAACACAAGGGAAGAGTGTATTTAAAACTACAGACCTAAAGGATTTTCTGTATGGGATGCAACTAAGTTATTTAGATTATAAAAGATGCTGATAATATTCCTGTGAAGTTATTTTGATATTAAAATATGACACCACAAATGTTTCTTATCAGGAAGGATTTCTAAGTAATGATATGAGGAGGTGTCTGCTACACATTTTATTTCCTGTCAAAAATGCTTTTAAAGATATGTTTTTTACACGTAATGGGTTGTGGGGGAGTGAAGAAAAACAATTCCTTTGGAAGTAAGTTTGTAAAATATTTATATCTGTTCACTTAAGTTGCAGAATCACATAGGATCACAGAATAGGTCAGGATGGAAGGGACCAGGGAGGGTCGTCTGGTCCAGCCTCCCTGCCCAAGCAGGGTCATCCTAAATCAGAGTGCTGCCCTTGTGTGAGTCAGTCTTTCACAGCCGGAGGTCTCACACTGCAGAAACACGGAGCTTAAAATGATCCCACAGCCAAATTACAATTTTGAGCCTTATCCATTTTTTTGTGCTCTTGTTTCACCAAAACAAGAGATGACCTCCACACAGGAATGATTAGACATCCAGAATTTCTTCAGGGTATGGTTCATTTAATTAGGAAACAAATATACAAACAAAAACAACCCACAAAAGAAAATTTATTTTTGGACTAGGACAGGGACCTCAAAGTTTTCCACCAAGTGCCCAACTTCTTGCCTGCACAACCTCAGCAGTCCCAGACAGAGAGGCCCCTCTTTCTGTGTCTCTTACAGCTATGTTCTCTTAAATATGTGGATCTAAATAACAACTATTGAAGAAATTTATCTAAAAGTTGAGCGAAGATGGCCCGTGTAGAGAAAAATAACTTTATCAGATTTCCTAACATGATGAGGGCTCTCCTGCATATGCCCTCGGTGCAGAAGCTTCAATGTCAGGCACAATGTTCTCGGATAAAAAGACACAACACTCAAAATTTATACTGCCCAGGTTTTCTTCCTGCAGTGTTTTTGATCTTAGCAGATCGTGTTCTCTCATGACTGGAAAGAGAATATCTTACCTGAAGGTCATTCCTATGTACATGATCCTATATGACACTGAACTAATGAAAAACACAAATTTGCCTCAGCTCTACCGCCTAGAAAGGACTCACTGAGAAAAAATAATGTGAATTCAGTTTTGATGTCTTATCCCCAGCAAGTTCACAAGTGCCATCCCTCAGAAAAATTGTGCCCTGCTTCCCTCAGAGGGATATATCCCAGCAGGAAATCCCAGTGTGTTTCTGTCCATTTGTCCCTCAGTTTCACCTTCCTGGTGCCAGTTCCCCACATTCCATGTCTGAGCCATTCCTCACTAAAACCTCTATGTGAACACTACTGCACAGCAATGTGGAGGGAGAAATGCAGGTATCTCAGATTCTCTTACAGCTCTTCCGGCATCTCGCCAGCCAGCCCCATGCAGATTTCTTGTCCACAGAGACACTTAATTTAAGATTTAGGCACCTGTGCCCCTCTCTGAACCTCCTCCTTCAGCAGCTGCTCATGGCCAGTGTGTCCTGATCATGAAAGGGGAACCACTGGCAAAGGACAACTCAGGACGACCTTGATTGAGATTTACAAGTTTCTCTAAAAAATGACCAGGGAGTTATCTACTGTGCAAGCACTGAATATGTGTCCAAGAAAAATCTGATGACAAAAATGCTAAGTTCAACCTTTAATCACTTCATTTAGCAATTTGTGAGTCATCTACACCTAACATTGCTGGAAACATGGATTCCATTTGAATTGCCTTCGGTGTTTGCTGGATTTCTGCACTAATAACACTCGGTATAATTTGTTCTGTCACCACCTCTAGTGTACTAATTTAATTTTGGTCCCATCCAAGCATCCATCTGCTCACAAACATCAGCAACAACAGCCTGAAGGCTCCTCTGTAGTGTGCCAAGCTCAGGTGTGTACAAGAGTGTCTTGCAGCAGATGCAAAATAACTGATGGGGAATATTTGTCTGTGCTGGGTGAGACAGTCCCCGTTCCACTCTCTGAATGAATAAAACCTTGCACATGGAAAGCAGTGTGATTAAGTGACATGAAATCACGTACAACATTCTGTTGATCCAAAGGACAAGCTGTTGCATGACACCAAAACATCTTAGCAAGAACAGCGTGCAAAACCAGCTGATTTGCACAGAAAAGCTTATGCTGAGCCACAGTGTAAAAATAAGTCAGCTTCTTGTTTTAAAAGTAGAATTAAAGTGTACGAGAAGAAGTGCTCTAAGGTGTCTCTACTTCTATAAGAGAGTCTCCCATGGATAAGTTCTAGAGTTTGCATTTATTATTCTGTTAGACACTGCACAACAAAAACAGAAAAGGAAAACAGAGTAAGAAAGGTCCCTGATATTAATAGAAAAAGTGAGGGACATGCTCTGAAATTTTATTTACATTCTGCAGCAGACCAGATAAAAGTAAAGCTATGAAACAAAACTGAGGGATGGAAATTCAGAGATTGAAAATTACCCTGAAAAAACCTGCTCTTTTTATTTGGTACTAAATCCCTACCAAGCAGGAGCTTTAACTTTCTGCTAGACACATCAGAAAATATCTAAATTCACAGCTATAAGCAGACTACCATATCAGTATGCACACAATATTTGGTTTTATGTGTTTCTTATGTAAATATGTTTCCGACTTTATATACAAAACTGTAATCTTCCCCATTTTTTCAATAAAACCCTTTTACTTTGTGCTTTAACTTTACACAATGTTTGAAGTGGAGTCAAGTGCATTTCACACTCACAGAACAGCACTTCTGCAAAAACAAAGATTTCAAACAAGTCAGCATAGAAACTATCACTCCCCGTCTTGCCTTCATGTCTTAAGAACAGAGGTATTTTCTCATTAAAGTGAAAGAATCAGTTTGCCCATGGCTGTTAGCAAGCAGGAGAAAGAAGACAGAGGTACTGCCAGGTGTGTTCTGTGTCTTTGTGGCCAGGGGCAAACCCATAATGTCTCAGTGAAGATACTCAGGGGAAAATGTAACAGGAATCCAAAGGACTCATCCTGAGCACAAAAAGTGATGCCGATTTTTGAATATTAAGTGAATTGTCACTTTTTGATACATGCAGACAGAGTTTTCACACACACTTGGAGAGCTTAGACTTCTGAATTTTGAGTTCCAAGCATCCTTAACCTGCTGCAGAGCTGTGCACATTTCAGTCAACTTCCGAAATGATAACACAGGTTTAGGACTCTGTTTAATGGGTTTAAATTAGTGTTACCCAGGTTTTATCTGTCAGCTTCCACTGATGTGAGTTCAGTGCTGTGAATTCCAGCATTAGCATTCTCTGTCTAAATCCCCCTGCACGAAGCACTGAGTGTCTGTTTAACATGTATGATTTCTCCCTCTTCAGCAAAGCTGAGCACACACACACCCTTCCCTTGACACCACTAAAATATCTAAATGCGGGACAGATTAAGCTCTGTTAGTTTTGTATTTTCTGAAGAGAAGGTGAGTTCTTTGTCTGGGTTTGTTTGTTTATATAAAGGAGCACTCTGTGCTCAAAGGAATGGACTGTGAAATCCCAGGAAGATATAAGAGGATTTGTGTCTCAGCTTTAAAAGTTGACCCCATCATCTCCATTGAATTACAGAAAGTTTCCAGACTTAGCATGTGGAAACAAGTGAAACTGCAAACAGAAAACAAAAGTGTGTAATAAGCTGTTCTCCTTCAAGGTTCTCTTCATGACCAACAGCACTCTTGAATTGTTCGGGTCCTTTGGTAGATGACATCGTATGATAGATGACCTGATCTCACCTATATGCCAAAATGCGTTTAATGTGATTAATATTTCTGTTCTATGAGAGGTGTGGTGAGCAGTTGAGGAGATGGCATTCCATAGGAATCAACAGGAATTCTCAGTCTTACGCAATATTTTGTGTAGGGACACAGCCTGGTTAGCAGAAATGTGTTCATCACTGATTTCAGCAGTGATCTCTCTTCTCAAATCTCTCAAGCCCTGAAGCTCAGGGCAGGGACTGAGGGGATGAAGTTACAGAACAGAATATTCCAGTTGGAGGAGACCTGTCCTGATCATCTGGTCCAATGGCCCGACCAGCTCAGGGCTGACCAAATGTTAATGTTGTGAAGGACATTGTCCAAATGCTTCTTAAACACTGATGGACGTGGGGCACTGATCCCCAAGTTGGTAGTGGGATCAAACTTGGTGCCTGTTGGACCAGGGTCACAACCTGGCCTCTTGACTAATGAGGATTTCAATAATTTACTCCTAATTTACACCAGAGCAAATGATATATGAATCTGCATTTCCAAAAGGGTATTGAATATTAGAGACTTTTCAAGGCTAACATAAATCTGCATTTTCAGCTCCTGGAACTTTCAATTTTTGGCATTGTTATTAAATTAGCATTTGATTCCTGAATTCAGTCAGAGAAGATATAATTTTGGTCAATATCAGAATGCAAGGCTTTGCTAGGAAACATAGCTATGCTTCCTACTGATGACTTAAATAATGGGCAGTATATCTTTCCACAGTTATATTTTTCCTAACATCAAATTGCTGAGTGCATCTGAAATGAGTATTACACATTACCCCTTGGCTGAATGTGAGGACACACAGATGTCAGTGTCTGAACAATGCTTGTACTCACACAAATGACCAATGGTCTTGGGAGCAAAAATTAAAAAGCTTGTAAATGTCTAATTCAAAAAATACCAAACCTCCTGAAAACTTAAATTTCTTGATTAATTTTTCATTATATTATTCACTAAAAAATGTCAGAAAACACTGGTTCCTTTTGGGAACAGTGTTCCTTTCTTATTATCTGGTGCTCACTGCTGCCATATTTTCAGACTCCTGCTGGAATCTCTTTGAGAGCAGAATTAAAGCATTTGTTAGGTCCATGCCACAGATTCAGAACAAACTGAATTATTTGAGGCAAACAGAATTGCTAAGAGCCAGGTCCCATTCCGTGCCACTCAGAGCTGAGGGCTGTGTTAACTGTGGGAAGTACAGTGACAGGCTACTGCAGGCTGCAAGGAGAAATCATGGCAGGAAATAGTACATGGGACTTAAAAAATTTATTTCTGCAAGTGGTCAGGAATGCACTTAGAAGCAATTTTTCTGGGTCCAGAGGAAAGAATAAGTAATTTTTCCCCTTCTCATATCTTTGATTGTCTGATTTTCTGCCATTCAGAAAAACATGTATGATTTTTTCTTCCTGTGTTTAAGTTATTAATGTTGTAAAAACAATCCTCATTAAGATTTCCTTTTGTTTCCTTCATTGTTTTCATCCACAACAGGGAAACTCAGAGTAATCACATCTACAAAGACACAGAACATCTGGGCAAACAGCACATATCCCCTTTCATTGCAGCTGGCCTCTTACATATCCTATTCCTTATCATATATGACCTTGTTTTTTCAATCTACTCCTCACAAATAGAGTTAGTTTCACTTTAAATATGGTAATTTGCCCTAGGAGCAGGATATTAAAATATTAATTTTTTCTGTAGGGCTGGACAATTATTGTTATTATTATACTAATTCTCAGCAGTCCAGTGATAACTCTGAGAAGTGGCATGTGGTATGAGAAGAATTCTGTTTTAATACATTTTAATACATTATTCATGTTTGGCCCCCTTTAAAATTACCTGGCACAGAGCCAGGAAGATAAGGGTGGCTAAAGAGTCATGCTTTAAGATGATATGTCATCGTAGCCCTTTGCTAGCTTTGTAATGAATGTTTTAATTAAAGAGCAGCATCAGGCAGACCAACAGCTGGATCAGATTGAGCTGTAATTCCTAATTTTCTCAATTAGGGATCTTCAGTTCTGAGAGAATTGGAGCATCCTCAGCCAGTTCTCTCTTGCTATTCCGTATTCTGCAAATACATTATAAATAGAAGTTAAATTTTTAAGGTACAGTGTTATATAAAAGGCAAGAGGCCTGTTGAGTTCAGATTAGACAGCTAACAGTGTCCTTTAGAACACAAAAATGCCAGGTTTGTTAAAATAAACTATGAAATAGCAAAGCAGAACATGACCTCAAAAAGACCTGTCTTCAGTGACGTCTTGTAGTCATTTGTCTGCTAAAATGCAGGCAGGTATTTATTCTAGAAAGGAAAATGATAGCTCCAGAAGGCAAATTTGTTCTGATGCTTTACTTGTAAGAGTTTCAGATCCATGTCTGTCTCCTTTTATGTGCTTCAAAATTGTGTGGAAAAATAGGATAGCTGAAACATCCGTGATTTATCTCAATAAAATTAACCATAACAATAATTGAGGTAAGGATGTTTTCAGATACTTGCGCGTAATTTGATAAAACTTTTTTCTTTTCCACCAACGTTTCATAATATCAAGAATTTTGGGGAGAAACCTGGAGCAGAAACCCAATATTTCAAGTCAAAACTTACCTGATTATCTGATCCAGACCAGCATGACATAAAAGTGTTTTTACTGAAAGTTATGAGGAGAGGATTGGATCCTTAGAAGACACATTTTTTTACCAGCTAAATGCAGGAATGTAATGCAATGTACTACATCCAGCCAGCTCAAATCTGCAGGCTTTAAAGAAGCAAAAACAAGTTTGAATTCATGTCCTACATTCAGTAGACCACCTTGAAGTCCCTGGAGCCTGTCAGTTTAACCCTTCAGAAATTTAAGCTTTCTCTGGCATTTCTAAATAAGAAGCAACAAGGCTTGTTAGTAATGTAGGTTAAAGGGATGTTCAAAGGGATGCAAGAGACGAAGAAATGCTTTATCTCTTTAAATGTGTCAAAAAAACCTGAGAAATCCTCTTCCCTGCCCTGTCACTTTAAGTTTTTCTACCATGTTACCTCAGAGAGCTCAGGGAAACTGGTCAATTAGTGAAAAAAATCACTCCAGAAAGGTAAAGTGTGAGCACAAGGGAAGGGAAGTCTTTCCTAATTTACTGTACAGCTATAGGGTATGGGAGTTTCTACTCTGTGGCTAAGTTAGAATGAGAAAAATAATCACATTGAGAAGATAAGATGAAATTGAGCACAGGGTGGGTAAAAGGAGGCTCAGGGGGGACCTTGTGGCTCTGCACAACTCCCTGACAGGAGGGGGCAGCCGGGGGGGGTCGGGCTCTGCTCCCAGGGAACAGGGACAGGAGGAGAGGGAACGGCCTCAGGCTGTCCCAGGAGAAGTTTAGGTTGGATATTGGGGAAAAATTCTTCACCAAAATGGTCATCAAGCCCTGGGACAGGCTGCCTGTGGAAGTTGTGGAATTGCCATCCCTGGAGGGATGTAAAAGCCATGCAGATGTAGCACTTGGGGACAGGGTTTAATGATGACCCTGGCAGTGCTGGGGGAGCAGTTGAACTTGGTGATCTTGGAGGGCTTTTCCAACCTAAATGATTCTGTTATTCGACTACATGAGCAAGGTTTAGAGACGTGCCCGGTGTTCTTCCTACATTGCAATTTATGGAATTAGTAGGCAAATTCTTCTTACCCAGCTCTTAAATTATGCATGTTACTAATTTCTAATAGATGTTTATCTCAGGAGTAGCTGTATTTTATATTATCATTAAAATCTCCTTGAAAAATATCTCAGGAGACTTTGGGACAGAACAGGAGATATAAATGGAATATCCTATTAATATTCCATTAAGTTAATAATATCTGTCTAAGTGAATCACAGTTGTATTTCCTGCCAGCTTTTAAATACAGATTATTTTATTTTGGTGTTTAAATTCCCATTGTGTACAGCTGTGCTAGTTTCTATGAGCATGGTTTTTTTACTGTTTATCTTGTGTTCTTTTAAATGTGTTACAGATACATTATTGAGCTGGAGGCAGAGGTATAAGGAACAGAAGAGTCTAAGGCAAAATAATGAATTTGACATTGTGTCCAAAGCATAAGCACATGTCTCAGTGAACACCACACTCTATCTGATTACACATTCACACACTGCTGGGTGGTTGTTTATTTGCTTTGACAGAGGGTCCAGAGGAGTGTTCAATGAGCCTTAATTGCCTTAATTTATACAGAACGGAGGGCTTTTCTGGGATTACATTTCTCATCAGGTTCCAGCCAGATCTCTTCACACTGGTCACTTCACATTTGTACAGAGTATGTGCTGCTTCATCAGAGAAGTTTGAAGAGGCAAATAATTTTAAAGGCTAATAAGAGGGGATCCTATAAACAGAATAGAAATAAACATAGTTGTGGTGGAAACTTGGAGAAGGTTGAGCTATTAATGTTACCTGGTTTTCTTGTGATTTTTAAATTATTGCCAGTATTGTTGTTAATATTAAATACAGATACTTTCACCCTAGGTTTTCAGTGGGAACTATTCCCTTTTTTACAAGAAAAAAAATCAAATCAACCAGAGATTTCTTGTGGACCTATGGGCTACATGTCTTTGGTTTGGATATGCATGGAGGTCTGTAGGTACTTTTTAGTGTTAAAATTGGAAGAACAGTATCCCTGGTACACTCTATTTGGATCAGCTGTACCAGTCTTTTTGCTATGATCTCATTGTTCCCCAGGAATTTTCCTGATATCAATCTGATTGTACCAAAGTAGTATCAAAATTAAAGCTGGATAGATTAACAAATTAAAACCTAGAAAAAGAACAGAAATTATGACAGAAGTTCATTGCATGAGGGGACACTGAAAGTAGTGCTGTATGTATTGTAGAAAGCAACACAGTAAAAGAAATGTAAAGTGAAAAGCCAGAAGTCCTGCTGGAAGGGGAAAAGGAGGTACCAGTTGCTTCAGAAAGAAAGAGAAAATGGTAATCAGATAGACAAATTGGAAGTGACGGCAGAACAGAAGTGTTTAAGGAAAGAGTGGTTGCTCTTCTTCCTCAAGCAGCTCACCAGTTCTGTGCCAGGGGTGTTTTTATAGACCAGCAATGTCTGTATCATCCACGGATGCCACCAGGTTTTTCCTTTTTACTTCAGTCAGTGATCTCCAGCTGGAAACCTCGATGTTAAAAATGCAGAGTATTGTGTAGTTCTGAGTCACTGAAGGCAGTAAAAGCAGACTGAGCTTCTGAAGGAAACCCAGCACCAACCTGCAGATGGTGAGAGCTGTGCAGGCAGCAGGATCTCGGCTCCCGAGCAGCACTTCCCAGAGAAAGCACTTTGCTCTGGTGTCTCTGCTAAGTTTCCTTGGAAACTAATGGCTAAACTGAGTATGTACAGGCTGTTCTCTGAGGTGGAGACATTATTTTCATGGGTTCACAGCTCCAGCTAAAATTTCCCAGAGGACAAGCGAGCCAGAACAGAAGAGCTTAGATGCTTACGCTGGGATTTCAGTGGCTCGCGTTGGTGCAATTACCAGCTTTGCCAGCTCACCAGTCTCACAGCAGAATAATCTAAAGAATTTGATGTTACACTCTACTATCTGGGATCTTTAGGAGATCTTTACATCTATATTTATTTTTATAAAAAGAGAGAAAAAGTGACACCTGAGTTTAAAAGGCACTTTAGCGCTGTAGAGGACAGAGGAAGTGTTTAAGGACAGCAGTACTGCCACCTATTCTTCAATTTTTTTGACAAGTACCATAAGCTCCAAAAGCCAATGTCTCTGCAGAAAATGAACAGACATCACTCTGTTCTTCTTGAAATTTTAAGTTTTATTTGCATAACCAATATTTAAAACAGATCATGAAGGTCTCATGAAGAATAATTTGCTGGTGTTGAAGAATACAGAGGTAATTTCCCAGTCAATAGGTGCTTCCCAGTCAGAATATTTGTCCTAAAGTCTCATCTTTATCACACCAATAGAATTGAAAAGTTTATTTTACAGCAATATTGCCACTATACAGTAGATAAAATAATTTAGAGGACACTGCAGCAAGGTTCATCCTTTAATCATCCTTTCCAAGCGAGATACAACAACCATTAGTCTACACTGACATAATAAAACTGTTTGCTTGTTAACTTCAAGAAACTTCAGTTATTCTGCACAAAATTAAAGTCGTTCATTAAGGGAAATCCAAAGATATTTACCTCCTGACACACAGGAATAGCTCATTTGCTGTGATTAGAAGAAACCTGAAGGTAGTAGGAGTTATGGCATTTAAGTCCCTGGGCAGTCAAAAATCATTAAATACGCATCCTGCATTTTGTTCCCATCACTCCTGGCACCAGTGACAGGCAGAACAAACCCCAGTTTGTGATTTGTAGGGGGATTAGGCATCTGGCAGATGCAAAAATCAGTTTTATCAAGAACAAGATGGGTTGGGAAATACTCCTAAGGAAATCTGAGACTCCTGGGGAACCTCTGCATCTCAAGAGACGTTGCCTGCAGATCTTCAGTTTGGGAGACACAGGGGAGAAATGTCCTAGGGAGATGTGGAAATCTCTATTTGGAGTTTATGTCTTGAATGCAGGGGTCAGACTTGACACTTTAATTTCCTTTATGGATTCAACCCTAAATAACTTCCTTTTATGATTAAGCTGTGCTGCTCACAGGAATCTTGTTGCAAAGCAGCAAATTCGACATCTCATGCAGGTAGTAATCTACAGATGGGACTGTGTCTCCTTGTCAAAGATGCCGAACACATTAATAAAAAAAAAAAAAGAGACACAGAGAGAGAGAGAAGGAGAAAATGTTCACTTATAATGAAAAAGCTAATTTAGCTTCCTGCCAGAGAGGCTATAACATATGACATGAAATTAATGCCAGCAAAGAAGTAACTTACAGTTGGTTTATGAATGATTTAGAATTAACACTGTCCTTCAGAATTTAAAAAAAAAAAAGCAAAATCAAACCAAACAAAGCCCAGTACACAGATAGCTGTGTGAACCAAAATTTTCACCTATCTGTAGTTCTCCCACCCTCCAGTCCTGCATTCGTGATTTTTGGATATTTTGGAGAAATCTGAATGGTTTTGAGACCTGTGTTTTTTCTTACTTTGTTTGTTTGTTTGTTTTTTGGGGGGGTTTTTTGTGGCTACAATTTACTTTAATGATATTACAGTATCACTGACCTTCAGTCTGCAGGCCAAAATGTAGATCAGATCAGCAACTCTGTGTTCAGAATATCAATATGATTAAGGTTAAAACAGACTTACAAAAGCCAAGCTAGAATGAGAACTTAACTTGCCAAGGGATGCACCATACTTGGCAAGATGCTTAATAAAAAAAATACTTCATTAATCTGCTCAGAATATAAAATTATCATCAACAGCAATAGTCACTGCTGAAAAGAATTGCTCTGGAACTGTGAATTTAAACCAAAGTGACTGAAGTCTTGTTCAAAAGTGTGACAGAAAGAGAGAGAAGAGAGGGATATAATTTAATCACACTGTGAAGTCGATGTCTTTCTGCAGGAACATTTGCTGTTTACTGCAATTTCCACAGGCCTCTCACAGACTTTTCATTTTTAAATGGAGGCTGCATGAAGATTGTGAAGTAAATGCTGCAAAGCAGCATAGAAGCTCTCAGGATTGCTAAATATAAGGATATACATATGCAGAACAAGTATGAGAATTTATGTTGCCATTCTAAAAATTATGCAGGGCTAAGACTGGTGAATAGACACAGGAAAACTTTACCACAAGAGAAAGCAATAAAATAGGAAAATACGGTTTGGGACTTATTACTTTTTAAATTTATGGTCCGTGAAATGTATTCAAGAGTTCAAGCCTTATTTTCAGATGATTTAAACTGGTAAAGGTCTAGGGAAAGGAAGAAATCTGTGCTGAATTCCAGTGTCTCAGGATCCTCCTCACACAGAGATGCCAAGTTTCCATCTCCACGTTGCTGCCATAGGTCACACACAGCGGGAGAAGCTGACTTTCCTGAAAAAATCAGATTATACAAGGAAGCTGATCTGAGCTGACATGATTTGATTTGGGTTAGAAGATTAATCCAGACTTCAGCTGCCAGGGGCTTTTAGATAAATAACACTTAGCCCACTTACACTGAATGGATTTTCTTTTTAAAGGAAGGAGTATTAATTAGAACAGCATGGAAGTGTAAGAAATCTGCAAAGATGTAGGATTCCTGTGACAAGGGCTATGAAATACTGCTGCCTTCAGAGATTATAGTGTCCATGTTCAGAATGGGATGTGTGTTCCTGTGATCTGCTTAGCTGCTGCACTCTTGGCTCATCTGATGAGGAAAAAAATGTCTAAAAGCACTGAGGAGAAAACAAAATAGCCTGGCCTGCTTCAAAAGGACTGTGAGGACAAAAGGTTTGAAATTATTTCAAATACCATTCCTGGCCTGAGGCTGAGCAAAACCTTAATCCAAGACAGGACAAGCATTGTGATAACTTCACGTTCCAGTGCACTGCATGGGTGACATCAGTTCCGTGTTGTCAGCAGTCAGATGTGCTCCTTCCACGTCTGTTTCCTTCTGGTGCGCCCTCTCTGAAGTATTGTTTGGTTTGGACATGTCATTACTCAGGTTTCTTGGTAGAGCTGGTTGTTCCATAAGTAGCAGAATGTTTGGGTAGGTTGCCTCTGAATTAGAGCTGTGGCATGACCTGAATTCTGGTTTTATGAAAGCTCAGTTAGCAGCCCATTCATAAAATGTTGGATGACTAATTAATGTTCTCTGGGATTTCCAAACGAGGTTTTATGAAAGCACTGCCCCAATGGCTGGCAATTTCTGCAAAACTGAGGGCACTGACACTCAGCTTCGTGTTTCCCAGATGTCAAAGGGTTTAGTCTAAGGAACAAGAGCTCCCTGTGGGAAATCACTGGGGACAGGTGACTCAAGGACAGGCACCCATCCTAAGTGGGTGTGATAGGTGAGCAGATGTGGGGGGTGAAAAATGTCCAAAAGAACTGGCAAAGTCCTTTAGAGATATTTTTAAATCCTACCTAATATCTGGGCTAAATCCTACCTAATAACTGGACTTGGACACAGAAACTGAATCACCCACACTAAAATGATGCCATTTAGCCAAGATGAGGTAATGCTATATATGTGGAAGCTTGACATCTATAAAAAAGTAAAATATTTCTTTTGGAATAGGAAATCCTAGAATCCATATTTAGACAGGCAGATGAAGAATCCTTTCCACCACAAATTATTCTGTGAGCTGAAGAGTTAAGTGTCACTCTTTACTGTCCAGGCCTTATGAATTTACACAAACAAGCGTAGTCCAGCTTTTAGGACATCTGGTTCATTTTGGGAGTTTGAATAGGCCCTGTCCCACTTGTTTGTGTTGTCTCCTTTTATTCCTATGATCCTCATGAACAAAAAATTTACTTTGTACATTCCAGTTTTGTAGCTGCACATGCTCCTTTCCCTCTTATATTTGCTTGATATTTAATTACTCCTACCACATCCTGTAGGAAAGAAGGGAACACTTCAATCCCATTTGAACTATTAAATGGCATAATTCTAGAAACTAGTTCCTAAAATACTGGGTTATTTGGTCTCAGTTTTTATTGGTATCGTTAAAGTAGTGATCATTCCACCAATTTATTGTTCTAACAACTCACTAGCTACTGAAAAGGCAGAAATATATAGATTGCACACTGTTTTTTATTAATATCAAAGAAATAATATCAGTAGAATTTTCATTTTGTGCAAGCACAAAAATTCCCACTTTGTAAAAAATAACTCTGGTGACTTAAAGGCAATGCTAAGAATACAGGGGAAGTTTCTTCATTGAATCACAGAATCGTTTAGGTGGGAAAAGACCTTTAAGATCATCAAGTCCAACCTTTAACCCAGCACTGCCAAGGCCACAACTAAACCATGTCCCCAAGTGCCACTTTTATGTGTCTTTTAAATCCCTCCAGGGGTGGCGACTCCCTGGGCAGCCTGTTCCAATGCTTGACCACCCTTTCAGTGCAGAAATAGCTCCTAATATTCAATCTAAACCTCCCTCACTGATGTCTGATAGCGCTTGAACACGTTTCAGCGATGGCTCAGGTAAGTCCTGGGTATGTCTGCAGCTATTTGGGGCCAAAAGTAGGGCATGGAAAGTACAGGAAATAATTCAAGTAATGAGAGACAAGATACTTGTGAATAAAATTTGGGACATTGGGGAGATAGGAGTTTTCAAACTAAAGTTTTCTGAACACTCAACTGCTCGTCCAATGAGTGAATCCCTTCCCGGAGAGAGCAAATTACCATGTAATAAACTAGTAAAGCTGAAATGTACTTTGCCTGTATTATGTTGGCATATTGAGGATTCTTCAAAGCTGCTGTGGAAGAACTAATCTTTTTCATACCTTTCAAGTTAGATATTAATTTTGCAGATACATCTCCAGCTATCTGAATACCTCCACAAAAGTTTGAGAGAGAGATCTATCCATATGTACATATACATGTGTGCGATTGTGTGCATATATAAATATATAAAAATATAGACAATATATATTGATAAAAAAATCTTGGGTAAAAAATATATAATAGCATTTCCTGTTCATAATCTTATTTCCAGTAGGTAATCCCATTCACACTCATTCTCCTTGCAGAACAAAATTTCAGCTGTGACATCCAATGGTTTCCTGCTCAACTAAATTGGCGTTAGGTAATTTTTAATTGGAATGTCCATGTGAAAGAAATATTTAAAAAATCTTTTTCCCTTTTTTTTCTGGAGAAGAGTAATTTTATTACAGAAAGCATATACTCTGCATTTCTCCCCCTCAAGAACACAGATGTGGAACTAATAGTTAAGTTTTAAAGCACAAATATCTTTAAGGCCAACAAAATTAAGTTTTTGGGAATTGCTTTTGGAATGGCTGCTGAGTTATGACAAGCTCTTTCTGAAAGCCCTGGCAGACAGCCTCACACATTTTCTTTTTAAGATGGTTTATGATTAGAGCTCTGTGTGTAAATCAAGGAAAAAAGGTGACAATTTTCATTGGCTAGAGACAGTGAAAATAATCAAGGTTCTCCGTGGTCTGCCAAGATAAATACATAGGTAGGAAAAGTATTTAACTGCACACTTTCACTATTAACAGTGATTTGACATTTTCAAGCAATAGAAGATAAATGAAAAAAGAAATATATGGTGTTCTTCACCATAAGGCAGGAAATAGTAAAAGTTTTACAGATCTCCTGTTTGATGTGTTTATAACAGTATTCAGCTACTACCTGGTGTGCTTTTCATCAGTAAACTTCAAAGTGCTTTTCAAAGCAGGTAATCTTAGGAAGATTTGGGAAAATTCCAGCTAAAACACATTTTGATCAGGTTTTGCATAAGAAGAAAAAGTAAAACAATTTGGTTTCCACCACCTTTCCCAGGCATCAGGTAAGTTTTTCACAGAAAGTACAAACTACACCTCAGTTTTTCGTGGTGCAACACTTTGTGTTGGCACAGGCACTACGACTGCCTGAAACATTGTCTGAGAAGGAATTTGCAAATTTTTTACTCCTTTTTTAAAACTCCTGTTGTGCCAACAAGACTGTGTGGAAATAACTTGGTTTTTAAGCAACCAAGACATGGTTGTAGTTGGGGGATTTAGAGGTGTAAGAGTTCTCTGACTGCACATCTCAGTCATTAATGTAGGGAAAGGTAAGAGGAGCTGTCACAAAACCACTTAGAGGGGATAAAGAATGGCCACTGTCAGGTCTCGTGGGTAAGAGTGGGATAAAACTCCTCCTTGAAGAGGCAAAATCATCTCACTACTTATTTGCACAGAGAAGCTGTGGCTGCTGCACTCCTGGAAGTGTCCAAGGCCAGGCTGGACAGGGCTTGGAGCAACCTGGGCTAGTGGAAGGTGTCCCTGCCCATGGCAGGAGTTGGAATGGGGTGATCTTTAGGGCCCCTTCCAACCCAAACCATTCCATGATTCCGTGATGCTCATGTAGCTCCCAATGCATGGACAGTTCTTGTGGCAGGTTTATCCTGTGAGTTGTGAAATATTGTTTCTTTGTTCAAAGTCTGAATATTTTATTGTTCCTGTCAGAGAACTGAAAGGTGGAAAAAAACAAACTAAGGCCATTCCCTAAGGTCCTTGCTGAAGCTTTTTCAGTGACCCATATGATAGCCAGAGAGGATTCTTGCCAAGCAAAAAGAACAAAAACCCACCTATTTAAGGGAAAAGTTTTCAATGCATTAAAGGGATTTTTGTGTGTGTGTGATATGGATGCAGAATGCAGTGTTTGATGACCCCAGAGATGCCCTCTTCTCCTAAGGTATATGACAGTGTCTCTTAAACTTGTCCTAATGGAGTAAAGGACTATATTTCTGCAGAGCTCTTGCACTGCAGAGAGGAGATGCACCGGTGATGGTGGCTTCAGTGCTGACTCTGTGCTGCAAATAGGAACTGAACCGAAATCTCCATATTCATTTCACAAAGGTCAATGAGCAGACATCATTGCAGTACATCTTTTAAGCCTGAGGGATCTGATTTTATGCTGCATCATTTTAAGTTTATGTCAACTTACTTCTCTGAAATCAGGTCGACACTGAAATCAGTGGAGTTAGAAATGGCATAAAGCTGGAAGAAAGTAGTGGTGAGTCATGCCTTTTTATTTTCAAATAGAGGAGCCAAGTGTTTGTGGTGGTTTCACTGTGAAGCCAGAATAAAAGGGGAGATTTGGAGAGGGTTTTGATGTCTTGTCTGAACCTGTAGCTCAGCTGGCATGAATCCACGCAAACCAAACCCAAGACGCAACACATGCACACATCCCAGTGAACAAAACCTGCTGACTTTTACATGGCTTTAGCTGCAAAGCCGTTTTCATTTGACATATTTTCCCTTGTAAAGTGTTCACAAAAATCTGCAAGTAGTCAGGGAGTGTTTGGCTGCACAGAAAGAATGCAGAACAGATCTGCTGGTCTATACAGCAGGTAAAAACAGGACAAATTAAAAAAAAACCACCCTGAAAACAAAAGCATTTTCTTCACCTATTTATGATTTCGCAAATTGATCAGGCAACTGCCCAACTTCAAGCCTGAACTCCTTCTGTGGACTGTTGTCTTTCTGAATTAGTGGTGAAATCTCCAGCCTGTATGCATTGAATCCATACATTTAATGAGGTGCAGCCAAGCATGGCAGCTCTCTGCAGAGCAGCCCACATGCATTGTTCCCTTCTCAGTCTCACAGGCCGTGATTTAGGGTTGAACCCAGTGGGCACTGAGTCAATATCCCCCCAGTCAGTGTTGCAGTGCCACCACATCACCCGGAGAGTGATGGAATTACCAGCCCTTTTTCACTCCTCTGAAATACAGTTGGGTCCTGGCCTCAGAGCGCTCCAGTGAAGGAGTGGAAGTGTTGGCAGGATATGCCAAGCACTCAGCCAATTTGTGGACACTCAGTGTGTTCTAAAGATTGTGCACTGCTTCACAGCATAGCAGTAAATCTGGATCAGTAAAGGCAGAAGCCCTCAATGTTTTGGGGAAAAAAAGCCCTTTTTTTTTTTTCATATTTCTGGATGGAAGCTGTCTTGCATTCCTTCTCCTCTCATACACCCAAAGCACAGTGTGAATTTTAATAAAAAAACAACTTACATGAAATTAATCTTTCCCTTCTAGCTTATCTATAATTAGTGACTTATGCTTGACCCAGTCTTTACCATCCTAAGACTGAGAAATATTTTATAGGTGTACTTTTACCCTAGAACTCTTCTACATCAATTCTACTGTCACTGCTGTGCAAAGGCAGAAACCCAGGAGCAAATATTTTCTGAAACCAGAGAAGACTGGGGCAGAGATATTTAAAGAATTGGGAGCTGCCAGATCACAGCCCCACTCTTTTTCCCTTGGAAAATACGCAATGCAAATTTTGGAGTCCAGCAGGACTGCCAAGGGAAGAATTTGAAAACTGCAGGTATGGCTGGAAACCATCTGGAACAAAGAACTTGCTCATGTGAGCAAGGATTGGGGAAGCATTGGAACAGGCTGGCCCTGGAATGTTCGAGAAATGGAAAGATGTGGTGCTTAGGGGCAGGATTCAGCTCTGGACCTGGCAGTGTTAGGTTGATGGTCAGACTCAAAGATCTTAGAGTTCTTTTCCTTAAAGATTCTATGATTTTATGAGAAATTTTTACTCATTCAGGTAGTCTCATGGGAGAAAATAACATTAAAGCAGGACTGTTTTGGGGAGCATAAATATATTGAACTGGCAAATGTAGAACTGTGTGTCCAATACCTATTTTTTAAAGTACTTTCTTCCATAGTGGCACCTTAAATTAACAACTAAAACCCTTAAAAACCCTCACCACAACTATACCAGCTGCTAATTTTCTAATACAAACATACCCAGACTGCTGATCCCAGCATATACTATAGATAATTAATTTAAATATATTGCAAAGTAAAAGTTTAGATCCACATTCCCTATGCAGCTAATCAAGAGAGAGAGGTTAAAAGAGAATGCTGCAATGCAGAGCACCTAAAATTTGCTAATGTGTATTAGTAGAGTGACCAAGCTTCAACAAATTCCTTGGAAAGAGGAATCTGCTGTCACACAGGCAAAAAATGAAGATACATCACTAAAGGGAAATGGTTGGTAAGTAAACACCTGATCCAGGGGCTGTATCTTTCAAATGTTGAACAGGAAAAGCAAAAAAAAAAAAAAAAGTGGCATACATGTACACTGAGAAAAAGAGAAATGGCAAAAAACCAAGACAATAAGAATGTGCCAGAAGTCCCATAGTTGTATGGATTGTGTGGCGTTCTTTTCATAGGAGCACTCAGAACAGAACCTCTCTCTTTTAATGTTCCCGTCCTCAGGAGGAAATGAGGCAGAGAGAGGCTTCTCATGGAGATGGACTGCTAAAGAAGATGCTGTGAAGGAAAGCAAAGTACTTGGGAATAAATTACATTGCTCTTGCTGGCCTTTTTTTTTTTTTTTTTTTGTTTAAATTCTCAGATGGTTTCCTATTTTATTCCAGACCACCCAGAAATATGGAACTGTACAGCTGGAAGGGCCAAAAAAGAAGCAGGTTTTTTAAAGTATTTTTTAAAGTAGTTTCGGTTCTTCTCATCACCTATAAGGGGAGTTCATATAACCTGTTCATGATGACATCCCGTGTTGGAACTCCACAACTTGCCTGGTCAATATATCCCAGTGTATCTCAGCCCTGACAGTCTTTTTGCTTCTAATATTTAACCCAAATTTTCCTTGATATAAATTAAACAGACTGCTCTTGTCCTACCCTTCAAGGAGATGGAAAAGTGATAATTTCTTGTCTCTTTACTGAATTATCCTCAGGATGGGTTCTGTAAAGCTGTGGTCTATGAGCAACACTGGGCTATGAGCAAGTCCTGTAAATATCTAAAAGGTAATATCAGACAGATCACAGACCAGGGCAATTCTCTTTTTTTCCTTTTTTTCCCCCTGAATATTTGAGGAATGTTTCTATTTGCATGTTTGGCCTGCAGATGTTAAAACTGACATCATAAGATGTGCCCCAGTCAACTTAAAAAAACACTGTATGTGATTCTCACCTGTCTTCTCTCTTGGTTTTTATGATGTTACAACATCTTTCAATTTATTTCTCCCTCTGAGTTTAATATTTTCCATCTAATCTTATTCCAAATCTCTCCTGCCCTGTTGCTGCTGTTTCCCACAGGGCTGTGAGGTCTCAGGGAGTCCACAGCAGTTTGTATGTGAATACAGATTAAAATGCCAATTTGTGCATTCGTTCTTAGTGCTTGGGTTTCCCCCCTTTTCTTTTTCAAATTAAAATTTTGTTTGATCACAGTTCCTGTAAAAATGAGTAGAGTTGCAAATGTTGACAGAATTATGCTTTCAGTTTTGTTCCAATTCTTTTCTTCAGTTTGTTTTTATTTTGTCTTGGTTTGTTTTTATTTTGCTTTATTTACCTTTCTAACTCCTCATCGACAGCGCTGCACAGAATTTGATATGGCACAATAAACTCCTCCATGTAACTCAAATCACATGAGCTCTGTAATGCAAGATGTTGCTTGCAGGGCTGAGTTAGAATTGTCAGCATTACTCTGAAGCTTGCTGGTGTACACTAAAACCTGTCCTACCTCTTCCCTTCATTGCCAGGTAAATGAAATTGAATGGGAAAACTGCAGAAATAGGCCAGAGAAAAAAACAATTATTGAGGCTGGTGGTCACGACCTCACAAAAACAGAGTGTGACTCATTCCTGCCAAAAATGAAGGTTCAGCAAGAGGGAACTGTCACAAACGCAGGGTCATGCTGGAGAAGCAAGTTTTATCACTTGATTTGCAGGGTTGGGGTGACATGGTCATGACATCTCACGCCGGTCCATGGATCAATCATTCCTCCACTGTACAGGAGCACCTGCAGATTCCTCAGGGCCAGAGCTGGGTATCACGGGAAATAAAGGACATTTCACTCCATCTTCAGGAATGATTTTGTCAAGAAGTTACTTTAAACAACACAACACCAGTTTAGTGACAAACCACAAAATTCCCTTTCAAGATTTTGCAAGATTCTTTCCTCTTTCTTTTCCAACAAGAAAAACCTACACAAGCTTCTATACAAGACTGTGCAAGTGGTTCCAGTGCAGCTGGACCAACTTTCCGGTCCCAAAGCACCTGACACACTGCCAGAAAATCCTTATGACTGTATTATAAACTAATTGTTCTCTGTGGCTGTGAGCAGGATGAGAAGAACATACTTTAGATGCAAATACTTTTAATGTAGTATTGAAAGTTCTCTCTCCTTTACCTGCAGTCACAGTAAATCTTTTTAAACTACACCCAGACTGCAGGACTATGTTTATTACATTCCTGGTTAGCCAGGTACTTGTTTTTCAAGGGAGGTGTTAGAATAGGAGACAAAATCTTCATCAGCAGAGACTGCGTAACAGAATCAGAAATACTAATTTATACACCCTTGGTTAAAATGGGTGGCACTGCAGTAAAGCATCTGTGCTGACAGATATCTCCTGCTCTCTGTAGCAACTGAATTAACAGATCCACTTGCAGTGTAACAGGAAGAGCTACCTAAAGGCAGAGATGGGATGAGGATTAAAAGAGAGTACAGTCTTCTGGTTTCAGTCCCAGTCATATTATTAACTGCAAAATCAAGCTGTGTTTTCATCTTGTTATTGGTCTGAGCTCCTCTCTGCTCACATCGCCGGGAGCATATGAAACACAGCAGTTTCCTGATGAGAAGATCACAGAGAAGAGTAATGACAATTCCAGGAAAGCAATGCCCCTCCTGTGCTGAAAGCTGCACCAGGCAGGGACCACAGCCCTGACCCCTGACTCCAGCAGTACCAGGAATATTGGCTGTGCAGATGAATATTGATCACACAAACAGCAACTAGGATGTTTAGATTCTGTCACAATTCAGCCATCACGCAGTGAGGAGATGTGAGCACCAGAGAAGACAAAGAGCTTTACTAAGCAGGTGATGTTACTGCCTGGTAAAACACTTGGGATGATGTGAAGATCAATACATAACACACAGAGGGCTTAATACACAGCTGGGTATTTATGTGAACCCTAAAGGTCAGCGTTGTTCAGTCCAGTGTCAGGCACAGGTTGTGCGAACACCACCCAGGAAAAACCCAGGAGCAGGAGAACAGAGCAGCTGTGGGTCAGTCCTGCCCAGTGCTCCCCACACACCCATCTCCTCTTGGCCTCCTCCTGGGACAGAGGGATGGATGGCAGCAAAGGCAGCAGCGATTCAGAGCAGCCCAACTGCACTTAGTTCCTCTTCCTGTGTTTCCCTGGCATCCAGAGGTGGAGCAAAAGAGCGAAAGACAATGCTTTTGATGTTCAGAGCTCTGCCAACCACCATAATTAGTAAGATCCTTGTAGGGCTGCTAGCTGCAGACACAAGATATGCACTTAGAAGGAAGGTGAGTGTTGCTTTGTTCCAGAGGGGGAACATGGACAGACTTTACCAGAGCACTGAATGGACAGCCTTTCCCAGAAGTAGTTTTTCTTCCTTCAACCAAGAGCAGCATCTGTTTGGTTTTTTTTTCTCCTCCTGCATTTCTGTGAAAAGCTGAACACATTCCAGTTAATTTGGTTCATTGGTTAATCATAAGGCTTCCATCAAGTGAGGAGACATTTCCTTGAAAATTACGCACACGGACTGTGGAAAAAAAGGTAAACAGTTAAGGACAATATGAAGGCCTGAATAAGTTGGAGTAGCTTAAATTGCAGACCAGTATTTCTTCACATACAATCTAACTATTGTGAAGTAGGCAAAAATACCACTCTTGCTTTATATAAGGGCTAATGCACAAAAAATTAAGCAAAATATGAAAATATGTACAATAATGCTTCATATGTGACTGCATAATGCAGTCTACTTTTTCTTGCAGCTCTTCTAAGAGATGTGAATCCAAAGAGCCTCCCTAAATGCCTTGGACTGTATAGGTAAGCAATCTGATTTTTAAATTAATTTTATAATTACATTGGACAAGATTTATAATTTATAATGGACATGAACAGGTATTCCTGACAGTTTTCTAAGCTCTTTCTCCCTCTAGCTGGAACTGGAACTTAAGAACAGATTTTATTGTTTTGTTCAGCAATGTCCTCTTTTGACTTTGAATGGTGCCAAGAAACCATGAGAAAGACAAAAGCAAAAGAATTAGCCAGACTTTCCAAAATCTAGGTCTAAAGAAAAGGACAGAAATAGAGACTGCAAAGTGAATAAAGAATCTTATCTACCTCATTAATGTTGTCTTTTTTTCAGTAGACAAAATCAGAAATTGTTTAAATAGGTTTGATCTAAATTGAAACAGAGACCCAAAATTTCTAAAAACCAAAACCAAACCAAAAAAACCCAAACCCAAGGCAAAACAAGCCTAAAAATTTCCTTAGAAGATTAAAATAAACTCAGTCATGTGTTATTTTCAGGAAAAGAAACAGGCACAGGCTGCCTGGTGCATGGTGGCTCTATAACTGGCTTAGGTAGAGTCCTCTGGAGTGAAAGACTTCCCTGCATAATGGAATAACCCAGAAATCAGACAGCCATGCCTTTGAATCATTTTCCTGCCTTATAATTCAGAAACTGATGACAACTTGAAATTCTGGCATACCTGGAATGACCTTTGAAAATTCACTTCTTACAAGTTAAACAGATGGGCACAGAACACTTTGCTATTTTGGAAAACATTAGTTTAAATCATTGCTTCAATAAAACATTGCCTTTGCTGCAAATCCTCGCTTGCCTCTGAATGCACACAGCACAACGTTCCAGATCAGCTCTGGCTGTAACAGAAACTGCTCTGTTTTCTCCCACGTTTTCAAATTCCAAAATAAGAGGAAGAAAAGAGAAAAAAACACCTAAAGCACGATGAAAGCTATTTAATGGTTTGCTAGGAGAGCAGATATCTGTATTTAGAAGAGCAAATACCAGCTGAGCTGGCTTAAAAATTAGGTTGCTGTGCTGCTTGGCACAAGTCTCACACTATCACATACAAAAAGTCTGCCATGAAATTGGCATTTCTGGAGTATTTCTATAGTACCTACAGGCATATTCCTGCATGACACTTTCTTAAGGTGAAGTCTTAGCAAATGTGTCCTTTGCCCAATTTAGAACTAAAGATCTGCAGAAAAGCTCTGCACAGATCTGAAATTTCCAGTACACTGCTTCACCCCCAGGACCATGCCTTGCTTCTCTCCCTTCTCAAGCACTCTCTAGCATCTGATGTGCAGAAGGTGAAGGGAAGCCCTATTAATCAACCACAAAGTACATTAAAGCACCTAAATAACTTGTTTATACAAATGATCTGCTCCACTGTAAGTGACGAGGTCAAGAGTCCCGTTTGTTGCGCGGTGCCATTTTATTGATGTGGCAGGAGGCATCAGCAACTGCAATTTTGTCACAGTCTGCTTTCCACCGCTCCCAAGGACCATCACTCTTGGGCTGTCAGAGGCATCGAATATCCCAGTGCGTGCTGCGTGTTTGATAGAGCACTACCTCGGCTATTAATCATGCAGGGAGTTAAATTTCCTCTGTCAATATGGAAATTCTGCAAGGGCGAGAATGCGTTATCAATTTTTATCGAGGGAATGACAGCAAGAAAGTGGGTCAGTGTGAGGTTGCCTCAAAGCAGTTTTTTCAAAATTAAAATTACACTGACTAGCTACATTTCATAATGTGATTTAACTTTAAACTATTTTCCATGTCCTGTTACATACCGAGTCTCAAGGACTGACCTTTTTTTTTCTGAAGTGCATCCCTTTCTAAAAATATAATATCACTTCAGGCAGAAAAAGGAGGATTTTAAACATTATCCTATGACAAGGTCATTGGCTATGGCAATAAAAAGAGATTTTCCAGGGTCTTTCAGGTTTTGGAAAATATTTTCGAAAAACAGATATACTGACTGGGACACTTAGGAATCCCCCTAACTATCAATAGTCATTCAGGTTGTCAAACAGGTGCAGAGACTAAAATAATGCAGTATGAAATATGTCAGGCATTGCAACTTAACATTCCTGCATTCATTAAGTGCAAGAATAAAAAAAAAAAAGTTGTGAAAACTCAAATCGGCTTCAGTAACATCAAAATTCAACTTACAGAATTATGATCAGTATTGACAAAAAAAGATTTCTGAGGGAAGAGACCCCTTTAATCTATCAGACAAAAGTATAATGAGGCACTGTGGGTGGAAGCTGGAGGGAGACAAATTCAGAACAGAAATAAGGGAAACATTTTGAGAATGAATGATATTAACCATTGGAACATTATACTTGGGTGGAAAGTGAATATTTCATCCCCTGACATTCTAGAATCAGTAATTTTCTAAAAGAAATGCATTCACACATTTACAAACTGTTATGAGTTTGATACAGGAATCGCCCTGGTGAGGAGGAAAATAAATAGGCAGGTGTGGAATATCTGTTAGATATCTGTTCATAAAGACCATATCCTGTTACTAATCCAATTCTTTTTTTTTTTTTTGCCTTGTACGTTTTCCTCATTATAGTCATGAGAACAACTGCCTGTGGTTTTGGTTTTGGGTTTCTTCCATCGCTCCTTACCTACAGGAACAGAAGAATTGTCAATTCTCTTGAAGATATTTCATCATCAGTAGTTAAATGAAGGAGCTGTGGTAAGGGATGCAGGTTTTTTGTGGGAGTCCGAAGTGCAGGGAATATTTCTCTGCCTGTTTTGAAGGGTTCTACCGCCCTGGATAACCCTGTCTTTGACCTTCGGCCATGGAGAAAATTGCCTACCCTGTGGAAAGAAGCAGAATCTACACTGGTGTGAACTAGATGATAGAACATTATGTAAGATTGTCACAGGGTGAAAATTTAGAGGTGTTGGGTTTGTTAATATAGTAAATAGACAAAAAGCAAAAACTTCAAAATGGAGGATTGTTGTTGTTCTCCAGACCTTCTTCTATTTCTTCTATTACTCCTTGTTCTGCGGCAAAAGTGGATTGAGAGGATTGGGTGAAAAATTCCGCAGTTCCTTTCATGTGACAGAAAGATTTATTGAACATTGGTAGAAAAGTAAAAATATCTTTTGTTTTGGGTTTTCATTGGGTAATTTACCTTTAAAAGACGGTGTAATCTTGATAACTCGCCTTTTCTCTCGCATTCTCTATGGGGAGTCAGGCCCGTGGCTCACCTTCTTTGATAACACTTAATAAACAACTGTCTGAAAGCAAGAAGCGTGGAAAAGTCCCGTTCATCTACAGAGCCCAGGCAAGGGCTCTGGAAATTCTCCCCCATCCGGGGAGGCATAATTAAAGCACGGAAAAACATCAGTGGGGTTACTGTTCCATGACACCAAAAACAGCAACTGACGTTTAGTACTGGGGGTGATGGTACACAAACCTTAGAAGATGTAATTTTTGTTTCCAAGACAGAGCACCTATCTTGTAGGATAGGCTTGGGAGGTAGAGATATTGGTAAACATCATCTGCAGTAATTAACATTAGGGAATGTGGATATCATTCCAGCTGAATCACTTCGAAAAATTTGATTTCTTCCTCAAAGAATGATTAACTGGTGAAATTCTTTTCCACTGAAGACCCTCTGCCTCTCTTCCTGTCTAACATTTGAATAATCTCTGCATGCAACATATTCATTTGCAGCCTGTGAAGTTACACATGGAAGAAAATTCATGTGAAACAAATGAAATAAATATTTTAATGTTTATTCTCTCTACATTTGCATGGAGATACTGGCCAACACTAAAGAAATCCCACGAAAATAAAAGGACAATTTAACCCAACCTGTACCCCACGTACAAGGCTGTGGATATTTACATAAAAACCATTAAAATTGGCTGCACTCAGGTTGAGTGCTGTGAAAGACAAACAATACATTATCCTTGATTTACTTATATATCTGATCAGAAATTCACATGTCGCAGAGAAAAAGAGGGTTTTTGATATTCCCTAAACATGACAGGAGACAAATGAGAACCAAATGTGGAACTGCTTATTCTGGGGAGGATTTTTTAGCCCACCTTTTTTCTTCCTTGCCCCTGTAAACTGTTCGTGAACCAGAAGCAGCACTTGAGAGGGTCACAGGCTTGAGCTGCTCTCTCATTGCATATTTCAGTTAATGTTTCTTTGAGTGGGAAAAAACTGAATCTGCTGATCCCAGGGTTGAGCAGGCTTAGATTGATTCCTCTATTCTTTGTGCCAGCAAGTGACCTTAATTCACATATTCTATCTATTTTAATAAATGGTATTATTTACTGCACTGACTCAGTGTAGTACTTTTTAAATATTTATGAAAGCAGCCTTTACATATGTAGCACTGGTGTTTATCCTTTGGCTGGTGCCAGGGAATGAGCAGTGCATGGCTTGAACAATGAGTTTGGATTATGCAGAATTTATTGCTTTTCTTTTTTATCTCTTTCATGCCACAGACAGAAGCTTTCATCTGTTATAAAGTACAATACTGTTTCCTCCACATGATAGTATTAGTGCCTTGCTAGATCTTTTTTTTTTTTTCCTAACCCACCCTGTCATTCCTGGCTTTGAATCTCCCTTTATGCATCTACACATCTCTTTTTTTTGTTAATAGAACACAAATATTTTACTATTTTCTTGACGTCCCATGTTCCACTAATATTTTAAGAATGTCACACTCTATTTAGGTGTCAGGATGAAGACATACAGTGTAATCTCTTTTTCCTGTAAGTGCTTCTGACTTCTTTTTTGTCTGTATAATTCCGTCTTGCAAGGAGCCTTTTGCAAACTAATGTTCTTAAGAACACTGGAGATGAAAACAGCTCACCTATGGCATTACAGTGAAATGAAACTGGCAGTGGGTGAATGGCTGGGGAAGCGAGATATTAGAAAGAAAAAAGAAGTAATCTAACCACACTGAAGCAGTCAAAAGCTTATAGCTGAAATGAGGGATAATGAATTAAAAATGAATAATATGTATTTCTTCTGAGTGAGTTAAATTCTGGTTGGAGCTTCCAGACTGACAGTTCTGGAGGAGTTGTCTGCAGAAAGGATGGTGAAACTGGAAAAGTGCAAGTTTTTCCTCATCGCTGGGCATTCGATCTGCTCAAGGGAGGTTTTCTGCCTGCATTCAGTCTGTCTCTTGGGGATTTGGGTCTATCAGACATTGATCAGAAATGACCAATTAATTTAATATTAAATCACCTTCAATTTGCAATTGGTGATGGTTATTTACATCCTACTTCACAGGCTGGTGTCTCCAAGGTGATGCTAATCCTTTGCTGAGGTGCAAAGAAATAGAAACAAAGTGAATAGCAACAACAACAATAATAACAACAATAACATATTACTTTATTTAGGAGGAACTTTGGGAAAGAGCTTCTCAGTATGATAAGAATAAACATGGATTATGTTAGAAAGCCATGATTTTAACTTTGCCTATTATTTTTTTTTGCCAGACTGGTGCTAGACCTTTTAACAGAATCTATTGACAATGACACCTCAAGTTTTAACGCTTCACCATAAAAACATAAAAACTACCAATATACTAAAATAACTGCCTATGTATGGGAACAAGGAGCATGGTGAAGCAGTGGTAATAATCGCACGAGGGTGCCTACACTTTTACAGTCTGAAACTGTGGATAATTATTTCGGTAAATGTGCAAAACTGTGGGTGTTGCTATTGCTCACCAGTCCTGTGACCATTTTCCAGGTTCAACTGGCCCTTTCCAACCCCTTCCCATAGGGAAGGCCAATACTTGTTTGCATGAAGCCCAGAAAACCCCAAGTATTTTTTCCTTGACCTGCTGTATCACAGCTCTGCACAGCTGATTATTCTATTGGCAAAAGCATAAAAGAGACAAGCTGGAGAAACATTTAAAAACCTCTAAAATCTTGAATTAGGAAAAGAATAATAATCTTTCCATGAGAAATGGCATAACCCTGCAAATTGTAAATAGCCATTAATGGAAGTGTAAGCTATTGTTCATTTTTACTTGTTCTATTTTATTCCTTCCTTCTGTTTTGGTAGGAAAGGAGCCAATTTCACAATGCAAATTCATTCTACATTTACATAAAATCATTCACAAATGTGATTTTTAGTCCTAGAATTAAATATATCTTGAAGTTAGGAATTACAGGAATAGTGTTTCTGTGTGCAAATAGGTACTGGATAAATTATTAACTAGTTTAGCAGTAAAAAAAAGCAACAAATTGGCACTAAAAGGCCTATACAGCAGAAACGTGTGGTACCTCCTATTATTTTAAACATTCCATCACCATGCAGATAATTTTTGATAATTTGAGATAATAGCTATTCATTCTGCAAGTGGAGTTGTTTGTTGCAGCTACAAGGACCTCTAGAAAAAATATAATTTCCAGGATTACAAATACAACAAACTCAAGGTTTCTCCTTTTGACTTAGTCACCTCTTGGTTTCTTTTAACTTGGGAAACCCACAAACCTAGTCATAAAGCTTTCTTTTGGTCTGAAATCCTCACTTCTTTGATTATTTTTGTTGTTGTTTGTTTGTTTGTCTTGTTTGTTTTGTTTGTTTGTTGACTTCCAATAATTAAATCAAGGCAGTGAAATCATAAACAAAATTCCTTGCGATTTCACACTGTGTACTCCAGCTGTACTTGTCTTTATAAACACAAACACAAGTTCAAAACTATATTTATCCATAATGCTGTGAATGTGTAAAGCACATAAATTGTAGAGTGCCACTGACTTTGAAGAGTTTACCTAAAATTTAAGAATGCGTTTGGCAAAAAGTATTCAGAATATTAAGAAAGTAAAACCTCCATTTCTTGTATTGAAAGCCTATTCCATACATAACTAAGGTTTACTGACTAGAGGCACAACATTAATAGATTTTGATCTCTCTGGTGGCAGTTCGGGGTGAATCTGCAGAAAAAAAAAAATATATATATATATATAACCAGGGTTAATTAAAAATCTAGGCGGCATCAGAATATGATACCATATTTAAAGCAGTATCTACTTCAGACGACTTTACTCTCAAATGTTATGGCAAAAGAAAAGAATAGCTGAAGCCTGAAAATTGAGCTCTTTTCTCTTTTTTCACTTTATGATTGATAAGAAATGCCAT
Source organism: Lycocorax pyrrhopterus obiensis (assembly GCA_014706295.1). Lineage (NCBI taxonomy): Eukaryota > Metazoa > Chordata > Aves > Passeriformes > Paradisaeidae > Lycocorax > Lycocorax pyrrhopterus. The sequence goes on along the minus strand of JACSVZ010000006.1, from coordinate 4,289,654 downwards.
CAACTGTACAGGGAAGCTTAGGAAGTAAGGATTTTTTATGCAGAATTTAAGCATCGTCAGAAATCATCATTGCCTTGGCTACCATAGTGAACAGTATAACTGCAGAAGCAACTATATAAAAAACCAAATAAGTTTCCCTGAAGACAAGACCCAAGCCTTGCAATTTCCCTGTCATTTGCAAGATTATCATCTAGTCACAAATATCCTGCAGGGAATCCAAGGGATCTCAGTCTGGTCACGTTTTATGGATATGCACCATACGGATGAAGGGGAAATGTCTGTATTGACAAAAGGAATCACTGAACAAACAAAATATTATCTCTGGGGTCCAAAGACAGACAAATTTACATAAGAAATGAGTCACACAGTTGAAGAAGAAGGTTAATTTAGTGTTTCAAAAGTTTATCCAAGAACATGATCGGTTCCATGAACTGAAGTCTCCAAGATTAGAGGGCTTTTTAAGTGATATTATCGGGTTTAACCAGAAGATTTTAGGGAATTAATATAGGCACCACTGAATAAATTCTATGAGCAGAGCATTCTAGCTTTAAATTCTGTAATCGTAGCAAAAAAGGCTTAATGAAAGTGGGTGCTTCGACAAACCAGAGCCCTGCTCGTAGGGAAAATGACCCCAAAGTTAATTGAAAGCATAAAATAGTTTGTAGCTCTTGCCAAATATTTGCCTAAGAGGTGTCTTTGCTTTGGACAGACTGCATTAACATCTCCTCACTGTGCTGCCTGTTACGATTTGTAAATAAGTACTCATAAACTAGAGAAATATAGATAAATTAAGCAAAAATTAATCTGAATCCATATATGAATACGCTCACACAGAATGAGAGGGCTTAGCTTTTCATGTTTGCTTATCGCTATCTGTGATTAATGATATCAGTGAATCTGAGAAGGTTTGAAGGTCTAGTGATGCAAACAACGCAAAAACATTTGAGCCTCATTGAACATGCCCATAATTATCTGATCCATAAAGTGAGTTGGAAATATGATAAACAAGCTCTCCCAGGAGAGCTTTAGATTTCAGTTTCCTAATATGCCCTATTTATGATAATTTTCGTGCTTAGTATCTTTAATTCATTTTCTTTTTGAACTTAGTCCTTCGGGAGAGTAATTTTTGCTGATACCCCCTAACAGATCAGTATGTTTGGACATCGAAGTTTTATCCTTCCCAGTGGTATTGTTACAGATGCATGACATAAGGATAAATAAATGTCATCTAAGTTCCAAAGGACCATCTACTCTGGATTCTCGAGCCTATCTCTGTTCCTGAAAGAAAGATGAATAAAGATTGCTAGAAGTGATATGAACAAAGAAAACAAAGAAAGGGTCAATAGGCTTGGCCAGAGAATGTGTGTGAGCCTTCAGCAACACTTTCTAGCACTCACAAAGCAGCACTTTGGCTTTGGGATCGAGCTACTTTTGTATTCTCAAGGATCCACGTGCTTGTTTCAGTCTGCCTCAAACTTTGGTTGTGCTACCAATCTTCTCTGTGGTTCATCCTGACATCATCCATCTTTCTCAGCAAAAGAGAAATTCCTCGTTCAAACTTCCTGATTCCTCTGCTTCTTGGTATTCTTGGAGAGCCTACACAAGCTCTTTCCATAGTTTAAAAAGTTTCAAGTTATTAGATGGCTCAGTCGGATTCTGATACATCACAGACCACCTAATGTCATCAAATTGTCTTCTGACAGACAGCAGCCACTTTTTATTCTATACTCTTGAACAACTCTGAGGATTTCAGGAGATTGAGAAGTTGCCACAGTTTTTGCAGTTTGCTGTAATTATTTTCTGTGTTAAGGATTTGTGCTTTGTTTTGAATTTATATTAATCCATTTCTAAATTTCAACGATTATGCATGATTAAAGGTCCTTTAGCACTTGGCATTTTCTTCAGAGAGAGTATTTATGTGCTCTAATGAAGTCAGTTCTCAATCTCCTTGTGAAAATCCAAATATTTATCACTCTATGGCATTTCTTATGTCTTCAAAAGCCTTTATTTGTGCCTCCTGTCTGCTCGTTTTTTATCTTTTTAATACCCTTCTAGAATCACTGAACATTCTCACTGAGTACACAATATTCCAATACCGGGCTCACAGATGTCACAGGAAAGCTACTGTTAACTTTCATTTTTAATGAATTAATGCCTGCTTTGTACATCAGGAATCACAGTCATACTTTTTCACAAAAGGCTTGGTTTTCCTGACTGTAGAATTCTTAGATCCTTGCACTTCCTTAAATTTCCAGCACACCTGCTGCATGACTGACATTCATTGCTCCATGGTCCCTAATATTTTATTCAGCTGTGCTGACACCTGATTTGTTTGAGACATCCAAAATTATCAAGTAAAACCAAGTTCTTCATGTGATAGTTGTACCCTTTTTTATCTAATAGAACACAAATCTTTGGGTCATCTCCAGATGCCACCAGGAGTAAATTCAGATCTGTCTCTGGGTGATTGGTCAGCATATTCCCTATCTCATAGGAATATTTTCTGTGTACATCTCCATCTCAGTGTTTTCTTTCACCTCTTTTTGACTGTGAATTTAACCTAGAAGACCTCCAGGAGTTCCTCCTCGCTCTGACAGGAGAACAGCACAAGGGATGAAGCATTTGTTGAGGTCTCTAGATAACACCACAGTGATGGATAACTTCACATTTGCATTTTTATAAAGACTAAGAAGAATTTTGTCCTTTCCACATGGCACTGCTCTGACAAACTGAACCCATCAAGAACTCTCCTGGATGAAATTATGTGTGACATCAATAAATACACAGAAACACGTTTGCTTCACCATTGCAACCCTTAAAAGCTTGGGAGAGAAAACTGCACCAGCAGCAGCTGAAAACAGGTGGAACGATGACACAGTTATGTTTCTTCTGAATTAAATTTAGTTGCATTAAAAGTCCATCAAATGCTCTGTCATGAGGTGAAATTCAGGCCTGGTAAAGACTTTTTCCTTTGTTCCATAATTTTATCATTTACACCTCAGTCATCAGAACGCACAAATGACCTTACAAATACGCAAGTCACAGAGAGCATCTGGCAGCTTTGTGCTCAACCACCCTTCACAGCAGGTATCATTCACAAAATAATATAAGCACACCTTGGGGCACTGCTGTTTGCACCAGCAGCTGCATTAATCTCTATAAAGAATACAGATTTTCATGGATTTTAGTTGACTATAAAACTTACATTCATTCTGGTGCTGCCTGACTGTCACGAAGTTTTTAAAACATATTTTAAAATAGAAAATAAAACTGATGGATTTCAAAGAACAAGAGCACCAGCTGTATGCAAGTATTGAAATCAGACAGGTTCTTGAATTTGGTTCGCAGCCTGAGTTACAGAGTATTTTATTATTTATTTTCTAGGCAAAGTGAAAAAATCATAGAACAACAGAATGGTTTGGGTTGTAAGGAGCCTTAAAGATCATCCAATTCTAACCTCCTGCCATGGGCAGGGACACCTCCCACTATCCCAGGTTGCTCCAAGCCCTGTCCAACCTGGCCTTGGACACTTCCAGGAATCCAGGGGCAGCCACAGCTGCTCTGGGACATTTATTCATCTTTTATTATCAGCTGATCTACAGTCACAGAGTAATTTACATTTGCTACAGCAAAGTAGCTCTCTTGACTGCCAGGACACTGATTTGTCCAGCAAAAGTGGGGTCCATCGGACTGAACCTGAATTTGCTTCTGTAATTATGACACTGATTAGGTCTGCCCTGGCTGTGAACTTAACAGAGCCATAAGAGCCATTTGGTGGAGGTGTCTGCTCACTAGTTTTTATCATGTTATTTTTTTGGTTCTTGATGGCTGCCATGGAGTCTATGAATTCAGTTCATTTGCCAAAACCACCTGTGTCATTTGGGACACTCTAGGACACCCAGCATGGCTTGCAGCCACAAATCCAGAAGATGTGTGTTTTTTTCCACACCGTCCAAACTTGAGGAGGTGCCACAGCTCTGCTGATGTGTTTGGAGTGGCTCCAGATCCCTGGTTTGCAGCAACTGCCTCCAGACTCTCACAGACGTCTACTTTTAGATGTAGCAGAATCTGCAAGCTGAGGCCCATCCCAAAATTTTAATGTTCCACCTAAATCAGGAGAAGTGCTAAACTGTACAATGATAAAAATAGCAGGAACTTTTGGCCTAATTCTGGTTGCAGCCTGATTTTTGAGTCAGGAAGTGTTTTAGTGTTCATTTTTCCCAACTGAATACGTGGAACAGGGGATATTCCAAATACAGACTACTGTTTGTTGCTTAATCTTAATTAAAAAGCTCCACTTCCCAGTGGCTCCAGGTTTGCACATTTTGTTCTGGTTGTAGTAACTAAAAAATAGTCACAGCAGATAGAAAACACAATAGATTTGGTTTCCTTAGATGACCCATCTTCCCAGAACATTTCTGGATAATCACATAGTCACAGCCTCTTATTGTGACTAGTAAAAAAGGCTAAAGAACTTTCAATTAAAAATACCAGGATGGTGATTAGGATTTTTTGCACGAGCCTTTTTTCCAGGCTGCTGCATGGCTGGGATTTTCCCCAGAAAGAATTGATATAAATGAGCTGCAAAGTCACATGTGAATAAAGAGGTAAAAGACAAGGTTATTTTGGAGACTTGAAAGTAGTGTATTGCTCTTCCCTATATAAAATCACAGTTCAGCCAATCAGGCTGTTGGGGTCTGGAAGAAAAGTCTTTCTTTCCTTTTTCCCTGTTCTCTTCTCACTGGCCTCTCTATAAAAATCCTCCAAAACTTCCCTGAAGTTAATGAAATGTCACCAGAGTAAAAGGAATCAATTTCAGGCCATTTGTGTTGTCTCACATTTGATCTTCTTCTTGATGTTTTACTTGTCTTTGTCTTCCTTTCTTATTTCCCAGGAAAACAAAATAAGCAGAATCAGAGCCCAGTCCATCACTGGATTTTTTACACCAGCATAAAGCCATTTATTTCAGTGCTTTATGCAGGTATGAAATTTGATTTATAATGTTTGGATGTGCACATCCACAAAGTGATAAGTTACAAAGGAAGCATGTTAAAGAAAAGGTAATGACATGAGATTCATGATGTTATTTTTCAACTTAAAATTTGTTAAGGATTTGTTTCTTATTAAATGAGAGAGGCAGTGTATCAAATTTAAGATTTTGGAATTGAAATACAGGAAGATCTTTAACTATCATAACAACAGCAGATAAAGTATCAATAATTTCTGTTTTGAACGCAATCTGAAATTGAATTTCTTTCATTCTATGACAAAGTTGATAACAAAGCAAAACAAAACATCCCAATAATGTACATTCCATATTTCTGAGAATAAATATGATTTCTTTTTGCATGGCCTGGAAATTGGCACATTTCATGTACAGAGACATTAAAGTATTAAAGTGAGCAGTGATTTGCAATCAGAGCAGACTAGAACTTCAAATTAGAATTGCAATATTAATACAGTCCATTGCCTCTGCCCATTCCTTACGTTATTACCCTCAAAGTTCCATTTTCTTTTGGTTTTGTTTATGCAGGTTTTGTTCATGTTCAAGTAATTTAAAATGTAAGTTCAGCAATGTACTCCAGACACAAGCTAGCTTTGGTATTCCTCAGATGCAAAACTCCTTTGAAATGTTATTGAAGAACGTTTCTTTCTAAAGTAGATACAGACGACACCCCTTCTCCTGATGTTGGCACTCAGCAGTACTGGAATTGTACGCAGAGGAAAACTCTGTTTGACTTAAGAAAGACAAAAAACAACTACAGCTATAGGACGCAGCTTTTATAAGCTTCTGGAGACCAGATCTGGTTAATATTTTAATAAAAATGCTTCAAAATAAAACACAAGTCTGGGGAACAAAATTGGAGGACGTATTCTGAATAGGTTTTACCTCTAGAATCCAGTGTGGAGCATGGAGTCATGAAATACTAAGATATAAGTGTCCTTGGTTTGAATAGACTTTTGTTGAAGCGCTTTACTCTGTATTTCAAAGGGAGAAGACAAAACACGAGGTTTATAATTCTCATCACCAAAGCATACTTGAATAATACAGAACAATCATCTGCAAAAAAAACCAAAAACCCAACCTCAAAGGATTTGAAGAAATTATCTGATGGCACCTGCGATACTGCCGCTTCCAAAAGGTGAATCATTTAGCATTCTGCCAATGCAAACTCTGTAGAAAACTTTCTTTGAATATCTCCGTTTAGCTGCTGGATATGTTTTGTTAAACATTTAAAATGTATCAAGCAAATCTAGCCTTTTTTTTTTGTTTGTTTCTCCTGCAGGGCAAGTTACTGTTTCCTTATTTAATGTATTCTGGCCCCAAAGGAACTTGGCATTTAAACATGTGCATAACTTTAAATACAAGCTTAAAGACAATGACTTCTCACAAGCTTGAGTACCTTCCTAGGCTGGGACCTATAGGCCTACTCCAATTTCAAACTGTCTTTTCATTCATTTTAATGAGCATTAGATTGGATGCTGTATGAACTTATTTCACCATTGCCATCTCCCAGTATTTCTCCCTGGGGACTGAGTGCAAATACTTGAGATTCAACATGTGTTGCTTATCACTTTCAACTATAAAATATGCCATGTTTCCTATCTTCCTGCTCTTTGAATGGGTGAACACAGAAGGACTTCCCACAGGATGCCTTTCAGATTTAAAGCTCACCTTCTAGAGATGCTCATATGAGGAATTGATTTTCATTTGCTGTGAACATTTGTGCCAGTAAAACTTTATTGTCTGGATGTGTGCAAAAAGTGAGCAGAAAAGATGTGAGAATTTGAAAACCTTTGCTGCTAAATCTCTTTTACATCTTTTACTATGGCTGATGAACAGATGAGGATTGGCTGCAAGTACCAGGCAGAGAATTTAATTTTGCCACTCACATTTTCCAATGGATTAGTTGAAATTTCTCTAAATCCTGGAGTGCTGAGAGTTGTACAAAGGCCAATATAGAAGAAAATCTTTCAAAGAGATCCTAGGATTCAGTTCAGAGTGACAACAGAAATGGCAGCCAGTGCCACACACAAAGGAATTGAGGGAAGTAAATGACAGCTGACAGAAAATGTTTGAATATGCATTAAAGCTGGGAAAGTAGTAAGGCCATTTTCTGTTTAAACTCTCACATTGCACAGATGAGAATTGTTAAAGAGCTGCCACATTCAACATCGGTGGTTCAATTTCAGTGGTGAGAAAAGTGCCTGTGAAGTGTTATAAGCATACATGAGTTGTATGCTAAATGGTTACATTTGATGATAAAACTTGTGAGTAAATACATAAAAATGTTTTCAGAAGAAAAATCTCTCTCCAAGCCGGGATTAAATGAGACAGAGTTTATATTTATCCCTATGCACAAACTTAACATACCACAAAATTCTATAGAAATAGTTATAAGCCTAAATAACCAGTTCACTTTACAGACAGCCTAATACATCATGTGGTGAGGACGTTTGTGTCTAAAAATGAAGGAAATTCCCTTCACACTTGAATAATTAGAAGCTGGAGCACAAGGGCATAGATGGGGAGAAAAGATGAAGATCTGCTTCCATGGAAATAATATCCTAAAAGCTGGGTTATCAATCCAACAGGACAGATTTCCTAACACAAGAGCTGCCTTTTAAATTATCTCCTGTAAATTAACCAGCTCAACTAAACATTGGCAGGATCTTATCACCATAATGCACAATAAAGTCTATGCTATTAAAATTCTACTGAAGAAAACTTAGCATGAGATAAGGCAGACATGAATGATCATTTACCATTAATCCTGATGACAACCATTTCCACTTTGCTATTGAAATTCCCTCCTTCCTACATTTTCATTTCCAAATACAATGCAAACAACACGCTCCAATCAATCACTTATACATCCACCATAATTTTTATTTAAGGCCTTGTATCTTAGATATATAAGCCAATGAAGATAATTTATCTTCCCTCTTGCTTTCCAGTCTCACTAAAGGAAAGGAAAGGTAGAGATAGGTAAGGTGGTACAGAGAGGTAGCAGGTAAGAGATAGAGTTTTAGGGTTAGTTGGTAGTTTCAACACAGACTTTTGCATTCAGAATTCATTCAATGATGATTCCCAGATGTTGACAGCAGTCAAAGTTTGTCCCAAAACAGAGATATGTTTGTCTGGCACAGCATCACCTGAATGTGATTATATTGTTAGAGACTAAGTCAGGATGAGGCACCTTGAGTCAGGATGAGGCACCTCGGTCGCCTCTGCAAAGTGATTCCGAGTTCAGGTTTGTCTCACATGGTGTCAGGTTGTCACAGAAACACAAAATCACAGAATGGTTTGTGTTGGAAGGGACCTTGAAGACCATCTAATTCCATCCCGTGCCATGGGCAGGGACACCTTCCACCAGAGCATGATCCTGCTGCTCATGGTCCTGAATTCCCTTTACCCCTAAGATAAGGAGTTCCAAGTGTAAGGAATTAGGATTTTAGTCATCACAGGTTTTGGATCTTTTACTGAAAATGAGGACCCCTTATTCTCAAATCTCCCTCACAGATCAGTATGATGGAACCATTGAAACTTTTGCTTACAACATGATTTGGTAAAAATGAGAGTTTCTTTACTTTTTTCTTTCTTTTTCCTGGAAAAAACAATCTTACACAGCTACTGCATAGAATAATTTTCTAAATGATGACAGCATTTCATTCAGTCTCCATAAGATGAAACTGGGGATTTCAGAAGGTGAGCAAAGTAATAAATGAGAAGGAAAGAAAATAAAGCCAACATTTTTTATCACAATTCACAGTGACAATCGAAAAAGATATATATGTAAAATGATTTGAAAATTAAGCCCATATAACAATGGCTCTGAAAGAAACATGAACTAAAAATTACAATGAGAAAAAGGATAAAATGCAACGGAAACAAGAACAAGGGTTCAATCAACTCCTGCAAATGCAAATCAAGACATTTAACATTTTGAAGAAGAGCAATATAATGCAGCAGGAAGAATTTGTAGACAGGAACACATTCTGGGGACCTGATGGATTCCACCTGAAAAGCAATTCACTTATGCTAACCTCAAAAGAAATATTTAGAATGAGTCATGGCTCCATCTGGCTTCTCTGCATACAGAACAGGTACGGGTAGCCATGAACTTTTAATCTTAAAATATCAAGAGAACAAATTCCTGTCAGAGGCATTCTGAGTGTACTTACGAGAGGAAAACTGTGTTGCTAACAGAGTGCTTTTGCTGGTTGCAGTCATGCCCCAGGAATTTAGATCCCAAGAATTTAGGTCTTACATTCTTAAGTGGTGTCAGAAGAAAACCAGAATCAAAAATTTCCTATAGCTAAGAAGAAAGACTTGGATAAGGAATGTCATATGTATTGTAGCCAAACATAAGAATAAGACTAGAGAACAAAGAAGTTGACTACAACAAATCCCCAGGACCTTTCAAATATTTACCTTTTTAGTTATTGATAAACCGACACTCAGCTAGGAAAGTTTGACGTGTCAGAGTTCACACTGAGTTGCTTTGTCACAAAAGATGAGATAATCATCTGTTTTATTAGACAAAATGCCATTAGTATCCAGCCAGGATGAGATGCATTGGATATGTTTGAACAAACAACTGTTACCATCTCTCTAAGCCCTCCAAAATGAACAGTGCTGTGAATCTCTTCTCTGCTTCTGGGCTGACCCATGCACAAGGCAGTCTTGTGGGCAAGAAAATGGGAGAAAGAACAGGTAAATTAAGAAAGACAGTTTTCAACAGCACATAGGATGGTCGAAAAACCCCACCTGCCTAGAAGAGAAGCGTCCAAATCTTCAGTGAACAGTTAAGATCTGTGTCCACATCGACTGTCTTTACCGAATATATGCCTTAAGTGACAAAACTATGAGTGCCACACTCGAATACCTCCCTGTCTGCCAGGTGTCTCTGTGATCTCTGCTTCCAGTGGCAGCTCTGTGAGACCTCTGGCATTTGGGTTCTGATTAGCCTCACACCAAGCTGCCACCTTGTGTAACACCATAAGGCACCCCATCAGTCAGCCATAAATATCGCAAGGCTTCTAATACAGATATTAGAACGCTTTTCCTCCAGGAAGGGGCTTTTTTGTTCCATGTACTCAGACATTGTGAATGCAAGATACCTGGTTTCCAGCCAGATATTTTTTCTTCCTTACTGCTCATTAATAGATCTAGGTAGACAGAGTAAATTTCTGGCTTATTTCTCACGTACATATTCCTTCTGCCTGTGTATTCTTCTCATTTTTATGAAGTTCGGTCATGTCTTTCAGATAGGTTTGGTGAAAAAGCTCCTACTACAAGTCTTTGCAATTCTTTTAAGAAGCGAATTTTTCACAAGAAAATGGCAGTTTCCATGGAACTTCATTTAAGAAAAGTTTTTCAGACTGACATATGTACTTTTTTTGTCAAAATTTCAATTGCTTACATAAAGATATTCATGTATTAGGAATGTATATTATATAAAGGTAAGTGTATTTATTTCTTATCTATATGCATAGATATATTTGTATGTTAACATATATTCACACAAATGGAGAGCAAAAGAAGAAAAGAAACCAAACTATTTTGCATACTAATATCATGGGCTATGAAAACTGCATTTCTAAACTTGTTCTACATCAGACTTATCTATTCCAGGACAAATACCCATGATAGAGGTAAATTCATCTTGACTGGTGCATTTTTTTTATTTATTTATTCATATGAAACCACTAAAGTTCTTGTTTTCATCTCAGTGCAGAAAGGATTTTTTTTACCACTAACTTTCATGAAAAAGTAAAATTTTTTTTCTTTCTCTACTGTTGAATATCATTAATGGCCAGCATGGCAAACTTTGACCCATTCCACTTACACTCATACCTTTTATTCTCTCCTTGCTGCTTTTTGTTTTTAATTTCCATTTTCAATCAACAGTGAGGAGTGTTACTTAAGGTTCATATTATTTTATTAAAGACATTTATTTTTACAGTAAATTTATTTCAGTGAGTGGCTCTATAAAATAAAAGCGAAACAGATCATGAAAAACAAACCAAGGAAAAGGAGGATTATTTAAATAGAAATAAACCAAATAACTTTCTAAATGAAAAAAATGAATAAAATAATGAAACCAAACAAAAAACCCCAACAAATTTGGAGGTAAGCTAAAATTTGGTAAGACAGAGTTGCAGAAATTATTCAAAAATATCACAGGGTTTTTTTCTGTGTGGGATATTCCTTCATTGTCAGGGAATGAACCTGTCTTGCTGCTGCCAGTGTTCAGTCTCACAGGATGCACTGCAGCGTGCAAAGATGTCGAGGTGTTTGATGTCAGTGGGAGAAAACCAAACTAATTCCTGCAAGCTACACGTTCCCCTGCTTTGATTTTTTGTTAGGATCCATTGAACATCAGTTAAGCCACACACTCAGAAAGGTGTCTAAGAGTGAACCCAAGACCTCAGAAACACGTGGAACACACCCAGCTCGGGGGCACCTCGCCCCAGCCACTTCTCAGAAGCATCGTAATAGACAGTGATGATACATTTGATATTCAAAACTAATCCACCATCCTGGGCAATGCCAACTGAACAGGGAGAAGACATGAAGAAGGTAAAAACTGCGTATAGACTTCAGAATTATTCTACCAGTTCACGAATTAATGCACAACTTTTGAGGTAGAGTTAGAGGTCCAAAGATACTTGATTTACTGGCCCCATAATTCTGGAGAACAGTAAGGCTTAAAGTACAGACAGTCTGAAATCTTAATTTAGATTAAATGCATGCAGCCAAGTGCTATATTTAAGTATTAGAGAAATATTTTAGTTTCCAGTGTCTCTTAGGGCTAGTAAAATTCGTATCTGCAAAATCACTGAGAACATTCAATCAATTAAAGACAGATTTGCAATCTCCATCAATAACATCTCCCTCTCCTTTATTTTCAATTTTAGAGATTAAAGTTTCCCCTATGGAAAAAAAGAATTCTCCTCATCAGCCGCTTGATAAATAGGTATATTCTCCATCCACTGTAGGCTGCTCAGTTCTGTCGTCAAGCAGATTCTGCAGAAGCATGTTTTCATGTTGTTTTGAAATCAGCATGCAGACATGGAATTAAAAAACCCCACATGCTGTTATTCTCACTGTTCTTTGATCACCTCTGCATGGCTATTTTCCTAGGGTCACACAAAAGGTCTGACTTGGTGAGGGGAAAAAAAAAAGAAACCATGAAAAGGATGCTATTCTGGCTGAGAGCACAGGAAGCTGCTGAGGGAACCAGCTTCAGTTCCCTCTTTATTACAAGCTGGCCTTGTTCCTGTAGGCAAATCCTTTAAATGAGACATTTTAAAAGTGTTTTATCACCAACAAGTGGGGGACAGGCACGCAAAAGTGCTTCAAAAATTGTAGACTATAAACACACAAAAATCCCCCAGCCTGGAGGTCTTTTGTAACTTTGATTCTTCAAGATCAGTTTTGCAGTCTTCTCTTTTGAAATCAGTTGAGGGTAACTGGGTTTATTGCAAAATCACAGGCTGTCCCTTTGCTTTCCCTATTTGTAAAATAAAGATAAGAAAAAATACTCCAGCTCTGGGCAAAGATGATATCATTAATGCTGGGAAAGCTGTTCAAGATCTGTTCAAGCACCTACAGGTACTCTTAATTCAGGTACATATCCAAACCCAGTTGGTTCCCTAATCCCTAATTTAATCTCTAATTCCACATGTCTCAGGGTGCTTATTTGAAACCTCCCTGAGTGTCTTTCAAGGCCTCTGACATGGCCCCACACAACATCCTTGCTGCTAAATTGGAAAGATATTGGTTTGATGGATGGACTGTTCGATGGATAAGGAATTGGCTGGATGGTGACATCCAAAGAGTTGCAGTCAAAGGCTGCCACAGATGAGTGGAAAGGGGTGTCTCTCAGGGTCAGTACTGAGACCAGATCTGTGCAATATCTTCATTAATGATGGGGGCAGTGGGAGTTAATGACAGCCAGTTTGTGGGTGACAGCAGGCTGAGCAGTGCAATCAGTTCTTTAGAGGGAATTGTTGCCATCCAGAGGGACCTGGACAGGCTGGAGAGGTGGAGAGGCGTGAGCACTGAGAAATTCAGCCAGGCCAAGTGCAAGGTCCTGCACCTGCACCAGGGCAGCTACAGGTGTCCGTATGGATTGGGTGATGAACGGATTGACAACAGCCCTGTGGAGAAGGAATTGGGGATATTGATAGATGGAGAATTGGACATGAGCTGGCTCCGTGCACCTGCAGCCCAGAAATCCACTTGTGCCACGGGCTATGTGAAAAGAAGTCTGGCCAGCAAGTTGAAGGAGGGGTTTCCTTGAAGAAAAGGCCTTGCCTCTTCTTCTAGAGAATTAATTCCAGATGTTTTGGTTCAGTTGAAGGTTCATTTTTATTAAATTCTTAGAGGAAGGAGGGCTTTTCTAGATGGAGGAGATTCTGCTTGTTTCAAATGTCAACTACCTTATATGTATGGAATTTGAACAGTGCTTGAAAAAATACTACTAGGGCTCTGTTCTATAGGCATATAATTTTCATTATTTTTTACATAATATAATTGTAAATAAAAGACAAATATATCCTATTAAAAATGTTTCCCTATATTTCTGTGTTTATTTCTACTGAATGTTGTGGTGAATTGTTCTAAAACAAGGAGCTCCATAACTTATTTGTTACCCTTCTCTCTGCTTTTATGCCCTCATTTCTTGTGCATTTAATTTACCTACAATAATTTAAAGATAACCTGATAAACAAAAATAACAAAAAAAACCCCACCCCAGTTTTTTTTAGTAACCTACATAGGTTTATACCATGAAAGATCAAAATCATTAAGCAGTATAAAATTGCACTATATATTATTCATGTATCTATAATTAATCCACCCAAGCAGTGCTAACCAATGACAAAAATTTTTCCACCACCACCCTTGCAAACAACAAAGATTGGCTTGTTAATTAAAAGCAGCAAAGGGCTTTTTTTAACTTTTATTTTTTAAATTCTTTAATCGAGACAGTGCAGCTCTGCCCTGCTCACAAAGCAGGGTGTGTAGCAGGAGGTCTCAGTGTGCTCCTTCCTCAGGGAGAAGTTGTTAAGATGAGGTGTATTTTTTGTTGCTGGACTTTGTTTCACAGAAACACAGCAAGCAGCAATAAACTCCAAACCCATGAGCAGAATGCAATGCCCCCAACTCTGGCCATTCAGTCAAATCATAACAAGATTTGTGTGGTCCTTCAGAGAGTTTTACAAAGAGCAATTCCAATATGAAAAGACTTTAGTTTGTTTGTTTCTCTGATTTAAAAGAAAAAAAAACCCCAAAACTGAAGGGTTTAGATGTGTTGCAGTGATAAAACAAAACTATCAGAATTGTTTTGGGTGCTTTCTGATATTCCCTCTCCATTTTCCTATTTTGCACCAATTTTTTGGATAAAAACGGATGGTATTGTTTTTTCAGCAATTGTATCTAGTCGAACATATTTTCCTCTGCCCTGGGGAAGACACAGCTCAATATACCATTCATCTAGAAACAACACTGGTTGGCCTTATACAGCTTTGTACATGAAATTTTCAGTCCTTTTCATCCAGCTCAAAGAATTGCCCAACAAGACCCATAAAATTAGAGGGAAATGCACTTGGGGAAAGAAAATAAAGGAGGAGCAAGGCCCCAGAAAACAGAGACTTGGGAAATGATTTATAGAACTAATTTTAAATTAAGTGTCCTCTATTTAGAACTAGATCCTAATCTGGCTGCCAAGGTGGGATGCAGCCTTTTCTGTGCTACCACGCTTTAGTAACACCATGATGATAATTAAAACAGAGTGAAACAGTAAGCTTTATAAATAAAAAGAAAACAACATCTAAGTTGATTATATTTCCTCCTTTTATTGTGATTTTGACACAAATGAAGACAAGATATATTTTATTCATTTTCTATTTTCTCTTCAGGTTTTGCTTTATGGCCCTCAGGGATACCAGAGTGTGCATGTAAAGAAGTCTATAAATTAAAACAAACTGTGTTTATGGTAATACTACTACATCTTTACAATGTGTTCACTTAATGTGAGCAAACTGCAGTTTTCATGGTAGTTCATTTGCATTTCCAGCCCTGCAGTTTCACAGGTATTTTGAGATACCAGTACTTTGCTTCTGGAAACCGCTATAGTGAAGGGAAAATTTAAAAAAAAAAAAAAGACCCAACAACATGCTCTGAGTTTTCTCATCTCAACCATTTCCCTTCAAGTAACTTTCATAGACTCATAAAATAATAGAGCAGTTTGGGTTAAAAATTACCTTAAGGATAATCTTGTTCCAACCCCCTGCCACGGGCAGGGACACCTATTTTGTACCGTTCAGGTACAGTTCTGCCAACAGGTGGAGATGGAGAATCTGAATCTGTCTGCAACCTACTGCTCATTGATTATCAACACAGTTGGATTATGAAGAAAAGCCCTGGGTTTGGTTGCTCATTCATAAAGTTATAGTATTTTGAATTTCAGTTGTTAAAAGTTATAATTTTACATCCATAACAAACATGTACTGCTCTCAGTGGGTTATTATAGACAATCTTCAAAGAGCAAAATCATCTGGTAAGAAAATATAGAAAAAAATAATACTTTTCCCGCTTCTCTAGGGTTGTTCTTGGACTCTGGATCAAGGATGAGGACAGAAAAATTTTCTTTTGAGTGTTTGGTTTGTTTGTTTTAATGAGTGATGAGCATTTCACACCAACAGGTACCAACCTATGGATCTAAGTTTTCATTCTGCACCTGTCTTTGCTTTCCTCAGCACCTCAGCAATTCTTTTCCAAAAGAGATAACTGCAGGTGGCAAAAGTCTCACCAGAAGTTGTTCAGTGAAAGATGCCAGATGTAGCCCTTCACCCCCAAAATATAGGATGTCATCCAAATGTCCGAGTGATGCTCTAAACGTAATGAAATTAGTGCTTAAGCTATCAGTGATGGCAAAGGGAGAAGGAATCATCCTGTACCTTCTGCTGCTAGAAGTCATGCTCACCTATCCAGTGGAGTACCCAAAAATGTAATATATAGGACCATAGAATACCCTGAGCTGGAAGGGACCCACAAGGATCATCCAGTCCAGCTCCTGGCCCCACACAGACACCCCAACAATCCCACCCTGTGCATCCCTGAGAGCGGTGTCCAAACACTCCTGGAGGTCTGGCAGGTTTGGTGCGTTGATCACTGTCCTGGGGAGCCTGTTCCGTGCCCCAGCACACTCTGGGGGAAGAGCTTTTTCCTAATATCCAACTAAACCTTCCCTGACACAGCTCCAGCCATTTCCTCGGGTCCTGTCACGGGAAAGAAAATGAAAAAAGTTACTAACACTCTTCTGCTTCTTTCATAGGTGCATTTCTCTTTCCTGAAATAACTCTCAAATTTTCACACACATATTTTCGTGCCAGAAATATTGCTATTATGCCTCACTCCTCCTATAGAGATGATGGGAAGAAAAGCAAATGTTTCATCTCCATATTATGCAGAAATTAATTGAGTGTAAGAAAGTTCTATTGAATCCAGCTAAAAATACCCTGCTTTCAGTTGACATCCCCAAGTCATATGCTTTTTAGGTTCTCATGCAAGTGCAGGAGATTAGTACACACCCCATTTAATCTGATCATGATTGCCAGCCATTTTAATTAACCTTTATTGGCATACCTATATTGCCAAGAAACTATACTTTGAGAAGCCCCATTAATAACACTGTTATTTGTTAGGTTGGGATTTTTCAGTTTCACCCATCAAATTCTTTAGACAGATAATAAATCTGTGCAGCCTAGGTTTACTGGTAGGCTGTTTGTTTTGCTGTGGTTTTCTAACAACACATTTAAAAGTTAATTATTTGAGAACAGGATACTTAAGAAAATAATTTCATCCCTACTGTACAGAGAGGAAAACTGAGGCAGAGATTATGTGGTTTGCCCCTTGCTGTACAGCAGGTATAAATGCTGGGTTCAGTCTGGATGATGAAACAGATAACCCAGACAAATCAAATGTTTATTTAAATTTAAATATTTATGAATATTTAAAATTTATTTTATTTTCAAAATTTCAATTTAAATATTCATGCCCTCCCACTTTCCATCCTTCCTTGCCTCCCACTGATCTATCCCTACCTGATTTTGGGTCATACAGGCTAGGGGCAAGGAGATGGTCCAGATCCCTTTTATGCTCACTCAGGAACATGACAGTGAAGCCATTGAAGCACCAGGTGGCAACGGAGCATTTAAGTCCTCGAGTGACACCTCTGCACCTGAGCACCACCGGCCTGAGGACTTGAGACCAGGGAAAAAAGTCAAGGTTGAACTGACCCTTGGGTGATCAGTTAATCCTCCCCTCTCTCCTAAGGCAGCCCTCTGTCCTGAGCCTGCCCACATTTCCTAACCCACAAAACGAGTTCCTGAAGGTGGTGTTTTGATGTATTTTCCCAAATCTTCCAGAAATCAGATGTTTTCTTCTTTTTTGCTATTTTCCTTCTTTGGCATTAGACTCTGACTCCATATGTTGCTTCCTTCTACTACAAAGTTATTAAAGAAATCTCAGCAGAACGTCCTCCACTCTTAATTGGATCCCTTCCACTTTCCTTGGGAAGACAGAGCACTAAAGATGATATGCGGCTGATTAGTTGTTCTCAAAGGAGTTTGAATGAACCATCTTTACAATCACCTTGCTCTGCAAAAGCACAGACATCCCAGCAAGAGCAACATTTGCTGCCCTGCATCCACCATGGATTGCACACTTTAAAGGATTATCCTGGTTTCACTCTTTTTTTTTTTTTTTAAATTTTTTATAGACCTAGTAGAACGCATGTGTTGAACTGAGATTTTCCATTTGCTGCCATTTGAATAATAAACACTGCTCTCCACGCAAGTGAAAATCACAGCTCTGGCCTTATGGGCTACTCCTGAAACAGCCTTGTGAGTGAGAAATCACAGCACATCATAAATCCTACCCAATATTGAAACTCATGCAGAGATAACAAGGTGAGAATGAGTCCTGTTTGTTCTCAGTTATGCTATCACATTTACGGCTGCTTAGCCCTTGACAAACAAGTAAAACACTTTGTATTTCAACCATGATCTGCAAGCAGGAAAAGAAGGCATAATTTAAGAGAGAAATACCACAGTTACCTCTTTAGATTTTCAGGGGTTTTAAGTAATGCTACTTATGAGCTGCTGTATTTTTATTTAGCATGAAACAAGACAAGAGGCAAAGTAGTAAAATTTCAAATGGCAGTGAGAGCAAAGTTTTCCCTAACTGCAGATGTAGGGAAAATTGGAGATGACGTGGTGGAACTGAAGAGAAGAAGGAAGCAGTGAAAGTTAACTTTGAACATTCAGTGTTCTAAATTTGGAAATTTAGAGTCCTTTGGATATTTATTGTTCTATGTGTCTTTTGTCAAAATTATTTCTATTTCATTGTTGGTGCTATGAGATAAATCCAATAAATATGGATGGAAAGATATCAAATGGATGGAAAGTTTCAAATGAAATTTGAATACCAAATCAGCAGAAGTTCACTGACAAAGTGCTGAATAACCCTAAACGTTTCTCCCATACGAATCAGGAGTTGTGTGCCATATGAGAAAACAATGAAAAACAATGTTATCCTACTGATAAACAATACATTTATTAGAATAAACTAAGCAATACTCCTCCCTAAAGTAGCTTTTTTTTCCTCTGCTCATTCTCAAACTTATGGCTCAAATCATCCTCAGTTATCCTCTGCCTGGACACCACCTAAAGAAGCTGTATGTGTTTTATTTCACATGCACATATTTGCTGCAATTAAATGTACAGAAAAAGAAACCACCCGTGTTAAATGATGATCCTTCATGGGGAATTAATTCACAGGAGTATCATCATGCATCTTCCATCCCGTAATTCTCAGGTTTTCCAAGTCCAGCTTGCCCATATCAAAGAGGGATTTCAGGAAAATGCAATGTGGTTCACTCAATACGCTACGGTTCTGGTGATAAGGAAGATGCTAACTGATAGTGAAGACTCCTTCTGTCTTTTCCCCCAGAAACTGTTACCATATGATCATAAATTACCACTGGACAAGGTGCTGTGAGATGTCACATGTATGTGAGTATTTCATGATTTCTGTAGCACCAAAACAAAAGCGATTATATTCTTTCAGAGCACCTTTTGTGGAGTTTGTGGCATCATATTTCTCATTTTACAGATAGAAAAAACTGCTTACAGGCAGTAAATTATTTATGCAAGGTGAAATAATGTAAAAAAGTTAAAGCAGGAACAGAATCCAGAATGTCTCGTTGCCGTATGTGGGTTTTGACCACCAGAAGGTGTATTTGGTATTTGTGTATTTAAGTGGGAAGATTATCAAGGCCACAGAAGAAGCCAAAAGATCACGAATTGGTTCACATATCCAATTGTCTTCTCTGAAAACAAGATTCTTTAGCCTTGCAGTGGTTGAAGACTCCTAGATCCGCGTAAGACACTGGATCTGAAGCCCTTTAGCAGGGCACTGCATGAAACTGAGATAATTAACCATATGCAGTGCTGGGTAAACACCTTGCTGTTGAACTCCTTTTTACATTCTTAATGTCAGCAGAGAAAACATTTTCCATTAGGCGAGGCCAGAAGAACCATTTTGGAATAGCAAGGACTGTTGAAGGGTTTCCTGGATGGACCATCACTCAAAGGATAGATGTTCACTTGCTTGATTCCCTCTCCTTTCTCCTGCCATTAGTGTTTCATTTTTTGCCAAATACAGATTAAAATTTATGTGTCTGAGGAGTAATAGATGGTGACTTCAGGACAAAAACAGACTCAGAAAAGCTTGCTCACAAGGCACAGTGTCCCACCCCACGGATAATTATTGGCCTCCCACCAGCAGCCTGAAGAACTTCTCTTCATCTATTCTAGCGATGACTTTAATAAAGATTTACTGAAGGGTTGTTTTACTTCTGGGCATGCATATCTCTAATTCATTGTTTAAATAGATAAATAGAGAATAGGTCTGAACAACATTTTTTTAGTAATTATAAGTGGAAGAAAAGGGTAACTGAGTCTATAAGGAATCATTTCCCTTGTATTAAACAAACACACAAAATACCCTTGTTTAATCAACCTTCCGTAATATTATACAAGCTGGAAATCAGAATAATCAGAAATTCAGGTCAATTTTCTTCCTTGCTCCTCCTGACACCTCACATTTTTTACCTGCTATAGTAGGTCTCCATAAAAGTAAGGAAAGAATCTTCCTTAGAAGACAATTTTTCACAGCAGTCACGTTCAGAAATGTCATAAACAATGGGGTAACTACTGATATAAAGGGAAATCCTACCAAAGGTCTTTTCTCAGAGAAAAAAAGATGTTTATATACACATACACACAAATATATATATATATATATATGCCCACACACACTTCTTTGTGTATACAACACCAAACAGCCAGGAGTAATTCAAGCAGAGATTAGATGAGATCTCAGCAGCTAAGCAGGACCAGCACCTATAAGTAATTTGACTTGGCTCAAAATTAAAGTTGTGTGGTCTTGGGCAAGGCATGATCACAGTTTCCATAGAATTGACCACTGGAAACATGCTGTTATGTTGATTTTCACAGCAGACACCGGGCAGCAGCATTAAGATGGGACAAGAATATTCCATAGTTCTACTTTGTGTGTTACCTGAAAGAAGATGCCAGCACATTGGTCCTGAGGTTCCGTTCCCATCAGTGCTCCTCTGTGGCTGATGGATGGTGCTTTCACCTGGCAGCAGGAGCCCAGCAGGACGTCCCTCCTTCCTGGGAGCCCCCAAAGGTGTGCGTTGACAAGAACCTTGACCACGGCCACATTCTGAGTCCCAGCCCAGGCTGGGGTGGGAGCCTGGGGCTGGTTCCACTCTAAAAGTCTGCATGAGGCCTTGTGATAAGTCCACAGTGCAGCATTCAGTTTGGTTTAGGATTATTCAAAGAGCTGATTTTAGTTCAAATACCAACAGAGAAGGGCAGGAGTGGCACAGAAAGAAATTACTATTTTTCATATTTTCCATGCATACTAATGAATTATTTTAATTAAATCCAGATAAACTTCCAAACACAAGTGTTGTGCTTCAAAACCTTTTATTTCAGAAGTGGTGACATGAATCCCTTTGATTTCCTCATCTCCTCCCCTTCCCCTGCTACCAAGCTGAAACAATTAGATTAATTCACTGTGAATTTGTGATTAGTTTCGCTAATTCTGAAACCCCATTACTTTCTTGACAAAAAAAAGCTTTTCAGCTATTCATCACATTCTAGTGCAGAGCTGTGGGGTGGCAAACCACACCACAAAGGTGCACGATTTATTAGAAATGCTGGATCAGCAAGACAACAACCAACATAATAGACCAGCATATAGGCCTGGGTATGTCTGAATTGTCAGAGCAGCTCCTGCTCATTGAAACACTGCAAATATTTAAATATTCTCCTGCAGCCACCACTTGGCCACACCTGATCTGGAAGACTTGGGGCATCAAATTAAACTTATCACAGGTGGTTTCAGGGTAACAAGTTCCCATAGGTGTCGTATTGTCTACGTGTCATAACAACGTAAAATGTTTCTTTATGAGGAACTTATTGGTATTCTTAACACAACATAGAAGTCTGTAGCCTTTTATTTAGTCTCTATTGATGCCTATTTCTCAAATATCGTCATTTACGTCATATACGAAAATCCCCTTGGTTACCATACCAAGACACACAGTCTGCAACAAAATCATCCCCCCCGCCACATCCAGGGGCTGATAAAATGTTTTCTGTGATCTCCACTTTTCCAACTTCAAAAAATGGGTGATTAAAAGACAAAGACCTCCAGAATACAAAGGAGGGAGGCAAATGACGGTATCGTTCATAATTTCTACTCTCTCACCAAAAAAAAAGACACCCCCTGCCATATCACCAGTTAAAATAGTACAAATACAGATTCTTATCCACAAACATTAAGACCGTTATTAGATGTCTGAGACTTCTACAATAGCCAAAACTCTTTCAGATCTGGGCGAGCAGGACAAGTCATTCAGTTTGGCTAAGAGTATGGAATTCTGGACGACTTACAAGGACTGCTGTTACTGCAAAGCAGATGCCAAAACCATGGATTTTTTTATGGTAAACTCCTTTCCAGCAGGAAATTATTTCCCACCCAGCCCTAAGAAGATTTTGAGATTTCTTTCCCATATATAAAACTGACCCTAAGACAGCAAGGGTTCCTTGCCTTCTGCCTGCAGAAGAAGGTAGAGCAATAAAACAACAGTAAGTTCATATGGAATCAGGTTTTTCTCAAGAGCCAGGCACTTCTCCCAATCCCCAAAAGGGAATTCCAGTTAAAAAAGGTGATAGGAATGCAAAAATTTTCAATTTTTTTCCCCCCCAAAGATCCTAGAGGATTTATCTAGGACCAGAAAGAATTGCACATGTGGAGTTCTTCAGCCCCTCTAACGCTGACCCTTCGCTGTGTTTGGAGCTGAAGAGGTTGACTCCATTTCACCTGGCTGTGAAATAATTTAGCACTACATCCTAGTTGCTTTCTAGTAGTGCTGATTCTGAATCTGGCAGAACACCAAGGTCTAAGGAAAGAATAAGGGAACAAATGATAACCTGGAGGGACTCTGGACATAAAAAGCCACACAATATGTTATTGTTATTGCTGTTAATATTTGTGGCTATCACAGTGCCCTGAAATCCTAGGGCTGGACCATGATCCCAGCACACTAAATACTAGTTTCTACAATAAAAAAGGTAAAAGGTTACTAGCTTCTCTTTAGGGAGAACAGATGCTGGTTTATTCCTTAGGGGTCATTTTCTTTCTGTTAGTAAAGTCGACTGATAAAGACAAAACACCAGTATCTTAATTTGGGATAGATGGACTGCTGAACCTTTTTTCCATTGTCAGAAGCTCCAGGGAATCCATTTTCACGTCAATGCAATGAGACCCTGAGTCCCAGCTGGTTTCTCTATGTTCCTGTTCTCTGAGAGATTTCAGCTTTGCAGCTCAGGAAACTGAAATATAGAAAGGAATTACTTGTCCAAGGTTACAGGGCAGGTTGTGGCAGAAACAGGAATAGAAACTGTAGGTGGCAAGGCACATCACCTTTTCTAAGAAACAGAGCAAAGTATCGTTTTGTTCTCCAGCTTTCCCTAATGTATCTATTACAGAACAAATTCAAGGTGAAATGTCCTTTTAATTCAAGCTCTTTGTTTTCTTTTTCTGAATTTAGAAGAAAAGGCAACTTTGTTAGATGTCATTGTTAGTTACAGAAAACACTTTGGATTTCTTTTATTCAAAAGGTAAAGAGGAATCAAAACAGTTCTATCTAATTACTGCTGTAATTTTGCTTCCTTAGTGCAGAAAAGCAGTTTATCATGTTGATGGGGAAGGAATTTATAAACCTATTTGTTGTACTTGGAATAAAAAAATATATCACTTAGAAATTAAACTGAAAGAAAAGTTCTGAATTCTTAAAATTGTGCAAGAGCCTGATATATAATGGGAAATAATTAATTGTTTCTAGATTTCAATAACGGCACTCCCGCTTTTCCATGCAAATGAATACTGAAGGAAGAGTATGTCATCAAAGTGTAATCAAAGCTGGCTTGTTTTGTGAGTGATTGACAGGGACAGAAGCAGAACTTGGGTTTTTTCAATCATCTCACACTAATACTTCAGTGAGACTCTGAAGTGCACTGCACTAACAAAGCTAATACTCCCCCAGAAATTTTATAAATGCAAATACACAACACATCTCTCATTTCATTACATTAATATCAGCTCAATACATCAGCACAGAAGTAAAAATGGGCGCAATCTGAAGTGGACTGCCACAAATTAACGCAGTGGGACAGGAAATACAAATTACACAATGTATTTGTGCCACCTGAGTGGTGCTTAACACTCCGTTGGTAGGGGATGATCGACTGAGCAGGGGTGCAGGAAGCACACGGGCTAATCAGAACCCTCATTAGCTGCACACAGAAGTAACTGGGGAAGGAAATCAATACCACCTCAGCAGCAGCATGAGGGCAGTGAACCTTCGTCTGCAAACCCTCAGTTGTGGCAATTGAGGTTTCTCGTGCAGCTGGTGTCTATTGAAGTAGAAGGGACTAAAATCACAGTAAAGATTTATAGGGCGAGATCCACAATGAGGTTTTTGTTCTGGTTTTGCCCAGGATGAAGATTATTGAGCCTCAAGTAATGATTAAAGCAAACGGAGCAGGTTATACCACGAGGACAGCTCATTTTCCCTTTATTAAATGGAAAGAATGAGATGTAAAAAGGACCAGAAGATTCAAGGAACGAAGCTGGTCAATCAGGTGATACAGTCTTGCCTGGGCTGGTCTAAATGAAAGGCATTAACAGGTAAAGACGAAGACATCTTCAGGAATCTGCCATAGACTGGAAAAGGAGACACATGATAGAAATTAATGCCATCCCCGACACCCTGAATGTGCTGCTCTGAAGCATAGAGAGTTTGCCCCTGGAATTTGTGTTAAATTCTGAGCCTCTCTATGGAGAGCTACAGGAACAGTCAAAATTTACTTTGACCCATCACTGACCCACAGTGAGTAAGAATTAGAATTACAGAATTAGAGGTAAAATGACTTAACATCGGTTTGAAAGGCCTTGTACTTCAGAGACCAATGCTTGCCCTGTATCATAATTTTTCTCCGTATTAGAGGATTTACTGTTTGTATTACTCCCTCTTTTTTCTGGGTCCCACTGTGCTTTTTAAATAGCAGACAATTGAGCAGCTTGTCCTCATTGGAAAACCAGACCATGGTATTACAAAGCTTAATTCTTCCCTCGTGGTGCATAATTAAAAGATGACCCATCAATAGTAACCTCCATTTTATTTTAAATAACTTTTTTGTTAACTACCTTTGATTTTGAAGCTGGGTTGATTATAATCATTATGTCATCTTAATATTAATGAAGTGATTAGTCCTAGTTTATTTTATTTGTCATAGACCATTTCTGAAGGGAAAGGCAGATATGTCATTAGAAGTTCTAATATATCTGACTCCTCAATTCAAAGTCAATCAGTTTTTAGTTCCATATTTTTTATTTCACTTAGAACATTCACATCTCCAATATTTAGAGTAGATGCTATCTTTCTCCCACATTACATTATGAAGTGCAATATTGGAGGTGGAATAATATATTTTTAATAGGATAGGAGCAACCCCTAGGCCAAAAAGAAGAAAAGAAGGAAGGGAGAAAAAGAAAATCTAACTGTATGCAAATGTGGTCCAGATTCTTAAGCTCCACATTTGTAGAACTGCCTTTGGACAGGGGATTTTCATGTTGCAGTTCACAGTCCATAAGTCCATAAGCTGTGACTTCGTTTTATACATCAATTACCCATTCTAACCATGTACAAAATGTTGTGAACTCCGTGTTTTCATCCTACATTAACCACTGAGCTGTGCAGACACATTACAGTGTGCTCTTTTTTGTCCTTTACTTCACAAGTGTAGACAAATCCTATAGAAAACAGGAAATGCTCAACAAAGTACAAAATTTTCAGCTATTCTCACACCTACTTTCAGTGGGAATAAAGCACCTAACTTGTTATATCTGAAGACACAGAAATTCACATTTATATAATGCTTAAATATATATAATTTTATCCCTTAAACACCTGATCTTCTTTGAGGGTAAACCCTTCTTGCTTTTTGCAAGATCGAGGTCTGTAAAAATGCCAAAAGATCAGGTGAAAAATCACATGCCTTTCCAAAAATAAATACTGTACTGCATTATATTATACTATACTAATTCATCATGAACTGCCAAAACTGACAGTTTCAGATTGCAGAAACAATATCTTCGTTCTCTAATTTTTAAAACTGAAGAACAGCTTGATGCATAACTGGAAGCTGGGAGAAAAAGATTGAAGGCAAATTTTCTGTTAGTTTTGTGCAAGATGAGAAAGTCCTGGCAAAAAATAAAAAAAAGTGTCTGATATTGTAACACAGTAAGAAATTTCTCATTTTGAATACTTTTGGCAACACTTCTAACCTCTGGTAAGAAAATATTTGTCAGAAATCTTAGCGTCCCATCAGGATATTTGTCATTGTGAAGTTAAGGGTGTGACTATTTTTGACTGAATGGTTTTTGTGCTACAGAGAACTGTGAAGAAGGAGATACACTCCTGTTACTCAGACATTGATGGTCTGAAGGCTCCTCTTTTCCTAGAGGCTTTGCAGGAGGGGCAATAGAATTTTTACATGTATGTTGAGGGGAATCAACCAAGAAAATTTACTTAATTGCCTCATGAAATTAACAATTTAGCATTCATTTTCTTGATGGGAGAGGACGGATGGGTGTTCAAAAACCACTGCTACATTTACAAGAAGTGATTTGTCTTTCTGCAGCTGCAAAGATGATTTTGTTGTAACATGTTTTTGTGTTTTGCTTTGGACACATGTATCCTCTCGAGACCAATAAACACATAAAGTGAAAAAGAAAATTAACAGAAAAGTCCGATGAAGTTGGGTATAAATTCCTGGTCAAGGGTCTAATAAGTATTTTGAAGGTTAGATTAATTTAAATCTTATGAATTTCTGATGAACTGCTAAATTAAAATCAACTTTTCATTTTCTTTGAGAAGTTGAAATCTGAGTTATTAACCCAATAGAGCCATTTTCTACTTTCACATATTTTTGCCTCAGTTTTTATCTGAGTAAAAAGTATTACACTTTCACTACGATAATTTTTTTCAAATTATCTAAGAAAATGTTTAATTAAAGTTTAATATTTTACTTAAATAGGTTAATATAATTTTATTTTTAAAAGTCCAAAACCAAAGGAAACCACATAATAATAACAACCATAATGTGTCACTTAAATTATCATTATAAAAATCTGTAACCAACACAGTTCCAGCCGCAATGCAGTAAAAAGTGATTTTTTAACTCCCAGATATGAAAAAAAAAGTTTTAAATTAAACTTTTTTTTTCTTTAGAAAAGAAGAAAAAGCTGAAAGATCAAGGTTCTATTTTCTCAATTTAGACACATCAGAATGTGTAAAGATTAAATGATGTGACAGAAACCGTGCAAGGAAATTGATTGTGAATTTAAGTTAAAAAAAATTGTCTTAAATTTTCACTTTAATAGATATAATTTAACATGTCAAATTCAAGAGAGTAGGTATGCATAATGTAAGTTCATTAAAGCATGTACATGCTCAAATTTGGTCTATATATTGATGAAATTTAGTCTCAAATTTAAAATTAGATTATATTTAGTCAAGGATTTCTGTAAGTCCCTTCAGTAATCTCACAGCTTCTTGGGATAGGCATATTTCACAGTTCAGGCACAAAACATAGGAAGGTCAGTTTTTCTCTAGTCACTTGTTTGTATCTGTTGTGTTTTCATCCATTTCAGGAGAATTCCTCCTGATTTTGGCTGCTTTATCCGTGAGGAAGATCGAAACAAAGGTCTGTAACTTTGAGACACCCTTCACTGTGAAGAGATTTCCCATGAGATATTACAGACTCAGCTGAGATCTGTGGGTCACAACTCCTTTCTCTGATGTGTTCTCAGACCCAGGAAGCTTTTTTTGGGTGTATTGCTGACTACAGGAAACCTTATCCACCTCTAGCTCCTGCTCTAGGGCTCCTTCTGTCCAGCCTGGGTTAGATGGATGCACACTGAGCAGACTCTAGAAGGGGGTCAGGGAGCTGGGCTTTGTGTGAGACAGGAGATCCATCCCGCCCCTGACCATAAAAATCTCCACTTATTACCCACCTGGAGCCATTTTTGGTGAAAACAATTAAAATTTACATCCAGAATCAAACCAATGATGCAGCAACAAAGATTTATGAAGACAAAGGTAAGAGGTACGTGGGGATGGGGCGGAAGAAAAAGAAAAGAACTAGGAATGAATAATCTAATTATCCTCAGATCAAATCCTGAACCTGTCTCGTTCCCTCTTTGTGTCTATCTGACGTACTGTCTACATTTTCTTTATTCCTGTGGCCAGTGACACGTTCCCCTGCCCACTCCATGTGCTCAAGCTGCTATATCAGGAGACAGCCTTTCCTTGGCAAAGTGTTCTGGTTTTTATGTCCAATCCTTTTCTTAAATCTCCCTGGGGTTCCATTTAGATTAAAATCCTCCTTTCTCCCACCAAACACTATTGATCCTTAATTTATTTAGGAGGCAGTTTCAGCACTCCTTCTTCCAGATATTGACTGCCCTTACTGCCTTGGAAATGATAATGGCCCCTCAGAAAAATAGGTGCTATCTCTTGTACTTGAGTAGGCATTAGAAAAATATTAACAGCTCTCCCCCACTTGGGCAGACAAGGAGTAAATCTCTTTGGGGGATTTTTTTCTGTACACTGAACCTTGTATCTCATATTAATGCGCAAAGTCCTAATGATACACCAACAGAATTGATGCTTGTAGCTCATTAGTGGGTGTTGGTTGAGACAGAAGTGAAAGCAAAAAGATAAAATAGGTCTTAGTAAAGTTGACTAAACAGTCTTCTGAAGGAAAATGAAAGAAGCCAGGTCTCTCAGTTCTTTACATTGGGAGCTGTACAAAAGCTGTAACAATTGCCATGTTAGCATTTATCTGTCAGAGGTACCCGCCCAGACTCTGCCTCACAAGGTGTAAGTCCATTATCCTAAAAAAGAGCTCATGAGAGAACAGTAACACCTTCAGGTCTGCACGTTCTCTCAGAGATCTTAATTACATCCTACCACGGTTATGAAAGACTCTCTCTCACGTATCATCTGGTAGAGTGCCAGTCACCCATTTAACAGCACTCCTAAACCCAGAAATACTCCCTAAAACAACCTCAAAGAATGATCAGAAAACTTAAGTTGCATCACAGCTGTCAGCAAGTGACTGTGGAGCTGTATTACCCTGGAAACATTTAAAGGAGAGGAAATGTGTGTTCTTCAGCTGCTGGGTAGAGGAAAAAAATTGCATTTGAAAAAAATAACAGCTCTGCAGAATTGTCTGTCTACATTTTATATGCCCCTTTTTCCAAATCAGTGACTGTGATCTCATTAATGAGTGTTAATGAACTACACCTCCCTGGATTTATGGATGAAGAAATGATTGAGGCAAAGAGAAGCCAGAAGTGTCCCCACCCCATGGCACAGAGAAGGACTTGGGTGTCTGAACACAATGTATTGCCCATCTTTTCTGGATTCTCTGTATTTACACACACAGCTGGGAAAACAGACACCCTGACCTTTAAAAAAATACACCATGAAAATTTCCTTGGTGTTTTCACCTTGCCTTAAACGAAAGGCAACTTTTCTCTGTGACAAACTCTGCTGGGTAATTACATTTGCTACAAAAAATGTTTGTTCTCACCTATTGTTCCATGTGTTTATTAAAATAAATCAGGCCTAATGCAGCCACCTCTCAGAGTGAATTCATCTCCTGGCAAAATATTTCATTTCCAGTTTAGGCTAGCATTAAACAAGGGTGTGGACTTCAATGCATAAAAGCAACATAGATGGAGTCTGACACCAAAAATGATTATTAAGGTAATAGACATCATGCCCCATTAATTTTAATACATTTATTAGTAGCAACTATTGCAGCCTTTGCAAAATAATTTTGGAAAGTAATAAATGTGCTAGTATTTGGCTTGCAAAAGTAAAAAATTTGTTTCTAATTGTTACTGTTTCCTAATCAAGTACTTGGCAGAAACTGTCTTCCTTTAACCCACACATCCTCTGACTGCCCCACACTGCTCTCTAGAAGGAAGAAAATGAATTATTTCTTATGTATATGGTGCCTCCTTCTTCTCTACATACATCTGAAGGAATTTCTTATCCTCCATCAGAAAGAAAACTGGACATAAGCAAGGAAATGTGGTCCTTTTTAAACTCCATGTCTTTGTGAATATCCATTACGGATACAGGCCAATACCTAGAACATCTCTTGCTACTCATTTCAGATCACCCATGTTTGATTCAGTTGCCCAATTAAAACACTTATGATTGCTGACTCACCCATCTCAATGACTGAGAAAGTGAGGGCTAATATTTATATTCTGAATTTGCTAAGGCAAATATGAAATCAGGAGGCAGAAGTTCCATTCATCTGTGCAAGAAAGGTACAAGAAGAAAAAACCTACCTGTCCTGCAGCTTCTGGTCCATTTAGCCCATCTTGGACTTGATCTTAAAGATCTTTTCCAGCCTTAGTGATTCTATCCTCCCAATCAACAACCAATATTATATAAAAAGAAAAACAACAACAAAGAAACCAAACCCCAATAGTCTGATATTTTTGCTAGAATGCAAAAAAAAGGTACGTGATCCAAGGAGCTTTTGGTCATGTTCAGCACCACACTGAGGTAGAGCAGAAACAAGATTCAAACCCATGCAAAATAGGTGAGAAAGGGTTTTTCAGCCCTGGCAGTAGAGCCTTTCAAGCAATACTGAGTCTTTCACCACTGTGATTTAACTGCTGTGGCATGTTCCTAATTCAAGAGAATAAAGGTGCTGAGCTCCTGCTGAGGCTGGGAAGTGGCACAAACCTCAGCACCCAAACTGTCTGAGCTGGGGGAAGTGCTGCCAGCAATGCTGTGACCTGTCTGTCTCCTGGGATCATAAAATATCCTTGGGCTTCCAGGAAATCAAAGGTGCTGTGGGAGCCAGGAGGAGAGAGGAAGAGGACTGAGCAAAACCCGGATGCTCCGGATGTGATTTAGTGGTTCAGAGAGGAAAAAGCCATCACCTTGAAAGAAAGAAGTGCAAATATCAGGAATAACCTACAAGTTTTTATCGTGCTCAGACCCAGCCAGGATCAGTCACTGTGAATATCCAAGCTGTGCCATCAGGATTATGACAAAGCAGCACCCAGGGCCTGCAGAATAATGCAGATCTCCCACTATGGAGTGATGAGCCACAGGACACATTAAGTGTAAAATAAGATGAGAAACAAGAGAGGGAAGCACCGAGGTGTTCAAACTCCACGAGTGATTACACAAGGGAGGAGAAGGAGAAGGGCAGATGTTGAAGGGGCTTGGGCAAAATGATAGTACTGCAAAGGGACAAAACAGCCTTCCCACAGCCTCTGTTCCAGATTCCTCGCTTCTAACATCTAAAAACATTGCAAGAATAACGGGGTGAGGATCCAGCATATGTGGGAAAATGTAGGAGTTTAATGACAGAAATGATTTTAAGGTAACTTTTTTAGAAATTATCTGTGCTGTGGAAATGCAGCTTTAAGGCACTGACCAGGCAGAAAACTCAAAATAGGACTTGTCAGCTGTAGCTTTGAGCTTATAGCTACAGGCTGCTATTTTGCTCCTGAACATATAATTTAATCTCAGATTTTAAAGCTTAAACCTAACTGGGGTTTCCCACTGGAATTAGATGCTTGTGTAACTTTGAAGATTTTTTTGTTTTAACTGGAAATTGGAGGATAAAGATGATGTCCTATGTCCCATGAATTCTGAGGACAACTACACTAAAGATTACAAATAAAATCATGTAGTACAACAGTGGATTCCAAGTAAGAACTGTGACAAAATGTGTTTTTCAAACTCTCTGTTGTGTTTCCAGCAGAAAGTCGACATTATTCTTCAGACTCCAGGTAAGAGACTGAATTCCAAAGATGAAGAGGCAATCTGCAGCCCCATGCTGAGCAGAGAGCATTATCTGAACTGCAGCATGCAGTGGGGACTTAAGAAGAACACACAGTCCAGTCGGTGATAAAATGTTTGTTGCTACCTCCCTGGAAGTTGTGGAAAATCAATATCCCCATCAGCACTACGTCCACTGGCTCTAACAGGCTCAGCTTTGCAGCAGGCTTGGATTTCTTACATTCAGTCTGAAGCCTGAGCAGGGAGGGAAATGTGTGTGCGTGTGTGTCAGTGCCCTGTGTATGTGCTTGTGAGGGAGAGGGATGTGCAGTGAGCTGGAAACCAATTAAATTGTAGTGTTAGATAGGTGATGAAAAGGGCTCTGTAAAAGCAGGATAGTGCCAGAAGCTGGAGTTTATAAAGCACCTGGTATCCAGTGAATAATAATAACATTAAACCATGTTCCAAACTAATTTATTTGAAGGGAGAATTGGAGTACGAAAAGCAAAGCTTAAACAAAATGTCAAGTTCAGGCAACAAACCTGGAACAAAAAAACGAAAGAATGTCAGAACTGATGCTTAAAAATACGCCCAATATTACAAAAGAGCAGTTAATAATGAAAGGCTTGAGGACTACCAATACTGACTGCCAAACCTCACGGAAAATAACCCTGAAATGTTAAGTGGTTGGGATAAGGACTCTCATTGAGGGGAAGGGAAGGAGGTGGGGGGAAAGCATGAGTCATACAGCCAATTTGCCAAACCTCTTGCATTTATCACCAGTATCCTCAAAGGATACTCTGAGCCTCAAAACCCAGTGTGGCCTTTGGGCAGCTGCCGGTGGAAATGCGGCGCGGTTGGCCTGGAATCCCAGCTGACCCCGCCGTGCCCTCTGTGCCGCTGCACCTTCACTTCACCCTTGTTCGGGGAGGGAACTGCAACTCCTGCTGCCTCCCAGCTGGTGATGCGGGAGGAAACAGAGGCATTAGGAGAGAGTTCAGATGGAGTTCATCTGCCTGAGGTGACAACTTGAACAGTCCAGCCTGGAGGCCACCAATGGAAATGTCAACGGAGACATCAGTGCAGAGTCACCCCAGAGGCTGAACGAGGTTACAGAAAAAACAATTCTTCTTGCTTTTCATGTTTTCTCTCTCTCCTCTGTGCATCTTCTGCTCTCTTAGTTTGCTCTAATCTCCACCTCCCCTTCCCCAGTTGTAGCCCAGTGTAACTCTGACACCAGCAGAGCTGCAGCACCAGTCTCAGAGAGCAGCTTTGCCGCTCAGACTTCTAAACCCATCAGCTGGGTCAGGCATGCCCACCACTTAATTTTCTAAAGAATAAATAAAATAAAGACTCTTGATATTGCCCCAGCCTTACAGGATGAGGAGAAGGGAGGAAGAAAGTTTTCCTCAGCATGTTCAATCTTCGCCCTGTTGGAAACAGGATGCTCAGGGGAAATATTTAAAAACAGCTTCCAGCCCTGATCTGCCTCAGGCAAGAAGCTGAATAAAAAACGGAACTAGCACAGTCTCGCTAAGCAAGGTTTGAGTATTTAAAAAAAAAAAGGCAAAAAGCTAAACATCCACTTGAACATAGGTACAGCCACATTTCCATGTTTGGGCTGAACATATAGAGCTCTGCACACAAGGGAATCTCTGGGATACTGAAGATTTTTGCCATTAGAAGAATTATTTGGGAGCAAAGCCACATTTATGCAGATGCTAAAATTAAGGCAAGAAAGAGTTCTCTGTATAGGGAGTAAGTGGAGCTGTAAGCAAACCAGTTGGAAACTTGTTTTTATACAGCCAGACTAATTAGCACTGGTTTCAATTTTTGAGTAAAGAAATAGTTAGGAAAAGATAAGTCAGCATCTGTAATTAGCATTCTGCATTGAGTAGCAAAGACAAGTGCAGTACGTTGACACTGGTCATTTTGAAATACAGGAACAAGATAAAACCTGCTTGCTATGAACATCCAATTTCACCTGTTGCAATCTCATTATTTCCAACAGGACTGCACTGTCAAAGAAATAGAGTTAAGCACTGAATTAAGCTGAAAGATATTGGCAAAATCGGGTGAAACTGTACACAATATTGAAGCGCTACCCTCTCCAGTTTTTTTGTAAATATCAACAAAGGTTTTAGCTTTTCAGCAGCTCGTTACTTTTCTTTTTCTTTCTTTCCTTTCTTTTTTCTTTCTTTCTTTCCCTCTTTCATTCTTTTTTCTTTCTTCTTTCTTTTTCTTTCTTTTTCTTTCTTTCTTTCTTTCCCTCTTTCTTTCTTTCTTTCTTTTTCTTTCTTTCTTCTTTCTTTCTTTCTTTCTTTCTTTCTTTCCTTCCTTCCTTCCTTCCTTCCTTCCTTCCTTCCTTCTTTCCTTCTTTCTCTCTCTCTCTCTCTCTTTCTTTCTCTCTTTCTATTGTGTTATGTCTTCTGTGTTGACAGACCTGGTTTGAAAACAAAGCTTCACTGATTTTTAGTGGTTCTGTTCTAGCATTGATACCTGTTACCTGCTGTGTGAGGTAAATCACTGCCACTGAAATCAGCCAGATAAAAACCCAAATCCCTCAAACAGAAAGAAACTAAAAAGAGAAATGGCCTGTAGTGTTCCAGCATTAGTGAAATGAGGACCAGGTGTCCAAGTTTAAATTTGGAGCACTTGCAATCAATAAAGGTGCTTCAGATTTGTGCCCGCATGAGAGCAGCATTGCTTTATTAGACAAGCACAGGCTTAAAGAATTGCCATTTTCATAGGTCTTGATGTGGTTTCACTGGAGGAGCTTCCACATAACGCTGAACAGAAGCAATTAAAAGTGGCAAGGGCAGGTTATAACTGCAAAACACCTTTGGAAGTTCTTGTTTTTTCAGGGTATCTTAGTAGTAGTGCTCCCATTGGGATATCTGTTTAGATATCCTTTATGGATTAAAGGCATAAACAAAACCATTTCCCTCCCACAGGTTTGCAGGCTGAATACCTGTCAGCCTTAATGTGAAAATACAGGAACAGAGAAAAAAAATTCCTTCTAAAGTATAACAGAAATCCAGTTGGTAGCTCACCATTCAGCAATAACTACCCCATTCTGCAGCTCTCAGCAAGAGACATGGAACTCAATAGGATTTCACCAAATTTATTATAATGGTAGAATTATTGGAATAAGCCTACCAGAACACCTGAAGGGACTGATGGAGTATAAATACCATTTCCATTAGGAAGTAGGTATGAGTCAAGCTCACCTGCCAGCCAAAAAGTTCTCACATCTGCCTGGGATTTAGCTATGCTTGGTGCCTCCTGTTTGATTTTTCTGACAGTCAGGATCATTTCTCTTTGCACAACATACAGGCTTTTCTTTTTTCTTTTCTTTTCTTTTCTTTTCTTTTCTTTTCTTTTCTTTTCTTTTCTTTTCTTTTCTTTTCTTTTCTTTTCTTTACGTAGGTTATTTTTTATTCATGGTAAGGAATAATGCAGTCATCTGTCTGTGGAAAGAAAAGCAGAATTCATGCAATTTGACTGATCATCACTTCAATATGGTTGGTATAGACCGCTGTAAGAGGCTACCAAATTGTTGTTTCTTCATCAGCCCCATTTTGCATAAAGAGTAACACAGGAAAATAATTCAATGTGGCTTCTCTTTAGCTGTAAAATGTTCTCAAGCCAGTCTTTCCTTCCTCTCTCTTACACACATGTAACTAATTTAATAAAACACCACAAAGCACAACAGAATGCAATGGGGGAGAACTAATTTTGAAAATAAGTTCCTTTTGAGAATTTTTCAATGCTAAGATAATCTAAAGATCCAATGCACAAAAGCTGTTTGAAATGTTACCTGGATAGTTAACCCCAAGGTTTCAAGAACTCATGGATAACTGAAAATTTCTCCTGAGTACAAAACAAAACAAAATCAAAACAAAACACAGAAGGAGAGCTGTTGCAGTCTGTTGTTGAAAAATCAATTTTTGCAGTCTGTTGTTGAAATGAAAAATGAGAAGACTGTTTGGGGCAACTCTTAAATCTTCTCTACATCCCTGCACCGCAGGAGACTTCCCTATCCTGCAGGAAAAACTGAGTTCTGTATTTCCAAGTATATCACTGGATCCAAAATATATCAGAATATATTCTGGTGAACTGTGACCATTTTTCCAGGCATCTCAGATCATGCCAACATTGTTTATACCCCAGCAGTCTGTCTGCTGTACTCATGGTTTGACAAGATCTAAGTTGTTGCATATAGGACTGGAACCCCTGAGGAATAATTTCTTTAATGACATCTCCTGATTAAGAACTTAATTTGAGATCTGTCTGTTACAAAGTTGTTAATACATCTAATGTTCTTTGTTCATTCTATGTATGGAAAGTTTCTTTTATTCAAATGACAGCCAGTCATACATCAAATGCTCTGAGAAAGCCAAAGTTTCTCTTTCACAAACAGACCTTTTTGGCTAGACCTGAAATTCTGTCAAATAAAGCATGCTCTTGTTTTACAAAAACGTCTTTGAAGCTATGCTGACATTAATCTTATGGGTTTTTTTTCTTCTAGTCCTTTGCTGGTGTCTGCCTCCATATTTTACTAGTTATGCTACTTTATCTAGAATAAATCAACTGGTTGATGCAGTGTATTTCCCCATATAATTCATTTTAGCTCTTTTCAATACTGAAATTAGTAATCCTCCAAACTCTGGAACTGAGACTTGGTTACCAACAAACATTCATGGTTCAGAGGGCCCTTTGGCTAACTCCCTTAATGCTTATGATACATTACCTTGGTTTGCTAATTTATTGAGATTTGCCATTTTTCTTTCCATCCTGAAGACCAGGAAAGCTCAGCCATCTTTTACAGCAGGGACAGGCAGCCTGTAGATGGCACAGAACGAGGGACCTGCAGCCTATTTTTCATATTCACACTGTTTAGGGTCGTTTCAGTAGGTGCCTGTCATTAGTGACCAGCTCTCCACTCACCCTACATGAGCAGTGCCAGCTGTTTTCTCACTTGCACTTCTCAAGCTTTGCCTGGACAGGTTCTCCCCCTTCCCAAACTGAGCAATAACCTGCCCTTGCCGTCACCATTTGCAGTTCATTTGCATCTGACAGAAGCTGCTGCCCCATCAGTTGTCTTCATTTTCTTCACAAACACAAGCAGTCCTTCACTTCCTATGAACTCCAGACTTGGGGAAAGGCAACTCTGGTCTTAAAATGTCCTGTATCACAGTTTGTAATGATAATGCCTGTTGTAGTTCCCCACTTCCTTTGGTTTCATTTGTAGCATTCCCACATTTTGTTGTTGGCCACAAATTCTTTGCACAGAACAAACCTGACCAGGCAGTAATCATGGGTTAGTTGCAGAGTTGCTGTATTTTAAATTAGTGATTAAATTTTTATAGAGAATATAAAATGTTCCCTTGCTACAGATTTTGCTGTATTTCTGATGTTTTGAAATCTAAGTGGGATTTGTCGCTATGTCAAATTAAAACTCCTCAGCTAAAATTACTCAGTGGGACACAGTTTTTGATGTAGTTGAGGTCATTCCTTATTGAGAATAGGGAGTCTACAATAAATTCCTGCCCAGCAATTTCATTACATACAACTTTAATGAATTAGTATTTAGAGTCCTGTAACTCTCAGTGCTCTGTGATTTATGAGCATCTAATACTGACCGCAGCAATTTTCCTTGCATTCTGATTTTTAACAGTCACCAGCTCCATCAGATTTCCTTTCTGAGCATGGTGTTGGCAACAATGCACACAGGCTTGTTCTTGACAGGCAATTTGGGGTTCTTTTTCACACATAAAGGATTTCCAGCTTAGATTTCCTGCCTGAGAATTCAGACATGACTGGCCTGTTTCAGCCTTCTCTTGTTTGTTTACAGGTCTCTTGACTAGGGAGAGATTTAAATGACCACATTTACACAATCTACTCTCTCTATACTTGACCTAATATGCCTTGGTCAAAACGATCCATCTGGTGCCATTTAAACACTCCTTCTTTGCTATCTCCTGACTCCTTTCCTCTCTATACTGCAGGATAATAGGTTTTCTGGGAAATTCATGGATAGCCTGGATATTTTTAACTTTCATCTTTCTACCCACATCAGTCAAGCTTTCCAGACTGTGAGGAGCAGTGCCAGATGCTGTGTCAGAGTCCAACGCAGATGGAGCCAAAGGTAGCCTGTTTTCAGTCCCACAATCCTGCCAACCCCTGAGTCATGGTGTTTGCTGTCACTCCCAAAAGGGAACAAATCGACTGGATATCCTCCCAACTTTACACCAAATCCCGTCCTCTTCCCCCAGCATCCTCTCCTCTGTGGCAAGTGCCACCTGTGGATGCTCTTAGTGATATCTGCACTTCATTCTGCTTTGAGTTGGGTTTTGCCTACATCAGCCATTAAAGACCTCCGTGCCAAGAGCGCTCCCTGCATGCCTTCATTAACAGAACTGTGCCTTCCAGGGGGAAACAGGCTGTGACTCACTCCAGCATCTGCTGGCACCATAAGGAGATGGGAATGGGTGGCTGGGAGGGTGGGTGGGTGCATGGATGGAGACAAACAGACAGAGAAGTCTCTCAGTCCCAGTGACAACTTCTGAACATGCCATCCCCCAGCTTTCGTACCCTCTGCTGGCAGCTGAGCTGAGGACCTGACCCATCAATATGTTGCACTCACACTGAAGTTCCAGGACAGAAGAAGAAGATTGTGGGGCTCCTGGCAGTCGTGATTCTTTCACTTCCAACCCCTCCCTGGCACTGCTCAATGGGAAGTGAAATGAAATTACAGTCCTTGTTCTCACACTTTCCGTTCTCTACCCTGTCAGTAGTGCGAACCAGCACACAAGACACAAGGATAGTAAAAGCTGGTGAAAAAAAAAATCCTATTATTAAAAGGGACTCTAATTATTTAAAGGATTTATGAAGAGGGTGATGGATAACAGTCACTTGAAAGATAAAGTATGGGACTTTCTACAAGCATGAGAGGAGCCCACCTCAGCTCTAACCCACACAGAGACAGCCTAAAAAAATCTCTTCTAGTTTAACAGATTGAAATAAAGACTGGGTATTGGTAAGACTGGACACCAGCAAGACTAGAAAAACTGTGTAGAGCTGCAGCAGTTAATGTTAATAAGTTCTGAAAGGTTTAGTTTTAATACAGCAGAGTATTAGAGATTAACAGAAGACACAATGTAAAGAACAGTTCATTACACTTCTGCCCAGTGTGAAATTCTTGTATCTTTTTATGGAATAGCTAGAACTGTGTTCTGCAGGACACTGGTTCTGTACTGGACATCTTAGGTTTGAGCATAGATTTCTTTGCTAACTTGATAGCAAATCTTCCCAGCTGTATAAGAAACAGCACTGAGGCTATTTCACTGTATCAGGAAAGGGAAATTCCTTTGAAAGGGAATTTTTATGTAGTTTCTCCCTAGAAGATGCCACCTTTGGGGGGACCAGAGCTCAAATCAAGAAGGGTAGGGGTCAAATCACTGTGTTTATTTGCATTTTGGCGTTTTTTTGGGGGTGGTGGGTTTTTTTGGTTGTGTTTTGTTTTTTTCAGGAAACCACACCTTATACATTTCTAGTTCCATCTGTTTCAAACCAGAACAACCTCTTAAGAAATTCTCTATCAGAACACAGCAAAGTAAGTGACAAGAAATGATCACATTTCCCATACCCTAATTCATGATGCTGCCTTGAGGTTTTTTCGTTCCTCCCAAAATTTGGAGGTCACTGGAGGACTGACATAACCCGTGGTAGGAAAAAAGCCTTTTATCCATGTTCAAACATCCAGTGTTTCTAATTGGGCTACACTGTACAGATAAAGTGGTGAAACCATGGATAAACCGGATCCATATCTTCTGATTAGATTTTTAATAAGTCAGAAATTTCCATCTTTTCTTAGTGAATCTGGACAAGCTTGTTAAAATGAACAAAATTGGATATTAACCTTAACCCAAACAAGAGAAATTGTTTTTAATTATGTGAACAGATTTATCTCGTACATTCCTTGCATCTGTTGAAGTGTTATATTTTCAATATAAAATAACTGCTTGGTCAGAGCTGGGCTTCATTTCCCTTGAATATAGGCTGTAGGAAACCAGTCATGTGCTCTGTTTAAAGCTTTTTACATTACTTGCAGAATTTTTCCTTTTAAGAAACCCATAATACCGACTGAAAGTGAAAGAAATACTGTTGGGTGGAAAAAAAATTGAAACTTCTGCATTTTGAGCAGCAAAGAAAAATGTCTTTAACAGCTGATACACTGGGCTCATAATTCAAACTGTCCCTCGTTACAGAGCTAAATTTATCTTCCATCCCACACAGATTTCTACTCTATCCCAGTTTTTCTACTCAAAATTATTCACATCAGAAATGTAGGCTCATGAAATGCAGGGGAGCAAAAGTGTTATTTATGCTAAAGGAACCAATCCCATTTCTTATTTCAGCTTTTTGACTGTGGGTTTATTGTGTCCTCCCTCCTGGGGCTAAGTCCCATATGGTATCTCACATTTGCACCCAAGCATGTTGAGAATATGGTGTCTTTGCATCTGAGAGCTTGAATTAATCTACTAGGACTCAGTCATAAAGTACTTTGAAGAGCTGGAGGCTTTATTGACTTCAAGCTCTCTGGATGCATTTTTGCCATGTGAATTATTTAAAGTCCTCCGCGAGCTTCCCTGGGGCCTTTTCAAAAGGAACTCAAAATCACCTTCGAACACGCTCTGGCCAACGCTCTCTTCTAAACCTGCTTTCTCTAAACAGCCTGAATTCTGGCAGCATCTTCCCACCTCTGGGAGGGGAGTGGAACCCAATAGTCAAAATTTTCAGACCATTGTGCAGTTAGAAGTAATTATTATATTCTAAATGACTGGCTTTTTTTTTTCCCAGCACAATAGATAAGATATTCTAATAATTATAATTGTTCTGATGCCCCGTCATACTTCTATACACAAGATTTATCTTCATAAGGAATATGACAAGTAATGTTATTTCAGAATTGCACACGCATGGCTTTATACAGTCACGCAAGTTCAAGAATACTTGATTTTAGTTAATTTGCATTAAACCTATTCAATAAAGCTATCATCATTCAGAAATTGTTTCAGAATAACAATAAGATTTTCATTTCACAGTCCTTTTCAAGAACAATTTCTCCATGAAAATCAACTCAAAATTACATGGGGCACAGGAATTCATTATGAAAGAGTTCTGTTAATAGAGTTGATGATTACTCCAAACAGTGCTTCCGGGAAACTTGGTTCCCAAAAGCTTTCAGCTGATGAATCCAAGAGTTCAGTGTGAATCTTATCTGTAGGAAATACAGCAATAAAAATAAAAGCTAAAACCACCAATTGGCAGATGAATTATGGCTCTAATTCTTTTTTCCATCAGACACCAGTGGAAGTATTTTTATTTTTTCTCTGATCCTGTAAACTTAAGCAATGACTTTTTTGTTGTTGTTTATAGCTAATAAGGAAATCATGTTGTAACACCTCAGCCAATTCAGGACACAGTGATGAAGCATCTCTACCCTGGTTTAGCACCTCTGTTTCTTCCTTTCTCCTCTTCATCACCTGGGATTTCATCAGCCCCCATTCAGGCCCAGGTAGAGCTTCTTCAC
This sequence comes from Lycocorax pyrrhopterus obiensis, assembly GCA_014706295.1. Classification (NCBI taxonomy): domain Eukaryota; kingdom Metazoa; phylum Chordata; class Aves; order Passeriformes; family Paradisaeidae; genus Lycocorax; species Lycocorax pyrrhopterus. Next base: position 4,248,494 of record JACSVZ010000006.1, on the reverse strand, counting down.
CTGTCCATATATACTACTTAGACTCCGAATAAACCATTTTATTGACTATTCCTGACCTCTCTTTTTCCATTTCCCTTTCTTGTTTTCAATTTCTGGCTCAGCCAGGATTTATTTAATGCATTCATCCAAGTCTTACCAGGAAAAACCTGCCCTGCCTTGTATTTTTCATGCACCACTTGCAGTCACAGTCTTAATAAATAATAAGTATTGATAATAAGAACACCGCCATTACCCCAGCTCTTTTCTTGAGCTGACAACTGTGACACAAGCCACTAACAACATAAGAAACCACTTTATTCACCGAACAATCCTGACATTAACTTCCCCAGCAACAAATAATCATCTAAATAATTTGTAAAATTGTCAAGTAGCAACCTGCCTTTTCTCTTGCAGCTCCCACTTACATGATGGAATTTTCATTTACAGCACAATGCAATATTTAAATTGAAGTGACCTGGATGCTTGTAAGATACTACTCTTATCCTGAAGGGAGATCCTTACCTGATGCAATTTAAGATTTCTTTCTCTTTGAAGTTAATTTTAGATAACACCAGATGAGGATCTAGCCTCCAGCTTTAGTAGGGCTCAAACCCAACACAAGGAGAAACCTCCTTATTGTGTCACATTCAATAGATTTCCTACTTCCCTTCCAAGAATCCATGGTACAGAAAAGTGCACTACCTCAAGTAACTGTAGGGTAATGGTAGTTTAGGCTGATAAAGAAGGTGGATTTTTGAAGTTCTGAGATTTCCCTCAATTCTATACTAGGGCCAAAGTTAAATTGCAAAGGCAGGATCTGAAATTCCAAAGGAAGATCTCATTCCTTCCTGAACTGAGACAATATGATACTGGTGTGCCCAGAGACCAAATTCAATTAAATCTATCATAAGGAATTTTTTTTCTGCTATATATTTGCAGTAATTTACTTACTCTTCTCTTTAATTCAGGAAAATAGATAAGCCTGATTCTTACTTCAATATTGGAACTTTTATCATAATTGAAGACAAAGAACCCCCGTTATTTGGCAGGTCTATATTTACTTATAAAAAAACCCCAGCTTATAGATTGCCAGAATATTTCATACTGATTCTCAAAATAGTCTTTTCAGTTTTCTGAAAAGCATTTATAACTGTGAAGAAAAATCAATTTCTCCTTGATACATTAATATCAATCAACAGGTAGAAGATTTTTAAGTCTTCCTATGCTGTAGTTTCTTGGATCATGAAGATTGTCAGACATTGACCAAACAGGTATTAGGACAAAACAAACCAGTGGGAAGATATTTCTATTTCTAACATTTTTCTGGCTGTTGAGCTCTAAATGCTTCTGCAAGAATATCTGGGTTATATTTTTAATAATATATTCGTATCTGGGAAAACTGTCAGGGAAAGTCTCTGCTTGAAAGTACAAACAAATAAAAAAAAAATAGTGCATTGTGGGGAGTGGTTCAAAGGTCATAAATGCCACAATACCAAATCCTTCATGGGGAATCATCAGTGAAAGGGAAAAAAACCCTAAAATCAAAGTTTTTCTACCCATGTCTTTAATATCTGCCTCTTTCCCCAAAAAAAACATCCTCACACAAACACAAAGCAACTCATCAGTATTTCCAGCTGAGGTCTCTTGAAGAACTGGCATTATTATCAGACATTTTCTACTTCTCTCTGTACCCCCGACTCCAAGGGGGGAGCAGTTCCTACTACTGCCAAAGTAGGAACCGGGAAATCTTTTACAAACCCTTTGTTTCTAAAAATAACCAGAATGAGGTTTACCACTGACACAGAGAGGGGCATTATCTATCAAAAAATGATTTGCACCTAAGTTAGAAAGCAAATTTGTTTGGTCCTCAGCGGCAGTAAGGACAATAATTTCACACTTACGGCAAAGGCAACGCAAGATTGGTTCATAACTTAGAGATTAAAAAACTCTAAATGTAATTTTTCTTTGCTGCTGTGTTCTCCTCACTTCATGCCTAAACATGACACAGGAGCAATCTGATCCCTTCTTCTGCCTGAATATCATGTTCTGACAGTGGATACAGCAAATTCTGCAACTGGTTTGGTTTGCATTTGCTTGAATTCAGGAAAAAAAACCCAAAAAACCAACAACAGATAGTTCAATAAATAAGCATATTAGTTCAGTTTCTGAGTAAATAGTAAATCAGTTAATAAATTGAATTAATTCAAGCTTCTTTCATCATTACATCTTCATGTAATGAAATCAGGACAATAAAAGTCCTATAAGGCTATAAAAGTTTAATTTAAGAAACAACGAATTCTGTAATGTTCTAGGTACTCTCAGGATCATTTATACATTGTGTTTTGCCCCAGCAGTGCAAGTGGTGCTGTCTCATTCCACTCTCTTTTATGACATATAGAAATCATAGTGTCACAGAATCATGGAATTGTTTAGGTTGGAAAAGATCTCTAGGATCATCAAATCCAGCCATCACCCCAGCGCTGTCAAATCCACCACTAATTCATGTCTCTAATCACCACATCTGAACGTTTTTTGAACATTGCCAGGGACAATATACAATTCACCTCTTTAACTCTTAAATAAAACTGATATTTTGCTAACTCCCTGCCTTCATTCAGCTGTTCAGTGAGCTTTCACTGGGCCTACACAGCTTAATATTCTTATAAGTGAAGCACTAAGACTGTATCTGATGATAAATTTGCATATCAAAATGGGAATGTGAGCTCAAATTGGAAAAGCACAAAAAAGAAGTGATCAGAAATTAAGAAATTTTACTGATAAAGCCAAAGCCTGAATCTCTCACTAAGAATACACTATCAAATCACACTGAAAATACCTATTGAACAGCACATAATCTCATTAACTAAAAGTGAAAATTACACTTAATTCTTATTCTCTGAAGGTATGAGTTACAATAAATCCTACTGACATAGCAGTGCATGGGCCCAGGAGCTGGGATCTATTATAATCTACTTACCCTCTGAGAACCTAATTTCCACTTGAAATAATAATTTAAAAAAACCCCAAACCTTTAAATACATTGACCTCTAATACATTCAAAATGTTGGAATAAATCAAATAGCAGAGTTAATAATTGACTCTTTACTAATGTGCTGCTAGGAAAGAAAAGAATTCAATATGCTTAATGCTATCCCTAATTCGAAGCTCTCATAGTCCATTCTTCATGTTACTCCTCCTGCCAGCTTCCAAGGTAAACCTTTTTAAGCTTTTTGGGACAGGGACCAAAGGTGGAGTAAGAGTAGAGTTGTAGTTCCAGTGTGGGGGTCTGAAAGGGAACATAATTCAGCACTTTATGCCACAGTTCCCACATCAGACAAACGATATTTGGGATTTACCTAGTGACAGAAACTAACACCGGAGCTTCATTGCAGCAAATGTTGTAACAAGGCATCACATTTTAAGTAACTAAAGAGTGAAAGAAATCAAGCCACGCTCTGCCCATTTTTGAGGATGAAGTATGGCATGTGCAGGGAGAAAAAAACTGTACAAAAGTCACACTAAAAACTTGAGACAAAGCAGAAAGTGGAGAAAATATGTTCTGATTGTTAATCAAGCTAAACACACATCTCCCCTCCCTCATCAGTTCAGTGCCTGATTTTCTACACACCAAATGTAAAATGTGCATACTCACAACTATTCCATTCCAAAGTTCCAAGAGCCACTGACGAAAGACAGCCAGGCTTATCTGTGGAGGGAACTTTCAGCATAAATAATAAACAGTCAGAAATGCAATATTATGCCATATTTATTTTATTGTTTATATCTTGGGGAATGGGAGAGAACATTTTTTGGAGAAACCTCCCTTTTATTAGACACACTATCAGGATTATTCCCATATTTAAGAAGGGAAGGGGTCATTTATACTGGTTCTGCAACTGAGTTAAATGTCAAAGTGTGTTGGGATGCAGTTCCTGTGATATCCTCATGAATGTAGCACTGCACGAGCTATTTGGGCTGCTAACTTTGACAGGAAAAGCATTTTTAACATGTAAATGTCAATAGAGGTGCCAATTGCTACATTTCTTGGCTGAATAGGAACACGACAAATGTGAAAATCAATATAGATGTATTCCAACGTATCTATTTTTATATTCCAAGAAGAGCAAAGCAAGGCATTAATTCACTGCTCCCCGTGGACAGATAGGTGTTCAGCCATCTCCAGGAACACTGGACTCCATTCCACGCAGTGGTGATGGCAGAGCTGGACTTCTCAGCTCCTGGCAAAAGGTTATTTTATGGAGACCAGTGCCCTATTGCTACAATAATCACCTTATGCTATTGGTATTTAAGTAACTGAAGCATTTTACCTTCTAGTTTGATTTCAACCTCTTTAAAAGTCAATGTTCCCAGCGAATGATCAAATTGTATCATGAACTAAAGTATATTTCTTACATAATCTAAACATTATTTCCTGCATCAACAGTCTGAGGTGTGTACTGTCATTCCGCCCACAATAGCCACTTGTCACTCTTAATAAGCATACCTGAAGACATAACCTGTTGTTGATAGATCCATTATCTCTGACAAACGATCACAAAATATTTTATATCATCTGGGTAAACCTGCAACCCTCTTTCACTTGTAGCTGATGTAGTCATGGGCTAACTCTCAGGTACTCATCCATGTGAAGTTCTGCTCCCCAACCTGATTCTTTGCACTCAGACATTAATTCCCACTGTCTCACTGAGAATGTCTGTTCCTAATTAAATTAAATCTACCACTGTATCTAAGAGATAGGGTCTTTATTTTTTTGCCTCCCTGCTGTCTTTGAGGACCAAGAGATAAACAATTTTGATTTGATACTTATCACTACTTCCTCATAGTTCCATTAAAATTCTTTTCTTTGTCTTCTTGTTTTAATGCTTTATAGGATTCAATTTCCTTTGCTAAAAGCCGGTGACCTGCAAAATTACAGTGGTGAAAAAGGGATATTTAAAACCTGATTTCAGGTGATTTCACACTCATTTGTCTATTTGAACTTAAAAGCTAGTGAGAATTAATGGAAATTCAAGTTCATTAGAACACTTAACGCATTGCACAGAGAGCTTTGCTTTGCACCTGCCTCTTAAAAGTTTTTTGACTTCTTCCTGCTACATGTCCTAAATCAGTATTGTGATGAAACCCCAGCCAGCACCAACATCACACGCCACTCATTCCTCATCAGTGAGGGAGAGACTTGGAAGGGTGAAAGGTCAGATACCACAGTTACAGTCGGCTAAAAGAGTTACAATAGATTGGCATCTTCCAAGGAAAAAGTGATTTGGAAATATAAACTCTGTGAAGTACAAATCCAGTAATCTAGGAACAGATTGCTAATTACTTATACAAAGGAAATCAAGTTGGTCTTCATAAATCAGCAGCAACTGTGGCTGTTTAGGGAATTGAAATAACAGTTAAATGCTCTATTTAGAAGGACAACACAATGCTCTTTTAATGAAATGCTACCATAGACTTACTGGTAAATATTTGGAAGTTATTTCAGCTTGTACTTAGAGCCACAGCCTCACTCTTCTCCTATGAGTGTGTGCATAAGATGCTACAGCTGCTGTTTCACAGTTACCCTTGCAGGACTGCAGTCAGCTTTTATTATTACATATGTCATTATTTTGTAATGCATAGGCAGACTTGTATCCTGTTACTTTTTAGGAGTTTAAGCAATGAAACCCATTTGCTCTGCCTTGGCTGATAGATATTTCAGCACAGGCATACAAGTCATTGACTTTTCTCCCAGAATCATGCAGACGGGAGGCACAAAAGCTCAACCACGCTGAGCAAACTGAGCAGATTGGCGCCAATCTTTTTTCTCCCTTTTGAACAATCTATCCCTCTGATGACTATTCCAAACCAACAGGACTGGTCATGAAAGCAGCAGCTGGACTGGTCAAGGTTTAGAGGACAGTGCTCCTTCCTTCCCTCTTGAAAAGGCCTTCACAGTATTCTCATTGCAACTTCTGGATGTCAGAATCACTGCAATGAGCAGGAAATGCTAAGAGGACACAGCTCCAGTGTAAGGTACAGTCAGGGCCTTACAGAAAACAGAGTAGAATCTCTTTCCTAAGATTGCAGTAGATTTTCAAGATTTGGGAGCCAAAGTTGGAAGTTTGTAGAAAACAGGCAGCAATGGAAGACAGAAAGTGAAAATGAGTGCCTTCTACACCAACTCTTTGTGAAAATTATCATAGAGGAGATTCCTCAAAAGCATTGCAGACGCTCTTTTTATAATCAGAGGGAGGAGCCTTTGCCATGCCCACCCCAAAGGAGCTGCCAAGCAAGGACATGAGGAGAAGACTTTATAATGCAGAATGTTTTTATCTGCATTTAAGTGACTCAGTGATATCATAAATTATATTAAAGTCTGCAGCAAGTGGATGAAATATAAAATGAGCTAATATTCCACAGAGGATGTGATAAAGTCTCTAGATGAAATTCTCTCTGCTTGTTATTGATATAGCCATTAAAAATGACTGATAAAGCATAGGAGAGGTGAAGAAAACAGTTCTAAAAAAACATGAGAAACAACACAACAAGGGGCAGGAATAGGATACAAGAACATGAGAACCAAGACTCCCTTACAACAGAACAGGTCTTCTAAGGCTTATCTTAATGTGGCACTAGGGCACCATTGAGGAGCAGCTAAGTCCAAAATCCCAGAAAGTCTTTCTTAGATGAGAGCTACTAATGATCAGCTTAAGAATCAAGTGGATTTTGTTTGCCTTTGTTCATTGGTATTGAGAATAATTTATGAAAGAGCAAAACTGGGACTTCTGTGATGGACAATACAAAACAAGGAGAAAGGCACTGCACAGGTATGAACTTTTAAGGAATACTCTGCTGCTTGAGATGCTTTGTCTCAGTCAAGCAATGCAAATCAGCCATGAGACTGATTTAACTGTGATTGCTGCTTCTTGCCCTCACAGTAAAACAGCTGTAGTACATTGATGAACCCAGCCCATTCCTGCACATTTTTTATAACCACCATTTACTTCATCTGCTTCCACAGACAGTGATTTTGGTGGGGTTTTCTACAGGATACTTTCTAGGTCTTTATTTCATTTTAGACTGTTTCCACAGTCCAAAGAGTATCCAGCCCAGGAAATGCATTTTTTCCTTGTCTGCATATACATTTCAACGTGTTTGCATTTGTCATTTGCTAAATGCATTATGACACACCATGGCTGCAATTCCCTAAACAATTCATCCTATGATAAAGTGATTTGGAAAGCAGATGATCAAGGCACTGGGCTTATAAAGTTCCTAGCAACAGCTAAATCCATACGCTTCAGGAAGGTAACAGCAGATGTTAAAATGTGTTATTGCCGCTGGATAAGTACAGTTTGCAAAAATAATTTCCAGTAACAAGCTTCCAGTTTTCAGTTGCCAGCACATTTATTCTGGTTATAAAATACGTACATAATGCTTTGTAGAAATACATTTGGTAAGCATGCAGCCATTCCAGAGTGCTTTGATCACTGTGTTACTATCAGGAAGAATTTCTGCTTAGTCCAGCTGCCAGTGCCTCTTGAGACTATCTAAAGAACAACGAGGCATAGCTTTGTCTTAAATGAATCTGGTTTAAAATGAGGAGATACCAGGGGGAACAATTCTTCTCCACGACCTAATTGCAGGTCCCCATTCATAACTCCTACAGTTAAGTCTGCTATTGGCAATCAAATCCTGCTATCAGATGTGACTCCAGGGTGTATCCAAAGTGACTCCAAAATTAGTACAACTACTGCAAAACAGTTCTTGTCCTGGAGAATGAAATCTCAGATGCAGATGAGGGTTTACGTACCATCATGCTCAGTATTAGAAGGCTTAATTTTAGGGGACTTCACCTTCATTACCCACATGAGGAATCTGCTTGGGCTGCCAATTGAGAGAAGCATTTTGATGTGTTCACCAAGGAGAGCTTAAACAAAAGCAAGCAGGGCATCATCAGCCATGTGGCCAAATGCCTGCTCTGGCTTACTGTGAGATTCTGAAGCAAAAATAAAGCCTCATGCCATTTCACCAGTATTTCATTATCAAAAACTACAGGATACAGTAAATTTATTTAACAACTATCACAAATTAGCAGAGCTATAATTAAGCGAGATACTTCAAACATTATGCCTCACCACAGGGGACTGTAGGTCCTTGTGCTGCTTCTTGATGTTATTAGGTCAGAACCTGCTTCCTTCAGTTTCCTTCTCCACTTTCTTTTCTAATTACTAATTTGTTGTAGACTCCTAGTTCTAACTGTCGAAAGAATTTCTCTGTTGAAATAGAGGCACTTTCTAATTCACCTTTGTCAGCCTTTTTTTCTCACTTCTTGTGGTTTGGACTGTCATATCCCCTGCTCTTTTTTCTTCAATTGTCTTTAGTTTTGTTGGGTTTTTTTCCCCTCAGTTTCCAGCTAACCATTCTCTGGCTACATAAAAGCAGTCAGACTATTCAAGTTACACTTTATTAGACTGTAAGTAAAGACTTAATATTTTTTAAGTTTTTCTTCCTAATTCTTTGCCTGTCAGCTCTACAACTGAGTTGCTTTAGGCCCTGCACTGGAATTAGGTTACCTTTTAAATCTAATAATTCTCCAGGATTCTGTTATTCAAATAGAAGAATTTTTTTTTGTCACTAGGCACCAATAGCACAAACCATTTACTGAAGGAAGGTCTGTGTGATCTACCTTTCAATATCACAGCAGCAGATGTGCCTTTCTTTTAAAGAAAAAATATAGAAGGAAGTGGTGAGGAAAATCTCATTGTAAAGAAAAGCTTAGTGAGTGCCTTGCAACTATTGTATAGGAAACGAGGAGACTTCCCACCCCTCTCATTGAACCTACTCTGCCCATCATGGAATAAGTGAAGATTGAGTGAGCAGCAGCTTTCCTCTTCAATCTGCTAAGATATCCATCTGTGGGGCTGAGATATCCACCCACTCTGCTCCAGAGGTACCAGAGCTCTCACCCTTGGGGCATGAACCTGTTCTTTCTCTGTGGACACTTACCCAGCCATCTAAGGTCTATGGGGGCATGAATGAACACCTAATTGTGGTTCCTGAAAAGGTTTAAATACTTCCTACAGAGTGAGATGCCCACCAGAAACAAAGAGTGAAAAGGAGGATAGTTTCAAGTATAGGTGTAGCAAAGAGGGTCCATATCCTCTCCCGCTGGTATTGAAATTGATCCATGACCATTAATCCAGTGTTTCTCTTTTAATCCACAATCAAACACAAAAGGGAAAATAATGCCAGAAGTTTTATTTCCTACAGCAAGACACTATCCCAGAGGTGGGATGTTCACATCTACATTTTTGTTGACACAAGAGCTTTGAGGGTCTGGTCGTGCCAAGAAGCAGAACTTCAGAGGCTTGGGGAAATACCATTGAAAAAAAGAGTTTTAAGAGCATCTGGGGTAAAGTGGCAGCTGAACTTCAGGATTGCAGTTTTGGTTTCAGATAGTCAAAACTGGAGGTGGGCTGGAGCTTATGAATGAGGGAAAGAGAGCAGGAGGGAAAATAAATACATACTATTTATATATGCCTCTGACATTTAATAATTGCAAGAAATATAGTAAGTGAATTCCATCCATCTGTCCCACAAACCACCATTAGTCAGTAGATTTTTTTATAAGTCTCATATCAGAAGAGGATGTTGAGACTTTTTTTCCCCCCCTCTTGTTCCACTTTCCCTTATGGATTACACTAATGAATCACTATTTTTCCAGCTATTCTCATTTCTTCTCCAAAGAGGCACTTCATACTTCTTAATTCCAATTTTAATTATCTCTTCAGGAAGACGCTTCACTATGTGTGATTTATTGTACACAGGAATTAAAAAATAGATAAAGTGCATTGCCTAATTCTTTCCCTCTTGCATTTACCTACACTGAATTGCAAAGTAGAATGTGAAAATTGATAAGAATAGTCTTGCAGTACATAAAAATTTGGTGCCATTCACCCAATTTCCTAATGTACAAATTGACTGTGGTTTTATGAAATAGTACATTAAAACAGTAAATTGGCTGCTGCAAATGTTAATAACCAAAGTAATACATTGGTAGTCAATGTGCATATGCAAATAGCAAAAATCCTATGTTGTAGTAATATACTATTACTATATTCTCACCTACTTTTAGCCCAAAATTATTTCAAAGCCAGAAATATATATAATTGACAATACATGCAATTTCAGGTCTGATAAGTGGGTAAGTCACTGCTTATCTTTTTTTTCTCAAATGGATTTAAACTGAAATACTAGATGGCTGGTCTACCATTTAGATTTTTTCATGCAAATACAGATTCTATGTAGAAAATGGACATTTTGATTAAAAAATAATTTTTAAAAATGAATGCAGGAAAACAAGGAATGAATAGCTTTTGGCAATAAGTAAAATCTTATCTAGTTCTTAAAAATCCCACTAATGCATATTTCTGTCATGTGTTGATGCAGGCAGAGAAGATCATCTGATTATTTGACAATAAAAGTATCTTTTCTCCCCCTTTTATCTGTAAACCATCATAGTTTAGCCACTTCATTAACTCCGTGTTTTGAATATTTTACTAGAAAATTTCTCCGAGCTATTGCTACATCAAAATTAAAAACTTATACTTGACCTAGAATGTCTTTTAGGAAGTCATTAATTTTCAATCCAAAGATAAATGATAGAGTTGTTGTTCTAATGACTAATGTTGCTAATTGTTAAACTTGAGCGTTTTACAGTTTCTTACACTTCTTTTTTTCCTGATGGACCAAAGTGCCCTTTACTTTCAGAAGTCTCAGAGGATGAATTTACATAGAACATCAGCAAGTCCTCTCTTAACCTTCATTTGCTGAGTTAAATGCTTGGATGTTTTATGTATTTATTCATTTATTACTGTTAGGCTGCTTTCCCAGAACAACTATAGCTTCTTCTCTTTCTGAACCTTTTTCATTCAGCAATGCTCATTCTTTACTACTTTATCTCTAAGCAATACTAGTTTTATATTTTTTGTCAGTATTGCCTTGGTTTTGCACACAGGGTTGTATTTGCTATTTTAATGAGGACCTCATCCTCTAAACATTATTTCTTCTCTCATACAAAGACAAGGAGTATTTTGAAAGAATATACATCTTTCCTTTAGCCCACTTTTGCCCATGTTACGTCACAATTTGAAATACGTTTTCTGAAGTTTCAAAGTTCCCTAATGTAGAGCAACAAAAAGATTTACATAAACACTGAGTTAAAGAAACGAAGGGTGAGGTTCAGCTCACAGACAACCATGCTCAAAACAGCTTGGTGGTGGGGTTGGCAGGCAAAATGCAGCATATGGAAAAGACTCACGTCCCTCTTGACCAGAAATTGGATGTTGGCCTGGACATCTCAGGGTTTTTTCCTAGGGAATGTATGTGTGGGCAACTGAATTATAGTCACAAGATCATGGAATATTCTGAGCTGGAAAGGACCGATCAAGATCATCTATTCCAACATCTGGCCCTACACAGACACCCCAACAATCCCACCCTGTGCATCCCTGAGAGCGTTGTCCAAACACTCCTGGAGCTCTGGCAGCCTTGGGGCCGTGCTCATTCCCTGGGGAGCCTGGGCAGTGCCCCAGAACCCTCTTGGGGGAAGAAGATTTTCCTGACATCCCACATCAACCTCTGCTGACACAGCTCCAGCTGTTCCCTCAGATCCTATCACAGGTCACCAGAGATCAGTCAGTGGAATCTAAAAAGCTCCAGAGTTCACAGTAGATTCTGTTGTGAGACACCTGAATACCTGCACTGACTGTGTTGATTTTATCTCCTGTTACTACAGTACAAACTTAGACAGCCTAAAGTGGTGGACATGCCCACACTAGCAACTGGTTTAGGTGCCTAATCTTGAAGCTGAACCCTTTTTAAACCAGCTAAATTACAGGGTAGAAGAAAGAGACATTTCCCTCCTGCTTTGCCATGGAAAATGACCAAGGAAAAGGGTGTTTGACAAACTAGACATTAATGCAGCATTTTTTTCCTGCTTTGTAGCGTATTCATTATTGTAATTTAATGACCTGCTGTCCTCATTTTTCCTTGGAAGCTACACAAAGCTTCTTAGATAGCATTGCCTTATGCCTGTTACAAAAAACTGCTGTTTCAGATTTGGGTATAATCTGCCAAGTATTTATAGTCCAACATAAAACTTGCAGGTGAACTTTCCTTTTTAACTTTACCTTTTACATTTTGTGCACAAAATGTAGAAAGAGTTCCATGGGAATTGACACTGTTCTCCTTTAAATACTAGAGCTATTCTTATCAGAGTGAATTGAGAGAACTGAAATTATTTGGTATTTTTAAACTGTTCTTTAATGAAGAAAATGTTAAAATTATGAAAATCTGCAGGGGAACAGAAAAAGACTGGATTTTACCATAGTTAACCAACTAAGCTCAGCTTGAAAATTTTACTCTGTGGTATTTTTGTACCTTCTTGCCTGTCTAGCAATAGAAAAATTACCTTCACGTGCTTCTCTTACATTACACTGAAATCCATGAGTTCAAGACCTGATAGACATCTTTTTCATTCAAACACTGAGCATTAAGTGACCAGAAAAGTGTAACCTGACCTTCTGTGAGGTCCTTAGTAGCTCATAGCAGGGTTGCATCTGATAGTAGCTTATCAGGTTCAAAGTTTCACCAAATAGCATAAGCCTCAGTGAGCAAAACGTTGATTTGGTGATAATCAGAAGGTTGGAATGGTAAAATGTGTCAGGGCACAGAGCTCCTGACAGTTTATTTTCAAGCCTCCTGGTTTCAACAAGGTATGTAATTACTCATAGACCACTAAACCACTTTAAGACATCAGAATTAGTCCCCCTGTTCAGCTCCATTTACCATTCCCACAGTTTAAAATGCTGGCATCTTAGATGACATTTAGCACCAGGATAAAAGGAAAGTAGAGTTTTAACAAAATTGTAGATCATGGGTGAAGAAGTAAAATCCTATCGGAAACATATGCAAGAGGTTTGTTCTGCAGAAACAGAAGAGTGTGATTCTGTGTGAAGGAGGGATAGTTTCAACATTTTTCTCAGTCCTCCCACAAATCCAGAGGGAAAGCAGGATTGTAAAATGTGCCTGAGGTTCTGCAAATCTGTGAGTGTCTTTGAAAACAATACAGGCATCCAAGTACTGCTGTGCTCCAGACACTTGGTAGGGTTCCATAAAAGAATGAAATGTCGTGCAGATGAAAGATCACAAGAATCCCAGCGCTTACAAACTTCATCCACCCAGAATGAGTCACCGTCACGACGGCCACACCATAACAGATGGCTACTCTGAAGCAAAAGTGCTGCACTTCATACCTGAAGCTGCTTCATTAATGGAATATGCAAAAAACTAAGATCTACAACATGTTATGAAATCTTTCATGAAGAATAAAAACACTCTGTGTGTGCTGTGTTGCGTTGCATTGATGGCACAACCATAATTTTAAAGTTTGGTGCTGGGTTTAATAAAAGCCTTAAAGAATCACTGGTTCGTGTTTTGAAATTGGTCAATATGGAACTTGCTGTCATGAATTCTAGAACTTTCCAACAGGCAAGGTTTCTTACTGAAATCTGTTAAAATGAAAAAAATAGTAATTTAAGTCTTGAAGTGCTTCAAATCTGAGTGTAATCCTTGAAGAAGACATGTTGATATAAACCCATTAAAAATAAGATGGGTTAAGTTTAGGAACACACTACATAATCTTTTTGGTCTTCTTTTCATGCAGGAGTTCCAAGCAGCCACTGAATTATTAATAGCTGATTAATATAGGCCTTGGAGTCGGTCCAAATTCAGCACCAATCTCAACATGTTATAGCAGGATGGTGAAATCTCTTAAGAAAGTCTTTTGCTCTTGATTCACAATGTTCATGAACTGAGAGCATTCATTTTTTTGGGCTGATCAAAAGCTCTGTTGTATCCTTCCCATGACTTGTCCAGCTTTTGCTGTTGAGTTTCTGGATATTAAGATGCTTCTGTTGGTTCAAAGACTCTTCCAGTATCAGATACTTTCTCATTTGATCTATGTCTTATACAGCTAATTGCACTGATACTATAAAACTCTCCAAGCTTTTGAGCAATTTTTGGTACTCCACGAAAGTGGAGTTACGTTTGCATACTACAAAATTTACCATTTCAGGTTATATTATTGCAGTGGTTTAACCCAACCAGCAGCCAAGCCCCTCACAGCCCCTCGCTCACTCCCCCACCGGTGGGATCAGAGAGAGAAATGGGAGAGTAAAAGCTACAAAACTCGTCGGTTGAGATAAAGACAGTTCAATAAAGCAAACCCCACACCATCCACTGGGAAGAAAATTAACTACCCCAGCCAAAACAAGCAAAATCATCATAAAATATATGGGCAGAATTGAATTTATAACTAGTCCTTGGAGGACTGTAATGAACAGGCCACCACTAACATGTGGCAATAAAGCAATTTCTTTAAAACTACTTTCGAGGTCTGATGTCAAGCTAAATTTTAACATGCTTTATGCCATGCTAAACTTACTTGTTCCAAGTATGCTGTCAACTTAAAAAAAATCAGTGTGTTATTTTCTGAAAAATAACTAAATTTTTTAGTTACATAAAATGAGAAAGAAATTGCAGAGTACTTTATAGGGATGGAATCACAATAAGGGCTGGCAGCCTCCAAAAAATATTTAATCAATAAAGCTCAAAACTGTTAAAATATTAAGCCCTTAGAAAGAGAATATTAGGTTACAAATGTGAAGCACCTTCTTCTAGAGGAGACCAGCATTCCAATTATCAGCTCACAGTAATACTTCAAACACAAATACCACTGGACATGGGTCTTACTTTTATGTGCCAAGAGCAACGTATTATTCACAATTTCACTTTTGGTGACAGAACGACTCTGACTGCATTTCCCAGGTCTGTTATTCAGAGTGCTTAAAGATCACACTCTAAGAACTCAAGAATAAATCTATCTGCAGATAAAAGATGAATTATATTACGAAGTTGGCATCAAGTTAAATTGTTCAAGCAGGGAAAAGAGGTTAAAAAAAATTCAAAGCAGAATATCAGCAAATCTTCATGTACAAGATACAAATATTGGCACTACCTTCTCAGGTAGGTTCCTTATGCTCCATTGTTATGAAAGAACCTGGAAAAACAAGGATTTTTCCATCTTGAGGCAGCATTCTGGAGTACACAAGAGGACCATTGCTTCAATCATGGAAAACACCATTTGGGAAGAATATAAAGCTGGGACATCTAAATATAAAAACACACAAACTAACCCAAACAAACCAAACAAAAACACTCAACAAAGCTGATCTCCATTTAATGTAAGAGGAATTGAAAGTTAAAAGCATGAAGAATATTCCCGAGGCTACACAGGCAGTAGTAGTTGTTGTAGAGCTTCTGTAGGGGGTCAGAGATTTTGCACTTTTACTCATTACCACTATTCAGTTCGGAACTGTTCTCATAATTCCCTGTTTTCCTCAGTCATACAAGGATTCTGCTCACAAGCAGGAAAATGTTATTTCTATACACAATCTGCATTATCTTGGAAAGGGAAGCACGCAGACATTAGGACACTAAACTGAAGTGGGCATTTTTAGTTGCTGTGGGTTCCAGCACACAAACCAGGCAGAATATTGGGCAACCTAAGCCAAACACAGCAGTCACAACACCAAACGTCACCAAAGAAGTACACCTTTTCATTTTCATCATGAACTCTGCACATCTTTTCATTTTCACTTTATCATACACTTCATCCAAGCATCCCAAAACTCTTAAAAATATTTATGAAATCTTACAGAATTCCTGAGAAGTAAATTACCATGGGTTGCCAGTTCACAGACTGATACACTGAAATTAAAAGACAACTCAGCACTAGAGCTAGGGAAAGAATTTCACACATCTAATACCTTCCCATCAGTCCTGAATAAAAATGTCCTAAGCTGCCTATAACAACAAATACTTAGAGACACCCTGGCAGCTCTGAATGACATATTTATATTAAACTCTATTAAATTACAAAAATAGATGTTTTACATTAATTGATTTTATTTCTTGCCATGCCTTCTAAACAGTTAGTGAAGTGTTACAGTTCTCAGAACTGAGCAGACAGAGACTCATCTCATCAAATGTCTCATCTTAAACAGGACTTTTCAGTACAGATTCACAGAGACATTCAGAGAGTTTGTTGCGAAGTTAAATTCAGATAATCCTGAGAATCTTCCTGAAAAGCAAGTATCCAGAACTCTTTATGTCTCAATATGTACTAATCTGAACTTGCATATCCAATTGATTTCCACTCTTTTTTCAGTGCAGATGTTACAATCATTCTGTCACAGAATTGTTAAATTTGGAAAAGACCTGCAAGATCATCAAATCCAGCCTTCAACCCAGCACCACCACCATGTTCTCCACTAAAGCACGTTCTCGAGTGCCATATGCATCTTTTTTCGAACACTTCCAGGAATTGTGACTCCATCCCCGCTCTTGGCAGTCTGCACCAAAGCTTTACAACCCTTTCTGTGAAAAATGTTCTAATTTCTAATCTAAACCTTGCCTGGTGCAAGGTCAGGCCATTTCCTCGGGTTTACTCAATGTTCAGTGTCACACAATGATATTTTATGAAAGATGTTCACAAATAAAAGGTTTAAAATGTATTAAATTAATAAGTTCACTGACATGGATTGAAACTGGGATAGCTTTACAAGATTTCCATTGATTTAGTTGAAGTTCCTTTGTATTGTCTCAGAGTAGTGACAGAGTATTTGGTCAAAAACCTTGCATTTACTCTGAGGTACTGAGAAGTGGAACCCAAGAAGGAAGAATTCCGCAGAGAAAGATGGAATATGCCACACTGTAGGCAACGGGAAGTCAAACGTGGCTTTGTGGGTGCTGACTGCAAATATGATGAAAACATAAAGAAATATTAGACCTAGTTTGTCCATCACTATCACCCTGTTTTATTTAATGGACAGTAGTTCTTTAGAAAAGGGACAACCTCTTCATGCGTTTTGAAGTTACAGAGCCCTTATGCCCATATCCCTAACTGAAACTGCAGCATTAACAGGACAGACCCTCCATCATGGTTAAAATGCTAAAAACACTTTCAAGCATGCACTGTACATAGCCCCCAAAGATAATTTTTCACTGATTGGCAATGGTGGTTTTTTTGGTTTTGTGGGGTTTTTTGGTGGTTTTGGTGGCTTTCTTTTCCTTAAGCTGTTATCTGGACAGATATATTAATTCGAGAAAGAGTAGATATTCATGAATTGAATGATAATGAAGAAAAATGGGGGGTTTTGATCTAGATCTTCTTGGTTTCTTGTGCTACTTTAGGTGAGAACAGTGCAGAACTCAACGCCCTCTCAGGCTCACTGTCAATTAAACAGCTGTGCTTTAATCCATTCCTCAGTTCCTAAAGGAAAAGGGAGAAAATGAGGGATGGGTTTCTTCAGACAGAAATATTTGTTTTGACTTTTTTGTTTGTTTGTTTCCTTTCCTTTCCTATATGAGATTCTTGTGTTTCTATGGGACACCAGAAATGCAGATTTTGTCAGGGTTTAGCATGGATTGGGAATCAGTGAGTTGTGCAAAATGGCTGGACACAGATTACCCACTATGCAGCTTTCTGATTTAAGTTATGGTGAAAGCTGAGATCTAAAGGTTGAGATGGGGAGGTAGAATGTGCTTTAATCTTTCCTTTTTTAAAAGATTTCTTTCCCTATATCTCACATTTAATACTTACAAGGGAATTCTTTCCCTATTGTGATAGATTTATCTCATGAACACAATTATGTATTCTGTCCTTGAGGCTGAAAGTGTTCTCAAAGAGTTCTTCCTGTTACTCAAAGGAAAAAAAGTCTGTAGAAAGTGCAACACTTTTTACAGTTTATCAATCCGAATCAGCAGGTCTAAATGTCCATTGATCTACTGACAAGACCTAATAAATTTTTAAAAAATGACTGCATGTCCTGGAAAAAAAAATGCTGTCCAAATTTTTCGGTCCTGAAGGGCATAATTTTTAATATTTTGAACTCTGGAGTAGTCCTTACTGTCGGCAGTAAGGCTCAGTATTACATCAGAACTGCAAACCTACAGACATTTTTGCTCCTGTACCAGTGAATGTGACTGAGAGGCAGCCAATTAGTTTGCAGCTGTGCCACTGCACTGATTTCATTGGATTCACAAGCTAAACAAAGTCAGTACCTGTTAGTATTCAGACAGAAATCTTCCAGTTTATTAACACACACACAGCTACACGAGATGCATACAACGCCAATGTTTCAAAAATCATGTTCATTCTGAGGTAAGGGATTCCTCTCTCAAGAGCTGTACTAGAGTATATCCTCTTCTTAATTGCTGCTTATCATCCATTCTCCTGCTCTTTCTCAGTCTGTGATAACAAGATCTGCGTGTCACATCCTCACCGCCAGCGGAACTTTACCCCCTTTGAGAAGGAAGGTCTTCCCTTTTTGCAAAGAGATAAGGTGACCTGTTCTCCATTTCTTAGACAAATTGTAGACTGTACAAGTGACTCTAGAGGTCCTCAATCTGTCACAAAGCCAAAATAATCCATGGCTAAACCTCCTTCCACATGCCTGCCAAATGTTTCTCCTCACATGTTGACCCACGCTCTACGGATCTTTTCATTTCCCGTCTTTCAATCTTTTATTTTCGTTTCCTGTTCTGTCTCTAAATTTCTCTTCCCCCGTGCCCACTTACCATATGTTGTATTCTTCCTGATCCTACCATCAAACAGAAATCCAGACTCCCATGATCAGAACATACTCTTTGCTGTGTCAGCACACATCACAGAACCACAGGAGGGTTTGGGTTGGAAGGGACCTGTCAGCTACTCCAACACCCTGCAAGGATACCCCCGAAGGGACCTTGGGAACGGCTTCAAACTGAAGGAGAGTAGATTTAGATTGGATATTAGGAAAAAAATTCTTGCCTGTGAGGGTGGTGAGGCCCTGGAACAGGTTGCCCAGAGAAGCTGTGGCTGCCCCATCCCTGGAAGCATCCAAGGCCAGGCTGGGCGGGGCTTGGAGCAACCTGGGCTAGTGGAAGGTGTCCCTGCCCATGGCAGGGGTTGGAACAAGATGTTCTTTAAGGTCTCTTCCAACCCAAACCATTCTGTGATTCCATGATCCTCAACTAGGCTAGGTTGCTCATGGCCCCATCCAATCTGACCTTGCATGTGTCCAGGGATGGGGCATCTACCACCTCCCTGGACAACCTGTGACAGTGTTTTACCACCCTCATTGTACAAAACTTCCTCCTTATATCTAATCACTGATGGCCTACAGGATCTCAAAGAACATCAAGACCATCAGTACACAGCCCAAGTAAGTGTCCATCCAGTAAACCTGCCCAAAAAAGGTGGAGAATCTTTCTCAGTTGCGGACCCCACCTGCTGAAGTGGAAGAATCTGACACCATGACCAGACCTTCATTAGCTTTCTCTGTTATGCAGGACTATTTCCATTTATATTATGGAGCACTGTTACTTCATACAGCATGGTTTCTGTCAAGAAGTGATCCAGAGACTTCAGCTTTCTGAAATGTCTGCCAGACCATCCACAGTGATCCATGGCTCACAACCGTCTGTTGCAGAGATCCAGATCCTCGTCATTTAAATTACAGATACATTTGTCAGTTATAACAATAATTGAGCTACACTCACTTGAGGGTGACTTGACTAATAGACTCTTTAGAGAGGTGCAGCCATACATGAGCCAGGCATAACTGGCAATCATGAAACATTCTGGTAAGCCCCCAGAAGTGGTGGAGAAATCCAGCTTCCCACATCATCACCAACTGGGAGGCAATAAGAACAAACTACCATCTGGCACACTATATCTTTGCCCCTGTGAACTTTTAAAATGATTATGTTGTCATATCAATGAGGAGAAAGTGTTTAATTTATTAATTCATCTTTAAAAATTATGGGTGAAGTTGTGTACCTAGTCATGACATCTTTTCTTAATTTGATGCATTAAGGAATGTTATATTTGGTGTCATCAAATGATCTCCCTTAATTATGACAATGGGTAACGATGGCCATTAAAGTAATGACATTCGTCACCATCAGTAGTGGCAAGGGTAATGAATAATGAACAAGGCAAAACTTCCACAGAGTCTTTATAGTCTTATATTCCACTCAGCAGCAGGCTAGAAAAACACAGAAACAAAATAGTTCCCTGAGGACAAAAAAAGTTTGAGTTTGAGGAAGACAAGAGAGAAGCTTTAAAATACTAAAACACACTAGCCAAGAAAGATATGGATTAATGATGTGGCATAAAAAACCCCCACCAAAACTTAAAAGCCTTGTGAGCAAATCTCCCTGATTAGATCTGCAATAATATCACCCTATATATTCTTTTCATAAAGAAACACGAACCAGTTTTTAATGCAACTGCCCACACCTGGGGTATGGTGTCCAGTTCTGGTCCCCACAATTCAAGAAAGCTGTGGACAGTTTGGAGATGGTCTGAAAGAGGCCACAAAAATGTTTAAAGGGCTGGAAATACAGAATAAGTTGGGTCTTTTTTCCCTGGAGAGAAGGCGGCTCTGGGGGACCCTCATTGCAGAATTCCAATACCTATAGGGTGGCTACAAAGAGGGTGGAGGCTCTCAAGGAGCCCATGGAGAAGGCAAGGGACAACAGGCATGAGTTGTAGCAGAAGAGGATTCATCCAGATATACAAAAGAAATTTTTTACACTGAGAACAATCAACCACTGGAACAACCTCCCCAGGAATGTTGTAGAGTCCCCATCCCTGGCACTTCTCAGAGGTGACTGGGCAGGGTACTTGATAATTCCATGTAGGTTCCAAAAGCTGGACCAGGTGATCTTTCAAGCTCCCTTCCAATCTGTCCTATGGATTTTTCTGTGATTCCATGATTTTACACTGAATCCCAGAGGTTGTTTTTATCCTGATCTTGAACAGAAAAAACCCCTGAATTAAGAATCCTGGCATGTATTTTGAGACGCAGAAGAATTATCTTTTTTCCCATCTACAAAATAACACTTAACCTATCTCTGTGATGCTTCCTAGTTTTGCTCCTGCATATAAGCACAATAGATTCTAAATATAATATTTTCTTTTCTTTCTGACATGAACATCCTGTGTATATGCAGAAAGGTACAGCATATGTCTTGCATTTACACATTAAACTTCCATGAAAAGTGATGCAGTGTAGCACGGAGAGTGTTTCTGCCAAGAGACAGGAAGAAATGACATGGGCAAAGAACAGCTCAGGTAGGCCTACAGTTCAAACCATAAAC
Organism: Lycocorax pyrrhopterus obiensis; assembly: GCA_014706295.1. Lineage (NCBI taxonomy): Eukaryota > Metazoa > Chordata > Aves > Passeriformes > Paradisaeidae > Lycocorax > Lycocorax pyrrhopterus. The sequence goes on along the minus strand of JACSVZ010000006.1, from coordinate 4,227,242 downwards.
GCCACCAAACCTGGTGTTAAATCTTTGTTTTCTCCAAAAAAAAGGAGAACAAGCACTTTATTAGTGCTCACTCTCTCTGCCCAGATTGCCTGTCTAGCTACAGACCAGGCAGGGAGGAAATCTAAACTGAACTAATCAATGATTCCAGCTGAACTGTCATAATGCAAAACCTCTTCTACTACCTGCAGGATCTACTGCCCACTTTAAAATTGGCAAGGAGGACACTTAAGGCTACTCTGACATGTGCTTTTCTAGGACATGACACAGCTCTGCTGAAATGAATGAAAGTACATTTTATAATAAGTGTCTTGCTGGCTTTTAATGAAATGATGCATTATTAGCAAAGATTAAAAGAACTAATTATGTACAGCATGGTTGAATGATGGCTGGGGGGAGAGAGATGATAATCTCTGTGCATTTGAAAACTGAGCATTAAGAAAAGAAAGGATTTTTAATTTTTAAAGTAGCAGAGATTGGATAGACTTCATTAATAAACAAAAAAAGCAAAGCAAAAAAAAAAAGAAAATCACAGCTGGAAATTCAGTAAAGGTAATTTTGGGCTCAATATCAAATGGCTATTTGTCTGCAAACTGAACTCCTCAAAGTGATTGTGAAATCTCTGTGAGTTTGACTACTAAAAGCACAATGAGAAAAAGTATATGAAAAGAACCCAAAGAATTATTTCTTGAATATGGAAACCAGATTGCCTGAATACATCTTAGACATAATGGATAGCTGTGCCAGGAGAAAGGTCAGACTCTGGGCAGTGAGAATGATAATTCCTCCTGGTACTCTCATATGGATGTGATTTAGCTCTTACCATGTGGGGATCCACAGCCTCTGAGATGGAAAACATCACAGCCAAAGACCATAATACCATTTTCCTGACATTTCCTGTGAAACTCAGGCTTCTTGAAGCACAGATTTGATACCGTTTTAAGAAAGTGGTTTAGAAATAAAAATATTTAAAGCAGAGTTTAAATGGCAGTTGTGACCACCAGGTTATATAATCCATCAACTGTGCTAGCAGGCTCTATAACTGTATTGGAATGCAACAAAAATGCCTTCAAGAAACATAAATGGCATAAAAAACTATGTTGAAGTGGAATCTTAAAGGTAATAGATTTGAGCATGGAGAGAAAGATTTGAATAATTTGACAAGGTATGGATAAAGAGTTTCACTAATTTCAAAATGGAGTTTGCTAATTTTATGTTTGCCAGTTGAAGAAGAGGGCTTGGTGCAACATCCCAGGAAATGTCTACCTACCCTACATCCCATGGGCACATCAAATGGAAAAAAATGCTCACAACTGGAGCCTCAAAAGCAATGGAAGTTCAAAACAACCAACTTTCTTCTTGGATGAAGCACATTTTTCCCCATGTACAGCTGGGCAGCAGGAGAAGAGCTGGAATAGCATTTCAGTAAATGCCCTGATCTCTTTATCAAGGGCAGTAAAGCACTTTCCTTTACTGTTTTTTCCCCATACTCAGACTGTTGTTAGAGACGGGCATGACTTAATGCTGGTATTTCCCCCTCCTCCCCTGTCTCCTCCCTCCAAAAAGCAGAAGTAAGGGGGAAAAGCTGATGCTACTACTCCCAAGGCAGTCTCAGACCATCAGGAAATCAAAACTGAGTCTACGATTAATGTGACCAATTAAAAGAAAAAAAAAGCTCCTTCAGCTTCAAGAAAATCTTTTTTTTCCCCCATTATGAATGTGTTATTCAGCTGAGGATAGTAAACAGTCTCATGTTCAGTGACAGATGTTACATTCAAATGGACTGGAAATGTGATGAACTATCCAGTTTTGTCCCACAAAGGCTGCAGTTTCACCGGAGTGAAACACTGCAGAAATGGCAACCAACCAGCCCAGATTTATGAGCAATCCAGAGGACACAGGATATGGAACATGATCAAGAACATAAAACACCTGAACTCCTTTAAAATATTGAACCTTTAGAACATTATGTTCACTAAATAAGACTTAGTTGACAAAAAAATGAACAGGTACGAACACTACGTGGATTAGTTTGGAAATGATTTACAGTTCAGTGCACAGTCCAGAGTACATATTCTCTGCTCATTTGGCTTCTGTGTGCAAACTGTCTGTGCATGAGAACTAAAAAAGAAGAAATAGGAAAATTAATTAGACTAGAATTACTACTTCGCACCATATTAAAAGAAATTAAGAAGCTCAGTAGAAGCCAGATCAGAAAGGACCTTAAAACAAACAAATGGATCAGGTTTGATGTGGAAAAGGAGAGCTCATGGACAGGTGGTAAAAATGGGTAATAGGATCAGAGGAATGAGGGAGGAAGCACTCCTACTGGGAGCCTCTGATGTAAATTGTAGAGTAAGACAAACTTTGACCAGGGCATGAGAAGAGGAGAATGCAGTAGTGAAGATTCCAGACACTGAATATTCCAGAAAATGAAGCTTGTGAAGATTACTTACCATTTTCAATCAGCTCTAGCACAAATGTCATGAGGTGCTTTTTCCTCTCCTAAGGTATGGTGATTTTACTTTTCACAGTTCAGATTCTTCCTAAATTTGAAGAGATTGTCAGTAAATGCAGATCTTTGGTCCTCTGTTCAAAAATATTATTCTTTCTAAAAGAACAAAGACAGATTTTTGGCCTCCTGGGTTTGGAAAAGAAGCACAGTGAAGTTTGACTGAGTTGTGGCTGTCTCATCCCTGGAAGTGTCCAAGACCAGGTTGGATGGGGCTTGGAGCAACCTGGTCTGACTGAAAAGTGCGGGAGATGATATTTAAGACTCCCTTCAACCCTAACCTCTCTGTGACTCTATGCCTGTATTTTCTTCTTTAGTATATACCGTAATATGCTTAGCAGGTAGGAGATAAGAGGTCGTGTGCTTGTTTTCCTTTCTGTGAACTCCACTTCCCCAACCAGAAAACTACAAACAAACCCAAAGCTAACTATTTGATGTCTGAACTCTCAAGCTGAGAAATTACCAAATTTGAAATCAGAACAGCAGCACCCATTGCTTACTTTCTTATCAGGGTGTTTCCACAGTGAGGCAGAGTGAGAATCTCAGTTTAATCTGAGTTAGTCTCATTCTAAATCCCCATATCAGATACTCCCACATCACAATTTTTGTTATACATAACAAGAGTTCAATAATCTTTAAGAATTTTGACTTGAAAACTAGGTGTTTTATAAAGAAGTTTAAGAACAAAGGTTGGTTCTTAATACAACAGGAATATTTCATCACATGCCACTTGTCTGATTTTGCTACACAGCCTTACTAAAAACTGACTGTTACAAGGCAGAGTTTATGCTGAAAGCACAAAAATATAAAAAACAAAACAAAACAAAAAAAAACCCCAATGTCCCTTAAAAATCCAGTAAACAAAATAAATAAAGTTGTAAATGAAGAAATATGACCTAAATTGGCAAAGGGAAATATTCATGATTGATGCAATGCCACAAAAGACTGGAGTATTAATTATGAGCAAGACACCATATGTAGAACTCTTTTGTGTATTATATTCTGTGATGTGGTAGAGTTCAGATAATTTGTTTTTTAATGATTAATGAAGTCGGAATCATTAGCATGTGTTTTTTTCCTACAAAGAATGAAGCAGATGGATCTGTCAGGGCTTTATAAAGTTCAAATTAAAGATGAGGATTTTCCTCTCCACTGTTTGCCTTCATTCTACGGGGGAGGAGGGCAGTGAGAAGGAAGAGTAACTGCTATTTCTTTGATCGAATGAATTTAGGATTCTGTATGAATTCTGAATAAACCCCTAGGTGTTTGGGGGTTTTTCTTCTTTTTTTTTTTTAAGCAGTTGGGTTTTCAAGTGGGTAAACTGTATTTTATTCCTTCTCAAGAAATTTATATTCTTATTTCTTAATAAGCCATTCCCAAAAGGCTTTCAAGAGAGTTGCATCGCAATGGGGGCTTATTGCTCTGCAGTTGCATTGTAACTAGAATTCAGTCTCTGACTCCAAGAAAAGGCCTACAGGCAAAACTAAATCAATTTAATCCTACTTAGCATCCTTCAGGGTCTTTCAGCAGAGGTATCACAGCACAGACTTTTGGGATCTTTTCAGCTTACGCAACTGTTAAATCAGAGCAAAGAACCCAGACTGGGTTCTGGGTTCTAGAACAGAAATAGTTGCCCAAGAACATCATACAGAGTATGTGTTTAATGTCCAGCCTCCTTCACAGCTGCACCGTGGCTTCTCTCCTCATCAGATTTAATAATCACGACAATTGATGTTCTGAGTTTACCTGATGCACAGTGGTCCCACAGCTGTGCTCCAGCCCTTGCTCTGTTAAGACTCTCAGACTTCCCGTATTTCAGTCCAAGAAAGGAGATCCTCGCATCTGCTGTAATTTTTTTTCTAAATGCAGGTAAGAGCAATGTAAAGGCTGCGTGCACATCCAGTGATGAAAACTGCTTCCTCAGACTGATACTGTTGCAGAGGCTTTATCACACTCTCACTGTGTCCTAATTATAAAGTGATTTTTGAGAGCTTCCAGGTTTAGCAGAGAGACAGATATGACAATTGATAGGTATCAATTTGTCTGTCTCTGGGACTCAGGTGTCCATATAGCAAACTGGAGACCTACAACCTGGGAGGTGTTCTCTGGAATGCTGCCCCCCAATGACACCCAACTTTAACCCAGGGTTGGGCTTCCTGGAATTTTGAGAGTTCAGCATTGGAAAAATCAAACCCCATGGACCCAAACCTTCCTGTTGGTATAGGTAAGCTGCAGAATTGCCCAAACTGTCTGGGAGCCAGAGAGAAGCATCATTGCACTAAATCACCTTACAGGAAGTCCATTGATGACTTTTTCTCTCACACAGAGAAAATATTCCCAGGAGAGCTTGAGCTCATGTTTCCCCCACTGTCCCAAGCTCATGGCTTGATTCCTCCAAAGAACCTTAAAATCTCTTTTGCACAGTGACACTGCTCAGCTTTGCTTGGTTTTCATGAAAATTTGAACCTTTTCAGTCTTTTTTACGCCGAAGTGGCTGAAGTTCTAATAGGGCCCGGTGTGCAGTGCTGGCTCCAGCTGTGCATTAGGCAGGCTTGGAGGGACAAGATCTCACAGCTGACCTGAGCAGAAGGGAAATCACACGTGAACCACATAGACAAACCTTTTAAGTTGATTGTAAGTGTTGAGGATCACAACTGGTTAGCAAAATGCACACCAAGCACCTTGGTGGTCCCATGGATTTTGCCCCTCACCCCTAATCCACAGAGTTATCTCTGGTCATTTGATTTGGAGATTGAGTCCCTTTCTGTCACTGTGTGGGACTGATCATCAAACAGTCACTCTAATACAAACCTGAAATTAGTTACATTTACCTGAGATTAAGGAAATACTATGCTGTAATTAGAATGCTTTCCTGGACACTATCTGTTTAATCACACATCAGTATGCCTGACTATAATTGAATCCTCTTAATTAATTTTCCACTGTCCACCACTCCACATTATTCTGAAGAAAAGAAAACCTTTCCCAGCAGATTGCAAACAAGAATTGCATAATTTTTTTTTCCAAAACTGCTCTGATAGAAATCAACTTAATGAAAACTTGATACAAAATTGGAAGCAAAAATTTGAGCATGAAGATAATGCCTGCATTTCCTATTGAAATGCTGTGCAGATTTCAGTGTCATTGCAAGAAGTTACCTAAAGAGTTAAGAGAGACTTTACAGATATATCTGTCTGCACTGCCAGCCTGTGTGGTACAAGAGAAAGGGAGACTGCTGTAAGAATATAAACCTCTAATAAGATGAGAGACTTTTACTAAGCCACTCATGCTTGAAGTCTATTGAAAGACAATCTCTGGTACAGTACTTCCAGAAAAGAAGTGAACTGAAATCAATATCCAGTAAAAAACAGATTAAGAGACCGAGCTAAAGAAATCAGAAGTTACTCAGCAGAACTGACATATATCTTAAGGATTATCATTGATCATGAAAGCATGGGGTCTTTTTAGATCCTGGGAGAGAGCAATTTCTAAGGATGAGACCCTGTCTCCTCTTTCATTTTAGGTATAAAACCCTGCAGTACAATAAATTTTAAATCAGCATATTTTATTTTAAATATAGAGTGAGGAAAAAAAAAAGAAGGTTCAGATATCATCTGATTCTGTGGAGAAAAATCTAGTTTTGGACAAAAAGGAGCTTCTTTTCACTCACACATTTGAATATGTCTTTGTTTTTCTCTCTATGACAAGAGACAATTCATTTCTGAGATGAAAGATGATCTTGCAGATGGGGAAATGAACATTCAGCAAAGGTGAGGTTATTGCCAGCATCTTCAGAGACCTTTGGCCAATTTAATTACTCCATAATGCCATTCCTGACTCTAAAATGTCAATAGTAATAGTGTGCATCCTTCCTACTCAGGTGGCCAATGCTTTGGACCTGCCATAAACTCTTTCCATGAAAATAAGCCCATAATTTCCAACTACAAAATTATCTGTATCACAACAGCCATTTTTTCCTCTCCTTTGCTATATGTTAACAGAATCAATTTGTATTTTGGTTTTCAAAACCAAGGAATGCACTTCTTTAACCTTTTAATTACTACTATTAAGAAGACACAAGACCCAAAAGTTTAACAGCAGAAAAAGGCCAAATATCTTAACAGGAATTGAAGGTGGAATGTTTGATTTCACATCTGAATGATTAATTTCAGCAAATTAAAGAAACCTATTTTAGTGAACAGCATAGTAATTTATTTCCACTGTGACACAATTCAAATCCTGGTCTACCCAGCACTGAAAAAAATTATAAAGGGGAAAGAATACCAGAAGGAATTAACAAGATATTCTATTTTGTTCTTCATTAAACTGGATTTAGCATTGAACATTGTTTAATATTTCCAACATGCATCCATAATTTTTTGAGTCCTTATTCAGCAGGGAGTATCTTGCAACCTCAAAACACCAAACTTCATAATAAATTCAAATACTCAGTCCAATTCTATTTGCTCACTGCTGTAAAAAGGAAAGAATCTTTTTAAAACATATGCCACCAAATTTGTTTGGTTTTCTTGTCCTCTGAATTACATTTTTTCTAATTTAAAGTTTTATTCTGATGCTTCCTAAAAAAAGTTTCACATTCTTAGGTGGGTTTTTCATTCTCCTTCACTAGTGTTTCTTTTATCATTAGCAGAAGTATATGTAAATATGTAAATACATAAGAGCTCCCCACAAGTCAACAACTTTGAAACTCTCCTTCTGCTACAAAAACAGACTCATTTTCTTTCCAGGACTAGGATTTAAGTTTGCTATCCTAAGGTGAAGCTTCTCTTCCCACCACGCCATTCCCTCCACGGCCATTTACACACAGGTTTTTTTCTCTATGCTTTCAACATCAAAACACGAAATAAAGGGAAGAGAAATTGCCTTCCCCAAAATACAGAAAGCCTGAAAACACAGCAATGATGACACATTTGATCCTTTCCTTCTACCCAGCACCAGGAAGACTCACGGACATTCTGGAGTGGGGAAGGGTCACAATGTTGATTCAAGGATTGGAGCATCTGGCACGTGAGAAAAAGCTGGGATCACTTGTGCAGCTCAGCCTGGAGAAGAGAAGGCTCAGGGGGATCTTCTCCACATGGATAAACACCTGAGATAATGCAGAGAAGAGAGCCCAGCTCTTCGTGGTGGTCACTGAATGGACAAGAGGCAATGGGCATTAATGGAAATACAGGAAATTCCATTTAAACATGAGAAAAAACTAGTTTATTGTGAAGGGGATTGAATGCTGAAATGGGTTGCCCAAAGAGGTTTTGGGTCTCCATTCCTGGCCTCTTCCAATCTCTATGATTCTGGGTTTCTACTGTTTACACTATGTGGAACCTTCCAAAAAATAGTGATATAAATACCCTAATTGTTTATTTGGTCATACTTTATTAAGAGCTCATAAGCATACTGCATCCTAAGCTTGCTTCTAATATCCCTCACAAGAAAACCCAGTTGTGCCATCCCGGTTGACGAACCCTCCAAATTTTAAACAATTTTCCTGTGAAATCTTTCTTCTCCATCTGAAAAAAAAACCCCACAGGAAAAAAAAAATATCATCTACCAAACCAGACTTATTTTAGTCCCCCCCATCTGGAGAGTTCTTTACCTTTCTTATTCTCACTCCTCTATCCAAGTGAAGTTACTGGGGTTTGGGGGTTTTTTTCCCTTCGTAAATCTCTTATCCCAGAGACACCACCATCATCACTGAAGGGCTCGGCCTTGGCCAGCAGTGGGTCTGGCTTGGAGTTGTCTGGAACTCATTCCTTGGACATAGGGGAAGTTTCCAGGAGTTTCTCATGGAAGCCACCCCTGTATCCCCTCTGCTCCCAAAACCTGGCCACACAAGCCCAATACAACCTATTTCTCACAGCTTCTGCTTCCTGTAACAAAGGAAGGCTGATCCTGTGATCTTCTGCCTGTCGGCTTTTCTTCTTTCCCCCACCCTCTGTTCCTGTGATGTGAAAGTAAAGCTGTACTTTCGCTGCAGAGCTTCATTTCTTGTGTGCACCTTGAATCTCACTCTCAGTTGCTCTTGGTCTCTCCCTTGATCAAGCACAGCCTTCAGCCTGCGCTTGTGCTTTCACAGTTACCCCAACTAGAGGCTTGTATTTGGGAGAGCTTGTTGGAGCTCAAAGCAGTAGAATTACCCACTCTGAAAGGAGGGAAAATTATCCCCTTGCACTGACAGCTCCCCAGTTGTTTACCTCCATTTTTTCCTTGTGCTCTCATGACCAGGCACGTTGTCTCCTGATCCATCTCTTTTCACACTGGCACATCCTAAAGAGTCACAGAAAAATTGTGCTGTCTTCAGTTAAACTTGGATAGCAGCTCTTCCTCCCCTTTTTAACTCAGCAGACTGGAGAGGGAGACTGACACCACCACTGTGGCTCAGCACAAGAAAAAGGACAGATTCCTTGTGTGCCATCTTCAGGGTGTAGGTGCTGAGGGACAGGCCAGCTTAACCTGCTGCTCAAATCTGGGTGATGATCACTGAGAAGGACTTTGCAAGGCAAACATTAACAGTAATTCAATTAAAAAGTTCCCAGACAATACAGGCTAAGGAAATTACACCCCATCCTTATCTTTGTGTGTCCAAGCTCCTTGGTTTTTTTGCTAACTAGCTCTCGATTAAAATAGTGCACATATTTTTACTGATGCCAGAAGGCAAAACATTTTGGAGCTTGTCAGCAGGAGAGGAGTCCTGAATGGTGTCTGAGAAGGACAGTGGAAAGCAGAGGTGTATACAACAGTTGCATCCAGGAAGAACTCTGTGTAATCAGATTTTAAGTGTTTCTGCTTCAGTACATAGTCATAAATGTCAGCTGAAAGTTAACTTTGTTGTTTATCACATGCATGTTAATAACTTAATTGAAAACCAAAGTGCTCTATTGACTGCAAATGTAAATTGGCAATGCTGTGGTCTCTGCCTGCCAGTCAATGACAGCAGCACAAGTCAGGGAGGCAAAAACAGAATAAGGGAGCTGATTACAGAAGGCATTGAAGGAAGAGATAAATGCTAGAGAATATTTTTGTATTTCAGTATCAGCAGACTCCCTACAATACAACTCTTCATGCAGCAGCTGATAAAGATTCAATCCCTATAGCCTGTTTCTTTCAATTTAAAGCTCAGATGAGACACACACACACACACACATCCCCACTGCCCCACCACAACCTCCTTCAGGGAAGGGCAAGAAGCAATGCTGGGTTTCAGGAGACAGCCCCTCAGGGAGCACTATCTGGACTGACAGATTCTGAGTGGGATCAAGGACTCCAGGAACACCTCGCTCTTCTCCCCAGCTGTACTTTTACTGACAAGAATGGCATAAAACTTTCAAAAGAGTGACCATATCCAGAGCAAATAGATGCAAGCAATTGGCAACATTTCAAGAGGGCGATCGAAAATCTTCCTTTGGGAAGAGGGAGGGCAGCTTTCTTGTAAAGATGGGCTTTTCTGTACAGGATCTACACAGGTTTTGGCAAAATCCTTTTTTGTAAATGTGAACACCTTAATATTGCTTGAGTTTTGATACTGATAAAAATTCATTTAGTATCAACGAAGACTTACTCTGTGCTAGAGTCAACAAGCACTTAAAATCTTGGGTTTATAATTCACCCCTCCCTGCCCTTAAATTCCCAGCCATCAAACAGCACAACATTATTTTGTAATTCTTCTGTGAATGTCTTTCCATATTGTTTACAATAATAAGACTCAAATTCACTTGAACTCCTAATTATCAGTGTAGTCTGAGTGGCTCTGAATCCGACCCCTATTATTGTATTATTATGCAGAAAGGGTCATAAGTGTGATTTGATTGATGCTATTTGTTTCCTGTACACAAATGAGAGTTTCCCTCTGAGCACAGCAGATACTGTCTAGAACAATATTGTTATGGAGATAAAGCACTGCAGAGACATCTTTTAAAGGAGAATTAAAGTAATTCACAAGCAGGTGAACCAGGGAATCCTCTGTTCCTGTGCGTTGGAGTCCCATCTCCTACTGCTTTCCCTCATCATCTGTTCCCAAAATCTTTTCTCTGTTAAAATAGTCAGTACAGGGAAAGCCACTGCGATGCTCCAGCTGCCTTGTCATGGATCTCGACTGTTCTCTGGGGAGCTGTACCTGGTTTTAAGCTGCCCATACATCAATCAGGATGTGCTGCTGGAAACACTGGCTGGCCAACCAAAACAGGTTGAGTTTATGTGGTTTTCTTTGCTTGGAAGCACTAGTTTGGGTTGTTTGCCTATTCAGACAGAATCGTCACAAAACATTTGACCCTTGTCTGTCTCCATTTGCCACTTCTGACAAATGGAGCAACAATAGCCAGCAGATTCAAAAAGCATAAAGAGGAAATGAAGCATCAGGTACACAGGCAACTTGATCTGACCAGCCTCGCTTACACACAAAATTATTCTGGCCCCCCTTCTTCAGATCTGTTTAAAAGATTTATTTCCAACTCCACCAAAACTGCTAGGAGTCAGTAAACATATACTAATCTGATAATAAATAATTTATGTAAACATATAATCTACTCATTTCAGACAGATGGGTAAGGTGAAGCCACATCAAATTTCTAACACTAAGGGGAAAAAAGCAGATAAAGAAAAAACGGTTTTGTTAGATATACAATAAGGATGCTGTAAAAATCCCTAAAGTCTTAAAATGTCAAGTGACAAATTATTTTTTAAATTACTATTTAAGTCAAGTAGTAGTTGACTTGATTTTTTGAAGAAACTATAATTGAGGTACTTTAATTTTTTTTTTTTGCTGTCTATATAAAATAAAATAATTGCATAATTAGCACATAATTACTTTCAGGAGTGACTGATTTTGGATTCTACTAAGTACGTATTAATTGTTATGCTGGCAACTGCAAAACAAAAAGTCAAAAAGTGAAAACCTTCCCCTATCAAGGTCAGCATTTGCATTATAAGACAATCAAAATAGTGTTAAATCAATGGATAGTCCGACATGCAGTGGCTGCAGGGCACAGGGCAGTGAAGTGCAAGGACAGCCAGGGACTCAGGAGGCATTGCTGGCAGGATTCAAACTGACCTCGCTCTCGAAGGTCTGGAGTTGCACCCAGTGAAGGCAAATATTTCCAATGGCTTCACTGGTGCAGGATTAGGTCCATTGATGGGTTATCTATTGACTGGTGTTCATTAGCTCTGCAGAGTCCACTTTGAAACCTCTTCTCCATCCTCTGTCATACTTAATTACTCCTATTGTTGTTTGAGGAGTTATGGACTCATGACAAACAAGTGAGAATAAAACTATTATTTCATTTTATAATCCAGTGCTCTGTTCACTGAGTTACACTTTGTGAATTTTTGTGTTGTTAAAATGGTTTTGATCATTTTTTTTCTTTTTTTTTAAGAAAAAATACCAAACAACCCACACATGAAATAACTTCATTTACATACCATTTTTGTCTCCTAGGACATCAGGAAACATTAATATATCCCTACAGCCAACTAAATGTATTAACACTGCATACATTGCTGTCAAGGCTTTCTTTAACAGGAGGTCAAACCCCATTTGATCTTTGAAACCTGTTTATCCTTTTTTTTGTTCCAGCTTTGATATCAACATTTCTCATGATCCTGAAATCACCCAAGATAGTTGAGGCATTGATAATATCAAATATCTCAGTTTTGTCACCTCTTGTTTCTACCTCAAAAAACCCCTACCAAACTGCTACCTTTTCTTTTTTTTTAATGTTCCCATACAGTGATTGTCCTTTTGCATTTAAACACATTTAAAATAAACCTATTAGCATTTATCTGAAATATTAGGAGGTCTGGTTGTAGATTTTAAGCCTGGTCCTGCTCACATTAACACCAATCTTGCCGGGCCTCCAAGCAGCTGTTTTCACTTCTGTCATTCCTACATTTTCTGCTCTGCATCCCATCCACATTTCAGGGATCTCCAAGGGATAATTAGCTGAATTGGTCAGTCTTACATACAGGTGGACCACAAGTCATATAAATGGCTGTGGAATAATCTAAGCATCTCAAAAATCCTAAAAACCAGGAAAAGTTGTCTGGTTTTGGACAGGAACAATAGAAGGAAATGAGTGAAAGGCCTTTTTGCAAGTCTTTCATGGAGTGTGACCTTCAATGTACCCAGACTGTGTGAGGGAAGGCAACTCCTGCCAGCCAGATTAAATTGTCAAAGTGAATGAATTTAAAGCCGAGGTTTTAACTTTCTACCTATTTACATATCACATGGAGTTTAACGATTAGCAAATTAGACACAAATCATGTGCAAATCAATGCAAATTACTGGTTCACACACACAATGTAAACTTCATTTTTCATGTTGTGATGTAGCCAGTGCCTGGTTAACAAGCATATGGATTTCTGATCTGGGGTAAATGAGCTACTCCCCCCTCTTCCCCTCTCATTCCTCCACTTGGCACAAACCCACCACATTTCTCATTCAATCCACATAATTCACTCAATACTCTCCTCGTGTCAGGCTTCGTGTAGGCAGGTAATAACTTCTAGAGTCATTAAATTAGGCCGTGTGCTTTCTCTAATTTGTGCTCCTTGGTTAGAGTTTTGTGGTCACTTACACTATTTAGGAATGCTCGGTTTATTAACAGAAGGTATGTGCTCTGGAAAGCCCCTGAAGATTTCCAAAGTGTTTATAGATCCCTGCAACTTTTGTTTTCTTAGCTTTTGAGCTGTGTCGTATATAACCATTCTGAACTGAGCTGACGAAAGCCCTTTGATCTCATCCTCATAATTAAAACCCATTGCATTCACTGCTTCTCCAATGTCACTTTTTATTTCAGAGGGGATCTCCCTTTCCCCAGGAGAGATTACACACAACCAGAATCACAGAATCGGACAATAGTCATGCCCAGAAGCAACCTCTGGAGGTCTGTTCTGCAAACTCCTGCTCAAAGCAGGAGCAACCTCAAAGATAAATCAGATTTCACAGAGTCACAGAATCACAGAATGGTTGGGGATGGAAGGGATCTTAAAAATCATATCGTTCCAATGCCCTGCCATGGACAGGGACACCTTCCACTATCCCAGGTTGTTCCAATCCCCATCCAACCTGGCCTTGGACATTTCCAGGGATGGGACATCCACAGCTTCTCTGGGCAACCTGTGCCAGTGCCTCACCACCTTCATTGGGAAGATTTTTCCTAGTATCTCATTTAAACCTATCCTCCTCCAGTCTGAAGCCATTCCCCTTTGTCCTGCCTCTATTTCTTGGGCTGTTCTGGAGTCTGGAAAATCTGCAGGCTCTGTGATTCTGTTCCCTACCTGCTAAGCCTCTGCTCCTGTGCTGAAGGGAAAATGAACTTCCTAAAATCCAGTGTGAGTTTCAGCTGCTGAAACTTGTGGCCTTTTGTAAGCTGTCCTGTGTGGGCAGATAGTGACGAGAGATCTCTGAAGTCAGGTCTTAGAGCATGTGGTTTATTGCGAAGGGCGTGGACGCAGGGGCCTTGCTTGGAGCTGCCAGCCGTAGCTTGAAGCAGGCCAGGAAAGCAAAAGAGAGCAAGAGAAGCAAGAGAGAGAGAGAGCAAGAGAGCGAGGTTCTCGTTTACAATACAATAAATCATCTTCTGTGCTGAATATTCTAATTTTCATTAACCAATCTAGTACAAGATACAAATCCTATAGCATCTACATACAGCCTATAAGAATCATTACATTACCACACTGCGTTACATTTTAAACCCTAAAAGCTGCTCTTTGGACCCCTTCTGCCAAGTTAGCAGGGTCTGCTCTGACCCTTGGACCTGTCTGCAAGCAGAGGGTATTGTTCAATCAAAAGGGGATTACCTTCAGCTGGCCATACCATTGTTTTCCAGTTGTTCAATTACTAAGTCTTGGTATCTCAAAGCTTGCTTTCATTTCAATCTCGCTTATAGTTTCCATATTCTCAGCATCTTTTGCCAGGCAATCATATTTATAAGGCCTTCATGTTTCATCTTCTCCAACAGCCTTTGCCTCTTGACCTTTCATTGTGCAACCCCAAGACTCTACTCTCTCTTCTCTCCGTGTCGCCGCAGGCAGTGGAAGGAAGGTTGCTCTAATTCCCCTTGTAACTTCTCTCATTCTTGTGCTCCAGCCTCCAGCTCTCTGCTATACTCACATCAATTTCTCATTTTTGGGGGACTCCTCAGTAGCAGTTAAAATAGCCAACTGTTCCTTGGTGTGCTGCTGCCAATTAGCTGTGAATTCTGAATAATAAACTTCTTACGCAAGTAGGAGCCACAATTTTTCTCTCCTCTCAGAAATTCTGTGTAGCAGAGACCTTCCTTTAAGGCCAGGTAAAGAAAAGGATGCCTGGAAAACTCTGTTTATCACCCTAAAACTGATTTTGGGCTGTTGCAGACAAGGAAGATCAAAACACACAAATCAAGGGAATGTGCCCACTGGCAACATATAATCCTTAAAACTCCAGTGTGTCTCACAGAAAATCCCACACAATGTGTATGTACAGCAAAAGTTGAACTGAAAACATTGCTGAAGTCACAGCATCCATTTAAACTGCCTCAGGCTGGAACATCTAACTGGGCATGAGTGATTTTAGTCCCTATCAGATGTGAGTAACATAAACAATCAAAGGAATATGTCTTCTTTGACATGACCCTTAATCACTGCAAAAAAAGAGACAGTGACCTTGATTAACACTGTGCTGCTGAATATGATTTGAGAGATCCCATTGATCATGGATTCCAGCAGCTGGGGACATACAGAGCCTTTGTTTTCATCCCTTCATTTAGTGCCTACAGAATTTAAGGTATGATCCAAATAGAGGGGAATGTTTTACAGGCCGCATCTGTAATCTTCTGCTCCCCGCGGAATACAAAGCTCTTACATCTTTTGTATGAAATAAGAAAGAAATACTCGTATAACCTGGGCTCAAGAGGAATTGCCAGTTAAGTTTCTATTTTAATGTGTGTGCAGGAGGACAGAGTAAAAATTCTGCAGGCATCTGCAGGCAATATTTTGTTGACCATTACCTTTGTAACTTCTACAGCATAAATAAGTTGAATGAGCTATTTTTATTATTGTTGTTGTTTATTTTGGAGGATTTGGGCCTTTAAAAGTCACCCTTCAATCAGAAAGGTGTTTTGTTCTGTAGCAGTACAGTCATCCCTACAACATATTAAAATATATAAATTTTCTGCTTTTTTAAAATATTAAAAGTAACATCTTTCCCATGAATATTTATTTTTTTTTAAGCTTGCTTATTTCACAGTTCATCCTTCTCCCATCTAAGCTGCTCTTTTCTTTGCTCCTTGCCTTGCTGCCCAAACAAATTAATTCTGCTGTGCCCATGGTTTCGCATGTATAAAACACCAGATACCAGCATTTTCTGACCTTCTGCTTCTTTCAGAATTCTGTTTATTATTCCGTGGCTTCAAACAACCAGGTATTACTCATATTTTTTAGACTTCACAATCATCCATCTGATGTGTCGAATGTTTTAAGAGGCTTAATCAACAAACATCTAGCAAGATGAAATGTGCAGAAAGCATCTATAGTCTGAATTCTGGACAGAAAATATGTACAAATAATTACAGATCTCTCTCATGAGCCCCAGACACAGTCAAACAGACTAAGGTTACAGTTCTATGCTAAATCCAGTATTACTGCTGACATTTAAAGCCCCAAAAGTTAAGAGCTCTGGAATGGATGTGTGGCTGTAGCTGACTGCAAACTGCTGGGAATTATCTCAGCAATGTCGTGACTCCCAAATTTGGATCAGGATTTGCTTCACAGGAAGTTATTTACCAAGTTAGGGCCCAGGTTCAGGTCACCATGTGGATGTACCCCATATTCCAGGTCCTGAGGACAGCAAAGAGGGGCCAGGTAATGTTTCATTGTTTAACAGCAGTTAGGAAAGCTTTTATAGTGCATCGGGAAGTGAACAGGGAGTTCCTCACAGCTTTGGGTACATAAGTTGTTTTTGAAAGCCTGCCCTCCTACAGACATCCACTTCTGAAAACACCTCAGTGCTTTGGGTTTAGGAATTAACCTATATGGGCACCGCAGTGACAGAATTACTTCCTCAGCCAGGAGACTTCATTTACAGCCCTGCACTTGAGATTTTTGCCCCTGCTGCAGTATATCACAGAAACTCATTAAACGAGATGTCTGTGAACCACTTGCTTTGTATCTAAAAATAAGTTCAGTGCCTTATTTCCACCATGGGATAAATCCAAGAGGGAGATGCTTTTCTTAAGGAATACAAATGTACCATCATGAACACTGCATCTTTTTGCCTCAGAAACCTCATGGATTCACAAAGCAAGTGAAAAGGCTATGGTGTTTTTTTCCCCCTCATCTTTTCCTTCCCTTTAGCTCTTAATTCTGGGCATTGTAAAAGAGGGTTGAGCACTAAACTGCACCCACAAAGAGTTTAGAGCAGTACCAGGTCCGTCTCCAATGCTTCTATTGAATCAAAATAAGCTGACATAAGCTGGACGATAGGATGGCTCTCAGAGCTTTTAAACTGCTGTTGAGCTCAAGCTGTGATCAGACTGAAGTTTAACAAAATAAAGCAGAGAAACCCACCTGAAAGAGCTCTCTCCAGCTTTGGATGAATGCTATTTATCACTTGCAAACTTAAGCCTTTCTTCTAGGCGTTCACTCTGTGCACTTTATCTGCTCCCAGGATTGCTCCATTGTGAAGATGAACACAAGTGTGATACTGCTCTGAGCCACAGCTCCCTTGGGAGGATCTATCAGGCAAAGCTGTTGCTTTCTCAGCTTCTGCAGAAAATTCATTCCAAATATATATCTCATATAAAACACATTTGATTTTTTTTTAAATACACCTCCCTCTCTCCAAGTAAATGCAGCTTCTGTTGTAGCTCAGATGTAGAGCCTCGGATCTGAAGCAGGGATTATCATGATCAGACTTACCAGGACATGACGACTCTGAGGGGGGCTTCTAGTCCAAATTTGTTGCTTATCCTTCGTAGGTGTTACTTTAATCTTTTCCACAGGCATCAACTCCAGACAGTTTTTGAGCCATGCATTTATCTGTGCAGGACATTTGAATTCTATCTTTCCCTTGATATGGATGGTATTCATTATCAGTCTGACATCAATAGGATGTTTGAGCACAACAATTTTTTCTCTTGGACCCCAAGACTCCAACACGGGCCTTTCATTGCCATTGCAGGTACAGAAATTTGGTTTTTCCAGTTTCCTACCTTTCCTCGGAAAGGAGCAGGAGACGAGTGACTGTCTCTCAGCAAGCACTGAGACAAAATAAAACTGAGGAAGAAGTATTAGAATCAGATAATTATTTAAGTTGGAAAAGGCATTTAAGACCATCGAGTTCAACTGTTAACCTAATGCTACCAAGGCCACCACTAACTGGTCAAGTATGGATGCTGAAAAAGCTTCAGCAGAGAATTTCTTCAGCTCTCTGCAGCATTTTTGTGAGAGTTCTGTCTTTCCCATGCAAGTAACTCAAAACAATGTCACAGTTTTGTAAACTTCTTGCAGCTGCAGGTTGTTTTGCAGAATTGTTATGGTTCTAACTAGAAAAACATTCAGAGATGGATGTCTTAGAACTTGACCAATCCCCTTAAGGGGTGGATGGCAAAAAACCAATTACCTTATGCCATTCAATACACTTTGTGAACTAACATATAAAAGCTTTCTGAGAATTCATTAAAGCGCTTCCATTTATCTCTGAGCCTGGACTTTGTGTCGTTTCTCTGCTCGTCCGTGGGTAAAACAGCGACAGTCAAGCGCCAGATCAGAGGTCCAAACGAGGGGTTTAAATCTTCATCCTTGGAAATTTTCAACACTCAACTGGACAAAGTCCTGAGTAATGTGCTCTGACTTTGAGGTTAGTCCTTTTTTTTGCACAGGAGGTAGCACTACAGACCTTGTACATTCCCTCACAACCTAAGTTTTGTATGATCACAGTACATAGATTATACAAAATTGTGAAGCAAAGGTGGGATTAAATACGTGCAAATTAAACCCACAAACACACACAACAGCTTCTTTAGACTTGTAGTTAACTCTCTAGACCGTTCTTGCTCGCTGGCCTCAGCAGAGGTGGACTGAGATACAGGATGGTGTCTGCAGGTGGTAGTGTTTGATTGTGCTGATATTTAGCAGAAAGAAGGAGCTGATGGCTTTGATTTAGGGTTTGTGATTTTACATAACTGACAAGCCAGGCAGAGTCTGTGGATGGGTGTTTTCTATTGCAGTCAAACCAAAACAAATAATATAGTTAAGGCACCATGCAAACTGTTTGGGATATTGTCATGTCATTACGGGGCTTCTATTTCTGACAAACATTACTTACATTTCAAAGCACTTTTTTCCCCCAGCTTTCCATATGTCAGCTGCTATCAAAATACACTATTTAGAGTTAAGCAGAAAGAAAATTAAAATTATTATTATTTTTTCTAGTCTCTGGTCTTCAAGTGCTTGAAGAAAATCCCAGACACTGCAATATGTGTTAAATGTCCAGCTTTATTCATAACTCTAGGACCACTCTACCGCCTCCAAAGATTGTCCAAGCACTAGAGGATCCCAGCCTCAGCCTTGCAGCAAATAACAGACCTGTACCTTTACCAGGCATTGCTTCAGTCGTTCAAAACTCATCTAAAATAGAGAGCTCCAGACTGGGATAAAGATTCTCCCATTTCATGTAAGTGCTAAATATGACTGTCTCTTTGGAGGGATAACAAGCTGTTTGTTCTACAGCGTCAATACATGGTGTTAAAAAGCTAAAAATAAGAAATCAGAAGGAACAATACAGACTCTTACACAAAGTGACACTGTGGGAAAATTTGTCAGAGAAGCAATCTTCTGGGTGACTCTTCAGGTCCTATATCTGAAATACCGAATTAAGTTCAGAAGGTACAACCATAGAATGGTCTGGGTGGAAGAGACCTTTAAACCCATCTAGTTCCAAACCCCTGCCACGGGCAGGGACACCTTCCACTGTCCCAGGCTGCTCCAAGCCTCATCCAGCCTGGCCTTGGACACTCCCAGGGATGGGGCAGCCACAGCTTCTCTGGGCACCCTGTGCCAGGGCCTCACCACCCTCACAGGGAACAATTTTTTCCTAATATTCTCTCAGTTTAAATCAATCCCCCCTTATCCAGTCACTACATGCCTTGTAAATAGTCTCTCTCCATTTTTATTGAACTCTTCAGGCACTGGAAGGCTGCAGTGAGGTAACCCCAAAGCCCTTTCTTCTCCATGCTGAAAAATCACAACTCTCCCTGGCATCCTGGTGCCTCCTCTGGACTCTCTCCAGCAGCTCCATATCCTTCCTGTGCTGGGTCCCAGAGCTGGAGGCAGCTCTGCAGGTGGGGTCTTACCTGAGCAGGGCAGAGGGGCAGAATCCCCCCTTTCCTGCTGATCACTCTGTGGGATCAGCCCAGGACATGGGAATTTCAGAGATGGGTCATATCCAGCTCTCACCCACCAGCACCTCCAAGTCCTCCTTCCAGGGCTGCTCCATCTGCTCATCCCCCAGCCTGGATGGTACAAGTGATCAGCCCGAGAAGTTACATGAGCACATAATCACATACAGTCTTTAAATTTTCATCAGAATTGCTCCTAAATGGCTGCTTAAAGCCAATTTCAGGTCATAAGGAAAAAGGCATCCATCCAGTGTGCTTCCATTTCATCTAAAACCAAGTTCCAGGGAACATGAGCAAACACAAAAAAGAGAAAGTGCTGAAAGCATTGCAGTATTAAAGAAAAGAAATCCCTTTTTGTATTAGCAGAAAGGATATTATTCTGCAGTTCTCTTGACCTATTATGGAAAATGGTTTCTGACAGTTCAGGTGAGGGTAGTACAGTAGTGGGCACAGTGCTAGGGAAGAGAAATCACTCAAGGTAATTAGCAAGATAAATGCAGATTTCAACAGGTGGGCGACAAGCAATTGCTGAAGCTGGATGTACTTTCAGTCTTAAATTCAGATAGTAATGTGAGACAACGAGACAGCTATAGCATGTTAATGTAAAAAGCTACTCAAAAAGTTAAGATGAAGGTTAAAGCCTACTTTAAGGGTGTACACCTCAGTTCCAAATTTATTGATGGATATGAATAGAAGAACAGTTTACTCATACAATAGTTTTACAGTCCCTGATCTCATGTGTAGGAAAAAGCATTAGTGCCAACCTCATGCTTATAGATTGCTGGGAAACAAGAACAAAGCAAAAGATGATCTACGTTGCTGAGAGACTTAGAGTTTAATACCAGTGGGAAATTTATTTCAGACAGGTTTACATCATGCAGTCAATAAAGCACTGAGTTTGCAAGACTGTGTGTATGTGAGCTCACTAGGAAAGTTTGGCCAACAAATCAGGTGTAACCTTGAGTTTGTCACCAGCCTCTCATCCATTATCCTTTTCTTCTCCCTCTGAAGTAGCACTTACATTACATATTATGTCTCCTCTTTTCTACAAGAGATAATCCAGATCCCTCCAGTTTTCTTCAGAGGCAACATTTCTTGATTTCTTATCACACTTCCTGCTTTCTTCTTCAGTTGATCCATATTAGAGTTGATTATTCATACCTACATGTAGAATTTTGGACCTAGGTATGTCTTTTTTCCCCTTTACTCCTTTTTTCTTAAGACTTTGGAACATTTGAATCCAGGTTTAAATGAATTGATTCAATCAGTCTTTGTTCTGGACGAATTATCATGGTGCCAATATTAATGGTGCATATTTATTTACATGGGTAATTACTTAAGCCTCAACACAAAGTGGTTTCTGACCTTGTACTTTCTGTGGTCTAAAATATCTGACTGTTTTCAAAAATTACTTCTCCCCTCAAAAAATGTGACTTTATCTATATAGGTTTTATATTTACCCTTATCCTACTGCCCTGATCCAGCCAAACAGAGGCCTCATATCAGAAACAAAATCCAGGCAGAAAAAGGTTGTTAATTCACTGGGCTTTTCTTAGATCTCTAGATTTTCAATACAGTTACAGCTGACCTTGAAACTTTGGATTTGTGGCCGAGGAGATAATGGCAGAAGTGCTGATAGACTAACTAGTGTTTTGGGATATGAATATGGAGTTTACTCCCACTAGCAGTATATCATTCTGCAGCTGAGGTATTACTTATCCCGGTCCTCTTACCTCTGTCAGCACTATGAGCAGTTATCTCCCTCCATATCATTAAGGGAGAAAAATCCTGTAGAGCGGCAGGAAACAATTTACACTTTGGAACAAGAAACAGAAAGTAAAAGGGAAGAGAAGATAACACAATTTGAGTGCAAGCCATAAGCTGTGTGGCAGTGAGAAAGGACTGGAGTCTCAAAGACTGAGTGAAAACAAGAATGCTGTTACTTTACTACTACAAGAGATTAAAACAATCCTGAGATCCTCCAAGAGGGTGTATGTGTGTGTGTGAAATCCCACACAAACACACCCAAGTCCTTAGGGTACTTTTTAAAAATTTCAAAATAATTCAAGAATACTTATTACCTTACACATTTTCTCAAATAAAGGGTAAAAATAGTACTTTAAGGTTTAAATGTATGAAATCAGGTTATTTTAGTGGCAGTTGGCATGTTCAAGGTCTTTACAAAATACACCACTCACCCTTACCAAAATCTGAATAACTGCCTGCATTGAATCCCAGTGATCTGTGTTTCCTGGAGGTAAAGGGAAGATTTATTCAAATTATGCTAAACAACTGAAAAGATCCTGGAAATAAAGGAAAGTTTTATTCAAATGATGCTAAATAAACCAAAGGAACCTCTAAGAAAAAGGAATGGTGATGTTAAGAGAACTAAACAGAGGCAGAAAGCTTCAAAATTCAGCCTGGAGCGAATTTCAGTGGTTCTGGTCACATTCCAGATTACTGCAGTTGTTCAATATTAATCTTTCCTGTTGTGTTATGTCTGATGCTTGTTTGAAGAAACAATATTGGAAAACAAATTTGAAAAAACTGGACCAGGACACAGGAAATAAATTGCAAGTTGTACATCAAGATTACCAGACAGGGCAATCCTAAAGCAGCCAGTTTTCACATAGACCTTGATGAGTCAAGAGAACATACTTTTAATCAATAAGCCTGTCTGACATGCAGCCAAAGATATGCTTTGGACTTACAGAAGTTCTAAGAATGATTCGTAAATATTTTGCTACCAAGGTTTATTTTAAAACCTATAATATAATCTAAATACAGGGGAGGAAAGAATTGGGAGCTTTCAAAGTACTTCTTAAAATGAGGTGTGGGAAAAGAGTTGGTCTCAAATTCAGGGAACTAAATTCTCCAAGTATATCTTAGTGCTCCCCTGCTGGGGAGAGCCTGCTCTGGGCACTCAGGAGTGAGGACCAAATGACCCACCCCAAATACACACACAGATAGAGTGGGAGGGAAAGGAGGAGAACACAAACTCTCACAGTCCCTACAAGTGACTTGGCTTGTGGAAGAACCCTGAAGATAATTGCAGCACTGCTGAACAAGTGACATTAATATAAATTTGAGTTTCCTAATGCAGTCTGGGGAGAGGGAAGGCACTCAGGAGAGCTGCAGGGACTGGATGCTGCTGGGCGGACGCTCAGCCAATGTAGCTACCAAAGGGACGTGTAACTTTGCCCACTTTCATTTGGAGAGTGCCTTTTCCAGCTCGTCCCTTGGCATCATTAACATAATTAATAATTGCTAGAAGTTGCCCATGCTGGAAGTAGCAACTTCCTAGGTAGCTGCAGATTCCTTGTATCAAAGTCACATGTAATGGTGGGACAAGGATGGAGGGCCTGAGGAGGGAAAGTGTGGAATGTGCAGCCTTCTTTCACACACGTGAGGTTATTGTGGTCACGATGGAAGGTAACTTCCTCCAGTCCTTTTCCTGGCTATATCTAGGAAAACTGAATTCTACCCCATCCCTGCACATTCATTCTGTTCCAGTGGTCAAATAAGGTTTCAAAATATCAAAGCACCAATATTAACTGTATTGCACCAAAACCAATTGCATAAGAACACTGGAGGTAGAATTACAGAATATTCTGAGTTGGAAGGGTCCAACAAGGATCATCAAAGTCCAACTCCTGGCCTTGCACAGGATCATCTCAGTAATTCCACTACGTGCAGATAATACTCTGCCATCACAAAATAGCTGCTTTGCCAGTGAACAGGCTGGTTAGTCAGGACACAAAACCCTCAGGTTTTACTTTTTTGTTTTGCAGGTTGGCCTTGGGCAATTACTTTCCTCTTGCCCCAACTTCCCTTTCCCTTTATACAAAGGATGTGCAAATGATCTGCTTCTACCAAGTGCTGCAAGAGTTTAAGATATCCTTTGACTTTAGAAGCCACGCTCTCGCTCGACTGACTCTTATCTCCCCAAGAAAGTGTTCTTTTGCCGTTAAGAAAAACAATAACCTGGAAAGGCACCAACAAAAAGCCTTCATCAGCATGGAATAAAGATTGCCCTTATATTCTTCCAAGACTGTTGGAAGTACTAGTCTGCCAGCTAGGGAACACAAATTATATGGCAGTAATATCTTGCATGTACTTTCTGAGAAGATCACTTTGTGCTTGCAGATTATGCACTTTTTATGGAGAATTTTAGAATCATAGAATAGTTGGGGTTGGAAGAGGCCTTAAAAATCATCTAGTCCCACGCACCTGGAAAAAGCAGGGAAAGAGTTGGGGTCTCCTAGAGAAGAACATCCACAGTAATTATTGCATACTATTTAAACCCCATTTTCCTTGGAAAGGGGACAGCTGTCCAGCTGAACCCTGCTGGAGAAGGCACCTGCCACAGTCTGGGTCCCTGGCTTTCTCCTGAGTTTACCTCCACACCTCCTGTGAGACCCACTGCCTATTATCCATGCTGTGCTCTCCTGCCCAACCCTGCAGCTCTGGACTGTAAAAGCGCCACGTTTTACAGCTGACAGTGAAGATGGCAACAGCCAGGAAATAAATTCTGAGCCACCTGATACCAACAGACACCTTCAATCACACAGGGACAGCAGAGCATCCCCAGCAGCTGCTGGCACAGCTCTCCTGACCTCACACTCCCCCCAGCTTCCAGTGGCCTCAGACAAGGCAGGAGCAGTTTGGTGACTGCAGGAGGCATCAGGAATAATTACTAGTTTGGGTAGAGAAACTCTGCATTGCATTATTATTTATCATTGGGGTATTTTCTCTTTTTCAAACCCCCGAGTGTCACTGCTGATGTCCTGGGAAGGCAGAAAGAGCAATCTAATGAACTTGTGCTAATGAATACAAGAAGTGGCCTGTGCTGTGTTTTTTTTTAAATTTAAGTATTTAATTTTTTTTTCTGATAACATCAATGGTATTAAAAAAGCCTCATTGTACTAAGAAAATGGAATTTATAGCTATAATCAGAATGTTATTCTTATTGGCGAGCTAGAAAGATCACAGTCTATAATTTCATATTGTTGGTGTGCTTCTACGTTCACTGCTTATTTATTTCCTAAGACCCTAAAACATTTTTTCTTTCATCAGTAAAAAAGCAGCAACTTCCCATAATGTCTTTCAGGTCGTACAATGTCTATATTGAGGCTATCACGTGTTGTTTTTTCATCTGTGTTCATCTGTGGTGGTTTTTTCTCTTTTGGAGGGGTGGAGGGTGTGAAGAGGGAGAGGGAAGAACATTTGAGAAAGAATTGTATAACTGAGACTACATCCTCAAGCTCTCAGTCAGAAACTCCCAGGCAACAAATTCTGCATCCAAGATACTCAATTTTAAATGAAGAGTTAATCACTGGGTTTATTTTAAAAGGAGGGGGAAAAAAAGGGGGTGGAGGGGTGGGGGCAGGGATAAAAAAAGAAAAAGCACAGTTATTCCAACTTCAGTAATTAAATATTGAACCATACCATGATTTAATGTATCCTATTCCTGCTCCATCCTGGTCATGTGCTCCTGAAGGGATTTCTGTGAAATCTGGTACATAATCATCAGCAATTTATCTTCATCTGTCAAAACACATACGAGTCTCATCCACACCGTGAGTGGTCTTCCTGTGGCTCTGTGTACGCGGCTGACAATTGTCACGTTCTGGAGCTTTAAGCAGCATAAAGGCTCCACTGATGCTCTGTCTAATGGATTCGCACACCTCTGCATTCACATTAACATTTACTGCTAATTATTGTTGCCAATACAGAGCAAATAAACAAGGTGTGAGGATTTGTTTGGGTTTCTGAGTGAGGCTAACGTTTCACAGTAGTATCTTAAAGCTGCAATACATCCCATGAAGCTTTATCAGACTTGTGCCACCAGCATAAAGGAAATAAATGCCAAAGGCATTAAAAATATAGGCCTGTACTGTTCTTTGAAAAACTGGCTCTCTGATCACATTATAGCATAGAATGTAACTTCGTATTTCAAATAGTTTTAGTTCCTGTCTGTGTATGAGTGCATTGATAAGATAATGAAACATAGAAACAAGATATTACTGAACAGCTTTCCTGTGTGTGCAGCTATGCCAGCTGGAAAAAACAATATCAGCAGCAGGAGTAAAGCAGCCCAAAATCAAAGTTTAGGAAGCCTTAGGAAGATTATTGCATTACCTCCGGTGCAGAGGAGATAGAGATCTTAAACATATTCCAATTCTATTCAAGCTTCAGAATAGTTTGGATAGATTTGTTTTCCTCCATTTTACTCTGAGAGCTCATATTTAAACACATATCCTAAAAAATAGGGGTTCTGAGAAGCATAAAATTCCAAACAGTCCACTGTCATTTTCCTGAGCTGAATCAGCCCTACCTAACTCAGGTTTGGTGAGAGCCACCTGTCAGGGAAAACAGGGAAAACAAGGAAAACAGGGGATGTAAGTTGTGCAGCATCCTCCAGCAGGTCCCTGTCATGCCTGGCTGTCAGGGACCACAACCCTGCACCACAGCCCATCCTGATGGACAGCCTTGGGTCACGGCCATTCCATCAGACACAGAGCGTGTTGCCTGACACGAGATGCTGGGCTGGGGGAGAGGAGGATGTGGATATTTCCTGGAGGTGATACGGATCAAAAATAGAGCCAATCACTTAAAGCAAGAGGGAAGTTAATCAAGTCAAACCAATTTTAAAGAGCAAATAAAACTCACAAGGTAGGACTAGGGGGAATGGCTTTAAACTGAAAGAGGGGAGATTTAGATTGGATATTAGAAATAAATTATTTATTTTGAAGGTAGAGAGATTGCCCAGAGAAGCTGTGGCTGCCCTATCTCTGGAAGTGTCCAAGGCCAGGTCGGATGGGGCTTGGAGCAGCCTGAGATAGTGGAAGTTGTGCCTGCCCATGGGGAAGGAGTCTTTAAGGTCCCTTCCAACCTCAGCCATTCTATGACTCTACGACGTTATCATCTTAAAGCATCTTGAATCATTCATATTATCCAATATTTCCTGCCAAATTCAATGAATTTTCATTACTAGCTTTCATTCAATTGGCTTTTCCCTTCATACCTTATTTTGCCCCACTTCAGTCCCCAAATCCTGCAGAAATCTTCATATGGCTAATGGCTGACATGCCTCCAGCTGGAGGTCGTGATGTCAAATATGTGTTATGGATCCTCATACAGATTCACCTACCAGCTCACCTTAGAAACACTTCAAGAGGAAATTTCACTTGCATTAACTTTATGGATGTAAGATTGGCTGTTGAATGCATTACTGCAGTGGAGAAACAAATGATCACAACAGAACAATGATTTTTCCTCTCCCCATAAGGAACACTGCAGAAATCCATTCCTGCTGAAGTACATCTTATCCTGAGAGGTTCACAAATAGCAGGTTTTATTCTCGACACTCACTGGTGGCAGGGTGGTTAGATTTTACATTTCATCTTCCCAGCAAGGTCATTTCCCCCAGTGAATCAGCACTTTGGCATCTCATTTTCTCTCTAAAAAGGGGGAAACAATGTCAGCAGGAGCACACGGACACACAAATTTTTGGAGACAAGAGAGACAAGTAAAGGGTCAGATGACTTCCTTTGTGCCAAATAAATGACTACACTGACTGGTTGTTTTATTTAGATGTAGTGCAGACAGCTTGCAGTGGGTCCATTAGAACTGCCTTGCTCTTAATTACGTTGACTTTTAAAAGCTTTGATTAATTATGATAGAGAGCAAAGGTTTCCAGCAGAGAGGTGACTGTATCAGAAAACAGCTCCTGATGATGACCAGATCAGGTCAGTGTTTGAAGCATTTTATGTCCCACAATAAACTGGACACAAAGTTGTCACTAGCAGGATTGTAGATGTTGAGAAATATTTATATTGTTCAAAGAGATCTATGATTGCAGAAGACTAGCAATTTCTTTATTCATTTCAATTGGTGGAACCAAATGAAAGGAAAGAGAAAAATAATAGTTCGGGGGATTTTTTGTTTAGTCACTGGAATGAAAACAAATCAGAACATGTATTTATTGTAGAGATGGATTTTTTTTTTGCCCTCACTGAACTAAAAAAACGCTTAATTTTTTTTTTCAATTTTGTAAAATTCATTCACCACGTGAACGACAAGCTCTTGAGAGCTTGTGTAAACAGAGTCAGATGCTTTGCATCTCTCCACCTCATTTCCATCCAAACCCTCAGTGGCTTTCTCAGGTTGGTGCAGGAATTTCCTGATACCTATGGCACTATTATGAAAAATGATGTGCTTGCCTGAGTTGCATTAGGAACAAATTTGCATTCAATTCCCCAAAGAGCCATCAAAGGTATACATGTCCTTGAAAGCATCACTTAAAGTGGGGTTCACTGAAAACTAACTGATAGTCGAGCTTTTCAATGGTTGTGGGAAGTCAGCAGAGGAAAATTGAATTGCCCTGTGCCAGTGCTGCTGTCTCACCAGGAGCTCTGGATGGAAGCTGCATGACAAGGTTGGAGTAGATGCATAAAGTTACAGGACACAAGTCTCTCCGCCTCGTTTTCTACACCTTTAATTTAGTAATGGCAGCACTTCCCAGGGCTACTGTATCAAGGCATATTCACTAACATTTCAAGTCCAGCTACTAATGACAAATATAGGTGGAAGATCTAAGAGAGTGAGATTCTGACTTGTGGACTGATTTTGCAGTGCTGATATTTGTGGTTTCTTAAATCTAACTGTTGCAGACATTCCCACCTTCCCTGTGTTTAAGGGGTTTTTAAAACCCCTGACAATTTCTGGCATTCTTTTTCTCCTTTGCGTTTATATCCCTCTTTTTTTAAATCTCACTACAGCGATTATTTTCCTTTTAAAAGCCTCCTGGAAATATACATCCTCATATTTTCCTGACAATCAAATATTGGGTATTTTTTACTATATTTAGTTTTTAGCATTACTATTTGAGTTAGAACCTGCTGTAACATGCAGAATTAGTTTCAAGACTGAAATTTAAGTCTATTTGAATGAGCTTTATATGACATTTTTCTTTGTCACCTATGCTGTTACCCCATCAACCTTCAAATGAAAGCTTAGAGTGAATATACTCTGGTACTGTTAACATATGCTTCTAGATTTCTCTGCTTGAATTTCAAGATCTGATTAAATCTGAACAGCTCCCCAGCTTCTAATATGCCCGTGGGAAGTGTGTAACAAACACTCTGGAAAGGAGATATGATCAAATGAAATGCAATTGAAAAAAAAAAAAAAAGAAAATTTGCAAATGGGGTGACTACAATGAAATGGACTGAGATGAAATGAGGTGCAGTGAAAAGGACTGAAACTTGCTAAAATTATTCACACTGAAATCCCAAAATCAGGAAGGAAAGGTAAACAAAGAGACAGGAGAAGAAATTGAAGAAATGAAATGCTACAAAACAGAGAGAAAATTCTGAAATGAAGTGAAATCAAGAAAATCAAATGGGATGACATGAAATGCACGGAAATGGACCAAACCTTGCCCAACTGATCCCCGTTGAAATCACAAGACATCATTTCCTTTCCTGAAAGGAGGAATTTGAAATCAGAGAACGAAGTGAAACAAACACTCTGGAAAGGAGACATGATAAAATAAAATGCAATTGAAAGAAAAAAAAAAATTGAAATGGAGTGACTATGACGAAATGGACTGAGATGAAATGAGGTGCAGTGAAAAAAGGTCAGCTGGGGAGGAAAGGAGCATCTTAGGAGAGCATACATCAGCAGTCTCGGGGGTCAGGCAATATAACACAAGAGACACAGAGAAAATTCAAGAGTCAACTCATGATGTATTGCTTTCCTTACTGCCTTCAGAATGGGGCTGTGTCACAAGAAGTGCAGTGATGCATTGATGCTACAGCTTCCTAATCCACCCCACCAACTCCCCTTTTCAGATCTGACATGACCCTTGGTACAAAATACACTTTTCCTAAACTAATCCTGGTCACTGAAGGAGATGTCCCTTCTGACTTTACTGTATGGTGAGCTGACCACTACGAGTTCAAGCTCAGAAATTCAGGTCATTGCCCTCACTGGATTTTAGGGCCAAGCAGCCATGGGGCATTAGAAAAATGAAACATAAACGGTTCCTTGGTGGGAACCACACCTTCAAGACCTTATAAGCTGTTACCTTCAGAGGAGGCATCCAAACAGCAATTTCCCACATGTACTGGGGCTACAAAACTTAGAGGAGCACCATGAACACAAATGTGCACATCCTGTGTGTTTTCCAAAGGCTGATTACAGGGAATTAAGGATCCCTGGCAGTGACAGTATGGGCAATCAAAGTGGGAAGCACCAAGAAAAAAAACCCACTCTAAAAGTCATCACTTGGAATGATGCCTGAGGTTTTATCTTCCATATTTTTCAAATCCTGTACTGCCCAGTGTGTAACTCTGAAGTTGCCTGTAGCCTGTTAATTTCTGCTCTCTCGGGCCAGGCAGACATAACAAAGCCTCTCTGGGCCTGCTCTCCAAGGACACCCAGACCGTCCTAGGCCCAAAAAGTATAAACCAAAAGCTTCTAAAGAGGGGGCAAGCTTAAGGAAATTACATCATTAACTGAAGCTTTAATTGGAGAATTAATCCTGATATGCAAATGAACCAAACCTATAAAAGTGTGAAGAACTCGTGAGCTGGGGTCCATCTTGGGGTCCATCTTGGCAGCGGCCTCTGGCTCCCCAGAGGTACCTTTGAAGGCCCTTCAAATAAATACTCACCTTTATTCCCTTACTCTTGTCTAGTCTCTGTTTTTAGATGGCCACTTCAAGCATCAGAAAGACCATATTTCCTACTTCAAGTCATGGGCCCACACAAAGCATTAAACAGAAACCTGGTGTCATATTTACTGTCTGCACAGAAACACCTGTACAGAGAGGGAACCTCAGGGAAGCACACACAGAAAATTAGAAGAAGCAACTTGAGCATGTACAAGGACATCTGAGTGAAATAAGAGCTCAAACTTCTCTGCAATTAGACCTTCCCCTCACCGCACACATTTTTATCCCTGACAATAAAGCATTTGCTGAAAATTAAGAGGTCCAACCTCTCATCTACAGTCTAAATTACAGGGAAAAAAATTTACAGCTTAACTGCAAACATCAAAATTCATTTCAACAACAAGTTCAATTAAAAAAAAATTGAAGTTTAATTACACATATTTGATTTAATAGTTGAATAACAAAACCTTCCTCTCTCCTGTTTTTCCTTGTATAGACCTTTCCCAGCATAAAACCCACCATCCCTCCTTCTCTTCCCCTTCTTTTACCAGGGGACAGAATGGGCAATTTTATTTTTTTTTTTTTTATGGGCCTGTCCATGCTGACTGCCCCAGTACTTATTTTCTCCTGGCTATAACGTGGCTGTTACCTACTGCAGTTATGTGCAATAGACTACACCTGTTGTAATAAACAAACCAGCTTTGCATCCTTTGGGCAAGTTTGTACAATCTCTCCTGCCTTCTCCCCACAGGGTGACAGGTTCATATCAGAGAATAAAAATCAAAGCACTGAAGGATGTCAGGTCCTCAGGAGCAGCCGAGTCAGAAATTCTCCAGTGACTGTGGAAAGGGCAGACAGTTAGCTTTTCCTCATGGCAATGATCCTTAAATTACTGCCTTAATTAAACATTCAGAGTTCTTACTCAGAGATGTATGTATGTCACAAAAGAGCTGTGCTGCAGTTGTAGCAGAGAAGTATCCTCCTGGTTTCCTGTGTTGTGGGCAACTTCCTTCCCTGTCTCCTCCTCATAGTTAGGGTTTGATTTGTTTATGTCTCTGTCCCCAAAAACTCTCCCCCCTCACTGGAGCAAGTCCAGAGGAACCCACCAAGGGGATCAGAGGGGTGGAGCAACTCTGCTGTGAGGAAAGGCTGGGAGAATTGGGATTGCTCAGCCTGGAGAAGACGAAGCTTTCGGGTGACCTAATTAGGGCCTTCCAGTACCTGAAGGGAGCCCACAGGAAAGATGGAGAGACTTTACAAGAGCCTGGAGTGACAGGACAAGAGGGAATGGATTCAAACTGAGAGCAGAGTTAGGTTGTATATTAAGAAAAAAATCTTGCCTGTGAGGGTGGGCAGGCCCTGGCACAGGGTGCCCAGAGGACCTGTGGCTGCCCCTGGATCCCTGGAAGTGTCCAAGGCCAGGTTGGACGGGGCTTGGAGCAACCTGGAATAGTGGGAGGTGTCCCTGCCCATGGCAGGGGGTGGAACTGGTTCATCCTTAAGGTCCCTTCCAACCCAGGCCATTCCACGATTCTATGATCCTTAACCCACTCTTCTCCATTTCTAGATAAAATCAAACCTTAACACTTTGGAATTCTTTTTCCTTTTCTATGAAGTTTCTTTGGTGACTTTTTGCCCTCATCGCATCTGTCTTGAGCCTCTCTCTTGCTAACATCTATGACAGTTCTTTAAAAACTTATTATGCCCCCATCAATACCTCCCTTCACTGTGACACTTTGTAGCCGCTGTAATAAAGACTGCAAAAATGACCAGGGTCCAGAGGACAAATTCACACCAACTGTTACTTGTGGTTTGTTGGAAGGACATAAATAAAACAAAAATAAGATGGAGTCTTCTAGGCTGAGATAGTGAAAAGTTACCTTGTCCTCTGAGATTCAAACATTTGGTAACCTATGTTTCATTTTATTTTATTTTATATATTGCTGTAATTAATAATCAAATTAAGCAGAAGGAACTTCTTTTTCCTTTGGATTTGCACAGGAAGTAGCCCAGTGAAGTCTGCTCAACAAATGCTGATTACAGTCTCTCGTCTCTTAAAGTAATTTACTTATATTTTTCTAAATGATCATTAATGAAACTTTACTGAACTCATAAAAAAATAATGATTGACAAATTACGTTCTGCTAACAAAGACAGAGAGAGAGAGATTTAGATCTTTCTATTTTGTATCTCACAGCCTCACTGGAATCTGCCAGAAGTTTGATGTAATACCTCATGAAGTTTTATTTGCATACCAGCATGTATATCCATGCCATGTAATCTGAGAAAAGAGGGGAAATAAGAAGAATGTATTAAACAGGAGTGCAGCAGGAGGAGTGAGGCCTCTAAGAGCTCTAAGAACCTGGGTTATGCTGGATCTTAGAGCTACTCAAGGTTTTAGGTGCTAATGAAATTTCCTTGCTAGAATTCATTCTTTTCAGCTGGCAGAGATCAGGGAAATTTTCATAAAAGTTTCTTCCTTGTGTTGTTTACAGCTACTTTTAGATCTTTCACATGGTTTTCAAATTTCAGAAAGAAGGTGGAGGGTAAACAAATATTTTTAAACTAGGTGTGATTTTTTTTTCCTTTTTTCTTTAGTCAGCTTTGTTAAATATATTCACTACATAATCTTGAAAGAAAAAAGGAAAAAAAAAAGAAAAAATCTATCTTGTTAATTCTGCTGAAATATATCAAACTTAGAGGGGTTTGAAAACTCCCAGCAGGGCAAGAACATAAAAAAGAATTTTATAGCATTTGTGAAATGATAAAATCTAAATTCGCTAATTTGTTTTTTGGTTTGTATTTCAGTGGAACAGGATTTTTTTTCCAAGTTCTTTTAAAGAAAGTCACATCACGATCAGTGTCTTGACTTGTGCCATCTTTGAACTCATGCAACGTAAGGAATGTCAGCTTAAGATCTCAGCTCCCATTTTACCAGTCATACTGCACACATTGCTTTGATCTCAACCAAATTTAGCTGACCTTTCCAACAAAACCAGGACAGAACCCATCCAACTGCATGAAAATTTTAGTCTTCTCAACCTAATTAAGGAAGAGGTAGAGAAAAGCAACCGCTTGAAGGAATATTTGGATAAATAATGACACCAAAGACACAGTAGAAATTATTGGGCTGTACCTAGTCCTTTTCTTAGCAACACCCTCTCAACAGCTAAATCAATTAAATATTTTATTATTTTTTTTTTTATATTGAGGGAAGTGTATTGCCACTAGTGAATTTCTTTTATGGCATCATGTTCTTATCTACAGGGTACCCACCTGTCTTTGTTTCTGTAATTGAACTTTCCTCCAAAGTTTGTTACCTTCCAATTTTTTCCCTCCTATCAGTGTAAATTTGTTTCAGAAATGCCCCTTAGCTCTTCCAGCTCTCCTTTCCGTATATAAAAGCGACTTATTCTCCTGTTTTGTGGTTACTTTCTTGCCTCCTGGGACTCCTTTCAAAACCTTGTCTGCAAAAATGCAGGACAAAGAGAACTCAGTTTTAGTTTCTTTCCATAAAAAAAAAAAAAAAACCACCAGACCAAAAAAAAGCAAAACCCAAAACCAAAACTCCCTGCATTCACCCTTTATCACAAGTCATTTTGAAAACACAACTGGAAAATCACACAGCCTGACTCCATCTTTCTCAGGACAGACCACTGCAGATTGTGGTTAGCCCAAACAATGCAAGTCTGCTCATGAAAAAGCTTTGTCACCATCGCCAGGTTTACTTCCATAAGCCCTACACATTTCTCACCCAAGGGAGCTCCCATTTCACTTTCAGACCATGATCTCAAAAGAATTTGACGACATTGGAAGAGTTGTTGCCAGTATTGGCATTCCCCTGTAAATTATCAATTTTGGAGAGCCATGTGGGACCTTGACACTGATCCTTCTCTCTCTTCAATTGTCAAAAATGAGTTTAACAGGGTGGAATTGCATTAGTGGGAAACCAGATAATGGCCCTAACTCAATAAGGCACACTATTTGTTTGCTTTTATTTGGGTGGCAGTCCCACTGAAGTTAGCCAGCCTCAAGTATACTCCAGAATAGCAATGCTTTTTGACTGAGGATTGGAATGTAAAGGTGTTCAGCCTGAATACTTCCCCTCTAATCTAATACAGAAGCATATGTTTATAATTTAGGAATCTGTGATTTAGGACAGAGAGAAAAACACTTGGCATGAATAACTTCACTGATATGCCTGTTATAGATGGCTTTCTGAAGAATGGAGAATCATATAAAATGGCCAGATTCCCAGGCACTGTCAGAGAGGGAGCAATGAGAAAGTAGATTCCAAGTTAAGAACAAAATGTAAAATTTGTAGATAATCAAACAGGATTTGGACTGTTCATCATGCACATATATAGATCTCCCCTGCAGCAGGGATTAAATGGTTTATTCAGTGACTGTCCCTTGATCCTCCGTCTCCACTGGTCTCATGTGCAAATGAGTCTCTCAGTTGACTCCCAGACCCCACAGCAACTCCTGTATTTGGCTTTGAGCTTTCTGATCAGTTGTCCACCTGCAGACACCCCGGTCTCTCTAGAATCTGAGCAAAAATAGTAGTCTGAAGAAAATCTCAGTCTTCATTAGTTATTCCTGTTTAGTTTTAAATTCCTCTAACTTTATGCCTAAATTAAAAGACGATTATTAATAAACTAAGACCCCCATGGACAGGAGCTTCCATCCCCAGGTTGGTTGGACTGTCTTGTAAAACAAGACTCATGGTAATTCTATACAATCTTCAACTTACACAAAGAACTTAATTTTAAACCTTCTCAGCTAAACACAGCTGACTGGCTCATCTCTATAACTACTAAGACTATAATAAATTGATAGTAATTTACGTGGGTGTCCAAATAATGGGGTGTAATGAAGAGGAGATTAGAACAATGTAAAAACTGTTACATGCTATTTTGACTGAATACCATCTCAAGACAGATTACCAAATTAAAAGAAAAATATTTTGATTGCATGCTATGTGATCAAGATTTTGTCTGCTTTGGAAATGGCAAGCAGTTAAACTACGTCAGTGAAAGATAATTTGTGAAGGAGCTCTGAGATAATATACATACAAGAAAACCAAAAGCCTTCAAAGAAGATGAAAGATTTTTCAGGTCTGTTTTTCAAGCAGAGAAAACAAGAATATATTTATACAGCTGCTAGAAAAAGGTGTGGTGATTTAGAAGTTAAAATCACTTTTTTTTTGAATAGCAAGTGTTTAAAAGCACACCTGAGTCTTTACCATAGTAGAGGTTTTAAGTTCCTTTAGGATAAGTGGAGGATGGGTTGGGCTTGGCCTTACAACTTTTAAGACAGATTAAGTCCTCTGAACCTCAACAGACTTTCTCTATGACTTTCAGGCCTCATGTCCTGTGTCTTAATTCCCTATTTCTAAAATAGGGGAAATGGCTTTTTTCTGCCTCTGAGGATTTCTGGAAGGATCAATACATTAAGGATGCGAGACATTCAGATATGGAGGTGATGTGAACTGTACATCTCCGAGATGGATGGCTGCTGAATGGAAGCCAAAACCACAGTTTTCAGAATCTCAGAGAGATTTATTATTCTGGTCCTTACACAGTGGAGAGCTGCATAAAGAAAATGTGACCTTGAGATTCCTGTTTTGATTGCCTCAGTGCCCAGCAAAAAACCCTGTAGATTGACCCAAACCTACTCAATTTTCTGCTTCCTTTTGGGGTCCTGTTAAGTAACCATGCCCCTGCACTGGCCAATACCCTCTCACACTGTTGGTTAAAAGGGAAGGAAAAGTATCATCCTCTTAATAGAGTCTTGTGCCTGATGTGATGGCTGAGACTGGAACCTCAAGTGCAATCTGGTGATACTCTGGGTCTATAAAAAACTGACAATCCCAGCCAGGAGAGAACTGTGTCACTTACACATTAAAGGGTTATTCCTCATATGCCAGGACTGTCTGATGCCTTTGCCTCTCGGCTCCTCAAGAGACACAAAAAAAACCACATTTCAAGAGAAATTATTTCTTTTCTTCCATCCCACCCACCTGATCCATCAAGATATTCCAGCAAAGACCACTGCAAGTGCAGACAAATGGAACAAACTTGTGACAAAATGGAGATGGATACGGTCCTACTTGGTTTAACTTTTTCATTGCATTTCAAAATGTTAACGCAAGTCTACCAATACAATATACCAAACTCAAAACATGTCTGATGCAAGACAAAATCAACAAAAAAATCTCTTTAGAGTCAGAGAACTATTGCAGCTGAGTAAGGATTCAGAAAGCAGAATTCAGATCAATGTTTCCTAAACAGATAAAGTGGAGGTGGGGGATGCAAAAATCCGTACTTGGAAATCGAGAAATATGGCAAGAAGCAGCAAGCAAGAACAAAATCAGAGAGGGCAAGGTGCTAGAAGTCCAGGTTTTATACTCCTCATTTTAACATGAAGAGGGATTAGGAAGTGTTATTACTTCCCTTCTGTTCATTCACAGAACACTGCTAAAATAGGAGAGAGGATTATTTTTTTTGCACTGAATGAGCTGAAGCTATGGAAACTGAGGAGAAGTAGGGTACAGCATTCGTTTCGGTCCTAATCGAACACTTTCCAATCTCATACCGAGGGCAAAGTTCATCTGCTTTGGCAGAAATACTGCCAGACAAAAGAGAAAGGGAATGAGTCGAATTGGCTGAAATCTCAGCTAATACAGCAGGAGTGGTTATGAGATTTGTGTTCTTCATGCAACAGCAAAAGTATTCAGTATTTATTGATTCACTTGACCAACAATTTTGTTGCACACATAACAAATAAGATGTCAGGGAAAGCAGCACAGAATTTCCTGCTATTCATGCATAAGCACTCCAAGAGTTCTCACAAAGCCTTAATGTAAAATAACTTAAGCACTAAAATAATAAAGAAAATATTTTATAGTCAGGATGAACCAGTTTGACCACTAGAGCATTTTTATAAAACAAAAACATATAAATTGCACCAAAGAATTACCAAGGTCACAGAATCAAGCCCACAAAAATCAGACAACAGACTCCAGTGTGCTTAATAATCTATTTTCTAATTATATAAGTTCATGTTAATTCTCTTTTGTTTCTTTCCACAGAGAGGAGAGTGCTCAGTCTCCTGAATTCTTCAGTGCTTATTACTATAGTAACCAAATGCTTCAAAAACATTAATTAATTTTCAAAATATCTCTGTGGAAAATTAAATCCATCTGGACATGGTCCTGGACAAATGTTTTAAGGTGGCCCTTCTTGAGCAGGCAGTTGGACCCGATGATCTCAAGAGGTCCCTTCCAAACTCACTTATTCTGAGATTTTGTAAAAAACAGCATTGTCCTTATTTTGTTGAAGGGGAACAGAGGTAGAGGGCGATTAAGACTGCTGGTTTTGGATCTCCCTTTCAAAGCACATTTGTATAATATTTTAGGCATATTTGCATTTGTCTCTTCAAAGAAAAGCTCTTTCCATCTTTAGTTTGGTATTTTTGCAGATGAGATACAGAGTTTTTCCTTGAGTGTCACAGAACTGACAGTCTAGGGACTGAACCAGCACTTTAGGATCAAACAGTCCCAGATCCTTCTTTTTCACTCCTGCTTTCTTGTTATCAGGATGCTCATCCTAATTCATTGATCTCCAAACCTCAAGCTATAATCCTATCAAGGTGCTTTCACGAGATAGTTTTCTCTAAATTAGCATGTCTACATTTGTATTTAATGTAGGGGGGAAAAGCCAGACACTTCTGTGGCTGCCCTTCCTTCTCCAAAACCTATCACAAAAAACTTCAGCTCGGACACGTCAGAGAGATTACAAAGCTTCAGCTCAAAACCAGACTGAACCTTGTAACGTTACAAACAACTGAATAGACAGATTTACCAGGAGAGCCAGTAAACAATATTATTGAGTCTGACGCAGACAGAGGAAGCTTAATTCACCAGGCATTGAACTACAGCAGCTTCACAGTAGTCTGTTCCCCAGTTAGGTTTGGATGACCCTAAATTAGGATGGGATTTTGTACCAGCTGAGCTTTCAAGGTAAAAAGAGGCTTCGGGATATGAGTTTTTGCCTAAAGCTTGGATTCTCTAGATGGAATTTTAGGGGCTTTAGGAACTTTGTCTTGCCTGACATCACAGCTGAAATAAACCCAGCTGGTATTACACCAAGTAATTTGGGGACTTTAATAGACTGTGTCTGGGAAAGGCCTCCAGCCAAGGTCGGAGTCACAAACCCAGCAGCCCCTGTGCAAAGCAAGCTCCAGTGCTGTGCTGAATTTTCCCAGCTAGGAAAAACTTTGCAGGCAGCTGGGTCTCAGTGCCATGCAACTGCAGTCATTTGGCAGGCAGCAGACCACATCAAATTAGCCCCACTGAGTCCAAATCATAAAACAAACCCTCAGAAACAGCAAGAGATTAGCTATCACCAACTTCTGATTTTGTTATTTATAGCAACAACAATAGCCAAATAATCATGTTCTTGGGCACCTGTATCCTACCAGGCACACTAGTGGGTTTTTAAAAAAAATTATGGTGGTGCCAGACTGAAAATACAGTAATAACAGGGAGGAAAACTTGACTTTTTCCTACTTAAATTCTTATTTTCTTTCTAGAACTTTCCAGTAACTTCCTGGGGATTATTCAACACTACTCCTCAGTTACCACCATGTCAACTTCCAGCAGATCTGCCAACTTCACTGGGATATAAAGGGCAATTCCACCTACTTAAACACTTCTCTTCACGTGCTGCACTTAGCTAAGGCAGGCAGGCAGTGTCTGTGCAAACAACCTGGTGGAATTCAGCAACTAAAGCAGAAACAGCTGATGAGATCCTCAACTTTGTCCCAAAGTGCTTGCCATTTTTAGTAATAATGCCAGCAGATGAATTAAATCTGAGGGGAATCTGAGAAGCAGGACCAAGTGAAATAGATATGGTTGCAGTAGGAGGAAAGAAATACAGAGTAAAATCCGGGGTTTGGGTCCTTTTACCCCAAACTGTATGGAACATGTGCCTTTCTCTGGCAGTAGAGCCTCTATGGCACCTTTTCTCCCTGCATGGTCAGAGCTGAACAAAAACATCAAGAGGAAGAGGAAGAAGAGCTTGCACCTGGTAGGAAAATTAGCATTAAAGGAGGTAAATATTTGATTCCTTTACAGAGTGGTAAAGGAATGTTAATGCAATGTAAATGCAGTGTTGGCTGACTTTTCTTTCTCCCATATTCTCAGTGCTTTTTCATTGAGGCCACCCCATGTCTGTCTTAGAGTCCTGAGGAATCCTGCTCAGTTCATGTTTTTCTTGAAGTTATTCCTCTGCCAAGAATTCCATTTTTGCACCTTCAGCCTTTGGTCTTTACCATGACCAGCCCCTTTCTATTCACACTCTGCCCGTCTTGCTTCTTTAGGTGAAAATTCCTCAGGGCAAGTTTTGTGGGTGTCTCTGGGTCTGCACAGAATCCAGCACCAGTTGCCATGTTTTTAATGGCAATTATAACACAACATAACAAAATACACAAGACGTAAAAGGGGTACGTCAGGCCTGAAAGCAAGAACGGTCCTAGAAGAAAAGTCTTCAGGCTTGTTCAGTCTTGAAAAGAAATTCAGCATGGAATTTTATATGTTAATTAGGACAGAAATAAATGTTTGAAGTAGGATCCTCTTTTTTTTTTTTTTCTTTTTTTTTGGACTGGCAATGATCATATAAAAATAATATTTTATATTTTACTTTGCTAAGTTAGAGTGAAATCCAGGCTAAGCTTATTTATTTTCTTCAAATCCTATAGAAATATGTGGTGATACTGCAAAGGCTTGGGGCTCAAAACTTCTCTAAAAGGACAAAAAATTTCAAAAATTACATGGAAACTGAGTGCAGTTTCCACTGATTAAAAATTGTAATGCAGCAGGTGAATCAAGAGAATGTGTTGGTACCATCTTGATGTCATGTATGTATTCTATGACTGCATTTTAGAAAACCCTTTGGAGACAGACTAACTTTATTATTCCCATTTTTCTAGGGAGGATTGAGATACAGAAAGAAGAATCTGTCATCATACTCTAAATCTGCAGCAAGGTCAAAAATTGACACAGTCCTACTGTTCCAAACACAAGATTGTTCTTCCAGTACAAATTGCTAGACAAGAACCTATTTCAGAAAGTACTAATTGATTATGCACTACTGTTGCTTTTAATGTGCTGCAGATGTTTGGATACTGTACACACTAGATTTCATGTCTTTCATAAAACAAATGACCAGGTGTACAGAAATTCATATGAATATTTAATATCTCAGATATTATGAGATTTTTTTTCATGCAGTTTTTCACATAGTGAAGCTAAGGACACCAAGATAATTCATTTTCTTTCTGCTCTAAGTTATTTAATTGTGCAAACATATATGCAGAAATATAACATATATGAATGTAAAAAAGAACTCTGTGGCATCAGAGTATTAATGTACCCTGCAGCTTTTTTATTATGTAGCTCTGGATTGTAGCTAGAGAGGCACTGAGGTTACTGATGCAGAAAGAAGCATTTTCTCAAGGTAGGTCTATTCTTTTATAATCCAGCAGCATGCCTACCCTCTTCCCCAGGTGCTGGGCATTCCTGCCATCTGCAATGGTGTTTTGTCCTTCTATAAAATCTGTTCACAGCTCTGTTACAAATAACAAAATACTACTCCCATTTAGGGGTTGGTGTGGTGGCCACAGCTGTGTCTAAAGCACAGAAGAGGGGGTTATTCAGGTTACTTGCTCTGCTGAGACTTCTAGGTGTCCTTTTAGCTACTTCATATACTTAAAATTCCTAAATAAATCTCTGTATAATATCAGTTTAACCACCACAGTATTTTAGAGCAGGCTTATAGTTGTGTGAGCTGAAACTGGGGAGGCTGAGACAATCATCTCCTCCTGTTCCTGTTGTGAGAAGTGAGAGTAGGAGACATCAGAAGATTCATCAACCCATATGTGTCAGATCTGCTGAAGTTTTATAATGGATTGGGCCTGGCAGAGATCCACGTCTTGGTTTGCACTTGGAGAGGTGAAGTATCAGTTCTGCTGTTTGGCAGAGAACAAGAGCACTCATGGGTAGAGAAAAAAGGAAGGAAATTTCCCGAAGTGGAGGAGACAAGACATATGTGTGTCACTTCAGTATTTTGGCCTGCTTAGATGCTGCACAGAAACATGGATGAAACAAAAGGATTACCAAGAAAAACCCTTCTCCTTCAGGCTGGGGACATGGGGGAGCGTCTCTCTTGAAGTCTGCAGCTGAGCAGATATTCCACAGACCCCACTTGCTGCTGGAATATCGGATGTAGCACAGCAATTAGGTATCGAAAATCATAAGCAGATCAAAGTGCATTTAGGAAGATAGAGCAAATATTTAAGTCTTTCGACTTAAGAGCTTTAAATAGTGAATAGATAAGTATTAGGGAATATGTTTATAAATCCTGCACATTTCCTAAGGAGCTTTCCTTGATGCCATGCATAAAATAACTGCCTACTGTACAATATTCTGCATTATCTGCCAGCCAGCAACAAGCACAAGATGCTGAAGGAAATGAAACTTCAGTTGCAGACTGATGAAAATTCCTGCTTTCCCATGAATAGTTTAATGGAAAGGTGTCTTCCATAAAGAGCAATTTAAATAATACAGTCCTTGAATTTTAGTCATGTGTATTCAAGTATCCATATTTTAGCATTGTGGGCTAAACCATGTGAAGACTGAACAGAAGTATAGAACCCACATATGATTATAAATTAATCTGATTTTCTGAGGGCTAGGATTTTAAAAAAGAAAGATCTACTTATATATTGGGCTGAAAAATTATTATTCCATTCAAGTAATCTAAATAGAAGGGTGTGATTTTAATTATTATAACAGGATGTAAATGCAGCTAAATTGAAGAGTTGATTATTCACAAAATTATTGTGTCATTCTTCTACCAATAAAATGAGGCAAAATGCATTTTGTGGTTTGAAAGTTTAGGCAATATTGATGCAGTCATTATTTTTACTGATGTGGATCTCATTCAATAGTCAAGTGCGTTCCAATCAATTTTCTCACAGAACCTGCATGTACGAATTTTAACTGGCAAATTAGATAGATGTCATCTGTTGGCTCTTTTGGGAAATAAGAAATCCCTCTACAAGATCATCAAATTAGTTTTCACCAATTGTATGAAATGATATTAAGTAATACCAGGCTATGTTTTATTTATTTGAAAGTCTGCATCTGGAACTGATGAGTCAAATCCAACAAAACAATCCCAAGGGTAATTTTTATGAAAATGTCTGTTTCAAACCACAGAGCGAATGTGACACTTTTGAACGACTCAGGCACAGGCACCACTCGCACACAACCTCTGTCACTGATCAGGAGGCCGAGCTGGGTTTGCATTCCAGCTGAACCACAGGGAATAGAGAGATCTGGATGTACAACCAGGTGTAAACCCCAGCTCCTTCATGGGAAGTACCAGATTGTGTGGCCATTTGAATCCATCTGATGAGGGAGATCTCCACCTCCCAGTAAGAAATAACAAGGGGCTATTTCAGCAGGTTCAGCAGGGGAAAGAAACTAAAATGGAGAAAGAAATAATGACTTTCTCATCATGGTCCTTCCAGACCATTCCTGAAGTACACTGAAGATTTCACTGCCATTGTCTACACAGTCTTGCAGATCTTACCAGTGAGTTTCGCACCGTAGAGAACCACTTGGAAAACTCCTGAATACTTCACTACAAATAGGTCAAAACCTGGCCTTTTTGCCACCTCAGCCAGAATCCTTGACTGTCTGAACAGAACGAGAGTTTCCGAGTCTCACATGCAAACCTAATACATCTTAACAAATTACATGACCGTAAGACACACAAACACATTTGCTAAGTCGAAGTGTATCTGTTCCAGAAATAGTTCTGTGACATTAGAAGTTATTTCTGTGTAGAGATGGAGTGAAATTGGAGTTCTGAGAACTGCAGTAATTAGTTGTAAATGAGAAGGAAACTGTACAAATAAAGGCACTGAATCTAGACTAGGTAAATAAACTGTTTTCTAGTGGTGTGACTAAACCACTTCGGGACTGAATAGGATTGATTTGT
Organism: Lycocorax pyrrhopterus obiensis; assembly: GCA_014706295.1. Lineage (NCBI taxonomy): Eukaryota > Metazoa > Chordata > Aves > Passeriformes > Paradisaeidae > Lycocorax > Lycocorax pyrrhopterus. Next base: position 4,183,595 of record JACSVZ010000006.1, on the reverse strand, counting down.
TTTGTGGTCGTGTAACTAAAATTAATTTTGTTTTCCCACTTTCCATATGTTAAACTTCCTCTTAAAATTAACTGTAAATTATTAATATTAATTGATTTTAATTTGTATGCCAATTGGCGATTTTTACAGTGTTTTATAAACTTATTTAAAATTACTCAATTTCAGTCTGGACTCAAAATTACTTTAGTTTTAGCCCATCTGTAATACTCATTAACCCAAACCAAATGATATTAACTCACCAACAAAAAAAACCCCACAACCTGATCATATTCCTAATAAATTCTTGTGGATTTGCTAAAACAAATAGAATAATAAAATGGTTTGGGTTGGAAGGGACCTTAAAGACCATCTGGTTCCATCCCCCTGCCACGGACAGTGATGCCACCCACTAGACCAAGCTGCTCATGCCTCCATCCCACCTGGCAGGGATGGGGCAAACACGGTCTGTTATCTCCCCATGTTATCTCCCCATGCAGGCAGTGGGAAAGGCAGGTACCTCCAAAGGACAAGTCACAGCACAAATTGCAGCTGACACAGATAGTCCAGACCCTCTAGGTGGATCAGAGCAGCGAGGGGATGCTGTCACAGCCTAACTTCCATGGAAAATGGACAGCAGAAGGAGGAATCTGTGTCTCTCGCATGCTGTGTTTCAAAATTCGCTCTGCACTGATCTAAGAACACACATTCAGGCGATTGTTTTTAAGGGTTTAAATAACATCTCTCTGTACCCTCAGCAGCAGTGCTGGTGGATCATTTCAGCATCTGACACCACTCACAACCCTCTAAGCCTCGTGCATTGGTGAAGAACAGCCACACTTTTTGCACCACCCGTAAAAACCACGGCTCCCTAAGGGTCTGCAGGTGAGGAACGGACATCTGCAATCACACTTCCAAGGGACCCTGAGTGCAGGGAGCTGCCCACAGGACCGGGCTCAAAGGGACAGAGAGGAGGGGAAGGTGAGAGGAAGGGGAGGGAGAACCAACTGGTGTCACGAGAGAAACACCCAGTGGGCTGTGTTCATCTTCCAAGGCTTCACTTCACTTGTTCTACTTCTACTTTATGCCATTCCCACACAGAAAAATTATATTCACTGTGAACATAATGAATGCATGTCGAGAGCTAAGTATAAGTAAACATATAAGGGTTTTTTTTCCTTAAGATACAGCAAAAATCGCACAAACAGTGCAATAACTGGGAAAACAAGAGCTGTAAGAGGAAATTCTGAAATGCAGTTAATCCAACTATTGCTATTTTTTGCAAAAATATTGGGCGTACAGCACATAAAGAGAGTTCCTCAAGTAACTTCAATGCTTTTCTGCCAGAATATTCTAAAGGGGAATGACAAATAAACCACCTTTAAAGTAGTTTATCTGGGACAACAGATAATAAGCAGCAGCAAATACAATCTTCCTGTTACCAAATTATATTACTGTAGCCTAAATTCTTCCAGGAGCTGTGACTGCTGAAGCTACAATAGTTTGTTTTTAAATATCTCATCTGTGTGTATAGTTATTAATCCTTATGTAGGAAATTAAGTATGTATACTGAGTCATTTGTTCAATAGTCTGTGATATATAATCAATCTATACATGGTTAAATAATTCAAAAAATTCCAACTTTAATGAAAATATACAGATATAGATATAAATATGTGCATAAAATACCTTGTATAGATAGACAGAATATTGGTTGCTAAATAGAGACTTAGTTCAGAGACAGATTTGATATTTTAGTTTTCTCCTCCCGCATAAGGCCTTGGAAGATAAATTTGATGCCATCTTCAGCTGGATTTAGAAAGACTCAAAGAATTGTTCTGGCATAACCCTTAAAGCTTAACTGTGTGTAACAACTTCATATTCTTCACTTTGGCAAAAGTTACTTGGGCTTGCATGGATTTAGTGACACAGCAAAATGTCACTGATTCTTCTGCCTGTATAAAGATCCAACATTCCAGAGAGAAAATGTGGCTGTGCTGGAGTCAGAACAAATTTTGCAGTATTTAAGCTGTATTCCTTGCATTTGCAAGTTGGGGCTGAAGACAAACGGCTGAAGCTTCTGAGTAAGCCCTGGCTCGAGGGAAAAAAGAAAGAGGCCCTGATAGAATTTGCAAATATCTCAGAACATTATACCTTAGGCAGAGAAAGGAGCGGGTCCATTGGTGACAAGATTCATCTTAGGATACAGGTTTAAGCTCATTTTAGCTCACTGAATTTTTTTCTAATGATTTTAAATGATTTATCTTAAATAAGTTTTGGGTTCAATGGCATGATCTTAAAAAACTTCTGACTATGTTCTACCCAAGCGGTGTGAAAAGATACATCACATTTCTCAAACAATTTATGTAGGAAAAAAACTGTACACATCAGAAAGGCCAAAACTTTGGTTTGACGTACTCAGAGCAAACTTCTTCAATTTTGCATGGTGCAATGATATTCCTTTCCACTACACCCACAATCAGCATGAATCAGTTTAAAAGAAGCTACACACAAGCAGATTTTTGGAGGGGGTCAACTGAAACCAAACTGAAACAGTTTGGGTTTTTTGCACATCTCCACGTAGGAGCTACATAATCAGCTGACACTGAGCAGCAGGTTCAGCAGGAGAAAGAAATAATGACTTTCTCATCATGGTCCTTCCAGATCGTTCCTGAAGTACACTGAAGCTTTTACTGCCATTGTCTACACAGTACTTGCCTGCTTTGTCATTAAATGGGTGAATCAATCATCACAGATCCTGAATTCACTGAAAAAATATTGGTTAGTGGAGCTGTGCCAGCTCAGGAAAAAATGGCCCATTGACTCTCCCTCTCAGTGACAAAGGGAAATGTTCTTTCAGTAAAAGGCAGAATTGATGGCCTTTTCTTGTTGATTATAAAGGTCAAAAGTCTTAAGAAAAATACAGCAAATGGACAGAGAAGAACTATCTTTGCTAAAGAGCCCATGAACTGCCAGCGGCATCAAAAGCTTTGCCTTAATTTGCATTGACACCCTCAGGGAGGTTCACTGACCACCGCTCCGGCCTTATTCACCCCATAACCATAACAAGGTATTAATGGTGCTGACTCACCTCATGCTACAAATACAATTCTAAGTTTGAGAGCCTCATTCTGATCTCTCAGATCAATAAAACATCCACAGCTCATTTCCATACACCAGGACAGAGGTGCAGAGGCAGGAAGCTCGTTTCCCAGTCTGACAAGCTGGGATTTGTTGCTGTGGTGGATATAAAGAGTCACAGAATGGTCTGGGTTGGAAGGTACCACAAAGCTCATCTGGTTCCAACCTTTGCCATGGGCAGGGACACCTTCCACTAGCCCAGGTTGCCCCAAGCGCTGTCCAGCCTGGCCTTGGACACTTCCAGGGATCCAGGGGCAGCCACAGCTTCTCTGGGCAACCTGTGCCAGGGCCTCCCCAACCTCACAGGGAAGAATTTCTTCCCAATATCCCATCTAAATCTACCCTCCTTCAGCTTAAAGCCCTCGCCCTTTGTCCTCTCAGGTACCTATGAACAGTACATTGTCCTCCTAGTACTTTGAGACCATTTAACTGGGCCTCCTTGTTCCACACTGGAGAAGGCAGTACATCCCCACAGAGCAGCAGCACACACATATTGGTAGACCGTCTAAGACTGTATATTTTAAAAAATGTGTTGTGGAGCTTTTACTAGTTGTTTGCCTTCCCATCCAGCTGCTTGATGTCTCTCCAGGGCCAGCCCTGTGCAGAAAGCACAGTTGCAACCTGCACCATCCCAGTCAGGCTTCCTGGGAGCACAGAAACCAATCTTCTTAGGCAAATCGGTTTATGTGCAACTCCAAGCACGTGCTAATTTGAGCTGATTTATTGATGCCAGCATCCCACCCAGTGTGTGGCAGCAGCTGCCCCGCTTTAAAGGATTCACAATCTGCCAATGGGGGTAAACGACTCTGCATCCTGACGTCCCTTCCCTGCTCCAGGAGTTATGTTCTGCGCCAATCAGGGCTCCCTGATCTCAAGGACCACAACTGTGTCTAGCCTGGAGTAGGCTCTCCTGGGGGAGCTGGGAAAGCCTGTTTGCATTCATCTCCCACTCCCCCAGCACCCACGCAGGGTCAGGCACAACCGAGCCTGTTGTGTTTGAACAACTCTTCTATTCATTTTTCTCCCCTCGGGAGTTCACAGCTTGAGGAAGAGCTTATCTTTCATCTGGATGAAAAGAATTCCATCTAAATTTAGCAGCTTTTCTTACATCCAGCTTGTACTAGGGGGTTTGATCCAAAAACCTATGGCAGCTTTTCCAGTTTTTTCAAAGTGATTTGGATTGGGCTTTTAGCAACAGGATTCTCTTCTGATGAACATAATTGTCCCACAGAGGCTGATAAGGTGCACGCAGCCAAATTGTCCCAGGCTGTCCCTGCCACTCACAAGTTAAGCTAGGTGGCTGTGAGTACATCTAAGAGAATGACAAGTGTAATGCATCATTTTTTCCAAGTGCTGTGATATTGCAACCTACGGAAGGGTTCTTTGATTCACCCTGGGTAAAAAAAAACAGTCAGTGATTGAGTGTGCTCTGATTCAGTGTGTTCTGATCCAGTAATTTCTTTCAGTAACATCTTGGTTCCACTAGACTGCAGGAATCCTTAAGTAGAAACCAAGGATTCATTCAGCATGAGCAATGCAGCCATATTCTAAAATCCCCCAGTATTTACAAGTATTATCCTGGAGACAAAGTGTCCCTGAAAGTTACTGCACACTGAACAGGTGAGTCTTGATTCAAAGACAATTTTGAAGAGAGACTTACACGTTCAAATACTCGTTGCTTTACACCAAAATACTTCGGGAAGATCAGCTGGCTGCTGGTTCTCTTGGCATATGTAGCAAAAGAGAGAAAAGCACATTAAACTTCCTGTACACACACAGGATTGCTTCCAGTCTTAACATTTGGATGCTTCAGCCCACAGCTCTGCATCATGGAATAATCATGGAATCACAGAATGGTTTGAGTTGGAAGGGACCTAAAAACTCATCTCGTTCCAGCCTCTGCCACGGGCAGGGGCACCTTCCATTACCCCAGGTTGTTCCTAGCCCCATCCAACCTGGCCTTGAAAATTTCCAGGGATGGGGCAGCCACAGCTTCTCTGGGCAACCTATGCCAGAGCCTCACCACTGCCACAGTAAAGATTCCTTCCCCATCTACCCTGTTTCAGCTTAAACTGAAACCTTGTATCAGTGACTTCTGTACACAGTCAATTTATTAAACATTATGGTACACATTAGAATGAAAGAAATCATATAAACAAAACTAATTTTTAAAGAAGAAAAGGTTTTTTTCTTTAAAGTTAATTCTACTTATTTCTAAAAAAAAATAAATTTAAAAACCAATGAGAGCTATAATTAGAATATTCAGCCACAGGACATAGAGGATCTAGATTATCAATGTTCAGTCTTTTCAGGGGACATGTGTTCCTTTTGGTTTATGCTCTACTGAATTTCTTTCATATGTGAAATCTACTTTGAAGAGACCCTGGCAGCAGAAAAAAATAGGAAATGTGCATGGTGGGAAAGCATTATATATCCCCCAGACATTACTGGGGGAAAGTATTAGTGAGTAATGGCATGAATTCCTTCAACAACAAGTTGATAAGGGGAATGTAAATCAAAGAGCAACCATGGCTTCTTCCAAGAGGAGGAAGGCTGAGTGTGCTGAGGACATCTGAAAATCAATTCTGTCATATCCGACTTCACAGAGCTCTCCATCAATTCATACTTCCCACTGTACAGTACTATAAGATCCCTGTGATTCTTTATTGAATCCAAGACTTTTTGACCAGATTTTTGCAGGTGTCTGTCTAATGGGGCACAGATGAAGAGATTTTTCAGAAGTATCTGCATCTTGCTGTATGATAGAAGGGGCAATATTAAAGTTCCTGACAAACATGGACATCTACCTGCTTTCAGTCATTTTTCTAGATCCTTATTTCCGTCTTCAGGCACCCAAACCTGTTGACAATTCAGGTCCTTTGCTATTACAAATAGAAAACAACACAATAGGCAATATCACAGCATGCTGTAACTACAAAGATACAGGCACAGGCCTAAATTCCGTTCACCCAGACCAACCACAGCATAAACTGCATGGCACAAACTCTGCTGTCCTGCTTATCTGGGATGTAGAACTTAACAATTTGTATTTCTTTCTGGCCCAAAGAGGATAAAAAATCACAGCAGAAAAAAAGAAAAATCCAAAGCAAACCAAAACAAACCAAACTTCAAATTGTCTTTAGAGTAGAAGAAAACATTAGCAATTTATAAATATATAATATGTCATGCAAAATACAAGCGATGCTGAAGACAAATTGCTTTAGCACGTGCCATTCAAGAGGCACCACCTTATGAATCAGAACCAGGGATCTTCTTGAAAGCAAGAACACTTTCAGATATTCCTGGCCACCCATTTTCCAAAAAAACAGCTGTGAAATTCCTACTTTCATGAATTAGATACTACTGGTATCTATGCCAGCAGTAGAAGGTGTGTTTTATTTTTTTCTTTTACAGAGGCTGGACCATATAAAAATCACTTTGAAAAAAAAGAACTACCACATGAAGTGTTGGTTCCATCTTGCCAATGTATCAGCTGGTGGAGCTCATCCAACCTGAGTGAGCACGGGAGAACTAAGCCAGGCCAAGTAGTAGCTGGCACAGTTTCCTACCCTCCAGAGCAAGGATTAAGCAAGGACCAAGTTTTCGAACTCCTCAAGGTTCCAATTTGCAGCTCTGCTTGCTGGGCAGAAAAACGATGCCTGGCCCCTCAGAAATGTTAAAACCCACTTCCATTAAATGTGCCCATGGTTTGATTAGTGGTATTTAAAGGTCTTCTGTACTTTTACAAACCAGCAGGCAACACTACCTCAAAAAATATGTATCCTATTGTCAAATTGAGATGAAAACGATGCAAACCCACCAGATTTATTGCACATTCCAAATACTCTGTGACCTTACACTGTAAAGACTAGAGACAGCTCAGTGTGCTAGGCTGGTAAATAATAGCTCTAGAAACTGAAAAACTTCAGTCTTAGGAAAGCTCAAGCCTGATCTTAAAAAAGAAAAGCCTCACATATACTTGAATCTACATTTAGAGGGTGAGACATTTCCCTATGCACCAAATACACCAAGTTTTGCACTAAAATGTGGAGAACCCCAGCGAAAAGCCATGGAAGAGAGGGAAGAGTTAAGTGCAGCTCAGTAAGTGTTGTTATCCCCAGCAGGAGGAAAGTAGGACCATACGTCACCTTGCCCAACAGCAGCTCCTGATCCCAGAATGGCTCCATTTCAGTCAGAGCTGCTGGTGACGCAAATTAATAAGGAGATGATTGAGTTGGCTGATGTAAATGGGTTGGCTTGTTTGTCAGCATGAATGCCTCGTAAGATTAAAAGATCTCATCCCCACTAAAGGCAGGAACTTTATTATTCTAACTTACAGAAAGTGCATGAGATCCCTTTCATTTTAATATAATACTCAGTTAATTCGAAATGAAGGATTCAGTTGATACGCACAGAGTTCAGCTTTTGATGTGCTGTTGAACATTATCTTCTGCTGTTGTTCATTTCTTCTTTTGTTGTGCAAAGAATAAATCCTGTATATCTGCCCAACCCTGCTCATCTTTCTGGTATTCTTTTTCTGGTTTGGTTTTTTTGGGGGTTTTTTTGTTTTGTTTTGTTTTTTTTTTTTAATTCTATCACTTGTATTTAAAGGGATTATTAAAAAAAAAAACAACTTACTCCCTCTCCCAAAGCTTTCATTTGCTTTCATATCACTCTGGTTTTTTTCTTGCATTAACATCAAACAGTTCGTCTGTGAAGACAGTGGCTCATCAAAATCACTTGGAGTAATTTCAATTTCACACTGATCACACAGATCTGAAACCTCTCCAAGCAGAGATTTTCATCATAAGAGAAAATTTGGTCTCCTGTTAGGGTTGTTGATATTTCAGCTCTATCTCTTGTTAGTTCTTGGAAGAGATGTGTCATGGGAGTTTACCTACAAAATTGAATTGATTGCAACAATGATTCAGGATTAAACAAGATTATTGTATTTCCTTCCAAGTAGCATTTGTGCTGCATTTTCTTATCCTTTTTTCCTTTTTCCCCTCTCTTCACTTGTACTTTGAAACCTGGCCATTTTGAACAGTATAAAATCAGTTTCTGGTTTCGTCCCACCTTCCCACTGCTTCTTTTGGCCCTTTTCTTCTGTTGTTTTTCTGTTATTAATTCTCTTGCACTTGAATCTGGAGCCTTCAATCAGGACCAGAAGAGCAGTGATGGCAGGCAGTGAACAGCTCTCCAATACAAAAACAAAGGCACAGAAAACAGAGCAGAAAGACAAAAAATCATTTCTTATGATCTATGAACGTGTCTCAGCTCTCCTGAATTTTCTAGTCATGCTCCATTCGTGTTTTTTGACTGTATTATTGGTCACACACAGATTTGGAAATGTCTTCTGTAGACTGTGAGATCACTGACAGGTGAAACCTTTTTTTTGCATATTTTGAGCCATTGTAGGAATAAAAACCATTAGTTATACATTGAGCACAATAACTAAGGTGGCTGATTTTTCTCATAAGAAAATATTTACTCTTTTCAACCAACTCTATAAAACTACCCCAAACCAATTCAGTACATTGATTGTGAAGTCATTCTTCAGAGATTTTCTTCATCATGGAAGAATATTAAATGCTTTAGGTGTTATGTACATAAATTCAATGTTTCTTCAGATTTTTCAGAAGTACTTTTGGTTAACCTAAAACACTTTGGTCAGGTGTTCAAAAAGGCATACGTTAGATACTATGGTAATGAAAAATCTGAAAAAGACAGTGATGTTTAAGTCATCAGAAAAATGGATTTTTTTGAGTAATTTAAGATGTTATTTAAAAAAAGAAGGAAGAAGAGGATCCTAGATACCATGCATGAATATTAATCTCTCTTCTGAATAATGGGTCCAGCCTATAAGTTAGATGCAACTTCCATGGCCTGTCCTAAGCAGAAGGCAAATCTCGATGATTTCCAGTGGTCCCTCCCAGGCTGCATGACTCGGAGTCTTGGATGCTGATTTTATCCTTCAGCTCTTACTCAGAAAAGAAAATTATCTCCATTTTCTTCAGCTCAGAACTTAATGCACTCAGCCACGATGCAGAATAAATGTCTGATTTTCCCTGGGAGGATTCAAAACCTGATCTTTCTGCAGGAGAATGCACTGCACCGGATTATAACTATTCCTGGGTGAAAAGTGGAAAGGATATCCCCGACCTTTTCCTTTTGGGCTTGTTTCGTTTCATATAATGCAATTACAGATTAGACTGGAGGGAGAGAGAGAGAGAGAGTTTAAATCTCTAGCCTAGTTGGTTCATGAGTTCATCTGGGAAAATTCTGATTTGTGTTTTCTGCTCCAGGGAATTTTTCTGTATTTTATACACTCTGGAGGTAAGAATAAAGAGAACAAGGAAAAACGTAAATATTAAATTTAAATCTTCAGACATTTCCTCACGTCTCTTTTTTTTGTGAAATATGGCTAAATTCAGACCCAAACATCCTATAAAGCAGAACCTTATCCTTCCTGATATCCCTGATTTAGAATTTCTATCTACCAATATTCTGTTACAGCATAATTTTTTAATATGTGCTCTTCTTCTCCTTCATATGACCAGAATGATTTTCAAGCAACAATATCCTTAAGAAACAACAAATTTTCAAAAGGCATCTCAGCATTATCTGATTTCCCATTGAGGACCGTTAGAGTACTTAATAATGAGGTGAACAGGAATATGTTTTTATATGGATTTGTTACATATAACAGGAAATATTGACATTTCTAATCTTTAAAGATTAAAGACAAATAGATACAACCAGGAAGAGAAAAGCCATATCAACTTAGGCTGCAGACTGAGAGATATTTGTCCTACAAAAAACAGCAGAAAACACACAGGGAACCATACGCTGTTTCCAGGGGGTAAAGTAAGCAGCTCTTTAAATGCTGGCATAAAGCTCTCTTCTTTTTAATTTTCACACTCCTCTCATCTTTTAGAAAATATTGCACTAGGAAATGCTGGACTTACTTAAAAAAACATTGCAGTAGTGCTAATCCTGGCCTCCTTAGCTGCGGAAAGGCTTGAAAAAGCAAAATTCTTCTCACAAGATGGAACATGCTTTACTCATCTATTTGCTCATCAAGCTTAATTTATCCTTCAGTGGAAGAGTTGATACAAAGTTCATTTTCATCTCAAAACAACCTTGACAGGCAGGAAAAATCACAATAATTTTTTTTTTAAAAAAGATCCTCCTGATTCTTATTTAAGATAAAATATTTTGATGGTTTTGTCATCATATTTTAACTCCTTATTTTCATGAAGTGTTAGTCCTTCACCTGCCTTTGCATTCCCTAATATTCTCTCTCCTAATGCATGTAGATTAGGATTCACATCTCCTAACTTTATATACCTTCACACCTGAGCAAGACATCACAGGGTCCTTTTTTTTTTTCTGTCAAAGGCAAAAAATAACTATTTTAGAGTGTGATTTTCTTGCCCAAAGGTCGTTGTCTGCTTTAGGATGCAACTAGCAGCACACTACAGTCACTTGCTTCTTTTCTTTTACTAAAAGAGGAGCCTTCAGTGACTCACTGTAATAATTTAAATATCTGCACTAAACAGTCTGACTGTTTGGTCAGGCAAACCTCATCCCTGACATCAGACTCAGGCAGTGCCCAGGTAATTCAACAAAACTTTGGAGAATATCTGAATCTATCAATAGCTTCCTTTTCCCAAAATACCACGGAGTTTGTTTTTGAGGAGGACAAAATCTCTGCAGAACCAATCCCAGCGATGCCAACAATTGTTCACCTCCTCCAGGAACATGAGACAACAGCAGCCACCGCCTTCCCACAGTGCACAGGAATAGCCGAAACTTTCCACAAGAGGACAAACCAGCCCCCAAGCACAGCACAGAGAGAGTATTCCCTTCAGAGCCTCTCATTTTTCCCAGTGTTATTTATTACTCCTCATTTTACATCAGCTTAGTCGGAGAGTGTAGCTCCCTCAAATTGCTTTACATATGTATATAATCTATTTCCATCTGTTTCCACCAAAACAAACCCTCAGGTGGCACTTGGGGACAGGGTTTAGTGGTGGATCTGGCAGTGCCAGGTTAATGGTTGGACTTAATTACCTTAGAGGGATTTTCCAGCCTAAATGAGTCTACGGTTCAATGTGGCTCATGCCTAAAAGCCTGGCTGTAAGAATACGGGGGTTTATTTCAATTTTTTATTCCCTCTGTACTCCTTGTATCCAACAAAAAGCTGAGCAGAAGTCTGTTGTCCTCAAGGCTTAATCCTGTTCCATTGCTACTGACAAGTGTAAGGTTTCCATTATTACGTAGAACACAAACCAACCAGAAGAGTCTTTTCTGTGGTCAAAAGCATGAGCTACAAATTGCAGGGGAATGCAAAGAACGACTGTTTAATGGAAACTTAAAGCTGTAATAGCAGGTCATAAAACTTCTTCCAGCATAACTAGAATTTTGTTGTCACACAAAATTGCCCAAACAATTATGACAACGTCAAGACAAGTGGTGTTGTCAGAGTAGGACTGAAAATTTAGTGTTTTTTACTTTTCCACTCATGTCAGTCATTGATTTTTTTTCCCCTCTTATCAGCTTCTCTCTAGTGAACTATTTATTAGATAAAAAAGATTCCTCTCCTTTAACTTTTTTTTTCTTTTAATTGCCTGAGATTATTAGAGAAGCACTTGTTTTCAGTCACTGTTCGAGCAGTCTCTCAGCTAAACACTGTGGTTAACCTTCTTTATATTACAGCAATTTTACACGCATCAGAAATGTCAATAAAACAAAACCAGGTAGCTATAAAGCTTCTCTCTGTTTTATCACATGCTGCATCCATGCACTGTAAAAGGTGCTTTTCCCTGTAAGGGCTGGAAACTCGTAAGTTGCTGATATTTAAAGAGGAGGTTGTGTGGTCTAGGAGGGATGTGCTTTCAAATTGGAAATGTTGGTAACTGAGACCTCTGAAAATATGCAAGGAGTTGATGTGCTCACAGATTGTCAATTGCCATTAGAAGAAGATTTTAGTGCATCTAGAAGTATCTAAATTCACCAGACAATTCCATCAGGATCTCATCTAAAAAAGATACATTCTCTCTTTGAGCCAGCAAAGGTATTATTAAATTTTTCAACCCAAACTAAAGTCCTATCTTAGGTGGTTTAAACATCTTTATAGGCACAATTCCTAGAAATTAAATATCAAATAGCTTGCATGGTCAAATGACTTGCAAAAGTCAGAGGCAGCAGTTGTGAGATGTAGATCTTTTGGAAGAGCATGAAACGCTAAGGGGCATCAAGAGGCTTTGGGGGTATTGAAGGGGCACATTGCTGGGAGGGAGAGATTTGACCACAACATCCTGCTTTTCACACCACCTGCCCACACGTGTCACTGCAGCAGTGCTGGATCAGGGGTTTTACACTGTTCATCCTCACAAAAGCTCCACCTGCATGAACTGCACCTCAGAGAGGTCCTTCAGGCCCTCTGCAGACCCCGACACCAGTGGTGAGTTATGACCCAAAGTGTGGAAGCCTTGGGCAAGTCTGCATAAACTCTCCTCAAGATCCTGGTCAGAAACACGCCCAATTTAAACTGTCTCAGCCCAAGAAATATAACAATAACAGTAAAACAACAACAGCTACAACAATAATAATATGCACAGGGTGGATTTCACCTGAGGGCACACTAATGTCTCCCACTCACCCTCCTTCAGTGTCTCTGGACTGTGAATCACAGAATCACCAGGTTGGAACAGACCTTCAAGATCACTGAGTCCAACCCATGCCGTAACACCTCAACTAAACCATGGCACCAAGCGCCACATCCAATCTCTTTTTTAAACACATCCAGGGATGGTGACTCCACCACCTCCCCAGGTAAACCATTCCAGTACTTTATCACTCTTTCCGTAAAAAACTTCTCCCTAATATCCAACCTATATTTCCCCTGGCACAGCTTCAGACTGTGTCCTCTTGTTCTGTCAGTTGTTGCCTGGAGAAAGAGACCAACCCCACCTGACTACAGCCACCTTTCAGGGAGTTGTAGATGGTGATAAGGTCACCTCTGAGTCTCCTTTTCTCCAGGCCAAACAACCCCAGCTCCCTCAGACGTTCCTCATAGGGCTTGTGTTCCAAGTCCCTCACCAGCCTTGTTGCCCTCCTCTGGATGCGCTCGAGCGTCTCCACGTCCTACCTGAACTGAGGGGCCCAGAACTGGACACAGTACATTTTACTCCCATGATCACAAATAAATTAAGAATCAGCACTGTGCGCAGGATATTAAAAGCAGCTCCGCTGAGACGGGATTCCTCTGTGAAATTTCCCTGCCAACCCAAAATTGCAACCCGAACACTGACACCACTGGTAGACAGCAATACCATGGCCCGGCTAGATAAACTTAGATTAAATGGAAACCAGTGACTTGGAATGGGACTTGGAATCGCTGTGTAACTGGCAGAGGCCGTCAGCGGTCTGAAGATTCAACTGCAGGACTGATATTGATTCCTTAAAATGAATACCAGTAATAAAAAATAAAATCTAAAAAAAAAAAGTGTACAAGCAACAAGACAGGATAGGAAGCGGGGGTGGAGCAGATGGGGGATATGGTGGAGAGAGACCATCTTGAGCAAGAACAGGCAGTTCTGAGGAAGGGGAATGCTAAATTATACATCTTCAGCTAGTCTGTGATGTCTGATAGATGTTTCCTGGGAGTTATGCAACTCAGTAATTGCTGTTATTTTTTTCGTACCACACTGATTTTTATTAAACCATTCAGCAAATGCTAATTTCAGAGTCGCTTGTCCAATTAGTCACGACACTTCACGGGTATCTCTGCTAGTGAGCAGATCCTTCAGCCTTTGCTCATCCTGAGCAATGCTTTTGCCCCCTAAAATAAGGCCTTGTGCTTCCCAGGGCAGAGCTGGTAGGATCTCCCTTGGACATTTTGCCGTGTACAAGTAATTTGCTTAGTCTTGGGGTCAATGTCAAAAAAGATGGCTCTTGTACGTGATATTCTTCTTTAAAAATAGGCAAATTATCTTCAAATCTAAAGTTTGATAGATGAAATAAACATCTTTGTCTATAACACTTAAAAACATAATATGTTTTCAGGGAAAGGGAGATAAGAAATTAGTATTTTTCTACTTTAACTAATTTAGATGTGGCTCTTACCAATACGCAGATTTCCTTCTGAAAGCTGAAAAAAACCCTTGCTAATTCTAACTGCCAAAAAACCCAATCCCAAACCCTTTTTGTCAGACTGCTGAAAGCAAGACCTTTTTCTAAGAAAACGAACTGTTCAATAGAACATTTTCAAACGGCACTATTAAGTCTGATAGCAGCATGCAATTCAATCTTTTTTTGCAGGTAGATATTGCACACAAGAATGATGGCTTAATTGGCACAAAGAGAACATCTAATCTATTGTATGTTTTAATAATTCCTAGTTTATTTGAGTGATGAACATTAATTTCTTTATTCTACCTTTATGATGCAGGATACTGTAGAAATGGCATTTTATGATATTTCAGTTTCTGTTGTCTGCAATGTTTGTAATGTATCTGACCTTAATTTCTATATCTATAAAACAAAGGCAATGGTTATGCTTATTTTCTCCTTTTTAAAAAAAAATAATATTCCACTGATGAGAAGTGTTATATAGGAATCACTGTTCTTACCCCTAGAGAATTTTCTGCACATTTGCATTTTAATTATGAAAATATCACCATGATTATTTGCAATTATTCCAGGACAGGATTATTTTCACAAGCACGTTGAATACATGAAATGTCAGGGATTTGAAGTGCACCTTCCTTCACAAAAATCCCTCAGCATAAGTTCCTGTAGTTTTTCATAGGACAAATTTTATGCCTCCACTGCTACCTGACTCAGCCTTGTCCCTTGTCACATCACAGGAATGTGGAAGCTGCCTCTGCCCATGGCAGGTGGTGGGAACTGGGTGATCTTTAAGGTCCCTTCCAACCCAAACCATTCCATCCTCGTGCTTCACCACGAGGATGTGTCCCTTTCCTGCAGTCCCCTGGGCTTGCGCAGCCCAGCTGCTGACAGAAAGAGAGGATGAAATCCGACAGACAACCTCCTCTGGATGCAGCCATGATACGTTCCCAGAATTCTATCAAGTGGATGAAGATACTCGTGGATTAAGACAGAATATTGCTGAAAGAAATTTGTCTGTGCTTAAGTAATTAAAGTTTGTCCCGTAGTTTAGACCAACCAGGGAACAGAAATTTGGCTGTGCAGGTAGCAGAGAGTCAGATATCTTAATTATGAGTTTTGCCTAATTTTGCCACGTTAAAGACGTGCTGTTAGTAACGTTCTGTCTGCTTGCATCCCTGTGATTTCCTCCTTGGCAGTCACTCATCATAGTCCATTTCCCTCAGAAATACTGCTCAGCTGACAGGCTCTGGTATCCTTCCATTGTCCTGTTTACTCTCTCTGAACAATATTTAATTTGAGGAGTTGACAGAGTGTGGACACCTATGAGCAAATCATCCTAAACTGCCTTCATGACCAACAACGAGAAAGAGGCATTTCCCAGGGCTCAGTTAATCTCACATATTTCATGATTGTGTGTGAGGACATAATGGACTGGAGCTCAGCTACACCCAGCAGTGTCATCTTTGACTGCAAGATTTACGTGTCCCCATTAGCCCAGATGAATGTGGGTGATTTCCAATCCTGGGAAAAATAAATCTGAAAACACAGCAATCCCGTGTGTCCTGCATCCACATCCTTCAAACAGAGAGAGTGTTGGTATTTAGATAAACCAATATTTAGATAAACCAAGTAACTACAGGCACATCAGCCTGACACTGGTTCTTTGGAAAATAATGGTTGTCACAAGATACAGCAGATAAAGACCTAAAACAAGATGCTATAAATCACATTTTCTTTTGAAAGTGATCCTATCAAGCTAATTTAATACCTTCTTTCACAAAACTGCACATTATTGAAGTGTATGGTGTCAGTTTTGCATACTGAGACTCCTACAAGACATTTTTCATGCCATCACACACTATTTGGGATAAAAAAAAAAATCAGAATACTCTCTAACTCATAGGAAGAATATATAACAAGCAATAGAACAAGAGGAAACAGCATCAGGTTCTGCCAGAGGAGTTTTAGGTTGGATATTCGGGAAAAATTCTTCACAAAAAGGGTTGACATTGGAACAGGCTGCCCAGGGCAGTGTTGGAGTCCCCATCCCGGGAGGGATTTAAAAGCCCTTTGGATGTGGCACTTGGGGACATGGGCCAGTGGTGGCCTTGTCTGTGCTGGGGAATGGTGGGACTTGATGATCTCAGAGGGCTTTTCCAACCTCAATAATTCTATGATTCTGTGAGTCATATGGATTAGTCCAGGCTAAGACTATTCATAAACTCATAGAATTCCTCCAGGCTATTTTTTTTTCAGCTGATTCATAAACACACAGCATAGAAAATGTAACTCTTAAAATGATAGACTTTGGCAAAACATCCAGCATCCATGAAGTAGCTGTTTTAAACATGTATATTGGGTAAGTGTTCCAGGGTGCAGAGCCTGGTGAGTCCTGAAATACTGCAAGTGAAGAATGCAGAAACCACCCTGGTTTTAAAATCCTACCAGGTAATAACTTAAAAGATCTTAAAAAGATTAACTTCTGATGACAGTGTGGCTATTCTGGCTTAAATCAGATGATGGTGTCCTTTGCGGAGAAGTCTCTGATTCTCTTCAAAACATGCCTAGTTGGAACTATATTTTATTAATTTTTTTTTTCCTCACAGAAAAAAGTTCTTTCCTTTTCAAAGAAAGCTTTGTTTGATTTAAAGTTTGACAACAGGAAGATCAGATGCTCACTGTAATCCTTCAAAGACTCAGCATAGATTTTTCTTACTGTGAGTAGAAATAAATTTGGCATTTTGGGAAGCTATAGTTATTGGACTTTTCCCCCTAAATTAAATGCTAAAAACATATTTATGGAATAATGTAATAAATATTTTTCCTCTCAAAGTACATACTGACAATTTCCTAGCCAAGTCTGCTTGAAAATGTTGCAATTCAAAGCAGGTAATATTTTTAAAACATTTGCCTTGTATTTATTTTAAGATAGAATTGACAGGAGGGCGGGAGGATTTTGCTTAAGGACACAGCATCAAAAGAAAGAGTTTTGCTCTCAGTCACAGAAAGATATACTAGGAAGATATGGAGCACAGAAACCTTTCCAGCCTTGGATATATTCTATAAACTAAACTCTTCACCTCTAGATCTTAAGATATTATGGCAAATTCATTCTTCACGTCTGTGACAGAGGTGCTCACATGGTGCATCATTTGAATAATATCTTGTCCTTCTTCAGAAAAATTATTATCCAGGCTCTGCCCAACAGGGGCCAGAGGTTGTCAGAAAGAGACCAGAACTGACAGTGGCTGTTTTGGGCATGGAGCCTCACAAGTCACCCCTAACTGTGCTGGGAACACAGTGAGTGGCAAGAGCCTCCTCAATTTGCTCTGAAATGTTTTAGAACACAGAAACCTGATGGTTGCCAGACTTCATTTTCTCTACCTATCTGCATTTCCCCCCTGTTTGACATTTAATGGTGTTGATGTCAAGGTGCTCTGTGTTTCAGGAGTTATTGTTAAATATTCCAACTTCAACACAGACAGGAGCTCACTGGTAACACAGATCTCTGATTTCCCTCTTATTTTTATGCTCAGAGCCATTAGCTCTGTGCCTTGTACTTGTGGCATGCTTGTGAGAGTAAGTTTAAATGCCTGCAGCAAGGCCTCACAGTAGAATCAGAAGTCTTGGGGAAGTCACAGTGCAATAATAAAAACCTACAGGCATGAGAATAGCTGTAGCCAATATTAAAAACTCAGCCATCAATTATTGATGAAATAAGCTCCTTGTGCTTGCATAGGAATCCTTTTTAGGATCTTATTATTTAGATTTCTTAGTAAGGTGTTGTCAAATAAATACAGCTTCATGCAGTTGGAATACCTTAGAAGCTCACCAGAAACCTTAGGTTGTTTAATGTTTGGGTATTTTTTTAGGTTGTCTCAACTCACTGACTCAAATAATCTGCTGCTAAAACCAAAGCTGTGAATACAGGACCATTTTCACAGAATCAACAAATCAGAGAATGGTTTGGATCTTGTTTCACCCCTGTTCTGGGCGGGGACACCTTCCTCTATCCCAGCTTGCTCCAAGGCCCGTCCAAACTGGCCTTGGACACTGCCAGGGATCCAGGGGCAGCCACAGCTTCTCTGGGCAACCTCTGTCTAACCACTCTCACAGTCAAGAGTTTCTTCATAATATCCAATCTAAATATACCCTGCTTCAGCCTAAAGCCATTCCCTCTTGTCCTGTCACTCCAGGCCCTTGCCCAAAGTCCCTCTCCAGCTCTCTCAGAGCCCCTTTAGGCACTGGAAGCTCTTCTCAGAGCCTTCTCTTCCCCATGCTCGCTTAAAAAGATAGTCTCACAAACCGGTAGAGATGTGCAAGCCTACACGTTGTAAAAAAAGGAGAAAAAAAATACAAAACTGTGGATTAATCTGGGCCAGATGCTGCATTAGTCCAGTTAAATATCAGTGATTTCCCTTTTTCCCTGCACAGCAGCACAACAGCAGGCCTAAGCCGCTTCTCAAGCGGTTTCACATTTGGAGAATCCCAAAGGCACGGGGCTCATGGAGCTGGTGTTCCTTTAAAGGCACTCACTGAATGCGTTGCCGGTGAAAAAGGCAGAGCAGGCACTTGGAACATGCTCTGCGTGCCAGGGATCTCTGCCATGGTGCAGAACAGTCCTTCAGCTACTCCCACCCAACAGCTTCCCACCCCCTCATTCCAGCGCTTCCCTGGCTTCTGGCAGAATCCGTGTTAGTCACCAGGGAGCTTCAGCTTGTACCACGGCCAGGCATTCCAGGGGCCAAGCGTTCCCAGAGTCGCCTGTGAAGGATGCTAAAGGAAAATCCGGCCTAGCATTTTAAATTTTACACCCAAAAAACCCCACCAAAATCCATTAAAACTGCAACAGGATTCCAAAAAGGTAATGAGCTGCCATTGATTGATGTGAAATTGGTTGAAGCAAAGAAAGAAATAGTCCCTTCTTTGAAAAAAAGCAAAACAAAAAGACACTGTACAAAACATGTCCATACTAGCACAAATTTCAATTGGGGTCAATTCACTGCTGTTGGAGAAAACAGACATGTACGAAAAAAAATCTTTATTCAATATCAGTGCATCATAAACTAAGCTGATGTACGACTGAAGGGTCATTTTGGCAAAATAATCAATTTATGCTAAAGAGAGGGTATTTTGAATTTTCTCCTGTTTAATTTGTGTACGTAAGGGATATAAAGTCACTTTAACATTACTGCATAGGACAAGGAGCCACAGTAAGGAAGCATTTGTATTACAACATGATATACAGTTTCTTAAGAGAACCTCAGGCAGAGATAATTAGAATAAAGGATGTTTGTGACAATTTCAAATAAGATTAATATAATTTCCTGATAAAATTCTTCACAAGGGGCCTCAGCATTGGTGATATGACTCATTGCTTCAGTATTATCCACATTTTAGAGGTGTCTAATCTGCCAATATATGGATTTTAATATAGAATTAATTGTGGCTAGAAGATTTTACATAGCATATTTATGAAGTTCCTATTCATTGATATACATTTATGACTTCAGGGGTGAGGCTCTTGCAATTCCTCCACCACTTACTGTCACGTTTAAATTGGTTTCTGAAGCTTTCACGGGGAGAGAGCTTCTGTGCTCAAGTGGTCTCCTACAGACATGGTGTCAGATCATGCAGGTTAATGAGACAGGCAACCAGAAGTGAGAATAAAGGCAGAGCAAACAGGCTCACAAACCCTCACTGAGCTTTGTGCCATCACACCCAGGCTGCTCCTGGGCCCCTCCCTGCTCCCCAGCCCCAACACTCCGGGCACTGCAGTCAGAGATTCCATCTGAACACACACCCCAAGCAGCAGGACGAACTTCCACACTTGGTCACAGAAATCAACCCCAAAACACCCCCATTCAGTGCAGAAGTTCTGAGTATTCTGAAGAGATCAGATGAACTCAGCTCCCACACCTCCTTTCCATCCATGGTCTGGTTTCCTTTGCCACCTCCACCACCGTTTCCCACATCTGCCAGACTTCTGTTTGTTTTTTAAGCAATCTGACATTTTGGGGAAAGATTAGTTGTACCTCCAAATGCTACCTAGCCCAAATAATTATGCTAAGTGCCCAAATACTGCCTTTCATGCCCTAATTGCAGTAAACAACCCAACAGTTTAATGTTACCCAGCACACACTTCTGCCCTGTGGTCTGCAAGCAAGTTTTGTGAGTCTTACAAAGGCCCTAACCTAAAAATGGAGAAATTCAAGTGTCTATAACAAACACACCAGCACTTCAGGGTCTATCTATGAGAGACTGAAAGCCTAGGAAAAAAAGGATTTCCAGGCAAAGGAAGCTCTTGTTAAGAAGGTCAAAGCTGAGTGGTTGGTTCCCACAGCAACACTTGTGCCATGCAAGGCACAATTTCAGTTCAGACAACACACAAGTCCCCATAAGATAAAGCATGGAAATTAATCTCTCTCATCAAAGCCTGCTCTGAGAAATCACACTTTGACAGGAAGTAAACAAAAATCTAACCCCCCCCCCCCCCAAAACCCTACAGAGCCAAAGTGAAGGAGGGAAACCGTCCAGTTTCAGTTTTGAAGTATCTGGGAAAAGAAAGGTGTCCCAAAAGTGAATGAAATTCCTGCAGAGAAACAGTAGACTCCTCTCCTCCTACCTTACATTACTGGCCCACAGCGTGGAGCCCCTGAGGTGTTTTCCTGGGGTATCCCAACCAAGTCACTCTCTGTAGCCAGGCAGCAAACTGAGCACAGTGGTTTAGCAAAGAGGGTCTCAGGTCACTGCTGAGTGCATCCTGACGGGATAATGCAGAGCCAGCCATCAGCCCTTCTCTGAGGGTCATCACCACAGAGTGTGTACTCCAAAAGGAACATTTTGCTTCTGAAAAATAATGCTTTGGAGATGGTGTGGGATGGCCCTGCTTTGACAATCCTAATTCACACACCTGGGACACAGAGCTGCACATCCTCACCCTCCAACACCCAGGGCAGAGGCTCCCCAGACAGCTTTGAATAGACAGAAAAAGTGGTGCCTGGAAAAAGTGGTGGGGAGAAGGAGATTCTCCCTGGAGGAAGGGGAATTGGGCTCAAGAATAGAGCCAGAAGAAAGGGGAAAGACAAGGGAGGGAGCACCCAGTGCAGAGAAGGGCATCTGAGAGGTGCAGGCATTGAAGCAAATGGGAAGGGAGTTTCTTTGAGGACAGTTTCCAGCCAGAAAGTCAGTGATTGATGGAAAACAAGTCTGAATTCAAGGAACCAGCTGCAACAGTGCAGTGGACAAAGGTAGTTGTTCATATTGGGGTTTTTTAATGACTATCCTATTTCCTCAAGACATTTTTGCATTTTAGTTCAGAAATATTATGGCACATGTCCTAATGAATCTTGACTTTTACAGTTATTTTAATCTCCTTATAAAAGATTGCCATAGAGAAAAGTCATGTCTTTTCTGTATTGAAACCCTGGATAACTTTTTCCAGCCATTCTAAAATGCTGCTTATCAGGGCTTTACTTGCTCAGAAAAAGGCTGTGGTGCCGTTTTACTGCTTCTGGTTTCAGATGCAGCTCAGGCACAGCGAGTTTGGTTATCTCCAAGTCACGTTCTGTGGCACAAGATAGACACCATCTCAAAAAACAACACAAGCAATGCAGAGGCCTGGACCCATCTGAATAGTCTGAGATGAAGATCCATGAGAATTTTTAAACCATTGACTCTTTTGTGCTATGGATGCCCTCGGCCCCAGCTTTCTCTTGCAGAAACGTGTGATAAAGCCTAAAGCTATTTGACAACATTTCCTGCATCCCTGGCTACTGAAAAAGCTCCCTGATGCCATCACATTGGGGAATTATGAGATGCCCACTCAATGAGGTTAATGTAAATAAAAATGCTTCCTCCTGAACACAAAATGCTGAGGAGGGAGGAGAAAAAACCCGACTCATAAAATAATCAGTCCTCAAGTATTTCTTTAAGCAAGAACAGAATTTTCAAAAACTTGACTGCAAACCTAAAATCCCACAGCTTTGGAAGGAGTGAGAAGAATGTGAAAGCAGAAAATAAAAGAGCAAGGTGCTCTGTATGATTGAATTAATAATGTAGAAAAGACCTCCTGAGTTAGAAACACCAATCCTGAAAGGAAAAATAAAATGTCGCTGCAATCTAAAATACTTCATCAATAATAAATGCAATTCACTCTGAATGAGTTCTGTTAGCTCATTTTTTCCTGTAGAAGTGCTGTAAATGCAGGTTACCTCCTACAAGCAGCCTTTGTCACACACAAGAGAGAGATTCTGCTGCTCAGCTCCAACAGTCTGAGGAGGAGCCTCTGCAGCTCCTGCCACCACCTCTGAGCCCCCAAACCAAACAGATGAACGTGAATCCTCCCTTGGCAAGAGCCTTACCTTGCCCACATCCTCAAGCCAGGAATCACCCTCCATTCAGCTGGGAAGCTCCAGGGAAGCAATTAAACTTAATGAGAGGCGTGGCTCCCAAATAAACGCATCTCTTAAGCAGAGCCCGGGGAAGCAAAGGTCAGTGTGCCCTCTGCAGCATGCAGGGCACTCCGACATTCCCACAGCAGCTGCAGCCTTTCCATTTCTCTCTCCGAGTTTAATTTATGCCCTCGTTTCCTAATGAGCTGCACTAAAGCAATAAGCCTTGATGAGGAGGGCATTGTCAGGGGACAGCTTGGTGTGCCCAACGCGTGATGCTCTGCAGGTCAATTATAAGGTCAATTAGCAAACCGTGTTCTCAGTCAGACTTTTTTGGGAGTAAAACCAGTGTAAATTAACAGGCTTTGGAGCTGCCCTAGTAATTTTCTCTCTCTCTCTCGTTGTTTTTTTTTTGGTTTGGTTTGGGGTTTGGTTTTGTTTTGTTTTTTTTTTTTTATTTTGCCCCAAGTTTGAAAGGCATTTGAGAAAGGTATTAAGAAAAAAAAAGTCATTTAAGGAGTGATTTCTTCACGTTTTCAATAAACCAAGGCAGTAGTTTCTGAAATGGAGACAACTGCCAGTCTTTTACAGTTGTATTTGAGCCTGAAAGCAGCTTTCTGCTGTATCTTTCTGTAGTGAGGGAACAAACTGGAATATTCCTGTGCCTGGCTGTGCACAATTAGATGATCTGGGGACACGAGTCAGGCTAATTTATAAATTCTCCCAGATTCAGCCTGGCCAATAAAACTCCCAGTGTGAAAACCCTTATCCATGAAATCAGTTTACATGTACCATCATTCAGACTGAGATTTGAAAATTTCCCACAATCCACAAAGTTTGAACCTGAAAGATTGCAACAGTTTTACTGTGAAGGATGGTGACCATGGAGTGCAGCCCTCTCAGGGGGGGAGTTGCAGGTGTTGTGTTTTGGGTTTGTGGTATAATATTGGTAGATTTCACACCTGGAAGAATCAAGAGACAACTAAATATGTATCAGGGTGCTCTTTTTTGCTTTTCCTTTTTTAATCTTTTTTGAGTGTTTTTTATTGACTTGTGCTTTACAGGAAAAAAACCCACCACGGATAATCTATTTTTTCATAAGATTCTTAGAGGAACCACACAATAAAAATTAGCTGAGGAAATTGATGATGATAAAGTAGGATGCAGTAACAATATATGTCTCAAAATGCAACCCACAACAGTACAAAAAACATTTTTACTGATGAAATAGCTTTAGAAAATTAACAGAGATTACTGGTTTACATGTGAGTATCTGAGTGGGCGTAGACTTAGACTAATTCAGTTTTATTTTTCTTACCATCAGCCTGGTGACAGGGGTGCAGTGAGAGCCTCCAGTATCTGTGTCTTATTCAGGGGACACAGTGGCCAGGGGTTTAGGTCTCTTCTAGTCTGAAAATTTCTATGAAACCTTTACAGACCTCTTTTTTCTTTCATTTTCTCCTTTACTATGCAGAATATATTTACACAAAGTGGGATGGGAAACACTGCATCTGCCTGGATAAGCACAACATGCTCCTCTGACTGCAGTTTCACCATGCAAAGTCCTCAGGATGATGAAAAGGGGTGGAGAGAGACATTCAAGATTGATCAAACCCCCATTTTTCCTACATTCTTCCTTACATTCTATTAAAATTTAAGTGATAAAGCCTCTGTATACCTTTACATCTCTCTTAAATTTAACATCAAATAAGCTGCAATCAAATAAATATACATCTAAAGTTATTTTAACCTATTTCTTCACTTATTTCCAAGGAATCAGGCATAGAACTTCAAGATGGCTATACCTGGCCATGACCTAATTTATTTCAGGATTTGGTTTTGAGGCTTCTTTCCAGAGTGTCTTTCCAGAGATGCCAGTGTAAAATGCTTTTTCTCCTCCTCCTCCTCCCAAAGACCCTGTTTTGAAAATTTTCAAGGTACAAAGTGCAATGGCTTTCACACAAATGCTGACACAGGGATATAGACTGTAACCCCCTTTTCATGATTCTTCTAACAGTAAAGAAATTTTTAAAAGGATTGATTTGTGAAAAAAAATCAAATCCCAGCCCTAGAATTTTAGTGGGTGAAATAGTGACCCAGGTCCCCTTCCATCATGAGAGATGCTTCCAGCTTCTTCATGCTGAAGTGATGGAAGTTTCCTCATAAAAGAGAAAGAATAGGTAGAAATGGATCAATCAAAGCAAGAAAGAAATGACAAAAAATAGAGAAAAGGCAGCCTGCAAGATCTTATCCAATACAGTTTTTGTGACTCTAGAAAATACCTATGATTGATGAACCTATATCACTCCTTCCCACAGATACTTCCATGTCATTGATCTAGGTAAAAGAAAAATAAAGATTATTTCTATGAGCAGCAGAAGCACTTGAAGATGCACACAGTGTACAATAAATGTGGAAGATACCTGGAGCACACCCTGTGCCCCCAGGCAGGGAATGTTTCCACAAATCCACACAAACACCAACCTGTGGTTTAAACTGCTCCCAGTGACAGGGATCTCGCACAGGGTGTGTGGGATTTTTGAGCCATCGCTGCCAGTGAATGGAGATCATAAATGTCCCCCTTTGCTCCCCAAATACAGACAATCGTGTGAGCACCCAAATCAGTTTAGATCAGGGCATTAGGGAAAGCTGGAGGAGCTTTTCTTCCCAGGACAAATAAATGACCCACTGGAACACCCCAGAGCTGTCTGAGCCCTCAGCTGTGCACTCTGCAGATTTACAGCCCTGTCTGAAGGAACAAATGAACCTCAAACACACGTGGGCTTCACACACGTCTGTGACAAAGTCCGGTGATCTTAATTTATTCCACAATTATGAAGCAAATAATGGATCTTCCTTACGGCCTCAGGTGTAGACCAGGGCCTAATTAGTAATGACAATTGTGTCTGACAACGAGCAGAGGGTGTCTGGGAGCTCCTGCAGGTTCCAGGCATGGGGCTGTGTAACGCTGAGTGATGCTGGGCAGTGAGGCTGCTGGCAAGCTGAGAAAACCAGGGGCCTGTGGTGTAACTGAGCCAGGCTGGGCTTCCACTCAGCCAAAAAACCAACCAAAACCAAACATAAAACCACTAAAACCATATATCTGGGTTCATATATATATGTGTATATATATTTAAATCATAGATTCATTTAGGCTGGAAAAGCCCTCTAAAATCAAGTCCAACCATTCCCCCAGCACAGCCAAGGCCACCACTGACCCGTGTCCCCAAGTGCCACATCCATGCATTTTTTGAACACTTCCAGGGATGGTGAGCCCACCACTTCCCTGGGCAGCCTGTTCCAATATCTGAAACCCCTTTCTGTCAAGATTTTTTCCCTAAAGTCCAACCTGACTCTCCTCTGGCACAGCCTGAGGCCGTTCCCTCCCATCCTGTCCCTGTTCCCTGGGAGCAGAGCCCGACCCCCCCCGGCTGCCCCCTCCTGTCAGGGAGTTGTGCAGAGCCACAAGATCCCCCCTGAGCCTCCTTTTCTCCAGGCTGAGCCCCTTTCCCAGCTCCCTCAGCCACTCCGGGTGCTCCAGACCCTTCCCAGCTCCGTTCCCTTCCCTGGACACGCTCCAGCCCCTCAACGTCTGTCTTGGAGTGAGGGGCCCAATACATAAATATATATACACACATATATATATTAAAATTCATGCATTGGGATCTTCAGAGATCTTAAAGAACTCAGTATATCCCATCCAGAAGGTGACATTCGTGCAATATTCCAGCTAAATAAAGACAACCCCTTCTTCCTGGGGAGTAGATTGCTGCTTGTCACATTTTTGGTCATCTCTGTGTATCCTGGAAATTTTTGTGCAGGCACACTCAGAGTACACATAATTAAAATTAGTCACATTTACAGAAAAATATTCAAATAGATTATGAGAAATTAAGACTTAAAAATGGATTTTTGTTTTCAGTTATCCTCTTGCTTCCTGCTAGCATCCAAATCTCTGGTTCAGTGAGGAGCCTGAGCCATAAAGATAATTTAATACGAACCCCTCGAAATGCAGGCCAAAGAACCTTTTTTAAAAAATAATTTCTGCATGAAATACTTCAGGAAAAGAAAATAATAGATCAAAACACATCCTTCTAGCAGAGTCATTACCTCTGAATATTCTAGGAGGCTTTAGAAACATTATCTCTCTTCCTTGTGTTTAATTTTTAGTGAGCTGGGATGAAGCAGGTAAGTATAAACATTTCACATTCTGCAGCGATTCCACTCTTTTCAAGCCCATTATTATGCAGGAGTTACCAAACAACACTGGAACTTTGAAATTTTGCCCAAAGGGAAAGGATAAGATTGGTAAGAGCTACTCACCTATCACACCTCACCTAACATTATCAAAAGAAGGAAGCATTCCTCAAGTAATTAAATATTTATTCCTTTAAAGGTATAACTAGAGCACGAAAATACATTTCTACCTCCCACAGCTTTTATCAAGCTGTCAAGTTCTCCATAACTTGGTGTTAACTGAGTCATAAAGGGAAAAATATCTAAAGCAGGAGAAATGTGTGAACCCTTGCTTGAGGATGCACTTGGTCATTCAGTGAGAAACCGGAAAAAATCCTGGTTATTCCTGATCTCTGCAGGTGCAGCTCAGCAGCAAGATCAGGCTGTGCTCAACTTCCAAACAGGTGCCAGAATTCCCTGCTAAGGTGACATGGGATAATGTGTCTGCCCTTGGACAGAGCTTCAGCCCTGACCTTTCACGGCTGGGCAAACTCCTGGTGAAGCTTCAACCAAAAAAATTTATCCTTTTTGTCTCTTCCAGCTTCCTCTCTTCTCCACACACATATTCATCATCTTACAAATTAACTGAACAGCCCAGTCTGGTCTGAGGGGTTGTTTGACAGTGTATTTATAAAAAGAGTGAAAGGAAATTTCCTTATTTCCATTACAAGCCTTTAAGTCAGATTCATACCAGGGGTTTCATTTAAAAAACCCAAACCTACTAAGTTTTTGCTTGAAAATCCAACTGAAATCTGAATTTTTATATGAAGAAATGTCATTTTAAGCCTATAAATAATCCACCCTCTGTCTTAAATTCGAGTTTCAGAGAGACACAGGAACCTTGCTTTGGCCAGCTTTCATGTGGAGATACAGAACAAAGCACCAGATATAGAAATATCCACTCAGTATTTCTGTGTTCATGGACTGCTTCCCCCTGCATTTCCACACCTTGGTGCACCTCTTTTGAAGGTGTAAAAGAACTGAACTATTGATCAGCATTTCACACTCTGAGGGCACCATAGCAGGAGAGCACTGGATCAAAGTGAATCTTGGCAGATGCTTTAACCCCTGCTCCCTTATTGTCAAAGCGTTTGTTCAACTTTAAACATATGAAAACAATCATTCATATGGAGCCAAGCACTTAAACTCATGTGAGAGTTTAATAATGAGATTGAGATCACTGGGGACTAAGGATTAAAAAGTGCTACTATGTCTGAGTAATGTACAGTTATTTTTCTACACTCCAAACCTCTATTCCTTTGTAGTACTGTCCTGCTCAGTAGCTCCTTGACTACTGGCTCCTTGACCTAAAATACATATTTAGCTATTTTAACTCTTCACTTTCAGATTCTTAATTTAATAAATCAACAAGTAAGGGAAAAAAAATAATCTTACGAAAATTATTTTGAAAGTTATCTACAGGCTTTCTGTTTTCTCTGACTTCTTAATTCAGGAACTGTCTCCTTGCTGAAGATGTGTACTATAAATTGAAATACCTTCACGGCTATTTTCCCATAGTTTATTAAAATTGGAAAGCCAAAATGAGAAGTTCATTAAATGGGAAGTTTATTCAAATGGAAAGCCAAACTCTTCTCTCTAGCCTTGTTCTCATGGTCACAGGTGAAAAGCTACAGGCATTTCTGACTGATTTGGCAACTTGGGTGTCTAATTCTCACAGAGAAAATACAACCCTTGACATATGAATAACAAGAAGAGTGACCACAAAATTTAAAACCACACTAGAAACTGTCCCCAGCTCAGGGAGGCCTCTCACCCTCGTGTTGGTCTTCAAAAAAGTCATTTGCTGTATATTTACCCGCTGGAAGCAAATGATTTAAAAATAACTAAAGTCTGTCATTAAGAAATATATAAATGTATTCACTTCTCTTGTATTGTCGGTACAACTTGAACATTTTCCAGGTTGTAGGTACACAGGAAGATGTGTGATACCCACACATTTTGGTTGAGAACCAAGGTGATAGTCATGAGAAGGAGGTGCAGATTTCTGAGCAAAGGTGTGGAGTTCCCTTTTTTCAATGGAGGACTGGCTCTTGACAACATTTACGAAATCCACATTCTTTTTTTATGCCAACACTTTATATTACACTCAAAATTCTTCTAGATCTGTAAGATTTGCAAGATTTCAAAATGGAAAGTCTGTGGGATGAATTCTTGATTGGGGCAGATAATGGAATTATCACTGTGGCAATTGTGACATTGTGAATATGAATTCCGCAATTTACTCGAGAAAAATTTTCTTTTTTCAAATGTTGAACTTGCTGTTTTATAGTTTACTCTGTCACCCCAAGTTTCTGAGCTCTAAGGGCCAGTGATTACTTTTTGCTTATTTAGTAATTTCATAGAATCGCAGGATGGTTTGGGTTGGAAGGGACCTTAAAAACCACCTACTTCAAAACCTTTGGTGCCTTACCTGTTTTAGTCTCTCCTTGCATGACAGCAAGTCCAGACTTTGTAACACTTCTCATGTTTCCATGTACTTTTCCATCCCTTCTTTCAGATGAGTTGATAAAAACTGTGTGAACAACTCAAACACACGCACCCAATATTTTCCTCCATCAAACCTGTCCTCATCCTGTTGGCTTTGCTACATGACCTGGGCACTGAACTGACACATCCTGGTTGGCTCTTGGTTCATTTTTTTCATGCACATTACTTTATCATTTATCAACACTAAGTTTTATTGTGTGACCATAAGGATATTTAGAGCATAGATGGACAAAAGGCAAATAATCCGTCCAAAAGTAGGACTCTAATGGCCATGGACTAAGTTGCCCAAAATCACCCTGGATTTTTCCCTCACTGACTGATTTTCCTGGAGCATTTCACAGACACAGTCACTATTCTGAGTGAGTGACTGATACCAGATTCCTTTCACTATGATCTTTATCCATGGAGACTCCAGCACTGGAGACTCCACAGGTTCACAGATGACATTTGTCTACGTGCTTTCCTCTAAACTTTTCCAGGTCTGAGAGGCCTTTTAGAGCAACAACGTAATTTTAAAGCAACCACTGAGTTAACCCATCAGAGTTTTAGAGGAAAACACTTCTGAAGAAGAGCTATTACTTTTATTGATGGCAAGTGGCCTATTTTCCTTTTTCATGCAGCACATTGGGACATTTTTACTTGCCTGTTATTTGCTATTTTTGTCTTTAGACTCTGTATCTTTTGTCTCTGTAATCTCATTTGTAAAGATCCCAATTACTTTTAGGGGGTTAATTGTTACCACAAGCAATGTCAGTCTATGTCAGTCTCCAAGGCTTTATAGGGAAAACTCTGCAAGGACTTCCCCACATCTCGTGTATTTTGGTCATGTCTACACTCTGCAGTTCTGATTGGGGAACCGCTTTTATTACACAGTACAACTAAACAAAGCAAAAATAGTAATTTCCTAAAAGACCTCTGAGAGTACATTTCTTTACATAGACTGTGTAGGAGGGCAAATAGAACAAAATTTGGTGCTTTGCTATTCTGAGGAATAATCAGCGTATCTGAGACAACATCCAAACATCTCTCAAAAACTCTGCACGGGCTACACGTGTCACTGTTGGTGTAACTCAGTGTTTATCACAGTGTTTCAAGTCCTCTGTGAGGCCATGAGCGTTCCCTTTACTTGATAGTGTTTAATTATAAGGAAAATTAATAGATGCTCATTGTTTTTCTTTTATATAGACCAAGACTTTTTGATAATGATAATACAGGCTCTGTAGTTGAGCCAGCTGTTGGGGTTTAAAGGGAATAAAAGGAGATATTTGTGCTGTGGACTTTGTACACGTCTATAAAGTGTGGCACATCAGATCATTCCAAGGTTCTGAAGTGCCAACCTTACAAGTGAATAAATTGAATTATCTTTATGATCATTCTGAGGCGTTGTATTTAAACAAATAATTTCATCCCACATGACACATACGTCTCATAGGCATTGAGGGTTAAATCTGTCTCAGATTTAAACTCTGGTTTTGACCCACTGACCATGTTTGGCTTATTCTGGTTATAAAAAAAAAAAAAAAGCAAAAATTCACAAAAAAATTCAAAAGAAGAATACAAAAAAAGTAAGCACGAAGCAGAATTAGTAACTCTATACACCAACTATGACACAGGAGATATCTGCATTAAAGGAGACCAGCTGGATTGAGGATTCCAAGGTTAAATGAGTTTATTGAGTTAGTGGTTACAATGGTATGTCAGATACCTGTAATCCAAGCTACACCTACATATTTGCCTCTAAATTCTCACACTGTCAGTTTCCGTGTCTCTAAACATTCCACCACCAGGTCTTCTATTACTAATATTATAATAATAATAATCAGAATAATAATCATAATATAAAAGGCAATGTCAATCACCATATTGTGCTTCATAATCCACCATAAGGAATTCAATTGGCAAAAGTAAACCTCTGGTCATATTAATGGGATTAATTGAAATGTGAGCAATCATAACACTACTAGAATATAAAGAACAAAATCTGGTTTAAAAGAAGCATTTTTTAAGATGAATTAGTTTGAATCTGTTTTAAAAATTCACATACTGTAATGAAGATGATTTAAAAGTTATATCATTTAATTATTGGGCCACACATTGAAGCATATTGGCTAGTACATTTTTGCACTGCAACAGAAGCAATACAAGCTTTATGGTCTACCATTACAATTCCATTTTTTTTTTTTTTTCACTTAATATACCTGCCAACCTAATGTTTCTTGCATGCATAAAAATTTCGGGGTTTAGACTTGAATTTTCATTTATTCCACACGTATTCCCCCGTGATGCAAATTCTTTGGCCAATTTAATGCTATAGTTTAGTTTAAAAAGGAAGCTTGGAGTTAAGTCCACTTAACATCAGAAGGCAATGCCCCGAATTTTGGGCACTACAGAGAGTTATTTACTGGAATAGAGTCTCAGGTCGCATGCAAATTGTCACTTTGTCCCCCCACCCCATGCCAGACGCACACAAGTCGGCAGGTACGCATACAAAAAAGAATATAAAACCCTCCTGGTAAAGCTCAGTGGTTTAGAATGAATCCATAGCTTTAAATTCACTTAAGGCCTGTACAGGGGAAATATGTTTCTTCTGGGACCCTCTCCTCACTCTTGTCTGATATTCTTCTGGTTTTTCTCTCTTTACTAGAGGTTTCTTCTCGGGGGCCTTCATCTTCCAAGATACAACTGGAGAGTTCACTGCAGCAGTGCCATAGACCTTCTGATATTTAGTAGAAGCCACATATGACGCTTTCACTGTAAGGACCACAGCGTTCATCAGGTTTTTAGCTGCCTGGATGAGAGAAGTGGCACTGTCCAGCTACAAACAGAAAACAAAATGAAATACAGCAAGGTTACTCCAAAACAAAATATAGCAAGGTCATTCCATGGCTGGATCACTGGGACATGTCCTGACTGCAGCCTGGATCCTCCCAGATCTCATTAAAGGTAAATCCTCCTCCTTGGGGTACCCTGGAGTATCCAGCACTGGCAACATCATGCACTGATCAGTAAAGGTCAGACTGTGGTACCTCACATTACTTTTTTTAATAAGTTAAAGGAAAAACTTGTGTTGTCTGTGGGTTGTTTGTGGGTTTTTTCGGTTGTTGATTCTTTTTCTACAGTTTAGGAAGTTGTCTGTTTTCTCACAAAAACCCCTTTATTTCTCACTTAAACCTTTAAAAATTTACTGTTACATGCCAGAAACTGCAAAACAGGTCAACAGGGATTTTTCCCAAGTGTTCCAGTTTGTTCTAATTATTCCTGTTAAGCCCAGGATAACACCCCCAATGATGTCTACAGGAACAGTGTGAGGCCAGCGCTGAGCTTGTTAGAGAATCCCATCTGAAAAGATGAAAGGAGGTTCTGAAACCCCTACAGAAATGAAAAGATGAGACAGTTAACTGCAGGTTTTGGCAGCTCCTGTAATGTGTGAGTTACTTATGGTCTCAAGGAATGTTACTTTGTGGTTACCAAGCTTTTTGTACCTTTATGCTTCTCCCATGCACGAGTCTGCCTGAGGTTCCTGGGTCCTCGGGATGTAAGAGCCCTTAAGGACGTGCTGAACTTCAAAACATTGGGACTTCCACTCATCAAGCTTCCATCATACACTGAAGTGAAGTACACACCCCTGGCCAAAACTTTCAAAAGGATTTCAAGCATATAATGGGGACTTCCAAGGCAATGTCTCAATGTTCCACGAAGCGAATCAGGCACTTGCCAGATCCAAGTGGATATTCTCAAAGTAGCAGGTCCTAAAAATATGCTCCTAAGGACTGTAGCAAGCCAGGTTGCTTAATTGAACAGGATGTTCAATTATCCCTTTCATAAAATACTGAAAGAGTGGGATACACTTTTTTTTGTGATAAAGTCTTTCAGTTATACCGTGGAAGCTGCTTCAATTATTTCTGTCTTTCCCAGACAGTAGGAATGATTTGGGATGTAGTATTACTTTAACTCTTTGATTCCACCCCACATGTTCAGTAAGTTTTTAGCTATTTTTAATTAGTATAAATGTCCTGTGTCACTCCAAACCTTTCCTGCTCCCTATTTTGGGAGCATATGGCTCTGTAATATAAACGCGAAGCGAGGTAAGCAGGACAAACAGTCATAAGGCAATGACAAAAGCCACACCATACTTCATCTCAAGCATTTTAAACCATTAACAGAAGAGTTCAGGAGAAATCTCCTTCTGAAATGTCAGTGACCGATGTGAACAAAAATAGATATTACAGAAAGCCTGTATTTGAAACCACGTTAATCTATACTTACCTGGGTATTTTTATTTCCTCTGCTCTGGCCTTAAACTCATTACAGTTCATTACATACATAAACAGCTACATACAGTGAGGTGAAAACAAAAAAAAGCATTTTCATTATATTCACGTACATGGTGCCGTTCCCTGAAATGCACAGTTAATTGCCTGCCCCCAGTAAATATTTTTCCTCGGGACTAATTTGTATTTCTGTTAGTAAAAGAAACGAAGTTAAAAGATGGAAAATTACATTACATGGCAGAAACATGACTGTTCAATAGGGAGTAATGAAATATAATCCAGTCTAGTGTTATTCTATAACCACACTACTGCATGATTTATAAGGCAATCTGTATGTTTGTTGGCAAATAACAGATCACACTCTATTAAATTAGGATATTCTAATTTACTACAGAGATCTACAATCAAGCATTATTCATTGTTAAATGATTCTTTCTGAAACACTGGTGGATTGATATTGAATATAAAGTGATACCGTCAAAGAGTGTTTACTTCATAATCAGCGTGGATAAACTGACTGGATTAAACCTCTACTGCACATTTCTGAATAAATTCTGGTTGCTGAAGGTTTCCAACAGCTTCACATTTTCCACCATGAAAAGCCTTCTGGTAGCTGTTTTACATATATTAAGGAACAGAATGAATAAAGGACGCATTTTAAAATGAGGGGGCACCTAAATTAGATGCTTAAACCCAAACATAGAGTTCAACCTACACCTCTGAACACAGTAATCAGTAATTTTATGGACTGTATTGGTAAGGGCATGCAGAACCTTGCACTTACTCAAGATCAGACGCAGGCTGCAATGACACCTTTTAGGAAACCACGTTACCTATTTTGATGCCATTTTAACTCTCTTCAGTTTCAATATGCTGTTAGAATAGATAAGAGCTCCCTGTTCTCACCATTATTAATCACATTTTAAGATGCAGATACACAGTCTTTGACCCTAATATCCATTTATCTTGTAGAACACTTCCAAGTCTTGAAATCAGAAAAGAGACATAAAACCCCATTACAGGCTGTGTGTTCTCCAAAATCTGCTGGTGGCCATTCCATGCATCCAATTTGGCCACCTATAAGCACTTCCAGTGACTTTCTTATGGCCTCCAGCTCCTTACTTGTATTATGGCTCAGTAAAGAAGAATTAAACTGAATGAACATCATTCCAATTAACATTTAGATCTTCCTACACCACTGTGTTGCTCCAGTTTTAAGCTGTTCTTTGTCACACTGGCACAAAGCTGGAATGAGGCAGCAGCGAATCGAGCCCGGAGTGTGTTAATTCCTTACAAAATCTGGGCACAGAAACATATGCACTTTTCCAAAAAAATAATAAAAAATCATGAGAAGGAAAATTAACATTCCAAATAAAAGCACCACTAGGAAAATTACTGCACAGTACAGAAGGCAACCTTTACTCCCTGCAATGCCCGCAGAATTACAGATATAATGATGGATTTTGGTCCTAACACCCAACAGAGCCTTTGACTTGCTGCACAAAGTAATGGTCTTCTGCTGCTTAGACCTCTTTAAAAATATGTTTGCCTGCTTTTAGGAAAAAAAGCCCTCTCAACCATAAAAGATAAACTTAAGTTACTGTCCCACAAAACTCTAAGAGCAGTGAAAGCTGAGGAAAATTCAAAATTCATAAAGAACCTAAGAATAAATGCACTGGAGCTGGTCACTTAGAACAACTAAGGTTGGAAAAGTTCTGCCAAGAACATAGTTCCAGGGTTTTCTTCCCCCTAGAGAAAATCCTTCAGGTTTTGAGGAGTTTTTGAGCTGCTTATCAGCTGTGCTGAAATTTTCCTGCGCTATTTGCAGAATTTTCCAGAATCTTGAGATAATCAAGGTTTCTTGCTTCTTTTACATATACACATAATCTAAGTGAAATAACCAGCAATTGCAATAGCAAAATAGCTGAAGAAATGGGAGAGAATAAAGCTGGAAATTTTTGTCCTTAACAGTAAAGCAATGAAAAGAGATGTTCTCCCTGCATTGTCACACCGCTGTAATGGGGAAGAATTATGCTTCATATTTTAGAAAGGAGAAAATCTAACTTCCAGAGATGTCTTCATATTTATAATAACAAATATCCATAAAATGTAAGGGAAATTGAGGAAAAAAAATCTGCATTTCCAGTGAGTAAGGATATAGAATGGGTAGTTTTAGAAGAGCTGGTTGCTTAAGAACGTTCTATATCATTACTGCTGATTTTAATAAACCTTGAAAAGTGGGTGAAGACATCAAAAGAATTGTAGATAGTTTTTAGTCTTGAAATATTTGAGCAATGCAAATAAAATGACCTGTGAAATTATAGGCCATCTCAGCTGACAGCACTCCCAAATTAAATGATGCAATGTCTGTGACAGACTCCATAAATAGAGGAAAGAAATGCAGTTAATGGAAACCAAAGGGCTGTGTGGGTTAAAATACTTTCAAAGTAACCTACATCATATTTTGGTATGATTAAACTTCGAATTGCTTAAAATAATGCTGTGAGTATAATTGGATCTTTGAAAGGTCTTTTGCTTAGTAATACATGACAGTTTGATTAAAAACTCAGATGACACAAAACTAACAAGGCACATACACAGAAGGATTCCACATTCTCCAGCAGCTGCTTCCAGAAGTACATACATACACACACACACACACAAAAACCAGTGCTCAACAGCGAATTTCGCAGTGGGGTCTTGGAGAAACCATTTGGAGGCTTCACAATATTAGTATTTCTACTAAAACCTTGGAAAAAAAGTCACTCATTTGATGAAATTTGCAGATAACAATTGGGAAAGTGGCAAGTCATGAAGAGGGCAAGTGACTGATATCTAATTAGCCGCTAGAAGTCACAAATGCAGATTTTATTTTGGCCAGACCTACAGCAGATGATACCTAATTATCTAGTAAGGAACTTTATTCTCTGCAGGATCCCAGGCAATCACTCCTTGAGTTCACAAAAAGGAGGAGACTGATGAAATAGGTTCAATTATCATATTCAGTTTATCGTCTATCCACAGCTATGGGATTCTGAGTCCTCTTCTCAATGCAAGAACAATATTGAGAAACTGGGAAAGAATTTAAAGAAACTCAGTAACAAAAAAACATCTTTTATGAGAAAGATTCAGCCAGCTCTGTTTTTCCCATTTCCAAGTGAATGACTAAAAAATGAGTTGACTGAAATCAGCAAGTACATGGTGACAAAGCTGATTATATTTCAGGTTCCACAGGTCAGACAAAGATAAAACAAAACTTAAAGGCTGAGAGGTGAAGCAGGTCATTTTAGTTATTAATTACCTGAAATTATTTATTTAGCAGTTACATTAAATAATCACAAGAATTCATGAAAGATTGATTCTATTTCTTGAAATTGTGAAATCAATATTGGATGGTTTTGCTTAATATGTATTAACTATTGGACATTTTTAGTGCACATCAATTCAGGGAGGCTGTGCATCAGTTATGCAGGAAGGCAGCTGAGATGACAACAGCCCCTACTGACCTTGAAAGGTATGAATACAAAAAAATAGTATTAGGAGCTATTGATAAATAGAGTTTGGTCTGGTTCACTTTGTACAGACTGGGAGAAGAAAATACCATTTATTGTACATGTTGAAAAAGAATCTGTAGCCCCTCAAATACTCTTGGCTAAGACTTGATCTGTACATCTTTAGCAGGTGACTTAGGCACTGCCAAGCCCTTAAGGCTTTCTGTGAATTCTGAGTTCATTCCTTGCTTCTCCTCCTTTCCAAACCAAGTCCACACTTTCCTGGACAGGTACAGTAGCTCTTATCACAACCCAAAAGTCAATCAACAGTCCCCAGAGAAAATAAGGCTACAATTATGCAATTATGAACCTGGATGGCAAATCAGGAGTATAGATTTCTCAGCTTGTATTCTTAAGCAACAGAACCTTTTCCTCTGAGCTGTGCTTAACAGTAAATCCATTCCTACGTACACAAGATGTATGCAAGAAAAAGATCTTATTCAGAAAATTACGTCTTACATTTCTGTGGCACATTTCATGCATAAAACATGACCCTGTTAGAGAAGAGAGCCAATGCAAGAATGGCCTGTTTGCCATTCAGATGCTCTCATCCCTGTGGAAGGAGACATCTGCTGTTTATCAGCTCTACTGTGCAATGGCTGAGGGTCTGTTTTAGTCACTTCAAAATGCTCATAGGGCTCTTGCTACCTACAGTCCATTGTGAGAAGACTATCCTTTATACTTGAAAATCTCTCTCCCTCAAAAAAAAAAAGTCTTTATCTGGAGTGTAATGTGGTCACAATGATGCTAAAAACAGATCTGTAGCCACACAGAGAAAATTGTATTGTACTTGTCCTTTCCTTGCTATTTGTTTCCACATTTGCCTGCAATTACCTTACTCCTTTATACATGATGAATATTTAATTCATTCTGGAGGTAGTTGTGTTTTATAGGTGCCCAATCCACTGAATAACCACCCTCATCTGCATTTTTTCAATTACAGGTAAGAAACCCAAGGGATTCCCAAGCCCATTTGGTTTTATTTAACAAAGGCTGCCACGTCCAAGGACAAGAGAAAGCACAGGAATACAGCAAGAACGATGGGTGTCTTCTGTCTTCCATGGACTATTGTCATTCTAAAACACATTACCAACTGCTTTATGCTAATTTGCAAAAGCAGAAGCAAATAAAAATACTCCCAGAACTGACACTCCCAATAAAATATAAACAGGCATAATAGAGATGCATTTCTACATTTGCTTTACTTATTCCAGGTGAATATTTTAGTACTTTAGAAGCAAAAGGAGAAAAGACAAAATTATCCTAATTAATTTGCTCTGAGAAGAACATTTAATGTGAAAGCTCATATTTTAACAACTGAAATGGTGAAATGACAAAAAGACAATTGGAAACAGCTGAAAGTGAACTAATTAGCTAATTATTTTTCTGGGAAATAATTATTACTGGTGTCTCTCCAGCCTGCAGGTCCCAAAGGTGGAAAATACATCTTTGAATTTTTGATATATATTAGGTTTTTTTCTATTCAACAAATGCATTTACAGTCAATAAATTATCTCTCCAATACTATTGCTATAAAACAAAAATTACAAATTTTCTTCTAGTTACCAAATATAATGTAGGTTATTTCCTCAGTATTTAACATTTAATTAATATCTTGTTGCATTCCTTTCAGAAGTCAGTGGGGGAAATTATTTTGATCCATAACAAAAAAATCTCTCAGAAACTTTTAATTTTCTTTTTTCTGCTCATTATCTGCCATTTCACAGGAGGAAAAAGATGCCAAACCAGTACAAATCTTACCACTCACCAGAAACACTGTAAGGACAAGCAATCTCATACGGCATTGAATT
Organism: Lycocorax pyrrhopterus obiensis; assembly: GCA_014706295.1. Lineage (NCBI taxonomy): Eukaryota > Metazoa > Chordata > Aves > Passeriformes > Paradisaeidae > Lycocorax > Lycocorax pyrrhopterus. The sequence continues at coordinate 4,144,569 of JACSVZ010000006.1, read as the reverse complement.
TTTAAAATTCAGTCGCTTTAGCAGTCTTTTTCCTGCTGCAGCACTGTCTCAGAACTTTCAGAGTCTGTTGCCGAATTAAGGTATTTGACAACAATCTGAATGCCAAAATACCTGGAAAAATTCTACAGGACAAGGAAAAAATCCTCAGTGAATAAAGCTAAAGGAGTTTTGTAGATGGGGACAGGATTTCACGCCATGAATTTGGTTGTTTATACCACACGTTTTCTTTGCTAAGGTTGAATGTAGAGGAAGAAACCCTTTCTACATCAACCTACAACTGAGAAACACGGGAATGAATCTTCTGCCACGATGGCTTGAGGGTTTTTTTTTCCAAATCTTCCTCATTCTGCACAGAACTAATGTCTGGAGGATGATGCCAACGGTGGAATGTCCTGGACAAAGAGCAGGATTGTCTAATGGCCATCACAATTCCAACGCTACCTAAAGCAAACTCAGCACAACCACATTTACAACTTCAAAACCATTCTGCCTCATGGAATTTGCTCTGAGTTCTTGGATGATTAACAGGAAACAGAATTTTGTATGACTGATTTAAACCTAATATTCAACAAGATCAAATGTCTGCAACAAGGTAAGTCCAAACTCTATCTGAGAGGAGAGTCAAGCTCAACTATAACTAAAACATTTTATATTGCCAGGAGGCTTACTGAAGAAAATTAGAGTAGGAAGTCTGTCAGAACTCAGTATCCAATCCAATAAAAAAGCAATTTACACTAATTTACACAGGGATTCACATGCCAGAAGTCTACCCAAGACACAGCATTGTCTGAACCTGAGGTCACAGAAAAGCACGGACAGGTCTCTGTCAAAAGCATCAGTACAAACTTCCATTATCATATCCAATTGCAGCTAAACCTGAAAAAAAAAAGGAAATACAAGATATCTAACTAGTCTGTGCTACTGATCCCCCTGCTCCCAACTTGAGCTGTGACTTGTTTGTAATTTGAAGATAGAAATACATTTTAAAAGCTCAAAATAATCTAGTGCTCTTTCAAGCTGAGTTTTAGAAGCATATCTTTTGTTCTTTATCTAGAGAACAGGTACAATAACAAGAAAAAACATGTCTTTCTAACATTCTTACCTGAAAGAAGTCCAAATCATGTCTGGCTGGCTGGAAATTGTACTCAGTGATAAAATGCAGGAGACTTTGGATACGAAAAAAATCGACAAAGCACAGAAACACTCTATGCTTTACACGAGGCTGTGTTATCTCCTGCTATTCCTCCTGATTTTGTCACAAAGAAAACAAAACGAAAAGCAGCATAAAGCAGGATTTAAGATGCAATTCTGAGGAATGTGCTATTTCCCCAAATTCTTTTTTAATTTGTACAAGTGTCAGAGTGGTATCTGTATGTGATTTATCTCCACGTCTTCAATTGTGAGGATCTGCCACTTTTTGAGGCAAATCTGCTCCTTCAGCTACTTTCCCATCTCTAAAGTCATGCTTGCTAGGTCAGCACAGGGACACTTTGAAGATAAGTGCTCCACAGGCACAGCTGGCTTTTCTCGGGAAAGGGCTTGGAAACGATGCATCAAACACATCAGAATAAATAAAATAAAATCAAATCCTGTTGTAGAATGGAAGATGATACCAGGACAACTATTCCTTGCTTCCTAACATTTGCCTGCTGTTGTTCATGTATATTTTATGTCTTGTAAAAGCAGATAAAGGGTTTGATCATTCAAGATATTGATCATTTGTGAGGTGCTAAAAGGCCTTTTCTTCCTTGGAGCTGAGGGTCCTTCCAGTGTCGCTCAACTCAATCAGTGAAAACATTCCCTTCTCTGTTTGATTCCCTGAGCACTTTCCAGGACTTTACAACAGTGTGCAGTGAAATTTAAAAAAAGAAAAAAAATCAAAACTCCACAATAGTTTTCAAGGGAAAGCTGCATTTCAGTCAGACAGAGCTGGCTTTATCGTATATAACAAATAATTTCTAGTGGGAATTCTATAATTTTATACCAAATAAATTATTCATTATTAATGGTTCTATTTGTTTGACCAACTCAATCAACGGTTAAACAACATTCAGAAAGTAACAGGAGCTCCCTACTAGAAGGAATTTTTTCCCATGTCAATTACTGAACAAACAATTTGTAAATGCATCTGTTTGTTACATTTTTAACTTTAGCTAACACTAAATGCCATTAAAAACTATCAAAACAGGTAAAAATTACCTGTTCTTTCTTACTGCAAGCAAATGAAACCAGAACAAAACATTTGTAAAGGCTGCTGCAATTCACAGGAAAGAACAGGCAAAGATGACAGCAAATTGAGAATAAATTGGAATGAATAAAATCTTGCTCTGCATGCTAAGGGCTCATTTTTATTACTCATGTTTTATTATGCAAATATTCTTTTAGGATGAAAAGAACCTTTTGAGGTCATCTAGTTCAATGCCATGATGAAAATTTGAATGACATGAGGTTGTTCTGGATTTTGCTCAAATTCAGAATATGTCCAAGGATGGGTAATCTCCCACATCTCTGCGCTACAGAACTCCACCCTGCACCTGAATTTCACTACCCTCCAGTTAAAACTTTTTTACCTTATATCTAATTGGTATTTCTCATGCGAAAATCTGTTTTTACCCCTTCTCCTGTCCATATGATCATGCACCTCTGACAGGTCTGGATCTGGTTCTTCTAAATCCTCCTCATAGGTGGCTGTAGACAACAGTATCTCCTCTGAGCCTTCTCTGTATACATGCAAATGTATCTATGACTTGTGTAGATCATGTTGGCAATCTCATTTTCACTGCTACAAGAGCATGTGTCCTACCCAAATGGGAAAAAAATGAGTAATTATAGAAGAGGATATCAATATCAATTTTCGACAGTTTTTTAATAGCTCATTGAAATTGTTTAAGTCCAGTACTATTCTCTTCAGAAAATACTTGTTAGGGATTTCTAATTTACATGGATTCTCCTTTCTTTTGCAGTTCAGTACTTTAGGTAGCATTTTTCCCTGAGCAACAAATGCAGAAGTACTGGTGTCCTTAATGATTCAAATAATCCAAATGGTTTATGTGCTTTTAATCTCATGACAACCATCCCTCCACAAAACAAATTAACTCAACCACATCTCCAAATCTTCCCTCTAATCCAGAATTTATGTAAAGGAACTGAAGGTATAGACTTTAGAAGAATGGTGAAATGAAAAAGCATTAGCAGTGGCTCTTTTCTTATAAAGTTCTCATTTAAATAGTGTACATTAGTCATGATTACCGACAGACTTGACTGTACTTAGCTGGCATCAGAAAAATTCCAACTGAGTGTCTTTAACTATTAGTCATGATCCACCATGGCTGGTGTCACTTGCACCCCCAGAATTTCTTCAGATGCCTCTGATTGAACAATTTCTCTAGGAATGAAAGCGGGAAAAATAGGGCTGTTCATAAAACCCACGGATTCGGTGTGTTTGGCGACCTCGTCAAAGTGTTCAGAGTTTCCATTTCTACAAAATAAATCTCATCCTGCACTCAGCCTACCTAATTCCAGGTTCTGGACCAAAAGATTCCAGACTCCCCTTGTGCTTGGTGAAGAAGACCAGTAACCATGGAGCACTCAAGATCTCTCATAGGTTCATTCTTTATGGAGATCAGCCAAAGCACCCCACCTTTGAAACTCTACCTAGAGATCCTTAATTGCATTAGAATCTTAAAGATAGTACTGAGACTCTGGGAGAAGCTCCACATCTGCAAAAAAATTATCCTTAGATTTGACCTAGTAGTCCAAGAATTCAAACAGCCTAATGAATGTTTTTGAGACTGTTTTCCTTAATTCTTTTATTTTGGTCCCCAAACCTGTCAAATGGGAAAAACCCACAAACTACAAAACTTACAAATCTCTCCAATTTCCAGAAACTAATAAGATTAGAGCATAGAAACAGCGACTTTATATAGATGAATGCTCCTTAATAAGCAATTTAAATATTTCTGCTCAGAAAAAATTAGGCAGCAGCTCAGTTCACAGAAAGTTGAATTTACTTACATATCAATATAAACCCTCAAAAGAAGCCCAAGGCTAAACTCTGACTCTGTACATGGCTGAACACATGGTTTAATTCACCTGCTTATGCCTCTGTTATTTTTTAAGGTGTTACCAACCTAACCAGTTGTCAGTGTCTACCTGAAACAGGAATATCTGCCCTCTGGAAACGGCTCTTGAGTTCCACATAAAGGAAGCCTGGAGTGAACATCTCAGATGCAGATGTTTACACTTGGCTGGATGAATCACTTTTCACACATCAATAGAGATGACAGCAAAAACCTCTTCATGATTCAATTAAAATCTTTCTGAATAATAAAATAATCAGTTTCCCTTACACCAGAGACCTACTCTCATTTTTTTGCACAGCTTGAGTGGGGTAGCCTCCCACTGTTACTGCAGGATTTCTTTCTTTTTCAAACCACACTTAAGCTGGGTGAAGTCTTTCTCCTGTTGTTTATTTGAGGGGGCAGTGTTTGTGGTTCATTTGGTTTTGGGGGGTTGTTCTGTTGGTTTTGGTTGGTTGGTTGGTTTCAGTTTTGTTTTTGTTTTTTTTTTTTTTTTAATTTGGCCATCCAGACTGGAAATTGAAATATCAAAGGGAAGACAGAGAAACTGGTCTTGAACATTAGCTGAGTCTTGAAGGAGTATGCAGTGTTTGAAACCCATCATGATTCTATAGATCTCTTCTGCCTTGCGCATGGCTCAGCATATTTGTAGAAAGGAAATAATGACAATATTTACCTCTGTTTTCAGTTTTACCAGGGTACACCATGTGTTTGCTTTGAGACACTCAGACGGGACTGATAAACATCCAAAGGATTAAATTGTGTTTAATGTCTTTGAGTGCAATGTCCCAGGATCAGAAAGTCCAGGGTGTTAAGGCAGTCCTGGTTTCCTCCATCCACTACACTCAGTTCAAGTGCTATGGAGCATTTTTGTTGTCAATTCAAACAAGCTGAGGTCGAGGTTTAAAAGGACTGCAATTTAAATCCACATGAAGAGTCCTCTAGAATGCTGTGCACTGTCATTGTGACTTCTTCTGCTGAAAGAAGATTAAATCCACAGCGATTCGTGTTGAGGCAGTGGTGTTAAACCAGCCCAAAACTGCAGCAAGAGAGGGCAGGGGGAGAAGCATCTCTTTGCCAGCTGACACAGTTTGGGAACAGATGGTGCATTTCACAGCTCTCCCTCACTTCTCACATAGAAAAAGAAGGTAAGAACCAACCCACAAAGTTTTAATTCAACTTGTAAGAGAAATCAGCCTGGCAAATAGAGAAAAATTGGGAATTTCACATAGCTGCTTTAATCATACTGCGAAAATGCTTGATCCCTGCAGATGATCTCACATCGTTAAACTATTGCTCACCCTTTGCCATTATGACTGAGGAACAAATCTGTCATTTAAATGTTGATCTCCTTAAATATACAGGTGTCAATATACTAGTTAATATATTGGGTTTGTTTCGAGACAGTTATACACAACATGCTTGCAAATATAAAGCAATAATTTTTTTAAGAATACCATATCAAAAATTAACTTTCAGTTAGCTAATAATTTATGAAGATTTAACTCATTTGAATTAGCATGTATTGGAAGAAATTTCTCAGATATTTGCTTTAAAAGTTTTCATATTAAACACTAAATCAGCTGAAATCTAGGCCTTATAATATTTTAATGTAATATAATGTACATGTAAATATTATTAAACAAACTTTATAACTGACTGAATACACATTTAAGCCTAAGCTATTAAATGTAGGAATCTGTGCACTTCAGACATTTTAATATTTTTTTTTAAATCATAGCTGCCAGTAAAATAATTTAACAGGGGAATTAGCTCAGTAAATGTAACATTAGTTTATTTATTCTCACAATGTTAAGTCTTTCAGCCAAACTCACAGCCTGGGGTTACCTGAGCAAAAATTTGTTATTAGAATTGGCACAGACAGATTTCAGGTTAATTGCAACAATTCAGGTAATTTGGAATATCATTCACTCTACAAACTCCCCACTATACAGAAGTCAGCCAACTGCTAATTTGCTAATCTTACAAGATAAATTTAGAACGCAAATTTCTCTGGATTCAAAGTAATCCACTGACACCTCTGTTCCACGATATCCCCTCAGTGCTGATCACTGTCTCTAATTCATCATCATTATTGAATGACACCAATTCTGTTTCCCCTTTCCCAATCCTTAAAAAGAGCTTCTATGCCACCAAAATTCTTTTGTATCATTGAAGCGAGGTTAGGGCACTGTACAGTTGCTCCTTGTGTTTTATCAATTCTGTGCAAAAACGAAAGTCTCCTGCATTATGCGAGAATAATTATGTGCTAAGACAATTTGATAAACTCATCAGCAAAGGATGTGCTTAGGATCTAAATTAAATTTTACCTCCAAGCATTTGCCTCTGAAAAGAACAAACTTCAAATCATCTTTAAAAGCAGCAATTCCCATAAAGTTTTCCCAGTGAAACATTAGAGATTGACTAACCTGTTTTTCCTTTCCTACTGAAAAGATTGAAGTTTGCTGGGGAAGCTAAATTTGCTAGGCAAGTTCGTGGCTTTCCAAAGGAAGATTTGGAGATTTCAGCGTTTGGTTTACTAAAGGAATAGAAAGTAGTAATAAAACTCCTTGTGCACATTATTCAAAGCTAGAAAAGTTACCACCTGTCAGGGAGACATTTTTATATTCTTTGTTGCTATTTTTCTCTTTGACAGGGAGGGAAACAACCATTTGTGAAAGTTTTGGTAGGTAGCTTTGTAAACAAAGACTCTCACCCTCCCCAAATTTCATTTAGATTTTTGTGTGCATTGATACAAAGAGCATCCCCGAGTCATCAAGGAGGAACAGCTATCCATCGCTATGGATCAATTCCCAACACATGCCACTGACCAGAAGATGGAATGGTTTGCATCCTTACCCAATTGCTCAAAGCCACCTAGTCACCTGGAAACAGAAGTACTCCATCAATCAGACTATGGACCACCTCTGCTGAAAAGGCTGTGATTGCACTCTCTTTCTTTGATTTATTGAGGACATGTTGCTGCCTTTTAGTGCCTCTCACTGGGATATGACAAGACCCCACACGAAGCTGGTAAAGAGCTTTAAATGAACAAGAATAGCAAGATTTTCAGTATCCCTAGGGCCCAAAATCTTCATATGATCCTTCTTCGGCCCTTCAGTATGAGAAATCTGACATCTTGACAGCTTTAATAGATACCCAGGAGGCAGAACAAGAAAGGAAGGTCTTCATAGTCCATCTTGTCTTTTTTAATATGCTGAGGGATATTAAAACAGTGAAGCAGTAATACCTGAGGCCGTGGGAAACAGGTAACAAAACAATGCCTTAAAGTAAAATCGTAACATTTAGGTAGTGAGACAAAAAGCACACCAAGAAATTCAGTCAGCAGTATCCCTGTCCATCTCAAGTTCTTATCAAAGAAAAAAAAGAGTCAAATGCATTGATTTATAATTTCAAAGGTTAAATCTGAGTTATGTCTCCTTGGGGTTTCCTGCTTAATTTTATGTCTTCCACAATTTACCTTTGAATTTTATTTCATCTATAAAATAGGTCTTATAATTGGCTTATTGTCAATACACAGATTCATAAATATTCTGGATAAAGTGAATAAAAACAGTAATAGAGAATATATAAAAAAAGAAATCCTGTCCCATATAAACAGCCATTATCCACAGTTAGTAATGATAAATATATAAAAACCACAATCTATCTTTAATCATAAAGAACTTCAGGAAAATTATGGCCCAGCACCGTAATTAAACACTGTAATTAAATTAATGGAAGTTTAGCAACTGAGTTCAAGGGGATCAGAGCCTGCCTTTTCACAGGGCAATAAAAACATTGAAGGATCAGTTTAACCATCAGCCAATGGACCACCTCTGCAGAGAAATGTGGCCATTGCTTTGCAGGTGAAGTTAACTCTGGGGCTTCAGGCCAGGGAGGAAACGCTTCTTCACAGGTGACTAAGACAACACATGCAATTAACTCTGTGAGTCCTATGGTTAATTAAAAAAAAAAGAGAAGCTATCAAGAAAATCCCCCATTCTCATGTCTCTTCCCTCCACCCCCAGACCTATAAAGACATAGATGAGACAGGAGGTTACTCACCGTTGAGGAGTCACCGCTTCCAGTCTCAAGCGTAGCTCCCTCAGCACAGGTGGGTGGGTGGGTGGAAAGTTGACTAGCCCTGCCCCCATCTATGACATCACACTCTACCTCATAAAAGGTAGTGAAAGTGCTCTGAACTCCAGTCTGATTTCCGAGAGATACAGAAAAGAGATAGTGAGAGAGAGAGCAAGAGAAATATTGTGCCGTAGCGTAGAGGTGAGGAGAGAGGGGAACGTGTGCTGAAGGAGCTATGCTTGGCCAAGGACACAGGGCCTCCTCCACGATGAGTAACCCCACTGGCTGGGGGTTCCTCTCACTCCTTCCCACAGCACAGGGTCAGCCTGCCAGCACTACAGGGCTTGCTGATTCAAAAGGGGAAAAATTTTGGCACCTTTTGATGACAACCAGAGAGGACAGAAAGCTCCATCCCAGTTAAAAGCTGACTGGCATCAATCTATCAACCAGATGAATTTGGTCAGTAGATTCCCAAGTGACTCTGTTTTACGTGTGGTTTTGTACAGCCAAACTGCACAAAAACGTCCACACCAGCGCAAGCAGCTAAAATTCCAGTGACTACAACAGGAATTACATTTGTGTCCTCCCGTGTGGGATAAACATCCAATTCACACCTGTGGATTGACCCTTGAGTAGAGTAATCCAGAGGGTTGGGCCTCCTACACCACTGCGTGAAGGAGGTCAGGAAAAGAATTATGTTTTTCTTGCATTGAAAATGGGAACTGACAAACTGTGCTGAAAGAACAAGTGAGGGAAGTATAAAAATTCTGGGCATACACTTATTTACAGAGCACACTTTCAAGTTCCAGAAAATATCAATAAAATTGCAAAGAGGTGATGTTTTAAAGATGTACATTTTTAGACAATGACAGCCATACAGGTTGAGGCACATTTTTTTTTCAAACAACATCCCAAGGACTGAAACTGGAGGACTTAAAATGGGATATTCAGTCTAATTTATTGTAAATGGTATTTTTATCATCCAAATTCTGGAAAAGCAGGTTTTGGAGTAAACATAATTGCTTATATTACCCACTGGGATTTTCTTAATAACCTAGCTGTAGACTAAAATTGAAAAAAATAGTGTATTTTTTTCTGCTGCTAAACCTAACTCCATTAAATAAAACTGCTTAGAGAATGGGGAACTATTCAGTGTCAGTAAAGACTGCTAGCATAAGATCCTGCCTTTTGGAAGAGGAAAAATAAATACTCCTTAAATCTCTTTTACGGGTATGTATTATAAGCACATGGAGTTAATATTGATGTTTTCCCTCAGGCTTTTTGGTGCTACAAGGATCATGTGAATTGTAATCTAATCATGATTAGTTTCTCTGTCTTAATAATGATTAATGTGCATTCCCTGCTCGGTCAGTGTGTTCTTTGTTTTTCTCTCCTTTCCTTCTATTGAAAAAAGAGAGTGTGTGACTCATGTCTAGTACCAGTCACTCCACCTAACAACAGAAGTCAAGCATTTTCCTTCTCAACCTTCAAAACGTTTATCATCATGGTTATCCTGCAGTATCTGCAGATGCTGCTTTAAACCAGTGCATGTGTGGATTTAAAAACTCAACAAGTGGGTGCCCAGTGGGCGAAATGAAGAGTTACTGTGGCTGTTAGAGATGAAATGTAACTGCAGGAACACAATGCAAAACTAGGCTGCAGCTGAGCAACGCTAAGTGATGATAGTGCTGTTCATAATTTAACTGTTTTCTCTTTGCATCATCTCTTGATTACAAACTATTTGCACTTTTGAAGACAGAGAGGAGGAAAACCTCCTCTGGTCCCCTGCATTGCATCAACTCCTTATTAATATTTATGTCTAATGGCCTGCTAAAGAGAAAAGAAAAATCCAATTTTTAAAGGCTTTTATGGTAAAAAGTACCAAGTAGTGTTCAGTGAATTCATAACTTAGGTAACCTATGGCTTGACTACTGCACCACAGTTGTTTTTGCCAAATAAAGTAGGAACATATTTCGAACTCCTGTGACCACCAGACCTCATGAAGCCTAAGTCAAGTTGCTCCTTCTGATAAAGAGAAGGATGTTCAGAGGATATAATCTTAAATATCAGAAAAATTACACATGTAACAGCAGTTGTCCTAAAGAGAGAGTTTAGAGAGATAAAGAGTTAAATTGTCTTTTATTGGGAAGAAACATATGGAAGTAGCACAATTAAATCCTTTAAGACTGAGTATGGCCAAGGATATTTTCCAGTAACAAGATAAGAAATATGGAGAAATACGGAAATTTCCATCATGATAATGTGATATAAACAGTTCAATAGATTGGGTAGCAGATTATACCCCAGATGGTATTTTGGGGCTAGTACTGCTTAAATCTGAAATCTTGTTTTGACCTGCTTAGTATGATATCTGTAGTTGATAAAGAGAATATTAAGTGAAGAGCAAAGTTAAGACTGAGTTGTGAACATACACTAGAGCACATTACTGAATAAAAGCAGAGAAAGAATACACCTCATGAAAACATTTTTAAAATGTATATACATTCAAGAAGTACAGAAATCTTCCAAATGCTTCAAGAAACACGCCTAAGATTAATTAAATGAATGCATGGAAATGCAAAGAGACAGTAAATGAAGACTTTAATATCAAATATATTCTTAAGGGATGTAAGTTAAGCCTAACAGCGTAAGAAAACTATGTGAATGCAGGTCAAGTAATTGATTTGATCACGTGCACCCAGGCACTAGAAGTCAGCCTAAAGTAAGGGTCCATGTTCAGTCTGACCTCAAAGATCTGCTGGAAAAAAAATCCCAGGGTGCTTTCTCTCTTGCTTAAAAGGAAGAACAGTGGTGGGAAAGGCAGGCACCACAGAGGTACCCCTGGGTGCTGTCTGTAAAGTCTGGGCACAGAGAGCAGCTGGGGAGCACCAACCCTGCAGAAGCATTACCCAGACTGGTACAGACACAGGAGGTAAGAATGGATGGATTGTAAGGAACTGAAAGAAGAGCCTGAAAAGGCCATGTAAAAATGCCAAAGGGACACATTTCATGAAAGTCTGAGAGCTTAACACAGACACATCTCTGACCCAAAGTGGGCCAGCTGCTGTAGGGCATCGGCATGATGGATAAGTGGGAAAATCCTTTTTGTACATTATCTGTCATAGTTAAGCAATGATGAAATATGGAACATCCTACCTGCCACTGAGTAAAGCTGTAACTTCTCTAACTTTTTTTGACAATGGAAATGCTGAATACTCTTGCAGGTATAAAAAGGGGATTAAAATGTTTCTGCAGTCTTTTGGCTCAGATATTGATGCTCTAATCCAGTTTTACAGAATTCTAATTTGGTCTTTGATGAGATTTAGGACACGTTACTTGTTTACTTCATCTCAGTTTCTAGACATACTATTACCTACCTGGTAACCCAGTTCACAAGGTTTTGATGGTGCATTAGTCAGAATCAGAAAAAACTGATGCTAAAAGAAAGCATTCAAGGATATCTAACAGTAAGAGGTTAGGATTGATTTTTCTGATACTGGATAGTTTTTGCTACTATCTTTGACTTTATATCAATGTCTTAAATACATTATACAAAACAATACCCTTTTTGTTGATGCAGCTGCTTATCAGTCATGTAAGATTAGATGTGACAACAGAACTATTCTTCCTTTGCTTCTTATGAGGTACATAAATAATTTTAATAATAATATGTCCCAAGTATGGAAGAAAATATTTCAGAGGTTGAAGACAGAAGGCAACTTTTAACCTTCCTCACCCAGTTTGCTCTCTTTCTAAAGGCCATCATGACCTACCCCCTTTAACAGAAACACATCTCCTTTGTGAGTTTCATTAAATACTTTGTTGTAAGCTGTTCTGTTCAGTATTTGCAGTTGATTTTGCTCAGGCTGGCAATGCCTGTTGATGTTTTCCCTTGAGGGCACATCTTCTTGTCTGAGAGTGGTTCTATACGTGTTACTCATCTACAACTCCAGTTGTCAAGAAATATAATTAAAGTCAAAGGAACTGATGAGTCTGAACTTCAGTTGTTATTCTTTTAATATCCGCAAAAGCACCATCTGATAGTACTTTTAGAAGTGGGATTTAGTGTCACCACTTTCCAACTCAAGGAGTTAAATAATTGCAAGAGCAACAAGACGTACTTCTGTATAAAAAATATAATCCAGAATTTCCTACTGTGGGTTAAATCTGTCATTATTCAGATGGGAAATTCATTCCCCATAATTTCATGTGCAAGAAACAAACCTCAGTTTCATTTAAGGCCTTGGGATGAACCTATTAGCAAATTTATGCTGTGCATTAGGGAGACAAACTGAGAATGCCCCAGGGGAAAGGAATTCTTATTTCATACAAAATGATGACACTTGGTCTCAAACCACATCTTCTAAAGGCAGTGAGACAGGAAAAGAAGTGAACATCAGACAGCACCAAAGTCCTCTTTTTCTTTATAGTAATTCTTACAGGAATAATCCTTTAGGACCATATCTTAGGGTGTGTTAGAATGGTCTCTGAGCCTTGCTAATTATTGCAGGGCTGGTGTAATCTGTGTATCACAAAGCCATTATATTCCCATTTTCTTCCCAACTCCTTCAGCGTGGCCTGGAACAGGAAAACAGCCTGAAGTGAAGCTGTAACTACCACAGCAGGCAAGCTTTGAATTTTTGAGTGGCTACTATTTTTAAAGCAAATGCAGTATGCAATGAAGCACACACAACAGTATTTCCTTCAATTCTCTAACCTTTTTCTATGGTCATATTTGTTTCACAAGCCTCAGTCTTGAATCTGTAACATTTTGCGTTGTTCTCAAGGAATTAAATGGCTTAATAATGTTTGATATCAGAAATGCTTTTCTTTGCAGAAAACTCTTCTAATGAGAAATTTCAATAAATGTAATCTCCACAAATGCATGAATATTAGTCACCTGATAAAGCACAAGAGCATGTTCCCTGGAGCCAAAATGCTTCTTAATAAGGATAAAAGTCTGACCTGTCTAAACTTAAGCCTACTGAATGCAGACATATAGATGGTGTGCATGCTTCTTGTCTCCATGAATATATTCTAATGAAGACAAGTGCAGTGTAATTCTGCTTTGCAAATTAAATTCTAGATAACATCTTTCCACTTATGCAGGATATATTGTGTCCTGTATAAATGGAAAGATTACGATGTATTTTATGACGTATAAATATTTCATATTTATGTGTGTTTACACATGCATTTATATAAAATGAGGTATTTTCTTAGTCCTAAAAATAGCCTTCTATCAAAAAAATTGGAGCTTCAAAAGAACTGAGATTATTGTATGAAAAATATTTTCTTGTTGGATTTTTCAGCTGTGTCTTGAGCTTCGTTCATCTGCTTTTCCTTACATAAACTCTGCCTGCCACCATCCACCTTCTTTGAAGGAAGGGCCATACACTAATAAAAACAAATTAACCTTTCCAGAGGCTTCTGCACAGTTTTTTCTGTGGATCACAGTTATGATTCCCCTGAGGCCCAAAGCTCAGGGTATGTGCTATTATCCAATCCAGCACTTTTTATACAGGCAAAGCCCTGTGAACTCTCTGACACAGGAACAAGATCCTGTGGGATCCTTCACTGGGCTGAATAAAAACACTGAACAAATGTCCCTTTAAAGAGACCTCTGGAGGACTCTTGTACAACTTTTGACTTGAAATGAGTTGATTACCGATGTTAGATCTTCTCAGCTGCTATGCTGTCTACTCCAGGCTTGAATCCGTCCAAGGAAGCCAACTGCATAAACTCTCTGGGCTCCTGGTCCATGCTACCTTTACTGGGATGCAACAGGTAAGCTACATATAACAAACTAAATTCTTATTATTGTCAAATATTTGGGAGAGGTATTGCAAATGGCTTTAGAGCCACTACAGATACATCTATTTATGCTTTTTAATTTTTTTTAATTTAAGATTTTTCACAGGATAATTAGGAATTCTTCACTGTTTTAACTTTGAGAAAGCCCTAAGACAGTGCTTCCATAAAATACATCATATATAATGAATATATGACCATGAGGGATTTTATCAGCACTCATTTTGATTAACCTGCATAACTCACTGGTGCCTTTGTCCTTTAGGAGTAGTAAATTGACTCAGTGTCAGGATGATAATTTTTTTATGTCGCTACATCATCAGGTAGTCCCTTCTTGGACAGTGTACTGAGGAACATTCTGTGCCAGCAGGAATTGGAGACTCCTGTATTAGTCAGTTCAAATAAATTTGTTCCAGATAAAGGTTTATCCAAACCCATGAAGTATATGTGCTTCACATAGCCATATTATTTTGGAACAGAGTACACTTACTATGGCTTTATTTCACCCTCACATTTATCAGTACATCTGCATACATTCAAATACTTACACAGAGGTTATTTAAATACATCTCTATCCCAAACAGTCCAGCTGAAACATCTCTCTGTATTTTTCATGTCTTTAAAGCCTCCCAAAGCAGATGACATGAGCTAGTTGAATACACAGTGTAGATCAAGGTCTCTCACTTTCCCCACCCAGCCCCAGCCTTCCTGTCCTGGAAGCTGTTTCTGCACATTGCCAAAATAAAGACCCTGAGTTTTTATTTTCTCTCCCTGCTTGTTATATTAGGAAAGTGGAGATTATTGTGGAGCTCAACCAACTTTATGGTCCTAACTTCATCTCAGTCCTTTCCCAACATTGCAATTCTTTGATTTCATACTCCTATCTTGCTTTTGGTTTGGCTTTCTTCCCCCGACCATTTCATATCTCCTATTTCTTTGGCTTACTTCCCTATTATTTCCAAAGTGCTGTCCTTTACCCACTACTTCCACAGAATCACAGGATCAACTAGGTTGGAAAAGACCTCTGAGCTCATCAAGTCCATCCTGTGACCCAGCACCACCATGGCACTGAGTGCCATGTCCAGTCTTTCCTTAAACTCCTCCAGGGATGGTGACTCTACCACCTCCCTGGGCAGCCTATTCCAATGTCTAACCACTCATTCTGTGAAGAAATCCCTCCTAATGTCCAACCTAAACCTCCTCTGGCACAGCTTAAGACTGTGTCCTCTTATACTGTGGCTGGTTTCCTGGGAGATGGGGAGAATCCCCTCCCTCCTTTGCTGCCCACCCTGCTTTGGATGCAGCCCAGCACCCCTGTGGTTTCTGGGCTGCCAGTGCACATTACTGGGTCATGCGGAGCTTTTCATCAACCAACACCCCCAAGCTCTTCTTCTCAGGGCTGCTCTCAGTCCATTCTCCTCCCAGCCTGTGTTTGTGCCTGGGATTGCCCTGACCCAGGTGCAGGACCCTGCACTTGGCCTTGTTGAACATCATGAGGTTCTTACAGACCCACTTCTCCAGCCTGTCCAGGCCCCTCTGGATGACATCCCTCCCCTACAGCGCGTCAGTGGCACACACAGCACGGTGTTGTCACTAAACTTGCTGAGGGTGCACTTAATCACAAAGTCCATGTCACTGACAAAGATGTTAAACAGTGCTATGGATGCTGAAAAAGCTTCGGCAGAGAATTTCTTCAGCTCTCTGCAGCATTTTTGTGAGAGTTCTGTCTTTCCCATGGAGGTAACTCAAAACAATGTTACAGTTTTGTAAACTTCTTGCAGCTGCAGGTTGTTTTGGCAGAATTGTTATGGTTCTAACTAGAAAAACATTCAGAGATGGGTGTCTTAGAACTTGACCAATCCCCTTAAGGGGTTGATAGCAAAAAACCAATTACCTTATGCCACTTAATACACTTTTGCGAACTAACATATAAAAGCCTTCTGAGAATTCATTAAAGTGCTTCCATTTATCCCTGAGCCTGGACTTTGTGTCGTTTCTCTACTCGTCCGTGGGGAGAACGGCGATAAGCGCCAGTGCTGCCACTGACCCCTGAGGAACACACCCATCCCTGGTGTCCACTTGGACAGCGAGCCCTTCACCACAACTCTTTGAGTGTGACCACGCAGCCAACTCCTTACCCACTTCTCTGCAGTTTAGAGACAGGGATATGCGGGCCAGTTGTTCCATTTCTATTATAAATTTATAGCAAAACTCATTTTGTCATTAGCTGAGTAACCTTTTTGCACTCCTGAGAATCTTGAAGAAAAGGAACCCAACACTTTTGTCAATTTACCAACTCTCCCTTCAGGAAACTTTCTTTCACATAATGCTCAATTCTTGCCTGGTTCAGGAGAATTAAATTGCTCTGTATACCAAACTTCAAATCAACACTTTGTCCATTCTGTTAAATATTTTAAGCATTTTAAATGCAAAGGTTCTCTCTGATTGGCAACTTTGTTTTAAAGGAAAACACCCCAGAAAGGTGGGTTTTTTTTTACTCTTAAGCAACTGTTTGGGTACATGCTCTTAATCCAAATTCAATGATGGCCTTGCTCTCTTTTATTAACAGGTGAACTTCAAATTACCTGATTTTTCTTTGAGTCTACAGAATTAATAAGTAGGAATGTGATACTTTACTGCCCACATGATACCAACTTGCTTTTACAGTACAAGGTAGTTTAGAGTGATTCAGGCTTAATTGAAAGAAAAGTAGGACATTTAAGCCATTTTTATTAGATGTAAGATCCGTAGGCAGAATTGATAGGGAAACTGCTGCTGAGCTCACCTGAAATAACTGCTGGATGCTCACTGTTACTCTGTGATAAATAACGAGGCTCATGCATGTTTGATGAGGACTGGCTCTTTCTGGTTACCTTACTCTTACCTCTGATCACAAATAAACATACAATTATTTTGCAGTATATCCTGTATCTGTTCATGCTTTTATGTATCCACCCTCTGAGTCCAGGTGTTATGCCAATTTTCATCATGTCCTACCCAAAATTAACGGGGTGGCTCCAGCCCTTTTACCTTCCTGCTCCTGCCAAACTTCTCACTTAAACTCACCAAGCAAGAACTCCTTGATAAACTCACAATCTCAACTAAACTGCCTTGTACCTTCAACAGAATATAGGAATCGTTCTCTGAGTATCACAGTTGAGCCTATTATGTTAAGATAAATAGGACTTGGAAAACAACTGGGAACTGGATCCAGCTAAAGTGTACATCTGGAGTGTGCTTTAGCGATTGATTCCGTATGTTTGGACAGTGTTCAAAGGCACGTGGCTGCTTTTCTGTACAACCCTGCATATCTGTCTGGTTTGGAAGTTTAAGACTCTGGCAAATTTTCTGATAGTACAGCTGATTTTATCTGTAGAGCTCTAAATCAAACCTGAACACGATAAGGAGCTGCCTTGGATAAGGGATTTTCTTAAATTCTGCTCAATCTAATCCTGCAGGAAAAACTGTGGCAAATCTACTAACATAAACAAGAACTTTAAAAAATGCAAGCTCATAGCCTAAATGGGTAGTAGGTAAATGAGCTGATCAGCTTCTGAGCAGCAGTAAACAGAACAAGTGGGTATTTATTCTAGAATAGGAAATGAATATATAGATTTGTTTTATGGTAATTCTCTTGCTAACAAGAGGCAGACAGGAATGCTAGAAATATAAAGCAGCCCTAGAGTTAGAAGTCTGATTTTTTTTATCCAAATAAGAAACATCATCATTAAAAGCAACTCTATTGAACAAAAGTAGCTCCCACAAAAAGGCAAGGCCATCAGCAAGAGCTAAGTATATGTAAATGGGATTTACTTCACTGAGAGTAGTGTGCTCTCAGCACCTCAGAGGATTCATTCCAATACAACACTGCGAGTGATTATGGAGCAAATATGCATTACCTTAAACAAACCAAAGCAAGAGACAAAGCAAATTATTTTGAAGCGCTTTTGCTCTGTAATTTCATTAAAGGAGGTTGTTTATTCTCAGAGGGGAACTAGAAATTGAATATTGAAATCTAAAATTACAGAAACATATATCTGTTTATGGACCAAGGTCAAAGAGAGTTTTATTAGGAACAAGGATATCATCTACACAGTTAGAAATATTTTTTAAATCTTCTGCAATTTTTGCTATTAATTTATTTTTGCTTTTATCTAACATCCTCCTCACCATTTTTTGTCACTTTCTTCCCTGCAATCTTTGTTGGGTTTTCAGGGCTCCTCACTGAAGAGCTGGTATCAGGTTTTTTTCCCATTTTACTTTTCAAAATTCCATTGGAATCAGAAATTAAGAGTCTCACCTTGGAACATAAAGGGCCAAGTCAACAGACAGTCTAAATTGTCCTTGCCCTGTTAATATTAATGAGGAATTAGCTGATGTGTGCTAACTCCCAACTGCCAGGTCTTACTCAACTGGTAAAAATAATTTTGCTATCTGCATGGAAGGAGTCTGATGGGAAAAATCAAAGGAGAAAAAAGAGCAGAGGGGAGAAGGAATGGGAGAAAGAAAAGGGAAAACAAACAATGGGTTCTTTACTGAAATAATTTACAATTCAGGACTGTGACATTTTCTTACTTTTTGATCTGTTTTCCTATTTGCAGCAAAGTCACTGATGTCAAAAACGACCCTTCATATGCTATGCTAGAATCATATCAATCTATAGAGGAAAAAGCAAACAAGATCAGCTTTATGCTTATTTTCAGAGATAAACCATACTGAACTACTGAATCTTGGGGGAAAAAAAAGAAATAAAAGTTTCATGAAAAGATATATGGCACATTAAATGTTATGTACACAGTATTTTTGAAGTTGTTGCAACATATTTTTCTCTAACAAAACTGTAAGAACTGTGGGGTGGCTTTCATCTGTCTTTTAGCTTTTAATTGGTTTTATGTCTCTTTCCTTTATATATAAATATGCATACACCCACACACAGATCCAAACATACATATGCATACATTCATTTCATTTATAAATATTGATTAATATTCTTAATAATGAAAAAATTCAAGCAGAGATTCTAGCCCCCGTAATAGCTCTGAATTGTAAGTCATCTTTTGGATCGATCTGAATCGTATTGTGGCTATTTGTAAACACAGTAGTAAATTACAATATTGTAATAATTGTCATGGTGCCTGATATTTACATCTAAACACTTAGATACAGCACAATCACAGAAACTCACTTCTGTACGCACAGGTTGAGAAGCTTGAGTTCTGGATTTCTATAGCACTTCTAACATTGTACTGTATGCAAGTTGCCAAATAATGGTATTTCATTTTGGTATAAATAAAATACTGTTTATTTGTAATTGGCTATCCAAGAGAGAATGAAGAAGAAGATGGAAGCAGAAGCAGCAAGTAGACAAGCAGATGTGGATGTGCACTTGGATACCAGACCTCTGGATAGCAAAGGAGCATACAGTACCCAGCACCTTGAAGATCAACAGCTCAGAAAACACTGTCAGGAAAGCTCTGCACTGACTGTGTCACGTCAGATCACAAGATAATGCTCTCACAAAGGGATGCACAGGAGTTCAACTCACTATACTTCCTCCTGTTCAGAGCACCAGCAGAAGAAGCAAGCTGGGCAATCTTCAGATTTTCTGTAGGTCAGTTTTACTGAGTCTTTGGAACAGACACAAATAATTTCCGTGGTTGAAGCTCGTTTTGCCTTTGAGACTGACTGTGAAAACCCCACCAAACAGAGACACAATGGTGATGGAGCCTGGGAAGCAGCGGGTGCCAACAATGCCAGACTGGAATGATGAACTCAAGCAGTTTGGCCACTTATAATTCCACAACGGATGGGGATGTTCCAGGAACGAGGAGATGCTCAAGGTTCACAATGGCTTATTCAGCATCCACAAACACTGAATAAAGAGACTCGAAAAAAGAAACACACACAACCACAAAAGCCAAGCTGGGAGAAGCACTGATTCGGGGAATTGTTTCAGAGAGATGAACATGACAACTCAATGGGTATGAAAGGCTGGACCCAGATGGCAGGAGGTAAGAAAAGATCATAGCAATTACGATGCAGCAGAGCTGTCAGTGATACAAGGACAGATCACGCCGTTGCTGTCAGGAAAATGGAAGAGGATCTTTTCATTGCTGTGGGAAGACCAAGGTATTAAAATTACATACGTACATACGTCAAGAAGTGAAGACCAATTGCAGGACAGATACAGGAACCTTTAAGCAGCTCCTTTTAGGATTGTGCATATGACTTCAGAATGTCTGATCCAAGAAAGCCTGGCAAATGTTTAAGACCTTCTATAGTGCTTTGCAAAAAAAAAAAAAAAAAATGTTATGTGACTGAGAACACTTTCTGTGACTTCTGATATGTCTGAGGAAGGCCAGTGATGCCACTGGGGAATCTCATGGATGGAATGAAGGGCACAAGTTTGTTGTCCTAATAATCTTCGTACTTGATTGGGCTTAAACAATGAAAGGGTGCTTTTTCAAAACCACATTTGGAAACAATTTGTTTCGAGCATCTTGGGTCTCACAAATCACCATCGTTTTGAAAGCACACTCAGGAGAGTGGAATATGTTATAAATTTACATACATATGGTCGGTACTTGAGTTAGAGGATAACAAAGGTGTCATGGGGCTAAACTACCATGAAAGAAAAAAACAAAATCATGAAGAGCAGTCATTGTTACTGCTTGGTTCTAGTATACTCTCAGAGGCTCAAAGGCCAGCATAGGAGAAAAAAAGAAAAAATATATTAAAAATGTAAAAAACTCATTGCTTATAATATTACTGCTGCCTGTCTTTATTTCTACAAAAGGTTGTGAGTAAGAGGTTCGTAGTGTTGAAAATTACTGAAATAACTGGGTGGTATTAGAGTATATAATCACTGTGCTTGCAATAGTATTTGAAAACAGCACATGCATCAAAATTTAAAATATTTTGCTGGCCTTCCAGAGTCTTTTGCTAAACCTAGTGTGCATTGGAACCTGAGTGAATGAATCCCATTAGTCATCACCATCTTAACAATATGCACTTCATACAGAGCTGGCTTCTGCACAGAGGAAGGAAATTACCAGTACTAACAGAGGAAAGAAGATTTGTAATGAGCAAATATACAAAAGCTCCAAATAATTATAATATTCACAGCTTGGCAATGACTTTCTAGGCTATGAAATTACTTTTCTTTTGGAAGAATGAAGATTCTACAAGGTTAGTATAAACAAAGGGTAATTGGAAAATCAAATTGCTCTACACAAGTTATTGTAAGGCCTGGAATATTGGTGATAGAATTTTAAAAAAACCCTTGCTTATGAATCAGTGGATTTTTGTTTCGTACATTATTGCAATCAAAACCGCTCCCTTTCAAGTTCTACATGGGAAACAAAGGGCTAAATACAAATCCCAGCTTACCCCTGATACAATGAGTTCTCCTCCCAGGTTCTGAACTTCTGCCTTCACTTTGCTGCAGATATTGAGCTGGTGGCAGTACAGGGCAATGCGCTGCAGGTAGGCCAGCAGATCCTGCTTGCAGGCGGAGTCTGGGCACTGCAGACAACAGAGATATTGATTAGATGTAGCTGAGTCCATGAGATTAGAGACAGCTAATCAGATAGCAGCAATACGTGTGTGTTAGGTGGGTCTATTCCACTTTGTCTTTACATGAGGTACTTGATAAAGTGTGAAAACTCAAATTCTACCTTTCATTTAAGTCAAGATTTATTAATTGAAACCTAAAGATGCACTCTACCTTTTCTGTAAAATGAGAAACCTCTTTATCAGCATTATGAAAATAATAGCTTTAAATTATGCTCTGCATTAATTTATGGTATTGTATTGAGCAGCCAAAAGACCAGATTTAACTTGAAACTCCAGGCTGCCGGCTGGGTGTCCAAGTTAACATCCAATATGGACCAGTCAAAGTCCAGATAAACCCAGTTCTGAGTGGTTACCTCTACTCTAATGCCAACTCTTGTCTGCCTGGCAGCTTCCCTGGCATTTGTGCAGACATTCAGGGGATTAGATTAGGTCAAATGTGCTGGATGCTGTGAGGGTTTCATAATCAATACAACTAAAAAAGGCTCCAGTACAATTTATTCATAGTCTCTGGGACTCTTAATAGAAGCTGCATCATCCCCCACAATATCAACAGCATAACAAACAACAGCCTCGTAGTTAATATTCAAAGTCTTGCCTCAGGAGCACAGACCTCAGTAATTCACTCTGATGAAACAGAGCTACAAGGGTCCATTGCTAACAGCACGTCTCCAATAAATACTCTTTGGGGCTACCCAGCAAAGTCTGACTGACAATGTTCCTGCATTGCTTGGGGAACAAAGATTCCAAATATGCCTTTTTATCACCTTACAGAGTTTATGCTGAATTTTAAAAAAATATTATCAGAGCATTTCAAGAAAAACTGATAGAATTAAATGCACATGAGTCAACAACATCACAGCTCCTGCCTTGAGATCACTGCTCTGGCCCCAGCAGCTAATGCTGGCAAGGAATGTGTTCATGGTGAAGTAGTTGTATATATTGTTGTCTATAACCCCAAAAGGAGTCACTTGGCTTTTTTCTCTCCCTTTAAAACTAATAAGAAACAAAGCTGGAGCTTCACTGTGGCTGCTACAGAGTCCCCCTTCCTCAGACAACTGCCACACCTTTCAGGCATTAATCCCTAAAAGACCTCTTCTCCCTACTGGCGCCAATGTAATATAAAAATATTTACTCAATTCTTGAAGCCTATGAACAGAAAGGAATGAACTTTAAAGCAGTACTTCTAGAGATCTGTCAAGGCTTTAAATACAAGTACGCTGGAGTGAAAAAAATGTAAGGCTCTCTCACTGGAACAATAATTAAAAATGCAACTGTCCACAAAATGTTTGTATTGCAGCAGGGTCTCCAAAGTTTTGTAAAATATCATTGAAGTGCAAGCATTAAAACAAATACATTCTCAAAATGATTTCACTGTTTATTAATAGGGTTACAGTCCTCTGAAATTTAAAATATGACTCAAGTGAAGGCACTCTAAGCATAACAAGTCCCCTTGTGTTTCTTTCTTTAAAATATTCCACCTCTGCAAATACTGCAGACTAGGAATTTCATCAGCTGACAGATGGATTTCTTCTTTCTTGTGTTAAAATGAACAGATGCTACATTTGAACGATTGGAATGGGTTAACTACAGGAAAAACCTTAAATAGCTTGCTGCTGCTGAAGAAAACCTAAACCCAACAGCTCTGAGGTTACAGGAAAATGGGCAGCTTTGAGGTTTTTGCCACTCTGGCCCATTTTCCATGGCAGGGTGTGTTACACACTATCATACTCTTACTTGAAGAAGAAAAAGACACACTTATTTTGAAGAGAAAGACTAGAGGCAAGAAGTTACCAGTTCCCACTTCCAATAAATTCTCTCTTGATGACAATGAAATGAAAGAAACTACAGGAAATTTACAAGGGAAAAAATAGTGAAATTTAATTTGCCTGAATCTAAAATCAGCTATGCAGGACCTGGATTTGAAATTTGCCTCTTGACTTTTAATATGATGCTTCCTCATGCTCTCCAGATGAGCAGGTAATCCAATCTGAAAGTACATGTACAGCAAGTTCATCTGTCCAGCTGTGACATGAATTTGGTAATGGGAGTGAGGACACAGACCCCACAACATGCACAACACACTGAGGCAAACCAGAAAATAGATAGTCAGAGAACCTTGAAGGAGTAAAGTTCCATATCAAGGGAAAGTTGCTGGAAGAATGAGCTGAAAAGAATCTAAGGATTCCTAGGCAAGGGGAATGGAGCATCCAAGTCCCTACTCCTTTTTTAACAGCAAATACATTTTGGATGTGATGATCTCACAGGTCTTTTCCAAACTGAAAGAGTCTCTGTCTAATTCTAAGAGGCCCAGAAGTGAGGCTGCCACAGTCAGGCATTTCTGAGCTCTGGAGAGACTCATTTATGACTTTCCTGTTCTGCAAAATGCTGATGGGTGTAGAAGAACCAACTTCTATGGGAAGATCAGGATCCAGACTCCCAACAGGTAATTTTCTGCCAAGACAGATTTTTCCTGCAAAAGGCAACTCATCCATAGAGGTTACACTGTATTTCTGCTCATTTTGGGGATACCTGATCAGCTACTGCCCGTGCCAATTTGTCCATCCTGGATCCTGCCTCTGCAATCTTCTTGGCCGCATTAATGACATCGGATGTGTTCTTCAGGGGGCCTTTCCCTCTGTGAAACACAAGACAATTACCCACAATCTCAATAAATCATGAAAGGCAACAGTTTCAGTGACCCTGTTCAGTGCTCGATTTTAAAATAGCAATACGAATGTCTTCTTAATTTATTACAATTTCGCCTTTTAAGTACTTTATAGTACAGCTTGATTAAGAAATCAAGAAATCCATTTGGATTTGTCTGCTGTATTCCCCCTCCCTTACAAAATGCCTCACTGGCAATTTAGTCCGATGGTGCCTTCAAGCACATGAGCTGTACTTAATAGTACATGCATTTTTAAGTGCTCATTAAGCCAGTGCTCTTCCTGGAATACACAACTATTTCAAAATTATGTGATTCCTAAGCCAGTGCTAAATGTTCAGCCCATCATGTCTAGGGCAAAAATGTCACATTTTAGAACACCTTTTTTAAGTAGACTTTTTGTTGGAAAATAAAGATAGGTGAAGCATAATCCTTATGTCACACACTGAAATGTTACACTTAAAACATGTATAACTAGCTTTAAGACTGATCTTTCACTATATTTTAAGATGATGCACAAAATTCTGATTTTAGTCATTAAAGCTACCAAAATGTATTAAGACAAAAAGTTTCACCTCAGACTTTCCTGAGTTTGCTTCAGACTCAAACCTTTCATCCTGATTAAATCCTGATTGATTGTACCAATAAAATTGCTGCTGCTCCTGAGAAAGGCTCAGCTGGAAGTGAGTTCATTTTCCATTTTTTTTTAATGTGGAAAATCATAATATGATCAAACATATTCATTTTTTTTAATGAAACAGAAAGCATTTTTTCTAAGCACAACATTGCATTATTTTTGGATTTTTTTATCTATAATTCAAAGAATAACATGCTGAAACATATTTCTATTTTAATCTTCTTTCCAGACTTTTATTACCACCTTAAACAGGTAATGAAATACAAGTATCCCACTTCTGGTGAACTTAAACTGCAGCAACAATACTTCTTGGTGACCTCGTGTGCTTCTGCATTAATTACATGAGCAGATCTGACTGTCACAAACTCCATGCATTTGAAAAAATATTCTATTTTAACACTTCTGAGGCTACAGCCAACTCAAAAGGTGTGAAAGGCTTGTTTCTGTTTTAATGGAATATATTAAACAACTTGTTATTGAATCTGATGCAGACAGAGGGGCACTTTGATTTTTTTTTCATTTACTTCAAATGTGACAGTAGTCTTCTCTCATTCTCAAAGTAGTTCTGTTCTTTTGATGCTAGAAAATATAATTATAAAATTTTCAATGTCATGTTCAGTGTATCAAAGGTTGTCCAGGAGGCTGCAGAAAATGTGCATATTCTGGGCTGTTGCTTTAGGCCATCATTTGTTTCTTCCATGATACAGTGACACTGTTTGGGCAGTTTTCACTCTGTTTTTTGCTGGCAGAACAATCAGAGACACAAAGACAATACAAATACAAAAGTAATACAGAATTCTGTAAAATATCCTCTCCATCCAGTTCCACCCCCTACCATCAGACCAGGTTGCTCCAAGCCCCAACCAACTGGCCTTGAACACTTCCAGGGATGCAGCAACACAAAGAGATGAATAAATGGATGTCTCATTTTAATCCTGAAGAAAACCAGGAAAATTTTCATCGTGTTTTGTGTAATCACGTTTTGATAAATATCATTTAAACTTTTGAACTCACTTTAAAATAAGTGAGTGAAAAACTGAACGAAATTTAATTTATTATGGTGATCTGGAATTCAAAGAATCCTGTAAACTGTTCTCCCCCGGTGTGATTAACAATATGACCACAGTTAAACACAATAATTCTGTTTACATTGTATCAACAATGAATGGCCTTTTGATGCTCTGCAATTAGAGAAGAATGAGACATCAATAGAGAGAAAAAAAATGAAAGCAAAAAAAAGAAATCAATACTGACAGATTCCCACGAAGCATTAGATCAAACCAGTTTCATTTCCTTTGGGATTTTTTTTTGGAAGGAAGTTCAGTGTTCAGGTGATATAAATAGTTTTGCCATTATTTTTGATTGACACAAATTGTGCTGAAATGTTGAAAGTTCAGAGAGGCACATGCATTTAGATGGGTACTAAACGAAATGTCACTGGAGTGTCTGTAAGGTCACAGACTAACTTTGCTGCTGAAATTCAAAATGATCTGCAAATAAAAGAGGCTTGCAAATAGCACAAAAACTTCATGTGATTAATCCCATTTGGAGAAATATCCAAGACCGGTGTATGCGATGAGTGTTCCTCAGCTTTGCATCCCCGAAACCACAGCAAATCATCTCAAAAGGGTACAAACAGAGCAGAAAAGGGAAGATGTGGCACATCTGAGCTCCTCAGCTGGGGTTATTTTGTCCTTACCTGGTGAAATCTGTCATTTCCATCATAATCATGCACATCTGCTTGGCCAGCACAATGATGTCATTGCCACTGTCATCCCACTTGGCCACCTCCGCATCCAGCTTGCTCTTTTCTTGATGGAATATCTCCACCTGCTCGGCAATCTTTGCCTTCTCCTCCTGGGGAAGCTGAGCCATGATAGCCTGGAGAAAAAACAGGAGTTGTGCGTGAAAAAAAGGAAGCTACAAATTGATGTTTCCAGTGGTCCCAACAGCTTGAGTTTCTTTTTGTGGGATTTGAAGACGCCAAGCAAAATCCAGTAGACATTTGATTTCTGTCAGGACAGGCAAAACCATGTTCACAGCATGTCTATACCTCTTCTTGCACTTTCAAGATGACAAAATTTATATTTATGATGTCATGATTATTCACCAGTTGACAGGGGAGGATTAAATTCCTATTGAATCTCAATTACGAGGAAGAATAAAACAAGTTACATTTATGGGAAAAGGCAGACTGAATTGCTGTGTCTCCCCTTGTCTCATTCTCTGTCAGAAATTGAAGATTTCAGATTAACACAACACTGAAATAAACTACAACACACGAGACAATACATTTGAAGTGAATTGTAATAAACATATCTTCTAATGATATTTAGTGTTCTAATTGTCTCTTGGAAGAGATGCAAAAAGGCACTGAACGGGTTGATACTGATCTGCCTCAGCATGGACAAAGCACAAAGTTCCCTCCAAAAAAACCCTAAAAAATTATAATAATTACTTTGGAAGATCAAATGGACACTTTGAATAATGATTTCCAAGTTGTGCTACTATTTGGCTCTAGGGGTTCTGAAGACCACATTATGCATTTAATGGGGTGTGACACATATTTAAGTGTCATTACATTTTTTTCTTGTTTATGTCACTTTCAATCAGCTGAAGTCTTTTTCTACACATCCTTAAAACGCTCTTGGCTTTTAAAAATTCGTAATTGACCTTTTCCGAAACTGAAATTAAAAAGGGTTATAACAGTAGATCAGAAAATGAGAAATTTGCAAGTTAATCAAATTAAAATTCAACACAAGTTTTAATTACGCCTTATCAATGTAAGTCAGCAGTTTCAAATGTTAGCATAACAGTGTCTGCACAGAAAAATGCAGTGTAAGTCAAGCTAATAAATAAATATATAAAACACACATAAAACACTAGAACTGAGGAATTAACTGAAGTTAAGAGAATGTGATAGGAGTAGCGAAATTTGGGAAGTTTATCTATATGACTTGCCCGTGGTTTCTTCGAGTGGCAGCTTCACCTGAACACTCTTTAAACTGGTAAACAGTGCTTCAATATTTCTGTTCCAGCTGCTGATGTGCTTTCAAAGCAGCCATAGCCTATAGCAAATGCAGCCCATAAATTCCAGTTTTATTTCTACTGAAGACCAACACAAGTCTTTCTACTGACACACTAACAGCTTTATGGAGTAAGAATATTAAACAAATCCATTACATTCCACAAATAAAAATATTTTGCACCTTTTCCACAGAAAAGGTTCAGATAAGATACTGTTCTGCTTAGCACTCCAGACTGGGGACTGGGCAGCTTCTGCTTAGCACGTTTCCCTTTTAGTTTTTTATCATTTGTTGCTTCCTGTGCCACATTGCAATCTGTGTTATTCAGGAACTGTCTTTATGATATATTATGTTTATACAGCGTGTAGCTGATCAAAGCAAAAGGTTTTAAGTGCAGCAGTAATAATAACCACAATAAATGTAATAGAATTTAAGACTCCTAAATCCCCAGGTGAACTCAATTCTCAGTAAAAAAAATTACTGCAGTCTTCACTTGGGTTTCAGATCAAGAAAGGATGACATGCTACCCAATCCTGAATGTAACCAAAAAAATGAGAAAAGCTGTGAAATTTGACAAAATAATCTGAACTGTATCTCATTTGTGTTCTACCTGAGACTTACTTTAGTAGTCAATACTTCGAATATCTCAAACAGGACTTTATGCCCTTTAAAATATAAAAATCACAAAAGATAGTCAACTACATCCAGAATAGCTCTGTCATCATTCTCAGAGTAAGGTATCCAGGTACCATCCCGCATTTCTTGAGACTGCACGTTTTTCCACGTCAGTTCCTGGTCACCCAGCTCTCTGGGATCCATCTCTCTTCGTGTAGACGATAATGAATTTGTAAGTTATGTCCTCAATATGCAAAGACAACATTTTCTGCCTTAGGGATGTCATGATGAAACTCCAGTTTTTCTGATACATGGTATGCTTTATTTACCACCTATATTTAATATTCAGGGAAATTAATTTAAGACAAAAAGAAATCTCTGCCCATTCCACTGGATCCATGTCTGACATTTCTCCCATACCTCCGAGTCAGCTTCTTTTAGATTTTTGTTACTCTGCTGTTACTTTTTGGGATGTAAAACCTTTGTGTCAAGCCCCAACCTACAGCAGCTGAAAATTCCTCTGTCCTGGTCCTCTGAGCTTTCACAGCAGCTTTGCTTGTTGGTCCTTAGGTTCTCAGCCCTACAAATCCTCTTCCAGACTCCAAGGTAAGAAATCCTCATTCCAGTTACCAGCTTTTGCTGGTGTTTGAGTGTGTGGGGAGGATGCTTCTCATTTAGTCCATAACATCACTTCTAGCACATCAGAACAAACCAGACTTGTGTGAAACAGCCATGAAAATCATTCAGATAATTCCCAGTTTCCCGCTGGTTCTATGCTGGAAAATGTTAAAAGGCTTTTCTTTAAAAAAAAACCTTTCTTTCCAGTCAAATATATTTTCATGATGTATTTTCCCCAAAATTATATTCTGATTTTTTTTTAATAATCTGAGCTGAGAAGCCTATTGAGTAAAAGGTAAACATTCATCAGAGGGGGGCATAATCCTGAGTGTTAACAGGAATATTCCTGAGTGTTAACAGACTTCACTTCCCCAGCACCTGTGACCCCTGAAGCACTCATCAGCTTAATTTGCAATCCCCATGCACAAGCTGAGGTCGCAAATCACAATGACTGGAGTTTATCATGATGTAATTACCCTGGTAAAATTACATTGACTCAGTAGCAAATGTCTTCAATTACAATTAAATTACAGGGACTACTCAGTAGCTTAAACAGATCTTCTTGACAGGTTTGCACACTGGGAAACATGACTAATGTAAGATTTCTCTGGATACAGCATGTGGTGCCCTGACGGGATTTTTTCTTTTTTTTTTTTTTTTTAAATTTGCTGACTACTTGCATGGTTTCAGCACATTCCAAACCTGCAAAGCCTTCTCTTCCAGCACTAGCTGGAGCAAACAGCTGATCCTAGGCACCACAAAAGCCTCAAGATCATTCAATAAATGCTACTTAAATAGGTTTGACATGAAAAAACCTTCAACACCTCGGTCAGCCTGGTCCCATCCTTCCTTCAACTACCCTGAGGACTGGAAATCACTGCCTTTGCTTTCCGAGGCAGAGCTTTTATTGGTCACTATCCAGACACTCACTGGAGGCACGAGGCATTTATACTCACCCTTGCACTCTGGCCAGCAATGAGCTGGTCATCCTCAGTCTGGACACTCGTTCGGCTGCGCACGTCATAATCCTCCTGCTCGAAGTCTGAGTCATCCTCGAGCTCTTCAGGGGTCTGGAGAGAGAGAGACAGGGAGAGAAAGCCACAGAGAGGAGATGACAAGCTTAAAAAGGACACAGACAAAGTCCTGTGCACAGTGAGCTCTTATTTCATTGACTACCTGCCCAGGAAATGCTGTTCTGTTCTCCTTTGAAATGAACTTGTTGGCCCCAGCAGTCAGGAACTGAAATTGAATTGTCTTAAAAATTAAATTGTTTCAACCCTAGTTTTCTTTACAAATGGCATTTGTCATTACCTTGCCACAACTTTTCTTGCTGCAATTTCTCTTAACTCTGTTAACATGATGAATGCAGTTCCAGGAACAAATATCCTTTGGAAACACTAACAACCGGAACGCGGTATTTCAAAATAATGTTATTTCATATATAAACGGATACTAACACTATTATGTTACTTGAAGCTACTTGTAATCTTCAAAAGAGAAAGTAAATACCTGGGAAAAAGCAACTAACATCCTGGAAGAAAAATTTATCTAAGGAAATAAGAGATGTCGACTGGTTTTGAAACAAGCATGAAATTTATAATCTATGTAATCTTGTTAGTTCACATGGTTCCTTTCAGATACAGAGCTTTGGAATTTGACTCATCCCCCAAATGACACCATGTTGTCTTCACCGCTGGTGCTACGAATGTCGTGAGGGTTTCTTGGAAGACTGATGAAATCAAGTTACATATTTTCAGGCTTCAGATTGTTTAAAACGTTGGAGGGAGGGAGAAAAAAAAACAACTGATGGACCTGTTCATTTGGGTGTTTTCACCTTCTAGCAAAAAATTTGGAAAAAAAATGTCCTTATATATATGCAGACAGTAAATCTAATTAAAATCACTATTTAGTACCATATTTAATGTAAATGGTGCAAAAAAATGGAATCTTTAGAAAGAAGATTATATTCCATGTTATGATTGAATAGCATGTGGTACAACAGCCATGAGGAAGTTCTGTAGGTACCATACATGACAATGGTAATAGAACCAGAAAACCACGGTAACTGTGCCGAGAAATCCTCACCTTACTGGACACCCATCACCCCCAGTGACAGCCTAGAAGGCCAAAGCACTAGAGAAGAAATCATCCAGGCTGGCATTGCGTGCTTGGAGGCAACGTCAAGTTTTCTAGCAGAGGTGCTAATCACTGCCAGTTGTCATTACAGCTCTGTCTGGAGGATGCTCAGTCACTAGGAATGGGTCCAAAGCCTCTAACGTAACGCAGAGGAGTCTTCTGGCGATATTTCTGTTCCAGCCTGGCTTCCAACACGAAGTGCACATCACTGTTTGTAGCTGCACGGTGAAGTGCACAGGATGGGCAGAGTAAAACACAGCCATCTTCGTCTGACTTGAAAAGTATGAATTAAATATGTGTTTTGATGCCGAGCGCTGGAGGAAGAAATAACCAAGTGTGACAGCGTGGTAATGAAACTCGGTCTGCACCTCTGAAGAGAGGCACGTACAAAGAGTGTGTCTAACAGGATAGGCAGGAGAAGAAGTTTAGATGAAAAATGAATTTACCTTCTCTCTACTGCCACAGGTAAAATAGAAGGATTGGTACTCATCATTATAATGACCAATGGTCTTGTTTTCCAATCACCTTTAATCCCTTTATTCCCTCTGCTCAGCTGCCTGAGAGCAGGATGTGACCTTAAAATCTGTCATAAACAAGCAAGCTACAAAGAGAATCCTACAACTCCCTGAGCAAAGAGTATTTTCTATCACAGGGCTCAGCTTTTCATCTGCCTAGGCTTTGCTGTTTAGAACAAGAACAGTGTGGAGAGCTTCAATAAACCAGCTGGCTCTTCCCCATCCTCCAAGTCCACTCAACGAGCCAGTTCCACTGGTCATTGTAAAGCCAGTGCCCTTTCACACCCCAAATATACTCCTCTTAGTTTCTTCTGTCTCCACATTTAGAAATAAGATTATAAAAGATAATGTGCAGTCCTTTCCAAGGCTTTCATAGTCAGGCTGGCAGTAAAGATGTAAAATTCAAAATATTACACCTCAACACTGTAACCAATAAGGACGTGAGGCTGCCTCTTAAAAAGAAAAAATATTCTGAAAATTCTATGCAAGGACTTATTCTTGAAGAAATATCCAGAAAAAAAAAATGTATTGCTGTTACTGTCTGACATTCATAATCTTAAAATCTGTGGTCTTTAAAGCACTGAAATTTAGTGGGTATAAATGTTGAATTTGGAGAAAATGTAGTGCAAACCAAAAGGGCAAGTAATGCAACTGTTGGCAATATACTACAAGCACAAGACATCTTCCTGCTTCCCCTCTGTACAAGTGAGATCTAATTCAAAGTGATCTTTCAGATTCACTCTTTTTATGTTTTCAAGGGTGGTGAATTTAACACCCTCATTTTCTTCCCCAAACAGCTGCATTTTTCATTAGGGTGAAGAACTTTATTAAGGGTTAACTTTTATCTGTATGCTGCCATTTCAAACATGTTCATGCTTTTCACCCTTGCACCATTGCTTTGTTTGAGCTGATCCCCTGGAGATGCAGCCCACAGAAAACAGGGTCTCCCTTTTGTTTAGACACAAAGGTATAAAAACAAATATTATATTGAATTTCCTTGACTTAAAGACTTCTACTCTTAGCAGGGCCTTCTAAACATACCAGAACAACTCTAACTTTTGTGCACAACTAACAGGACCTTGATATTTAAAACCTTGTTTCCAAGACAACAGAGTCTGAGACTTCATTTATCTGAGCTGGAAGACAGAAAGACTGATTCTGTCTTGCAGATACCTGGACTTATGGCCACACAAATGCAGGAAACACGGATCTGAGACTGGAGACAGCTTCCAAACAAAGCTGACAACCACCAGTGGCAGAAGAAGCTAAAGTAATATTCAAAACAAATGGATTTAATGAACTGATTGATTTCAGCAGAAAAAATGCCTAGTTTCATAATTTTTAATCTGTTTTGTAGCACAAGCCATAAGACTTCCCAAGACTCAATTTTTTTTTTCAAATACAGTATCTCTCCTACACACAACATTCATCTAACTCAAAGGAAGTCTTCCAGTGAAGAAGAATCTTTCACAATCCCAGATAAATCACACAAGAAATATATACTTTCTCTTTTAAGATGCATGTTGTATTCCTAATATGAATGTGGTGACTTTCAACTTCCAGGCATTGGAATATTTTTTTTTACTATCTCTCTGGCTGTTAGACTGAAGAGCTTGCTGTGAACAAAATATCTTCCATCTATGTCATTTTTTTTATCTTTTGTGACTGCAGTATGAAAATGTAAATTATACAAGTATAAGTCATAAAATGGCATATATACGCAGATTTATAAATGCAATTTGTTTCATATTTCACCAACTCAAACGTACTTGATGAAGATAGAAACCTTACTCTGCTATGCACTTAGAAACTGTAAGATGCAATTACACAAATTTCAGCACTGTGAACACCAAGCCAAGCTAACCTTGTAATGAGAGCAAAGATTGAAGAGATGAAAAGATACTCCCCCATTTTTTACAATGAAGATTCCCTCTAATTCTAAAAGACAAGGAGAAAAGAAAATAGACTTTACAATATGCTTTTATATCCAACTCCACCCTATTCTGTACATTTGTTTTGGTACAACTGCAGCCTGAGTGCCTCAGTCAGAGAACCTCTCTCACTGCAGATCTTCAGTTGCTTGGTGATTTACAGTAAAATCTAACACTTCAAATTCAATCTGAGAAGCAGCAGGCGCTCAATGGAAACACTGGACCCCATAACACCCTTTGGAGACAGGATGTTTCAAAAGATGATGGGATTCTGCACCAAATCTGGTTTTACAGAAGACCTGAATTGTTGCAGCACTTTGGATTTCACCACAGTGGCTGCCCCAGAGGTGATGGTGGCTAAACCTGACAAGTCTGGAAGAGGAGAAGAGCTTTAATACAATCAAACAGTTGGAGCTGAGGACCCCACAGTCATTTCATTTTTATTCAGACTCGCTGAGGTCTTCTCCCAAGGACTGAAAACCCCTTAATGACAGAAGAGAGTAGAAATTGAGTTGATAATAGAATAAAATATCCTGAGTTGGAAGGAGCTCACAAGGACCATCAAAGTCCAGCTCCTGGCCTTGCACAGGACATCCCCAAAAGTCACAACTTGTACCAGAGAGCATTATCCAAATGCTTCCTGAACTCTGTCAGGCTTGGTGTGAGTGACTGAAATGGTTAATGGCTTAAACATTGTTATAAAAGGACTTTGCCATTATGGCAAAATTGTATAAAGAAGCTGTGACCATGGAAGCCCTGTTCAAATGTGCCTCCTGAGGGGAACTGGTCTGTGAGTTAAGGCACCTGATGGGAACTTGAGCGAAGGCAAAGGTCTAAAGAGAGGTCTAAGGAGAGCTAAACAAGGCTGGGGGAGAAGAATCAGCTCTGGCTCGGTTTGATGGGGGGAGGGAGGAGAGATTTTGGGTGTGTGACAGAGGGAGTGAACACCCACCCTGCCTTACACAAACTGTCTCAGTTGTAAAACCCACCCACCCTGGGAAAGCCACATCCATGGGGCATTCACATGAAGGGCAGCTGAGGAGGAGTCACAAACCATCATAAAAGCATCAAAGAGCCCCAAAACACCCCCAGACTCATTCCTGAGGCCTTGCAGCAGAGCACTGCATGTGATGCAAAGCGATGCCACAGATCCAGAGTCTGCTGCAAGAGACAGTTTCAGACTTGTCCCCGCTAGGGGAGGTACCAGGCATTCCCACCTGGCCCAAACATCCATTAATCCATTGAACTCTCTGTTTTGTGGGACCCTCACCACCGAGAACACCAGAAGAGGATCAATGAGAAGCTGTCGGGATCCGCGGAGTGGTGATATTTTCTGCTTAGTCTGTCCATCACTCTCTTTCTCTCCCACTCTGCCTCTCTTTTTGTTTCTCTATCTATGTCACATTACTGTTAAATAAAATCCATACTATCAACCTCAGCATATGGTCTCATTTGCACCTTAATTCAGGCAGAGGCACCTCTCTAACAATTTTAATAACCAGATCTTAACATTGGTGCTGTGACCATTTCCTTGGGGATCCCGTTCCAGTGCTCAACACCCCTCTGGGTGAAGAACCTTTTCCCAATATCCAACCTAAACCTCCCCTGACACAGCTCCAGCCATTCCCTCGGGTCCTAAGATGCTCCCAGAGAGCATCTCCCAGCATCACCCCAATGAATCAAGTTTATAGATGCTTAAAGTCTACCCTGTAACATGTAAAACAAGGCAAGAGGGAACACCCGGATGTTGGCTCCAACAGTGCACTCCTGATCCAAACAAATCTAACACTGAGGTTGACGTAGATGCCTCTAAAGGCGAGGCTGCTAATGGCAAAGGCCACGTTTAACAACAGTAAGTTGGCCTTGGAGACCCATAAGAATGAGAAAAAATGTCATTGTGAGCCCTCCTGACTGTAAAGAGGGTTTCTGGCCAATAACTGAGGGAATTTCATAAGCAGCTATGAAAACACAAAGTGTAATTTCATCCCTACAGGGTAACAGGAAAGATGTTGGAATGAAGTTATTATTTTCTATTTTATTTCTAGGTTCTATAATTACACTCTTAAATTCATTTATACTACTTCTTAACTTGTGGAAGAGATCTTTTTCTTCTGTATAGATAGTAATAATAGTCCTCAATGAAAAAAAGGAGACTCCTTTCTCCTCCAGAGGGACAATAAATTCTCCCTTTTTGAAGGAAAAAGAGAAGAACAGAGACTATCCACCCTTTCCTTCAGCTTACTAAAAGTAATAATACCAGCCAAAATTAATTTTTAAAGTGGCTTTACTTACTTTCTGGAATGAGGGAAACATCTCAGATAAGTTCAATCTTTCACGGATGGCACACGAACAATCACTGCCTGATTGTGTCAGATGCTCTAAAATGTTTCCAAGATTGGGTTTTTCTCATTTTTTTGTAATTCTGAAAAATCTTTACCGCCTGAATTAAAGGGTGCATAATATTTGATAGATTATTAGATGAAAATGTTCTAAAGGCTGTCTTTTATAGCCGCGCCCTTTAATTATACATCCCATTTCAGTGTGAGGTGTTCAGATGGGAATGTTAAAGAGTATCTCAAAGTGAAACTAATTTTGTTTTCTACAGCAAATAAAGTTCTGATTCACCAAACTCTGGTCTGTGTAAGCTTATATATGTGGATTTTTCCAGTTAACTCACGTGGATAATGAGTCCATTTATGTGCTTTAGTTCTCTGCCTGGGTAAGGAGTATTACATTGAGCTCCATAAATAAATTAATTGTCTGAAGGCAAAAATAAATCTTCCTAATCTGGGCAAGCAGAATTCATTAACTCGTATCATACAATGGGTGGAAAGTAGTAGGGATACAATGGCAAAAGTAACTTGGGATTTTCCTAAGGAGACTGAGAAGTTCTCCAGGTACACATAACAGTCAGGCAGCAACAAAGTAAGTGATCAGGCCTCCAAAATTCAGAATTTAAAATTAGAAACATCTCACCAGGACGGACATCTCATGGCAAACTCTTGGGGATAACTCTGATGAACAGGGGGGTGCTGGAAGCTGGAACTCTATGTAGGGGATGGGGAAACCTGGGTTTGTAGGAGATCCCACCTGATGCTTGTGTCTCATGACACAATCACCATTTAAAATGACTAGAAAAGATTGACATCTCTTAAAAAGTGGTTCTTGTCCTAAGAAAAGTCTGGAAACTGCTGCTACAGACAAAGAAACTGGAAAATCAAAGAGAAAACTGAGATCCTTTACTATGCAGATCTTTCATTTCGTAGAATCATAGAATCACGGAATGGTTTGGCTTGGAAGGGACCTCAAAGATCATCCAGTTCCACCTCCTACCATGGGCAGGGACACTTTCCACTGTCCCAGGTTGGAAGCCCTGTCCAGCCTGGCCTTGGACACTTTCAGGGGGCAGCCACGGCTTCTCTGGGCACCCTGTGCCAGGGCCTCACCACCTTCACAGGGAAGTAATTCAAGTAAAGATTTCCCTCCCCTTCCAGCAGAGCTGCCAATCCTCTAATGCTGCACACCCAGAGAACAGGACGGGTTTGCCCCCACCACAAGCCATGACTATAATTCAGGCTACCTGGGATAAGCACCAGATATGAGAATGGAATTTGTGTCTGGCAGTTACAAAATTAAGCCTGTCAGAAGCTTTTTCTGTAAATGTTAATACATAGTGACAGATGACTAAAATGGAGCTATTTTGGAGTGCTCCAACTGCCTGAAGTCTTACATCAGTGCCATAATACACTCACAACCACAAGTGCATGTTACCTGTTTGCTCAAAGGGATGAGTGTATGTTTGAGCCCTGTTAATTGTCTCAGAAGTTTCCTCTGGGATCTTCTCCATAGCTTTACTTGTACATGGTTTTCATTAGGGCTGATTCAAGGTAATTTGGGTTTCAAAAAAGAGTTTCAGTTGCTGAAGAGATGTCCAAACCAGGCTTGGTTTGCTGTTTATCTTTTTTAAATCTTTGTCTGCTGACTAAAGTGAAAAGCAACACACACCTACTCTCACAATAATTACATTGTTCTGTGGTGTCTTTTATTTGTTTGTTTATTTTATTAAAAGATGTCTAAGCAAATTGAATCAACTGGTTAGTCAACACTGAAATGACACATTTTTTACCTCAGTAAACATTCAAAACCATCCCTGCAGAGGCTCACTGGAGCAGCAAGATAATTTATTTATTCATTTAGATTTTAACCAGACTTACCTCACATCCCAGGCAGCACACACACATTAGGCAAAAAACACCAAATAAACAAAACAAAAAATCTACACAAACTTTGAAGACCTTGGCAAATTAATGCTACTACTGTGGAAACAGTAATGAAGTTTGCATCTATTGGCAGTTGTGATCAAATCTTCCCCTAGCTGATTAACATATTAATTGTGGTTCATCTACTAAATAACCTCATCTCTTTATTTACTAATTCTTTTGTTGCTGCACATATTTTTGTCTCATGCTTGTTTCAATGTCAAGCTTTTCTGGCTTATTACAACACAAGGCTGATTCCAAGAAGCTTTTATATTCTTCTCATCCATGACACCTCCCTGTAAATCCCAACTTGCACTCCCAGGTGCTTTACATACCCTGATCATCAGGACAGCTTTCCTGATGTCCCGAACTCCATCGTAGACCAGGCGGGAGGCGTCGATGAACTCGTTCTCCTCAAAGGGCTGGGGCACGTTGGCACTCAGGGCTTCAATGGCCACCTCCACTTGCTCAGCAAAACGTGGCATCACTGGGTTAACACAAGGAGAGGCAGCAGGATTAGACACCTTCTCTCCTGAGCATTTTTCCGCTGCCCTCGGGCATGGCTAATTTCCAGGAGACACGGCACACACTGTCCTGGCAATTCCCAGGCACATGGGGGCTCCTGGATGGGTTTGTACCCACCCTGCACGTGGAGAGCTCTGGCACGTTACCTGACAGCATGGAAATAACCATCTCTATATCCTCTCCTCCAATTGCACAAAGAATAGAAAACTTGCTTTAAAAACTGTGATTTACTAACTTTTAAAAGGCTGCAAGATACCTGAGCAGTCAGTAAAGTTCATTTAAAAGCTTTACAACCTGTAATGAGCACAGTACATATTTATATCAAGGGAGCAAAGCAAACTGTAACCATTATGCCTGCTAATTTACATAATTTACAGTCTAGTTCATACTAAATAATAATAATTTTATAAGGGACAAAATGCAAAATCAAGGATATTACTTTTGCGAAGACACCTAAATGAGCCTTCTGTTTCTTCACTGTCACCATGTATGTAACAGAAAAAACAGCCATAGATATTGGCTAACAATATTATAAACTGTGGCATGAACTTATCTAATACACAACTTAAAGCAATTAGTTACTTTTGTAAATGGTTTCAGGGCATTGCTTGAAGTAGCAAGAGGCTTTTCTTTAAATTTTATAGAGGATTCCTTTGAAGGT
The DNA here is from genome assembly GCA_014706295.1 of Lycocorax pyrrhopterus obiensis. Lineage (NCBI taxonomy): Eukaryota > Metazoa > Chordata > Aves > Passeriformes > Paradisaeidae > Lycocorax > Lycocorax pyrrhopterus. The sequence goes on along the minus strand of JACSVZ010000006.1, from coordinate 4,105,436 downwards.
ATAATCACTTTCTGCACATAGTGCTTGCAGGAAAATAAATCTTCCCCAAATCAGTCCTCTAACAACTTAAACCCAAATCCTACAACCACAAACATCAGGTCCCACTGATTATAATGCACCTACATTCCTGTACTTGTTCACTCCTCTTCAAAATTTTAACATTAATATTGGCGGACCATGCTCATGGAGGACAAATATAATCAGTGTTTCATTAGAAACCTGGATAAAAAATCCAGTTGGATTAATTCTTAAGAATTTAAGGAACCTGGGTCAAGTTTAAGATTTCTAGATAGCCATTTTTTCATCGTATTCACATCACTTTTATTCTAGAATTTCGGTATCCAGATCATGTATCACTGACTTTACTATTTCAGCAATATAATTGAAAGAACAGGAAAAGATGATTCCTAAGTCATTTAGATGCCTTTTTTTTTTTGTTGTTAAAATATTACCTTTCTTGCCCATCTTTTCCCTAAATCCTGTTTTTAATACACTTATTGGTAACCTGAACCCAACTGATTGAATACAAAAGGGAATTTCCAGTGTTATTTTCACCAAGAGCAGTGACAATCTCTCCTAGGAACTTCTACTGTGGTAGGAAACCACATTTTCTCCTTAACTGAAAGTTCTTAAATTTATTTTAATCATAATGAAAACTGCATTTTATGCATCTTACTGTCTGATTTAAAGTAAAACCATAAAAACACATGATTCAAGAATAGTTTACATTTCGAAGAACAAGTGGCAGCAACCACGAGCTCAAACTTTCTGTTTCTGGCATTTAAATATTACTCACTGGATGCAAATGAGGAAACCTTAAAAGGGATATAGTGATTCAAATCTTGTTTACACATCATTATAGATAAATATATATGTTCATATACACAGATGAAAGGACAGAATTGTATTTTCCATGCAGATAATGTTCAGTAAGTTCCTGGGATACACTGGAGAAACAGGAAGAAGCGACAGCAACAATAGACTTTAAAAAAGTAAACATTAACAAAACATTGCCAGGCAGAGGGGAAACATTTTAATTAGAAAAGGAGTTTGAGAGAGCTGGAAGTTTTGGAAAGAGTATTTAAAAAATGCATATATCAAATTACCTTAATTAACAGAACACGCGAAAGTGTAGTAGGAGGCTAATATGTTTGCATAAGGAAGTCTCTAGCCTGAGTATCAAAAAGCAGTCATTAAAAATACAATGAAAACAAGCAAACCTAAAGAATAAAAGAGAAATTATTTGGGGTTATTGGGATAAAATAAATAAGTAAAACTAGAGATGCAAAAATGACGACAAAAAAGGAAAAGGAGGTTAAGAGCCTTAATATTTAGGGTTAAATTAAATTTAAGCTTAAAATTTCTGTTTAAAATTTCCTAACTAGCAGAAGTGGTCAGGTATTGGATATAATTAATAGTAGGTGCAACAGGCCTGAATTAGGAATGGGCAGTTTGAAGAACATCTACATAAGCATAAAGAAATTTAACATTTCTTCTACATTTGTCTTTAAGTTAACAGAGTATAGTAAAATTTACCCTGTAGTTCTTAATAAAAAAAAGCAATTTCTGAACCATCTTCAAGAACTCAAGAAAAACAGTAAGGGTGAAAATTACAGAGATTTAGAAAAAGAAAAAAAAAACCAAAACCCACTTGTCTATTTTAGATAAAGGTATATAATCCTTATATAAAGGTCCATGTAAAGGTAGAGAAGAAAGGAAGGAAGATTTATAACATATTCAGCGTAATTGCAGCAACCAGAAATAAAATTAAACATTACTTAGAGCAATTAATGTTTAATTATCTGTAAATAATCAGCAGATGCTGGACAGGCAACAGATTTGTGGAACTTAGTTGCACCAAGCTTGTACAATATTTCCCTGGACAGAGCAGTGAGAGTGGGGAAGGCAGATATGACACAGCTGGACTTTGGGGAGATCTCTGTCATGGCCACACGTGACATTCTTAGACCAAAACAAGGGAAATGTAAATTACATGGCTGTAAGGTGGAAAGTCCCATTTTATTAATATTCCTGAACACGAGGTATTCTTTCCCGACCACATTTATTACCTCCACTGGGTGTGGAAGCTTCTCCAATCAGCTCTGATTTTGCAGACCTGGCTATAATTTAGTCCCTAATTTACATTACTACACGTGAACATTATCAGCTGTTTCGAAATGGAAATAGATATTAAACTGCTTTACGAATTGCTTGCTTGCCAATAGTATTTTTACATCAGTGCTCACTTTTGATTAGACAAGCAAGGAAAAAACACCTTTAATAGGAGGCTATTACTTAATGTTTCTCTAAGCATATGTTGTCATTTAATGCAGCAAAGTTCTTGAAAATTGAAAATTGGGTGGAGATCTGTATTATTCTCCAGTTAAGGCTATTGAGCTCCATGACAAAAAAACCTCCAGTCTTTCTTTTCTATTATTTACCACACAAAGAAGGATATTCTTATGCCAAAGGTGAAAGAACCACAAGTAAAATTCAGGCAAAGGTGTGAATTTGTGTCTGGAGTTAAAACTTGTAAATGCATCAGACAGAGAATGATTCATTTATTATGCACAGAGAAATTGGCTATAAATTTTAGATTCAGAAGCAAATCAATACTTCTGGGGAAAAATTAAACATTGGTTTCTTAGCTTGAGCTGTGGCCTTGAAAGCAGTCACACATATGCTTAGACTGAAAAATGTGGTCCATTAGCATCTCTCAGCCTAACTACATGAATTAATTAGGCACCTGCATAAATGTTGACAGAATCAGGTCCCAAGTTAATAGCAACACTTCTAATTCACTGAAATCGTCATTCCAACAAAATAAAGATTTTAAAGCCTTAAATGGCACTGAAAGCAAGACCACTGCCAACAAAATCTAGGTTGAATGGCTGCTGGAGAAATACTGGGAATCAGCAAAGTTGAAATTACTTCCATTTTATCAGTTGATTAATTCTGTTAAATTATACTCTTTTTTTTTGCTATCAGCATAATAGAAATCCAGCACATCACCACGTGTGAATTCATGCCTTGATCAAACTTGTAGTTTTTTGTGAACCACCCTGCTCCACAAAGAAAATATTTTCTCTAAAGCTCTTCTTGTTTTTCTCCCACCCGCCCATATCTTCTACATATTAAAATTATCAAGTAATAATCTGTTTTCTAAAAATATATTCCCTGTTGACTTTCTCTCCTATGGCAATCAGTTTGTACTGTAATTTTTGTACTTAGAAGCATCATTGCAAATTTTGTTTAGTAATATGGGAACAAAAAGATCCCTGATAGAGAGGGAAATGTTAGGTTACCTAATAAAATTATTGAGATAAAAAAAATTTAAAATGTTTGGGCGTTCTTGTTCATAGCATTAGAACAAAAAGTTTCATTAATATGCAAGATTAAATGAATGCCTTGCTGATTTATTGCACTTTTATGGCCTTATTATTTAGGAACTTGAATTCCTCAGAATCTTAAGTAGATGTGAATGTTCAGAAATGTAGAAAGGGATAATTAAGACACAAAAAAAGCAATTAAGGTCAAGGACTCTCCAGGTGCATGGGTTTCTAATTCTTAGTAGTGTCAATGGGAGTCAGGAAATCTGGTTTGGTTTTGTCCCACTTCATACAACTGAAAGTTTTAAACCCCTTACCTTAGACCAGGCAGAGAACAGGAGATGCTTCCATAGACAATTAATCACACCCACCCTACTTTAAAGACTCAAGTTCAGCTGGATAAAATTCTGATTCTCCTCTGCCCACTGAACAGAGAGGGAGCTGTTTGGCTTAGACCAGATGTCTGCTTTAGACAACCAAGCTTAGGCATAAATCAACCCCATTTGTGCACCAAATCCTGGAACACTTTTGGCTCTGAATCAGGCTGAGCACCACGAGACTCCTTTCCATCCCAATCTCACTGGGACTGAAGGGTTCCCAGAGGTCTCATCTTTGGGGCATTTTTCTGGCCAGAAGACTATTTTTGAATGGCACCAGCAGAGCTATTTCTCAGAGCTTCACTTTGAAAAGGCGAGCACCTACTCGACTCTTTTTAGTATCCAGGGATTTGGATCCAAGGGAAGCACCCTTCTCAAAGACCAGGGGCTGCTCCCTGGAGCCAGACTGTGCTCAGACACACCAGACACTTGAGCTGCAGAGAAGTGACTGCTCTCTGTACCCCACTGCCCCCAGCTGTGCCCTCTGGCTGGCCCTGATAGCTCTGTATCCATTTAAGCGTTTGTACCTGTCCTTGAGAAAACTGATTTTCTCTACGCCATGTTCACAGAGATCAGACCCATCATTTAAGGTGCCAATCACCTTATCTAAGTAGCCCTTAAATGGCTACAAAAATCTGGTCTGATGTGGGTGAGATTCTTCAAGAACGACGTGGCAGTCTAAAGGTTTGGACCAGTACACTGCTAAAAGTTTCAGGATCCCTGAAAATGTCTGTGCTTCTCCTAAACATCAGAGTTGTTTGTGTCACGTAAGAAAATCATCTAGAGTGACTGGCAGAATTGTGAACTTGAGGTTATCAGGGGAGACTAAAACGAAAAAAATCCATGAATGATCCATTACATTACAAAACAAAAAGATGCTCTGTTAGAAAAAAAATCCCCACCATTATCCCGATTTATGAGGTTTTAGTATAAAAAATTCACAAAGTTACAGCTTAAAAATTTCAGGGCTCTGGATGAAATTTCTTCTGTTGATTTTTGGGGGTTTTGAATTTATTTTTTTATTTAAATAATTCATTAATTTACTTAGAAGAAAGAATGCAGTCTACTGGGAAGTTCAAATATTTAAAACAGGTATTTAAAAGACAATTCCTAAGGGATATCTGACATCCTCTGTCAAAGACAGCATAGTGTCTCGGTTTCATCTGAAGGATGAATAAGGAATGAAACATGATACCTTATTTAGCTCAAAGCGTTTGTCAAATTCTGTTTCTAGAAGAACTGTACATTCATTATCAGAAGATTCTAAATATTTTACAAAATGTTTTTAAGTCCTGGTCTCATATAATATAATTTACATTTCAGTCATGACTATTATATTGCTAATTGAAAAGAAAAAGGTTTATAAAAGTCTACTGAAATATTACATAACATATCATAGAATCACAGAATTTTTTGGGTTGGAAAAGATCCCTCAGATCATGGAGTCCAACCTTTAACTCAGCACTGCCAAGGCCACCACTGATCCATGTTCCCAAGTGCCACATTCACACGGCTTTTAAACCCCTCCAGGGATGGGGACTCCACCACTGCCCTGGGCAGCTGTGCCAGGGCTGGACAGCCCTTTGGGTGAAGAAAACTTTCCCCAATATCCAATCTAAACATTCCCTGGCCCAGCCCGAGGCCGTTCCCTCTCCTCCTGTCTCTGTTCCCTGGGAGCAGAGCCCGACCCCCCCCATCTGCCCCTCCTGTCAGGGAGCTGTGCAGAGCCACAAGGTCCCCCCTGAGCCTCCTTTTCTCCAGGCTGAGCCCCTTTCCCAGCTCCCTCAGCTGCTCCTGGTGCTCCAGCTCCTTCCCCAACTCTGTTTTGGTATCAAACCCCGTGTGTCTCACGCTGGTGACTCAGGAAACAGGAAAAACAAAATTAGGGGAGAGTGCTATGGCACAGAGAAGGATTGAACATCACTGTCTAATGCACAAGACCATCTTTTCCCTTCCTGCTATTTACTGATTCACTTTTCTCCTGATGAAATGGTTAAAAGTCAGGTATAAAATAATGAATATCCACACCCTATAGCATTTTGCAGCGAACACAAGACTTTCAGGAAGAATCAGCCTTCACTGCCAAACACTGATTTAGCCACAGCCCATAAAAAACAATGTTCCCAGGTTTCCTTGAATTTATGGCCAAGTCCTGACCCTTTGGCCCATTTGTGTTAAGTCTTCTGGCACTTCCCAGAAGGCTCCAACATTATCTGTGGGTTTATGCAACCAAGCAGATTGGCACGGGAATGGGAGAAATGGATTTGCTCATGTGCAGTCCAGGTGGACAATGAGATGGACATGACAGAAATTAACGAGATGTCTGGAGCTACGTTACCAAGTGGTGGGAGATGGGGACATACACACACAAGAAGGAAAAACACATCTTCAAACTTTGTCCTGACTGAATTGCCATGCACAGAAAGATAAACATCAGGGGAGAAGCCAGGTAAGTGCTGTTTGCCCCCTGGCCAGCACAGGATTAAGGACAGGTACATCCCAAAGTGGACAGAGGAGGATAACAAATGTTGGTTGCAGGGACATTTGTGACTCACCAGTTTCAGCTGTCTCACTCTCCTGTCTACCTGTGCACGACTACACACAGTGAACACCCCCAAAATATTATTCCTGCCAAAGAGAACTCCCTTCATGTTAATATTTCAAATAAAAGCAAACTCTTCAGAAAATTCCCTCAAGAAAGCAGTCTCATGCTGTTGGGCACAAAGTCGGTTATGTAAGAAGCAAACCACCCTTCCTGGCTTCATTGTAAGTTTGTGTATATCAATATGTAGGTGTGTGTAGGCAAGGGGATGCAAGGAACACCAGTGCTTTTATTTTAAAACATTATTGTACAATTCACACTTGTATTCACAAAACGTTCTGTTGGAGTTGGTGGATGGATATTCACTCCATTTCTCTGCCTTATTTTCTAGAAACAGTAAATTTCTTTCTACTTCTACCACCACCACCCCCCTTATTTTAAAAAAAATGGCTTTTAAGAGCACGAAATGTTTTTGAGAACAGATTTGGACAGCGAATAAATAATAACGGTTTATGAAAATGGGCATTTCTATTATATTAACCAACTATTCATTATATAAGGTGTCTGGCACATCCAAAATAGATAATCCTCGTATTTTTCAAACTCTCACTGAGTTAATTTGCATCTAAATCTTGAATTTTCTTTGATTAAGAAGTAATCCTTACCTTGACCTTCCTCCATTTCTGGAAGATCTTTAGGTTGTGGAGAACAAAGCGGAAATATCTACTTGGGGTATTCAGTGAATATCCTGCTATAAGCACAGCCTAACATCTTCAGCCCTGATGTGAGGGCTGTTGTTCATGGAAAAAGTATCATTTCTCAGCTGCCTATTTCAGTGCCACATTTTTTTCTGAGAGGATGAATTAACTCAGAACCTTCCTGTCAACGTAGATAATATAGATTTAATTATTCCATTTACCTAGAGAAATTAAATAAAAACACCTTTTAGTCTTCTCTTTCTCTCCCAACCAGCCCACACAGCATTTTCCTTTTGGCCAATCTTGCTGCTGCCTATTCACCTGTTAATTAATGCATCGAACACCGACCACGGTGCTGACCCGGAAGGGCCACAGGATTTCCCTCTCTGCCTGCTGAGAAATGATCACTCGTGCTTTGCTTGTGCCTTGTCACCAGCTCTTAATCCATCAAAGGCCTTAACACTCACCCCATGGTTACCCATGTGCCAAACAGCTGCGTGTGCAGGACGTTAGGAAAGGCCTTTGAAAATCTAAATCAATTATGTTATATTCTCCTTTAGTACTGTGTTCCATTTTTAAACTCTCAAAGTGGAGAGAAAAAGAACTAGCATTTCAGCTTTGAGCCACAGCGGTGATCTATTCTTCTCTTATGTCTCCTTTAATTGCTTTATAATGCATTTTGTATGATTTTTTAATGCATTCCTCTGTATGTTGATCAGAATTTCTCCGGTTAAAAATTATTTGGACCAAACCAAGCAATAGTGGAACAGAATCTTGGGTGTTCTCTGGTCCTTTTGTAAAATACCTTTTCTTTAATAATGCGCTTTTTTTTTTTTGTTGGTGACACCTTGACCTTTGGATTTCAGTTTAGCAAAACTTTAAAGAAAATGCTACAGTACTTTGCAGAATAAAAGTCATAATTTGATCAAAACTCCGGGATAAATGATCTCATGTTCTCAGGATGATGGTACCCATAAGTTTTACTATAACTACCTGAACTCCCATAAAACATGAATTTAACATCATTTATTTTTTAAATAGGCTCCATTTTGCTTCTTTTAGCTCTCCCTCAGATTCAATATGGGGTTTTTTTGATTACAGCTATGCTTAAATTCATCTTTTTGCTGCTACATTTTGTTTCCCTTCATATCACTGCTGAAAAATCCATCTTTCCCACATTTTAGTATTAGCTTTGATAACATCATTGAGCTGCCTTTTTCTAGTGATAAATATCTTTAAAGTTTGCCCTACTCACACTGATAAAACTCTCACAGGCTTATTGCTGAATTGCCAGTAGTGCTGATTTTCAACTTTAGTCCATTCTGATAAAGACACAATAAAAAATTTGTGTCAAAACAGAAGTCGGAGCAACCTACTTAAAACCAGCGAGTTACAAAGTTACTGGGATATTTTTAAAACATGCTAAAAAGCTGAAACTCAAATTTTGGGTGTGAATCAGACGATTTCAAATTCCCAATGTCCTTCACAGGAGTAACCCAAGTAGTATGGTACTTGCTGTTCCAGGATGGTTTCCAGACAGCCCAGTGCAAACTGAAGCAAAAAAAAAAAAAAAAGGTGGGAAGTTTTCACAGCCTTTCCCAGGCAGTTCTGGTTCTGCTTGTTCTGCTCTTTTCACTTTCATTTCCCATTCACTTCCTTTTACCACAGCCCTGCAAAGTCTACTCCAGTTTTCCCAGCTTAAATCCAACCCTCTTGACCTTTAAAGAATGTCACTGTTTGGGTTTTTTTTTTCTTTTTCCCTCCTTCCGGAACCTCAAAAATCTTGAAAAACAGCATCTGGCCTCATTGCCTGTTCCTTGATTTCTTTCTAGGGACAATTCTTTTTACTTGTTTAGAAAGGTGGGTTTCTTGCCTTCAGCTTTTACAGCTTCTGAGGTAATTGCTGAGCACACTTCAGTGGCCTCCTCGGTGAAGGCAATGGGAGAGTCTCAGCTGGCCTTGGTCACTCTGGGTGCTGAGCAGGATGAGAGACCTCAACACTCAAACAGAAATTCTGCTCTGATTCCTCTTACTTCCTTCCCTTTCCTTTTGCCTTTATCCTTGCTTTTAATTTTTTCTTTCTTCTCTTTTCCTTTCCACCCTTCTCTCCTTTTATTTTTTTCCTCATGGACAACTTGTAAAAGGATAATTTCACTGCTTTCTACAAATCTGAGTATCAATACATTTAACAGAGGGCCCTGAAAAAAAAACCTCAACCAACCAACCAAACAAAAAAAAAAATCACAAGGAAACAAATAAAAACCACCTCAAAACCAACCAATCAACCAAAAAAAATGAATCTTGAAGCTCTGGTTTACTCCTGCACAAGTAACATCCACTAAAATCTGTGAGTTTGGTGTTTGTTCCCAGCGAGCCCCATTGACTCTGTGGTTTTACAGGTTTCATCTTGGATTTATAAGAAAGTCAGCAAGTGAGAGCTGAGTTCTTGTTATGGTTTTTAAAGGAAAATGAAAGTACTCAATTTTAAAAGGACATTAACCAGTCTGTCACTCCTAATACTGCTGCCAGAGATAAGAACCCAGCCTCTACCAAGTACTTGGCTTTAAAGGCAGTTTGTGAGACAAGCACAGGCAACAAAGCACTGAAACACTAAAAAAACCACCCCATATATTCCAAAGGCTGCAAATTAAAACGACAAACAAATAAAACCTGGAGGTGAGACTGGTTATTAAAACAATGTTTGTAGTTTCCATTCCTAGAAACTATCAACATCATTTTCATGAGAGATTAATTTTCTCCCCTCTAAAAAAAAACATTAGCAAGGTGTTTGTCTTTCCAAAACACTGTATCCATATTTCTCCACTGTGAATCCAACCTAATACTGATAGAACACAGTGAAATCTCTAGAAGAAGAGGCTTAACCGAGGCTTTCCTTTTCTAAGCTGACGGTTAAAAGTAAATAATAATTAGAAGAGAAAGGTAATGTGCTTTTTTCTCTTCCATTATCATTTAGCTAATTTTTTTCCAGCTTCCAAAAGCACTTCATTTAAAATTAAATTAAGGTCAATTAAAAAAACAACAAAAAAAGAAGGAATAAAGATGAAAACAGTGAGATGTTCATGACTGTGCTTCTCACAGAGATTTGATGTGCACATCTGTGGGCGGAACCTGAATCCAAATGAATCACTGGCATCATTCTTGAGTGTTTGATAAAATCTGGGCAGGAGCCCAAGGTGATGAATTGACAGAATATCAAAATAAATGTATGGATTCATAGGTACCCAGATCATGGAACCACTGAGGTGGGAAAACATCTCTCAGACCATCGAGTCCAACCATTCCCCGGCACCACCGTGTTCACCACTAAACCCTGTCCCCAAGTGCCACGTCCACAGGGTTTGTGAACACTCCCAAGGATGGGGATTCCAGAATGGCACAGGGGGGTCTAAATTCCATTGTAACCGCTTTATTCTAAGGTGATGAAATGAGTCCGTACATTTCACTTTTTTTACTCACAGAGAAATCATAATCAATGCCTTTGTAAATGGCCTGAAAAGCTGCAGATAGAAACTGTGCTCTAATATTAATGATCCACATTGACAACAGCAGAAATTGTTTAAGCTTCATCAGCTTCATTGAATTTAGGCCCATTCTGTCTCCTGAACTACTGCTACACAATTTGTACATGATATAAAGTTCTTAATATTGTAAACATAATCTTTTTTATTTCTTTTTATTTTTTTAACACTCACAAGTTTATTTACACATTCTAAAATAAAAAAAATAATTAATAATTTTGACTTGGAGGAACAGGGACTTGTTCTTACCTATTGAATCCCAGCATTAACACATTGATGTTGTCAAGATGCACTCAGTACAGAGTTGATAGCACTTAGTTATAATTCAAATTATATCAAAAAGTGCATTAAATATGGAATATAAGGATTTGCTCTGTGTATTATTGATCTATGTAACAGCACTTTATACCTACCTGTTGAAAAATTTTTAATAAAAAATTTATAGAATGTTGGGTCACAAATTTTAGCTCAATAAAAAGCCCGAGCATACATTTTGTTTTGTTTAAGAAATCTTAATGGTACAAAGAATTTATCATAATCCCTCCTTGACCAAAAGATGACTTTAACACAAGAGTGCAGCAAAATATTTTATCATGTCAAACTGAACAGATTATTTTCCTTCTGTGGATTCATAAAACCAGCTCGTAAACTTTTAAAAATAAGCTAGATTTACAGTACTTATTCCACTGATCTCTTGTTGGGAAGTAAAAAATAGGCTGACATTAAGCTGGGGGCTACAATACCACGAGTAATATTTAACCATCCCAAAATCAAGTTTTTTAGCTCATTTTGTTGATTCCTGTTCTCTAAGCAAATACAGAGACTGCAGAGCTACAATAGTTTTTGCTTTTCCATCTCACAGGGCAATTCCTGGGCTTTCTGTCCGAAAGTCACACTGGATGTGTCCTGAACTGGTGCAATTTTCATTTGTTCCTTCTAAAATAATCTTGATGGTTTTAAACCCCAGATGAACAAGTGCAATCAGGCAGGGGAGGATCAGCTCAGATACTTCCAGACACCCACAATTCGTGCATCTTTATCCTAGCAAGGCACCTGATCAGTGCGTGGAGACCCAGCCTGTGAAGTCAATGAAATTCAGAGCATGATTCACCCAAACCCACCCAAACCTGCTGCTTTTAGATGAGAGCACTTGGTAGCACTGCCTGCACTGAATTATTGAGAGCACTGATATAAAGGGCTTTAAAATGACCAGCACAGACCTAATCACCTACACCGAGATGAATCCAATCCCAGCTCTGTCAAGGCAAAAACAGATTGAAAAAAAAAGAATATTTCTTCCTAGTCTACCAATCTAGAAGACTTTTCAACTTTTATATACTCTACATATTTTATACAATCTAGCAGACTTTTATATTTTTTTCAATCAGCTGGTACATTTTCAGTTGCTTACATGTATTTTTCAACGAAAAGTTGTTTTGTTTAGCAACACTTCAGTCATCAACAAGTACATTCACCTGCACAGACTAAAGAGTAATGTTTGCAATGATTTTCTGGAGACACATAATACACAATCAATTGACTCACAAGAAAAGGCTGTGTATTATTTATTCAAATCACAGAAGCTTTGATGTAGTGGCCTAGTCTGGATGCGTTGCTGAATCTCTTCTCTTATATGGCTCCTGTCAGTATGACTTCTGTAACAGCACTGAGTAGAGAATAAAAATCACACTCGTGGCCATAAATTTATTTGTTTATATCTTGTTTTCAAGTACAGATTTCCCTCTGAGTTACGGATCTCAGAGAATTAACTGAAAGTCTTAAACGACTAAATAAGAGCATTTCAATAATTCTTTCAGCATTTCAACAAACTTACCAGTTTCAGAGAGCAGTTTGGTAGCTTCCAGCACCTTCTCAGTGTAAACCCCAGTCTCGTAGTTTTCCATCTCGGCGTTGATGATGTGAATGACTCTGGCAGCACGGCCCCGGATGGCACCCGCGGTTCTGTCCAGCGTATCCACGTCCCCCTCTTGCAGAGCAATCACACACTTATTCACATCTTCCAGGATGTGGTTTTCTGGGATGGAGGGGAAAATACAGCTCATTTAATTTTGTTCTTCCTCGTAGCAAAGCTTACTGATTTGGGCAAATGTCAGTATGTTAAAAAATTGATATATATCTTTATCCAGCTCTGCAAAATAGACACCCTTCTGTGATATTGTCACATAATAGTAAAAATCAGTGTGATATTTATCTTTACTAGGGACTAGGCTACATCATCTTACCTCTACTGTGAGTCCCAACCTGAATTTCCTTGAAAACCAGTCATATTAAGTTCAAACATCACACCGAATTTTATCATAATGAAATTGCATTTAAAATGAATGCGAAGAGGAAAGCAGTCAAATATTTTGTAGATTCTCTAATAAACAGTTGGGCAATTTTCTGAAGGTGAATTTACACTCTCCCATAAATGTTTATTATGTTTGGCTCATTTTTGCCTCAGTAAGTCAGAAAAGAAAATAAATCATATTGAAAAGACAACAGCAAGTGGCCTTTGTAGATAGCACAGAAGCTGGGCACGAGCAGTTCATCTCCCTCACTCCACCTATGCCAGAGAATAAGCTGGGAATTTCTAATAACACACACTATAATTATGTGTGACTGTGCATATGCTGAAGCCAGAGTTGACAACAGCGACTCTGCTCAGAGGAGGTGATACCAAGAACCTTTATTGGATTCTTGGGAGATGCATTGTTATTCCTGTGCCTCTGAATCAGGCCGTCTACTCTCACGTGCTGCAGTATCATAATTTATGTACTATTCTCACATACAAATTATATGAAAGCATGAAGAAGGTTTTGACTAGGTCAGGCATTATTTCCCTGCAGTCAGTGGAGTCAAAAATAACTTTAGTAAAACCATGACTGAATTTCATATTTGACCAAGATCTGTCGGAGAAACTTGGTGACTCTAAACAGCAACTTGATTTTCTGCTAGAGACACCTCTAAACTGAAAATGAAATGTTGTTATTTGTAGTAGTAGTAAAACAGAATTAATGAGTTCACCAACTGTTTTTTGTTAATTATCCTTTGCCACTAAAAAGAATGACTCACTAATGTTCACTGTTAAAAATTCTAAGGTTGGATCATTTGAGGGTTTCAGAAATGTTTTACGTGATGTCGAATTTTACTCTGCAACAACTTTGGATGGAAACTGAGAGTCCCCTGAACTGTGAATCTGAGTAATTTGCAAGGCAAAATTCTTTGTTTAAAACACTCGCTACTCAGAATGAAAAAGCAGTGCTTTGTTAAAATTTTTCTTCACTGTTTCCACTTCACCATCACTAATTGCTTTTACCATGGCACAAACAACTTTTGCCCAACGAGAAGTGATGTATGGATTTGGACAGCGCATTTGGAATATGAAATAACTTATTAAAATTATGGTCAGCTTTCTTTTGGTAGCCACCATGTTATTAAAACATAACATCAAATGTGACAGTCAGTACGAAGAGGAGGAGGTGTCATTTCAGGAGGTACTTTTAACCAGATAGTGGCATTTTGAATGCTTCACTGCTTTAACATCCAAAAATAAAAACACCCTGTGTAAGCTGAGGCTTCCAAGCTTTACAGCAAGAGCAACAGGCTTTCTGTTTCCTCATGTTTAACAGAGATGGCTATGCAAAGAATTAGGGAAAAAAAAAATCTAAACTTTACAGAAATAATACTTCTCAGCCGCCTTGGAAAGTTTGGACCTAAGTCAAAACCCTGTTAGAGGAATTAAGATTTGAAAAAAAGAAATGAAAAACCCCATCATCCATTCAAATTACTACTGGTTTATGGATACAAGCACTTGGAGTAAGCAAAGTCCTCAAGAAAAGAAGAAAATGGCCATTTGAGCCAGATTTCCAACCCTGGCATGTGGAGTGAGTCTGCAGTTTACAGCCTCATCACCCCTTTCACTTAGAACCAGTTCTGCCAGAAAGTGCTTGTCAGCTTCAAATCTCAAATAAAAATCAATGTGCTCCCATATTCTGAAGTAGCCTTTTATTCACAGTGCTCATTTTCATTTTCTTGCCATGGCTTGCAGGAAACACTCGCAGGGCTGTTGAACAGAGGAGTGTAATTAACTAAACCAAACCATTTCCCTGTTAATAAGAGTAGCAGGATACAACCAAACAGGATAAAAAGGGCAAAAAAAGAAAATTAAGGAGTTTTTTTAAAGGATAAATATACTTTTCTTCCAGTATTTTTTTCCTCACAAACTTCTATTAGAAAATTTAGGAAACATCAAGAAAACTAATGTATACATAGTATTTTGGACAGACTACCACATGAAGTTTGGCCCTTCTGAGCAATTTGAGTGAGCAAAGCCCTCTTGGCACTCTCGATGTCCTTACTCACAAAATGAAATTCACCCTTCTGAGCGAAATAGGAATATGAGTTTTCTGCAGCAGAAATTAACACAAGCCATGCACCACTTTGGAATCACAGCATTCACTGGGTATGGCCACATAATAACAATACACTCTGCCACAACCTGTAGCACTTTACCAGGAGGATGGAGAAAAGACTGTGACCCAGGGTCAGTGTCCTTCTCTTCTCCATCCCTTCTTTACCCTCCCAGCACAAACCATCCTGTCACTCTGTAAAGTTCACCTTTCCTCCTCTTGCCCACAACTGCACAAGGATTCTAACAATTTCTACAAATACTCTCAGCCTCTCACAGGCCTGGAACACATTTTTAAAAAGTGGCCAAAATCCTATTTTGTGCCTGAGTTGAAACAAAGCTTCTCTAGGAATAGAAGCACAAACAGGATGCTATTTTCTGGGAGGTGAAAAGCCAACCATCGCTACCAGGGATTAATTGACATGGCGTGGTTGCTCCTACTGAGTACAGAAGATCAGCGTTCCAATAGAAATGGGCTAATGGATTGATGACGCTTTAGTAATTATAGCTTTTGTCCACTCCGACCCAATGCTTTAATTCAGGTGTATATTTTTAGAAAAGTCCCTTGATCCCAGTACCTGAAACAGAGAGGAAATCATCCACTGAAGTGATGTCGTCGACAGCCTCAGTGAGAACTCGCACCTGTTTCTCCCACTGGTCCTTAAACACATCCATGTTGTCCTGGGCTACTTTGCTCTGGGGTCTGGCAGCCAACGTGAGTGCAGCATTAATTACCTGTTAGTCAAACCCATTTGTTAGAGGAGGAGTGGCAATTTTTTTTTTGCAAGGAAAAGAGCAAATAGGTTATGGACTGCGTTAAAAATACAGCATTGCAACCCATTTGATATGGAGGGTCTCAAGATACGGGTGCATTTTTCACAGTTCGTGGAAATCAGGCAACAATCTCATGACAAAGACAAGGCTGTGCTCCTCTTCTGATGCTTTCAAGTACTAAAAGACTTCTCAAGTACTTTTTAGCAGGAATCTTAACTCACCTGTGGGCACAGACTATCAATCTGTGTGGCTGCCATACGGACTAACTTCACACCTTCTTCATTATTGGAGATCGAACAGGCCAGATTTGCAACCTGCAATGAAATCATGGAATCATCAGGATGAGAATCAAGTTCTAGATGAGTGAGCCATTTGATACCTTTCTCTGTCCTCATTGAGCTTTGCCTGGAATGAAAGAAATTTATACCAGAGGAATAATACATCTCCTGTGATGGTGCACAAAAACCCATGTAGATGAGTTCCTCACTAGCAAATGGAACTACTCATGTTCTTCACATTTTTCTCAGAATCTTCCTTCACTGTCAAGTGTTTCACAGTCTCCTCTATAGCTTGGAAATTATCTGCTGAGCAGGCATAGAGGGAACACAGAACATCCACATATTTATCTGTACATTTCCTTTTCTCAGTTTCTTTTTCCTCTTACGAACCATGTTCATTATTAACACAGGTGATCAGGCTCATCCATACACTCTGAGCTTTGCAAAATGAAGGATTTTTGATGTTCTTACAAGTGGAATCATACTTTTCAACCCATAAGAAAAACTGAAAGCTTCACTGATACGAGGAAGTTACATATCCCTCAAATATCTTTGATATTTAAAATCATCATTTCTGATGGTTTTATGCTAAAATCTTGTTAAAATAATTTTAATTTCAGTTGGACTTTTTTATTTTTATGTGTTTGTCTGCCCCACAATAAAATATCCATTAGCAACAGTAAAGTACCTTAGTGATGTGAAATATCTCTGTTGAAAGCCTTGTTCTGTAACACAGGACTGAAGATCTTGTTCAAAGCTCTTTAAATCTACATTTACTTGCCCTGGCACAGCTTTGGGAACCTCATAAGACTGAAGGCTATTTGGATAAGATAAAGACTTGGAGAGACATCTGAATGAGATCTAGAAATCAGACTATGTCTCCAGACACAGCAGAACTGCATCTCTGTGGCTTGGATTCAAGTGGAGGAGCACACAGCTCACAGAGCTCTTCCAAAAAAAATCCAGTCCCAAAAGCTTTGTGCCAACTCCATGAGTCTGCCATGGGTTTTTTCAAACAGCAATTCATGTCCCAGTGCACACTGTGATATTTCAATCACAAAGGTACATTTTGGGATGCGGGAATACACGATATTTTTTTAATCATCCAAAATTTTGTCTCTTTATTCTAATCTTCATTAAAACAAACTTATAAAATTTTAAATATGCTTCCTTGATATTATTCACTGTGCCTGAAGGCATAGCTATCAGTTGGAAATGATTCATGAATTAGTTCAAATGCCCTCATCTTTCCAGTTTTCCTCCAGTCTCCCCTTGTGGCTTTAATCCGTTCTCATCTGCAGTGCACATCCCTGCCTTAGCCCTGATCCATCTGTTGTGCATAGAACCTATTTCACTTCCAGTTCTGTGCAGCGTGGTTTGCGTTTATCATAGTGCCAAAGCCCAGGCAAGAAAAGAACCCCAGGCTTCAAAGAGTCTTGCAGGCATTTCCTAGTCAAAATTTTATCATAATGTTGTGATTTTTATTTTCATTTCATGATGAGACAAATGAGTTGGTCTGTTTGTTAACAGCCTTAGAGCCCTCACGTCAAAAACATTCTCCTGAGCTGACATCTTCCAATTAATTTACCTTTTTCTGTAGTCACTTCTTTGCACACATCAAACAAACCACTTTCATCTTCACCAGAAACAACAGCTAAGCAGGATAATATTTAGAATGCATTAACATGAGTGGAAATTACAGACTTTAAAAACTGGTAAATGATATTAAGTTTAGCAAGCGCCACCTTCCTGAATTGGAACATATTGGCTTTTCAGACTGCCCTTGTATTTTGTGATGAAAATGATAAGAATTTGTCCTAAGACTTCAGATGTAACATTTATTTTTTTGCAGACAGAAATATGTGACTGAAGGGGGCTGGGTGTCATGAAATGACCATCAAACTATAAAGCAGGTCTCTGAGTTCCTCTGGAAGGGAACTTTGCAGATGTAATCAGCAAAAATAAAACTTATTTCTTCTTTGTGTCTGCTAATCACTCTTCAACTAGAATCTGATGAGACAATATTTGGATGTTTCAAAGTGCCCTGTTTGTCCAAGAAGGATACAGGCACAACCAGAGAAATCTTTTTTTCCCCTTTTTTTTGTAAAATAGAGTTCAGTACTTTGTTTTGGGTGTTACTATTAACACAAGAGTTCAAATAGAATGTATTGCTACATTACATATATATCAAAGAGCATTGCAGTTATCTGTTTTAAAGAAATAATGATACACATCATGTATAATCCAAAGTTTAATCGTTTCTGTGGTATATTTCAAGCCTTGCATAAATACAGCCCTGTGTCATCAGCAGTCAGGCAGCAATACCATTCCACAGTGCAGCAGGGAGTGTGCCAGCCTGCACCACGGCAAGATCTGATTGTGTCAAATAAACACAGAGATAAGCAAATTCCACAATGGCAGAGGCAATCTGGATAAAATGGAATTTAGCACTACAAATCTATGACTTTACCCAAAACTTAATTTTTAAAACATGGCAAGAAATAGCCTTTACTTGCTTAAGCCAGCGTTTCAGTGCATAATCATGGGTTTGTGAAACAAAGAAGTTTTAGGTGCACTCAGTCACCAGATACCACACAATTTAATTACTTTGATTGACTTTGTTATCAAATACACAGTCAAGTCATCATCAATTAATATTCTTGGCACAGCAAGGTCCACATGCATGCTCTTACTTGATAGAAACCACAAGGTAATTCCCCCTGCTTTAGCTTACTATGAATTCAGCAACTTCAGATATTTTTCCTACCTAAAACTATGAACAAAAAAACTTAAGACACAATTGCACCCCACTTAGCTGGGACATTTGGATTAGGTGCCAAACTGACCCCTTTGGACAATGGATAAAAAAGGGAGTCCCTTCCAGGGGCTATTTCAGGTGCCTGGTTGACTCATCCTCCGGATGTGTCTGGTTTATTATTTAAACTTAGATTACAGCTGGCCCTGGTGATTGTTGAAAAAGGTATTACTGAAATAAAAGATGTTTTACTGGTGCACTGTAACTTGTTTTGCATGGGCATATTTAACACAACACGTTTTGTGAAGAACACAGCCACTTTTGAGGGTGGGAATTACTTAAACGTCCCACTCCTGGGTTGGATGGAGCAGAGAGCTTGGAAAGGAAAATAAAAAAAGCTGTGAATTAGTGTACTAGCTGCCAATTTATCAGAACTCTGATTTGAAGCCTTTACCTTTGCACTTCAAATGCTCTGTCTCCACCAATGCATTGAAGGGGAGGTTTCATGAGAGGCTGTGGAAGCAACCAGGTAATTAATTTATTTTTCTTTTTTTTTTCTGTTTACTAAGTTCCTTGAGCACACTGAACTCACTGAGTGCCTCAGCAGAACTTAAGATTTCATTGAGATCAATGTGAACTGTCTGAAGAGTATTTATATCAATGAACACATTTTAAATACCAAAATCAATGAACTGTGAATCGTTCTCAAAAATGCGTGGAGGACTTAATACCAGTGAAACTGCTGTGGAGATGAACATTATTGTCCAGAATTTCAGGTCCTCTAAGCTGCTCTTATACCATCAAAACAATTGCTGAACACCTTAAATCTGTGCTGGTAGAGCACGGAGAGGTAATGAGTAAGAAAATAAACATCCAGCTCCGGTGATGCGGTATTTTTCTGTAATCACCAAATCCACTGAACCAATCCTTGAACTGGGGATGTGAAAAAACAGGAACCAACTCCTCCATATTAATTTCTACCAGTGGCACTGATAGCCCAAGATGCAATTCTGCACCTTGCCAGGTATCTGTCTTTAACCATGCAAGGAGTTCCATTAGTTTCATTATTTAAAATACATATAGAACCAGTTCCTATAAAATTTCTCTGCATGTGTTTCATTGTATTTCAACCTCAGTTTCCTGCTGGATAGCAGACTGGGGTGGGGAATGGCTTTGTTTCTAATACAAATTTGTATTACTCTTTGTGGTGACTGTTCCCTTAGGAGAGAAAAACTTTATTTCTGCCACAAAATTGCACTCCAAACTACAAAAGTAATCAAGGATCTTACATATCAATTTACTTCAGTTTTACACTGATTAAAATCAGGTGTAGTTACCTGTCATTGTGGTTTTAAATGAGACTATTTCCATTTTTGACTTGAGCCCTTTGTATTATTAAAGGTAATTATGACTATCAAGATGTATTGTGCTCTTTTGACTACCAAAATCCATTGTCTTCTGGTTCAAAATTAAATTCAAAGATTTAACATGGCCATCTGGAATTCAACCTAAGTGAAAAGGCCCAAAAGAAAAATCTATTGCTTAGAGCAAAAATGTAAAAAAAGGGAGCAGTATAAGCTACAGCAAAAGAACAATAGCAACACAAAAGCTGCAGAATATCCTGGTTTTTAACATTTTCCTTTTATTCTATTTTTCCCACCAGAAATTGCTTAGAAGAAATGATACCAAAAAAGCTCTGTTCAGCTTCCCCAACCATTTAACCATTCCAAGGTAGAGAATGCAATCTATTTCTAGCTTCATTTCTTAGTTTTCCATAGTTTTTGTAAATGTGCAATTTCTTTTTAAATCGTTTTTATTCACATTTTTCTATTTCTCTAATTTTTTTCACAGTAATGAACTGCTTAATTAAGTATTAGGAGGAAAAAAATGCAACAAGTTATTCTTTATTTAGGAAATTGCAGAGTAACTTATACAAACCCAAGACACTGCTAAACTTATGTGTCTACACCACACCTTTGAGAAGCTGAAGCTTTCTGAAACTTCAGCTTGAGTTGAAGGTGGTTAAAGTCAGAGACTTCTGTAGCACTCACAGGGGACTAAAGCCAAGCAAATAATCAATTATCATGTTCAGCTGATGAGACGTAACTTGCTGAACTGTGGTACCTCAACTATTTGTAATTATTTATCCATTCACTTAGTAATTTATCCAGATATTGTTTCAATCTCTGAATCCTTCAAAATTGTGACATATATTAATGCTGGTACTGCTGTAGGCAGCCCAGTGATATTCATGGAGCCACAAACAAAGAGAATTTTTTCTACGGGAGAGCAGAGTTGAAGCCAAGTTACCCAAGATCTTCAACTTATTTATCTTCGCTGTACTCACTCAAGCATTCTATTATGAGCAAAACTCTATTTATCACTAGACAGGATGTTTTTGCACATACACAAACAAGTGCCAAAAATCAAAATGTCACTGAGAGAACACATTGCAGCAGATTCCTGTTCCTCGTCATGCACTGCAGTGCCAGCTTGTACTGCCATGAAAATATTAGACTGTGGCCTCTCCCTCAGAGCCCATTCCATATGGCATGGGGGAACCTCATCCTGGATAATATGGCCAATTTTCCCTCATTCATATCAACCAGTCACTTCTCAAAATAAGAGATGAATTTTTAAGTTGTTCACCTGTACATATATTTCACATCTATTAAAAAATCTAACTGCACATAAAACAGTAAAAAAAGGCATTTCTTTTATAAATTAGTAATGAGCTGATTTACTGAGTTGGATGTTTGCTTTGAACATTTCTAGCACCAGCCCTGAACATATTTAACATGAACTGCTAAGACATTTCCAATATATATCTAAGGAGATCGGTACCAGCAGGATGTTAGAAAGCTACAGAGCATTTTAAGCACAACACTTGAATGTTTTATTTCATGTCTTATATGCTGCCCACTGAACCTATGAAAAACTCTTTTCAATCTCAAAAGGTCAACAGCATTTTCTCTCGTACTTACTACAGGAATGAGGCTTTCCCACTCACTCCAACTCCCTTCAGACTTGCTCTGTATCAGATTTACTCAGAAGAGCTTTAAAAGATTTCTGCTTTTGGTAATGTTCCAAGTACCTCAGACTTCAATAACTTCAGCGGGTCTTCGTCTGAGATTTTTGAAGGAAACCTAAGAGTGTTGGAAGCCTCATGTGTACAGAAAGCTCAACTCTAAATGAAAAGATCCTAATTTTAGATGATTTCAATGAAGTGTTGTTAAATCAATCTGAACCTCCTTCATTTTCCAGGATCATTCTGCTGCATGCCATAATTATGGCCAATAGGATGGAATAAAAGGGAGATCAAAAATGAAGTACCTTGAAAAATCCTTCTACTTAACTATTTTCATAACTGAAAAGAAGCCAACATTGGCTCATGTTCAATTACAGAGCTGCCAGTAAAGAACAGAAGAAAAAGGTATCGTATTATGTTTGATCCTTTGCTTTTAATACCAGACAATAATGATGATTTCATATATAAATTTTAAAAAAATAGTAGAAGTAAATACCATCTCTTCTTTTCTTTCCTTTTATATATGGAATTTGATCACAAAACTCTGTCTTCCTGAAACAGGTCAAGGTCTTATGCCACACTGATGAGTCTCAACTGTGATAAACGTGCCTGATTGCAAGCACAAGAAACCCCCTACTGGGCCTAAAGACCTTCTAGAAGAAGAATGGGACAATCTCTGATTTTAGACCAACTTTCCAGGTTATTGTGATTTCTCAGCAGGATCATCCCAAGAATTCTCTATGGAAAACAGGAGAAAGCAAACTGATTAAAGAAAGAGCAGGTGATTGTGTCAGAGCATTTCTCCAATTTACACCTTAGAAAAATAATTCTGGAAACTACTTCAATTTCAGTTTTACTTTTTTTCTTTTTCAGTTTTTTTCAGGGTTTCAGATTTACTTTACTTTCATTTGTAAAATTATTCAAGAAATGCTGTTGGACATTTGGAGTGGAGCACTGCCCAGAACTATCAACTGCATTCTCAGCTGGAACCAATGGGCCTGACAGCAACTGCCCCAGTTCCTACCTGAAGATCCAACCTCACAGTTAAAAATCCAGGCCCACATCTGTCAGGGGTTCTCTGTTCCACTGGATCTCTAAATAGCTTGAAATTTAAGGACTTAAAAAAAGCAGGTGTGGATGTTAATCCTCAGAGCTGAAACCAGCGGAAATGCTTTGTGCTGTGACAGAAAACTCCCTTAGGAATTATGGATGATCCTCCCTCGTTTTCTTGAGAGTGTGTTTGTGAGCCATTTAGCTGGAATAGAACTAAATGGTAGAAGTGGGGAACCTGTCTGCCTCCCAGCTGGCCAGCTGGGACATGAGGACAGCAGGAAAGGGCTTCCCTCCTGAGCTTCGTTCCCCCAGGAGCTGGAAAGCAGACTGGGGCACTCAGTCCTCCCTTCCATGATTTGCTCACTACCCTGATGTAATTTCTGAATTTTCTCTCTAGACATGTGCACCCACTGCTGAAGAAATAAACAGCAAACAGCTGGAGTAAGCCAAGAAACAGAGCAGGACTTACCTAAGACCAGATTTGTACTCCAAATTTAACTGGCTTTGAGCAATGTAGCATTGCACTGATAAGAATGCAGTGAGTCTTTCTCCTACAAGAAAGCAGCTTGTAAAGACGCAGGGGATCTGTTCCCTGTTGACCATCTATTCAGGTGGACCATGGAGTAGATATCCTATTCTAAACCACACCACTCACACGATTGCTGAGTTTACATAGTCTAGCTAAAAGTGATTAATTTCATTTACTGACTTTCTGAGTTACAGGCAACGCTGCATTTTACATCACATTGGTACATACTTTTTTCTTCCTTTCACAGATAGCAAAGGTAACATGTCCAGCTACAGGAATTCCTTCTGTAGAGGTCAGAGACCAGAGACCCATCTCAGTGCTTTTTCACCTCTGTTAGCAGGATTGGGTTACTTTTCTGTTTAATTTGATAATAGGTAAAGGATTTCAGACATCATTCTTCCATAACTGGTCTATTCACAGTGAAACACCAGTGAACAAAGAATGCAGAGGAACACAACAAAAACTACAGCACTATCTCTGAAATGTCAGAGACACACTGTCACAGAGAAGAGAACCTTTAAAAACAGTAACTGCTAAGTTCCAAAGTGTGCAAAATGGCCAAAAGAACTTATTAGTCTGGTACATCAACAAAACTCAGAAGTTTGTGTATTAATCCTTTCTGGTCAATTTGCAGCCAAGGCCACTGCTACTAAAACTCATCATGAATTACAAGCAATGCATCCTGAAATATCCAAGGAGCAAGAGGGCAGTTGGTGTCCAATGGAAACAAGATTTACAACACTGCAATGTGTGTGAGTCGATCCCATAAAGCAATTTTGACAACACACCCCTGGCAGTGCTGTAATTAATAGATATTAATAGCAAGTAGTTACCAAAGCAATCCATCTATCTAATAACAGTCCACTATTTTGGCAAACTGCTCAGTGACCCTGGACCACGGATGCATGCCTGACTAGGCTGTGATAATTAAACGTTAGTTATATTATCAGGGAGCTGTATTTTGACAGCTGTTGAAGAAAAAGAGGGGACTGTGTTGGAACTCAGAAAAGTTCAAGACATTAACAGAAGCTCTGAAGGCATTAACAGTGTGATATCAGACACCCCAGGGTATAAACAAAGCACAAATTATAATCACTGATCCCTAAAGAAACATAACTCGCAAGTTGGATAGAACCAACTTTATTTAGCTGACCAATGTGGATGGAGCTGAACTTGGCAGGGGATGTGAAGAATAATAAAAGGGCTTGTGCAGGTATGTCAGCCAGAAAAGGAAAGTCACAGAAAGTGCATCCCCCCCGATAAGCAAGACTGGCAAACTGGCAACAGCAGATGAGAAGAAATTGAGGCATTCAACAACTTTGCATCAATGTTCAATGACAACCTCTCTTCCAGAGGAGGGACTGCAAGGCAGGGACTGGGGGAGCAAAGTTCCTGCTGCTGACAGAGAAGATGAGGTTTGAGACCACCTGAGGAACCTGAACATGAACAAGTCTACGAGATCCAACGAGATGCACCCCAGAGTCCTGAGGGAATCGGCTGATGCAGCTGCCAAGCCACTCTCCAAGATATTCACAAAGTCATGGCAGTGAGGGGAAGTCCCAGGTGACTGGAAAAAGGGAAACATTGCTCCCATCTTTAAAAAGGGTTGAAAGGACGACCCTGGGAGCTACCACCCTGTCAGCCTCACCTCTGTGCCTGGAAAATCCCGGCACGGATCCTCCTAGAAGCTCTGCTAAGGCACATGGAGAACAGGGAGGGGACTCAGGACAGCCAGCACGGCTTCACCAGTGGCCAGCAGGCTGAGGGAGGTGGCTTTGCCCCTCTGCCCTGCTCAGGTGAGACCACACCTGCAGAGCTCAGCACAGAGACATGGACCTGTTGGAGTGGGTCCAGAGGAGAGCCACAGAAACAGAGGGCCCATTTCCTTCCTAGGGGTGAGTGAAGAAATTTAATTTGGAGTGATATTTTAAAGGCTTACAAAATCCCATTCAGGGAAAGACTGATTTTACATTAATCCAATTTTTGTGCGAGAATAATCTATGAAATGTTTCTACCACAATTTAGAAATGGCTCAACAGGAATGCAAAATTAAGTCATCTGCCCAGAACCAGAATGTGTAGACAAGGCAACAGAACTGGATGTTCCCTTTTTCCATTCCTCCTGTCAGCTTTAACCCCAGCATGGAGAGAGCTCAGATTGGCTCAAAACATCATTTAGCTTACTTGTCTGCTTAGCAGCCCTTTTTCCTGCTAATAAATCCCCTTTTCTCTTGGAAAAGTCATATTTACACTAATTATTCTTACAATAGGAGTGTCTGACACCAAAAAACAAATATACAGAGTATTTAGCAGAAAAACTCTATGCTGATATGATGTATTTTCTGAGTTTTGAGTTATAAAAAACTAGTCAGTCCATTATTCCTGACTTTTTGTCCTGTCACTGTCCATCCTTTTTGTACGATCAGAAAAAAGAGATTTCTTACATACAGCTGTTCACCAGCAGCTGCATTTATACCAGTAAGGTAACCACAGCCAGAACACAGCCCTGAGCACTTGCACACACTCATCCCCCTTTTTCAACTACAAACATAATCCCGAGCAGAGTTTTAGCCTAAATCACCTCTTCTATATTACACATGGTCTCTCATATCTACTAAAAAGATGTTGGCCAAATGGCACTGAGAAACCTCAACCTGCTGTTAGAGTTTGGGATATGACAGTGGGGTGAGAAAAAGTGCTTTTATATTTAGGTCCCTCCCCTCCTCTGAAATGGGGAATACATAAAAAAATCCCCACAGTATTAATTATTCGATGTGCTGGAACGCATATCCTCAAATTTTAATTTCTTTTAATTTAAGACTGCACTCTTAGGGGTTTTTGCATAGAATTTTGGTTTTGTTATAGTAAATGTGGAAATTTTCACCTTAGTTGTGAACTCAATCATGTGGTTTATTTGATTAAAAACTGTTACACTCTGAGCCAGTCTTACATTTTTGTCCCAGTTGTCACAAGTTGGCAGTCCTGTGCATGAAAGCTGATTACCTTTGCAAAGGATCATCATTAGCTGATAAATATCCAAAACCATTTCAACAAAACCCAGATTATGTATCGTGTATTAGAGTGATGTTTTTGACTTTTTCTTTGACTCCTCAAAAAAAAAAAAGAAATTGAATGCAGCTCACACACAACTAGTTTTTAATAATGAGTTTTCATATCAAGAGCTCTTCATGTGACTTTCAGCATTTAACAAAAAATGGAAACAAACGTATATTTAAGAAATCAAAGCTGACATCAACATTCTAAACAGAACTGCAGATACCTTTAATTCACTGTGCTTTGATTTATACTCCTCTTGCCATGCAGAGATGAGAAAAACAAGTCAATTGTCTCTGCTGTTAGTTTTAATGGCAATATCAGTACGAGTTTGGGCTTTTTTGCAAATTGCCACTTGAAAGTCAAAGGCCAGTAGGTCCATGATGAATCCGCAGAGTCTCCACCAGTCCGCCTTACTAATTTTTTAAGCCTTTGATTAATTTAATTCAAAAGAACAGAGAAGCCTCAGTGAAAATTAAATTCAATGAAAAATTAAAATTTAATGAAAATTAAATTTCAGTGAAAACAGGCAACTGTTTTGAGGACACAAACATTATTATCCTCCTAATGCCTCACTAAGGGAAGAGTTTACCTCATGGGCCACACTGGGGATTCTGAGTAGCTGAGAAATTTCTTAAAATCTGTGGGAAAAGCTTCCCTTGGATCTGACACTTGACCACAAACTACAAATCTCTAAGAAACCACGATTCATACTGTCTGGTATTCACAGAACTGCTTGTGTGAGAGAAGAAAATCCTTCTCCCTACAAAACCACAGCAAGAACTGCCCATGTCAAGAACCTCTGACTGGGAAGCAGGAGAGTTGCCCCATGTGTTGGGTACGTGAAGACAGGCTTGGAGTTGGGAGATGTTTCAATTTGCTTCCACAGGGCCTCCTGACCATTGGGATATGCTGAAATTAACACTTTTAACATCCCCCTGGATGTCTGAAACCCTGCACTGGGCCAAGGAGCAGCTCCAGCACTTTGGTTTCTGGTTTCTGTAAGAACTTTTCCATAAATCACCTTTAAAATTAGCCACAGGTGAATCAATGATGAGAGTAGGTTTTCCCCCTGTGTTATTAGGAAGTTATCCTTCATCACACTACAGGTCATCATTCAGTTTTCCAAGATCTGTCTTTAGATTAAATGATTTTGGAGATGTCAATGTGAAACAGGAAAAAAATGAAGAAGAAAAAAAAGAAAATGCAAGGACATACACAGTAAAATGAAGCATTATTAAGTCTTCTCTCATGCTGCTTTGAGAATTGATAATTTCACCCAGTAATATGCCCAGGTAAGGTGATGGATGCTACATGTGTTTATTTTTTTTTAACCTACAGATCACCCATCTGTGAAGCAACTGGAGAATAACCCTCTGTCCTTCTTTTGGAGTAGGCAGATCAGGTTTATTTCAATGCTGGGAACACTGTGGCTAAGTTTCATTGGTTTTGACAGGAGAGCAGATACCACAGGAACATCCATGCCTCTACACTGATATTAATATAATGCTACCACAAGTTGTGGAAACTGGAGCCTAAAGGAAGGCTGACAGATGATGCCCCTGTCTGAAGGCAGGATCAGCTGTGCCTAAACCACTCCTGGCAGGTGTTTGTTTCACTTAGAGCCTGCATTGATAGCAGTTGTATGGATTTCTGTTCCTGTACATGGAACATTTAATTAGGGAAAACAAACAGCAGCAGTGTGTGACGAGGTCAGATTTACTGCACCGACTGCAAGGAGTGTGCACCAGCCTGTGCTCAGGGGCCATTCAAATGTATATTAAGAGACAGAGTAATGACAGCAACAGGAAAATTAAAAAAAAAAACCAACCCAATAAAGCCTCTCTGCACATTTCTCCTTTGCAGACTCACTGTGAGCTAAACTAGGTCTGGTCTGTTCAAATTTGTGAGTGAACCGAACAAGGAAAAATCACATTTACCTACTGCACAGCAAGAAGACTATTGGCATCCATTAGGACTATTTTTCCTTATATAAATTCACAGAATTCTAGGACCTTAAAAAAAACCAAACAAACCAAAAAACCCTTAAAATGGGATCTACCAAGGTGACACCACCAATGGAGGTGACCTTTTAAGCTAAAAGAAGTTTTGAAATCCCTTCATACTGTCTTTTCTGCATGTGCATTTCTGTGCTTGAAACACGACCACAAAAGATTATTGGTTGAGTCTAAAAAATTAATCTTTTAAGTTAAATTGCCACATGTTACCCAGGCTCTTACAATATCTTTATGCACTTGGAAGAGCAAAGAAAAAATAAAACTAAAACATATCTTTGAAGGATTTTTCTTTCTCGCAAAGCGCTTCCTTGCATCATCAGAACAGGTGACACGCTGGTGCCTCTGATGTGTTTAATGTGTTGTTATTGCTGTCTCTACTCAGATGTCTGTAGTAGCTCAGACTTCCCAAACAATGCAAAAATAATGCTGGAAGATCTGATCACTCCTCATGTTATTTAAAGTGGATTGCAGTCAACTCAATTCTATCTATCTGAAAGTCAATCTCTCTTCTCACAGTGAGAAACAGCAACAGAAGCCCTGAACTCATTGGAAAAGTTAGCAAATTTTAAATATGGATTCTTTAAGTTATGTGTGTGAGAGCAAGACGTAAAGGGGGTTCAAGTGCAGCTATAAACACAAACAATCCAGCACTTGCTCAGTGAAGATTCTATTCATTGTCTCACTCAATAATTCTGAAGTACAGACACAAACCCCACTAAGCCTCACACAAAATGATGAAGCCTCTTCACTCAATCCATCCTGAGACAAAGCTAAAGATCCCCAGCTCATGTAAAGCAGCAAAGCTGCAGTGATCTACTCCAGCCCTGGCTCATAGAACACATCCTGGTCAATAAATTGTAGCTTTTTAAAACTGAGGTAGAAATGAATTCCACATCAATCCACAAATGGTAACAAATGTTTCTGTTTTCACTTCTCCATCCGCACAATGGCATTCCAGAAATGTTCAAGACACTCTATGTAGAACTGACACTGTAGAGCCACTCCATGTATTGAAATAAAGAAGTAGTACCTTCTAAATGTGACAATTGATCACTAAAGCTTTTCTTTCAGAGGCATTAAAAAGGCACGATTTGCTGACCAAAGAGCATGTCATTGTCTATACTAAAAAATGTATATATTCGTGCTACCAGAAATAATGAATAATGTATTACAGAAATACACCAGTCTTATGTCCTTTTACTCTTCTAAGCCAAAACTCTTAAACAGTTAATGTGTTTTGTATTCACTGAACAGCCATCAGCATACATTTGCACTACCACAAACTGGAATTTATTCATCTAGCTGCACAGAGGGATTTGTTAGTTATTGGGGGTCAGTGAACACAGTTTTATAAACTGATATTGAACAGGAAGGAACTGCATTAGAATGAAGCCAGAATAACAATAAGCCAAAGAGTCAGGTGAGTATTTTTTGTTTCAGCTCTTAAATACACATATTTTTTTTCACTGTCAGGGAGCTAATGCTTTTTTTATATATACATACATACAGACATATATATATATGTATATATGTATATTTAAAATCTTTACTTTCTTTCCATTACTATTTTGTTTAGCTCTTTAAAGCCCTTGACAGCTGCCCTGCTGACAACCTCCTGCCAGCTGCAAGGGCAGGGGAAGGAGCAGAGCCAGGGCTCTGACAGTGTGGCTGAGCCAAGCGTGTGACAGGGGTTCATCCCAGAGACAACAGGTCCCAAACGGCAGCACGTGTTCCAACTTCTCAGTGCTAAAAGCTTTAATCCTACTTTTTCCTCTTTCTGCAAAAATTTATTTCTGCTGTATCAAATCACTGATTCTTTCTGTGTATTTAGCATTGCGGGGTCACCTGCCACAGGAGAATTAATCCTGATTTACAGCGCTGTGAGTGACAGGAGAAATGAGCTCAGTGGTTTTGGGGTAACAGCTGTTGAAAATGTTTATTTGTGTAAGCACAAGGAAATCAATTCCATTTCTGAGGCAATGGAAATATAACTTACCCTGGGCAGCTCCCATCTGAGAAAGCACCTTTTCTGAGGGAATGACAGACAAGTTGTCTGCAGGATATTAACTGCTACTTACACCAACATTACACTGCAGTCTTAAGAAACACATCAAGAAACGAGGTAAAATCACACAGAACTGTGTGGCAACACAAAAGTGCCATTTGAATTAGGCTGGGAATATCTTGGTACCATGCATGGTCACCTGTTTGATTAAAATTAGAAAAAAAATGTAACATCACATACACAGGTATTGATGTAGCTGTTCAGGATTACTTAAATATTAAAATTTCAAGACAAAAAAATATTTTTCAGTTCATCAATTGAGGTCAAAATTCCTAAATTTTCTTCTCCTGGCTGTCAAAGCCCAAAATAAATAAAGGCAAGTGGACTTGTGCTGAGGATATTTGAACAGGACAGATGCTGAGAAAACACTGGTGTACTTAAGATCAGCATTACTCATTTCAGAAGTTCACAGAGGAACAGCTGATTTTCACATTCTGTTATTCCCAGTTTAGGCAAGCATTCAATTTGAGAAGGGAGCACAGAGGTGATTTAAATTTAATATCTCGATCTCATTTCAAGAGAAAGGCTTAAACGCAAACACAGTCAAGTTGAAAGTCTTAATGTTCTACTTGAATTCACATGATTTATGGCAGGGGAAAAAATACCCTGCAGTGTTTCAACAGCCTGAGAAATGCTGGTTTCATCTACATGGGCTAGAGGAACCCAAATTCAAACTACAGCCACTCAAACCAACATTTGACACTCAAAGTAACACTGAACAGTCCAGCTGACATTCGACACTGGCATTCAAATGAACATTCCAGCCAGGAATAAATCTTCCTTTGAAAAATCCTAACTATGAAATAGGGCAGAGACTGCATTCAGCTACAGCAGTATAATCAGACATACTGGACTGAACTCATGCTCTTCCCTGGATTTACGCAGCACAATTGAAGCCCATCTTCAGTCCTCAGACAAATGCCACATATGCTGCTGAGAGGGCTCAAGTGGCAGCTCTTTCTCTTAAGAAACGCTGTTCAAATTGGAATTTGGATGCCCAAATATGCTAGTGAAAGATCCTCAAGTATTTTGAAGCATTTTTATCCATTTCCAGAATCACTCACTGGCTTTAGTGAGCTGTTCTTCATGTTAGAAGTGCACTCTTGTATTAACCAAAATCCCTTTTTTCCTTTAATAAATGGCTCTTTTCCTCAAGGTATTGAAGTCTCTGCTGCCCAGTTCTCTATACATTCACATCAGCATATGCAAGGTGAGTGTACAATGGCAAAATGTGACCCACTTGTGCTCCTTCCACTGTGAGATCCATACCCAGACTGACAGCACTGCTTTCCTGACCGAAGTCAGTATATCAGACCACAGGCTTCCATGAAGCTCCCTAAATATGGGTGAAAACAGAACAAATGCCAACACCACAAGCTTCAAGGAGCTCTCTGAGAGTTTTTTATGAGCTGTCTAATGTTTACTTGCAGAATAGAAGCTCTTCATTTATTAAATAACTAAACAAACTCTCTTATTTTGTTCACTCTGAGGGAAAAACTTTCCTTTATACAGTGGATAAGCAAATCAGAAAAGAATTCTCACCCAACCCCTGTAATATGTATTCTATCCAACTTGAGAACAGTTCATGAGGATTTTGGAGTAGATGTTTCTTTTCTGGACTGCAGGCTGTTTCCAAATTAACTAAGAGAATCATCCTCCTTAATATTTTCTGATGGCCCAGCTGCTGCTATCAAGCAGTTTTCTGCTTTAAATGAGTTAAAACATCATGGCCACTTGTAAAAAGGCCGATAATAACGTGCCTGGTCTAAATCTGGAGAGCATTTTAACTTAGGATGTCTCAACTGCATTATAGGCAATTTATCTTTTGTCTGTTACCAAAACAAAACAAAAAAAAAAAAAATCTCATTAAGATGAACCGGAGACAATAAGAATCATAATATTTTTGCTGCTGCTGCATTATTTTTTCCAAGCTAATTCCACATGTCCATGGCAGGTAATGAAGGGCTATGTTATTCCAGAAGAGAGACTCAGCTTCTGCCTTTAATATTACAAATTTGAAACTCAGTTGCTGTAAGTGATTAAAAACTTGTGTGCCCAAAATGTATTCATTTTTCTGCAACTTCATCCATCTAACAAAATACGGAAAATTATTCTTACTCAGGCTCTCAGGTTACCAATGCTTTCTGCAGCCAAAGGAACACTCAGGCTTTTCATTCTGCCTTAGCAGTAAAAACTGGCTTCAGCAGCTCAGAGCAATTTGTAAGAAACCAACTTTACAGAGTCTCAAGCTGGTTCTGCTGTCACAGCACAAATGAGAGAACTGAGGGAAAAACCTCTGCACCAAAGGGTCACAGCTGACAACATCTTCCAGCAGGTGAGAATCTTTGTCCTCTCCCACTCCACCTTCCCCACAGCAGTGGTGTCTCCTTGATTTTGAAATTTGGTGGGAAGAAGAGTCAATATTTATCCATCTTTGTACTACAACTTAATTTTTAGACATCTTGGAGCATTTCCATGCACAAACAGCTTTAACCTCTGCAGACCAGGCTACAGAGCACTCTTCACCTCTCCTCACTCACTACCTTTGTAGCAAAGCTTAAACACTAAGCAGAAAAACCTCTGGGATTCAGTGAAAATCAGCAGATGTTTTGTTCCAAACACAATCACAACCAATTGCACATAATTCTGAACCTCCTTCAAATGGTGTTTGAAATAAAACAGTCATTCTTTGGCAATACTCAGGCTAAAGCAGATAAAAAGCGCTAAAGCAAGGGAATTCTAGTTCTTGCAAATCAAAGCAATCCTATCTAATAGTGTATGTCTTAAAAAGGAAAACGTGTCAGCATTTGCTAGATGGTGTATTTCTCCAACAGTGAGCAAAACTTAATTAAAGAGAGTAATTACGCATAATCCTTTATGTTGATAGTATATGATCCTGCCTTAAACTGCTACAGGGTTTACAAATTCTAACATATCTACTTTTTCTAATAATATTAGCTTACTTTGGTAAAAAATAATCTACATTCCTCCAACCTAAGTAAAAGTCAAGATTTCCTTTCTATCCGAAATCACAGGTCACATACCTGAGCCCACTGATTTCCAAGTGAGAAGAATGATAGAATGGTTTGGGTTAGAAGAGACCTTAAAGAGCATCCAGTTCTACCCTCTGCCATGGGCAGGGACACCTTCCACTAGCCCAGGTGGATCCAACCCCTGTCCAGCCTGGCCTTGGACACTTTCAGGGATCCAGGGACAGCCACAGCTTCTCTGGGCACCCTGTGCCAGGGCCTCCCCACCCTCACAGGGAAGGCAAGCACAGAAAATTGAACATGAACATTTATTTCCTTCATTCCTGGAAAAACGTGGCTCTCTGAGCGCATTAAAAAAAAAAGTTTACATCAAGAAATAACCAAGATCATATCACCCTGTTACTGCATTTTTTCCCCCCTAATGTATGCATTAAACACAGTGTAAGGATCAACTTTATTTTCTCTATTATCCATATGCTGGCTTTTATCAAACTCACAATTAATTTTTTTTTCCCCAGAAAAGTCTGGTGGCTTTTATAAGGGAGTTTATCAGCTGTTTACAAAAGAATCCTGGCATTTCCACATTTCAGCTTGAGGAAGGAAACGAAGAATATATCAGCTAAACAAAACTGAGGGGGATGAGTAAAATAGTTCCAACAGCAATTAGTCAGGGCATTATGTTTGATATTACACACTACTGCAGGAAACATGACCAAGTTTCTAAAGATGCACAAATTCCCACACAATTTCAAAAGATATTACTAATACAGTAATTTATCCTGCATCTTTCCTCCAGATCATTATTGTTATTTAAGTAGAAAACATATATGGGTGAGGGTTGAGATTGATTATAAACATATATGACAGATTCAGGAAAATTCTTTCATAACAAGTGAATAAAAATAAAGAAATTGTGCCAGACATACGATCTGTATGTGAAATATGTGCCAAAAATAGAGCTGTTTAAATAATATTTTTTTTATGTTTGGTGGCTGCAAAGAAAAATAATCACCAAAAAAGTGGTGTCAGGCTGACACCAAGTATATTCCTGCTGGACAACTCCAGCAAACTTTCACAAATATTTAATGTTGACCTAAAAGTGTATTTCTTACCAGGAAAACATTCATAGGAGATATTTCACACAGCTTCTCTCAAGTTCCAGGTGTTCCCAGAATAATTCAAACCTATATTTACACAATATGCATTTCTGTATTTAACATCCCCAGTGTGTGTTTGTCTAGAGGCGTCAGGAGATTTTGTGTTCAGCTTTACGGATTCATTCATCGGCTTCCGAGTGGCTCCCCCTGTTATTTTTAAATAAACCCACTACTTTGACCTGCCAGCTTTACCCTTTATTATCAAGGCTATTTTCTTGGTGTTTAGATTAGCATCTGACATCACCTGAAAAATTTAATGAGCTGTCTTATTTTTCAGTGTTCTTTTCATTGAAAATTTCTGCCTATTTTTCATGGAATGGACGTTTTGCTGCACCATCCTGCCATTTTTCAGCCCCATATAGTCACATGCTGTAAATGCAGGTATATTTATCAAACCATTATCATCAATTACCTGAGAGTTCCAGCTTCAGAGGTATTTTATGAATTCCTGAGATTTTTCAGGGTACTGACATGACAAAATACACGTCAGTATGTTGTAAAATAGTTGAAACAGCATAACCAAAAAGGAGGTGGGGAAAAAAAATTCAGATTAAATACCACTTGCTCCTACCCTTATCATGATCATCCTGCCTGTGCACATTTGAACAGTTTCCTGGGAAGGAGCCTTTCTTTTCAGGGACAGTATCACAAGAGTCTCCAGGCACAAAGTGATTTCCACAAATGATTAAACACTGTCTCTCTAACCCTTCAGATTATCTACATACTCCCAGTAGATCTTCCCTTAAAATGCAACTCATTCATATAACGAGGGACGTAAAGGGCTGCTTTAGAAAGAGATATTATTCTATGTCTGCATTGTTAAATGAGAGAATTCCACTGAATTATCTCAGCTCTTGCATGAGCTCTCTGATCCTCTTTTATTTAGAATTATAGATATATCTACAAGGCCAAAAGGCTTGGACTTAACTCACTGAGGAACTGCCAAAGAAACCTGAATTTCCTCGATGCCCATCAGACCAAGTAACTGCAGAGCAGGGAAAAGATTAAGCAGAAATAGAAATTTTATTGCCTGATCAATCATAAGGAATTAGAACAATCCTGACAGGTTACAAGCACAGATGATAATCTATCGTAAGACTCGTATTTGTGGGACCAGTTTTAAAGCCTAAACAAAGCAGATCAGAGCTAAAGCATCCAAGACAGGAGCAGATAAAGATGTTGAAGAAATAGTGGTAATTTAAGAAAATACAATGAATCGTTAACAGAAACCATTGCAAAACTTCACTTAGAACAGTCACGTGTCAAAAGAGCAGCAGAAACTGCAAGGCACAAAGAGTTCCCAGGAAGTTTGGGGAAACAGGACATTAGAGGGAGCTGCAGAAGTGTTCTATAAATGCATTCAAGGTAAGTCCTTGGGAGGGAAAAATAACCTCGCATTCTGGTAGGATGTTCAAAACGAAATTTAGAAGATTTGTGATCATTGTGGGAATAAAATTCTGGAATCACTTTCCAAATATCTCTTTGACACAGAGGTTGAAATTTTCTGGATTTTACAGATTAGAAATTGGGCAGGAATTAGAAATTGGATTATTGAATAATTAGAGAATTTGAATGATGATTTACTACCTTTCTCACACTCCATTTGTCTGACATTCAGCCTATGAGCAGGGTTTTAATTGCCACCTGTTTAGGCTTTGGATTTGTTTGTTTGCTGTTTTAGTCTTGTCTGTCTTTACAGGCTGCCTCCTCCACCTTCACAGCAAGTATTCTGCTCTGTTGCTAAGTGCAGGATCTCATATATCCTACGAGAAGAATTTAATCAATTTAAATTCTGCCCTAAATGTCTTCTAACACAAAGAAAGGCTCTCTTAGACATCAAAATGAAAAAATAATAATGATAATTATCATAAGTATGACAGAGTTGCAGAATGAGGCACAAACATGAAATTTAATTTAATCAAAAGAACTTCTTGAAGATGATTATTTATATAACAAAGATGTATTCTTAACTTTGTAATAAAGTTGCTTATGAAATGAGAGTAGAGTTTCAAGCCACAATACTCTTCTTCTATTTCTCTCTCCTCCAAGCCTTCTATGAATCATCTCAATAAAGACTAAGTAAGTCCCTCTTGTAAGATTCAGATTTCCATTTCTTTAGCACGGGAACATAGCTGGGCTTTTTTAATTTTCAAATCTGTATTACAACAAAAATGCCAGGATTAGAGTACAAGACAGGAAGAAGAACACATAAGAGCTTGTTTTTATTTATTATATTACTGAAGGAAAAGTCACACAGGAAGAATGAAAACAAGTACAAAAACCTGTGCAGAAAAAGCTGTAGGGAACAAGATCAGTGAGTAAAAGAAATAGATTTCTGCCTCACTACTGTAATACTTCTATTCAAAGCATCTGTCTTATTTAGTTGCATAAAGTTGTTTTGTCCTTTTTTTGAAAACACTGAAAAAAGAATTAGGCCATCTAGAACTAGACTTAATAGTGTGCTCACATCTGGTAAAGGAAAATCAGTTTTCCAATGTCTGTGCAGTCAGATCATGGTATCTGGTTGTATCTGCAGCTGTGTGTATAACATTTGTAGTTGGTATAATTGAAAAAATCAGAATAAAAGGCCCTTCTACAAAGCATGTGGTATTTGCACAGCAGCCCAAAGGAAGCAAGCGCTCAAATATGTTCCTGTGCTATCTCAGTCAGATTGTTTTTTAAAATATGATTCTATGATTAATTTTATATATATATATATTTTTAATATTCAAACCCCAACCAGTGTTAGCCAAGTGTCAGCTGATCCAAAGGCATTCACACTCCAGCCCAACAAATGGGACAGGAGCTGAAAGGAGGGAGCCTAAATTCATGTACGAAAAATGAATCTAGGATGTGAAAAGGTATAGTAATAATCATCTCTAAAGACAAAAAAAGTGTTGAAAAAGGGTAAGAAAATGTTAATGAGACCTTTATCCATCTCTCAGAAGCCAAGGTGTACAGGGCAAGTGTCCTTTTTAACTGCTTTTTAGTAACTCCTGTCTTTTACATTTTAATAGATATATAAACGTCTAGCGTTTATTTTTCTTGAGGGGATTGCATCCCTGAGTTTTGCAGTGGAGTACCTGAGTTCCTCTGGAAGTCTCTGGTAGAAAATAAAACCAGGCCTGCTAAAGATTTAGAGCTGGCAGCTAATGGTGTCACAATCAGCCTAAAAGGAGGGTAAACCCCAGGGAAATGGAGGCATCAGGAGCTGAAAACAACAGAACAGTGAGACCAAAGAGAAAACCTTTTTAAATGGCAGACTGGAGACGAAGTGTGCTGACCACTTCTTTAGCACCATTTTTCAGGTCCCAATGTTCCAAGCCCTGCTTGTCCTCAGTCTTTTACCAATGACAGCAAAAAACACGAGTATGACTTCGGAACCTCTAACTAATGAAATCCATGTGCACTCCTAACAACGTTGTTTTCACTTCCTTGTTTTAGTTGGAAGAAAACCTAAGTTTTCTAAGAATTTCATCCCTGTGGTTCTCATTAAAATCAGTGGGAAATATCTTCCAATCCCATGAAACCACTATGAAAACTGTCCTCTTCAGCTATTCCAATTGCAAGGCTGCAGCTGGCACTTGTTAGCTTGGTCTAGAGCGTAAGAAGTTCTTGGAAGTTTATTTTATGGTAATAAAATCAGTTTAGCTATTTAAATGCTGAAAGCAGAGGTCAGCCAAGATGCACTGGGTGCCATCTGTTGTGTTACAGTTAGTGCCAACAGAGCTTTCCACGCACACAAGATGGAAACAGGAGCATCTCTGACAGACACTGCACACTAAAATAAGCTCGGGGAGCGCAAGCAGGTTAAGATCCGACCGACCATGGGCAGTGGCTGCAGGATGTTATTCTTTAGTTGCAGCTTAAAAGAAAATATCAGGGAAACGTATCTCCAGCCTGCATGAGGTGGGCAATGTCAGTGCTACCCTAAGACACACGTGCCACTGGTTTTCTCACTTGCAAAGAGACTTGATATTATGGTGTTATTACAAGGGAAGCGTTTGATGTAAATGAAGCGTTTCAAGCTCTCACCAGAAGGTCATCGCAAGCACACAACACCCCCTCTGCAAGAAACTGAGGGCAGGTTTAGAAGTACACCACAGGGAATAGCAGCGTCTTCTGTGGAGAAAACCTTATGCCACAGACATGACTTTTGTCATTACAGAGGTTCACCATGTGCAACTCATCACGACCTGTCTTAAAGGAATTTTTTGCCCCTAATTGTCTGGGACCCACAGAATCACATCCAGAGTTGGAAAGGACCCATAAGGATCATCAAATCCAACTCCTGGCCCTGCACAGACACCCCAACAATCCCACTCTGTCCCTGGGAGCGTTGTCCAAACGCTCCTGGAGCTCTGGCAGCCTCGGGGCCGCGCCCATTCCCTGGGGAGCCTGGGCAGTGCCCCAGCACCCTCTGGGGGAAGAACCTTTTCCTAATATCCAACCTAATCCTCCCCTGACCCAGCTCCAGCCATTCCCTGGGGTTCTGTCACTGTCACAGGGAGCAGAGATGGGAGCTGCCCCTTGGGAGGAAGCTGCAGACCCTGATGAGGTCTGACCTCAGCCTCCTCTGTTCCAGACGGAACAGACCAAGTGATCTCAGCTGCTCCTCATACGGCTTCTCTTCCAGATCCTTCTCCATCTTCATTTCCATGCATCCTCTGGATGCTTTCTAACAAATTTCTGTCTTAAGCTATCAGAAAGCATCCAAAGGAGAGATGCAAAGATGGCAGATCCCTATGAAGATGCACAAGAGAGAAAGGGATTTTCAGAGTCAATGCATCCCACGTATTTTGCCTGATTCCTCTACTTCGGAATGGCAATAAACACCTTCTAAAACTCCATCTCCCTACTGTGCTGTCCCAGAGGATGAAGACAATAGCCATCTAAAAGGTTAAAGGCAAAAAGTTGGGCAAAATTAATTTTGTCTTGTATGTTTGCAAGGTTCCAGCTATTTAAAATTAATCCTGGAAATCTACTATGTTTACTTTCCTGGCTTATATATAGTAAAAAGTAGGCTGCATCTAATGGT
Organism: Lycocorax pyrrhopterus obiensis; assembly: GCA_014706295.1. Lineage (NCBI taxonomy): Eukaryota > Metazoa > Chordata > Aves > Passeriformes > Paradisaeidae > Lycocorax > Lycocorax pyrrhopterus. The sequence goes on along the minus strand of JACSVZ010000006.1, from coordinate 4,065,802 downwards.
TTCTAAATGCTCAAAGTTTTTTGCTCACTTGTATCTAGTATACTATTTTAAGTGATATGCAAATAACAAGTCAACTAAAAGTCAAAAGATATTATGGTTGAAATCCAGAAATTGGAACAAGGAGTGTGGAAGTCTCACTGATGAACCACTGATGGAAATTACAATGATCAGATCCTTTTTCTCCACAGGTTCACTAATAGGATATTGCCCACAAAGTGAGGATCATATTAATGATTAAATTAAAAAGCATTCTGGGTTAATAAAAAACCCCAAAACAAAAAACCACCCCAAAACTGATGCAAGACAGACTTTTGGTGCTCTTGATTACTAGAAAGTGTTTGAAGCAAGAAGCATCACCCAAATCCTAAGAGCACCTGAGCTGTTGTAATTATAAGTTCAGGCAAGCGTTGGATTTACACCTGGTTGATGGACACTGCATTGTGCCTGTGAAGATGGAGGAAGATTTATCATTTTACCCAACCAAGCATCTTGTTTTACATGTTCACCTACAGCGTGCAAAATGCCAAACTCTTTTGTGTCAAACATTACAAAAAGGGAAGGAATAAAAATTGCTGATCTCCTGCCTTGAAGACGTTGGAAATAATTCTTCTCTACAAGAGAAAAGACTTTATGAAGGCAGGTAACAACAAGGAATGGGATTGGACTCAGCAAAAACACTGGGGAAGAATTTTTTTGTATTTGTAAGTGTGATGCATAAAAAAGATGAATCATTCCGATGATTGCTACCAATTTGGGGTATGTTTGGGTAACACCTCATTCATTTGCAAATCAGCAGATTTCAAAAATGGAGACAGAAATGCAAGTTTCTCAGCAGAATTCTGAGTTTTATTAGAAATAAAACTAAAGTAAAAGATGATTTATGGCCATGCTATGGATGAGAAAGGAGGTAACTTCTGCAGCAAAAGGCAAAGACAGAAAGCTGTAAGGTGAGGCTTAAGGTAAAACTGTACTTGCACATTTGCTCTCCAGAGCTCCTACTGCTGCCTGGCTTTGTGCCATCTCATTCTCTGTACATCATTTCAGATGGGAAAACTGCTATCAGCGACTTTCAGAAATGAAAATATATGGTGTGACTCAGAAGGGCCTCTCTAATGCAAAAAGGGATGGAGAAAAAAAAAAAGATAGACTTTTACCTGGGGTGGAAGGAGGAAATAATGAATACTAGAATATTATAGTACATTTGAAAGATTCATTAACCTCAATTTTTAATTGAGCGGATGGTAAATAAAGGATTGACTGGAAATAATCAGATTAAATTAATGATTTATGGTCTTAATGTTTTTATCTGCTAGGCTTTTGAAAATCATGTGTCACAAATTAGTGTAATTAATACTTACACTGATGTAGAACCTTTTGTATAATGCTGCCAGTGATCTGTTCACCCTATTTATTTATTTACCAGTATCCAATGAAATGGGCAAAGACTGTAGGAATACTGAGATATTTGTGTGCAAGCCAAGGTACAAAATTTCATCTGCCCTTGCTTTCTCTGACACAGACTGGGAATGTGAAGTCTTACGGCTTCCTATTTGTGTTATTTTAGTGTTTTACTTTCTTTATACCAGTGAGTGTTAAGGTTAATTCAGTGATTAGTTGCAATACTTTGCATGATTAGAGGTTTAATATTACACAATACTGTAAGAACAGTGGTCAGTAGCAGCTGTTCCTACCTACACTTTATTTTTATAATGTAAATCAACAAAATCACCAAACATTTTGTTCAAAGGGATGTCCTTTGCCACTGTTGTTTCCTGAGGGGGGTACCACAAAGCCTCAGTGATTTTCCTCTCCTGCACTAACTCTACATCTATATTGGCATCCCAGCAAGAGCAATTATCCCAGTGAGGACTGAGTCAAAGAAGGTATCATTACTGCTTCTTTCTCATTTCCCCCTCTCCTATTTAAAAATGTCTCTGTCTTATTGTTAATACACACTGCTGAGTGCCTTCATGTTCCTTCTGACATTGCAGCAAGAACAATTCCTGTAACAGAAACGTATCCATGGCACTTTCAGTCATGCCACAAGCAGTGGTTTCAGACCTTATGGCTGCTCTTACCTGTTTCCTTGGGCATGGTGACATTTCCAAATCCCTTTAAGCTTTGGAACAGTACAAATTGTGTCTTGGAAAGGTAACAGCTGATGTGCTGCAAGCTCTGCATAGTTACGGTCAAAAATTGTCCTTATTTCATTACAACTGAGAGAAAAACCTGAATCCTTTGATTAGTGCCCCAAAGGGTACGAGTGTGAAATTACCAACTACGAGGAGACAGCAACACCACCATTTCTGGCTCTGTGATAAAAGGTTCTCGTTACAAAGCAGTGACTTGACTCTGTCACCCAGATATAATGACCCCATCATTAGGGTGATGGCAGCAGCCTCTCAGTTACTCATCTTTCAGAAGCAAGACCTGAATCCTACAAACCTTTTGACTGCAGAAGTGCGGGCGTTGATAAAATCTTGACTTTTCCTCCCTTCTCTATCTTGTGCTTTTTCAAGCATAACATTGTAAAGAGATTAAGGCTTACAGAACCACTTTTCCTCAACTTTTGAAGTCTTGGAAGCACTTCAGGACAATCACAACAGGAGTTTCATAACCTGTGTACTGTGAAACTAAACTTACTGTTGAGATTACACTTTCATGCTAAAATCATTTTCTCAGCTACTTAAAAGTTTCTTAAGAAGCTGTCCCCAGGCTGAAGTTCCTCCTGCCTGCTCTGAGGCCATAGAAAAACTTTCTGGAACTTTGAAGAAAATCCATTTAATTGTTTTATTTGATTTTCAGAAGGCCAAGCTTGGAAATAAAGCAGTGAAACCAATGCTTTTTCATGCTAAGCCATGGAGTCAGTCCTCCTTTATTATCATCAATATTTCATAAAGGATTTTCTAGTGAAGCGTGATCCACACATTTGTTATAATGTTATACTAACAGAATAGTGAGGTGGCTGGTTTTATCTTTGGAAATTTAATTAAGGTAAAAATAATTTTTAAACACTAGAAAAAGTTGTTATTAGGCTTATGGTACTTTACTCAGTAAAATCTAGATATTTTTTGAATGAGATTGCTACTTTTTTATCTCATTAGGCTTTCCAACATATCCTTCATAACTGAGCTCAACTTTTTATCTAGGATAATTCTGACTGAGAATACTTTCTTTCTGGATCCATATCTACATGAAATGATGAATCTTCTTGTTGAATCCATGGGCTGTCAATAAGTAAAAAAAAAAAAAAAAAAAACAAAAGACAAAAAAAATCTATCCCCGTATGTGCTTGGCATTCAGCAGCAGCATTACAAGCAGATATGAATAAATTCACTGAAAATTCACCCTAAAACCTTCTCTTACCCCAGCAGCTCTCCCAGATTCCTATTTCTCACAGCCTGCTCTATGTCCGTTCATATCATCATCCTGGTTTCTCCTAAAATTTCCCTCATGCAATTCTGCAGCAAAAGCTTCCAGCAAGAGATGAATATTTTGTCCAAGTAACAACTATCCTGGGAGAAACACAGACATGGTTTGTCTGACTCCACTGGTTATCTCGAGCATCTGCTTTGACAGAACAATATTTTAAAGCCGCACAGGCCATTCAAGGCTGAGACTATTGGTGTCAGAACACAACAGCAACAGTTACTGAACCAATCCAAAACGGCAAAAGGTGCATTTTATTCCTGAAAACACCTGGAATTCGAGGAAAACACACAAAAGAAGCAGTGTGGGATATACCTATGACACATTTACCATAACCACTATGCTTGGTAGAATCCAGCTAATGGGACAGAGGGAAAAAATAGGGGTAAAATCCAATATGACCCACACATTGCATCAGCTGAAGCAACAGAGACACTCCAGAGCAACTCCAGTGTACCTGTGATACTGGGATTTAGATGCATATTTCGTTCTGGATTAATTAATTAATAAATCCTTTTTATTACTCAGTGGTCTGTATTTTAATATTTGTCACATATATTTTGCTTGCAATATTTTTTTAAATCCAAGCTGCTATGACTTTTGTTCGAGATCATGAGATTTCTAGATAAAAGATTACAATTTCTTCTTTTGCATCAGTTCAAAACTCCATCATTAAACATGCCATTCTGTGCTCAAATCCTTGACATGTATTTTCTCTGCATTTCTACTCATTTTTTGAGCATGTCTGAATGCTCTCCAATATTTCTGACTCACTGTTTCCTTGTAAATGCTTTTTTTTCAGTTCCCTCACAAGTACTTACAGTTTTTACTGAACTTTATGGCTACTTAAATAGTTCTACCCCTCTATTTCTGCCCTGAAATAGCTCAGTTGTGAATTACAAACTCCCTTTCTCTATAGTAATTAGAGCTGTTTAATTTTTTACTTTGTTGTGAATTTGGAATATCAGCATAGATTCCTGTACTTCCTCCTTTCATTCCCATTATTTCTCACATTTTGTGCTCTAGGACAGGCTATTTAATTAAGCTCTTACAGTGTAAGATGCTCATGTAAAAGCACAGTTCTTAATATTTACTGATTGAAATGTAACCCCGCTAATACATCACAGAGCAAAGGCCAAGATGCTAAAGTTTTTACAGAGTAATAAAATGTTGACCTATCTTGAGTAGCAAAAATTAATCCAACACACAGATTTTAGAAGACAGATTGAGGTATTCATTTTAAAGAAGCACAAGGGAAAAAACATCAGGTCTGGGTAGGGCACAAACAAACCACTGGATCAAACAGGATATGAGAGTAAAAAATAAAGAATGAGGGTAATTAGGTGGGGCTGTCTAGAAAATATCCCCTTTGAACATCCAACGTGCCACATGTTGTATTGCACCTTGGTATACTAAGGTCACAAACAACCCGTTTGGAGGAGCTAAATCATCAATTTATGAAATCAATTAATTAACAAAAGTATCAAGAGCTCTTGATTGTATTATTAACAAGTTATAAATCACACAGACTGGGGTGTGATTGTATGGGATAGTAGATATAAATGGATACTAGAGTTTGTAGGAGTCCTGTTATTTTGGGAAAATATGAATCACACAGCACAGAGCATGATCAGACTGAAGTGAGTCCCCTGCTCTGAGGGTGTTCTTCACTAGAAAATTATTTTAAAAGTATTACTTAGTGATTAAAACAGGAGTAAATTGATTTGATCTCTTTTACAGAGGCCTTAAATAAAGTTAATTATTAAGGCTAAAAGTTAATTATCTGAAAAAAAAATCAGGTAACTGGAAAATACTGGGAAATTATTACAAATAAATTTTGCTGCAAGGAGATAACCAGGTATTTCTCATGAAAATAAGTAATAGAATACACATAAAAATGTGAAAGAATTACAGAAAAAAAAGTGAAGAAGAGGCCAAATTACACTTTAGTTGGTAGGAAATCCTCCAGAATTTTTTTCCAAGGTGTAAAACCACATGACAGCCATCATCATGAATGCCGACCTCTACGAAATTAGATAACAGAACCAGCCCAGCACTGGCTTTATGTTTACAGTCCCAAAGTTAGAAATGTTTTCAAGTTGACATGGGGGATCTGCAGCAATTTACCAGTTGGTATTTTTACAAATTTAATTTTTAATCTTTTACTGTCCTGGTAAGGAAGAAAAACACCATCATTACCCACAGGTTGCTAACTTTATGTAGCATTTGCTTCTTATTTACATTACAGAAATACGTGTGAACAAATAAAATTATCCTTCAATGCTTCTGGTGTTGCTATGAAATGTAGAAGTGCAGCAGTCGAAGAAAAAAGGGACAAATGATTAGAAAATGATTACTCAAGATAATGGTAATAGTCTCATGGTGCTTGTTTACTCAGGTGCTTATCAGAAGGAAGAAATGTTGGGAACAGAGCCAAATTGCCAAAGTAGCCATGAGATAAGGAAGCTCCTCCCCTTCCAGTCATCCTGGACTTGGTTTCACTACGCACCTGTCAAGGGCAGATGTTGAGGGATCAGCATCTGCTGTAGCCAAGTTCTCCATGTCCAATTATTTAACTTCCCCCCTATTTCTGGGCTAACAATGCAGTTGACAGACCACAGACAGGTTCTGCAGCTGCTCCCTCTCACAGCAGACTCCAAGCCTCAGAGATGGACCCTTTCTGCCTGAAAGCACCGCTGGCTTTTGGACAAAAACAGTCTTGATAATGCAGCCACAGAGTATTTACCTCCTTTAATAACCTGCCTTCTTCAGGGACAGGTGCACAAGAGGCTCTGAAAGTCACAAAGTAGCGGCTATTTCTGTGTCACACCTTTTCTGTAAGGCACTTTGATTCCATTTCAGCACTAATCGAGACAGCAGAAGACGAAACCGGCCCGGATCCCAGTGGACTCCCACTCTCCAGTGGTTGAAGTCAGTAAAAAAGGCAGGATAAAGAGCTCACCCATGACACTGCATTACCAGGAAGTTCTATCCTGAAAGAATTGGAGTTCATTTTGCCTCAAAGGCATTTAGCTCTCCAAGGAGGAGAAACAGTCACTAAATCTGGCTGTGGGAGGGACCCAAGAATTTCTCTCGAAGAGTTCAGACTTTTCATTGTCTTATTGCAAATAATAGGACTTGTGGCTTTAGCTATGTCAATACACTCCTGATGTTTACTAGGAATTAAGAACATCTGTTGCCCACACAGGGAAGAAAGGCCTGGGATGGAAATTAAAACTGAGCAGATGAAACACTAGGACACAAAGGTAGCTCACAGCTTTAATTTCAAATAAAATCTCTCAACTTGAAGAGCTTGAATTAAAATAATCCATGACCTTCTTAACACTTCTTGATTAGAAGCAGGATTACCACCTCCTAAATAGTATTTCTTATCTAGCTTAACGTCAACTAAAAGAAAAATACGAGAGTAAACGCTGATCAGCCTGTAAGAGGAAACCCAGGGATGTACACCTTTTTCAGGATGCAAGTTGGATGCAGAAGCTATGATAGAATATTGACACTTTTTCTCCATTATCAGAAGCAAACAGCTAGGTGTGTACTCTGATGAAGCAGCAGTGTGCACTTAAACAAAAAAGAATAGAACATTTCAAATATGTGTGAAAATATCAGCAGGAACATTCTTTGTTCCTTGAGCTAAAGTTGCAGAAATAAATGAGCCAAATTTTTTTCTTAGGCTTGTTCCTCTGGGTTTTGTCTGTTGCAAATTAAAATCTGTCAGTTCCTGAATTTATACAATATTTACAAAAGCACAAATAAAACACTGTCATCTATTCCTTATGAAGGCCACCAGTGCCTCATGGAAGCGAGCTGAAGCGCCCCACTGTGAACTCTCAGCACTCCATCTGCCCCAAGCGCATCGCAGAGTTACACAGATCATCTTCACTCCCTAAGTGTGGTTTCCCATTTCTTATGAACCAAATGCTCTGTGTGCTTTTTTAAAAGGTATTTCTGGAAAGAAAAAAATACTGGGTTGGATTTAGTTCTGTTACTGCTTATGTAAACTGAGATTAAATTCATTGGTGACCACCAGAGTAAAACCTTCTTTCCCAATTTTCCCCCTTTCCTCTCATTACCCGATCAAGTAAGAAGGGGTCATGAACAGGTCCAGCTGCTTGTTTTGTGTGCTGTGCATACTGACAGTGGTTTTTTGTCCCCTCCTGTCTTCAGCATGCAAGCCTGTTTCCACATTTATGATGGGAAAGATTGCAGTCAGTCTGAATTAGGGAGCTCCAAATAATACAATTCTTAGAAAATGAAGGGTAGCTTGCCTTGTGTCTCATAAAGAAGTTCAAACTCTTTTCTCCTTTTTCTTTTTTGTAAAGTTACAAAACCCCAAACCCCTAATGTCCCAAAAGTAACCCCATTATCCTCTTCAAAGTGGCAATTACATGGAGAAAGTTAATAAAGGCTCCTGCAAACTTAATGCACAGAGAGACTATAAACCAAAACCAGAATGGTGCTGTTAGATTTCATCTGCTACAAATTACCATCCAACCTTATGATACTATTGATTTGCATGCACCTTATCAACTTTAAATCACCATAAACCATTGCCTAACACAGTTCTTGCACTGGCCAAGTGTTCTGACAAGGCAACTTTGATTATTTGCCGTGTCCCCAGAAATCTTTTAAGTTTGTATGAGGTGAAACTGATAGATCCATGCGGGCTCCACAAAATTCTTCATAAAAATCAATTCATGCAAAATTGGTAAGGGACTTTCCAAAAGTTCATTTTTAGGTGCTTTAAATCTGGTGCTTCGTCAGTTCATACTGAAGAAGAAAAAACCATTCAAATTTTGTTGGAAATAAGAATAATGCAACTGAATTTAACCCTTGTAAATGTTCACTGACCACCAAAATGGTGAAGTATTTCCATACAAGCATTAAAACTCCCCAAACTGAAACAACTAGTAGAAATATCTCGGACTTATGTCCATCCTTTTGAGAATGGAAAGTCTGATCCAATCCCCTATAATTTGAATTCCAACTAAACAGCCTGCTACCATGGCTCTTAAGAGTTTACTGGATGCTGAATTTCATCTACCAGGAAAACCTGTTGGATTTAATAATTTAATTTTTCAAGAAACAGTCCAGAGGACCAACAGTTAAACCGAGGAAGCTCTACTAAACGGAATAATGCAAATTAATTAATTAGCTTCCTTATAGTGCTTTGATAGATGCATTGAATAAATCTGAGCTGATTTATCAGTCAAGGGCCTTTGTGTGGTAGGTATTAGAATTATCTCTCATTAACCTTATGCTTCTAATGAAGGTGCTTGGGCAGAGAAGTTAAATGACTTCCCAAGGTCATATCTGGAGTTGGCATTACAACTCAGGCATTTACTTTCAGTCATTAGAAGTAATTTTTTAAAAAACATAAAGGGATTCATGAGGTAAAGAGCATGACCTGGAAAGGCACCATCACTTCTCCAACCTCAGTTTCAGAAGGCAGAAAAAAAACTAAGAGATGACTGCTAAAAAATGATTCCAAGGAAAAGAGTCACCCATCCAAGCCTGGAGTGGTACCCTCTAAATTCTGTTTTATTACATTGTTTTATCCCCGGAATCTGGATGGCAATTTGTTTTATTTTGTATGATTTACATTATAGTTAAGTGACACCTCACCCTGTTTCCAACAAAACCCATCGACAAATCTAGTTGTCAGTGAATGTCTAGAAAAATGACAATCCATCTTGGTTGTTATTAATGTTATGATAAGAGGTGGGATAGGGAAAATATTATATAATGAAAACAGCTTTTGAGAGAAGATTTAAATATTCTGCAACATGGACTGTACAAGAAAGTTAACTCTATAAGCCTCATACAAAATATATTTTTAAAAATATATTGGCTATGCAGAGAAAATTCTGCTATTTTTATTCAACAAATATCAAGAAGTGCATGTTTTTCACTCAGGATGGAAAAATGTAGGTTTTGTGTAAAGAAATATTAAAACATGTATTATTTTTCCCTGACCTTTTGACAGGCTGTCTATTGAGCTTGGTAGGACATCCAAGAAATTCAGATTCGGATTTGAAAATTAATGATTAATACTACAGACTTTTCACAGTATTGAACTGGCAGTGCCAAATCCCTCTAACATGAGCAAGTGCAACTCCACGCACTTCAGTGGAGCTGTGTTTGCATATCTTAGCAAGCAATTCTGGCCCCGTGCCTGGGAAAGCATCTTACATTTCATAGTCACTTGATTATGTCTCATCTTTAAACCACACTTTACTATTTGCAAGATACTTGACCCACAAAACCAGAGAAGTGCATCTGCTAAGATTCCATTGTGCATCAGTAAGTAAAAATGATGAAACTATGTGAAGTGCAGAAATCTAGTGGAGAAGAGACATAAATATATTGCAAATACGTATTTGCTTCTGCAGCCTGATGAACTTGAAATCCGGGGTTAAAAATTTCGCTTGCACTAGAAATTCGTTTCTTCAAGATGCTTTTTACCTGAACCAGAAATAATTCGTACTACTAAAAGGGCAAGATCCACCTAAAAGAACCCATCCTTGGAAAAGGGTAAGAATGCACCCACAAGCCAGTACCAGCTGTCACAGAGAGACAAGATTCAATTAAAGAATCTGTTTCTAATAGTCTGGAACAACCGAAATGGAATAAAAATCTTAGGTATTAGGCCCGAGACATCTATTGGTACCATCACTGTTCCTTTTTGGTGGGGTACCTAAAGACAGCCACATGTCAAAAATCAAAAACTCCAGTCAAAATAACCAACCTCCAGTTTGGTCTAAAATACAAATCTAATGTAATCTTGGGCTTGTAAATCCAAAGTTAAATAACTAAAACTCCTCTTTGTTTAGTTTCATAGAACCACAGAATCATGGAATTGCCTGGGTTGGAAGGGACCTTCAAGACCATCCAGCTCACCCCCTGCCACAGGAAAGGACACCTTCCACTATCCCAGATTGCTCCAACCTGGCCTTGGACACTTCCAGGGATGAAGCAGCTTCTTTGGGAGAGTCAGGGTCTCACCACACTCACAGTAAAGAATTTCCTCCTAAGATCTAACCAAAAGCTTCCCTCTGACAGTTTAACAGCATTACAGTTCGTTCTTTTTCCCGTTAAAGCTGTGGGTTTTTCTGGCAGGGAATTTTTGGCTTTTTTTTTTTTTTTTAATTACACCCCTAAAGGGTATTTTCCTCCTTTTATGCCATTACCTCTTATGATATTTTTAAAAATATCTACTTAGCTATTTTTAACTTTTTAATAATGCTATTAGACCTGTCATTGCAACACTTTGTTGCAAATCTGTGGGGGATGTGACTGTCGTAACACTAACCCCACATATGTTCATTGCATATAAGCCTACAACTCCACTGCCACTGTAACATAACTACGAACAAACATTGTGGAAGGGGTTTTCCACTTGTTTGGTTTCTTTTTTCCTCTCTTTATGTACCTACCAGCTATTTCCTTTTTCATTGCCACAGCTCCAGTCACGAGGAGGCAGCAATAAATCTTTGCATAATACACAAGGGCTGGGACTGAAGGTTGCTGACAGCCCTGTGCTCCTCTTGCAGACAACAGCAATAAACCCAGCTGTATTCAGCACTGCACGGAATCCATCCAGAGCTTTTAGACCCTTTTAGACCCAGTGCTTTTAGAAGGCAGGACCCCAGGACCTACCTTCAGGCACCTGCAAGTGTTAAGTACTATAGCAAACACCTGATTCTCCCAGAGCCAGAGTGAGGTACCTTGACTCCCTGTTTAGTACATGGCAAGAATGAGATGCTCCAGAATATCTGAAAACACACACCCACTGCAAAAACACATCCAGACACCTATTTTATCAGGGAACTATCCAGATTCAGTAAATAATAACCAAGAAACCCTCACTCTTTGTCTCAGCTCAGGCACTATAGAATTAGGATGAGTCCTGTTTTAACAGAAGATACTCAAAGGTAGAGTTCAGTACTTGTCACATCAGTAGTTCCCTAACAGCATTTCCCTTTGCTAAATAGCACATGGTGTAAGTAGACAGTAGGTTGCAAAGGGGCTACAAAGTCTTCAAAATATTGCTAGTACAGAAAAATGCCACACAATGTTATCAGGCAAATCACTGACTTATATTTGTTTTTAAAAACACCAGCATTTTTCACAGTTCTTCGTCTGCTGGAGGGCAAACTGAGATAAACATTATCATCATTTTATTAAAACTCCATTCAACGAGCATCCAAGATTTCAATCATTATATTTTATACCCCTCATGCTAGAATAAAGCCATTTCAATATCATCTCTGAAGACTTGTAATTACCATTGGTAGACTTTACACAGCGTCTCTTCAGAAAGAGAAGATACTATAAATATATATATATATTTACATATGAAATACAAACCTTTCAAGACCACATACGTTCTTAAGGCTGTGCCTTCTCTATATGTCCTTTTCCCTGTTTTAGTTCAGACTGACAAGTAATTAAGTTTAGAGCAGCCCTCAGCCAGGACCAGATTGTGAAGCACCTATTTGCCTTTTACTTAATAGACTTTCAGCTCAATTGTACTGTTAGTGAAGCTGAACTGAAATTTACTTCTTGTTGCTCATGTCTTTTGACAAACTGCTGGAAACACCATTTCTATCCAGCTCAATTGCTTTAATGAACTACAAAACCACAGCACTTTCCTCTGCCCGTCATCCGAGCATTTCCTGGGCAATCACTGGGATAAAGTTGACCAAAACTCCTGAAACAACACCTCTAACATTTCACCCAGCTTATCGCTTTTCTTGTCTCTCCTCGAGGTGCCAGATGGAAATCTGGCCGTGCCAGGAAGGTCACTTACCTCCACTAACTTGTTGGCGTGTTCACGGAAGACCTGAGCGTATTCCTTCACCTCTTTCTCATTCCCGCTTTTCGCGGCCTCGATGAGAACCAGCAATGGGACGTTGGTCTCCAGGAATGAATCCGATATGTGATCCATCACTGCCTTCCGCAGCTGTGACAAAAGAGAGCACACCAGTAAACAAAGGACATTTATCAGCACACATTCCCACTGTTCATATGTAAGCCCTGATGGACACATCATTCTCACAGCATCATGTGGGAATTTGGACTTTTTGCTTTCTTTTCTCCAGTATTTCCAGCAAGCAAAATTAGAAACTTGAGGGCCTGGGCTCCGCAAACCCCTCCTGGGATTTGTGCTGACATACACCTAATCCTACTGGCCTGAATGGATCTGTACAGAATGATGGTGATAACTCACGTAAGACATTGCAAATTGACGAGAATTGAAAGCTCCACACTACTTGAAAAAACAGTTCAGCTCACTAAAAAGCCAAATATGGATTAAGGAGCTTAACTTCAAGCAACCATTAAAAATATAGCCTGAATATTTCTAAGCCTTCTCTAATTCCTCCAGTGAATAGTATTCCATGCAATAATTAATATTTTGTGTAGCAGATGCCTTGTGCTTTGCATTCCCATTCAATAGCTCCAAGAAGTATAAACAGAAAACCTTTCTAAGCATTTTCCAGGCGGATTAGAAAACATACTACAATTTATTCTAAAGGAAGAAAAATCCACCTTGCAAGTTACTGAAGATTTAACACCTGTTAGTCCATATAAACATCTGCTTGAAACAGTATTACTGTAAGAATGATGTCGCTAACTTCTTCTCCACCTTGCTAATGACCACTAATTAATGTCAAACTTCCCTAAAATTTGAAAGACAGCCAGAAGGATGACTGAAATCTTAAATAATTCTTCCTGGAAGCTTAATTGCTCTGTAGGATTATGGATCAGAAACATCTTGATTATGTTTTCTCCAGCTTTTGGGTTGTTAAGAATGAAAAACTGTGGTCACACAGAAGCTGGGAGTCACTCAGCCTGGAGGCCTGGGTAGCCATCAGTCTCCTTAAATCATGCATTTTTAGTTACATGAAGCATCCAGAAAGGTAATTTTCTCTATTCTGCAGTCCAAGCAAGAAAGCTTTAGCTAGACAAGGTGCCATCAAAACACCCAATCACACTGAAAACTGGCCTATTGTTACACATTGCAAACACACAATCCAAGACACATTTGCTGTTTGATGACAGCAATTCTCAGCTCTATCTGAATAAGGGGAAAGCTGACTTTGAATATTTTCATTCATTCTCTGAGTGGTGCACTAAAAACAAGCAAAGCAAAATAGCATATATGTGCTTGCAGGAGGTATTCCTTTTATTTCCATCACAACTGAAGCAGTCGACGTATCAAGCAGTTCTCAATTCTCCTTAAAAATTAATTTTACTCAGATGCAACCTGGAAACTTTTTTTTTCCACTTTCAAAATGATTAAAGGCACTCAGAATAGCTAACTCAGTAACACATACAAGCAGGGGGAGGAAAGAAGACAAAAAGAAGAAAAGAATCATCTACGAGAGACCTGCCAACAGTTTGGAAGCTGGTGTGTGTTTGCTACCACCTATTACATTTCCATCTTGTACTCTTTATTTTTTCTCTCATCAATCTGCTGCTATCCACTTGCTGACTCTTATTTTATTCTTGCATTAAAAGCTCTTTCAGACCATGCTTTGGGTCTGTTTGCACAGCATCTCCTACAATGAGACCCCGATCCATGAATGGTTTTCATAGGTACCATCTCAATATAAATACTAATATTGCTCAAAGTACATCAAAACACTGCAAGAAAAACAAGAAAAAATATTCTAAGATGGTGTCAGAGAATAGTGCACCAGCATAGCACCCTGCATTCAACGGCTGACAGATTTCCAGTTGGTATTTATATAAATTTATATAAATTTTTCACTTAAAAATTCAGACACATGGTGGGATTCTTGTGGTTGTTCTGTGCAGGACAACCAGGAGCTGGACTCAATGGTCCCTGTGGGTTCCTTCCAACTCAGGATGTTCTGTGATTCCTTATTAAATGAAGGGTTTCACCTGTAGCCAGCATTAAGGGAGAAATACTCCCAGAGAAGGTGCATCATAAATTTGCATAATTCCCTCTGCAGACATCCATTTCCCAGTGCTTACTCACAAACTCCAGGTCAGATGCCTCATTTGTGTACCCATAGTTAGACTGTGATGCCCACTGTGTACCAAAAAAGGCCAAATGGTATCATTTCCAAAGGAACACACAAAGCTTTTAAAAGTCCCATGTGGCTTCAATCTCATTCTCAGGGAAAAATCCTTAAAAAAATCCACTTGCACAAGTTCAGTATGTGCCAGTAAAAACCTACTGTCCACTGCACTGTAAAAACTTACTTTAAATGCTAAATGAGCACTGACACTTTTCTCTTTACATCCTTCTGTAAGGAGGGATCTGTTCAAAAGGCTTGCATCTATTCAATGAACAAGCAATTCAATTTTTAATCTAAGCTAATGTGGTGTTATAGATCGGGTTATAACAATATGCCCCACGGAATTGTAAGAGTAGTCTCAGGATGTTCAAGTCAGCAGCTTATTTTCATCAGTATTAAATATCTTCAGTCTACAACCACATACCAGAAATCAATAAAAAGGACAGCAAGAGCATGAGCTAACCAGCAATTTGGGGTTTACCATGGTAAACATACAGTAGAGTTCTCTCTGAATTAAAATGAATGAATAAAATGGGTATCTTATTTCTAATGGTAACTGTGTGTTGTCCTCTGACGTTTGTAATTGCAGCAGCTGAAAAAAAAATCTGAATTCTGACTGTCACAGGTTTAATAAATACAAAATTAATACATTCAATTTTGCTTCTGCTGTGTTAATCATAGATGTCAGTAGAATATTTCCAGCCCCTCTTGTAAACAGGCATGATAATTTCTTTAGGAATTTGCTATCTGAGTTTTAGGACACCCTTGCATTGGAGTTGAAAGGTAGAGTTAACGGATTTTATGTACGCAGGAGACCACAAATTTTGCCATCCTTCACCACAAGCTATAAAGAGCGACTTGACAAAATCATTTGTTAAATATGACAGGAGTATGAAGGCAAGACATTCATCCAAGAGCTCAAATGGATACATGACAAGGTAATATTAATAGCACAAGACAAGACATTTAAAAGTACTGGCTCACCATTACCAGTCTATTTGATCCAATTAGGGCTATTCATCAAGGTAAATAACTACTGGAAAGCCAATCTTGTGTGCTTCTGTGAAACTGCAACAAAGTCCAGCCTAAGTGATTGTAGACGCCGAAAAGCTTTAGCAGAGAAATTTTCCAGCTTTCTGCAGCATTCTGTGAGAGCTCTGTGCTTCCCATGAAAGCCATGAAAAACACTGCTACGGGTTTTTGTAAATTAATTCTTTATCTTGCACCTGCTGCTGTTCGGCAGGGTTGTTACGGTATACTGAAGAAAATATTTTCAAATTAATGTTTTATAGCCTCCACCAATCATTCTAGGAGGTGGATGATCAGTGACCAATGACCTTACGCCCTGCAGGCGACCCAAGTTATATAAACCGATCTATAATTAATTAAATTAGCCATTATTGCTCCTGGACTTTCGCGTCGTAGTTTCTCTCCGGCCGCGGTGCAACAGCGACAAGTGATGGCTTGCGCACCCAGAGATTCGAGTTTCATCCAGGTAACAGCAGATCAGAAGGGAATGGGAGAAGGCTGTGACTTGAATTTGAATGGTCATAAAGCAAGCTGCAAGAGCACGTCGTGTTTTATTCCAAAACCAGCACGAGAGCTTTGCTCACGCAGCTGCATTAACAAACGTCTTTGCGATGCCTTAATTTCTGCTGCATTCTGATGTAAATATTATGACATACGCTATTACTCATAAGACAACGCTTTAGGGTTTTTCCCCCCCTACTGAATTTTTAATTTAGAGGTGAATTCAAAGCATGAATTCCACTATATGAAACTTCATTTATTAGAAGAGAAAGCACGTTAAACTAAGATCTTCCTTAATTCATTTTGTCAGAGAGAAAACTTTATTAATGAATATAAAGCTAACAGATTAATAAATTTGCCAGACCAACAAAAAATATAGAAGGGAAACATCAAGACCTGCAAATATTTCTGAAAGCATCAGTGGTGTACCACAAGGCAGATTTTATGTCTTTCCAGTTCAGTCAATTTAGTCAGTTTATGGTGCACAGTCAAGTTGCTGTTTTTGATAGCATCATGTTCTACTGTTCTAAGCACTATTTAGGGCTGTTTCATCATTGTCGGTTCACAGCCATAATTGAGCTCAAAGAGGTTAAATGCCCACCAAAATGATGTTTTCCATGGCTATATAACAATTTTAGAACCAAAATGTCTCAGTGCTACTTCCAGTCTAGTAGAGAATTAAATGTCCAATCCTGACACTGGAAGGTAAAGCCACAGCAGGAGATTAATGACTCCAACAGATTGTTAAACTTTATAAAGCCTGGCAGTACAGAGCTGCCTGTAACAAAAGTTTACCAAGGAGCACCTTATTCACCATTTTCCATTTAACGTGCGTTGCAACCCAGCTCCAGTTTGCACCTGCAGAGCGCTCCCAAACAGGCATTAATTTAATTGAAAGGGATGAAAATAAAGCCTTCTCCACTGCAGTTAAGGCGTGTCACCCCACTACGCTGTGAAATTGAGTTCTGGAGAATAAGGCAGTGACCATTAGGAGCTGCTGCAGTACAGTGCTAAAGAGAAAGTCTCGGTCAATTCTGCAGACTGCGTCACACGAGGATGTGACCAAAGAATGGTAACTCGGGGGATGGGGATAGCATCACAACCAATTATGCCTTGGCAGATGAAACAGCAAAAAGATTAACATTTAAAACATGTATCACACTTGGACACTCAAACTACAGATTTATGGAATATATTAAATACATATATGCAAGATTTGATCCTAAGATAAAACAATCAGGAAGAAATGCTGTTACAAAGACAGGTAATACTTACTAGAATCATGAAATAGCCTGGACCTTAAAGATCATTCAGTTCCAACCATGGGCAGGGACACCTTCCACTATCTCAGGTTGCTCCAAGCCCTGTCCAACCTGGCCTTGGACACTTGCAGGGATCCAGGGGCAGCCACAGCTTCTCTGGGCAACCTGTGCCAGAGTCTCATCACCCTCACAGGGAAGAATTTCTTCCTAAAATCTATCTAAACCTGCTCTCTTTCAGCTTGAAATTCTTAATATATTTTTCCATGTGAGCTTTCCTCTCTCTAAGGAAAAACTGCCATAATTAGGAAAGGATTTGGTGTGAATTTACTAACAGAAAGCAAGTTAAAGTGACAATTTTTGACCAGAAATTTGAAAGAGTATAAGAAACACACACAAAAACATTCCTCCTAGTCATAGGCCACTACAAAGGATTTCTCAAAATGGTACATGGCCCGAAGCACAGAAGAACCCAGTTACCAAGTGCTGAGGTACTTAATCTCCATTGATTTAATTTTTTTTGTTTGTTTGTTGGGGTTTTTTTGAGGGGCTAAGGTGGGTGGTTTATCAATTTTCATGACAGAAGAATTTTATACCGCCTTTCCAAAGAAACATTTTTCAGTAAGAGCAAGCCTCAGGCTTGCTAACAATATTAGTGCAGTTACATAAAAGCAGAGAAAAAAAATGTATGTTTGGGGGAATGATAACCACATAACCCTCAAACATGTGACGATCAGGGTATGAACTCTGTCTTTCATGTCTAGATAGGACAATAAAGACCCAACTCTGATTGCAGTGCTGGCATTCTACTAAATATTTATTATTTCTAAAAATAATCATACAAGGCATTAACAGGTAGAGGACAGTACAGAGATTCCCATCAAAAATGTGGGAAAAACAGAAATACAGGTTGGAACTGAACTAACAGTGAAAAGCATTAGTGAAGTCAAAAGTCAAAAAAACCCAGTAGTGAAAAGACAGTGATTAACTTTTGCATTCTGTATGACCTGAGAAGGTAGAATTGTGATAAAGTGAATGTGGAAGGATGAAATTGCAGAACAGGAAATTACATGTAGGAACAAAGAAAGGAAAGACCACAGGAGGTTATCCCAGCAGAGAAAAAAAAAGGGATAAGACTTTGAAAAATAACCTTGTGAAAACTGAAGAGAATTGTGAAGAGTCAAAAATGTCACCAAAACTGCAAACCTAAAGGGTCTGATGTAAAAAAGGTGTGACAAAGAAGAGGGTAATGAGGAAGAATAGAGACAATGGATTAAAAATCCAAAGATTAAACTAAGAACCACAACATATTGTATAGCTTCATATATTGTCTCAGGCCCTGTTTAAATGATATTAAATTAAGTGATGTGGCTTTGGAACTTTATGGGGTTTTCAAAACAAATACAGTAAATAAAGAAAATTAATTAGGGAAAAAGCTGGTTTGGGGAGATGAAAGAGCTATTCGGTCAAGATGGGAAGGAAATTTTCTATGGAAATGCTTAATGAAGTTATCCTCGCTATGAGTAGTCAGTTCCAATAAGCATTACAGGTTTAGTACAGTAAATGTCACACGCGTCACCCTTGCAGTCCCACCTAACCAAGCTGCATGAACAGCCTGGCATCCTAAATATTGGCATCAGCTTCTCCAAGACCTAGAGACTGAGCCCAGTGGAAGCTGATGACAGCTCTTGGGTAGAGCTGTCTGTTGGAGTGCCAGACAATGGCTGAAACAAGATTAAAAATTGATTGCGTGCTGCAGAAATGGATTTCTCATCATCCTGTCCAAGAGTCACTCGGAGTCACGAGGGGATCTTGCCCCATGGACAGAGATGATTGATATCTGATACTATCAATTATCATCCACGCCTTTCAAAAAGCCCTTACAGCAGCGAGATCACAGCCTGCGTTTTGTTCTTGGGTTTGTTCTGTTGGGGGTTTTGTTGTCTTTTTTTCTCGTTTCGTTTATACTTTGTTTTCTTCTCCTTTGCCGTAATTTTTACACAGTAAGGACTGGAAACAAAACCTTTTATATCTGGTTGCTTAATAACAAGTAGAACATAACATTAAAGATATTTCATAACACTTGGAAATAGAGTTAGTGAACAAAATTAATGTCAATTAAGAAACAAATGTAATGTTGAAATCCCATTTGGCAATTAAACTCTATGTACTTTGCCACTGCTCATAAAGCCATTAGAAGATGGAATTAGAGAAGTCTTTGGAAAAGGATTATGTTTTCCTCCACATTTATAGTACTCCCTACCTCATGCCACTGCATTATTGATAATGAACATTTGAAGCAGTTGTTATGAATCCAAACTTCTCTAAGTTCCTTTAGCTGATGTGACTATAGGTCATCCTTGAGCTGACACTACAGAACAGTGAAAGCTTCTTGATGCAAAACTATTATCAACAGAAATCTCTTGAAATACATTTCTGGTGGGTTTTTTTGTCTTTTTTTTTTGTCTAGTTTGTGGGGGTTTTTATTTATAATGTAGCAACATTATACACTTCTATTGAGCTTCTCCCACATTTACAGTGTCTTTCATCAAGTAGGGTTTTAACAACTCCATACTTGTCCTTCTGCAGTGGTTACAGAGGTAGGCATCTTCTAAACACAAAGATTTGTTGAAATATCTGGGGTTTTATGAAGGCTCATTATTTGAGGAATAATATACAAACTATGTGCAGTAATCTCTTCCAATGCAATAGAGCTGTCACTGAGTTTTGCCTCCTAATTCTTCAGAAGGCACTTTGAAAGGCCAACTCTCTGCTCACAACTTCAGTTAAAAAAAAAACAAAAAGGTAAAATCAAGTCCTGTTTCAAAAAGCAAAAACAGCCATAGTTACTACGCCGTAGCTTTTGCCAGAAAAAAAAAAAATCCATCATGAGTATTATGTTGCAGATCAAAGTTTCCCTTGTTTGATGAAAATGTTACACACTGCAGCCTTACCCTAAACTACCTGATATGGGCATATTTTCCTGAAATATGGCACCATATGTGCATCAGTAAACATTATGTGTAGAGTAAATTAAACCAAGCCTTATAATTAGGCAGTAAGGAAATTACTGCAGACCTGGAAGAGTAAATCAGCAGTATTAAAGCACTCTCCATTTCCTCTAGAGCACTTGAGAGCACTATAAAAACCTCAATGTCACAGTGATAAACACCTAGAAGTGCATTTTGAGGGAGACAAAGACATGTGCATTCAAAGAAGTTCAAATCAAAATCCTTTATCGTAATTCCAGTAACACTGCATTTTCCCTAATTTTTTAGTTCAGATTTTTGAAAATGTTTCTAAAAGTCCTTTCCTGAAGTAAATAACACCAGTTATCCTACAAATGGGAGCAGACAAAAAATGGAAGCATTGAACAGCATGCTAGGGGCTCACAGCTCTTTCGGACCATGTTGGTGACATTCAGTATCCCTGCTCCTGTGGCCATAAATTCAGTGGGAGCTGGAAGAGTAGAGGACTTGATATCAAGTGGAGCATTGCTGTCTCTGCCTCCTAAGCCAGTATTACACCAGACTCCTGCCTAACACCTTTGTACAAGCTGCAAACCCTAGGAAAGAACTACAAACCTAGAAAAGAACTACACACAATGCAGTGCACTCATATTAAATGAATACAAGGCATAAACACTTGCAGTGGCACAGAAAGAAATCTGTATTAGCATCTGATGGACTGCTTTTGGGCAGCCAGCTTCCAGATTTCCATATTCAAAAGCACTGAAGTCACTGCAGGAGAAAATAAAACCTATTAAGCAACAAGGTAAAGGTGCTGAGTTTCTCACAAGCAAGAGCTGATGCCACAGGCGGCCTTAGGTTCAAAGAGGTTTAGATTAATTTGTGGCTGGCTCCCTTTAAAAAATGCCAGCATTGTGTCAAGATGCATTTGCATGCAACAGAATGGGGCAATCTCAGCAATAACACTGCACTTTCCCTTGGAAACAGCCAAAAACTCCTCTTTGGTAATACAGCACTGACTCTCATGTATCATCTATTTAAGTGTGACCTTGCTTCAACTCTGCCTTTGCAAAATAAATCTTAATAAACATTCCTGCAAGACTAAATTTTGAAGTTACAACCTGCTTGGAAATTCTGCTACTACTTCACACTTGCATAAAGTTTTGCATCTTCAGAACACTGCATCAACTCTCTTACAAACTCTCACAGTGTAATGTGAGCTCGGGAAGGTCCGTGACCCTTTTGTTCTCTCTCTGTTTTCTTTCCCTATTTAAATCATACAGATCTTGAATTAAAAAAGCCCCCTTCAGGATTTATAACCTTACCCAATGCCCTCTTGTTTGCAACAAAGGGCACATCAGAGAAAAACACACTTCCCCAGTGCCCCCAGAAATGCACCAATTGCTGCACTATCGACTGGCTCTACTGCTGGAAGGTCAAAGGACTCCTCACACAAACCTACCTTTAGGGCGCCTAAATTAGGAAGCAGATTGTTCATGACTCCCTATACACAAAGAGCTTATACAAAACACATCCTTGAAACCCCAAGTCACCCTCCAGAGATGAACTCCACTGACTGTAAGAGAGACTGAAGGAAAAGCACTTCTTTATATCACCACCCAATTTCCATAACTGACTTCCCCCTGCCCCCTCAGTATGAGTTTTTTATTTCTTTGGGTGTGCTCTTCATCATCTTTGGGAAGCTGAAAGGAGTTTGTTATTTAATGTATATGAAGTTTGATTAGAATTGGGTTCACTGTTTTCCACTGAAGATTTTGTTTTGCTTTTTGAGCCTTTATGCTTCCCCTGGGCTTATATCTTAATATTCTGATGCTGTGTACCTCCTAATGCTGGTACAACACAGAATACCTCAAGTGAGGCAGCTTCACCTTCAGAAGCAACTTTACTTTCTGTCCTTCAGATTATCCTTCTAAAACTGGACAATAAGTCTTGCTTGTCCACACAGAACATAGTGAAGAGAGGATAAACAAAAAATATTAAGTCAGTTAATCACGATTCAGAGCACCAAGATTTAACTTCTAGGTGCTGCTGGCCCTCCCTACAGCATTTGCAAGTCATCTGGTCCATGTGTGAGACAGTAGCTTTGCTACAAAAAGATGATGATAAGATTCGCTCTTTCGGAGGAAGTCCTGTGTTTTCCTCAAAGCATTTACATTCTGCAAAGAAGCAACCTATGCCTATACTTGAGTAGAGAGATTTAAGCCCACAGACTGAACATATTATATAAGTGTCTATCCACAATATAATTGACATTGTATGGGTTAGCTGCGATAAAATCTGTTCCAACAGAACACATTCTTTCAGTTTTAGGTGTCCCGTCGCTCTAATTCCATGAGTTAATATTCATGGTTTTTATTCTGAGAGCCCTTCTAGAGTCTACACCAATTTTTGGCAGGCTTCAAAGTGCTAAACATTTTTTCCCCCCTAAATAGCATTCATAAACAGCAATACAACTTAATCTACGTGGAAGTGAGTGACATAGGGAGCAAATGGAGACACGCTGCTGCTCGAGGGCTAGAACAGAGAGAGATGACAAATAAGCCCAAGAACATGCTGAAGCCTGGGATCTAGTTTGGTGTGACCCATATTAAATGAAGGGCAGTGAATTACAAGTACTTTCAGGGACCTATGGAGTTGATAAAAACTGAGTACGATTAAGACATTGTCACCAAGGTCTTTGTTTTACCAAATTCAAATGAATTAATTACAAGAGGTATTTGTCTCATCAACATTTAACCTTTTGAAAGTTTGACTTGCAGCCTGATACAGCTACTGAAACAGTACTACCAGGGATTTAATGATCCTTGTGGGTGCCTTCCAATGCAGGATATTCTGTGACTAAAAGACAACGTAATAATTGTAGATTGAAGGGAGGGATGTTAGAGAACATGGCTGATAACAGACTGATGAAAATCATGCCCACAGGTGTAAGACACCAAGTGTCTTACAAAGGTATTTGCAAGAGCACGTCTTAGCACAGGGGAATGTAAATGACTGATCAAATATACCTGAGGGTCATGTGAAAGGATGTACTTACTGCATAATACATAAAGAATTGATTAGAGGTATAAAAACGGCAAATATGACCTGGATATGTAATATTATTTTTTTTTTTTTAATTTGGCTTCTGCAGAGTGTGCGCCTGGTAGAAAGACACCACAGCACAGTCACTATTAATATT
Source organism: Lycocorax pyrrhopterus obiensis (assembly GCA_014706295.1). NCBI lineage: Eukaryota > Metazoa > Chordata > Aves > Passeriformes > Paradisaeidae > Lycocorax > Lycocorax pyrrhopterus. The sequence continues at coordinate 4,042,341 of JACSVZ010000006.1, read as the reverse complement.
AGTTCATGCCTAAATGGCCAAACCTGATCCTGAGTACCCCAAAGTGTGTCTCCATTCCTAGGATACTGATAGTGGCTATTGGGAAAAGCAGACATGGAAAAGAAGCAATCAGTAACCTAACCCATGAGAAAGAAGGAGAACTCATCCAACCAACTCAGAAATCTTGGAAGTGCCTATCTTACAGCTTTTAGCCTACAAATGAGCTCAGATGAAATCAGCAGTAGCAAGGACAAACCCCAGAGACACCTGAAAGCCATTTGTGGGAGATCATATAGGAAAACAAGAGAAGAGAAGGCTTCCAGATCTTCCAGCACCTTCCAGTGCCTAAAGGGGCTGTAAGAGATCTGGAGAGGGACTTTTGGAAAGAGTATGGAGTGACAGGACGGGGGAAATGGCTTCACACTGCCAGAGGGCAGGGTTACAGAATCACAGAATTTTTAGGGTCGGAAGGGACCTCTGGAGATCATCCAGTCCAACCCCCCTGCCAAGGCAGGGGCACCTGGAGCAGGTGACACAGGAACGTGTCCAGGTGAGTTTGGAATGTCTCCAGAGAGGGAGACTCCACCACCTCCCTGGGCAGCCGTTCCAGTGCTCTGCCACCCTCAACACTAAGAAGTTCTTCCTCATGGAACTTTTAGTTAATGGCCATTAGTCCTTGTCCTGTTGCTGGGCCTCACTGGAAAGAGTCTGCTACCATTCTGTGACCTCTGCCTTGGAAATACTTGTATGTATTGATGAAATCCCTCTTATTCTTCTCTTTTCCAGATTAAACAGGCCCAGCTCCTGCAGTCTCTCCTCATACAAGAGATGCTTCAGACCCCTCATCATCTTCGTGGCCTCTGCTGGACCTTCTCCAGTAGCTCCTTGTTTTAAATGTACTGAGGAGCCTGGGTTATATTTTGGGCAGAAATTCTTCCCTATGGGGGTGGGGAGGCCCTGGCACAGGGTGCCCAGAGAAGCTGTGGCTGCCCCCGGATCCGTGGAAGTGTCCAAGGCCAGGCTGGACGGGGCTTGGAGCAACGTGGGCTAGTGGAAAGTGTCCCTGCCTATGGCAGGGGGCTGGATAGAGGTGGGTATTAAGGTCCCTTCCAACCCAAACCATCCTGTGGTTCTATGAAAATCCAGTGAGGAATGGCAGCAGGAAGCTATAGGCTGGTGAGATGTGTCTGCTTCCAAGAACTTGTTCAGTCTAACTTAGGTTGATGTTCTTACTAGCAGTTTATTCTAAGACATATAATTAGAGCTCCATAATAGTTTCCCAATTCCCAGGAGAGCTTAAATGATGATTTTAAAAGATGTAATTCCACCAGAATAAGAAATATTGAAGTGACTGTGAATTGTGAGGCGGAATTTTAGCACCGCGTATTCCATCCACAATCATTTCCCATGTCTGCATGCTCTGCAGATAATGAAATCAAATCTCAGAAATAAAGAGCTAAGTGACCTGGGGAGAAAAAGAAAAATCAGTCTTAGATGGGTGATTTCTGAAGACTTGCAAGGCAGCCTAACTACCAATTGAAAAAAAAAAAAAAAAAGTATATATATTCTTCATCTCCAAACGTCTGCTGTAGGTTACCTAGTTTTATGGGCTTAACATTAAACTTCCAAAGTCTGAAAAACAAGCTTTAGGAGGGATTCATTAAAAACAAAAGGCATGATATTGAAAGTTGGTTGTCTCTGCAGTGATTTAGCCCAAAATTGAAAGACTGAAATAGTGGAACTCTGTAATCTCCACTGCAGCTCATTTCCTCAGAATCTCCAGGCCTCTCTCCTCAGCCATTACACCAAGCCCTCAGTGACACCCTCACACTCTGGAATTTAGCACGGAGTGCACAGGCAGGTCTGGGCAGACACACACAGGTACACTGCTGATCATTCATGTGATGAAGCAGAACATTGATTAAGGTTCTGAAGGATCATTATTTACAGTCAGAATGCACATTGTTGAAAGCAGACTCCATCTTCCTCTACATTTGTGCAAAACCCAGCACAATTATGATTTAATCTTGATTGGTTTACGAGCAACTGCCACAATTTAATAAACATTATACATGATTAACTTTCATAAATATCAGAAACTGTATTAAAAGCTTCATCTCCAAGCAGGAAAACACAGTATCTGTGCTTCACTTTACCCACATCCAGAGTTCCAACCCCTCTGAGACTGAACATTCCATGGGGGTGAATATACACGAGAAGCACACAATTTATTAAGAAAGGTGCCATTTTTATATCACGTTTCGGAGTAAATTTGGCTTTAGGGATGAGTAATTCAGGCAACTGCTGAGAGCCTCACACAGAACTAACTCATGTGTTAGTCTGCTACTTCCTTGAAGCAGTGAGAACAGAGGTGGGAGGCAACACATGGTCCCAGCTCCACTGCAGAGCCGAGGATCCCACAAATTTGGAGGTCAGAACAGCAGAGATCTTTCTTCTGTCATTAGCTGAGCAGCAGATGTGATGCCAGGCTGTATACAGGAGGCTCAGTGATTCAGATTGTCTGTAAATCCACTGCAATAGGTCTGTTATTTGGCAGAATAAGCTCTGACAAGATGATCTTCAAACACGTCTGCTGACGGTTAAGAAGGAAGAGCTGAAATGAGCTGAGTTTTAGCAGTGCAGAGCACTGATTTCAAAATGCCTACAGGGGCCACTCTGTCCGAAACTATCCTGCTGCAAAGAGGTATCTGGAGATACATTTAAATCTTTACTTGGTTTGGCAGTTTTCTGGATTTGGGATCATTTTCACAGAGGCCAGGTAGAACTTTCATTATTATTATTATTATTATTATTGTTGTTGTTATTTATTTTTACAGAAAATGCAGAACTGGGATCATCTCAAATGGAGAAAAAAGAGGTCAAAAGAGGCAATCTGTCCTGCCTTAACTTACAGGTGTAAAGAGAAACCTACAGATTTCTCCCTTTTCGTTGCCAATATCCTTTCGCTTCTTTTCTATCTCAAGCTTTTTGAATTAAACTTTCTTTCTCATCACAAAACACAATGATAAATGTAATATAAGAAAGCCAAACTTCATGTTTTGAACTAGGTTTTGCAGTTATTCATAAAATCACAGGGTAGTGTTAGAAGGGGCCTTTAAAGGTCATCTGGTTCACTTCCCTGTGCCATGGGCAGGGCCATCCTCAACGAGATCAGGTTGCTCAGACCCATCCAGTCTGGCCTTGAGTGTTTACAGGGATGGGGCATCCACCTTTCTGGAAAAATTGTTATTTATTATGACTCTCTATATCTTCATAGGATCTTTATTTAATACAGTACCTTAGAAGTTCTCTTTGAAATTATTCTGCTCTTTTAATTTTTCTTTTTCATATTCTGCTCATCTTTCCTGTTACTCCAGTGCGAGTATTCAAATAAAACACAAATAAGCACATATGCCAGTGTTTTTATGACTGGGGTTTTTGGGCTGCCAAGCCAGGGAAGGTCTGGACAATCTGCCTCCCCTCCCACATGGAAAGACCATTGGGGGTTACACTTGGAAGGCATTTCTTTCTCCCTTTTTTTTTTTTCCTCAGGAAATGCTGCTACTTTGCTTAATGTCATGTGCAATGTAGGGTGAGATCTAAATGAGGACACCAATTCTTTATACCTCCACATGTGGCAGAACCAGCCTGAAGCTGGAAAACAATGATTTCCTTGGAAAATCAAGAAGCATTATAAAAAGCATGGCTCACCTGTCTTCGAAGATCTCGTGTTTTCTTGGTCATCTTGTCAATGGCAATGTTGAGTGGGTCCCCCTTCTCCTTCCTTCCAGTCTGTTGAAAAAACCAAAACTTTAGAGTTAGAGAAAAATGCTCCAGGTAATACAAACTTTAAAAAAAAAAAAATAGTAAGGATTCATCAAAGGCAATTTTTGCTGCTTTTTTTGTTTGCTTCCATTGACTTGTTATTTCCAAAGTAACGTTTTTAACGTGTTTAGGTGCAGCAGGCACAGAAGATTATTTTAAAACAATCCTAAAGTGATAAGAACAAAGATTAAGGTGACTCACCGGAGAGTTCAGAACTTTTCCACCAATAAATTATGTGCATATATTATAGCTAATACTCCAAAAAATCTGGCAGGACCTTTCACTACAAAATGAATATTAAGAGTTTCTAATCTCCATCCTGCCAGGCACTGGGAATGTTAAACATGATAATAAGCAGCAACACAGCTTGAGGACAGAAGGAAAATGGTCCCTACGCCTGTAACAGGAATCATATTGGCAGACATTAGGTTCAGTATAAAGAAGAATTCCACTTAAAACACTTTCCTGCAGGAAGTCTCAAAGCAAAACTCCTCACGAAGATTAAAAAGGGGGAAAAAAGCCTTTTGTGGCTCATAACCAATGGGGGAAAAATACGGTTTTTAGGTTCAATAGCACAAAAAGCATTAAGTGACTTTGTTAGCTGTATTACCTTTCTCTTAAGAGAAAACTACTTCTCTAAAGATTTGTCACATCTCTTGCACATTGAACTCTGTTTGAAAGCTTTTCATCAAGAATCAAAATGATCTTCCATTCTTTCTGGCGGTACTCTTTCCTTCCCAAGGCTGTTTTCAAATGCTCCTATTTAGAATTGTTCCTTGCATATGATTAAAGGCAATTTTCTCTCTCCAGCTGAGCCTAATAGCACACGTTTCTGGGAGCTATTGAGAAGTCACTTTTGGGGTGGGATGGGGATTAAAGATACCCTTTCAATGATATCCTCTCACATGTACAGCACAGTTATCAGCCCTACATTGGCAAGAGGCCTCTGTTCCAGTCTTTGCTTTCGGCATTCATTCCAGAGAATGCCTGCTTTCTGTTATTGCCTGTAATTCTAATTATGACATGAGGCCAAAGCTTTTATGATTATTTAGAAATCTGTATAACCCATCCCCTTTTTTTATTTAGAAATTCAAACATAACAATATCAAGTGCCACCAGAATTTAATACAAAACATAAATTTACCTCTTAGCTTTCTAAAAAGAATCCATTACAAATTCTGGAGTTAATCACACAAATTGACACCAGAAAACAGAGAGAAAGCATTTTCTACCACACAAGAGGAGGCATCTGTGTCACCCACTGATATTTTTATCTCACTTTTCTTGCGTTCATCCTTTGACTGAGTTCTTCTGGTCCCCAGCTGAAGGACCACGTTTCTTTAGCCTGAGCAAGGTCAGCACAGGCTTTTAGTTTTAGATGTCCCAAATTCAGTCCCTGCTATTTTGCTCAAGACAGCAGCCGCCATATGTGCACACAATCGAGCCTGTTTTTCACAATGAAATTTCACAATAAAGCTGAGGCAGATAAGTTTGGTTCAGGAAGCCTCTCCTGACTGTTGGAATGGCCCAACAGGGACTGCCAGAGAAGCCAGGCTCAGCCAGGTGCTAATTTGTCAGACTAGAGAGTTATATCCTAAGAAAACTTAGAGAAAAGGAAAATTATTCCAGCTGTGTGCTGTGCACTTGCTGCACCAAGTTTCCTTGGTGACATTTGTGTTCTGCAATGCTTTATTTTTCCAGTCAAATAATTCAATTTATTTAATATTCTTTAAATTCTTTTCTTCCTTCTCATTGTTTAAGCCTTAGTGGACTGGCTTAGAAAGATCCATAACCACAGAAAATATGGTGGCTTTTTTTTTTTTTTAGGACAAAGATAACTTTTGTTTGGCACTTTTTCCCCCCTTATTTTCAATAAAATCAGGGCATAATTTGCTGAAGAGGCCAAAACTCCTGTAAGTATTAACGCAATGTGAATAATCAAAGAGCAAACACCGTGGCACTTAAGGCTACACAGGGATGGTATTTTACTGCTCTCAAACAAAACAATTCCTCTTCACTGATCTCATGCAGGGCAGATATATTTTGAATTCACCACGAACATGGTGAGGTCAAGCAATTAATGCTTGGCACCCACTTAGGGGGTCAGAAAGTTGTCCTTGAACAGGAACTTGAGAATCCTTCCAGGGTAGTCAGCTACGGGATACAGTGACACTAAATAAATTAAGCATTTGATAAACTGCACCATTTAGAGGAAAAGCCTCCTGGTTATCGGAAATAAAAGTAGAAATTTTGAGATTGACCTCAAAGTTTGTAATTCAGGTTCCTAATCTGGGTGTTTTGTATGTCTCGTAGGAGGAAACGCTCACTGAGAGTAGGCCCATGGTAGCCTAACTCCAGCACCTCTCCTAAGCCTCTCTTCAGATCTATCCGGTAACTTTTTGACTCGTTTTAAATAAACAGTGTTTACATAAACAGTGGCCCTTAAGGTACATCCTATTGTGAAACACAAAACAACTGGGAACCCTTCTGTGACCCTTAGGCCACACAACACAAACTGTCAATATCCATCTGGCCGGTCCCTTCTCCCTCCAAAACAGAACAAAGCCTGTTGCACATTGCTGTGTGCAGTTGCCCAAATCGTGCCTCCATGCTGCCTGAGATGCTAAATGGGATGAACCAGCCTGTGCTGGAAAACGAAACCAAACGAAGAGGTGAGGAACATCTGAGGGACCTGGGGTTGTTTGGCCTGGAGAAAAGGAGATGCAGAGGTGACCTTGTCGCCATCTACAAATCCCTGAAAGGTGGCTGTAGTCAGGTGGGGGTTGGTCTCTTTCTCCAGGCAACTACTGACAGAACAAGAGGACACAGTCTGAAGCTGCACCAAGGAAAATACAGGTTGGATACTAGGAAAAAGTTTTTTACAGAAAGAGTGATAAAATATTGGAATGGTCTACGCAGGGAGGTGGTGGAATAACCATCCCTGGATGTGTTTAAAAAGAGACTGGATGCAGCGCTTGGTGCCATGGTTTAGTTTAGTTGAGGTGTTGGGGCATGGGTTGAACTCGATGATCTTGAAGGTCTGTTCCAACCTGGTGATTCTGTGATTCTGTGATTCTGTGATCCAGCTGAGCTTTCTCAATGGCAGTATTTTATTAACTCACACAAATATGGCTGAAGTCTCACATTCTGCACCCTTTTTACTTACCCAGGAATTTTAAGTGTCCTTCACCTGTTACTTATAAAATGGCTACTCCCTTTTAATCTGTATACAAACCCCCTTCTTCACCGTATGATTTCAAAGAAATTTGTTTAGTAAATCACATTATTGGAAAATAACTAGCATGGCATGTGATGCTACATAGCTTCAGGCAGGTCTGTCAAACACCATCTGCTCTGTGCTGAAAATATAAGTTTATTAAAGTTTGTTTATTTAAGTCCTTAAATACTCTTATTTTATTGTTGCTCTGTGATAAATTTTTGGCCTTCTTTCCTAGAAGGGATAGAAAGGAATTTATTCATTTCCTGAAAAAAAAGAAAAAGCTTGCTATTGAGCCTTTTGCCATTTCTCTGTTAATCTTTTTCAGCAAAGGGAAGAAAGATACTTTGGGATGAAAAGGAAGTAAAAATTGCTGCTGGCATTGGGTTAAAAGGAGAAGGAGGAGAAATGCTCAGAATTCCTTGAATGCCAAAATATCCGTATTCAAGTTCCTATGGACAGAATTACATCTATTCATGGTGTAATGAGGAGAACTTTGCTACAGGAGAATATATTAATCAAGTCCCTGATTTCTTGTGACCATCAACACCATTTGCATACTGCTTGTACTCGAGATATTTTCAAACAATTTTCTCAGTCTGAGCTGCTTCCATTCTAATTTCCTTAGAGCTTTTCCCTGCCCACTTGATTTATTCTCAGTTCAGGATGAGCCAATTCCCACAGGCTCCTGAGCAGAGGCTGCAGAGTCCCCCAGCTCAGGAGAGGGTCTTCCATTGCATTTCTACCCCAAGGCTACAGTTCCCTCCCAGGTCACTCAACGCCAGATCCAGCTCCCTGAATACAATATTCAAGTGTTTTTAAGCCTGATTTGCCACCTGATGTGAGTTGTTGTGTAGTTTCTCAACACATCCATGTCTGGTAAGTGGAAGAAATCAAGGTACTGACTGTTCTGTTACTACAGAAAATGCCCACAGTCTCAACCAGTGTCAACAATATTACCTGAACAATAAAGACAGAATACAGTCATTTATATTAAGCAAAGTCTGAAAAGCTTCACAGGTAAAACTGCATGATATTAAGGCTAGTACCTATTTATACAGGGAACTTCAATTTCATTTGGTTAAGAAATGAAATAAAATAAGAACAAAAAGCACTTAAGGATGGCAAGAAATTTCAGCGTCTGCTGAATGCTAGAATGATCTCTGCTAAGGCATAGCGCTGGTTTTCCTTTTTACAAAGACCTTTTCCTCTCCTTCCTTTTTTTCATTTTACAGTTTAAACTGTTAGAGTAAAATATTAAATCCCCAAAATATGTATCACACCTATTAAGGACATTTACATCCCACGATTTGCTCATTACAGAACTCTTTTGATCAGCATGAGGTACTTAACCGGACACTTTTCTAACCCCAGAGAATATCACAGAACCAAGACAAGGACAGTCAGGCTAATCAGCCCAGAGACTCAGTGCATTTTAGATGAGATATGGTCAACCTTGGAAGAAGATGCTCCAGACTGGAACTGTGTTGCTGGCTTTTAATAATTCCAGATACCACTACTAAGGAAATCACAGAGCTCAAATTTCAGCACATGAAACAGATGAAATTGCTACTACCAGAATTATTATTAGAAAGACAGATGTTACTGTAATGAATATCCTTGCATTGAAAAGTTAGGGTCACTTAGAGATGTGTGAGAGGGAAAGCCACTTACTTTCTAAAATAACTTAGGTTATTTTAGAAAAATGCCAGATGATCAAGGCTGACAATGGTAACCTACAAAAGGAGGGGATGGAGTGCCAAGAAATACACAAAAAGTGGGGCAACTGCAGGCCTACAACATAATATCACAGACAAAACTCCAATGTGAATCCCAGCTAAAGGAGTGATCTCAGAGAGCACTATTTTCCTTTCAAGTTCGTAATTTACAAGCTCAGGGTTTCAATTTAACAGTAACAATATTAACAACAATAATCTGTGTAAGACGTTTTGGAACCACTATTTTCAGACATTCCCCTGTTTTCTCTGCTGCTTTAGATGTCAGCCAAAATATCTGGGAGAGCTCAATCTCCTAAAACGTCATGTGTTCCACATCCAAGACACTCTCACTACTGTTTCAAGTAATTTAGCCTCCAGGAGACAGCTGGAAAGATTATCTATTGATCCAAAAGCTACCAAACACTGATATATTTTCATATTTTCATCATCCCCTAGGTGGAGGGCTCCATTATTTACAGTTTATTCAGAACTTCAATATCACAATGTTTTATTAAGGCGTAAATTGCTTCTCAAAAATATATCTGTCCTAATATTTTATTTTAAATGTTGAACAACATCACTCCTTTAAAACTATGCCAGTGTTCAATAGCCCTTTTAAAAGTGATGAAGAGAAGCTTAGTACTAAAAGGAAAAACATTTTAAACAACAGGCACAGGCTGCATCAGTGCTTTTAAGCAGAAATCTAGGTTTAAACACACCAATACATAGTCCCCCTCTGACAGAAGACTATTCATTTTGGGTCAGGAAAAGGCTAAACAATATATTCTAGGAGAAGAAGAGACTAAATGTCACTGGAAGTTGAAAATTCTAGCAATTTTCTAGGGAGATGGGTCAGGAAAACCGGTTTTACAAAATCTGTGTGATTCCTCTAGAGATGAGCTGAAAAAGACATCTTAAAATAATAAATTTAAGGAAACATTGAACGGTAAGAAGTCTCTCGGGAGTGTGGTATGAACATGAATTACTGCTGTACTCAGCCCAGTGATTTTATCATATTTTTATTCCTATAAATTATTTTGGTTTTAGAATTTATTCTAAGTAACTACATTGGCGGTTCCACAATCACCCAGTTTCCAGCTTCAGTTTTGCTACAGAAACCCCTCCTGTGGAACGAAAAATTTCTATGCTCCCATGTCCTCTTCATAATCCATTTATCTCTTCAGGAGGTTAAAAAAAAAAAAAAAAAAAAGAGAGAATTTTGCACATAAAGGGGGCAAAAAAGGTTGTGTAGTAAGGCCTTTATAGCTTTGTTTAGGTGGCTGCAAACAAGAAAGCTGAGTCACCACCAAGAAAGGACAAGACAGAAATCATGGAATCACAGAATGGTTTGGGCTAGAAGGGATCTTAAAGTCCATCCCATTCCACCCCACTACCATGGGCAGGGACACCTTCCGCTATCCCAGGTCGCTCCAAGCCCTGTCCAGCCTGGCCTTGGACACTTCCAGGGATCCAGGGGCAGCCACAGCTTCTCTGGGCACCCTGTGCCAGGGTCTCACCACCCTCACAGGGAACAATTTCATCCAAATATCTGATCTAAACCTGCTCTTTCAGTGTGAGGCCATTCTCTCTCGTCCTGTCAATCCAGGCCCTCGTAAAGTCTCTCTCCATATTTCCTCTAAGTTCCTTTCAGGCACAGGAAGGCCACACCAAGGTCACACCAAAGCCTTCTCTTCTCCAGGCTGAGCAATCCCAATTCTCCCAGCCTTTCCTCCCAGCAGAGCTGCTCCATCCCTGTGATCCTCCTGCTGTCTCCTCTGGATGGGCTCCAGGTGCTTCCTGTGCTGGCCCCCAGGGCTGGAGCAGCTCTGCAGGTGGGGTCTCACCTGGGAGGGGCAGAGGGGCAGAATCCCCCCTCCCCTGCTGCCCACCCTGCTGTGGATGCAGAGATCCCGGCTCGTCCAGGACGAGGCTGCTTTGCAGTAAAACTCTGAGTTACAGCCCCTTCCCTCCCACAAAACTGCTCAGTTCCAGAATGCCACTCACTAAATAATCCGCTCATAAATGTATGATACAGACAGTAAGTTCTCCTTAAATAAAACAATTGCTCTCAGCAGTGTTTAATTACCTTGTGGCCAGTGAGTCTATTTGGTTCCAGGGTAGCATGAATAATTACAGCTATGGAGAAAGCTGGGGAAGCCACATCCTTGCAATCTCAGATAGTAAATAAAGTCAATAAAATTAAAATGAACCATGAGCTGGACACAGTATCAGTACCTGAGGTGTGCAAATCTTATCCTTGGCCTACATCCAAGCAAGTTTTATCTAGGACTGTACATAATTAAAATTAAGTATGTAATAAAATAAAGAAATAATGAAAACTGTACCCATTAATGGTTGAAGATTCTCTTGTTATAGTTTATGTATGTTTTTTATGCAGGCCACATCACCACAATATCTGAATGCCTTCAAGTGGTGAATCGGTGAATTAAGTGGTTTGTTTAGTATCAGCCATGTGCAGTTTCGTCTTTTACCCTCTCCAAAGTGGAAAAACTTGTGTGTAGGGCAGTATTTGACTTTGGTTTGTGGCCATTATTTTTCTTGTTTTGCATAATTCACTTTTGTAACTACTTCTTGTCTTTTGGCAATAACCAAAGATTTTCAGAAACATTTTCAGTGACAGCAGTTGGATTTGAAACACCAGTTAGGATGAGGGTTTGATCATACTGGTTCCCAAGTGGCAGCTGCTGTTATTGATTGATATTTACCCATAACCACCTACTGGCATCTAAGCTTCCAAAAAAAAAAAGAACTGGCTGAAGAATTTATATGTATAATGATATTAGAAGCTGCATAAAATGGAGAACTTTTTCACTCCTGAGAATGAAGGCAGCAATGTTTTGGGGTTGGTGATCTTTTTTTTTCATTTGTAGAGGATACATTGAATATTTCTGTATTCTGTGTATTTCTCAACAAGGGTTTCCAAGATCACTGTGGTGAGGACATATTCCTGCTTTTCTAGCTACTGGCCAAGACTGTGTTTTACAGCATACTGAGGCACTGAAAATTCAGAAAAGGCATCTGGTGGGACCTTCCTAAGTGACAAGGCACGTGTAACTTCCAAATCTCGTTGCTTTTTATTGCATAAAATACATGCATTGTTTGGGGGTTTTTTTGGAAGGGGGGGAAAGCAATGCAGCTATGAGAAATTCTTCCCCCTGGCAAGAATGTCCTGACATCATTTAAGAGTTGTGTCATTTAATTAAAGTCAGATTATAAAGTAGCACACTCTGCCGTTCCAGAAAGCAGTGACAGCGCTCAGGGTAGGACCACCCCATTTAATTTTACCATCTTGAAATACTGAATCAAATTTAGTTATTTTAGCTCCTTCTATATCCAATGTATAGTGACAGGCGTTTTTAGAGCACCCATCTGTCTTGCGTATTTATTTTAATACAGAATTCTTATCATCACAGGGGATTGCTCTCTCCATTGACAGTGGAAGGGATCTTGAAGTACTTGATGATTAATTCTTTAAAGAATACTAAGCTACATGAGATAAACTGCCTATTTAACAGCTGCAATGGCTGTCCAGCCCTCCTGAGGATCAGGCTGGAGACTGTATCTTGGACAAATGTGTGATTTGCATGATTTTCTTCCAGAGAATTAAAAAATACAGCATTATAAGGGTGTGCTTTTTACAAGCTTCTGCACAAGACATTCCTGTCCTCCCAGGATGGGATATTTTGAGGTCCTGAAAATAATTCATTTTTTCCCTCTCTCTAAAGGAACACACTTTATAATTCAGATTCAATATTGGAGCTTAACAGTCTCAGGTCCTTTTCAAGCTGGAAGCCTGTCACAAGTGGGGTCCCTCCGGGAATCGGTGTTGGGCTCAATATTGTTTAATATTTTCAAATAGGCAAAAGAGATGTGGGCAGGCTGGAGAAGTCCAGAGAGGGGCCAGGAGGATGAACCAAGCACTGGGAAGCTGCCATGTGAGGAAAGGCTAGGGAACTGGGTCACAGAAACATCACAACTTTATGAAGAAAACCAAAAAAACCCCTCCAGTTATATCTGGATCTCTCTAATCAGATAAAGACATACGGCAACATCACCCTAATTTGGAACTGAAGTTTGCTGATAACGGGGGGAAACAAGGGAATGCAGCTGGAAGAGCCAAGACTAATAACCTGAGAGAGGTTTTCTGATATGTCCTCGAGAACTCTCTGGCAGTGTGTGTGTAATGTGATCTCTATCGCTGGGAATGCAGGGGAAAGGAGTGTTAGCATGCAAGTCTACTCCTCATCCTGGTGTCTGTCCTCCTGTCCTTGGGAGCTGTGATGGGATGTCTGTGAAGCTTCTCCTCATTCCTTCCTGTTTGAGGGGTGATTTTATAACAATATATATTAGAATTTTAATCTGGCGGAGTATCGCTTGTACTTAAAGAACATCTTTTCCTTTGCAATGCTTACTCAGAGGACTCAAAGAGGAAAACATCAGGGTTTTCATAGAAGAAACTGCACATTTCTATTCAGAAGATGTTGGTACAGAAAATTGATGCTGTTACACTTAAATGCTTACAAAAAATAGAATTTTTGAGGAAAGAAATGTGAATGATGTAAACTGTTATAAAAACATCAGCCTCACTGAAGCCACACTAATTTACACCAGCTGAGAATCTCCCCACTCATCATTTAAGCAAAATCTTGCAGATGTTTCCATTTAGAAGGTCAGAAATGTTTACTCCAGAATTCAAAATTATTCTAATTTCTTCACAGACTTCTACTTGCAAAGGGTCCACTACAAACTCCTCATTTAACCACCAACTGCTCTGCAGCTGTAAATTGCAATCTGCTTTTAAATTGCTCCTGGATGCCTTCTTCTAATCTAAAATAACGAGCAAAAGGAGGTAGTACACAATTTTTTCTTTCCATTCAGATATCAAAGCCCTTAGCGAAGAGCTATGGAAATAAAAAATGTCAAAATTTATCGACTTTAATACAAGCTCTGCAGAAAAGTCTGTTCTATTAATTTAAGCATAATAATGTTCCTGAGTCATATATAGTTATTAACGAAGTCTTATATCATGCATTCTGTTAAAATTCTGTCAGTGAAAAAGTTGATGCAACACAGGCAACTATAAAAAGAGGAGGGGTAGAGAAGTACAGAATGTCTTACAACATGTAATGAACAATACTTCATGCATCTAAACTCTGAAATATACTGACTAAATCTTTGTTATGTCCCTGCCACAAATTAGTGGAAATACCTGTCAGAGCTCTTAGTGGAGGTGATTTTGATGTCTGGTATTTCTGTCAGTTTTATGTCTTATTCACTACAATGCACCTTCTCTTCCTGGCTGGTTTTAGACTAAAGGGTGCATTAGGAGTCACAGGAGTTAAATGGCAGGACACTTCCTGAGACATCTCAGCATTCCTTGAAAACATCCTTTTAGTATTTTCCAGCTCTCTCTCTCTCGGAGGAATAGGAGAACACATAATGTTGTTTGGTTAAAAGCAAAGAAGTTTTTGGTTGTTTATATATTTAAGGGAAAGGCTCCATTTGATGACAACACTTGACTGTGACGTTGGCTTCCATAGTGTGGGCCTTTATGCATTTTTTTTATCTTTTTAACCAAATAAGCACCTCTGACAAATGAAGTGACCACTGGAGGTTCATCAAAGCATTCACAACACTTACAGGTATAAAATGAGTGTTTCTCATGAACATACTGAAGCTCCAACTCTGCCATTCTATTTAAGTACAGAATTACTGTTCATGGCACAAAGACAGGTATTACTCAGAATTCAACCTCCCCAGTTGTTGCCTGTCTGTGCCCTGGAAGCACAGAACTATGTTGGCTGCACTTTCAGTGCTTTGATTAACAAATATCACTGAAAAAGAGGATTTCAACTGCTTGGCTGCATCTGTCACTATCCAATAGATCTCTGGATGAGATGTGTATTGACTATTACATCTGCATTTCTTTCTTTTTAATTGAATCATGCTTATATTCCTTGGGTGATCCATGAGGAAACAAGTCTTGTTTATGTCCAACCAAAAATGTGTTCATCAAGGCAGGCAGCTGAAAGTCAATGTCAACTCAATATTCCTACTTATAACAGAGAACTAAATGCTTTTTCCAATTAATTGTTAGTTTCTTTCCCCTTATCTTTCCAGTTTCCTCCAGACCACCCAGGGAGGGTTTTTCTCTGTGTGTTCTCTTTAATAATCCAGCTTGCTCTGAACACTTTTAATTACAGTACACAGTGAAACACGATTTGACGTTATTTTGGGTGATGGTTTTTGCATCCAGTGAAACCCCTGCTGTTTTCCAGTGCTGAACCCTACTTGGCACCTACTGTGCAGCCTTCACAATACCTGTGGATATGTCAGACTTTCTGAGGGCAGTGACGTGTGCCTGGCAAGAAGGGTTTTCACTCTGACACTCTCCAGTGAAAACCCCACCTGCAAGCAAACAATGAGTGGGAGCTTTAATTGCACATGCACCGTAACTGCAGCTCCTGTTTGAAATGAATGGAGACAGAGCAAAGAAAATAACTCAAACCTCATTATGGTAATTAACCTTTCACTTTGAGTACAGGCTTTTTTGTGTCCTCATGTTTCTTTGGAGGACATCACAACCGTGAGGCAACCGGGATGAAATAAAAGAAAATAAAATGTAAAAAAAAAAATAAAAGGAGTTTTTAAACTCCAACCAGACTTCCAAAAGAATTCAAGAGCAAAGGACCAGCGCTACTTTCACAGAGCAAAGCCGTGGTCTATTCCTGCCACCGCCTCAGATCAATGTGTTAAGTGATATCCATTCAAATTACTTGTCAGTTTAATCAGAGGAAGTGAAACACAATTACAGGGCATTAGTGTAAAAGCCAGCACAAAATAACAGAATGTCCATGTGGGATATCTGAAGCAAAAGCCTGTTGAAAATAACTCTGTGACATTTTCATCAACAGTCTTTTTTACAGAAAAAGAAACCCTTTGGAAATTCTATCACAAACTAATTAGGCATAAAATAATGCTTTAATTCTATAGACTGATTAGAGGCCTTGTTTTTTTCTTGTAGATATCAGAAATATTTTTGGCTTTTGGTCTGTTATTAGAATAAAATTAAAAACATAAAGACCTTTACTGAAATGATAACTGGTGCATTTACAAAGCCTCTCTGTGCTCCCTCTCAAGTCAGCAGGAGTTTTACCATTATGTCCATTGAATGACTGGAGCATTCATTTTTCATGGACACTCCAAATTTCCATTGAATAAAAGATTTATTTTTGGAATACTCAAGCAGATGACTTAGATTAAGTAGGGGAAATGGGAGCAGGGAAGGGTAGGGACGACTCCTTCTCCTGCTGAAGGCAGCGCTGCAAGTTTGGTGGATTCGAAAGGACAAACAAATGCAAACCTGCCCCGAAAGCCCTGCCTGGAGTCCCCAGGGGGGATATGCTGGGGTGGGCACTGGTGCCTGCAGTCCCTCTGACTCTTTCACCCCAATCTGCACCACAGCTCAGTTTCAGCTGAATAGGTAAAAAATGTGCCCAGTCCAGAGCTGTAAAGGAAATAAGGATATGTGAACCCCCACAACAGGAAAGCACACTGAAGCCCTATGTGATCCTCAACTATTAAAATAAAAATATAGGATGTAGAATAACCTCTATGTGTGTTAAAATCTCACTTTTTTATTATTTTATTTTATTTTTGTTTGTTTTGGGTTTTTTTTGGTTGTTGTTGTTTTTTTTTTTAATTTTAAAACCCCTATCAATGCATGACTTCAGGGCAGAACTGAAAAAAAGCCTTCTCCTTCCAGACCTAATTGCATTTTTAAGATCCAGAAGAGATGGGGGCCTGGACTTTAGTCAGTGCAGTGAATCTCCTGGAATGAGGTGACTTCACTTTTTTCAAGAGCCACAATGCATAGCCCAGGTCTGGGTGCCCCTGTGGTAAAATCACTTAAAATGATCATCTTGTAATTCTGAGCTCAGAGACTCTGAGGTCTTTAATTGGATTTGGCCCTTTATCTTCTATATTCATGAGATAGTAATTAATGTGACCATCCCTGCCTGGTCCGCAGGGTAATTGAATGAATAGCTCTGCACAGGCACATAAATGCCTCCAAAAAGAGTTATTACTATGACTGTGCAGTATGACGAGTTAACTCTGCCCCGTTGATAATGATGGCATTGAAATTCCTAAGGAAAGTGCCACTGGAGCCCATCTCAGAGCTAAAGGGAAAGGAAGAAAGGATGTGAATATGCAACATGTAAAACCACTGCAGAGTTGATACTCTGCCCTTTAAAATAGTGACAATTAAAATTTAATCCTATTTTTCCAAACTTCCTTGCTACACCTCCATCTTCTGGCAGCACTAAAACCCTGAAAATACCTCAGAAGGGGTTAAAAGCAACTTAGTTCTTTTGGTAGATTGCCACAAAGACTTCTTGTAGGAAATGAAGTGGAAAAAATGTTAAAGAATGTTAAATGAAATCACAGCAGACTGAAACCTGTAGTTCCAGTGCAAGACCTGAAATAAATTTGAAACAGATGCTAATTGGCACCACCTTCACTCTGATGTTCATAAATGAAACTGAACGAGACTTCAGAGGTGCCAGAGGAAGACCAGCCATGCAAAGAACATTAAAACGGGCTTGGATTTGGTTTGTCAGCTCCAAAGTTACTCATATCCTTCTAAGTTATCTAGATCCTTCTGAAAATTCATCCAATGAGACACGTGTACATTTTTAAAAGGACTGAAAGTCTGTGGAACTGCAATTCTTAAATCACCCTGGATACGCCTTCCACTATCAATTAGCATTGGCTTTGGAACTACGGATCTGGAGTTGTACTGAGCTGTTCACTGCAGGAGATTTTTCCCTGAGGAATGGGTAATGGTTTGTATCAAGACAAACCAAAGGTTGTTTGCAAATCTCAGTACAAATCATGCACTGCCACAGACATCTGCAGCTGTTTGGAACCCCTTTTAATGACAAATGCTTACAGAAATTAATTGCACGTGGTAAAAGTGCTGACTGACCCCTGCATCTGGTTTGATCCTTTGCCTCCTGAAAAACTTGATGTTACCAATCAAACTTATTTTTAATATATAAGGACATCAACTATTTTAAATAGTGTTATTCCAATAATTCAGTAATTTGGCGCTTCTGTGACTTCAATATCAATTTCTGTAGCAATACAATGCAGCATTCCACGCTTCCTATTTATTGCTCTGCTCTTATATGCCACAACCTATAATTCCACTGGCATGATCTTCAATACTATAATTGAATAAAGGTCTACTATAAAAATGAATGATTTCACTAAAACAAGAACAACTATGGAGCTTCTGCATGCTCCGCTTGGTCGTGATGTGCACCAGGAGGAGCACAACTGAATCCACAGTCTGTGGGAACTTGACTCTACTTCTAATTCCCAGTCCTGGTTTCTAATAGACTACACTTTAGTGAAGTTTTCTTCAGTATGGCAATTAGTGTTAAGAGTGAGTCAAATCCATGATGATCAAATGCCTAAAGAAATTTCAAAAAAAAAAAAAACAAACCAAAGCTCAGCAGGAGAAGCTCTGCGGCTTTCCACACCGCATGATGCTTTTCACTTCAAAACTACCAAGTAAATTACTGAGAAAAAGTTACTGTGAATAAAATGGGCTGCACTGTGTTAAGTAATTATTTCTAAAGTGTGAAATGGGTAGGAAGTATCTCATCTTAAAGTAGTGCCATGATGCATATTACCTCTCTGGTATAAAGTGAACAGTCTTTTTTTTTTCTCCTTTTTTCTTCTTTATCTTGCAGGAGCAATCACAGGAATGAAAACTTTATTTTTCTAATGATTTTGTATGTGGGAGAGAAGTGTAAAGGCTCAACCTGTGAAACTCTGCTGTGCTCCACTATTTGTACTGTGCTACTGTTTCGAGGAGAATTTCTAGAGTTTCATGAGCTCTCAGGAAATCACAGAATGGTTAAGGTCGGAAAAGACCTCTAAAATGGAGTCCAACAGTTAACCTAGCACTGCCATTTTCACCACTACAAGCTCAGTAAATTACGAATATATTTGGGTGATGTTCCCCATTTAAGGAGTGCAGGATGGAGTTGTGATCTCCTGTGTCGAAGAGCAGCATTTCCGCGAGCGTTGAGGGATGCAGCTCAGGGAAGGTTTGGTTTGTGGAACAATGCAGAACACAGCTTGCTTTAAGTTTGTCTCTGAAGCACGTTGTGCCACAAACCCATTCTGTCCCTCAGTCTTGGAACCAGTGGTAAAAGGTCATTTGAATAGAAAAGTTACCTCCCAGCATGGGGTAGGAAAATACTCTGCTTGCTTCTGAGAGGACAGAGGGGATTCTTGCAGTTAATTAATACCTAGATGCATAACAACAGGCTGCAAGAAGAAAAGGTTGTTTCTTCTTTTTGTTTTTGTAAAGAGCTATTATTAAAAGTTGCAAGGATTGAGGAGAAGAGGAAAACCATGTAAGAATCAAAGAGGAGCTTTCCCCCAGACAAAGGGTGACACAAATTGGTCGTAATGACCTGGCTGAATACTGCTGTCTATTTAAAGCATAATTACACAGACATTAAAATATTTATGCAGCATTCATGTGAAATTCAGTCCCAGATCAAAACCAAGAGATAGCAGAGATTAAATAAGAGAATCCTAGTTCAGGTTTAATGGCTGACAAGCATGACTGTTTTTCCTTAATATTTTTCCTTAATAATCTGTTTCAACAACATGCAATACCGGCTTTTGTTTTATTTTGTTCATACACATAAAAGATTCATTCCAAAAAGATCAGAAAGGGTTCTTTCCTGAGATTAAATATCACATGGATATCCAAATTATGCTTTACAGGGATGTGACTTCTGAACCCTCAGAGCCATTCAGTGACCGCCTAAGATAAAGAGCAAAAGTGCATCTACAGAGTGTAAACTCATTTTGGCATCTGTCCTGAAACTATCTTTGAGGTTTGACCTTCAGGAGAACTTCACAGAACACAGATGGGTTGACTAGGGCTGGCCACAGGAAAGTGTTTAACAAGTCAGCGTTGCAAAGCAGTTGGAAATGATGCAGAACAGGACTCTAAATAGATCGAGTGAGCTCTGCTGAGATAGCTGTGTGCTCATAGCTTGTGCTCTGGGATCAGGAAATGTTACCTCCAGCAGGGGAACGCATGGAATACTTTAGTTTCATGAGAGCTTGGAAATGATATTTTATTATTTCCAATTTTTAATACTTTTTTATTATTTAATTAATTCAATAATTAAATTTTGTACTTCAATAAATGTTTGAAATAATTGTATAAATGTGTGTACTTCCAAATACAGCAATTGTTAGGTGGGGTTAGCCTGGATTTAGAGGTAAAGTGCCAAGTGATTTGGGAAGCTTCCCTGTGATGTAGGAAAATGACACAAAGTCACCAATGTTACAGCGGGACAGGTCACTTTGTCGTATTCCTTAGCTGCATTCCTGCTGGGCATGGACAGGCAGCGGACAACCTCAAATCCATGATGATGACAGACAAGGTACTGATAAATGTCTCTGGTGAGCCTGTTTCATCTCACATGCTCATGCAAAACAAAAGGAATGTGTTTACAAAATTAATATTTCATTGGCTTCTCTTTAGAGAGAGATCTATTTCTTTAAAAAAATAATTGCCTTAAGTGCACAACCATGTGCACACATTTACAGATATTTTTATACTCAAAGATGAAATTTCTTTTCTTAGATGACTTCTTAAATCAAGACAAGAGTGCCCATCAATCATTTAATATAGCTAAAGAGTAGAAATTTTGGTAAAGAGTGTTTTTTTTAAAAAAACAAAATGAGGCTGGTTGCATGACTGCCTATGCCAGCATTCACTTTGACTGATGAACTCCAGAGCAGTTTATTACAACAAATAGCATCTCCTACTGAAATTCTCTCCTTCTAATATCATTCTGCTCTACAAAAATGCATTTTTGACATCAGAAACAAATTGCAACAGCGTGCAGAAGAATGAGTTGTTGCCTCTGAAAGCTATTTCCAAAATACCGCACAACTTCAAATTTTACCAAGACAAAAGGAAAGCTGGGTGACACATATTTATGCATTTGTGTGTGTGTATGCAATGCTTTTGTAATTCAAATACATTATGTTTGACCATCAAAAAATTGAAATAAATAAAAAAAGCCATGTTTTCTTGACTGCTATAATAAATATTTTCAATGCTAAGAAGGATAGTGCCCAATATTATGCATTGTGTTAAATATCTTATTTCAACTGCCACTTTTTTTTTATATCACTCCCCTCCTTAACTGGGCAGGATAAGGTCGAGATACGGGCAGGGAGAGACCCCTCACCAGTTACTGTCATGGGCAAAACAGACTCAACTGGGAGAAACTAGTTTAATTTATTACCAATCAAATCAGAGTAGTGATGCCTTTTCCTGGTCTTAAAATCAAGAGGCAAACACGGTTAGAAGGGAAAAAAGGGATTTTACCTTGGTATTTATTTTAAGGCTCCTTAGGTGCACCACGTCCAGGTCAAATGCACCTCCATGCACACTGCAATGCACCCCAAAAGATCTGGTATCACATTAGAGGTGTTACTAATTAGCATATCTATCAAAAATTCCCCAATGAGAGGCTCTAACGAGCCCCCCTCCCCAAGGAACCTTCCCCTGGATGGTTCTATCTTAGTTTACGAAATGTGTTCTGGAGAGCACCTTGGGGTCTGGGGACATTTTGATCCCTAACTACGAAGCTTCTAAAATGTTCAGTCTCCTATCTTAACAAACAAGTCCAAGAATGTAGGCAAAAAGCACTAAGAATTCAGAAGTTGTAAAAAGTTATAACAGGGGTATAAAAGAAAAGGCAGAAAATCATCATGGCATCAGCAAGACAATCAGAAATAAAATCAAATCTCAAAACACCTTCCCTCTGCCCAGAGAAATGCTATGGACCAGCAAAAACTGATGTGGAAAATTATTTTCTTCTGAATACAGAATATCACAAGAAGTTTTGGCTTGGTATCCTCATGACTTGTGGCTTAAATTGACTTTTGAATTATATTGACTAAACTACTTTTGTTATCACTGCTGGTATTTTTTCTTATAAGAAAAGACAAGCATTATAAGAATTGGTTATTTCTGTAAACCTTGAATCTAGTGAGTTAAATGTGACCATGATTCTTCCCTTCTGTAATAAATCCTAACAACCCAACTGGATTTATAACAGCCTATTATACAGCACATTCATGAATATAGACCAATTTTCAGTTTCCTGGACTAGAAATCATGATCACATCTAATCTCCTGTGCCTGACAATAAGTTTATGATGTTTAGTGGAAAAGCTCACTGACTTCAGAGGTCACTGAATGAGATCACAAACTATTTTACACAGCACAGCTTTTAGTAAAAAAAAAAAAAAAAAACACCAAAAAACCCAGTAGAAGGAATATAAGATAAATGCTCCTATTGCTTTGTGTGTTGCTCGACACCACACGGATTTTATAGGCCTTTTGATTCCCCAGATGACATGCTGAAATAAATACATAAACTCAGAGATTTTTTTTTTCTTTTCTAGAGTATTTTGGGAATTTCAAAGGTCACATTTTGATGTTGGATGCCCCATCTCTGGGCAGGCCCCATCCAAGGTCAGGTTGGGCAGAGCTTTGATCTAGTGAAAGATTTCCCAACTCACAGCAGAAGGGTTGGACCAAATGATCTTTAAAGGTCCATTCTGTGATTCACTGGGATTCTGAAGCATATTTTTGATTCAATATGGTTTTTCTTTTCCTAAACAGAGTAACTGAAACTACTCAAAATCTGCCCTTGGCATTACCAGAATGAAAATTAATTCTCTAGTCTAAGAAACAAAACTTATATTTCTGAAAAGTCCCAGATTTTCTCTCTGCATTCTCCCATTCTCCCACTCTATGGAGTAGCTTTGAGATCATCCTTGTGCTCTGCTGGGAATGATGCACAACAGTGGTTGGATCAGCTGGGGAGTTCAGCGAATTGGAATCAGAATTTGGGCTCAGATTTGATCTCTCACCACAAAACAAAAGGCAAGACTCCACCTAAACTGTAAGTAATAAAAACTGCAACTTTGTGATTTCCTGCACACACCATAAAAATTACTAATTTTTTAAGTAATGCACTGTATTTAATTGAGCACTATAAAATCAGCATTTAAATACAATAATCTTTTTAAAAGAATGCCCAGAAAATGAACAGGGCTATTTACTGCGTCAGAAACAGAGGGTGAAATACTCTGTTTTGTAAATATAATCGGCAAATATTTATTTTTAAAAGCCAATGACCTAAACTTTCTTCTACCCAAGTCTTTATTGAAATGTCAATTACTATAGCATCAGAGAGCATTCATACAGCTAAATGGTGCTTCAACCAGCTTGCACTGATAAATGTTCTATGACCACTACAGACTATCTATTAAATATTTTCCATTTGATCCACTTGCAGGACTTGCACTGAACTAGAAAACCAGTGGAAGGGGAATAAACTGCTCTAGTGATTCCCAGAATGCACATTATAAATATCGTAGGGCAATTTTACTGAATTTTGATATTTACTGTCTTTCCAAAATTATTCTCTGATTGCCCTTGTGGGATGATTCCCCTCTTTACATCCCTTTCAGATGGCATTAGCCCACTGTACTGAACTTAATAAAGATAAAATCCATAGATACAATAATGGCACTCTGAAGAGTTTGAAATAGACACATGAAAACAAAAGAATGCTGCTTGAAATACTTGGTTTTTTTAAAAAAGGTATTTTTTGTTACATTTTTTGTCTTCTGATTTGTCTTAAGATACTTCCTTCAAATATCTCCATGCATGCCCATCAGTTAGAAGTTTCCTTTATTAAAACAAAATCAGGAACATTTTGCATGCAACGAAGATATGGGAACTTAGAACTGAAATATTTGGAGGTATGGAAACAGAAGAGCTAGCTACAGCAAGCACAAAACATAAATAATATTTGCCATCCTCCTACTTCATCACCAAAGCCCTTCCACGTTCTAGGGCAGTAGCCACCTACTCCCTCTACATCACTTCAGCAAAGGCTGCAAACACTAGCTAACATTTATTTGCTGTTACACAAACACATGCAAATCCTTATGCATATGGATAAGCACACAGACACGCCTCCAGAATGAATCTCAGCTCCCTCCACCAAGGTCAGTGTCCTCAAACTCACAGCTCCCAAGCCAAGGAGCCTGACTGGAATGAGCATTGCGGTGAGTGAGAAAGGGCAGATTAGGAGTAATATTGTCACAGAGGCTCATTTCAGGCTGTAGGGTTCAGTCCTTTGTCCCTCCAGTTTGTAGATTCTTATGTCATTTCTACTTTTTCTTGCCCGTATCAAAAGTCTGGTTCAAGGTTTGCTCCTCCAAGTGGCAGTTCTAATGTTTATTATTGAATTTCTGTCTGTTTAAACAGTCTCAAATTGACTGCCTGGCTCATGTTTTGTCTTACAACAGAGTCACAATTCTTTTCATGTTCCTTTCATTCCCCTCTTTCCATACACCCACTAAATAATCTCAGTTTCCCCTGACAGACTGTCAATACTCTGCAGAGCACCTGTGTCTGCTCAGGAATTGCTCTGCTTCCAGAACAGTGGTTTTGTTCCCTGGGCTGAGATGCACCCATGGCTGAATACGTTTTCTTTGCCTCCTCATTCATCCAAGTCATCCTTGTTCACCCATGAAATAAGTTCTGGACTTGTGACACCTGAAAAGCCCATGAGGCTCCTGTGGAGACACCTCCTGGTTTGTTGAGCTGTAAATGCAGTAAATCAAAATATCCCACTGAAATCCTCTCCTCTGACTCATTGCTTCCACTTTTTTTCTTCAATGTTGCCCCAAAGTTTTGGACCAACTGACTTTTCAGCCTTCAGTCTCTCCTGCCATAGAGGATCAACACAAAGGCTTATTTTGAACAGTGGGACTGAATGTTGTGCCCTCACAGAGACACATGAATATCAATTAATTCTAGAAAAGATTAAAAAAAAAAAAAAAACAAACCCAAAAGGGAACATTTCACAAGCCTAGGAAAATATTAAAAATTTGAAATTCTATATATTCTCTTTTTTAATCAGTGATTTAGCACAGTGATAAGTACGACAGCTAATTGTATTTGTGCAAACTCAATAAAAGGAATTGAAACACAAAATGTTGCAAACTAAATGAAATAATAGCATCAGTCATCTCTGAAATCATTATCGCACTTGAGAAACATAATAAAATTCAAGTGCATGAGACTTTCCTGGAAATTTCCCACACACTTTTTGAAGACATCTGTTCAAAACAGAAATGTAGGGTAAACTTCTGGAGAGGGAAGAAAAAAACAACAACAACAAAAAAGCTCCATCTTCCTGATTTCCCCTATAGATTACACGATGCAGAGCAATTTCTTTGGGGCATTCTGTGACCTTTTCCGCTTGTATGAACCTCTCCTGCGCTCTGGGGGGTTCCAAGAGAAGCCTCGAATCAGCTCTGTGAAGCTTCTCATGAGGAACAGGAATGGACTTTTAGCCCAGCTCTCTGTGTCTACAGACACAGACCCATCTTTAACTCCTTCATCCCATTTAAATCGAATGCTGGTGACAAAGGGACACCCCCACCACCCACAAGGACCTCTTGCTTAATGCACTGTGAACAAATTTCCTGCCTGTGCTGATATCAGGATGTCACATTGCACTGATCAAAACCCCATTAACCACTGCCACATTTACAAACAGAGGCAAGAATTTAATTTAAATGTCATTTTAAATTTCCACTATTAGACTTTGTCACTGTTACTACCCTCATTTTTTTTTCGTTATTCCAAGGCTACTGAGCATCTTTATGTTCACAGATTTTAATTTTAATTGCACACTCAACTATCCTAAATTATTAGGCAATGTAGGAAGGTAGCAGCAAATTTGCATTATACTGTTTTCTCCATATGCTAAGCAGGTTAAACTATATCACCCATAAGTTAAATTCCTCTCTGCTGTGAGTAAAACCAATGAATGTGGTCTTTGTATGTCTGTAACAGACTGCAGAACTGTTCAGATCTGCTGACAGCTTCATCAGACCTTGATGAACCAGCACCACTTGTACTGGGCACATTTTTCTCCCAAGATTTTAAATATTAGATCACTAGGCATATATATTTGCATAACTTTTGTCTCAAAGCTAACATTTCTACCAGTCCCATCAAATACTTTACACTTTGTCACAATATCAGTACCTGTAAATTTATGGGGTTTTTCCCCTGATTTTTTTTCAATACTGTGTCTTCCCATATCTGCTTTAAATCCTTCCAAGTCAGTTCTGCCTCTCTTTTCTCTCCTCTCTCACTACTCACCATTTCGACCGCACAAATTCACAGCCACTACTTTCCTGCCTTTCAAACCCAGCTGTAATTCCTGCCTCTCCATTTACAAGCCATCCTTTAACCCAAGCCCTCACAAAGAGCCAAAGTGCCTTGACCAGCTCAGCTTTTCTGGCCACACAGATGTCTAAGATTCACAGGAGAGAAGAAAGGATTGTAAATACTGTCAGTGGTTCCTGCCTTAAAATTGCAAGTCCTGTGAAGTTTTGTCCAGTGCCAGCTCTGAGATTCCATTCTGACCAGATGATCTGGACTGGTTCAGGAACCAAAATATGGGACACAGAACAGGAAGCTCGGGGAGAAAGTACTGAGGGGGGAACTTGTAACCCACAAGGAAGGAAGCTCATGGCCCAGTAACACATTAATCTGCAGGGTAAAATGGCTCTTTGGGAGGTGGTGGTGTCAAAACCTCCTCCCAGCCAAGCTTTCCCCGTGTCTGTGACACAGGTGGGCCCAGGCAAACAAAATATTTCAAAAGATTTTACTACAAAGATTCACTCCTTTATCTGTAATTCATGAGACACGGTGCAAAATGAGACACACTCTGCATTAAGTGTTTCAAGGGATACACAGATCCCAAAGGCCTTAGGATCGGGATCTGCCTTTGGGACTTCTTCTGCAAATGCTTCTGCACAGCTGATGCTCAGGTGCAGAAAAAATACCAGCACCAGCTTGTGTGGCCATTGGCATGGGGCCATGTCCTGCTGCAAGCACCCGAAGCAAGGAAGGACTCATGTCCTGCAGGAAGGAGTAGCAGCAAGATAAAATGAGAAGATCATAATTAGCAATAGAGATAACAGATGTTACCACCCTGGGAAAAAAATCTCCACAGCATTTAATAAGGGACATGAGACTTGAAGCTGCACTGAGGGAAATTTCGCATTGTAAAGAGCATTTAAAAACTGTAACGTGATCCAGCGGAATTCTTCCACAGAGATTTTAAGCCTGTGGTGTCAAAAGGATAGAGCAGAATAGCTCTGAATCCACCTGCTGCCAGCCTTTTCCAGACCCCATGGTGGGAGTGTCTGCCTGGAAAACAGCACAACTTATCTGGTTCAGCAAGGGCTGGGGAGAGGGGCCACGTGAGAGCCTGGGTGTCATCAGCCCATGTGTGACAGTGAACCCCTTCAGAGAGGCAGGCTGCATGAAACAAAACTTGAGATACAAGTAAAGGAAGGAGAAATACAAAAGAAAAAGCCAGCTCTGGACAAGCTGTTCTTTTTTCTTTCCACGCCTCACTAAGGTATTAGTGGCATGAAAACCAAATCCGTGTGTGGGGGTGAGCCGAGCAGGATGTGTTTTGTGCAACAAGCTACAGAAGAAAAGGGCTGGATGCCCATGGTGCCAGTTTATGACTTCTGAAGCACAAAATCTCTGCTTCAGCATAGGAATCCTGTGTGGTGTTCTGTTGTGTTCAGTCTCTGTTTACCTTCTCTACCTATTTATAAGCAGGAATATTTCATGCAGGTGCTTTGAAGATAAATGATGCTAAGAAAAATATTGGAAGTACAAAAATACCATTGCACTGGAAGCTGCTGATGTACTTTAGATAGCTGGAAGTGCCTAGAGTATTGGACAGGTGTCAAATAAATTGTAAGAAATAATATAACAGATTATTCCACATAATGTTTCATGGAAATGCAGTTTAGATAACAAAAAAAAATCCTATCAGCTTGTCATTTATTGTATGTGTGTGGGCTTGTAAATAACCATCCCAGCAAACCAAACGAAACCAGACCAAACCAAACCAAACCTCTTTGGGTATATTCCCAGGAGAACAACACTATGGAAAAAAATAACAGGAGTTTTATTTCAGCTTGGCAAACCAAAGGGGCTCCTAATTGAATGTATGCTGCATATGAGATGGTCACTGACTAACAGGGATGACAAACTGAGGTTTAAGGCAGGCAAATATATCTGCAACTTATGCACACAATATATTCCAGACCTTCACTGCAACAGTTAATGCCTTTGAGAGTCCTCAGGGGCACAGCTGTCCAACTCCATCAATTTTTACACATAATGCAGGTAATCAGTAATTCAAATGTTATACTGAGCTCATAGAGACTATATATGAATGTAGTAAGTCTTCTCACAGAAGCTCTACAGCTAGAAATGAGATGTATTTATTTAAAATAGTAGAATCTTATTTCATATTAAAATAAAATTTAAGGAGATCCATAATTCAGCACAAAGTGATTTGTGCATTTAAGTGGATGCTTACAATTCTCGAGCTCTGTGGGAAAGGCTGTTACACAATGAAAGGGTGGAGATGGGAGCTGCAGTTGTGTGGGCACCTGTGGGACCAGAGTAGAGATAAAGAAAATCCCTTTTATTGTGAGTTCTTGCAAATTTCCTTATTTAAATGACAGAGTTCATTTGTACTCTACAGACTTTCTGGGCAGGCAGAGGAATGAAATATGCATTGCACTGCTTGTGCACTCTTTCCTTCTCATTACAGGATGCAACTCAGCTCTACAAGAGGAGAAAATCTATTTTGTTCTTCCTGTGTCCTGCTCGTGAGCCTCAGATGGTACCGAGGCACAGTCAGGTAACTCAGGCAAAAATTGAGAAGAGAAAAGGAAATCTTGGTGTAGGTGAGTTCTTCCATCACCACTGTTTGATGCAGATACTTCCTTCTTTACACAGTTTCATTAACATAATATAATTATCCATGCTATATAATGAGCTTGCTACCTACAGCAATTCACTTAGAAATGACACAGAAAGGTTTATTTCTGGGTCCATCAATGTTTCATATCATCATTAATGACCTGGGTGATAGCACATGGAATATGCTTATTAAATTTGGAGGTGACACCAAGCTGAGAAGCACCGGAAGTGCACAGGAGAGTAGAATAAAAATCCAAAATGATTCTGACAAATTGCACTTACGTCCTCAAAAAAGGAAAAAAAAAAAAAAAAAAGAAGAAATGCTATTCCAACAGGGTCATGTGCAAGATGTTCACTCAGTCAGGAATAACAGCTATAAAACCCACAAAAAGTAGCAGCTCTATAGAAAATCTGCAGGAAAGGCTCCACGGGCTCTTGCACATCACAGGAGGAACACAAGCCATCAGTGTCACCCAGCTGCCACAAAGGCAGGAAAGCCCAGCAGCAGCCAGGAGAGCCTGTCCTCCCAGCTGGCAAGGTCTCAGCTCCAGTACCCTGGGCTTTGTTTTGGCACTGTGTACACAGAAAATGGGGACACTTTAGGAGGGATCCAAAACAGATCAAAAGCAGCTACCAAAGACCAGCATGAGACTCCCCCAACAGGAGAAGCCTGGGCACACTGGGCTTGGTAAACTCTCGGAATTTGAGAAGTGAATCACAGAATTACAGATCTCAGAGTATCCTGAGCTGGAAGAGACCCACAAGGATGACTGAATCCAGCCCCTGGCCCTGCACAGACAGCTCAGCAATCCCACCCTGTGCATCCCTGGGAGCGTTGTCCAAACGCTCCTGCAGCTCTGGCAGCCTTGGGGCCGTGCCCATTCCCTGGGCAGCCTGGGCAGTGCCCAGCACCCTCTGGGGGAAGAACCTTTTCCTTGAGAAGTCTTCAGAGCCCTCAGGAGGAGCTGATGTGTCAGGAATGACCAAACAAATACTGCCTTAGAGGAAAGACAGGGACCAGGTGATTTCTTAAATCCATTGCACTTCCGTGGACTAAGGTTTATAAAGCAATGACTTGCCCAGCTATAACTGATAGAAAGAATTGTGTTACACAGAGCTGAGCAACTTTTTAACTCTTATTCAGAGGGGTTTATATTTCTTTAAGAAGACTGGGCTAGATGGGAACCTCCCAGTAGAGCATTATTTATAAGGAGGCTCCAAAATACTGTCAGGGCTGAGACTCAAAGTTTTAAAGGTACTTCAGAAATCCCCATCCCAAGATTTTGGTGAGGATCCACTTCAGCTCCAGAGGACCGACAGACCTGAACACGTGTTCTTAGCTCTGTCTGTTCTCCATATTCTAAAAAAACTCAGCACTGAAGTCAAACTTATTTTATACTTCAAGTAAAAATATTTTAAAAATTAAAATAAAATAAGCCCCTAAAATAGCTCCACTGTTGTATCTTTACTGCTTAAAGTGGAAACTAAATGGCGTAAGTTTCTGCAAAAGACGATGTCCTATATATTGACTAAAACTCTGTATTTTTTTTCTTTAGGGCTTAAGTGCAACATTGGAGAAATTAATCTCGTGGACTTGGTTCAGCAGTGGCCTTGGTGCATGATCTTAAAGGGCTTTTCCAACCTAAACGATTCTATGATTCTACACTTACTGCACCTATAAATATTTTTTCTGTTTCTTGATATTTTGATTAAACTGACTGGATTACACATTTCATATGAGGGTGTTTTTTTAATTCTCACTATGTGAAATGTTGTTTCAGCTTTATAAACTGTCAAGCAAAACTTAACTATACACAGAATTTACTCCGTTAGCCTTGACACGATGTTATCTAAAATGGTATTTTCTAAAATTCCAACAGAAAATAAACACATTCCAAGAAAGTAAATATATTTTTACAGTCTCCTGTAGTTGCTAAACTACTCTATTCTGTTTTGTAGGAAACATCTGGAAAATCTAGTTCAGAATGAAGAGTAAGGAGTGTGATGTATGGTATATAGCAAAAGTAGACTTTTTTTTCCAATTCCTGCAGTTGTTAGGCAAGAAATAAACCATGGAAATGGTTATAGGGGAAGTGTCACTGTACATATAAAAGCAATTATTTATATTTAATATTGTGCTACAGACACAGCAGTTAGAGGGCAATATCCATCGTAACATCCCCCATTGCTCCAGATTTTGATGGGGCCTCTTAGGTAATGTCTCATTTGCAATCTCTGAACACAGCACTCAGGGAAAATCCAGTCAGCAGGAAAAAATGAGAATGTGAATGTGCTTGTGAGCTATCCAAGGAACTGTCCTTGACAAGCACAAAGGAAAGCCAAACACCTGTCTGCCTATTATCCACTACCAATCTCTTTTAGTATCAACCACCTTTGCATTTCAGTGCATACCTCAGTCTGTGAAGCACTGAAAAAGAACAAACACTCCCAAGCTACTACATTTTGTAAATGTCACATGATCATGTTTTAAAACCAGACCAGCAAAGGGAAAACCAGCAATTTGGGTTTGGGCTCATAAATTAAAGATCTTATTCTAAGTCAGTATTTTATTTTATCTGATCATCAACATGAGAAGATTTTACAAACTAGAAAAACATCCCCACCATTTTTTTATTTATTGAGTTACTGCATGTTTCAGGAATACTTGAGCATATGACTGAGACAGAAATTTTAAGGAAGAAAATTTTTATGAGGGTGTGTCTTGGTTTTGGCTGGGATAGAGTTAATTTTCTATTGTTTTGGATTTAGGATGAGAATGGTGTTGATAACACACTGATGTTTTAGTTATTGCTCAGCAGTGCTTACTCTAAATCAAGGGCTTTCCACTGTCTCATGCTCTGCCAGAGAGCAAACACATAAAAAACTGGGAGTGAGCATGGCGAGGACAGCTGACCAGAGATAGCCCGAGGGATATTCCATATCATGGGACATCATCCCAGTGAATGAACTGGGGGGAGTTGGCTGGAGGGGCCAATCACTGCTTGGGGATGGGCTGGGCATTGGTCAGTGGGTAGCAAGCAACTGCACCATGCATCACTTGTTTTGAATATTATTATTATTATTATTATTATTATTATTATTATTATTATTATTATTATCTCTTCCTTTGCTGTCCTAATAAACTGTCTTTACCTCAACTCACAAAGTTTGGTTTTTTTCCCCAATTCTCTTTCCCATCCCAGCCAGCGGGAGTGGGGAAGGTGACAGGGAGTGGCTGTGTGGTGCTCAGTTTCTGGCTGGGGTTAAACCCCAACAACCCTTTGGTGACTGTTTTCCCTTGCAGGTCAAGCTAGATTTTCCATCCCACTTCCTCATGTCCTCTCCTTGGTTATATGGGGCAGCCTGTGAATACTGTGAACATTTATCCTCCCTCCTGAGCATGACGAATTTTTACTCCCAATAGCTGAGATACAGGTGGGAGGAGTAAATTGAGACCAGGGTAGGGTGGAGAGGCCCTGGCACAGGGTGCCCAGAGAAGCTGTGGCTGCCCCATCCCTGGAAGTGTCCAAGGCCAGGCTGGACGGGGCTTGGAGCAGCCTGGGATGGTGGAAGGTGTCCCTGCCCATGGCAGGGGGTGGAATGAGAGAGACTTTGTGGTCCCTTCCAACTCAAACCACTCTGTGATTCCATGATGTGCAGTGATAAGCAATATCCAGATTATTCATGAGAAAGGACTTGCAGGAAGCAATGATATTTACTACCCCTCTCATAAATACTCTGCTCACACCAGGAGCTGTAGGATTTGAATGGCTTTTACCAGAAGTTAACTCAATGCTCTGTTGTGCTCTGTATTTTAGTCAGAAATAATTGGCAATGACGTTCTCCAAAGCATGAGGTCTTCAGGATGGATTTCTGAACCACATCTTCACTGATGCAGGTGGCAATTCAGTGGGGCTTTAGCAGAGAGAAAAATAGAGCCATATAGTTTCAGTGCAGGGAAAGATCCACAAATACATGCTCTGCACTCCCTAATAGGAGCAACAAGGTCTTTCCAAGACTGGAACAGAATTGTTGATGAAGTGCCTGGTGGCGAATTTGAAATACTAGCCTGGAGGCCCCAATGAGACATAATTCATTCCAGAACAAATCCAGCTTCTACATCCATTCCTCTAAAGTCATTATTGACCCAAGGGAAAATGCTGGCCTTAAGCAAGTTTTAATAAAGACCCTGGTGGAGTAGTTTCTGCAGCACTAAATGCGATAATGAGAAACAAGCCACTTAGCTGCAATAGACCCAGGACCTGTATATAACCCGAAAGTCGGTTTTCTGAGGTTCTTGGGATTCCTTCCAGAGATGAAACAGGCATCCAAAAGAGATTTAATTACCTTGCTCACTAATTTGTTACATAAAAATCAGTCAGGCTTAAATGGACCAATATTCTGCTTGTCCTATATGAGTGTAATTTATTTTAATACTGTTTCTGTGAAGTAAAAATATCCATAGACTAATCAAGTCTGGGTTGAAAATCAAGGTTTTTACTAAACCAATAAAAGTGTGAACATATAAATCTGGCCTTAAACATTGCTCTACTTTAGAACTTTTCTTCAGTTTATTTTAAACAGGAAATGTTTGCTTCTGTGACCATAAGACCTAGTATGAAAGAGAAAATTTTACAGACTCTGGCAGATTGAAAGTTTCTTATGAGATTATTGAAAATTCTCTATGGATGAAGTAGGTAAAAAACCCCTGGTAAGTAGCACGTATTCTTTTTAAGTTAGATTTGTGGTTATAAAAAAAAAATAAATAAAAAACTGTCCTTCACTCTGTCCCTTTCTAACCATCAACCTCAAAATAAAACCTTGCTAGACACAGTGGAAGTGATTTGAAAATTAAACTACAGTCCTGATAGAGAGAGATAGAGAAAGGACCCTTTGTGTGACTGTTATGATCCTTAGTCTCCATCCCAGGCAGAGCAAGCACAATCTTTTGTGCCTGTGGTTGATGTCTGGCATTCACTCACAGAGAGATGCTTTGTTTTATGGCTTCAAATTCTACAGGCAAGTGTTGAAGTTGTGAAAGTCAGCAGAGGAAAAACCTGAAACAGGCTCCTCTGCACTGGTGCTTTGGTAATACAATTGATGGGAGGGAATAAGAGCACAGCGAAGAGAGGCTGAGTGTGGCAGTGCTTTGGGCAGGAGTGAAACTGGAGAATATTCCCATGGCTAAACCACGCAGTGAACCCCTGGGCCTGCTCCTGCCCTCACCCAAAACAAGCTGTATCCAGGTGTATCACTATGAAGTTCACAAATTTACAGATTTTTACAGGTCTAATCAAGTGTTTACCATGCACAACAAAAATAAATACTTTAGCATTAATCAGGGACAGATACACTTCACAGCCAGACCATCAAACTTAAAGTCAGTGTGTTGTACGTGCAGCCAACCCCTTCCTTATTTCACATAAAAACAAATTTGGGGCACTAATCCTTTTTATGAAAACTCCTAAAATATTTTCTAAAGTTAACGGGGAATCAGTGTGTGCTTTATGATCCAGGGGGACTGGAGCTTACAGGCCTTTTTTTTAGCATCTTTCCTTTCGGTACTGTTTGAGTTGAAATCAGATACTATGTGGTAATTTCAATAAAAGCAATTTTGACTCACGTTTCTGTGAAACTCGTAGCTATTTATACGGACAAGATGCAGGGGCGGGGGGGCGGGGGCACAGAAAATATTACTGGTTTGAATGGAGATGAAATGTCAGGAAGACTGGAGTTGCCATCTACTGGAATGTGCAACGAATGACAACTGCCACGCAAAAATCCTGAATTTCAAGCATTAGTCACAGTAACAGTCCAGGTACGTCGCAATGGCTCCAGAACAAAAAACACACACACAAAACCCAATTAAATATTATAAAGTAAAACCTCCAAAGACAAAGAATTATTCTCCACTCAGCTCTTGAAAAGTCAGAAGATGCACAAGGAGGCTGTGTCAAACCAATCTTATTTGCCTGCGTCTTTTATCTACATTCAGCAATAGATTATATTTATCACTCCTCATCAGAACACTGATAATTGCACTTGCCAGCCTCAAAAGCACAAAACAATGTCAGAATCTGAAAAGGAGAGAATTGTAAATTCTTCAAATGTGGGCATCTAATCACCACTGCATTTTTAAACCACCACTTTTTAACACAAGATAATATTTAGGAATATCTTCAGTTGATGAAACACAGAAAAACATAACACAAATCATCTTAGAGCTGCTTATCATCAAAGACAGTTACTCCATATTAATTCTGCTGTTCCAATAATGTGTAGTAAGCTCATACCAGAAAAAAAAGTATTCAAGTATTCACTCTTGTGTTTGTAGATGATCTAAAGCAGAATTTTTGTTTCCTATATCCAGGTCTTGCAAAAGACCAGTTATTTAGATAAGAAAGTTCATACAGCAAGTGTTTACAGCTGGACAGACACACAAACCAGACCTCTCCAGGGCAGTTCAGAGGAGAAAAGAAAGCAAAAATGTCCTGAAAGTGCTGTGACTGAAATGACACAAATGAGGAGACTTGATGCTGATAGCAGCTGCAGCCCGTAAATTCAAGGTATTTGCAGACATCAACAGATCACGTCCCACCTCACAAAACCAAACCTATACACCAGGATTTTCTGCAAGCAGCTTAGTATTTTCTCATATTTAGTGAAGATGTTTATTAGTCTCTTACTAAATGGAGAGTATGAAGTGACTGGAGAGAAGTATCTGACATTTGAACTGTGTTATTATGATTAATGGAGTTCATACATAAAGGGTTATTCCTCTGGAAAACGTCAGATTGAATAATTACTGGAATTACTCCCAAAGGGCTTTAGAAAATGTTCTGCCCAGTTTCAAGTCACGTTCTTATCATGGTTTTCTTTTGACTAGAGGGTGATCTTTAACTGCAGTTTTAAGTAAAACAAGTACTGTAAGCAATTCATTAAACATTATGAAAAATGATGTATTTCTCTAACAGTCCTTGAAAGTAGCTTTTACTTTTTACCCTCATCTCTAGGCAATATAGCAAAGCCAAATCAATAAATAAAATGGTTTTCTTCTGCCTTTGAAACAAAAAAGCACTGTCCCTGTTTCCCTGCACCAGATTAGGTATAGAATATCCTAGAATTGATATACTGTAATATTACTGGCAATATTATTAAGATAAGTAGGGAACAGATGATAGCATTATTTGGTCTCTTGGATTTCTTAAATCTAATCAGTATTTAATGGATACAATGGTGCCAGCAAATCCAGACAGAGAACATAGCTCAGAAGCCTCTGAATGTGTTTCAGGGAAGTATCCCAAGGTCAGCACTACTTTGCAGTGCTGCAGATGCTTCCAACAGGCTCCACGGTCCTGCAGAGTGAGGGCCAAGGAAAAGCAGCACAGATCAAAGGATAAATGCTTTCAGAACTGATTATCTTTGGGCTGAAGGTAAAGAAGCCAATAACACCCAACTTCATCCTGCTGGCACTAGGGAAGCTTCTTCCCACTCCGTTTTCAATGTCTTCTGCTGCTCATTGCTCTCATGACCCTCGTGGGAACAGCAGCAAGTGAGTTCTGCTGACCTGATGTCAGTGCATGGTCCAAGCTCAGCGGCAAAATAGGCTGAAGAAACTTCATTGTACAGATACCATACATGGGAGCACTGCAATACACTGAATTCTTGTCCAACACTGGTTGCCCTGAACCCCAGAACTGTGTTGATTATTGTAATATTCATTATGGTTAGAGCACCTCCCATATGGAGCCAGGATGGGAGAGCTGGGGGTGTTCAGCCTGGAGAAGAGAAAGCTCCAGGGAGACCTTGGAGCCCCTTTACCTAAATGGGGTCCAAGAGATCTGGAGAGGGACTTGGGACAAGGGCCTAGAGTGCCAGGACAAGGGGAAATGGCTTCCCACTGCCAGAGGGCAGGGATAGATGGGATATCGGAAAGAATAAATCCTTGACTATGAGGCACAGGCTGTCCAGAGAAGCTGTGGCTGCCCCTGGATCCCTGGAAGTGTCCAAGGCCAGGTTGGATGGGGCTTGGAGCAGCCTGGGATAGTGGAAGGTGTCCCTGCCCATGGCAGGAGGTCAGAACAAGATGATCTTTAAGGTCCTCTTGAATCCATACTGTGCTGTGATTCTCTGATCAGGACATAGCAAAACATAGTCCATGCTGGGCATTGTGCAGGGACATAGGAAGAGATAATCCCTGAAATTAAGAGCTGGAAACGAAAAAACGCAACAAAAATCAATAACAACTCTAGATGTAGGAAGAAATAGGGCACAAAACAAGCAAAAAAATGAGATACAATTAAAAGAAGCAAAGTGAGGGTCTGGACCTGCTTCCAGGATTGATTTTTGGCATGTCTGGCACTCATTGTTATGGGCTGCTTAATCACCTTTTGTCCCCTACCTGCCATGGGTACACAACAACCCTAGCCAGCATTCACAGACCACACCAAGCATGAAGGGGGGATCATTCAGGAGTCTCACATCAATGGTTTCCCAAATTTTTAGGATTGCTGCCACAACATTACTGACGCAATCATGAAAAGTGGTTATTTGTCCACAGCCATGCGTGCATCACTCAACATCCACTCAAACACATAAAACCTTTTCATAGGGAAAAAAAAACCTGAGTAATGGGGGAAAAACTACAATATATCTTGAGCCACAGGCATTTCACAGATACTGACCTTTGGTTTTGATTTAGAAGCTCTAACTAATAAAGCTTGGCTTTGCACCAAATCTGAAGAAGAAAATCAAGCACACTCTTGACAAATCATAATTAATTTGCACTACAGAAAAAGAGCAGAACTAAGCCAAGCATTCTTTAAAAATGGTCTCTAGAATTCAAAACACTCAGTAAAATGTCCTGTATCTTGAAAAACAGGATGATATTTTCCTGCCTTTTCAAGTTGATTACGCATCTTTCCACTCATTTAAAATATAAATTGAGTCTTAGGAAACAATAAGCTCTTCATTTTACAGGAATATTAAAGATTCAAAATTACAGCAGTAGGAGAGGGAACGTGATTATGAAATGCAGCTGAAGTGAACCCTAAAGCTTTGTTACTGTTTGCCCCCCAAATGTGCTGTTTCACCTTTAAAAACACATATAATGGCAGGGTAATTTAGATTCATACTACTGTACAGATTTTGAGAATGTATTTGGCATATTCTTTCTAAAACCTTGGCAAATTCAGGATCTGCGGGTACGTTATTAGAATTTGCTGTGCCTTTCTATATATTTATTAAAAGTAACAGAGTAACACAAACTTGTGACTACTTTGTATATTTCTTCCTTATAAGACATGAAAAATCCTCAAAATACATTGAAACAAAACCAAACACGAGTCAGGAACGTATATTTCAAAGATTGCCATTGGAGCTCACAAAATTAAATTAGCTGTTGAGCAAAGCTGAGTTTCTAAGATTACACACACACCACACACAAACCTCCTCCACCATATGAAACTCTTCAGTAATGCCTTGAGTATTTTTAAGTTGGTTTAAAAAAAGAAGGTCAGGTTATTCTCTTTTTTTTCTTTTTTAGAAGGCATGACTATCTTTTGTTACGCCTTTAAATATGTCCTTCTGAGACTCCTGACCCATGATTATTTCTCTTAGACATTACATCAGTTGCAAATAAAACGTAATGAAACCATAAATATTGCAGGTAGTCAACAAACCCTCGTCTTGTTGCAAAAATCACAATGACTTCTATCTGAAATATGAGTCTTCAACCTGGTTTCTGCATTATTAATTCTGTCTATGAGCTAATGATCCAGAGGCCCTCTAATCTCCCTGTAAGATGCAATACACACACAACCAGGATTTCAGTGCATTTTATCCTGAGTTTTCCCTTCAGAATGCGGCTATCATCGGAGCAGGAGGATGCCACAATTCACCAGGAAGCACGTACAACTGAGAGCACCACAGCCTGCCAAAGGTGCCACTGCCTGCTCCCATGGGTGCCCTGCTCGATCCGACATCTACTTCCACGATTGCATGAGCCAGTCTCTGTTGTTCAGGTCTTCAGTAAAACCAGGAGTCAGATCTAAGAGAATTCCAAAATATATTGTTTACAGATAACGTTTTCCGAAAAGCAGAGTTTCTCTGCAGAACAACCCCCCTGCATGTAGTGATAGAACAAAGGGGAATGGGTTCAAACTGAAAAAGAGCAGGTTTATGCTAAAGCAGAAATTCTTTACTGTAAGGGGGGTGAGGCCCTGGCCCAGGTTGCCCAGAGAAGCTGTGGCTGCCCCTGGATCCCTGGAAGTGTCCAAGGCCAGGTTGGATGGGGCTTGGAGCAACGTGGGCTAGTGGAAGGTGTCCCTGCCCATGGCAGGGGGTGGAATGAGATGGGCTTTAAGGTCCCTTCCAACTCAAACCATTCTCCAATTTTAGGATTCTGTTTTTCTTTGGAGTCAATTCAATTGGTGTCTTATGTGACAGGACTCTATAAAAGTCTTTATTCAATTTCAAAATACCAGCACCAACTTCATAACTAACCTGTATTTCTAGAAATAATGTATCCACAAAGGCCGGCATGAAGTTTTTTTGTGGTGTGCTTTAAAACACATTTGGAAATGAGCACAAGAAATGGATTAAGAACAACTTGTTGTCTAATGCTGAGAACAGATTTTCTGCTCTGGGAAAATTTTCCAAGAGCAGTTCATCCACTTGTAAAAAGACTTTTCAGAAGATTGCCAGGAACAGCTTTTAACTTGTTCACCCTTGCTTTTAATAATTGATTGCATAAATTCCTCCCAATTGTCCCTATGCCCTGCACCTTGGCAATCTAAAAAGTGTTCACTGCCCCTCAAGTTATGCCATTGGTAAAAAGAATGAAGTGTTTTGCATCAGAAGGGCTATTCCAGTGTATTAACAATGACTTTTCTTCTTCCTGCATCCCCAGGTGAGACCTCACAACTTCCCAAGCAACGCAAGTTATTCTGGAAAAAGGACGCAAAATGCTGGTAGAACATGGACATATGATGGGTTTAGGGCCATAACCAGCCTGGCTACAGGGGGGATTCTTCACAGTCCTAAACAATCCTGCTATTCTGTCACTTCATCCAACCTCTTGGTAAGTCTGAGTAAATACAGCCAACTGACCAGCCCCAGGTACAACGTTGTCAACATCTGGGAGTAGCTACATCCATGGAAGAACAGAACCTTTCAGTCAAAACGAGCCCCAAAGCACAAATAAAAGACTGTTTAGCACCAGAGTTCATAAAAAAAATAACCCTCACAGATGAACTATCAACAGTAGCAGAGGACACAGCAGATGTATCCAAGTGTGTGGAGAAGCTGTGGCCCTCTTGGCTCTTAAGCTAAATGGAAATTAATTGCAGTTCATTTGTTGGCACCTCCAGAAATGCTTGGGAAGGTCTTGAGAGAAACCTTTGTGGAGTGTCTCACTTAGCACTTCTGAAGGTAGAACTAATTGATTTCCAATCAAACAGGACCAACTAAAACCTTCACTCTTTCTAATCACTGCGCTCCACACGTGCTTCCTCCACGACTTCCTAAGACACTTTTAGAGATATAAATTAGCAAGGGTTAATCAAAACCCAAGGTTTAAATTTTCACTTTTCCTGTAAACCAGTTCCACCAACCTGGTAACTTGACAGTAACACTCCAGCTTTTGCCTAGCCAGGATGTTCCATGATCTTCATGTGTTGATTAATCACAAAAGGATAATTTTACTTGTTGGCTTTTTCCCATTACCCCTGGGCATCATGTCCAGAAATCCATAGGTATTTTCACAGTTATTTACAAGAGTCAGTCATGTTTCAGCTTATTCAAGTAGTCTACCAGTAACG
This sequence comes from Lycocorax pyrrhopterus obiensis, assembly GCA_014706295.1. NCBI lineage: Eukaryota > Metazoa > Chordata > Aves > Passeriformes > Paradisaeidae > Lycocorax > Lycocorax pyrrhopterus. The sequence goes on along the minus strand of JACSVZ010000006.1, from coordinate 4,001,808 downwards.
AACAGAGGAGAGTTACTTCATCTTACTCAGGATATGTCGTCCTAAAAATTGACATTTCTGCACTGCACTAACAATTCTGCACATGGGTCTCTTCTGTGAGTGACTTTCTAGAGCTATGCATGACCACCCGCGAGTGAATGTGGATGATGAGGATGGAATGACTGCAATGAGACAGAAAAATGTTTATCACCTTGTCAAAAACAATAAGGTCATTTACATAAGAAGTTCTATGACTTAAAGGTAGTGACAAATCCAATGCGTCTGTCAGGTACTGTGAAAATTTAATGACATCTGGAGCCAGCAGGAGTAATCTGGTCAAAATCTTGTAAAACGATATTCATTTTTATATCTACTGAAACAGACATGTTATAGAACTGGACTTCTTATCAGCTGAAATCCTAAATTTTATACAGAAGGGGCAGCCAATAAATATTCAGGATGACCAAAACAGAAATACAAGAGAAATAACAGATTTAATTTGCTTTACTTTAAGTCACGTCTTTTCCCCCTCTTTTCTGTTTTTAAATGTTTCCTTTATACAAAATGCCATGGTTCAGCACATTTGAAAATTAAAGACTACCAAAGATCAAGGTTTGAGTCCTTCCATTCATGAAAGGAAATTAAAATCATCACTAAGAGCACCACGTTTTATTATTCTGATATAAACCACTCAGAAAATGCCAAAAGGAAGAACTACACCCAGCACTTAGTACATTGTTTTGCCTTTTCGTATTTTGTTGGTGAATTTATTAAAAGATATGTATATGAAGAGTTAGACATCAGTGGCCACATGCTGATCTCATGCACTCTGTCCCAACCCCATCTGTCCTGGACTGCAAACTAAGGTAAGGGAAATATCCAGGCACAAACAGTAAAGGAACATCCAAGGCATTAGCAAGAATGAAATGATTCTGAGGCCAGTTAAATTATATAGGACATTTAATGGTTGGATCTTAGAGGTCTTTTCCAGTCTTGAGGATTCTATGATTAATCTGAACAGAATATTAAAAATGTGTAGACCACGTACATTGAAAGGTGCTTTTCTTTTTCAGCCTGAACAATTCTGACTGCCACTGCCACTGAATTACACTTGTCACGACTACAAGCAGCAGCTTCCCAGCTAAACTTTCTAAAACTTTGTTCATGTTGTTCTTCTGTAACCTACTTTACATTGATTTAATCAAGCTCCTTTAAACACATACAAACTTAGTTTGCCATTCTTAAAATGTTTTATAATAGCACATTTAATAAAGCTAATTTAAATCTGCTAATTTATAGAGACTTGCCAGAGGCTTTGAAACTTCAGAAAATGTGTAAACTTAACAGTTTGGCTGTGATAACAGCTCAGACAGTGGAAATTAAACCCTTTGCATTACAATCATCTTCAAAGTGGATTCCTGGTTTTATTGCAAAAAGGGTACATTGCAAAAATACAGTAGGACACCAATTTACAAAAGATGTCCCAGATGCCCCAGTTCTTGAATTTGGTTACTACTGTGCCTCAACATCACAACCTCAACCATACACTGAGGTCTCTCATTTTAAGAACTACCTGGATTCTTTTCTACAACCAGGTTTTGGACAAGAGCAGAGTTTCTCATTCAACAGCCCCCCATCAGAGCTTTGAGAGAGTGCACTTAGGGCCATTAATTCTGGATCCCTAATTCTGGTTGTCAGTTTTCCAGCTGATGCTATATAGGTTTGCTACTGTCTGCTCTAATTCCTGCCTTTGAAAACCAAATGATAATGGATTATATGCCAGTGTGGGAACAGGCACATTGGTTGGGATCCAAGCTGTATCCCAGGTGATAACAAGGAGAAGCAGTGAAAAAAAAAATATTCAGGTCTTCAGTGATGTATCAGGGAGCTTCATCTAGAGGAATTCTTTATACATAGCATTTAAATGGTAACTAAGTGATCATTAGCATCATCTGATTTGCAGAAAATGGCAGCTTTCCTTGAAGATGTAACTGAAATTTTTAGGGCTACTGCTGCAGACCTCTCCTGAAATTTTCACATGGGAGAAAGCATTAAGACTTCCCCCATGAAGACTTGTAGGGTTGCAGATTTTTAAGGGACATAACCTCAGTGCTTTGAAGCTTTATTTTTTTTTTCCCTGCTAATTGCACCAAAATATTCATCAAGACAATCTGGAATATATTCTTGGATGGGGTTTTTAAGTCTCTCCTGCTTCAATGCTCTTTCGTTGGTTGTCACTGCTTTCCTTCCTGCTTTTGTGTACTGAGAAACAGAATTAAGGTGTACTGCAACCAGTGGACACTTGCATAAACAGCCTGCTTTGAATAAAACAGCATGATCTGGGGAGAGGAAAAGCACCTTCAGCCCTCCTGCCCAAATGCTAAAACATAGATGAGGTTCATATACTATTAAAGCATCCTGTTTTTGCTTTGAGACCACTGAAATGCTGTGAAGAGCCGAAAAATGTAAGTAAACTGAACAGGGAGCATAAAAGCACATTGATCCCCAGGTTCTGAAACCGCAGTTTAAGTGGTTTATATTTGTAATTTATTTAAGACTGTTTCTGGCAAATACATTAGTAATGCATCTCCTTCACACGTTTTTATTTTTATGCACGAGAGCTTTAAGTTTGCCAGGACTTCTGCAAAGCAACTTTTACTGCATCAAATTACTGCATTCCTTGATCTCTCCCAGCACACACTCACAGCAGCCACACTCAAACACAATGATCAGCTCTGCAACAGACACCTCCAAAACAAGATACTGCTTTCAAATTAACACAGCTGTGAAAAAGAAAGCAAACACAGTGGTTTTGCCCTGTCCCTCCAGCATTTTGCATCCGATGTCCACTTTAATTCAGTACAATCTTCTGCAATCCTTGTAATTCCGTGTGGAACTTCTTCATTGGGAATTGATGCAGAATTGGGAGCTGTCAGCTCCGATCCCTTTCACCAGCATACAGGCTTGAGACTCTATTTCATAATAGGAAAAGATGGCCAGCGTTTTCCTGACAGAAGTACCATACATTTTTCAGTCAGTAAAAATTACAGAGCTCATTGACGATGCGTTTCCCATAGAGAACCAGGACTGCAAATTACCCAGCAAAGATTTTTTTTTTTTTTTTTTGGTACACGGAACAAAAACCAGCACGATCTGCAAAACTTATTAACTAATGGGGTTTGAAACCCCCTCTTTGCATGCTGCCAACACGGTCACAGCGACCTATGCATTGATCTTATTCATAAAGCACAGTAATCTTTATGCTGCTAGAATTGGAGTTTTGTGTGCCGTAGCATACACTGCAAAGAAAAAGGAAAAAAAAAAAACAAAAAAGCAAGCCTTTAGGAAAGGCATGTGCCGAACACACAAAAAATGCAGGATGGAAAAAGACCAAATGTAATTAAAGCTTATATGAAATGAGACATTCCTATTTGCAGAGCTCTGGCTGCATTTCTATCAGAAAGAATGCACAGAATTTCAAATCATGCTCTATTTAGACAATGTCAGAAGAAAAAAAAAACCACATTTACCCCCCCACACCCCTCAATCCCCCACCCCAAGACCCCAAAAGGCAAATCTCATCATCGGAATTAGAAAGAAAAAGCAATCCAAAGAGACTGGTTTACATATTCCTTCCCAAACCAAGTAATCGAGTCTCTCCCTCTCCCGGCTAATAGCTTATAAATTCCGACTTTAAACAAAAGCATCCAAAAAAAAAAGAGAAAGAATCCTAATTCTCAAGCTTCCTACTTAGCACTGCCTCGCTTTTGATGATTTGTGCGGCTGTGTGTGCGTGCCTGTTTGAGAAATGGCGAGATAGGCTTAAAGTATTTTCCATTTCATCAAAGAGCATATATTACTTTCCTGGTTCGCTCCGATGTTGGTTTTATGCCCACCCCTTTTCAATCTGCCCATGTCTGAGATGCACAGTGCAGGCGTACAATCATGAGCAGCTTACGACACTCAGTGAACACTGGGTGCCTCTGCATGCTCTAGCAACATACTGCTCAGCTGAAGGGAAGGGATTCTTGCTGTCTCTCTCTGCTCTAAGCATCACCTAACAAGCAAAGCGAACAAAGAATGGGAAATAAAGCGACCCTTAGCCGGTCAGTGAATGAATGGTAACCTCTCTCTGGAGTAAAGGTTGTGCCGGTCAATGGTCGTTGCAAATGATGGACATTAAACAGATTGACAAATCCTGTGGAGTCGTTAGTAAAGAGTTTGGAGTTTTTTTCACGCCACAGTGTTAACTGCAGAGGAAAGGACAGAGGGAGAAGGAGAAGATCAAGCTCATGTACATAGTTCTGAAACTTGCAGGTCCTAGGAGGCAGCTCAAAAGCTAGCTGGACAAGCCTTTCGCTCGTTGAGCAGAAGCGAAGTGAGACATTGTGAGCTTGCCAGCCTTGCACAACATTGAAAGGGACTGAATTTGTAGCACAGAGGGGTCTTTTTTAGCTCTGCATATAATTAGTCCAAACACAAAGGAAGCAACTGAATGGAGGTTGTCACTCTCTGGAAAAGGGTGGGTAAGACACTTTTTAATTAAATTCTTTCATGAAGAAAGATTTTTTTTTTTCCTTTGCTGCAGCATTTAACATGAACAAAATCACTATCATTTTACCTTTGAATGTCTGTGAACTTTAATGCTGCACAGCTCCTGCATGCTGTAAAGTGAAATATTTGCCTCTGTGTTTGTTCTGTTTGCTGTTTTGCTTTGGTTTTCGGGATTTGTTTCGTTGGTTTGCCTTTTTTTTTTTTCCCTCCCTTAAATAAAATATGATGTAGAATTTGAAAAGATTCAATGGACATTCTCAAGCATATTTGGAAATATTCTTGCTAATGGATTTCCTTCTTATTGGTCTCTGTTTAAACTGGCTGCTGAGGAAGCCCCCGGGGTTGATATTGTGTACGCTGGGTATCTTTTCTAAAATGCTTCCAGCTGTGAATAGTGGGTGTCCACAGCTCTGTCGGTGTGAGGGCAGGCTTTTGTACTGTGAATCACTGAATCTCACAGAGATGCCTCGCAACCTGTCGGGCATGATGGGCTTGTCTCTGCGGTACAACAGCCTTTCAGAGCTGCATGATGGACAGTTCACAGGGTTAATGCAGCTCACGTGGCTCTATCTGGATCACAATCACATTTGCTCAGTGGAGGGGAATGCCTTTCAAAAATTGCGGCGAGTTAAAGAGCTCACCCTGAGTTCCAACAAAATAACTCAACTGCCCAACACCACTTTCCGCCCCATGCCAAACTTGCGCAGTGTGGATTTATCGTACAACAACCTACAGTCTTTGGAGCCCGACCTGTTCCATGGGCTGAGAAAACTGACAACTTTGCACATGCGGTCGAACGCCATCAAGTTCGTGCCAGTGAGAATTTTTCAGGACTGTCGCAGCCTGAAGTTTCTAGACATAGGATACAATCAGTTAAAGAGCCTGGCTCGAAACTCTTTTGCAGGCTTGTTCAAACTCACTGAGCTGCACCTCGAGCACAATGACTTGGTGAAAGTGAATTTAGCCCATTTTCCCAGGCTCATCTCCCTGCACTCCCTCTGCTTGCGAAGGAATAAAGTTACCATCGTAGTAAACACTTTGGACTGGATATGGCAACTCGAAAAGATGGATCTCTCTGGCAACGAAATCGAATACATCGAACCTCACGTTTTTGAAAGTGTACCTCATCTCAAATCCCTGCAGCTGGACTCCAACCGGCTGACCTACATCGACTCCCGAGTCCTCGACTCCTGGAAGTCCCTCACGAGCATCAGCCTTTCCGCCAACGCCTGGGATTGCAGCCGGAACGTCTGCGCCCTGGCCTCCTGGCTGAGCAACTTCCAGGGTCGCTACGACAGCAACCTGCTCTGTGCCACCCCCGAGTACGCCCAGGGTGAGGATGTTTTGGACGCCGTGTACGCCTTTCACTTGTGCGAGGACAACGCCGACCCCACGAGCGTCAACACCTTCTCCCCGGTGACCAACAACAGCGAGCAGACGCTCGGCTATGGCTCGGCCACCGCCACCTACGACGTGCCCGACGGCGACGAGGACCGGACCACGTACGCCGTCACCATCACCATACCCGGCGAGAACTCCGAGAACGCCGTGCAGATTCACAAGGTGGTGACGGGCACCATGGCACTGATTTTTTCCTTCCTCATCGTGGTTTTGGTGTTGTACGTCTCCTGGAAGTGCTTCCCAGCCGGCTTAAGGCAACTAAGACAGTGCTTTGTCACACAGCGCAGGAAGCAGAAGCAAAAACAGACCATGCACCAAATGGCTGCCATGTCAGCCCAGGAGTATTACGTTGATTACAAACCCAACCACATTGAGGGAGCCCTGGTGATCATTAATGAGTACGGATCTTGTTCCTGTCACCAGCAGCCAGCGAGGGAATGCGAGGTGTGATTTTCCTTTGGGATTTAAACAGTGTGCAACCAAATAACAGCGTGCAGGCAGACAGTGGCACGGGGTGGGGGGGGTTGCTGGGCTTTGCTGGTGATTTCTGATGTGCACCTCTGCCCAAATTGTTTAAGAGGGGCTGTCCGAGAGACTTGATATTTTAGCTTTATCGTGTCTTAAAAAACCTTCAGGACAGCCAATCTTAAGGTTTCATATGCTAATACTCCCTTTGAAGATCTGTCAATATTCAGGAATCTGAGAGTGTAAAAAAGGTACCAATTATTGATCTTTTGTAAACTAAGAAAACTGTTTAAAATAAAAAAAAATAGCATTTACAGTTTTTACAGACTGGTGTATATTACATGGATGGTTCCCTGTATACAAAATGCAACAGTTTAACCTCTCTCTTCATGCTGAGTGTTGAAATGAAAAGTCAAGGAGCAAAGAAGCCACGTAAAATAGAAAGCTTAAAATTACCCAGGTGGCTTCCCATTGTAATTAGCACACATTCATGTCCATCATGTTGCTGAAGATGTGAAGCATGACACTGGAAATTCTATTTTTGTTAATGTGCTACCTGTAACTGGACGCCAGTACAACAAGGAGCCAGTGCACCTCAGAAAGGCTGAAGTTTTGACCGTGCCCCTAGGACAGGATTTCTGAGGATTTTTAAGTAGAGCTCACTTGTTAGTTGCTGTAAGATCCATAAAATCTGCATTATAACCCCTAAAAGTATTTTGTATCAAAACCGATCATATTGCAAAGACTCACTAAAAAAGCAACCAACAAAACCCAAACAAGTGAAACACTGCCAAAATGTGCTCATCAGAATTGTCTTTAATATAAAAAAGACCAAAAAAAGTGCTAAATTTAAGGGCTTCTACTTGCATTTCCCACTTTTATGCTTGTTTTGAGCTATGCCAACAGCAAAGATCCCCTCATTTTGTGCCCTGTGGTGCCACGGTGAACAGAGTAAAAGCAATTTGAGTCTCAGTGGTGAAGCTCAAGAGCAAAACCACTGTCAGGGTAAGACAGAGTTTTCAGAGCACCCTTCTGGGTCCTGTAGCAAAGTGCTGGCAAAGCCCAGCCCGTGTCCCTCCCTTTCACCACCAGCCTACACTAACAGAACAACCCCAAAACCTCTGCAGAGGCTGGAGGCAGATGAACCCTCCTTACTAAGGACTGAAAAATGGCATTGATGGATATAAGCAGTGATTTCATGATGTAGAATCACACAGCTGTTTAATCTGACTGCCCTTAAATAAAGGCTTCCTTTCCTTGTATTTTGCATTTTTCATTCCAGAAGGTGAACAAGCAACCGATTGATCTTTTCACCAGCTCCTCTCACACTAATTGACGATGAGGGAGTTTTATAACATCAGGCAGAGCATCTTGAGATTTTCTTCCTACAGCATGACATGAGAATAAAATGTTATGGATAATGAAGTGGGTGACATTTCTATGTTTTGTACATGTTTCTCTATCCTCAGGTTACCACCAAGAGATGAACAATTCCAAAATTTTACATGTATTTTAATGTAACATAGTTTGTTTTTTTTTTCCCTTTTTCATAGCATTAAAGTGCTACCTACTCTTACAAGAGTACAGCAGGCTTATAAAGCAGAAAACAGGCACAGAAGAAATCATTTGTTTCCTTGCATAGCAGGTTTTAGGCATTAATTTTAAATGTTAAGAGTGACTTTTATATTTTTTTTCCTGACTCACACTATTTTTAAGGAGTCAGAACTTATTTTCCTCTATTTGGTACATCTCATTCTGTGTATTATTAAACATGGAAATAGCCTCTTCATCAAAATTTTTATTCAGTGAGACTATACTGTCAGCTATGAAAGCAATGAGATTATGTACTGGGAGAGGACAGTTTCACAGAAAATTTACTGCAAATCAACTGCTTTTTTTCCTAAAGCCACTGCAAATTCACCCACAGCTTTCAAACAAGCAAGCACTGTTAAACCCAGGCTTTTCTCTCTTTAAACAAATGCACATTTCTCTCTCTGTGCCTCAAGCCCACAAGGGCCTGATCCCTCCTGAAAGTCCCAAGTGACCTGAGGGTTTCAGTGTCCATGTACAAACCTAGCAGGGAGGGCAGAGGGAAGGTACAGAGCCCCTCATCTCTTTGGGTTCCTGATCATGTTTGAAGCAAAGGTACTTTATGCCATGCTAACTGAGGGCCCAGCTATTTTTATTTTCCCCATTAAACCGTTCTCTGAAATCAATAGGGAATTTAACTGTGAAAAATTGGCTCTCTAACTTTGGACTGGGCTATGAGTTTCCCAAACCCCCAGGCAGCGCTGCAGCCAGCAGGGCTGGTTACAGCCACTTGTCAGGAAGCTTCCAAAATCAACCCAGGTTGTTAAAATACTGTCTGCATATGGTAAAATGAAATATGAACTGGCTTTATTTCTACAATGTCCCCCTGTTGCTATCAGGAAACATGTTGGTGCAGTCGTGGTTTTGCCCCTGTGAACGTGAGACAAGCCTGATACCAACAAACAATCATCCCGTGGTTGTATTTCCATGTATTTTTAGCATATTTGTGGGTTGTATTTGAAACACTTGAGTGATTGCACCCCTCTGGAGTTACCCCTGCTGTTTACTGGTGTTAGCAACCTCCAGCTACGTTTGCAAAGACGTGAGCAATGCTGCCTCTGGAATTTATTCACTTCTGTGCTCCATGCATCTCGCATTGACAGCCCAAGTAAACTGAACAGAGCATTTTTCTTTAAAGGTGCAGTGATTTCTTGAGTGAGAGCTGATTTGGGGTTTGCCTGTTGCCACTTCTCCTGCAGAGAGGTGATGGCCACCAATGACTTGCCACCCTGAGCAGGATGATGGATGGGTCCTCCATGGAGAGCACAACACTTATAAAAGGATTTATTTCAAAATTCTCATGCAGAAATCTTTCCTAAGGGTAATCCCTTCTAGAGACAACCTCCCGGTGATCCTCAGAGGATTTCTGGAGATCTTGACACCCTCTGAACATTTATTGGAGAAAAGAGGGTATCACTGCTGTTCCATGGCATGAAGGTACTCCACAGGGTGCCCACATCCAGTCTGAAAGTTTACATGAAATATATGTGGGTAATAAAGAAATAAAAGAGTCTGTATTTCATTTCAATCCAGCTATTGCAAATCCAGTTAGTCATCCTGCTCCAGGCTATTTGATTGGTGTATATGAGAATTATTATATTTGTACTGCATTTAGAGCAACTGCAGGGACAAATTTTCCCTAATTCTTTCTTCCAAATTTCATGTTCAACAACTGCCCAGAGATAAGTTATTTCCTCTCTTTTGATGCCCTTATTCTGGCTTATTGAATGGCTCCAAAATCAAAAGGAAGGAAGAAAGAAAAAAAGATGCTTTTGGGGTTAGTTGTGAACAGTGTTTTCTCCATGAAATGCTTGGGGAATATCAAAGGAAGGAAAATATTTTCAATATTCCCTTTTTGATGTTTCACTTAATAGGACTAACCTCCCTTTTATAATTAGGTAATTAACATTATTTCCTTTATATTTAAGTGTCTTTTTGTACACAAGGCAGGGTGAAAGGCAAGCAAAAGCATTACCTTTCCTGAAGCTGGTTAGCAGTACCAGTGTTACAGATCTCTAATATGCATTCTCTTGCTGCTAACATCAATACCCACTCCCAGCACAGCCAGTGCTGAAGGAACTGTTGCTGTGTATGCTTTGAATGTATATAAAGGATGATTTATTTTCCTTTCTGCCTTTTTTTTCCCCTTCCTTTCTGTACTACTTAAAAAAAAAAAAAAAAGATATGAAACCACAGAATCAATGCTAATGTACCACGTTCTGTTTCTGGCCTGAAAATATAAAATACAAAGAAATTCTGTGTTACAGCTGCCAATTCCCTCCTCTGCCATGTCTGGGTGCTGCAGGGGGTGAGCCCAGGGGATGACCTGTTCCCTGTGGTCACAGCAAGGCTGCTCTGTACCGGGCTGATAGAGCCCCCTGCATACCCGTACCACAGAAAGTCCACGAACCTAAGGATATTTTTGTATGCTTTAATTGAGTCTGTATGTTTTTATGGCTAAGGCATTGAGGGGTAGTTGAAACGAGTCAATTTGATCATTTTCTTCAGTTCAGATAAAAAAACAAACAACCCTCATTTGCTTTTGAGATGGACTACATTTGTTCCTTGTGTGTGTCTCATTCTGCATTACCAGCAAAGGGACTCTCTGAGGCTCCCTCCCCTTCCTCCCCCCTCCAGCTTCTACAGTGGTATTCAGAATGGCAAAAAGGGAGTGTTCAATGAGGAAGCTCATTTCTAGTGCTATAATAATAATAATAATAATAGCAGTGATAATAACGAAATTAAGAGGAGACAAAAGGTAGAGGAAAGACTGGAGTAACGGCAACCAAATCAGAGTGTTACTGAATTCCTTTGCCTTTTCCTTTTGAAAAGATGGTTAACCTAAAGAAGTAGCACAGATGAAAAACCAAGACTGAGGGTGGGTGGAGAAAGCAGCCTTAAAAACTGTGCAAGCAGGGATGAAACGGCTTCTGCAAAGGAGGGTACAACACTAAATAGCTCCATTCAGCAGGAGAGAGAAAAGGCAGGGGCGAAGGGACGGGATGAAAAGGAAGATGAGAAGGCAAGGGGGCCACTGTGCACCCATGGGAAATGAGATTTTTTGGTGCCTTCCCCTCCCACGTTCGGGCTGTGGCAAGGACAACAGCAGAGATGGAAGGAAGATGCCCAGCATCTCTCTCTCTCTCCCCTGCCTTTCCCAAGGCTGCCACGCAGCGAGGCGCAGTCGGACACGCTTCCCCAAACACACGTGCCCGCAGCCCCGTCATTTCCTCCGCCACCTCCCTGCTCCCCGCGAGCACAATGTGCCCCTCATCCATCACTCCGCGTGCTCAGCCCCAGCGCTGTGCCTCCGCCACCGCTTTTTTTGGCTGGATTTTTTAGCTATCCTAGTCACAGTTCACCACAGACTTGCTAGAAAATCAGACTTTTCTACCCAAAACATGTCTCTTTTTTTTTTTTTTTTTTTTTTTGAAGAAACCCTCACCTAGAGGGATGGGTGATCTTGAGCTACTGTGGATTCTCCTGCTAATTATATCTACACTCATAGTCAGCTTTCACATTCACAGCTATGATGACAATCAGATCTGAGATATTTTTGCTGTGTTCAATTTACCATTATGCACCAAGGTTATACTTTTCCTTGACCTGCTCAACCCAGTCTAATATTAACAAATTGAGCATTTATGCGGGTTCCTTTCCAAGCATGAAGTTGATTAGGAATTTAGGAAATGCTAGTGATTTAAAGATTAACCTTTCATATAATTACTGACATAAACCAGAGCTATTAAGGTCTTAGAAACAACTGTTCAGAGCATATTCTGCATTAAAAAACAAATCACATTTAGAGCCATGCGAAAGACTTTCCATACCAGCCAATTTTTTTTTCTTTTTTTTTTTAACAGCAGAAGAACAACCTGGTGAAAAGAAAGGAGTAAGCACAGCCTACCTCTAAAGTTATGTGGAGGAAAGCAAAGCTATAAAAATAATACAGAAACCAAGCAACAGTGTTCTGCTGGCAAGACACAGCTTGTAATTGGGTGGGTGGCTGTGAAGAGCCGAGATGAATGCTGCAGAGCACTGTAATTCTGTTGCACTGTGTCTGCTCCAAAGTGAACGTATTTGCAATGAAATCTGGATTTCCGTGAGAACAGGGCAATTGTTTGCTTTTTTGTTTTTGTTGTTTTTTGGGGTTTTTTTTGTTACAAAGATCACGTCACTTGTTGGCATTCAGGCACAATTCCTGAGGCTTTAAAGCAATTACTGTTCTTACTCGCTTTGCTGGGGTGATAGCTGGGGGAGACAGTCAAAGGGAAGCGGCTGTGCTGAAAGGAGTTAGAGCTCCAAGTCCCAGATTTGCATCACAAGAGAAGAAAGTCAGTTGAAAATAAACACCAGCTTTTCACCTTTTCCTCCATCTCTCCACTTCCTAAAAATCCAAACATGCACATCACTTAGAAAAATCAGAGATAGGTGGCAGTGGCTACAGGATTAATATTATGTGCATCTGTGCTTGGCAAACAGCACCTACTATTCTGCTAAGGCACTTTTATTTTAAATCATTTCCCTGCTCTCATGTTCTTCACATCCTCACCAGACACAGTAACTACTGCCAGAAAGATGTCTTTCAACACGGGTGCTATGGGAACATGCCCAAGTCCCTTCAATTTCTGAGCTAACAAAGACTAAATCCAAGATTTCAATGGCAATAGGTAAGTAGAAAAATCTACTTCATCACTGAATTATCACTTTTAGCACAGCAGATTTCTCTGACTGCTGTGATTAGACACTAAGCCCAGTTGTTCATTTATTACCAACCTTAATCTGGCCCTTTTTGCTGATGTGCCTAAGGGCAAAACAGAGCACGACACCGGAGAGGGGGTTGAAAATTGTATTTTGGGTAAAATCTGAGATTTAAAACTATGCATAGACACATCAAATTGATTTAAAGGCTGATCCAATGAACAAAGTGCAGCTGATGTACAGCAGATCTCCCTGTAGCAGCACACCTCTGTACCCTAGTGGTTACAGTCAGCTATGAGCAAACATCCTCCTGAGAGCTGCGGGCCTCAAACTGAAAACAGATTTCTGAATACCTTTCAAAATACATACTTTCCCTCTAATTTTTATCCCTTCTTACCCATTCTCACATTTTTCATTCCCAGAGCCTCACAGGCAGGGTGAATCTAAAACAAGAGGGGGAGAAGGAAGAGGAGAACCCTGAAAATCCCAAACTAAGCTGCAAGACCAGTCCACAGCTATTGAATTCTTGAGGTTTTGAGTCTCTTTACAACTGTCAGCCCTTTGAAACACGTCTGCTATCAACCCTCTTTGCAGGATGAGAGGTAAAGTGAGCTCCCAGGAGTAAACCTGGATCTGTCTCTGTGGTCCACTGCCTCTCTGACAGCCTGGCTTGCTTAGAGAGCCTGGTAAATACTAAAGAATGTTAATAATAATGAGATAAGCCATCTAGGAATTTTTTTCCCACTTTTTTTTTCTTTTTTTAAACTTGGCTCTATAATAAAGCCTATCTTGACAGAAATTTACTTCTCTGATCCACATTATTTCCCAATGCATTTTTTTTTCCACAGCAAGCAGAAATTTGTGGCTGCTGCTCAAAGGTTTGCAATCCTCATGCTAAAGAGGCCACTGAATGTCAAATGTTTACCTTAATTCCATGTAAATGTCACTCCATATTGGATATTTTGTGTTTCTTTACCAGCGAATTCAGCTGCCTCCACCTTCACAAACCTTCCCCTTGCACCATAACTCCCTTTCCAAACAGCCCAGAACCCGCTGCTCCTGTCAGATCAAATGCCCAGACAATGACTGGATGCCATGAATTTATTATGTAATTGCTGTAGTCTAATAAATTGGATGTGCATCCTGTGGCCTGAAAGATGAAGAACTCATGGAGACAGTGAACGAGCAGGAGGAATGCAGCTGACATTCTGTCTCTGGGGAAAACCCACAAAACAAAAACCACTGCGTGGGACAGTGCTTGAGGACGGCGGAGGGCACAGAGAAGCAGCTGAGAAAAAGGTGAATTACATGGCATAGAGGAAATCACTGCTAAAAAATAGAGGGGAGCACTGTAAAGGGGACAGTGCCCATAACAGATTAATCAGAGATTTAGGTGATAAGCAACACAGCTGATCCTCACCAGGGGATAACAACGCTCTGTGGTGATATTTGATGACAAAATGAGCCTATGCAAACCTACACCTGCAGTGGGAAAACAGCAATCCACGAAGTCCCAAGGAGCTGAACCCTGGGCTTATTCCTCTGTCCATCTTGGCTTTGTCATGATTGGCTTTTTGGTATTTTTTTTTTAATTTTTTGCTTTTTCATTGAGGTTCTGCACAGAACTGAACCCATGGCGATTGTGCTGTTGCTTCATGGGGAGCATGCTAAGCCAAAGGTTGTTTTTCTCGATGGGTGGCACTTCTAGACTGAAGCAAACCTTATTATATTGGTTTGTGTCTATTTCCCTGATTCTAGCAACTGTTGGGAATTCCATTAGGTTATTCCAGCTGGTGGAATGAAGAACTTCCCTAAAAGTTGCCTGAGTAGTTTCATGAAATTACCCTGAGTATCTTTCCTAATAAAAAGATTTGAAAACTTTTCCCCCCACCCGGTTCTCTTTTCCCACCATGCGGGATACTCCAGCCCCAATCTGTCATTTTTCATTAGCACAGGAGTCAAGCTATGCCTATTAATGAAAACTCTTAATGAGGATTTGGTGAATAAGGCCGGGAAATCAAACTCAAAACAAACACTAAAATCTATGTCAGATCTATTGTCTGTAGGTAACAGAAATTGGGATATGAAGGAGTGTATAAAGCACTAGGGAATTCAAAACAACAAATCATATTTGGACTTCTGAGGAGCTTTTGACAAGATATTCAACTTCCCATAAATAAGACAAGCTCCATTGTCATAGAAAACTAGGTAGGAACCCAAAAATACAGTGGCCCTTTATTGAATACAGGGGAAAAATGAAGCACAGTGTGGTCCCAGGGCCGGGAGTGCTGAATCATCTCAGCCACGATCAGGAAATAGATGGCATTTTTCAAATGACAGATTATTTATATTGTGAAAAATAATGAAAATCGTGAGGATGTGCAAAGGGACTTGCAAAGGCTGAAGCTTATATAAGCTTTGATGGATGAAATTCTGAATTGTCAAATACAAAGCAAAAGACAAGATATAAGGGAAACTGTTCGTCTGTGCCTCGGTGATGTAAGTTATAGGCAACAATTGGACAACTGTCTTCCAGGGTATTGCATTAAAATCTCTGCCCAGTGTGCAGAGAGGGGAAAAAAAAAAGAGGAAAAAAGAAAAGTGGAATAACATCTGAAATGGAACAGCTCTCAAGAAATTAAATAGTGTGATATAAATCACTCCTATGGCTTCAGCTAGAAAATTCTGTTAAGGCTAAGTTAGAAAAGGATCTAAGTGCTAGATAAGGATAAACTCCTGACAGGTAAAAGGATGAATGATTTGGTAAAGTTTGAGAGGAGAGAAGCAAAGAAACCGGACCTACAAGTGCAGCACGAGAGCAAAACGTGGATCCACCCCCCCTCTAGCGGCCAGTCCCCACCGGCTGCTGCAGAAACCACCCAAACCACTGGATAGCGACTTTAAAGCAAGCACACACACCCCTCGTTTTTTATTCCCCTTTCAATTTTATGTTGCTGCACCGTATATTATTATTTGCTATTCCTCATTAAACTGCCTGCTGCACTCCTATGTTCTTTCTTGTCATTACTCAGGGCACAAGCTGTTGTACAGATGGATTTTTTTTTTTCTACCTGCCTGCAAGAAGAGGATGCAGAGTGTGACAAGGACCATGCACACCTTGGCATCAGGAACAACCATAAAATTTAAAAAATAACCTTTGGAACTCACTGTACAAGACATCACCGATGCAAAAAATAGGCATTAAAAAAAGGAACAGCTGTACAGAAATGGGAACATGGAACTAATTTGGTACATACATCCCTAAAACTTTTTAGATTAAAAAAGATACTTTTTTAGGAACAGCATCTGGGACAGGGCATACCATGCAGTGTAAATGTGTTTTTTTAATTTCTTACTCACGGACCAGTCATTGAATTTCCGTGTTTCCAACCTGCACACCTGGGGAAACTGAGGCTGGGTGAACCCTCCACATCCCCACATTCTGAATACACACAGGTTCTTCTTGGGTCACCTACTCCTGCTGTCTTCTGTAGGACATGCACTAAAACTGGAAGAATCCCCATTTTTACCAATTCCTCCGAATAATTAATTATAACAGACCATTTTCTGCTGCTATCCTTTAACAATCTAGCCTAGAACACTTTGTGGACTGAAGAGAGGAGATGCTGAGCTGGGTGCACTGAGAGGGGCTGTGAGGACTGAGCAGGACATGAGCCCTGTTTCTGGTTAACACCAAACACTTTGTTAGGACTGTGTGTTTTGTTAAACTTGCACATTGCACCCAAAAAAAAGAAGAAGAAAACAGAAGAAACCTGCAGCAGAAGTGAACATCCTTCAGCTGCATCTATTACATCCTCAAGCTAATAAATTCCTGTGTACCCGGCTGTGCTTGCAGGGCAGATGAGGAGTCACAAGGGATTAAATTTGCCTCTTGTAAAAATCTTTCCATCACTTCAATTTTCTCAGCCCCTTCTCCAAATGCCACCCTTGCCAGGGATTTTTAAGATGGAGATAAATTTATGTATTTGATAGGGAGACAAATTAACCCTTTCTACAGGTGATTTGCTAAGAAATTGCCCAAGAATGTATTTTTAATTAAGGCTTGTAACACACTATGCACTCTTGTATGCATTTTAATAATTAAAGCAGGGTTGCTGCCCTTCTATAAATTATTCTGAAACTACCTGTTGATTATCTAAGACAGTATCCTATGGTGGCTCAGATGGAGTTCAGAGCTAGCACCCTTATTTTAATTTGAATAATTCATTCAAATTACGAAGAATAAAATCACGAACAAGGCACATTTTGACTTAAATTTAAAGAACAAACCCATAATGTGAGCTTGTTAAAAATAGTTAGACAACAGATTATTCAAGAGAATTGTATATAATGATGTAAGCAATTTGCTCTTCCACTACCAAACTAATTCATTACTGGCTGCAATCAGGGCAAGTTTGACAGTCCATTTCTTACTGATGCCATCGCACACAACTCTTTTATTCCTATTATGCCCTCTGTCAAGAGAGATTCAAAACTGAGAACACATAAGGAACTGCACAGACAATTTAAAAAAATAACAAAATGCACTCGAGCCCCGTGGGGATGGGCACAAGTATCAGGAAAAGCTTCCAGGGAATCCTAAAGAAAGCTGAATCTCTGCTCGATATGGAAAGAATTCCAGGTGATCCATCCATGACATCTGGTTTTCCATCAATACTTACAGAGAATCCTACACATATTTCTGATACTTACAGGAAGGATTATAAGTGAGAGATTTGGAGTATTTGGCTGAGCACCTCACACTGGGTGGGGATTTTTTACCCATTGGCTTATGCAATAATACAATAAAAAACTTAGTTTTATATAAGAAATTAATATTTTCATCCATACAACTTCCCTATCTTACTCTGTCAAATAATATTTTTTTTTATTTCCTATATTCCTCCTCACAGCTGACAAAAGGCAAACCCTAATTTTTTATAGGGCCATGAGTTTCTAGACATTGAAAAAAAGGGGCTTCTTCAGAATGACAGCAAAGTGTAAACTGTGATTTGCCCTGTATGTCATTACTGGGGTAAATCAAGTGACAGGTTCCATACTAATTTGTCACTTATTAATTAACAATATCATTTTTTCATTCTAGATAATACATTTTATGGAGTACCAGAAGCAGTTCTTGTTATTAAAGTTCTCTCAAAGTCTCCGAATATCTGCCACGATTAAAAAAAAAAAAAAACACAGAAATTTCAATGATAGATCATTTTTCCTTTCTATAAAATGAAATCTTAAAAGCCAATTAATTAAACTGAACGATAACTGAATTACTTTAACCACTCTAAGAATTAAAGCTACGGATGCTCTCTCCCCAGACACTGAAACCTGGCATGCCAATGATTTACCACAAGGAAGAAAAACCTTAAGAAAGGAAACTATTCTGAGCAGGCTTTTCATATTCACAAATAAGATCCCTCTTCAATAACTTCAATTATTTGCATTTTCAACTGCAATTTTTTACCTTTCTGTAGCCTTCAGAGTGACAAGAAGGTGTCAGAAGGGACCACGTGCTCTGAACATCAGCAAGCAGTAAAACCTCAAAGCAAGGTCTGGGTTCTGTTTAAAATTCTCACTGCTTTTAGTGAAAAAAAAACAAACCAAAAACCAAACCCTAAATGTTATGCTAACCACCTTCTTCAGCCCCCTGCTGTGCCTGACAAACCACTCAGGGCACTAAACCAGCCCTGCCCCAGCTGCAGCTTCACCATACAGATGAGGTTCACCTGGACACATCAAGATTGTTTGCAACCAACAAATGGTTGGAGCAATTTATTTTTCTTTTCAAACAGTGTTTTATTTGCCCCTACTTCAGGAGTTTTAGCTAACCTATAGCTAACCTTGGGTGAGTTTGTTTTCCCCTTCCAGGAGTTAAAAAGACAAAGTTTCTTTACATTGCAAATATTATTTGCTAAGTCTCTTCTGTGTATATTCCGTGCTTCCAGAGGATTAAAGAAGGAATTTTGTCACTGGAAGAACAGGAAAATAGATTTGCAGATGTAGCAATCTTGTAAAACCCTGAGCTCAGAAAAACATTCGCAATGCCACCAAGAAGGAAAAATCATTTCCCAAATTGTCCCAAGTCTCTTCCTACAGAGATTAAAAGGACAATGATGCACCTCCTACGTGACTCTTTCCAACTGCTTGCAGGAACAGGCCAGCTCCCGTTCCCTTCCCGTGATTAGGCTCAGGATTATTTCACGCCTGTCTCTTGGTTCCTATATTTGTCATGTTTGGCATTTTTTGCAAGGTGAACACAAGTTATTTTATTCAGAGGTGTGAAAGAAAAAAAATAAAAAAGAAGAACTGGTCCTTGCTGCATTAGTCAGGTTTCCATCACTACGAAGTAAAGCATCAATTGGGATGAAAACTCTAGAAATCGCTTTTTTTTTTTTAAATTCTTGCCAACTACATAATTACGCCTCAAATGATTCTGTGCCAGGTGGTTTGGCTAACAGATGGAATGGTATATTTGTTCACTCTTCGTAAACCAAGCTCCTTTCAAAAGCTGTGAGCCAGAAGTATCTACATTATTGATTGACGTCTATATGCCTAATAATTAATTAAACTCTGGCTACAAATTGCAGTGACTCCTGTGAGCACATTAAAAAAAAAATCATATAGAAAATATGTGATAGTGTCTTTCCAGTAACATTTTTAAATCACGACAGATAAAAATATTGGTGTGAAATGATGCAGTACAGACAAAAGAGCTTTGGTACGAAGCATCTCAGAAATGTCTAAAGCAGGACACTTTACGTAACAGGGATTGAGGGGCTGAGAGAGGGACCTGTGAGACCCTCAGGAAGTTCAGCAAGGCAAATTGCAGGGTCCTGCCCCAAAATGAGACAATCCCAGGCACAAACACAAGGCTGAGAGGAGAATGGATGGAGACAGCCCTGAGGAGAAGGCTTTGAGCGTGCTGGGGGACGAGAGCTGCACATGCCCCGGCCAAGAAACCCCCATGGGCTGATCCCCCAGGGTGGGCAGCAGGGGAGGGGGATTCTGCCCCTCTGCCCCACTCAGGTGAGACCCCACCTGCAGAGCTGCCCCAGCCCTGGGTCCAGCATCAGAAGGATGTGGAGCTGCTGGAGAGAGTCCAGAGGAGGCCACGGAGATGCTCCAAGGGCTGGAGCCCCTCTGCTCTGGAGCCAGGCTGGGAGAGCTGGGGGTGTTCACCTGGAGAAGGCTCCAGGGAGAGCTCAGAGCCCCTTCCAGGGCCTAAAGGGGCTCCAGGAGAGCTGGAGAGGGATTTTTGGCAAGGGCCTGGAGGGACAGGACAAGAGGGAATGGCTTCCCACTGCCAGAGGGCAGGGAGAGATGGGACATTGGGAAGGAATTGTTCCCTTTGAGGGTGGTGAGGCCCTGGCACAGGGTGCCCAGAGAAGCTGTGGCTGCCCCTGGATCCCTGGAAGTGTCCAAGGCCAGGCTGGACAGGGCTTGGAACAACCTGGGCTAGTGGAAGGTGGCCCTGCCCATGACAGGGGGTTGGAACGAGATGGGCTTTGTGGTCCCTTCCCGCCCAAACCATTCTGTGATTCTAAGATAAGATTAAAAATTGTTCCTGTAAGATTATTTTTCACAATCCCAAACACTACCAAAGACTTACTAAACCAACTAGGGGTTCTGACCAGATCTAACAAATGCAGTCAGGTTCACAAGACCCTTCCCAGACAACATATACTCAATATAACCTCCACTCTGGAGGGAGAAATGAAACTGAGATCAAACCACAAGATAACCACTGCTTCATCCATCCTGCATCAGGAGTTATCTGGGGCTCATTTATTTCTTGCCTGCACATCCCAGAAGGAAATACAGAAACCTTTGTTACCCAGAGAATGTCCAGGAGTCCCTTTCATCAGGATGTGTCACAATGATTGTGAATGTGCTCAACACACAGGGAAGGCACAGAGTAAATCCAGCTGGGCAGGAAGGTGCTGGACCTGCAGCACACATGCAGATCAACTGTGCTGAGGAGGCACAGCAGGCATTTGATGAACAGCACATGTCATCAGGCATTTTCAAGCTGGAAACAGCCTGGATTTTCTGCTCCTGTGCCCATCAGCTGAGCTATAAAGGTACAAGAACTCTGTGGCAGAGCTGACCCTGTCCCATTAAACATTTCCCTGAACATCTGCAAACATCACCGATTTCCCAGCCCGTGTAATGATCCTCGTCATAATCCCACTGAGCTGAGGGTAACAACAGATCCATTTCCCACCCAACCCTCCCATGGGAAAATAGTAATTAATTTAAAAAACAAAAAATGAGAAAAGCTTTTTGTCATCGTATATTAATATCTGTACTTCTGCTATCACAGAGCTGTGCCAGAAACACTGATTTAATAGGCACTGCAAAGCAATTACCATGCAAATAATATTAGCCAGCAATTTATTACTTTTTTAGTGAAGTCCTTGTTTTGGCTAGCAGACCACAGTAACAGATTCCAATAAGACTGGGTAATTGAAAGAAATTGCAAGTGTCTAAATAGCTGTGACACCAAACATATGAAGCAGCAGTTCTCAGCCTGGCCTGTTGGTCTGATTGTGATTTCAAATATGGACAACCTGGGGAGCCAACAAAGGAACAGCCTACACAGCAAAAAGAGAGCACTGAAGCAACCAGAAGGAAAGATACTGAGGAAAACTCTTTTAGTAGTGACATTGGCAAAGAGGACAAAGGAGAATAATGTAGAGGGTTTAAGCCACTTAAAAAACAGCATTCTTGCCTCAAATCCTTCCTTTCCCCCTACTTTTCTTCATAAGAAACATATTTTTTTGGAGTAAGTCTATCCTTTTTTGTGCAATATATACTCATCTATTTATAGCACAGGATTGGAAACTTGCTTAGATTAACTGAAATGTTAAGCTCCATGTTCAGAAGTTGCCCATTGATCCTCTTGCCTTGGATTGATCAGAGCAATAGGATTTTACCTAAATCATTTTTGTGTTCTTCCTGTGACTACCAGAAAATGAACTAAGTTGCTTAGCTCACACCAGAGCGCTGTGACATTCACAAAATTAAGGAAACTGCACATTGCAAGACCTAAAATATTTAATTCCCATACAAAAGAGCTACTGACAGCTGTGTACTTCAGGATGTAGTAACATGGCTAACAATTAAATGATGCCTCCTAGGAAATCTGGGACAGGAAAACATGTCATAGTCAAGCCTGTCAGCCCTGGAAAGACCTTTGAAGATCATCATGTATGCACGCACTTTCTGAGCAGGGCCAGCAGAAGCCTGAAAGGTCACTGGAAAGCTGGTAAAAAATGCCAATAGCAAAGGAGATGAACAATTTTACACAAAACTTTCAGACTATTAGAGACAGCGAAAACCTCATCGTATTTCCAGCACTCAGTTCCCTACAGGACTGAATCGAGAAGCAAGGGAAGGGTAATGGGAAGATCCTGTGCTGGGCAAGGCAGATTTGTGCACAAGCTCAGAGCCTGTTACTGAATCCATCTTAATCTAAGTGAACAAACATAAATGCATCATGAAGCATATGCCTCCTTTGAAATAAATACCACTCTCTTCATGTCTTTATATTTCTAATAATCTTAATGATCTTAATTAGTATTAATCTCTTAATTATGTTAATCTTATCTTACAAGGATACCTATGCTGGCATGATAAGTGAATTAATACTTCAGCATTTTGCAGTCGAAATCTGCCTCATTTCCTCAACAGTTCTTCAGGCAGAATGGCAGCTGACATGACAAAATCAGGCAGGAACACATTTGGCATTTGCCACAAACCTATATCAAGATACATAGTCTTGACTCTGTAGCTTTGCCAAGGAGTAGGAGTATTCCCAGGCAAGGATCCCAGTTTTAGACACCAGAGTTTTAAATACAGTAGAGGTGGTTAATAAAGCACCAGCTCTCTACACCTGAATTCAGTGCTCAGTGTCAAAGCCTGCATGTATTTTCACAAACTGGTGGCTCACAGTGCTGGGCTGATTCTGTCACTGCTCTCTCAGATGTGACACTTTCTGGCAGAGCACAAACCCAGGGTCACTGAGGAGAAGGTGCCATTGGCATTGCTGTTCCCATCTAATGTGAACAGTAGGACACCTCCCTATCCAAACATGGATCAAGTGCTGGTTTTTCCCAGGGAATGGAGGTTGGCCTAGAACTGCTGTGGCAATGAAGTCTGAAATCACAAAATCTGTAGGTGAGCTGATTTCACCTCTCACCATAGGAGCCTTGGAAGAAGCCAAGCTAATTGAGCATAAATTGCAATCTTCCCATTCCGTGCAAGCTTTCACAGCCAAAAGGTTATTTCTAGACCTGCCCTTGGTCTAGAAGTTGGTCGCTCAGCTCAGGTAATTTCCAAGTCTGAGTTTATAAGAGGAATCCATAAGACTGACAATTACACCAGGATCACAGAGGAACCAGATCCTCTTTGGTTACGGAGCTTTTCCCTCTGCCTCATTCCACAGACGGGAGCTCAGCGTGGCTGATGCTGATTAAACTGGCGCACGTCTGGAGAGATCTGGAGACAGATTTTTTTTTTTTTTCCCTCAGACACATCACTCCATCAAGGGCTTGGCTAAATCTCACCCCAATCTCGAATTCTCACCTATCAATGCAGTGCTCCCAAATAACCTTGCTGTCTTGTTTCACTGCCAGTGGCTACCTTTGTTAGAAGTGTTTGACAGCTAATAAAACATAAACACTGGTGATTAGACCATTCCCTTAGAACTCTGTGAAAGAAGTTAGAGATTTGAAACATATCAGTGCCATCAGAGAAGAAAAAAAATTGTTTTACTTCTGCCATGGTAACTAAAAGATTTGATTCTCAGATCACAGTCTGGTTAATCCAGAAGGTTTCTACTCCTCTAGTGATGTTACAGTCTTCATTTTTCTGGAAGTTTCTGCTAAATTGGTGTATTCAGCTGGCTGACTTCAGATTTTTCAAAAATAAGTGAAGATTCTCCAGAATTATGCTGGCAAGGGAGTATCAGCTCCCCCCAGGTATCTGGAGGGTTCTTGTGAGTGTGAAGCCAGGGCCCTGGACACAACATTTCCTTGCATGGGTAGAAAATGAGTGGTCTCACATTTCAGAGCCAAGAAGGAACGGTCTCGAGCCACACAAGGACACACCCCACGAGAGAGGACAGCAGCCTGCTGAATGTGACTTTGAGCAGCTCCTTCCAGAAGCAGCCATAATGTCGGCAGTTAATTCCACTAAAATAACTGAAATCACCTCCAGCAAGGGCCTTTATCTCTGACTGATTGTGCAATACCAGTTTCCCCAGCAGGGCTCAGCAACTATTGCACTCTAAATTCACACCCCACTTCAGAGAAGTTTCCTCAAGTAGGTAAGCAATGTCTTTTGAAAATCCAGATTTGCGCAATGTCAGAAAAGAAAAAGGAACTCCTTGTAATAAGGCACTGCCACCAGCATATGAAATGGCTGAATTAAAGCTAATTGAACACTTTCAATCTAGGCTGGTCTCACCAGCCTGTAGAACTGCATCAGATGATATTCACGGGATAAGAAACTCTATTCCAGACAAAAGTGGCTCTGAAAAACGACACAAGATTTTCAAGTCTTTTGTAAGGGAAACTGTTCAATCGTCCTCTCAGTCTATGCAGAGTAAGATAAGAAGCAATCAGCTCAATTTGCAACAAAAGAGATTTGGATTCCATATTAGAAAGCATTTGCTAACTGTAAATACAGTTCAGCACAGAAGATGAAGAAAGTTCTATTTGTGCCCAGAATTTTGGCATTTTAATCCTTTATGGCAACTGAACTGAATTAAGACTCTTCCAAATAACTGTCGATATTTTATTGCTTTTTAGGAACTGGAACATTTTGCATTCTACTTCGAAAAATTAAGACCTTCTTCACTTACGTCATCTCATAATATTTTCTTAATTTAAAGAAACCTACACACACAAATATTTAAGTGAAATATATATGTGCACGCATGTGTATGCCCAAGTTTCTGACAGCATGCAAACTGACACGTAATTAAATCATTAAATTGGATTAAGGGAACTGTCAGGGGACATCCAACCTTTACATTAAAGCTGGTGTGTAGAAACCCCCGTGCTGGGATTCTGAGGTGTGAAATTACTGAGTGGCCACCAGCCCCAAGCAGGTCCGTGGGCAGCTGTGGTGAGAATCTCACAGCAAGGTTTGATATAAAAGGTGGTGTCACTCAGAGCAGCACAAACTCACACTTTTCCTTGGAAGTGCATCCACATATTGTCACTAATGCACTCTGGATGGACTGAACACTACTGGTCTTCAAGGTAATGGAAGTTCCTGTTGATTGACAGCACAGGCAGACCATTGGTGAGTGATTTTGAAAATAAACTGTAATTGGACACTGAAACAAGGACATGCTGTCAGCTTTATTCTATTTCCTTGTTTTATATATGACATAAAGGTAGACTAGGACAGAGCTATAAATCCCCGGGTTTATTTTATTAAGCTTGTAGTTTATAAATTGGACTATTTTTGATCCCTGCTTTTTTCAGTTGCATTCATTCCAAGAATTTTTGTTCTTCCAGTTTAAAGACGGAACACTGCCAGAAGAAAGAATGGGCATCACTAACTCAAATTGTTCATATTCAGAGCAGGACTAAAATTTTAACAATTCCGGAGGGTTTGACAACAGGGATATGAAACAGCTTAATTCAGCAATGTCGTTATAGTTTCATTTTGTAAAATATTGTATACAAGTGTGTATTAAACATTGTTATTTAGGAGCTAAAATGACAGGAAAAAAATGGAAAGCATTTTAGGAATCTGTTTAGCTCACTTGCCTGCAAAAAGTCAAAATCAATCGTATCGCTCCTGACAAATGTGGCTATTATCAAAACCCGCCACTGATAAGGATTTTGCAGCATCCTCAGGCAAAATCCTTCTGTGCTGTATTCTCATTACTCCTATTACAGTGTCCTTAATTCTAATCTTCCCTGCTGCAATGTTATTCCAGAACTATTTCTCCTGTCCAGTAGGAAAATGAAACCTGTTTATTCTATTCCACTTTGCAGCAGCATTTTTTGTCGTTCAGGACTTGGAGGAAAAATGGGTGCAATTTTCACTTCTCCAGACAAAACACCAGTTCACTCAATCTCCTCCCATAGGTCATATTATTTCTAGGTCTTTGATCATTATTTTTACGCTCCTTTTCAATCAGACTTTATCTTTCTTGAAGTCTGCACCCCAAACTGACACAACATTCAGCAGTGCTCTTACCAGGGCTGGGATGATACGCCCTGCTCAGACCTAGCTGGCCCAGGAACAGGTTATGGTGCACTGTAACTCATCTGCATCCCTTTTAAAGAATCACTGCACCCTGGATTTGTTACCCCTTTTTATAAAATGCGTATTTGGTTAGGTAAAGGTATGAAGGAAGAAGACCAAGGAAGCATAGAGGATGACAAGAGGGCTGGAGCACCTCTGCTGTGAGGACAGGGGGTGTTCACCTGGAGAAGAGGAGGCTCCAGGAAGACCTCAGAGCCCTTCCAGTGCCTAAAGGGGCTCCAGGAGAGCTGGAGAGGGACTTGGGACAAGGGATGGAGGGACAGGACAAGGGGAATGGCTTCACACAAACAGAGGGTCAGTTTATTTGATGTATTAGGAAGAAATTATTCCCTGTGAGGATGGTGAGGGCCTCGCACAGGGTGCCCAGAGAAGCTGTGGCTGCCCCTGGATCCCTGGAAGTGTCCAAGACCAGGTTGGACGGGGCTTGGAGCAACCTGGGCTAGTGGAAGGTGTCCCTGCCCGTGGCAGGGGGTTGGAACGAGATGGGCTTTGTGGTCCCTTTCAACTCAAACCATTCTGTGATTCTATGATTTTACTTTCTTATGAATAAATATTGAAGCTCTGCATATCCACACTTACAAGTAATTGAAAAAAAAATCTATTTTTTTCCCACTGTGTTTTGTTTAACATCTCAGTTACATTCATAAAGTTCAGTTCTGGCAATACCGTGTGTACATGAAACCACATTCTTTTAAGGAACCACTTTTCTTTGAGCGAAGCAGCTCGTTCATCTAAATTGATCACACATGAACACATTTACACAAGCAGAACTGTTCATTTATATGCCTATTTCAGCCAGGCACTTAACCATATCCTTAACCAGAAATACACTTTACAGTGACCTAAAACTGGAAATGAGCCATTCAATCTAAAATAATAAATCCTCTCCCAACCCGCAGTCTGGAAATGCACCGTATTGGAAAACACTTTTAGAAATTATTTGAAGGCAATTCTGTTTCAGAAAATAATTTACTCATCAGAACCACTGTATGCTGGACAGGACACTACTAAACAACACTATTTATAAGTATATTGAGGATTTTTTGTCATAAGAAGTGGTTTCATTTTCTTCTCCCTCCCAGGGAATGGCAACTCCCCTGACAGCACTGCAGTGCTTCCTCTGGATGTGGCCCAAGTAAGCTGACATTTGAGAGGCATCACAGATCTGAGAGGAACTATGTTAATTATTATGAAAAGTCAAAGCTGACTTGAGAATAGCGCAAAAAAAAATCAGATAATTCAGTATTGTGTACAACATGTTAGCGTTAAATTACACCCCAAATATAATTTTAAGCTCTGATCTTTGTTGTAGGTTTTAACTGAACCTAATTAAAACAAACAAACCAACAAAACAAAAAAACCAACAAAGCACATCTCAGGAATAATGCTTTAATGACAATAGGAATATTCAGATGGGAGATGTGAAACCTAAAGCTCTGTAATGACCTGATTCAAAGGTCACTGAAGCAAAGAGAGAGACTTCACATACCGTAAAATCACAGAATGGTTTGGGCTGGAAGGTACCACAAAGTCCATCCAGTTCCACCCCCCTGCCATGGGCAGGGACACCTTCCACTAGCCCAGGTTGCTCCAAGCCCCGTCCAACCTGGCCTTGGACACTCCCAGGGATGGGGCAGCCACAGCTTCTCTGGGCACCCTGTGCCAGGTCCTTACCACCCTCACAGGGAACAATTTCTTCCCAATATCCCATCCATCCCTGCCCTCTGTTTGTGTGAAGCCATTCCCCTTGTCCTGTCCCTCCATCCCTTGTCCCAAGTCCCTCTCCAGCTCTCCTGGAGCCCCTTTAGGCCATGGAAGGAGCTCTAAGGTCCTCCCAGAGCCTTCTCCCCTCCAGGCTGATCATCTCCAGCTCTCCCAGCCTGGCTCCACAGGAAATTTGCTGCAGACCTGATACTAATCAGCCAAGGATCACCCCTTAATTTCAATACACACAAAATATCTCACACTTCTGATTTTTAACACAAACTCCCCGTGTTTTTCTTTCCCCTCTGCCTTGAAACAGCTGTGTGCACACAAATCTCCCTTTCCTTGTCTCCAAGGCTCACGACTTTGGGCTGTTTTCTTTTGCACCTTCCCATGCAAACAACTTTTCTCCACATCTTCCTTGCCTGATTTTTTTTTGTTCCATCCTATCTTGTCAGTTTGCAGACCTGGCACCAGCATCTCTTCCTTGTCTCTCTCTCTCTCCAGCTTTATCCTCTTCCACATTACCACAAACACAACATCTTCATGTGACCTGTCCAGAAAGGGCCCCTCAAAATCTCCTTCCCTTGGGTACAGACCTGAATTTAAGAGTAATTTTCCCTTATCCAGCCACATGCTCATATTTTTTTATCTATTTTAAGTATTTTTCTTCTCTTTTTTGCTAATCTGATGCACACACTTCTGCAAATGCATTGCATCCTCAAGGTTCTCTTTTACTCGAACCATGTATTAAGGTAGAATGACTTCCAAATATAGTGAATTTCTACGTATAGCTGAGGTATCAGGTTTTCAGACATTTGATCCAGTTTCTGCTTGGGTTGTAATCTCTCTGGGACATGCTTTGTGTCTTCATTTGCATTCTCTATGTAACATTTCATGAATTACTTTTTAAAAATGTGAATTTTGTTGTTGTTGTCACTTGTGGCTTTAGCATTAAAGCTATATTACAGTTAGTATTTGGAAAAGTTCAGTCTTTAGGAAGTTTCTGTTCAGTCCTAATTCAGGCAAAATTTGACTGGATTTAATGAAATCTCTGACTAAATCCAGACTGACGAAATACTTCGATCTGTGAACACTGGAAGTTTTCCATGACGTAAATGAATCCAGAGAAATAATCCAGAGACGTATTATTAACAAGAACATTTATATATATATATATATATATATATATATATATATATATATGATTTAACGCTAAGGATTATCTGATTGGAGATACTTTTTTTTGCATGTGTGTGTGAGTAACCACAGCCTGGTACACCCTGAGCTTTACTGCTTTTCCATTACAGGTATTCCCAAAAATGATTCCTGTGTGCAAGCAGACAGAAGTGCTGATTAGAACACATAGAACTTTATTTGGCATATTCAGGATTAAATATATATTTTTATGAACATTCTTTTTTAACTGTCTCATTTTCAGACTTCAGAGCAAGCACTGCCAAGAGTTCGAATCCAACCAATTTCTTTGTGAGGTCACACAAGTAATTTGGATAAACCATCCCTGTACTTCACATGGACACTCCAGGACTGTTGAAAGCAGCAGTTCATCTCTTCATTCCAATGCAATCCCCAGCTGAATTAATGAATTCACTGCCTGGCCTTGAATCTTTAGTGTTTGATTTAGCACAGGCAGGGTAAGTCCCATCTACAATCTCCCCCTGGCACCTCTCTCTCCCCCTCCCCATATATAAGTGTATATATAGAATAATATAAACTGTATAAATATATATAGATGGATATGTATATTCATGCTGACTGATACTTCTGTTCCAGCCATGCTACTCCCTATCAGTCATGATAATCCTAAGAATTTCTTGAATATCTTGTATTGCATTTAAAATAATTTAACATTATCAAGTAGTTAATATTTATCAGCTTTCTCTGGAGCTCTCAGAACTAATTTTACCAGCAGAGAGTGTGCCCACCCTGCTAAAAATACAGATGCCGTGAAGAGAGAGAGAGCCTTTAGGAGAAAATAAGTTTCTATTATAAGGACAGAGACAAAACACTTCCTTTAGTCCCTCATTAGTTATCTATTTTAATTGAATTGATGCTGTTGTTTTACCTTTAGCAAACACAGAGCCTTGGTGAAGGCCCAGCAGTGATCCCCAGCCAGGAGTGGCAAAGATCCCAAAGAGATTTCAGCCTTATCAGATAATAATGCTGCTGCTGAAAGCTCCTTTGCTGGGATCTTTATATGGCTCTGCTAAAACATTTTTCTTTCTGACTTGCCAGCAGCCAAACTAACAAGACTTCAGTGACAAATGATCTATTTAACCTTCCAGAAAGGAATCCCGACTTGGTTTTTAGGACTGTTTCCATTTTTATGTCTGAACAACCAGACAAAGACACATCACCTTTCAAGGAAAGTGATGATGCAATCTCAACGCTGGAGAAGCATCTCAAGAATATAAATTCACATCAGTCTTTTGTCTTTTTGTTTGATTTCTTTTGGGAAAGGAAGAAGGTATATGCAGAACACAACAAAAATCTGATCTGCAATGGCGAAATTGCCTTAAATTTTGTAGAGGCTCTTTCCTTAAGTCAGTAGGACAAACTAATTATCTATGGTTTTAGCTTTCAGAGGTGGAGTCTGGAAAAACCACACATCCCCTCAGATGTTAAGAGTCATTAAGAAGTTGATGCAATGACAGAGTCAGAAAGAAGAGGTGCAAATGAGACCTTTGGAGGCTATTTAATATTTCCATTTCTCCTGTCATTGTTTCAGGACCCTGTGCCAGCTGGAGGATTTTTGGTTTTGGTTCTCAGACTTTGAAACAAAGCGAGTTTTGTTCTATTGCTAAGTTTATCCTAAAAAACGGTGAAGTTTTATTTGGTAAGAGATGTCCTTCTGTAAGGAACTCTTGACTAAAGCAGGTAATTTTCACAGATGCATAAAAAACCAACCCAGGAGATATCTGCAAAGCCATCTTGTACTGATACAGCTCTCAGAGAAGGCAACAATATCTTACTGACTTTAGCATCAGATCTATTTCTTCCAATGCAAGGAAATTATTTTTATCTAAAAGCAAACTGGTCAAGGGACTTTTACTCATAATGTTTCCTGAGCTGGAGTTAAGTCCATGTTTGCTTTGACCCTCTTAGTCAAGACATTGTTGGTTTTGAGCTTTAATCCTCCTTGTATTCATTTCATTCTTCTCACAAACCACTGGAACTACGAGTTGCATAATCAGCTTCAACAATTTCTCTTTCCTTTTTTCTTTTTTTCCATAGCCATGCTTTTCAAACACCTACATACATATCACATCCTCCTGAGTTGCTCCAGATCCAATGTTTGAACTAATTCTTCATGACAGGATGTCAATGTCAAGCATTATTGAGCCTTAAGCAGAGGCAGTGATTGCCAAATGTAATATTCCAGCATCTTCCCAAGCAAACTGTTGAGAGCTGATAGAAGGGAGGGTCTGATTCAGCTGCACTTACCTACTTTTCCAAAAATAGCTTTTTAACCTCTTTTTTTCTGTAGCGTTGGTTTCTGTTTCTTTGCTCTGAAGGGTGAAACAGTTCATTGCTCTGAGGGCTTATGAGAATTATGTTCAATTTTCATCACTTTAGCAGAAAAAGCTGTGAAGCCAAGGCACAGCAAAGACACTCTTGACAAATAATGCAAGGTCTGCTTCCCTTTCCCTTCACAAATGGAATGGGAACGAGACGATGGTGCAGTTCAAAGGAAATTTTCATGGGCTCTTGAAAAATAAATATGGAGCTCAAAATTGTCTTTAAATTTTGAATCAAATGTACTTCAACAACCACTGTTAAAGTGGATGACTCATAAAGAGATGGTATTACACAGGCAGGAAAACAAAATTGTGAAAATAAAGTGGATTTATTTTTTTAATTCCTGTAATATATCGCTAAGCCATCTTCATACACATACATCTTAAGAAAACAATGACAAAAATTCAAGCCAGGCCACACAAGTGGAAATCTGGCATAATTAATACTCTTTTTGACAACTGTGAAACTCCTGTTTTCAATTTGTAATTCAGCTGAGCCGATGACAGATTTCTCTTCATCATCACTGATTTATGAGCTCATCTTGCCAACTTTCCCCCCCTTCCCACACTATTTGCACAAGCTGAGGCAGTTTTTTTATCCTCAGAACAAAGGGCAGCATTTCAAGAAACCCTATCAAATTGTGTAAATCCATAACTGCCTTTTGAAATTAAGCAGATTTTGTCTGGATGCCACAGCTCAAGTACTAAAAGGAAAGGACATAAACAGAAAGCAAAACTAAAAGAGCACCATATGATCAGAGTCTGAATGTCTCCAACATCTTTCTCTTTTTTCCCAGGGTTTTGGATTTTAGTTTGGTTTTTAGCTTTTTTTATTTATTTAATTTATTGGCTGTTGGTTTTCCTATTAGATGGAACCTGATAATTTGCTCATATTCTATTTTAATACAAGGACTTTTATGAGAAGCAAATGAGTCGCTGGATCATTAATTAGTACACTGCTACTAAGAATATGATTAATAAGATGAGTAGTAATTCATCTAACATTGATATCATCCAAAGAAGAGAAATGCTCAGTGTCTATTTAGGTATTTATAAAATATTAGCTGATAATGGAATATTTCACATTGCAGAGTTCAGAAGGAAGATATTAAAGAGTAACTCCAATAGAAGCTGGAGATTTGAATCAGAATGTTTAATTGGTTTGTGTTAGAGAGTATTAACAGATCTAGTTGGTCAGTGCTCTGGAACAGAAGGGGAATAAGAATACAAAGAAAAATGGCCTTAAAAATGCATTTCAGAATTCAAACCAAACAGAAGGGGAAAAGGGGATTCTCTAATACAGTTATTTTGGAGCTGGAATTTTTACAACTTCTCTTTTTAGGTGGAGAAACCTCACTGAATATACAAACATTTCAATAAGTCTGGCATTTAATTTCTCAAAATAAAACTTATCACCCAGTTCTTCTTGTCTTTCCTTCTTCTTTTACAACTGCTATCATCTTTTTGACCTCACACCTCCAATCCCAAGGATAAGGCTTGGAAGACAAGCGTGTAGCCACGCAATTCTGATCCTTTTATTAGCAGGTAGCCTGTGTCCTTGTATGGAGCTGCACAACAGAGGCAGGTAAGAGAGCCTGGCTGATTCTTTTGATTAGCTGAATAATCAGGCAGTTGTTTCTTCAGATGACCTTGCCTGTTATGATACAGTTTATTATCAGCTGCCTTACACTGCCTGCTCTCTAAATACTCCTCTCTCTGTTGTAATCTCTTCCTTGACTCAGGAGAATATATTTTCTCCTTTACTTTTCTTCCACTGAAATTGTCAGCATCTCTCACGGTGCTTCCTCTTTGCCCTCCTGGATCAAGGTAATTGAATGCTTATCTCTTATTTAAATGATACCATTTAAAGTTTCATTTCAGTACTGGTCTTATTTCTTACCACGTATGATACACACAGGTTTCTATAACCCTGCCAGGAAAGGAAATTTCTGCAGAAACACCAGGGTCAGTTACTGTTTCCAGTTCACTTGTCAAACATCACATTAATTCATTTAGCCTGAAATTCATACAGGACTTTGTTAATTGTATTCAGAGGTCAAGCTCTACAAAACCTTGTAAGAAGGATATTGTGTAAGAGTTTCTTGAGTAAATGCTCCAGAAACGGTGGTGTGGAAAATCCACTGTCTTTAAACAACCATATTTGCTAGAACAAGGATATTTAATTGGAATAACTACCAGGCTCATCACTTGTATGTGCTTCTTTTTGCTCTTGGTCCAACCTACAAAGACAATTCCGTTTACCTGTCTCAAATGCTAGAATAAAATAAAAGAGTGCAAGTAGTTTTGTTGATGTAATTTATGGAGCTAGTTTAGAAAAAACATAGAATGTCAGCAAAGGGAACTATTTTTATCACAGTCTATTGTTTAACAACCCTTTACGGTCATCAAATTTAGTGCACCTATAAAATGCAAGGCAGCTGCAGGGGATGAACCAGCAGTTTAAAAATACTAAAGAGCCCAAAATTATCCAATCCCCCATCTCCCTGACCCACTGATATTGCATGGAAGTGAAAAGAAGTGTACATACAGTTTTCCCAAAAAGTTGTCAGAGTTTTAAAATGATACAATTTTAGGATGCAATTTAAGCAGTTATTAAAATTAGGAGAGTGAGTGACTGTCCAGAGCTGCAAGCTGAGTTGCTGTGCTCAGAAATAAGCAGTGAAGTCCTCACAGGCCTGAGGTGAAGTCCACAGAAGAATGGTGTGACATGTATCAGACACAGAGGACCAAATTCACACCTAATGGGAGCTCCTGAATTTCATTAACATCTGAGGAGTTGGGCTAATTTCCATCACAGTAATACAGAAACCTGATGGAAAACTGAAAATTGTTAATGGCCCAAACCCCCATAAGCTACAATTTCATATAAAATAATATTGTAAGGGGGTTAATCTTGTTTTTGTTTGATTTGCATCCTTGTGGCATGGGAAACAATTAATCACTGGGCTCACTCTTCAGTTTACTAGGGAAAAAAAGGAATTACTTGAAAAAACCTTGCATTTTTTCCCTGTTTCATCAGGTTTCATCTCGCCACAAAGTATTTGGCTCTGTATTGACTATTTTTGTCTTTCTGCTTCCATTCCTGCTGCTGTCAAAGCCCACATCCCTTCTCTCCCCCACTGAAATCTCCATCAGCAGCTCTGCCCTTCAACCTCCCTACCTGCTCCTCTTCCAAGCACTCTTGCAGGATTTCATCTCCTCCCCTGGAGTCGAAGATACAGCTCAAAGATTTGGGCATCAAAAAACACTTCTGTGGAAAGCTTGCTAAAAATCTTAAGGAAAAGAAAAATCCCAACAAGGAGCTGGAAGCCTGTTCCAAGGAGCAATGAAGGAGAACCTTTGCACACCTGGCTGAAAACCTCCAAGGCAGCAGAGGGTATGGCATCAGGGCAGACTCTATTAATGCTTGGCTGAGTAGTATTTAGCTGAGAAATCTGCTGTGGGTAGCAGCCAATAAATATTTGATCTGTGCTCTTGCACTGTGTGTATAGGGCTTGCAGAGCCTCCCTGTACTCAGCAAAAGGTGCCCAAAAAAGGGATACACAGGGCTAAATTTTCCTGATGATTTTCCCAGTGATAGAGCTGGTGGCCCGTGATCTTACATCACTGCAAGAATAACCCAATCCCAGCCAAAACCCCACCATTCCGAAGAAAAATCACAGCCATTGTCAACATTTTCAAGCAGCTTCCTAAGTACTGAGTGTATTTATGCAGACTAACAATCCAATTTTATTTTATGAATGCTGTTTTATCTCCCATTTTGTGCTGCAACCTTCAAAAGAGAAGCAAACATTCCTGCTTCGGCCACAGCACTGAATGTGGAGAACAATCAGAGGTTGTGAGGTGGCTGATTTTTCATTCAAATGGAAACAGCATGGCACAAATAGTTGGCCACTACCCCAAAGAATCCATCCTGCCAGGTTGCTTTATAATCCTTCACTTAAGGATGGATCACCTGGTTCCTTTCCCTGCTTTTTTTGGAGATGTTTTCAACTAACACTCCATTACTGCCAGGATTCAGGACCAATTTTTAATAGTCTGGTTTTCACTTGTAGCATTTGGTATTTTCATAAGGAACTGGAATTTCTTAGAAGGTGCTCAAAAACACATCTTTGAGTAGGTGGCCTATGAATTCTCCTCCTGTGGATAGTTTTGAAGTCAGCCAAGAGAAAGCGGTTTTGGTTGTGGGTTGCTTTTCCTTTGAGAATAGATTAAAATCAGGACAAAATACGATCAGCAGGAGAAGTAAAAAAGGAGCATCTCAGTTGCTAAATGACCTGCCATAGCCTGATAGCCACGGTCTAATGCTATTTATTCATAGACTCCACTTTTTTTCCTTTCTTTTTTTCTTGGAAAAGCTTATCAAAGTGACAAAACCCATTTAAACCTGACAGAAAACACAGCAGACATGAAGTATTTCTGTACAATCACATCCAGTTAATTCTTCTCCTCACATCTTCCCTTTGGCTGTATGTGGGATTTCTACATACTGGACCTTATTATCCCTGCATTTCAGAGACCTTTGATGTCTCTGTTCACATTTTGCAAAGAGACTTTTGTTTTCAGTTCTGAGGGTCACTCTAAGACCAAAAAGCCCTTGTTGATAATCAAAAGCCTAAAGTTTTCTGTGTCTCTGGGTCTTTGGCTTCAAAACATCTACCAAAAAATCAGTGCAAAAGGAACAGCGTGGAATTTCATAGAATCACAGAATTTCTGAGGTAATTTACCCAGATAACCTTGGCCACTAACAATGTAGAGACAGTGTTAATCAGAAATATTACCTATTAACAAGTGCCAAATTTACACACGCACCAGCTTTGGTCTTATCCTCCCTGAGTTATGAAGTCATCCAGGTCATTCAAAAACATTTCTCCTTGTCTTTCATGCCACAAGAAAAGCAAGTGCTTTCTCTTGAAGAAAGATTTTCCATATGTATCAAAATATTTCAGTTCATTGTATGCATCAACAAGTGGACATAACAAAGGAAAAAAAAAAAAACATATCCTTGCTGAGGGATTGGAATATATGATGTCCAGGATGAAAACTGGTCTATTCAGGAAAGGGTCTGTGTCAGCTGGTAGCTGATGTTAGACTGGGATGGGTTTCTCTAAATCAGGGAGTCCTTTCCAGCTCCCTACTTTCTGCTCCTGGGGTCTGATGGTGAGTTAAAGGCTAACACTTTATACAAGCTAATAATAATAATATAATTAGCAGTACTGGACCCGTGGGTGCTTGTCAGCAAATGTTTCATGTGAGACTGCAGAGCAGTCTGCATTCCTGCTTCCCCGTGCTCATAACTCCTGCAAACCTTCACACTCCTCAGGTTTGTTTTTGTCAAAAAGATATTTCTGCTTCTTTGTACGGAATAAAGAGCTCCAACGAGAGCACAGAAAATAATTACAAAGTAAAATGAGAACAAAGCTGGAAAATGAGTGTAACTCAGATCTGCATTTATGGCTGAAATCAGCCTGGCGTGAGCACAGCAGGGACACAACGTGAAAGTCCTTGGAACGCAACGACCACAGCTTTGGAAATAAACTGAAATCATAACCGGGAGGGAAAAGAGGTGGCTCCTTCACATTTTTTGCAGTGCTATGGAATATTCTGTAGTTCCAAATCATTCCTGAGCTAATTTCAGAGTTAGTGCTACAAAGGCACGTGCAGGGAACACCCATCAGAAACTGGAATAAATGAATTATTTGAATTCATTCATTAAAAAGGGAGACGTAGTTCTGGCGTAAACCCATTCCTCCCAGCTTACTCACTAGCCTGGTTACATCATTTTTCTAGACCTGTTCATGATGCTCTGTGTCTCAAGCTTACAGGTGCCAACAGAGCTCATCCAGGAAGACAAACTGATCCACAGACACACATCTTTTCCATGCTAATCTTCTCCTTCAGAGAACACATAAACAACAGCACCGAGAACTCCTACATAAATCACACAGCTCCATAACTTTTCCACCTGCATATTTTTCTAATCCTATCTTAAAAGATGCTGTGATTCTCCATAACAGAAAAAGGAAGCTCTTTGTCTCTGCAGATGAATAGCAAACAGAAAATAAAATACCCCATAGAAAGTCAATGTTTGCAAATTTTTTTTTTAATTTTATTAGAAAATCCTGATTCATCAGTATTGGACAATTTTGTCAAGATTTTATTTCCCTTTCCTGAACTCACTCTCTGAAATGAGGAAGACAGACAAAAAATAATTCCAACAGACAAAGGGCAGAATAAATAATTCCCCTTGTTGCAGACCAACGAATGTTTAACAGTGTATGCAAATTGAAAGTTGCAATGGGAGACACTAATTCCACACTTTCATTCTTTTGACTGCCAGGTTCAAATTCCTGTATCAATTCAGGTGCAGCATTTCCTGTACTTCAGTTGCTCTGTGGTAAAAAGCTGGTGTGGGTCTGTGTTTCAAAATACCTTTTGCATTCCACAAAAACCCTTCATGGCATAAGAAATGGCTTTTTTAACCCCCATTTTCAGTAATCTGTTCTGGTATATAAACACACAAACACACACATATGTGTAAATAAACACAAATAAACCAGCAAGGGCAACAGGCAAATGAAAGGCATAACTGAAAAGCCACAGAACAACATGTGAAATTATGATTTGATTGAAACAGATTATTTCCATTATTAGAGATAGCACTCTATTAATATTAATTTAGGGCTAAATAACTGCAATGCTTAATTATTTGATTAATCAGGCAGCAAGCTCTTCTTGGATCCTCTCAATAAACTATTACAGACCATCAAGGCTGAGATCTCTCGTGGCTGAGAAGCTGGGACAGCAAATCATGCAGAGAGGTGGGTTTTTCTCCTCCTGTATTCTTTCCTCAACGCTGACAATACACATTTTGAGAAGATGGGGAGAAGAAATTCTGAGCAAATCAGGCCATAAAATTGTACAATAGTGTAGAGGTATGAACAAACCTTCCTTTTTATTCTTCTTTTTTTTTTAGCAAGGTATGTATATTTTGAAGTCTATAGACATTTTAACATTAGACACAAACATTAAAGCTTTCAGATGGTACCTGAGCTGAGATTATCTGTAACCCAACCAGGATCTGAATCAATTGATTTTTAAGACCCTTAACAGTCTTTCAAACTATACACCTGATTCATTTAATTCTGCCTGCTGCCAGGTACCAAAGGGATTATGGCTTTGCACCTGCTGGAAGTAATTGATTTAGGGCGAGAGAAGTCCAATTCTAAGCATAGAAGTGATAACCAGATGGGGATGCATTCCTCAAAGAAATCCATGTCCTCTGTATGAATAAACAATAATTTAGGGAAAAATTAAACCTGGGTGCTGACTCTGAAGGCTTTTGAGAAGGATGCTCAGCCATGGCAGTGAAACATCAGCGATATCAACGCCATTCTCAGAAAGAATTGTGAAAATCGGAGGATTGCACTGAAGGTTGTAGGGGGAAGTCCTCTCTCCATACTCAGGCTTCCCAAATTGTTTAACTGAGCCCCGATAAAGCAGAGACACCAGCAGCTCTTTTTAGGCGAAGCAGCGCAATAAGCAATTAGTAGAATAGAAAATTCCATTTTAAGTGCATGGTCTGACAGCCCCACTCCCAGGAGCCTCCTGGTGCCCACCACAGGGCCCATCACTGGAGGGGCTGCTGAAGATCACCAGCTGCACACGCTTTGTTTTATTGCCAAACAAGCAACAGTAACAGCTGAAAACAAATGAACCTATTAGCATTGACTGATTGGGGAAGGAATTAAAAAATAAATTAATCCCTTCTAGTCAGAAGAATCAGAAAGAAAATTCATTAGCAACATTTCTGCAAAGACTCAGGGTTTGTAAAAGAAGCTTGAGACCCTTTTCACTTCGGCAGCCTCTCAACAAAATGATATTCTACAGCATCTTTTTACTAATCTCTGGATATCCAAAATGAATGCGATTATGTCTTAGAGGAAATTATTTATATAATAAATCATCAGGTATCACCAATCTAAGGAACTGTTTTGACCACCTACTTCAAATGAACTGAGTTTCAAAGGTTAAATTGAGCTTTCTACTGTACAGTTACAGACTGTTATAAACTGTATGGAAAAAAAAAATTGCAGCCTATATAATTTCTATCATCATTAAAATGTCATGACATTCACTCCATAAGCTACAAAGACCATTCTTAAAATTGAAAGGAAAAGAGATTTTGAAATAAATTACATGACCTTCAGTTCTTTACCACTGAAGAGAAATTAAGGTGAAATTACATGCTCCTAATACCCAGATTGCATTCACATTTCACACCAAAAAAACCCCAAACTACTGAAAGCATTTACAAGAACTCCAGAAGAATTTGATCCCCTAAATTCTTGGAAATCTAAAAGTTTGGATGATAATGTATCACACTTGTTAGAATCATATATGTAATACCAACATTCTTTTAAGAAGCTCTTCAAAATCTGTAACATCACCCCATCTTTTCTAGTATCTGTAACCTTCAGTAACTCAACCACTAAAATAACATAAACACACATTTCTCACCTATTATCAGTAAGAAACAAAGGTGAGCACCAGGTGTGGGAATTTACAGCCTTCACGGTGTCTGAGGACAGATTGCAAACTCCCATCCTACTGAGACCATTTCCCACTGAGGTATTGGTGCGTCAAGGCTTGAAATCAAACACAGCTCCCGTGGTCAACACACCATTTTTCTTTCCAGCATATCATTTGGTCAGACTGCAGGAATGTGATCTGGAAAATTGGGAAACCCTGAGTCATAAATTATCCCACACCTTTGCCAAGGGGATGGGTACTGGAGCAGCTGGGAAGTTTCACTTTTAATCCAGTTTAAGGCACGTTGACACCCCTGAGCCTCGTGCTGGTGCTCAGCCTGAGCTGGGTGACTTCACAACTGTGTTTCCTCAATATGCAACAGTAACAAAATGTAATAAAAATGTTAATGAGGTAAATTAAGTGCAAGAAGTTAAATGATGCTGATAATATCCTAACTCTGTGTCAGCTATCTCGTGCACAACATCCACACTGAGTTAAAGGAAGGAGGAGGCGTAAGCTGTTCTTTGTATCGAGTGTGACAGTTTTTGAAACCTAAACAAACCCTCAGATAATGAATTCACAACACAAAGTCAGAAAGAAAATATTTTTCAGGGGTGTGGAACATCTTTTTTTCAGATGTTAATTTTCCATTTGGTTTAGCCCTGTTGGAAGGAAGGAAGGAAGGAAGGAAGGAAGGAAGGAAGGAAGGAAGGAAGGAAGGAAGGGAGGAAGAGAGGAAGAGAGAGAGAGAGAGAGAGAAAGAAAGAAAGAAAAGAAAGAAAGAAAGAAAGAAAGAAAGAAAGAAAGAGAGACTTGCAATATACCCAAATACATGCCAAAAAGAAAATAGACTGGACATGTACTGGTGATAGTAACCTGGTTTCTTTCTTGCTCTGTGCTTCTCATGTATTTTTCCAGGAGCTGGAGTGTGCTTGAATTTCCAGGTATCTGAATTGTAGGAAACAGCCAGACTCCCCTCACTGACACAATTCTCCTCTTGGTAGAATCACAGAGGATCAAACTGAGAGGCAGAAACTCCACATCTCGCTGCTGACTCCCCTGTGCCTTTGCCCAAGCTCACACCAGCCAAAGGAATACATGAATACCAAAAAGCTTCAAATCCTCACTGCAAAGTTTAAGGTAAGCTCCCTTGGATTTCTAAAAATGCAGAGCACCTCAGTGGTCCCAAATGACAAGTTGTCTCAAACTGGAAAGTCAAAAAAGAGAAAAAAAAAAAAAACAAGAAGGACAAACAAAAGGAAAAATAAAGAAAAATCATTTATTCCCACTGAAAATGCTGGCCATGAACTCTGGATTGCTTCAATATACTTCTGGCATTTTTATCATTTCACAGCAAGCCACTATCAGCTTCACTTGACAGACACAAAATGTACATTTTATAGCAATAATCTGCAAATTCCTGCTTTCCAACTTTATTCTAAAATATGTATTATTGATAATTTAATCACTATACACCTTGCACAGGGTATTTCGTTGATTGTAGAACTAGACTGGTTCATTACTGACATAAATAGTGGCATACAGAGTGCTGGGATACAATGCAATGTATACTGAGATGCTGTATCTACCTCTAAATTTCAATTACATGCATCCCAGTATGTATGTGTGTGTATATATATATATATATATAAAAACTTTTTCTTGCCTCTTTTTCATTTTCTAGTCGCTTGCAACCCATGTTCCTCCCCCTTTGTGCATCTCACTGCACCCTCTTTTATCCACTTGCACTGTTTATATTCCTCCCACACCCGCATTTCCTGACCTGTGGGGGCAGAAGTATCAGCACAGAGTTTAGCACAAAGACCTGGTATTGAGTGCCACCACATTTTAGTTTATTTGCTTCCAAGAGCAGTTGAGTGGTTCTCAAATAGAATTAATTCTGGTTTATTTTTTCGAGGTTGGATGAGACTTGACTTCACATTGATGACTCTTCTCGACCAGAAGCAGCCTAGATCACCTTGGAATTGCCTATGCCTTGTTTTCTTTGACTTTCTTGCACCAAGTTCTATTACACGTGCCTGGCACTAGCATTGGCCCCTTTTACTACCACCTTGCTACACTTTTTTGGTTCTCTACTACACTTACACCTGCCCTGCTGCTGGAGGTCTGGAGTTGCTGCGTTTGGTGTCTGACCCATCACAGCCTCAGCCTCCCTCTTTCCCAATGCCCAGGACTTTCTGAGGGCTGAACCATCAACTCTGTCCATCTCCTGCCTCCTTTGTCGTACTGAGCTGCCAAAATCACCTCACAGTCTCTTAGTAGGTTCTGTCTCCTTTTTATCACTTCTATTTTCCGTATTTCTGTTATTCTGGTACTGCTCTTTCCGTGTTTTTCTGGAATATCCAT
Organism: Lycocorax pyrrhopterus obiensis; assembly: GCA_014706295.1. Taxonomy (NCBI): domain Eukaryota; kingdom Metazoa; phylum Chordata; class Aves; order Passeriformes; family Paradisaeidae; genus Lycocorax; species Lycocorax pyrrhopterus. Next base: position 3,959,653 of record JACSVZ010000006.1, on the reverse strand, counting down.
CCTTGAGGATATTCAAATTTGCCTGGATAAGACCTTGGAGCAATCTGATCTAAGATGACCACAGGCTTGGAACAGAGACTTTCACAGGTCCCTTCCAACCTAACTTTTCTGTGATTGTCTCACGACTAAACGGGAAGCAGGATCTGAATTGTCCATTCTGTCTTGACGCTGGGTATTGTCCATGAAATCTTTACAGCACCCTCAAATCTACCAAACTCTGCTCTGTCTTTTCTTGACTTCCTTTCTTTTGTATGGAACTCTTGCTTACTTTTTTCTTCCTTTGCCACCAACGCCCTTTGTTACTTCATGGGTACCGAGATGAAGTAATCCTGTACCCAAATTCCATGTATAGCTCTCTGTCATCGCTATTTGGAGCCATTTCATTTGCTCAGATCTGCTTTTCTCAGCAAATGATTCACAATTCCCATGAACACTCCTGCTTCTAATTACAGATTCGTTAACATTTTCAAGGCTACTCCCAAATACCACAGTTCTAACACTGCAGTGTCTACTCTTCCGGTTTTTTATTGCATGCAAGAGAAAATGTAGAGAGCTCGTGAACAATGATCACAACCCATCGAGGGCATGAATCATCAAAACATACGTAATTCCTTACCTTAGTGCCTATATAACTCCTTGAGCTATTTCCTCTGCAAAATAGGGTTAGAAATTCTTAATTCTGAACTTGTCATTTCTATTGCCACTACAAACCCAGTGCTTTTATGCTGGTGGGACGCCCAGTGACCCTGACTGCAGCACCTGTGGAAATTTATTGCACATTTTGGATTCACCAGACAGCGATCACTGAAAACAGCTGGTTTCAGGTAACAGCATTTAAGAGACTCTGTACCCACACAGAGAAACTCTTGCTTCGTGCTGAGATTCTGCAACTGCAGGTTGTCTTCAAGACTTTCTGTTATCTCCTCCAAACATTGATTTCCTACACCTGATCATGTCTCCAGCTTTAACACAGACCATTACAAATGCAGAATTTTAAAGATGTAAAAGGTTTGCACAGCAACCGTTGGCGAGCCAAGATTCCCAAATATATTTAGCTTTAGAATATTTGGATTAAGGAAAAATCTGGTCTTTGGGGAAGACCAGAGATGTTTTGTTCAGGGAGGCTGTGGCTGCCCCATCCCTGAAGGTGTTCAAGGTCAGGTTTCACAGGGTTTGGAGCAACTTCGTCGAGTGGAAGATGCCCCTGCCCATGGCAGGAGGTTGGAACTGGATGGTCAAAAAGGTCCACTTCAACCCAAACTATTCTGGGATTCTCTGATAAGACCCCTCTTTTTTATTGTTTGTTTGGTTGGTTTTTTTAGTTTGTTGGTCTTCATTAATAGAGTTTTTAATAAGTCCCTCAATAATTCCACTGAGAAGCACAGCTGGAACACAGCTTTCCCACAGCACCATAGAGAAAATGAGCAACAGAGGATAACTGAAAATCTTGAATCACTTTTCTTTACCATAGAAAGAGAAATGTGAAGCTCTTCCCTAAAGGAAATTTTTATGTAAACCAGAGTGGATTACCAGCATGGCCCCAGCTGCTCTTGGATTAAAATATGGATCTGCAGTTGCAGAAATTAGAAGCACCCAGAACTCTGCTGAAATTGATGTCACGATGCTGTGAGGGACGTATGGAGGATATATGATGCTATAAAGGATGCAACCCCAGAACCAGATGGTCTGATCAAAACCCTCCCTATGTCTGAGAAGAGTCTTACTGGTTTTTATAGGATTTGAACGATTTCTTATTGTAATAGAAGTTCCTTTGTTGCTGGAGGAAGACATGCTACATTATTCTGCATTTATAAGTTACAAGCATGTCTTGGGAACTTCCATTAAAAAACCCAAACCTTCAGTTACAACTTCCTGCTGATTTATTCTACTTTAATTTCATGCAGATCATTCAGAAATAAATCTGATTTACTGCATCAGGTATTTTTTTTCCCTAACATCTTCCTAATACCCCAAAATGATCAAGAAGGCAAACTCTGTAACAGAGTCAGCTACTTTCAGTATCTGGCTATCAAGAGGTAGCTTAACAGGCAGGGTTCATGTTGCAAGTAGCTAGTAAAATAATATTTCTTTTCAGTAATATTTAACAGCAGCAGTGGAAAAATGACCACTGAACACCTGAGTTTTCCTTGCATCAACAAGAAAATATGGCACAGAATCAGAGTAATAAAAGCAGAGCTCAACCACACGGTGAAGTAGTTTAAGGATATTTCTGGAATAGCCAAGTGAAGTTAAATCTTCTCTACTGAAATTAAACAATGGAAGTGATGATTGTAAAATATCCCTGAATTGAGTGCATTCCTGAGGATGCTTCATCTTTAAGTAATACTTTCAACATAAAAATATAATTTTACCTATTAAAAGAAATCTAAATTTTATTTCCAGTTATGGTGAAAGATGGAGAAAACAGAAATGCAGGAAAATATGGATTAAAGAAAAGAGTAAATACACTTAGGGTTTAAAAATAAGACTCAATAGCTGTTTTCACATTGTTTTTCTGCATGGCTATTACTACAAAATGTAGGTTTCCTTTGCTTCGCTTTTTTAGAACTGTCCTGAAGTGTGTTCCTTCCTTCCTCACATATTCCATTTTTCACTCTTCAGCCTCTCACTCCATTCTCTCCCCACTCTTTTCCTTTTCCTGACAGACAATTATGTGGTTTTGCCCTTGAGTCCCAACCTCTCCAGCAGTGCTGGTCCCCTGCTCCATCTAGTGGGATCACTGCTGCTCCAACAGCCTGCATTGACGAGGGAAAGGGATGGAGAGCACAGGGACCAGCCTGGCCTCGGATACAGCTCCAGACTGTGGCTCATTACCCAGCTACGTTTAATTCTGAAGTCCAGTTTATTTTACAAAATGTGGAGCACAATCCAAAATTGCTGCTGGTATTACCTGACCACCGTAGCAGGAGTTACAGTTCTCAACACCTACGGATTTTACAGAACGTCACAATGGGGTTTTTATCTTCCCTGTATCAAACAAAAGTAAATGCACACCAGCAGCTTGATATTAACACCCAAAGAGCCAACCCTGCCTAAAGATGAACGACTGAAAGTAAAGATAAATTGATGCGAGTCCTTCCAAGCTTTTGCAAGAGACTCTGAACGCCAATTTGGTAAATAAAGTATTTAAGCCCTCAGTGCTATGTGGGCTGCTGTAAGATTAATATTTGAAAGTCTTTGGCAGAGCAAAAAAGGCCTTTAATTTATTTTCACTCTAGGAATCATGGTCAGCACCAGCACAGGAAACTGGCTCCCTGGTTATTCTTTTAATATCAATGTTTTTGTGATATAAGGCAGAACTTCCATCTTTTGCTTTTATGTATATTCACTGTGCACTGGACCCTGAAGTGCTGACTCAAGGAAGGTCTGTCCTTAGCACACACTAAATAAACTCAGATTTCACCACTAAGCTCAGATTTATTTGCGGTGGTGACAGCTGAGTCAGCGTGTCCTGGCAATTTGGAATTTAACTTGGTTGGGATTCAGGGCCAGCAAAGTGAGCTCACCTGAGCCCAGCCAGGAAAGGGTTTGCGAATGTGTCTCCCAAGGTAACGAGACATCTAAACTGCATAAACCCCTCAAGAATATGATCCTAATGTCAGTGAAGTTGGGAAGACTTGTGAGGACTGAATGCAAACCCCTAATTTTGGATTTTGCCAGCTTGTGGGACAAGGAGACTGCTCTCTGTGTTGGATGTCAAACACCAAACTCACTCCTGCTTCAACTGGTGCATGGCATACTCACACACACCCACTCAAATGACACAGAAATCCAGACATTTCTATGCCAGTCCATAGAAAGCTGCATATCACAACTGCTTTAAGTATATGGCAACTTCAAGATCAGACACATTGTAATGAAGAAAACATTCATGGCTGCCTCTTCTTCAGGGGAGATGGGATAAGTGAACAGTTCCAGAAATTATTCCTGGAGCCCCAGGAGGACTTTAAAAGTGTTATCATCTTTTATCAGTGTTAATTACAACGGGTTGGAACCATCAAATCCTCACCTGAACATATAAAGGGGTATTTCCAAATTGATGTAGTAGGGTCCATAATGTAGTTTGGGCTCCTCATGCAGTCAATGGACAAGGCCATTCAGAGCAGAGATAGAGTTATTGGCTGCCACAGGTGCTCTAAGCCTTCCCAAGTTAGGAACTGAAGTTGCTCTTACTGTCCCTTGGTAGTGCCCACGAAGGGTTTGTGTAACGCAGCTTCTCTGACTCTGAATGCAGGACAGCAGAATCACAGAATGGTTTGGGCTGGAAAGGACATTAAAGCTCATCCAGTTTCAACCCCCTGCCATGGGCAAGGACACCTTCCACTATCCCAGGTTGCTCCAAGCCCTGTCCAGCCTGACCTGGAACACTTCCAGGAACGGAGAGCATGGCAACTTGGACGGCTCTCTTGCACTGCCTGCTGATCTAAGTGGTTTTCAGCAGCTTTGGAAGCTCATGTCTGTACTGAACACAGTATTTAGGAGGTGAGACCACCGCAAAGCAGAGACTGCTGCAGCCATCATTTTGCACTGGTGCATGTGCATGTGTTTATCCAATAATTCCATGTTATTGTGACTCCAGCACCCTGAATCCCTGACTCTAAATGCCACTCCACTGGAGAGAAAAGCCGCATGCTCGGGCACAATCACCGTTAGCAGTGAGCAGAACTGCTCTGCAAGTCCCATCTGCTGGGAGGTCAAGGCTTCATTATCAGAACGAGTAAACGAGAGATTAAAATGGATTCCAGCCAATTCAGCACATCTGCCGTGGAGCAACATCAGCCACTGGAGCTTTCAGGGGAGATGGGTTATTAAATGGAGTTTCTCCAGAGACAGAAAAGGTGTGAAAGGCACAGCAGTACTGCAGCTGCCTCTTGCTGGGACAAATCCACCTGATCCCACCCTCAGGAACATCCTTGGATGTGTCCCAGCACCGTGTGATCTCTGAGGTGACGGTGCTCCCGTGGCTGTCATGTCCACAAGTGGAGACAGAACTAAACCAACACAAAACTTCCTGGCACATCCCCGCTCACCTGGCATTAACACCCAAATGATAAGTTTCTGACAAATTCCCCAGCGTGGCTCATGAACAAGTGAGTGCCAGAGAGGTTAGACCTGTACCCTGTACTAAAATAAAAAAATAAATTAAAAAAAATATGGAATAACACTGCTAAAGAGTCAAATTTCCAATATAAACTCAAATCACCTTGTAAACACAAACCACCATTGTCCACAAAGCTGAGTACATGGATGCTGGTGAGAATGTGATGCTGAAACATGGTGGTTTAGTTATTTATCATGTTAATTTTATTTAGTAAGATTAAGTACTGAACTGTATTTTTAGGAGGGAATCAAGTTTGTTTGTAAGACACCTATTTCCTTACCCCTGAGCTATCTACAGAAAGCAGGAAAAAAATTTTCATATTTTTCTTTCCAGGTGTTTTGATACACCAATAAATCAATGCTTCAGGTTCTCATTAAATGCATGACTCGAAACCCTAAAAAAGTTTGTTTTTTTTTTTTTTAATACAACAAAATAAAAAAAATTATAACAGAGACTCTGATTTTTGTCAGGAAAAAATGTTTTTCTTTCTTCCATAGTATAGTTAGGTTCAATAATTCTCATGTAGAATTATAGAATATGCTGAGTTGGAAGGGAGCCATCAGGATCACTGAGCCCAACTCCTGGTCCTACCCAGGACACCCCAAGAATCCCCACCATGTGCCAAGTAAACACAAACCTACATTTTTAGTAACCAAAAATAATGTATTTATAATTCTAAATCCTAAAACCTCAGAAAGTATAAAATAAATATCTATAAATTAATTAATTAAAGGCCAAAAAAGGTTTTTGCTCCCTCATCTTACCGTCCCATTGCGACTAATTCTTTTTTAACGGGATGAATAATTCAGCAATGATACAAAATTCTCCCATCTTTAAATAGAACAAGAGGAACAGTGAGACTCAACAGCTCCAGGAATATATTTTCCTTTTATTTAACTCCAAGGATGACCAGACTTTTAGGCTCTGGTCCATTCCTGCAGCAGTTGATGCCAAACTCCACTAGGTGTCATCTACCACTGTATTTCTACTGGGAATATGAAAACACTGGCACTGAAGACATCTCACATTAATATTTCTGTATATTAGTCCTTCCTTCTGTTAAGTTCTTGGGATGTATCTATAAATTCCCATTCTATATCTTACTTGTGCACGTATCTTATTATTACAGCCACTGTCACTGCTCTTAATTAAGCTTCTTTTCTAAGAAAATATACTTTCTTGCAGGCATGGAAAGCTGCCACGTTCTCAGGAAAAAAGAATAAAAATCATCAAACTAATTCCAAAGGAAAACAAAACCTGTTCCATGCTTTTTTATACGCCATTCCTTATGCCTGAATGCTGCTATTTTTGGATGAACGCAGCGTTTCTGAGATACAGCTAGAAACAGTCACTCACAGGAACCCAGAGAACGGCATCAAGTTGTGCCAGGGAGGTTTAGGTTGGATCTCAGGGAAAGGTTCTTCCCCCAGAAGGTACTGGGGCACTGCCCAGGCTCCCCAGGGAATGGGCACGGCCCCGAGGCTGCCAGAGCTCCAGGAGCGTTTGGACAGCGCTGCCAGGGATGCACAGGGTGGGATTGTTGGGGTGTCTGTGCAGGGACAGGAGCTGGACTCAATCCTTGTGGGTCTCTTCCAATCCAGGATATTCCATGATTCTGTGATTATTTCAGTCTTGTAATAAAACCACCTTCAGTGGTTTTGAGAGCTCAATGAATATTCTGGATGTACCAACAGCACCATCAAACCTGCACTGCTGAGAGGCTGATATTCCTTGGATAAGAGCTGGAGAAGCTGGGTAGTACCAAACCCACAATAGTCATAAACTATTTTAGAGATCTGACTTTCTGCAACTTAAGACAATCTCTGCAACCCATCCTGTACAACTCAAGTCTACCTCTGGTCATTATAAATGCAAATCAAATGTTCAGCTGACATTTGAAACCAGAAAATTACAAGATAAATGCTGTTTTCAAATGTACAATGGAGTTCATGTAACATCAGTACAGAAAGGTATCGTTGATGTCTGAGACGCTGATACTGAAATGTGATAAAAAATCCTATCGCTCCTGTTCAAGACTGATAAACCCCAAATGTAAGGACTGAGAGAAAATTGCTGCCAGTGCGTTCAGCAGCACAGGGCTGTCTGTGCAAGGAATGGGACCCAGAGAAACTTGCTGTGTTTACAAGAGTAAATAAAAGCAGAAGGACGCAGCATTTTGAACAGCCAAAACCTCTAGAAGAAAGGAGCAGCAAAGACTGATTCAAGTTAGAGGGCAATTCTGCCCAAGAACAATTAGATATGACAATCAATTAATTTCAGTTAATGCAGAAAAGATAAATAACCATTAAAAAGGTTAGGGTTTCCGAAATGACTTGGCAGTTAGGAGTATGAACAACTATTTTTAAGGTGGACATTTCTCTGCTTATCAAAGTTACATCATACAATTCCTGTTGGATGAGGTTATGAAAAAAAAATCAATGCCTTTCTGAAGCAACTGAGATAATATTTTTATTAACTTTGTTAATGTAACCCTGAAAATGAACACATATCACAAAGTAAATTTGATTTTACTTTTTAGTTTATTATGCTTAAACATTTTACTATCTCAAGACATGGCATCTATTTTCTACCTCAATGAAACAACACAGTATAATGTAGTAAACATTTATCTCTCATAAGGAACCAGATAGCACTGGTCAAATGCTAATAGTTTTCATTCCTTCTTGTTGCATTATTTACAATGTGTTTCCAAGCCCAGGCCCATAGCTACAGTTTTTAAAATGTTGATTTAAAATACTGCAGAATTAATAATTACTTTATTTTGCACAGAGTTCATGCTACACATTGGACATGAGTGGCAGGGGTTGGAAATGAGATGGGCTTTAAGGTCCTTCCAGCCCAAGCCATTCTATGATTCTGTGGTTCTACATTTTTCTGTGGTGGTGGTTCATAAAAGAGCTAGACTGGAAAATTTCCCAGAATTTCCGACTTCAAGGTGACTTTTAGGAATCATATTTAGCAAATTAACTTCAGGTAACTGGTTAAAAAAAAAAAAAAAAAAAAAGAAAGAACAGAAAAAAGCTATCCCTGTCGAGATTTCCCTACATTTTTTTGTAACTTCATCAGTGTAACTTAATCAGTGTTTAACTCCATGGAAAATGCTTCCTTTATTATTAACAAAGATGGTGCAGCCTGGGTCGCTTCCCATGTGGGTCTCTATTGTATCTCTATTCCTATAGTTTCTCTTCACGTTTACCTCTTCAATTACTTCCTTCATTCCAATCTTTATATCAATGCCCATAAAATGCTGGTGTGTTGGACAAATAGTGCAGTGTCACACCATCTATTTATACTCCAAATTTCACATGCTGAATTTGCAAATGAGTTTTCAAATGGCTTCTCTCAATAATCACTGAGTGAAAAGCTTTGCACAGCCCACAGATACCTGAGCACCTGAATCAGGGAATCAGCTTAAATTCCCACTATTATGGGAAGCTTTTCCCCTCTCACTTCCCATGTACATTTATTTGCAATATTTCCTTATAAGCAGTGGTTTATAAAAGATGCAGTAGTTGGGCTGTGAACAATAACTCTGTCACCCATGATTTCAGTAGGAGCAGCCAAGTCAGTCCTAAAAAACACTTTTTTTTCTCACAATATCCCTGCAAAACCCCTTCAGGATGGGGAACCCCCCTGTAATTAACAGCTGGTCTTCTCCCATCCTCCCTTTTCCCACTCAAGCAATTCACTGTTGGCATTAACCAGAAATTTCCAACTTACTAAATATCTTGTCATTTCCCAGTCAAACCTCCCAAAACACAAGTTCTTCCCTCTGTAAGAGACATTTGGAAATTAGAGGTGAGAAGAGCCCAGCCTCCAGAGCACACAGGGATCTGTAACCAACTCAAGCAGACTGCTGAAAATTCAAATTATGAGACAAGTCTAATGCTCCCAGATGAAAACAAAGATTTACTCTGCTGGCAGCTGGGTTTTCCATGCCCTGCCCTTTAAGTATGCAAGGATTCACATCATATCCAATATTGAGACTGTGTATTTTTGAAACATCCCGAAAAGCATGTCTAGCACTAGATATTATATATTGGTTGTAAAATGGAAGAGAAAGTATGACTTTAGAGCTGGTTTTAATAAAGAAGTGTTTCCACAACCCCTCACGTCAGGATGATTCTTTTGGGTCCCTTCCAACTCAGGATATTCTACAACTCCATGTCAGCCAGATCTTATGGTATTTTAACAAGCATCACCAAGATCCACACTGTGTGATGTGTTTTTCTAATGTGGAGATGTGGAGCAGAAAGGATCGAGCTTTACCAGATGAGAGAATTTTAGATCAGCGTGAGACACCAATCTTGCATGGCCAAGACCTGCTCATGGTTGATTTTTCAGACACTTTGTACACCGTCTACCAATGTAATTATCAAGGTGCAAGAATTATTTACACTCCCTTCCTTTTGGAACCCAAATCCTTCATGGATAAGGCTGAGATCGGGGCAGACTTGGGGGAACAGGCTAAAAAAAACAAGAAAAAACACAACACAAACCATTCAGTGGTCTACAGTTCTATGATTTCTCACAAACACTCTCCATATCCAACACCAGGGACGTAATTGCAGAATTTCTGCCTTGCCCTGAAGAGACCACTCTGTCAGCATTGTAACCATTGGCCTCAAAGACCTGCCAGCTCCAGTTGTACAAATAGTTCAAACAGTCATTACTTCAGGGTTTTTGTCTGTGTTATGATAAGGAGATAAAGCATTTGGTCCAGGAAAGGTTACGAGTTGCACAAAGGGATCGCAGCCTGCCGTGCCGCGTGCCTGCTCACATGAAAATGCCCCTTTTATCTTTGTACATAAACACACAGCAACGTTTGCAAAGTCTCCAAATTATTTCATTTTCTTGGGAGAAAGGAACTGTAATTGGGTGGGCTGTGCGAGCTCACTCTTCCCCCTGCTAGTTAAGCCACGGACATTCATCTTTCCACAAAGAGCCCAAATTGCTCCCGTCTGCACTTGTATGTTTTGTTGTCTCATTTTAACTGACCCATCAGACCATAAAGAGCAGCACAGGGCCCTCACATCTATTAACTGGTGTCATTAGGAGTCCTTTCTCATTTATTGTTAAAAGGACTCACACCTCCTAGAGAAGAATTGGAAGTCTCATGCGCAGCCACTCCGAGGCAACGCTGATTAAATATAATTCCTCATGAAAAGATACCAAGCAGCTGGGCCTGGCTTTTAGAATATACAGACATTTCTTATTAAGGTTCAAATGAATAAATAAAGTTTCCTTTGTGGTTTTCTTTATCCTCCATTATTCCCCTCTCGGAGCAGGCTTCTGGCTCACTGTGAAGAACAGCAGAATTATATTCATGTGACTCTTAAGTTTCACCTACATCTCCCAAACAAAAAATGTTATTTCCAATGTAACTGCTGCCAGAAGACATTCATCAGCTGAAGGCTGTGAAACTTCAATTAACAGGTGACCTGTAGGCAGCATTGCCTGGCTGTGGGCCGTGAACACACATAAAGCAGCGCATTAAAACCACTGCTACATTAAACAGCTTCACAGGGCACCGAGCACCTGAAGACACCCTGTTCTCTTTCCACCTTCACAAGAGAGATTGTCCCTTCACCAATCCTGCAGGACACAAACGGTTCTTAGGGAAATGCTCTGATTGCAAAACACCGATGTGAAGTGATGGACAACACAGAAGGACATTAATAATGGGATCTGGTCCCGTTAGAGATCCATTGCTGTCTGTGTATTTAACAAGGACATTATACAGCGTGGATATCCATAATAAGGTCATCCCTGGCCGTATTAATGAAATAGTCTCATGCTGGCTGAATGGAGGCTGTTCAAAGGATGCAGCAGGAACGTGTAGGAGGGCTGGGAGGCGACGGAGCCCGACGGCTGCACCCAGAGCCCGACAGCTGCAAAGCCATGCCCAAGCTGTGCTGCCAAAGGGGACACGGGGGCAAAGAACAGACTCCGAGATATCTGTGATAGCCTAAAAAGCCTCATGGAAGATAAACTGCCGACTGCCAGGCACGCTTTTAAACAGTCTGGCTTAGACTTGCTTTACACGTACGCAGGGGAACCACACAGCAACTGGAAAATCCTGAAATGTATTCAAGTACCTGATTAAATTATACTGTGTAACAATTCTGTTGGACCCAGCAGGGCTGGTATCTGTTAATCAGGCTGTTTATGGACCTCTTTCACAGAAACGAATCATACCTCAACAACTACTCAGTAATTCTCATTCCACAGGTGATGGGATCTGTCTCTAAAGCCTTTCAGAAGTGTATCAAGAACCTGCTTCCTGACTATTTCACTAATTTTTCTAATTTAAAACAAAGCAACAAGATCATTTTCGGCAACATTCAGAAAAGGAAAGTTTTCTCTTGACTGCTAATGATGCAAATAATAAAAACAATCTCGGATTTAATTTACCCTCCGCACAGAACTCTTGCACAGAAATTGCATTCACTCAGCTGGTAACAGAATTTACTCCCAGTTAATAAATAAAAACCTTTGTATGATATAATCAATGAAACAAACAAGTTGAAGCACTTCTGTATCTCTCTTCATCCATGGCTCCGTTTGAACAGTTCTCCAAGTAAGCCTGCCAGACTCTTCTGTGCTAAGGGGCTTTTTGTTTCAAAAAGAATTTGATGGATTATGGACACAGCAAAATCCTATATATCAAGGAGATTTCTGTTTTGTCTGGTCTTCTCGACTTTCTTACTCCTTCACTGCCTGCAAACTTCCCAGCTGGGTCAGCAGGTCAGCTACCTCCCTTCGGCATCCACAAACTACACCCTGAAATATCAGCGAACAAAGGAACGTGAGGGGTCAGCTTTTCCCAGGGCTTGTTTCTGCAGAAAGAGTAGAAATAGGGGAGATCTCAAAAATACCAGGTTCATGTGGTTCACATCTTGTTTTTCTCAGAGGCACCTTCAGTGGATTCATCATCCCTTAGCAGAGCTATTTAAGGTAATAACTAAAAAGAGCCATCCCAAATGTGAATGTCCCTTCCCATGACCAGGCTGGGAATAAGCCATTATCAAAGGAGGATGTCTGAATTTATCTGGCTGAGGCCAGTCGGCATAGAATCACAAATCATTAAGGTCAGAAAATACCCCTAAGATCACTTAGCCCAACCATTAACCCAACACCACCGTGTTCACCACTAAACCAACTTCCCAAGTGCCACATCCACCTTTTGAACGCTTCCAGGGATGGTGATTCCACCACTGTCCCAGGCAGCCTATTCCAATGCCTGACCACCTTTTCCATGAAGAAATTTTCCCTGATATCCAATCTAAACCTTCCCTGGTGCAACTTGAGGCCATTCCTTTTGGTCCTGTCACTGCATGCCATGCATTGCAGAAAATTCCACATCAATATACACTGGGAAAAAAAAAATCCAAACCAACAGCCTGATTATATTAATTTTAAAATACTTTTTCAAATTAATTGGCTTTAAATGCTGTGATATAGAAGAATCCATTGTATACCAGCAGAAATCAATAACTAAGAACAATTTACTGGTCTTCTCCCCAGTCCTAACAGCTGCTCTGAACATGTTTTCTTATGTTCTTTCTTTCTCTTATGTAGCACAACTGCACCTAAGGACTCCTTGATGCCCAAAGTTTCATCCTGTTCCTATTAACATCAATACGATTTGGAAAATCCCCCATAATTTGACACCAAAAAGGTAATACCCAAGGATATTGAAAACAGTAACTCTGCAACAAATTCCTTGGATTGATTTTAATGGCTCCTGGCAAATGAGCTCCGGGGGGAGGCAGGTTAACATTAACATACACACATTAACATACATCACACACAGAAAAAAAAGGGCTCTACTGAATAGCTCTAAGTAGATTTGAGGCACTGATAACCCAAGTGCTTTCCCTGAGCCATTTTATAATATTCACTTGGAACATTCTGGATGCTTATTTTGATGAATTGACTCAAAAGCAAAAGCCTGCATATGGATAGACTCATCCCAGATGTCTTGCAGACTTCCGGTGAACTGCAAATAGTGTGTCCTTCTGACCCCGTTTCTTCTGAAGTTTTACCCTTCTCTACAGGAGGAAAAGACTCTCTGACTGTACCTGTGATGGCTGATAGAGATTTATTTACATGATTCAATACTTGGGCATTGAAGCTGAAAAAATTCAGAACACCAATAAACTCCTAAGTGAGAATAATAAACTCAGAGGAAAACTGATCAAGGCCCCGTGAAATCTTCGGATCAAAGCTGCAGGGGAAAGGTATGGATGTGCTGGCAGCCCCAAAATCCAGCCTCATCCTGGGCTGCATCCAAAGCAGTGTGGGCAGCAGGGGAGGGGGGATTCTGCCCCTCTGCCCCACTCAGGTGAGACCCCACCTGCAGAGCTGCCCCAGCCCTGGGTCCAGCATCAGAAGGATGTGGAGCTGCTGGAGAGAGTCCAGAGGAGGCCATGGAGCTGCTCTGAGGTCTGGAGCCCCTCTGCTCTGGAGCCAGGCAGGGAGAGCTGGGAGTGTTCACCTGGAGAAGAGAAGGCTCCAGGGAGAGCTCAGAGCCCCTTCCAGTGCCTAAAGGGGCTCCAGGAGAGCTGGAGAGGGATTTTTGGCAAGGGCCTGGAGGGACAGGACAAGGGGAATGGCTTCCCACTGACAGAGGGCAGGGTTAGATGGGATATTGGGAAGAAATTCTTCCCTGTGAGGGTGGGGAGGCCCTGGCACAGGGTGCCCAGAGAAGTTGTGGCTGCCCTGGATCCCTGGAAGTGTCCAAGGTCAGGATGGACAGGGCTTGGAACAACCTGGGATAGTGGAAGGTGTCTCTGCCCATGGCAAGGGGTGGAACAAAATGGGCTTTAAGGTCCCTTCCAACCCAAACCATTCCATGGTTCTGTAATGCTACATCAAGTAGTCTGAGCTGGTTAACATACAAGGCCAGTCTAAACCAGAGCACAGGCAGTGGGGACAGACAGGAGCCTCAGCGGGCAGCTCAATCTGTCACACTTTAAGTAAATGAACACATGGGATGACTCTTTCTTGAAAGATGCTTCTCTCTTTTCCACTTACTTAAGAGAGCTGAGCTGTATGACAGTTTTGGGGGTTTTTTTGAGAGATGAAGTTAGGTGAGATCCATTATTCATCACCTTTCAAAGCAGCACGGACTTAATCACCAGACATAATGCAGGTGGAAATTTACGTCACATGCTATGCCAAAGGTCAGATTACACATAATCAGAATGGCCCTTTTGACTTTAAAATCTATAATGGTTACAGATTAGGAGCAGGTCCCTTGAAGGCAGCACAGTTACACGGATGGGAAACTGATGTGAAATGAAAGTCATTCATGACAACTCGGTTATATTTCTTTTTAATAATGGATGTCAATAAAGAAAGCTCAGTTCATTTTTAAATGACTGAACTTTCGAAGCGATCTGCTAATGGCTCCTGTGACATTGACAAACCCTGAACAACATTTATCGGGTACATAAAGCTGAGAACATGGTCTGTACCTTGCACCAGAGGAATTTTCCCTAAGCTATCCCATGCTTGCTGGCATCTTTAAGAAAAAATGGCTTTTTTACATAACAAATATTACTACTGTCTCAAGAGACAGATGATAGAAAATTGTTCCACTTCCCAACAAACCAATATTTTTTATCTGCATAGAAGATTGTGTTTTGACTTCTGTCTGGAAAAAATGCACTTTAATAAACACAGTAACTCAGATGAGTGTGTTGGGCAAAAGCTGAGTAACATCAGATTTACATATTTTTAAATAGGGATTGTCTGCAAGTGTTTTAATTTTTACCCCATTCAGATTCAATGCTTTCACCGGGATTTGTCAGGTATATGCACCTAAATAAGCAGAAATGGGACATAATTGTGAACAGGACTAGAATTTACTGGAAAAGGAGATACATCACCATAGAATCAAAAACCATATTTTTTAAAATGTATACTATAAACCCTTCATATTTTGGCATCTCCATGATTCTCACTTCAATATGACCAGGGGTCAAGCTGTGGCTGCCCCATCCCTGGAAGTGTCCAAGGCCAGGCTGGACGGGGCTTGGAGCAACCTGGGCTAGTGGAAGGTGTCCCTGCCCATGGCAGGGGGTGGAACTGGATGGTCTTTAAGGTCTCTTCCAACCCAAACCATTCTGTGATTCTGTGATTCTTTTCCCCAGTCATAACAATAAAACAGAGTCTCTCTGTCCCTATTATTTATTTTAATGGCAGTTTTCCACTGACAGAATAGAATGATGTACTTTAGTCATATACTGACATTTTTATTAATACACTGACACAACAGAAACAAAATAATAAAGCACCAGAGAAATGATTATTTAGCACGGCTGGGAAGGGTAATGCACAGTGGGTAATAGAAACCAGATCTTACAGCTAAAATTTTATCTGAAGTATCATTAACATAATTTCATTTCTCTGTAATTTACTTACCTGAGGACTGCTAAGAATTTATTTCAAAAACCATTTGGACTCTCAAAAGAACTTCTAAACTTAAAATTGAACTGGACCAGACATCAGCCTGCAATAGTTGCCTCAGGGATTATAAAACACTTTAAAGAAACCCACCCCATAATTAAGTTATTGCCTCAATTCTTAGTGCAAAAGTTACAAATAAATCCCACAGCAGGAAGAGAACACGACACCTTACAACCATCCCCAGTGTCCTGGCTCCTTCTAGCCAAATGGATTACAGGGAACAAGGCAGTTCCATAATGTTTAACAGACAAGTCAGTCCCAAAAATCCTTGTTAATCTTTCTAACAAGGAAAAAATTCTTACTGCCCCCCCAAATCTGCTGACTTGAACATCCTTAAGCAGATGAACTTAACCTCAGTAGGAGCATCCTGTTTATGATACATCTCTGGGTGAGATTCTTCAATAATTCATAGCAAGCCAAAAAGAGTCAGAGAAAGGATGAAACCAAAGTAGGAAGAGGAATAAAGTCTTAATGATCACGAAAAGCCCTGGATTATGAGATAAATATTGTATAAACACATTCCAAATCTTAGTTGTATCTAAATGTTGCAGTTTCAAGATAAATGTGCTCTGGAAATAAAAAGTCCTTACTTTTTCATCATAATCGCTGCTAGGAAAATGACTAAGTAAAGTACTTCATAGTTTTCTTCAAATTTTGATTAAATTTATTCATATTTAGGTTCTGTTTCTCTTCCATTTACTATAAAAATTATTTTAATCAGTTGTACAAGATTTTTTGTCTGTCTCTCCACAATTACCAAGTTAGAGATTTTAAGATTCACCTACTGCACACAGACACATCACCAGGCAAGGCTAGATGAGCAAGGTACAATTAAGCTTTTCACAGCACTTGAACAGTACCAACACATGAGAAGAATTTTGTGATTGAGTCATTAACAGAAGCTCTTCAAGAAACTACCTGGTACAAGGAAAACTTCCCTCATAGATCTGTATCCTGTTAAGAGATCAAAGGCAGTCAATTTTCCCAATGAGAGGAAGTTATGAGCAGAATCCCACACGAATCTGCTTTGGTTCTTTGCTCATCTTTACTTCTCTAATTGATCTAGAGCTGGTGAAGGAGTGAAATCTGCTTACACACCAAAATATTCAGCACAGTTAAAACTAGATTGGTATTAAAGTGTTGCAACACCCCAACAATTGTTGTAAATTGCAATTTGTTGTAAGTTGTAGATTTACAATCTACAATTGTTGTAAATTGTAGATTTACAGCAATATTTCCTACATCAGTAGTTCGCTCAGAAAGGAAATCTTGTGTTAGCTTGAGTTGTTCTATAAAAGCACATTTATAAATAAACAGAAGGAACTATTTTGAAAGGCTTAGAGAACAACACAGAGACCATCACCCATAAAGGTGTGGGGGGCACCTCTGTCTGCAATGCCACCGCTGAACCAAAAAACAGAAAACACAGACAAGAGTAATAAAGGTACGAAAATTCTTCCATTCAAAATGAGCTTTGCGGAGAAAGGAGGGGAAAAAAAAAAAAGGCAGACCTATGCATTTATAAACTTAATGGAAAAGGTGAATAGAAGGTAATTCTTCATTGCTCTCATTATACAAGGCCTTGGGGAGAACTGCACTGAGTGATTAGACAGAAGAAAATAAATACTTTCTCACGCACAAACATTTGTCATAGATATCTTGAAGCCATATATTAAAGAACTCCAAAAGCAGTTAAACAAATTGAAGAATTATTACACAAGAGTGTCACAAATGCAACTTTTATCTCAGAAATTCCTTGAATCTAAAAGAGAAGGGTAACTCAGCACTGATTGATGACTTAAGGAGCTCTTACCAGCTACTCTCAGAAGCAGGTTAAGTTCAGAGATCTTTGGTCTCTCTACCTCTGCAGCTACAGCTACATCCTTAATTTGTGGCAAACACCCTCACTTCTCTCCATTCCCACATTTCCCAACAATCCCAACTGCTCTCCACAATGCACCCATCACTCCATGCTCAGAATCATGGACTCACAGAATGGTTTTGGTTGGATGGGACCTTAAAGACCTTCTAATTCCAACCCTCTGACCGGAGCAAGGACACTTTCCACTAAGCCATGTTGCTCTGTGTCATCCATAAGATCTCCTCCCACCCAGCTCTCCCAATCTGCAAGGGGAGCCCATCCATACCAAACCTTTCCACACCACCCTGAGTTCTTTCCATACTCCTGCCTCACATTCCTTAACCCAGAGAGACCTTTCTGGCTGTCACAGCTCCTCCTGCTCTTGTTTGATGAGGCTCCAAATCGTGCACTGACAGCTACCAAGTGTTGGCTCCTCTCTGACGCTGAGTTCTCCTACAAGTTTCACTATCCCTGGAGAAGCAAAGCCCTCGCAGTTGCTTTCACAAAGATCAAACCAGCAAAACCCCTTAGACAGAAAGCTGCTGTCACAAAATGACACAATTCTGGAGGCCATAAAGGAGGACATGAAGGAGAAAACCAGGTACAGCTTGTTTCCAGGCAGAACAGGTCACAGTGACTGATTTTTAGATCATTTGCTTCTCTTCTCAGTTCTCTGTTTGGAGGGGGGGGAACATCCTGCGTCATTTACTAACACGAAGCACTCTTCTGAAGTGTGAATGCTTAGTATCTTTAACAATCAGGCAATTAATTCAAATGGCTAAAAATGGATATAATAGAAAATTATTTCCTTTCTGTCAGCTTTAAAAAGAGAAAATAACACTGAGATTCAAACGGAGACTCAGTGGTTTCTCTACTCTTGTATCTTATCTTAGAGAGACTTAAATAAAACCCTTGAGAACTCCACCATGAGCCTGTCAAAGAGTTAGACTTTTGTGTTCAAAATGCTACTCTTCCAGAAGGCATAAATAATTGCTGGGAGAACGACCATAAGTCCCATCCAAAGGCAGTAGGAAGACTCCTACTGACTTCATCACACCTGGATCAAGCCCAAGGTTTGTATTATAGCTTACTGTATTTTTATACTGGCACTGCAATGAATTCCAACAAAAATAAAGCTTTAAAATGTTAAAGGGGGAAGAACAGGTTACACTGCTAAATCTAAGGAAATTTTGAAATGGATGTGCTTCCTACACTTGGAGCATCAATCCCGCTCTTCTATTCCTGTCTACAACAACATAAAAGTCCCACTAGGTGTAAAAATCTCCTCCTAATGCTGTCTCCTTTTCAATACATACAAGACAAAATGCACTCCCTAAACATATTTCCCTTCACAAACTGGTAGTTAAGTAACAATTTCATCTCCTCTCCTGCTCCTTATTTAACTCCCGCATCCCCTTTCTCCAGCTCTGAACATTTAAAGAGCTTTATACCTGTTTGATTAAATTTGTGAGGCTGTTTACTTCTTGCAGTGATTTGAGAAATAATCTATCAGTGGAGCTCTCAGCTCCTCAGGACAATATACTTGGGAACACACACTCTTCTCTTTCAGGGATAAATCAGTTCTTTAACTCCCATTGCTGAAGTCAGGATCAGAGGCATCCAAATCACCAGGACTGAAACTCCTTCAGGAATTTTCTTAGGGCAGGTAAGAAAAATGTTTTGGTAGTTGTGCTTTAAGGTGGAAACCTTTACCTACAAACACAAACTATCACCAGATTAAAAAAAACTAATCCAAAATGATGTTCCTCAAGTAATTATTGGTGACTTTACATTTTGCACTTTCAAAACACGCCAGGGAAGAACTGATGAACACATTTCATGAAAATTATCAAGATGCTATGATGGAAAACATGGAATTTTTTTTTTATCAGAGAAGAAAAAGCAGTAAAATCACAAATGTTGGGTCAGCCAGGATCATGAATCTTGAATGTGAGCATTGAGGTTTTTTCTCACAACTGTTGGAATTGGGGTGCTGTTGTTGGTTTAGAATCCAGTGCTGGACACCGTGAATTTTAGAGTGAAACGTTGTCAGAGAGATGAAAACTTCAGGAATAAAAGATTACGGGCAAGAGGGGGTGAACTCATCAATATTTGTACTTCTAGAGGACCTGAGCATCGGCCACATGGTCCTGCAGCATCACTGGATGGTCCCTAATGTAAGCAGCATTGTTTATTTTTTCCCCTTGCTCGGTGAAAAATGGTGGCAATTACATAAAACTGCAGAGCTACCAAGAATTTAATTTTGTGCTTTAACAATACAGAAATTAGGCACCGGCACAGCTTCTCTAAATGAGATTTGCTTCATCTCCCTGTCTCCTAGACAGAATGCTCCCTCCTTCCAGCATGAAATACACCAAAAATTATAATAGCCCAAGGGAATGCCCTGGACCATGGATCCCCTCCAGAATATGGCTCATGGAAAGAGAAATGTCGGGAGGCTCCAGATAGCAGCCTGAAGGAAACTCAAGGCCCATGCCTGTCCTTAAAGATTTATTCTTTCCCTTTCCCCAAATTTAAATAGAATAATTTTTTTTCACTTTACCCTAGGTCTGCTAATTCCTCCTAGGCTTAAAATTAAGTCTGTTCAGATGTAGGTTAAGCATTTTGCAGCTGCTGAGATAATACACGAGTGCAGATCACAGCAGGGTCTGTGTCCTGGCTGGTACATGCAGCAAACTGAGCCCTGTATAAAGACTCAGTGGGTAACAGCAACCTAAGAGCAACTCATGACTTGATCAGTAATGTCAGCATGCCAAATTATGCTCTGCTTAATTGCTAGACACAGAAGGAGAAATATTTCAGTGAAACAGGATTTGTAAATAAGGATTTAAGCATTATGATTGGGCTGGGTTTGGAGGGGGACTATGATTTTGGTTTCTAACTTGGCCAAAGCTATTACATACTAAGTATGATAAATGCACTGAAAAGTTACTGATTGTATTGCTGAGCAAATCAAATAAAGAGGAGCATAGTTTAATGTCAATATTGCACTGTATTTTAATTACTGGTGTCACAATAAAATCAGCTGAAATGCCTATCCCTTCCTCCAATAATTTATCTTCCAGGGTTTTTTTGCAAGGAGTACTAATGCCTCTTGCTGATCTAACGTCAGTGACATCAGTATTTATTGCAGTTTTTGATTAGCTCTGCTATTATAATTCACGGAAAACAAGGCACAGCACAAATAAGGGATGCTGTAAATCTTCAGAGAAAGCAGAAGCAATCAGGTTCCTATCAAGACTTGCAGTTTAGGCCCAGTTCTAATAATACACTTTATTGGGAACTTGGACTAAGCCCATCGGCACGTTTCAGGTAGGTGAGAATGCTGTGTTTCATCACCTTAAAGCCAAACTTCCAGGGGTGTGAATGGAAAAAAGGAAAAATGGAAAAATCATCACTATTTGTGATGATGTGGATAGTTTGGGTGTCCCATCCCTGGAAATGTCCAAAGCCAGGTTGGATGGAGCTCCGAGCAATCTGGTCTAGTGGAAGGTGTCCCTGCCCTTGGCAGGGCGTTGGACTAGATAAGCTTTAAAGGTGCCTTCCAACGCAAACCATTCTGTGATTCTGTGATTCTATACGGAAGTATCTCCCTTTAAGTTATTTGGAGCAGTTGGGGACTGTGATATCTCTTGGAGACTGTCCACACTGTTCCAGTGGCCAAAGGACACCCACTCCTCAGGAGAAGTCTAAATAAGAGCTATCTGAGAGTGCAGTAGCAATGTAAACTGATAAATCTCCTGTCAAATCTATCCGAGAAAGAAACCCAAACCTTACGAGTTTTGGCAGAGCACCCGGTTCTGTAACATAAAAATAAAACAAAGCAAAACACAACAACATAAAAATGAAAGAACACATACTGCAGCTTCAAGCTTTTAGACAGAGTGAGTTTTTGGTGTGTTTAAAACTTTTTTGAAGATGGGCATTTGTCCCAAACTGTGTCAATGTGAGCACTGGAAACAATCTTAAAAGCAGCACCACTGCTTCTCCACCCTCATGAAGGCTTACGAGGTTTTTCAGACACTTGTGCCTGTCTCAATGCCAAACCCATTCGGTTTTTCCATCAGTGAGCTTGGCATGATGCTTTAATTATTCCTTAGGATGCGGGCACAGAAATATAGGGGTGCTTAATGTAGTGACAGAATTATAATGTGAGTTATGCAAAATTTATTCCCCTCTTAAAAAACATGGTTGCAAATTATCAAGGAATTCTGTGGCTGATTTAATGTCATGTAATTATTTATTTATTCATTTATGGGCAGAAAAGAGGGGTGACTGCTAGATTTATAAATACATAAACCCTAAAATTATTCTGGCAGTTTTGCCATGTACATATTGGACATAAAGTTCCACAGAAGTCTGAAGGAAGATAACTTGCAATACAAGACTCTTCCCACTTATAACACCGGCAATATTTGGCACACTGATTTCTGGAAAATGTGACTTAAGAGTAAGAATTCACTTAAACCAAACTCTATTATAAAGAACTTGGTTTATGAGGAAGCCGACATAAATTGTAGGGAAGAAAAGATCAGAAGCCAATATGTGAGGCTGATTAAATATTCTACAGAAGTCAGTTTTATATCATAATGGAGAATCTGCAAGCAAATTTCCATTGCAAATGTCATTTATCTATAAATATTAATGCATAAATATTAACTAAAGCTATTTCATACAGCTACATTAATAGAACTTGCATATTCACGATGTAAATAAAACAGTTTACTATTTTTAATTTTATTACTTGTAAAACAAGATTTCTGGGCACATTTGATGTAACTAAATTATATAATTAACAAAATAAAATTATGGCACTGTGTGCACAGCATGGAAGATGAGAGCCATCATCCCAGGTGTACTTACACTTCGCAGGAAGAATTGTGACCATATTAAAGATAACAGCAAAATGTAAATTTCGATGAGCAATATTGTATTGCTTTCCAGATATACAATTAAGAATGCTCTGGAGATAACTATAATACTCTAACACAAGTTATTACTGTAATCATAATACTGGTTGAAACTCATTCAAAAAGAACCCTAAAACCTTCCAAGCTCTGCCAAGTGATGCCTGTTTGAAGGTGGAATATGCTCCCAGGATAAAAAGCAGATGATCTTTAGTTGGCAGATTGTAAAACATCACAGTAGGAGAAAAATCCTGATTTTCTAGGAAAATTGAATGAATGACCTAAAATGGTTCTTCATTCATCTTGCAAAACATTGTCAAGAGATGGAGAAGAGGGCAGGAACTGGATGGTCCTTAAGGTCCTTTCCACGCCAAAGTAGTCTGTGACTCTATTGCCCAAACTGGCAATGCTCCCCCCCTTAAGCAAGTAAGAGTGAATAAAAATGAAGAGTTGTCATATAAATTTGGGGTGGACATTCCCAAAAAAGAGAGAATCAAAATCAGGACCTGAAAGCAGAGAAAGAGAAGGAGCAAACATTTATTTTACCTGATCTCAGCCACTCTAAAGTTGTGCCTATAAACCACATTAGACAGGAGAGAAATATTCAAAGCCTGATTCCTCCCACCCTAACACAGCACCTAAGGCAGTGTATAAAATTATCCTCTTGCCTCCTTTTGCTGACAATATGGGAAACATAGAAATGCTTAATTTTAATTGTCTAAAGAGCAGGTGAAGTGCAGGAAGGGCAGAGCCTTGACTTTGTACCTGCAAGAGCCCAGCGTGGCTGAATCAGCACTGGGGGGAAATGAAGAAAAATGGGCTCCAAGAGAGATTTTCATTACTTTTCTTTATGTATATAAAGAGTAACACAGATAAATTGCATCCTGAAGCAGCACAATTACAGGCTGCTTTTTTGGGGGGGTGAAACTCCTGAGTTTGCCCCAAAACACACATGGCTGGCATTCTTTTGGTGCAAGACACAAAACCAACACAGGGAAGAACTGTGGCTTGTGTTCCTGTTGGAACGTGGCATGAACTGAACTGCACTGTCGTGCTCTGCAAGGCGGTCTAAGCATTGTGGTAACTGAATTATGAAAAATATGTGAGGTGATCACTTGGAATTGATTTGCTGCCCAGAGAAGGTGTGGATGTCCCCACTCCTGGAAGTTTTAAAGGCCAGATTGGATGGAGCTCTGAGGCACCTGGGCTAGTGGAAGGTGTCCCTGCCCATGGCAGGGGTGGAACCAGAAGGTCTTCAAGGTCCCTTCCAACCCCAAACCATTGTGGGATTCTGTGATACTTTCAAACTGTACCTGGAGACCAAAGCCTGGGTGAAACTCACTCTGGTAGTCAATGTATAAATGTATTAATGTAGAAAGTTTATTAATTTTCATAGTCTAGGAATACACAGAGAACTTTTCCAAGATGATTGTGCGGCGCTGGTATCAAATATAATCTAATATATTCCTGTCATTTATTAACTTTCACTTTCTTAATTGTAAGCAGGAAAAAGATTATTGTATTACATATGCAAACTTATGCATAATGAACTATGTGCAAACCAGCATAGCTTGGCTCTCCCTAAATATAGAGTATATTGCTCCTAAAAAACTAATGAAATATCAAAGAGTGAATTCTGTACTGGTGGCCCCAGCATTAACATCTGCTCGCATCTCTGTTCCCATCCCTTGGAGATGACACAGCCAGTTGAACCATTTTCCCCTGCAAATCCTCTATAAATATATAAAATATAAGATGTAAAATATAAAAAAATAATATATAAACCGATTTTTCTGTAGTATTTATTCACTTTTTCCCAGAAATATCTGCAAGTTTCATGAACCAGAGCATGTTCTGGGCAGAGCTGAGACTCCCTGGATCTGTGATTTAGGTGAGTATTTCCATATGCTCTGTGTCTGTCACAGCTTTGCAAGGGGGGTTCTAACAAAGAATTTCCCAGTGCCTACAAAGGCAACCCTTTCCAAGATGCAAAAAGCTGGAAGTCATAGTCTTGGCCATTTTATAATTCAAATAATCTCACTGCAGAAATGCCTGTGAAATAAATAACACCATTTGATTAAGAAGTCAGAAAAATGCAGTGGTGGCAAATTGCATCCAATATTCTCTTTAGGAAAGTACATAAATGAAGCTTTTGCCTTAGGGCAGGAAATGTAATTTTCTTTCAGTATAGAGCATTTAGCATCACAGGATCCAAATCTAGCTGATAAACATGTCTAGCCAAATAAAAGTATTTTGCAATAAATATGAGCACTTTTAATCAACTTGCTTATCACAACGAAATATTTATTTACTAATTAAAATCTTAAACACAGGGCTTTTAAGATTAAGGGAATCGAGCCAGTAGGTCTGTGTTTGTTGAATATGAGTCCTGTGCTGTTTGCAGCCTGAGGTTTGTGTGCTCAGGCACGTGGCTGTGAACCCTTCTCCAGACTTTTCCATTCCTGTGTGAGCTTGAACACGATCCTGTTCAAAAAAAACCACACAAACCCCTCTCAGCTTCATTATACCTTTACAGAAGGGTAACAGCAGCTCTGAAAACACCTAATTCTGAAAATTCACATTCAGGAAAGTGCAGGGCACACATCCTGTCTGTGACAAAAGGCTGTAAAGTCAACCCAACCTCCACCATTCCCTGGGGAACCCAACCACGAGTCCCACACCCCTAGGGCACAATGTCAGTAGTTCTGCTGTCCACGGAAGGGCTGCACTTTCCATCAGTCTAGGCCAGGCTTAAGAGCAGACAAACCCATGAACAACTGGAGTTTACCTAAGCTGAGATGGCGAAAATCCTTTAAATTCAATTTAGCAAACAATTGCTCCATGTGGGGATGGAATCTTGTCTGCCCAAGGGTGCCAATATCAACAGAAATGTTGCAATTTAGGTTTCCTTATGAAAATCAAATCTCACCTCACTGGCTCTACAGCAATCACCATATTTTTCAGCAATTTTATTTTCCTCTCACACTTTGTCAATGGAGACATTAAATAAAATGGTTAGATATTAAAATACTACTGAAAAAAATTAAAAAAGAATACTACTAAGATATCTTCAGTGTTTTTTCTCCTCCCTCTTCCCAGTTTTGTAGCACAGTCAGAACACGACCCTGCTCATAACTCTGAATGGCTCTGGCAAGTGCTGCTTTTACCTGATGATTTTACTTTTTAGAGTAAAAGGAGGTTCTTAAATTAATTCACCATTTTTTTCTTATTTTTCTTGCACAACTTCAGCTGGTCCCAAGCTTGTTGAGCACATCTTAAATCAGTCTTAACTGACCTTAAGTTCTGGTGGTGTTTTTCCCTGTTGAAGGATTGTTGCTTGAGCCATTCAGTTATACAAAGAAAAATCCAGAATTCAGTGGACAATCTGACATACAGCCAGGGTAACAAGCATTAAAGCAACAAATTATATTACAATAGAAACAACTGATAGGTGAACCTTGATTAAAATTTTTGCTAGAATCTCTCTAGCTAAGCAATTAGAAACTGCTTTATCTTTGATTTTCTGCTCAAATCTGCTAAATCCTGACACTTTCCAACATTTTACCTGCTACTACAGAACTGGATTATCAGATGTGAGATAAGAAATCTTTATGGATGGTGCAAAACACACTCAAAACTATAGAGAAGAGGCCTGAGCGACTCTGCTGTAGTGGGATTCTCCAGGCTCCATGGAATTTTCTCTTCAGCACTCCCTCCTTTTACCCAGATACTGTGTATTAAACTCAATACTGCATGTTCCAAGAAGAATAAATTGCAAATAAGAAAAGGATCGTCTCTTGAGAAGCAGATTTATTAGCCAGGGTAAAAGTCATCTTATGCAGGGTTGATTGACAAATACACACAGAGAAGAATCTATAGAAGAGGACAGTCTTTCTAAAATATTTCCTTAATTATGAAAACACATAGAAATATATAGACAGAGAGAGACAGAGAGAGGTGTGAGTTATCACACACAACCACTTCAAGGCCTTGGTAGCACCAGCTGCTTTGGCTGCTGAAACATTAAGGTAGTAGATATGCAGATATGAACAGTCCTCTCAAATAAATCTCATTATTTAGTTTAGAAGTTTAAAACCAGGTACACATTAAATACTTCCATGGCAGGAAACTAGAAATGCTTCTGGCACAACACAATTTTGCACAGTTTACACTGCCCACCAAACAACGATGCACAGCCATGCCCCTCCAGCACTACACATATTTATTTTTAAACAGTTCTAAGTTTGACCCTAAACTATTCATTAACCATGCAATTCAAATGTAACCTAAACTCTCCTGCTTTGTTTAAAGTGTCCTCCCTCTGCTTTTGATTCATTCTTTCACAGCTCTTCCTTGTAAAAAAATCCCCCATGGCTGCACTCTTTCTGACTCAACAGATTGTACAGTGGGGAGATCTCCTCTTTACTGCCATGGAATTATTGAATTCAGCAGCAGCATATTCAGTGAAGAAACCCCAGGAAAAGCCTTTACTCCTCCTGGAATAGGCTACTCCCAGTCCTTTGCAAAGTGAACGTTACCAGAGGAGCTCAGGGAGTGCACTGACACTGAAGAGAAGTGGGAGCACTGTATCTTCACAGATCACACACAGAATCACACAAATAACATTTTCATTACCAAAAAAAAAAATATATATATCTCTATAAAGATAAAATTAGGCTGCTACGATTCCAAATTAAAAATTTAATACCTATAATGTAAATATTCAAAGCAGCTATAATTTCAAGCCAGCAATTAAAAGAAGAGGGGGGGAAAAAAAACCCAAACACTTTCCAGAATGTCATTTGAAATAAATTAATCTCCATGTTGAAAGGGAAATGTATTAAGTTTGTCAAGTGTTTTAATGCGATCTTTTTGTTAGAGCTCACACAGAATCGATGTCTGAAGGGAAGTCCAGCTCATCAGGCTGCACCAGCAAAGCTTACTGACATATTCTCCCTCTAATAATGTATTATCTTGACTTATTCTTGATATGAGCTGTCTGGTCTTAACAGTAAATACAACCATAAAGCAATGAGAAATACCAGCAGGATGATGACACTAATTGCACTGTCTTGACTGGAATTCAAATTGGTGAGCAGTAAATGAGATTACTAGCCTAAAGATAATCTTAATTTAAATGTGCAGCTGCATTTATCTCATCTCAGATGCAATTTTCCAAAGTGCTTAAAAAAAATAATACCAGGCAAGCATCGAAGAGAAACCTTTATTTCTGAAGGTTTTCAAGATAATTAATTGTCCTCATGTGTTTTGTTCTTTGGCCATATTTTATAACAAGCAGTAATCTGCAGGTGAGAAGAGAAAAACTAGGGAATTTCTTCAATTGTTGCAACTTTTTCTGCCTTTGATACTGTTTTCTAATTTTTTGTATTCCAAATGGAATGTCTTTGATGAATAGACAATCAAAGAGTTAAAACAGATGAAGTTTCAGACCCATGATTTATGGATAGCCTATCTTGGATCATGTAATTTTCCTGTAAGCATTGTAAAGCATTAGAAAACCTTTAGAAAATTATTTTAAAATATTAATTAGCCTACCAATTCTAAAAAGAAATTAATGTGCCAGGTTTTTTCAATTAAAGGATTACGCTGACAAGCTTAATTAGAAGAATCACAAACAGAAATTGTGTTTTCATCGTATTTGCATATATGTCTGTCCCCAGAATAAATGAGATTTCTCTGAAAACATTTTTCTTTCTCTTAAATTCAGACAATATGTTGAATATATGCAATTAGTAAGGGCTCCTACACGCTGACTGAGATTTTCAATCCAAGACTGATGGCAGATTCTTGGGCAAGAGAGAGGATCCTGACTGGCATAAGGCAAAGTCTCAAAAGGAAAAAAAAAACCCAAAATTCAAACCAACCTCAAAGCCACCTGAGAGAAATACTTCGGAATGGATTAAAATCTTGTTGTAACTTTTTAAAATGAAGATTTTTACCAGATATGAGATCAGCATCTTGGTGAAAATATCTCATGCCTTCTTCATGTTCTCTTCCAAATTTCCTAAGCCGTTATCACCTTTAAGTAATATTTATCACTAATTATATTAATTCAGAGTGTTTAGGGAGAATTTTCTATACCCCAGAATTCTTCAAGCAGCTTTGCAGAGCAAATTGGATCAGGATTTAGTGTATTTCCATTTGGAGCAGAAAATACAATTTCCAACTGCAAAGCTTCTGTACATAAGAGGACCTGGAGCACATGCAGTGTATTAAAGTTTTAAGGAGTGTTCAGGCTACCATCACTTGAGTTCTCTTTTCCCCCAAGTAAATTTACACCTGAATTTTATGTCTGTTAATGCAATAGTTTTTTTTGCTCACAGTAAACATCAGGTTGAAGAGCAATAAATCAGGAGCAAGGAAATAAACCAGTAAGAAAATAAAAGGGTGGGGGAATGTAGCAATTATTAACAAAACCCCCCAACATCTGGATCTGAGCATAGCAATACATTTGCAATACAGATCTCTACTCTGACAGATCTGTAAAGTGCCTACAGAGATATATAATAGCAGGGCCAGGCCTCAGAATACAAATCTGTCCCCCTGCTCCCACATTTGAATGCTTCTGCATGTAGCTCTGCTTGCCTCAATAGGAGGATTTGTATTGATCTTCATTTGAACGGCAATTCTTTTTGTAATTGATAATTTTTCATCCCTTCGTGACTCCAGGCTGGAATTTAACAACAAAACCCAGCAGCCTATCCAAGTGCTGAAATGTAAAGGTCAAGGACAAGAAGAAGCTTTCATGAATTGCAGCTCTCACCCCACATTCCTTCCCAAGGTGCTTTTTGAATTAACAAGTTCTGTTGATGCTGAGCACACGCTAAAAAAACAAAAAAAGGGACCTGGTTTGTCTCTAAGTTACATAAAATAAAACATCTTGTTCCGCCTGGCTCCTGTGCCTGACTGTTCTGACCATCCCAGTGCTGGCCTTGGCTTTGCCACCTCACAGCAGCTCAGAAAAGCTGAGTTCTGTCAAGCTGCAAGAAGCAAATGCCAGCTGTATTGTGATAAATGTCCCAAGATGGATGAATCAAGGTCCGCAGCAAAAAAATTCTGATCCATTCTCTACCTTTGATGGTGAAAGTGGTTGGAGGATTAATCAATGAAAACCCCTCCTCTTTTCCAAAGGTACACAAGCACTGAGGCAGACTGAGCCCTACCTCAATCAGAGTCCACCCTGACTTTAAAAATAATAATAAATCCATTTCTGTCACTCCTTCTAGAAGGACCCAGCTTCTATCCACAAGAATCGATCAAATTACAGTCTAGACTTACTATTTTAAAATTACCTCTCTGCTCTGGGAAGATGCATATTGGTAAAAGCAAAAGGAAACTCATATTTTTCCAGTATAATATTCAGTTATTAGCACTCTTTGCTTCTTTTTTTCCCCACTAGAACACACATTTGTTAAACATGATCATTATTCTTGAACTCTCTGGATATATGATATCCAATGATATTTTCTAAGTAATGGTAAACAGTCTCTTAATTCAGCATAACTGTACAATATCATAGGATTTATTAATGCTGGTGACTTTATACTCCTCCAATTTTTATAATGATCCTATGAAAGCTGTTCTATTAATTAAAAAATTGTAATTGTTTGAAAGCAAATCGTAGCGATATTACGAATTATGTGTAATGCTGACATAAGACTGATGCTATCTGTTTACACCTATTATGCAATTGATGATTAATCTCAGCATCTATGGAATTCTACAAAGAAAAGCTTTCATGCTTTTATCTTCCTTATATTTCCATTGCTTGTATAATTTCCATTATACATTTCTAAGGTATGTTCTTTCTTGCCCTTAATTGTGGTGGGGTTTCTTCATGGTTTATTCGTTTGGAGTGTTTTGTCGTTGGTGGTTTTGTTGTTGTTGTTGTTTTTAATAATTTCTTTTCAAAAATTCCTGGAATTTTAGCACAATGTGCTTCAAAGACAACTTCCATTTAGAGACTTAGCTCGTGCTCTTTGAGTAATTCTTTCATGACTATTTGTAAATATAAACTCTATGGTGAATCAAGTCCATGACTCATCTAATTAATAAGCATAAAGTGTCCTATAAAAAAGAACTTAATGCAAAACACAGAGTCTTTCACACTGACCTCCTGTACCAGCCATGTCTGCAGGAATGTTAACAAGAGGCAGCTGGGAGTTGCTAGAAAGAAGACTGACAAAGGGGAGGGGTGGAGGAGGAGCTGGAAACCACAAACATAAATCCGGAAATCTTCCCTTTAAAAAAAAAAAAATACTACTGGATAGTCTGGTATTCTTTTCTTTTAGGAAATGATGGATGCTGTGCTGAGTACTTTTGGCCATTACAATTTTGAAGGAATGACATAAAATGTGGTTACACATATCCAGTTTTGCCTTCTGTGCTACTGATATCTGTCCTGTTTCTCCTCCTTATGATTCCTGAAGTACCATGTGCATGTATGGTACAGCACAATCAGCTCCGGGTCATAGCTAATTATTGCTTCTACGGGAGAAAGATGAAAATGCAACATTTACACATTCATGTGCATATGAGAAATCGGCAGACAGATTAAGGGTTGGTTTAATTTCACTTAAACATAACCATGTAGAAATGAGGCATCCAGCCTAAGCAGTTATCCAGGCTGTCTTTACGTGGAGAGAAGGCAGCTTCCTCAGAGGATACAGTCCCGTCATCCCGAGCAATTATGCTGGATTAGGACATAATTCTGCTGAATACGAGATCAGATTTGACCCTTGTATTTGAGACAATTGGAGTTTGCAGCCAGATTCTACTTTCCATGATTTTCCTACAACTGTATAACATTGACTGCAGAATCATCAGAGAATTGGTCTCATGAGTCCCTTCACCACAAGAACATTCCCTGGACATCATATGACTCAAATGATTTCATTTTCAGATGATGCATCCATCACCCAGGAGAAACTCAATTCAGTTGCCAAAAATGCCATTTTAGTGGACACCACAGTTGATCCACATGGCTATTCCACAGAACATCACTGATCTGCCCAGAGAAATGAAATTCCCAGAGTCATCCACTCACAGGCCACGGGGTATCGAGTATACAGATTGTATGTAGCTGGTAGCACCCCACATTCCATGATTTTTTAGACTGGATAGAAATGTGAATGAAAAGTTCCAGCTCCCCATATACTGTAGTTAAATATTTAGAAAGATTGGAAAAGTTTGAAAAAAAATGTGGAACTTTAACAGAAAAATATATGACTTTCTTTTTTTTTTTTCAGTGTTAAGACTATGCCTACACAGCCCTCATGAAGAACCGCAGAAAAATGGAATGTCATTTGTTATTCTTTCCTTTTTCACAGAATCCCCTCCACACATGTTCTTTCTTCACTAACCCTATCTTGTGCCTGCAATAAAATTCTGGTTTCAAGAACTTGTTCCTGTCTTTACCTCAAATCTTTTCAAGTATGGTAGAAGTCTCCCCTATTCACTGACTAATGTATCACAAAATTGTTTTTTACAACACTACTTTTTATATATAAAAAAAGTACTTGATGGTACTTTTTAAAGTAAGTTTTACAAAAAAAAAGGTGGTACTTGTTTAAGAAAGTCCATTATTCCATTTGAGGAGCAAAACAGCATTCTCATGGTAAGCAATAAAAAAGCACCATGACTTAGTAGATGCACAGTAGGAATTACAGCTGAGTTTTTCATGTTGGAGCAGAAAATGTTCAAAAACTATTGATTTTAATTATAATAACTCATAGAAATCCATCCCCTTACATGTGACCATAAAGTAGGACGTGTTATAAAAAAAACAAAGAAGAACAATGTTCAAGTGGGTGATTTGCTGAAGTGAAGCAGAGGTAGGCTCGGCTCAAGAGAAAAAAGGATTCCATCTGTTCTTGCACTTCTGCAATATCCTCTTGGATACTTAAAATTATATGGCACATATATTCTGATCCTGAAAAATTAAGAGATCCTTTCTGGAGAGTAAAGGCAGGCCTGAAGAAAGAACATCAAAAATAATGTTACATGACTTTGTTTTCTGCCTTGCTGGAAGGAAAAAGCCCCCATCAAACAGAGCCTTCACAGCATCTGTCCAAAAACTCTCTGCCCTGGGGCTACAGAAGGCAAGATCTACTTTACTTCTCTTTTACTTCAATTTTCAAGCTTTATTCTGCCTTTTTTTCCTTTTCTTCTTTTCTACAAGCTCAGCCTCCTGCTGACTGATGTAACAGCCTTTCCTTCATATTTTATTTCATCATTTCCTTCTGTGACTTCACAAGCCCAGCTACCACTGGTGTTTTCCTGAATCAGCCAGTCCTGCTGAACGACATGAGATGGAGCAAGTGTTCCTCTACCATATCTCCCTCTCGTTTTTACACCATTTCATCCACTACCTCACTTCCACATGAGTGAAATGGTCCATCAGTACTTGCTGAATACAGCAACCAGCTCAGAAATGGCCGAAGTCTCTTTCTAAAGAGAATATACATGCTACAACTTATTTTAGTAAAGTGTACTTAGGGAGAAAGAAGTGCCCCAGCTTCCTTGGCAATGAGTAAACAGCAATCATAATAAATAAAATAGAGCAAAATTGAAAATGCAGGACTTAAAATGGGCCAACACGTAAAGTCTGAGCAGCTTGAGGTCAATGAAGTTGGCAATTTATGCACTGCACGAAAAAAAAAAAGACAAAATTCTGGTGTTGTAATTAAGATACTCCACTGATGAACAGACATCTTGCTTGACTTGGGATATGGCATCAGACTTCTGGAACAAAGACAGTGCTGCTCAATTAAACTGCTTTTCTATCTGATGGGGATACTTGAGGAGTAAAAAGTTATTAAATGGGACCATCAGCAAAAAGTCTTCTTTACTGTAGCCCAGCTCTTCATAATTAGACTGATAAAAACCCCTTTTCTCGTGGCTTGCTTAGAGCATGGGTTCTTTGGAGCAGAATTCATTCCTTAGGATCTTGTGACATCTACTGCAATGGGCCTCCAAAGCATTTCTGAGAATTCCAACTAACATCCCTATTTTCACCACAGTCTAATTTGCTGGATTATTTTTTAATCCACACTCTTGCCCTAATACAATTTATATTCTTCAATTCTTGCACATTTTCCAAATGCTGTTGTATCTTTTGGAAATTGCTACAGCCTTTTAAAGGATGGTTGCACCGTGCCAATAACCAAAACCAGTGCAAGTGTGATATTTTGTTTGCTTTGAAGAGCAAAGGGATGGATAAACTCATCATTATTTAAAAAGAAAGTACATCTTAGGAGGCACATGTAGAAATTCTTCTGCTGCTGTTTTACACCTAAGAAGAAGAAAAGACAGAGGGAAAGACACAAAAACGGGGGGGAAGGAGAAAAAGACAGTAACAAAGAGAAAGAGAAGGTTAAATTTAAATAAATACCAAGAAGGTGACTGAAAGTGGAAGGAAAACACGTGAATCTCCAAACATCACTTGGAAAAGAAATATAATCCTCACTCACTCTTTGCTAGACTGCCCTCGCTCAGTTTCTTTTTACCTCTTCTGTGGAAAAAATCTCAAACTTTTCTTGTTTTGGAAAATATGTGCTCACAACTTAATATTCCCACCTCGGTTTTGCATGATGTTGACTTTAATTTTTCCCCCAGGTCCTCTTGAGAATTGTCAGAAGATATGAGGAAACAGTATCAATCCCTTTATTAAGGTCATTTAACAACCCTCCTGATATTCATTTCCCCAGCTGTTTTCTTAATAACCCTAATACTTTTATAATTTGCACTGGTACTTTGAAATTTATCCAAGAGTTAGCAGCCATCAAGACGTCCTCAAGCTAACCTGTTTGTACTTGGCCAAACCATAAGTTTCAGAAAATCATTATTTATGTCTTTTGCAAGAGCTTGCCAGAAGCATGCTGCTAAAAGCTTTCAGATTTATCACAAGGATCGTAATTTTCTACTGACTTGATTTGATTAGACTTTGCTTGTCAAAATACTTACTGGTGTCCCAAGACTAAACAAACTGGAAACAGAAATGTATTTTTAATGCAAAAGCAGCGTCTCATGCGAGCCAGGGATGCTCTAAGAATTGTACGGAACTGGAATTTCCACTTCAGAAAAAAAAAAAACAAAAACCAAACCTGAAGATGAAGAGAACATTTTTGAACAAATGTCACATTTGTCATCATGTAGAAATTACAGTTTTTTATGAAAATCACGCTACAAATCAATTATCAAATATTTTCAGTCTCTGTGAGGTGTCTGGAGTATTCTCATCATGATGAGCAAACACTGGAAAAGTGAACAGGGATCTTTGACAGCTGATATAACCCAAATTTAGCCAAAACTGAGATTTTTATATCAATACTGCACACGGAAAAAGATTACACTGGAAAATTCCAATCAGCCTGGGTTATCCTCTTTTCAGAGAGCTTGGCCACACTTGTAGAGCAAAGGGGAGACAGACCCTGAAGTCATGGTTGCTTCAGATGCTCCAATATCAGAGGTAGCTCACAGTCACACACATGAAAATCCTCAGAGCAGCTGTCAGGAGTGAAGGAGCTTGGTCTGAGCACCCAGAAAAGGCTGCACACCTTGACAAGTACCAAATTAAAAAAAAATTAGGCAAATTATGTAGCATCAGAACTGAACACAGGACCCTGAAGCTCACCCACAAGGGTTCTTGTATTTTTCCTTTCCTGCTGACTATTCCTGTTTCCAACTATAGCCTTTCAACTCATGTAATTAATGAAATAAGGAGCCTAAAGAAGGAGCATCATTCATTACACAACACGGATTTATCTCAGAACATAAGTCACTGATCAGTGGTTATAATCAAAGGCTGAAATAATTTTAATTAAAAGACAAGCTATGCTGAGGCCATTCCCTGCCATTTAACCCGGGAGCTGAAACTCACCCTTTGTCTTCAGCCATTCACTTCAGAGTTTTCTAGGTTTGATTTTGGGGGCCCTCCCTGTTCCCCCCACACACTCAATTTTTCAGCATATATATTTTTCACAACCAAATCTTTGTGTCTAAACGTTGGTAGTATAGAGGAGTGGACTAAATAACCCCTGAGATCCTTCTAGTTTATATTTTATAATGACTGAATTAATCAATGTTACTTGTTTAACATGATTATGCTAAAAACGATGGCACTGCTTTAAATTCATAAAAGCAGAACCATTGATTATTGAAAATTAAAGATTTTTGGTTTATTCTGTTTAGTATATATTCTTTCAGCATAACGAGGCAGCTTGCAAGAAAAAAAATTAAATGAAATAGTAGACACTGTAGAGAACTGAGAAAACTGCTATTAAACTACTAAACTCACCTAAAATAAAAAATAGACAGACAAAATTATTATTTGAGGTCAAAGGCAAAGACCTGATGCGTAAAATACAGCATTAAAAGTGAAAACAGGACATTAGAGATTTGCATTCATTTTTCTAAGGAGGAAGCTATACCAGCTTCACAGTTGAATCCTTTTTTTTAGGAAAAGGATTCAAAATACAACAAAACCTCCCCCAAAAAAGCCAGCAGCCAATTTCTGCTCAGCACATACATGGAGAAGAGATGGATGATTTATACACCAGAAACCCAAATCAGTGGAAGGAGTTTTCACAGAGCAAGTTAAGCTTTACAAATTACTGTTTAGTCAATTCCTTCTCCTGCAATGTACAATTTTTCAGCACCACATCTTTGCTCACGTCCTTCCTCCCACATAATAAATCCCGAATATTTTCTGGTATTTTCCAAGGACAAGAGATGCAATATTTACGCTGCTTTTTAACAATGCTGAAAGGTACCTTAAGCAGCAAATATTCAGTTTTGCTGCCAAACATTTAATTTTCCTATTTTTTTATATACATTTTTGTACCCTATTATATATATATATTTAAAGAAGCTATCAATTTTCTCTCACACACACACAAATATTTAGATTCACCTATGTTGAAATATCTCTTGAAAGATAACCCAACTTTGAAATGTTTGTCTTATTATAAAATGCAGACCCTTAAGAAAATACTATTCTATTAATAGATATTAAAGGATCTTAAACTTTGGCACAATATCATCACCTACATAAATCCTACGGATGGGAAAACTTTTCATACAGTCCCTCAACCAGTTTGATCTTGGCTGCAAATTTTCACAGTCTGTCACTCCTCACTGCAGTTGATTATGCAAAATGAAACAAAATTACACGTTTCAAATGATGCTTTTCAGACACAGCTCCGAGTCCGTTCTCACCATAACTAAGACAGGTCAGTTGTGAAGTCTGTGAGCCCCATTAGCCTGTAAAAACTGATATTTTTTCCTAGCAACGGGAGAACTTCCCCCTCCCCTCCTGAAACTGAAGCTACGGATCTTTTAAAACTCTGGAATGTTTGAAGAGTTTGAATTCCACGGATATTACACTTCCCAACAATTCACAAAGTGCTGGACAACTGCTATGATTCAGAATCATCGAAGAATCTCACAGATAAGGATTTTTCCTTAAGATAAAAGACAGTATAACTTCATGACAAAGCTGGGTTAGGTGAAACATGAACACACAACGTTGGTGCGAGAATATTTAGCACTAATTTTTTCAAGAATGGTCAAGAGTTTCTAGTGATTACAGTAAAATGGGTTACGTTGTAAAACCTGGAAGACTCTTGGGGGTAAAATGGTACAAAATGGGGGGGAAAGCATGACAAATTCTATGATATTTGTGTGTCCAGGGTAGGGAATGGAGCTGGGAAGGGTCTGGAGTGGCTGAGGCAGCTCGGAAAGGGGCTCAGCCTGGAGAAAAGGAGGCTCAGGGGGGACCTTCTGGCTCTGCACAACTCCCTGACAGGAGGGGGCAGCCAGGGGGGGTCGGGCTCTGCTCCCAGGGAACAGGGACAGGAGGAGAGGGAACGGCCTCAGGTTGTGCCAGGGAGGTTTAGATTGGATATTTGGGAAAATTTCTTCACCCCAAGGGCTGTCCAGCCCTGGCACAAGCTGCCCAGGGCAGTGCTGGAGTCCCCATCCCTGGAGGGATTTAAAAGCCGTGTGGATGTGGCACCTGGGGACAGGGGTCAGTGGTGGCCTTGGCAGTGCTGGGGGAACAACTGGGCTCAGTGATGCCAAAGATCTTTTCCAGCCTTAATGATCCTGTGGTTCTAAGACAAGTATCAAACCATTAATAAATGCTATGATGACCACAATAAACGGCAGCCATCATGACAACTACACATTTATCTTTTGTTTTCTTTCTGTTTTAAAAGCACCTTCTCATTTTTAATACCAAAGTGCCTTTTAAAATATTTCCCAGGGAGTTCTGCTCATTGCAGTAGTTGCCCTTCAGCTGCAGAGTTTCAGAAGAAAGGAAAAGTTAAGCGCAGGAATTAAGCATAAGAGGTATTTGCTCAAAGAAAACATGAAGTATTCTTGGCAAGAAGAGGGGGTGCTAAAAGCTGGTTCTTTCTTGCTTTCCCTAAAAGAAAAGCACAAAATGGTGATTCTGCAAAGCATCAGTTGGAATGTGACCCTGTGAATGAGAAAGCTGCTCAGAGTTCGGTTTTCTCCTTAAACAGTGCTACAGATTTTTTTATCTGTTTCAACCTAAAGCTGTAATTGAAAGCTCATATGGGTTGAAAAGTTATTGGAAGCAGCATGTTTTAATGGACAAGGCATTAGCCATGGTAAAATAACTTGGGATATATTATTGTAGATTTCTGTGACTTTGAGGAAAATAACAGACAGTACTTATTTTCCCGATCTGCAAAATTCAAAAGTGATACTTTTTTATCCTTTGACATGTATTTTGACATCTCTAGATAAAAGGCATAAAGACAGATAAGTAATATTAAATTCTTTATTTGTGATGAATACAATTATCTTCGTCCATATACTTTCTATGGCCTTTTTTTTTTAAATTAAGTAGTTACAGAGAGTTTCAAAATCCAACTTTATGCTATGCCAGGTGATATTATTTTAGAAAAAGCATAAAAGATCATTACACTCGACAGATCCAAAGGATAATTCAACCCATCACAAATAGATGTCTTAAATCATTTATGACTTTTTTCCCTCTGTGTATCTCTCCATTGACTGACTATAGAAGGACGATTATCTTCCATTATGTGCAAAACTTTTCCACAGCTGCAAGAACCCTATAAACACAGAAAAACAGGATTTGGGATGTAACCTCTGAGCTTTAGGGCTGTCAACTATGGAACTGTAGTGCTTGTATGCAATCTGGAAGCTAAATACATTAAAAAACAGACAGGTGAATCTTATTTACATGTCCGCAATCATTAATGTGATTATAGGGACAGGCAAATTTTGGTGCTACAAAATCGTATTTTTAATTGGAAGGGTATAAAAGCACACTGGAGATTACAAGGTAGAGTCTTCACCTGTGTATTTTAAGAGTTTATTGCCAAAATTTTGTTTTGGCTATGGGTTATTCCTCTTAGTTGTCTGGTGGATCTAGTGATCACTGAGCCACTGCTCAAGGGATTTCAGTGGAATCAGTGTGACAGTCATTTTATTACCAGGGAAGAGAAGTCAGCATGACATAATTATTTGTGAGTCCAGTTACATTGTCTTAAATGTTCCCATTGCTTTATGTTTTTAATTACATTTAAGAAACTTCAACAGAAACACATTTTTCTCTTTTTATACACAGCATTAGGACTTCCATTCAGCACCTTCCAATGCCTAAAGGGATTCCAGGAGAGCTGGAGAGGGACTTGGGACAAGGGCCTGGAGTGACAGGAAAAGGAGGAATGGCTTCCCACTGCCAGAGGGCAGGGAGAGATGGGATATTGGAAGGAATTCCTCCCTGTGAGGGTGGGGAGGCCCTGGCACAGGGTGCCCAGAGAAGCTGTGGCTGCCCCTGGATCCCTGGAAGTGTCCAAGGCCAGGATGGATGGGTCTTGGAGCAACCTGGGATAGTGGAAAGTGTCCCTGCCCACAGCAGGAGTTGGAACTGAACGGTCTTCAAGGTCTCTTCCAACCCAAACCATTCTGTGATCCTGTGACTTCTCTTTAACACTTTACAATCTCAAAGAATCCAGCTGCATGTAGGTCAGTACTCACAGGAAGATCCTCACTATTTAGCCCCAACTCACTTCAGAAAAACAAAGTAACAAAGAGTGTTCAAGTGAACTCTCTGGATGTAAAACCACACACAGATATATGCATGTAGGCTCTTTTATAAATACACCATACTTTTCCACTCATTTACAAATATCTATAATTGCCCAAGCTTAGAGTTATCTCTCCTTCCGAGCTGAAAAGCTGATATAAATAGTTTTCTCTATACAGTTCAGCTACTCAAAATAAGAAAGACATTTTAATATTGCAAAAGTAGCTAAAGCCAATATTTGTTCTGCAGCAAGAGCGTGTGTTGTTTTCTTCTCTACAATATTTTGAGCTGTTATAAAGACATTGCTATATTAAACCTAATGGATTTCAAATTAATTCAGCATTTATATTCTGATCATATTTTCTATCCTATATCTGAAAGGATGCATTCAGCTGATAATAACAGGCTACAGGAAACAATACTGATTATTTGGAATTAAAATGACTAAGTTGAAGCTATTTTATGCTGGAAGGAGCCTACTGATGCCTTAATTTGCCAGGTGCAGCCAAGTCATTGACACAAGGACCAAGGAGGTGACAAGTCAAGGTTAAGTGCAGCAGGACTGGGTGTTTGGTGATGGTTTTGACTTCGCCATCCTTTTCCTTGCTTAGCAGAGCATCCAGAAGAGCTCTGGAAACTTCTTTCTCCTATTTTTAATTACACCAATCCCAAGAGAGTAGCAGGAAATAGCCCCATCTCAGAGCTGTGGGGTAACTCCATGTCATATGCAGAGACAATCAATAAATTGTAAGGGGAAACAACCAGACACAGCAGGGCTAAATTCTGAAGTCACAGAGTAAATGTAATAAATGCCATATACCAGGATTGCAGAAATCTCTTTATGTGCATGTAATGCAATGATGTGCAGCATAAATTAATTACCAATTCCTGTAGCCCCAAAATCCCCCATGTCCTGAGCTGATCCCCCAACCGTGGGCAGCAGGGGAGGGGGAATTCTGCCCCTCTGCCCCACTCAGGTGAGACCCCACCTGCAGAGCTGCCCCAGCCCTGGGTCCAGCATCAGAAGGATGTGGAGCTGCTGGAGAAAATCCAGAGGAGGCCACGGAAATGCTCCGAGGGCTGGAGCCCCTCTGCTCTGGAGCCAGGCAGGGAGAGCTGGGGGTGTTCACCTGGAGAAGAGAAGGCTCCAGGGAGACCTCAGAGTCCCCTCCAGTACGTAAAGGGGCTCCAGGAGAGCTGGAGAGGGATTTTTGGCAAGGGCCTGGAGGGACAGGACAAGAGGGAATGGCTTCCCACTGACAGAGGGCGGGGTTGGAAGGGATTTTGGGAAGAAATCCTTCCCTGTGAGGGTGGTGAGCCCTGGCACAGGGTGCCCAGAGAAGCTGTGGCTGCCCCTGGATCCCTGGAAGTGTCCAAGACCAGCGTGGACAGGGCTTGGAGCAACCTGGGCTAGTGGAAGGTGTCCCTGCCCATGGCAGGGGGTTGGAACAAAATGAGCTTTTAATTCCCTTTCAACCAAACCATTCTGTGATTCTCTGCATAAGCGGGAATGTTTCCCTGCTATTTCAGGTGTGGTCTAACAAGGCTGAGCTCACTGCAATACCCACCCCTCAGCCTCCTGGCTGCTCCCCTGTGGACACAGCCCAGGACACAGATGTAGATTTCTGGTTGCAAGAGCAGCACCAATGACACGTCTTTCCTTGGGCCCGGCAGCATTTAATGCACAGGCAAACACTGCTGCTGCTGCTGCCAGCAATACTCAAAAAAAGGACATTTATGAGCCCTTGTTGTTCATCTCCATCACCAACATCATCAGAAAGGTGATGTGTAGAGATACACATTTGTTAGAGACTGGAAGGAGTTGTTTTTGGGTTTTTTTTTTTTACATAAGGAAAGGCAGATGTAGCTGCACTACTCACTGTGCTTAGCAATTTTACCCCAAACACTTAACAATAACAATTGGTCCCTACATCAGAGCAGGGACATCTGCGGACTCACGCAGCAATCAGTAATTGGCACAATCTCATTTTCAAGTCAGAAAGAGGTTTTGACATCACTTGCCCTGGCAACCATTATCTGTCCATTAGATGAGAACGACAGAAAAGCTGAATCACAGAACTATCAAACCCAGGCAGTGCTACCAAAAAGTCACAACTTTGCACTTTTATAGCTTTTTCATGCACTTTATTTGCTTGGCAGTCCACATTATCTGCCTTTGACCAA
The DNA here is from genome assembly GCA_014706295.1 of Lycocorax pyrrhopterus obiensis. Lineage (NCBI taxonomy): Eukaryota > Metazoa > Chordata > Aves > Passeriformes > Paradisaeidae > Lycocorax > Lycocorax pyrrhopterus. The sequence continues at coordinate 3,917,954 of JACSVZ010000006.1, read as the reverse complement.
TTATCTGTACTTGGTTGCAATGCTGCCTATTTTCTTATTTGTAATATACCGCTGGATATTTTTCAACAGGTAAAAAACCTATTTATCTGCATAAATCAAAATACTAATAACTAAAAAATTTAAATTTATTATGATAAAACAATTTAAAACTACACTTTATACATCAACCTGCCTTGGAAAATTCCATGGTTTTTTTGCTTTCCCTACAGAATACATTTTCACAATTCTGTCCCATAAGTATAAAAAAAGGATCTGAAAGTTTCCACTTCAGAAACAGTAATGCTCTCCTATTGCTTCTGGGTTTTTCTCCACCACAAAAGATTTGTAGTCTTCTCCAGTGATGAAGGTCGTGGATGGTTTTATCATGCAGCCAAGCAAATAACCAGAATTTGGCCATGCAGCCCAAAGTCATTTTTCAAGTTCTGCAGCTGCCTGCCACAGAGAGGTGATGGAGTCTGGAGACTTCATTTTAATTAGTCTCTCTTTTCCCTCATCTCCCCTTGAGTCACAGTGGGTAAAAAACTGACCTCATCCATGACTGCAGAGATTGTTTTGAAATTTTAGTAATAATTCACTAATAATTAACTGTCTCAAATCTGCCTTAATGTGAACCACATACTTTGTACTCAGCTAAGAAACAAAGAAAAAAAAGACTAAAAAAGCCCCAAAACAACCAAAAAACCACACAAAAGAACAACCCCCTCCCCACAAAAATCCCACCAAAATGTAAATCACATTAACTTTACTTTTTAAGGTGTTCTTGCTCCATGAGAGACATCTCCTCTTACCCAATAAAAGATCATACACACACGCCTGTAAATGAACATCGATGTGACAGTAAAAGTCAGGAATAATACAGTGTTTTGTATTGAGACCTACATCTGGTCTAGAAAATCACCTCCCTCGGCTCATTTCAATCACCTGATTATGATCCTTAACACACCTGCTTTACTTTACGATTAACAATGTTCACAACTTCCCTCTGAGACTCATCTAAGAATGGCAAATAGTCCACAGTGCCCGTGGACTGGCCTTTCTCCAGGTACAAGCAATGATCCTTCACCACAATGACGCTTTTCTAGGTCAAAATAAAACAAAGTAATGTGTAATTCAGCCCTGTGCTAACCAAGTGAAACACCTCAAACTGTTCCCAGCTCCTCCCCACCAGCCACCAAGGGCTGACTTTCAATTATTGCCTACAGCTGTAACTGAATCAAGACGAGCATCTTAAAGCAACAACAAAAAAGTCTATCTAGTTAGACTTAAACAGAATTAATTTTCCAATGAGTTATACAGCTTAAAATTCATGGATAGATTTTAGCTCAGGAACTTGGAAGTGATCTTTTCTTTCTAAACCTTTGACTTTGTCCCATCCTGCTGGGCATGAAGCCATCACCTTCCAGCTCGGGAAAGCAGGGTAGGGAACAGCACTGATTTCCCAGCCCTGGATCTGCAGGGAGGGCAGCACCCCTGTGTCTCACTCCTGGGACAGAGGTAAAGCTCCTCACTGCAGGAGATGGGTTTTTATTGCTCAGCTTCAAACTATAGGGGAAAGAAACAACCACAGAAAGTAACACAAATGCTTATGTTCAATAAAAACACAGAGATGACTAAAGAATATATAAAGATATAGATAAACACAGACAGAAATAAAGCTATAGATGCAGGAAGATGAGGAAGCAGATCCAGGGAAGAGTGTCAAGGAAATTAAACATTAATAATGCAATGCCTGTCTTACAGACAAAAGTATTTTTTACTCTGAAAAATATTAGAGGAAGGATAAATAGTTCATAGCAGCTGTTTGACACATCACTAAATATGCATTACTGGAAGATACTTCACTACAGTGGCAGTGAAATGGAAGAAGAAGCTGAAAATCATGAGAGCAAGAAAATGTAGAGATTTCAACAGCTGGACCTTTTAAAAATAATTGGTATTTCAAATTTGATTTTATGAGTATAATTGACACTAAAAAATAAGCATTCATGAGGACATTGGTAGCAAAATTCTCAAATATAATGGATCTGTACAGAATTATCATTTAAAAAAAAAAGCAAAGCCAACAAGCCCACCTGATTTTCAACAAGGAGCTACAATTGCCAAAAGTAGAAGAAACTGGTTGGGAAAAAAATATGCTTATTCCATACAGTAGACAGTAAAGAAAATACAGTTTACAAATTTGAGAAAAAAAGAATCAGAATCTGGATGGAGCAAATCAGAGCCATTAGAATGAAGCCCTGATATCTCCCAGCAGCTCCTTCACCTTCCCTACCATCACTTTAGTTTTTTTTTTCTTTTTCCTTTTTAACATCTTACTGGAAAAAAAAAGAAATCAGGAGATGATTCCAGCTGACTTTAGGAGTGAGCCAGGCTGTGAATCTGCTGGAGCTGCACCTCTCACTGTCCTCTGGGCTGCTTTTCTGTACTGACCTTTCTCCCTGCATCCAGGATTTCAATGGCATACCTGTGCATCAGACGAAACTGCTGCTCTTCAACTTCCCTTTGGCACACAAACCCTTCATGCCAACCCCAAACTCACAATCCAGGCTGCCTTTACTGAAATGAATACCTTATTCTACCTGGGTATCAAGCATTTACTTTATGTTGACAGTTTAGACACCGGTGAGTGGGATAAAGGACTAAAGTCCTGTCTCAGTTTTCCCTTGAAATTGTTTAAATTATGATGAAACTGTTTTTCAAACCAGACACCTTCCTGTGTGTCTTACACAACATAATACAATCTCTTTCAAAAATAGATTATTCTTGTTGTTTTTCTTAATCTGGGCTCCTAAATGAAGTCCTCCTGCAGTTAACTCTATTTTAAATTCTTTTTCTAATGCACCATAGGATTCATCTGTGTGCAAACACTGCTTCAATTTAACCATTCACAATTTGATTGAGCTGAATGCAACCTTGCTTTATTTCAATTTATCTTGTTACAGTTCCAGCTAATGGGGAATTGACTGAAGTTCTGGCTCAGCTGCACAGAAGCAAACAGCTGTAGAGATTTAAGATGCTCCTGCTCTCCAGCTGCTCATTCTGTCCCTCTGCCAGATATGACTGTCCCTGGAAATTTGGCACAAGTGGGTCTGTCCTACAGCCCTGAGAGCTGTAGCTGACATTTGTCCTGATGCAAACACAACCTCACACATTCTCTCTCTTGGATCTACTAAAGATGCAACAACCTTCAGAGAAGGGGCACAACAGAGCATGGATATTGCCACATTTGAAGGTGACTTTCACCTGCTCACCTCCTGCTGAACACAATGGGTCATGTGGAGGGGACCATACTGAAACTGCCCTTTCCCTGACAAGAGAAAAATATCCTGCACTGCCATGTCCCAAAGGATTTCAAGTATTTTGCATAATTAATAGATTTATCTGCATGCACTGGTCTGCTTGAATTCCTTTATGTCATGGAAATTCCATGGATTTTGAAGAACCGTGTAGGTCTCTTCCAGCTTAGGATATTCTGTGATTCTGTGACCTGCCAGGTTTGTTTCACAGAACCATACACAGAATTAGAGCACAGCAGGATTGGAAGGGATCTAAAAAAAATCCTCCTGCCATGGGCAGGGACAGCTTCCACTTTCCCACATTGCTCCTCACCCTGTCCAACCTGGCTTTGAACACTTCCAGGATGGGGCAGCCACAGCTTCTCTGGGCAACCTGTGCCAGGGCCTCACCACCCTCACCATTCCTTCCCAATATCCCATCTCTCCCTGCCCTCTGTCAGTGGGAAGCCATTCCCTCTTGTCCTGACCCTCCAGGCCCTTGCCAAAAATCCCTCTCCAGCTCTCCTGGAGCCCCTTTAGGCCCTGGAAGGGGCTCTGAGCTCTCCCTGGAGCCTTCTCTTCTCCAGGTGAGCACCCCCAGCTCTCCCAGCCTGGCTCCAGAGCAGAGGGGCTCCAGCCCTGGGAGCAGCTCCGTGGTCCCCTGTGGACTCACTCCAGCAGCTCAAAGTCCTTCTGCTGTCGGACCCAGGGCTGGAGGCAGCTCTGCAGGTAGGGTCTCACCTGAGTGGGGCAGAGGGGATCTTTTCAAAGTGACAGTAGTTAAACATTCAATAAGGCATCATTAAATGATTTCCTTTCCAAGTTTCCAAAGAGGATTTGTCTGTGAGCTCTCCTGGGAAGGGAGGGCAGGGCAATGGAGCTCCTCCATCCCTAGGCAGCTGCTTTTCAGAACTGACCTTTACAACAGAGCAAAGCAAGAGGGTTTCTACCTCCATCACAGGTCAAGTCCAGGACTGGTTTGCATTTCTGTGTGCTTCCTTGTTTCCTTGCTCAAGATAGAAACCCAGAACACGCTGGCAGGGGGAAAAGTTTTAGAATAGTCTGCCTGCCCTTCACAAATTTTCATGTTTGGTGGAGTATTTTTATAAAATGAATGTGTATCTTTCCCAAGTTGCCACTTTGCTGCCAGATCTCCCAAAAGACTATTCATGGCATAGTACAGGTGATAGCTCATGCATGCCAAGTGTGTTCTCCAAAATCATCCTCCCACCAACATTTCAGGGCTCATGATGTCATAGCAACTACCTAAACTTCTACCCAGCCAGATCCGCCTGGGAGCCCATCTGTCACAACTCCATCTAAAATTATATGAGTGGCTCTGTAGAGAAAGCAACACTGAATGTGAGAGGTTGTTATCGTTTAACAATCTCATTTCTTAATAGAGTTTGGGCAAAGTCATCAACAGTTGGGCAAAGTCATGGGGAAAGTGGAACAGAAGTTCTAAAATGCCTAAATATTTTCATATTGATTCTCACAATAGGTAACTCCCGTGCAATGCACCCAATCATTGTGGCTAAACATGCTGTTAACCATTCCCTACCAAAACCTCCTGATACTACAGGAGAATTCAGGTTTTATTTGATTCTATTTCCGTGTATTTATCTTTTTCCCTTAGAACTCAAAGGTTATTTCATATACTACAAAACATTTTCAAGTAATTACAGGCATCTGACTGCACTGGGGCCCCAGCATCCCTTCACACTGGACTCTTGAAAATACTTGCTCTCTGAGGGTTATTATCCATTAGGTTTTGCAAAATTATTTATTGCCCGGAGTTTTTCTTAACTGACTAGCTGACAAAACTATATTGTGCAGGAAAAAAAAATCCTGTTTGTTTTCACTTATTTGCTTTTAAAGTAAAATACATTAAACTTTAATAAAGGTGTTTATTACTGCAATTCTACTCTTAAAAGTCCAAAAGCTAAACCAGAAATCCTTTAGAAGAATCTCAAAACTTCTAATGTTTTATATTCTGACCCTGCAGGTTTGCTTATGTTAATTGCAGAAGGGTTTGCGTGAATAAATGTTTAATTTTTTTTTTAAATAAAGGTTTTTAAGACAGCAGCATTTTGTGATGATAAGAGGAAGAAATGTTGAACTTACATATCCCCACCTCAGGAATAAATAGTGCTATTGCAAGGACTTTTTTCCGGCCTTTCTCTCGTTGCATGGTTTATTAACTGACATAAAATTAATCTCTCCAGTATTTTCTTGTTGATATTAGAGTAAGAGTCAGGAGACTTTCTTTTCTCGCTTTTATCCACCTTCTAGACAAGAAAGACTTCTGGTAGTAGCCAAAATACCTAATGGAAAGCTCTTTGCTTGGTTAGTTGTGGCACCTCAGCATAAGGTAAAATATCTCATTCTGCGTTTCTGAATTGAATAAAAGCCCAGCACAACATCTGAGCTGGGGTGGAACAAAGCTGGAACATCCAGACAGTGAAACACGCTGAGACACAAAGGTGCAGCTCTTTTGCCTGGGTGCATAAATCCTGTTTCTTAAACTGCCTGACTCACACTCAACAAAGAACCCTTTGGTAAGGTCCATCTGCATAATCCCAAGTTATACAGAAAGGAGCGTGGAGGAGAAAAAATGCCAAATAAACTTTTTACAATGTAAGAGGAACCAGTGTTATTCTTGCATTAAATCACAACAGCACTCTTATTACGATGGGTGAATTATTTAAAACCCAGGTAAAAATGGTAAAATGTTAAGGATATTATGTAGTGCAGGTGTCTGAATATATCTGTATCTATAAATATATGCATATATCTATATATATGTCTGTATCTATATATATGTGTGTATATCTATATATATATCTATGTCTGTATATATCTATATATATGCACATAAATATAGATATATATAGATAGAGATATATATATAGATATGTAAAGTCGTGTGAAATCATGCTGAAAACTCAGGTTTCCAAACAATGTTTCACCACACATTCCTCCTGTAACGTCTAAAAAAATATAAACCAAAGCCCTACAGATATGTTAGGAATAATTTGAGTTTAATACCACCAAAAGGTGAAGAAATTATCTGATTTCTTCACATGTCCGTGTCTGCAGATTCACCCTGCAAGAACATCGTTCCACCCCTCCTTTGCCCATGTACCCCTTTTCCTGGTGCTTTCCCCCACTTGCAGGAATCAGAGCTGTGGATGGATTGCCAGCAGGCCCAGGGAGGGAGGGAGGCTGCCCACCCCCTTCTACCACGACAGGCTAAACGGGCTCTCAGGTAAAATGAAAATGGAAACTGTGCATGAACAACACCACAGCACACCATGGAGAAAAGCAAGTTCTGTTGAGCTTTATATAAACCAGAGGAGTGAATTGAAAATTTAACATGAAAGGCTATTTCCCAAGAAAACTGAAACAATTCCGTGAGTGGCTGGAGGGAGGAAATAGTCTGCTTAGTGAATTAAAAGACTGACAAATATTTCTTAGGAGTCTGAAGATGGACAGCAGCGGATAAATGCTGTTCAAAGGAGTCAGTTCTTTCCAAACCAGCAAATATGACAATCAGGTATTAGGTTAGAGACTTTATTTGCCTTATAACTACTTTGAGTGGTTTCACAAAAACTTTTCCTACAGCACAAAAGTATTCAGATGTTGAAGCCCAAACCTCATCCCAGCTCCCTTTCTGTCCTGATCTGCCTTCACTGGGTTTCTTCCCTCTTCAACTGGATGTAGAGGAGAGGGGGGAAAGAAATCACAAGGAAGGAGGATTGTATCTTTAGCATCTCTCCACAACTTATCTTCCCACCTGCACTCCTGAACTTTTCCCTGAAACAGTGAAAACTTCCACAGAGTTTTAAGGAATCTTTTCTTCCTTTTGTCAAAGGAGGCAGAATCTGATCTGCAAAGCACTTAATTATGGCATTTAATAATCTGGTTTTCCTGAACGCAGAGAGAAAACAGATTAGACACCGATGTTTTTAACCTTGATTATGAAGGGAAAAATACAAATGCACTCAAAATGATAAATTCTGATTGAGGGAGAAATAAACATTACAAATCAGGTCTTCCAATGTTTTGGTGCAGCATTTCAGCCATCTGCAAACCACCTCATAGCCTCACACTAATCTGACTTTCTAACTCGCTGCAGGTTGACATCTATTGACGTCAGACTTTAAAAATGCTTCAATCGAGATCTCTATAATCCTCATAACTAAAATGTCTTTGTTCTGTTTTATGATCAAACATTTCTGAAAACAGAGCCACCAGTCCCAGCAAGCACTCAGGATGCTCAGAGGTGAGTTAAGGCACAATAAAAAGCTCAGTAATCTCCCAAATCTCCTCAGAGAACACGTTTGTTTATCACTGTGCCTGCAGACTCTTACACTGCAAATATAACTGGCAACCATTTCTAGCAGACATGAATATCATTTGAAAAGTTTAAAGATGCACAGAAAAAGCAATCAACAGCCTCAATAAGAAATCTCAGGAAAAAAGGAAAATGATTTGGTAAACATGAATGATTGATAAGTCCTTCAGTGAAAAAAAAAAAGTGGAAATCAAGAAGCAATGACCTTTTGTACCCATCCTTCAAGAAGCAGGTTTCAGAAACTTTTGTATTGCCCATGAAATTAGCTAGAAGATAAATCTCACTATGGTGATTTGCTCTTTATAAGTCCAAAGCCACTGTTCTGAATTCTCATTGTATAATTACTTCAATATAGATAAAGCATGAGTCATCTGTTCTACTCTAACCTTTGCATTTAAATTTGAATTTTATTCCTGCTTATCTTTTTTCCTAAATTGATATTACTGTCTACTATGTTTATTAAAAACAACTTAAAGCCACAGTGCATGTCAAACTCTGCACTGAGGCACCATTTGTTGTGTTATTTTAATTAACATGTCTCAGGGAGATTACAATTCTAATCATTTCTATTAAACTATGTCAAAGTTTTCTTACTCTTACGTGTTGGATTTTGTTTCCTGTTTCAAATTATGCCTTAATACCCAGGAGGCTTTTAGTAAATGTTCTGCACACCCAGGTATGAAACTCAGAGGCACTGTCGTGTTTCTCTGGTAACAGCAGAACCATGGCTGATTAGGCAGCATCCTTAGCAGGTTCCCAAATTTGCCTCCTCTGGATCTCTTCCTCCTTTCCCACATTCTCAGTGAGACAAAAATTTCTAAAACCTAGGAAACACATTCCTAGAATGAGATCAGTCAGAAGCCCCTTCTCTCATTAATAAGCAGGTCCTGGGGCAGGACTGGAGCTGAAGGGAAATGAAAAAGCAAGCCCGCCACATCCACACTGTGCTGAGAAGAGTTTAAGGTTAAATACTTGGTTGTCTCCACACGTTTGCCCATGACTGACCCCAATCCTTCTCAGGCACACTGGGGTAGCCAGCTGGGTCTCAGTGTATTTGCATGGCTGCGGGGTGAGCTTCTATGTACAAAGAAAAGGTTTACTTCATACCTTGTTTGGGTGAATTTCTTACAAAGTTTGGCCCCAGGTATCCAATAGTGACTCTAGGCCACTGAAGCAGGAGGAAAAGACTCCCTTCGTTAGACTTAAGGGGGTTGTAGTTACTTTTAAGGGTTCCCTTTTTAACCCTCTTCCTCCCTTTCCAGTGACCCAGCCATGGCATCTATTTTTCCTCAGCCGTTGTGGAATTGCAGAGTGACACTTTCTGCTAATCTGAATAAACAACAGGACAGCACTTATGCACCATTTTGAAAGGGATTCCCTTCCTTTTTAAGGACTCTTTTCCATGATTGATGGACAGGAGCTGACTGGAAGGCTCGGAGCTTTCAGGGTGCCCTGCAGGGAGCTGATTCTGGAGAAGGTTTTGCAGATCTCTTGCAGAGACAGCAAAGACATGTCAGTCTCAAGACTCCCACACACCACACTGAGACACCGCAAGAATACTCTTTTTTTTAATGGCCCTTTTCTTAATTAAAGGATGAGTGGTCCATTTACTACCATCAAGATACTTTCAGTCTGAAAGACTAGAAGAGTCTGTCAGCTCTTAGTTTTTGGACAGCAGGATGTACTGACATGTACAACTTCACTACTGCCAATTAAATCCATCACTGCTGTCTACCTGTTCCTTTGGAAATCCAAACAAAATTAATTGACTCTGGACTGCCTTCTTTCTCTACCTTGTATAAAAAAAATATTTAAGATAAAGGTTCAGTACTACAGTCAGTCTTAAGACATACCATGTAACTAATCTGCCACTATGGAAAAGCAGACCTTTCTCTGCAGATTTTAATTTGGGCCTTGATTGTAAGTAAATATCAGGATCTTTGAAGGGAAGAGATTGAAGTCTTACCTATGAGAAAAAAAAAAAATCATGAAGTCTTTCCACAAAGCTCAAGTGCTTTACCTCTGCTTTTGTTCCACAATGCAAGACTGCAAGAAAAAAATTAATTATTGTGTCTCTATCTGTATCCTTCAAACATGTTTAACAAACTCCTTTAATTCTACTCATCTCATCTTTTCATTCTTAATTAAAAGCATGGTATATTTCTACCATCTTAATCACTTCTCACAATTCTTTGCTCAAGTCCTACAACCCTTTTCTCTATTGTTCGTTGAATTTTCTTATATATTTTAATCCAAATTACCTGAGTCCCGCCATAATTTTCAGGATGTTAGATAAGCTTTCATACTTATCTGGCAATGCCATAACTCTTTGCATAGCTCTCTATACCACAGTGAGTCTAACCTGCAGAAATCAGCAGCAGGGAACTCCCTGAGGTTCACCTGAAGGAGGGTGTTACTTTATTTTGCAGTTTAGAACACACCCACAGATTTTTTTCCACTCATTTTCTCTAAACTGTTTTTTGTTTTTCTTGAGATTTGATTGAGGTTTGTCCCTTTCTCCCTTCTGGTGGAAAAAAAAAAAGTGGTTTGGATATTAGAGTCCCTCAGTGCATGTTCAGAATACCTATTTTGAATATAGACCCCAGCCAGGAAGGCGAAGTTGCAGGAGCTCTTTAGCCTAAACTTACAAGTAAACACAAAAAATCAGCTCAAATCCACCAGCTTTTCTTCAGCTGACGCTCCTTTAACATTCACATTTGTTCGTACACCGCTCCAGCCCCTGAGCAAGATATTTTCAAGCACCACTCAAACTTGGGAGGCTTTCCCAAGTGCAAGGCTCTGTTTCACCCCCTCTACTCAAACCCCTCAGCACCAATGGGACAAAAAGAGAAACAAGAGGTTCCTATGTGGTTACACATCCCGTGGATCCGTGCTGGTCCTGTTAGAATTTGCAGTCTCTCTGGCTCAATGTGCACAGAGCGACTGCTGAGCCCAAGCATTTCCCATCTGCAGCTGCTGAGGTTTCCTACAAACCCACTGAACCAGCGTGTTCTCAATCTGTGTTAAAGACTGAAGTGACACCAAACTGGGGTGGAGGAAGGGCTTCCCCTCCCCTCAGACCCTGCCATAGCCCTAAGGAGACCAAGACCCAAAGTCTTGGATATCCTGAAGCCAGTTGATGCTGGGAAGATTGGAGAGAGTGCTTGCAATGATGCCACAGAAGGAATATTTCGGGTCAGCTGACAGGCACATCTTTGCCATCCTTGTTTGCCTCAAGCCCCACCCCACCGAAGTAGCCAAGCAGAAAGGACAACAAGCACAAAATCAGACAAAATGGTTTTATTGTCTGAAAGTCACCACACAACCTGGCCTCGCTTTTGTCTACCTGGCACAGGAGGGCACTCGAGCAAGAGGAAGCAGATAAATGTGCCCCGAGATCTGTCCTGGGAACTGGGTTGTACAAATAACATTTAAGAGTTCCTAACATCCCTTTCAGACCTTTGTGGGTGAGTATTTCTCAGATGAAGAGCTCTCCTCTCCCTAAATTAGACTCTGGATTTAGAAACACGCCCCATCTCCTACCTCACCATCGGAACTCCTGAGCACAACTTGGCCAAAAGCCTACAGAGTGAAGGAGTATGTAAAGCACTTCATGGAATTGTGACAGCTTTCCCAGAGTAACCTCTTCACTAATTGGGGAGAGACAGGATTAGTTTTTCTAAGAACTGAACTGTCCCAATTTTAGCCCAGATTTTGCTAAAACACAATGTAAAGAAAGAGTTCACCTTTGACCACCAACTAAATCTTGCATTTCAGAAGAGGTTAAAGTAGAAAAAAGAAGAGGGGAAAAAAAAAGAAAAACACAAAAACCCCCAAACCAACAAACAAACAAACAAAAAGCAGCTTTCAATTCCAAGCACTCAAGACAAAACCCAAAGGAGACATAAAGCAAACACTGCAAAGGCTTCTGTTTAAAATCCATTTCCAGGAGAGCTGAATGGGGACAGACGAGAGGAAAAAGCTAAGAAAGAATTCACCCAGAAAAGGCAAATTCTTTTCTGTGCTTATCCCTCAGTTTGGCCTTCAGTGAATTTGCCCACATAGTCTTTACCAAATCTTGGAAAGTGGTGGGACTGTAACAGAGTGGGACTCATAAATAAGAAAAATATTTTCATTTTTTTTGTGTGTCACTACTGATCCCAAAGCAGTTTCCAGATTGATGGCTCTGACCTGCACCCAAAAGGTACACACAGATTTTGTCACCATTTCAGTACCAAATTCTTGCAAAGGAGAGTTAGAACACTCTGCTAACAGTGGCAGAGTTTGGCAGAGCCCTGTAATTAATGTCTTGTTGCTTTTCCTTTTTGTCAAAGTAGTCAAAATAATGTCATATGAAATGATTTATTTTTGTTTGTTTGGCAGCTCTCCAGCATTTCAATAGCAGGGAGGCTGCTGTGCTCAGTGGTGATTTGTCCCAGCACATTATATTTGTACAATTTCAACCCTGTAGTACAGAGCCAGGCAAGGGAATAACACAAAGTTTTTTAATATTCTGCCTTTGCAACAAGCAAACAGCCCAGAAGAGTGTATTTCAATTTCTGCCTGGGGATTAACATACAAATGTTCTGAAAATTAGGGATATAATTATGTGAAGTCAATTACAATTTTCAATTACTTATTTCCTAAGGCTTTATGCTCAGCAATGTTGGACATTCTGGGCTTGTAGCTCCTCTCAGTCCTGCATATCATCTACCAACAAAGAAACACCGCAGCCAAATGACTCAAAATAAAAAGGTTTTAAGTTTCTTGCAGGTAAGGAAAAGTGAACAGAGTTGTGTCTCAGCTTCACGAAGTAGTTGGGGTGGTCACAGGGCTCCTGACTACTCAAAGCTTTTGTTATGCTGGTGACAGTAACACAGAGCTGAGGACACAGATGTGGTTTGTTAGGGCTTAATTACAATACAAAATAAAGTTACTGATTAATAAAATCAATATGTGGGAATGTGTGAGCCCTTCTCAAATCTTATTCACAGTTTATAAGTAATAAAGAAGTGAGAGTCAATTAACTGCACCGAATGATGCCACAGAAGCCCATAAATTCTTTTTACTGTACTGAGTTACAGCTTTGCATACTAATGGGTCATATTAATTTCACTTTTTTCCCTAAAGGTTTCCTCTGCAATGTGGTAATTACATAAATTAGTAGTTATGAATAGTAGTAGAAAAAAGTAGTTATGAATTTAAAAGATTCATTGTCTCCTTGCTTTTAGGAGAATATCACATCTGTACACCCGTGCATCACATGTTCAGAGGCAACACTTTTGGGAATTATCTGCCGTTTCCAAGACTGGAAGAGACAATTCCAGTATTTTGCAGAATTAGGAGAGTCAAAAATAGAGACAAACTATGCCAAGGGAAAGGTGACAGTGGATGGGGAAGGGATCCTCAGATAAAGCATCGAGTCTGTTCAGGGCATTTTAAGATAACTAAAAACTTCTTGGAGAATGGACAAAGGGGAACTGCAAGCACCTTGAAGAGATATGGGGAACATCCTGTGAGAGAAGATTCCTTGTTTATTCTTCAAAAAAATTTAGAAAAAAGATGGGTAGTTACGCATTAAGTACTGCATGAGTGATGCCAGCCTCGAGAGGACCTCAGCAGGCTGGAAGAACAACTTTTGGGGAGGAATTCTATTGTATCCTGCAATTCAATGAGTAGAAGGAACAGGTCACTTTTTAGGTGTCTTGTAGGTAATTCCACAGATCTTTAAAAAGATGATTAAAAGGTAAATCTGAACTGAAGGAAACCTTAAACTGTTTCATCTGGATTTTTAAGTTCTGTGACAGCAAATCAGCTTTCATTTCTTCATTTCTAGTTTCCTATTTGTTACATGACCACAAACAGCAAAGAACTATTTAAATTACACATGGCTACAAGAATTGTCATGTTTCTCAGGCAAATTACTGAACACCCTTAGAAAATCTCTTGAATATCTCTATGTACTAATGACCAAACTCATTGCTAGTGTTATTCCTGCTATTCACCCATTACAGGCCAGTTTTGAAATCTAAAGCGTGCTTGATAAAATGAGATTTTCATCAGTTACCTACTGCCAGCTAGCAAAGCAGAAAATAGAGAAAATGGCCATTTCTATTTCATATTGCTTAATATCCATCACTTTAATGGAAATGAGATAAAGTAGATAATGGCAGTAAGAATTGTATTAGCAGCACAGACATATATTACATATTTCTCAGAGGTACCATTGTTGTAGCATTTACATTGTTAATATTAAAATGTCTCGAGCAGCACAATCCAATGTAACCAATATTATAAATATTACCTTTAATATAAAAGAGTTGAATGAGCTTTTAACCTTGAATTTGATACAGTGTTGAAAATAACTTTTATACTTACATGACCTAGCTCCTTGTGAATACCTAAGTACTTTCCCCCTCAAATAAATCTTTCTCCAAAGCAAAACTTCTTTGCACTATTCTTAGCTGTAATTTCCACTGCACGTTAAGTGATCACAGACCTTTTCTGTACTTAAGTGTAACTCAGAGAAATGTCAATTTAGATGAGGCTTTTGAAGCTAATGTTAAATACAGATAAAGACTGCAAGTAATGTTCCATTTTGCAGATATTTCATTAACGGAGAGTGTACAGGAAGGTTATCCCCATGTTCATATATCCTGAGTTCAAGTAGAATTGTGGTTTAAAACGGTTTTTGAAATAGAATATTTTAAAAAAACTAAAAAACAAACAAGCAACAGGGTCAGGAACAAGGCAAAAATGGGAAGTCTGAGCACAAGATAGTAACATCAGGGTTAGGACACAGGCAATTGTTGGCTTCTGTCTGCAGGATGCTGCAGCATGCCCTAGGAAGAAATGGCAAGGCAGAGCCTGGGCAAGAGAGAAACTGAAAAATCAGATGAGACTAAGAAGATAGTACAATCACACATCCGTGCTGGCAGGCAGGAAATTTGGTTATGCAGAAAAAAAACTGGACAGAATCTAAAATACAAATCTGAACACCTCTCACTGTGAAGAGCTGGATAACCAGGAGGTTTAAATATACGACACAGGTTAGAAACGAAGAGTGTGAAGCTCAGCTGCTTAATCTAGGGACCACTGGCTGGAATTTGTTTTAAGTTAGGCAATCATCAGGTGCAAATGGCACTGGAGGGAAGACCTACTACTCTAAATAAGTATAATCTACCTGTGAATAAGGCAAGTGCAATACCAGGAGTGTCGGGCAAGCACAGAGAGGAAATATTGATGGGATTGAGTAAGGCGGTGAGTTTTCGTCTGGAACACTTCTTGTCATTTATGTTCAAAAAGAACGAATCAAAATGAGCAAAGCAGAAGAAAAGGAGTTAGGAGGGCTGCAAAAAGAAGCTAAAAAAGCTGGGATTGTGCAGTTGTAGCAAAAGGAAGGCTGTGAAGGGACATTGTAAGACTGCTCTGCTGAAAAATACCATGAAATAGAATGGTACAGACTAAGATTTAAGATGAATGACGTGGTTGGCAGAAAATTAATCAAGTGAGAATTGACTAGGAACAAATACAACCCCAAAAATACTGAATTTCTGACAGTAACAAGAGCAGGGTTCTGAAACAGCCCATCATGAAGTGTTGGGACAAAAATAACCCTTAATTTTAATGACAATCTTCATGGACTCGGAAGCAGGATTAAAAGACGTCTGCAGTATTGGGGGTCTGGTGGTAAGAAATATAAGAGGCTTCTTTTGGGCTTTATTTCTTCTCTCGTGAACGGATGTTTAAGGACACATCGATTGATTCTCAATGTGGGGCTTTCACTCCCTAAGCTGAGGCACAAACTCCCGTCTCCACAGTGCACAAGGAACAACAAGAAGTCCACTATTAGAAACACAAGTACTGTTTTATTTTTCATAAAATGATGGAGTGATACTGCAACCAGGAGAAGAAAAATACTCAACCTCAGACCTCCCAAGAATGACATTAAAAACTTAAGCAGCATTTACTCTTCTTTAAGGTGTCACTTCTGCTCAGCATAACTCTAAGATGCTTAATGCAGATGGATGGGCTGAGCAGACTCTGCAAAGACAAGGTTTCCTTCTTTACATCCAGTCTAAAAGCTTTTAAAATCTCTCTGTCAGGAACAATTTGACTGCATATCAATTGCATCCCCCTACTACTGCAAAACTTATAATGAGAGAGGATGGCGGGGAAGAAAAACCACATTTTGATAAGTGACAGTAAAATGAAACACTGTCAATCTGATGGGCTGCAAAGCTGGGACTGCACATTAACCCCACTTCGCTCATTAAAGCTCTCATGCAATTAAAACAGCAGCTGGGCTGTGTCTGAGTGCTGCCACACTTTGGTGCTGCTAGCAAGTTCATTTGTGGGGCTCCTCTGTTGGCCTCAAGAAGAACAGGCTCTGGGACAGCCAAGGTTTTAATGGTTTGCAATACAGATCAACTCATAAAATAAAACTTGCCTCTCTTCACCTTTGATACAGAGGATGTGCAGTGCCTGTATGTAAGAAACAAGTCAAACATTTTCCTGGTGTTTTCCTGATTTACATACAGTCTGAGGTTTCACACAATTCCTAAAGCACAGGATTTCTATGGATAAAACCACGCTGCTCTAAAAAGGAAAGATCTGGAATAGGACTTACTTCTTTCTTATATTAAAGAAGACATACAAAGTTCATAATTTATCCTGGCATTCTTGAAAGAAGAAAAAAAAATCAGTTTTATACACAAAATCATATATTTATCAACATACTAAAAGGAAAATAATTGAATCATCTTCCATATATATCTATAGGAACAATCAAAATGATCCCCAGGGTGAGAGCCACCATTTCCCAAATGCCTCTATTCTATGTGTCAGTAAAATTAAAATTCTCCTCACATCATCTCCATTTAGCTCATAGTTTTCATAATGGCTCTAATAAATTGCAATAATACTGGATATTCTCAAAGAACAAACTTGTGGCTTTATTCTCATTTCACAATACAGCCTAAGCAAAAGCAAAAATACAATAAAATAAATGCCAGACATGCAGGGAAGACTGGGAGCGGCTCCATTAAAGTCAATAGTTATACATAAAAATACATAGAACGGGGAAAGAAGAAGAACAAATGTCTTTAGATAATGCATGAGAATCACAGTATGAACCCTCAGCAGAGATTCATCTACAAAGAGAAGTTAGTCAGGAGAACTGATTTTTAACTTGCCATTTCAAGCTGAAGGGGGAAAGAATAAAAATTTCAGAGCAGCAGCATTGTCTGAAGAACTCTTTTGTGCTTAAACAGTAAGTCCTGAACAATTTTAAAGCTCAAAGTATGAAAATTAGCATCACAATCCATTGCTTTTACTGCTTTCCTTTGTGGATGGAGCTTGTTATTTATCGGGACGATCAATCTGGCATCTTCAGTGACCAAAGCATTGCTTTAAAAAAAGAAGTCTTACTAGCCAAAGTATATGCTTTGTTTTCAAAGCTTTAAAATGTGATATTTTTTCATGATTTAACAAATTGTAAGCATCTCTGATTTTCACCCCTGAATCAACTCGATTTAGTTGGAAGGAGGGGAAAAAAGAAAAAAGGTTTCTTTTGTCAAGACTTTATAACAAGTTTTATTTTAAAGAGAGGCTTTATGGAAATTCAGTGGTTTAACCTCAGCCTGTAACAAAATACCTTGGGGCTGCTCACTCACTGCCCTGCCCCATAGGGATGGGGAGGAGGATCCCAAGAATAGAAAACCCAAGGGTTGGGATGAGAACAGATGAAGAATTGAAATAAAATATTATTATTATTGTTACTGTTATTGATACTACTAATAACAATTGATGGTGATGGTAATGGTGATGATGGTGATGATGGTGATGATGATGATGATGATGATGAAGAAAAGAGAGAGGCACAAACCCCAAGGAACACAAGTGATGCCCAATGCAATTGCTCAGCACCCACTGACCAGTGTCCAGCCTGTCCCTGAGCAGAGATCAGCCCCTCCCAGCACATTCCCCCACTTTATAAACTAGGATGATGTTCTACGATATGGAACATCCCTCTGGCCAGCTCGGGTCAGCTGTCCTGGCCATGCTCCCCCCTGGTTTCTTTTTCTTTTCCAAAGTCTTGGAGCAATGCAATTTTTAATTTTTTTATTTCTCTGGAGAAAAGCCAGTTTAGCAAAGGAACTGTCTGCTGCGTTGTCTCTCCTCAGCTCCCAAGCAACTCCTCTGCATGGAAGTCCTGGATTCTTCTCTCTCCTCAATCCCCCTCTCCAGCCTCTCCCAGTTCTTACTGTGCTGACCAGTAACAGGGACATTTTCCACTGGTGAATCCCTGCTGCTGTGGATCAGTTACACCAGGTTACCCCACGCAATGTTCCAAGTGCAACTCAAGGCCCAGGTACCCAATTCCCAGTTCTGCCATTTGCCTTTGAGTGGTACTGTGCAGGTCACACCACCTTTCTGCCCTCCTGACATACGAATACTCAATCTTTTATAAAGCAATTTGAAGTCTACAGCTGAAATCAGACTTTTTTAATTCTTTTTTCTTCATTTTTCATTACTGACACCTCAGATTTTCTAATTTCTTTTGGGTCCACTCTTCATTCCAAGTTTGTTGGTAGAGGAGGAAGTGAAACAGGTTTGGCAGCATGCTGAGTTCCAGTACTGAGCCTTTAAGGAGTATATTCAATTCCAAGGTCCAGGAAACTCAAGGAGTGGTTACATGGTGAACCCAATCGGTTTAATAAATATATTCCAGCTTTACAGTGCCACAGATGCTCATCAGAGAGTTGTTTGCTTTTAAGTAAGATTTATTTAAATAATACATCCACTGAATCAATAAAATGCCACCTCTTGCTGCAGCTCTCACCTAGCAGTTCAAAATATTCAACAGATTTATAAAGAACTTCATTGTCCCCAGCTGCTGTTGGGTTTTACATCCTTTCACACCTAATCCTCACCATCTGCACATTCAAGATTAGACACGATCCCTCGTGGACCTTGCTGCGTGCAAGCATCCAGCTCAGTGGCTCAGACAGATTTCTCTCATCACTCAAACCACATCCCGTGCACCCACAATTACTTCACAGCATTACAGAGAGGCTCACTGGAGTCACAGAAATGCATTCCTATTACTTGGCAATTATTCAGCACCTGGGAGGATTATACTTTTAAATTGCTCGTAGATTGTTAGCACACAGATGCGACAGGTTTTCAGGTATTTTAAAAATAAGTAACTAAGGTTAGTGTCTGTTTATCACGTATTAACACAGGGCCTGCCTTATTACACTGGTTTGAGAATTTAAAATAGGAGCCTGTTCAAAACAATTTGCGTACAAAGTACATAAAGTACCTCCTAAAGGTCAGTCCTAAAACGCTCATTATGGTTTTGGCATTTCAGATTTCTTTTGCAATCATTCAAAATCTTAGTCCTGGAGCTCTTTGAGCAGAAAAACACACAATGCAGCTGCACAACTCCAAATACTTCAGCCAGTATGTGCTGTATAATTCACCTTTCACATCATTCAAAGACACTTCCACAGCTTTCATTAACATTGCAAAGTTAGCAGCAACATTCTTGGCTACAAGGCCTTTGAAGTCACCGCTATCTCTGGCTGCAAAATCAAACATTAAGCTGACATATCAGCTGTTAAATGCATTAAATGCTGCTGTCTTAGTTGTTGTTTTGAAGGTTTCTAAGTTATTTTTCTGAGGAAGAGATCCTAACATCCTTTTTCATGTGAGAATTAAAGCCTGAAGGACACAGGCCAGCATCACCACCCATGTGCTCTATGTCACAGCCCAGTCATGCAGCTACTTTGGTACGCGGCAATTTAAGAAAGAGAAACCCGGGGTTACCAAATCAGTGTGTGTTTGGGTTTTATTGAACAGGTGTAATTCAACTGAAGAGGACAGGAAATGATGGTGACACTGCTCCAAACCAAGGGAGAGACATAAATTTAGATGACCAGCACAGAGCCACTGTAAGTGAGTGTGACAGCACCCTTTCAACTTACAGCATCTGTACATCCTGTAAGTTCATGGCATGCTCCACATCCCAGATGCTTTGGACTGGGAAAAGGGTTTTACAAGGGACCAAATTCATTCCATGCATGTGGATCTGAGGAATGAAAAAAGTCCTGATTCTTCTGTTTAGATACTCCTTCAGTTCTTCTGTCTTTGCTATCATTTATTTCTGCTTCACCAGAGTCCAAGGTGTGCCTTGGATGGGGACTTAGAATGCAGCCTGTGTCTTAAGAACAAGCTACTATTTAAATTAGAAATTAAATAATGCTAAAAAAAAGCCTATGGGAGTTGTCCCAATCACGATGTAAAATGAGCAATATTTTAATTTAATGTAACAACTCTCTTCCTCTCTAAAAATTCTAGCTCTTGAAGAAGTTTCAATCTATGGAACAGAAATACCAATTTTGTCCTAATGTATCTTCCTTGCCACTTTCATAACAATGAATAGTTTTAAACAAGACAGAAAAAAAAAGTTGTAATTTGTGTCCTGGAAAAACACCTCTATTTTTGGAAAAGCAATGAGCATGATTATCTTCCATTGAAGCACAAGAATAATAGGTATTAATGATAGCACTTCTGCTAATTTCATAACCCATTCTCCCAGCTGAACGAAGCAGGCTTTATTCAGTGAGCCTCAATGAATTCAAACATTTGAACACCACAAGGTGTTCAGCACCATACAGCACATGCTAACAGTGCAAATACTGTATTTTAGCTCAGTGCTAGATAATGGATTAGCTGTACTGGCAGTCCTCAGCAGCAAATACTCTTTAAAACAAAATTAGCCTTTAGAAAGAGTATTTCAAAACAATCAGCGAACCCTGACAGCTTGGGGAAATACAATGCAAAGTCTGCAATAATATATCCTGCAACTGCATTTTATTGCCTTCAGTGATTTTTCCATGGATCTCCTATCCCCTAATTTTAGAAAACAATTGTCTCACTCATCAGTTTCTTGAATATAAAAGAGTCATTCCTAGGAGCATGAAATATGGATGTCACCCCCTCATGTACTAGACAGAGTTACTCTTAGGAGTAACCATAAGAGCGCTGGCACAGAATTCCTGGTTCATAGACCTGAAATTTAACAGGAATTGTTGTAACAGATGGGACTCTTATTATTCTTTGACCTGCACAAAATGGGTCAGTTTGTGATCTTTTCCAAAGCCAAGGTGCATCTGTTCAGTACCTGGTACTGCAACATTCACGTGCAGGCACCTGAAGCTGCAGTGCCCCACTCACATCCCAGCTGGGCAAAACTTTCTGCCAACCTCAGTCCTGGATTCCTGCCAGCCCCATCTGAAACTGGTTCTTGAAATGTATCTGCACTTGGGAAGACAGGGCCACTGTTTTCACACACACATGGATCTGCTGCATGCCAAGGAACTGTTCGTGAAACAACGAGAACAAATACCTTGGCATAACTACTCCTTCAGGAGCTTCCCAAAGGCATCTGGAGATGGGGAAGGGGAATCGACCTGGCTAAAGGAGGTGAAAATCTGCAGCTGATGAAGTGAATGAGACAGGCTTTCTGCTGGGATGACAGCAGATGACGGTGTAATTAAGTATTTACCATAATGAGAGGTCACAAGGGAATGTCCATAAGTAAAACTCGTATTTCCTCCTGCCTGCTTGGCCTTGCAGCCCTTACAGAGCTCTGTTAAGAACGCTGTGTGTAAGTTAAATGTAATTATACACACACACACTTCACCCACACGCCAGTTTTCATATGGTGACATTAACATCCCTTACGAATTAATTAAACCTAACGAGACACCCATAATTAAGACTTCTGAGGTTTATTATTTCTCTTTTACTATTGGGAAACAGACCCAAGGAGATTAAGTGCCTTATCTAAGTAAATGAATCTCTAAATTACAGTGGGAACACAGTCCAGGGGCCCTGATTCCCAACAAATTGACTACTTAAACATTGAAGACTTTGTGCATGGGCATTAAACAAATTGTCTGAGTTTAGTTGTCAATATATCCTTTTCTGGATGAAAAATTATTTCTGGAATTAGATATTAGGCATGTTGCGAATCTTTCCCTTAAAAAATTAAATCAGCCCAATACCTCTCTTAACTTTTAATTGTGAGTGTTTGCTTTCAGATGACTTCTAGCCACACATTGTCCATTTGCATTCATTTCTGTGAGATGCAGGAACAGAGCCTTCACTAAGCCTGAAACATTACTGAAATGCTTTTGCAGATTGAGAAATACATTAGATAAATGATATTTTTTATCATCAGGCTGTCTGATCAATTAAGACAGGAGCACATACAAGTTTCAAGGTATCATCTGGTTATTTTTAACCTTCAGCTATACAGGACTTGGTAAAAAGCAACGAGATTTTAGGGAATGCTTCCTTTTCTGGATCACAAATAAACACTAATACAAGTTCTGAAACATAACCTTGAGGAGACTTTCATTTTCAAAGGCCATTTCTAACAACCAGAGAATAAAGTATGGGAAAAAATGCTTAAAAAAAATGTTTTAAGTAATGCAAATTGCAGGAGTACCTGAAAGGACCCGAGGACCTGAAAGACCATTAGTCTAATGCAAAGTGGCAGTTCCTAATGTAAAGAAGCCGTATAACAACCTACAGTCAAATTCATTAGGAAAACGAATGACCTACTGACCTCAAATCACATTTTTTACTCTCTATTTAATTACAAAATCACTGAATAAATGCAATTTAAGATCATCTGCATCCAGCTCCTTATAAAACTTCTGTATGGGTGAGCTCTAAGGAGTCCTTGTGACGCAGACTGTCACAGGAAATGTCACCTCACCTTTGCAAGCCATTGGAACTTGAAAGAGAAGCAGACGGTTGTCTTTTTAGGCTTGAAATCCCTCATTATTGATCCACAGGACATCAACGTGTTTCATGGCTTGTTTGTTCCCTAAAAATAGTAACTAGATTGTGTTCAAGTGGCACTTCTTAAGGAAAAAAACAAAACACAGCAAAGTGAGACAAGCCTCAGTGCGCAGGTAGGTCAAGACTGCCCAACTTCCACTCTGGAAAAGCCAAAATAAGAGATTCCCCAAAAGCTCCACACACCATTGGCCTCAGCTCTCGGCCAGTCCTGGGGACCTGGGAATCCTAAAACTGCAATTTGACTGAGCTCTTCTCTTTCTCTCTCCCCCAGTGCACAAACCTGTCCTGCCTTTCATGTTGCTCTTCCCAATCCCCCACCTTCTGCCAGGCAGGGCATGGCTCAGGGTCTCTTTAGCCCCTATCAGCATTTCTTGCAGAGAAACCCAACATGATAAAACACACAATCAATGCTTGTGCCAATCATTCCAGAAAGAAAAATGTGAATTAATATACTAAGCAGTAATATAATCAAATTTATGTTTTGTGTGTTTTTTTCTTTTGGTGTAACTGGCCTGGTTTTTCCCTGCTGCCAAAGGAGAAAGAGGAGGCACTCCACAACCACTCTGCTGCTTTCTTCTTCCCCTTTTACCTTTGGTTGTGACTTCCTGCTCTGCTGGAGTTACTCTCAAACCAGACTGGCTGGAGATGCAAACACAGGGGAACCCCAGAACAACCTCCACCAGCAGTACCAGGAAACAGAATCATTTAGACATGTTCCAAGTACAGCAACACCTTGTCAAACACAGCAGAAAATGAGCTGAGAATCAGCCTCCAAGACACTTGAACCAAAAAAAGATGAAAGCTGGTCGAATACTGGTTAGTTATAACAAAGAATTGAAAATGTCAGTCACACAGGAACCCGTGGACAGGTGATACCTTTTCCCATGCCTAAAAATAACAGATAAAAAAGAAACATCCACAAAGAAGGGTTGTATTTACTCATCTCTTCCACCTTGCATTGAAGAGGAATGTCTGGAAGTGCTCTGCTCTCTCTGCTGATCTATAGCCCCTTGGAAAGGCTCCACAACCATCTGCAGACATCAAAAGTTACCAACCACTCCAGCTACCTGCTCCCCTCCTGCTCTACTTCAGAGCCAAAAACAGACAAATGGGTTGAACGGCAAACAAAAAAAAAGAGAATTAACAAACCATAAATCCTTAACAGTTGAAATAACAAAGGGTAAAGTGAACTTTAACTTAGTGTGATAGTACATTCAGAAACACTGTTACATGACATACAGAATACAAAAGTTTGGTCCCTGAGGTGCTACTGGTTTCCAGGCTGTTTCCATCTGTGCAGTTCTCAGTGCTGCTTCCTGGTTCACAGGGAGATTATTTTGCACTTAGCCCTCAAAATATTTATCATGGATTTAGACAGTCTTATTGTGAAAAAGCAGGACCAAACAGCACCTTTCTTCTCTGCCTGATAATAAGCCCAGTTCTGAGCAATATTCTGTGTGTTTAATTTCCCCCCATACTTGAAACAAAAAGCTGCCAGAGCTGAAGATTTACAAACAATGTGTGTGACATTCTTCTCACCTATATTTCACCTCCTCCTTTTACTCTCCTGCCTCATTTCTTTTTCTATCTTACTTTAATTGAACCATCTACATTTCTTTTATATATCTACCCTCCTTTACTTCTCCCTTTTCCTTTCTCTAGCAAACTACTCTCACTCTCTCACTTTCTCCATCAACTTTCTCTTCCCACCCAGCAGGCAGGTGCTTGGATTGTGCAGATGGAGGGGCCAAACCTCTTGGTCAATTTTATTCAGAACATGGAGAGAATGAGGAAAAAAAAAAAAACCAAAATGTTAAGTGAGAGAAAAAATAACCACACTTTACCAAAAAGTAGAATAAATGTTTTTAAGGTGAACAATGATGCTTACACCAAGATCAAAAGCACAGTGAGTCACAGAACTGCACGTCCTCCTGTGCAAGAATTGATGTTGGAAACTAAACCCTTGAACTTCCCAAACAAATAAACAAACAAAAGACCCTACAAGACACATTTTTGGTTGTGGACCAAAAGAGTGTAGGAAAATATAATGGGAAAGAGGATTTAAGTGCTGTCAGCTTTTCAAAACAACCCTTCACTCCATGATCTAGAGCTCTGACACTCCCTGTCTGAAAATTCAACTTATATTGACATTTTCTTCTTTCTCTCTGGTTTAGTTTAGCCATGAATCACCTGTTCTGCGGCTCCTGGGTGCAAGATGCTGTTAACAATTTGACTTCCCTGCCACTGTGCACTAAGCCCATTCCAGTGCTTGCTCCTGCTGATTGCAAATGGGACAAAGGGATCTCTCAGAAAAAACTATTTATTATGGAATCACAATGCATGGCTACATTTATGCCTTGGTGGCCAGCAGTGCCTATCTAGCAATAAACATCTTAGGAACAAGCAACTCTGATACAGAGCACGAAAATCTGGGATGGAGAATTCCTATCTCCTAAAAAATACAGAATTGTCTCCCAGTGGATTCATAATTCTGCCAAAAGGCTGAGCAGATCTACCAGGTGATTTCAGAGTACCCAATTCTTATTTACTTATCTACTTCTGTCTGCTTGAGTTTTTAAACAACTTTGTGGATATGTGTCCCAATTCCTGTATTGTGTGTTACTTCAATAAATTCATATGAAACCTTTGCCTCGGTTTCCCAGCTCCACCCGACTGCAGCAACAACCATCAGCTCATTGCTCATCACTGCACAGCTGTTTTCATCAGCCAGGTATCACCAACAACCACCTCGCTTTATCAGAGATCAAGGGTGGGGAAAGTACATGAAATAAATATAGCTGGAGGTTTTAAAAAGCTGGCTGAGAGATACTAAAAACAGATTTAAAAAACCCAAACAAACCAAAAACTTGACAGTTGGGTTTTTTTTCTGTCTTGTGGGGGGAAAAAAATTGAAGAGAACCAAGGGAATACTAATATTATCTTGCTTATGAAGAGGAAATATACGTGTGAAACACAGAGTTAACAGTGGCTGACTTTGCCTCTTTTTATTTCCAAATAATTCCACACTTGGAAAATTTAGGTGTGATTTTTTTTTCCAATTTCCCCCCTAACCTCTAATTAAAAGTCACAACAAAAAAAAATTTCATTCACTGATAAATGCATGGAAAGTTTTAATAGTTACCAGAATAAGTGTGCTAAATATGGATACAAAATTAAATGCTAAAAGTAGAGCTATTTATCATCCTGCTTTTACTTTCCCATTCACATCTCCTATATACATATATACTTTTTTTTTTTGGAGGGGGAGCTGTAGTTCAGAATTCTAACTCCCATCCTAACAAACATGGATTTTTTTTCTGAGTACAGCTCTGTGCTAAAGAGCAGGAATGTTACACTCTATCATTCCACAATTCAGGAAGCATCACAACATTTGGGACAACAAAATCGTGACCTACACGTCTGTCTAAAATAACAATATCACAGTTTTGAGGGCTGAAGGAATGCAGTTCACCACCCACATCCTTTTATACTATGACTGTTCTTAAGGAACTTCATTTCCCTCTCCCAGACGCAGCTTCCCAAGTGCTGATGGCAGAGCCCTCACAACAGACACCACACGAATACCACAGCTTCACTTTCTGACATTAATAGGTTTTCTCTAACATATGATGGAGAAAATGCCTCATTTCTCCCCATCATCTCCCAAAGAGATGCTAAGTGTCTTTAGTCAGCTGTGACGACGCCACCATGTGTGACAACATTCTCACAGCTTTGAAGGGAACAGGAAAAATTTCCATAGTCTGGAGAAATCAACAGCTTCTTGTATGCAAGGAAAACAACCTGCCAGCTAATAAGAAAAATACTTTTATTTATTTTCACATGTAGGAAACTGAGGATCAGACATGACTTCAGCAAAGTCACGAGGGATCAAAACACAGGGCAAGCAGTAAAGTTCAACCATGGCTGCTTCGAGTCCTGTTCAACAGTCACAACCATCATCAGCTGATGATGCTGCTTATTCCATAGGGAACTGGGAACAAACCACCTGTAAGAAGACAGTAGGACACACTGGATGTGTTAATCCATCCCTTTCCTGACATTCCAGGAGATTCCACGCCTGGTGGGCCCGGCACAGTCTCTGCTGCCAGGAGGCACATGGTGAAAGCAGATTAGAAGCTGGTACCAACAGGAAATCACAATTACTGATTCCATGATCAGTCATCACAATTACTGATTACAGGACACGACCCTGCCTTGGCACACTCACTCCAACTCCATCCATGATGCTCTCTCTCCCCTTCACATGCCATACTCTTAAAATTCAGCAGAAACACCTTCAAATTTCAGATTTTGGAATAAGAGATTTACCTGTCACACAAGGACACAGTGGCTTCCCCAGTTCATTGAAACCCACTAAAATGCAGGTATTATTGAGCAACCTGCTCTAGTGCAAGGTGTCCCTGCCCACAGCAGCAGGGCTGGAATGAGATGATCTTTGAAGTCACTTCCACCCCAAACCATTCAGTGATTCCATGATAATTATTTACCTATTTTCTGTTATCTCACAGCTAGAAAGAAGTGCACTCCAGTGCATAAGTGCTGTAGCTACAGCTCATTCTCACATTGCTTGTTGTGGTTTTATTTAGTTAAGAAATTTGCATGAAGCTTTCAGATGACACACGATACATATGTGCAGACACTTCAATATTTTTTTTTACCCCATTCCCGCTGTTGTTTAGTGAAATGATGGCATCTATCACAAAAGCAGCAACAGAGCAGACTGTTACAACTCTACTACTAAGAGGCAAAATGTGAATAAGTGATCCTGAATGCAGAGATTTTTTTAACTGCTGTTTGTCTCATGACACAGGCTTCAGGCTGCACCAGAAACCCAGGGCAGATCCCTACCAGTTATTCATTAAGCCAATTTTCTCACGAACAATAACCTATTAAAGGTCATAATGAACATCCTATAAAAGCAATTGAAGAAAATAGAAGAGATACATACCACAGCCAAGCCCTTTACTGTAGTACATCAAACTTGTTTTCTACTCCATAGGGTATCTACAATTTTATGTCTTTCTTCCACAACGAACTTTACAAGCAAGCTACAGGATTTATCCTGATTTCACTCTCTATCCACACTAAGAGGACAGAAAAACCAGAGCACGTGCTGCAGCACATTATCTTCTTACAAACAAATTTCTGGCAACTTCAGGAAGAATACAGATTCTGACAGAATTCAGTTAACCTCTTGGGTAAAACTGTATTTCTAAGTCTAACTCCATGAATTTGTAGACAACAAACAGGCAGCATAATTTAGCGTCGACTTTAAAATACACAAAAATATTTTACTGGGCTGACATAGCTCTCGGCACTAACTCTCTGAAGTACTCAGCAATTCAGAAAGGAAAAAGTGAGAGAATACTGAAATTAATTTACTCTACCACCAGAGATGGGCTCCAGCTCTATATATGGCCTACGAAGTTCAGTTTCTTTCAACTCACACATATAATTATGTTTCATTTTTGTTAAACAGACACTGCAGAAAGGGTTTTGTTGGTGGGTGCTTTTGTCCCTTTCTCATTTGTCTTGGCTCACAGGAAAACAGAGGTATTATGGGAGACATTTACAAGCTATTTTTTCCCCCAAACAAACCTTTATTGCATAAAAATATAATGCAGCTTTTGTTTACAAGCCTTAACAATTCGGTGGCATGAGATACGTTGAGTGGCTAGAAGGATATAAAGAAAACAAGCTAAAATCGGCAGGTTTCAGGCACTATTTCAGAAACACAGATTTTTGTCTCAGACAGCTTTAACTTCCTCTGGCATTCACAGAATCACAGAATCAACTCCTAAATCACTGCAATACAGGAGTGAAGACCTAACACTTGTTCGACATTGCCTGGATGAATTCTCGTCTCTTCAGAGGCTTCTCCTGTGCTACATTTCCTGATGGCAATAATATTTTAATCTGTGCTAACAGGTGACTGTCAAGTGATGTTACAGTACCCAGGTAGGAACAAAGTGATGGCTGCTCTAAGTCTGTTCCTCAAAGGCAAAATCCTAAATCCAACTACAGCAGTGCAGTATCCCCCTGCATGGGATCTACCCTACTTTTACAGACAGGTAATTTTAAAATACCCCCTCCCTTTCTCTATTGTTTTAATTCAAGTGGTTTTTGGTTTTTAATCAATTTTTAAAACGTACCTAGGAGAATCAGGGAGGGATGAACCAGTCAATGTTAAACACAAATGAATAGAGGATTTTGGTGTAATTTTCACTGACTCCATCAAATCATGAATTTTTATCATTTATTTAGTTCAAACTCAACATCTGATGCATGGCTGCCTTTGATTCAGAGTGACACAAAAAAAGTTTACTGTTAAAGATTAATCATGTTCTTCTGTTCCCACTCTCCTTCTGCTCTTAGATTTAGGAGGATGCACTCAGCTGTAGTTTTATTTTCACATTATGAAAAAATCTGGTTTAGATTCCATTTATTTGTAATTTATTCTTCCACATTTCTTACTCAATAGTAATGTAAGTAATGCATGTAATAAACATACATTTCATTCATTACTAATGGTGACTACTCTCAGAAAGTCCTTCTGTTTATCCACAATTCTAAAATGTGTTGTTTGTCTTTTTCTTCTTCGTTCTTCTCACCTTTGAAATGTCCTCATGGTCACTATCTCTCAATTTAGCATCACTTGGAAAAACTCTTAACTCCTGGTTTTGGTACAGGGAGCACTGCTCCTTCCCCTTTCCCAACTGTTTCAAGGCACAGCTCCCACCATCACCACACTGTAAGAAAATGCACGTGCTGCACACCCCACCCATCACCCAAGGGTCCTGACACCAAGAAATTATATTTTCCTCCTTTTCCCTGGAAGTGTTCAAGGCAACGCTGGACAGGGCTTGGAGCAACCAGATTTAGTGGAAGGTGCCTGTGGGTTAGAACTGGGTGACCTTAAAAAGTCCTTTCCAGCCTGAACCATTCCATGATTCTATGATTTACTCTTTTACTTTTGATGTTAATCTTCATTTTGTATAAAGCCTGCTGTGTCAGGAGCAGATCTGTCATTCCAAAACTTACCATGTATTTATCAAATCACACTCATTAGTAACAAAAAAAGGAATAAACCCAGTTTTTTGTCTTTAATAATCTCATTCATTTCTTATCTGAAGCTTAACAAAGCCATATTTTCACAGTAAGTAGCAATCCTTCCCACATGATTGCCATCAATGTCTACAGAATTCTAGCTTTTATTTTAAATGGTATTTAAAAGAGGTTCTGTCATTTATAGTTGCAAAGATAACTGCTGAAACATGAAAGCAAGAATATCAATGCTGTAGCTGCCTCCTAAGCCTGACAGATGCATTGCCTCTGCTGCTGCTCAGAACAAGATGCTGAGCAGACATGGTGAAATCAGAAAAAAAAACCTAAAAATGATTAAAAAGAAAACATATAAGCAGCTTTTCTCACTTTCTGAGCCTGACTCCTCCCCACTTCGTGTTGCTCCTAAGAAACTTGTAAAAAAACTCCTTTCTTTCCTGCTTGTCAAATACGGCAGGATTTCATGATAAAGAGAGACAATTAGGAAGAACTGGAATTGAAAAACATTCCTCTTTCAAAAGGCAAGCACAGGGTCCTGCACAAAGGAGAGGAGAGAGAAAGATGGGATCAGAGGGGAGGAAGGTGAAGGAGGACGGATCACCCAGTCTCACTTCTATGCTCACTCCGCTCTTGCAAAGTTTTTTACTCTTTCTGGACTCCCACCAAGAGAAGCCCATTGGCCCACACGTGGTTTTTCAGCTGCAGGGACCTGGAAGGGCCCTGACCCAAAGGATGGGACCACATTTGTGCCAACTCTACACACAGCACTGCAATCCCTCCGCCTGTGAGCGATGCAATGGCTGGGACACCAAATGGTGAACTGCTCTGTGATCTTTGTGATAACACAATCTGCCCCACGCCAAGGGCTGTAACTCACCTGAATCTGAGAATTAAATCCAATTCTAAAACCATTTATTTCAACAAAAAAAAAAAAAAGCCACACTCTCTTCCAACATAGAGGTAATCAAATATGTGGGCTGTATTGCTGCTGATGGCTTTTACCTGATTAAATTGCTACTGGGAGGATAAAAGTATTGGTAAGCTTAGAGTGTTGAAGCAGTGCAACACATAAAAATAATGTGCATCAGCACAATCCTGACAGTCAAGGGGTTAATTGCAATGCTAGAATGAAACATATAAAACTAATCACTATTTACTGTCAGTTATTTGAAAATGAGGAGATAAACAAATTAAATGGATGTGGCATTTCCCTTTCAATAAACTAAATACTGAAAACCACGTCACCAGCAATTAGACAAATTAGCTGTATATAAAGTGAATGGAGTAAACAGAAAAGTATAAAACACAATGCATCTTTTTAGAGAGTGAAGAAACTTCGTTTCTGACCAGAGGAATGGGCAACAGTGGAATCTGAACAGAGAAAGCCTCAGTTCTACAATTACATCAACCCTTACTGCAGCTCCACAGAGTTAAGTTATTGCCTTGGGATTGACTAAACCTTTCCCTGGAAATGGCCAGAGCATTCCGAGCTGAAGGATGATACTTTTACGGACTGCTGGTCGCTTTTAATTTCTTTATAGCACATTAAAATATAGTCACTCTTTTAGCCATTTTAACCTTGTTTGGCACAAATGGCTGCACTTGAAATTCATCGACTTAAATGGTCCATGGAAGGTATCATTAAAAATTGCTGTAGTGGATTTTTTTTTTTTAACTTGCAGTGCATTTAATTATTAATGTCCCTTTATCATTTATGGCCCATTGTTTTTCAGATTTTCGTCATCTTTCACCTTACCTGTTCAAAGAGTTACAGAAGCCTGAGCAAAGAATTCCAGATACAAAGACACTCACAGTTATCACAGACCTTGCAATAGTCCAGAGTGTCTGTACTTTGAGCTTTGGTGATTACACAAATACCCAACAGGCTCAATGACAACCTGAGGGCAACACTGTCATTTACACAATACAACCTGGAGCTACTATAGGCTCATACACCATTAAGTATATTTTTAATGCATATATATATATATGCATTATTTTTTTATTTGTTCTTACTTTAGGATGACCTCTGAAAATAATTGTATTTATGTTTCCTTGATCTACAGTACAACTTGAGGAATACAGTTTAGCTTGCTGAATTTCAGTAACAAGAGGGCCTGTAACCTTCATAGATTATTAATTTTTGTAAGTTTTCCTTGAACAACTCCAGTGTTGCTAAGATTTAAATCTGTAACCTGCAAACACAGATCTCCTTTCTGTAAAATCCAACAGAGGAGTGACATGCAGGACTTACCTTTGAAATAAAAAAGAAAAAAAATCCCATAAACGTACCCTCATTCATCTAGCCAGCAATTGTCTTTACTTCTATATTTGTCTTTATATATGTTAAAGCAATGACTTCTTTTGTAACATTGCTGAAGAAGCCAAGGACAATCTGGTTTTTTTCTGTACAAAAAGAGAATTTTAAGAAAAAACAACACTAAACAAAGAGTCATCTATTTCTCTTTCTTGGAATCACTACCTATTAGCTATTCATTTCAATCATTACCTATGATTTTACTGTTCTCTTCCCTCTGGTTGGTATTTCCCAGCTGTACATCAAAAAGTAAATTCTCATTTCTTGTCTTGAAGTAATTAATCCCAATCCCATAAGGGCAGCCCCAACGCAACAACAGCACTGAGCCTCACCACCATCATCTCCAACATCCAAAGGGAACAGGTGGAGCCTGGAAGTGGATCTGGAGAGAGCGGAACAGCTGTAAGAAACCGAGCTGAAGGAACAGCCAAATTGAAAACATGTGCTGGAGCTCTCAAGGTGACTGAGAGCCAGGGAAGTTTAGGTTAAAGGGCCATTGCAGAGGTGCCCGTAATTTTCTCAAGCTTAAGTCAGTGCTACATAAATCCACCTAGAACAAAGTACTACCCTTTTGGAAAAAAATAAAACCCAGCAAACCAAACTCCAAAAGATTATTCTGGAGGAAGAGAAGGGAAGAGTAGAGCTAGGAGCCCAAAATTCTGCATTCTTATTAAATGAAAGCATTTATCTGAAAATATATATTATATATGTCCAGTAGGAAAAAAAAAGGTTTATTACATGCATGAATACTAACAAAAACTAATGTAATTTGTGTAAGATTCGAGTTTTCTGTGAGAGTGCTGATTTACACAGATTTACACACCCCGAGAGACCGTGTTAAGATCACGGATACATTGACTGAGTCCCATCTCACCGATTTTCTTTCCTGATCTTTGAGGAAAATTATCTGACAGGGCATCATGAAGCCCAGAGCTCCTGGTACCTAAGAATATGTTCTTCCCTTTCCTGGCCATGCTCTAAACCAATCCTAATTACCACAAAATATCAATTTAGCACTTTCCATGAGAGCATTAAATGGCACAACTCAGCTTTAATACCAAAAAGCACAAATACAATATAAAACCAGAGGGTTCAGTGTTGTAGACTCCTTAAAGCCTTGGACACCATCTCCGGGCATAAAGGAGGATCAGACACACTGAAAACTCTCCTTTGAACTTTTTAAGTTCTTTGTAACTTGTTTGTGATGCTGCTTAACAACCCAAAGAAACAACAGAATCCATTGACTCACTAAAGAAAAAATCATGTGAATATGCTAAAAAGCAACAAAGGAGTAAAGACATTTGCAAACACTTTTCATTGCACATCTCTGTAATTTATGTCTTTCAATAAAGGTGTATTTTCTAGGGGAAAAAAAAGATAATATAACAGTAAACTTTAAACTTCAGGAAAAACAAACTGAATCTGCTTCAACTTTCCAAATATGACATTTGGTCAGCATGAATGTGTGTCTCCATTTGGAAGAACACATGTACAGAACCACCTTAGAAATGAAGTAATGAAAGCATTTTTTTTTATGTATCCTGACATAAATCTGGATTCAGTTACCAAAAAATTAACAGAGAGTAGCAGTATCCAGTTATCCACAACAGTTCAGAACTGTGCCCATTATGTACATTTTTTGTACCTGCACAAGGACGTATGGAAATAAAACTTGTCCCCCAACTTTTTAACAAATGCATTTTCATTTTCAGTCTCCTCTTCCTCTACAAGCCGTGATTTAGCTCAGGCTGGGGTAGCATTCTAGGGAAACATCACTTCACACTTGTTCCATGGATAAATTTTCCTCCTAGACACCTCCTGTTGCCTGTACTGTGTTATGTTTTCAGAAAGTCGTGGGAATCTTATTAGAAACTGTTTTCCAAGGAATCTGTGCAATTCATTGGGCATATGGAATTGCAGAAAAAAAGAAAGTCTAATTCACCAGGTTTCTTCCAGAGCTGGGAATACAGAAGCAGCAGCTTCCATGGGTGTACATATATATATATATATACATATATATATATATGTGTGTGTGTGTGTGTGTGTGTGTGTGTGTGTGTGTGTATATTTAGCTCTGATAATTCAGTACGAGCAGAACAGAATGTATTTTCTATATAGGAAGCAAAAAAATCAAAACAAAAGTATGGAATAGCCAAGAATAGTCCTAAAATTTCTGCACAGTAACAGAGAAACCAAATCTTTCAAAGTCAAATAAGAACAACTTTTACAGGATACTTTTCTTCTTATGCATTCAATGCCTTGTCCATACAGAGGTACAGTGACAATACCACAACAATAACTAGGTTTGCTAAGACCATTCATTACAATTTTATAAGAAAACAAAGCTCTAATCCCTCATGTCCTCAGTGAAGAGCAGGTAAACTATATAATAATTGCTGGGATTTCTTCTCTAAAGAACTAATCCACGCTGAATAATCAACACAGAATGACAGTCAGCAATCCAGGCCACCGACAGAGCCTCTCCTTCCATTTTTAATTTCCAAAATTTCATTCATTTGGGCCGTTATTGCTCCGTTACCTCCATTTATCTTTTCTGTCTACATTTGGTAATAAAATGTAATCACTGCGATATGTTTATTTTGATTATTATATATAAAACACACACACACACGTACATACATATATATCTATATATATATTTATATACTACATATTCATTACTTTACCTAACTGAAATCTTACATCACAGACTAATCTATGACAAAATACTCCCAGAGAGTTTAAAATGCCCCTGCACAATACTCATTATAAATGGAAAATCAATGAGGAAAGTTGCTTAAATATTGACTCCAGTTTCCCAGAGACTTGAGATTAACATTTTTTAAATGGATGCAAACTCATTTTGATATGTTATGGTCTTTAGCAATAAAAAAGTCACATTGTTTCTCAAAATTGCTATTAAATTAATCTGCTGGTGTATTCTGAATTTTGCTACAGCACCTGACTAATACAGCAAACACTTACTCCAACTATATCACTCATAAAATTCTGTTATTCAAGTTAGTAGGCCCAGGAATGGTTAAAGATATTGCTCACGAGTGTGTGCACAGAGAGCATGAAAACTCCAAATTCAGAGAGGCCCTGCATGAACTGTGACACAAATACACCTATACAAATGATAACATAAATTAATAATGAATTAAGTAAATAAATAACTAAATGGAAGAGTAAATGTTGGGTCCAATCCTCCAAGAAAGAAAAAATGTCAGATAGGAGAAGGAAGAAAGTGGGGATTTTCTGGTTTTGATCCTAGGTCTTCAAGCTGTACACATCATGAAGAAATGCTGCAAACTGAAGTAGAATAAACTTAATAGCTTATTTTGATTTTAAAACAGAAAGGCTAAAGCACAATGGTTTCTTGTTAAATTACTGGGCACTTAGTAAGTCTAATTGTACTGTATTGCAGCTTTGGGAAAAATAATGCAGCATGATCTCAAAAGACAGTAAGAACTTAGACCCCAGTGAAGGACATGAATAACTCCACACTCACTGGGAACAACCAAGTATCTTTCCCTTTTTTTTTTCCTTCTGTTTTTGAGGTGCCTGTGGCATCAGGGATTTCCTACGTGCTGAATTCTCCAGTTCTACAAAAAGTCCAATTCCAGCTCACTCTTTTGTATTTCCAAAAGGACAAGAGGCAGAAGAGCTGCTGCATCACTTGTACTGAAAATCATTTCTAGTCCATCAGACATTTCAAGCAAATTAACTTTCTCATTATACTTCAAATACATTTAAAAAAAAGGAAGCCAGGCTATGAGGTCACCAGCTAATCCCTTTTCCTGTTGCACAAACTCACATGAAAACTTCTCCATTTTTCTCAGTTCTCATCTAAATTTTCTTGTTGCTGCAGAAATGTGTTTCTGGGGCAGAGGGAACACATGATAGTTCACATCCTTTGGTCAAAATGTGAGACTATTTTCACTGCCAGGGAGATTATTTATGGATATATAAATACCGTATCTTTTGCTTCAGTCATCCAAAACACTGACCGATTGATCTGGTACAAATCAATGATGACAAATACCAAACTTCACATTTCCTTCTCAAAAAATTACAGTTCAAATTACGTAGAACACAGAACATCTCAATTTAGCATGACTCGAGAATATCAGGAAACAGAATTTGGGAAATGTGATTTGTCTTCTTCCACTGATACTAACAGGAGTTCTTTAAACAAAGAACCACAGAACATTTCCTTTCTCTTGATTCAACTCTTAATCCAAAGTTAACTATTGGGGTTTGTACATTATAATCCAACCAGGGTGTTATAATCAAGCCCACTTTGTGCGTGTGGGAGAGGGTACAAGGAGTGTGCTTGGGGCTGAGTTTATTTAAAGGAGAGCTGAGAAGTTTTCTGGTGAAAAGCTCTGTTGATAAATGGTGGTTAGGAGAAGAAAATTGGTTATTCAATGAACAAAGTGGTGTGTAATTTATTTTACTTCATTAGATGCTGAATTCTTCAAACACTGCTAGGAATTAGAATGCTTTGAAACTAATTATTGTAAGCACATTTAATCATAGCTTTGAAGTTACTTTCAACATAGCATGTTGGTTTTGATTAAATTATATCTTTCTGCCATTCCACTACAAGTACCCAGTTCAAGGGCGGAAGAGGAGAAAAAAAACAACAAACCTTTCAAAAGTCATAAATAAAAACAACAATAATTCTGCTCTGCTTTTTTCTGAAATATTTCCCCAACCTCCTATTGCTATGAGTGTGCCAGCTCCTGCAGAAACTTGAGTACAATTTTGAATACATTAAAATTATCACAAAATTAAACAATTAAGTTATTATATATGGTACAAATACTTTCAAGCAGAGAAGCAGAACAGCAGGGAGCACAATGATGAACTAAAATGCACTTGCAAGGTGCATGGATTTTTTTGAGCAAAAATTAAAGGAGTTCAATACACTCTCTCTCTCTCTCACCCGTGCTTCTTTGTACATATAGTACTGGTAATTCAAGCTCTCAGTTATGAGATATTTCTCTTTATCATGATAAATGATGGCTGAAAGGAGCAATTTTGGTTCAAGCCTGCCTCCTGCTCGAAAGAAAATTTTGGTTCAGTGATTTAAGCAAGGCAAGCACCATGAATCTCCTCCCTATTCCCAACCTTGACTTGGACACGAGCAATTGGAAATTGGATCAGTCCAATGAAAGAACACAAACGTATCTTCAAGGAGCTTTGCTGATCTCAGTGATTCCCAGTCACCTTCCCTATTTTCGAATGCGCATCTTGTACTTCAGTGATTTCACTGGATCTCAGTCGGTTCTGTACAGCTCTAAGTGAAGACAAAGAATGTTTTTCTACTCTTCTGAGTATTTTTTCTCTTTTCTTTTGCAATGTAAAGCACCGATACAATAATGCAGGAATATGCATTACTTTGAGTAAGTCCCACCCCTGGAAGTGTCCAAGGCCAGGTTGGACGGGGCTTGGAGCAACGTGGGATAGTGGAAAGTGTCCCTGCCCATGGCAGGGGGTGGCACTGGATGATATTTAAGGTCCTTTCAACCCAAACTACTCTATATTCCATATTTACATGTTCTCTCACAGACAACTAACCCACTAAAGGAGAGAAAAGCACTTTTTCTTCTACTCTTTCTTAGGATTATTAACTGTCTTCCTAGCTTGTAACAATAAATGGTAAATTACCTTATGGCAGAAATTAATGTATCTGATAGCCCAATGTTACACATTTTTTGGTATTTCCATCCATACAACATGGGCTCTTTATTGCATTTGCCTGAAGGGTTGGGAAGGTTAACTGGGTAAGATTTATTTTGTATCTCTGCAGAGAAATTTTACAGCCTTTAATAGCCAAAAAAAGTCCCACAGAAAGAGAGAAACAAGAGGAGATCTCCATGGGCTAATTTGTCTTAGTTTTGTAACAGGAAGTAGTAACAAAGCTGTTTAAGTAGATCACCAGAACTGAAACCAAGAGGAAGGAAGTGGGAAAAGGCAAAGCGCAGCCTGGAGTCAGGAGCTTGTGAGGGCAGTTAGAAATTTCTAGAGAAAAAGCAGGTTAAGGAGGTAAAATAAGCAGCAATACTTTAGCTAATCAAATAGAAATGTAGCAATATACAAATAACGAGATATCAAAGGGAAATAAAAGAACATGTACTGAATATTATCATCGACACAGGAGAACAAAAGAATGAGAGAACATCTCTTTCTTCTTCAACTCCAAAGCACAATTTTCAACAAATAATTGCAGCCTATGCCCAAAATGTCACCCAAGTAAAAGAAAACCAAAACAACACCTTAATGGCACAAAGCAGTGGTTCTGCTTGTTCTTTTTTACTTTCTTTCTTAATGACATATTCCATCCGTTCTGAATTTGTCAGAAACAGTGATTAGAGGAGGAAAAAAAATCTCTGTTGTTATCATCTACCTTAAAACTTCAAAGCAGCAGGGACACTGAGTGAAACACAACTCTATCAAAGTGAGCACTTATAATTCTTAAGTCTGATAATTATAAATTTACAAGGCTTTCCGAGTCATGCTGCTCAGAACTATCACAGAAAAGCACATCACAGAAACTGTAAATATTAGGAGGCGTGTCATTCTCTTTTGCCTCAACCTGAGGGCTTCAGTGAAAGCAGT
Source organism: Lycocorax pyrrhopterus obiensis (assembly GCA_014706295.1). Classification (NCBI taxonomy): domain Eukaryota; kingdom Metazoa; phylum Chordata; class Aves; order Passeriformes; family Paradisaeidae; genus Lycocorax; species Lycocorax pyrrhopterus. The sequence goes on along the minus strand of JACSVZ010000006.1, from coordinate 3,879,415 downwards.
GTATCAGGAGGTGGGGGAAAAGAGAAAACCCCAAACATTTTCCCTGCCTGCCTCAACAGAGAAAGATGCATTAAATGTTATTAGGTATCACTCACTTACTTGGTGACATTCATTAACTTCAAGCATTGACCAACCAGATCAAATCTACTTTTTATGCAGGGAATTTTCTTTAGAAATATCCCACATCCCTACCCATCCTGGCTTTCCCTGTTAACATCATGTTCAGCCTATCTTTGAACATCCAGATCACCAGCATCTGAAATCATGGCTTAATGTGTTTTGCACAGGATCTTGATAAACCATTCTGAGCTTCCCAATCAATAAATTTCTGTTGTGCAACTAAACTGCTGGATAATTTCTAAGTAAACTGAAAGACTCCCTAATATTTGAGTGCCCTGAAACTGCGGAAGATTCTGTACTGAGTTAGTGTGGCAAACAGGAAATATCTCTGCTGCAAATAGCAAAACCAAATTGCTAAGTAAAAAATAATTTGAAGTCTGTTTGTTGTGGGCCATATCATTAGCAATGTTATTTTAATAAAATTCTAATTCTTAAGCCTTTGATACTTGTAAGTTCTAAAACAGCAATACACGGCTTTTATTGTGTCCATGCTCAGCTTTTACAGCAGCAATATTGATGTAAAATATGCCACACTACACAAATCTGCACTATATGGGTTTCTGATTTCTTTTTTAGTTAACTACAGGTTCTCTACATTTACAATGTCAACTCCTCAAATGTACCAGCTTTAGATCGCTACATGTAGCGATTGTGTATTTGTAAATCACAGTCAGGTTCAACACAAAACAGAATTTAGGAAATTTATGGTTATACCTGGACATTTTTCCTAAAGCCCCTATAAATATATTCTCTTCAATTTGCTTTGCTCCCCTTGGATTATTGTGCAGGAAAACAGGACAAGCTTTCCAGACTGACTTACTGAAGTCTTGCTCTCCTAGAGCTTGTGATGCTGTCATTTCAACATTTCCACACAAGACAACAAAAAATGCAGACAGAGCTGTAATTATGCAAACGTGTAAACTCAGTGACAATGAACTACCAGGGTCCAAAACAATTCCAGAGACAAAGAGGAAGGGAACAGTAGGAAGCTGGACTCCCTTTGGGTTGTAATCTACAGCCAAATAAATGACAATTTATAAACAACACAATAAAGGGTTTAATAGTTGGGGTAATTGTCAATGCATGTGTATCAATGCATGTAAAAAATACAAGAAGAACCCCAAAACCCGTGAGTCTTGTAAAGGCATATATATAATTTTTCCTACAATTAAATAATAATAATAATAATAATAATAATAATAATAATAATAATATATCATTATTATTACTACTACTACTACTATTGCTTTCACATATTCAAAATTCTCTAAATTTCTGATCTGAATTTTCTTCTTAATTCCTTATTAACTGCAAGGCTTCCTTCAATATTTTGCAAATTCTAAGTCATCAGATTTCATATATCAATCAGCACTGTTAAAGTCAGAGGTTTCATTTCCCACCATAATTATAATTGGACTGCAAAACTGCATAACTAATCTTGCAGAGAATTGTCAATACATAAATAAAGGTAACAGAAGAGAACTCTAGTGAAAAGAAAAAAGAGAAAAAAGAAGAGCATGCAAAATATTTAAATTCTTATTATAGGAGGAATTCATTTTTAATTTAAAAATATTTTTTGTTAATCTATCACATACTTTGATATCCAATTTGCTCTACCAAATGGCATCATGTAGAGCTGCCAAAGCAAAAGCCACCACGCTAGGAAGCTCGTCAGTTCAGTCTTTTACGCACACTGGAAAGAAAACCATCTTTAAAATATTAAATACAGCTGTGGGTTTTAGTCCCACAGTAACTTCATGACTGTGACCTTTGTAAAAGACTTGGCAATCTCACAGTCATAGAACTCATCCAGGATATTACAGAGAGCCATTGAAGGTCAGCACTGAATTGCTCTGATTAAATTCAAAATATAAAATCAGATTTTCACTGTGCATTTTCTCATCCTTTCATAATTTAAATTCTCTTTGGTAATTAAAGAATACAAAAAATGCCTTAAGAGAGAGATTATCCTGCGGTGACCACGGCAGGTAGTTTACAATGTGGCTTATTTTATAACAGTAATGTTCTGAATAGGAATGTAATGACAAGAGGAAGGATAAAAAGAACAACCAGCAAAACATGATAAAACTGTTCATCCTGCTCCTAATTTATCATCTAGGAGACGTCAAACTGCCCATGACCAGGCACCTACAGCAAACTGAGGGATAATTTGGTATGTGATGGAAAAATAAAGAGATTTGGAGGAATCAGAAGAACCATAATTATTTAGAATTCCTAGTTCCTTTACGGCTTTACCACATCTCACCTCACTCCAGAAATATCAGAGAAGGGATTGTGGGTATGAAGTGGTTTCAAACCTACAAATGTGTCCCACTTCCATCCTTAATGCTTTCATGGACCTGCATACACAGCAATCTCAGGAACCAAGATCCTCAGTGGGACCAACCAGTGTGGTATCACACCACTGCAAAGAGTCATGGAATTGTTTGGGTTGGAAAGGACCATAAGGACCATCCCATTCCACCCCTGCCCTGTGCAGGGACACCTTCCACTATCCCATCCCATTCCCTGCTCCAAGCCCCATCCAACTTCCAGGGATCCAGGGGCAGTCACAGCTTCTCTGGGCACCCTGTGCCAGGGCCTCCCCACCCTTACAGGGAAGAATTTCTTCCCAATATCTAATCTAAATCTATCCTCTTCCAGTTTAGTGAACCAGCAGCCCAGTGGTTAAGCAAAAAAAAAATCTAAACCTTGCAAAACATAAATAATATTCACTTGTGTTCCTAACATGTTATATTATGATCAAATTTGAAAGTAAAATTGAGCAACAAGTCCCATCATTTATGAAAAGTAATGTTTTCATTCTAATATCTAATTGTCACTCACCACTCTACCACACCAAGCAAAAAAAAACCAAAGTGAAAGAGATCAAGATCAGCTGGCAAGAGCTGATGGTTTACCATAGTACCTATCATGGGTTTTGCAGGATTTTTCAAAAAAAGGGAAAACCAGAAATAAGCCAATTGCTACTGTTCATTCTCCTCATCATTATTCCTACTGATCGATTCTTTTTCAACTCTCACAGGCAGGGAAAAAACCACACCCTTCACTGCAGAGAAGCAGCACTTTGCAGATTTGCGAGAGCCTCCTATTTCTACAGAAAACATCAAAATACTTCCCACAGCACCCGTTCAAACACTGTCTACAATCCCCTCACTTTACCAGCTGGGCTGTTTGTAGTGGAGCAGAGGGGAAGGAAGGAAAGGAATTCCACCAAAGCACAAACCACGGTGTTTGTGGGAGCGGCTGCTCGGCGATGCCCCAGGTAACACACACAGCCCTCCTGTTCCAGAACATTCAGTATTGTTCAGAACAGATTTTGCCATTATTTCTGGGACATGTTTCTGTGGCGGAAAGAATCACAGGGAATCTCTGGTCTGCTGCTGTCAACAGTTTTCGTGCACAAAGAAGAACATACTGATCTGCGCTTTCAGTCTGGCCTGGTAGCTAATATCTAATACCTAGCTGTGAATATTCAGGTACATTATCTAATAACGACCGGGATTTAAGGTAACACTCCTCATTTTTAAGACTAATGTTAAAAAAAAAAAAAAGTCAGTGTGTCATTTTTTAGACTCTGAAGTTTAGACCCAAAATACAGCTCACCTGGGGACGGCTCTTCTGCTTCCAAGAGCACCACCCACAGCAGCACCCAAGCTGCAAACACACTAAAAGCCATGTGTGCCTCCTAAAAATGACTCCCACAATCCCAACACACTCTGTCACATGGACACAACTTAAAGAATGCTTCTCCATAAGCTTTTGGTGCATCCCCTGCAAAGTGTAATCATTCAAAATACACCCAACTTTGGCGTTATTCGGAGTCCGTATATTTGGGTGAGTCTGTGAGTCTGTCCCAGAGCCCTCCTTACCTCCACTGCCTCAGCCTCCTTACGCACCTCGTGGGCTCCACACACACACAGAATTCCCAGTTTTCCCAAGGTGGAATAGGCCAAGGGACCTGCAGAAGAGACTCAAAACCTCCTAAGTGGACTGCAGATCAAATGTTTCCCAAAAAGGGACATTCAGTGGTGCCCAGTGTCTGGAATGAGCATCATTCGTGGAAGAAAAATAAAGTCCTGTGATGTTGTAAGTGGGGATACAGACTGCAGCTGTCTGGGCCACAACAACTTCATTTATTGGCAAATGCAAACCACCTTGGGAATGCTCCATAATGAGCTCAAGCAAGAGACAAGTCAGCAAAGTAGTACTAAAAATAATATTTTCAGAGCCCTGACATCGTTTGACAATTTAGGAACTATCTGATTTCATTTCTGAGGCTCCTTAAAGTACTCTAAAACTTACTTTTTAAAGGAAACATAGCAAGAGAACTTCAGGATTTTTGTGATATGTCTTGAGCTGCTTCACACCTCACCACCCAAGCTGATCAACCATTTAAAGACATAACAAGTAACTATGATTTAAAATCAAATGTTCAAATATGTTGTCTCTTATCTACTTTAATAACAAAATTTGATTTGTTTGTCCAAAGCTGTTTTTCTTTTTCAAAGCACAGCCTGAAAGTACAAAATAACATCAGGTCACTCTTCAGGCTTTCATCTTGCGCTGTGTGCTGCTGTCAGAAGGAAATTATAATGCTTTAAAAAGGAGTTTAAGGAAAAGCCTAGAATCATGTCTAACACAAACTCTGCTCCAGAACAAACAGCCCATGACAGGGGTTTTTTCAGGTTTTAGCTCTACCTCATTAATAGGAAAAGTTCAACTAACTGGAAAGTCAAACTTCCCACTTTCCTTGCTTTACCTATTGCCTTTCTAATAAATTTCTACACTTCCACAACATTTTTCTTTGCATTACTTAAAATGGCAAAATGATGTCTGTGACTGGACAAGTGTCTTTCCTAATATACCATATGGTGAGATACCTCATCGTTTGACAACATTTAACAAGAAAAGATCTGCTCATTTCTGCAAATCCCCTGTTGCCCAAGCCCTTGATTAGACAGCATTTCTGTGAAATTCAGCTATCTAATTAGCTTGTTTGATTATTTGAAATAAAATTAAGCCTCCAAAATTGTTAAATCACCATGTACTTCTCCATCACATTGATTTGCTGCAAGTGGAGAAAAGCTCAGTACTTCTCACCTGAACACTTCTCATCACACAAAAAGAATGACAAATCCATGGCTCTGCACCGGTCTGCCCAAGTGAAAACACCAGTGACAACTCGTGACGAGTGGTCCAGACCCTGTTTGAGGAAAGGGGTGAAAGGAGATTCCTGTCCCATTTGGATTAGGGACAAACTGGAGACAGGGTCACCTGCACCCTCAGCTCTTTACTCTTCCACCTCACAGAGGTGAACACTTTGGGGATGGGGACTCCACCGCTTCCCTGGGGAGCCTGCTCCAATGCTCAACCACTCTTTCAGCAAGGAAATTTTTCCTAATATCCAACCTGCACTTCTTCTGGATCACCCAGAGGCGATTCCCCCTTGTCCTCTCGATTTCTTATCTTCATGCATGCCTGAAACTCAAGGCACTACATCATGTAATCACTGGCAGAGCTTTCATCCCTTGATGTCATCTTCTTAGCAACCACAGAACACCCCAGGGAATTCCATTCACATGATGGAATAGTTCCTTTTTTAGCAAAAGGGGGATAAAAGATGGTCTGTTCCACATAATCCCATTTTGCTCTTCCATATTAAAATTCTGTTGGACTCACTCCTACTCATGATTAATCTCATTATTTTTCAATTAATTTGGGAAGACCAGCAACTCATTTTACACTACCATAATTATTTCTTTAATGCCAGCCAAAGCAAATTACCTTAATATGTAACAAATTAACATATGATGGCTCACATTAAAGGTTTTTCCCCTTAAAAAAGAACACATGGATTAAGGAAATGTCAGGAACATACCTAATGCTGCAAATGAGTGTTGGAGAAATGGAAGGAATGCATGTCAAATCCACAAACTTATTTTCCCCATCATCACATCCCATTAAACTGCTGGCTGTAACTTTATTACTCTTCCTCATTTTTTTCTCAGGCATCCACTTCTTATTTTGATCCCCTGTTTGTTGTTAAAATGGCAGTAATGTTTTACAGAAATAGCCTAAAATTAAGGCATTGTGCTTATTGCTGCAAATTTTCAATTCCTTCCTCAACATCCTTTCCCAACATTACAATGAAACCTCTGGAAAATCTCATTTCAAGACTAATTAGCAAGTTGTATTAAAAACAAATTAAACCAACCCACCCTGATTTGTCAATATTATTCAGCTGTAGCTAATTCTCAGCCAAAGGTCACTCAAAGATAACAAACTGGGTGACACCAGCATAAACTTTGCATGTTGCATGTTTAGTGCTGCTGTTGGGGGCTGTGAATAACAAATAACAATAATGAAGTAGATCCCCTCAGTGGATGCCCACCACTCCAGTCTAGGACCATTTTCTCTAATTTTAAACCAATTTTAAGAAAATAAATTGGCAAAATTCTTGGCTGAAACAAGCTCTTGGAACAGGCTGCCCTCAGAAGGGGTGGAGTCTCCATCCCTGGAAGTGTTCAAAAAAATAAAGCAGAATTGGAGCTTCACAACATGATTTAGTGGCCACGGTCGTATTTGGTCAAAGTTGGACTTGATCGTGGAGATCTTTTCCAGCCTTAATGATTCTGTAAGGATTTGAATCCGATCTCATTCTTTTCAGCTTTGAGAAGATGCAAAGCAGTTCCCAAAGTGTCCACCTAAATTTAACACACTGTACTGCACGACTTATCACAACATCTGCCTTCAAATATATTATTCAGCTGAATATGAGCACTGCCTCCACATTTTTTTAATCAACTTATTAAATTGCACCAAGTTTCTAAACATTATACGTAAAATGACAGGTTAAAAAGAAAATCATATACACAATGTAGGACCAGAGTATTCTCTCTTTAAGAACAAAATGGTGAAGCTAAATATACATTTGAGGGCTTAGCATCTCTTGAGAGATGAGTAGATGCAGCAGCTCAGGTTCTAAACAAAGAAAATGGTCAGTAAGAGATGGTTATTTTGAAGCTTGGCCAGTAATCAATAAATTAGGAGATCTAAAATAGGATAATCAGGTTGGACGCTTAAAATGAACAACAATAATTACTACTTCATACAGTATCTAATTAAATTCAGAACCTCATTGTTGCAGGGAAGCTCAAACCTATGAGTGGGTTCAATAAGTCTTTAGCAAAAATAGTGGATTATGGGTCCACAGATGGCTATTAAAGCAGCGATTCAGATGCTAATTTCAACTCAAGAAGTTTCTAAATCACAGCCTGTGGAAGCTTGGAAGATACAGCAGGGAAAAGCTCATGGCACACTTTTCATGCTCCTTGTACTCTTTGTTAAACAACTCTTACTGGACAGGGAGCTGAAGGTCTCATCTGACCCACTCTAGCTGTGTCCTGCTCTTATTTATTCCTTGCATGAGTTTCTCTCTTAAAATAAATCTGCTTAAAAAGAAATTGGCTTTTGTTTTATCTTTGGAGTTAGCAGATGAGCAGACGTTTGCTGCTTCATTCGACGGGTGGATACAAACTTCAGTATTTCCCCAAAATTTTCAAGCACAGACTTGTTCGCCCCTGTGGGACACTCCTGGCTCATGTGCTGCTGTATTCTAAGAGACCTAAAGATCATTTGAGATGGAAATATCTTTCTAAATGTTGGAACTGATACAGAAAATATCTGCGGGTGGTGCTGATTAAAGTTCTCACAAAATCACATTTGTTTAAGGAATTAAACCATTATATGAACGAAATACTTTTTTTCAAGAGAAGATAACAATCAAAACACAATTTTCTATGAGTAAATTTTTAATATCGTAAAATTTCAGTACTTCATCTGTGCGATTAAATTCCTTGGTTAAGATGGCAAAATAATTACTCATCAAGCCCAGGAAAGTGCTTTTTTCTGCATGCATACTCCTGTGACAGAGTACAATATTTCATTGAATTTTGGAGAAGATTACCACCTACCAGAAAAGGGACATAAAATGCAGTAAATCAAATTATGAGCAATAACACTGACTTTGGGGGTTTTTATTTCGTATTTTCATGTTTTATTTTAGTTTTGTAGTGACAGCTTTTTTAAATGCAATTGTGTTCTTTGAACATAATAACAACACCTGGCACTTAGAAATTCAAATTATGTGTGAATTCTTTTGAAAATAACAATTATTTGATTCACAGGCATCAAGTGGAAACTACCAGTCACAACATGACAGTGAAAAATGTTTAACCAGAGGAACAGAGTTATGGTACTTGACTCCCAAACTGGGATGGGGCAGAGATTCATCTCCCCAGGTGTTTCCCGACAGATAAAACTCCATAGAAAAACAATTCAGGAACTCCTTTTTCATTCCTTTATCTCAAGGTCCTCTCCTCACACACAGCTTTCCACCAAATTTTTCTCAGCTCTAACACAAGAGTCTTGCTTCACACCCAAGAATAACATGAATTTTATTTTGTGGTCAGTTTGGCAAAGTAACACTGAGCCTGTTCTATCACTTCTTTGGTGCTGGGACTTTGTCATTTCAAAGGCACAAGGAAATTCTTTGGGTTTGATATGATTTTTCAAATTGAGATTGGCAAATTGGAGACCTCACACTTTCACTAAGTTTGAAATCGATGTGTACTAGTAAAACCACAGAGGGAAGTTAGCTCTTATTCCATATATAAGAATTTAGCTGACAAAAATTCAGTAATATGAGCAAGAGATTTCCCAATTATCAGCCCAACTCAACAAAAAATTGCATGGTGATTAGTACCAATAAATCATTTAAGCTGCTTCAAACATTTTCCAGTATTAAAAAATGGTGACGAACATACAAAGTAGAGACAAAAATTGTTACGAAGTTCTGCTCCATTCTACGGTTTGCTTCCTGACAGCTCTGTCTCTGTGCTCTCATTCCCTTTTCCTGTCTCAATTTTTGAATACCTTTAAGGTTCAATTCAAAGTCCGTTACTTTTCCATTCTTTCTCTAACTTTTTGGGAATTTAGACATAATAAAGACAGTGAAGCAGAAGGAAGCATACGAATCCTTCTGACTAAAGAGAGGAAAGCCTCTCTTAGGCCTCTAACTTAGAAGAAAGTCCATTTCGAAGAATGTATCTTAAGTGTTATCAGTGTGGATGCTTTCTATGCTGGGGAGAAGTAAACTGTGGGAAACCAAAGAATGAGAGAGATGAAGAACAGTTAATTTGAAAGACAAAAGGGCACAAAAATAGTCAAAGCACAAAACAAGTAATAAGCATCAGGTTCTGAAAGCAACAGAGGAAAGAAAAGAACGAGGACTCAAACAAAGCAAGATGTTTCAGTGAAGAAAAGACCACGGCTAAGCTTTTCATTTAAAATGTGACGTGCATACAGACAACAGAACATGCATCCTGGTCTTTCAACACTTTCAAAAATACCTACTAAAAGAACCTTGAACAAGTTACAAGCTGCACTTGTGAAATTTGAAGCTTCATTTTGAAGACTAAGCAAAGACAAAGGCAAAATTTGTTGAAATGCATTACTTGTCTGCTCCTTCTGAGCACTGTAATTGTGCTTACTCTGTATTCCTGCATGCAACATTGAATCCCTCAGTCTGCTGCCAGGTTTTCATTCCATATTGTGTATTATTGAAATGTGAAACTGCTGAATGCGCCCCGGCGCGATTTTAATCATATTAGAGACAATGTTCCAAGCTGATGTAATCAAATGCCTTTAATTATGGCAATCAAATATATTACCAGTTTACTATTGCTAACCCGTATTGGGTACACGGAACAGCCTGGAATAGCAGGGCCTGCTATTTATACATGACTTGGTCCAACCTTAGGGCAAAACACCTCGTTCAGTTTAGGTGCAAATATTTTCACAGAATCATGGAACGCCAGGTTGGAAGGGGCCTCAAGGATCATCTGGTCCAACCTTTCTTGGTCAAAGCACAGTCTAGACAAGATGGCCCAGAACCCTGTCCAGCTGTATCTTAAATGTGTCAGCATTGGGGAATCTACCACTTTCCTGGGAAGATTATTCCAACGGCTGACTGTTCCCATTGGGAAAAATTTCCCTCTTGTGCCTAATTAGAATCTCCCCATCAGTGACATGTAACCACTACCCCTCATATTTTTCACCAGCACTTTGGACTCTGCTCCCCCAGTGTCAAGCCCACCTCACTGATCCAGTCAGCCTGGTGCCAAAAACTCCCCTTGCCTCTTCCACTGCAGGTGGATTCCACCCCTCCAGTCTCTCTTTACTGATTACCTTAGAATAAAAAGTACTTTAATGGAAATGTAAGCTTTATCTAAATTTCATTAAAAAAACAACAAAAAAAAGAGATGGGTTGTTTCAAGGAAAATTCACAAAACAAAGTTATTTATTTATCGCAGATGGATAAATATGGACGGGGGAAAGGACTCCTGGAAAGGACTCCTGAAAAGGACTAAGGTTGCCCAAAGAGACCATGGAGTTCACCCTTGGAGACAGTGTGAGAGGAGAGGGCCCTGAGCAACCTCATCATGCACTGAAGGCAGTTTTGCTTTGAGAAGACTTGATCAGATACCATCCACTGGTTCCTTCCATCAAAAGGCATTCTCTGATTCTGTATTAGCACAGTAATGGCAGTTCATAAACTCCAGTTCTATGTGCTAATGTTGGGAAAAAATCTCTAACTGAGAATAAAATTCACAGTAAGAACTACTAAGAGATCATTAAGTTTCCTTGTTACGTACATTGAGTTTGATTATCCAAATAAATTGCAATTTCTTACTAATCAGACAATCTTTGCAGCACAATACAACAAGAAGATGCCACAGTTACACGAGTGAATCAGTTTGAGGGGGCTGTGAGAGTTGTCATGATATTAGGAATTCTATTTGGGGAAGTAATTATCCACACACGATGCAAATGATCAATCACTGTGAAGTTAGTAACAAATGTGGGGTTTACATGGCTCATTAGTATCCATGATACAGAGACACAAACACTACAGAAAGTTTCTTTGTCACTGACAGTCACAAGTACTGCAATATGTTGTTCCTTGACTTAAACAGATAGCAGTTCTGTGGAAGAAGACAACATCCTCTCCTTTTATCCCGAAATAGCGCCAGGAGTCAGGATTCTTTTGTTGGTGCAAGGCTATAAAATGAGAGGGCTCATCACCTGTGCTGCTCTCAGAAAACCTCAAGTATTGGGAAGGTAACTACTCCCTCAGCCAGCAGGGAATAACAGCCAGGTCTGGCAGGAAAATTCCAAATGCAGGGTGACATAAGCACTGGAATATTCACAGGATAAGATCAGCACCCAGTGCTGGATACTTTTTGCATTTCAAAGCCAGGAAGGGGATTCACTGACAATACTGACATCAAAGGCTGAGTCACTGAGGGGACTCACTCACTGACAAGGAGCTTTAAATACGTTTCCCTGCTGCATTAAACTCTGAGACTGCACAGTTTGGGAGATCACAGGTCATGAAAAGGCTGAAATTTAAACAGATTGGGACAAATCTTGGGATACCAGCACCTGAATCTAGAAATAGCAAGGTTACTGCAGGAGCAGCATTTCCTTCTCTTCTTAGCACAACCAAACTCCTGTCTTTAGAGATTATCTTGTTTGTTATTAAAGCAGTTACCTAATTACAAAGGCAGCTGTATTTCCCTGTAATGACCCTGATTAATGATGTGAATTGACCTCAACTGACTACTGACTTTTGCAATTACCTTTTAAGTGCGATAATGGGTACGTAAATGTTGCATCTGAACACAAAGTACCTCTTCCAGATCCAGAACGAGCCTCTCCATCAGACATTAGATTCATGTTTTTCTTGAGATGGTTTTCTGGTGTTTTTTGCCCACTGCTGGCTGTATCAACACTAGCAAGCAGCAAGGTGTCACAGCACCAGGAGAAACTGAGACAAAGGCAAGATTTTACAGGGTTTGTGAAATCCTGAATTAAGTAAACAAGAACTGTCAAGACCAGAATCAGAATTTTAAAACGGGGTATTTGAAATCCTAACTTCTTATTTCTGAGCAGTTAAAATTTGCCCAAATAAAAGTAAATATAACAGCAAGCTTATAATTGATAATATCAGAAGAAATATCACCACCTTATTACTTATGAGTTGGACACCTATAAACTTTACTAAAAATTGATCACAGATTAGAACTGTCCTTAAAAAGGCACATTAGCCCTTCAAAGCCCTGAAAAAACAAAATCCCAGTTTAGATCCATGTTCCAAAGCTGGATTTGGATTTGTACACTGGGAAAAATGAGATATTGATTCTGGACTTCTATTCTCACATCCAAGAAGGAACATTGCTACCAGTGCTGAAGATGCTACCTGATGTGTATTTGTTAGAAAATTACAAAAGCGATGATGAAAGACAGCAGCCAAAAATATAACCTTATGAGTTCAACAGCTTACGAAAGAATGTGCACTACCTCAAGGCAGGATTTTTGTGCTAAAAGGCAAAGTCTATCAACACAAAATTTTGGCATTTCCAAGCAATAATTTGGCATTTCTTAATTCCCAGGCGACACATTGGATCTCAGAATGTTGTCTGCTGAAATATGTGTAATGAAAAACCTAGGACCGGGTTATCTACAAATGTACGTGGAAAAGTAAGAAACAGAAGTGTCACAATTTTTTATAAATACCACCAGACAAATGAAGGAGGAAATTAAGTTAAATAAAGGGTCACAAATTAAAGCCTCTGCAACCACAAGACTATCAGCAACCAAGCAGGTGCAGTACAAGCTTCCAGCTTAGGAAAAAATCACCCTGAGAAGGGAGAGTGAACCAGAGATCAGGAGTGGAGAGAAATTCCTTCCAGATTTCTCAGGTGGAGCTGCTTTGGTTATAAAGCATCTTCGACTTCAAAACACTGAAGAACAAGTCAGATAATATCAGAGAATTCATGAAGAACACAACAGCTGATCACTCAACATATTACAGAACCACAGAATGGTTTGGATTGGAAGGGACATCAAAGATCATCCAGTTCCATCCCTCTGCCATGGGCAGGGACACCTTCCACTATCCCAGGTTGCTCCAAGCCCCATCCAGCCTGGCCTTGGACACTTCCAGGGATGGGGTAGCCACAGCTTCTCTGGGCACCCTGTGCCAGAGCCTATTTCTCTTTGGTAGAAGAAAGCAGGAGACAAATTGCATTGAAATGCACCAAGAAACAATCCAAATGATGAGAAGATGTATATCTAATACATATTTTAGGCTTTCAAATATTTTCCTCACTAGCTATTTCCTCTAATGTTTGTTAACTTGCTATTTGCTAAAGCACTCCAATATTTGCAGTGTCTCAGAAACCTCATTAATCACCTCCTAAAAGCACTAAGCCAATTAGTATGTGTGGCACCCACCAGAGGAGAGCTCTGAACTGTGGTGTCGTTACCTACTTCTGTAATAAACTGCTGTCATCATCATTACTCCTGACAGTGACCCAGTGTAGATGTTTTACAACACACTGGTAAAACACCAGGCTTTAAAACTGCCATCTTTTTAAGAAATGTTTTCTTCAAGATCCAATTAGAATAAAAAAAAAAAAGATTGACATTCAGTAAGTTAATAAATGAGTTTCTCAAATTTAAAACTGTGTTGTTTTTCTCTACTCACTAGAACCAGCTAACAGAAAGAGAAACTCATATTTTCCCAGTAAGGTATCTCTTTAAATCTTGTCTTAACAAGCTGCATTGACACACAGGAGATTCATATGCAGCATATCAAAAGAATTCCTCTGTTTTGCTCTTTGTGTGTGTGTTTGATATAAAAATTAAGGGAAAAAACCTCCTAAAGCTTTAAAGTGGATGATTCACCACCAAGATTTAATTCATTGAAAGGAAAAGACTACAATGCCTTTTGAAATAAAAGCAAGAATACTAACACCAAATCTTAGTTCTACAGAGAAATAGAATTTATGCAACACACAGCTCAATATCCACAGGTTACTTACATTATTCACAACTAGTAGCAGCCTACACTCCCATCATAAATTGCAATAAAGCTTTTCTTTATGAGAACATCTCCTTTCATCTCCAACTAAGAATGTAAAAATATACTACCCTACCTAAAATATGAATTGCATCACTTCTAAAAATATACTGGTATCTATATGTGTCCCTTCACTGGAGGAATTTTTAGCGCTATAACCAGGCAGTATCCCAACAGCTCTTTCAAGAATTAGCAGGAAGAAGAAAGGGGCTAAAATATCTGTTTCACTTGGGTCAGGCAGCCTCACTTAGCATCGTATGGTTTCTACAGGCTGCCAGGCAACAACACTGTCTGGCAATTCTTATCTCCACTTTCTAAATGTCTGAAATTCAAGGAGCAGAACAGCAGAAAACGTGCATTAATGAGCCCAGCATTCCCATTTGGGTACCCTCCTCCCATATTCTCCCCACTGGTTCCCCGCTCTAACTCGCTCAGTTCAATTTTTGCAGCCGTGCATTTAAAGGTTAAACTCTTGGAGTAAAAACACAACAACCAAGAAATAGAAAACAGGGGAAAATGCATGAACTCGGTTCAGTACTCATGGTTTACTAGTAGTAAATCAACGAGTATAGCCCAAAGGAATGTTAACAGGTATTCACGGCTTTCAGAAGGACTTTACATGATTTGAATATTGCTTAGCAACACCGACTCTATTTAAAGGGCTCTGACAATAACCTATGTATGAGTAGGTCCAGAAAATAGCAGCTTCATGACATCCATATCAGGGCTTTATCCAGGAAGCTGGATTCCCCTGCTTTATGCCCTTGCTCTCTCACAGAGCAGGTTCTCATTCGAGAACCCAAGCAAGACTTAAAGGATCAATGCATGTAGAAGACTTACAGAATGTCACACAGACCACACACTTTTGGCTTTTAAATGCTTAAAAACACAGTTCTAATGAATGCATTATCATCAAACTTATTGTTTATCCTTTAGCAGAAGAAATTCCTACATTGCCAGGTACTGCCCTGTGCTTATTAAACTCCAAAACATCTTTTAAAACGGACAGATTGAAGGTTTGCTTAACAGACGAAATAAACAGGAAAAACAGATGCAGAGGGAGCTGTGTTACTGTATCAGATAATGAAGAAGGGACTGGACAGGTGACACGGAGATGCTCAACCCGGCCTAATCCTCTCAGCATCCTACTTCCTTCCCACACAGCACTGGGCCATGCAAACACAGCACCGATTCCCCAAAATAAAACAGTGGCAGCAAGTCACGTAACATCCACTTATTAGAAACACAACAGGGAACAGGGTTTTGTACAAAGTACTGCCTTTATCAGCTTAATGCAGTGGAACTGCTGCCTGTGTTTTAGAGTTAAACCACAAGATGGGATTGAAGAGTTCAGCAACAACAACAAAAGTGACACACTTATTTTACTGTGCAACATGATAGCAGACATCATGATAGGACAAAACAGATGCAGAACGGAGATTTGGGGACATTGTTCTCTCCAAGTGGTAAATCACAGGCATGAGAGGGATGAGAACTTCGGAATTGCTGCAAAGAGTTTTGCAAAAGAAGCCATTTGCGGTGAGATGCTTCAGCCACCCTCCAGACCCCGAAATATAACGCGGCAGGGCTGCCACCTGCTGGAACTCGGTAACATAGAGCCAGAAACAGGGCAGAGAAATTAGGGACTGCTGGATGGAGAAAAACAACAGGGAGTGGCTGGTTACAAGGGAAATTGCGGTATTTATAGTAAGAGCATGCAGATAAAATTGGATTAGGTTCACGCATCCGAGAAAAGAGCATCAATACACTCTCAAAGTCCTTCAGACCAAATCACATTTAAGGATCCCGACTGCAGCAACTTCTCTACACTTAACAGGGAGGACTTTTTTTTTTTTTCCAAAGGGTTTGGGCAGTGGTCCAAGACACATAAAAAGGATAGAAGAGCAAACAGAACACATGCTAGCCCAGAAACATTCAACCCACTGTAATGCAACTCAACTGCAAATATCCACCATTTTCAGAGTTAAAATACCATGAAAACATCAGAAAAGACATTATCTGAAGTGAGTTTTTCAGTATTTCTACTGAATGGAAAGAATGTTCTTATTTTTATACAATGATCAAACTAACCTGCATTTCAGGTCTAAAAAGTAGAGCTTTTCCAAGTAAGACACAATTTCTGAACAAACTGATATATAAATATCGTCTCACAACTAAATCACTGCCACTTGCCTTCCTTTTTTCTTTACTGCTCTGTATGTCCTTCCTTGTCTCTACCTTTTTATCTTCTTCCTACAATTCCTCTTACTTTTAATGTTTCCATGGCAATGACAGCAAAAGAAAAGATTAAATATGCTTTGTGTATTTCTTTCTTTTTTTTACATAAAATTTTAGAAGATGGCAAAGGGAAAGAAATAATATCACATATCCCTCAGAGAGCAATGCCAGAGCCAGGCCAATAACTCATTATGCAATTGCAAGGATTTACCAATTAACAGCTATTTGGAAGCCCATCTTCATAAACATATAAACTGGGAACAGCAGCTCTAAAGACAATCTGTTAAAAAAACAGAACGAGAGAAAGTAAGAAAGTATAATCCAATAGACAGCGAAAGTTAGAACTGTTAAGGGTTATTGGATACCTTCTGGATAACATCCAAAGTGTATTCTGCATTTTTATACTGAAGTCTTTATATTAAGGCAAAAAGTTGCAGATCCACAGTTAGGAATAAATGGATCCTTGCATCTGAAATTAAAATTAAGTAGGGGAGCCTATCCAACAGCTGCATTTTTTCAACCCTTCTCAAAGCAGAGGGTTCTCCTTTAATAGTTCACCACTTGGAGGAGGAATTCTGCAACTAAGCTGCAATCCCCATTTCTCAAGAACCTGCCAGATGCACTAAAAACATAACTGAGACCATTTATTGTAGAAATACTTCAGACTGTAACAAGGAAGAATTCATGCTATTTTTAAAAGCCTTCTCCTGAAGCACCCATGGATCAATAGCAGACATTCCCATCTCTTTTGTGGTAACAAAGACACCCTGTAGATGTTCAGTCCTGAAAAATACACAGAGGTGTGTAAGCCAGTGTCATTTGAAGAGAGAACGCACCACGTGGGGAACTCGGAACACAACGCTTTGGTACTTGCAGCTGTGGGACTTGAGGAAATCTGAGCTTTTCTCCCCTCCTGCCCCACAGCCCCGCCGTTTTGGTGAATGTATTTCCTCTGAAAATGGAAGCTGGGAGATATCCAAAGTGTTTTACAATTAGATAAAAGTGAATAAATTGTTCTGGTGGTTTTTTCTGGCTTTTTTTTTTTTTTTTTTTTTGGTGAGAAAACAATTTCCCAAATTAAGACACTGATTCTAAAATGGTTGTGTCAGGGTTATATTTCACTGGGAAAGGTAGCTGGATTATCCAAAAATTTTTAGGAACTTTTATGACATTACTTAACTTCTAAACACAATCCAGCTTTTACTCTTACAAGGAACACAAACAACCAAATCATCACAGTGGTCCCTTTTTAATTTTATTTTAAAATTGTTTAGACCAAAGGTAATTGAACTCTGCCTCAAGCTTTTCTTCTAGATATCCATTTTAAAATCCTTTGGTCTCTTTCATAGATGGCTGGAGTTGCTGCAGGACTTTCCATTTCTTTCTTCAGTATTCAACGTCTGGTAGATGCTGGTTCACTGATATTTAGAGATCTGGTCTATTTTCAGAGGAAAGAGATATTTATATTTCTCAGGGAGTTCAAATACCAAATATATGGCAAGGCTGTGCAGTATCTACAAGGATGTGAACCCCAGAAATTCAGGTTCCATGAGTCAGATGAAATACTTCCCTTAAGCACTGCTGACTTAAGTCATGTAGATATTGTATGTAAAGAGAATCTAAACCATCTTTCAAAAATTCAGATGGGTTGGAAATTGTATGAAAAATTGCCTGTTTCTTTCTTTAGCAGAATATGCATCCTAACTTGAAAGGTTCGAATATCTTTGGGGATATTGTTTCCTCTCCATAAAAGATCCATCACCACCTTGAACAATGTGAAATGCTCCAAAGCTTTACTCTTGGAAATCATAGTGACCAACAGGTTTGGGGGTGAGTTATTTGAGATTTCAAGATTCCCACAAAATTAACATCATTCTTTCAGGTATTTGATTCTCCACATACAATGGAGAGCACTGATTAACCCTTGAATTATACTTTGAACCACAGGGAGTTTATACAAATGAAATGCAAGTTTGTAAGACCACAGAAATCCAAGTTTTCCAGTACTGCAGTTCTGATGAGAAGTTTAAAGCAGCTCTTTATAAGAAAGCAGTAAATGTTGGAAAAGTGGACATTACTCGTGACTGATTTCCATTCCCTGTTTACAAGTGCTTACACAATTAACCTACTGACATGAAGATTTCCTATTAATAAGAAATCTGGAATGTGTGTGCCAAGGAGTTTATAAGTTAATATGATATATTACTTGATTTGTCTCCAGAAAAATAATCATACTGGCCTGTTATTGCATATCTAACCAGCTATTTCATGTTCATAACAGAGTTCTTATAATTTGAGTAACCCATCTTCACAGAATTTTTTGTGATTAATTGAGGTTTTCCCCCATTAAATCCTCAGCCAAGTGACAATACATACTTTCCTATGGAAAAAATATGATCTAAGGATATACTGACTTCTGTTTCAGAACGTAATGTATGATTTCATGTATTGTTCATCACTGAGTACATGACCCTTTCTTCTCATGTTTGGTGGGGTTTTTCTTCACTTTAACTGTCTGGGAAGGCTATTGCAATTTACAGAGTCAGCTTAATTTTGAAACCTTTCAGGCCTCCTTGCCCTCCGATGTGAGTTCTCTGCAGAAGGAACCACACCCTTCTCTCACAATTTGGAGTCTTCACAGTTACAAGGCACATTAAGGAGTCTGAACTGAAGCCTCTAAACTCTTCTCCTCTAGAAAAATGTGACAGAACAAATTTCCACTAAACAAAACTTTTCTTCCAGAAGCTGTTCATTCCCAAAATAAAGCACATCTCTTCAGAAGATGGATTTCTTCAGAATGAGAAGAAATTCCTTTCTTCCTCCTTTCCTTTCCTTTCCTTTCCTTTCCTTTCCTTTCCTTTCCTTTCCTTTCCTTTCCTTTCCTTTCCTTTCCTTTCCTTTCCTTTCCTTTCCTTTCCTTTCCTTTCCTTTCCCTTTCCCTTTCCCTTTCCCCTTCCCTTTCCTTCCCTTTCCTTCCCTTTCCCTTCCTTCCTTCTCTTCCTCTTCCTCTCTTTCTTTCTCTTTCTCTTTCTCTTTCTCTTCCTCTTCCTCTCTTTCTTTCTTTTTCTCTTTCTCTTTCTCTTTTTCTCTTTCTTTCTCTTTCTCTCTTTTTCTCTTTCTTTCTCTTTCTCTTTCTCTTTCTCTCTTTCTCTCTTTCTCTTTTCTTTCTTTCCATTGTGCACACATATTGTCTCCACTGTTTATTAACTTAACTTCTCTAAGTGTAAGTCTGCTCAGTCCCAACAATCTCCTTTTCTCACCCAAGAGCCTGTGTTACACAGATCCCCTCACCCCTCTGGTTACTCAACAGTTTTTGATCTTCATTTCTCTCCATTCCCTTGCCACTCAGTCTTTCCCTTACACAAGTCCATCCCTTCTCAGCTCATTTATTTAAAGATTAATTTTAAAACCCCATTTTCCACCACAACGTGACTGTTCCTCACCTGCAAACACATCACTGCACTGAATTCCCAGGAGACAAAGAGCACACAGGTCTTTTAGGGCTGGGAACAGACTCCAGCAGCGTGATGCAGCTGCTGAGACCGTTCCCCAAAGAAGCTGCAGGACAAAGAAATCCATTTTCCTGAGAAAAGGAGCAACCAGCTGGGAGTGAGAGAAGGGAGGATACCCATGAACAGCCAGAGCAGCAGAGCTCAGCCCAGGCCACCCAGCAGCTTTCAGGGCTCTAGGTCCCACCTGACACCTCGTGATGCCATCGTGGCGGCAGCAGTGATGGGGACGGATGGGTCCACCGGGGAAGATAATCATGATGGATCATTTTAACTCAGAAAAACCAACCAACTGCAAAGAGGAAACTCTCTGAGAGTGAGAAGTATCAATTTGGTCCTTCTTAGGGTATCCTAAGGGTGTGAAAGAAGGTTGGACTTGATGGTACTGGAGGTCTTTTTCAATCTCAATGATTCTATGATTTCCCACAGAATTTTTTAAACTGGAAGAAACGTCTTGCAATAAAAATGTGATTAATGTCAAGACACTTGCAAATACTTTCTCATACTCTCACATTTAACCAAGATTTAAAAGTAAAAAAAAACCAAACCAAACCAAACCAAACCAAAAGCAACCAAAAAAAACCACACTAAAGATCAGGTGGGAATATATATCAATAAACTAAATACAAGAAAACATTTAGAGAAGCCTATAAAATTCAGAAAGAAATTGATAATGCAAAACTACACCTAGGTTTAAACTGCTATTTTTGAAAACCATGTAAAGGTTGTCTATTAGAAATTATTCTTAATGGTATTTGTGACAGCTTAATTTGCCTATTTAAAATAAATATACTCCAATTCCTTTCTCAAATGTTCTTCTCCCACTCTTAAATGATACAAGCTCATTTAACAACTGGTAGTCAAACATGCTCCAAACTGCAGAGGATTATTGTGAAGCAAAAATAATTCTGCCATTCTAAAAAAAGTGGCTGGCAATTAGTGATTTCAGTTGGCCTTTTCTCCACAGTGTTTAGCAGAATGTTATATTTAAGCCTTATTAAAATGTACAGAGATTCTAAAATTTTAAATATAGATTTCCTTGCTAATTCTCTGTCAAAGTCAAACAGATAAAACATAAATGTGGGAACAATCTTAGACAAAAGAAATGGAATGGCCATACTGGGTTAAAAAATAAATTATTCTTTTAATATACCTATATGGTCTGTATGACCACTTGATTTTCCAGAGGAGTACGCTCTTGAACACTTAGCTCAAACTCTGGTTTTACCTAAGAGTAGCTTGAAACCTAACAGGATCTAAAGAAAATGAAAATAAACACTTTTAGAGTATATTTATATCTATTAAAGTTGTTGGTTTTTTCCTCACCTGAATTTGAACTATCAACTCCTCATGCATCTTTTTCACACACTAGAAAATTCCCTGCTTTCTTTGTCAGAAATATTCTACCCATAACTGATAGCTTGGAGAACACATGGATGGTCTAAACTATTACCTGAGATTCTTTAAATTATATTCTCAACTCATTTCTCCATGAATCTCATCATTTATATGTATAAAACCAGGGCAATAAAGTCTAATTGTTTTGCTTTTTCATCTAACTGAAATGATCATCTGATTCTGATTTTGTTATTCAAGATTAACAAGATATCAGTGTATCACACAGTGCCACATTTTTTACTAGTAGTTATCAAAAAAATAAAGTTAGTGAGCTGGGCTATAGCCTTAGACACGACCAGCACAAATTGTCTTCAAAGGTTTTCCCTTTGGCAAGAGGAATCAGTGAGGGCATAAAACCTCAAAGCAACTTCATAATCACCTTTCTGTGTGTTTCCAGGGAAAGAAAGTTTATATGAGAGGAAAATAAAAAGGAAAAAAAAAAAAATCAAACTCCTAGCAATGACCCACAACCAGATTTCTTGGGGATGTGCAGGGGCAATAAAAGTGAGATACACATTCTGGCCTGCCTCTTGCTTGCCCTTGCTACACACAATAAGAGTATTTGAACATAATCACAGAATCATTTAGGTTGGAAAAGACCTTCAGGATCATTGAGTTAACCCAGCACAGCCAAGGCCACCCCTAAGCCATGTCCCCAAGAGCCACATCTACACATAAAAGCTCTTTTCATGGTGAAGTTCCTTTAGATTCTACAAACTCTACAGCCCATGTGGAAAAAGGAAACAAAGACTGGATCCAGTTAAAGACTCGCACTGTATTTTAATTTCTAGACAAGCTGTAAAGGAGGGGAGATGTACCTATCTTGGATCTCTTTGTGCAGTATTCTACTTTATTATATTACTTTTCAGCTCTAAGTCTCTGCAGGCTGCTGAGGCCAGTGCTCTTCCTTACCCCTCCTGCATCTCCTGCACCAATGGTTGGGTCTCCCATTCCCTTCCCCCTTTATTGCCTCCCCCAGCACTAAGTCAAACTGTAACATAAATATTAAAGTAGAGAAAAATACAGAGCGGAGAGAGAGTCTGTGTCACTCAGCAGCGAAGCAGGGATCACCTTGTGGAATGGATCGTTTCCGTGGCACACTGAAACAAGGATGCAATGCAATCTCTGGCAAACAGTTTGATAAAGTTGCCATTTCCTCCTGACTTTGCCAAAACTGAACAACTGCAATAGCTGTAAGGTCTCTCACTGACTCTACGGCAAACACAGAAAATGAGAAACACTCCAATCGTAAAGAGTGGAATAATATTAAAAATTAATGCAATTAACTAGGTACTCCTGACTATCCAGCACAGGCATCATCATTTGCCTTCTGTACATGCTGAACTTAAAAGCTGGAATAATGCTCGTTTTGGTGAAAATTTCATCAAGCAAAGACAATCTCTGTCCCTTAAATACGAAGACAGGCTACATACACTAAGAAATTAATGCAGGAGGCAAGCCTACAAGTCAGTGTGGTGAAAGCATCTGCAGAATAAGGATAATATTTACTGCCTTTCCAAATTTTTATGCTATGCATAAAACTTTCCAACTATTATAAAGAATAACTCAGAGACAAGTGACAGAACAAAGTTACTGGTATGTCTGTGTTTCCTTTTGAGAATGTGTTCCTGCTGTACATATTAATAAATATCAGTGAGATTAAATCAAAATAACATATATGGGCAATTGAGCATGAATTTTCTGAATCACCAGAGATTGCTACCATAGTCATTTACAGGAGCACTAAACAAATCTGTGATTAGATTAAAATATAGGTGAAGCCTACATTAAGGCAGAGGAGGTATAATGAAGATTAAAGAGAAAATACACCTCGAGTGTTCTTAAAATGAACAGATAAAGAAAAAAATTACCATTTCCCATGGAACAGGGAAAAAAGCTTTTCAGTTCATTAAGAAGAATGAAGTGAAAAACAGGGTTTGCACATATTAGAAATTCTTCACAGCTTTGAAGATGTTAACAGCAGAAGGTGCATTTCAGATCACATTTTGTGGCATTCAAGCCTAAAAAAAATAGGTACGAAATTCCACTCAGTGTTTTGAAACAAGATTATAATCTCTGGTATAGGAAATGAAGAGAAATAAATAGATGTGTACATCTGTTTCTACTTACTTACACATTATTTCAGAAAAACGTAGTTCAGAAACAAACAATAAATATATCTAAAGAAATGAATATTATTTTTGTCCCATCCTGCCCTGCAGAAGATGGGAAAACACCTTATCTTCAGTTTCCTTGGCACTCTGCTTGCAATCCACACACCCGTCCCTGGAAGGGCTCTGGCTGACACCTCCCCAAGCAGGTAAGACCCCACATTTGTCCCCATCCTCAGGATCTCAGTGGAAGATGCGGGATCTAACAGATGCAGTTTGCTCTGATTCCAGAACTGACCTTTCTCTAATAAGAGAACCACAGTTGGTGTTTTAAAAGAAAGTTCTCCAGGTGAAGGAAACTTCAGGGAGACATTACCTGCAACAAGGACCTAATTAAACAGAATTGATTTCCTCCCAAATGTTTCTCATTACTTATGGTTTAAGAACCTCACTGCACAGGAGACTAGAAAAGAAAGAAGGAAAACCCAAAAAACAGTATATTTGAATGGCAATTATTTCCTATCCCCCAGCTGGTTTTGGCAGTTATTTTTAAATGCCAGAGAATTCACTGCACTTTGATGAAGGCACTTGTTATTTCTTAGTTGTGAACGAGACAATTCCAGGGCACAAAGTTCAAAAGACAGCACCCACAGAAGGCAATAATTAGACTCAACTACACCGAGATGCTGTTGCAGCTGAACAGCCCTGTCTGGCAGTAGTAGGGTCAGAAATTTAATGTTGCACCATTTGGTGTAATGGCTCTGATAACTGCTTGCTTATTTTCACACCTACAGTGGAAAGTAATTAAAGTAAAATCCTTTTAGGTGTAATTAGACAGCAGAACTCATTTAAACTGAATGCACGGAAAAGAAGAAAAGTAAAGGATCAGAAAAATTAAGGAAGTATCAGATTTTATAATTAGCAGGTCAGTACCTTCTCTAGTCCGAATTTATTCAGAAAAGAAAATTATTTAGCGAAGGCCTGAGAATTACATGCCTTTAGATTTTTTTCCCTTTAAAATATCAAAAATACTAAAGAAGGAAACTAATGTGATTTACATATTTTAAATAGAGCTTTTATACTCTACTCTTAGGAAGCAATTGTATTAAAATAAAGGTACAATAAAGTACATCTTCTTATTTGGTACCACTCAACATTTGGATCAGGCTGGAGAAGAGAAGGCTTTGGGGTGACCTAATTGGTGCCTTCCAGTGCCTGAAGGAGCTGACAGGAAAGATGGAGAGAGACAATTTACAAGGGATGGAATGACAGGACAAGGGGGAATGGCTTCCCGCTGCCAGAGGACAGGGTTAGATGGGATATTGGGAAGGAATTGTTCCCTGTGAGGGTGGTGAGGCCCTGGCACAGGGTGCCCCAGGAATGTGTGGCTGCCCCATCCTGGAAGTGTCCAAGACCACGATGGATGGGGCTTGGAGCAATCTGGGATGGTGGAAGGTGTCCCTGCCCATGGCAGGGGGTGGAATGAGATGTTCTTGAATTTCCCTTCCAACCTAAACCATTCCAGGATTCTGTGATCCCATTGCCTCCCCTTGAGACAATGGTAAATCCTGCAGCACATACAGAGCGCAAACAGCCTGTGAACCACAGAATCTTTTCTGCATTTGCAGGAATTTTTCTTTAACTATTGAATTTAATTTCATAACCTTCCTGGACTTCTGAAGAGGTGAAAGCTTGCTCTGAGATTAGAAAGGGAATCAGCATGATTTGACAAGCCATTTGATGTATTTGCCTGTAATAACTCTGGCATCACAACCTTCAGGGGGACGGAAAGCTGACAGCCAGAGAAAGGACACAAAGAATGGAGTTCTGTGACTACAAGCCAGTCTTTCATAAAAGGCACCAGGCATTTTTATGAGGGGAAAAAAATAAGACACATTCCTAAGCATGTTTTAAACTTTTCTCATCTGAAAAACAAGAAAACTTCTGATTGTGAGATATACTTAATGGTCAATATAAAAACTTGTAATAGTTTGAGCATAAAGTAGTTACAAAGCCCTGCACATGAAGATAACCGGAGTATCTGATACACAGATCAATAATTTTTAGCTGTTGGAGGCATTTTGACTTCAAAATCACATAAAATTGGAGAAGAGCCTCCGAGTTGTTTTATCCTGGCAATGCCACAGCACCACAAAAACCTCAAAGACTGTTTCTTATTTTTCCTTTTTACCCCGAATTTAAATCTCAAGTAATTTCCCCTTTTTGCCCTCAGAAATCTCAGAAAGGCCTCAGCCTGGCTCATTGTGCAAATAGGAAGATGCCAGTGCAGAAATGTGGAAGTCCCTCTAAAACTCCACATATCCCACTGTCCAACACAGCATTTTATCCTGCACGTAATCCTGTAACAACTGGAAAAACAAATTAAGCAGTGAAGCACATAAAGAAAAGTGAGCAACACAGCCCAATCCAGTCATTATAAAAATCAGAATATTTTTGGACGTAATTTATTTACACATTTTCTACTCCACTAATTTGAAATGAAAATGTATTTATGAAGTCACTGAAAAGCTTTCTCCTTAAATATGCAAATATATCTTCCAGAATTTCCCAGTCTAGAGTCCCACAAGCTGTATGTAAACATTAAAACTCCGAAATACCATAAACTTGTTAAAGGGAAAGCTTTTCCTCCATGCACTGTAGAAATGAAAATGTATCAATTACATGTTCTCAATTGTTTTCCATCTATTGAGACTTAAAATTCTCTATATCAGCTTGGCTAAAGACAAGTGTTAATGCTGGGGAGAAATTCCTGAGTGGAGTTACCAGAGGAAACATTAGGTATTCTTAGGAATATAAACTTTGATCAGTGTGGCAGTTCCTTAACTAGAAACGTTTATAGGTGCATATTTAAGGAAGAGTCATTTATTTCATTTAAATGGGTTTTAACAATGCTGGAATTTTAGTAGCATCTTCATATACCTCGGCTAAAAAGGGTAATAATCTGGAAAAAAAAATAAAGAAAAAATTACAAAGCTGCTGGTTTTCAACTCTAAGTAGCACCGATTTAATCTTTGACAGTACCCAAGATGCAAGAGGCAAATTGGCAAATTTTTTGTACAAAAAGCCCAAGTAGCTGTCTTGAAAAGTTTCCCAAACAAAGCCACAGGCTTCCTTAAACCTGCTCATAGAAGTCTGTCACTTCTGGTGCTGTTCATCAGGATTAGTATTGGAGAACCAGATTATTTTTCTTAGGAACCTCACATAGGTAAAATTACGGCTGGAGACAGCAGTCAAAACATTAAGTAAGGCAAGAGAAACAGTTTCAATAACTGTTAATCAATATTAAATATTTAATCATTAATAAATAGTTAATATTATGTTTTTAAAAACACAGTCCCCTCCCTCAGATGTAGGCACGGCTGCGTTACTGAGAAATGAGGAAATTACTTCATGAAGTATTATTTCAACAAAAATGATGATGGACAACTCTATAGAAGACTGAGTCAAGCAGAACAGCAGTAAAAGACCACATACAACACACCAGTGTTAACCCAGTCTCACAAAGAAATAACAATTTGTACCTAGCTTGCAGCAGAAAGTATACAGAGAAATGTATTTAGAAGGAAACATTTGGGGAGATACTGGAGAAATTCAAAACTTTATCAGACATGGACCAGGAAAACCTGGACTAGTTAGTCCTGCTCTGAGCAGAGGGCTTGAACTACAGGATGCCCAAAGGCCCTTCCAATCTCAGCTATTCCATGATAGCAGTGAAGAATGAAGAATTAATCGAACTCATCCTATAAAGCCAAGTTTGATGATTTGGGGATTTTTTTTTTTGGAGTTGATGTAACAAACACTGAGGTCCAAAACAAGCTCTTTGGAAATGAGAACACTGATAATCACATATAGAATCCAAAATTGCTGAAAACTGGGTTTCAGGAGATATGCCCCACCTTTATGCTGTTGAGAGCACACTGGTGAGATCTGCTTGGGCATTCATGGTAGATTTCTTTCTTATACATGAAAAGAAGCCACCAGCACTGAATTTTCTGGAGTTCTTGGTTTCCAAAGCCAGGATCTGACCTGGTTTCACAGCCCTGTGCTCTCCCTCTGCTCTTATGCTTGCCTAGGGACACTTGATTCAGAGTAGACTGCTATATTTAGAAGCAATCTTTTGTTCTCTCATGGCATGACTGTCATAGAAGTGCTCACATCAGTGTTTATCCTTGCATTGACAAAATCCGGAAGGAAATTAAAATAAAATATTAGATGAGGTTGAGCTCTGGTTATCTTTTCTTGCTAAGGCATTTAGTGAATCAATACAAAAACACCAAAACAAAACACCAGGAATGTATATATTTCAGTAGACCACAGAGGAAGAGCAACATTACCTGTAACTATTATTCCTCCTTACTCAGTGAATGGTTTCAGTAAAATTCATCATTCATTAAAAGTGATTTATCTCCCTTGGCCTTTATTCGCTGCTTCATGCTTCTAATGAACTTAATGTAGCAAGTGATGTAATCAGACAAAAGCATGGTAAGAGCTCTTTCTGCCACTATAGGCACAATCATATTTAATTAAGAATTTATCATTAGCTGAGGGTATTAGTTAACTATTACAGCTCCACTATATTGTCTAGCTCAGAGAAGCAGCTTCCTCATTAACAAACAAGTGCTTGGATCTAATTGCTGCCTCTTTAATCAGCTTGGTGCATTAGTAGCTCATTAAACGGGCCTCACAGAACGAAATTATTGCTTTGATACCACTGGAAAGGATTAACAAAACCGTAATAAATTCTTGGAGGCTTTATCCAGCCTCCATTCACACAGGACTAGGTGTAAATACCCTTTAATTACTACCTGGAAACAGTAAGTGGAATTACCTTCCAACAAGTGAAGTCTGGATAAAAGTTTCAATCTGGAACCAGTATTCCTCAGTGAACTGCACACTTCCCTCTGCAGACAGCTGCTAAAACAGCTCAGGGATTGAAGGATAACATCCAGCACCCACTAATTTTGTTTTCTATTTCTACAGACATTTTACATTCATATTTCACTTTGATTCCATATATCTAGGCTGACAGCACTCCTTTCTTCTCTAGGCATTACATTGTGGACTAAAATAAATGCAATAATCACTAATCTTGTGTTTGCTTGGGGTTTTTTTCTTTTCCTTTTTCTTTAATTTTGCAAGAAATCAATGAACATCCTGGATCCTCTTGCTTTGTTCACAAATATTCCTTCCATAACTTCATAGATCAGCATGGGATTACCATGGATACAGAAGATCTGTTGGAAATCACATCTGTCTGTCTGTTTTTAACTGGGCACTACTACCTTGTAAGCAGAGGGTCCCTAAAATGTTTCTTTTTCCATACCTAGAAAAAAAAATGTTGCCTAATATTAAACAAGCAATGTGAGGCATTCAGGAGATGTTCACTTTGTTTTCATCATATTCATCTGAGTATCAGCAGGAAAAAAATTCCAACCCTACCTGCACTCAATCCTTCAAGCAATTTTGACTTAGGATTCAGTGAGCCAGAGTTTGCATCTTTATGTACAGAAAATTATGAGGTCCTATGGTTTGGCAGGATGGAACAAGAGATGTAAAGTAATCTCAAACTGCTTTCAGGACAATTTTCAATAAATAAATTGTGTGAGATAATGCCTTGGGAACAAAAAAATCAAGCTGAAGGAATGTCTGCTCTAAAAGTGATTTTGTTTGAATAACAATACTTAAAAACTAAGTCTCTTTTTCAGAGATGAACTGATTTTTCACTGGAGAATAGGTCAGGAATACAAATGCAAAAAAAATATTATTTCTGTTTTTTCTAACACTCTGTAATGAGCAATTTGATCCATTATTGCCATCTTGAAAAAGGGAATCTGAGTAGTTCTTATTTAAAAGAGATGCTTATAAGTAGTTTCTTTTTAAACAATGAAGTAGAGACAGGCTTGTTTTCCTTTCACCTCCAAGAGACTATCATTCCAATATGAAGGAAAATTACTTTGTCTTCTTAAGAAAATCTGTGAAAAATGTAGAAATTTTAGATTTCCTTGCAAAAACAGTATTTTGTTTCCAGTTTATGCTCATATAATCACTGTCAAAAGGACAGAATTCGAATTATTTGTAAGACAAAAGAAACAAGACAGCCCTCAGCAAGATGTGAAATTTAAGAAGATATCCAACAGTAATACAGGATGTCAGAGGCCTGTCAGTGGAGATCACAGCAGCATTTACTGTGATTACCTGTAATAAATGCACATTATGAGTGCAACGTGAGCACTGCTGCTCTGGAGGGGGCAATGAGCTGCACATTCACCAGGATAACAGCGTTGTGTGTACTGGGAATCAGGGAATCCCAGAATGGTTTGGGTTGGAAGGGACCTTAAAGCTCATCCAGTGCTGTTGCTGTTTTCCCCACGGACGAGTAGAGAAACGACACGAAGTCCTGGCTCAGGGATAAATGAATGGTGATTTAATGAACTCTCAGAAGACTTTTGTATGTTAGTTCACAAAGTGTATTAAATGGCATAAGGTAATTGGTTTTTGCCATCCACCCCCTAAGGGGATTGGTCAAGTTCTAAGACACCCATCTCTGAATGTTTTTTCTAGTTAGAACCATAACAATTCTGCCAAAACAACCTGCAGCTGCAAGAAGTTTACAAAACTGTAACATTGTTTTGAGTTACCTCCATAGGAAAGACAGAGCTCTCACAAAAATGTTGCAGAGAGCTGAAGAAATTCTCTGCTGGAGTTTTTTCAGCATCCATCCAGTGCCACCCCCTGCCATGGGCAGGGACACCTTCCACTATCCCAGGGTGCTCCAAACCCCATCCAGCCCGGCCTTGGACACTTCCAGGGATCCAGGGGCAGCCCCAGGGTCTCTGGGTGAATTGCTCAGGAGAAACATCCTGCAGAGTCTGCAGCACCCGCCTGTCACCTGCAAACCGCTCACAACAGGGAAAACCTTTGCCCTGCTGAGCACAACCACAATTCGATATCGAGTTAAATAGCGCTGCTCTCTCTCCCCACAGCGAATCCTGCAGCATCCTGAAGAGTGTTTTGTCTTATGGCAATCACCTTAATTATCCATAATTAATACCTGTAGGCGGCTCAAGTGATGGCAAATTCCTTTCTTTTTGCCCCCTCTTCTCTTTTGAGAGGTGTGCTCTCTGCCAGGGTAGTATCTTTTTTATTCTGCTTGCTTATTTTTACAAATAGCAGAAAGTTTTCCACTTTTTAATACATAATTCATATTATAATAATGACATTTATTGTTTACATTATCTTTTTTTTTAATATATTCACAAAGTCATGTGTTTTTTTCAGAATTCAGCAGGAATTAAAATACAAGAAAATAGAAAAATTTTTGGGATAGTTGACCTGAATTCAAAAATCTCTCTGAATAAAAAAAAAAAAATCTTACGGCACAAGAAAGCAAATTTTCTTAACTATAAAACCCCTAGCATTTGAAAATTAGATGGAATTTTCCTTGTTACCAATTTTGGAGATTTAGAAACTTAGTCTCCAGGTCAATTTTTCTGCTAAACTTGATAAAAACAACTCTTCCTTGATCTTGAATTTAACAGTTTAAGATTGAAAAGGAAGCTATTTTGTGCAACTTTTCATACATTTCAACGATAAAGACTACAACAAGCATTTTTAATTACAGTTTTAATATTAAACCACAGGTGTTCTTCATTAAAAATATGGCAGTTTGTGGCTCCTACTACTACAAAAAAAGAATAAAAATAAGACTTTGAAGTGCTGAATTATTGTTCTGATGTGTAGCAAGAGTTTTATGCCTTCACCAGTGCTGCATAAAGCTTTGAATTTGCCTTTTCACCTGTCACACTCTCTTTTTTTTTTCCAAATCCTCTCTAATCTCCACTCCTTTGCTGTTTAAGCAGTGCTTTTCCAGACATGGATTTTTATTTTGTTCTTTAATAACTATGGAAGCATTAACTTGTGTGTATCTTTATAACATTGATCTCTGCCTGTCTGAATATTGGCATTTAAAGCCATGACACTGCTGTTTATTGATTTTCAGCATTCAGTGGATATTGTCACCAAGTACAAACAATTTACATGGCCCATCACACTTTTAAAAGTAAACACAGTGAAACCAGCATTTTATATCTTGTTCTCTAAAAGGTGCTATGTCTACCTGTTTACTTGGGTTTATGGTATTTTTTGTAAAGTGTCCCCACTGAAAAATATGTGCAAACCAGTATAAAATAAAATATATCACTTCTGATACAAGTAAATGACAAAAAACCCCCCTCAGAATCTTTCTGTTGTTGTCTCCTAAACAAATCAGCTGCAGTATCCACTGACAGGTTAAACTTAACTCAAGAAATCTAAAAAGTTCAAAAAATCGCCTAAAAATGCCTATACAATGTTTTGAAGACAGAAGAAGATTAAGGCAGTGAGGAATCGGGAAAAACAAGGAAAACAGGCACTGAATTCCCTGCCCACTTTGTTCTTAGAGTTGCTTTTTCAATCTATAATATCAGCCTAATTTTTCAGTAAGTGCTGCTGGTTACACTGACACAAAAAAGAAATGTGAAGAAACAGGACTTCTATTTAATTTGTTTTTCACACAAACATGCAAATGTTTAATTATTCATTTCTTTTATCTGTGCCTGGCAGTGGGAAATCGTTATCAGTAGAGAACAGCACCCAAATTACAGGGTGTGTTTGCCTCTTCTACAGGTACATTCCATGGCAGCGAACTCCAAATCTTCCTGTTAATGACTGCAGAAGGTCAAGATTTCATCTACAAGCTCGATTGTAAAAAAGAATTGCAGGCTGAGATGGTCAGCAACACACAAGTCGTTTTTCGCAGATAGATAAAAATTATATAAATTCAACATAAATATATCCACCCTCCTGTCAGGGAGTTGTAAAGAGCAACAAGGTCCTCCCTGAGCCTCCTTTTCTCCAGGCTGAGCCTCTCAGCTGTTCCTCATCAGACTTGTGCTCCAGACAGCTTAAAATCATAATTAAATTGATAGAAGGAGGGGAAAAAACCACACAAATGGAACAAAAATGGCTTTAAATTGAAGAGACTTTAGGCCATTGCTGCCTGACTGGTCAGGGAAAGTGAACACTGGGATGAGAATGATGTTGGTAACAAACTGATGTTTTAGCTCTTACTGAGCAGTGTTTGCACCGAGTCAAGGATGTTCCAGCTCCTCCCACTGCCCTGCCAGAGCTGGCTGGGGGCACAAGAAGCTGAGAGGGGCACAGCCAGGGCAGGCTGATCCTGACTGTCCAAAGGGATATTCCAGACCCCCTGGCATCATGGTGTGTGTATATGAACTGGGGGGAGTTCACCAGGGCACTGCAATTGCTGCTCAGGGACTGGCTGGGCATCAGTCAGCAGTGGTGAAATATCCCATTGTGCATCACTGCTTTTGTATATTCTTTATTACTATTATTATTTTTTTTTTCCCTTCCATTTCTGTCCTGTTAAACTGACTTTATCTTAAGCCATGATTTTTAATTTTTTTCCGATTCTGTCCCACATCCCACTGGGGAGGAGTGAGCGAGCAGCTTTGAGGTGTTATAAACCACAGCAACATCTGATCCCTCTTGGGGTTCTCTAATTCCCTTTGGTGCACTGAGGAAAGGCAGGAGCCTCCTTCAGCTTCTGGTTCAAGCACCTCACCATCACCTTGTACAGCAGAAGAGGACCAGACAGACAGAAAATGGCTCAGAGGTCCCTTTTATCATTCTCTTGCTCTGCCAAATCACTGATTAGCTACTTGCAGACAATAACAGAAGATTTTGTTGCCAAGGTGACCTCATTTCTGAGAACCCAGATCTCTTCCCGGGTGATTACATTTCCATGCTAGAGCCCTGAAGGAAAAAAAATCCTCAGTGCTTGTATTTATTGTAATCTCTGCACTCATCTCTAATTTTTAAAGGAGAAATTAGTTACACATTAAAAAAATTGAGTTAGTGGCTCATTAAAGACAAGCAGAATCTAAAAGTCTCACTAAATTTCTAATGGGTAGGCAGATATTCCCAAACTCGTGTGGTATAAAGAGAAGACTGTGAGCAACAGATCAGTCACGTCCTGCTGAATGTCACTTACCCTCACCTTGGTGAAGGCACAGAACGAACAATTCCTCTGACTTCCCCACTTTCCAATTTATCTATTAAATAACATCATTTTGCCTTCAACACTCACCTGAAGTGCTCGGCAGACTGGAAAAAAATTAGTGTTTTAACACAGAGTGAAAAGTATTGTAAACACATTGAGATCCACACAAGGAAACTTGATTTTCCACAAAGCCCAAGGAGAAAAGAAGCAAACAGAGAAGCTGAGATTTCTTACCACACTGAATATAGATTTAAAAGGTTCTCCCAGAATCTAGAGCATAATACTCATTTTATCTTTATAAGTATTTACAGCTCTGTGAAACACTTGGTTTTTTAAGTAACTATTAAGAATTCAACACATACAGAAAAAGAAAACAGAAGACTAAAATATGTTAACAAACAAGCAGATTGTGCTAGAAACTACTCCCAAACACACACAACTTTTACTGAATTAAATTAGTCTCAACACACCAGTGAAAGGTACTTTCAGACCCCCCAAAACTGCCAGGTTCCTGGATGGCAGATGAACTGCACACAGGGAAGGCTGGGATTCAGATCCTCTCTAACTTTTCCCCCTCCTGGCCATGTTTCAGTGGTGAGAGGGAGAAGGGAGTAATTAAATTCCAATTCTAACGAATTTACATCCTCACCCTCCCAAAAAAAGAAAAGTGAGTGGAACAATGAAGCAGAGGAGCTTCTGCTTAGGCCTGGACTGGCAAAAAATGCCTTTTGGAATGAAAACAGAATTTATGAACACAGAAAATTCTTACTCCTATGCATTATTTGAAAATCAGTGTTCTATTCAAAAGCATGGCTCCAGTTAAATCTTATCAGTGGGGCTTGTCACACAGAACAAAAGCAGCACAACTGGATTACTTCTATCATACATCTCTGCATGTATTTTAAAATCTGTTAATTCTTCTCATCCTTGAATGGAACATCCTTGAATGGACCTCTCAGAATCTCCAACACAGGATCAAGATTTCAGGATTTTTCTCTTCCTAAATGAACCTTAACAATATTAATATTTAAATTATTAACTACTAAGAGTGTCTCCTTTATTAATTAAACACCCATTGGTAAAGAAGTCCATAAATACTAACACGACAATATAAAGTTACATTACTGTGGTTTTCTCTATGAAACTAAAAATGGTGACAGTCTAATGACATGCATGATTCCACAGCAAAATATCACTAAATTAGCTTCAGCAAAATATTTAAACTACTCAAATGTGAACTGCTTTCTTCACCAACATTACATTCTTGCCAATGCCACCTAAGTACCACAGCCAGATATCCAGACTAGATGGACTCTTTAAAAGCCTGCTAATTTTAAACTGGAATTCTGTTAAAAATAAATTTAATTTTTTTAAAGGCTTTTATCACAAAA
The DNA here is from genome assembly GCA_014706295.1 of Lycocorax pyrrhopterus obiensis. Taxonomy (NCBI): domain Eukaryota; kingdom Metazoa; phylum Chordata; class Aves; order Passeriformes; family Paradisaeidae; genus Lycocorax; species Lycocorax pyrrhopterus. The sequence goes on along the minus strand of JACSVZ010000006.1, from coordinate 3,844,556 downwards.
TTGAATAGGTAAAGAAAAGCCTATATCCTCATAAATCACATTTTCATCATCTGAACCCAGTTTTTGTGACACAAAATGTGTTTTAATTTGATTAACTGAAAACACATCTCACAAGTGCTGTCCCAGAATTCCAAAAACATTCATGAAAAACAAGCAACAGAAATTCAAAGGTGAGTCCTTGACTCATAAATTAGCACAACCACAAACGCACATCACTGCTTTACATATTTGCTAAACAAATACAGACACTGAGAAATCTGCAGCACTCACAGGGACTCTCCATTCATTCTCTAAACTGCAGAGCCCCCTCATTAGTCTTTTACCTCATGAAAGATTTGCAGAACATCATTTCAGCCAGAATATGCATAAATCAACCTCGCTATTGGAAATGAGAACTGGCAAAGAATTTATCTGCAGGTGTCCTGAAGCTGTAGTGACACAGGTAACAGAAGTTAATAACGTTACTTTCTTGGCTTGTGGCCTTCAAGCTTCCAATTTAGCCAATTTATTTGCAAACTGCAATCCTGTATTTGGGCAGGAACGCAGATCTATTGATAACTTAGAAGTAATTACAAATTGACAGAGAAAGTTTGCAAGTGTGCTTGGGCCTCATTTACACATATTATTTTGTCTCCTAACGTGCAAAAGCAAAATTATTCTGAAAAGAAGTGACAGAAGAAATGTAACTCAGGTTAAAAAAAAAAACAACAAAAATCTAAAAAATCTAATCTAAAAAAAAAAACTTAGAAAGGTCTAATAAGCACTTTAAAAATTATTTTTTTATTGCATATTTCCACCATTTTGTTCTTTTCCTCTGTAAATGATTTAAAATAGAAAAATAAATTCCCAGGTAGGTGATGAACGCAAGTGGAGGCAAATGTAAGACCATTAAGCTCCAATGTAAATTCTACTTGTGTTAACTTTGAGTTAGCATATCATAAATATTAATTCCCAATTTCTCAACAGTACATTTTAATTATTGGTATCCTACAAAAAGATTCAAATAAATTTTTGAGGAGCAGAGAATACAATGATGAGCTACCACATCTAGTTCTGCCTGGAAATTCCTGACTGGCTTCAGCAATTTAAGCCTCTCTGATAAAATACATATAATCACCATATAGTAAAAGAGAGAGTAAATTAATTTGGTCAAGTAAATCATGATTTTCAAGAAAAAAACACAAAAAGAGGATATTTTATTGACTTTTTCTTAATCATATGTATATTATCCTGAAATACAATTTGCTTGTAGAATTCAGGACTCTCACAAAGAACCAATGCACATTTCTTCGTTACTGAATTTACTTCAAAAAGTTCTAAAACACAGCTTACAGCCAGTATATTAAAAATCATCTTTAATTTCCCTAATTTCAGGAAAAAAGAAAGATACTGACACTGTGGCCCTTCTCCATTCTATCAAGCAGCAAAAATTACCCAACTTTTAGCTTAAAAATTTGCACAGGCATACTGGGACTTATGCATCCCTTCACCCCATCCTTCCACAAGAAATCATTATCCATTTTTAACTAATATTCTATTTTTGTGTTTCTTCACCACCTGACAGGAGTATCAGTTCCATCCCACTCTGTGAAATGCCAGGAACACAAACTTCTGTCAGCTGGAAATGGACAGGAGTTCGGGACGCCAAACGGGCTGTCACTGCGCCCAAACTCTCTTAAACATCACAGAACCACAAAATAACTCAGTCTGGAAAGGACTTCAGAGGTCACCAAGTCCAATCACCTGCTCCAAGCACGGTCAGCCGGGAGGTCAAAACAGAGCTCAGAGCTTTATCCAGGCAGGTCTTGAAATGCTCCACAGATGGAGATTGAACCTGTTCCAAAGCCTGACTCTGCTCGTGGAGGAAAACTGGTATTTTTAAATGCTCAATCCCTTCACTATAGGGGAGTTTCCCATGTTTCCTTAGACTTCCCTGCCAAGTTACAAGTGCTAGTTAGGAACTCAGGAAGGAAACCACCAACTGGAAGATGAACCCTTCCCATAGATGTAGAGACTTCCTCGGGGGCTGTCCTGCATCCTCTTCCTCCATTTCCTGAGTGAAGTCCAAGGCACTTCTGGCTACGAAAGCTCCTTTTATCAGGACAAGATGGAATGTAATGTTTATGTCAAGTAAACTCACACATGTCCTTTAGCCAACCCAGTACAATGACAATAATGATGAAAACCAGATACTGATTTCCATGCCCTCACCATCCCCCAATGCTCTGCATCCACAGAAAAGTGTTTTAAAAGAACTTGCTGAAAACCACAGAATGCCAGAATTTGGGTTGGAAGGGACCTTAAGGATGATGCAATCCCACCCCCTGCCATGGGCAGGGACACCTTCCACTAGGCCAGGTTGCTCCAAGCCCCGTCCAGCCTGGCCTTGGACACTTCCAGGGATCCAGGGGCAGTCACAGCTTCTCCGGGCAATCTGTGCCAGGGCCTCTCCACTGGCACAGAAAAAAATTTCTTCCCTCTCCAGCCTTCCTGTAGGCCCCTTAGGTATTAGAAATTGTTTTTAAGTTTTAAAAAGGACAGGAAAAAACCATGCTTTCCCAATAGACATGACCCACTTCTGCACCTTTATTTATTTAAGAAAACAAATATACCAAGATAGGAAGAAATATTAGTTCTAGAAGCTAAAGAAAAACTGAAAATATTTAGAAGTCCCCCAAAACCAAAAAACAGAGGATACAAGGAAAATAACAAAAATTGAGACCATCATAAAGCAAAACCAGATCAGTTTATAAATTGTTTCAACTGTGTTTTTACCATCCCTCTCAGAGAAATGGGATCACAGGTGCCAGACACACTTTAATACCATAAAGTGACAGGTGAAGGTTGCATTTCATATCCGAGTGTCAGGGTCCTTCTGCTCCCTTCCAGCTGAGGTCTTCATGCATTATGTTCCAGGTAAATCTTGTCAGTTATGTGTCAGGAAATTTGGAAAGGAGACAGGGAAATGAAAATGACTCCAGTAAGAGTAATACAGACATCAAGATCAAAATGAAAATGCTAAGAATTGTTCTGAATTCTTAATAACTCCTTCGAAAAGGTCATTTAGCAGCTCTGACTTTAGGTCCTTCTTCTATAAAGGAGAAATGAATGAAGTAAAACAGGTAAATTTTAGTACTTTATTTCCCCAAAACTTAATCAATGAAAAATATCCTGTCTTGACTCTCTTTTAATCAAGGTTTGCAGCTCACAGAAAGCTGGGAAAAAATGCTGAGAACCTGAAGCAAAGAACTGGGCACTGTAACCATCCACACATTTGGTGTGAAGTCCAATCCTCTAGTAACCCAGGAGTAAGTATTCCTTCTGCAGTAGGCTATGAGAACCCCACAAAGGATGGAAGTTTCTCCCTTTGGATTCACAAAATCCAGCTACAGCAATCCTTAGCAAAATGCCATTAATCCAACGAGCCATAATCAATACCTTTGCAAAAGCCTTTGGTATCAGCAAAACAATGAAAGCAAAATTTGCAACTCAAGTGATGATTTGGATGTCCAGATTTAAATAATGAGCTACTTCCACCTGGTATTCAGACGAAAGGTCAATAAAAAAGCCATGGGTCTCTCCTCCCACTGTTGTTGACCTGGAAGATCAGGCTGTTGGTCATGGGGAAACACTGCGTTTAAAGAAGAGCAATGGGGAACCTGAGAAAAGACAGCAATTTTCATTTGCTTTGAAAAAAACAATTAAACAAAACAAGAAACATCTCTAGCTCTCAGGATGGTGATGTTTCAGTCAGTGATCGAAATTAACAGGATTAATTTCCTATCCAAAGTCATTCTTAATGTTTCTTAAATGCGTAGTACTTCAAAGTCTTGAAAAATCCAGATAAACTGTGTCTGTGTCCAGATTTATACTTTCCCAAAAAAGGGTTGTGTTGTGTTTCGGGGATTTTTTTTTTTATGTAGTTAAGAAACTTTGTTAAATATTTTGCAGAATACAAATTTCACAATGGCATGGTTGGAGATGTACTTATTTTAGGAACATCTTGCTGCGAATCCAAGAGAAATCAGGTTATCTGGTTGTTAGCTGATATAAAAGAAGTATTGCTACAACAAATATCTACTTTTTATCTATAGCTCGTTGTAATAGAACATTATAAAACTAGAAAACAGGTTTGTATTCTATTCTTGATGGACATCACTGCTTTATTACTGAAGATAGATTTAATTTCATTTCCATCAGCTGGTGTTGCACTTCAATTATGGTTCCAATGGGTGGAATGAAATGTCACTGCTCTGCAATGCGAGAGTCAGGAGCAACATTACAAAATCAATACCGTGGTCAGGCTATTTTGGCATTCATAAGACTCATGGCTTACTTTATAAAACTCGTGTTTAACTGCGTTAAGGTCTCTTTCCTTACATCCTCTAGTTTTCAATTTTCTATGATATTGAAAAACTTCAACCGCTCAACACAAATTCTCCACATTTGGCTCTATCCAGTGCTAGTTCCACACAGAAAATCTGATAGCTATTGCCTTTTATAATAAGCAAGACCAAAGATGCAGAAAACAGCAAGTTTTACTCAATTTAAGCCCTCTACTATGTATTGCTGAAAGCTCCCTCCTTTCCTTTCATCAGATTCTTCTTTGGGTTCAATACTGCCAGTCAACCGGGGACTCAAGCAGTGCTTGAATGGTTGTGAAAATGATCCAGCCTACGCAAGGCTCCATCTGAAATCAAGCCATAATATCTCCTTCAGCAAGCTCCCCATGCTGAAAGCTGGAAATTTGGAATAGCTCAGCTCTGCTGATGATCAGGCAGCACAGTCAGGGACACAGTCGTGGCTTGGAAGGGAGGATGCATGGCTCAAGCGTTGCAGCTGGGCAACGAAAAGGTTCCCATTTACGCACAGAGAGTGGAAATGTTTTGCTCCTTAAGCTCCAAAATATGCAAACTGGCAGGTTCTTCCCCGCCAAGGCAAAAATTATTCGGGATATGCCTGAACAAATAGCAGCCTTAAAGTGAATAAATATGATGTACATCATTCAAGTCACATACTCATTATCCAATGAGCTCATGAATGCTCCTTGAAGTGTATGTACTTTCTACCTTTATTAATAGTGATTTTAGAGCAATGTATTTCACTGAAGAGTTGGGCAGAAGTGGTTACTCTCTTCCAAACCTATCAGTTAACAAAGAAAACAGCAATAGTAAACTGACCTCAGGCTGAAAGAAAACAAACTTACATGGTTGTACAGCCCGGAGAAGAGAAGGCTCCAGGGAGAACCATTCAGCACCTTCAAGTGCCTAAAGGGGTTCCAAGAGAGCTGAAGAGAGACTTTGGACAAGAGCCTGGAGTGACAGGACCAGGGGGAATGGCTTTAAAATGAAAGAGTGCAGGTTTAGATTAGATATTAGGAAGAAATTCTTGCCTGTGAGGTTGGTGAGGCCCTGGCACAGGGTGCCCAGAGAAGCTGTGGCTGCCCCTGGATCCCTGGCAGTGTCCAAGGCCAGGTTGGTTGGGGCTTGGAGCAACCTGGGACAGTGGAAGGTGTCCCTGTCCATGGCAGAAGGTGGAATGAGATGAGCTTTAAGGTCCTTCCAACCCAAACCATTTGGATTCGATGGTCTGTGACTGTGTGTGCTCTGTGCTGGTGTCAGGGAGAGGGAACTGCAGGCACATGGCACCACTCATTACTGGAATGCACACACAGACAGACAAATCCAACCCAAAGAGCTCCTGCCAGTCCCAGGTTATTACTCTGATTGTTTCTCTCTAAAGCATAACTACCAATATTAACATCGTGTCTACTACATTTTAATGATGTTGTCATGGAGCAAAGGTTTGGTGTGTCTCATTGTCAATCTGGGGGAAAAGGCAGAAGCCATGTTTTGACATAATAGACATGAACAGCAGAGAAATCTCTTTTAATTGCTGTGCTTTCTTGCTCCTTATTTTCTTAGATCCACCCTGTAATGAGCATACAATTTTAATCAAAGCTCATTAAAGAAATACTGCTCCTTTTCTCTCATCAACAAAATAAAAAATTACACCAGACAGTGAGAAGTTATTGCAATGACTGCAGTGCTGAGAGTCTTCTAAATCTATTTTAGTATGTTTTGAAAAGATACTTCTTCTTTAAGCACGGTCAGTGAGGCTGTAAAGCTGCACCTCACACCATCACTCTGCTGAGCCTCAGATCTGGGCACGCAGATCAGTACCCAGACACCTGTACTATCAGCTAAATGTTAATGTATTCTGTCAAAACCAGATTACCTTCCCCACTAAATTATTCAATGTCATTATCCGACTCGGCCATCTGCAATCCTAATGCCTTGTGTTCGAAAACTCGGAGCGCCTGCTGTATTATTTTTGTTTTACATTCCTACATAAATCCGTTAAACTCAATATGTTACAGCGAATCCACAAAATCAAATGCAATCTGCTGGGCTATAAAACACCAGTTACTGAAAATCGAAGGGTTTATTATAGTAACAATTCAAGGAGTCACTGAGCAGTCTGGGTGGGCTGAAGGTCGAATCACATGCTAAGGAACTAGTTAGATAACCCATGCTGCACAACAAGGTGTTTGTTTGCTATACATAGCATGGCCTTGAACCCATTTGTGTATTTCATATCTAATAAAAATCTGAACAGTTGGTCTGACTGGATTTTAAGTGATGCAAATTTGGAAATCAAATAGGCAGACTCCCTTTAGACTTGGTCTATTTAAACCATAATTGTAAAGAACTGCAAATTACATTTACGACGCCATGGAATTCTCAAGGGATTCCGTAAGAATTTTACTGAAGGAAAAGTATTCATCATTTGAAATTTGTCATCAACAAATAAAAATGTACACAGTGTGTGATGCTCTCTCATTTTGGTATTGCCATTTTGCTTACATGGCAGTACAAGTGTAACCACTCTTCAGTGAATGGAATGCTCTTTAGTTTTCATAGCCATTTAATTATATGCTTTGACAAAACCCAGCTATATTATTGTCATTCTGTTAGTCTGGCAACACTAAGTAAAGAGATAAAATATCACTTATGTTTCCCAGACTACAGATTAAGGTGTGATTTGGAGACCAGATTCCCATTCTCAATTATAAAGCAGAAGTTTCATCATCACAAGTAAGTCTTAAAAGCAATGATGGACTTGAATAACTTTCTCCCTGATACTTAATACTCAGAAAGAGACTTAATTTGTCTTTGGTTAAGAGAGACAGAAGCTGAAAATGTGACATACACACCCTCTCCCCAATACATTGCTAAATGGGAATGGATAGAAATCAGGATAAAAGAGAAAAAAACTTCTTTTTCCCTGGTATTAGTGTCTCCACCAGAAAATGACCCATGTCCTAGTTCTAGAGGCAGGAGATTTATGAGCACTGGCAAATCACAACAGTGTTAACATTTCTGTGCACTTTCACATCCAAAATACATTTACTCTGCTCATGATTTAACACTGATTTTATTCCTCCTCTCTGGATGGAGTGTATTTTGGCACTGATTCTGACCTGTCTTAGAGGAAAACCCTTTCACTGAAGTAAAGCTTTACTGGACACTTTATAATATTTTGTGACACAGAAAAGTGCATTGGCAGTGTCTTCATTTCTACCACACAGTGCAGCCACCATGAAGGTGCTGCACCAGGTAGGGATTTTTTTGTTATCAGGTTTGTTCAAAAAGCACACAGTAAGAGTAGAGGATTCCAGATCATCTCCACTCCAGATCTTCACAGCCAATTTTAGGCAGACTTCTCCCAGTAGGAATTCCCGCTGCTTTGGAAGCTACTGGTGCTAGTGAGAGGCAGGTACAGCTGGAAAATTGTAGGGGGTGGAAATAAAGTGATCATATCTCACTGTATTTGGCTTGATACGTTTCAAATCATGCAGCACATTCACTTTTGTTTCAGTACTTGAAAAGTAAATGACTGCAGGTCAAAAGTGTATCACGTCTACAAAATGTGGCTCAAAAAGGTTCTACTGAAGTATAAAAGTTTTCACAATTCTCTTCTGCTTACTGAATCCATTTCTCCCCTTCCTAATTCAGCCTGGACTAAGACTTAAGAGAGGAAAAAAGAGTTAAAAATAAAAGGACGACTGGGTCAAAATGATGCAAAAATAGCTATTCCAGAGGCCTGTGTAAATCTCTTAAAATCTTAATGCTCTACAGGCTGTTTAAGTAAGGATCTGGATTATTCACTTTTAAACAGTAAATATCACCTTTGGTTCAGGAACTCCCTGAACTATAAGTTGCTGGAGGCTAAGATAATAAATTTTGCAAAGAGGAATCACAATCACAGCATGTTTGCCAGGTTCTTATACTCCTCTTGAGTCATCCCCCGCGACTATTATCAGAGATAAGATACTAGGCCAGATAAAGCTTTATTCTGAACCCTTTTATGTTCTTATTCCCCCAAATATAACCACCTTCTTTGAAGATAAGACCAATTCTCAGCGCTAAGAACCTATACACAATTATCTAACATCACTGAGACAAACTCCCAGAAGATACGACCAAATCATCATATGAAGTTAGTCACAGAAACAGACAATTTGTTACATCCAAATCTCACTGAAATGTGGGATTGCTGAAAGGACCACGGCTATTTACCGACACAATGTGTTTGAAACACTCACAAAACCATTTTGCTGATGTTACCCTTCACAAACTGCCCTCTAAAAACTCTTCTTGCAGTAATCACGCAAGGGCATGGACTTCACACACAAGACGGAAAGTGCAAAGCCTTTATTGCCCACCCAAAATTCCCTTAAATACCAGCACCTAACAGGATATCACATCATATAAACAGGAAAGACGTTCACCTCAGTGTCCCCCAATCACCTGGGGTATTGCACAGACATTGCCTATTATGGTAACAGGCAAACAATACCCTATAAGGTCACAAACTACAATTATCACATCTCATAGGCCCAGCACTGTCCACAAACCCACAATCCTCTCTCAGCCCATCCCCGGTGACCTGGATGCACTCCCAGGGTCACCTCCGGGCTCAAGAAAGAGGCTCTCTCTGGCCCTCAGGGCCTATCTCTCTTCCAGCACACAGTGCACCCCAACACTTCTCTTTTTGGTTGTCATCTATATAGATTTTTATGTCATTTCCAAGCTTCCCTTGTGTATGATTTAGTCATGGTAAGAGAAAAGCATTCCAAGAAAATAATCCACGGCACTTAGAATTCAATATATTTTGAAGGTTGCCATCTTGGGGGTATCCACGAGGACCTGGTTCCTCACTTACATGGCTGAGTGATATGAATCTAGGATCAAATGAGCAACCATTCCTCATCCTTTGCACCTCAAACATCCTAAATTCATAAAGACAAGCAAAAATTCTACAGAAAAATTATATTAGAAAGCAAATAATAGAGTCACAGAGTGGTTTGGGTTGGAAAGGGCCATCTAGTCCAACCCTTGCCATGGGCAGGGACACCTTTCACTAGCCCAGGTTGCTCCAAGCCCTGTCCAGTCTGGCAGTGGACACTTCCAGAAATGGGGCAAATCATTCTTGCACTATCACCTGTGCAAAATCACTGTACTTTTGCGTTTCTTGTGTACTTTTATGCACGCTCAGAGGCAATGAGTTTAATTAGCTACTGAAACAAAATCCAATAATAGGCAAAGACTGCCACAATAACTTCCTACCCACAAGAGTTTCTAGGGAGGACAGTATTTACCAGAAATACTGCAAATCAGAAAAAATATTAGAAATTGATATAAAACCCTAAGAAGTTTATTTATCAGACATTTATCTTCTAAGGCAAAACAGTGTGTACAGAGTTCTAGAAGAAGCTGTCCTTTTCTCTCCTGTCTGTAAGAAAAAAAGACCAGAAAAGCAAAGCTATTTACCTAAAAATCTAAATCACCCTAATGCAGTTAGACTACTGTGGGGTTGGCCATCTGGCTTAGAGGCTCATTAGTAAAGAAATGACCCCGTCACATAAAACACAGTGGGGTCATTCCGAGCTAATGAGCCTTCAAGTTTTATTGTTTTGTGCACACAAACGCTTGGATGTAAATCTACTTGGGAAGTCTGGCCTTACACACTCCAAATCAGGTACACCTGTAATTGATTCGCTCACTTCTTTATTTACAGTGAAAGAAATAAAATACGAAGGACATGAAAAGTTTCTGTATTTCTGCTTCAAATTGTATTTCAGTACTTAAACCATTATATGAACTTGATTTATTTTTTTAAAAAATCTGATTTCATAATTTAAATTAAAATTCACCCTGACAAAATGTTAATGATTGAGCATTGGGAAGGATTATGTGACAGCTCTCCCGGCAGAACACACAGGATGAACCACACCCCATAATATACAATGGAGTTTTAAATCTTGTGAGTTAACCTTACTGCCTTTCCTGGGGATATTGAGATACTGAAATCAAGCATCTTATATTCCCATCTGAATCCCTTACAAACACGTGTAAGGATGAACAACCTTCCCTGACATCCACGGGATTTGCCTCCACATCCTCATCCTATAAGCAGAAATCAAAAGTTCTGCATGAGGCACAAGGATTTGTGCTCACCTACCCAGTCAGAAGAAAAAGACATAATTTTCTATTGAACAAATGGATTTACGACAGACATCAACAACAAAAAATTCCTCCTCCCACTTCCTTTCTCTTTTTTTTTTCTCTTTTCCTTTTTTTTTAAATTTATTTAGGAAATTAGAAAAAAAATATGTTTACTCTTATGTACTATTAAGGCCTGTTAGCCATTACCCTGACCCCTGTTCTAACATATCCAATAAATTATTTAAGTTTGCCTTGCAAGGCCTTTACTCATTAGACCTATTGTTCAGCTTCAAATGATAAAAAATGTGTTTAAAAATAAACTAATGGAATAACAAATGAGTTCAAGTGCTTGAAGTTTGTAACTTTTGAAAAACTCTAATAATCTGATTGCATCCATGTGGAGGACAAAAAGAAGTTACAAGAAAAAAGGTCACTCATCCAATAAAAATAAAAATTCCACTGAGCAAAATCATCATAAGCTACTTCATGGAGAAAAGAAATACACAAGCAAATGGTTTGGCCATTTGACACCACAGCAGCTTCTGTTCTGCTCTGTCAGAAACAAAACCCCCACCATTCCATAATCTCAGGAAATTCCCCGGGTGAATGGTCCCACAGCTTGGGAAAACTCAGCTTTGGGCTGTTTGTCTCCTTTCCCTCCCAAATGCTATAACAAAATCCAACTAATGTGATTTTCTCCAGTTTCCTGGGTCTAAGAGGCTCCAGGTAAGGGGGTGATGTCATTGTGTGGTTACGTCTCTTTCCAGCAAGAGCTCGCACAGGGTTTAGTGCAATGGCTTAAGAGCACCAAAGGTCTCATGACATTAATAGTCTCTGGTTAATTCTGCCTTATCTACTTGCTCAGCTTACCCTTAAAGCCCAATTAAAATGTAATTCATCTGATCCCAGGATTCAAGGGCGTCCCTGGCAATGCATTTGACAGCCTCATAGCAGCTCCATTATTACACATCATGCCCCGAGGTACTTCAGAGTATTTCACAAAGAGCTCAGCCACTGGCCAGCTCAGAGCTACAGAATTGTTTTTTAGGGATCTCAGCAAGCTGAAATGTATGAATTCCATTGCAGCTTTAATGCATAATTACAGTTATGATGCATCTGTCTGTGTTGGCACTCTCTGTGTGTTGTTCTTTCTTTTTAAATAAATGCAACAATTGGACAAGGCAACAGTCAACCTGACAAAGATATAAAAATGCTATATAATATAAGTATTGTGAAAATGTGAGGTCATTATCTTACCCTAAACACAATTTATTTTATAAAGCAGCTAAGCTTAAAGCTTCAGTACAGAATCACAGAATAGCTTGGGCTGGACAGGATATTAATGATCATCAAGTTCCAACCCCTTCATATGGGCAAGGAGACAAATCAATTGACAAATTATAGACAAATTAATTTCCCAAAATGCTTCATTTCATTCTGTTGTACCCAAACTCAAGCTAAAATATTGTGAACAGTCACAATAGCTGTTAAAGGGAAAGGTTTTGAAAAAGTTTCCAAATACTATGAAAATTGAATCAATACTTCAAATTCAAAAAATAATACAATCCAAAAGGAAAACTGCTTATTCCTTCAGCTCAGCCATCTTAAAAAATATCAAAAAACAATCCTCCTACTCTTACTAAGCAAGTTTTCAGGGAACTGATTACCACAGAGACCTTTTCTGTCTTCCATTCCTCAAGTGAAAATATAAAAACAAGTTCCCTGTGCTCCCAACATCTGGCTAATACACAACTCTGGCAAAAGCAACAAGTTACTGTGTCACAAGACGTGATGCCCTTGCATTTCTATTGAATTTTGGAAGTTGTAAGATAATTTCCCAGGTCAAACATCAGACCCCACCAAACACTGATATATCTGATTTCACATTATCACACATTTCACTGCTGTAGCCACTTGGAAATGATTCTGTATTAGAATGCACATGTTCTCGAGCTCTGCATCATGTACCTACAGCTGAAAGAATTTACAAAAATATGCAAGTAGAATTTATCACCTCATTTCTATCTGACAGTTCAGCCACTTAATATTAATTTGATTAAAATACATTCTTTTTTTTCCCAAACAACCTTTTGAATCTATTTGTTTCTAAGATCCCATAGCTACTAACAAGGTAACACCTTCTCTTTGTGTACTATTACATTTTCTTGGATTCCAGCTGTGCCATATCAGCATGCAGATCTTTAGTGATGCACAAAACATTTCTGATGTGCAAGCATGCCCTCTTCTGGATATCCAGCACAATCATTTCAGCTGAAAATTCCCTAAATTACAGTGAATTCCTCCAACACCGACTTGCAGAGCCTTGCTCTCATTTGTAAAAACATTCCTGGTGTAAACAAACAAAAATAATCCAAACCAATGCAGGATTCATAAACTGCAGCTTTACACACAACTGTCACATTTTCTGTAGTTTAGATTGCTAATGGTACTGGAAATACTGCAGTGACATTACTAAAAGGAAAAGAGTTTTGACCTTTCCTGAAGTGAAGTGCATCCTTGACTATCCAAATGCTGATCTTATGATGTGTCACTTTTGCCTCAGTTTTCAGCGCAACAGGCAAACCAAAGCCGTTCAGTATTTGCCCAGTTACAGTAAAAATTCAGTCCAACTGCTGAGGGGATTCAGGTGGTCTTTAAAGAAAATCAACCAAAAAGAGAGAAATGCCATGTCTTTGAAAATACGGACGTCTTGCACCCCCTTCAACAGTCAAACACCACAATTATACAATTGCTGAAGGATTTTTAATGTGCAACAGAAGATGTTCTGTAGCCTCCAAGGAGACACAGATTTTTGATGTGGTTTTCTGAAAGCTCACTAACTGCAGTAGGCACACACTTCTTTTATTTTGATTCATTCCAGTAGTTCTATAAATGCATTGGGAATATTTTCCTTTGCATCCAAAAGAATACAACTCCCAACAATGTTAACGTGTAAACACTGAGAGTAAGATTTGGACACCAAAAGCAGATACACACAGAGCTAATAATCATATTGTTATTGGTATAGGATAAAATGCATGATAAACTTCTCTCATATTGATATTGACTTGTAGACATGGAAAAACAACAAATTAATGGCCCATAAATGCTAACTTCAGTAGAAAGAAAAATTAGAGAGGTTATGAATCACACTGCATAGGCAAGATTGATAGAGGACTTTCTTTCAGGTGGACAAACAGCTTTAACAACATCATTTTCAGACAGCCAACGTCTGAAATTGAGGCAATGCTTTCCAGCATACCAAAAGCACCAGTGCAGAAGTCATGACTTCTGTAATAACACACTCTAGAGGAAAAAAAAAAAAAAAAGCAAGTAAATAATTAATGCAAATTAAAATTAGTTAAATGTGAAAACCATTGCAAGAAAATGCAATTTTGGGAGGTTGGTATGATTTGACTTCGGTTGGGTTTTTTTTGAAAAAACAACACATTTTTATTTTCTCTGAATACACTAAGTTTAAAATGATCAAATATTCTGATAAAGTACCAACAAGTACAGTCAGACCTTTTGTATGCATACATACCTATATGAGATAACACAGTGAGGAGTAACAAATACACTTGTCAAGAAAAGCAAGCTTCCTGAGTATTGATGAACTTGGAGTCCACTTAATAAATCCTTTATTCCCAACTATGTCCCATAAGAAATTATTATAATATTTTACAGGAAGGCAGTTTGGGTTATTGGTCAAAAACAATGAAAAAATCATCAAAATTAAATCCCACACCATCTTGTGTCACCAAGTTGTGCCACTTCATTCTGTCGTGTGTTAGTTTTGTCCCAGTTTTCAGTTTAATGGGCAAACCAAACCCAAACGCTGCAATTGTACAATTAATGCAGGATTTTTTAATGTAGGAATGGCAAGGCATTCGAACTTTAATGAATTATGACTGACATGACCTCAATTTTAATGCTGGAGTAACAGTGGCCCACGCAGACTAAGCTCTACAGGAACCGAGAAAATCAGGTTTGGATTTACTGTCAGTCTAGAAAATTTCCATGCTAATTTGGAGGGAAGTATCTTGTTAGAAATATCACTCAACCTAATATTCCAATTCAGCCTTAGACTCCATAAACCTCCTTTGATTTATTTATGTTTTAACATGACATACAACACTTTGATAATGACATAGCGTGATCCGCCTTTAAAGACAGAGAGCAAAAAGGAGGCAAAATGTTCTCTGGTTGATACCACCAAGAAAAATCCAGCGCTGTAGTTCAGAAACAGCATCTCCTCCCCGAAATACCAGAATCACAGAGTCATAGAATCAGTAAGACACTTGGTGATGAACGAGATAAGGAAAGAGGGGAACCCTGTGAGGCAGGAACAGTCTCCTTGTCCTTATCAGTGAACTCAGCTGGGATAACTCCCCTGCCCGGGAGGTACCAGGACATTCACACGTGGCCGCAGGTGCTCACTCTGCTGATGGGCCATGATGGGCCATAAATGGGCAGCTGCATCGAATTAGGAGGTGGCAAAGACTCCAGAAGCGTCCCTGATCCACAACATTACAGCATCCAGCTGAAACTCCCCACCCCAGGGGAGGTACCTGGGTGTTCCTGCCCGAAATTAAGTGAATATAAACCCAGTAGATGGGGTGATCTAGGGCTTTCTTCCACCATTTGGTGGGTTGAGTCTGTGACCATCATTTTGACCAAGTGACATCGAAATTGCAATGACCAAGTCTCATTATGAAGCCTTTTGGGTGGTGAGATACTTTTATTCTTATCCTTTCCTTCTCTTTCTTATGCATTTTCTTAAGTGATTTTTATGCTTTTATATTGTCATATTACTAAAGTTAACAACCAAAATGCCCTCGTATCTGTTTTCCTCTGCAATCAAATTATTCTGCAATAAACCCTACATGTATATATTTACAAAAAACACTTATTCAGGGTTGTTTCACTCTAATCCACCCCAAAGGATTTATTACCAAGAACCTTTTTATTACCCTCACCTTTTAGAGTGGATTGTAACAGGTAGTTGTAAAGAGCAAATTACTTCAGTAAATTTAAAACTCTGCTCATCCCAACAGGAATGTGTAAGCCTGCAATCACCAGAACCTGAAATAAGGACAATTTTTTAGGATATCTGTCATTTCCAAGCCATGAAATCTCATTTTTTCAGAGCTTTTTTGTCTCTGATTGCAAACACCAGTGTGGTTCTCTGGATCGGATAAGAAAAGCACAGCAAACTCTGGATATGGAATTACAAAACCAGGAAATTCAGGAATGAACAAATAAAAATAACCTGTGCAATTTTAAATGATGCAGCATTTCTGTAAATCTATTGAAAAATAGTGAACATGCCTTAGGAGGAGGGCCTGACATCATCAAAACAGAAGAGACAGAATGCTGCTGAAAAGTCTCAAGCCACACTGTGGGTTGTACACTTGGACAGCGATTTATGTACAGTTATGAACAGTCAGGGCACTCAGGAGGGATGAAAAAAACCCTAACCTGGCCAAGAAGCAATGCATAAAACATTTGGGAACGCATCCTATTCCTCCAATAATAACTACTGTGTTTCTACTTGTTTCTTTCAAGTACACAAAGAAAAACTGCTCTAAAACAGCCAGGTAAATGGTAAAATAGCTCATCTCCAGCTTGAAATACAGTGGAAAGCTTTTAAACAAGCTTTTTGCTGTCCTCTAAAAATTATTCAGCCAGCCAGGAATTTGACAGTGGTACTGATGGAAAAACTGCCCTGCTGAGCCAGTCATGCCTGCATCAGTCGATGCTGCTGCTTCAGCAGTCAATCTCTTGTCACTCATCCCCATTTCTCATCTCAGGACAGCTCTGGACATTTCTGTCTCATAACTGTAATTTACTGCTCACTGTCACCCAGATTAACCTTACACAAGTCAGCACCAGAGGTGAAATGTACACACCAATTATTGTTATCTTAAATATGAATTCAGATGAAGCTGTTAAATGTGACAGCTGGCACTAGCTTGGGAGTTTATAGATTTTTTCAGTTGCTGTTGCATTTTTTGTTCTCCAATCAAGCACAATAACCAGCTGTCTGCTAAGGACATTTCATCTTCTTGTACTGCAGCACTCTGTTTTTCCTTTGAGCGATTCCAATTTTTTACTGATATATTCGTGAAGAGAAGCTGCCAGCAGGCTTGTGCTTTCTCATTTGTTCTTCTGATATTTTGTCATTTCAAGAAATTCTTATAGAGAATTTATCTTATAAATATTTTACAGAGAATTCTTCTCTATAAGAAACAGGAATTAGAGCCCATAGCAACTCAAGAGTGAGCAGGTAGTAACTTTAGAGAATATGATTTCAAAGAGCAAACATTAAGCAACATTACCCCCACAGTAAAGTAGGGTCTTCCTAGAGCACATTGCATAGGATTGCATCCAGATTGTTCTGGAATATTTCCAGTGAGGGAGACTCCATAACCTCTCTGGGAAATCTGTTCTAGGGCTCAGATGTGATCCTCAAATCTAAAGATTAAATCATCAGTAGTAATACAAGGACTCCATAAACGACTGATCATTTCACTCAGACACACAAATATTATCTGTCCCAAAAAACAATTATAATAAAAAAAACCCTCCTCTGGAATGTTGGCAGGGACTGGGAGCAGGAACACTGGATGAGAGGGAAAGGAAGGCAGGAGAATGCAAGTTGGCTTAATAATGAGCCCAAAGGCTTTAGAAGAGAAAATCATATTTGAACCAGCTGGGAAATGCCTTTTCAAATGCAGATTTGAATTAATGCCAAGCCAGTACTGAAGTGATTACAGAGGTCTTTAACACTCACGGCTTACTCACTTGTCAACTGCTTTCCAAATTTATCATTGATACACCCCAGCAACACAACATTCAGTCTCTGGCACTGAATCTGATGATGTCAGAGGGAATTCAAAGCATTCTTTTTTAAGCATATTTTTCTAAAGATATAATTTCCTCCCTTTCTTATGTTAAACAGACACCAAGACAGCAGCACTCCGAGTCTTGCTAGAAAGGGTGCCCAGCGCTGGGCTGAGTTTGGCAGCGCACTTCTGATCCAGGAGTTTAAGAGCTGGAACTCCCAGGTTCCTGGTATTTTTGCTCCCTGACAGCCTGCAACACAAATCATGAAGGATCCAGGAGAGAAAACCAGCAGGAAACTAGACCCCAATCAGAGCTAACCATCCGTTAAATTAGGCTTTCATTTAGACGAATGGAAAACAATTGCATTCAGAGCTTCTGTGGAGCTGTATTTAGCTCTTCTCTGTAGGACAGAAGTCTAGAAATGTAATTTTATTTTGAAGTAAATGATGGGATTTATCACATATACATAAGAAGCTGAAAAATGCCCTATTAATTTTCTCTGACACACTGGGGGAAAAAAAGTCATATGACACAGCAGACTGAGAACTTTCTTGCCTTTGCTTCCCAAAAGTAACAGATTTTAAAGTTCAGATGAGTTCACGAGAGAAATAACGGGTACCATGCTGGGAAAAGATTTTGTCAAAGTTATGATAAGACAAATGAAGCAAATGCATATTTCTGGATATACAAAGAATAATGAAACAGTTTACATCTCATCTCCATAGAAGTTCTTGCAGAGAACGCCCAGGGATCTCCCTTGCAGAGGGCTTATGTACTGCGAGACTCCACTCAATGCAATAACTATGCAAATATATAATTATTCATAGAACTAGTAAAGAGCCTAGGGACTAATTAAAAATGTTCTTTGACAGGTAGGAAATGGAGCAAATCAACATTTATCTGAGGAGAAGGAAGGAGAAACAAAAACACATCTCTTCTTTTGTAATAGCAAATAATACAACTGCAGAAGCAGCAACATTTTTACTAAACTAAGTTGAAATCTGCCTTACCCTTCTTTCTACCCCTTTTTTTTTTTCCAGATTTTTCTTTGGATGCCAACATTTTGAAAGTATCTGCTTTTTCTTAAACTCATAGCCCTTTGCTTCAGCTCTTGAAGTTTTCTAAGAAACACTCCACTGAATCCAAATAACAGAAGTAGGTGAATGAAAAGGAACTATTTTAAGCTGGAGAAGGACTGAACTAATATTGACTGAACAGCACATTGCCAATACCCTGCTCTTCATTGTCTGTATCCTTTAAACATAACCACTAAATATTTACTTTGCTGTATGCTCATTTGATCAACACTCATCATCCAAAAAAAATCATCATTTTTCAGGTACCATCCAACAGAAGAAACCCCAAAACACGAATGTCTGATTAATTTTGCAATCTCTAAAGCAAGAGCAGGACTGCAGTGGTTTAAAGCCACACAGGCAGAAGATGTTAAAGGTGTCTATCTTTGCAAATCGACTTTGATCAGACTTAGAACTGTGTCATATTTGGTGTGTGCCATTCAGTTTTACCCTTTTGAAACTCATTAAAGCTTTAAAAAACCTTCCAAGTGAGATCTTTTGTTATACTGAACATGCTCAGAATTATTGAGAACCTGAGAAAATCAATCCCCAGGTTTCAAGGAAATAGGTTTAGTACCAAAGCAAATTGTACCAGGGCAGACCAATGGATGAAATTCAATCCTTAGATAACAGGAGCTGCCTACAAGCTCGAGATCTGAGCTTCTGTCCTGGCTATGGAGACTTAGATAATATATCGGAGCAGTCTGGAGATATTTATCTTAGCCCTGCCCATATTAGATTGTAACACTTGTCATCTCAATGGCTCTTCAGCTTTCCTTGGCAGTATTGACCTGATCTCCAGTATTGATCTGGTCTCTGACAATTATAAGTGGAGCTAAAGCAACTGAGGCTCAAATGATTCAATGAAGGAAGGAGTCTGACAATTTGTCCTTTCCTAGAGTGCACATGACATGGAAGTGGGGCTGGCAGCTACAAGATGACCCAGGGAGGATTCAAATGCCTCAGAGGGGAAGACTGAGGAGTCTCTGCTCAAACAAGCCCTGGAATTTTTTAACCTGGTAGCTAAAAATGGCATCTACCCTTAAAGAACTGAATTGAGACCCCCTAGTTTACCTGTCCCTATGTACAAAAACCTAAATTTAGGCATATTAATATGTAACCTTAATCCCATCCCTTGTAACTGCTAACATCAGTTTGGAAATCATCGTTCTCAAATTCTACCACACCAGATGTGGTAAAATCAGAAGCACTGCATTTTATGTAATTTAAGTATGTATTCAGTTTTTATAATGTTTACTCAATAGGTGTAAAAATATCTTACTTAAATTGACTTCATTTCAAAATAAAGCAGAAAAATAAAAAATTACAGGGGTTGTGCAGCTTAGACTAAGAAGCGAAGAAAAAAAAACCAGAAGAAAAAGAGACTATTTCAAAAACCATACTGTGGAAACCATAAAAGCAGCTGCTCACACCATTATGTGTTTGAGTAAAAACGATGAAACGGTATTAGCAACCTTCAGAGTGGTCATAAATGCCTGCAGGAATTTAAAACTCCCCTCCCTCTGCAAATGCAGTCAGAAATAAAGTAAGAATGTTCCTGGTCCAACGGCAAATTGCATTGTTACCAGAACTTTGTGTACTGAAAAAGAGGCACCACAATAAAATAAGAAGCCACCATTCATCAGTTCTCAAAGTTTCTTCGAAAGACCTTTAAGGATAGCACCAGTAATGCTTCTACGAAGCAAAATCTCGTAGGAAGAAACCCAGCAAGTTCTTTTCCACCACACCCTCATCACTTGGTACTTAATGTTCTCTTTTATAACTTCTAACCCATAACACAGCAGCACAAATTTCACCTTCATTCAAGCTTTCACAAGAACCTGTGATCAGTTTTTCACTTCAGAAAAACTAAGAAGCAAACAATGTTTTTCAATTCTGCACCATCAAACAGCTATTCTTTGAGGTGACTCTATTACATGAAACAGTCTCTTTGAAAAGCAACATTTAGGTCTGAAGTGTAAAATGAAATGACTAAAGGACTGAAGCTTGCCCTACTTGTACTGAATTGCATCACGCTAACAATTGTAACAGTACCAATGAAAATAACAACGTTAAAGGTCTATCCTCGAACAGTCTCTTCAGTGTTATTTTGATGATTCCAGCAAAATGGGATCAAAATGTGTCATCTGATACTCCAGGAGCAACCAAAGACAAGAAACAGCAAAGTAGAGGATGCTCAGTTTGATACCTCTTGGCAAACATTTTCATTTTAAAACAGGTTGTTGATGTTACTTTGGACTTTTTCCCACATCCCCCAAAGGACACAGCCATAGAACAGCTGAGTTTCAACACACACTGTTGGGTGGAGAAGATTTTCTGGGACAACCTGTGCAGAACAAAGGTTATGCACTGCCAGTTCACAGCACATTGAACAATTCAACACCTCTGGAAACCCCACCCAGAGAGCTGTTCTTAAGATTGTGTGAACAGCACTAGTGTTGAACTCGCTACTTTAATGGCAACTGTTTCATAGCTCCACCAGCAAGCGAAACCTTCAGTGGCATAACCCACGCACCAAAGAGTCAATCTCTTATGAATACCTACAGGTAACATCCTAAAAATCGAACGCAATGACCACCCCACAGGGGCAAGCATGTTGAAAATTAACCATATTCATCTTCAATAAGAAAATAATTCTTGGGCCATTTCTCACTTACATTACTCACCATTATTTTAATTTTAGAAAGTATTCAACTTCCAAAGGAATTGCTGTCTATTACATAAGAAGAAACGTTTATGCAAAATTCACGTGGAGCACAGAGTTCCTCGGCTGGTACAACGCCAGCCCCGTGAGCCTCTGGTTGTACCAAACTCCTGTCAAACGTTTGCAATGCATTAAAAAGTTCAACAACTCAAACAGCACCACCTCTACGCTCGGCACAAAGCCGCACTGCTACTTCTGCGAAACATAAAAGCGGCAGCTGCAGCCTTGGGGAGGCTGAGGCGCCCCGCGAGTGAGCAGCGAGCGTGACTTACGTTGTTCATGTACTCGGAGAGCAGGTCCTGCAGCGCCTGGCGCACGGCGTTGCACTCGGCCACGATGCGCTCGCGCCGGTCGTCGCGCGTGCACGAGGAGTCGGCCATGAGCGCCGCCCCGCTGATGATGCTCTCCAGCCGCTCCTCCAGGGACGGCCGGAACCGCGCCTCGCTGAACGTCATCGGGTCTAGGATGATCTTGTTCTGGAAGGAAAAGGAAAACGGGAAAAGGGTGAGCGGTCACAGGTCTTTGGCATTTTCAGTGCCTTCGGAGAGGTTTTTTTAGTCTTTCCTATAAATAATTTATCATAGAATACCAGGTTGGAAGGGACCTCAAGGATTATCAAAACTTTCTTGGAACAATTATCTACCAAATTCCTGAAAAATAAGTATTAGAGAAGTATCTGGTAACTCCAAAATCACAATAGATAAATAATATGAAAAACAATTACCTATGTATATATAAAAAGTTCACAACCTTGTTACCCAGGGTAGCTGTGGCTGTCCCATCCATGAAAGTGTCCAAGGCCAGGCTGGATGGGACTTGGAGCAACCTGGTCCAGTGCAAGGTGCCCTGCCCATGGAAGGGGCTTGGGACAAGATGATCTTTAAGGTCCCTTCCAACCCAAACCACTCCATGATGCTAAACCAGTATTATTCTTCCACAAATATTCTGAAAATTTCTTGGCTCTTCAGGACATTCATATGCAAGGTGTGAGTTTTTTATTCCTGAAGACAGAGTGGGATATTATCCATTATTAATTTCATTTTGATTATTTTTATAAGCAGCCTACACTACTGAAATGTTACTATATTACCTCAATATTTCAGGAATTTAAAAAATTGAGGAAGTTAAGACTGCAAGAAAATCATTACTAGATAATGACACTTGCACAAAAATACAAAATCTCTCATTTCCATTCTGTAGAGCATCTTTTAACAGCTTTTTTTGGTTCTTAGTCAGGAAAAAAGTGCTGGATTAGTTAACCAAAAAGGGAGCACTACATGAAGACAGTCTGAAAACATCCTTAATTTGTCAAACAGTCTACTGGTTAGCAAAGTATCTTTATTCCACTAGAAAGAGAATTGATTTTCAAAGACTCTTTTCTAATAAAGAAAGGTTAATTCCTAAATTATGAACACTGCTAAACACTTGTGTACTTTATCTATCAAACTTATTACTAAATATCAAATTGGTCTAAACCACATGGATTGTGCTCTTCTCACTGTAAAACTTTACATAAAGTAATGAGTTTTGAGTCCCTGCTGGATTATATTTTGATCTGCTTTTCTCCTTTTGCATTTCAAGGTAAGAAATACAAAGGCAATAATCACCTGCTCCCACTCTCAGGCACATTTACAACACCGTGTAATTCAGGAACCTTTCGTTCAAATCTTACAAAGAAGTTTCCTAATTGCCTATGGACTAAATATGCTCTGGAAGCTGTGCACTTGTTATTTCAGATTTAAAAGAAAATAAATCATGAAATAGGAATGAAAAATGTAAAAGCATTCTGATTTCTAATAATCACACCTATTTTAAAGCACATAAGATTTGTTAATGAACCATTTTAATTTTCCCAATGTTCTGATAACTTTATGATTAGTCTATTTCTTTTGATATCCAAGAGCAATCAGCAAGGGCATGCCAAATGATATCAGTAATTTGAAAATAAAAACCAACAAAACCAACACAGTGTATTAAAATGTACATTCGAATTTAGGAACAGGACTTACAACCAACATGTGCCTTTAGCATTGAAAATTGTATCTGTTTATTATTAATCAGAAAATGCGCAAATGGATTTATTCAAGGCTAAAAACTGATTCCATGTGAATATTTTCTGTATTTCAGTAGGACAAGGCCCTTAGAAAAGATCTTATTTCTCAATAAAACTTCCAGTTCACAAACAGACCCCATAACTCTCATCACTATATGGAGAAAGGATCAACCCCTGAGAAATCCATCACTCCACTGTATCCTCAGCAGTTAAATAGCAATAAATACAAGGAATTTATGAAAATCCATTATTTAATAAAAGGACAAATAAGAATTTTAACCAGATAATGTATTGTTCCAGCACCAGGAACTGCTGACTTGGCAGAAAAAATTGCTGCATTAGCCAGAATGTGAAATAATGTCTCACATGTATCTTCTGGGGTCTGTGTTTCACAGTAGTAAGCAGAGCAGTTTAACAAGCACCTAAATTAGAAATGACTTCTCCAAGAGTTAGGTATTTGCATATTTATGTAATGGGGCTTTTGAGCCAAAGGGTAATGCTTGGGATTTTCAGAAATCAACTGTATAAATTCTTTTTCACTACCTCATATTTCACGTGGCAGTAGCAA
Organism: Lycocorax pyrrhopterus obiensis; assembly: GCA_014706295.1. Classification (NCBI taxonomy): domain Eukaryota; kingdom Metazoa; phylum Chordata; class Aves; order Passeriformes; family Paradisaeidae; genus Lycocorax; species Lycocorax pyrrhopterus. The sequence goes on along the minus strand of JACSVZ010000006.1, from coordinate 3,820,774 downwards.
GAATGCAATTGCACCAAATGAATTATACAGGAAACTTATGGAATTAACAAGAAAAAAAATATTGAAAAAAATAGCTGCCACATTTCAGATTGCTAACCAATCCTTCCAGAAATGCCTCCGTGTTCCTCCTCTTCCTCACAGCCATAGGTGTAAGGTTCTCTACCCAAACAGCAAATTTCAAACAGATCTTACGCAAGTCATGAATCACACTTTTGCTCCTGGACGGTCTGGAAGACTCTGCACACAAGTCTTCTGTGAGACCCAAGGACCTACCTGGAGTATGGGAACATGCATGTGCATTTACTTATGTATTTGCATACGTAAATACAGGGTCCTGCACCCAGGGAGGAATACCCCCAGGCACCTGCTCAGGCTGGGGGTGACCTGATGGAGAGCAGCTCTGGGGAGAAGGACCTGGATGTCGTGGTGGACAACAACTGTCCATGTCCAGCAGTGTGTCCCTGTGCCAAGAAGGCCAGTGGGATCCTGGGACTTATCAGAGCATTGCCAGCAGGTCAGGGAGGGGATCCTGTCCCTCTGCTCAGCCCCGTGAGGCACATCTGGGGTCCTGTGTCCAGCTCTGGGCTCCTCCGGACAGGAGGGACACGGAACTCCTGGAGCAGGACCAGCGGAGGCTGCAAAGTTGGTCAAGGATCTGGAGCATCTCCGTGCCCAGGAAAGGCTGAGGGAGCTGGGGCTGCTCAGCCTCGAGAGGAGCCCCAGCTGAGAGGGGCCCTCAGCCCTGGGTGTCCCTGGCTGCAGGGAGGGCTCAGGGCAGGGCCCAGGCTCTGCTCCGGGGGCCCAGCAGCGGCACCAGAGCTACGGGCAGGGACTGAGCCCAGGAAGCTCCACCTGGCCATGAGGAAGAACTTTCCTGAACAGTGGAACAGATTGTCCAGAGAGGGTTTGGAGTCTCCCTCACCGGGGATATTCCAGAGCCATCTGGACACAATCCTGTGCTGGAGCAGGGAGATGGGACCAGATGACTCTCTGTGGTCCCTTCCAGCCTGATCCATCCTGGGATTCTGTGCATACCGCCATCCTTTTCAAGTCCTGAAGGTGAACAACCTACAGATCAAATACCTCCAGTATTTCTGGTCACTGAAACCCAACTGCCTGTTTTCACAGGCAGATGTGTCATATTCCATTAACAAATTCAGGAATTTCTTTACAGACTACATACAAATACCAGTTAGATTTTAAATAATAAATTGTGTAGCACAAAGGGTATATAATTAACCCAAGCCAGCCTTCCTCACTTTGAGCTGTAAAAATGGAATATACTTCTGAGTTATTTCTAAATAGGAGAAATCTTCATGATGATCAAAACTTAGCTCATGAAAAATAGAAGTCACTCAGTTGCACTCATTAATTTTTCATCCATATCCCATAAAACTTTTTATTTATAATTAATTTCTAGGCTTAAATATTACTAAATATTTGTTTGGGACATCTGTTAATGACAATTCAGGATCTCAGAATAAGTTAGGGTGGAAATAACTCCTGAAGGTTATATTTTAAACCCATCCTTCAAACACAGTCAACTTGAACATCAAGCCAGGCTGCTCAAGGCTTCATCCAGTCAAGAATTCCATCCTTGGAGATTTTCCAAACCTCTCTGCCTACTGTTTGAGTGCCTGATCACCTCAATGGGTGATCATGGGTGACTTTTTCCTTCCCAACATCCAGACAGAATTTTCCCAGAATCACCTTGTGCCAGTTGCCTCTCCTCCCAATACCATGAACCTCAGTTTTGCTTAAAATATAGTAATAATAATGTAGTTACTTTCTGATGGGTGGTTATAAATACATGATAGTTTAGATGTTTATTTTAAACTCTTTCTCAAACATCTCACAACGAAAACAGATTCTGGAGTTTTGGGAAAAAGGAGACTGGGAATGAGAACCAGCTCCATGACAGCTCCCAATGTTCAGTTACCAAAGAGACACAATTTTTGCTTACAAAAGGTGTTACTCCTCTTCAAAGAAAACTTGATACCAAAATTCAACTTCAGACTATGTTACGGACACCTATAAAACTCTTACGCATACATTAACAAGGAAATAATGTCTTCTTGGAAAGAAGAAAGAAATAGTTGGCAGGAAATCTGGCTAAATAAATTTCTTTAGAAGTTGAAATTTCCTGTCACTTCTTAAAAGCCAGTTAATGAACGATGCATGTAAATGAACTGGAACATTTTACATTTCTAATTAGTTAACTAACATTAGAGCCATAAATCAAGGACTGATACTATAATTCAGTCTTTATAATTAAGTGTTTCAAACCTCTTTATAAATGGAGACAGATTACTGTAAACATACATCATTTTTGGCTGCAGTTGCTGAAACAAAATCCAAGAAAATTAATTTTAATATAATTGAAGATTTGTTTGAAAACTGTTAAAACTTGTGATAAAATCTTCTTTAAATAAAGTTAACTATTTTCTTTTCAACTCTTCTTTTTTTGTTAAATTATACCAAGGTGTGTTTACAGAGAAGTTGCCATGTTTTAATAAATATTAAAGATTTCTGAAAATAAACCTCTTCATACTAATTACTGCTAAAAAACAACTTTCTCTTGTTCAGAAGGCAATAAACTATCTCAAACGCTAATAAACGAGAGGACACAACTTCAGAAATTTGAAATATTGGATAAATTATTCATACTTCAAATAAAAACACAGAAAATAGCCATATACCCTACATAAATGTATTGTATAACCAGAGAGCACATAATCCATTTGGACTTTGTGACATTTATCGTGATTAGAATCTCATTTTCAACCATACCAAAAAACCCCTCACAGTCTTTATTAGAAATATCATGCAAAGCAAAAGCAAAACATTAAATAAATAATTTTAAAACTATTTTACCACTCCAAAAGAACTAGAATTACTGTAGCATTGCCTGCATTTTCCAATTAAATTACTTCATTATTTTGTGCAATTGCCTTATTGCCCATGAAAAATTAGCTCATCCCCTGGGGTTTGTCTACATAGAAAGTCTTAAGGAAATTCCAGCAGCTTCTTCAGAACCTCTGCCTTGTTTATTTATTAAACACATTTTAATTCCGTTTAGAATGTGAAACCTTCAGGGCAGAGACCATTTCCTAACATGGTTCTTAATGATTCAGAATCACAGAATCACAGAATGGTTAAGGTTGGAAAAAAACTCTAAGACCATCAAGTCCAACCACAAACCTACCACCACCACCATGTTCACCAAGCACTACAACAACAGGGTTTTTAACACTTCCTCAGCCAGTGGATACACAACTGCCCTTAGGACAAGGAAAATCCAATTTTCAAGGTAAATGCCACTGCAAAGTGTCATAGGTATTTTAGATAAACAATGTCACAACCATGAGACAGCAGGAAAAACTGCCTTTGTGTAGAAGGTAGCACATGATATACTGAGGAACCCAGTTTTTCTGAGTAACTTGGAGACAAGACTGTATAAATAAGAGTGTTTGATGTATTTCTTTGTCAGAAGTGCCTGCACTACTGTGAAAACAAATGCTGTGTGCTCGCAGGTTTGGCTTCTGTACCTTTGTCCATGTCTCCTGCAGTGCTAACAAGGCTGTTGAGCTCCTGTTTAGCAATAAATCAAATGTTTCTACCTGCCACAATGCCGTGTTACACAGACACACCATACAGCTGGAATTCGAAGGAATAAGAGTGTGACAGTGCAATGCTACACTGCAGCTTTTGATGAGCTGCTCTGGAGTGATGAAACAACAGAGAAATAATTCAGAGCGGCTCTAGGAGAGCTGGAGAGGGACTTTGGACAAGGGCGTGGAGTGACAGGATGGAGAATGGTTTCCCACCGCCAGAGCCAGGGTTAGATGGGATATAGGGAAGAAATTCTTGACTGTGAGGGTGTCGGTGGCTGCCCCATCCCTGGAAGTGCCCAAGACCAGGTTGGACAGAGCTTGCAGCAATCTGGGATAGTGGAAGGTGTCCCTGCCCATGGCAGGGTTGATGAATGGGCAGGAAGGTGCCCCTACCCATTCATCAAGAATGTGATGGTCTTCAAGGTCCCTTCCAACCCAAACCATGCTGTGATTCTCTTTTTCCCTCTGGCACACCAGACTGGACGCACCCACAGCAGCTTCATGAGCATCCCACTCAGGCAGAAGTGCACAACCACGAGCAGAAGCAACAGCCCCCACCTTCCCAGCCCCCTCTCCTGACTGCTCTCCAAATGTAAATGGAGATGCTGCTTCCCTGAAATAGTGCTGATGTTCACTTCTTACATACCTAAGCTATACAAGCATCTCAGAGGTGCTAAATAAACACAGGCAAAATAGTAGCAAGTGTAGTCTAATTAGAACATTGCACTCAGTGTTCTCTTCGAGCTATTATATGTAACCTGTAAAAAATTTAATATGTTTTTGATTCAGCCTTTCAGATATTCATACTTACTTTAACAAGAAAATAATAAACCTGCAATTATTTGAATAATAATGCAGTAACTGTACTGCTACAGAAATGCATTTCCTTATAGAAATGATAATTCGTTTATATAAGTGTGTGTCTTTTCTGTGTTTTTACTACCTCTAACAAATTTGTGGGGATGAGGGTTCACTACAAAAATCCCTTTGCAAATAAACTGGCCTACTGCAAACAGGTTAAATGTACTGGACCGGGAAGCCCAGGCAGCAGTTGGTGTGTTGGCAAAAGGCTTTTGCTGCCACCAAAAGAAGTGGTAGCAAAGTGCTCTGGTTAAACTACAAAGAGTATTTTTTATTGCAAATCTTTCCACAATACTAATCTACTATACAAGAGCATTTCAGGGGGAAAAAATATATAGATACTAAAAAAACAGATATAGAGATAAAAAAAATAAACCCAGAAGCCCACTAGATGGTGCTCCTATACAGCAAATACAGCTCAGAAGCACCATTCCCACTGCTAACGGGGAATGAAGGCAATGAGATCCCAATCCACAGTTGCCCAGGGTGCTTCTCTTTACAGAGGTCACATTTTTGCTATGCACTTCCTACCAAAATCCTGACATTTCCAGTGCTGTCCCTTGTACTCTGGAGCTGACCATTTCCACAGTAATATATAGACAAGCCCATACATACACAGAAGGGGTTGGAATGAGCAGGGAAATGCAGCAATAACTGAAAGGAAAAGTTTCTTTGGCCCCTCAGCATCATCAGGACCTCAAAAATTTACTCTTGATTCTTCGTCATTTGAAAGATCAGTTCAGCATCCTCAAACACATCTCTGCAAACAGGTGAAGCTTTGGGGTTTAGGGTAAAATGCAACATTTTGCTGTTGGTCATTATTTTCTTAATACGTAAAGCATGACCAGTCTGATATTTCCCCACTCAGGAGAGATCTGAGGAGTGCAGACAGTGACACAGCACCTCACTACTGCACTGAAGTTTTGGAAGCATTGGGGTGCAGCCTGGCTGCCTTCACACAGGAAATGGTTGGCTTGACACTACTGCAGTGTAAAAGACACCTCAGCTGCACCAGGGACAAAAAATCCAACCCGTATTTTGGGGCTCCCAACACAAGAAATTTGTGGACGTGGAGGAATGAGTCCAGATGAGACCCACAAAGTTGATCAGAGGGCTGGAGCCCCTCTGCTCTGGAGCTGGGCTGGGAGAGCTGGGGGTGCTCACCTGGAGAAGAGAAGGCTCCAGGGAGAGCTCAGAGCCCCTTCCAGTGCCTGAAGGGGCTCCAGGAGAGCTGGAGAGGGACTTTGGACAAGAGATGGAGTAACAGGACAAGGGGGAATGACAGGCTGGACAGGGCTTGGAGCAACCTGGTCTAGTGGAAGGTGTCCCTGCTCATGGCAAGGGGTGGAATGAGATGAGCTTTAACGTCCCTGCCTACCCAAACCATTCTGAGATTCTACAGCGTTTCATACAAATCCATACATGAGGTGATCTGAATTTGCAGCACACTTTCCCCAGTGCATTCCTAGTTAAATTGAATAGAGAACTACTATTACACAGAAATTGCCATTTGCCTGGGCTAGAGCTACTCGAGCTCAACAAGTCTGATTCCAAATTGCTGTGGGATGTGCAGTAATATTTTTGCAATTGTTCCTTATGAATTTCAGTAGCGAAACAAATGCATTTCAATTCTTATTTCGAAGCTCATATTTTGTCCTTTTCTCTGCAGCATCACAAATCACTTCTCCGAAGAACATATTTACAAGCAAATTGCAATTCCATAAATGTTCTGCAGAAATCCATTCTCAGATTATCTAGCAGTTATTTGTCCAAAAAGGAATATTTTAAAGGTAGTCACTTAATGATAGAGCATTTCTTTTGTCCACTATGTTTCTGCCACATTCTGACAGCTCTTAATTTTATTATCAAAAAAAAGGAGCCTTTGCTTTTGCTATACCCAGATACTTTGTCTTTTCAGTTTCTCTGTCATGTTTTCCCCTCATTACACACTTACTAGATTTTTCACTCCATTTAAGGTGCACTGCATTCTCTAGCCATGCAAAATATTCCTAAAGGAGCATTAATGTATTCAGAAAATATGTTATGATAGACCATTTATTAATTATGAGCTGCATTTAACAGCCTGGAGGACAATGACCAGTGTCATCAGACACTTTCTTTCTCATCAAACGTAGTCATCTCCCAAACGGTTGACTTGCTCTGTTCCAAAATTCATTAAAGATTGAGTTACTCTGTCTGTAATTTCTCAGTTCAAATGCTGCTCATGACAAAAAATAGTACAATTTCAGTACCCTGGGACCTATCCCAAATACATAAATACCTCAAGTACCAAAAATCATTTTAACCACCTCTTTCAATTCTCAACCATATCAAATCATAGAGTGTTGCCTGAGTTGGAAGGGACCCCCAAGGATCAACCAGTCCAACCCCAGGCCCTTCCCAGGACAACACCAAGAATCCCACCCTGTGCCTGAGAGCATTGTCCAAATGCTACTTGAACTCTGGCAGGTTTGGTGCTGTGACCACTTCCCTTCACGTTCTTTTAACTTCCTTTATAAACCAGATGATTTTCACACTCAGAAATCAGAGAGTAAAGGGCTGACTCACAGGCCCGGCAGTTCAAGATGTAACAAGGACCAACATTGCTGAACTGCAACTTTAAAGACAAAATACAGAGAAACAACAAATCCAATATTAAAAAGACAAAAAACGATAGAACATCAGATAAAACAACATCAGCTATAGGGCTTGCCTGTTTGGATTAACATACATTAAAAAGCAAGCACTATATACCCCTTTTAACAAATAAAATATCATTTTATTCCATTGCTAGAGGCAGAACTTGCACACACAAACCCAAAAGTCAGGGAGAAAGTCAGCTAAGCCAGCTCATCAGTGCTTTCTGGAGCAATACAGAAAACAACAGATATTTGCTTTTGGCATCAATGGAGAAAAAGGGGTTTGGTCCTTTTTTCCTTTAGATATCTTTTCGTCCCCTCTCTAAGTCAGAGGATTTACAAATTTTATTTAATTTTACTGCAGATAATTCAAGTCTTGCTTCAACACAGGAATAATCCTCTTTATGGAGTTACGGTGCATGCATAGTAAACAGCTTTATATTTACGACACCATTACAGTCACCCTCACAGCACTGTACAAGAATGATCACCCTCATTTTTCATATCCAAATCTAAAAGAAATTATTTAGAATTGCTTAAAATGTAAAGCATTGTAGGTTACCCAGTCTGAAACCCCTAGAATCTGAATTTCCACTGTGATTAGCACTTCTGAGGTGTTGTCAGCACATCCCACTGACACAGCTGCACTCCTGGGGACTAAAGAATTGTAATCCCAGTCCATATTCTGAAAGGAGGCACCCTCCTACTCACCAGAGATCCCAAGTGCCCAGTTAAATACTATTTTTGCCTGTCACTGCCCCCTCCCTATTCCATCATGGAGAACACATTCCCCAGCTATCTGTGTGCAATCCTTGCTGTGGCACAGACAATCATGGAATCACAAAATTGCGTGGATTGGAAAAGCCTTCTAGGATCATTGAGTCCAACTCCAGCACTGCCAAGGCCACCACTGATCCATGTCCCCAAGTGCCACATCCAAATGGCTTTTAAATTCTTCCAGGGGTGGACAGTTGTGCCAGGGCTGGACACCCTTTGGGTAAAAAAACTTTCCCTGATATCCAGTCTAAACCTCCCCTGGCCCAGCCTGAGGCCGTTCCCTCTCCTCCTGTCCCTGTTCCCTGGGAGCAGAGCCCGACCCCCCCCAGCTACCCCCTCCTCTCAGGGAGTTGTGCAGAGCCACAAGGTCCCCCCTGAGCCTCCTTTTCACCAGGCTGAGCCCTCCCAGCTCCTTCAACCATGCCTAGTGCTCCAGACCCTTCCCCAGCTCCATTGCCCTTCTTTGGACACAATTGTTCTTTTACTTTATATCCAGATACAAATATATATTTTTATATCCACATGTATTTTTACCCCTTTGCAGTTGCCAAACCCACTGATGATGCCATCTATCTTCATTCCAGTTTTCACCCAGCACAGGGTTCCTGCTCCTCATTGCATTTCTTCTCACTCAATAATTTCACTTTTTATCTACCTCCCCACCACACCCCAGTTTGACGTGCAGGTCCTGTCTCTGCTGCACACCATGAGGGCTATGGGGAGGACACCAGATAAATCCATCCCACAATTTAACATGTGCCAACACAGCAGTCCCTCAATAACCAGACGAGATGAGACCTTACCAGAGCAAAATTACCACTTCCTGAGTGAAAACAGAGTCTTTCAGAGTTCACAGTAAGTTCTTCAAAAATTTATCTACGTGACTTCCATAAATTTGGCCAAGTACCATGAGGGGAAGTAAACTGTGGACCCCCATTTGCATTAAGAACTCAGAAATATTTCATGAGCTTAAAATATCCGCATAAAATGTTAATAATAAATTACTAATAAAACCAGGAATACCTGGTTTTAAATGATCCAAGATTAAAGAAGGAACACAGAAGTTAAAGGACAAAGCAACAAGGCACTAAACATGTACCTTTTTCATCAATCAACTTCAAATAGGACTTGAAAGGAAAAAATCTAAAAAGGAGCAGATTTGTGAACCCTCCTTATTTCTACATAAATTATCTCTGAGAAGCAATACATGACAACTATCTCCAAAACTTTGCTGCTAATAACTCACAGGTGACTTTATACAACACACCAAAGCATAGAGTGTGACAATTATCGTAAGACCTAGTTAAACACAATGGCTGAAGTGCTTCAAATAGGTAGAATAATTGTTTGTATTCCGTGTGATGGTATTTTGATTGAGAAAATATTCAGATTATTCACACTGCAGTTATCTGAAGTGCTAAGCCACAGAACACTGATTCTGAAATTTGAAATAATGAAGGCTGAGAAGTGTTAAAAATTACGGAAAAAATCAGCGAACTTATTTTTAGTGCAGAAGAATTATCTTGGCATATATAATGCAGGGTTTAATAATCACTTCATACCAAATACAAACCAATCTCAATCATTATGACTGAGACGGCAAAATAAATATTCTGTAAAATTATTTTCATTACAAAATACAAACTTCCTTTCCCTTGCTGAAGTAATATACTGCCACCATAAAAAGCAAGGTTTTTTCCTCCACCACCATTTTACTTATTACATAGTTTCACTAGTCTGACAATATTTCTTGTTTTCTTGCTTGTAAAACATAAAGGTAAATTCACTATCATCCCACCATCAACAGCTATAAATTTTGACTTTTCCTGGAGTTTAGGGAATGTCATCTCTGTTGCAAAATTAGGTGTGAATAAATCTCATTCAACAGCTAAGCAGTGAGTTAGAAATGGGTAACATAATTGTTTCAATCTCTGTATCATTGTAAGGCAGAGGAGAAAGTTTTCATTTAGTTTCCTAAAAAAAGAAAGAGAAAATTCCCCAAAAGGCTGTTTTTCCACACATAATTATGAACAGAACACGCTACTCTGGCTGTACATCTCCCACACACATGCGTGACTCCTGCAACACCATGGAAAGTGGAAAAGACTTTACCTGAGGAGAAAAAGGATGAATATTCTCATAGAGGCAGGGGACAATATCAGATGTCTCGCACAGTCTTCACTACATTTATTTTCACTAAGCACAACGACTCTCTTTGCATTGAACAACAGCCTTTTTTCCAGAAGGCAGCAGCAGCAGCATCATCAGTTTGGGACTGAGAAGTCACATGTTTTCTGTCCCTGTTTGTCAAACCTTTGCTGTCCATAACGTGCAAAGTCCCACACAAAAGCTGGAGCACAATCAGACCACACAGGGGTATTATTCCCAGGATCTTACCAACCAGGGACCCGTGAGCTGAGAAAGCCCTGAAAAACCCTGAGGAATTCCCTAAATCTTAACCCACAGTAACTGTGCAGGAACAACTACAGGTATAAGAATAGATGCAGGACACAAGCCCAGTCCAACATGCCATGAGATGAACCACCTGCACTGCACCTCCACTTGCAGCCCTAAATGCAGCAGGACTGAGCAGCTCCTGATTGCAAGTGACAGATGCTTGGATTGCAACCTTGTGCCTTAATCGAAGTGAAAAGGACACCATTCCCTAATAAAAACTTTAACAAATCTTTGCCTTAAGTCAGAACAAAAGACAAAAAAATTTTCAGAGATGTCAGGCATAACTTTTTTTTTCACTGCCTGAAGAACAATCCTCACATGTGAGGTAGGGAAAAATCATCAGACAGGACTGCTAATGAAATTAACAGCTAAACGAGCAGCTGTCAAGGAAGTTGCTTAAGCGAAACTGTATCTGTTGCTGGAACAGAGGCTGCAGCACTTTGTCCACAGTTGAGCTGACTGCTATCAACTCTGTTTGAAAGATGCTTTTTCCATACCTTTGATTAACATAGTTCATGATTCAAGCTGAATGTTAATGTTTCCAGGATGCTGAGCACCATCATCATCCTCATTTTTTTGTCCTGTCTTCCTGACTTGCCAGACAAACATGATTTTACCATTCAAGCAACCCCAGATCTTGGTCACAAAACTAAACTGCCAGATTAATCAGACTTTGCATTTTCTAGAGCTATGTAGCTAGATTTGTCAAAGATCCCATGGATAACAAGAATTTCTTTTTCCCACTAGCCCAGCCACTGCATATGAGCACAAATAACTCCTTACAATTCCAGTCCATTAGCAGCAAACAACTATTCCTCACTAAAACCAACACAAATCAATGTCTGCCCTTTGCCTCTGCAGTCTGAGGAAGTGGATGTCAATGAAAATGGGAATTTGAGTCCTGTACAAGAACAATTTAGTTAAAAGCTCTGTACATCGTGTGGAGAAATGCCTCATTTTCCACACCCTGCTGATACTCACATCAAACTCATTCAAAGCAGCAGCAAGCTCTCCTATGCCAGTGTGGCCCTTGTTCTCATCGGTGGGCGAGGTGGCCTGGGCAGCATTGGAGATGCCAGCAATTGCTTCCTGCACTTGCTTGAAGACGTAGTCCCTGTTGGCCCTCGTGGCTGCGACGTCGGGGTGGCGGAGGAAGGCCTGGGAGGCCGTGTACAACATGGTGGCGTTCTTCTTCAGAGCCCCTCGGGCCGCGGCCATCTCGTCCCTGCAGTGAGGATCCTTCAGTTCCTAAATGAAAATACAGTGTTTAGAGTTGGAAATTAAAGGTTTTGTGTTATGCATTGCCTTGAGCATCCAGGCATAAATGCCATGCAGTGACTTGGCAAAGATGGAGTCAATGGCAGAATCCACCATAAATCACTGAAAGAATTTCCCTCCTGCCCAAGGAAGTCTGGTCCTTCTGTGTCACTACAGCTGTTACATTCTGCTCGCAATATCTTACCAAAGAGTCACTTCCTTTTTGCAAAAACCCACAAAAAATGTATATAAAACATCTGAAATTATTCTTTCTGATCAGCTGGATTCCCTGTGCTGATTCCGTAACACCAATGCAAGTGCAACACTCCTGTTGCAGCAAGCACCTTATTTTTCTAATTACTATGCCCATGTCCTTTATAAAATCATCATAAGGTACACTTTTAAAAAAAATCAAAACTAAAGCACTGCATAGATGAATATCATAGAATCACAGAATCAAAGAATTAACTAGGTTGGAAAAGACCTTTGAGATCATGAAGTCCAGCCTATGACCTAACACCATACAGTTTTAGTTCTTAAAGATCTACTAAATATGCCTCTCAGCATTTCTATTTTGCTTCCCTTCATATTTTGCTCTATTCCTAATATCATTTAGAGTTTGTATATTTAGTATATCATGACAGATACTTTCTTTTTTTTTCCCTGAAAACAACAATCAGATACTGCACAATATGTTTTCAGAATTATGTATAATTGTTATTTAACCGATGATTTTTTTTTTAAATTATGGTGTATATCACAGTGTCCTTGAAAGCCTTACAAAAATTAAGATAGCCCTAACAATATTCATAAGGAATAAAAAAACATTATGACTTCTATCATAAAACTATGAACAAACCAGTCTGGAGAGCTGAATAGTTAATGTTTATGTTCACACATGGAGTCTATCACCAACACTGAAAAAGGACCCAGGCATTCTGGATTTAAAGGTTCTACCCATTGATTAATTTCAGCCCCACATGACTGACACGTAACAGTCTTCAGAGAGATTTTTTTGCCATATTCTTGTATCTTCAATGAGAACTTAACAGATACAAACATTAACTTCCACATTTTTCTCTTTTTGCCATATTTACAGCTCTATTTCCACAGCAGAAGTGTCTGAATGCACAGAAGAGCTCTTTTCACACAGTGACTAAATTCTACATTTTTAATTTATTTGTCTTAGTCATATGGTTTGCTTTTATGCAGTCCTGCAAGGAGCAGGGAGATGGGCTTGATGATCCTTACAGATCTCTTCCAACTTGATATATTCAATGATTCAATTTCAGTGACATTTTATGAATGCTATTATGAAAATGCTATTTTTCATAAAAATGCCCCACAATCATTATTCAGACGTAAATTGCCATCCCTGCAACTCAGAAAGTAAGGTAAATAGGTGGATGAATATGGAAAGCCAGATTTCCAAATCCAGTGTGCTATGCAGGACAAAGATGACATATCCTTGAATTATTGGTGGTATTCAAATATAATTGAAGTTGGAGAGACCTTATACAACTCCACATGTCTTAAAAGGAACAGTGTTCAGGGGAAGGTTATCTTTATTGAAAAGTTGTACAATGACTGGCCTTGAATAAATGTTATCTTGACTTTCTGGTCTTTTTTTCAGCTGCCTTAGCAATGAATAAATGGATAAATGAATATTTTTTTTTTTTAAATCTGAAAATTATTAATAATGATTTTAAGCACAAAGGAGATTTCTGTTCCCCCTGAACTTGAATTATACTGAACTAGCAAAGAGCTCGTGCTTTACCAGCTGTCAGAGTGACCTGAAATCTGCACAGGTTAGAATTAAATGGGAATAATCATCAAATTAAAACTATCCTTAACCTCCTGAATCACTTCCCTTTTCACCCTTCAATCTGTTATTAATTGAAGCTTCTTGGAACATAGTCCTAAGGAAACTGCACTTTCAAAAACTTCATCACATTCAAAAATAATCAGTGTGATTAAATTATAGGCCATGACACAGCAATTAATGGTTCATTGTACATTTTAAACCAGACTTGGACATAAAATACAAGAACTTTAGAATGAAGATGGACTTTTCCAACCACTCCTGTACTCACCTGCTGTCGTCTCGCAGCGACATAGTTCAGTTTTACCATTTCCTTCCCAAACTCCTTAAAGCGATTGGCTAAATCTTGTTCATTTGTTGCATTTTTCACAGCTTCTAGCGCCTCCTCTACCTACAACACAATAAATCAGCTCTGTCAGCATTTTAATCCACTCTTTGCAAAGTCTGTTTCCACCCAATACTCTCTTACATGGACCCAATTTAGGTTGCACATCCATCACTGTACAGAGGCTTTATGAGAGTCCCATGAACTTTAATGAGGTTTTTAATAGAGCAGCTGTCACTCTGCATTACTGTCCATTTACTGTGCTTTAGGATCATGTAAAACTAATGTCAAAGATATAACTGTATTAATTTCCCCACTCACACTTATCAGATGAAATGTTTAATGTCTGAGGGGTTTAAAACAAAACACATGAGTATGTTCTTAATGTGTGGTACAGGCTTTATGGGAAAACAAAGAAAGTTATTAATTCTGGACAAGAAATATTTAAAATGGAAATTCAAACTTACCATTAAGATTTAAATTTACCCTGATAAATCCAAAACACTGTATCTTAGTGAAATAAATGACAGCTTCAACCCAGAATATTTGTATTATTTCTTTTTTTCTCAGCTCTGAGCTTTCCCTCTTAAGTTACTTAACACTGAGGAAAGAATCTACCCAAGAAATCACACCTGCACTTGTTCAGTCATGCTGCAGCTAACAGGCAAAGATACAAAACCCCAGTTATACCAACAAGTTGATCCAACAACTGTATTGTGAAACTTTACCTTATGCAAAGCAAGAAAAAATATCTGAAGGGATAAAATGCTCTTTTCATGCAATGAGTAAAGGAAACATTACTGTGACTAGATGGGAATTCAAAGTTGTACTTCTCTCCCTCACAAGATAAAAATGCAATTCCAAGCAAAAACATTGAGAACTGAAAAGATTCTACTGATCCTTCTTGCTAAAAGCTGTTGCTGCAGTGCATAAGAACATGCATAACAGATTTTCCCCCAAAAGTAAAGGGCTTATTGGGATGGGGACAAGCTCCTGTGCATGAGCAGCGGTTTGCAGCTCTCCAGATACTGCTGGGAATCGATAAATTCAGCAGTAGCTGGTGTTTAATAGTTTAGAAAGGCACAATTATGTGCAGAACCTGTCTTTTATTGCTTGAGTTGCTCTGTGTTTTCTTACCACTGAGAGACTATATTTTCATTCTGGGCTTTTACCTACTTACTACAGATTTACAAATTACAGGGCAGTAGAGTTGCAAACTCATACATTTCTATTGGAAAATGCATAATTCAGGAACATAAATTCATAGCTGTTATGTTGGAAATTATAAACCAAGTTACTGCAGATTTACAAGCTTCAAGCTGATTCAGAATCCAAATTACCTCTTCTTTTACTCTTAAGGAGAACAGTGTTTTCTAAAAATGAATTGCCTGCCTTACCATTGACACAAATTGCAAAAGCATCATTGCATTAAAGAATTTGCTCCTTTCAGAACTTCCTGCAAAATACGAACATTTTCCTTTCTTATCAAGAAACATTTGCATTAAAAGTTTCATCTTTAATATGTTTATAATGCCAAGCACAGACATGATTAACTGACACACATTGTTCTAAGTCCTGCTCCACATTACATAGAATTCCTGAAAAATTTGTCAGAGATTCCACTCTGATAATTAGATTTCCAAAGACACTGATCGTACTCTACTGTGTCAGTCAGGGCTCACGACGAGAGATTCCAAAATTAAGAAATCAGTTACAAGAAATACTAGAAAGGACAGGAGCACAAGCCCCTTTTTAATGATATTTTTATTATTATAATTTCTTTTTAACAAATTCATATTGGAGCAAGTTCTCTATCCTTGGGAAAACACGACTCAGCTGAACAGATCTGCTCCTCTGATTAACCAGCCTGGAGTTAATTACAAGAGATTCATAATTCTCTATGTGCATGACCACACACTAATAGTGGTACATGTTTTTTAAATGTGTTACAAAAGCTTCTGCAATAACCACTATTTCTAATTTTAGTAGTGCAAAAAGATAACCTGAATGCAATGACCAAGAGTCCTTCCAGAAAGCACCTGCATATATTCCCTCTAAAACACTAATTGAAATGCACCATTTCCTGGGAAGCCTTTGACATGCTTTCAGAGGAAACTGATTACAGCACAATTCAGCATAAATCAGGCTTCATTACTCTGACATGCAGAATTATTTTAGTTCATTAATTTTATGGGTAACTTACACAAGTCTTTGAAGGTTACCTTTGAGTCAACAGAAGAGCTGTTCCTTCATCAATTTTGTATAGTATAACCACATTTTCTCCTAGTAATTTATTTGTCTAAAAGTAGTTAGCATTGTAAAGTGGTAAGATAAGGATATTTACATGTTTAATCCTCAGAAATAAATTACCCTTTTTAACATGAAAATGAAATTCAGAGTTAAGGTCCTTATGCTGAATTTTGCTCAAAACAGAGATTGCTGACTTCTTGGAAACAGAACTTGTAATAACATCAGATAAATGCAGAGACTACAAACCACACTGCCAGACACTGCCCTTGCAAATCCGGGGTGTAAACTGTGCAAGTAAATACACCCACTTACAAACCAGCACTGGACATTTGTATGTTACAGAACATTTCTCATCGCCTATGAAAGAGCTCGAACACAAATTTTCATCATAATGTTCAGAAAAAACCTGTTGTTTATGATATTCAAGTGTTGGCCTTGCTAGGAATGGACAATTTGAATTACACTTGCATGGAGCATTATAGAGAGGAAAAATTAAAAGCATATCTGAGAGAGACACTGCTTACACTGCATGTAACCAGAGCCACGTGCTGACAATTCTGAGAGCAGCATTTAATTCATTAAAGCAGAGCTCACTAGAACCTGTGCCGAAAAATCGGCCTCTTTCCTTATGGAAACTGTTTTCCAGCTATTCAGGTTATCTGCACAGTTTGCAATTTGAAGGATTCTCACTGTTTTTCCAGAACATGAGATTGTTGTACAGTTACACTGTTAAAAAGACAATTAAAAAAAAAAAAAAGAAAAGGAAAACACTTTTTGAACAGGTGCTAAAAAGAAGCAACTCTCCATCTCCTCTGTTAAACTCACACATGCACTCTGCAGGCTTTAAATATTCTGTGTATGATTTTCTGCACAATTTTGTTTTGTTTCAGAGGTTTTTGTTGATTTGTTTATGCAATAAAAATATAATAGTGCAACAGCTAGGGCGGGTGGAAAAATACATTTCCTAGTTTCAACTGAAAATCTTTTTAATACTCCTGTATAAAAATGTGAATGGTGACAATCAAAAGTGAATATAAATCTGTCCAAACTATCTGACAATCTTTAGTTCCTCTTTATTCTTTGATAAGACAGTTGTACTGTTGTCTCACTCCAAATTAAACATTCAATCTTTAGATCTATCCAGAAGTCATGAAGAGAAAAAAAGAAGAGTAGACAACTATAGTACCTAAACTGTGCCAGAAGACAGCAATACTGGGAACGCAACCACTGGGACAAGATGTGAGGGGAGAAAACGATTCAGGTCAGCTCAGAGAGCTGTTTAACAGCACTATGAGTCCAGTCACTGAAGATATCTCACAAATTTTGCTTCAAGCGTCCAAATACTAATTTCTGCAGAACTAGAAAACGAATCAGACTAACGCAGAAATGTGTTAACTCCTACCTCTTACCAGCACTTTATGAAAACACAGTGGAGACTAAGGAATGTGGACAGTTACATTCCTAACTGATTTATCCCGTTTTTCCAGGGGCAAAGCACACAAACCCAACAGAGAAGGTGGAAAATGCCTACAATTTTGAGGTGTGAGAGGAGCCTCATGACGTCAGCCATGTCAGCCAGGATGAGCAGGCGAGTGACGGCCGAGAGCAGGGCCCGGGCAGCGCGCACCATGGTGCCCCTCTTCACTGAGGAGCAGGGGTCGTCCGCGAACTCCGACGAGGCAATCCGCATCGTTTCTCCTGGGATTGGGAACACAAATGGTCACTCGGGTTAGCTTTGAGCCTTGCATTTTTTATTTTCCAGAAAGTATAGATAACTCACTAGAAGCTAAGCTAAGTGCTGTTGGGAAAAAATTCATAGAAACACAAAACCCGTGGGTTGGAAGGGGCCTTAAAGACCATCCAGTTCCACCCCAGGGACACCTTCCACTATCCCAGGTTGCTCCAAGCCCCATCCAACCTGGCCTTGGACACTTCCAGGGATCCAGGGGCAGCCACAGCTTCTCTGGGCAACCTGTGCCAGGGCCTCATTGCCCTCACAGGAAGAATTTCTTCCCAATATCCCATCTAACCCTGCCCTCTGGGAGTGGGAAGCCATTCCCCTTGTCCTGTCACTCCAGACCCTTGTCCCAAGTTCATCTTCAGCTCTCCTGGAGTCACTTTAGGCACTGGAAGGTGCTGGAAGGTCTCCGTGGAGCCTTCTCTTCTCCAGGCTGAACAACCCCACCTCTCCTAGCCTGGCTACAATTCACAGATTTTATATTAACCCAACCTTTGCTGTTGTTAAAAAGAATCCTGTTTGTCTCAACTGCAGAAACTCAGAAAGAAAATACTTCTGATGTGAAATCAAAGCATATTTACATTGCGTTTAAGACCATTACACCAACATTAAAAAAAAATCCCAGATGGCAAAACTTCCCGTAAGACAATGCAAATAGTGGGGGAGAGATTTGAGATAGCCACAGTGATTAAATCCCATAAGAACTCTTTTCCTTATTGTATTTATCATTAGGACTGCATGTTCATATTATAATTTGCAAGCAGTGTATCTTGGATGATAAGCTGATAACATACAATTTCAAAATAAAATTGAAATGGCTCATTTTTAAGGCTACATACTCCTCTTAGCTTTCCATAAGGCCGGCAAAACTCTCCATGAATTCCTTGGGAAACAATTAACAAACAATCATTGCCAGATAAAAAGCGAACAAACCAAATTTCTAAACATACTTAAATGGTATATTGCTCAGCATCACAGAGCTGAAATTCAAGGTAAAACAGAAAACAAGGTTTCTATGGGGGAGGACCACAGTTTGCTGTCCCTGCCTTCCCGTGCATTTCACCTGTGTGCCAAGAATCACCGAAACTAGGAGCAAGGAATTCAAAGATATTTTTCTAACACATAGTTTAATTCAAACAGTTATTTGAAAAATTAATCCACAACTCTTGGCTGAAAGTGTGCTAAAAATTGGGAATTAAACTTCTATATTATTATTATTAGTCAACGACTCAAACATTTCATGTAAAATCGGAGGTTGAGAGCAACTCCAGAACAGCTGAGAGCCCAGAATGTAAGCAAGGGTTAGATGTGTGTTTCCTAACCTGGGAATTTGATCCCAGTGCATGACTGGCATCATCTAACCAGTGTAACACGGTGAGGCATCATCTTCCCTTCAATTATTTATTGAGGGAAACCAACTATCCCAGTTTTGCTTCGAGAGTTTGCTCCAAAATGCACTCTTGGAGTGTACTGAGCTGATTGAACCCAAGGGGACACACACAGCCATGTGAAATCCCAGCAAGGCTTTCCCTTGTTTAAGTTCTAAGTTGGATTCAGATGAGATGGAAGCGATCCCAAGCGTCCAGCAGCAAAACTCTTGTAAGTGAAAGTACTGAATTTTAGAGAACACCAAGCTGAAATGGCAGCCAAAGCAAGGTTGGATTTTGGAACCAGATGCTTGCAAATTGCTTAACTTCCATTTTGGTGCTGAAGAGATTTTACCATTTTCTGCCAAATTAGCAGTGTGTAGCTTCAGATAAATATTTATATTGGACTATGAAAGAAATAATATTTGATAATCAGCCAGTGGTACCAGGAAAGCAAGAAGGAGAATTATCTTCTTAGACTTGAATATCCAAGGAGATACCCCTAGCAAAAGGATTTGAAAATCAATGCTCATGGGGGCAGAGGGAAAATGCAGAGGGTCAAAAGGGAAAAAAAAAAAAAAAAAAAAAAAAACAGTTAAAAGAGTTTGGATTAGATATTTAACCTTGGAAAGCTCACATTACGTGAAATAAATCTCCAAAATAATTAAGCAAAAAGTATTAAACAGACATAATCAAACAAGCAAACCAAAAAAGTATGAGTATAAAAGTTCACAGCAGGTTGTTAAAAACTTTTAAAAGATCTAGTAGTTCATAATTCAGAATCTAATAACCAAAGAAACTAGCAGTTATGGGGAGGAAGACTCGTCTGTCTCAGTGCCAATTAACATATTTTAATCCTCCTACAGCAGTGGCATCAAACCACTCTTAGGCTAAAGGTAACACTGGAGCTTCAACCAGCCCAATTATTTTTTAGAGAAACCTTTTTATCTGGAAAAAGTCAACATTCAGTTATCCATTTCTTTCCAAATTCATTTCAAGTTGTTCTGTAACCTACATTAAATTACTTTCAGTGAAAATTGGGTCGACGCAAGAAACACAGACATCTGAAGTCATCAGGTCTGCTTCCTTTGCACTGCAGTCAGTCGTGTGATAATATAATTAATAACAATCTTAATATGATAATAGCTACACTCATAAACTTATCAAGCTTCCATCTTAGAAACAGCTCAGACATTTAACCCCAATTAATCCTGTGTGAAGTAGGAAACTCATTCCAAAATGAACTCCAGAATGTGACAGAATGTGACTCTTTTCATTAGAGAAACTTTAATGCCATACTGCCTGCATTTGTAGATAATTTAAACTCATTTCTTCTCATGCCCCCTTTGTCCTTCAGTTTCACTGTGTTCTTCTTCCACTCCTGTCCCTATTGTCCCTTTTCAGCTCTGTGCATTTTTGTGAGGAGTCCTGACAGATTAAAAGCAGTACTTCAGTCCCCTCTAATTGCACACAATATCCACTTCTACAATCATTAGAGCAGCCCCATGAAACAATTCTGCTTCTGGACTACAAATGATAAGAACTGCAGGTTTCTAGGACCACTTGCAGCTATGAGAAATACTTATGGAATCACAAAATATCCTGGGTTGGAACTGTAGGGGTCACTGAGTCCAGCTCCTGGCCCTACAAAGGACACCCCAAAGTCCCCGAGAGCTCAACAACTGCAAAAATCTATCAACTGATGATTGCAAAGGTCACCCAAAAAAGCTACTGGAATTTCATGAGCAGACTTAAGGTAAAACATCTACCTATGAGGAAAGGAATGAGCCAAGGCTTTCAATGGTTAATAGACAGAGGAAATGTCACTTTTACATAGCCTTGAAGTGTTCATTAAGAGATAGAAGACAGGCACAGAGCAGCAATCTAGAGAACAGCTATGATCAGGAGGGGATGCTGACAATACACCAAACACCTGGAAATAATTAACGGAACAATGACAAATTGGATGCACCACTCCTGAGCAGTTCTCAAATGGAAGAAATTATAAAGCTACAGTCTAATTAATCCATTTCTTTTCGATTTTTCCTTTTGTTCTACATGTCCAAGATTAAAAAGACAGAACAACTGATCCATGACATAATGGAAGTATTTTAGAGTGTTCTCCTTGCAATTAGAGCAAAAACACTGTTATGAAGCTATCCTAAATTACAATAATATATTGACCCAAACTGAGTTGCAGATTCCATATAAAACAGTGAGGATTATACTAATTGATGATATGATAGATTTGAACAACATATAATTGTTAATAAGGCATACTTAAATTACATAAGCAGGTTTTTAATCCTTTCGTCATGGATGTTGTCTTGTCAAGAAACAAAAGCAAACCCTTCAGGATGCAAAGCTCTGCAATTTTATCCCCTTTGGATTTGTCTAGAAATTCACCAAATAGAATAGTACCACGCACTGTCCATCCCAGTATACATCTCAACAGTCAAACTTTGGGAATAATGAACTTAATCTGGTCTTGGGTGGTTGGTTTCTCACTGTCTATATTTCTCCTACCTTATTAATCACATTGATTATTTACCACATCTCTTAAAACATCATATTTTGTTTACAGCACTTTAAAATCCAGTCTCCATAACTGAACATGTTCATTTCAGTATTAACCTCTGTTTGACATTATCAGAATGTGGGAAGTAATTTGCAGAGGATTTGCAGAGTATTTTAATGCTGTATATTACTACATATAAATATGCATTTTATTCAGAATTCTAAAAGCTTCATACAAATGGCAGTTTAGTCTTCCCTTTCCTTAATATCTTTTTTCTACATCTTTACTACTATGTTCCCTAAACTCATTTCCTCTTCCACTTGCAGCTGGGATTTTGCTCTCCATCCGTGGGAGAATGACCACTGTTCTCATCGTTTTAATGGATTTCAAGGCCAGAAAAGGCCATCTCTGATCAAGCCCCATCTTTTCCCATCACATTTCAGTTCCTAGAGCTGTGTCTCTCTGGAATTGATTGTACAGAGAATCCAGTTCACTTAAGTTTGACTCACTTTACATTTGACATTTAGGAAGAGCGATGGAAGATGAATCACTCTGCATTTTAAAGTACAATAGATATCCTTAAACCTAGTAGGTATTTTAGATTCAATGTTCTCTCTTAGATCCAAGAACACACCACATCATTCACTTCATGGACCATTAAAATATGTAATTTTAGTTAACCCAACTACTCCTTTCCTGAGGGACAGAAAATAGCAAGAATACAGAACTTTTAAGATATTTAGCCACATATCTATGGCAATGTAAAACAATTTATTCATGAATGTTATGTTTTAGAAAGAACTTTTCTAATTAATAGTCAGATTAATAGTGCATTTGGAACATCACTGATACACTTAAGTACAATAAAATACCAATTAAATTTCAATTCAAAACTAAATTGTTTGGGATGTGAGGATACATTAGCATTTCTAATCCCTCTTTGTCTGCAACTCAGTTACTCCATGGATTAACATCCTTCAGGGACATACTAAACTGATCTGCCTTCACTGAACTGGAGAGTTCAGTGAACACCAACATGAACATTTTAGATGTACAACACTGTGGTTGGGAACATGAAAACACACTGGACCTCTTAAGATTTCCATAAATACAGAGGCAGATCTAAAAATTCAAGCTCAACTGAATTATAACGTGGTTTTATTTGTATCCTGACAAAAGTCATGATGCTGAACTACGATGTTCTACTAAAACATGGAATCACACAATGGTTTGGCTTGGAAGAAACCTTAAAGATCATCTTGTTCTGCCCCCTGCCATGGGCAGGGACACCTTCCACTATCCCAGGTTGCTCCAAGCCCCGTCCAACCTGGCCTTGGACACTTCCAGGGATCCAGGGGCAGCCACAGCTTCTCTGGGCATCCTGTGCCAGGGTCTCACCACCCTCACAGGGAACAATTTCTTCCTAATAGCCCATCTAAATCTACTCTCAGTTGAAAGCTCTTCTCCCTTGTCCTATCAGTTAGAAGTTCAGCCAGCAATTTTTCCACAACTTCTATGTTTATACTAAAAATTTGAGCTCTCTAATTAAAGTAAGTGTTTTCTTCTTTACCCAATGCTGCAGAGCTGCATCAAGAAGCACATTCTAAATTATTAGAATAGTTCATCACCTAAACAAGAAACTACAGTGGAAAATGTTGAGAAAAGTTGCCATCTTTCTGGTGAAGTGTGCATGGTACATTTATTAAAATCATTATTGTAAAAAAGGACTAAAATGAATGGAACTGACAAAGAAGAATCTGTAAGTCCTAGTGATTAACATCTTGAATTTAATCATTTAATGGGTTTCTGCATAACAATTTATTAATTTAAATAGAACTGTCATTAATAAATTTAACATATCAGGTATAGAAGGGAACAACATTTGAAAAGCACCCAAAATTTCCTAGCAGGCATGGAAAAGGAGGCACTCCAAGAAAATGACTACGGCATTCAGCACCAGGCACACAGATTCCATCATTCTGGATATTATTTTCATTCTGGGGCTTGAAGAGGCTCACAAATACTGTACAGGAAAGCAAGTTCAAGGGTAGATTCTATCTGTGCCCAAGGCACTGTGAACTAAGTTCAAAATCATAATTAGAATCAGTTCCATCACTCTCTATAATCACATGAAAAGAAAAAATATCCAATGAAGAGTTTATTTGAAATTGATATTTTTTGAGATAAGCTTCAGTTCAAAGGGTTGGTATTTTCCAGCAAGATGTGTTTTCATAACAAAATTTATCAAAAAATCCCAGTGATCTGTGAAAAAGAAGGAGCAGCAAGTTGCTAATGTCAGCTCATGGGAAGCACTGTGAGGAGGCGGAAGGATTGATGATGAGATTGATCAGTCCAGTGGATTATCAGCTCCCTAGTTGTTTTAAGGGTCACCTTTGTTTTCCTGCTAATTTATGCTTTTCCTTACACTTAGATCCTACCTGAATGTCTTGACAGAAGCAGTAAGAGAAGCAGGGAGCACCTGCTTAATCTAGGGAACAAACATGGCTATAAGTAAAAAAAACCCTTCCCACAACCTCAACTGGGATTAAGAGAACAGGCACGTTAATGTTGGACAATTGAGGGGCTTGCAGCTAAGCCAGAACAACAACAGGGAAAATTTAAATAGAGAAATTCAGAAAGATACTCCAGTATGAGAGAGCATACGAAAGGAGAAAAGCAGACCAGGGAGAGTCATCAGCACAGGGAAAATCTACAGTATAGGCTTACAGTAAGAAAAATATGAAAAAGAAGACAACAAACAATATAAAGAAAGCATTTACAGGTTTACACAGAGAAACAGATAGCAGGTACAAGAGCACTACTAAAAATCTAAGTTATTTAATTTCTATTTGTTCACATAATCTGCACACATTGTTTATGATAACCTGTATTTGAGATCCAAGGCAGTTATTTTTTCACCATAAAACAACTTATCAAGGATTTTAAAATCATGCTCAAAGTATCAGCCTACATGAAAATTAAGTTTATCTTTCCAAAACTGGGAATTACATTTAAAAATTAATTTTCAAAGACTACAGCAGCTTTTCATTGACTTCTGACTTGGCAACATTTTAGTATCCTAACACTTAATTGCCAGTTTTAATGGGAATTCACATACATGCAGTGACACCTACGTGTGAATATAAGAGCTCCTTTTTATAACGATACTCATTGCTTGAATGTTTAAAAACTGCAAGAGCTTCTGTACAGAGAGATAATGAGATAACTGAGCTTCATGGTGTGAATTTACATTCCAGAGCAGAGATCAAAACACAAAACTAATCTATAGCCCTCCATCAACACACGGAAAGGCAGATTGCTGTTGTGCACAGTAAAAGGCTCATAAACAAGACATGATTATCATCAGATTTGTAATGAGAACAGAAAGAAAGGATCGTTAGTCTAAGTCTGTATAGCTAACAGAAAAAACTAAGGTTGAGTGTTAGGACTGTCCTTTACAGATACCTGGGCATGGCAGAAGTGAGGCTGAGGGGAATCAAGGCTGGAGCTGGCACTGAGCAGCCTGGTCTAGTGGAAGGTGTCCCTGCCCACGGCAGGGCATTGGAACTAGATGAGCTTTAACATCCCTTTCATCCCAAACCATTCCAAGATTCCATGATCTCCATCCTTTACTGGATGCAGAGCGAAACTCAGTCAACAGAGGACGAGGAAAAGGCTGAGGTACTAAACTCCTTCTTTGCCTCAGTCTCCAACAGTAAGAGCAGTCGTGCTCCAGGTACCCAGAGCTCTGAGCTGAAGGGCAGGGATGGGAGCAGAATGAAGCCCCCAAAACAGGTTCTACTCCTGTCACTAATGCATTTATAGAATACTTTTTTATTGGTTTTTTTATGGCAGTAGCCAGGTTTCAGTTCTAGCTGGGCTTTGGCCCTTGCCATTTTCTCCCTGCATGACCTCCAAACATCCTTGTAGCTCTCCTGAGCTGCCTGTTTCTTTTCACAAAAGCCACAGACTTTCCATTTTACCCACGTTCCAGCCAAATAAATAAAATAAGGAGCGATTTAAAACCATAAAGTTAACCACAAACGGGTGAAAGGAAGTAGAGGGGACATATTTTTTAAAGAAAAAACACATATATGTCATCACATACTGCAGAAATCACATAACATGAACAGAGGTTAAAAACTGACTTATCTACAACTAAAACACCAAAAAGAAAAAAGGCAACACATCTCTGAAAGGCAATTGGAACAATTACGGACGAATGAGATTTGCAAACATCCCAAATCAAAATCAGTGGAGAGCCTACAATTTTATTTTTAGTAGATATAAAAATAATTCTAAATTCCATCAGCTTTACAGAACAGGCTCCTTTTCCAATGTTCATATATAAACAGCAGTTGGAATATCTCACAGATCTGAAGTCTAAAAAGGATTTGTCTCTGATAAAGGCATTAAAAAAGAGAGAACAAGATAGCTGGAGATCAGAATGCTATAATTTGACACTTCTCAGAGGAAAGCAGCGCCTGTTATTTGATTATAACATTTTATATTCCCTCAGTCTGTAAAGTATTACTGGCCTTTATAGTATGTGAAAAATGTACTTCAGACAAAGACATGTTCAAAACAGTAACTGGAAAGGCAATAAATTAAAGCCTTTTATAAACTGACTAAGCATCTTTTAGGACTCAGATATTAGGAAGTATATTTCAAATTTTCATGCTGTCACTTTTAATACTCCTCTCATCAAATAGCACTTTCTGAAACCGTATTCAAAATTAAAGCCTAATCTGTATGGGAGAAAGAAGCTTTCATACAACTTTTGAAGTTGGATGGCTGCCATGGAAAATGCAGTCAAAAATAAAGAACACAGAACAAAACGTACTGTACTGTAGGCAAATAGGAGGACTGAGCAGGGGGGCAAGGAAAGCACTCAGATAAAGTTTAGTACTCCAAGGACTGCTTGTATCTTTCTCATTAAATGCCACTGGGTAACCACAGAATCATGGGATGGCTTGAGTTGGAAGGAACCTTCAAGCTCATCTCGTTCTACGCCCTGCCACGGACGGGGCACCCTCCATTAGACCACGTTACTCCAAACCCCATCCAGCCTGGCCTTGAACACTTCCAGGGATGGGGCAGTGTCTTGGTTTAAGACCACTTAAAAATGCGGGCACTCAAAAATGAGTCACCTCCCCTTAAGGCCAACCAATCCCTTCCCACCAACAAGGAATGAATGCGAGTAGATACAAGTGAAAAAACCAACAAAGGGAACAGCAACAGGCAAAAAATAACAGTAAATAACCGCTAGATGCAAAATTGCCAAATTTTAAGAACCCCACCGGAACAAGGAGAGACCCAAAATGCCGGAATCACCCTTCCCAAGATGGCGCCTGTCTGAGGCGGCCGCGTGGCTGAGGGACAAACGGAAGATGGCGCCACACCCTTCCCCTCCAAAATGGCGACTGCAGGCCCCAGGAACGAAGAGACAAGATGGCGGCAACCCGTACCAGAAAGGCGGGAGCCCACAGAGCAGCTCCAGAGGCAGATGAAAATTTGCTCGGTCGCGTGGGGTCTGCGCCGCTGCCGCCACTGGCTCCTGCCATTTGCAGGCTCTGCCACAGCCGCTATGGTGTGTGGCGGTAAAAGCACCGGGCCGTCCCCACAGGCACGTGGTGGCCTGACCCCAGGAACTTGCTCGCTTTCCTCACTGCCACCACTTTGCAAAATTCACCTCGAATCAGTTTCTAATTGTAAAATGCATCTTTACCAGTGGCTACGGTTGCAAACCCAAAACAGCCACCTCTGAAGCGGAGCTCCCGCCGTCTGCAGAAGCCACCATGAAAGGAAGAGCCTCCGCTCCCACAGTCTGCTCTCCTGGAGCGGGGCCCCCTGTGGCAACCACAGCTTCTCTGGGCAACTTGTGCCAGGGCCTCACCACCCACACAGGGAAGGTTTTCCCCAAACATCTAATCTAAACCTGCCCTCCTTCCATTTAAGGCCTTTTAACGAAGCAGAAATAATCCTGGTAACACAGATCCAAACCCAAGATTTCCATATGTTAGATGAATCACGGCAGTATTTACAATTACATTCTGAACACAGAAAACCTTGCTTTTTAAAACTGAATTCCTTTGCAAAACGTACTCAACAGAACAAAATTTTATTGTCAAAGTTTGTTAGTAATTTATTTTTTTTCTGTATGTGTGTAAACATCATAAAGTCACTCTTGAAATTTTCCAGTTAGTTTTTGAAAGACTGAAAATTCACTGTTCAGTGACAGAACCATAAAGCAATGACCAAATCTCAAGCTCATCCCCTTGACTCTTTCTCCCTTCAATAATCTACTTCCCAATTTAAATATCCCAGACGAAGTCTCTGCATCATTCCAGATCTCCCACCAGTTTCCCTATCCATCATTAGACAGCTGGTGAAACTCTCAGTTCCTTTGCTCTGCGAAAAACTTCCATCACTGACCTGCACAGTCATCTGAGGTCACTCCTGTGCCAAGCTAAAAGGAATTTCCTTCCAAATACTTTTGATCCGACAGACTAAAATAACTGATTTTCCAGTTCAAAGGGTGACTCAAACTTTTCCTTTTTTATTTCCTTCTTCCTTTTTTTTTTTTTTAACGTTGAAGAAAAAGAATTTCAGTTCAGAATTTCTGCCTAATGAATCAACAGTGGCTTCATTTCCAGCACTTGGCTGCGACTCAGAGGATGGTTCAGTAACACATAAATCAGAACAGCTTCAAAAGGGGAGGTTGAGATGCTCACCCCGTGGTGCTCTGCAGCTTCACAGAACTGTTCCGACGGGTCAGAGACCTCAGCTCCAATCTGCACATTGAATTACGCACGGAGGGGACACAAATACAGATTTCATGCATGGGGGGAAATCTCCTTGCAGAACATTGCTCATGGTTAGCTCAAAACTTAATTGAAAAGGCTGTACATTAAACGATGCTGCGGATTACTCACTGTGGATTAAACCTACCCAGTTTGGGAATTACTGCTGGAAGACAGAACAGGACAAGATAACTGCCTGTGGTAGCTATTTCAATTTGTAAGATTTTTTTTTTCTTTTAATGATTTTCTTAATTTAAATCCTAGTGAAACTATTCTCCAAATTTGACCTGAATTCAGAAATTTCATGCATACTAATGGGTGGTGGAGTTAAATATTTACTGCAAAACATGGCCTAGTTACAATCCCTTGATAGGGATTTTTTTTTTCTTTTAACTGTGCTGCATTTCTGCAACAACTTCTCAAATGAAACCTCTACTAACACTACTATTTCTTCTAAAAGAACAAGCAGTAATTTTAGGATTTGATTTTAATATTCAAGTCAAATATTTCTGGAAGAAACACTATTTCTAGAACTTTCCATTTGTGAGTATAATTTTATTTTTGACAACTGTCAGAAGTTGACATTTTAAAGAAATTTTATTTGTCCCTGATATAAAGCCACAATAGCAATAAAATCTTCAAGAAAGACAATGTAAATAAATACAGTATTAAAAAAATCACCTAATATATTAATTTATATTACTTTTCAAACTTGTATCACTGGTTTTGCAAAATCTGCCTCAAACTGTCATGTTCAGGCAATATATCAAACACCAACTACCCTTTATAAAAAATATACCTGGGAGATGTAAGCCACTTTCATTAAATTTAAACTAACATGAGCTTAAACAAAACCCTGAAAAGGGAAATGAATATCAGAAAAGCTCCAGCCAAGGCTGGAACAAAAATAAATCTTTTTGAAATAGTGCGGAGAATAGAGAAGAAGCAAAGATCCTTGGACAGCCAGCTGGCTTTACCAAGAACCAGGATCATCAGCAGTTCTCCCAAAAAGCCTAAACCACATGTACAGAAAATCATAAAGCCATGGAATGGTTTGGATTGGAAGGGACCTTAAAAGACCACGTAGTTCCAACCCCCTGCCATGGGCAGGGACACCTGTATGCCTTTCATTTTTTCTCTACTTTTAGTTTTCTCCTTAAGGATCAATCCTAACCAGCCACAGAGGGGAACAGGATACGATATTGGGTTTGCTTCACAGAAAGATAAAATGATTTGGGTTAGAAGGGATTTTGAAGGTCATCTAATCCACCCCTTGCAATGAGCAGGGACATCTTCAACTCGACCAGGTTGCTCAGAGCCCCATCCAACCTGACCTTAAGTATTTCCAGTGATGGGGCACCCATCGCTTCTTTGGGCAGACAGTTCCAGTGTCTCACAGAATCACAGCACAGAGAGCATTGAGTGCCTGATGGGTGTGGTCAGCCATAAATATAAACTCTATTTTTGCATATATATATATATATATATACACACACATGAGCTGTATATGCGTCTTTGTGTGCACGTGCCGACTGGAAACACAGCATCTTTCTTGTTCCTGCTTGCAGCTGGGGCCATGGAGCTGCAGCAGCCTCACTCCTGGTTTTGGGAACCGCTGACCCTACCTTTATGTACAGCAACTCTTGGAGATGCTCTACAACACCTACTTTTTCGTCTAAAAAGGAATTGTAATGTCCTTCTGCAGTGAAATTGTCAGAGAGCTGAAAGATAATTAATGGATGGAAAAGAGTCTGAAAGAGCCAGCGTTAGAGTATTTGCATGGAACGGCATTTAGAGGGCCAGATTTCTGAGGAGGAGCATTGCAAACATGAATAACAAGTGAAGTTGCTTCCACATGTAACAAGCAATTGAAAACAGATAAGGAATATTTTTTATTAACAAGATAAGAGTTTTCAGGCCACAGCTCCAGTGACCTGCTGAACAGAAGGCCTCAAATCTTTGTGCTCAAAGCTTTCAGCCCAGGCATGAGCCACCAGCCAGACAAAAGCGAGTTGCAGAGCACCTCATCACAAATATTATTGGAAAAACAAGAGAGCATGTTTATTGTACACACAGGTTCTTTCAAAAGTGCAGAGCAAGATTCATTTTCCCATTAAGCACAACTGCCCACGTTCCACTTCACCTTTCAGAATGAATAGAAATTCTCATTTGTCTAAAAAACCTGTTTTCCAGTAATTTCTCTCCACAGACACACTTTTTCCTCTGTCAAGAACAAGCATACAATAACTTCTGTAAGCAAAAAAAAAGAAAATTTCTCATATACTTCAGTGAAAAGGTTTATAAATAAACAAAGGGAGAACATAAGGTTAAGTGAAAAGATGAGGGGTTTTTTTGTCTAAAAAAATATTCACAAGGTTCTACAAAAAATATTCTAGATACTCTAGATTTTTCTAGAAACCATCTTTCATTGGATTTCCTCTTAGTTTTAAAACTTCATTCAAAAAGCTTTCCAAACTAGATGGTGAAAAGCATTAAAGCACTAAAAATTTTATTTTTTAGTGTATTCCGTCAGTGAGAAAAAAATTGCCAATAAAGTTAAAGTCATTTTTGTGTCTCAGATGATCATCCACAATTTCAAGATAGTCACAGAGCACATAGATCACATTCCTTTCTACAATGTCCATAAATCTGCATGAACAAAAAATTAACCCTACCTCAACTGTACCCTGTCTTCAAATACAAATAAACATCAACAGCTATTTTCTGTCCCATGACTGAAGTATGAATTTCAGACTATGGTGTGAAATTTTATCTACTATGCTTGAAAAGCAGAAAAATTTAAAACACAACAACCAGCTGTTAGTCTAAATCATGTTTCTAATGGAAATTTCAGCTACATGCCAGAAAACTTCCAGGAGAATTATATTAAAATCAGGCAGTCACCAGCACATACCTACAGACAGACATTGCCAAAGCCATTTACCAGATAGAATAAATTTACATGACTATAACCTATTTCCTTGTGCTGCCTTCTGCAGCATCCCAGACTGTCTCTTAATAAATTTAATCAAACCTGAGCCCAGTGGACCTGCAGTTCCTGATAGATTTTTGTGTCAATCATGGCCTGAATTTCTCCTCCACAGGGAATCTCATTCTTCTCTACTGATCAATAAAAGACCAGTTGCATTTAGACACCCATGCTGTGAGTGTAGCATATACTGTACTTCTTATTCCTGTGTTCTTCTTCACTCCCCTGCACTTCTCAGGCTTTGTAGCTTCACTCTTTATGGTCACAGAATCATGGAATGGTGTGGGTTGGAAGGGACCTTAAAGATCATCCAGTTCCAACTCCTGCCATGGGCAGTGGAGTCTCTGCTTTCCCTCCTCTCTAATGTAAAAAGACATGAATGATAAACATCCACATTTCCCAGGCCTCCTTCGTCCCCCATCTGGGAGATCTTTTACACAACTCCGACAGTATCAGAATAAACACCCACACAGCAAAGCATTTAATGGCCCAGCAACTGGATAATTTCATTTAGATGGTTTTGAACTGTAAGTGTTCCTATTATGGAATCATTATGAGATACACAGGGATAAGCTTTAGGCATCAAATCTTCTCTTTTTGCTCTTTGTGTTTTTAGAACCCAACTTCATAAATCAAACCCGTTGACCACCAGAGTTTTTTACAGCCAACAGAATTCACCCTTCCAACACTACAGAAGTAACAAGAATCTCGACACCACGGGCACTCTCAGTCATTCCAAAGCATTCTGCAAATGATACGGAGCATTTGTTCCACACCTATCAATGGAAAGCAAGAGCCCCTGGAGTGAATCGCTGCCTTTAGAAGTACATAACAGTACCCAGCAAGGCAGGGCAGGAAATGAGGAGCACACCAAGAGCCAGCTGTAACTGCCACAGACATTTTTAGGTTGACGATGTAATTATCCCAGCTGGAACCCTGCCAGGAAATCAGCCAGGAAAACACAGCCTCAGTTCATTAATCCAGCTCTTCATGCCACTGAGCTAAACATATCATTTCACATCACACCAGGGCTGGGCTCGTTTACACGGCTCGTGGGTGCTAATAATGGCGTGCGGCGTCTCCTGCTCTCCTCATTATGGGATGGTGTTGAACAGGCCCCAAAAAAAGCTGCTCCACTTTTCTGACAGGCTTTTTTCCCAGCCTGGAGTGTTGACATGAAATGAATGTCTGTGTCGTTCTGTGTAATACTGTTTAAGATCTTTTTTCCCCTCTCTGCTTCTTCATTGTTGTTTGGGTTGGATTTTTTTTTTAAATATAGGTTAAAAAAAGACGAGTAAAAGTCTTTTTGTCATTTAAAAAGTCAAAAATTCAGTCTAGATAAGGCAAGTTTAGGTTGATGCCTCTAACTCAGTAGAAGGCTCCTGAAGAGAAGCCGAGTCAGCATCACAAACCCAAAAAGGAGAGTGTTATAAATTCAGAGAGAACATGGGCACTCGTGTCACCACTGAAGATGCTGAGCTACAACTTGACACAACACAAAAAAAGGAATGTAAGCAACAGGAAACTGAAGTAGTTGACAAATGAAAACTAATGCCCGAACTGCCAGGCATCAGCACTAAAAATCTAAAAAAAAAAGCAAAAACCCAACCAAAACTCCAGCATCACAACAACACCCAGAAGAAAAAATAATCAACAAAACCCATAAAACCCCACTAGAATATTGGAATATCATTGTACATAGAGCATACAGCAAATACTTAACTTCTTCTGATGTACTGGCAATTGAATATTTAAGAAAACCCAAACCACACAGGAACAGGAAAACAGTGAAACCAAATATACATAGAGTGGAGAGGAGGAAAAAATACCCTCAGGATAGAACAGACTGGAATATTCACTAATCAGTGCTTATATACACAAAATTTAACCCTGCCTTCTCATATGATCTCTTCAGTCCAATTTGCACAAGGTGAAAAAACCAAAGTATGAGTTCTGTGGGAGTAACTCACTGAAAATCAGTATTTTACACCCAAATCCTTTAGACTCCTTTTGAAATTGGAGTCTCAATCGCAGTCGAGATCTCTCAGTTGCAGATCTCCCAGTCTTGTTCTAAAACCCAGGGCTGATGATACTGGCAGATGGTATCTTTAGATCATAGGACTTACAATGGAATAAACCTGAAAGGTATTTAATTCTGCTGCAATAAAGATAATTACAATCAGAGTCAATAAAACTGAAACATTTCGTTATAGGCACATATTGAAAACATATTTTTCCCCTACCACACAGGTAAATTTGAAAGCATCTCATAGCCATTTTATCTTCTGAAAGAAAATTGTCAGATATTATGAGTATCCATTTATCACCAACACTCAGAAAATAATTGCCTTAATATTGCTATTATCTCTGTATTTTCAGGCTTGGGTAATTTTTTTAATATATATTTCAATATCTACTTGAAACCACAAGTACTTCTATACGGCTGTTTTATCTGGTTGATAATTGTTAAATTGTTCAGAAACATATGTGCCATAATCCTAAATCTACATTTGCACCCACAGGCTTTCAACCACTGCTCAGATTTAGCCAAGTGAAAGAAACCACATCATTTTGTCACACAGCAGAATAAAAACAGGCTGAAAATGAAACAATAAGCTTTGGCACCGGGCAAAGCTTTACTCCCATCAAGCATTTTGTCCCACATACCTTGTTTTCGAACATCTTCTACAGCAGCAACCAATTCCTCCTTGAGATCCTGGCTCTCTTTAGCAATTTGGTCTCCTTTTTCCAAGAAATTTTGAGTGGCCTGCTCCACTGAGGCAGCCAAAACATGAGCCTTCTTCGAGCGCCCTTTCTTCTTGCCAGACGGTCCTTTATTGCTCGTGTTCACCAGCGTCGTCACCTTTGGGCACGAAAAACAAGTTTTTGTCAGTTTGAACAATTCCCCAGCTATTAATAGGAACACCTAATTCAATCCTCACGCTATTTTCTGTGCCCTGGAAGGGATGAAGTGGTCACATGTTTTGAATAGATAAAATTGGAAGTATGAAATCCAGCAGCACGTCTTTCAACAGAGGGTTTGCCTTTTAAATTCTCCTCAGTCTGGGCTAAGCAAATCACAGTCAAGCAGCAAAAAGAAAAAGATAAGAAACAGGCATGGCAGGGCAGCGGTGCCAAAGCATCATTTTTGTCACTGGTTTTCATTTTTAAAAAATGAAGAAGCTGATAAAATGGAACCTGAACACACAAGGGTCAGAAACCATTCAAAAAGCAGTTGTCCCTTGAGGTGCTGTACTGTCAGTGACACACAAGTGGTGACAAAAACATTGTGGCTGTTTTCCAGACGTGAAACATATGAAGAGCTCCCACTGCAAAGATTATAAATGTTAAAACCCTTTGCCTTAGTGTTGCTTTATGGATACTAAAAAAGCGTCAGCAGGGAATTTCTTCAGCCCTCTGTAGCATTTTGTGAGAGCTCTGTCTTTCCCATGCAAATTATTTAAAACAATGTTACAGTATTGTAAACTTCTTGCACCTGCAGGTTGTTTTTGCAGTATTGTTATGGTTCTAACTATAAAAATATTTAGAGATGGGTGTCTTAGAACTTGGCCAATCCCCTCAAGGGGTGGATGGCCAAAGGACCAATTACCTTATGCCATTTAACACACTTCTGCGAACTAACATATAAAAGCCCTTGGAAAAATTATTAAATTGCTTCCATTTATCCCTGAGCTTGGACTCTGCGTCGCTTCTCTACCCGTCCTTGGTGTGACAGCGACATTGCTTCACTATATTCCTAATATTTTGTCATAAACCCACAGCAGGCAGTGAAATGTTCCATCAGTATTTAAACAGAAGGAAACTCTCCTTCCATGTTTGCAGAATCTCCTGAAGGAATTCTTTATTGAGCTGTCAATAAACTGATCAGAAAGCTTAAAAACCCAGCACAGCGTGAACATCCCGCAGCTGAGTGCTGGGCAAAGAGGGAATCCTGCTTTACTCCAGCAGTACCAGGCTGCTGCTCTGTACAACAGGGATTTTGAATTGGGTATTATGGGGTGTTAAATGCGCAAAAAACCAGCAGTGGATCCATAATGCTCAGGGATGCAATTCTCCCTAACCAGGATACAAACCAGGGCACTTGAAGTGTCGTATCAGTGTTCTAAGCTACAAATTTGCTGTAAGAAAATAAACGACTTTGCAATAAAGACATTTCACTAAAAACCAAAGGATTCTAAAACAAGGATGAAAATTCACTGTCATCTCATTCCTGTTACCAGAAGAGTGGGAAGGTCTTTGGTAGAGTTTTGACCAAAAAGCCTTTTACCACACTCTTTGTACAACTTTTTTTTTCTCTTTCAGATAGTTTTTATTCCAAATCACCTCTAAAAACTACAGACTGTGGAAGAAAAAATACAGGTACCTATATCTATGTCTGTATCTATATCTATCTATATATATAATCAGGGCTTGGAAACACCATATGCATGGATGTATTGGGAGGAAAAAAAATACATTCCAGAGCCTTCTTTCAGGAAGGAGTCTGCCTGGCTACTGGAATGTAATACTCATCCATCATATGGAGAGGTATTTTCCACTATTTTTATCTAGAAATAGTATTTTCTTTATTAGCTTTCCCTTGCAAATATTCCTCATGAACTTTCCTGAAGATCCTTTTGTAGCTGATCATTGTCTCTGGCACCTAGTCATGGACACCTACGGAAATGCAAATAATTCTAAATCACCACCAAACAATAAAAGTTTATCAGAACTTCCCAAAGTGGAAATAGTTATAAATTAAAATAAAATATTTAGTAATATTTTCTTCAAGGCTTTTCTGAAATAAGAGAACTGCTTTGTCCTATGCTGCCTAATGTGCCCAAACAGAGAAAAATCATTTCAACTGTCTCCAAGCGCTCAAAATCTTCTTAGCTAAGAACTTCTGTGTCAGTCTGTGTAGAGCAGATGAACATGTGCAGGTCCTAGAGATGAAGAGGATCCAGCACTGGCAGAAAACCTTTGCTAATGCTCTGAGCTGCTGAGTCCAGAACTAACACAGTCCATAGGAAAATCCAAATTGCCACAGAGGATGGAGACTTTTTCTACCACTTCTTCTAACACACAAGTAGGAAACAGCACCCCCAAAGTCAATCCTCTTTTTCGAAAGGAAAAGCTGGTATATTCTGCTTGAGCCCAATTCCTTCATAGAAGTTTTGCTACTCTTTTTTCTTATTTATTTCATTTCTAGCATTAAAAAAATAAGTTTCCATCATGTCAAAAGCTGGGACTCAAATATATCATGGAAGAGTCTAAGGTGAGCCAGCAAGAGAGCACAAGATAACGAGTAGTGCTGGAGGCATTTTTTGCCAATGAACCTCAATGATTTGTAAATTTAAAGCAAAGGCTTTAAAATTTTAAACAAGATCTACTGGCATGCAATCCAAAAAAAGCAACATCTCACTACCCTCTAATCAACAGCATTCAGATGAAGCAAGAAGAGAAACCCTTCTCCATGTGGGGCTAGGACATTCCCTTGGAAAAGGGCAATTATGGATTCCAGTCTCTGCACCAAGAGGTTGGGTTCTGGATAATACAGAGCTCTTATAGGAAGCAAACCACTCATAAAAACTGGAACCTTGCCATTTTGCACACTTTGTGTCAGCTTCTTTTAAATCACATTAAATTACCAGTTAAAAGGCTAAAAACGCAGTCTCTTCCAAAATTAGAATTCCTGTTCAGGAAAGTCAGCTGTACCGGGAGAGGGCAACGGGGGACGAAGGCTTCTGACACCAATGGTAGAAAAACCCATGGCATATTAGCTTCTTTCCCATTCTTTAAAAGCCTATAACCTATGAATTTCTATAAACTGCATGAAAAAAAAAAAAAGAAGAAAAAATAATAATAACCTTTTATCTTATTGCCCTAGCTCAGTTTTCCAGCAGGGCTTTAAAGCTAACCGGTTTATTTTAAGTATCTTACCCCACCTATACTGGTACAAAGGAAAGAACGTCTCTATCAGCTTCTGTTACTAATTAATGCAGAACTCACCCAAAATTCTGTACAATCATCAAATATATCACTTGATAATTACCATAAGCTCAATTGGCAGGCCTGTAATGATCCTGGCTTTGTGATCCCACTAGGGAACCTTGCTCCTTTATTTTATTAAAGAAGCTTCACACAGTCCTAGCACAGATCTCTGCTGGAAAAACAGAACTTCACTAATTAATAGTTCAGCCCCATCCTGAATGAAGGCCTCCTTACACAGCTCCAGCAGCACAAAAGAAAGGTGAGGATGTCTTTGCTGAAAGCAGAAAATTCTATTAGCATGGATTTCCCTATGGCAGAGGTCACGTGCGGGCAGGGAATGCCAGAAGTGAAAGGGGATAGAGCTGGATCACACACACTCATCAAATTAATCCCCTCTCAGCAGCTCCAGCTCACAGAAGAACATTCCTGGCTCTCTGAATTAAACTGTCTTCCCTACAGATTCCTGAAAAGGGTGGGCCACAAGTTTAAGAGTTGTAATTCTGCCCCTGTGCCTTCTCTTTGCTCAGTATCTGCCTGAATTGCATTAGTTACCCAAGGCTTTCCACAACCACGTTAAAAACAAGCATATATTGACAATTCTTGAGGCAAATATTGACAGTTTTTTGGTTTCTTTTTTAATTATCCTGCTAATCCTTGTGGCTTCTCGCTGATCCCTCACACAGGACAGATGCCTTGGTATTGTGTTTTCAACATAGACTGAGATGAAAGGATTGAGAGCAGCCCTTTGGAGAAAAGCTTGGGGACACCGGTGGCACACGGCAGGGTGACTGGACCAGGGGATCTTTAAAGGTCTCTTCCAGCACAAATCATTCTATGATTCTGTGATTCTACAAATTTAAATATCAATGACAGAGGCTGTTGGGCTTTTCTGAGGGTGGACAGCATTTAAATGTTTCCTTGTTTTTAATAAACCAAAGCAGGCAAATCAAATACAGTTCTGCAAACATGTCCATTATGAAAAACATTCACACAAATACTTGGCTCTGGTTGTGACAGGTGAAATCAACATAAAAGGATTTCTCTGAAGGACCACTAATTACTTGCAAAAAAAAAAATTTCACTATTCTCCCCTATGCCCCTTGTATTTTCAAGTAAATATTATTTGTTCTTCCCAGTGGCATTTCCTGAATGTGAACAGCTACGAGTTGTTCCTCTCTTCTCATGCACTCATAGATCACCAAGGTGCTGGAAATACTCAATGACCTCAGCAAAGACAGCCCTGACATTTCAGTGGAAGGGTCCTTTCATTTCTAGATATCAGCTTCCCTTCTACTCCACTGCACCATCTCATTGCCTCACTGGTTGTACAATGGTAACCCCTCGAGCACTCAAAATCCTGCTGTTTCCAAAAGAAGTTTGCTTCATCAAAGGAAAAAAAAAATCATTAGAACTGCCTGGAAAACACAAAACCTCTTTTTCCAAACTCTCTCATGGCTGGGTTTGCTTTATTTTTTTTTGTTTCCTTTGGCAGAAGAGACCTTTCAAAACACCTGGTGAGAGAAGCAGATTGTGCTGGGGGTTAAAGCACCGGCACGGCCGTAGGAAGATCTGATTTGATTCCCTGCTCAAAACGAGGTGAACAGACCTGAGCACTGTGTTTGTGACCTTCCCTTGGACCATCCAGCAGCAGAGCAAGCAGAGGTGGAATTCTGCCAGATAAATTCCTGGCTCTGCACACCAAAGACTTAAGTTATGATGTGGCTCTCAGCAGTAGCTCATTAGCTGATCTCACTCCAACTGCAAGGTATTACTGAGCAAAATACAGGAGAAAATGCTCTCAACAACTACATTTCATTCACCTACAAAACAGAAAAGCAGCTAAATTGGATTTTTTCCA
This sequence comes from Lycocorax pyrrhopterus obiensis, assembly GCA_014706295.1. Taxonomy (NCBI): domain Eukaryota; kingdom Metazoa; phylum Chordata; class Aves; order Passeriformes; family Paradisaeidae; genus Lycocorax; species Lycocorax pyrrhopterus. The sequence continues at coordinate 3,781,508 of JACSVZ010000006.1, read as the reverse complement.
TATTTGTGCAGAGGAGCAGATAACTTGTTGGGTTTTCTCCCATATTTGTGCTTATTCTCCAGTGCCACACACAAAAAAGGGGTTTTTGTCCCTATTACACCAATATGGGTGAACACAGATGTTGTGCTGAGCATGAGTCAGTCTGTAACACAACTCCATTTTTTGATAATAACTGTTCTTCAATTTTCCCTATCAACTTGAGTAATTTGCCACTGTCCTTACCCCATAAATCATAACAGCTTACATAATTAACTCTAGTAATTATCTCCGCACGATTAGCACCAGCTGTCTACGTAATTCATAAAACTGAAATTCTCTTCCTATCCTATGTGGATATTTGGATTCTCGTTGATGAATAGAACTTTGCCTATCCACGCTGAATTCCAGTGGTTGAACACAGCTTTTAGTACTCCTTCCAGCTTCCCTCAGTGTTTGCAAACACCTGCGGGTTAGAGGAATTCATAAATAAGCAGAGCACTCTCTCTAATGCATAAATTATTAGCTGGGGTGCTACAAAACGCCAGTGCCACACCTACCTTTTGGCTGGGAAGCACTCAGATAACTGAGGCAACACTGATTAGAGCCAGGATATTTTAATCCAGTGTAGCTTGAGGACAGCGAGCGGCTCCAATTCACGTTTCCGCTGCCAAACGCTAATTCCTGAACAAATCTGCATATTTCCATTCTGCCCACATGATGTACCTTTAGGATGTAATTTGGAGATAGCAACACCGTTGCTGTTAATTCGTATTTTTCTTATCAGCGCTCCCACCACGGGAAGAGGTTTACATCCTGGCCAATGTGAATGAATATTATATAAGGCACTTTGAAAGTTCTTCAGCAAGTATTCACTCTCTGTGGAATTTCTGACTACTTGTCATGCTAACAAAAAGGATAAAAAAATAAATAAACCACCGCAGACTTCCTTTCCTCCAACAAATCTTCCTGAAAAAAACTATCAAAAATTTCTACAACAGACAAACAAACCTGAAATATGTTTTCACAAAACATATTGTTAAGAAAAAGAAGACTAGAAAAACACAATTAAATGAAGAATCATGGTTATGTTCCTCCTACAAATCTTCATGAAAAATGTATACAACAGCCATGAAAACCTGCAGTACGTTTTCACCGACTCTCCCGCAACTGAAACAAGAATCAATATAAATTAAGCTAATAAAATGTCTCCCAAAATACAATTTGCCTCTAATTAGTAATAAATTAGGAGCAAAGATTATTAAATTCTCCTTTTGTGACAAGTTTCTCCTGTTAATGGGCACTAAAGGACTGTGATGCTATTTAGAAGCCAAATATGAATTCCAGGAGTTACCTGGTAGAAAGGAAAAACATATTATGTTAATATTCCACTCATGAAAGACAGAAGATTTACATTCCTCAAGTTTCCCAAGAATTCACTTGCTCCTTTACATTACCTGAGGTTCCTCACACCATCCAATTGTCAACTTGTAACTCCAAGAGTTGACCACCTCTTGGAACTGGCAGCACAAGCAGCAACATCCATTACAAGACTCCCCCTCTGTCTCTGTGCTGGCAGGATTTCAAAACCTCACTTTTAAGAGCTAAATAATCCCATTCCTGAAGCTGAAGCAGGTGTTTAATTGGAGTAACTACACATTCTTTAGCAAAACCATTGGCTTAATCTGACTCCTAAAAAATCTGTTCAATGCATTTAAACACAAGAAAGTCAAATTTTAGATCTTCCTCTCAATGTGTAATTCACTGGGTTTTCTAACTGCACAAAAGGGCTTGATCCCAGTCAAGTCCAACAGCTAAAGACAGCACAGAATCCACAAATTCCCATTATTTCATTTTTTTTAGCTTTCACCAAGCAAGTTAAGCTGTACCATTTCAAAAATTCATGTCTATGGCTTGTGTTAAACATGCATTTCCTGTCAGCTCTTTCTTCATTATGCATAAGAGTAGCTCATGATCATACTAAGCTGAAAAGAGGAACAAGAATTCTTCCCCACACAATGGCATAATTTTGGCAGGATGATCACCGTAGGGGCCAGGCCATGAACTGGGGGGCTCAGCAGAGAAGTGAACCAAGTCTTCTTCCTTCAGGGGTGACCACCTTAACACCTGGGATATTTTATAAGAAGGTGGACTGCAACACCAGCGTGCTTGGGCTTGAAATGAGAAGAATGAGCCATTTTTTAACCCTGAAGGAAGATTTAAGATTAACTCCAAGCAAACTTGTGCTCTGTTAATCACCATGTGACATAAGCTCCCTTCTGCAGGCTCAGAGTTCAGCATATAAATTCTGGAAAGGGATGGGATTTCAAAAAGCTCCCTTTCACATCTCTTCCACAACATCTTCTAAATCTCACTCCTAAGCATCTCTCTTCCCTTCTCCATGCATTGAAAAGGAGAATTAATCATGTAACTTCTGTTTATGGATTACACTCCCAGACCTGGGTGCCTAAACGGACTTGGCATCTCGAAACCTTTGAGTCTTCCAAGGCTCTAAATCAAGGATCTGAATTTTAATAGGAGCAACATTTGGAGACACAAATCCTTCCTGCTTGTGATCCTGCCACTATCTTCCTTCTGTTTCTCATTGTCCAAGTGAGACAACATCACGTATCCATGTGGGAACTTAAAACGCTGAAACCACTAAAGGCAACTTATTTGCCTCCAAATGATCATCTCTGTGCAACTCAGCAGTGGTTTAACAGACCACAATTCAAAAAACATTCCTTTAAAGAGTAAAACATGAAGTTTACCTTACCTCAGCTAAAAATAATCAGAAAGCTGGAGTCTACCTGATAATCAGTAAATAGACATTAAATGCAGTGACCTCAAAACAGCCAGAAATGTCAACTTCCAGTGCTGTGTTAAATAATCCTGGCAACCACTGAGCAGTAATTGAGGATGAACTAATTTTTTGCATTCAATAACTTTATTTAACTTCTCACAGTTAATAAGTTATTACTACTGCACTCCCCCCCTGCTGACATCTGTTATTTTCCTTGTTAATTAAAACAGTAAATGTCACTGATGCCATAAGTGCATGTTTTTCTCCAATTTTACCAACTTTTAATTCTAGGCAAAACTTTGTTGCACTACTTTTGGACGTAGAAGAAAAGTCAGTATCATCTGCAGTTTGCTGTAAGGATATGAAGCCCCCCAAAAAAGCTGCCCGCAATCTACGTGAATGATACAATAAAAAGTGCAAAATAAAAAGTATAAAGTAACTCCTCATTAACTCTAATTCCTTCCAAACCTGAATACAGAGTTAATAGTCAAGCTTACAAACACATCACATGCAAAATGTGAGTGATGTAGAGTCAAAAGCTATCTATTATTATCACAAAATTAAGTCTTCTGGTATTCAAAGGGTATCAAAAATAAAAGATTACTGGTATTATGTATTATGTGGGAGAAAATCAACAAGTTTTCATTTCCATACTCAAGAGTTATCTACATTAATCCATCAGAAATGAAGCCACCTTGGCCTAAATAGCACTAAGTGGATCCCCAAAATCTCAAAAAAGAAACAAGACAAGGAAAACACACACATCTGTAGTTGAATTAGAACCAAATGCAAGTGTATTTATACTCATCTCAAAAGTACCAAATCACTTCAGAGCTGTAAAAACAAAAAAATACCAAAAACCTACTTTGCATCAAACTGTTTCCCATTCCACCAACAGCCTTTACTTCTCCCAGCTCTTTAGCAGAACAGAGAATAAATCCAAAGGGTGTCGGACTGATTCAAGGAAGATATTGCATTTAACCACATGAGGGCACACCACACTAGAGTAACAGAAAAACTCCTGTGAAATCCCTGGGTTCATTGTACTTCGTGCTGTTTTACTGGATCTGTAGGAGAGCCTGAGCCTTGGCACTGTAAACAGCACACGCTCGACAAAAGGAAATTCTTAGCTGATATTTAATGCACTATTTTCTTGACACTTGTTGTTGGTTTAAAAATCTGTTAGCAATCTCAAAAGCAGCAGTACTTAAGATGTAGTTACCAAAGGAACTCAACCACAGAGCAGGTGGCAAGTTGTACTGGCGGGGGGGGGAGAAAAAGAAAAAGGAGAAATGAGATAACAATTGCTCTAGTGAGGTTCTACAGCTTTTTGTAACCAGTTCTGGGGCTGCGGACTCTCCATCCTGGGAAGTGTCCAAGGTCAGCTTGGACAGGGCTTGGAGCAACCTGGGGTAGTGGAAGGTGTCCCTGCCCATGGCAGGGGCTGGAACTGGATGGGCTTTAACGCCCTTTCCAGCCCAAACCATTCTATGATTACACTGAGGGAATAAAACACCTGAAAGTTTTATTTCTTATCTTACAAACTCCAATATTACCTTTCTTTAGGTTTTTTCTCCAATTACTAAGACGTTGTACAAGGAGAAATAACACAAAAGGATTTAAATAATCCTTAACTGGATACCAAAATAAGATAGCAGGCAACTACAAAGGCAGGTAGCACAATGTTTAAGCTTCTCACAGGCAGCTGATCTCCCCAGGCTTCCAGCAGCCAAAGGAGAGACGCTGGTGCTCCAACTGATGGAGCCATCAAGAGTTGCTTCCTCAGGGTAATGTTATTGTTTGTGAACTGCCATAAACAGCACTGAAAACAATCTCATACATCACTAAATACCAATGCAAAACGATTCCCAGGAGTTTCTGTCTCAGTTAATGTAAAGTCCTGTAAGTGAAGGAAGTAAAATATTTCAGACACATGTGGTGAGTTAGTGCTCTGGTTTCTCCGTAACAACTAATACATCTTTTTTTAATGAAAACCTTGCCCATAAAGAACAGCTGAAAACAGAAGCAAGCAACCTTCCACCCTACATATACACAGACTAAATCAAAATTCCCCCAGAATGGATACTACTTAATTTTCTGGGTGGGGGTCTATTTTGAATAGTAAGAATAATAATGAAATTAACAACTTCTTCACACCATTCCATTGCACGCAGGCTTATGTTATGAACAGCAAAGAATATCCTGGTGAGATTGCAAACCCAGAGTACCTATGAATTCTCACTCAGAAAGACAGAAGAGAGTATTCCCTGAAGGGTGCTTTATTTAGGTTGTTTATTTTGCACATTTCACACACTGTATAAAATCTCCATCGCCAATTTAAAATTCCAAAAGTAGCACAGAATCATAGAATATCCTGAGCTGGAAGGGACCCACCAGGATCATCCAGTCCAGCTCCTGGCCCTGCACAGACACCCCAACAATCCCACCCTGTGCATCCCTGAGAGCGTTGTCCAAACGCTCCTGGAGCTCTGGCAGCCTCGGGGCCGTGCCCATTCCCTGGGGAGCCTGGGCAGTGCCCCAGCACCCCTGGGGGAAGAACCTTTTCCTAATATCCAACCTAATCCTCCCCTGACACAGCTCCAGCCCTTCCCTCAGGTCCTGTTCCTGGTCACAGAGAGCAGAGACTGGTGCTGCCCATCTGCTTCCCCTCATGAGGAAGCTGCAGACCACAGTGAGGTGTCCCCTCAGCCTCCTCCAGGATAAACAAGCCCAGTGACCTCAGCCACTCCTCACATGGCCCCTCTAGAGCCTTCACCATCTTCGTAGTTGTCCCATACATCATCATAACTTAATTTAGGCTGGAAGAGACCTCTGGAGATCTCCAGCCCAGTTCCTCACCAAAGCAGGGCCACCTTCAAAGTAGGGTAAGGATTTGTTCCAGTACTGCCATGTCTGGTGTACTCAAGAACCCCAAAAAGGACTCAGTACTGAGGATGTGGTCTTAGAACGACTGCTTAGAGGGGAGCTCTCACTTCCCTTCACTCTCTCTTCACTCTTATGCTAAACCCACCAGAACAGCTCAGTGTGACTTCGGCCTTCTCTCCCATGATGTGGCCCTCCAGTCTCATGCTCTGAATTTTCCAGGACTCTCACATTCTTCCTGCAGAGCAGTGCTCAGTCAGCCTCCACCCAGCCCATATCACACCACCAGGTGACTCCATCCGACTGCAGGACTCTGCACTGGCTTTTGCTGAGCTTCACTTGGTTCTGCCAGCCCATTTCCCCACCTGCTGAGATACTCCTCGTGCCAGCCCTACTTCTTGAGCATATTGACCTTCCTCCCAAACTGGTGTTGTCTGGAAATTTATTGAGGGTGCATTTCACCCCCCTGCCCAGACCAAAGACATTAAACAAGGTCAGCTTGACCCCAAGCCCTGCAGAATTCCCTTGCAATTGGTGGCCATCAATCTTCCCCCCCTACCATTGAAGTCCAGAAGTCCAGCCAATTTTTAACCTCCTTTGTAGTTCCCGTATCCCCTGAACATTATAGAGAGACTGAGAAGGCAAAGCCTGTATTTCATCTACAGTTAGAATGTAAAGCCTTTATTTCATCTATGTTTATCTCTATTGTGTGCCTTTTGCAGAGCAATACAGGAAAAAAAACTATCCTAAGAAAAAAAACACACCAGAAAAAGAACAGAATTGTGTTATTACAAACAACTTGTGTGAGAGATTTGATGGAGTCTGTGGAAAGGCTGCTTTTTATCTTTTTGGGGTTTTTTTTAATAGCAACTGACTGAGCTTTCAAGTCATTACTATACAGCTAAAATGAGATTCAAAGCTATCTTTCGATGGTCATACACAGGGTGTATCTGCCACTGGAGAACAACCACCTCACCCACTTAGGGGTCACACATCACTTTTCAGCAGAGCACATTCCATGCATTACAAGGGTACCGTGCTATGCTGGAACACAGACATAGAATCATGAAACGGTTTGGGTTGGAAGGGACCATAAAGACCATCCAGTTCCACTCCCTGCCGTGGACAGGGACACCTTCCACTATCCCAGGTTGCTCCAAGCCCCATCCAACTTCGCCTGGGACACTTCCAGGGATGGGGTAGCCACAGCTTCTCTGGGAAACCTGTGCCAGGATCTCACAGGGAAGAATTTCTTCCCAATACCTAACCTAAACTTCACCTGTTTCAGTCTAATACATTACTTCTTGTCCTACCACTACAGTTCCTGATGAAGAATCCCACTGTGGCTTCCATGCAGCCCTTTGGATACTGGAAGATGTTGTGAGGTCTCCACACAATCTTCTCCTCTCCAGCCCCAACTCTCTCAGCCTGTCTTCATAGGGGAGGTTCTCTGGTCTCCTTCTCAACTTTGTGGCCTCCTCTGGACTTGTTCCAACAGTTCCATGTCCTTCCTATGTTGAGGGCACCCAAAATGTACCCAGCACTCCAGGTGGGGTCTCACAAGAGCAGAGAAAAGAGGGAGAATCTCCTTCCTCGACCTGCTGGCCACGCTCCTTTGGATGCATATTTATTTTGGAATTTCATCACTGGGGACCTGCCAAGGCAGTACAGATGCTAATTCAAACAGCCTGTTGTTCAGAGACAGAACTCCAGGCACGGCGAAAGAGAACATTTCCAGAAACCTCCTTTGGTCAAACTAGAAGTAAGTGCTGGCTTTCTCCCAGGCTTCGCCAGGAACTGATCCATCTCCATCCTCCTCCCGCTGTTCTAGATTTTTTTGTCAGAAGAACAGAGAGCAGCAACATCATCCCACACAGCACTAACAGCTACTTCTGTCCCACACACTCCGCAGACAGATCTAGTCGAGGAGACATCACCATTTTTTTTCCTTTGTTTGTTTCAACAGAACCATGAGTAATACACCTAATTATGCCACTGCATATGGCACCTAAACCTTCCTGATCACCCCGGCACTAGGCATTTGTCTGCCTACCTGATCCCCGATTTTGGGGTTGTGTTTTTCTCTCCCATGGCAAAGTTCAGGCTGTTTTCCCCTCCTGATGCAAATTAAATACTCCTTCCTAACCCACTGTCTCTTGCCATTGCCACCACCAGCACTGATTTTCTGAATAGCAACACAGTAACAGTAACTCTGGATTAAACTTAACCCTGTGGTGAGGGAAACAACAAAATCACAAAATTTGAAGGGAAATAACCTCAACTGGCAGTGACAGCCAAGAAAAGCCTTAGAAATGGAAAAGAAAAGAATCTGATATCTATTCCCAGCACTAAGTGGCAATTGGCAGAACAGAACAGCAGGTGCCAAAGAGAAGTTGGTGTGTCTGAAACACAAAGTGACATTAAATTGGTTTTCAGCTCATTCTGACTAGAGCAAAGAGACACAAAATAAGCTTTTTACTAAAACCCAAATGCATTAATTAACACTAAATACATGGACTTCAGGCTGTATTTGTAAGAATAAGCTATTTAACAGAGATGTCATCCTTAACAGCATATAATTCCATATTACATTCTAACAACAATTATCTCAGTAGGCTATTACTGCTAAAAATTATAAAAGAAAAAGAGCAGATCTTTTCAGTCAGCTTCTTAACAAGCACGTCTGAACTGTTTTCTTTAATTATTAAAAGGAAAGCCTTTAAAAAATGCCAAAATTCTCCAGCATAAGTGTTAGAGAACACAAAGCCCTGTAACACAAATTTCCTTTCCCACTAAATACTGCTCAAGCAAAGAATGGTTTTTCTTCACAAATGCTACTCAGAATTGTTGAAAACCACCCAACATCAAGTCTTTGGGGATGCAGTTTAATTTCTTTGCCTTCAGAGCAATGCATAAAGTCAGTCAAAATCTGTACATCTCTAAGTAGCAAAAAAACCCCACAAGGATTGACTCACAAAAAGTCCAAAAATTTGCAAATAAATACAGCTGAATGTACAATATGAGGAGTTTTAGGCAGCTACCACAGGGAATATGTAACAGCTGGTAAAAATACCACCCATAGTATAACCTAGGAGACTCTAGAGACTGGGAATAGTAATATTAAGATTAGTACCTATGAGTGGAAATGTTTGTTAAGTACCACTGTCAAAGCAGAAAAAAAGGATTAAAAGAAGAAGCATTTAGTCAAACTAAACATAAAAATTCCTCCACTCTACCACTTGAAAGCTCACACATTAGGCTAAGTACTGCTCCTACTGCTGCTTCAAGGAGAGTGTTTATACTTGGGCTGGGTATTGTTTGTGTTCTTTTATCTTAGATATAATGAACCTCTTTTTACTAACCGTGTTAATTGATTGAAGTTTAATTTAAATATGAATGCATCTCCTGCACTGTTTCTAGATAAATTCTCATTTTTGCTATTTGCTGTAAACTATATGAATGTCATTATCAAGGAAGGAAGAAAATACCTGATTTTCCTTCTTCTTTTTTTCCTTTTTTTTTTTGTTATGAAGAACACAGTTCTGAGTCATTAGAGAAAATATTCCCTTATAAATTTAAAAGGAATTACATTTCTATAGTGTAAAAGATTAAGCCAGGTACATTCTGGAGTGAGCTAACAGAAGGCAGTTTGCTGTTAAATCACTTTAGGAAGATAATTCTGCATCACTGAGCAAAACCTTCACTAAGATTTATCTATCAAGGCAAATTCTATGATTTGTTATTTATGGGGATTACCCACCAGGATGACAGAATGATGAGTAATTGAAACCAATACCTTCTTTAATGCAAATGTGTGAAGTTTTGGAGGTGCCATCAGGATAAGAGAGATATAAAAGGCTATTTATTGGATTGTTACAAAACTGTACTGGAACGATTCCCTGCCAGAGCTGCCACTGCATCTCCTCTTCCACAAGAACAGGGTTTTTTTGATCTGCAGCCCCAACAAGGATCTTTTTTAGGCAGCAGCACTGGCCCATCATGAACAGCAGTCGACGACTTGCAGCTGCTGGTCCTGCTCCACCAGCAGCCACAACCACACCAGATTTCCACTTGGCTCAAATAAATTGTCTTATTCACCAACCAATCGAGCTAAACTCGTGCAAAGCCCACTAGGGCCAATTACTGTAAATTTAAAATCAAGACCAGGCTGCTCAAATGATTTAATATACATAATAATACAGTGTTAGTCAGCAGAAGTAAGAGCCCTCATGCAAAGATTGGTTGTATCACTTCCGTGTTTAGATGCTGTTTAGGATTTAGCTATCCAAAATCATGATCTTGCACTTTTTCCACTCAATATGTAAACATTGGACCTCTTCAAGGCAATTCTCTTTGGGACTCTTGACATTTAAAATAAAACAATGGCAGAAGGAGCAAATGAAATTTCTTACATTTAGTGCAGGACAACCCATTCGGACTCTATTTCTACCTATTGAAACACCACAGTTAAAAATTCAGTCAGGATTGTACTGCAAGCTGGTTTTGCTCTTTTGCTCCAGTTATTTACTTTCTCCTGCTACTTTTTGCCTCAAGTTTTCTCATTAAAAAATAAACAGCCAAACCTTTCCTGTACACACAAGTTTTGATGACAGAGTGCTAACTAAAAGGAATTTAGTACAAACCAGCGTCAAGGACTGAAAAATAAAAGTCAGTCTTACAAATTACACTGATTTATTACTATTTATCAAGTAAACCATTTAGTATTTCAAATGCTTATTTTTAAGTTTGAAGGTCTTTGTTAAGAGAACTGGTTTTCCAATAAATTTTAGGCCAAATTAATGTGATTTGGTGTGTTGACACACTGTCGGGAGAGGTGGGAAGAGGTTTTAGAGGTAGGTGTGGGAGTGGGATATAGAAAAGCACACGCCTAACAAAGGTTGTTGGAGTGTCTGAGGTTTTGTTTGATTGTTTTTAATACTGAACTGGAAGAAAAAAATAAGAAACACATCCTGTGGAAAACCCTTTTGAAGGCTTTGATCAGTTCTACATTATACAAGGAAGAGGAGAGACTGCTCAGGGTGTATATTTCAGCTAAATAAAACTATCAGCACTCCGAAATTTAAGGAATTATGAGATTCCTCAAATCTCTACACTTCACTGGGCAAACCAAGAACCTGCATTTTGATACAAACTACTAAGTAAAATGTTTTTAACTGCTTGGTCAGATTATTTCCAGAACAGGAAAACACCATCTCCAGAAAACAAAAATATATTGATTTATGGTGGATTGTTGAAAGTTAAGCCACAACTTCAAGAGAAATTTGGAAGAAGAATTTCACTGCACTCATCCCAGCTGAGTCACACAGATCTGCAACAGAGGGGCAGTGCTCAAAAACATCCACAGAATTATTAGAATTAGTAATTTGTGAAGGAATTGCTTTTAGCTGGCAAGAAACTCTCTAAAGCTTGATAAACATCTTAGCCAACGTCTTGAAAACATCAGCAATTAAGAAGGATGAGTCTAAATAGAACAAGTATCTTTTCTGGAAGTGTTTATATGAAATTAAGGATGGGATTACATACGCTGAATAGCAGGAAATGTTTGTTTTCAGGAAGGCAAACAGATCGCAGCGCCACACAAGAATAATTAGGAAGATTTACATTTCCTGGGTGTCGTCCTCTCTTTTCTAATATGCCTCTGTGTATTCAAGATTTGTTGTTATCATTGATGTTAATAACTTGAAAAATTTCCACCCATGACTGTGAACACAAATTACTTAAAATAAAATCAGGAGGAAAGGTTCCATTCTTAAGCAACTAAATTAACCCAGGTCAGCACCCAAAGATTTCATGCAGTATTAGACAAGCAGAAACCGTCTTTATTAATATATTCAGATTTACAGAAGAATTAGAGGCTGCTCAGTACTGGAATAACCATTGATATGTTGATTCTCCCCCAAAGGCTTGCTTGGGAATTCAGATTTCATAGAAAATGTTGTGGGTATTTTTTTTAAATAATATTGACTACAGAGTAGGTAAGATAAAATTAAACTACATGTAAAAGAAAACTCATAACATGAAAACAAGAGGCAAACAACAAAGCTTGCCTCTAAATGAGGTAGGATTTGCCTTTAAGTGACAGATGTTGTTTTACAAACACAATTCACACACAGAACACCTTCAGTATTCCCCATATGTGTCACCACCAAGCAAACTTGCAATCTAAATAACCTGATGTCTTCCCACACAGGCAAATGCAGGTGGAAGTAATATGTTCATGAGGCCTAAATATTCACTTTTATTCACAAATGAAACAGGAATCACAGAAAGGACATTAAGTTAGACAACCTCAGACAATTACCATAGAAACCCACTTACATCTGTTAAATATTTTTGGCCAGAAAATGAATTCAAGCCGTTAAGTATTTATGATCTCTTAAATACAATCTGTTATAAACGGAAAAATGATTAACTTCCATATCTGATTGCACAAGCAAAGGTTTTCACACCTGCTGACTTTTGAAAACCCCAAATATTTCCTGTTTAGCCACGGAGGCTCCGAAGGCTGCTGTCCCCCTGCTGTTTCAACATCTCTGATAAACTCTGCAGCTCCAGCACAGGCTGGGAAGGGACTGAGGTCCAAACAGGGGCCATTATTCATTAGGCACGTGATGCTTCTGCCTGAGTAATGAATCCCAACTTTGCTCTGCTCTGACTCGGGGGCACAGCTTGCACTCACAGATAAAGTCCCCGTTTAAAATCCTGTTGCCACGAGAAGAAGAGCTGCTGATTTATCTCCGGGCAATAAACTCCCCGATTTTTAAGAAGGCATTAGGTTGCTTATTAGTCTCAAAACTTGAGCACCAGCTCAGGGGGAAGCCAGAACTTCCTCACCAAGAATATTTAGGCTCTTTCAGGCTAAGTGGAAAGGAATGATTTGTTGGGAGAATAAGAAGGCTCAGTGCTGTCCTGAAACTATGCAGTCTCTAAAAACAATAAAAATGAAAACCTACACATACACACACCCCAGGAGCACATTCCTTCCTTCTGTTTAACACAGAGGGAAGAATCACCCTTTCAGAGATAGCAGAGGAATTTCCCAGAAAAAAGGAAAAACACCATGAAGGCTCCCACAATATTTAGTTAAAATTGCATTTCTCATTATTTTGGATTATCAGTCTCTGTGTGAAGACAGAGTGTGGTTGTTTATTCTCAACACGGTCCTCAATCTCAATCCCACCACTTAATAAAAATCTTACAGCTTTCTTAGACTAGCAGAATCTGACAATCTTTTTCTTCTTAAAGAAAAATGTCTTGAGAACTGAAATGGGAGAAAGGTCAAAAAAAGCATCATAACCTTTCCTTCTGCTCTATGACAAAAATCTTAATATTATGCCTTGTGTTTGTTCACATCTTTTTTTTCCCCAGGAAATTGCTCAGACTGCCGTCATAACCTTTCCCAAACCCCAGAATAATATAACTCAATAATAAATGTAATTAAAATGTAACAGCTAAGATCACTGGACTCAAGATCTTACATACAGAGTATCTCTGCTCATCAAACGTCTCCATCAGTTTTCCTACTTCCTCTCAGGCCTGTGATAGAGATCTTGGAAGCAAAATACTTCAGCCTTCAAATTTAGCTGAAGGATAATAAATAAAGGGACTAACAAATAAAAGGACACAGGAATGAAAGGACATAGGAAAGATACCCGAGAACTCAAGAACAATTCTGGCATTTGATATATGAATAAAGTGGAAAGGAAACAGATGGCACAGTATGCATAAAATCCACTATTATGCTAATGAAATCAATCAAACTAAAGCTGACCACAAAGTAGCACAGAGGACACCTGCTGCATTTAGGGATAAAATGGGAGACAAACTTCAATGCTAAAATAAAAACATATGCACAGAGAGGAAAAAACAAGGATATACATAAAGCTATTGTTGTTTCAAAGAGATGCTGTGAATGCCACTACTCACTGATGGTCAGAAAGGCAAAGGAATGAAATTCAGCAGAACAAAAAGACAAAAAAAGTCATTCTGGCACCATATGCATGGAAAGGGTGTAAAAGTATTTGGGCTGTCTCACTCCAAAACAGAACCAGCTCCACCTCTCTGCCCTTCCCAGCAGCGGCACAGCAGAACTGGTATCCACTCTGGTATTAAAGACCTTGAAATGGCCCCAGGCTGCAGCAGGGTAGGTTTAGACCAGGTATCAGGAAAAGGTTTTTCACAGAAAGGGCTGTCCAACGCGGGAACAGACTGTGCAGGGAAGTGGTGGAGTCACCATGCCTGGAAGTGTTCAAAAAACGTGTGGATGTGGCAGCTGGGGACACGGTTTAGTGGTGAACGTGGTGGTGCCGTGCTGATGGTTGGACTTGATGATCTCAGAGGTCTTTTCCAACTTTAATGATTCTGTGATTGTATGAATACCATCCACTGCATGACTTCCTTGGGAAATCTATTTCAATGCTTCCCTAGTCTCACTACAAGAGAGCTTTTTCCGATATCAATTTGCAATCTTCCCCTTTGGAAATTAAGTCCATTTTTTCTCTTCCTACCCACTCCTGCCACAGAGAACAAACTGTCCCACTGCCTCCTCATGTATTTCAGAACTGCTACATACCACTTCACTTACCTTTCCTTAGAATAACTGCTCCAGTTTGACCCATCTTTCCCAGAAATCGTGTTTTCAAGGTTTCTAATCTTTGTTATCACTCTTATCTAGACCCCTTTTAACTGTTCAAACCTTTCCTCAATGCAGGGCTTAAATTGGGCATCATATCAAATCTTGGAGGTACAGGCACTGATCTCTGCTCCCTGTGGCAGTGCCAGGACCCAAGGAAGGGCTGGAGCTGTGGGGGAATGGTCACCTGAGGGGAGGATTAGGTTGGATATCAGGGAAAGGTTCTTTCCCCAGAGGGTGCTGGGCACTGCCCAGGCTCCCCAGGGAATGGGCACGGCCCCAAGGCTGCCAGAGCTCCAGGAGCGTTTGGACAACACTCCCAGGGATGCACAGGGTGGGATTATTGGGGTGTCTGTGCAGGGACAGGAGCTGGACTGGATGATCCTTGTGAGTCCCTTCCAGCTCAGGATATTCTGTGCTTCTATGACCTTACTTGACCAGTACAGCTCCCCCAGGGCTGAAAAGCATGGAAGGAATATTTTTCAGGAAGGTTCATTTCTGACCTACAGCTGAATTTAGTGCAGGCCTGCTCAGTAAATCACGACGCTCTTGCCATGCTCATCTATGAGGCATGAGCATTCCTTGTCTCCTCTGCGATGGCAGGTCACTGATGTGTATTTATGCAGTTAATTACACTTGGCCAAAGGCAGAGCTTTCTAATTGTCTGGACTGAATTAGATTCTGTATTTTCAGATTATCATTTGCACTTTGCCAAGGTCACGTTGACTCCTCATTCTGTCTCCCAGCAGGCCTCCAGCCCCAGCTCAGGCTTGGTGTTGAAGGCATTTCTCCATTCCATCACCTGGACCTTTAGTTAAAACACTGAAAAAATCAGAATACCATTTGGTTGACATAGCTTTATTGACAGTGACACCAGGGAGTAAATCTCATTCCACAGTAGCTGCACCTAAACCATGGCTTCCCCCTCACAATGTCACTTCAGGCAGTATTAAAAGTTTTGAACAAGCCAAGATACACAGCACCAAGTTCTCCTTGCTTGATCAAGCTTCGTCCCTGTTACAGGAGGTAACTGCAAAAATCCACTTTTCTTATACCCTGTACAAACACCACAAAAAGTGCTGACAAGAACTATCTGAGAATCAAATCACTGCCTCAAAAAAACAGGCAGTGGAACTGGAACAACAAATGACGGAGGAGAGTGACTGGGAGAGAGCAAATCTTCCTCCCTGCACACAGCCCTTGGTGAAACCTCCATGAATTTCATGTTCTACCTCATTTTTGTCCAAGTCTGAGGCTTGGGAAGTCTTGGCTCCTGACAGTCAGTGGTTCAAGGACAGTGATCCCTGAAAATTTACGGAGCCAAGCAACCTCCCACAGCTGCCTGCTCCTGGACACCGCTGAAGACAGGAGACACGGCAACACCCAGCTCAGCCTGACAGCCCCTCCCAGCATCAGATCCCATCAAAGCATCCATCCTTGAGGGGGTTTTGCTGGTTTTTAGCAGGACTTTGCCTCTGAAAGGGACTGCCTGGACGCAGCAGCTGATAATTCCCGTGTCAGTGTGTTATCCTCTTAGAAGGCTGGAAGAAAATTTCAATAGAACCAATTTTTGCCACCAAAAAATTATTTCTTGGCTACCAGAGTACTGAAAAAACATATTCAGGCCCACCTGAAAAATCTGTGTAAGAATTGCCTAGAAACTGGGTTGTTCAACTCCACAGATAAGTTCAGAAATGTCCATAAATCTGCCCAGATCTCCCAGTGCTGAATGCAGAGATGGGTTAGAGCAGCTGAATGAGTGATGGAAAACATTCCTCATGTGCCGTGCCAGGGTATGGCACAAACACCTCTGCTGCAGCATTATTTTAATTACCTTTCTGCAGTCCCTGCATAGTTAAGGCCATGATGTGTAATTTTTATTCTAACATCTAAAAAAACACCAGAATTTTAAAGTTTGAATACCTCCTTTAGCAAAATAGAGATTTTTTTTTAAAAAAAAGGTTTTATCTATAATGCTCCCTCACAAGGAAAAGCACTTCTGTTTATTCCATCTTCAAATAATTTGATTTTACATTTACGTGTAGGAATCTGTGTCTAAAAGCCTATGTGATTTAAAATAAATCTAGGGATACCTGTGGAATCTACAAGCTAAAACTTTTATCAGTCCTAATGCTTTTTAAAAACGTATTTTACAGGCAATTTCCTGTCGCACATTAACAGCAAAGTTAACATAAAAGTTTAAAATATTTTTACGCAACTGTAAAAAGAATTAAGATTGTATCACTTAAGAAAAATGTCTCTTTAGTAGAGCTACAAAAATCAATCCAGGACAGTTCTATTGATTTCCACTATCACAGGCTAAAAGGAATAAGATCCTATTTTTTTCCTTTTTTTTTTTTCCCTTTTATTTTATTTTTCTTTTAAGTGCCACTTGTTCATAACAAGCAACAGCTAAAATGAAACAGAGGACTCAAAGTTCCAGTTCTTATCAGGGAGGAATTTGGGGGAAAACCTGTACCCAGCATGGCATTTAAGTATGTCCTTAGCACTAAACAAGTGCTTGCAGTAAAATTAGCAGCAGTTTCAATTGCTTTCATAAATCAAGAGAATAAAAATGAACCAGTAAATCCCAGAGTCATGCAACAGAATTATAAAATACCACGTTATAAATGCCACAGTATTTCTCACAACACAAACACATAAGGATGAGAAAGCAGAAAATTTAAGTCCTCTCAGCTCATAAACAAGTAAGTAGAGAATATTAGGCTTGAGACAATCTGCTACTAATACTCTGCTTTCAAGTATTTATGGATTTGCATTAAATTGTATCTTCCCTCTTGCTCCAGTTTCACACTCTGGGTGTTGATACCACACCACATTTTTGTGAAGAGGATCATCAAGAGTGGTTTTACCACTTCCAGACCAGTATCACTTGAAAGTGTTATTTTGCCAGTATTCTAAAGGCTGCTTGCTGAGCAGGCCCAGTGTCCCCATCTCTTGCATCGCAGAGGTGAAGTTCAGGAAAGCACCAA
Source organism: Lycocorax pyrrhopterus obiensis (assembly GCA_014706295.1). Classification (NCBI taxonomy): domain Eukaryota; kingdom Metazoa; phylum Chordata; class Aves; order Passeriformes; family Paradisaeidae; genus Lycocorax; species Lycocorax pyrrhopterus. Next base: position 3,764,200 of record JACSVZ010000006.1, on the reverse strand, counting down.
AGGGAGAAAAGGCTGCCCAACGTGGACCTGGCTGCTTTGGCTTTTAATTCCACCTCGAACCTTTTCCAAAAACGTGGCCAAGTGATTTCCATACCTCTCTACTGCAGAAAACTCAAAATGAACAATAAGCAGGAGCAATTCAAAAGCTCACAGGTTCTTTTCCCAACATCTCAGTTCTTCACCCATATTTTTTAAAAAATCATAATTTCACTCTCCTATGTCAGGCTATAAAAAAATCATTGCTTTCAGTAATGCAGATCTTAAATCAGCAGCGTTTGTCTAACTTGAAAATCAGAGAATCACAGAATCACAGAATGGTTTGGGTGGGAAGGGACCTTAAAGATCATCCAGTTCCAACCCCTGCCATGGGCAGGGACAACTTCCACTATCCCAGGTTGCTCCAAGCCCCATCCAACCTGGCCTTGGACACTTCCAGGGATCCAGGGGCAGCCACAGCTTCTCTGGGCACCCTGTGCCAGGGCCTCCCCAAAAATAACGACATAATGCTTGCAAATCTTCCAATTTTGGTATTGCTTACAAATACTCCAATTTTGGATGAGCTGATAAAGTTTGGATAAACAGAATGTATTCTCATTGTATCCAACTGCTGGGCAACCATACCAGGAAAAAAACAAATACTAGCAAAAACCTACGGAGCAAACACCAATGTTTCACAGAAACTTTCTTTCAAAGCACACTGGTGTATCATCCCTGCAGCACCACAGCACCTCAAACGTGTGTCACAAAACAGCAATGTCTCTTGTGAGCTCCAAAAATTTCAAACTGCCTTCAGCATTCTCCAAATACTTGAGTTTTTTGTTATTTTTCTTCTTTCATGAAGTGAGACAACTGCTCAGCTGTCTCATCCAGCAATGTTTCATTGCAATCAGCCACTTCAGAAGCAAGGCAAAGGCAGGTCAGATTTTCATTATGAGTAGATTTTGCTGATCTTTTATACGCATCTGGTAAGAGACTCAGGGACAACATTGTTGTCATAAAAACTCACCTTGGGAGGATAAGTCTGCAAGCAGTTTCTTTGTTTTGGATGAAGTGCTCAGAGTAAGTCAGACAAGGCTGCTCTGTGAGCACTTGTTCTACAAGCATTTTAGCCCCTGAAGGGTTGTGATTTCCCAGATCCCCATCATTTGCTCCCCAGTACACCCAGTTCCCACCCCTCCAGCTGCAGAAGGGCTGACTGGCTCGCTGGTGCTCCCATGGGAGTGAATCAGCTGCCTTGTGCTTCCCTGTATGGAATGACTTACAAAAATAAAGCGTGTGCTAAATTAATAAACAGGATACAGCAAACAGAAACGCCTGATAAACAGTGACCCATCATTTGCATCTCATCTCCAAGCAGAAGCAATTTTAGAACATTAACTGTGCTGGGAGATACGATATAATCTAAAGTCTTAAATGGAAAAAAACTACTCAAAACATATTTTCCAAATTCATTTAGAACCAGTATCAAATCTGATTCAATCTGATTCAGTAGAACTTTTTTTTTCCTTCTTCCTTCCCCAGCCCCTGTTGTGTGTGTGTGGATGGATCACCCTCCTCTAAAACATCGCGTAGAAAAGGAAAAATATTTGAGTAATGTGTGAATCTTGTCGTAAAATAATTGAGCATTCAAGGCTAAGGTGGTTAATCAGACTTGATCAATACAGTCCACAGAACATGTTGACTTGATCAATATGGAAAATGTAATGCAAAATGCCATTATTTTTTCATACATGCACCTTGTATCAAGACTCTTAACTAAACTTGTATCAAGAATCTTACCTAAATCCAAAATCTATTAAACCTAAATCTCGACTAAGTCTCAGAAACATCCAAAATACAGAGATTTAGTTATTTCAAAAGAAAATGTGTCAAACCAGAATACAACACAATAAAAAAGCCTCAGATCATGTTGTTTGTGTGAAGTTCTTCAGTAACCTGTATGAGATTTACTAAAGTAAGGCCACAATAAATAAACTTACAAGGACAAGCAACATCATACAAATCTCATGAAAAGTAAAAATGAGTTGTGCAGGAGTATAAAATGAAATTACAAATGTTGATAAAGGCTTTATGAATATCAAGTTTCCCACATATTCTCAGTGGACAAAAGTGGGACTTAATGACTCCAGCAACAGGCACATTTTGATGCCACAATTACGTTTTTGATAGTTCCACCCTACGGAAATGGAAATGCTGGAACCCAGCACAGGCTTCCCTGCTGGACTTCTGTGAAATCAGATGCTGATTACACACACTCATTTTCTGGCTCAATAAGCTTCTTGCAGAGTGCTCAGGAACTGTGGTGACAAATCCATCACCTCATGGAGCGCACAGTGACAGCCCCACATCCCCACCTCGACACAACCTCGTACACGTTTAGAGCAACCACAGACGAGGAGATCAATAAGATAATGTTCTGTACAGTACTGGGTAGTGAGATGGAGAAAAGGGATATAAAAAATGATTTATTACATTCAATTTTATATCTTCCTTTGAAGCCTCAGCTTCCTGATGGCTGTGAAAGACGTTAGAAGAGCTACTGAGTCACTGCAACTGAGTTGACTCATCCAGAGTGTGCATTACCTTTGTATTTGCCAGCAATTCAATGTGAAATTTGCAACTAAACTTGCAGCTCAGACTGCCAGTTCTACAGAACAATTGTAACACAACTGACTTTCCACTGAAGACTTCTTTAAATAAGCCTCATGAAACTCAATATGCAATCAGCCAATGAATCCAGACCCAACATTGTTAACCTGAAACAATTTTCTCTAAAACAGGCAATTCTAAACTAATAAATGCAACCCTGCTGACTTCTGCCCTTTCCTGTAATAAAAGCACACAGACTCAAAAGCTGTGTCAGAGTCAAGGGTAAAGAAGAACCTGGAACCAGATGTTACCATGGGAGCCTTAAGGAACACTAACACAACGACTGTAAAAGCAAGGATCTACTTAAAGAGTTTGGCAGGGAAAATCAAGGACCACCAGAGAGAGTGGCCTGAAGAAAGGCACAACAACCTCTGGGTTAAAATAGCAGTGATTTTTAATTTTTTTTTTTAAAAGCAGTGATTCTAAAAAGAATTTAAGAGTACCCAGGTCTTATATCCAGGAAAAACAGGGAGGAAGAGAAAAAAGAGAAGAAATTATCACAGGACCTAGACTGACGATCTAATAACAAGACTTTTCTTGGCCAAGGGAAGTATTTGAAAGAATAGACAAAAACAGTCAAGTGGGAGCAGTAAGACAATCCTTCATAAAGTCACTACAGGAAGCTAAAATCTGAAACTGAACTTCTCACACCCTCGCCTCCAATGTTCTAAAACTGCTTTCCTTCACAAAATTCCATTCCATAAAGAACGAGGCCTTTAATATTTTCAGTAGTTTTCCTTCCAGTTCAAAAATATTTAATTGCACTTTCTTGACATGCAATTCCTAAGTTTTATAGGTATTTTGGAACAGGATGGTGCCTGGGGACAAAACCAAGTGATTGGTGAGAGCAAAGGACTAGAGGGGAGCCCAGGAGGACGAGGATGTTACAGAAACTTAAAGACCCTTTGGCTTCCCTGTCCCAGCAGTCTTGTAGGAAAGGTTGCAGAAGACTTTTGAAGGATCTATCCCACTTCAAGGCAAATCAGCTTCAGCAGCACCACTATTAATGAAAAGGAAAGGTCATACAAGCATCTTAATTTATTCTGACTTAGTTTCTGACATAATTGGTTTCTAATTTCTCTGCTGACAAAAGTATGTATGAACCCACTGTTCGATTATACACAAAACTCACACAGCTCAGTACAAACTGATATTCCAGGCTTCCCATCTCATTTCCATGAGAGATGTAAAATCAAAGATCTATGGATGTTTAACATCTTTGCTGGTTCATCCAGCCTAAAGGGCTGGTGCTGGGTTTTAAAAACAAAACAGTCATAAAACAAAGACAAGAAATAAAAAGTACTGAAATCAACCAACCAAAAAAAACCCAAAAACCCACCAAAAACCTCACAAGAAAAACCAAAGCACAAACCTCACAGCCAGCATCCCTCACAGTCTCTAGTAAGTGTAGTGAGAAAACTGCAGGGCCAATCACTTGAAAAAGGAACACAATTCTGTAACTTGATTGTAGCAATTTTACTCTTGGACACTTGGAGTTCAGTGAAAAAGGCTGAGAGGTGTGCAGAACAAATGCATTAATAATTTCTCATTAAAGATGTACAAAATATTATGCAGTGATCTGCTACTCTGAGCTCAAAATTTCAGGCTTCAGTTTCAAAGTGCTTAGTAACTTCTGTTCAGTAAAATTTAAACACCTGAAAAAGCTCTAGGATGATGATTACAATAATCATTTCCACTCCTGCAGCTTGTCTACTGCTAGAAGAAAGTTAATTTTTAAAAGAGACCAAATCCCCTAAAGACCAGGACAGCTGCTGCAATTTTTACCTGTGTCAAAAACTGTCCTCCTCAACTTTTCTTTAACAAAAACCTAATGCTCCTTTCTACACAATATTCAAAACAAACTAAAAATAAGTTTGTTTGAGAGATGGACTCACAAGATGCCTTTTGGGAGGGTAAAACAAAATCAGACAGACAACCAAGGTGGGAACACAGGAAAACCCCCAACAAAGAGACTGAAATCTCTAGCAACAAGGTACCAACCAAAATATGAAAATAGAAGATAATGTTCCTAATTTCTTCTTATTGGCCAAGCAAAACAGCAAGGAAATAGAAACTTGTCTCCAGAGCTGTCTGCCACATGGGGAAGGGGACAGATGCAGTGCACAGCCCAGACTTTCTTCTTCTGTGTCCAAACACAAGCACAATTAAATTATCTTTCACAAATTCTTGAGAGCTGCAATAATGCCATTAAAAATATGCTGTGGATGAGAAGGGTTGTGTGTAAAGTGGCAGTGATTTCTGGCTGGAACTAAATGATGCGACCCTGATACATCCTGAACATATGAGCTGGAACGCAGTTGAATTCAGAAACTCCAAAATGAAGATATTTATTTGACAGTGAATTTATTCTTTATGTAAGTGGCTCATAAAGAAATGCTTCTTTTACAGGGCATGGACCATTATAAAATTAACTCGCTGACCACAGTCAGCACCAAACCAAGGATACACCTGCATGTTTCCAGCTACTGCAACAAGAACTTCAGTTGTGTCAGACAGGAACTGCTCAAATAAAAACCATTTACTTTTCCATAAAGGGTAAAAACACCACAACCAACTTTGCTAATCCACCATATTCAAACAGTCAACAATATCACACTGCACATACATGAAAGCACTGAGTCCCGCAGCTTAAAAAGAAATAAAAACCATAAATATTACAGGCTATGGAAGCATTCAGAGAAATCTTATGTGGTGGAACACAGGAATGAAGCAGATTTAAAGAATATGGACTGAGAAGATAGATAAGAAAGAAGAAAAAGAAGACAGATATACAGATATAGATATTAAAATAGATACAGATGTTATGCCTCATGCATGCATTTCCCTCAAATTTCTGAGTCAACTTCCTTGTGTGAAAACGATAAAACTACCTGGCAATTAAAGTATTTCAAGCAGAGCGTAAAAGCTTAATCAATCCACACTAAGAGTGTAGATATGTGTAATTCTCTGGGAAAAAACTGAATACATTAATCCACATCCCCTGGAAACAACTCCATATTCAGTAGCCCTTCAGCACACTGGGTTCATTATGCTTCTACATGAACACCTTCCAATGGAAGTATTTATTCTTAGCATAAGCAGGTACAATACATTTTCATTACTAGGGAGCCAAAATGAAATGAATCAGAAAAGTTAATTCCTGTTGCAAATCTCGTTTCTCCAAAACCCTTCTCTGAAAACTTAAGAGATCAACTGTTTGTACAAGGAGATGAGGATTTAGAGCAAGAAAGCGCACGGGTCTCAGCCTTGTTCGGTGGTGAGTCCATTCTGGAGCTGGCTGGAATTGGCTCCATGGACATGGGGAAGCTTCCAGCAGCTTCTCACTGAACCCTGTAGTCCCCTCACTACCAAAACCTGGCCATGCAAACCCAATACTTTCAGTTTATCCTTTTCCACACTACCAGTTTATTACGTGAAAATTAAGCTGTATTTCTTAGTTTAACATGTTACATGTAATCAATTTCATCTATTTTCATCTTTAAAACAAATTTCTGAATAAAAATACTCACATAAAGTTAAGTATCAAGGCTACTTTGTTACGACTATGCTTTTTTTTTTTGCTAAACACCCTTTTATTCATGAAGGAAGAGAGAAAATTTGTGCAGATAGTCTCTTGTTCCACACTAACCCAAGAAACTGAATGAGAATGAAAATTCTAGTGCTGACTTCATTTAGGATATTAAAAAGACTTATTTTAAAGAATAGATATCTACAGAAGGGAAAAATTCTACTGAGAACTATTCCTTGTGTATTCATCAAAGGTCATCTGCACAATATTGAATTAATCCGTGTTGAATATGCTAAGCACGAGTCACATACCCTTAATACCCTCATCATAAATTAGTAAAAGGTTTGAAGCCTCATCAATGACTTCTAAAGTACTACAGGAGTACAGAGAAATAGACTAAGTAAGAGAGAAACTCCAGTACATAAAGGGGAAAATATTAATCATCCCATTGAAAGAGACAAGTAGAAGTGGACATTTCTTCCCAATCTGAGCATTTGCTGCACATAATATTCAAGAACACCAGCCACTGATGAGCTTGTGAGAGGAGATACTGAAACTTAATTTTCCAAACAGGAAACTATAAATATGGTAATTTAAACCATGTGCTTAAGGCAAAACTGCACCATTTTCTTAAGGCAAAGCTGCATCTAAATTTCTCTGGCTGAAAATCAAGGTCTTCTTTAAAATAAATCAAAAGCTCAGATCTCTCTAGTTACAAACTATTGCATTTTATAAAATAGTCGAAGATCACTAAAAAGTCTACTTGGATCCATTATAAGGTGCACAACCAAGGGAATCGATATTCCAAAGAAATTAATACAGGAAACAAACAAGAAACAAATCAAAAATATCCATGCACCCATGCCTTGAATCCTTTGAATTGCAAATAAATCAGTCAGTCTTCAGCAATACGTATTGAAGGGCAATGGAACAGAAATTGCCACTGCTTCTCAGAACATGGATCATTAGAATTAGGTTAATTAACACCTCAAAGCAAAATCTTGTAATTAGGGTATTATTTTTGTAATTAGGATTATTTTCTATCCTAACTTTTGCTGACTGATGACACAGACAGCTAATGAAGTTAATGAAAAATAAGAGAGTGAGTGAGGTTTTCAGATCACTCTGAAGAATGAAGCTAAGATGGATTGCAAACTTCCATATCCGAATTGCTCCCTAAGTCATTAGAAACACACATATTTAATCACAGAGGTTGTGTACCTATTTTCTCTTTTCCCTGGCAAATCTGATCGATGACAGAAAATAAGCAACCCTGCTCCCTCCTTCCTCCCCGATTCAGAAAGAGACAAGACCCATTACTGCAGGGTTTTGTTCTTCCAGTAATTATTTCCCCAGTTTTATAACTCCTGGTAGACCTAAAGCATCTCACAGAGTTATCAAAGTTGGAAAAGACCTTTAAGATCACCAAGTCCAACCATTAACCAAGGACAACCCCCACGTTCACCACTAAACCACACCTCCAAGTGCCACATTCACACTTTTTTGAACACTTCCAGGGATTGTGACCCCACTACCGTAACAACCCTTTCCATGAAGAAATTTTCCCTAATATCCAATCTAAACCTCCCCTGGCCCAGCCTGAGGCCGTTCCCTCCCATCCTGTCCCTGTTCCCTGGGAGCAGAGCCCGACCCCCCCCCAGCTGCCCCCTCCTGTCAGGGAGTTGTGCAGAGCCACAAGGTCCCCCCGAGCCTCCTTTTCTCCAGGCTGAGCCCCTTTCCCAGCTCCCTCAGCCACTCCTGGAGCTCCAGACCCTTCCCAGCTCCATTCCCTTCCCTGGCCATGCTCCAGCCCCTCAATGTCTGTCTTGTCATGAGGGGCCCAAACTGACCCCAGGATTTAAGATGCCTCAGCAGTGCCACACTTCAAAAAGGAATCCAATTCTTCATCAAAGATTCTGGTAGCATCGAGTTGCCCATCACTCTAGAAGAAATATTCCAGCTTGTATTCATTTTACAGTTTATTTATAGTTTCTATTCACTTATTAGCTCATTTTCAAGCCAGATTAAAGAAAACCTTTGCTACAAGACCACCTCTTGCTGATATACAAACATACACTGGTGAAGACCATAATACCTCTTAACCTACTACAGTTCCTACTTCTCCTGCAAATACCTACTCCAAAATCCCTGCTGAGGGTGTTTAGTGTTTGGATGTTTTACTTTGAGGGTGGGAATCCCATATTCGAGTTTAGTTTAGATTAGAATCGGGAAGTATTATTTACACTGTAAGTGCTACCAGAAATAGTCCCAAAATCTATACTGGCAGCAAATTTAAGACAATTTCCTTTTAATTGATAAGGCTTTGTACAGATGAAATGCATCCAAAGTCTTTAGGCTTCCATTACAAGACAAAACCGCAGTAATTCACATAATTCTTCTCTGATCTCATTCCAATTTGTCAACAGCTTTTTTGAGAAAGGGGAATCCTTCCAATAATAATCTCATTAACAAACACTATGTTACAACAATAATAATGCCTAAATAAAATTTACTTTACACCCAGCAGCTGATGCATTTAAGGATCATTTTATCATGTTACTATGAGCTCACATTCAGCTGGATATTTGAACAGCTATTTTGAAGTTGCTGCTTAACAAACCATACCAAGACCCTGCTCATACAGTATGTGACTAAAATTCTTTATTTTAGTACATTTGATTCACATTTAGTGACATGAAAAACATTTTTTTCCAGTTGCCTCCCTGTTGAAGCACTGCATTTGTATGACAAAAATATCCTTGACTTAGAACCATTCCAGTTATATAAATTACTATATTAGCACTTGTATCTGCTGCAGTAATTCTGAAGTCTTTAATTTAACCACTGGAAAAAAAATGTGTCAAACACTTTCAGTAAATGAAAGTTTATGGTATCAACAAGAATTTCCTTATCAGCCAAAATGAAAATCCATTTCTTGTTTTGTATCAATGCCACTGCCTTTTAACTGTGCAATCATCTTTTAAAATATGAGGTGATATACTTACCCTGCTTTAATTAGCATTTTTAACATAAAAGAAGACGAATGTAATTTGCTAATATATTGGTTGACCCTGAGAAATTTTGGAAGTGACAGGTAGTTCACAAGATATTCTGAAAAAAACCCAAAGCACAGAACTGCTTTTCAAGCAAATTGGGGAAAAATCATCTAAAAATGCAACCAAAGCCAATTTTCCCTCCAAACCTTTAGATGTTCCCCTTCTACAGGGATGACCCAAATTAAATCAACAGGATTGTTAGGAACCTGCTGAGTTGTGGATTTGGGGACATGAAAAAGGCTCATCTCAGTTTCACCAGGCCTCTCTATACATCTTCAAGGACACAAGCAGAAGAAAAACACTTCAATAATTAGTTGGATCTTCTTGATTAGACTTTGGAAATCCTAGGCAAGAACACTTTCTGAAAAGTCTTCCACAAAAGCTGCCAGAAAACCATCTGCAAGAATAGAACTGGGTTGGAAAGCTGTCTAGACAAGTTCCAAACATACTATTTCAGGATACAGGATGGAGACAGGATCAGGACATTCCTGGGCTCCAGCAATGAAACTGCTTGCACTAATTCTTCCCTACACTCACAGGAAAGAGTCAGCCAGGCCGGACAGGGCTTGGAGCAGCCTGGGATAGTGGAAGGTGTTCCTGCCCGTGGCATGAGGTTGGAACAAAGTGATTTTTCAGGTCCCTTCCAACCAAACCATTCTGTGAAGAAAATGATTTTGTCTGTATCACATAAAGACAAAAACACTTTCTGGTAACCCTGAGCCACTAACAATTGCCTAATGATGAAGAAAATTGAAGAGTTATCCAATGCGTGGAAAATCTAGCATTTAATACAACGAATTACAAATTAGAGCAGGTTCATTTTAGCCATGAGCTTTTTCAGTCACAGCTTACTGCACACCTAAGATACTCCCAGCACAATCTGCATTTCCAGCTACAATACATCAGTGACAAATTATCTCACCATCTTTCCACACTGGCTTGTGCAGCAGGAGAGGAGAAAAAGCAGCCATCACACTGCATTGCTCTGAGTTAAGAACCATTATTCCATAAATGCAGAACACGGGAGCAATGGATGAGACCTAAATCCCTCTGAGTCCTCATTCTCCCCTCCGCAAACGCCAACCTGCACATGGATGAACTCCAAAGTACAAACGCATCCATAAACACCTCTAACAGTGAATAAAATGGGAGGCACAGACTGACAAGGTCCAGACCTTACAGGACACTGCGTACTATAAACACCCTGAGGCTTTCAAGCACGGGAGAGTAAAAATAGAAAAGACAAAATGTAGCAAAAGGTTCTCCTAGACAGCACAAAGTGTCCATGCTGAGAGGATCCCAACTAGAGCAGGCAGAGAGGCACGGATGTTACTGAATCCAATGGCAAAGGAGAAACAGGGATGGCCAGAGTGCAGCAGATGCTTCTTGAAGAACCTAATGGCTGAAAGAACAGGCTGAAGTAAAAAGGCAGCTGGTAGTTTTCAGTTCAGAAATTATTTTAAGCAATACATTGTACAAACCTAGGACAAGGGGAAACAGCCTCAGGTTGCGCCATGGGAGGTTTAGACCGGATATCAAGGAAAATTTCTTCACTGAAAGGGTGGTCAAGCACCTGAACTGCCCAGGGCAGTGATGGAGTGCCCATCCCTCCTGTGGATGTGGCACTTGGGGACGTGGGTCAGTGGTGGCCCTGGCACTGCTGGGGGAACAGTTGCACTCAATGATCCTAGAGGGTTTCTCCAACTGAAACGATTCTGTGACTCTATAATGCTGGATAAGGAAAGGAGGATTCTCTTCCTATTCAACATAATAACTGCATAAAAATGTTTAAAGTTCAGTTTCAGAGAGAAAAGTTCCATATTCCTTTCCTGACATGACTTGACTTTGTCTCCCCAATACGAACAGCCATCACCTAATCCATGCCAGGGAAGGCTGTGGCACAGTCCAACCTTCCACACCCTCAAAAACACCACAGACTTGGGACTATTCTGATAGAAAGAGCTTAAACAAAAATTAGTTTCACTACTGGGAGAATAGTCCTGTTCAGGTAAAAAAAAAATTAAATAATATTGACCTAATATTGACTTTATTATACAGCTGAATTGAGCTTGAATCATCAAAAAATAAACCCTTATAATTCATTTTCCCTTAGGTCTGTCTTAAAGGCGACTTCAGCTGAATCCAGCTATCAAATAAAGAAATTGTTGGAGAGTTCAGTGCAAATACTAAAAGAAGTGCAACAGGTATCAGGCATAAAGTGCTCCACCACCCACTTTTTCCCAAACTTGTTTGAAACATGCAAAGACATTTACCAACCCTCCAAAAGTAAAGCTGTGCTTCAAATGCAGCTGACAAGGTTAATAAATAATATATTTCCCACGGAAAACAGCACACCAGATTTAGGGTTCAAATACAATAAACAAATGCAAATAAGTTCACCAAATGTAAATAATATCCAGTGAACTGGAATGGTCGGAAATATGGTTGTATTTCTTAGGGTAATATAGAAATTAGTCCATTTTCCAAGCACGCTGCACAAGGGACTGGATTAGTCCCAAGTTCATGAATAATAACATCAGCCAAGATTATTATGATTTTCTAAATAAACGGCACGAAATAAAACTATCTGGAATTTCAGTTAATGACTTATTTATTTCATAGGTATAGGCACTTAATTTTACTGAGTGATGCTACTATTTAAAAAAAATGCAAAATCATTAATCAATTATTTTTGCCTGCCTTATGAAAGACTGTTGCTTCCTTTAAAATGCTGTAACTGGCATCTTAAATTTATAGGGAAAAAACCCACCACACATGCCCTGCAATTCAGAACTGTCTCTTCCCAGCAAATCTAGAAGGACAAAAATGTGTCACACTGAAGGAAAACAGAATCAGTCATGAACAATCTGCAACAGGAACGCTCGCCATTATTTGTGCTGTTGTTAAAACTCTGCAATAATAAATAACAGTCCAAAAACATAAAGACCCTAAAAGGCACAACTGCTGCATGGCTCTGGTAATAAAGGCACAGTTGTAAAACGGCCACGCTGCCATTTAAAATTCCTGGGCAAAACTAATGAAAAGAACAACAGACTGACATTAGAAAATTTAAATCTTAGCAAAAGAGCAAATCTCATCTTCAAAAAATCGACACAGCTCCTTCATCTTTTCATCCATGTGTATATATGTGATTATTTTTTGGTGTTTTTCCAAAAACAATTGCGTGGATGGTGCTGGTTTATAGTTGGCATTTATTTGGTTTTTTCTTTTCTCTTCTTTTCATATACTGCTTGAGTTTATAACCTATTTAATTAGCACTCAAAACCACCAGAAACAAAAAAATGTCCCCTGACTCCTTATGGACAACCTCCCAAAGTCTTATTTTTGAGCTATACATAAAATATCGTGTAATTGCAGTTAAAACCTTCCTAAAAATGTAATTCTTTTTTCTTAGGAAAACCACCCACAGTCTAACAAATAAAACTGCAATCCACTTGGTTACTATGCAGGAAGGTGAGAGTAATAGGTAGCAACGCTTGAGAATATGTTTTAGTTATATATTTCCTTATAAAAATGCCATAGAATCAAAAATTATAACATTTATAGTAAAAAAAAAAAAGGTCAGAAAACAATAGTAGCAATAAATACAATTATCTGTTGCTTTCTTATGCTTTTAACTAATTGTGACACTAAAGCCAGAGAAACGAAACACATTTCAATTAGTAATTTCAACACCGTGGAGAAAAGAAATTCTAATAATTTTTTCCAGCATGTACTTCTCAGAAAATCTCAGTAATGGCAAGTTAATAAAAGACGTGACAGGCCCTACCTGCTGCTCTTCCAACATGACAACAAGCACTGGGAACAGGGTACCCCAGCAAGCTCCAATCCTCTCACATCTCTGACAGCCACACAAAGTTTTAATTAGTTTGCTAGTTCAGGGCTTCCTAGAATAAATGCAGTTCTGTCATTTCTAATGCATTCCCATGATCAGTTAATGGATTTTCAGAGGGTTTTTTCTGCCTCCAGCTCAGACAACCTTCTTGTCTTATAATTTCTTCTAAATCAGTTCCTAGGTTATCCATATTTTCTCATCTGGAACACTAATGAGCTTGTCTAAAATTCACTTTTAATGCACCATTCTCTTCCCCTGACTTATTGAGGTGCTCTTTTTCAAACCCACATCACATTTCTGCACTGCTCTCCAAAGTATCAGCAGAAACCAGTGGATGTGCCATCATCTGGAGATCTGTCAGTCATGTGCTTATACACACACTGAGTTCAGAGTCTAAGTTCACAGATACAAAGGGCTAAATTAGCATTTTTGGAGCCCTAAAACTTGTCTACAACAATTTCCAGTTTTTCTAGCCTTGTCCAAAATCATGTGCAGCTTGGAGAACAAGAGGGTGCCCTGAATATTCAAATGTGAATGCCAAAATAAAGCACAAATTTGTCCTGGTGGTGCTGGAAACCACACGATCAGGCAAATTTTGGCTGTAAGGGACTCAGGATTTCATCTGCTCCAAACTGCTGGTCAAAACTCCTCTACAGCTCCCTGAAAGGAGGCTGTGGCAAGGTGGGGATTGGCCTCTTCCCCCAGACAACCAGCAAGAGAATGAGAGGACATGGACTTGAGCTGCGCCAGGGGAGATTCAGGTTGGACATCAGGAGGAATTTATTCACTGAAAGGGTTGTCAGGCATTGGATCTGCCCAGGGAAGTTTGGAATCCCCATCCCTGGAGGTGCCTAAGGAAGGACCAGACATGGCACTCAGTGCTCTGGGCTGGTGACAAGGCGGGGATTGGTCACAGGTTGGACTCGATGATCTTGGAGGGCTTTTCCAACCTGAATTATTCTATGGAAGTAGGACTGCTTTCAAAGGTTGCTCAGGAACTTCTGCAGCAAAGTTCTGCTGCATTTTGGGGCCATTAAATCTCTCTCTTCTATTCAGTGACCTATTTCAATGACTTACAGAAGACCTTCTCATCTCTATGATCTCTCTGTTAAGCAGCTCATTTGAATCCACAAGTGAACTCCAGAGCTCAAACTGAATGGGATTAAATACCTATTTATTTATTTATTTATTTATTTGCCAAGATAAAGTTTCAAATTAGATGTTCTTTCTCTCTCTCAGGAAGGAAATTGCTTTGCAACTTTTTAAGGAGATCCCAATCTTAGCCCGTGGAACGTGCACGTGGCATCTCACGGAGGCTGCCGCTGCACAGGCAGATTGCGATCGAAGCCCCAACAGAGGTAAACGAGAGACTATTCCTGACTTGACCAGACTGCAAATGCAATTTCAGGCAGGAAAAAATAAAAAGTCTTTAAAACTGGGATGATCGTTAACTTATCTGAGAAAAACAGAAAGAGCAGCTGAATAACTTCAGCTAAAAATGCAACAGATGAACACAATCTGAAGGTAACACATTTTTCATCACTTGGAGCTTTCGTGATTGTGTTTGTGTGGCTCATATAAAACACGTTTTAGTCAAACATACACCACTGGAATCAAAGTAGAGGGAAATAAATGAAACTACTTATTTCCCTAATATAAGAAATTAAATTACACGTTCAAAAGGGGGGTTTTATTTATTCATATTATCTAGAAACCTATGAGAAGAATAAATCAGAATGGAAATATTCATAAAAGTTGAATAAAACAATAGCCTAACATTTCTCTACCCTCTCTTGACAGCACTTTATTTTCTCTACTCTCCTTGACACACTGCTAAAATAGAAATACATTGTTCCTCATCAAAATACAATCTCGGGAACACGAGTTTTTATCATTGAAGAGTCCTGTAGCTCAGCTTGTAATTTCTTGATTTACGTTTGCTCAAGCGTGCTATCAAACAAAGGTGTAGCTGAGCCCAAAGTTAACCCAGCACCTGGTGAAACCATGAAGCTACAATGGTACTTTCCCTTCTGGGCTGATGTTTCCTCTTCTCTGGGCAAAGCAGTGGAAAACAAAGCTAAAGGAAAACAGGAAATTCTCTCACAGAGGACACAGTAACTTGGGTTTCACATCAGAGCTTGGTGCACAGAAGTTTCACTTGCTGTGACAACACCAGTACCAGAATAACAGAGAGCTGGTAACCTCATTTTCAGCTGGCTTCACAGTGAATTCAGGATTTTAGTCTGTCTTTCATAGCAAGAACAACTTTATCAAGGTTTATAATGAAAGTTAATTACCATGTTATTACAGGTTTCGTGCTTATATGATCTTCTGTATTTTGAGAGTCCATTTTACTCAGAGTTTGAATTAGGAAGCAGGAGTCTATGGTATTTCTTCGGTCTCAGATTGTTTTTATTTTCTTATCAGTAACACAGCTGCACGGGACGTGCTTCTTAGTTAGCAAGGTGAAAAAATGGCTAAAATGGCCCCTGAGTGCTACTTCCAAGGTCTTTTATACCCTAATCTACCCAAATTGCTAAGTAGTATGTTTTCACTTAAAATCCAATGAATATCTATTCATGGTTCGCACTGCGGATTTTTTGAACCAATACCAGAAAACACAGGTTGGTGAAGAAGAAAGAAGAAAGGACAAGTACAAACCCACGCCCCAAATCCTCCATCTTGTTACATATCCCTAAACCTAAGTTCAGTATCTCTACGTATTTCACCCAGTGACATAACTTTTAATTACACAGCAACAATTTCAGCAGTATCACACAGCTAGGAAGTTTTTCCCAAGGCCTAAGGTCAAATGGAGTGTACTTCTGAGGTTCATTGCTCGTCAGAGTAGAAAGAATGTAATGCTCAGAATTCAGGGTTCCAGCATGTTATTACCAGCCACGTGGAATGAAAGAACTCTCTGCCTTGAGTCTGTAAAGTTGTGTACAAGGTTAGAGACTTTCATGTCCAGAATAGTTTGTAGAGAAATAACATAATTTTTTTTTTCAAAAACAAAGAAAGACATTCAGATTTCATTTCTTTGGAAAGTGACTCACTGGAAGAGCAGAGGAACCATACAGAGACATCATTTGGGGGGAATTAAAGAAATAGCTTTCCATTATTAACAGCAACTCAGAAAGGCACCAAGCCTCTACATACACTCTTAAGGATGGCAGGACAAAATGAAACAGGTTTTAAGAGTTTCTGTAATTTGGATGGTTCGTTTTGTTTTGTTTCTATTTTGAACCTGTCTTTCAAGGTGAAATAACAAACCAGGAGCATGTGCTCAGCCAGATCCCTATCTTAGACTGACTGTTCCATAACTTTCTAAATTGCTTTATAAGACAGACAGAAGTAAATAATTGTTGCTACTGTATTCCTGCTCATATTTTGAGACTATAAATTATTTAGAACAAGAGCCTCTAAACACGTTTGAACAGAGCTTTCCAACAGAGATCACAAACAAAAACTGCTCATGTTTTTATTATCAAACACTATTAAGATAATTACGTAAAAAGAGTAAATACAGCATCAGGCTGAAGGAAGAAACAAAACCAACCAAAGATACTTGCCTGGGTAACAAGTGGCTCCAACAGTCTCTCTACTGTGAGAGTCCTGATTTCCAAACTTTTGGGGTCCCATTTCAAAATGATAGGTGACGTTGCAGAAGTCATACTCCCTGGAACAGACAAAATGACACAACATGAAGATTATTAGTGCAATATCCACATACTGCATATCATTTATTTAAAGAATAAATATATCTATCCACATATAAAATACTTCTCCATAATCTCACTAGTGTTCCTCTACTCCCAAGAACTCCCAGGTGCGCCACTGCCACATCCAATGGGTGCTTAGATGTTTATATTCAGAATTTGTTTACTCCTGTACCTCCAACACCACAGCAGATGGATGTGTCCCGAAGGAACCACATCCCATGGAGGGAACAGGCAGGACCAGGTGTATCCTGAAGGACTCCATCCCACAGACAGAACCCAAACTGGAGCAGGGGAAAAGTGTGAGGAAGGAGCAGGAGTGTTATGAACTTACTACAACCCCCATATCCCCCTGCGCCACTCGGAGTGGGAGAGACAAGGAAGCAATAATGGAATAAAACAAATTCAACAACTCTGTTGAGATTTTTGAATCAAACTTCCCCACAGTATTCAGCACTTCTTAATTTTCCATCAAGAAGAGCAGTACTTATGTAAAACCGAAATGAGACCACCTTAGGCTTAAAAGCTTAAACAAAGCCCAAAACGAAGACAACAGCAAATTGCTGTCATTGTATTTGCCATTTCAGGTTTTCATGCCATTTTCTCGATACTTGACTTCATTTTTGAAATTCCACATACAGAGAAGTCCGGCTGTCAGGTTGTAAGAGACATCCAATGCACCTCATTGAGCTGGACAGTGATTTAAGTATTTGGTGACAAGAAAAGCCACATATAGAACTAACTTGTCCACCAAACACAAGAAGACAGAAAAATCTAATGAAAAAAATGTTCATTTTAAATAATTATTATTTAAATATCTCCCTTCATTTTAAAATTAAGATGAAAAATTAGAAGTCCCACATGCCATGAGAACACTTAACAGGTGAAGAGAAACCAGTAATATCATATTGGACATTGTGTGGGATTCAAGTCAAGCCCCTCTGTATACAATATCCCAAAAGTTTTAAATTGTCTTCTCCAGAAAACAATTTAGTATTTTTAACTGAGTAACTTTAGTATTTTAATTTAGTATTTTTAACCAATAAGCTAATTTCAGTAGTGAAATTTACAAATAAATAAATGAATGAATCACCACCGTAATTAAGGGAACAAAACCAAAAGAAATTCAGCTGTTGCCCCTTGAATCACAATCCACTTCATGAAGCACAATTCAGTAAGGTAGTTACTCAGGATTTAGCAGCATTATCCAGTATATACAAAATAAATTCTACTGCTCTACTCAGGAATTCTCCTGAGCAGACATTCGTCTTGAGTAATCACTATCAATCAATATAAACAGGCTGGTGAGTCTCTGCAAAATTCATTCACAGGCTGCAAAAGATTCTCACTGGGTTAAAATACTTGCTCAAAAACAGAGGCATAGCAGAACTCTCTAATCAATGTATTTATAAATCACATATAAAACCGTCATTAGCCTCCTCTCTCTTGCAAACATTTGGTAACAGAATCATCAGATAACATCTAGCGAGTGCTAAAATCACTATTATTCAGTTTCCACTCTTCCACAAAAACCCATTAGGTTTCATGTTTTACAGTGCTGAAAACACCCAGGCGTGATTAAAGAAAACTGTGAGGCAGTTTCTAGTTGCTGTAAACATGGCTGATGTGGGAGCCATCATTTTTCCAACAGACAATATTTAATTATCTTTCCGAGCCTGTTTCTCTTTTATATAACGTTGGTTGCCACTCCAGTTGGCTTCTGGAATTCAAAAAATACGTCTGAAGCAGACAATTACTCTAATTGGTTAATTATGACTTATGATACTTTCAAATGTGTCCCAGAGTCTTTCTTTTTACTAAGCACACTTTTCCTCACTAACTATTAACACGAGTATTCAAACATACACTTGTCATATTTCAAACATAATTTCAAAGCTGTACCATAGTCCAGAGCCTACAAAAGCAAGTTAATTTCAGTAGATGGCAGTCATGCAGGTGATACTAAAAATAACCTGGATGTTACAGCCAGAACATGGCCTCAGGTTCAACCTCTACTAAAAAATAAAACAAATATCCTTCAGAACTCAATGTGAAAGGGTGAGCAGGGCTTTCAAATATAAAAAGGCACATGCAAGAAAAAACCTTATTAAAAACTTACGACTGTTTTTCACTCGGAGTCAAATCTACACCACAACAGCAAATAAGTTAAAAAAAAAAAGTCAAATTAATGTATTTTTCTCAACATTCCTTCAGCTGCTGTCACAACAGCAATTTTAAATGACAAGACTAAAACGAAGTTACCTGCCCAAGTGTTTATGTATGAATAGATGGAATATTTCTTCCTTGCAATTTCTACATTGAACTTCCTGCACCAAACAGGCAAACAGGGACTGCACAGTTGGATAAAGCACAGGATACTCAGAGTATTTTATGACTATTTGACCAAATATTCCCCAAAAGTAGCTTTAAGTACTCCATTGAAAGGAAATATAAGTTAACAGTGCTGTAATAACACTGCCACACAAGTATACAGATACTGCAGCCCTAATCCTGAAACTAGCTCCAGACTTTTTTCAAGAATATATTTTAGGAATTCTATTGCCTAACTGTGTTTCTTCTTCCTTAAGCATGTGCCAAAACGTCTCTTGTTCTAAGCTTTTAGCTTTTCCTAAATACAGCAATACAGAAATGTCTCTATCCAGCTCAGTAACGTTCAGTGGGAGCATTTGTTTAGCCAGTCTGTCTTCAAAGCCTATCTGTAAAGAAAATAAGTATTTACTTTAGCAAATACTAACCAGTATTTACTTGAACAAGTGGAACAAGTGGAGCCAAAATCCACATCAGTAGAATTCTCCATTACATAACAGTCCCTAAAGTCTAAACCCCACACCACCCTTACCACCAGCCTTTTCACACAGCATAATTTTACTTTTTGGAACATCCTACGAACCCAAAATGTTCTGCATGTGGAATTGTTTGTCTAGCACACTACAACTCCCTGTTTTCCTCCACAACAGATCCACTCTCCGTGTGACTTACACAGCGGTGCTTCCTGAGGGTCAAAGCTGCTCACAAGTGACAGTGCAGCTCATTTCTGTGCTGCACCTTCAGTGTAAGAGTAAAAATATTTAAAATCTACATAAGCAAATGCAACGTTTGCTGAAGCAAAGTGATGATTTTTTAGAAATATAAACATTGCCAGTCCTGAACGGGCCACCAGCTGTTAGTCCAGCTCACATCTGCAATGCAGACATGAAAGACAGATGGTAAACATTTCATCCTGAATAGATTAAAAACCCTTTCTACCTGACTCATAGCAAAGCTGTAGGATTAATCAACTGGCAAGAGTAGATTGGCAATGCTGGCAGCACCAGTCTGTACTTCCAACACTCTATTTGCTACTGGAAGGCAAAAAATGATACTCATTAGTGAAAGAAAGATGTCCAGCAAGGTAGAAAATCAGTAAGGTGAGAGGAGTCAAAAGTCAAAAGAGTAGTAATTTAGCCCCTGTTTCCAAACAGTAAATTTAAAATACTAACTTTCTAATACTAGATTTTTAATACCTAATGCTTCAAGGCATTTATATGGGCTACTGAAGAAAATATGCTTTACAACTGATTCTCCCACACCAGTCACCACCCCGGCTTGCAGCCCCTGTGTCCGGATCAAAGGGGCACTTCCACACATGCCTTAAACCCACCTGATCTCCCAGCTCAGCTCTTCCTGCACGTTTCTACCCTTCTCCCTTGGTAACAGGGCTGTGAATTCCACCAGGAACAGAACCTGGCTGAACACTAACTAACCCTACAGAAGGAAAACAAGTGCTCAGCTCCGTGCCTGGCTTTGAAGCCACATTCATGGCAGCACAGGTAACAACCAAAGCTCCGAGAAGAGCAGCAGAGGTGGAGGACAGGGCAGCTCCTCCAGACACAAACTGGTTTAAGATGAGTTAAAAACTGAACAACACAGTCTGCACTTCCTTGGTTTGCATCTGAAGATTGAGAACCACGTCAAAACAAACACCTCTCTGCACAGAGACAGACTTCTGTGAGGAATACGGAATTCCTTCCAGCAGGATCCACAATCTCCTGAGACAGACAGAAAAAAAAAAATCTGACTGATTTCACAGACATTTATGTGCTTCACTGGGAGGTGGAAATCTAGACACATGAATGGTTATACCCCTGAGTCTGCCTACAGAGCGTAACAGCGTTTAGAGATGCACGAGCTGGCTCTGGAATAGCTCATACAGGTACAGGGGAGGCTGGAGCACAGGACAAACCAGCTCAGACATCTGAAATTCTACCAACACACACGGCCCAGAGAGCCCACCCCCCGGCTGACCTGGCTGGCAGAGGGCTGCAGTGAGATATATATATATATATATATATATAAACCTGGTGGTATATATAGCCAAGATTCTGTTCCCTTCCATTTATCTGCAGTATTGAGCAATGCAGTTGCACCTCTGCTCTGACCTGAGCAGCAGAAAGTGCAGCTGCAAGAGCTCTGATACTCAAGGGAGCCTGGTTTCCAGCACAATTCCCAACCCATTTGCCCATTCTCTGCCTCTACTCACACAAGAATACAAATAGAGACAGAAGGACAAAAAGCAGGAGTGCATAACAATTGCAAGAAAAGGAAATAAAGCAGAAATGCTAAGAGGACAGAGACTTACAACAAGGAGTAGAAGTGCAATGAGAAAGGGAATAGAGAACATGCCTTTCTGCAGATAAAAAGCTCTTATCATTAATCAGTGACAGCCCAGCACAGCCTCCAGCGGATCTGGCTGAAGCAATCAGAGCTCAAACAGTTCCCATCACCTTGCTTAAAACAACAGAGAGGAGAAAGGAAAAAAATAATAAACAGAGCAGGATGGTTTGGAGGAGTATAAGGAATATCCATCTCCACACTTAAACAACAACTGCTTGACATACTCGTTTATTTTGTTTCATGAATGTGACTCTTCTCTCTTCTCTCCTAAAACTTAGGCAGGGAAGAAACAAGCCAGATTAAAGCTTTAGGCCCCACTCCCAAGCTTAACCATGCAGAGAATTTTTAATTTGAGCTTTTCTAAGCTCTCAGCTTCCTTTTGGATTCACAGCCCTCTCCTCTTCTGCTAACCCTCCATCTCCACAGTGGGGCGAGATTCTGCTTTGGCCTCAACAAAACAAAGCTCTTAAATGGAAGCAGCCCATGATGCAAACTCAGATTTCTAACCAAAAAACCACCAAGGAAGGAGGGAAAAGGGCTTTACAAGGGGAGAACTACCTCGGTAACAGAGCCAGGGGGACAGAGACCATGGAGAGCCCCAACACGGAAACCGGCAAGCTAAAAAAAGACAATGCTGGAGGGATTCACATTTTTCAGTCCCATCAACCAGCTCAGTCTTGGAGGCAACAAGCCTACACCAAGACTTGCCTCAGACATGAGGGCAAACTGCCTCCAGAAATCAAAGAGGCCCTGAAAAACTCCCAGGGAAGGCGCAAACATCAGTGTAAGGGGCAGAGTAACAGAGAGGTTCCACCCACACCCACCCACCCGACCCGCTGCTGCCTCTGCTTCAGCTGGAGAGAGAGGATGTACCTCAAAATTCTGTGCAAACCTTAACTGCATGCAGCATCCAAATCGTTTTTATCTACTATACGGCTCAGAAGAGTAACTCTAGTTTAAGGGCTCACACACTTACAGCTGCAGTTTGAGTGCCTGTTTGGGCTCGCTCATCATTCAGCACTCAGGTGAAGTTTATTATTTAGAAGATCTTCACTCCAGGGGGATGTCATATCCAATATTCAATTCTTAAAATACCTAAATTTCTAATGGTTAGGTCTCCACGAGGAGCCTGGTGATTTAGGGAGTGCTATCCCTAGGAAGGATGAAAAACAGGGTTGTTCGCATTCGTTTGCTTTAATGAATATTAAGAGTAGAACCACGTGAAAAGTAATTTACTCCAATACAAGTAAGCAATCAAAGTGCTTGAAAGCTGCTTTAAACAGCCATACACAAAATTCCTATATTCAAATCATTTATCTTGCATTTCTTACACAAGCATGCTTTTTTTCCACCAAGTAACTTTAACAGCCAAGGTAGGGGAGTTTCCCAAAAAGCTCAGTGAAACAGAAGACTTTAAGGAATCTGTACCAGAAGGCGGCCCAGGCCTCAGCAAAAGCTGTCCTGTCTCTTCTGTACAACCACAGATTTTCCCACAAATCGCTCTGTATTCACACAGCTCCTCAACACCTCATAATAAAAGTCCTCTCACAGCTCTGGACGTGATCAAAGCCCCTGAGCTCGGGGCTGCTGGGAGGCTGGTTCATGTAGGGTCATGCTGCAAGCCCAGGGAAACCAAATCATTTTAAATCAGGTCCTCGGTGCAGATCCTACACTCTGCCTTCTCTCTCCATCGTATTTTCCTCCAAATGATGCAAATTTCTACATACAGCAAAGTAATATCTGAGTAAGACAGTTAAATTGCTGTAGATATGCTGAATTTACAGAAGTGACCTTCCTTTTTAGCAGTAAAAACGTAACTTTTGAAACTTTTTTTTCTGCTTCTACTTAAGGCAACATTAATCACACACCTTGCAGGGAAAAAAAATCCTAACATTTATTAATTTCTTCTGTTTGACTCTTTTCACAGTATGAACTTGGCATTAGCAATACCAGCTCACATTTCACAAAGGCAGAGAAGTATTAAGAATCTTTGGTTTAAATTAACACATTTGCTCCCCTTACAACACAGAATTAGTGTCTCAGGTTCCAACAGCTCTTCAAAAAGTGTTCTTGCACTCAATCCTAACCATGACTTTGCAAGCTTCTGCTTCTACATATAGGGGTCATCCTTTCACTGAAAGAATCCTATTTACAATTCCTCATCCGTGGAAACTACAATTAACCTTACCTCTGTATTACCCTGCAGCTGCTCTTCACTTCTCTGAGAGAGAACTCTTTATTCCAGGCAGATCAACCACTGCTGCCTCTAAATGAAACAATTGACAGTTTTTTCCTATGGAGAATCAAAGCTTTAGGGGGTTTTGAGCTTTTTTTAGTTTGGTTGGCTTTTTCAGGAGACTGTTTCCCTGCTGGTTTCACTAGAATGGCAAAGCTGTGTAAGCATCTCTACACGCATTTCTCTTTCACTAAGCTTTAAATTATCTAATTACTCATCACTTTAATTAAGAGGTTTTTGCTGTTGCTCCTACAGGTGCAACACTTTTCCTGCACTGAACAGAATCTTTTAGTTATGTGAGCTACAGACACAACCAGCCCAAAGCTTGTACAATTCCACCGGATGAGAAGAGTCTCCCCTTGCCCTTGGAAAGTCCAGAAGCCTCCAAACCATGGAGAAGGAGCTCTGCCATTTTCCAACTCCATAATTAACACATTAAATAGGATTGTCCAGTGGAAGCACAGCTGGTATTTTCCTCAGCAATTAATATCTGGGGTCATTAACCACCTCTCTGAACATTCCCACCAACTTCCAATGTTCACATTGTCCTGTACCTGCATTTGTCCAGCTTCTCACCAACTGCCTCTGAGAAATTCCTAAAAATCTCAGAGGAATTCATCATCTAACCTTGTGTTCATTAAATCTGCTCTTCCTTTAAACATTTTACAGAACGTTGTTCTATCCCCAGAAAAACCTGTTCAGAATAGGCCTCATTCTGAGAGGAGCCAGGGGTACCACTCCATAACCATTTGCCACTAATCCAAACAAAGGCCAAAGTAAAAATCTGCAATGATAGAACTAAATGTCAAGAATAAGAACTGAACTGCTTAATTCTGCTTGGTCACTTGTTACTGAAAACTTTCCTGATGTTGTTCTTATGCTGATGGATGTTTTAAATAAAGCACAATGCATAGATTGCCATCCATGATGATATCCACAAAGTTTTTTCTTCCCCAGCTGTGTGTTGTTAGTTGGAAAACTAGTTAGCTGTAGTTCAGTTAGTTGGAAAAAACTGAAATACAATGTGGTATAAGAACTGCATCACCATTATATTCTCAACTGAATTAAATGAATTAAAGATAACAAAGCTCTGTGTTTCCTATTCAGAAAAGTCCTTTACTCAAAAGGAAGGGATGAAGACAATCAGGGAACATGTACAATTTCTAACGTAAAAGATGCCATCTAAAGTCTTTAAAGAAGGTAACTTAAAAAAATAAAAGAAGTAGCTGTTTCTCCCAAAAATGACACACAACTTTGGAAAAATGTCAAGAGTGAAAGATAAGGCTTCTAACATCTGACCTCTCTCTTTAATCCATTATACATTTAGACTAATCTTGATTTTTTTTCTTATTTTTCCTGAGTATGCAGAGTACTGAAGACAATCCAGAAAAGAAGCAGAATTATCTCAGAGCAATGCTGACAATTCAACATAAACCTCTCACAAAACAATGGGAGAAGTAGACACTTGAATATGTAACAAAGTATCACATGGGGGTAACAAAATTAAAGTTGGTATCATAGATTTAAGGATTTTTATTTAAGAGAACTTTCGAAATCCTAAAAACAAAAAATAAGCAATTATTGTAACAGACTCCCCAGGCCAGGCCAAGTGAGTGAAACCTGAAATTAAACAGCTTCATAGAAATTTCTATTTCTATGTCTATTTCTATTTCTATTTCCTCATAGAAATAAACAACCTTTAAAAGATTTTTAAATATGGAAAAAATACGTATGAGGAGCAGGGACCTGAGATGGATTTTTCATCCCTGCTTATTTTAAATTCAGAACTTGACTGTCTCTCAGATAAGGATTACTTTAAACAGAACTGACTTCATTAGAAGATACGGTGCATGACATGGAGGTGATCACAGTAATCACATCTCTTCCTTCCTGCAGGACACTGTCAACAAAAAATTTAAAAAAGGCAAAGGATGGGATCTGGCTTAATTTCAAAAAGTTCTGTACAGCCATGCAAACACACTGAAGGTCATTTTGCAGTCCCCAAAAAACAACCAGGTTTCCAGAAAAGTCAATTCACGCGCTCCAGCAGGAACTAAACTGCTTTTATCCAACTGAATTCCAGACCCCTTGAACTCCAGCACTGAACACCACACAATCTACAGCACTACCTTCCATTAAGACAAGGAGCATATAGATTTAAGAGTTCCCACTAATTAGAAATGTGCTGGAGCAGGTCAGACAGGCCAGTGACATCGGGAGACTCCTGCTCCATGGCAACACAATGCATGGAGCTGGAAAGGCACCGGCACTGCCTGGTGCAATCCACTACCCATCAAGTACAGAGAACTGTTTGATCATAGAATAGACACGTTGGAGGGGGTTTGTTTTAAGCAATATTTCTCCAAATAATGGGATTATTTACAGAGCTAGAGATGATACAGTCACAGAATCACAGAATGGTTTGGGTTGGACCTTAAAGCTCATTTTGTCCCACCCCCTGCCATGGGCAGGGACACTTCCACTAGACCAGGTTGCTCCAAGCCCTGTCCAACCTGGCCTTGAATACCTTTCCAGACAGAAAAATCACAGTCTAGTGGCAGCTGATATTTACACTCCACATACACAGCAGTAGCATAAAAACTCACCATCGCAGTAGTAAATCTCCTCACTATACCAATATTTTAAAGTTTCCTCCATAACGTCTTATTACGAACAAACCCAGTTTTCAAGACAGTAAATCTATTTGATTTGGCTCACATCCCTGTCTTTAATAACTCCAGTGTATGCTGCCAGCCATCACAACGATGCATGAATGTTCCTGGGCTTTAGTGGGGTATTTGCAGCAGAATTAAAGAAAACGAAGCAGATAATTCAATAGTGACAAGCATCATTGCAGTTTCTCTTCATTGCACAGGCATGGAAAGTATCCAGAATCACCATTTGTCCCTGATCAAGGGATGTTCAGCCTTTAAGCCCAAGTTCTTTTTTGTTTTGTTCCCTGTATCCCAATACCCAGTCAATAGGTGATTCTGCTGCCCGCACTAATCCACGGCATCCTATCCCTTGTTCTGCTGCCATGTACAAAGCACTCTAAGCTTATCCCTTGTGGCTGTTTTGTTGTTGTTCACTTGGTTTTAACTACATGTTTACATCCCACTCCTTAAATTCCCTATTTGTCCTCACTAATTCCACTGTGCCATACTATTTCTTCAAAAATAATTCTTATCACTGCGGCTCCAGCTTTCTGCTGTCTGAGAGCAGACTGATGGGGCTGTTTCTCATCTACTCTATTCCATTCATGCTCCAGTTTGCAACAGGAAATCTAATTTGTTACCATCAGCCAGTATTTTTTGATTTCTGTGTAGCACTTATAACTAAACACGTTTTCCCCACCTATTCCTTGAAGGAATCCATCATCCCAAGGACAAGAGAGAGGGTTTTTTATTTGAGATGTAATTGTGTCGTCCTCTTAGCTTTAATTTGCAGTCCAAGCCAACATGACCTGCAACACCTTCAGAACATAAATACCCTTTCAACAATGTTGCACTTTACAAAGGCCCAGCATCGTGTTTTATGAAACGATTCTTGCCTCAGATTTGTGTTAATCAACATTTGAAATAGAGAGGGGGAAAAAAATGAACAAAAAAAAAGAAAAAAACAAAGCCAAAACCAAACTAAATCAAACAAAAAAATCAACCAGAAAAACAACAATAAAAACCCACATAAAAACAAACAAACAAATAAAAAAAATCCCCCCGAAACCCAAAAAACAAAACCTAAGAAAAAAAACATACTGGCAAACCAAATTTGGAGTTTTTTAGTTTTCCTCAGTCAACTGTGGTACCCAAAGATGTGTTAACTCGACCAGCTAGAACCTCTACAGTCACTGTTCTAGAAATTTTCAGAATTTTTTTTTTTAATTTAGCCACTGATGTTTATGGTATGACCACAAGTGAAGACAAGACAGTTCAATAAATTAGTGCCCAGTCTAGACCACATCTGCAACTGGTAACAGAATGAGAGAATTTCTCAGATTCATCACTGTGACTTTAACTGGGCCCTGTGTCAACCCCTACTTTGAGCCACATCTACTCGCAGCTTTTCTTTCAATTAAGTGAATGAAAAACATTACAAGGGCTTCGAATTAGCAAAACTAGATTTTACTAGAACACAGCTTGGCCATTACAATCAAGAAAATTCAGGAAGATGGAATCAAAATGAAAGGGATTTATGAACAAATGTATCTCCTTTCAACTGTGGCCTTCCAGGGTTGAGCTCTTCCTTTGGCTTTGCTCTCAGCTCTAGCACTTTGAGGAGGTTTTTTGGGTAGCAACGTATTTTGCCATGTCTTTGACAGCCTGAAAAAGTCCATTTCCACCCCTGTTACAACACATGGGCAGGATACCTGTTTGGGTGTCTGTTCTTTACTCTTCAGAAGGCATCAGGTTTCTGGGAATGCTCCAGGTTCCATTTTCCCTTCTGTATCTCTAGCTGCCTCCCTGATCCACCATACACAAAGAATTCAAACCACAGATAGTCCAACACTTATTATTTTCCTTTAGTTTCATGTCCTTTCCCTCTCCTCTTATGTTTCCAGGCAACCTAGTTATTGACAAGAAATTAACTGACCTCAGGACTGAATATTACTGCAATGCAAAATGCCAGCCCACAGGATTTGACCATTTACCTGTCCCTCCCTTCTTTCCTTCCAAACAAACAAGAACCATAGAGCAGGATTGCTCTGAAGTTCTTACAATGGCAGTGAAAAAGATTAAATTTAAGTTTGATAGATGCAAAGTGATAAAAACCAGGAAGGACCAGGATCCTGCTTGCATACATAACGATGGGCTCTGAATTGGTTATTAAAACCCAGGAATGCAATCTGTGAATTATAATAGCTTTCTGTAAACGCCAGCTTAACACAGAGCAGCAACAAAAATAAAGTGAGGAATTATTCTAAAGGGGAACGAGAACAAACCAGAAAAGACCATTATGCCGTTATAAATCCATATCATTAATATAATTTAGCCATCACTTTCCTACAAAGAATATTGCAGAACAGAGGAATACAGTGGCAACAAGGGCAGTCAAGGACTTCAAGGAAAAACTAGAGAGATTAAAAAGTCTTCACAGTGCAGAACAAAAGAAAACCTAAAATCATAGAAACATAGAATGTCCTGAGTTGGAAAGCACCCACAAGGATCATCAAGCCCAACCCCTGGCCCTGCACAGGTGAATCCCAACAATCCCACTCTGTCCCTGGGAGCGTTGTCCAAACACTCCTGGAGCTCCGGCAGCCTCGGGGCCGTGCCCATTCCCTGGGGAGCCTGGGCAGTGCCCAGCACCCTCTGGGGGAAGAACCTTTTCCTAATAAAAACCTTTTCCTAATAATAATAACCTGTAGTGTCATGGGCAAAATTAAACAACCTTTTGCTTTTGTCTTTCCCAAAGGAAAAAAAAAATGAAAGTGTCAAAAAAATCCCAAAAACCTTTTGAAGTCATCTGGAAAGGTTTGGGAACTCCCTGTCATAGTGTACTGCAGATGTGAGAAGCTTCCATCTGCTCATAAAATACCTCAATTCATTCATGAAAGGGAACAGAAAGGGAAAAACCCATAAAACAGACAAAAAATCCCTAACAGACTGTCTCGAAGCTGCTGAGCTCAAGGCTGCCTGAGGCTCGGAGAGAAGTGCAGGAAACCTATCAGGGAGTGCTCTCCTGCACTTTTACTCCGAGGCATCAACCACTTCATCCCCTCATTAAATGGAGTGTAAAACTGTTGACACCCCAGCCTACTGCCTACTCTGGTAGAGAGAGCAAGACAAATCACTCGGAGACAATCTCCAGCAGATAAGGAAACCTCCAGGGTACGAGAGATTGGGCCAGCTCTTAGGAGTGAGATAAATCTACTCCTTTTCCTCTTCCTGTGTGATAAAGCAAGCAGGGCACGTGGTGCCAGGCTGTTAGAGCAGGAATGGCTTTGCCCTGCCAGGGAGGATCAGGAACCAAGTAAGCCAGCGGATCTGAGGGGAAACACAGAGGTGACAGCTCCAATTTGCCTTTCAAGCATCAGCAGCTTCATTTACTAAAAGAGGCGCACAGAGGAACCATTCAGCTCAGCACAGGGGCACTCATGAAAATTACTTCATATCACAGACGCACGATGCTCCTGGAGGTGAGGAATCACTACTGAGAAGGGCAGGCACGGACAGCAACTCAAGGGTTGAACTGGTGGTGACATTTTCTTCTCCAGTATCTACAAGGCAGAGACTCAGTTGTTCTGTTGTCAATGTTCTCACACCCTGACAAGAGGGAGGTTCACACAACTCTCCATGGGCTATTGGTGCCAAAAGGGATAGAAAACACATCAGAGAAAACAGATTGTACACACTATATATGATCTATTTATCAGGCAAAAAGAGGAGCCTTTTTTTGTCTCCTAACACAGAACCGATAAGGCTGGAAACGACCTCCAAGATCATCAAGTCCAACCTCTGAGTATCACCATTCCCACCAAACCATATTAAGTGCCACATATACTCATTTTCTGAACACCCCTAGGGATGGTGACCCTGCCACTGCCCTGGGCAGCCCCTTCCAATGCTTGACCACTCTTTCAGTGAAGAATTTTTTCCCAATATCCAACCTGAACCTCCCCAGGTGTAACTTGAGGCCGTTCCCCATTGTCCTCTTCTCTTCCCCTGTTCCTCCTGACAGCAAGGAAATATAAAAACCACCTGTCAGTCCCTTTCAGGTTGATCAGCTCCTTACTATCATTTCAGTTTCACAGGAAAAAAAGTCATATGAAATCGAATATTCACAACTTTTTCTGCACCTCTTCCCTAGCCCCTCAACAGTTCACGCATTCCCAAAAGCAGCAATACACATTTAAATCCTCTACACTACTTTTAATCCATGATGATCTTGCACAATTACTTAATTGTAAGATAGCAGCTAATGAGGAAATTCGAAAGAAAGGGAACTCACTTCAAGAAATAGGATTCTATTTAACAGCACTTAATTACTTCCTCAGATCACAGAAAGGAAATCAAACATTCCTACCAGCAATTAATTTTTTTTAATATAATCAGAGCAAACTCAACGGAAACCAGATATTAATAAGAAAATACTTGCCTTTTGAAACTTTAATTTAATTCCAAACATATTAAATACACCATAATCAAAAATATATCAATAAACTACTACTGTTCTATTTCTAACAGCACAAAAAACCATTCCTAAACTCTCACAGTGGGCAAAAAATTAATTATGTATGAGGTCACAGTATGAAACCCCAGATACTGAACTTCCAGTACTTTGAAATTCCTAGTTAGATACACATTTCAGAACATCACCACAGGGCTGGCTTCCTAAGGAAACTTTTGAGCAAGGAGTGGTAATAACCGATAAAATTTTGAAAGAAAAAACTACATAATTCCACTAGTTTATTGCAAGTAAGCAAAGTAAATTAAAATAATAACTTAAGATAAATCTTAGCTATGCAAGTCTTGCAACAGAATGTTTCCCAACAATGAGCACATTTAATCAAATCCATAAATGAATCTAACCTATATATGCCAGCTCCAAGCCCTGTTATACAGGTTATTACTGAATCAGACAAAACGCTAATCCCAGAAATCCACCACTATCTTGCCCACATCTACGTGGCAAAATCTGTATACACAAACACAGGTCTGAAATCTACAACGACACGGGGTAATTTAAGGTAGTATTTGCTGAAGATTACAATATGGGAAATTAGATATATGGGTCAGGGGCTTTTGCCAGGAATATCACAGCAATACCTATGTGTGCATTATTTTAAACTAAGACAACGCAGTTCATAACTTTTCCTACAAAAATAATAATAAAAAGTACAATTTATAAAGGGTTTAACATTTTATTTCTATTGCCACCGAAATCTCACGCTCAAAGCATATGTTCAAGCAGACCAAATAATGCCATTATTGTAAATATTTCATGTTATCAGACATGTTGACAGCACTGATTTGGCATCATTTATGCCATATCCTAGGCCTTCCTCTCATTTGTACTCATCTCAGGACAAAGGCAGCACTGCCTCTGAGAATGAGATGACCTAAAGGGAGCAGACCTCCAGCATCCATCTTCACTTCTGTCACCTTTTGCACTTCCTATACAATTCTCTTCAGATTGGGAGCCACAGACTTATCTCTTCCCATTAATATTTTTGGTGCTCTGTATTTCATTTCAAAACACGGTATTCATGCCAGAGAAGAAAGCATGAAATCAGAAGAGATTATTTTGTGGAATTAATTTTGATCCTGTCATCAGTGAGACAAGTGCATAAGAGGAGGGAGAAAATGATAATTTCTTAAATGTTCTTGATACAATCGGTGTTCTAATCACCACTGCTGTTTCTTACTCTCATTCAGAGTTATCTATCCATCATCCACTGTTCCATTCTCTCAGAATGCCTTAAGATAATGCTTCATTTTACCAGCCAGAGACAGAGGAACGAAAAGTAGCTCAGTTATCCTGGGCAGATAAAAGCCATACCCTGTGTGGACCCAGTCACTTCGAGTTCCATTAAAATAAACTTAATTAATTTAAATGTAGCATTTTCAGGAGAAGCTTTGTACACAGTTGACCTTGCTCCCTGAAACAATCTCCTGCACCATCCTGTCTGAATCACATGAATTGTCTCTTCTGCCACGTCACTGCACTGTGGCTGTGATTTTTCCTTTTCATATCCTGTCCTTATCAGCTGCACAACTACCAACACATCTCATAAATTATACTGTCTCAACAGTATAATTTTGTACTGTTGTTGTAAACTGCAGCTTAAAATTACAGCTGAAAACGTATGGAAATCCAGAGTTATATACTAAATATATAATTTGCTTTCTTGGGAGATAATTTAAATATATTTATGTGGCTGAAAAACTGTTGTTGCTTTAGGAATTATTCAATTTTTTGCCTTATTCTTACTCTCCCCAAATACAAAACAAACAAATAAAAAGTATGTGTACTTTTAAGTGAAGTAGGAAATTCAAGTTATTCCTTCTAGGTAAAAGGAACAGAAAAGCATTTATAGTTCCTCCTGAAATTAAAAAGCTCCGTTTGACAAGTTACTCTAAATTTCCATATTCATGGCAGAAGAACATCACATATGGATAAATTTTATTAGGAACACAAAAATGCACAAGACAACTTTCTAACATAGGAGACACTTCAACATTTGTATGCTTTTCATTGTTCTACAAGAAGGTGCCCTAATTTCTTTATCAGCAGCTATACACCCTCTAACTCCTTCTCAAAAGTGACAATTACTGAAGTGTTTGAATAAAAAATTGCACATAACTGGTTTGAAATCATATATATATATATATATATATATAAAATAGATATTTTCATGCACAATTCTGCATTTTGCATTCAAAATCAGAAATTCCCTATGACTGCTGGATGAGGAAATTTCAAAGTCATTTCAATTCTATTTCAAAGTCTATTTCAAGTCAAAGTTTTGGGACATTCCAGGCATTACGTGCCTTTCCCACTGCCCACTCCCAGCTTTCCAGTGCCTACAGGATTTCCAGCCAGGACTGAGAGTGCCACAGCCCATTTCCAATCTCACCTCACAGAGTCCCTCAGAGCTTTCAACCCACACAGTGCAGCTGGAATGGGATTTGTCCCAGGGTTTTTTCATGTAGCTCACAGAGAGCCCAACACTGCACGCTGCTGATCCCACAGAACGCTGCAGCATCCAGCCTGAATCCCAAAAATCTGAATCACAGCTCCTGCTTACAAGAACCTGATGAGTTTTCCATGCATTTGCCTGCAAGTTACCATTTCCTATTATGCAACATTAGGCATGAGTGGTTAATTAGTTTTTCCCATATGCCAGCACAAACGCAAATTCCAATTATTAGCAGTGTTAGCTTACACAAATTACCTTTAAATCCAATATTTGCATATCTTCTGGTCTGCACAGCCTCCTCCAGAAAACAGCATTTATGTTTTGGAAGATTTTATTAGTTCTATGAAGAGATCTGTGTTTCCTGATATTTAACCAAGTATTTAAATTGTCATTTGCGTCACCAAGGTCTCCTCTGCTCCAGCTGAAATGCTACACAGTTTGAACCAGGCTCACTTATAGTAACTGGAGGGCACGATAATTCTGTTTCAAATGTAACATTATTCCTGCTCAGTGCACCACTAAAACTCATGAACCTGAGAGTGCTGGATGGAACTTCCAGATAAGGCTGAATGGCACTTCCAATTTCACTAAAACAAAACAAAAGGCGGAGCATTCTCCCACTCAAATCACTGAAATCTCCATTTACTGAACTCTTATTCTTCCCTCCTTTATCAGGAAAATAAGGAACTATATTTGATTAACAACTCTACCACCAGACACAGTGATATCCTCTGGGCACAGAACACACGTTTGCCTTCATACCGGTGCCACACTTTGATTTTTTTAAGCAGCTACTTTTCTTACAACCTGGGTAGAAACTCCACAGGTAATTAAAGTAGTTCATACACAATAAAATGCTCAAAACTAGATTATAAGCATAATACAGAGCCAGGTTCTCAAATGAATATTTACTTTGGAAGGTACAATGGGAAGGGAAAAGTAGTTAAAATACGCCAGCAACTCTCAGAAAGCTAAACAAAAAGCAAAGTTCCCATTGACAGCCACACTATGATCTTTGAGATTTTTCATGAAAGGTGTTGAGGGAAGAAAAAAAAAAAAAAAGCTAAGTTTCATAAAATAATAAGCAGAACAAAACAAGGTAAAATATATATATTTCACTTAGGACTCTGGTTTTATAAAGCACTTCAGCTTTGCTTCATGCTGTGTAACTCCCACAGAAACTTCCAAGTCATTTTCTTGTAGTGCAGAAAAATGCATTAATTTTTCCCATTAACATTTTTGCAGGGTTTGGTGGGTTTTGGTGGGGTTTTTTAGGTTTTTTTTTGTTCTGGTTTGGTTTTTTTTTTTTTTTGGTGGGGGGGTTGGCTTTTTTGGTTTTGTTGTTGGTTTGGGGTTTTTTGGGGGGTTAGTTTTGACCTGGGTTTTTTAGGTTTTTTTCAGTTTGTTGGGGTTTTTTGTTTGTTTTGGTTTGGCTTTTGGTTTTGTTCTTGTTGTTTTCCTTTGCCATCTATGGAAACCTAAGACTTGGGAATCAAGGAGACATCTGAGCAAAATTTTGGACGGCAAGAGTTTCAGTATCTGCCATGGATACACAGATGTTTACTCATGCTGGAATGTGAGAATGGCATTCCCTCTGTAACACAACGGAAGCAATCATCTGAGAAAAGGACCACACAGAAGACAACCTTGTACCCAAGGAAACAGAACAGCAAAGTATCTCATTTTTCACACCAGATTACACAAGCAGTTACAAATTCTAAAGGAAGTATGCTAAAAAGGCTACTTTCCACTAAAAGAGAAAGGATATGATTTTACAAGCCCAATATTGTGGTTTCATTCATAAAATCTGGGAACAGGGCCAGACCTGACTGCATACATTCCATTTGACCTTTCAGGAACATTTATTTCAGTGCAGAACCTCCACACTAACACATAACTTTGAATTACACCACTAATGCCAGTCACAGATCCCACCTCCCAGTGAAGCTGGAGTTATTTATAAAATCCTTCTGGGATCATAACCCATAAAGTATCTGTCCCAGAGATCACACCAGTGAGCCTGGCTGTCTACAGAAAGTGACAGTTCTGGATGCCAGTGATGCAATTCACTAAATTGCATTGATTAACAGGAAATCTTGCAATAATGGCAGTGACTGCTCCAAGAAAACAGCTCCGCTTTTCTATGACTCTGCAGCTCAATGGTGCCCAAATTTTTCAGCCAAGAAGAACATCAGCTTACCCTGTTAGTATGAGGTGGCTGCAAGTACAGCAAGACAAAGGCAACCTACACGTGGATGGAAGTCATTGCAGCCAGAAATAAATAAATGGTGGTGGTTGCAGAGCTTACAACTCTACAGTGCCCTCATGGAAAGATGAGGCCAGGATCCCTCATCCCAACCAAAGCCAGAAGCTTGCAGGGAGCTGTTACTATCAGAACAACACCTACACCTCACACTCACCTTCTCTTCTCCTCAGGGACCTTTTGAGAGCCAGCCCTACCACAGGTAATTT
The DNA here is from genome assembly GCA_014706295.1 of Lycocorax pyrrhopterus obiensis. Classification (NCBI taxonomy): domain Eukaryota; kingdom Metazoa; phylum Chordata; class Aves; order Passeriformes; family Paradisaeidae; genus Lycocorax; species Lycocorax pyrrhopterus. The sequence goes on along the minus strand of JACSVZ010000006.1, from coordinate 3,728,369 downwards.
TCCTTCTGGGTGTGTGTTACACAGGAGTAGAAGCCGCAAAATTTTGTTTCAAATCCTTCCTCAGCTTTAGGTTTTTTTAGCAACTTCAAGACGCCACCTTATCTGTGCCATTCTCTTTCTTTGCAACAGACAAACAGTGCTTCCAGTTCGCCAAAGGACAGAATAAGTCAATTGGTTTAGTGAGATATTCAATGTTATGGTTTCAGCTATACAGGTATTATGCAAGAAAGGAGAATATATGTTACATTTAGAACGAAACTTTGGTGTACTCAAAGTAAGAGGACTTGGTGGTTGAAGGGACTGGCAGCTCATTAATTAAAAAAATAAAGGAGGACTCTTATTATCATCACTTTTCATTATATATCAGACTTTTTAAATACCTACAGATTTTTAAACTCAACTCACAGAATCACAGAATAGGTCAGGCTGGAAGGGACCACAGAGGGTCACCTGGTCCAACCTCCCTGCTCCAGCAGGGCCATCCCAGAGCACAGGGCACAGATGGGTCTGGAATATCTCCAGTGAGGGAGACACTACATCCTCTCTGGACAACCTGTACAGTGCTTGGTCACTGCACAGGAAAGTTCTTCCTCATGTCCAGGTGGAGCTTCCTGGGCTCAGTCCCTGCCCATGGCTCTGGTGCCGCTGCTGGCCCCTGGAGCAGAGCCTGGGCCCTGCCCTGAGCCCTCCCTGCAGCCAGGGACACCCAGGGCTGAGGGCCCCTCTCAGCTGGGGCTCCTCTCGAGGCTGAGCAGCCCCAGCTCCCTCAGCCTTTCCTGGGCACGGAGATGCTCCAGATCCTTGACCAACTTCGCAGCCTCCACTGGCCCTGCTCCAGGAGTTCCGTGTCCCTCCTGTCCGGAGGAGCCCAGAGCTGGACACAGGACCCCAGATGTGCCTCACGGGGCTGAGCAGAGGGACAGGATCCCCTCCCTGACCTGCTGGCAATGCTCTTTCAGGTCCTTTTCCACAGAGCTGCTCCAGCAGGGTCACCCCCAGCCTGTGTTTGTGCCTGAGATTGCTCTGACCCAGGTGCAGCACCCTGCACTTGACATGGTTGAACCTCACGAGTTTCTCAATGCCGAAGTTATTTGCAATAACTGAAACAATTCACACAATGTATTATTCTTCTGAGTCATGCTATCTTAGTAGATTCATTAAAAACCCTGGCAAAATAAAATTTAAAAACTACTGACATATTACATGAATTTCAAAGACAAACCAGACTCTTAATTGGATTTTTTCAGACTTTTTATCATGAACTTAATGACAAACCTGATACTCGAGTCTCATTGATATATTCTCATTCTTCAGATTATTTGAAATAACTTTAGTTTTCTTTTTAGGCTATACTGGCTGATACTGTAGTGAATCCACCACATTTAAGTTACAATTATGACCCTGAGTGCTGCAGATTGAGATAGGATTCATCAGGAGACTGGCAGTTCAGGAGTGTGTCAGACTTGAGAGGTTCTCACAAGAGCAGGGATTTCTGCCTCCCCTTACAGACCACGATATGGGCTCTAAACCTGCTTTATTGAAACCATCAGTAATTTTCTCTATTGCCTTCAATGGGTAAAAGATCTGAGTTCCTATTATATAAGATTAATGATGACTTCCTGGTTCTTAAAAGCACCAAAAACTCTCAAGCGTGATTTAACCCTTAGTCTTTCTGAAAGCCAGCTATTTTTTTCCAGTTTTCCATTTCCTTTCTATTATACACACATGTTATTGCTTTATTAATAACCTTTGGAGAATACTTCTAAATTTGGTGTAGCAGATGACTCGTCCGAATTCTTACTTCTCTTAGTAGTTTTCAAAAACTTTTCTACAACTACCTTTTCCCATCAACGCAGCATTCCAAAAACATTTTTCTTTCTGTTGACAGCTTCTGATGATCATAATTGCATTTTTGCTTGTTTGTTTTAAAGTCAAACATACACTAAGCCCGGTGCATTTAAATGTTTGGAAACAAAATTAATTCCGCACATATCAGAAAGACAAATAAATGGGAGGGTGAATGTGGATTCGTTTTGGTTCCCTTTATAACATCAAGCTGATGAAGTGTGATGGACTTAGCAGAACCGAACTTTATTCTTCCCAGCTCTGGAGAGACAGAAACGAAACCACTGACTACAAAGCCAGCATGCAATGTGGCCTGTTTATTCTCTTTAGCCAAATTTTTCTATTTCCTGTTATACCACTAACTCTGAAGTGAAGAGCCAATCTGTGAGCAGAATCCCTAAAGCCAAAAGGGATGGGACAGTGCTAAGTGACCCAGAATGGGATGATTATTCTGAGTACTTCCACTAAAAGGTTGACTCATATTTTTCAAACTTTCTCTGTAATCTCTTCTGTTATTTAAATGCCTCATTGCATACACAACAAAAACCCAGAGGAAAAAAAACCATAATTTCCATAGCAACTATTCCAAGGAACACAGTTCAGTCATTTGTACCATAAAATTTTATGGACTTTGACCAAAAAGCTTTTCTTTATCTTTCTTTTTCTTTATCTGGCTTTATCTATGTTCAAGTGGAAATATTAATATTGGGCATGAAGAATTTCATAGGAACTTATTATTAAAAACTAAACTTCACCAGATGAATGATCCCTAGAGGAACTGTGATTCTAAAGACATCACAAGCAAGAATTTGCTTTAATATTTGAAATGTCTACAGTGATATCACGTAAAAATAGAATTTATACAGATTTTTACATTGAAAAATAATGTTCCACAGCAAGAAGATACAGAAGTAAAGAATAATTGAGTGCAATGGGGTTTTTTAATTTCTTTTTCCATTTACAATTTTTTGTTCAGGTTTGGAGTAGACTAATTTTGTAAAACCTTTGGGGATTTGCACACTTTGCTCTCTCATGACAAGATATTACTATCAGTGTACCGTGTAGAGTATAATCATTCTTTTGGATGAACAAGTACAAACTGTCAGCTCCAAACATCTCAGAAGAGATTTTGATTCTACTGTGAAAATCTTTAGTATAATCTTAGTCTCAAAACATGGGATATTTGGTCTTTTAACATCAGAGCTGACAAGATGCATGATATTCCAGAATAAACTCACTTAAGTGAGATTATTTATTTAAATGGCCTTATTCTTGCCTATTACAAAATATATTGATGCTGGTTTTCTTGACAGGAGAAAGGGGGGATAGCTCTTATCAGGAGAAAATTCCTATCCAACAGTGCAAAATCTCATCGCCTCTTCCTACTAGGGAACTCCCCTGATTTAGGAACGAAAGCACATTCCAAGAATAATTTTACTTACACAAGAAAATTCAAGCTAAATTGGTAAACCAGATTGGAGATCAGAAGCAGAAGAATGCAGAAACTTCACAAGCAATTTTTTGTTTGCTGGTTTTTACATGACCTACTTGTCCTTCTGTTGAAGCCACCAGACTCATGTCAAAAAACTTAATTATTCCTGGGTAAAGTCATTTTTTGTTGCAATATTGAGCTTTGCTGAAGGAACGCACACTAGAGTATTTATCAGTATTCATCCAGTATTTATCAGTATTTTTATCTGTTATCAACAGAGCTTCAAATTAGCCCCACTCAGAGCGGAATGCCACATGAAACAGTGGCTGGAAACAGAAGAGACACTATCTTAAGCCCACTTTCTTATCATTCTGTAGGACTTCAGATGATAGATCTGAAAAAATAATAATTAAGGGTATGTAAACACTGTGACTAAAAAAGGTTCATAACAGCCAGTCCGAGAAATTTCTGGGTTTAAGGCACTAAAGATTATTTATGGATGAGGTTTTTTATTAATTTCATTAACAGATAATGGCACTCAAATGCAGCGACATCAAAGCATCCAATGTTCCAGCACCATGTGAGAAACCATTCATGGCAAAAGGGAAGTCTTCAATCAAAACCAAGACAAAGAGTGTTTCTATAACTGAGTAGCCACAGAAACTGTTAAGTGATTAAAAGCACGCAGAAGAGTGTGTTTACAACCTCAGAAACAATCCTCACAGGTAATTAACTTAAGTACTGGTAGGGGCAGACAAGTGACTACAGAGACCACAACCTTTGATTTCGGCTGGCTCATCCTTACGAAAGTTTTACCATGTAAAGGGAATGCGTTAAACACGACAGAAAATTCATGGAAGCCTCAAGAGAAAAGGTATGGTGGAAAGGGGAAAAGGAGAGTGCAATATGTTTACCTAAGAAGGATCACAAAGTCATAAAAAAAGCAAAATTACTGATTGAAGGGAGTACAGAAGCTTTACGAAAAGCAGAGAGAAAATTGAGAAGAGGATTCTCCAAGGTGTCCCTCTGCTCCTTTAACCACTGACTTAAAAAATAAAATAAAATATTGCAGAACCAGAAAAATCAAATATATCCAAACGTATTAAAGTCCGAAGGCCTTCACTTGTAAATTATTCACACTAAAAGGTCAATAAATAATGGTGACATAAAGAAAAAAAAATTAGAATACGAAAAGCCTAAGTATAGAAAGCACAACTTAGGTTCTCTTTAATCACATCAACCTCTCAAAAAGTATCAGTTACAGGAAGGTATTAATGCCCATCAAAATCGAACAAAATCCTACTCACTAGAACTTCCAAATCCTCCAAATACCTGGACCAGCAGCAGCACCACTGAGGTCTCCACTAAAACCAAAAATCAAGGCAAGAAAGGCCAAAAAGCTCATTTGATTACGCAAAACACCTCATTTTAATCAAGCAGTCAGTTGATTACTCTAGAGAGAGGGGTCACTTAAAAATAGCACAAAAAAGAAATAAACATTGACTCCCAAAAGGAGGGGGGAGGAAAAGCAGGACCAAAGAAAACCTTTTCCAACTCTGCCCAAAAAAATGATTTAAAAACGTGCTGTTCTCCAGCTTCCCGGCAAGTTTCCAATAGAGGAACACATTCTTTACCCAATGGGGACATTCATAGGCTTCACAACCCATGAATACCAACATCAGGAATGCTCTGAATTACACCTGACAATGTGTTAGCATACCTTTCATTATGCCATGGTTTGGCTTCATGGAAGAGCAGGTTTGGAAAAGCTTTTCCCCAAAACCTGCTACAGTGAATGAAATGGAAGAAACCCAAGGCCAGGTTGGAAGGAGCTCTGAGCAGCCTGGTCCAGTGGAAGGTGCCCCTGCCCATGGCAGGGGGGTGGAATGAGATGGGCTTTAGGTCCCTTCCAAACCAAATTATCCTGTGATTCTGTAATCCCATAATTCCACGGTTTCTTGTCGACAGGCAGTTTTTAACAGAGGATTTCCAGTTAAAAGCAGAAAAAGATTTTACCACATACGTGTCCCTCCCTCCAAAGTACAGAATCGCTATTTGTGATCAAGCATCCAATGGATGGATTTTATTTTCAGCACATTTAGAGAGGAAACGCAATGGGTTTTTTGCATATTCTGCTTAAGAGAAGATGTTTATGGTCATAAGGGCAGCTCCACTAAGGGGAAAAAACCCAAAACTTCTCCAGGGGCAACTGAAGTATGGCTGGTTCTGTCATTTTTACTCAGACATCTACACACACCAAAAAAACCAAAAATCTGCCCATGGGCAAGTGGCAGCTGCAACAGCATTTGCTCCACCTTCCTCATTTCTGCACAACACAGCTCTGGAGTGAAACCTGGCTTTATGTTCCTGAGAGATGATTTCAAAATAATATAAAAGCGAGTATCTGTTAGCAAGTTATCAATATTATATTAAATTGAGCCTCAAAAATTAGAAGCAGTGAGATAGGATGTGTCACTCAGTGTCCTTGATACCTGTTCTATAACGTGAATTATTAAAGCTGCCCAGATCTCTTCCATCAGAGCAAATTAACAAGATCCTGTTGATTTGAAGCAGAAATCACATCCGAGATCAACACCAGTGTTTGTTCTCTTACAGCGCTTATGGGTTTTAATCACATCAGGTTTAGAACTTCTGATCAATACAATGAACTTCAGCTCACTAGCATGAAAATTAATAGGCAAAACTGATTTAAATTGCAAGCTCATCAATTTATAATGAAGCTGAAGATAAAACCTCTTTATAGTTCCCTTTTTGCATGCTTTTGGACATTTTACCCAGGAATACTTTTCAAAAATCATATTTTATTGTTTGGTTGTTTTTTTTAATAAGTAATAGATTAAATGTTAAGCCAATCCTCAGTGTATTTATTATCCCCACGCAAAATAAAGACAGAGAGAGGCAGAGTGTAAAAATGCCCTTTATTCTCTGCAGGAGCTATCGAGGTCAGAACTTCATCTGCATTTTTTAGTGCTATCCATATACTCTAAATCACAGTTGGATTTATGTTCCAGCTTTGGAATTTGTATCATATCTATGCCCTGTCTAATTCCACACCTTCGTTCAAGGTTCAGGCTCTAAATGACATTTGAAAATGCTGGAAAGTTTTGTTCCTTCTATTCATTTCTTCATTTACACCAAAAAAAAAAGTCTCAGTAGAGTAACCAGGAATCTACCACTTCTAAAATTGAAAGGATATAATAATATGCACACACACCAAAAAAAAAAATAAAATCCTTTACAGCTACAGATAACATTTGTTACACAGATTTAAACAGTAAGAAAAATAATGCATTCATCCTGCATGTATATTGTGTTAAAATAAGAACTATTTAAATGTGAATTTTCTGTATTTAAATTAAAATTTCCATCCAGAAGTTAAACAAAAAAAATAAAATAATCTTTATCAAATAATATTATCCAGCACTCTTTAAATGCAGATTATTCTAAAAAATTAAAACTTAGGCAAAGGAATTTAAACAGCTCATAAGCAGGCAGACAAAGTGGAAGACCACAAAGGAAATGCAGAATATAACTACACTGTGTCAGTTTGTCAAGTTTTGACTTCTAATTTCAATTTTAATGTTAGTATTTTCCATAGATATGATGCTTAGAATAAATTGTTTTTACAGTGACAGACAAAAACTAATGTTTCAATGTGAATATTGTGGCCCTTTTATTAGGAATGTAAATGACAGATTGTATTTAAATGTAAATCAACTAGTTTTAGAGGTCACTGATCAAGAAGAATGATCTGCCTTTAGAAAAGTAACTGATGAGGAGAAAAATGGAACAAACGCCAATTTTTTTTTTTTCTAATCACAATTCTTTAATATGAATGAGAAGTACAACAAGGAAACCACAACTGAGATACAGGGTGCCTTTCCTATGGTGGTCTGCATTTAGAAACTGTGGAAAAGACTTTTGGAAAGATCATTAGTGATTAGAAGAGGAACACATTTGAAAACATTTTTTAAGGGGTAAAAATCCTGCATTGTCACAAAAGTAAGCCATAAAACCTGACAGGTCTTTTCCCACTCAGCTTCAATTTTGGACTTGTGGATCACACGTTACCCCACAGCAAGAAGTATTTAAGACACAGCTCCACTGCCTAAAACATCAGCAAAAAAATACCAGAGAAGTGCTGACAGCCTCTCAAATTTAACTTGTGGCTGCCATCAGCGTGTGCTTATGTTACACAGATTTGCATGTGGCATTCCTGTGCTCTTTCACCCTAATAACTCAAAATAAAAGCACAGAGATACCTGTTACACACTTCCTTTTCCATACAAATGGGCTATCATATTCCACATCGAATACAGAACAAGTAGTCCGCGTTTGTAAGAATATTACTAATCTAAACAAAGTGAAATTAAAAAGCTTTATCCACTGTGTGTTATCTGGAAATATATGGAGAGAAAGAAAGAGATGCAGTGAAATAATAATGATGCTATAACCATTTTCTGATAGCGCAAGACTTTTTTATTATTCTTTAACTACCTGAGAGTATCTCTATTAAATGAAGCTTTGAGATTTTCAAGGAAAAGAATTATGTTTACAATTTATTTCTCTTATGTCCAAACATTTTTCAACAGCCTAGGCTAGTGTCTATAGTTATTTTCAACCTCTATTTTTCTTTCAAAAAATTGAAAAAATACTTTACAACACTAAAATGTAGCTCTAAAGCAGTCACCTGAAGCCATTCTGGATTTAAACAAGTTTAAATGTAACAGAACTTCTTGGAAGACGGAGCTGAGACAAAGATGAGGAATATATTCCAACTAGGCAGTTCAGCATCCTTCTCAAATATAATGCCTCCAGAGGAAAGGTGGGATAAAGTATCTCCCTGCTGGCCTTTACTTTCAGGTCCTTGTATTGAGTTTGGCCCGTTGGAGTGACATTAGTGCTTTGCCTCCTCTGGATTGTGGTTGGTTTGCATGGGAATCACAAAAATCACAGAATTACTTAGGTTGGAAAAGACCTCGAAGGTCATCAAATCCAACCTGTGACCCATCCCCACCTCGTTACCCACTCAGAGCACTGAGTGCCAGCTCCAGGCCTTCCCTGGACACCTCCAGGGATGGGGACTCCACCACTGCCCTGGTGTCATGGTTTGACCCTGGCCCAATGCCTGGCACCCACGAAAGCCGCTCGCTCACCCTCCCCTGCCACAGCTGGGCAGAGGAGAGAAAAATTGACAAAGGGTTCATGATGAGGATGGGGAGAAAACACTCCAAGGGTAAAACGGGCTCAGCTTAGAGGTACAAAGTGAGTTTATTACTAACAGAGTCAGAGGAGGATAATGAGAAGCAAAATAAGCCCTTAAAAACACCTTTTCTTTCCCCAACCTTCCCTCCTTCCCACCGACAGTGGAGGGAGGCAGGGAGTGGGGCTTTGGTCAGTTTGTCACTCAAGGATTTTCTCCCGCTGCTCCGGGAGAGGAGTCTTCCCCTGTGAGACCATGGGGTCCCTCCCACAGGAGACAGTTCTCCATGAACTTCTCTAGTGTGGCTCCAAATCCCACAAGCAGCAGTTCTGCCAAACCCGCTGCAACGTGAGCCCCTCCCACGGGCAAACAGTCCTCCCAAAACTGCTGCGCCGTGGGTCACTCTACAAGGAGTGCAGTCCTCCAAGGACAGGCTGCTCCAGCCTGGAAGCAGGGCCCTCTCTCTCCACCGGGTCTCCCACTGGATCACAGCCTCCTCCAGGCATCCACGTGCTCCGGCACGGGCACCTGCCCCACGGGCTGTGGGTGGATCTCTGCATCCCCCGTGGATCCCCAGGGGCTGCAGGGGCACAGCTGCTTCACCACGGTCTGCACCACGGCCGGCAGAGCAACCTCGGCTCCAGCACCTGGAGCACCTCCTGCCCCTCCTTCTCCACTGACCTTGGTGTCCCCATGTTGTTTCCCTCACATGTTCTCAACCTCCACCTCTACTCTGGCTAGGAAAAACTGCACGTGCCCTACTTTGTTTTGATTTTCTTCTTAAATATCTCATCACAGAGGTGTTACCAACCTCTCTCACTGGCCCAGCCTCGGCCAGCGGCATGTTCCTCTTCAGAGCTACCAGGGATTGGCTCTGCCGGACATGGTGGAAGCTTCCAGCAGCTTCTCACAGAAGCCACCTCTGTGGCCCCCCCCCACCAAAAACCAGGCCCTGCAAAACCAACACACCTGTGCAGCCCCTTCCAATGCTTAACAACCCTTTCAGTGAGAAATTCTTCCTGATCTCCAACCTGACCCTCCCCTGGCCCAGCCCGAGGCCGTTCCCTCTCCTCCTGTCCCTGTTCCCTGGGAGCAGAGCCTGACCCCCCCCCGGCTGCCCCCTCCTGTCAGGGAGTTGTGCAGAGCCACAGGGTCCCCCCGAGCCTCCTTTTCTCCAGGCTGAGCCCCTTTCCCACCTCCTTCAGCCACTCCTGGTGCTCCAGACCCTTCCCCAGCTCCATTCCCTTGCCTGGCCATGCTCCAGCCCCTCAATGTCTGTCTCGTCATGAGGGGCCCAGAACTGGACACAGTATTCGAGGCGTGGCCTCGCCAGTGCCCAGCACAGAGGGACAATCACTGCCCTGGTCATTGCTGTTTCAGAGAGCAAGGAGGGGACAGATTTTAACAGGAATAATTCAGTGAATTCCTAAAGCAGAACCTTGGGGAAGGAGAAAGGGATCGATCAATCTAACTTCCAATAGTGAGAGACTGAACAACTCCAAAGGCAGAAAAATCCATTTGACCAAAAACGCTGCTGGGGACGATGTCCTTCAGGCAGATTCGGCAGTAGATTCAGTTAGGGGGGAAGTCACTTTTTGGAATCTGAAAACAGGGCTGGACTTGAGGAACAAATGCGATTGGAAATGTAACCTCTAACTTTGCCTCAATGAAAGATTCTCCAACCAACACTCAGCCTAAGCACCTTCACTTACTGGAACAGGGATTGTCAACTCAGCACCTCTTACTAAACAAAGAGGTACATATGATTTCCAAACCCCCATTTTCCTTATCCCCTAGGTTAATAAAACATCTCAAAATAAAACATCTACATTTCTACCCAGCAGAAATGACAAATCCCTGTTACCAAAGGCATGTTGGAAAAGAGCACGGATTTCTGGAGCAGGTTGCACTCCAGAGCATCTAAACCCATCACCCATCAACCATGTGCCACAGTAACATAAACCATGTGCCTGATATCCCATTTCTGAAACTCTGGAATGATACAGAAATAATCAGAATTAAAAGAGTGATAATTATTTTTTCCTTAATATATGAAAATCACTGTGCATCTCTAAGCTCCATATTCTACAGAACTGCCAATCTTTTCAATAAACAGACCAAAGGAGGAAAGAAATCTGTCAGAGGAGAAATCGGTTAAAATGCCTGACAAAAAACCACGGCTCTTCATTTTAATACTGGTAATTACAGAAATTAAATAATGCTGGCAATGGTATGATGATAATTATACACACAGAAAAAGAAGGAGCAGATTAAGCAAATTACTCAGAAAAGCTGTCTCATGAAAATACATACTTTTAATTTTTATTTTAGAGAGGAAAGGGTGATATCACTTAAAAAACAAGAACATGTGATTATTGTCAATTTCTCTTAGAAAACAAAATTTGTGACATCACTTACAGATTTCTGATCTACACTCCCCAAGAGCATCACCTTCCTATTGATAGTCAAATAACAGAATTTAACACAACTAGGTTTGGCTAGAGCCCAAAACTTAAGCCAAATAAATAAAAACCATAAAACACATTGCAAGCCACTTCTTTTTCTTAAAGCAGAACCAGCTGGATGTGCTGCTCAGAAATCTAATTAGAGTTCTAACTGAAATTATCTTTTTTTTATTCCAGTTGATAGGCCAAGTTTACTACACACTGGCATCTCAGAAAGAACCTGTCCAGCACAGCCTGTCTGCACGTGGCAGTGCTACCACAGCAACATCATGGTGCAAAAGCTTCCCTGTCTTGTCATCTCTTCCCACGTTTCATCCCATCCCAGGAGTTTTGCCATATGAGAAGATGCTCTGAGGGTTGGAGCCCCTCTGTTACAGGGACAGGCTGGGAAAGTTGGGATGTTCAGCCTGGAGAAGGCACTGGGGAAACATTTCAGCACCTTCCAGTGCCTAAAGGGGCTCCAGGAGAGCTGGAGAGGGAGTTAGGACAAGGGCCTGGAGGGACAGGATACAGGGGATGGCTTCAAACTGGAAGAGGGAAGGTTTAGATCATATTTTAGGAACAAATTCCTAAATGGGTGGTGAGGCATTAGACCAGACAGCCCAGAGAAGCTCTGGATGCCCCTGAATCCCTGGCAGTGTCCAAGGCCAGGTTGGATGGGGCTTGGAGCACCCTGGGATAGTGGAAGGAGTCGCTGCCCATGGCACAGGAATTTGAACCTTCTGTAAGGTCCCTTCCAACACAAACCAATCTTTGATTCCATGACCCACCAACATTTCTTTATGCACTGCAGTGCTGGGCTTCTTGAACATCTCAATTTCCTGCATCTAAGAGATGCTCAAGAAAAGTGCTTTGCTGTTTTGTAGATGTGGGAGGGCTTCTGCTCCTGCCCCACTTCCCAGGTGCAGCCCGAACATCCCTTTCGTCCTCGAGGTACCACAAAAGCTGCATCTCCCGAGCTGCTCCCATCGCACACGTCAAGGACAACAGCACGTGAACCACAAACAGTGCCTGAATTGTGGCAGCGAAATACAGGGACCAAGCAGGTGAACTGCAAACTGCAGCCTCTAATTTCTTATTTTATTCTGGTGTGCACAAATTAACAAACTGTTATTAGCCTCAGTCAGAACTGAACTGGTGGAGGAAGAGACAGGAGGAAATTTCAGATGCCACTGAACTGGAACTTATCTAATGAACTTGCTGGTTTGAATTCCTGGCTCCATTAAGTGCTATTACTCTGAAGGCTTAGAGGGATCTCTTATAACAAGAAAGAGGAAAAAAAAAACCCTTTTTTTTTAAATTCCAAATTAAAAAGTTTAATACGTCTGATGCAATTATTTCTTGTATGGAATAACAGGCCCAGGCTTTTCCTTTGCCAATCACACACTCCACATTCTCCATAAATTTGCCATCAAGTCCATGGTTGGGCTCAATGATCTTAGAGGTCTTTACCAACCTTAACAGTTCTATAAATCTATGAAGGAAATCAAGAAATCACTGTCTCTAGAACTTTTTATTCCAGTTTTGCCTTTGCAGGTCCCAGATGAGATTTCTTAACCATTTAAGATTTCATGCCACATAAAGTTTGCTGTGCAAATGGGATATTCAGCATTTAGGCAAATCAGCAGTCCTTTTCAACTCAATAATTACTTCTTTTATAAAGAGAGAAGTTTACAATAATGTTATGCAAATTGTCTCTCTAGATTTTTGGTCATTTGCTTATTTTTTGTAAATCATGAGCACACTGTTGACTTTAAAAGTGTTTGGAAAAAGTTTTTAATAGCACAATTTCACTATGGAAGAGCTTGACTATACTTTTATTGCCCTAGAAATGGAAAATTAACTCTTTAAAATTTGCTATTTCATATAAATATTCTAAAATACAGTAATTTTTTAAAAAGCAAATTTTGACTACAGAGGCATTTTCAGTCCTAACATCTGAATTCTTCTATCTTTGTTAAATTTCTGCAATGAGTCTCAGTTCTCATCACACAAGCATGTTCTGCATGAAATCTTTCCTGAAATTATACCTACAGCATCCCAGATTTAGGGAGGGGGAGGGTTTAATATCAAATATTAATGTAATATGTTCCACCTGATGATTTTCTGTGCCAACTTCCATGTATAATTTAGAGTTTCTTCAAAAGCAGAAGGGACAGAAATTAAAAGATGTAACAATGATTGATATTTTTGTCCAGCTTTTGACTAACAGTATGAATGCAGCAATAAACAAAAGAAGTGAAACGCTGAAATTAGCAATTACTGTTTCCATACATCTCCATCACACTGCGATTTTATTATGACTTCAGCTTTAATCCATGCAGAAAGAATGTTTAGCCTTGCAGGCAACTTCTAGAAAACTGTTCAGTAAATTTTCACTTGTTCCAAAGTATCAATACAGAGTATATTCATCCAATATTTGTCCTCCCCAATCAGTAAAAGTATGTTCACTGCTACAAAAACCAGAAGGGAGATGTAAGAATATCTGAATAAATTCCAGGTTAAACGTGGAACAACTGGCAAAGACTTAGATCAACATTCAGGTGACCAAAATAACCACTCCAAATGATGTTTTACTGCTTTACCTTATTTCACCAGGACTAACAAGCATTGATCAAATCAAATGCTTTAACTACCTGCTACTAGCACAAACATCTTCCTGACACAATCCATTATCCACCTGCCTCTAGAAAATCAGTTTAGATGCTAAGATTTCTCAGAAGAAAGATTTTCAGCCTGTTCACGCTGGCTGTCCATTACTTGAAATAAAGTATTTTCCCAAGCATCTTCTATTTTCTACAGAAGAAAGAATTAAAAAAGCAAGAAGAAAAAATAGGTAAAGTGATGGAAATTGCAATCACCCCAAGGACAAAGAGAACACTAAAAATAGTTCTGCCACAAAATCTGAATTATTTGGTAAATTGGGACCATTCATGAAAACTGATGCAATATAAAAAAAATCAAAAGTAAAAAAAAAAAAAAGAAAAGAAAGAACAAAACTAACTACTTCTGAAGGGAGTGGGAACAGAGTGGAAAGGAATGATCAAAAGGTTTTAAAGGTCATATGGAGAGCAACAGAACTGCCATGGTGCATTGAGGCTGGATACTCAGCTTTTAGAGCAGTTACCAAGAAACAAGAGGTACTGAAGGAAGTCATGTGGCTTCTATCCCTTGTATCTGGAGAATCACACTCCCAGTCAAAAATGAAATTATTACCTCTCTGTCCTGTTATGCAGGCATTATTTTTGGATTTCTTCTTATGTTGTCCAATCCAACCGACACCTAAATCTTCCAAGATATTACTCTTGTGACATTCTGACTCATCCATATACCTGGAGCTATGCTCCCCCCTCCTCCTCTCAATGCTATCATCCTGCACCTCACTGTCTGCACTCTCTGTTAACAGCAATCTTATTCCATCACACGCACTCAGAAAACAACTACAAAGGTACTTCAGTTTTTTGTAAAGTCAGTGCTTTCTCAAACTTCTTCCACTAACTAAGTCACCTCTCTGCATCACTCTGCTCACCTTCACTTTTAAAGCTTTTCAAAACTTCACTCAGACACCCACTGGGCTGCAGTTTAATGAGCCTTCCCTCCTGCAGCACTGACGGTTTCAACAGCATCCACCTGTTCCTCACCACTTCCTCCTATCCACATGCTCTGCTCTCAGTTCTGCTCATACAAGGACTTGTTCAGGTGCAGAACGAACCCGGTGAAACCAAGAAGAAAAAAATCCAGGTCTGGAATAAGTATTTCTAAAATGAAAGTTAATTTAGCGCAGATCAGCTGTGCACAAATGACAGAGCACAGCTCAGGAGCTGGCACAGAATGAGAATCGTCAACAGCAGCTGCTTGACTCAGCCCTGGAGCTAAGGAATTACTGAAAATAAGCTTTCTGCAACAGGACATTGAGTTCAGCTCCAAACATCCCATAAAGCAGCTGACTAAACTGTTAAACAGGTAATGCTGCACCCTCTCAAAGGCTGGGCTTGACACCTGAAAGGAAACTCTTCCAAAGATCTGTTCCCTCACTGCTTTCTCTCAGCCTCCTCCCAGGCCTTGACTTGGCTGCACCATGGAAGGAAAATCAGCAGTGGCTGAGATTGGGATGGGTTGTTATCACTAAGCCCTGCCTTGGTGATTGAGTCTAACTCTGTGTTTGCACTCCATCTGAAAAAAATCCAGCTTTCACTTGGAACAGAGAGGCTGAGTCTGGTTTTGCCAGGTATTTACACAGCACTTGGCACAAACAGAAGGGGAATGCTGCCCAAGACTCATAATCAAAGGTACTATAATTTGTGACACCCCAGCCTCCCCTTCCCTCTCAAAGAGGCACAAAAACCATTACAGAAACCATCACTACCCACATGACAACAACAAGGTGAAGTTCTCTTGTTTCCCATCTCCCTCTTTTTTCTTGAAACAGAAATTCAATCTGGAAGTGCTGACACGATGTTCACCAAATCACAGGATGGTTCGGGTTGGAAAGAACCTTAAAGATCATCCAGTTCCAACCCCCTGCCATGGGCAGGGACACCTTCCACTAGCCCACATTGCTCCAAGCCCTGTCCAGCCTGGCCTTGGACACTGCCAGGGATCCAGGGGCAGCCACAGCTTCTCTGGGCAACCTGTGCCAGGGCCTCACCACCCTCATAGGGAACAATTCCTTCCCTATATCCCATCTAACCCTGCCCTCTGGCAGTGGGAAGCCACTCCCCCTTGTCCTGTCCCTCCTCTTCCAAAGTCCCTCTCCAGCTCTCCTGGAGCCCCTTTAGGCACTGGAAGGGACTCTGAGGTCCCTCTGGAGCCTTCTCTTCTCCAGGTGAACACCCCCAGCTCTCCCTGCCTGGCTCCAGAGCAGAGGGGCTCCAGACCTCGGAGCATCTTCTCATATGGCAAAAGTCCTGGGATGAGGGGAAACACGGGAATGGAGACAGGGGAGCTCCTGCACCACGGTACAGAGAACCCTGTTCTGACATTCCTTTCTCTCTAAACCACAGTGTCTGGAAGTTTCAGTGCAATTTTTGCAAACCACCTGTCTTCCAGAGCAGGTGGAAAGGCTGTTTGGAGCACATTTTCCTGCAAATGGAATTTGATTAGTACATGAACCTTCCATGTAATGTTCTCATAATGAGTAAATTAGTAGGTGATATAAACCTCTGGAAAAGGAAAGACTGCAATGAAAACCTTATTATCCTTTTTACAGTAAGGCTGAACAGAAACTGATGCTATGTTTAAATTGATCGTGGTTTTATTCCCACCCCAGGCAAACCTGCAAAAACTCAATGAGCAGTGTGATTTCATTAAATATATGTATAATGAACAATTTTCTTGTCCTTTGAAAACAACTGATTTGAAGGAAGACTGCAGCATAATGACTGACATCTGAGTTCTACAGCCTTTTCAATCTGCACAGGATTTCCTATTACTGACTGAAGGGGAAAGAATCACAAACACAGAGAAAGGAGAGGGAAAACAGTCTTAATGAATTTTAAACAGCTGAGAGAGTGCAGCAACTTTGTGGAGTTGGTGGGAAGTCTGCTGCGCTGAGAAAGCTGCTCAAACATCCCCTCTGCTGAGCCTGGAAGAGGATGCTCAGGACACCCATGGACTTCAAAGAAATCTGGAACTGTCGTGGATTAGAAACTGCCCTGATTGGATCCATTTGTACCAGAAGCAGGACAGCACGTGTCTTGGGAAAGCACTCTAGGAAATAGTAGAGAGAAAATATTTGGCTTTCCAGATATAAATCTCTGCTCTTGGGAAGGAGAGAGCAGCGGGGTATGAGACAAATACACAGAAGTTCCTCAGCTTGGTTTTGTCCTTACTCTACAGAGGAAAGAAACCTGGCTGACCTCTAAAATTCAAAAAAATCCCCATGCCTGGAAAAAAAATTAGCATTTAAATGTGGGATTTTTCTATACCTCTTACATAAAGAGGTCTGAAAAACAGTGCTTGATCCTTAAAATATCCATCACTCCACAACTGTACTTTTTGAGCCAAGAGACATCTATAAACACACATGGATACAGGCTGTACAGTTCCAGTGAGAGAGAGAGAGAGACTGTGTCGGGTATTTCACCGAGAATCCTCAAAATTCATTCATCTGCAAAAGTAACAGCCAGATCCATACAGTCAGATGACACAAATCTGAGATGCTTGTGGTTCCACACTGCCACGTTCTCTAAGCGGCCGTTTCAAAATTATCATGAACATTTTTAAAATTACCTGTTCTCAAAGTAACTGAAATTTTAAACACACACGCAAAAAATTCCAACTTAATTGCATGAGGTTCAGTGCAAGGGCATTTTAAAGAGTTTAAAGCATTTTTTCAATGAGGCTATGCTGTTATTCTCAGAAGGAAACTGATTTCACCACTAACGGATCTCAAAAGAATCTGGAGAAGCAATACAGAAGGGAATAATACCAACTCAGATACAAAAAAAATATAGATATAGAGAGATTTAACAGAAAATCCAGGACAAAACGGTACAGTAACAGCAGAGTTGTATTTTGAATTGTTTGCAACCTGTCCAAGCAATTACCATCACTCTGTGCTCTGACCACAGAGGAAACCAACACATCTAATCTGGTTTTCAGTCTTCAAAACACCTCTCCAGTCTGACTCTTACTGGAACTGAAAATCCCCCAAGTCGAGGATAAAGACAGAAAATGCATTTTCTTCTTTACCAGCATTAAAACATGCAGTAACTTCTTGCATAAACACATAAAAACCTACAAACTCTGACGGGATTAATTAACAAGTGATTGGTATTTGCAGGCAAGAAGTAAACAGGTGACAATGGAATGCCAGTCCTTCAAAAAAGCAATTTTCCAAACATCAGATTAGTTTTTCCATAGAGGAACTTTTCATATACAGTTTCCATCTTGATAGTGAATCTTTGATCAGTGTCTCTGAAAAAATAATCTCTGTGAAGATTAAGAAAACAAAGGAACCCAGATAAACTCAGAAAAGGCAGGGAAACTTTCAGGCTATCAGGTAAATAAATTATTACAGGCACCTCGGTGGAATACAAAGAGTTTTCATATAGGATTATGATGGAAAATGAAAGGGTTTAAAAACAAAAAAAAACAAAACCAAAAACAAGGTGACACTGGCACCTCTTCAAACAAAGTAATATATTAAGTGGTCATAAAAATTGGCAAAAAGCAGCCAATGTCAATCCAGGATCTAATCAATGCTCTCAGTGCTATGAAACCTGACCCCTGAGGCAGTTGTTGTATCTGAGACAGGGGAACAAGGGTGAGACCAAACACGAATAACATGAATACACGGTGAGCTAGGAAGTAATTCAATTTTAGTGACATGATATTACTCATTGTATCCATTTCCTCTAAAACACCTTTAGCCAACGCTTCAGTCTCAGCTGCCTTTTCTGGAAGCTTCCCTGTGAACATCCTTCAGGGGCTGTTTCACAGGCAACAAGGATGCTCAGACTCTCCCTGGCTTTTCTTTTGGGCCTCATCCTCTTTGCCTCCACCTTTCCTACCTCCCTTTTCTACTGGCTGCCAACTCTCTGCAACACTTCTTGCTTCCAAAGCATTTGAAAAGGATTCATAATTGGTTTTCACGTCTTGAACGTTTTTGCAGGATTATTTTTGGCCTCCCATACAACGTTTTGGGCACTGAATACTTGCACATTATGATACCTTTTAAAAAAAATTCTCTTATCTAAAAGTAGCTTTCACTGCTGTCCTGAGTCCTCACTGCCTTTCCCTCATTTTCTATTTTAATGAATATTATTTATTTTCCTTACTGCCTTGAAATGGTTGGACTCTATGATTTCCCAGGTCTTTTCCAACCTAAACGATTCTGTGATTCTGTGAAGTTTCTCAAGAACAAAATCCCAAAGTGTTCTTTTTAATTGCCTTTTAATCATGTCCCCCCGTATATGTAGTTCTTTTTGGAGATTAAACTCTACCATAGTGAATTTGCCTTTTTCCCCCACTTCCTACAAGGCTTTGAACCAAAATTTCTGTGATCACTGTTTCAGATGTTTTCAACAGTAGTGGTTTTAGTCCCAAGCTCCTTCAAAACCAAGTTTTCCTCCCCTGTGATCCCTGACTACTCTTCAGTAAAGTTGTCTTCAGACAAATTCTGCCTCATCCTCACTGAGCTCTTCCTACTTCACGGCAGAACTTCAGTCCATGCAATACAATTATATAGCCTGTTAATTAACTCCTTTATCTAAATGGATTCTGAGCTTTCTGGAAGGTAAAGCACAACCTCACATATCCCTTATATAACTTGTACAGTACCACCAGTCCCCAGAGGGAATTCCCGCCACCACTTGGGAAAAAAAGGAGGGGAAGAGTAAAGTGACTATTTCTAATGATTAATATATAAATAAATAAATGAAGCAGAACACTGCATCATAAATCTCCCTGCTCAGATTGCAGATCTTATCAAGCTCAGTGACCGGGGGCAAAAATGGCTGATGAAAATGCATCTCTCACCACTGCACAAAATGGAGAACAACATGGGAAAAACATGGGGAAAAGTAACTATTTTATATGTAAAATGGTTTGCTTGAAGTGAGCAACTGATCTCGGAGCCCTCTGAAAACCTGAAGTTCTGCACAGCTTTGTTCAGGAAAAGAGGGAAGAGGGAAATACTTGTATGTCACTGTATAAATCTATTACACATCTACATCCTTAATGCCTCGTGTCCTTCCAGCTCCACGAAGGTCTGGCAGAACCAGAAGATGTATCTATAGAGTCTCCATGACGGGAGGCATTGAATGCTTTTCTATGAAGAGAGCCTAAACACACCTCGTTATTCAATTTTTAAATAAATCACAGAGAGGAAATACGATTAAACCACACCCCATCCTTGGAAGTGTCCAAGGCCAGGTTGGACAGGATTGGAGCAACCTGAGATAGTGGAAGGTGTCCCTGCCCATGGCAGGGGGTGGGACTGGATGATCTTTAAGGTCCCTTCCAACCCAAACCATTCCATGATTCTATGAGAGGACAGACGGCACGGAGGTGAACGGAGCTCACCGTAGTTCCTATGACACAAGAACTTAAATGCACCTCAAATTCTTCACTCATCAGGTTTCAAAGCATCAAACAGGCAATACTTCTGCCCTCAGATTCTTGGAACCAATTGCAGCAGGATGTTTCAGAGGTGAAGGGAACATTCACGAGGGAAGCTATGAAACAGTAACTTATCTGTCCTCAATTAAAAACTCTGGTCCAGTTGCTGCCCTGAGACTCAGGGAGCCCATACAGAGCTGGTTCTTAGAGGCTGGATGGAGTATCCAGGGATCAGTCAAACCATACATGCCCTCTTTTGTTTCCAACCACCATTAGAGAAAGAAGGACAGATTTTATTATTACCTTTCTCTGTGATCAGCATGTTCAGTATTTTCTGAGTTGCAGAAATCTTTGTACAACGCTTGCACTTGGGCAGACTTTGGCATTCCAGAGATGTCATCAGACCAGCTCACAGTTCTGCTAAAATCCTACACTTGCTCTCATACAGAACAGTCAAGGAACTTCATCAAGCTTTCAGTGTTCAGTTCACTTCCAAACTTTTTAGGCATCCACATGTTTATGTTTAGATTTAGGAATCAAAGCTCCTGAAACAGAGTCAAGGGAGGCACCTCCAAAAATTATTCAAAACATCTCAGGCAGATATATTAAAGTTCTCCTAAATTCAATTCATCCCAATATTTGCAGATTTACAAAGTGTGTATGACAGCACTTCCCGAGTCTAATTAAAGCTTTCCTCACACATCTGTTAAAAGCAAAAATACACTAAAAAAAACCAAACCCAAACAAACCCAAAAAGCAGCAATAATAAACTACACACTCCACTTCACAAAGCTGGATTTCATTCACGAATGTACCAGGTTTTATTCTCCACATGAGATGACTCACTGCATGTTCACTCCCTTCAATCTTCAAACATTTTGTTAATATATGCAGGAGACAAAGCTACAACAGTTTGCTTATGAAAAGGGAGGTTTTTCTGTAAGCCCAGAGCTTGCAAAGGTGGAAGAATTTGCCTTGTACAGAAAAGAATATTCAGTATGCAGTGGAATATTTAAGTAATAGAGACATTCTTTCAGTGGGATTTATCCATGTCTCACAGAGTAACAGAGAAATAATGATAATAATGAGGAATTATTCTATGTGAAAGACAAATAATCAGGTAAATTTGGCCCAAAGCTGGAGGGAAATACCAGCCAAATATTGGTAGGGATTGCCTGAGATTATCATTTTCTTTACCTAAGAAATGAACAGAAAGACACAAAGCCCCAAAAGCTCACTTTTAGTCCAAATTTTATGATGATACACTACTCTTGGTCAAAATGTAATGGAGAAGGTGAGAATGCTGGAAACAGTAAAAACCAGAATTTACTCTCGGCCTTTCATCAGCCTGGTTTTATGGTATTTGACAGGAAGCCACCCTAGCAGCCCCTAAAGAGTAAGAACATCACAAATCTTAGTTTTATTGCCCTTTTCATAAAAATTTCTTCAAAAGCTCAGGTTTCATCTGTCTTCTAACCCCGGATTTTTTGACTTTGATGTTAAGTTTTAAACGGACAGGTATTTTAAACTTCTTTTCTTGTTGTGCTTCCCACTTGCACATCATAACATCTAACCTCCCTTTCAGAATTCCTTCTGCTCATTTTTATTTCTTAATCCAAGCCAGAAAAGTGCCTCCATTACTTTTTCACTCCCCATTCTATATGTGGCAGAAATCTCTATTTCCTTCGTTTGATTTGAAATCAAAGACAGTTGTAAGAAACTAGACAGCTCCTCACAACAGCAGAGGAAACATAATACAGAGAGCTCTGTTTTTCTCAAAAGCACACCAAGACCTATCATTTTACCTCATCTAGACAAGAAATAAACTCTACAATTCCCTGAAATCAGGCCATAGGCTACAGCCTGTATTATCAATCATAACCATTACTCAAATCCAAACTGTTCCAACATCCACAGGCCTTCTCTGTTAATAAATGCAGCAAGACCATTTTTCAAACTGAAATACTATGGAACAGCAGCAGAAAACAGAGAGCAAATTAAAATAACCAAAGAAAATGAACAAAACATTTCTGTAGGTGCTATTATCCTCTGGTGAGGTTACTCCTCGTCCTCCCAAATCTTCAACAAACTAAAAGTTTACTTCGGCTGCCTCACAGAGTTGGCAAACACATCTCACAAATGGCAGCATGGAATTAGTATGATAAAATTCAAGCTTCTTCTGTAAGCAACCTCCACTGTGTTTTCATGAAGGCTGCTTTTCTTGGAATATTATGGGAGACAGATTCCAGCTGACTCCTCCCCACCTCTTAATAAATGAGTTTATGATCGTCTTCGACTCCAATGTACTCTGGTGCAAAACCTGCTTCGCACAAGATCTGTGCTCCCCCACCTCAAAAGCAGTCTGAGCTAAGGCCAGATGTGGTAGATCAGATACTGAACTTGACATCTGTGACTCTAAGTTCCAATAGCCTGAACCAATTTCTACATCTCCACAGCCCCCAGGTTAACACTTTTTTAAAAGATTCTGGTGGTATCAGAGAATCATGGAATGGCTTAGGTTGGAAGGGACCTTAAAGATCATCTCCTTCCAACACCCTGCCATGGGCAGGGACACCTTCCCCTAGACCAAGTTGCTCTAAGCCTGGCCTTGGACACTTCTGGGGATGGAATTAGTAAAAACCTGATAGCAAAGGGCTCTCATTTTCTTTACCTCCGAATTTCCCCAGTGTGAGACAGATGCCACACAAGTCTTGGTGAAAATAGAGACCTCTTGTGCTGTGGGGAAAACTCACTTTTTCCCTTAAAACCAGTTCAAACTATGTAATCATTCAAAGAAAAAAAAATCACTTAGGTGTTTCTGGTTTGTCACCTCCTGGATTTAAATGGAAGTAGAAATATGGGCTCTTTGATCACTACAGATTGTTTATGAAGCTGCACAGAAATAATTCACAGTGCTGGCCTGTGACAGCAAAGCTGCTGGGAAAGCAGCACTAAAGGAGACAGTGATTTAATCTCCAACACCTCAGCAAGCTGTAGGTGGGTGTTGGTACTACAAAAGAGGAGAACTGTCCTTGCTGAAGAGACTCCTGCAACCTCCCCCTAAACCAGGGCAGATTTGGGCAGAAGGGCTCGAAAACCCAGGAGCCACAAATAAAACGTGACATTCTTTCTAGAGGACAGGGAGCTGTTGCTTAGAAACTGTTTACAGACAGATCCTGCTGGTGTACCTAAAAAAAAAAAATAAATTAGGTCATTCTTGGCTGTAGGTAGGAGAGATCTTTATTGATATAAACCCCTCCACATCTCTCTCTACTGTCAATAATTAACAATGCTTCAGGAAGGCTGCTGGATGCTCTTTTGGCCAACAGCTGTATATTCCCAATGGCAGAATTACTCATTTTGAAACATTCTGGTGCATAAATTGACATCACAGTTCCCTCAGCAGGCTG
The DNA here is from genome assembly GCA_014706295.1 of Lycocorax pyrrhopterus obiensis. Taxonomy (NCBI): domain Eukaryota; kingdom Metazoa; phylum Chordata; class Aves; order Passeriformes; family Paradisaeidae; genus Lycocorax; species Lycocorax pyrrhopterus. Next base: position 3,704,930 of record JACSVZ010000006.1, on the reverse strand, counting down.
AGCCCAGGCTCCAGGCATAGGCTGGACCATCTGAGAAAGGGACTGGCATCTAAAGTTAAATCAAAAGGGGGTGGGGGCAAAGTGCGATTAATCTTCTTAATTGTTGTAGAGAAAAAAAAAAGAGAAAAGAAAAAATGAAGGAAAAAACATGACAATACCACCAGACCAAAGGAAAAAAATCCATTCAGTTCTACTTTTTAAATGCCTGATGGAACCAGGTCTGCTAAAAATGAAAGGGGAAAGGCCACAACACTTCTTTGAAGCCATGAGAGAACAAAGTTTGCCTTGAAGAACAAAAAGTGAGGCTGGAATTGCATCACTTTACTAAGGGAAGCAGTACAAGGAGCTCCTAAGTATCTAAAACAAAGTTGCAAGAGAGCACTCATTGCTCACAGAGAAAACAAATTCGTTCAGAGCAGATGGGAAAGAAAAATTATATCAATCCAGAGCCAGTTTTCTCCTCCACATAAATAATCCACGCTTGAACAATTTTTCCTCATATAAATAACTACATTTATAAGAAGCCTCAAGTAAGAAGGCTCTTATATCATAACTCACTTAAAAACCACTCCAAAAATTCAAACAAATCACTGCTTTCTAAGTAAAAGAAAATGAAACGCACAGCTTGTGGTAATAAACAGCTCATTGTCATCATTCCAGAGAAAGTAATTTTTTTCTCTTCACTTAAAAATGAATGTAGCTCGGGCTTGTTTTCTTACATTAAGCAAATCACATCAAACAAATACAAGTATCAGCACATGGGACCTAATGCAGAGAAGGGACCAATGTCACAGCGATAACCCCAACAAACAAAGCTGGTGTTGTAGAACAAGTGCCTCTGGTTGAAACTTCAGGGGCAGATCTCAAATTCATCAACAAAGCCCACATTCTCTGTAGTGCCAGCAGAAGGTCACCATACCAGTCTTTAAGGCCGGAGAAATAACGATCAGGAGAGCATGTGTAATTTAATCAAAGCTCCTTAATTGCGAGGACAAACACGAGCCTGTAGTTGTGACACCCTGAGTGACAAAGACACTCTCTTAGGACAACTTGTGGAAGCTCTAGGAGCAGTTAACACGAAGGACACGAGTTTGGGGTTTCAAGGGTTATCACAACGGGTTCAAAGGCTGGGAAAATTGTTTCACTCCTTCACTCAATGCATGGCTTCCCACCCAGGGAAGGTGGCTAATGGGATAAGATCCCACTCCCCCGTGCCAGAAACACAGACAAAAACAGCCAGGAAAAAAGGAGTCTGCACAACCACAACTATTATTATTCGTAAATTCATCTAGAAATACACTTTGGATTAAAGTAATGCTAATTATTTAAAAAATTAAAGATAACACTGCCCATTTCCCAAAGGCTCCCAAAGCCACACGGGAGACTTGTGAAGCATGGAGGAGAGGCCAACCTGATTTTTATTCATGTGTTGCTGTGCTTATCTACATGGGAAACAGCATTATGCTCTATTTAGCCCTCTGTCAGGTTGCTCAGGTTCTAAAATAACTGTTAATGAAATCACAAGCCTTCAACACAAACAGCAGCAACAAAAATAGCATCAGGACAGCAAACATTGGACTGCAGCAACTCTGAGCAAGTGTGGAGCAAAAAAGCATCTCCCTACATTCAGCTGCCTTGAAATACAACACAAGGAATAATAGATTGCTTTTTACTGAGGCCTCACTACAATGATTCGCATTTTGTAACAATCTTCACAGAAATGCAGCTCTTAAAAATTAATTTTTCCTTTGGCTTAAGAACCTAACTTAGCAAAAAACAGTTCAGCATGGGAAATGCTCATTACTTTAACACGTAAGATATCTGGAAATCACCTGAAGCATAATAATTTATCATAATAAAAACCAGGGTTTGCTATTTTTCAGCTTTTTCACAATATTGTGCAGAACTCAACTGTAACACATTCACATGGTTTTAGTTTTAAAAATAATATTGACATGTAATTTTCACTCTGTTATTTAGAGAAATATAGACATACACTTCTTTGGTCTGAAGTTTGGATTGAATTTTAGGAATGACTCTCAACAAAGTTCTTTCTTTAAAATAATAAAATCACAGGATCGTAGAATCACACAATGGTTTGGGTTGGAAGGAACCTTTAAAGATCATTTAGTTCCAAACCTCCTGCCACGGGCAGGGACAACTTCCAGGAGAAGGTGGTGGTGAGTTTTTGCTTCGCATTTTCACGAGAGAGGACCTTGATAAATATGGCTAAAAACCCAACACCTTCTTTAATGGTGATTAAACAGATGCAAGGACTGCACACGGTGGTTTGGTATCACTGCTGCGACAGAAGAAATCCAAGTGATTACACACCGTCACCAAATCCATTTTATTTAGAGCAATCCAAAAATGAAAACACAGCAGTTGTTCTCCAGACAGCAAAACTGCCCTGGAGAAACAAATAACAAAACCTTTCTAACATATTGACTGTGATCACTGCCCTTGACAGATCTTGCATCTCTCCTTGTGATGTTTTCCACAGTACTCTGTGCTTAGAAACACAGGCCCAGAGTTAATTCAGATTCATCCCACCGAATGTAAGATACACGTACCTGTAAGACCCATAATTTAAGACATTTGAAATTCTATTTCCACTTTGCCAAATTTTCTCTGAAATGTGGGTTCTCTCACCAAATTTCACCAGCATTCCACGTACCTTGCCACACTAAAGACTGACCCTGAGTTGTGGTTCCTCCCAGGGCATCTTTCCACCCACGCCAGCACCTTTTGGGAGAAACACAGTGACACTCATCAAGTAACTCAGTGCTTTGGTATGGCTGGGGTTGTTTTTGGCACTGAGTTATAACCCAGAATATCGTACAGAATCAGACCTGTGTGACACCCACGACCTAAGTGAAGAGCAAAGCTGAACACTGCAAGGTGTTTCCATCACGTTTAGGGAACTGAGTCCACCTATAATGTTTTCTTCAAATGTCCCAACATGACAAAAGAAGCTTCTCACTTCAGAGGAAAAGCAATCTTTAGATTAAACCAACAACACAAAAAATAGCTCATTAAAATGAAAGATTGAGCAGTATGTATTGTACATTTGCAGCAGCTCAGAAATCAGATGCAAAGAAGAGCTGATGTACCAGACACTTATAGCTAATTTTTTTTTAATGTTAAAATGGCAAAAAAAATCCTGCTCACATAAATCATCTGCTTTCTAAACAGACATAATCAGTGCTCACAACAGCTCTGTAAGGTAACACAGAGAAACAATTTGAATTTTCCAGAGATAGAAGCAATCTATCTATCACTCTAATAGCACACAGGACTGGCTCCAGCTACACTTAAAAGACACAGACACAGTCCACAGCCAAAGGCAGAACCAGCTCCAGAACTGTTGGGTAAGAGCTTTGCAACATTGATGAAAATTCTGTAATTAATTTCAGAAGATCAAGAGTTTAATCTTGCATAATCTGAATACCCAAACTAGTCCCTTAGACAAGACAGCCAGAAACCATCTGCAACGCTGGAAGAGGCTCCTGGTAAAATAAATCTTTCTACTCAGTGCTTGTTAAGCGTTCCTCATGTTTTGCACATTTCTTGCAATTGGAGAAACGGATTTCAGATTCAAGGCACTGAATTTACTGCAAAAGGAGGATTACGTGAAGACCAGAGCTCAGATTCAATATGGGTGCTTTAGTTTTATTTTAATGCTTGAAGGAGGTTCATCTGCTCAGACACAGAACTTCTTTTTTTTGTATTTACATACTTTCCTCTTAATAAAGGGACCTCTAAGTACTTGAAGCTGTTAGAGTCTTGCTGTGATGTACCTGTCCCACAGCAGCTGTGCTTTCCCTTTATTTCCCGCACCTGAGCCGTAATGCCCCAGAGGTGACTTCCATTCCAATTTCTAATTAAAGCTGGGTGGAAATTACTAAAACCACATTTTTTTTAAAGAGTGATTTCAAAATTCTTTCCTCATTTCCATGATCTTGCTTTCACCCCAAGGAAAAACTTATAATGAAAAACAGTGATGAAAGAGAAACATCCAAACCAGCCCAGCCAAGGGGTGCCTGTAGAAGGTCACCCAGAATTTTGGAGATCCAATCAAACTGTCCAATTCACACCAGTAATTACAAGCATGCCTGAAGTGCTTAAACTGTAATATCTTATTTTATACAATCACAGAATATCCTGAGCTAGATGTCATTCCCCAGTCTGTCCATACACCCAGGGCTGTCCCATCCCAGGTGTAGAACCCAGCACTATCCCTTGATAACTTCCCATGGTATTTATCTGGGGAATGTGGCTTCTAGTCCTTCCTTAAGAGGTTCCTTTTGTGTCATCAAACACTGATGGCTCTGATCCATCCCTGTCCTAACCATTGCACAGCTCATCTCACTCTCACTCTGTTTCAAGAAATATTTAATTACTGTGGATTATCTCTCAAGGGTTGGTCAGGAAAGGCTTTAGACATCACAAATCCTGCAGCACCCCGAGGGTGGCACAAACCTTTCTTCTGGATATTGTGGCACCAGAATGGACCTCACACCACCTCTAATGTGTTTATGGCACAGAGAGAGCAAAATTAAGAGATCCCCATTTTTACACCATCATGGAAAACTGATTTAAAAAAAAAGATAAATAAATATTCAAAATAGCCATCTCTAGTGTTTCCCCTTCCTCCTGATTGATCTTTTTATGAAAAACCAGCCAAGAAGCTGTTCCTGGGCTATGTAATTTTCTTTGGTTTCCTTTGGCTGACTGTCAACCAGCCAGCAAAAATAAACTCATTAAGCTGACAAGAGACCTGAGCACACTCATGTTGTCAGTGCATCTCAGCATCACTCTTGTGAACCCAAAAGCCATAAAACAATTAAAATAAAGTTGAGCTGACTCCACCCTTAGGATGCAACCAAGTTTGCAAGGATCTGTCGGTCCAAAGTCAGTGTCTGGCAGCATCTGAGCTAAAGGGTATGTGCAACTTCAGCACATGTCAAGCCAAAACAGTTCTAAAAGTAGTAGCAAAAAATCAGAACGTGGAGTGTGGAGCCTCCAAAAAAGCATCTCTGCCACAATTACAGCTCTCAACCTAATTGAGTTTGCAAGCCTACTATTTTTGCATCCAATCCACACTGCTCTCCCTGTGTTGAATCTGTCCAGTTATCTGTGATTTTTCCTTTGCTGCCACCACATTTGTAGTTTGCTAAGCCCCAGCTTAAGGCTCGCACGGAGCCTTGTAATCAGCGAGGTTTCTACTTAAAAGCAAAAGGGAAAAAAGTTACCATGGCTACTACAGTCACTCAGCTTTCTCAACTACTCCAAGACATTAATTCTGAAGGCTTTTTGGCTATGTTTGCACAAAATGTATGCTTCCATACTACTCTGTCATGTAAATTAGGTTGTGCTGCAGAGTTTGAGATCACCTGGGACCATTCAAACCCTTTAGCTGGCATTCCAAGAAGACTCCACAAGAAGGAAGGTGATGGTTTCACTGATCACATTAAGGAAATTATAATTAAATATATTAAATATAATTAAAAACAATAATAAAATGTTGTTTCTTACCCAGCCAAATGAAGGTAAATAGCTGAACACAGATAGCCCAGACATTTTCTAGTTCTTAGGCTGAACTTGTAAACAAAAATACAGTTGGTAGTAAGTACAGAATTAGAACAAGGCAAGCCATCAAGTATTTGTAGAAAATCCTCTGGAAATGCACTTAAGTTATTTAGAAGATGAGAAAAGCACACAGAGAATGATAAAATGTGTCTAAGACTTGATGCTGGTTTCCATCCAAATACAGCATGGGTAGAAGACAATCCTGGCCAGGACCTGTGTCCCCACTGCTCTTCAGCACCCAGAAGGCACCTGAGCACTTCCTCTACACTCACCTGCACCCCCTGGGCTCAGGCCTGAATTTGAGGGTTGGAATTTGAATAGAAAAGAAAAAAAAAAGAAAAACTTTGTTCAAGGATGCAATTAGTGTGCGAGAGCAAATTAACACATCAAGGGATTCAGTCTGCTGCCTTGGCCACGCACGGAATTCTCCCTAAGCCATGCAAGGAAAGTGAAATCATAAGATAGAAATAGTTCTTCTCGTCCCTTTTCTTCACCTTCCTGTTCTTGCTAGATATCAGATGTGACCCAGAAACAATATTCAGCAAGGCCAAGAGTCCAAAACACGCTGAATGAAATTCAGCTTGAATTTTAGGGGGAGCATGGGGCCACCCCCGTGAGCCAAGTAACAGCTCTGCAAACTCTGCAGCCTCTGAGCAGCGCTCCCAGCCAAGCGGGACATTTCTCGGAGTGTTTTTATTCTGATTCTCTCCCTACACCACCTCATCCTCCCTCATTCATGGGCTTCCTGATGATTTCTTGTTCTTAGAAGTATTTCTGTGGAGCATCCAAGCACTGGGAATGGAGATGACGGAGATAATAGAGACATTTAAAATTAGACTAAGCAGCTGTAATCCTGAATTTGCATTTCTGACTTGATTATAGTAAGCACTGAAGACTATCTGCACAAGAACTGGAAAGGAGTTCATGTGCTGCAATAAAAATATATGAATCTCTCTCACTTTGATCCCATTAAGGGGAAAAAACAAGGGTAGCAAATGGCACTTTTATGGAAGTTGTTTCTTTGCTATTCTGTAACTTCATTAAAGTTAAAATTCTAAATTTTAAAATTTTAAAATTAAACCTGTGGATTTTAATTGCAAGAATTAAAGTAACCAGCTTTCCCATATATTACACATGGAAGAACTACTTTCCTACTTACCCTGGATTTTTCTCACTTCATATTTCAGTTGTTATCTATTTTATACCTTTTCTTATAAATCTGTACAGTCTTTTATCTGAATAGTCAACACTTGTACCCATGGGATAACAAGTTATGAAGCACTTTGATAAATTCTCTATCAAAACCAAGCACAGATGACAAAATTTTACTAATATTCTGTCCCAATAAAAAATGTTAGAATCAATCCTATTCTATCTTGGTAAAAAATGAAATAACCATTTTCATCATATGATTTTTTTTACAGAGATGCAGAAAAAAAACAGTATTTGGGTTCTATCTTCAAAGTTTCTCCATAAATATCATGAAGAATTAACCCATGAGTAATTTATCACAGCTGATCATTTTATATCAGGCAGAGGGATCTGATAATAACATTCAAGAAAGTTAATATTTAATGACAGAGGACATTACACCTCTTCTCTGTTGGTTTATATTCACTCATTTACTTAAAACTGTTTATTTACAGAAATCTCCAAATTAACTCAAAAGTCACAGAACAGCTTTGAAGAAGACATTTCACTATCCCAAAATGTTTTTTCTAGAAGTAGCAAAGGAGAAAAAAAAACCTAACCAGATAAAAACATCTGCCTCAGATTATCTGTTTGCAAGAAATTCTCTTCTTGAAAGATTTTATTCATTTTTCTTAGTGTGGATCCCCTGGAAAGGACACAACTATTGCCACTGACATGATGGCACTACAACAGAACTAAAAGCAGTGCTTACTGAAAGTTTACTCCGTTTTCAAGTGCTTTACTCCACAGTCTAACTTGAAAGTTAAATCTCTAGGAAGAAGTCTTTTGGAGCTTCTTTTGATGTCTGAAAAGATATAGAGAACTGATAAAAGTGGTTTTGCCAGCTCTGCACAGGATGGACACAGCTTCTGTATTTAAAACATAAGGAATATTTCCCATTGACCCTTTCTTGACAAGCACAACTTAGAGAACTGAGAGATTCAGCAGCTCCTGCTGTGCTGAATAAGTTTTTATGGAGAACTGCCATAAAAAGAGATTCAATGGAATGCAGCAGAGTGGGTTCTGTTAGTAAATAACAGCGTATTAAAAATTAAGGTTGCTTAGTTGTAGAAAAGGGCAAAGTGAATAATCCATTTAGAAGCTTTAAGTAACTTAAAAGCTTAAGCCCCATTTGCAGAAGTCACCTGGGCAACTGGGAGCCTCCCCTGACAGAACCACTTTCACTTTTTGCATTCAGAATTTAAGTTCCACTTACACTCAAACTGCCTTCCATTTTAATATTCCTGTCTGCATTAAGCATATTGCAACGTATGCTTGGTTTTTTTATTTAAATACAAAGCTTCAAAGAAAAGGACAAGTCCACAGGAGAAAGAAATGTCACATAATAATCACTGTAACACCAGTAATAACGGCAGATTGGAGTATCTGCAAAAATATCTTTGAAATATTCTGAACACAGAAATTCTTTCGTATAACTGCAACATCTACTGTTTTTCTTACCTCTCCAATGCAACCCCTGTGAGACGTTCTTAATGCTACAGGATTCAGCTTCACTTAACTGAGACATTCTCATTACTTACGAAGTCTGAAAACTTGGGCAGTCTCTGCTGCAATGTTGAAACTGTCTCTCCCCTGTTCTCTGTACCAGAATACTAATGCAGGAGGTGATGTGCCTGAAAAGCACAGCTAGACAAAAAATATTCCAAAGGAGGGAAAAAAAAAAAAAAAAGCCTTGCTATCAGAAAATGCTGATTCAGCAGAGTGAAAGTACTCCAAGGAAAGGTGTGCTTTCTCCACACAACCAGTGAAAAACTGCAGAAAAGCTTTCCTCCTGACCCTTAGAAAGTCAAAATGCTGTGTCTGATGACAGCACAAGACATCTAAAACAATAAAATGTGTATGGGGGAGTGGGGAGAAGAAGGATAGTCCTGGTAGAGGAAACAGTTTTAATTTTGCTGGCTGTTTTAAAATTCACCTGCTCATTCCATGCCAAAACAAAAAATCATTCAAAACACAAGGAACACGAAAATCCTGCCTTCCAACCAAGTGTACTGGTAAGTGATGGTCACAGCAGTTTATCTTCCCAGAGCAGCTGATCTTTTGTTGCATAAATACGACTTCAAACCTATCCTACTGTTTGGAAACATTCACGAATGCCTTTCTGTATCCAACCCCTGCTTGGAACCAGATATCACTGCTCGCTCAGTGGCTCATGCGTGATGCCGAGGAGACCATGAGAAAACTGAGATGTAGAGCTTTTATCCAGAAACCTGATACAAAATTCATTTACAGCTGTAGAAATTCATTTACAGCTGTAGAGTGCTGAGGCTGCCCAACCAAAGACTTGATACAACAATGTTATCACTCCGGGATATATTCAGATGTACGATGAATCCCTCTAAGTAAGAAGCTACAATACAATAACTTAGAATCGTGGAATAGAATCATGGAATGGTTTAGGTTGGAAGGGACCTTAAAGACCATTTTGATCCACCCCCTGCCATGAGCAGGGACACCTTCCACTATCCCAGGTTGCTCCAAGCCTCATCCAGCATGGCCTTGGACACTTGCAGGGATCCGGGGGCAGCCACAGCTTCTGTGCCAGGGCCTCCCCACCCTTACAGGAAAGAATTTCTTCTGTATTTCTAACCTAAACTTCCCCTCTTTCAGTTTGAACCCATCACTCCTTGTCCTGTCACTACAGCTCCTGATGAACAATCCCACTCTGGATTTCCTGCAGCCCCTTAAGATACTGGAAGGGGCTCTGAGGTCTCCTTGCAATTTTCTCCTCTCCAGACTGAACAGCCCAAACTTTCTCAACCTGTCTCCATGGGAAAGATGCTCTGGTCCCCTTCTCAACTTCTTGGACTCCCCTGGACTTGCTCCAACAGTTCCATGTCCTTCTTACATTGGGGGCACCAGAACTCACAATGTTGTTAACTTAGTTATCAACCACTTTTTTCATACAGGATAAAACCTGGTTTCTGTTCTTTGTTGTCACCTCTTCAACTTTTTTGTTACAGTAGTCTTAAAAAATCCTGGTTTTTTACTTTCCAACACTGCTCAAGGCACGCTGGACTCAGCAGCAATTTGCTCCCAGTCAGGTTCAGGTGCTGTTGATCCAGCTGGAGGATCTCACCCATCAGTACTGGAGCTCCAGAGAGGAACGAGAGCCTCAGCTGCTCCTGCTCCCTGCAGCAGCCTGCTGGCTTGGACAGCTGTGCCTTGGGAAAGTTTTCCTAACCCTTTATCCTAACAAATGTAACAAATGTGATGTTTATATGAAATCAACAAGTTTATCTTAGTCAGGAGTAGCTCTCACCTTCCTGTGAAATACAATTTTCTTTTTGTAACTTTCCCCTTCCCTTCCCATTCTGGTCTTTTTTATGTCTCCTTCTTGCATCTTACCTAAACCAGCTCCAAGGAAGCTGTTCCCCTACTCACCTAAAATGTAATAAAATGTGGTTCTGTCACTGTAGACAGAAAAAAAAAACTCTCAATGCTGGTGAGTTCAGACAGCACGTAATACCTGCAAGGCATTGTCATAACTACTGCAATTTGGCCACAAAACAGATTTCAATAAATACTGTGGTTATAATTCATATGTAACAAGACGAAAAGTGTTAAGCGATAAAAAATTCATACTTTTTGAAACAATAGGTGTAAAATCTAATAGGTGAGGATGGAGACATTTCTTGGCAGCAGGAAAAAAAGCGGGGCAAAACCATAGGAACAAAAGAAATCTCAGCTGTCACACAGGTGTGGTGCTAAACAGGGACTCTGAGTTCCACCAATAGTGCAAAAGGGCAGATACATTCATAAAGTAATTCTGCATGTGCAAAGAAGCTGATAATCTGCTGGTACCTCATGAGAATATTAATTACTTTTCCATCCCATTGCAAACACAATGTTTAAACAGTATTACTTTGCAGTAAACATTTTCGGTCAGCAGGACCAAAGATCACCATGAAGAGCGCTCTCAGAAGTGTCCAAGGAGCTATCTGTCCTACCAACATGGATTTTTAGGAATTCTGAAAATCCTGGGGAAATTCCAGAAGTCTGAATGAATGTTTATGTTACAACCATGCTCTACAAGACCCAGTGAGACAGTGGCTGAAAACATAGGAAGGTTAGAACAATGGCAGTCCTGAACAAAACCATAATTTAAGAAAAATGATATGGGACTTAACTGATACCTCAGAGCTCTGTAACAAAAAATAGGAAGTAAAAATAATGAAAGCTGACTTTCTAAAATGATTGTGGTTTAATTCCTTGATATGACTGATACTTCCAATTGGCAGAAATATCTGTCTGCAAGTATAAACTTCTCTGGCACTTGGTGCAGTGTTCTGTGCAAGCCTGACAACAAAACAGAACCAATTAAACTGGTGAAGAACTGGTTAAGTGACGTCTCAAAAAGAAAAAAAACAGCTTTTGAGAAGAGGTCATCACAACATAACTCAGACTAACATGGAGTTCCCCGGAGGCGGAGCCACTACCATGAAACACCTTTTCAATTATTTGTAAGTCTACACCATAAATCACAACATAATTTGCACAAGTATAAATTGATAGAGCGCTACATAACTGAGATAAATCAGTTCCAAAAAGCCATCAGGAGTGTTGGGTATAATCAATCAGTGCCAGAAAGAAAACGTTATTTAAAAAAGCCACGTACAAAGTTATAAAGCTGCAATCAGGGAAACACATGCCAGTCTATGGAATGATGAACTCTTGTGGAAAGAAACAGTCCTGCAAAGGGTTTGCCACAGTGAGAGTACCCAGAGAAAAGGAGAGCAAAATGCAGGGCTGCAAATGAAGGTTTAATATGTAAATGTGATGCAGAAGCAGGAGAGTAACACCAGAGAGGTAATATTTAAACGCACAAAACACTCCTGAGACAAGGCTCTGGCATGCTGTATCCAGCTCACAGTTTCACAAAAATGCTGAAAAAGTGGATTTGGAAAAAACAATCCCCAGAAACTGAGTTGTGAGGAAAATGCATGCGGTGACAAATTCCAAGAATTTTAGTTCACTTGTCTTTTCAAGTAGAGGAGAAAGGGAGTACTGGGTTACAGCAGATAAATACTTCCATGGTAAGAAAATACTTTGAGTTCTTTAGCATAGTGGAGGAAGGCACATCACTAACCAGCGACTGGAAGCTCAAGCCAAATAACTTAATAAACAGCAGATTCTCTACCTCTTACTGTCTTCCGATCGAAATTCCAATTTTTCTGGAAGACATGTTTCAGCCAAATGCAAGTTACTGGATTTAAGGAAAACTGGATGAAATCCAACTGACTACAACAGTCAAGGGGTCAGAGCAGAAGATCTAATTGCTTCCTTTGGCTTTAAAGCCTCAGTGTACAAATACTCTTGGTTTTCAGGGCTTCAAAGGCATTTCAGCAGTACCATGCATGCTCAACATTAATATTAAAAGAGCTCTCAGAAAATCTGCATGAATTACAGTTGTATTTCCATGTAAGGGCTCGAGTGACACTGGAGCTTTCCTGTTGAGGCTTCTGTCATCAGCAGAGCCCATTAATGGAATTACAGTTCCCTTGTACCCAGCTGAGGTGGTATTTCTGTAAACAAGCATTTACAAAATTGAGTGCAGAACTTCACCCTTCACGTCAGTACTTTCACTCCTCTAGAAAGAATCCAGTTTGACCCGCAGCATAAAAAGCCTGATACAATGCATTGTATCAATCACTGGCACTACAGGTAAAAAGGAGAACCGGCAGCATTGTAATAGCCACAAAGGCAGGAAAATCAGGTGTTCGCATCAGCAGCATCGTTGGAGCCTGCCCCTGTTTATGCTCCTCATCTACCTGGCACTCCAAAACACACCCAGCACTCACTGCAATCTTGACAAGTCCAATATTATCCAGGAATACGTGCCAAGGTAATGTGTAACATACACATTAAATATCCAGGCTGATAGAGCTGTGCTGTAGCATCGGCTGCTGTTGTATCTGTGGATTTCTAGCATAACTGGGGGGTTGAAACGTATCTATCGTGGTGAAGTATGAACTAACTTCAAATTCAGCAAACGGAAGCTTCAAAAGGCTGGAATTGTCCGAAGCACACCCGCAATCAAATAAATGCTCCACAGGAGAGAAGCGCAACCACCAACTGACAGGGCATCACCTCAGAAAGAACCCAGGCATCACACGCAGCCAGAGAGCCACGAGGGAGGGCATTCACCCCTCCAACCTCCAGAGAAGGAAGCGCCTGCCACCTCATGCAACACCCCACTGCAAATAGGGATAAAAGTTTCTTTCCCGAACCCCTGGCGCACGGATGCTCCCCTGAGCATCCCCAACGCCACCTCCCAGATGGGCACGGCAGCCAGGCAAGTCTGGCAGCTCCCCACCGCCACCACGGCCGAGCGAAACTTCTTCCACTCCAAGAAGCCCCACAACGAGACACTTTGGCTGCCGTCGCCTTCCAGCCAACATCCCCACGGCTCCTCGCCATCCCCGGCGCTCCACGCAAAGACAAAGCCACGCTTTAAACTTTCGCTCCTCGCCACCGGAGCAGATCCTCTGCTGGGAGCTGGCACCTCTCGGGCTGGGTGCCGGCTGGGATGTGCAGCGGGTGGTTGGGAAGGTCTCAGACCCTGGCAGAGGCCTAGAGGGAAGGGATGGAGGAGGTGCCCGCAGCCCCCTCCCCACCGCCCAGCCCCGCTCCCCGCGACCCTTCCCCGCCGGCTCCCGGCTCACACAATCGGAGCAGCAGCGACTGCAAATCACAGGGACGCACAGGGGGATGGATAAAAGGGAGCAAGGAGCCTCTGACGCCTGAAGAAAGGAGAATAATTTCAAACAATACCCAAAAAAAAAAAAAAAAGACTTAAGATAATACGGAGCCAGGTTTCACCTGGAAGTGATGACGGGTAAATAGATGAATAAGTGAAACAACACACCTTTGACCCTCTCTTTTCTTCCCTAAATATAATCCCCCTCTTCCCATAATACACACACCACAAAATGACCATTAATTCAAATCCATTCTTTACAGGAGGGGGGATTATCTCTGTGACCGACTCTTCTCTTTCCCTCTCCCGGTCTTTCACTGCGCGAGAATTGAAATTGCATTTAAAAAAAAAAAAAGGAAAAGCGGGGGGGAAAAAAAGGCAAGATTATTATATCTGGAGGGTGCGAAATGTGGGCACGGGGAGAGGGAGCCTGGGGGATGGGGAGGAGTGGAGAAAGGTGGCTAAGGAGAGAAGAAAGGAAAGGAGGACCAGGAAGCGCAGGGAAGGATGAGGGGAAGGCGAGATAAGGGGGAAGGAGGATAAGGAAAGAAGGATGAAAGGAAGGAGGTCGGGAGGAAGGATGAAAGGGAGGAAGGGATGCGGGGAAGAAAGGAGGATGCTTTGCCCTGGCCTCACCTCAGCTCGGTGGGTGGGGGTGGGAGAATCTCTCGCCGCCGCCGCTGCCTCCTCCTCCGCCGCCTCCTCCTCCCCAGCAGCGCCGGTCACTGACGGGCCGGGTGTGCGGCGCGGCTCCCTCGCCCGGTCCCCGCCTCCCCGCTCGCCTCGCTCCCTCCTCCCGCCGCCGGCCCGAGCCGCGCTCGCTCGGCTCTGAGCGGAGCCGGGCGCTGCCGCCGCGGCCGCCCCGCCACAGCCACGGGGGGAGGAGGCGGCAGCGCGCCTGCGCCGCCGGGCGCTGCCGACGAGGGAGGGAGGGATGGATCCGCTGCCGCTCCCGGCTCCGGGGCCGGCTGTGAGTATGGAGCGGGCACGGCTGCGGCAGGTGGGGGGCTGAGAGCGGGGCACGGGCGCTGCGGGGCCGGGGGACGCGCCCCCGGGACGGGCGGTGCGCAGGGCGCGTCCCGTGCGGGCGGTGCGGAGCGGGAGGCGGAGGGGCGGCGGGGCGGCACGGGAGCGATGCACAGAGGCTGTTTACGAGAGCGGGTTGTGACAGCACAAGGGGAATGGGCTCGGATTGAAAGACAGTGGGTTTGGATTAGACAATAGGAAGAAATTCCTCCCTGTGAGGGCGGTGAGGCCCTGGCACAGGCTGCCCAGAGAAGCTGAGGCTGCCCCATCCCTGGGAGTGTCCAAGGCCAGGTTGGACGGGGCTTGGAGCGACCTGGGATAGTGGAATCTAGTGCCCATGGCAGGGGGTGGAACGAGATGGGCTTCGGGGTCCCCTTCCAGCCCAGACCATTCCGTGGTCCTGTGAAGGCAGTGCCAGCAGCGGGGTGTCCCCAAGCACAGCCGGGTGGCCCAGGGACAGCGCTGGGAGCTGTGGCAGCAGGGCTGGAACAAGGAGCCGGAGGCGTTCTCTAGGTGCGTTCCTGTGATGGTCCCATGCGCTGCCTCAGGTGCCTCGCAGGGGGAAGATCGGTGTGTTAGGGATGTACCGTCAGGACTGATTGCAAGAGCTTCGGGTTTTCTGTTCTCTTAAACAACGAAAACTTTGTGTATGTCTTTCTTACTTGGGTGTTCGGCAGCCCTGCCTGACAGGAGGGTGCAGCCAGGTGAGGGTCAGGCTCTGCTCCCGGGGAATCAGCAACAGGATGACAGGCCACAGCCTTAAGATGCACCAGGGGACGTTCAGGTTGGACATTAGGAGGGATTTCTTCACAGAAAGGGTGATTAGACATTGGGATGGACTGCCCAGGGAGGTGGTGGAGTCACTGTCCCTGGAGGTGTTTAAGGAAAGACTGAACGTGGCACTCAGTGCCATGGTGGTGCTGGGTTGGACTCGATAATCTCTGAGGTCTTTTCCAACCTAACTGATTCTGTGATTTGCTGATGCTGTGCACCAAATGCCAGGGTTTGGTCCTCTCTGCAAAGCCTTGCGCTTTCATTTTCCCCTTATTTCAACTGTATTGCTCATCTTACCAACCTTTTTTTTTTTTTTTGCTACTCTGGCAGCACCTTCTGCTGTCTCTTGTGGACAGAACATGCTGCCACCGTCCCGCTCCAAAACCGCTGAGCCCGAAGTCCCGTAAACCCCGGTGGCGGAGGATCCCTGTGGAGTGTGGGTGTCGTGAAGGGACTTTGCCATTCCGAGGCGGTGCAAATCCCACTGACGTGCTGTTGTTCCAGGCATCCTTTGCACCTCTTGTGGCATCCATCTGCTTCCCTGGCTTCTACGTAAACTCACAGGCAGCAAGGAGGGGAGAGGGAGGAGTCCTCCCACGCTTTTACCTTTGCTTGACGGTTTTAGGCTTGCAGGGATCGTGCCAAAACAATTGCCCTGCCTCAGCCTGTGTGGGAATGATGTTAGTGGTACAGATCTCTATTAGGCCTCAAGTAGAGGCAGCAGTTCCCAGTCTTTTTCTTCTATTTTCCTATACGAAAATATAGTCAGGATCTATATTCACGCTTACAGTGAATAAGTGAGGAGCGGAGCTGCACAGGAACCTTCTCTCAGGGATTGAAGTAGGGAAAAAGAAAATTCTTAGGCAAGAACTCATTTAAATATGAATTTAAATGTGACCAGATGCTTCATGGCACATACTTGGTGCAGCCATGTAGCTGGAAGTTGTCACGGTCAGTAGTGTATAGAAATACTTTGAATTATTTTAATCTCACAGGGCCAAGTGTAAACAGAGACCATGCTAGGATGACCTCCCCTTTATGGTGAGAAGTAGATTTTTGGTGCAAGGCAAACTGGGCATTTAGTTTGTCTCTTTAATGGGCTTCCAGGTGGCACCAAATTCCTTTTCTAGCTACTGTTATTGTCTTTCTCACCCTGTTAAACAGAGCCATGTGATGTTAGGAAACTGTTACCTACAGACCTTTTGTTTCTTGCCTACATTTTTGTAATCCAAATGTTTTGGATTGTTGGTTCTTCTAGGTAGGGGCGGTGCCTTCCTTTGGAACTGGCTAGTGTGTTGTGAATATTAACGGCAACAAGGAATGTTCT
Organism: Lycocorax pyrrhopterus obiensis; assembly: GCA_014706295.1. Taxonomy (NCBI): domain Eukaryota; kingdom Metazoa; phylum Chordata; class Aves; order Passeriformes; family Paradisaeidae; genus Lycocorax; species Lycocorax pyrrhopterus. Next base: position 3,688,299 of record JACSVZ010000006.1, on the reverse strand, counting down.
CAAATAGAACATGGTAAATTACCTGCTGCTTTATCACCGTGCATTACTGTGCTAATTGAATGTCAGCTAGATGTTCCTCCAGGCATCTGACTGAAATGAGCATGAGCTATAGTGTACGTGTCGGACCACAAATAATAAATAAGCCTGATTATGAAAAATAGTATTTCTCCCCTTCGCCAGTAGCAAGGCTTTGAATACATCTCTTGTAAATTTGAACCTGAGGACTCATTCAGCTGCTTTTGTATGTTTTTGTTTATAGTGTGTCAATTTAAGAAATCAATGACATTACTTACCTAGTCCAGATTACTTTTGTCTGAGACAGAAGACATGGATTGCTGGACTGTTGCTAAGAGATTTCCCAGAATGCCATAAAGAAATCTGAAGATCTGGAAGAGCTGTATGAACTTATTTTCTTCATGGTCCTGAAAGAGGCTCTGTCATTTCTTTCTTTCCTTTAGGTTATTAACTGATTTTTGAAATCACCTTTATTTCTTTATCACTGTCTCAAAGAAAAGGAGGAAAACTGAATTTGTTGCCACTGTTTACTAAAAACTGAGATAAGCTGCTAAGCTGCTCAGTGAGTGAATGGGGCTCATACCAGCCAAGTGAGGCCAACTGACAGCTCCAAACAAATGCTTTTGACTCCATGAGATCTCCCACTGCCAACATCCAGCTACGGAGAGAGAAAAAACATCATCAAACCATCAGAAATACTGGGCACCTGGATTAGCAAGACAGACAAAAGGAGTATTCTGCTTAAGGGAAATATGCATGGATGCTTTTTGTTGGTTTTTTTAGTTCTGTGTCAACTGTGGAACTGTCACAATACAGAACCCAATTAGGAAGTGGATTTTGTGCAAGATGAACCCTCTGACTGTGCCCATTCACCTCATATAGGTGGAGCAGTCCTTGCCTATGGAAGAGCCATCAGGGAAGGAGTGGGATCATTGTTGAAAGACACTAATGCAGGACCTGGGTCTGTAAGGACAGAGTGACCAACCAGAAGGTGGATGGATGCACAGGAGAATCCAGGGTGTCTTGTGAGCTTTGCAGGATTTACGTGGCAAGGATGAGCATTTAGTGTATTCCTCTTGGAGGAACTCAGAGTGTGTGGTCCCTGGGATGACAAGGGAAGGAAGTCAAAGGGGGGTTAAGTGTCTCTGCTCAAGGAACTCTACATTGGGAGTTGTGGCTTTACAGGCAGATTGTTGCTTCTGAGGGTATCACACTGCGAATTTCAGCACGCAGCAGTCCTGGTTCTCAAGTATTAATCTATAGTTTGTTGATGCCCAGACAGATCTGAACTTGACTTTCTGAATCATCTTTTGAATTTATTTTTTCTTCAATAACAACATTAGATAGGAGGTACCTTGACATGATGTAGTGTAGTGTAAATCATTTTCTTCTGCGTATTACTAAAATCCAGCAAATACAGGTTTTCTCCATAAAATGACGTTACATGTGTCGGCTGACAACGTTTCTTTGATAACGGGGATAACAATCCAAAACTTTTATCTTTTCCAGCATACCAGAAGAATTTACATTGAGGATAGATCTAAAATTAAACTGAGCATATTTATAAATACAACCACAATAATATTTCTTTATGCTAATTCTAGCTTTTTGTCTTTTTTGGTTTTTTTTCTCTTTTTAATGTAGCAATCAATTTTTCTAGTTTTTTCCTCACATTTGGCTTAACTGGAAATTTAGCTTTTTCTCTAATACCTGTCACATCTTTATCTCTTTTTTTTCCTCTGTTTTCTTGTATTTTCCTTGCATCCAAGTACTGTACAATACCAGCTTCTTCAGTTAGACTTAATATTTGACATGCTTTCAGCCTTACAATAGCTTAGTCTGCTTCTTGAAGTATTACAAACTGTGTTTTTATCTCTACATCTGGCTCTTGTGAGAATACCACAGCAGGAATTACCCCCCTTTCCCCAGCATAAAGTCTCAGCATTGTGTCTGTGTACACAGAAAAAAACCCTCCACACCTTTTCTTTTCTGTTGTAGAACTTTCTTCTGCACCAAGAGAGATTATTGCTGAAAGTAATTTTGACTGTTTGCTTCAAGAACATGAACTTTTTTGAGTTCTTACACCTTCTGTTATTATCTCAGTACCTCTATGTCTAAGTGGACTTTCTTCACCACCTAATCCTGAATGCCTGTTCCTATTTAGTGAAAAAGAGAATTTTGGAGAACAGGGAAACTAAGACCTAGTGGGGGTTTTTAATGAAAAGAATCAATTAACTAATATCTAAGAGAGAGACATTGAGGAGGAGCTATCTCATAGGCAATTCAAACAGGCTTTGAAAGCTGCAGGTGGAACTTGGAATACTTAAAGCTTCTTTTAGGCTCAGTGGTCTTTAAAGACAAACCAACTCGTTGCTTTAATGTAGATAGTTGCCTACCTGTGCTGAAGGGAGATTGTCAGCAGCTCTCAAAAGATCTTTCAGTGCCTTGTATAAGACATTGTCTTTTGGACTTGACTGAGTGCACATAAATATCCAGGGACTGACTAAAATCTCTCCCCATCCCCGAGCACATTTGGGTATCTGTATTTCAGCTCAGGTGTGTCATTTTTGACACATTTACTTGAGCACTGTGTTGCAAATATTTCCTGCTTCTCCTGTGCAGTGAGACACTTCTGTGCTGGGTATCAGCATGAGCAGCACAGTGGAGCCTCCACAGCCTGCAGGTCATTTAAATTGGGTGTTGTGTGGAGAGTCACTTGCCAGGTGGGTTGTGACACAGAGGCCCCTTCCTGCCATGCCCTCTGCCACCCCTTTATCTGGCTCAGAAGAACCAGAGCATCCAGGGGCTTACCCCGCCTCAGACCCCTGAAGCGACTTGCAGGCAAGCAGCAGATGCAGTTTGTTTGGGAAAAAAACACAGGGGGTCTGTCTGTCCATCTTTTTATGCCAGAGAGGATTGAGCAGATACCTTCACTGCTTTCAGAAAGCTGACTTTCAAAAGAAACTCAAAAAATACACTTGCTCTTTGCTGGTGTTGGACTTACATCAATGCCCACCACAGCAGGCTGTTCAAAGGCCTTTTCCTTAAATGGTTTCTTCTCAAAACCATAGGATCAGGCTTTAAATTTTGTTAAAATTTTGCTTTGAACTTCAGTTGATGCCACCAGTTATCAGAGCAGGGGGTTGCATGTTTGTGGAGATCTTCTCTCACCCTTTAATTGCAAGAAGGGCACTTTGCAGTAGATTCGTTTGGTCTCTGTATTTTGAAGGGGGATCGAGAAGAGTTAGAGAATTTGAAGGGGGATAAAGAAGGGGTTAGAAGTTTTGCATATATTCAGAGGACGTGATATAAATTTTGGAATATTCAGTTCAAATGCCATAACTTCTCTTTCTCACATTTATAAAATGAGTGTGTTCTGTCTCAAAGATTGATGCTCAGGAAATGCATCTTCTCCGCTCTCCTTGAATAACTGACTTGACTTCTTTAAAGCTGCCTCAATTTCTCTACCTCAAAGCTTTCTTAATTGTCCATACATCAGAAAAAATCGTTTTATGTCTCTCCTTAAAGCTCTTCTTTCCTACAAACCCCTTGTTCAGACAAGCAGCTCTTAGGCAGAGAGTGCTGCTTTCCATGTTGACCGCCACCTTCGAGCTGTGTGTCTCCCATCTGTTGTTTGTAAACACTTCATGCCTTGTGCTGCTGATGTTGTTAGCTCCTTGGAAAACAAGTTCTATTTTCTTATGTTTGCACACTGCATCAAAACAACAGGAAATCTGTCCATGACTGGGAAGCCCACGCAATGCCAAAATAGTTTTTTTCTTGCTGGGGATCTCAATTAAGGAAACTTGTCAGAGGTAAACAATGATGATGCAAGCTGTAAATCAGTGTAGTTCATCTGTGCACAGAATTTGTGTTCAGGGAGTCTTGTCCAGGGGGGAGAGCAAGGCGAGGGAGACACCAGAGGAGGAGGGAGCTGGGCTCAGTGTGTGAGAAGGGACAGGAGGTGGCAGAGGAACGAGGCAGAAGGTGCACAGATTAAGAACTGCAGGGTGTATTTTTGGCTCATGCCTTTGCAGAACTAGTTAAAAGTTGTCTTCTGGAACTTCTCTGTCCCTAGAATCCCTTTCTTTTCCCAGCCAAAGAAAAGCGTAGGGAGAAGGATTAATATCCAGGTCTTAATAACTGTCACAAAATAAGATTGACTTCAGAGTCGTCAGTCTGAGGAGCAGAAGGGTTTCTGTGCTGCCATGGCTGCACATCCAGTTCATGAAGTATTCTGCTCTTGAAGGAAACAGCCTTTGCTTCACTTCGGGGAAATCACTGCCCTCAAACCTTCTGCTTTTCCATTATTACATCCCGTTGTGTTTCTGCACATAGGAGATGGGATGGAAAGCTGTCCAGTGCCTGCTCATCCACATGAAAATTGCTGGATTCCTCAGAATCCCAGTACTGTTCTTCAATGTCATAGAAATTTGATCTAAATTTTGATCCTTTCTCAGGCCTTATTGTACAAACTCCTGTTGCCTTTATGAGACTTTCAGTGGACAGAACATGACAGGGATTATTTATACCTGATATATATATATATTTATATATACATTGCATCTTGGTTGTCTAGAGGTAATGAGGTGTAGAACAAGAAACTTGGTTTTAGAAACTTCTCTTCTTGTTTTTTAATTTCTGGTTTGCACTACATTAATGATTCTCTGTGCTTAATTAAGGGTTAAAGCAGATAAGTTATAAAGGCTGTGCTATATTGTTTGCTAAACACTTTTTGATGAGAAGAAATGCAATCAAATGTATTTTCTATCTTGTGAGCGCAAAGCAAGATCAGGATTTGTTTTACTTACAATGATGTTTACAGGAATTATTTCCCACGTCTTGAAGAATGTAAACTTCCTAATTCCTTTTTTTTTCTCTTGACAGAAACCCAAGACGATGCATCTTTCCAGTAACTCCTGTAAAAATGCACAAGAGACTTTGAACTAAAATGTGGCCTGAAGAAAGTTAATGAAGTTGTTAATAGTCTGCGTCACAAATGAAAAGACTGTGGATTGTTCTGGTCTCTTCCTTCAGGCCTTGATGAGTCATGAAAGTGATAGAAAGCTAATTTTTCTAATGGAGCAGGTTCTGTAAGTAAAAAAAGAGGAAAAATCTAGAAAAAAACTAAAATACAGACATCTGATGATAAGAGCTGCTACTGGTGGTGACCAGTGTGTTGTGAGCTGGAATTTTCTTGAATCTTAATGGACCTTTTGACCTAATTTACAGAGTCTTTCTTGTTAATTAACTTTTTTAGAAAGGTCAAACCTTTTTTTCTGCTAAAGGTCATGTACTTCAACTAAGAAGTAGTTTCTTATCTACAGAACAATACAGCAACATAAAATTCAGGTGTTTTTTTATTCTGAACATAGTAATGAATCCCAAGCAATAAGCCTGGAGTATTTCACACCCTTTTGCCCTGTCCTCATTAAATAATCCCTTTTTGTGTTTGTCTGTGTGAATGAGCTCAGGGTTATGCAGTTATCCAACAGCAGGCTCATCCTGTGGAGCCTGGAGATGGATGTAATTTCACACAGAAGGCAAATGGCATTCCAAAAAGCCACATGGACCTGATAATTGTGAGAGAAGCGTGAGAAGAATGCTCCATGTAAAGCAAGGGTGCCACATTTAGATAAAAACCTTGATTTCAGTATCAGAAATGCTGTGAACGTTTCAGCTGAATTATGCAGCTTTTTTACTTCTGAAAATGGTTGTTCCTCTTGGTCATTCAGGTCAAGTGTTCCCTGAGGGCTTTCAGGCCTTACATAAAGCACGCCCCAAATGGGAGTGGCTCTGCAGGAATATTGACATTTTCAAATCATTCTTCCTATTTGAATGAAAGCTGAATGAACTGTCCCTTAAAACAAAACTAAAGCAAGAAAACAGAAAATGCTTTTTCGTTAAACTGATGAGCCTGCTCAGAACTACTGAAGGGAAACATTGCAAACCAGAGTTGTCATAGGACTTGTAATAAAGTGTTGAGGGGGAGAAAACTACCACTATCCTAACTTGGGAGTTTCTCTGAGAGGAAACTAGGATCCGTTCCACTTCACAATTTCTTCATGCAAACTACGTAAAATATTTTATAAAACCTGAGTGATTTCCTTAACAGAATTGTGGCAGTTTAAATCAAAACATGTTGCTATGACAGTTCCTACAAATCTTTTAGCTTTGTTTTGTACTATAATTATGTCAAAATGGAGCCATTTCTGTCCAAACAAAAATTTTCCAGGCTTTTAAAAAATATTTTTTATTTGCCAAAGTCAAGGTGAAATGTCAAGGTTTCAAATGCTCTGAGTTACATCTGCATAACCATAAACCACAAGGACATAGCTTTAGTCTTATAAATAAGTAATGTCATTAGATACAGTATTCTTAGTTTAATTGACTTTGTTTGCTCTCTGTGTAACAGTGACTGAAAAATAAAAGACATTTAACATCGGTGAAACCTTTTCCAGTGGTTTCTGAAGTGGAAGTCAATAAGCACAAGCCATTGCCAGAAAATGTTACTGGTTTTGGGGTTTGTTTCAGTAGTAGAATGCTAAGTGCAATCTAAATGGATACAGGGAACTGCATCTAGTCCTTTGTAAATAAAAATCAGGTGAACTCCAAAACGCAAAGACGTGAAAATAACACTGATTTGTCATGCAGACATCATTGATGAAACCCCACATAAGGAACTCATTTCATTTTCTGCAGGTGGACCACTGTAAGTAAAACAAAGTGTCTTTTTATAGGGGATGCTTACCAAATTGGCAGTTGAGTCTTTTCCTTCAGAGGTATTGGAAGGACTGGGTATTTTCAGATTTTGGATTGTTTTACATCAGAAGACAAGAAGTGTAGGTTGGAGAAGGAGTTGCCAAAGGTAGACTTCACTTGTGTGGAGCAATAAAATTTAACTGAATTACAGTTAAAGCAATTTCTTGAATTAAAATACATGTGTATTCCTCCCTTAAATTAACCCAGATGTGTCCTATACATGAGTTAAGCATGGGTTTAATCACAGAATATTAACTGATGGTATCTCCTCAGAGGGGCTGACATCTGTGTTGCTTTGTGCTGTGGTCTCTCAAAATGTGGTTCAAGAACTACACCATGGCAGAAATAAACACTTGGATTTTGTCAGGAAACTGGAAATCATTTGATTAGTGGCAGTTTGTTTTCTGTTGTTGTGAAGTTGCTGAGAAAGAAGGAAAAGGGAATATCCCAAAGCAAGGAAGAACATATGCAGAGACCACACTGAAATAAAAGCGACAGAGGGTGGAATATTCTGAAAAAGCATCTGGAAAAGAGCTGATTTAAGATCAAGGAGATGAGGAACTGCAGGAGCCGGTGGTACCTATATTTTTTGAGCACATGGTGAAAGGCTTTATCCTCAAAGAAATAGAACACAGACTTTTCTCTTGGTCTTTTCTACCCCAAGCCGTGGAGCTGTCTCAGAGACATAAAAAGCAGTTGGGAATGGAAGAGAAAGGTGGTCAATATAACTGTGATGAGATGTTAGAGAGTCCTATGAAAAGTAATTCTAATCATGAAATTTGAGAAAAACTCCTGGTTTGGGGTTTTTTTTCTATATTCAAGCTCTAGCTAACTTCACTCTTTCCTCCCTCGTGCACACTGGCATTGATACAACTTCTGCAGTTGACTTGAAGGACCAAGATTCACTTATTTTATACTTTTATTTTAATGCTTCAATTTTTTTTTCCCATTAGCAGGTTATAAATGCACATGGGTTTGGGGGAGTTTGGAGTAACAGGAAGTAAAAAGGAGAGTGCTCCTGGGAAGTTGCTTATTTATATAAAGCTGATGAGAAAACACGTGTTTTATGGGAGGGCCCTGACTCTGTTAAAGGAGATTTGGCTCGAGGACAGGGTACTTGCTGGAGCTCACATTTAGGTGTGTCTGTTACTGCACTGCTTTGTGAGTTGAAAAACAACTTGTATCAGGTGCTTTTTATTATATATTTTTTTCTCTACGTGTCAGCATGTGTTGGGAGTATACAGACTCATTCTGTGAGCTCGTATGTCCAGAGAGTTCTGCTGTCACTGAGCCATCAGACAGTCAGCTGGGTTCTAGACATGGAAAATATGTGTAAAACTGGGAGTCAGCACGTGTAACACACCTCGTTTCAAGGCTCAACAGGTGTAAATGCACCAGTAGAAAAGGCATGAGTATTGTGAGTATCTGTAATTGCTGCACTGGGTATGATCACGTTTGAGGGAGCAGAGTCATAGGAATCATAAGAGCAAAAGACAAAACAAAGATGTTCCAGAAGATGTGGAAAGAAACAACAAAAAAAGCAAAATTTACCCTTCAGTGTCTGATTTTCTGAAGAGGAGTGGCCAATACAGGCCATCTCACAAGGTGCTCAACTGTGTGTTGCTGATAATTTCTCAACTTACCTAACAGTAAAACACTGTCAGAGTAGTTCAAATCTGTGATTTATTTGACACTGTAAAGGGTTTAAAAATCGTACTAATGATTTAAGAAAAAGATGTGCAAACAAGCAGAAAAAAATGAGCATTATCTAAAAGTAAATGTGGGTGTGGTGCCTTGACCCATTTCGAATATTAAGAAGTACACTACATTAAAGTATTGAATATATATTTTCATTATGTATTGAGTGGCCAAAAATATCTTAAGAGCCTTTTAAGGTAATGTATAATAACATCTCTTCCCCAAAAGTGGGTCAAGGCTTATGTAGTCTGCATTCACAACGTGGGTCCCTCTTAAAAGGAAAATCCCAACGGCACAGAAGGAGCTAACATAGCAAAAGGGCCCAAATCCTGTATTTTGTGATCTCCTTTGACCTTGGTCTGCCTAAACCCAGTGCAACAGCCACAGGATGTGGTCTAGTATTTATTAATGATGAGTTATCTTGAACTCTGTGGCTTCAGTGCTGCAAAAGTGCAATGATGATGATGATGATGATGATGCTGTGTACTGGCTCCTCAGTTTGCCTCCTGATAAAAACTCCCTGTTTCCCATTACAACAGCAACAGGAGCCTCTGGTGATAGGATGGAGGCTCCAGGTTACTGCCCACAACACAGGGTTGTGTAAGAATAAAGGAATAATATGCTCTGAACATGACATAACAAAGCACCTAACGGGATTAGCAGTGGTGAAAAGGGAAGGAGTGAGCAGAAGTTGCCACAAGATCCTCCATTTGTTAAGACCTTAGTTGTTGTGCCTGTTATGAGCTGCAGTGAATTATAAAGTTGTAAATTACAAGGTAATTTGGTGAGTTACGGCTGCATGGACATCAGATACGGGTTAAAACTGTGAAAGTAAGGTACTGAGCAAATAAGCTTAAATAATACCCAGTTATGCATCTCATCTCTCCCTCTCAGAGTCTTTTTGTAATGTTACTTCCAAGCACTAAGTTTCAGGAGTGTTTTCTAAGTAGGCAAACATTCAGGTATTCCAAGACATTCTGATACACTGAGGACATTTTAAATCTTTTTTTTTCTCTATGAGGTGACAGTGGTTATCTCTTGAAAAATTGCCTAATCTCTTCTGTATTTTATCTCCAGACTCCCTCTGAAGACTCTATCATTATAAATTGTAATGAAACTCCAAAAGTGACCAGAATAGTAATTGACAGAAGACTTGGCATCTTCAAAATGGGACTTGGATGCTTAGATAGATGTGGTGGAACAGAGCTGAACTGCCCTTCATGTAAGTTCAGAGCAGTCCTGGTAGGTGTTCGGTTACGTAATACACCCATTAAACATGGCTCATCTGGGAAGACGAAGGGGAAGCATTTTAATGAGTCAATCTAAATTGCTGGAGTAAATGACCATAATGATAGAGACTTGGGAAATTATGTGTGCTTAGATGTGGGACTGCAGCACAGCAGAGGAGGTGCTGGCTTTGGCTGTCACACAGGCCTCCTGCATGCTGGCTCAGATGTGCCTTCCGAGCCTTCTGTGCCTTTACATTTCATCCTAGAACCGCTTCAGTGTCAGTGAAATGGAAATTAGAGATGCCATCTTCCAGTGCTGAAGGGAACAGTGGACTGCAGACCAGCAGACTACAGTTTCAGGCAATAAATGGTTTCCAAGCTCTTCACTTCTCCTGCCAAACAGGAGGTCTGGGCACTGCTTACCCTCCCGTCCTGCTCAGTGAACAAGAAGGTTCCAGCAAATGCAATAAAATTAGGTTCCTAACTCCCACTCCTTTAAGTCAGTCTGTAACAATATCCCTCTGTTAGGACCTCTGTGTTACAATCAGGTATCAACTTCAGGCACCCAAATTCTTTATCACCTCTTCTGCCAAATTCATCATCGTCCTGTAACGTCAAACAGAAAAAAACCCTGTACTGGTGAGGATTAGAGACATCATTTTTTGCAACCACAAATTTAAAGAGAGGGAAGAAAAACCTTTCAGCCATAGACTTTCCTGTACTTACAAGAATTGACTCAAAATTATTTAAGTATGAGAGACTGAAATAGTCAAGGTATTGCAGCTTTTCTGGGAAAGCTCATTTTAATGGACCTCCATGTTGAGTTATGCACAGAATAAGCTCCTCTATGAACAGCATTACAAGACTTACCTTTCTGTGGATTTCTGTCCTCTATTTTCTATACATTCTCCTCAAAATCTTAAAGTATCTCCAGCTTTTGTTGTGCCAGGTTTTTGATCCCCTCACTGCAAGAAGCGAGCACATGCTACACAAAGCTTGGCTTTGCCAATTGTCCTGCTAATACACATATGCTGCCAGACCAGCTGGCTCTTGGCAAACAGCAGAGGTAAATGTCAGGTTCTTTCCTGTCCCTTGCTATGAGGAGAGCACAAAACTATCCCCAAACAGCACAGTGCAACCAGGCTCCACTGACTCTGTTTAGCTTCAATAATCTCCAGTATAGTAAAAAACTAACAAGGGAGTCAGACATATGTAGTAAAAAAAAATAAGCACATTGCTCTTAATTCCTGATGAGAAATTTGAATTTTATGGTTCTCATTTAAGTTTTCCCATCCCAATCCAAGTGGTGTTACACAACTGATGAACCGTCTTCAGAGCATTTTTTTTTCTTCTGTCAATAAAAATGTATTTATTTCTTACGAATGAGAAATGAAGGGCCGAACCATCAGGTGGGAGGAAGCTGTGTTACTCAATTCAAATGAGATTTATATCTGGCACTTGCTGGCTCTGGTCTGCTTATCTGCTTGTGTGAAAGGAAAAGAAATCCTCCTACCTGATTTTGTCAGGACTATCTCGTTAGGGATCAAATTGACCTCCTCCTCCACCATTCACATTTGGGAGTTTTTAGCCAAATCAGGCCCATCAGCATAGTGAGAGGGTTGTGGAATAGAGGGGGAATAGTGCTCTGATATTTTTGGGGGGGGGGTCATGCACAGTTGTGGGATGAGCAAGGACAGATGTCACTCCTGAATTGATCACGGTTCGTAAACCTGGGAGAGAAAATGTGTTGAAAATGTTTGCTGGAGGGAAAAAAAAAGAGGAATGTTCTTGCTCCCGTGGACTGGCCAGGCTGTACAAAACACCCAGGATAAATGTGGCTGTTGAGCAGGCAGTGACACCACATGAAAAGAGCTTTAGCAAGGGAACAAAAGCGATACTGTTTTATCTTTACTGCTGATTAAAGTCTGTAAGTACTGTCGCTACAAAATTATGCACATTTTAAACAAAAGCCTGCACCATGTCACCAGCAAGAAAAACAAGTCACAGGGTGCAAGGCAAAGCTTTCCTCTGAGGCACTGGTGGTTAATCAGTCCCTCTCCCACAGTGGCTGCAGTGTCATCTGAGCTGGGGACTCGCTGCCCTGTGCCAAGCAGTTGCCATAATGCAGCTGTTTAACACTTCCCTGTGCTCAGCTGAGCCACCATAAATACTGAGCCTGGGGCAGACAGAAGGGTTTTTCACTGGTACTGCCTTCAGTGACAGATAGGTTCATCCCAAAATACCTCACCAGACCCCACACCCCCTCCAAACAGTAAAAAAAAAACCCCAAACCCAGAAGGCCAGACATAAAAAAAAAAAAAAAAATTAAACCAGCAAAATAATCAATGACATCCTGTTAAAGAAAATCACTCTGCAGAAAGGATTTAATATAGCAAAAAAAAATCAGTCATAGTTTTGAGCAGGTACTACATAACAGATAAAGAGGTCTGGAGAAACTCTGGAGAGGTTTGCTCGGTGTTAAATGATAATCAATCATCTGTACATTCCATCCATCACTGCTTATGTGAAAGAACATTTGATTTGGCAAATTGTAGAGAGGCTTAACCCTTCAGCTTTTACAGAGGGGGGAAATAAGAACAGTTTATACAGCCTTGAAAATATGCAATTTTTCTTTTATGAACACAGAAACAAATTCATGTACAGCTTTTTTGTGTGTGTACAAGGCTGTTTCTGAACAGCTAGTCATTAAAAATATCAGTTGTTCTCCTACAATGAAGAGCTTTCAAATATGCCAAAGAAATGTGTTTTATTTTTGAAAAATCATTTAAAGATACAAATGCAGATTCAGATCCTACATATAAAAGGCTTGAGATTTTACATTGCCAAACTCAAACCTGTTCTTCTATCTGTAGTCCCAACTTCAATTCCAAACCATTTTACCTTCCTCAAGTTCATGCAGAACGATCCATAACACTGACCCTCAGTGAATCTTTTCCATCCTGATCTATTTCATATTGCTCTGTTCATGTTTATTAACCCTTCAAAAAGCACCTTTCTTCACTCTCTTTCTACCAGAGCAATTAGAGGATGACATCTGGCCACAGAACCCCTGCTAGAACAGGCAACCACAAAGTGGCCCCTAATTTTGTGAGTTTTCAGTCTCATCCACAATATAACAATGATCCTGAATTTTAAGCTGTTATAGAATCATGGAATGGTTTGGGTTGGAAGGGATCATAAAGACCAGCTAAATCCGATCTTCTACCATAGGCAGGGACATCTTCCACTAGCCCAGGTTGCTCCAAGCCCTGTCCAGCCTGGCCTGGGACACTTCCAGGGATCCAGGGGCAGCCACAGCTTCTCTGGGCACCCTGTGCCAGGGCCTCACCACCCTCACAGGGAAGAATTTCTTCCCAATATCCCATCTAACCCTGCCCTGTGTCAGTTAAAGTTATCCCACAGCCAAATCTTTAAACATGAGCCAAAAGTCAGTCCTAGCCCAAGAATCGCTGATTGTGTCTCTAGAAGCTGCTTCCTTAAATCTCTTCAAGATCCAAAGTCTGATTGGTCTTTGCTCAATCTGACATTAAATTGTGTTGCTGGAAATTCCCTTTCAATCTGAATAAAGGAGCAAGGTTGTAGCAAAGGCATTTTGGGGAGCCTCAAAAGAGCATCACCTCAAAGCAATTGCCAGCTGTTTTTTCCACTTCTGCCATGTTCAAAGTTCAAGACAAAAGTTACTTTGAGAACTTGAATCAGGTTGTAACATTTCCAAAATGCACGGCTAAGCAAGAAATGTTATTCACTCAAGCCATCACTGAAATATTTCTAATTACACCCCTGACTAATTACATTACCGTATCCCTCTTAAGTAGTGGTTTTAAAACGACAACACTTGGCTGGAAATTGATTAGTTATTTTTAGGCAATTCTTCCTATCAGCTTGAACCAACAGTGTTTCATCGGGTGGTAAGTTTTCACACAGAATTGCTGATTATAGTCCCAAACCTGCAAAGTGCTACAGGATCAGAGGGGGAGGGGATAATAAAAACATGAAAAAAAGTGGACTGGATCATTTCATAATTCAGCTAGGAATAATTAGTGCAGTAATTTTATATGATATCCTAAGGATATACTGAAACTCTCTGTCCTTTGTGTGATACCAGACAAGGACACTGCAGATCCCAATCGAAAATAGGCCAGAAATTTGAGATCACTGCTCCCCACCAGCATTTCTGCCGCTGTATGGGACATTTCCATAAAGCTGGAAGTCCTGAGTCTCCAGAAGTTGTCGTATACTTCACTTGAGGAGCATCAGAGACACAGCTAATGCCGTGCCATTTTCTTTTGTTACTTAAATAATTTGGCTCTGATGGTATGAAGGATCCCTGGAAGGGTTCAAGGCCTGGCTGGATGGGGCTTGGAGCAACCTGGGATAGTGGAAGGTGACGCTGCCCATGGCAGGGGTTGGAACGAGATGATTTTTAAGGCCCCTTCTAACCCAAACCATCTTTGATTCCACCACAGCTGAAAATTCAGGATCATTGTTATTTTGTGGACTGCAAACTCACAAAATTAGTAGTTGTAGTTGCCATTTGTAGTTGCCTGTTCTGGTGGCACAACTACAACCTGTTCTGTTTGGGCTGCTCTCCCACACTCATCTCCCAACAGCAACCACGTGCAGTCAACTGAATATTCCCCAAGTAATTGCACACCAGAGGTTTTGGGAGCTGTTTAAAACACACCAAGCATACCAAAAAGGTGAATTTTCCTGGCCAAACCTTCTCCAACATTTTTCAGACCCTTAAACTGACACCTTAACTAAATTTTCTGGTGTTTAGTGTCTTGCTAAAGGCCTAAACTAATGGGTATAGATAAATCCTTGAAGGAATACCTCATCTCTTGCCAACATTCTTGGCAAAATTTATGTTCTTGTTAATAGTTTTGTACTTAGACATTAAACAACCCTTAAGTGCTCCCACTTGGCTGGATAAATAAGGCTTTTATTTATGTGAATATTTCTGTTAAGCATATTTGCTGAGATACCTGACCCAAAAGGAAATCTGGAAAGGACAGGACAAGTAGACAAATTCCATCCTTTCCTAGCATTTGGTTTGCACTATGAATAAAAAATCCACACTAAAAGGTCCAAACATTTTTGTGGCAGGTGTTGCACAATCGCTAAATGGAGGCATCGTTGCCCAGCAGACTTTACAGATTAAGACAAAAGCACATGAAACTGGACATGAAATCTGAATTTGCACATAAATGAACATAGCAAGGTATTAAAACATTTTGTGGTCCATTTATGTCTCTGAGCATGGGAAATTTTTCCTATCAAATCTTTTTGATGAAAACAAAAAGAAGCTGAATCATATCAAGCAAGATATGTGCACAATGTTCCAAAAAAAAAAATGACAAAGCTAAAAAGGATCATTTCAAGCTAAGAGTAGTGTTTAAAAAGTCAATTTCTTTATAATAAAAAATAGAGTTTAAGAAACAATTTGAATTACTTTGTTTAAGGTCAAATAAATACCCTTTCAAGTCAAAATAATTTAATCTTTCTTTTCATTTTTTGCCAGGCTGACTAGAAATGAAAGTAAAATGAATTATCCAAAGAAAATATTCCAGCCCACAGACAATAACAAAAATGAAATGAGGTAATTAGGCATTTCTAGTATTTTTGTTGCTGTTAATGCAGGGTAGAGGTTGGAAGTAAGCAAGTAGCAAATGGAAAACGTGAGTAGGTTACATGAGAGATATGAGCTGTAAACCAGGATTTAAAGAGAGATAAGGTAACAGCTGTTTGGATTTTAACATGGAACTTCTGTGTTTGAAGAGCAGTCCAAGGGACAGTGTGGAGATCCAGGATAAATCGACAGCTGGACGGAAAAGTTCGAGAATATTGGGAAAGGTCAGAGTCCCAAGGGGTTAATGGATCAAAAATCTGGAGCTGGGAACTCCTGGGGTCTAGGCACAAAGCTGAGAAGCCACTCTCAGCTGGAGAGGTGCAATGGAGGCTGCGGCTGAGCCATCCTGATTCGGGCAACTCCCCCAGATTTGTGGGTTGGGCTCTTCTGAAAACCAACGAGCGACAGGACAAGAGGAAACGGCTTCAGGTTGTACCAGGGTGGTTTAGATTGGGTATTGAGGAAACTTTCTTCATGGAAAGGGTTGTTCAGCCCTGGCACAGTTACCCAGGGCAGTGCTGGTGTCCCCATCCCTGGAGGGGTTTAAAAGCCGTGTGGATGTGGCACTTGGGGACACGGGTCAGTGGTGGCCTTGGCAGTGCTGGGTTAAGGGTTGGACTGGATGATCTTAGAGGGCTTTTCCAACCTTAATGATTCTGTATAAGAAGTACAAATACAAAATGTCATGGATATAAACGTGCCTCATTTGTTTTCCTCATTTTCTCATCGGTTTTCCTGTCAAAAGCCCCAGTGGCATTAGGCCCCCCTGGATGGTTCATGAGGCACAAGGTCTCAGCACACTTTTCAAAGTAGTTCTTATTTGCCAGAGGGGAGAAAATTTTTAAAAACCTTATTTCCAGGATTGTTTCTGTGCTACCTGAAATCTACAGTGTAATCTGTTATTTCCCATTGCCACCAAGGTCACACCTATGTGGAAAAAAGCCTCGATTAAGGGGCTGGTTTACTTCCCATATTTCAGATGTTCAGAGTTAAACATTGTTTTGCTGTTGTGTGGACAAAGATTATAGTGTTGAAAAGCCACGTTCACCCCTAGATAATATATTTGTCTTTATTGCAGTAAATTTGTATATTGATCTTTATTACAGTATCATCTAACAGGTTGTTTAGCATCCACACTGTCATGCAGGGCTCTGCACAGCTATGAGAGAAGAATGCAGAGTAGGTGTTATAGCATTCAGGAAACAATATATTTATATTTTTCCACATAGAATTTGGGTTTAGATATAATAGAGAATTATATATGTCTGAAAAAGGAATTTTCCCGATATCCCATTGACTGTAACACTTAGAAAATATATTCCTTGGTTGGTGGGGTGTTTTTTTTCTTGCTCTCCTTTCATGAAATTTATTTTTTTCTCTCTTACATTAATTTTTTGGGCAAATTTCTCAGGACTTTTCTGCCTAATATACACCTCTATTTTTTTTTCTTTTTTTAAATAATCTCACATTGCTTAGGATTTGGAAGGATATCATAACAGCCGAGCAGCCATGCTGTTTTCATTGGCCATTTCAATGGAGAAAAATACACTGTGACATCATAAAAAGACATAGCAGAAAAATTAAGTCCTATTTCTCAGAAGAACATATAAAAGTGAGCCTATACATGTAGGCTTAAGTCATATAAATGACTTGATGCATATTTTTATTTTAGTATCTGCAGGAAGATGGATCCCAGCCCATTAAAACTAAAATTTCCAGAAAGACAGGCACTCTGATGTATCATCTGTCAAGGTAAAGGGACTAAGAACCTCTAGCTGACTGATATGATGGATTTTCACTTTCCTACTTGCTTTAAGGAGGAAGAAAGTGTGGAGCTGAACAGCTGGTAACATTTGCTAAAAGATTATGGTGCTGAGATTCTGATTTAAATTTGACTTTTTGGTCGTAAACACATGAACAACACATGAAATGTTCTTA
The DNA here is from genome assembly GCA_014706295.1 of Lycocorax pyrrhopterus obiensis. NCBI lineage: Eukaryota > Metazoa > Chordata > Aves > Passeriformes > Paradisaeidae > Lycocorax > Lycocorax pyrrhopterus. The sequence continues at coordinate 3,671,007 of JACSVZ010000006.1, read as the reverse complement.
TTCCTTAACATATTTTAACTTGAAAAGAGTGATTCAACTGCTTCCTATATAAAACCTATATGGGATTAAAGAGCAAAGAGGTCTCCAACTGAAAAAAAAGACATGTATTTCCTGTAAAAGGAAGTCATGCAAGAGGCTCAAAGCTTTCTTTAGGGTAGCTGCTACCACCTTCTGTAAGACTGTTGAAACACATGTAAATGAGAAGAAAGTTTGAAAGTATATATATAGAAAAATTTGGCAATATAATGAGACTCTTCCCTACATTGTCCCCTTCAGGCTTAGAGCTACAAGAGCCTTTCCTGGTGTACCTGGCAGAAAAACCATGTGAAAATATCTCTGGCTGCTCCACCGTATGATGTAAATCTGGAAATATTTTAGAAATGATGTGAAACGAGCCCACACACTGTCACGAATACTGTTAGCACCTCTTGTACGTGCAAATAAAGAGAGTAGCCTGTATCTGCAGCCTTTGACCAATCAGGATGTAAACTCTACGAGCTATTTTGGCAAATTTTAGACGAAAATATTGGCTCACTGAAGCCAGAGCAGGACCAGCAAACCTGTTCAGTTAAAAGCAAATACATCAATCAATCAATCATAGTGTTTTCCAAGCTTTGTCATCAGATGTTGTCTATCAAAAAGCCACCCAGAACTGAAAAGCTGAAGCAGCATGTGAAACTCTGATAAAAATAAACTATAGAATCATTTAGGTGGAAAAGACATCTAAGATCATAGAGGAAGATTATTTTTGTGGTTTTTTGAGAGGAGTCTGTAAACAAAATGTGAACATGATCCATCAGAACTCTGTAAAACTCAAATAAAATCTGGATTATAACTGGGGTAAGTGATCAGACAGCACCCCCACACCATTTATCAACAAGAGCTTTCAGTGATAAAAAATAATAGCAATAGAAGACTGATTTCACAGTGTTCTGAACCACTTGGTGAGGTGGCCTGATTTAAGCTACAGAAACTTTAATAAAACCAGGGAAAATCACACAAATGGGAACAGAAAATATGTCAGGTATTTCTGATATGAAGCCACGCCTTGAACAGTAGAGAGCCTGAAAGAGTGTTTGGATTTATAGAGGTCGGGAAAGGCTTCTTTACAGCCAAAGACTAAACAATATTGATTTGTTTAGTTTATCTGAGAAAAGATTATGATTAAGTCACCTTCTAATCTATAAGTAGGAGCATAGAGAGAAGACTTCTGATAATGGAAAGCTCTTTAATCTGGCTGACAGAAGTATGGCAAAAGCCAATGGACAAAATCACTGAAATCGTTTTGGAAATGAAACACACATTTTGAAACCATGGGGCTTCTGTACAACAAATTACTAAAGCAGCTTATTGATTCCTCATCATTTCGAGTCTTTAGGGATGTTTTGCTGAAAGAGTCCTAATGCTGTCAAAAGTTACAGCCTTGATGCAAGAAGTTCTCTGTGCAAGTGTATGAACTGCACCAAGTTCAAATTAAGTGAACATATTGGTGTCTTCAGAGTTTATAATCTATACATCTTCAATATTAGGCCGTGGTCATGCACGTCTGTAGCTTCTGAGATAAGTTGTGTTGTCCTTTGGGGAAAAGGAAAGTTGATAATTCTGTTATTTTCTTTTCCCTTTCATTTCATGGCAGCATCTCCCAGTCTATCTGGCTGGTTTGTGCCTGCTGGAAGGGAGAGTTGGTGTTATTTAATGTTTCCCAAACATATGTTTCTGGGCTTCATTTTGTACACTACAGCTCACAGATTCTAAGAATCCATATCTCATGTCCATCATTCTCCCACACACATCACTGGTTCTTTTTTTTTTTTGGGTTGTCCCTGATATTTTTAAGAAATCCAGAAAACTTCCTACAGAGTAGCAGCACCTAAATACTCCTATAATCTTAATTTCTGTGGTATGTTGGGTTTTCTCTGCATCTATTGCTGCAGCTGAAGTTTTGGAAGCGGTTTTAAAAGTTTCAAGTGGGACAAATCTCTGTGGGAATATTACAGGGTATTGCTAAGAATATATATTGACAGTCAGATCAGTTTATTGAGCAAGAGGGAAGAATTTGACAACATTTTCTAATACCTGTAAACTATAGTTGGTTTGTTTAGTACAAAAAAAAAAAAGAAGATAGGCTGATTTCACACAGCAAAGCTAAGGCAGAGATCAAGCTATGATGTGGGTGTGTGGAGGGTGTCATAAGTTGTGCTCATCAAGCACTGGAAGACTTGAGCAGAGGTTGTGTAGCAGAAATGTTGAGGGAGGGCACATCAGTCCTAGTAAATAGAATTGGTGAGAGGTGATTTTTGACAAATAATGCAGGAACTGGCAGTAATTTTAACGAACAGTTCTGCTGGCAGGGAGTGACTCACTCCAGCACAGTAAAGGCTTTGTTGTTAAAAGTACTTACACTCACATTAGGAGCCTGAAATCATCCCAGACATAATGGCCCACTTTGAAAGAGCAGGAAACATTAAACAGATTGGCCAATCCAGGGAAAATAATCATAGGAAAAATTATTGAAAGGCAGTTCACCAAATAGCATATCCTGCAGTTAAATCCAGTGGGTTTTGCTGTCCTCGTACCAAGACTCCAGCCTGTGATTCCAACTCAACAGCATGGCTCTGTAAAATAAGTCTTTCCAAGACCATAAAACAAGGAGAGATTTTGGGGCAAGGACTGCATAAAGATAGAAGCAACAATAAAATCCTTGTTCTGTAAAGAGGAGGGAAACCAGTACAGCACCAGCATGATTCATCCTCCTTAACTTCAGCCATCCAAAAGGTAGGTGTTGGATCAAAGTCAGTCGTTCCTTTTTTGTCACTTGTGGAGGAAGATGTACCCTGCCTGCTTCAGATAACTACTTTGGGAGCTGCTATTTAGAAAGGCTTCCCTCTCTCCATTGCCGTGGAGGATACCCAGGGAAACAGCCAGCAGAAAGCAACATCTTCCAACCTAAATCTAGACAGGATTGCTCTAAGTTGCCCAGAGAAGCTGTGGCTGCCCCTGGATCCCTGGAAGTGTCCAAGGCCAGGTTGGACAGGGCTTGGAGCAACCTGGGCTAGTGGAAGGTGTCCCTGCCCATGGCAGGGGGTTGGAATGAGATGGTCTTTATGGTCCTTCCAACCCAAACCATTCTGTGATTCTAAGAAGTCCCTTCGTAAGGCCCAGCCTGTGCTGGAACCAAGGCTCTGTAATTCACTCTCTTCAAGGTATGTGCACAAAGGTGTGTTGGTTTCAGTGCATACACAAGGTTCAATACAATAACTAAATAGAAGAGGAATCAAGGGATAGCCAGAGGCAAAGTAAAATTAACCCCAAGACCTCAGGAATCACACTTGGCATCTTCAGGCAATAGCAAAAATAAAAACCCCAAACCCCCCACATTCCTAATCGCAGTGAATCAAGACAAGGTGAAAAACTGTGTTCAAACGAGGTGATTTAACCAATATACTGTCCCCATTGCTGAGGGTTCAGGGAAAAAAGAAAAAGTAAAAATCAGCAAAGAAAGTATAAAAAAGGAATGAAAGAGAAATTCAGATTGGCATGGGATTAGACTGTCAAGGGAAAGAAACAGGAAAAATACGGCATCACTGAGATATCCCTGGAAGTGTTTAAAAGCCACATACATGGCACTTGGGGATACAGTTTAGTGGTGGCCTGGGCAGTGCTGGGGAAATTGTTGGACTTGATGATCTTAGAAGGCTTTTCCAACCTAAATGATTCTGTGATTTCCCTATTTAACAGCTCTCTGCTTTAGAATGATTTACTGCAGGGTTTGTATTGATTTACAATTATTAGACAGTTATTGTAATTTATGTTGATAAAGCAATAAGGGAGTACTGAAAATATTTATTAAATATGAGAAACTTTGTAGCAGTTGGACATTAATCAAAGTTGATCATCGACAATATATGTGCTAATAATCCATTAGTGAATATTTAACCTGCAAACACGATGAAAAAAGCTGATAGATTACCTCCTTCAGGAACAGAGAGACTTTGTGGGAACTCTGAATTATTTAAATTGTGACACAGCACAGGCTTTAGGAGTGGGAAGCAATTTTACTGTGTGATTTTCTTTTTCAGTTGCTGAGTTCCTGATAAAAAGAGTGATGGCACTAATTTTGTTTCTTGTTGATTTAAACATTAGCAACCCCGGGTCTGCAAAAACCTTAAAGATAGTTGTAAGGGTGAGTCAGATACTCTATTGTATAATGGAATCATTGGCCTTCTTTGATTTTAGTGCAGAAAGCATAATAAAAAAAGAAAAGCCCCAAGGAACTCAGGCTTCTCAGCACTTGGTTGCAGATGTCAGAGAAAGAAGTATTAGGGGTCAGTTTAGCATTTGCATAAGTGACCTGATTAATTGGAGATTAAATGATCGTTTGTTCAGCAAGTGGTGCAGAAGGCTGGGCACACTTCCCTGACCAGCTGAGCCAGGCTTTGCTAGGCACATCTCCAGGCTAGGGGACACTTCTCATGCTCGCCCTGTCCTTGGAAAGGTGGAGAGGTGCTGGAAGGGACACTGCCTGGAAAGGAGTTAATCCATTAACGCCTCCTGGTTGATTAATTTTCTGCTTCAACTCATTTTAATTCTCATTCTGCTGATTGTTTCCTTTCAGGGAGGCCATTTGTGGAAAGGTTATCAGCTTCTTGGAAGGACATAGCAAAGCCTCCAAGCACAAACCTAGCCCACTTTTCCAAATAAACAGCTGCAGACGAGTCCTGGCTTCATTGATGGGAATGGAAAATTTCAGAGAATCACAGAATGGTTGGGGTTGGAAGGAACCTCTGAAGATCATTTAGTCCAACCACTCCACTCAGGCAGGTTTTGAATATCTCCAAAGAAAGAGCCTCCACAACCTCTCCAGGCAGTCTGTTCCAGTGCTATCCCTCTCACAGGAAAAGTGTTTTCCTTCGTATTTAGGTGGAACTTCCCGTGCTTCAGTTTGTGCCCACTGCCCATTGTACTGTGGCTGAGCACCGCAGACAAGAGTCTGGCCCCTTCCTCTTGGCACCCACCATTAAGATATTTGTATGCACTGATAAATCCCCTCTCAGCTGTCAGCTGAACAGCCCCAGCTCCCTCAGCCTTTCACTGTAAGGGAGATGCTCCAGTCTTCTCAGCATCGTTGTCGCCTCCACTGGACCCTATCCAAAAGCTCCCTGTCCCTCCTGTTCTGAGGAGCCCAGAACTGCATACAGCCCTCCAGATGTGCCTCACCTGATGGCTGAGCAGAGGGGCAGGATCACCTCCCTTAATCTGCTGGCAATGCTCTAATAAATCCCAGGATCCCACTGGCCTTCTTGGCACAAAGACCCACTGCTTGTCATGGACACTTGCTGTCCACCACGACCCCCAGGTCCTTCTCCCCAGAGCTGCTCCATCAGGCCACCCCCAGCCTGTGCTGGTGCCTGGGGTTGTTCCCCCCCCGGGTGCAGGACCCTGCATTTGCCTTTTGAATTTCAGAACTTTCCTAAAATTCAGGACTTTTTTTTTTTTCCTGAAAAAGGAATCAAGCACCAATTACTTTTCTGATAACCTTCCACTGGTAAAATAAATGAAAAAGTACCAGATATTTGTAGGACATTATCTTACTCCTTTAAATATCACAGAATTCTAAAATGGTTTGGCTTGGAAGGGACCTTGAAGATCGCCCAGTTCCAACCCCCCTGCCATGGACAGGGACACCTTCCGCTAGCCCAGGTTGCTCCAAGCCCCATCCAACCCAGCTTGGACACTTCCAGGGATGGGGCAGCCACAGCTTCTCTGGGCACCCTGTGCCAGGGCCTCCCCACCCTCACAGGGAAGGATTTCTGGTGCCTAGGGTTATTATTTCCTAGGTGCAGGACCCTGCATTTGCCTTTCTTGAGTTTCACTGGGTTTCTCTTCACCCAACTCTCCAACCTGTCCAGGTCCCACTGAATGGCCCCACAACCCTGAGGCGGATCAGCCACCCCTCCCAGTTCTGCATCATCAGCAAACGTGCTCAGGGGACACTCTGTCCCTTCATCCAGGTCACTGCTAATAATATGAACAAGACTGGACCCAGCACTGACCCCTGGGGCACACCACTACCCACAGGCCTCCAACTGGACTCAGTGGCAGTGGTCACAACCCTCTGGGCTCAATGAAGATGGTCAGCAAAGACCAGAAGTTGGCCTCAAGCAAAATGTTTCAGCTCTGAGCCATGTGCGTATTACAAGCGGTAAAAAATGGTTGCGTTTCAGTTAGGACTGGGGAAAGGAGGAAATGAGCCATAACAGACCATAGTCAGTATGAGGGGGACATGCAATGAAAATCCAGTGGCAGTGGAAAACTGCTTTTACCAGGAGAGCATAATATGAGGTGTGGAACATTAAGCTTTATAGATAGGGAGTCTCACTACACAGAAGTTAGGTCTAATTACCAGAGGAAATGATAACATTATGGCAGAGAGCAAGGACATGTATGATGCATTATGAGAAAGATTAGTCTGAACTGCAAAGGCTTCCCTTAAACTATCTTAACTGAAGGTCGTTCAAAACCTTCCCCAACACCTTATTTAGATCGGCTGCAAAAGTACACCAGGTGCTAAAAATTCCTTCTGCAAAGTTTTGATCTGTGAGCCATTAATATTTCCCTTAATTTAGCTTGTGTGCTATTTACAAATCAGAATTGCCTGCCTATGTGAATGGAGTTGTTGGAGGTAGCTATTCCGTCACATAGAAGGATTATTTTGTTGTTACCCACCGCTCCACCAGTTAACACTGCCAGACTATTCTGCTTACTCACAGGAATGATTCTTCACAAGGATTTTTATTTCCCAATCACAATATTGATACAAAATACATTCCATTCTTCCTAGGTATTCATGGTGCACGCCGTACCAGCCCATCTGTTACCAACACCCTGCTCTGCAGAATGTTTAAACTGTGTGAATTAGGGGTAAGAATGGGTAGGATTTTTTTCTTTAACTACACCTGTGATTTGCTTAGCACAGTGGGCATGGCAGGACAGAGAAGCTAGCTTGGCTGATGTGTAGGGTTTTAATTTTTAATATTTTTTTGGTATTATTTTTAATATTATCAGCTGTGCTGCCCCAGCAGTACACATAATGATAATATAGCCAAGCATTGCTGTTAGCAGAGATCTGGTCTTAAAATATTTAAAATAGAGATGCTCTTCTATAGTTTCTCTGAGGACCCCTCTCGTAGGTGTAATCATGACAGAGGTATAACCTGTCTTTATTACATCCTGTCAGCAGCACTGCTGTTCCCCAGGACTTTTCCCCCACCACATTTGTATCCATGACTCATCTGACTGTGTCACTTGGACATTCACAGATTTATTTCTGTTGTTCAGTGTAAAGATGATGTCAATACCCAAGAAGTGATGAAATAATCTTTTACTTTATTCTCTATAAGAAATCAATTTATGCCCCAGTGCAAAGCTGCAAAAGATTATTTTTTTTTTTGTCCACAAGACCCACATATGCAGAGCTTCCATTTGTGTCCTAGATACACTGGAGGGTGGTAGTGAGAAAAAACCCTGTAGGTATATCCAGCAATTTTCTCCTTGGCAGCATTTAAAAAGGAAACAAAAGAAGTTAATTCAGTACGTGCTTCAGTGTGGTAAATTTTAGACAGAAATACTGCTTACCCCCAACATTTTTACGAGTTCCAGGTGGAAGTTCTATGGGCTCAATGATTCAGCAATATCTGGAGATAGCGCAACCCATCAAAAGTGCAGGAATTATCCCAATCCTTCCTGTCTGCTGCCAGTAGAATACACAGCTAGCAATTCCCAAAGTCTCCCTCCGGCATTTCTCTGTTGGATTCACATAACATGTCAAAGAAATGATTTTTCTCTTTGATTACTGCAGTAAAATAAAAAGCACTGAAAAAGCAACATCTCAGAAACTCACCTTGCAGTTACGTGAAAACTCCAGCTCCCTGTAAAGAAATGTAATGAGAAGGGAGTCACAGTCGTTACTCCTTGTTACAGTACTTGAGTGCAACAATGCCATTTGGAGACCCTTGCAGCAGGAAAGCCAGAAAAAGCAAGTCAGCAATCGACTCCACAGGCCAATAGACTAAGATATATCAACTCCAACTTTAGTGCCTTTGGACTCTGTGGAAGTTCCCTGTGTTGGCTGAAATGCAAAGGCTGGAGCACAGCAATATTTTTCAGTCCTGTTGGCTTTTTCTACCTCTTTCCATCTGGCAGTGACACTTAGTAGTTAAAGCAGGAAATGGAATTCTGGCTCTAAAGGTCTAAAATGTAGTTATTGTCTTAAATAATCACAGAGAGAAATATATTTATCTATCTAGATACAGCTTTAAGGTACAGGTGCTCAAGTTTTGCCAAACCAATTTAGAATTAGGCAACTAAGCACCTTTCAAAAGCTTACAGCTCCCTTTCAAGTTCTGATCCTGCCTTTTTTCCCCCCCTTCTTTTAGATTTCTAAGACAACAAGAAACACCTGTGGGTTTTTTTAGTGCTTTACTTTCAGCACTGCCAATTACGTGCTGTTCTAATTAGAGTCAATGAGAGGTGTGGGCTTTTGCTTCCCCTGTTAAAACATTATCAAATGAAAGAGAGCGTTTTATTCCAGCCTTCTTACTTGATTCAGCACATCACAGGTGTGGGGTAGTGAAGTTGTGAACATATTTTTTGAAGCCTTGAGAAGGAGAGAAAGATGGGGCAGCTGATTTTGTGCATAGAGAGCTACAGCTATTTGATTACTCTGGTTTTACAACAGGTCTAAGTGGAACAAGCACAAGCTGACCCAGAGAGCACAGTGACTTCCCAGACAGTGCAGGCTTGGCTGTGGAAGGCTGTAACCACAAAACAAACAAAAAAAAAGTTCTTTAAGAACTCAAGATAACCTCAGGTCAAGAACTTTGTATTTAGCATATTTTCAATGCAGCAGGAGGATATTTGAGGTCAAGATCTCAGGATCCCCTGTTCAACACTTACTATTTCCCTTTCCACCCCCTCTACTGTTCCTGCTACTAGACTTGGCTGGCTTCACACCACACTGAATTGGCAATTTTTTCTCTTTGCATTAGAGAACAAATTCAAAAAACAGCCATGTGTATCATGGCTAAAAAGGCAGGGAGGGGATTTAAATCAGCTGGGAAATTCCGAGGCTGGAAATGCTTGTTTGAGGCAAAGGGAAACTAATGGGTCTTACTGAGTAGCGCAGTGTTCAGCTCTGATTTCTCACCACTATTCCCCATCAAACAGGGCTGCAGTTACATATTTGTCTGGGGAAGAATAACGAAGAAACTGTGAGTAGAAAACAAAGAGCTTGTTACCAGTCAAAGATTAGCACATGTTGTAGCCCAGACATTTCCCTGTGAGCAATATAGCCAGCAGAGCATAAAACTACGTTTTACTGCTCAAGGTGCATTCAAATACTGTGGCGATAGCAGAAAAATGCACAACTTTTAACAAGACAGCGAAATAACTTGGATTTCTTATTTGGCCGGGAGATTAATTTACTCACAACTTGCCAGGTGCTCAGGAGGAAAGCAGATTTCTGCATAGAGCTGTTTGTCCCATCAAAGCCCAATGGGTTGACTTGTGTCAAAAAATTGGGAAGGCAATCCCAATTTAGATACCAGGAGCCTGCTTTGGAGATCGATGATTAACTTGAGAAAATGCAGCGTTCTGGTTTCAAAGAGTAGTGAAATTACACATGGAGGAAGATCAGACTGATGTTTTACCTTGCAAAGGGCCATAAATGTCAGTCACCTGTCACACACGATGTTGGCATTTATCATAGTGTACCAGTAGAAAAGAGCAAGTGATAAAATATCATTCAGCATACAAGAGAATTGATTCTCTATGGCTTTGGGATGGTTTCTAATTAATTATTCAGAGGAAAAAAACCTCAAAAAACAACTGCTGGTTCCCACTGGAAATAGAGAACAAAGTTATTTAACGAGCTGCCATAAAACACAAACAAGTTCAGTTGGCATTATGCAGATAAACTCAGAGAACTTTTTCAAGTTTATCGTTTAAAAAGGGGACATACTTCAGAAGTTCTAATACCATTACCTCACCATCCAGCTGTTTACATTGTACTTGCAGCTTCTTTGAAAAGATGCCAAAATAAAGTAAATTTGAATATTATCTGCAGAGAACTTCTCTATGGCATAATCACCAGACTGCTTTTCATTATACCACAATTATATCATCAGCGTCTAATGATCAGAATGCAGAGCAGCTGATTATTTTCATAATGCAATTACTTCATTACATCTTAGAAAACTCAGCTGCATGCAAACAGTTCTCTCCAAATAACTCATTTGTCTGATTAATCATCTGACGGGAACTCCTCTCTGCCTTGCCCCCTTTTAAACATTCACCTGTTTTCCCTGTGCTTCCTGTCTACCTTGGTCATTACAGCATTCATCACTCAGGAGGAAAGAGGAAGACGGGCTCTTCCTCAAAACATGTGGAGAGATCCAGATTTTCCAAGTGAGGCAAATGTGATTGTTCACAGGGATTTGCCCTTGCCACTTTTTATGTGTCCAAACCTCAAGGTATGCATATAAATCAGGTCTTTGTGCAGGGGTTTATTAGCTGACAAACGCAGATGGCTGACATGATGCTCCCTTGTACACACACCCAAGCACTTGATGTGTCTTGTGGGTGTTTTTCAGACAGATATTTCCAAATAGCTGACTTTAACCCTCTGCTCCTCACCATCAAGACGAATCTCTAAGGCTTTTCTAATAACTGCTGTCTTTCATGTGTATTTTAAAATAAATGTAATCCTAGTGGAGCAAACCAGAGAGAAAAATATAAAAGGCTGCACTGTTTGATTGTTCAGCAGGATCGTTTTTACAGAGATGCTGGAATAAAAATAATTAGCACTTCTAGGGACTTTCAGCTGAAGATCTGAAACTTTATTTGTGAAAAAAAAAAAGAGTTAGGCTTACATTTAGTCCACTCCTTTTGCAAAACTCAGTGACTCAAAGATATGTGAGGGCCAATGTCCTGCTTCTTCTTTTTTTTTTATTTTTGGGAGGTGCTGTGCTCAAGTTCACAAATCTCAAACAAGAAGGCCAAGGAGGATCACACCTCCAGACCCCTAATCCCTCTCCCCGACAGATAACCACGGTACCTTAAAGGATCAATCACATGCTCAGAAAGTGTGAGCTTGTAAAAGAAAATATTTTAGGCAAATCTACTGAGGCCTAGACATAAGAAGAATGATATTTAATTGAAAGAGAATCTGAATTAAATGCCCGTATGAGAAACAGACTTATGAGATTGTAAAAGAAAAATTATTGTAACAATTATAATGGTAATAACAATGCTATTAGAGATAAGATTCCTATTGTAAAGGCTTGTGTCATTTTGGGCAAGTAATTTATTCATTTTCATTTCCTTAGACTGAAAGTATGCAGATGATCAGCTTTACTCAAAAGGGTTTTTCTACAATTTGGAAGGGGAAGAAATTTGTAAAATTGCAGCTCGTTATGCTTAAAATCTAATTACAGCTGTAGAATCCCCTCTGTCTAACATTTTACTTCATAGTGGTCCAAGTCACATATTTCACAGCTGGGTTTCTCTGCAACTGTTACACCTCTGCAATTTAATTTTGTTAGGTAGGTGATGAACAGCAAGTTTAGGCTTGATTTTTAAACAGAACTTTCCACTGACTGCATTTTACAGTTCATATTTAAGACAGTTAAAAAACCTTCCCAGTGAAAAATACATAACCATAGAATTCCAGAATGGTTTGGGTGGAAAGAGACCTCAAAGCCCATCTCGTTCTACCCCCTGCCATGGGCAGGGACACCTTCCACACACCAGTCCACCTTCCAAGCCCTGTCCAACCCGGCCTTGGACACTTCCAGCGATCCAGGGGCAGCCACAACTTCTGTGCCAGGGCCTCACCACCCTCACAGAGAAGAATTCCTTCCCAGTATCCCACCTAACCCTGCCCTCTGGCAGTGGGAAGCCATTCCCTGTGTCCTGTCCCTGCATCCCTTGTCCCAAGTCCCTCTCCAGCTCCCCTGGAGCCCCTTTAGGCACTGGAAGGGGCTCTGAGCTCTCCCTGGAGCCTTCCCTTCTCCAGGTGAACATTCCCAGCTCTCCCAGCCTGGCTCCAGAGCAGAGGGGCTCCAGCCCTCAGAGCAGCTCCTCTGGACCCTCTCTAGCAGGTCCAAGACTTTCTTGTGCTGAAGAACCCAGAACTGGGATTGCCCGGACCGAGGTGCTGGTGGTCTTGGATATGAGGTTCTCCTGGGCCCACTTCTCAAGCTTGTCCAGGTCCCCCTGGATGTCCCTGTTCTTTTCTCATGCCAACTGCACCCCTCAGCCGCGCATCACCTGTGACCCCACCAAGGGTGGCCTCGATCCCACTCTGTGTCACTGATAAAGAGCCCTCGTGCCAAGGCAGAGTCCTGAGGGGCACCCCTCGTTCCCGGCCTCCACCTGGGCATGGAACCACTGACCATGACTCTCTGGACATGTCCATCCAGCCAATTCCTCAGCCACTGAGTACTCCATACATCAAATTTAGGTTGTCTCCGATTTCGACAGAAGGAGGTCATGTGGGACCATCTCAAAGGCTGTACAGAAGTCTGGGTAAATGAGGCTCTTTCCATCTTCCCTGGGTATATTCCTGTGCTTTATTCTGAGAAGGACCTCACTTAAAAGACATGATTCATTTTAAACCAGTTCCCACCTCCTCCCTGAATACTTCTGAACAGAAGACTTGTCAGTATCTAGTACAGATTTTCCCTGAAACCCCCCAAATCCCCTTCAAGATCTCAGATGTGGTTCTGCCTGTGGGGGGACATCACATCAGGAGCATAAAACCAAACGAACAGCACATCTTATCTGCAGTGGGGATTCCAATCCAAAGCATTAAACTGCTTGAACTGGCTCTTTATGCAGTGCAGTTATAGGTTGGAAGAACCTCTGTAAAAGGCTTTACCTAAAGCCAATGTAATTGGGGAAAAGGGCAAAAGAGAAGAAAAAAGCTGAAAGTCAAATAGAATTCAGCTGGAGCTTCTGCCTGTGCTGTAGGAGGGTCTGCACATCCTTGCTGGGTGGCTTTTACTGGGGTTTTAGGATGCAGGAAAGCATTTGGAGGCGCTTAACGAAAGCTGGGGATGCTCATGGCTTGAGCTGCGGAAGCTACGATGCTTCTGTCCTCAGTGCTGGGGTTCAGGCACATCTCAGGAGCCTCACGTGTGAAAGACACATCCTGCTGAATCAGTAGGACACGAGCACCTCCCTAAACCTGGAGCCAGGCTGCCTCTGAGACAGCAGCAGGCAAGATGCTGGCGTCTCCCTCCATGTACCAGCAAGCAGATTTGGTAAATACAGAAATAAATTCTTCAGGATTCTCCTTCTTGGGATTCTCCCTCTCAACTGCTCTTATTCCTAGCAGCTCTGGGAGGCTGTTAGTTGAATGTCTTCCCAATTTCTTCAGCACTTTAAGCCAAGCTATTTTCAGTTAGTCATTTTTTACACTGTTTTTTAAAACACACTGTCACCGAAAGATTGGCTGAATTTGTAACAAATCCCCTAAATTTGTGGCAAATAAAGCCTTTAGACAACCACCTTGGAAACATGTAAGTAAAAAATACCTAGTTATGGACCTTTTGAAGGACATAAACTTTAAGGGAATGAAAAAGTCCTTTGGATCTTTCCAAAATAGCATGGGAAACAATTTGCTGAAATGTAGTATCTTCACATCCTACATGGCATCCAAACAGAGTAATAAAAACCCCCATCTGTGCCCCTCGTTAGGGGCATGTTGTTTACTGTGCATGTCACACTGGTAGTGTACAAGGGAGATATTACCCTGTGCACATCTTTCTTTTCACTCAGCTGGACTTTTGCCACTGGTTTCAAAGAGAGCATGTTATCTCATAATTAGAGAAAGCCCAGGAAAAAAGAAAAATAGGTCATCATGTTCAAAACAACTGTGTTTCCATGCTTCTGGCCAGTTATTTTCATACACTGTGATTAATTTAAGTTAATTTAATTTGTCTTGTTTTAATAATTGCATAACTTTTATCTGGATGCCCATGCCAGATGGCTCAACCAGCCTGAAAACAGGAAGATGCTGTAATTGTGGCAGCCTAATAGCTTTTATTTACTACAAGCCTGTCTGTCTGTGACACTCATCAGAGCTCTGCAATATTGTGCTTTGCACTATATTGCTTCAGTGCACTTCACTTTTAGCCACACCGTCTTTTGCGTCTTCAAAATTATCTGAGAAAACTTGGGTTTTTTAATGCACTTTTCCCCTTTTGTGCTTCTAGTGAGAGCTCCAAGTGTCCCGGTCCTGGGTTCTACCTCTTTGCTTCTGCAAATCATCAGGTTAAACTGTGTCAGGCTGATCATGGCCTGGATGACTTCTGTGCTTCAGTAATTATCTCATAACATTTGGACAATTCATACATCTTCGGATTGTTAATTCCTTGATCCAAAATTATGGAAATATTCTACCTCCAATTTGTAGATTCTCCACTCTCCATTGTGGAAATATTCTACTTCCAACAAAAAAATCTTTCATTTTTAGAGCTGGAAAATGAGTAACTTTCTGCTTTGAAACAAGCAGCATCTCCTTTGGTTTGTTTCTGCTTATTTAATTTCCATTTGCTCACAGCTGGGAAGTCAGATTAATTTTTAATCTCGGATTTAACATTAGCAATTTCCAATATTCCTCCTCTCAGGCCTGTGTGTGTGAGTCTCATTTGCCCGAGTGCACCCCAAAATTCCTGCCAAAACTCTTGTGTGAAGTTTTCAAAGACTGAACAATGAGGCAAATAAGGTGGAAAGACCACTGAATTAGACTGTTTGAAAGGAAACATGCGAATTTTGGAGCAATTTTGGTACATTCTGGCTAGTTTCTTTTCTTTACTACTTCTTTGCACACTTGAAGATCGCCTGCCCTGGCAGTTTGCTGATCCACCTATCAAGCCATGTACAAAAAATATGGATTTTCTTGAAAAATCTACTTCTGCTGCTGGTTTGCTGCACTGATGGAGAGATTGTCATAAACACACACCTTTGAGTATGTTGATTCAAAACTTCTATTTAAATGGATTAAACCCATCAGTGTGCATTTATTTGGGGCATTTGCTGCTGTCATGCCCATCTGTGTTGTGCTACCAGAAATCCAAATACTTTAGTCAAACAGCAACAGGTCCTGTAGAAGCATCTTTTTTTCTCACTTCTGTATGTGGCAATTTTTACAGAAAAAATGTGTCATTTTTATGAAGCATTTTTAGGTAATGGGGACAGTTCTTATTGCTGAAGTGAACCAAATATTTTCCTTAGGGGAACTAAAAATCAATTGACTTGAGGAGAGATTTCATTAACATGGACCAAACCCTATTTTCAATGAAATCAGATCAGTGGGAAATTTGCTATGCATGACCAGGGAGCCACATTCTAATTACAATTAAGCAGTTATCCTGTGTTTTTGGCTGCTCTTTTCCTGTTCTCAAATAATTTGCAAATCACACTGAATTTCTTGCATGCTTATTTCTTGTCTGGAATTGTTCAATACTAATTTAAGCGAACGCTTTTCAGCTCATGACGTGTTCATGCACTGTTTATTTAGATTTCAGGATTGGGGTTTTTTTTCTTTTTCTGAATGAGACATGCTATTCTTCTTCCTTTGAGTAGATGTCTGAAATATCAAAGTGGGGATGAGTCAAAAAGAAATGATCATAATTTATTTGGAACTCTCGTTTTGTTTATTGACCAAATAAAATGTGTTTGGGTTTTCATTTTCCTTCCCTCTTATCTATTAAAAGCCACGGGGAAAAGAAAGATGGGGAAAAATAAAGAAGACAATAGCCAAAAATACTGGTGTGCCTTTTTTTTCTGCTTGAAAAACCAATGACTGTAAAACGCTGGGCAAAGAGAAAAATAAGATTTCTTGAGAAATGGTGGTTTTCTTAAAAAACAAAAGAAATTAAAAATCAGTGATGTCTCACAGGAGGATGATGAATAAGAGGCAAAAAGTAGCAATAGTATAACACTGTGCATTTAAGAATACAGGTGCAGAACAGCTGCTCGTTGGGCAAGTACCTGATTCTACAGAGTTTAGTAAAAAACAAGAGCTGAACAACCATTCTGAGTCTAAATGAATGTTCCTGAATGCTGATTTTACAGCAGTTTGGTAGGTCTAGACTCACTTTCTTGGGAAGGGATAAATTAGGACATTATCCAATGCCCTTCAATGGAAAAATTCCCCTTGATATGAATGGGTTTTGGGTCAAGAAAGGAAATAAGGAGTTGGAAAATGACAAGCAGTAGAAGTGTGGTAAGGAACTGTCAGGGCAAGTATGATGGCAAAGACTCTTCTTTGTTTAGGCATAAATCCCAAATTTCTCCCCACAGCAAGAACAGGTGCCAGTGCCAGGGACTGGCACCCTCTGGGCACTTCCCAGGGTATGGAGCACAGACCTTTGGGTTTTACATTTACATTTACATTTTACAAGGGACAAATTCTCTCCCCACCTCCAGTTTCCTGCGTGCAGCATCTCATTTGATCCATCACCTCTGTTCTCAGCAGTTTGCAGTTTTTAAGACGTTCAGGAAAATTTACCAGTGAACTTTCCCAACATGCTATATCAGATACCCCGTTTAATTTGTCTTTATGGTGTCCCAGGATGATTAATTATCTTCTGGAAGTGCTCTGTGTATCTCAGACTTCTGTTTTACTGAATTTTTTAGTGTTACCTCTTTGTTGCCTGAGAGTGCACCTGCTTCTAATTATATGCAGATGATATACAATTATATCTTTAGAGGGATTCAAATGACAATGTTTCCCTGACTTTTAGTGCTGCCTTTTTGATGTAAATCTCCGGTTTAGTACAGGTTTTAACAAAGCTAAAATCAATTAATCTTATACCTTGAATTACATTGGCTTAGGCATTGTAAAAGAAAAAAAAAATTGAGAGAAGGGGCCTCTTCATTCTAAATTGGGCCAGTATCAGGGAAAGATTGCATGAATATTTTAATTTTAAGTGCTTTTAAATCACTATGGTATTTTCTTTTCAATAATTTCCATTCTCACCAACAACTGTAGCAGCAGAATTTTGTAAATCAACTTAGAAATTGATAACAACCTCATTAGAAGCCTAATTCTACGATTCACAGTCATCTAAAAAGTGATTTTAGGCATATAACATGATGTCTTTGAGCACCACCGGCTCTCTGAATACAGAATCATTGCAATCAATGTTGGCTAATGAGCCATGGAAAATATTAATCTACGGATACAAATAGTGTTTTCTGAAGAGGTCGTGACATGGATAATTCAAGAAACAGGAACAGGTAGAATTCAGAAAATGCAAATACTTTTATATATTTAAAAACTTATTTTTTTTTTATTATCATTTTAGCGCATACCTAAGTATTTTCTGCCTGTTGGTGGCCCAGGACAGTCCTTGTGAGGTATGTGTAGAACTATGTCCAAATGCCTGTGCGTGGAAAAGCATTTACTCACTGAATACAATTTCACCACTGCTTCTTCCAGAGCAGAAATGCACCAATCCTCAAAATACTCCCAAAGCCTCCCCTCCTGCTGGGTGTGTCCATGCACACACTCTCAGATCCACAGGCAGGTTGCCAGAGCGGTCTGCCGCAACAGGAAATGCTCCATTTCCACTGCCCATCTCCACCTCGGGAAGGAGAGGTTAATGGACACTCCAAGCCAATCTTTGATTTGCATAAATCACTTTGGAGTGACGTGATTAAAGATGGCAGTCCAGGCAGAACTGCAGAGAAGCTTTTGTTATTTAATATCTCTGCAGTGTCCTTAGTAATAATTAAAGAAATTGTGTTTTTAAGAGCGTGTGTAGGTTGGTAAAAGGCCTCCATTCCTGGTACAGAACAGCAAATTTACTGACAAACCAGCTGAACTGTTTTTTACATCCTTTATTTATTCCTTTCCTATTAGATAACACAGAAAGAGAATTGTCTTTCCTGGCTACCCCAGACATGAGACAGGGATTCCTCTACTACATTCAAATCAAACACAAATATTCATGGAATGTTTGGTTTAGGTTGGAAGTTCCACCCAGTTTCACCCCATGCCATGGGCAGGGACACCTTCCACTAGCCCAGGCTGCTCCAAGCCCCAATGTCCAACCTGGCCTTGGACACTTCCAGGGATCCAGGGCAGCCACAGCTTCTCTGGGCACCCTGTGCCAGGGCCTCACCACCCTCACAGGGAACAATTTCTTCCTCTACAAGGTCTCAGAGCTTACACAGACTCCACAGGATTGATCCAAGGGTTCTAGATCAGGGTCTTGTCCTCAAGCATAAGGTGGTTGGTGAAATCAGGTACCAGTGGAGCACTGAACACTGATTCTGCACTGTGTGTTGCATCAATACTTATGATTTATTCTATTTAGCCAGGAAGGACATGCACAGACCCAGGCTTTAGGAAGATCTGGCTGAGATGAAGAGGGAAATGGTTATTTCATTTTCTGGTGGCCTCATCATTTCATGACCATTGGTGTAAATGCAGCAAACCTCTGGGCTGAGTGATCACTAAATGATACTTTCCACTTCTGCCCTTCCATTTCACCCTCCATCCATCTTGTCCACTTAGCACAGAGTGTCACTGAGGCTTTGCAGCTATTTATTATAATTTGCAGTGGAGCACAGTTGACCTTGTGTTTGTAGACAACTTCTTTTGACCCATCCACTTTAAAGCCAAAAACACCTCCAATCAGTTTGTAACGGTGGAACAGAGGGAGGAATAGAATGATATTGATGAAATGGATATAAGAATACAGAGGCTGCATTTTAATTCAGTCCTGGTGCTGTTTGCATCTAATTAAATTCCTCTCAGGGAGTTTTTTTAAGCTGACCTCTTCAAAGTAAATCACAGCATGATTCACTGTACAGCCAGTTTTCATAATCACAGTGTGTGAGATAAAGCAGAGCTGCAGTCAGGCATGCAGCTACAGGACAATTGCAAACCATCATCCCGCTAGGAACGAGCAGAGAAATTCAATTAATGCTCCACTTGTGATGAAGAATCGGTGAGGATGCATTGTATTTGCTCAGAATAGGAAATGGCGTTCAGGATTTCAGCACTCAGGTCCTGGCACTGCCACCAGCCCTCTGAAGGTGGCCTTGCTAATGGAAAGACCATTTTTCCATGGTTCCTCTCCAGCTGGGGCTTTCTGGGATGCTCTGTGGCCACTGCTTCATTGCTAAGGAATGGAAGAGCAGATCTCTGGGGTGAAATATTTGGCCTACAGTGTTTTAAGTATTTTCATGGTGGAGTAACACCAGTCCTCCAAAAATACGGGGCAGCAGCTTCTCCAAAGCCAGGCCATGATGGGAACCAACATGTGCTAAGTGGACACAGCTCGCTCCAAATTGAGTGATTTTCCAAACCACTCATGCAGCCTGACCTGAGAGGATAAGCTGATACCATCCATGGATCATGAAGCTTCCCATCACGTGGCAATACTCCAGTGATGTACAAAGTCTGCTTTTCCATTCCATGGAGTGTGGGTGAATTCCACACCGGTGATCTGAGAAGAAGACATGAGTTTTAATGATGACTTTTACACTGAGATGATTCGCCATAAAACTACTTCAAAGAAGAAACAGCTTTAAAATCCTTCTTAACTTAAGCTCTTCTTCCTTCTCCACAGACTTAATGCAGTTTTATTTACTTTTTAGATAGGGATTCACTTATAGGATAGAACTGGATGGTTGTCTCAGCCAGGCTCTGTTGAAAATGTATTTGCTTGCTGCATATGGCCTGTTATGAGGCGTAAGACATCTTTTAAAGGGAGAAAAATCAACAGCAGTTGCTGATATTTTCAGCCGTATGGTCCTAATTTCCTCAGATTCAGAGATCAAAATGCAGAGGGAGAAAATGCTGAAATAGCAGAGTCATTTATAAATTTTATAACAGCAGATATGAGACAGAAAACAGACCCTTACCCACATGTGCTTTGGGTGCAGGCAAGGCAAATGGACTGAATTTGAATACAATTTCTTTCTAGTGAAAATGAATAGACAAAAAGAAAGCAGAAGACACAGATCCTCCTCTTCCTCATCCTATTCAGACCCCACTGAGGTATCACTGCTTTCCTGGATGGGAGTGGCTGAATTCTGTTCCTTGCATCACTGTCTCCTCACTGGGTAGCTTGAATTGATTGCAGCTGGGGTTGCTGGGATGTGCCAGTTTGCTCCCCATTAAAAGCAGATTTTTTTCCACTGAGACACTGTGGGAAATGCACATACAGACCCGTGGGAATGGAGTCAAACTCCACAAAAAGAAATGAAAACAACCTTGTAGTTATTTATGGGGAAGATCCCAGTGAGTCTGGAGACATGAATTGGACTGAATCACTTTTTTTGTGTTTTTAAAAATTTTTTTTCACATCTTTGTTTAAGTTCCTGCTGCCTCATGCCCAGTTATCTACATCTGTAACAGGTGGTAAAGAGGTTTGATTTGTCCTTTTTGCTGTTCAATGTGTGGAGAAAATGATGGCAAACCAGGATGTCTCCCTGACACGCTCCTGCAGAGGCCCAGTGTAACCATCCTCACATTCTGTCAATTTCCCTCTCACACTGATCCCCTCCTGCCATGGAAGGCACTCACAGCACTGTAGAATTATAACAGTGCCCATGCTGCCCCAGAACCAGTGCATGGAAAAAAATAAATTTATTCCTCTAAGGTGAGGTTTTATCTTAAAATAATTCATGTGGAAAAGCAAAATCACAAGGAATATCAGGAGTCAGTGCAACTTCCAAAACTCTGATATCACACTACATGCTCATGGGGTTTTTTAAATATTTCAGGTTATCTGCCATATGCTGCTTCTTGTCCAAGTGGTTGTGCACCACTAAGCTTTCACTAGAAGCAGAATTTCTTTTGTGGTGAGTTTTTAACAGTTTTGCTTTGAATTTAGAAATCTTTAAATGCAATCAGCACAGAAGCCTTTTTTTTTCACCGAGGTTTTCTTATCACCAATCCTTCTTTGTATTCCTCTTTATTGCAGTGGTTATGTATCTCAAAAGAACAGCGTGGCTGGCTGCCACTGGCTGTGATTGTGTTCAGGGCAGGAATGGTTAGCAGGAAGAACTTCATTCAGTGTGGAAAATAAATAAATTCCCACATGCATTTCAGTGCCTGGCAGAAATCATCTTTCTATTTACGACTGAATGACATGAATTACCTCTTTACATATACAGATGAACCAGGACACTGCAGGTAATCAAAAGACCATTGCACCATTTTAGATGCTGATCTGTGAAGCAGAATAGCAAGAAGTCCAGAATTGTGTTTAGTGGAAAATTCAGGTTTCAAAATACATTTTCCAGGCTGATGTAGAACAGAACTGGACTTTTGTAAATGCATTTTTGGTGACAAACACAAAACAACCCCTTGCCTTCCCTAGAACACACAGAGAGTCTGGTGTCTGGAGCTCTACTGTGAGGTCTGGGGAGGCTGGATTCAAATTCCTCCTCCTCACCTGTTGAAATGACACAGAAAGAAGTAATCCTGGGCACTCACCTTCTCAGTCTCCTGGATTTTTCTGACATTATTCTATATTGGGCTTTTTCTTGGGGAAAAACTAAGAAAAATTGCATTTGATGGGAATATTTTTTCACTAAATAAATGCACTCCTCAGGTAAAGTTTTCATTTGGACAAATGATTTCAGGTCTTGTGCACATCTGTGAGTGAAAGTGCCCCTTTTCCCAACCACTTTGTGCCCACACTCTGCTCCCTGCTAACCCAGGGCGTCACTTTGGGCTGGTGCTGGCACAGTGGCACCTCCCTCTCCAGCCTGAGGCAGCAGCAGGGCAGACCCCTCTCACACTCCCAACAGAGGCTCACGACCACCCACACCCCTGTGCTTCCAGGAGGTGCATCCCTCAACCCAGGGAAGCCTCATAAAAATTTCAGATACTTGCCACGTAACTGCTATCATCTGCAAATTCCCCAGGCAGCTCCATTCTGACAAGGTTTGATATGGTATAATGCAAAATGCATATTTATCCTTGTTTTTATAACATTTTGTTTTGCCTCCCATCATCGGGCCATACCCTGGAACTGATGAGATTGCAGCTGTTTGGGGCATGCATCACCTAAATTTCATAGAGTGCCTTCTACTCTTGATTTTCAATTGTCACAACCCACCAAAGATGTGCTGTTTCACAGCTTGGGGCTCTAAGTCACAGGAGATAAAATGCATATTGGAAGAGTAAATTGAGTTTTTTACTTTAAATGGAAGGAAAGTCATAGTTGGGGTAGAGAAGAAATAATAAATCTACTTTCTGGAACAAATAGCAGCTCTCATGGTTTCCAGCAATAAAAGCAGGAAGAAAGGCCTAAAGACATGAACATTTAAACAAACAAGTTGAAGATCTTAAAGAAATGACAGTGGGAGCTCTGAGAACTGCTGCCAACTTTCAAAAAAAAAAAAATCCCTCTTTTGTTTGTTTGGGTTGTTTTTGTACAGGAAGGAGGTAGGGAAAGAGAAAGCGTTTAAGTAAGGGCTTCCTAACCACATGGGTTGAGGTAGGAAATGATGTTTTCATAGTGGTTGCATGCAGAGAAATTGTTATTTTCAAAAATTTTAAAGGGGAAGCTGTTAAAGAAATAACAGGGGGTGGAGAGGAATAATAGAATAACAGCAGATCCTCTGAACTGTGAGGCTTTGGGGGAGAGCAGACAACCCAAACCCTGTCACTGGTAGATGTTTCCCTACTGGATTGGCTTTGCATGGCCTGGTTTTGGTACTGGGGATGTTGCAGGGGTGGCTTCTGTGAGAATCTGCTGGAAGCTTCTCCCATGTCTGTTGCTGTTTTCCCCACGGACGAGTAGAGAAACGACACGAAGTCCAGGCTCAGGGATAAATGGATGGTGATTTAATGAACTCTCAGAAGGCTTTTATATGTTAGTTCGCAAAGTGTATTAAGTGGCATAAGGTAATTGGTTTTTGCCATCCACCCCGTAAGGGGATTGGTCAAGTTTTAAGACACCCATCTCTGAATGTTTTTCTAGTTAGACCATAACAATCCTGCAAAACAACCTGCAGCTGCAAGAAGTTTATAAAATGGTAACATTGTTTTGTCTTACTTGCATGGGAAAGACAGAACTCTCACAAAATGCTGCAGAAAGCAGGAAAATCTCTCTGCTAAAGCTTTTCAGTGTCCACGCATGTCCAAGGAGCCAGTTCCAGGAGGAAGAGCCCTGCAGCCCCCAGGTCAGTGCAGAAGCTGAGTTTGCTTTCCCATGCTGGTATTTGGTGAGGGATCTCCCATCTGTCCCTATCTCAACCCATGAACCCTTCGTTAGGTTTGCTCTCCCCTGTCCACTTTTGGAGGGCAGTGACAAAGCGGCTTTGGTGGGTGCCTGGTGTCCAGCCAGGGTCAACCACTACACCTGCCATGAGAAAAGTTCAGGCAGAGGATGTTGCCCAGATCTCCTGTTCGTGCCTTCCATACTCATTGGTGTCCAGGGACTCAGCTACAGCACCAGGAATGTTTATATTTCCCTTCCGGGCTGCAGGAGCTTTGCTCCCTGTATCTGTGCTTTATAACCCAGTTTATCTCCTTCCTCCCTGCTCCTGTGAGAGCCAAAAACCCACCTGCAACTTCTGCCTTGGCTGTATCATAGAGCAGTTTGGGTTGGAAGGGACCCTAAAGCTCATCCAGTTCCACCCCCTGCCATGGGCAGGGACACCTTCCACTATCCCAGGTTGCTCCAAGCCCTGTCCAACCTGGAGCTGGACACTTCCAGGGATGGGGCAGATCTGCCTTCCTCACTTAAATGCTTGAGGAAAGGAAGTCTAACCATATTGCAGCTTCTTATTTTCCTCTTTTTTCTTTCTTTGTTTAATTTACGACCCTTTGGCAAATTTATGCCAAACCTTCATCCAGCAGAGGTTCAGCAGAGAGATCTCTGCAGAGACAGGGCCTGCAGCAAAGCTGAGAGCACGACATAAATATGTTACTTGTTTTTCACATCTAATGTATTGTCTTAAAATCTCTGCACTGTATTTGGAAGCTGAGCAAGATGGACCAGATTCCAGTGTAATATTTCATTAACTCTGTTGGAGTGACACCACTCCATTGGTGAGCTGTGTTATTTAATACTTAGCCACAGACTCCACTGAGATGTGGAGTCAGATGCCAGCATTCTTGCTAGAAAAAACACTGTTCAAGCTCAGAATTCACATCACAGTTTAATTATTAATTGTGCCTTAATTGGCTATCATAAATTCATTTGCCCTTTGATCTACAACAATGATTCTTTGGGGTTGTTATGACTGCCTGCAAGTATGAGTGATGACTTTGACTTCAATGCAAAGATGTCAGAACAGTGTTGCTGCTACAGCTGAGGTGACTGAAAGAAATTGAGTCGTGGGGGTAGTAGGAAGGTGGAGAAGTCACAGATTTCCAGCATTTCAAAGCATGATTATTTCACACCAGAGCAGAATTAGACCAGCCTGCCAGAAGGGTGACTACACAAACATCTATTCCTGTGAATGAAAATTAAGAGAAAATAATTAATTTGGCCTTCCAGTACCTAAACAGAGTACAAGAGAGTTGTAAAGGGACTTGGAACAAGGGCATGGAGCGACAGGACAAGGGGGAATGGCCTCAAACTAAGAGAGGGCAGGGTTAGATGGGATATTGGGAAGAAAGCCTTTGCTGTGAGGGCGGTGAGGCCTTGTCAAAGGCTGCCCAGAGAAGCTGTGGCTGCCCCATCCCTGGAAATGTCCAAGGCCAGGTTGGATGGGACTTGGAGCAACCTGGGCTAGTGGAAGGTGTCCCTGCCCATGGCAGGGAGTTGGAATGAGATGAGCTTTGTGGCCCCTTCCAACTCAAACGATTTTATCAGTTCGTAAAATGATATGATTCTATGATAAAGGAAGTAAAAAAAAGAAACCAAATCAAAACTAAAGAGCCAAAAGGTGCTGCCTGTAAAACAGATGGGTCCTGTTATCTGACAGCTCTTGGGCTGAGCCATAAATCTGAGCTGACTTAGTGCAAAGCGATACCAGCGCACAGCACAAATCTGTCAGGTAAAGCTGTATAAAAGCTGCCTGTTTTCTGTTTTCTGAGTGCATGGCCACAGCACCCTGGAGTCAGGGAAAGAACTCCTCCGAGGGGAGTCCTGGCAGAGGTGTCTGTGCTCAGAGCCCAGGCCCCCGGCGCGGGCGTCTGGCAGCACATTCACCCGCCCAGCGAAGTCTCACATCCCTCCCTGTCACTCCTGCACGTCAGAAGACACAAACTCCTCCACAAAACACCCTGCAACAAGCACAGACACTTGCACAAAATGCCAAAAGTCACGAAACTACATGGAGGTGCATAAGAAGGAGTATTTTTAGCTCTAGTGTATAGCTCTACATATATAATCCGTAAAAGGGTGTTTTTCCTCTGAGTTCTCTGGTAAGTTTTCCACTGGAAAATGCGTGTTACGAACAGAACGTGTCCCAGGCCAATACAGGAACCAGCTGCTGACTTCTGTGCGAGCAAGTTGGCGGCAGATTTGATCCAGGTCAGTAGTCAGAGCAAGAACATCCAACTGCATTACGTAACTTGGCAAACTCCTTCCTTTTCCAGGCTCCTGCATATTCAGTGTACCTTACTCCCTGCGACTTGAAAGTACAGGCTTTGGGGGAAGATGTGGCTTCAGCTTTGGATTTCCTACATCCTGCTCTGAAATAACCTCTCCCCTTAACACCATGTCCTACACATTCATTTGAAAGAAGATCTTTTTGTGCTCCACAGGCTTTTTGCTCACACGGATCTGACCAGGCTGAGGGCAGGAGGATACCTGGCTCCTTTTACAGGGAGGAAACTTCCCTCATGCTTGCTGCTGTGAACATTGCTCTCCATCTCCAAGGAAACAGGCAGGGAGAGTCACTTTCATTCCCCAGCTGCTTCCAGAGATTCCCAGGAAGGATGGGGGTCCCTCTCTCTAAGGCAACGAAGTGGGATTTTTACATTCTTTCACCGCTGTTGCTCCCAAGCTGTTGTGTGACCTTGGGTTGAGTCATTTCCCCTCTCACTTTTGGGCATTTTGAATTTGTAACTCATCCAGGAGACCTGCTTTCTTCCTTTTTTTGTTGTTTTGTTGCAGGTTTTTTTGTTGTTGGAGGGTTTTTTTGGTTTCTTTTTTTTTTTAATTACTGTTTTTCTTGTATTATTTAAAAAAAAAATAGAAACCAATGAGGTTTTAGGGAATTCTGGGGGTCTTCTCTACTACTTGCAATGTGAGGAAGAAGAGAATATAATGAACTCTCTAATGTCTGTCATGAGCATCTTCAAAAAGCATCCCTGGTGTCCTAAGGGAATGACTGAATCTAACTATCAGAAGAATTAAAGAAAGAATGAAACTCCACCCTGCTACAGGATTTCTCTTTGTTGCAGCAAACAGCAGAGGAAAAGTTCTCAGTTCTGTTCTGCATCTGTGTGTGTCGGGGGTGGGGAAGGATGGTTTAAAATTTCACCTTTAATCATGGAATCACAGAATGCCTTGGGCAGAACGGACCTTAAATATCACCTGCCACCCTTAACCAAGAGGGTCAGCCTGATGCAGGAAGGATTCAGAGTTTTTTCCCTCCCCAGACATCTCACCCTGTGTGTTTGGCAGCTTCTGGCTCCAGCCAAACCACCCACCTGCCTGGCTCCCTGCCATGCACTCAAATAAACTGCACTCACCACTTTCACACCTCCAAGTGTCGAGAGGCTCCTCTCTTGGCAATGGCAGAGCGAGGAATTTATGCCTGAGCACTGCTGAATGACAGGGAGACAGAAAAAAACCCCAGCAGAAGCACAAATAAAGCAGCAGCAAGGAATCCCTCCCCGATGCTAACCTATTATTCCAGTCCCACGAGGAAGGCAGATGTCAGACAGCCCAAATCTATTTCTGGCTCACGGTCTCACCTTTTAAAACCTTGATTCGCCACGCAGAAGGTGGAGATGATCCTCAGATCCAGGGGATGCAGGGAGAATTAATCAGTGCTCAAAAGGCACTTGCCAGAGTGCCAAATATTTGCAGTAATGAAAAAATACCCACAATATTGATGACATCTTGGGTGGATACTGAATTAATCATCTGCTGGGACACCTCTTCTGATTCAGCCCTTTCCCCTTTGTAGAATCACAGAATCATTTAGGTTGGAAAAGCCCTCTAAGATCATCGAGTCCAACCATTCCCCCAGCACTGCCAAGGCCACCACTAACCCATGTCTCCGAGCGCCACATCCACACGGCTTTTAAACCCCTCCAGGGATGGGGACTCCAGCACTGCCCTGGGCAGCTGTGCCAGAGCTTGAAAACTCTTTCTGTGAAGAAATGTTTCCTAATATCCAATCTAAAACCTCTCCTGGTTCACTTCTACCCGAGGGTGCATTGCTTGTGTGGGAATCCATTCTCACATGTCCCCACTATCTATGACTGCCTCAGGTTTTAGGCACACATTGTCTCTTCTGGGTTATGAATATCTTCAGGCTTTACTGATTTCAACCAATTTTTTGGCATTGAGCACCTTTGGAAACTGGCAGACTTGTCAGTGTTTCATAGCATCCAGAGCCAGGAGGTTTTTTTCTAGATTTTTACAGGTTTAATGATTCAGTCAAGGAAACATAGAAGTGTTTTTATTATAAGGCAGGAAAACAAATCCAGAGTCCAAGTCCCCTGGTTTAAACTCAGAATCATAGAATCAGAGAATGGCCAGGCTTCACAGGGAAAAGTGGGGATTTGTTAAGTCTTTCCAGGGAAATAGCATGTTTTTTTATTTTATTTAATGGAGAGACAGCATATTTACATTACCAGTAGTAATACTTTTCAAATGAAAATGAAGCCATGAATGCACATCCTTCTCTCCCAAAAAATTCCCTTCATTCATTGCAAGCTTTAAATAACCTAACATCTCTATACCACTGATATCAGACTTTATTCTTTAGTAATTACTGGAAGTGCACACAGCCACTCAGCATTAGTGCTTTTTCATCTCTCTGAAGGATTGAAATCTCCATGTCTGGGATAAGCTGTATTCTTTGCCTTTGATTCATTGAAACTCCCAGCGTTTTGTACTCAGAGCAAGTGCAAGAGTTTAAACAAAGTGCTTTTTTCTCACCAAAGCCTCGGAGTCACTGGTAAGGACAGCCCCAGGAAGGGGCAGTCTGGAGCACTCACCGTGGCAGCAGCTCCCATTAGCATCCTGTGGTCAGTCCCTTTTGCTTGTTATCCTCTCCTTGGTCTGTCCTCACATCACCTCCTCATGGGAGGCTCTGGGCTGCAGCTCGCCCACCAGCAGCTGAAAGCTGTTCGTCTCCACCAAACCCTCCACACTTTAACCTCGTGGTGTTGGGAGAGCTGGGGGATGCAAACTCATCATGAGAAATGCGGTTTTGTGTGGTTGTACAAATGAATTTGAGTCGACATCGATTTATTTGCCGTTTGTCTTTATGTTGTGTCAAGCTCCCTTCGGGTGCAATATGTGATTTTTGTCACTTTTCTTCATTCCCATGCCTCCATATGTGTTGTGGCTGATTTTAGGGCGTTGACTTCCAGGCTACAGCACAGTGAGGGAGAGGGAGAGGGGCTGAGTGACACCTGGATGTGCTCCCTTGGTCCCAGCATCGCTCCATCCTTGGATGCTGAGCCTCAGGAGCAGCCCTGGGAGCCCCAGCGCTGCCTCTGCCAGCTGCAGATTTTCCAGCCTTAAACAGATTTGTAGCAATCAGCAGTTCCCAGTTTCCAGAAAGACACAGCTACATGTTTCTGGATCGCTGCTAGTTTTTCTCATCTGAAAGCTCTTCCCCACAGAACAAAAAAGAAAAACAAAAAGAGCCAGGCCAAAACCTCACACACTTCAAATGCTTCCTTTTTTCTCGGTTTCCCCTGAGCCTGTCCAATGCCCATCAGCCTGTTATCACTTCTGCCCAGCATGATGAGCCCTCTCTGAAAAATAAGACCAAAATCAGCTGAAATAAAGCACAGGGAAAAAAAGAAAAACAGCAAAAAACCCAGACTCACTCTCCTTCCCAAACAAATGATGTTCCAAAATGTTAGATATCCCAAAAGCTTTAAACCAGGCTGGGTTGGTATCCTTTTATGTTTCCTCGTGGATATAACATCTTTGTTGAAAAACGGTTGGTTTAAAACAAACCCACAAACTCTTCTGAGGGGAAAAATTAATACATTTTGGAATTATTGACTTTTGCAACGTGGCCTATATTTTTAATGCAAATATTTTTAGTGCAAATACAAGGCTATTTTATTACAGCAAAATACACGGCACTGCAAACACGTGAGGAGGCGAGAAGCCAAAAAAAAAAGGGTTGTGTTTATTCCACATGGCAAAATGGAAACCATTTCAATTTTCAGGAGAATCATTTTCCTGTGGGTTTACCTGTTACACTTAGATCTGTCAAATGATTGTAACATATATGTTCTGACACATTTTTGGAATTACAAAGCCTCATCAGAAGTCTGAGCGCTGCCAGGTTATGTAATGAAGGAAGGGGAGGAATTGAGGTCAGACAAAATCTGATGCTTTTACGATGTTAAGATTATCCAAATAAAAACAACACTTCTGATTTGCTAATTTTTAACAGTCGTGGGGTATGCAAGGTAAAAGAAAAAGTCTATTCAAGAAGAAGTAATAAACCCCCTATGGCAGCTGTCAGAATGCAAAAGGCAAAATAAAACACTGTTTTACAGGTATTTAAAGCCAGAAGCATCAGTTGGAGCTTGATGTGACTTGCAGATAAAAAGAAAATCTGTGAGCCTTAAACATGCACAGGAGGAGGAAAATCACAGACACACCACAGGGATGGCATCGAAGCCCTCCCCACTCAGGGCATTCCAGCTAATTGCTCACTGCTGCCTTGTGGCAAACCTCACATCCAATATTCACTGGCTGGCACAGGAGCTGGGAGATGCTGCTCCTGCTGATGATTCCTGATGCAGATGATGGGGGGAAGGTCCTAGAAAAGGACAGAAGCTCAGAATCTGTGTAAAATTAAAGAACACGGCTCACAAATTATGCCCAAAAGCATCTCAAACATGCTTGTCCTGATAAGATCCACCTGCCCTGTAACAAGAATTTTAACATCTGGCTTTGATTTAAGCTGGAATAGAGTGAAGGGATGTGGAGGACCCCCAAATAACAAACACCCTCTCAGGACACCCAAGGATAGACATGATTGTGATCTCTGCCTTAAAATACAGTGACTCAGGGAAGGGTGCATTCATCCAAGAGGTGTGAGTGCTGAGCTGAAGTCCATCCTCAGCCTGAGGGCCTTTGTCTCTTCCAAGAGAACAAGACAATATTCAACCCCTGACACCCAGGGATCATTTATGGGGTTGTGAAGGAATAGTACAGGTGAGGTACTTGCCATGGGGCTGTTTTGAAGCTGCTACTCTTTCCAGCCAATGAACAGATCAGGGGAGCAAGGAACACCATCATATGAAAAACCAGGTTACTCCCAATTTTTGCTGGCAGATAAGAGAAAAAGGTAATTTTGTGTTCTCTCCATCTTACCTGGACAGCTTAAGCACATTCTATGACTGTTAAATTACAAGAACTGTCCCAGGAAGCAATTGAAAACCAGACACCTCCCCATGCTGAAGCACCAGGCTAGAGAGAGACATACTGATGACATTTTTCTCTCCTGTACACATGCATCAAATGGTAGCATTAGGAAGCAATGTACAAAGTACCCAGAATAGCCCAAGGTGAAATAAGTGGGCTGAAACCCTTTCAGGATGAAAGAGGCAGGGAGCTGAGCCTCCTGCTTTCATGCTGAGCCCTTCAGCCACCACCAAACGACGTGAAAGGTGCTAAGTGTCCCTTTGAAACGATAGCACTGAACTCCAATCATAGTTTTCAAAGAGAAGGAAGCAATTTCAGAGAGTCCTTTTATGCAAGGACAGGTTAAATATTTGTACACTCTCCATGCAAGGACTGGGTGTGCTGGATGGATGGTTCTGACTTTTTATGAGCAGCCCTGAGGCCCTAAGGCTGAACTGGCCAGATGGGCCAGAACATGAAGGAGGCAGTGAAATAACCAAAGGAATGGGGTTTGGAGAGAACCAAACTCCCATTTAAAATGGGTAAAACAGGGTCCAGAACCACCCCCACATTGTGGAATAACCCCCAAATGTTTTACAAAGGGCATGTCTATATTTTTATCGTGTGTTACCCCTCCTCTTGTGTGCAGTGTGTGGAGCACAACCACTTTGGCCGTTTGCCATGCTCAAGTGGTTGGTAAATTTTGCTGTCCGTTTGTTTAACATTTCTTGTGCTGAGGGAAACTCACACTGCATTAGGCACTGTTCTGTGTCAGGTTCACCAGGGCAGCGGTGGCATATTATTGTATCAGATTGCAATGTAACACTAATCTGCTTTGGCTTAATCATGTTCTATCTTTCAAGGGGCAAAGGTTCCCATTTTCTCATTTTTTCCAACTATAGGAAGCTCAAAAAATACCAATTTAACACTGCTCTGAAAATGCAAGTGAACATAATGCCTTGTTTCAGAAATACAGGGTAAGAAATCAGATTTTTGCCTCAGAAAAATGGTTCCAAGAAGTTCACAGAATAAAAAGTTACCATATACACTTGTTCCTAAAGTGGTTCCATTGGAGCCCTTTGATATGAGCATAATTAATTGCAGCATTGTGCAGCAGAGTTGGAAAAATTGGGGAAAAATATTTTGGACATTCATGCAAATGGAAGGCTGAGCAGTTTGTCGCTGAAATCTCTGTGTTTTGTTCAAGAACATTCAGGTGGATGCACTGATATTTATCTCAATGTGGATGCACTGATATTTATCCCAATGTGGGCACAAAACAAAAGCTGCCCAGGGATGCTGTAAGCGTGCCAGAACGGCCTCAATGGGACTGCTCTCACAAACATTTTGGAAAGCTCTCTTTTCAAAAAAATCACTTTGCTGGTGGATTGTGTCGTGTTGTGGCCGTGCCTCACCCTTGCATGTGATTTGATTTAGTGGGTCAGTGAAAATGGTGCGGGGACACGCGGGAGTTGTGCCCCGTCTGTGTCACGGGGTGGTCAGAGGGGGAGCAGGGGGAAATATCAGGGTTCTTTGAGAATGATTACCCAGGATTGCTCATTTGTGCTCCTTGTGCTGGAGGCTGGGTACATTTAAAGCCGGGAGGGTGGTTCAGTTTGCAAATAATGGCTGAGTCATCACTTACGTGGAAATAGAGCGGGGGGAAGGAGTTTTTATTTTAGAAATATGCCATGCAAGGACAGTGACACATCCTACACAGACAGACCATGGATAGAATCACAGTATCATAGACTGGCTTGGGTTGGAAGGGACCTTAAAGATCATCTAGTTCCGACTCCCTGCTGTGGGCAGGGACAGCTAATAATAATCATCAGCTCTGTTCTCCTTGAGAAAATAGGCCTAGAAGTAGAAAAACCTGCCAACTAAAGATAGTTTGGTATCAGCGCAGGGAAGAAGATGCCACTTCATCACGATATACTCTAAGGACGTGGTTAAATCAGGCATTTTCAGAGACACTTAAAACACGCTCAATTTGTCCTCAAAACATTGGCTTTACCTCTGTGACTGGATCCTACAGCAAGATCTATATGGGATTTGCCAGTAGATGGGAGATGCAAGAGGATTCAGAGGGAATGGGAGCACGGCTTTCAAGCTGGACCAAGGCAAACAGTGAAGGATAATTCCCTTTTGATTATGCAGCTCTGGTGCCAGCTCTGGATGCCTCATGGGGCAGGGAATGCTTCCCCAACCCCTTTACGGCTGCGTGGCAGCTCAGTGGATGGCACATCTCAAGAGCAAGAACTGAGGCATTTACAAATGGATGCCCAAGTTTGTCATCTTGAAATCAAAGCCAAAGGTGTGAAGGTTGTCTTCAAAAGCAGTGGGATTTATCTTGGTCACTTGATCAGGAAGGAAGGTAAAAAAGGGTTATATCGAAGAGTTTAAGGAACATGCTTACTCTTATTGTAACCACTTTTTTTGGCAACTCGACAAGATAACTGGACTAAGTTATAGTGATTAATGAATAAAAGTAAATCATTGTCTCCACCCACAAACATCACAGCTGAACAGGACAATACATAAGGATGTCATCCAAACTTACTGTTTCCTTTATTTAACTACTTACAGTAGCAATCAGGATTTCCAACAGTTTAGAAAAAAAAAAAGTAATTACAACCAAGAAAGCTCCAGCCATAAACTGATTTGCAGCCTCCCTTATTTCCTTCCTTCTTTCTTCCCTCTCCCTTCTGTGTGGCAAAAGGCAACAGGAAATTAGTCCCACTAAGCCAGCATTAAGGGATGTTCTGTGCATAATTAATAGTAGTTTTCTGGCTTGTCACAGAGGGCGGAGAAGCATCTCCAGAATATGAGAGAACAGGAGGACAAAGGGTGAAAAGGGTAAAATGTAGTCCAGATTATTTTTTTGGCTCATATATTATCAAAATAGGAGGAGGAGAGCTGTTTTCCAGCCATGCAATTTTGAAACTGTCCTTACAGAGCAAACCCCTGACTTCCTGTGTCCTGGTGCTCTTTAATTCATTATTTATATCCTCTTAAGGACTCACAGTGTGTAGGGATGAGGCAAGCCCTGCTTGGGGTGCAGGGTGTTGCTGGTCACTTCTTCACTCATACTTGACCTCAAAGGTATCACATAGGATCAATGGATGGAAGCTGGACAACAGAAATACGCAAAATTTCAGAGGAAAGAATCAGAAAAACTCTTTTTAAAATTATTTTTAAATACCACCAGCTGCCAAGTGTTGTTTTGTACAGCAGACACCGACAAGTGAGCACCAAACCCAGGCCCATAGGGAAAGCTGCTACTAAGCCTCTTGGAAAAGTAATGTTTGGCTGTCATGCAACTAAGTTTATTTGAATTAATCAGCTTCTTGAACTGTCTGGGCAAACATTCACTCTTGAGACAGTGAATTTGTAGCAGTTTTCAGTGATGCATAACAAAATTACCCTAAAAAATCAAACTGGAGGCCTGGGTAAACAACCACCTGTAGCTGGTTTACCATGAGATACAGAAATTTCTCTCAACTACACTCACTGCCCATAAAATCAGCCTGGTTGGAAGAGACCTCAGGAGATCCTCAGCCAACTGGTCAGAGCAAGGGCAGCTGAGAGGGCAGCCCAGAGTGCTCAGGGCCTTGCCCCTTCAGCTGTTTAAGGACGATATTTATCCACACCCAGGCTCTGCATCCGTTGCACGCACGAAATAGAATGTGTTCATATAAATTGTTTTCTGTTTACTTGCTTTACCTTGTATTTGCAATAAGAGCAGGCAAAAGACCTGTGAGTGCAGTTTAGCTGATAAATGGCACTGCTTTAACCACGGCCGTGTCAGTGCTTGCAATATTTCCACAGGGACCTACCTGTACAAACAATATTTAAATGAAGAGGCTGTTGACCCAGATTACAGCCTCTAGATGCTACTGGAAAAATAGGAAATGAACACCACAATAATTGCAGTAAATAATCGAGCATCCTACGGGCTAGAATGAGGTTCTTACTGTGTTCTTACCCTTTGCAAATTAATTTTGTCCTACTTTAAGTACGCTTGCAGGGCAGCTTTTATTTTTGACAGTACATTTTTAGTTTAAAATAGGTTATATAGGTGCCACAGTCCCTTTTTGCAGGGAGGTGGTCTTGTAACCATTGAATGCACCAAAAGATAGCTCTACTGCCTAGCTACACGTACAGGAGTGTCTTCCATGTGGACGTGGAGGGATTACGTGTCTGAAAGCAGAGCTGCCAGCAGTGTATTTCTGTAGTGTGCACATTTTCAAGGCAAGGTAGGTCTCTCTGAAGAAAGAAAACAAAGTATTACCCAGGGGTGTTTGGGACATTTCTAAGAAATTGCTTTTTCTTTGATGAAAAGCAGTTTCATCAAAACATTTTTTTTTATTTTTCTTGAAGCAAACTAGATATCAATTTTCTCAGGAAAGGCATTTGGGTGCAGGCAGAATTTCTTGTCGAATTGAGACGAGAGGGGGATAATGGACACAGAGCCACCATCCCTATTTCAAAAATCTATTAGCTTGGTGGAAAAGAGACACGAGGCACTGAGTCTTGTATTCCTAACACAAATAGCTCAGTTTGAGTGGTCTAGGTGCTAGAAGGCAGCAACATGTGACACCACTTGCTTTCCTTGCTCTACGTTTTTTGGTGGTACCAGTTTGCAAAGGGAGGTCAAGAGACACCTGAGCCCCAACCATCTACCCTTGAGAAAGTGTCAGAACCACTCAGGGGCTGAGATCATGAAATATTTTGGAAATTTCTTGGATTTTCTTGTCGCAGAAAGACAATCCAAGACAATCCTTCCTTCCTTCCTTCCTTCCTTCCTTCCTTCCTTCCTTCCTTCCTTCCTTCCTTCCTTCCATCTCTCTCTCCCCCACTTTTTTCCACAATTAATGTTGTTTTGGAGTTTTTCTCCGTACACAGACATATTAGTTTTCAAATCTCACATATTTTTGCCAGGACTGAAGAGCTGCTTCCTGCCCTGCTGTGCTATTAACTGCCTGGTTCCTCAGGTTTGATCCCATTGTTGCTCCCTGCACATAAATCTTGTTGAGTCGATAGGATTTGCCTGCCTGAAGGAATGCATGATCAACTGCATAGAGAAGCATAAAATAGATTTTTGTGCTTCAGATCCTTAAAATTTTTTTGTTGTTGTTGGGAAATAATTCCCAAAGCTCTTTTTGGCTAATATTTCTTTTCCTTCAGTGAGCTATTTTCTTACACTTTCGGCTTGCTAAAGGATATGAACTGGAGTCTCATTTTTCAAGTCTTTCTGTCTAAATTTTACTTTTCCTTCTATTTTCTGAGTTTGCTGTACTTTAACATTTATTTCGACATCTTTATTTCAACACCTTTATTTCAACACTTTGGCTTGATGCTTTCTCTCTCCAGAAGTTTGAATCCTTCATTCGCACAGGTTAAGCAGACCAGCACACATTGAAGCAAGCTGGCAATATTCCAGAAATCCTTAGAGAAATGTAATATGGGATGGAATATTGCAGGCAAACTGGAGAACCCACAGCGTTAAACCCTCAGAAGTCTTTAATGACTGTGAAATATATTCAATAACCTGGCCAGAGGGGTTGTTTCCTCCAAATGTCCTTTTCTGCCCCTTGGTTGGTTATGTCGCTTCCTAAGGTACCTATGTCTAAGTTTGAGTGTTGCTGACAGTCATTTTGAAAGTGTTCAAGCTCTTGAGCTCAGAGTTTCTAGGGATATGTTGCACATATTAATTATAAAAAAAAATCTCAGAATTTGACTTCTATCAGTTCATCTTTTGGACAGTGGCCAACCCCATCACTTATGCTGCAGGAGAGGGGAAAATGAGATTTTCTGTTCCTCTATGTTCTGTTCCTTATTTTAATGTTACCCTCACAGCTTTTTTTCCTGAATCCTTTTTCTTCACAATAAATTAATTCTGAATCACATTCAATCACTATGTTCAAGGTGTCTGCACTGACTTAGGCCATGGCTTTATAATATTTCCAGCCTTAATCCTTTACCCTCCCTGAATGCATCTTGGCATTTTGTTTGCTTCTTGATCACTGCCGTGCACCAAGCAGATGTTTTCATGGAGTGGTCTTCAGTGACAGCAAGATCTTTTTCTTGAATAATTACAGTTAATTTATAACTCAGCTATGCATATGAGCAGCTGAATTGTCCTTTCCAGCATGTGCCTCCTCAAATTTATCTGCAGTGGATTTCATCTGTCATGAATGTTGTGCAGAGAGTTTAGTCCGGCCATCTAGAATTCTCCAAAGTCTTATTTAGTCTTGGCCAATCTAAATTATGTCACATAAACCACATTTCTCCTGGAACAAAAAAA
The DNA here is from genome assembly GCA_014706295.1 of Lycocorax pyrrhopterus obiensis. Lineage (NCBI taxonomy): Eukaryota > Metazoa > Chordata > Aves > Passeriformes > Paradisaeidae > Lycocorax > Lycocorax pyrrhopterus. The sequence continues at coordinate 3,634,146 of JACSVZ010000006.1, read as the reverse complement.
AAATGCTGCTAAAGGCCTCGTTCCAGATTATTTACAATATTTGTTGGTATTTGTCTCATCTGCTGCCTGGACTTTGCAAGATATTTTTCATGTCAAAAAGAAAGTAAAAGCCATCCTCCAAGCAGTGCAGTCTTGAGGCAAGGGATCCATGATATAACTGGAGTATTCAGGGTGATCATTAACTACATGTTGTTAAAATAAAATAATTTTTCTAAGCATCAATATATAATTTTTAATGACTTTTGGTAAAAAAACCCCAGCTGTTCAGTTACACTTTAGGCTACTCAGTGTCCCTGTAGGAACGTTACAGGGTTTCATTCCTGTTGTGGATTCCTCTGACAATCATCCATGAAATGTGACTATCAGGTCTGGCCCTTTTTTATCTTTTTACCAGTTTTTAACCCCAGGCAGAACCTTACCTCATGATAGATGAGTTTCTTAAGCAGCTTTTTGCAAGGAATGCTGTTAAAAGCTTTTTAATAAATAATGTTAACTGCTTCTCCTCTCACCACTATTTTAACAACATCCTCAGGCTCAGACTCAGCAGTCAATCCGTATTTAGCAGAACACTTCGTCACAAGCCAAAAACTAAACACATGTCCCAGAGTTTTGTGGAGGACAGCTGGATTTCACCATGTTTTCAGCTTTGCTGAACAGGTGACTTGCAGAGCAGATTAAGCTGAGCAGAGACCTGGACATTCAAAGTATTATTTATAAGGTTATTTTAATCTCTCAGCCTTCTGCCTTCATCTTTTTTTTCACCCCAGCCACCTGCTGTGTGTGTAATCCACAGATTGGAATTCTCCTGGGGCGCTGCCCACTCTGCTTTGCTACCTGCCTGCCTGGCCCCTTGTGCAAGGAAACACCCTCCCCACTTGCTTCCCTAACGAAATGTTGTGGATGTGTATAGTACTCCTGGTAGTAAAGTAGTAGTAGCCTTTCCAGTAATTTGGAATGTCAGAGAATTTACCTGAGTGCTTGAGTGCTGATTGTGAGTGTAACATTGGCAGGCTGAGAGAGATGGGATTGTTCAGCCTGGAGAAGAGAATATTCCAGGGAGACCTTCCAGGACCTTGCAGTACCTAAAAAGGTTCCAAGAGAGCTGGAGAGGGACTTTGGACAAGGGATGGAGTGACAGGACCAGGGGGAATGAATTTCCACTGCCAGAGGGCAGGGATAGATGGGATATTGGGAAGGAATTCCTCCCTGTGAGGGTGGGGAGGCCCTGGCACAGGGTGCCCAGAGAAGCTGTGGCTGCCCTTGGATCCCTGGAAGTGTCCAAGGCCAGGCTGGTTGGGGCTTGGAGCAGCCTGGGCTAGTGGAAGGTGTCCCTGCACAGGGCAGGAGTTGTAAGTAGATGATCCCTGATGTCTCCTCCAACCTGAACCATTCTGGGATTCTATGAATATCCTCATGGAACTGAGATTACCACATTCCACTCTCGTATAGCCCTGCTGGAGAAGCGACCATCCATTTTGCCTGAAAGCAAGATGGAAAATGTTCATTTTTCCGTAGCTAATTCCCAGCGAGAGAAGGTTTCAATGTGTCACTTGTGCGTGCAAGTCTAACATTCATGGCAGCCCACAGATCACCCAAACAGCTTTTAGCTGCAGTTCTGTTTTCTCCCTTCTTTGCTCAATTTATGCCAGACCAATATTCCGCAAAGTATTTCAGTATCTGGCAGCACAGAAGATTGATGTAGATCGGGCTTCTCAGTTTCCCCCATCACCAACTTGGCAATGACAGCCAAAGTGAAGAGCCTTTTACAGCACTGAATGAAGAATAAATCTATACAAATTTAATTAACCTCTGCAGAGCTTATTGAATCCTCACCAAGTTTAGACACAGTTCTGTAAGTTTGGAAGTGCTTGGCATATTTTTGACTCTTGTACAATAGTTTGAACTGGCTATATGTATACAAACCAAATTTGTAAATTGAAATTAATGGTTGCTCTTATTGGGGTTTAGTGGTGTAGGAATTGCTACCTGCATATACAAGCAAAAACCACTTCTGCTCTAAATACAGCTTTTATTTATTTTTCTCAAATGCAGGTAACTAAAAAAGAAGAAAATCAAAATCAACAAAGGTGACACAAATCCATGGATGGAAACAAAATAGGAACATGCTTTATTTTCTTCTGACAGGGCTTAACATGGCTGGTGCTCTTTGGGTCCCAAAGATGTCAATGTGAGTTATGTCAGCTCATGCTGGAAGTGTGGACTGAAAATGAATTGTCTGGATTAATCCACCCCCCTCCTCTGTTTCAAGAGGATTGAGTTAAAAACTTTATTCCAGCACTGAGGACCCCTCAGTGCTACCTTTGTTATTTATGGTTGTTTAAGGCTGTCTCTCCTCCACCTTGGGGTCACTGAGCAAGACTCCGCTGCACAGAGCAGGGTGGGGAGGAGGTGTTTTGGCACTGAAAGACTGGCTCTGAGAATTGAAGGAGGGAATTTTGTCGGAGGGAAGTCTGAGGAGGGAATGAAACAGTGCTGGAATCGGCAGCATGACTTTACTGAGCTGCTGGAGAGATGTCAGGAGGCAGCTCCTTGCTGTAAGGACACACAGACAGGCACAAATAGCCAGAACCTTCTTTTCTACACTCATTCTTTCCTCCTTGCCCAAGCTCTAAGTGAAATACAACTACTTCTGCTGCATTGGTGACTGTTTTTAATGAAGTGGAAAGAAGTTCTTGGACCTGCTTTTCTTTCTTTGCAGTTAAATCCTTGTCCAGGTGGTTTTGTCCTTTCCTAGAAGCCCACGGGAAGGCTCTCATCCTGTCCTGCCATGCTGACGTAATTTCTTAGAGTCAGACAGCAAAATAAAATGCTTTAAAGAAGTCTCATGAGGAAGCCAGGTGGGACAAAGAGCCGAAGCTTTGAACAGGATCTCAGGTGAATGCTTAGTCTGCTGTCCTCCCTTGGTACCAGCCCAAACTCTGGCTTTATACCAAAAAGAGGGATTTTCATGGAACAACAGTGAGGGAACCACACAGGGAATCCGTCAGTGATTGCCCACCCAGTGTTGTCATCCCAAGGGATAAAACAAGGTACTTTTCCATTAAAAAACATTGGGCTACATAAGTGTCCCTTCCCTCCTCAGCAGTTTAAGTGAACAAAGTATTTGTCCCTTTGGAGGTGGTCTGAGGGGACAAACCCCTGAATGAAAATCTGGCCCCGAGGGTCTCATACCCAATTTCTGGATCTGATACCCTCCTTCCTCGTCTGCCTCTCCTGTCTCATTGTGGATCTCTCTCTAAAACAATGTATTTATCTCTTTATCGTTTTGCTTTTCTGCAGACATTTTAGCTTCACTTACAGATTTCTTTGGGAAAAATTTAAAGAGTGAAATGAGAATATACAAAAGCTGTAGGTTTGGGGGTTTTTTTCAATTTTCACCATTAAAAATACTACATGTTCTATCTTTTAAAATTAATTCTGCTTTTTTTAACCTTCCAGTACCTGAAAGGAGCCTACAAGGAAGATGGAGGAAGACTTTCTATAAAGGCATGAGGTGACAAGACAACAGGGAATGACTGCAAGCTGAAAGAGAGTAGATTTAGATGGGCTGTTGGGAAGAAAGTGGCCCTGGCACAGGGTGCCCAGAGAAGCTGTGGCTGCCCCTGGATCCCTGGAAGTGTCCAGGGACAGGTTGGACAGGGCTTGGAGCAACCTGGGATAGTGGAAGTTGTCCCTGCCCATGGCAGGGGGGTGGAACAGGATGATCTCTAAGGTTCTTTCCAGCTGAAACCATTCTATGGTTCTGTTTCTATGCTTTTGACAAAGATTCATCATAACTTTACTGTTGTTTTAAATCAAAAATAAAGCCTATTTTTTTGCCATTCATGAACTCATTTGTTTTCTCCAAGATGTGAGATGTAAGCTCAGAATATCTAAAAGTCCTTGTAAATCTCCAGAGTAAATATCACGGTCAAAAAGTTCATTTCTTTGCCACACTGTGACTTTCTTCCATATAGTGAAAGGTCAAATGTGCAGCAGATTTACTGAGGTCAGGACAATATCCGTATAAATCTTACCTCCCTCGTGTAAAGGGCCAGATGCTTGTCTTATTTTTCTATTTTTCACCCCTCCACAAAAATATATAAATTTACTAAAGGACAGCCAGACTTCATGTCCCCTAATTAATAATATTCTTAGAAATAGAAACCAAAGTGAGCCCTACAACTCTTTGAAAGGGAAACACTTCACTGCACGTGTTTCTCTTGCTGCAGGGACAGGAGAAGAAGAAACGTGATAAATAATGATGCTATGATGCTCTGTGTGGAAAGTTGTTCAGATGTTGTGGAGATGATCTCGACATTGATATAAAAGATTCTGCAGCAGAAAAAAAGTGATCTTGGACTAGTCCCAAAATTTCAAGTCTACTTGTGAAACACAGATAACACTTTTCCCCCCTTCTAACATTAAAATACTGATTTCTGGAGCTGCTGCTCACATCACACAGAGTTCCTCTTCTCTGTCTAATCAGAAATGGAAGACTTTCAGTGCTGAAATATCTTCTTTCAGATCATCAGCTGGCAAAAGCCATCCATTGTCCATTACACACCTCTTTGCACCAGCTGAGCTTCTGACCACAGATGTTTTCTTGCCAGTGAGTAGGAAATGAGCATTCAAGTGAAGCAATAAGAGCCCTCTATTAACTATTCATGAGCAGAAAAAAAAAAAAGCTGCATATTCCTATTCACAGAATGTCTTAACTTTTGGATACCTCTACGACACAGGGAGGCAGGACTGTCCACACTTGCAGTGCTGCATTACTCATGATTAGGGGAAACAGATTCAATACGGCTCAAAGCCTCTGGTGACTCATTTTTCATTCCATGTGTGCAGTCATGTGCTTTGCTCACCCTTAGTCCAGCTGGAAAGGATGTGGAGAGAGGAGAAATCCAAGCTAATGTTTGACAACCCTTTAATGTAAAAGAAGCTAAACCAGTGTTTTCTGTAATTGGAGGACAGCACACATTATATGTCATAGTTTGGGATCGAGAGGCAAACACTGGACCTGTCATGGAGCTGGAGATCTTTGGTTTGCAATGACAAAACACCTCTACTTGCTTCTAAACCCTGTATGTTATTGGATACTTGATTCTCAGCTTGCATGGAAACACTACTGCTCATGCTGTATCCAAACAAAGCAAGATCTCAGGCAAGAAAATTTCCTTGTTTAGGCCAAATGGAGAAAAAGCCTCAGAAACTTTACGTGATTTTGTGTAAAATAATACAGTGGCTGCTTGAAGCCAGTCAGAGATTTCGAAAGTCAGAAGGAACTGGGTGCAAAAAACACTAAAGTGCAGGTGAGGGGGGCACAAAAATGCAATTTACCACCTGCTTATGAGGGTTGCTGCATGAATATCAACACCAGGTGGGTTTTTTGCATATATTCCTCAGCTTTTCCAGGAAAACATCATCAGCCTTCACAGCAGGTCAGTGCAGGATGCAAATGCCTCAGGATACAGGATACTGGCACTTCCCAGTGTATCAAATATATACACTCATGTTTTGCAGTAATGGTCATTACTCTGGGCTGTTGTGCAAATAGGTCTGAATGGATCTTTTAAAACTCCACTTTAAACACTGCCAGGAGATGAGGAATGTGCGATCCAGTTGCAGGAAGAGCTGGGGAAAGGAAGATGTATTATCCAAATGTGCATTTAGCTGAGAAGAGGCACTGAGCACTCCCAACACTTGTGAGCAATACCATGAGATTAATTCACTGCAGGCTGTCAAGGGCTTGTCAATGTATAATGTTTAATTATATATATCTTATGTTATAATTACCCCTCGTTAGTAGCTTGGCTTGTTCCATTGTCAAGGCATCCTAATAATTGCCATTTCCTGATAAACCATAGCCAAATACAAAATACCTATTAGGATGATTATCTTTGTAAGTAGAAAAGAATTAAGCCCGAATTAGCTTTTTTTTTTTAAAGGCAGCTAATTATTTAAATTTTTTTCTCCTTAGTTTACCAGGGTTTTGCTGAGAATAAACATATTTTCTATCCTGGCTCTTGCCAATGAAAGGAAGAAGATGGAGGGTAAAGGGGGAGAGAACCTTGGTCATTGATTTGCAGCCTTCATGTGCATAAAGGCGTAATAATAATCTATCCCTTTGTTCTGCATTATTCCCAAATAGGAAAAATGGCCATTCCTGAGAAACAGGACTGCCATACCTGGTGACACAGATCCAGTATAACCACTGCTGTTAGCTGGCTCTCACTAAAAACTGCCAAATTCCTGTCCAATCCTAATTTAATTTAATTTTCCATATGTTGGAATTTTTCCCAATTTCCTTTTGTTACTCAAAGTGCCATAACTTGGGATTCACAGGTTGTTCCTCCATTGCTTTGTAGTCACTTCTTCTATGAAGAAAGGCACTTTTACTGTTAGATCCTTTATCTAGAAATGCAGTGGTTAGTCTCCATTCCACATATGAGTGGATTGGAGAGAGGCTGATCCTTAGCTTGGGTATTCTGCCCTCCTGCTCTGTGACCTCTGGAAGCAGTCTTAGTAGAAAATGAAAATGAAATTTCCATTCAAAAAGCAGCAAATTATTATTCAGTATTCTTTTTTTTTATAGCATGGGGGCCCTTCATGTGTATTAGGTCACTAGTAAAGGCCCAGAGGCTCACCAGGTCCTCAGTGGAAGTTATTAAAACATTCCATTTTTCTTGGGTTTTTCCTTCATAAGGAATTGCACTGTTTGGCACCAGATGTAGACCTGATCTTTTTTCTAGGTGGAATTCTCATCAGAAAGTCTCTCCTACCTGTTCAAACGCTACTGAGGGCCTAAAATAAAAGCACCGAGGTCACATCTGTTCTGCACACGGAGAGGGATGGGTGGGAACTTCAAGGGAATGGGAATGAAAAGGAATTTGTCAGTATTGTGGTGGCTATCAGTGGGAACTCCACCTGTCAGCAGGGCCCCACAATCCAAAAAACCCCTCAAAAACCCCCTCACCATAGGAAGGTTTATCTAAGCCGTGTCCTTACAGAAGAGTCATGGGTGAAGAGGTGGAAATGAGGAACGGCAGAATTTTGGCTTCATCATTGAAGTTTTTGGGAGGCTTTGCTGCATAGTTTTTTAAATGTAGCAACGTGCAGCTCCTCTACTTGTCTGGAGCTTTTCCACTGGCAAGATGTTGACTGGAAACCAGCAGTGCTGAGGGACTGGGAGCCAGCAGTTCACAAGTGTGATGGGGGTGAGGGAGAACTTGAAGTGAAGCCTCAGGTGGGACCATTGTATGGCTCTTGTGTGGGGTTTAAATATATGGAATATAAATATAAATTAGGCCACAGCATGTGTAAGGTGGGACAGAAGAAGAAGGAATCATGCCTGAGGTTTATTTTAATTGGATCCTCCCTGTTTGCTTATTTAGCAGAATTTTGGACGTGAAGAACTAAGCTCAGGCTCTGTAGAAATGTTGGGAGACCCCAGTGAGTGGAGGTGGTAGAAGATGGAGGGATCTCAGCTTTGGTCAAACCAAGTCAATACAACAGCCTATTGTATTCCTCCCCTCCTTTGCACACTGTAAAAGCACTCTCAGATCTCCCTCAGGATAAATTCCTTAAATTTAGGCCCCAAAATCATAGAAATGAAGATGTAACTGTGATTTTCAGAGTGTCTTGCCCTTTAACAATCAGATTTGATGATCTTAAAGGTCTTTTCCAACCTTAATGATCCTATGAATCCATGATGCTGCGGCCACATTACAACAGGGCAGCTCTTGTGTCTCAGGTCTTGGGGTGCCTTTGCTGTCCTCCCCTGAGTTCCTGCAACATCAAAACCTTGCTTACCAGGAGGCAAAATATCAGGAAGTGATAGAGCAGGACAAACCCTCAGGAGGCCTGGAGAGCAGCAGGATAAATTTGGGGGCAGCATGGGCCTGCTTTGCCAACAAACAGCCACTTTTTATGAGACAGGCCTATTAAATAATGATGACTCACTCTCCAGACAGTAATTTATTTATATGCCTTCTTTAATGTTTTGCAAATCACTGCTTTAAAAAATGTCCAGCTGGAAGACAGGGAGGCTTGGGAGACAGGGAATCAGCCTGATAGAGGATCAGATTAAATAAAAATGACATGGAATTTGACAGCGAGGACACGTGGTTGGAAATAAAAAACACAACCATCCCCCAAGCAGAAATGCAGCCTCATTGCTGGGACTGGTTGCTGTAGCTTGAGAGACCAAGTTTTTATTGAATCCAGTGAGACAAAAACGTTGAAGTAGATAGGAAGAGGAAAGGAGGCATTGGCTGATATTTAGTGACAGCATTTCTTCCAGTCTGAAACATTGATGAGCTTACATTTTTTCAAGCCAGAAGGGACTACTTTGATATCATAGTCTGAATTAAAAAAAAATAAATCCTATGCCTTGTAAGGACAGACCAGTAGAACCAGTCAGAGACAGAAGATCCTTTTAATTTATAATTAGTATTGGAGAAATGGGTATAGTTCACACTCAGAATTAGCATATGGACCACAGGGGAGGCTTCAGTAGCCGGTGTGACAGTCTGGGTCTGGTATCTGGACTGGCAGAAAGGTAAGGACAAGTGGAAGAGACAAGGCTAAACTTCCTGTTTGATTTCTAATTCTGCCACCAAGGATCTCCCATGCCTGTGTGCCTTGAATCCCCCAAGAGTGCGCGGAGGGTAATGCCTTCCTTTGTAAAGTGCATTCAGCCTCACAGGTACAAACTGCTTTATAAAGGGCCAAAGTGGGGATTATCAAGGGTCTGGCTCGGTTTTAAAGATGATGGCACTGAGTATCAAACATATTAATGGTGCATTTAAAAATCCCCCCTAAGTGCAGTTAATATCTAAGCATTTCAGGTGATGCTCTCTGCCACGGTCCCAGGGAGCTCCCCCATTCCCCTCATGCCCATGACTTCCTGGAAGTCACTGCAGTAGCTGTGCAGCCTGGAACAGCTCAGCTCCTCTTGGCATTTTGCTCTGAGATGGTTATTAACTTTAATTCAGTCTGGGTTTTTTGACACTACTTCCGTATCTGACCACCTGCCTTAATCCGTGCCTGGCTGCACAATCTGCGTTCTGAGCTACTCTCGCTGATGCTTAAAGCCCACATAGGAATGTTATTGTTTGCTGGACAGCAGGAACTTGGCTAACTACCTTAGAATCACAGAATCATTTAGATTGGAAAATACTTCTAAGATCATTGAGTCCAATTTTTCACCCAGTGCTGCCAAGGCCACCACTGACCCATGTCCCCAAGTGCCACATCCACACAGCTTTTAAATCCCTCCAGGGATGGGGATTCCACCATTGCCCTGGGCAGCTGTGCCAGGGCTGGACAACCCTTTTTGGTGAAGAAATTTTCCCTGATATCCAATCTAAACCTTCTGTGGTACAATTTGAGGCTGCTTCCTTTTGTCCTGTCCCTTGTCATTCGGAAGAAGAGACCAGCCCCACCTTGTTACAATCTCCTGTCAGGGAGTTTTACTCTACAATGAGGTGCTCCCTGAGCCTCCTTTTCTCGAGGCTGAGCCCCCCCAGCTCCCTCAGCTGCTCCTCACTCTCCTTAGTGGCTGAATTACAGTGGTTCTAACAACCTGGCCTAACAACAGGACTGTCTATTGCCCCTCTGTGGAGGGGGCAGATGCTTCACTGCGGATTTAAACTGAGCCAAGGCCCTGCCCGGGGGTGTGGTGCAGACAGCCCCAACCTCCTCTGCCCAAGCTCTCAGCTGGCTGGACGTGAGCCAACTCCTGTCAGGAAACCAGAAAGCTCCCGGGCTGTGCGTGGCTGTTCTCCTGCAGGAGCACTAATGCACTAATGTGGTTATGCAACTTCTGGTGGGGAGCAGCGAGAGGAACTCGGGTCCTGGTGCGTGTTGACATCATCACAGTTTCTCCTCCAATGTTCATATATTGATGTTTCCCTTAATCTGGGCTTTCCAGAAAGCACCTGAGAAGCTTCAGACTGAGAAAGTTGGAACCCTTGTGTTCTATCCCCCTCCCAGCCACTGACGTTGAAATCCCTCTTGCCTTGGTTCGCATTCTCTGCGTGTTCATTTTTTTAGGGGTATCCTGAACTCCTCTGAAGATCCAAAGGTCCTTTCATGGGAGGCCAAATGCAAGTGGAAAGAATGACTCATTATCAACAGAATTCTCCCGATTCCAGGATAGTAAAGGAGCACAGACTGCTGTAATTTCCACAAATTAATATTTTCCGTGTTCTTTCAGTTGTCAGGAGGACAGGGTAATGCATCAGTTAAAAACCACTTTTTTTTTGTAAATCCAGAGACACTAAATCAATTGATGCTTTGGATCCGTGCCACAACCTGCTTCCAGGTGACCACCTAGTCCAGGGGTAAATGGTTGTCCTCCACTAAAATCACTGCCTACCTTTGCCTTTGCAAAACTTGTCACCTTATCTTAGGAAGCCATGTGCTCTTAAGGGTAAAATGAATGCACCCCTGGAATTAGCAATGCTCTCCATTGGCTGTAGAAGGGACACAGGTACTTGGCTTTCACTAAACACCTGCCCTAAATGTCTCTGAAGTGACTTTGAGCTTAGATTTTGGCAGGCATTGGTAATTTTTGCTGCTGGACACAGATGTGACACAGGGCTCTGATGTGTCACTGAATTCAGGCTTATTTTATTGCCATTAACATTTAATTAAATACTGTTGTTTGCAAAAATAATTAACCTCAAAATTAGGAGGAAATCAGTAGCCAATGATCTTCTCACATCAGTTCTTTGCTCCTGTGACTCTAAACCTGTGGTTATTTGTGCTGAGCTTTTGCTGTGAATTTCAGTGACAGAGAAACATCTACTGTGGAAAATGCTGTGTAAACCCTGTTTTACACGTTGGGCTAAGTCAGGTCTCTGCCAGGTCTGTGTTCCTTTCATGCAGTGATCTATCCCAGACCTCAGCATAACTCAATTAATGCTGCATTTTTAATGTTTCCATCAGCAATTCACATCCAGTTGGCTGCAAAGTGTTCATCAATAAATCCTCACCCAGTGCCCACTTCATTAAGTAGAAAAACATCCAGATTTGGGACTCAGATGGATGTTTAAGCCCCCGCCTACGGAAGGCAGGGCAGTATGTGGAGGCACAGCACCACAAGGAAGGGCTGCCTGCCCTGCAGCTGGACGTGGGATTCCCCCAGGAGGTCTGGGATAACGTTGGTGGCAGCGCCCTTGGAAAGTGCCTGGATGGAGATGGGGGTGTGTGGAGGGGCTGGCTCCTGCCATCTGCCTTTTTGTGCAAATCCACACACCCAGGAGCACACAGGACCCGAAAAACCGTGACCTTTCAAGGTGCAATCCAATCGCTCTCATTAGGATTATTGCGTCGGGTGCTGTTATCCTCAATTTGTCTGCTTTTCTGCCTGTTCCTATCTTTTTATTTTCTCCCTGCTGTTCTTCTCTGTGGCTGGATGGCTGTGGAGACCGTTCAGTTCCACTTAGTTGTGATTTCAGGGAAATTCTTCTTGACGGGCAGAAGCAGCGAGGTTGGGGATTTTGTTCCCTGTCCTTTTCCTGAAACGTGTGCATTTCCTTGCACGCTGCTGAGCTGACTGTACACAAGCTTGGCTCCTCAAGAGACAGGAAGGAATATTGTTTTGGTCTCCAGACGCTTTGCAATGTCACCAGCTGTTTGTGCAACACATTTAAAATTTAACAGTAAGAAAAATGAGGATATGTGTAGGATGGACAATGCAACACAGCACGAGTTCTGGTGATTTTCCGTCTTAAATATGACCTTCAGTACGACTTAATTATTGTTTTTCTATTCTCTTCCCTTTCTCCCAGGTTTCATATCCACATCACAGCACCATTCAATTCCTGCTTGCTGAGACAGGTTTCATTTGGGCTCAGAGTCAGGAATTCGGTGGATTTACTCCTGTGTAAAACCACAGTGAAGAGGAAATTGCAGTTCTTCAGCCTTGGCTCTTTTTCCTAGGCTCCCTTCTAGATTTTTTTCTCAAGAAACTTACACTTGAGGAGTCTGATGGATATCTGCTAATATGTTCATGGTATACGTCTTAAAATTTTACACAAAATATTATGTAGATTAAAAAAAATGGCTTATTGATAAATTAAATGGTCCCTTCCATTGGAATGACTTGTTTTTAAAAACGAAAAAATCACACTGTGGAATCTGTTGTGGTGGAAAATGGTCAAGGAAGGACCTGAGTTATAAAATCACAATGTGTCAGCGCAGACTGCTCCTGTTGGGAAGGTATTCTTGACCTGATATTGATAATTGCTGCAATAGTCAGTAGAAATTTACCTTCCCTTCTCCCCCTCCAAGCAAATGAGAAGTATTATTTTCATCTACATCCGTGGAGCTGGCTGGGGTTTTTTTATTTTGATAGATATTTTTTCAGTGCTCTTGGCCCTATTTAAACAAAATCTAATAAAACCCTGCATGGCTGTAAATCCTTGAATTTATCAGGTTACTTATTCACTTCCAGTCCCTGCCTTCATCTTCAGCTTCCTCATTATCTACCTGGAGTCTTCCGTGTGCAAAACCTGATTTAAAAATATGCAATTCCAGCCAGAAGGATTATGACACCTTTATCCCACATTCTACCAGTTCAACCCTCATTTTGAGCCATGTGACACCTCCAGCATTTAGAAAGGGTCTTCTCCTGAATTTTTTTTTTTGTATTCTCAGTTATCATTTAACCAGAAAGGACACGAAACACTATGGAAAAACAGAAAAGATACTAATTCCCAGGATTTCACAGACCATCTCATCTTGTTAGGAAAAAAGTATAAATTGGTTTGACTGGGAAATAAGATACAAGTCTCAGCAGGTTTATGCTGTTCTGATAATCTGAGGCTATTCAGCATGGTGGGATGTGTCTCCCTTTGCCAACCAATATGTTTTTGGCAAAGCATAGAATCCTTAAAGTTGGAAAAGACCCTCAGGATCATCAAGTCTAAGCTTCAACCAAGTACCACCCCTCCCACTAAGCCATATTGTGAAGTGCCACATCTACTTACTTTTTAAACACCCCCAAGGATGGTGACTCCACCACTGCCCCGAGCAGCCTCTGCCAATGCTTGACCACTCTTTTGGTGAAGAAATTTTTCCTAATATCCAACCTGAACCTCCCCCGGCACAACTTGAGTCCATTTGCCCTTGCCCTGTGAAATGGCTTGTTAGATGACACCCTATCAGGAGAAATTACTTTCTGTTCCCTGTTTGACCCACACTCCTTCTTATATTCTTACATCACAAGTCAAAGCAGAACCTCTCTTTCCTCACTCACTTCTCATTTTAATTTCCTTCTTCTACCCAACAAGAATGTATTATTATCTGTTCAATATCTTTGTTGAACAGGGCTGGCTGGAAGTGTGTGCACAGCTCCAGGTGAGAAAACAGCTGCTTTGGAAGGCACAATTAACATTTCCTGACGGCTCCTTGAAGCATTCAACCTGATGGCTCCAGAACCACATTTGTCTTTTCGATGGCCATGCCATGTCGGTGCCTCCCAGCCATCCCCTCACTGACCAACACACCCTGTCATGTTTTCCTCTCGACTGTTTGCACCGGAAAACTCGAAGCTTTACTAGATTAATAGCTCCTAATCTCCAAATGTGTGACCTTATCACTTCAAAGTGTTAAATCTCATCCCCTTTCTGTTATTCCAGTTGTCATTCAATTATTTCAGCAGACTGAGTGCCTCTGTGTCTGTGATGCCTCTTGTCATCAGTTTAATTAGTATACTCTCAGTTTTGCCAAGTTTATTAGTGAAAGCATTATCAAGATCATTGTCAGCACCCAATACTTGTAATTGTCCTCAGAAAATCGCTTTTCTTCTTCAGCCCAGACCACTGATATCCTCTTTCTGCCTCTCATCCTCTTACTTACCTTGCAGCTACAGTTCCTCTCTTGTTCTTCCACTGAACTTTCTCTGGAACACCTTATTAAAAATTTCACTTATATTTAAATGAGCTAATCTAACATCTAAACCAACAGTTTCCAGGAGATGAGTGTCTGTGACAACAAAGAACTCATTTCCATATCAGTGACAAAGAAGGAAATGCTTTTCCCTTTATGATATCGAGATTCATAACTGATGACATGCGCCATGCAGAGTTCTGCCCCCTCGGGAAGACGGCTTTGAGTACGAGGTTGGGTGACATATATCTTATCTCTGAGGTCTTCTTCAAAAGGAACTTTTTCCATGATAAAAAAATCAGACTTGAGAGACAAGGAAAGGAAGAGAGCTGCAATTCTTGGCTGTGAGAGCAGGTTTCCAGATGGGCTGCACAGTCTCCAGCCTTTCTTGAGGCTGGACAAAGCCTTGCATGACTTGGTCTGACCTCAGAGTTGATCTTGCTTTGAGCAGAGACTCCTGATAGTCCTTTCAACCTGAATTTTCCTAGGGCCCTGTGATCCCACATATTTTACACCATCTTTTTAAAAATGATATCTGATCTCCAGGGTATCCACATCACCGGCAGAGAGAAAGGCAAAGCTTCTCAAAAGGCAAAGCTTCCTCTATAGAAATTCTCAGTTAAAATTAATTGACCTCCACTGAGGTTTTTGGAGGGATATGTTTTCTTATTTGCAGAACTGAGAATGTGATAAAAAGGAAAGGTATCTGAATACCTGCTGTTATTTTTACAGGAAGTTTGTTTGTTGTTTTTCTATTTCTGTTTCTATTTTTCCCACTATAATTTGATGTGAAAAACTCCTTTCACGGCTCTAACTAGAACTGCTGTTAAAAAGCTTCCTGCATGTACATGCTCAGAGAGCATAAAATAAAGTGGCCTGAATTGCTGGGAGCAAACCTCAAGCTCCTCACAGACACTAAGAACAAACCACCATGTGCACATAACACACCACACTGTCTGCACTCTTTCCCAGCCTATAAACTCTGACTGTGGAGGGAAAACATGGAAAAATATCACCATGGGATAGGGGGTTACTGAGGCTGTGATTGCCTGGAGCTAAGGGCTGAAATTTCTTCATGTAACACTGAGACAACTTTTTTTTTTCTTCTGTCCTGAGGGCAATATTCCACTCTGCAGTTCCTCAAAACAAAAGGCCAAAGAAATATTACGACAAGTCCCCCACCGATTTTTTGCCACACAAACCCTTACAGCCCCCGTGGTTTCATTCCGTTTCCTTTTAAACACCAGCTACTAATGAATAATGGGCAGGTTGAATGTGTTTCATATATGGAATAGAAAATAACTCGAAGAACAAAATGCTTAGGCTGTAAAGCCAAATAAGTAAAACTCAGGAAACGCCACAGTTTAGGCTGTTCATACAACTTGACCTTGGCTTTGTTGTGGCTGGGCTCTGGGTTGCAGTTATTGCATGCTATTTTCCAAAGGCACATGTTGCAATTAGGCCATTTCATTCTGCTTCTCTCTGCCCCCACTAAGAAGTATCACATTTCCAAAAAGCTCTGCTTATTTTCACTTGGAGTCCTCAAGCCTTCTTGTCCCTCTTGTCCTCAACTTCTGCCTTTCCTGAAAAATAAAATCAAACAAAATAAATCAATAAACCAGCCAATGAAAGAAGGGAGAAAGTACCTCTTGCACATTGTTTTTGGCCATGAAATTAGCAGAGCCGGGGGCATTGCTTATTTCATCGTGGCCCTTGTGTGAGAAAGCTGTGTTTGGAGTTAAGTGGAAGGTGGCAGTAGAAATCTTTACCTCCATCCACAGGTCCTCTGGAAAAAAGCAGTGTTCTCCATCGGATTACTGGGGTCTGGTGCTGCTGGGAGGCATTCAAATCTCCAGCGATGAGTGCTGCTCTGGAGGCTGTGGTGAAACAACTCCCAGGGTTACAAAGGGTTTCTGACACTCTAGAGATAGGAATGGAACAAACCACTGAATCAGAGCCCAGCTCCTTAATTGAAGGGCCATTCTGCCAATTTTCCTACATTCTTTTCCTTCTTAATTCCTAAATAGAATGATAGAAACCTAAAGCCATGGAATGGTTTGGACTGGATGGGATCTGAAAGACAATCCACTTCCAACCCCAGCCGTGGGCAGGAACAGCTTCCGCTAGACCAGGCTGCTCTGAGCTCTGTCCAACCTGGCCTTGGACACTTCCAGGGATGGGACAGCCACAAACATCAAACACGGGGATTACCCCGGGGATAAGCATGATACAAATGCACTGACAAATCATCTTCTCATAAGATGATTTATGAACCTGCTGTGAAACGACCTCTCACAGATTTTTGAAAACGACATTTCCCTCTCCATTAGTTTTCTTTCCTGGCCTTGTAAACACATGTGGAGTGAATTAATTTTACATAGTTATTGTCTGTCGGTTACTGCTTTATGCGTCATGAGGTTTATTTGGAAAATTAGGGTGCTGCTCCTTCAAGCATTAAGCAGATGTTCACTGCTCACAGCGAAGGCAGCCCCCTGAAATCCATTAAATTATTTGTATGTGGGAGGCTAAACAAACCTGCCTGCGTTTGCAGGAGCAGGGACCTCCTAGCTAAAAATAATGCATATTTTGGGTAAAAGTCCAAGATTTCCAGTTAAGACAGCTGGTCCAGAACTTCTCATAGAGATGTTGTTTGCTCCTTTTCTTTTCTTCCCCAGTGATCTCCTATTAACCCTAAAATGGAGAAAGGGCAGCAGATAGACCTAGACACAGAAATACCAACGGTAATTTGTCTGTTTATGTTCAGATAGTCCCAGCATATGGTGGCTCGCCCTCCACAACCTTCTCCTCCCCCAGTCTGATTAAAATTGACTGAGAAGGGAGCTATGAATCTTTTTTTTCGTGTTGGCATGACATATTAAAAGGTGACAGCTCTATCATATCACAGCAGCAAACCTTTGCCTGATGCCTGAGTCACACATTTCTCCAGGCAGAGAGAACTGTTATTATTCTTACACTTTTGGACACGTGATCACACCATAGAGCACATTCATGCTCGAATATGTTTGGGAATTTGTACCACCCACACTCTGTTTAGGTCACTTTGGAGCTATTTTCATGCTGAGTTCCTTAGAATGGAGTGCAGATCCATTTAAACTGTTCCTATTAATGCCTGCCAGTCATTTTCAGACACCTGAAAGTATGAATATTTGCTTTTTATTTTTTTAAATTAATTCCTTAAATAAGCAAAGAAAGAAAGTTTATGCTTTTTTTTCAAATATGATCACAATCACAGAATAGTTTGGGTTAAATACCATATAGTCCCAACTCCCCTGCCATGGGCAGGGACACTTTCCACTAGAAATTTCAAATTTTAAATTTTAAATAACATTTAATATAGCCTTTATTTTCTTTCTGATGGAAACAGGGGTGGAACTGGAGCAGATGCCAAATGATGTCCCGTGAGAAGAATCACTGTGTCACTTAAGTGCTTTGTGCCTCAGTTTCCTCATCTGCAGAGTAGAAATACTAATGACAAGGGTTTGGAGACATGGTCCACGATAGAGCAAAGGCCAAATTTGTATTTATGCAGGAGAGGAGACTCATTTAACCCCACTGTGACCGAAAATCCTGAGGAAATGGGTGAGGAGAGCATGGAGCCTTCCTTCCCCACTCAGGAACGGCGCAGCACCCTGAGCCAAGTGCACTCCTCCTGCACTGCCAGTTCTGATTTTGATTTTACCCAGAGCATTTCTAATTTCCTAGATTAGTGCAGCTGAAGTCCAGCTGGGAGCCCCTTCTCCCCCCCTCATGCCATGACACGACTGAAATCTCTGCTGGTTGGGTTTTTCCACCCTGATGGTCCCTGTTGAAATCACCTCTTGACTTGTGGCGGTGACAAGGACTTTGTAAATCCTTTGTCCCAGGGATCCAGACAGAACACATTTCCCTAAACCTTTATATTTATGACAAGGATCTTCACATCTCTGCAAAATTCATCTCCTTCCACACAACAAGCTGCACATTCTGATTTTTCATGAACACCAAGTTTCTGGCACTGGACTGCAATTTCAGATGTAGAAACAATTGCAACAACAAAGAAAATCCCAAAACAAAACCAGCAAAAAAGGAAAAAGAAAGACCATTGTCTTTTCCATGAAGGCCTATTAGATGTCTACCCAGGCTAAAAGATTATAGAGTAAGTCTTCTTAAATCAAGCACAATTTTTCTCAGGTATTCATCTGTGTGAGACTACAGTAAGAAACTGATGGCACGATTTGACTGTTTAGGCCTGAATGTTGTTTAATGTCTTTGAAATGAAGGAGGTAGTGAAAGAAGGATTTTGGAAGGGAAAAAATAAGAAAACAATGAGAAAAACTGATTAATATTGTCATGACAAAATAGCTTCCTTCAGGGGACAACAAACTGGGTTGATGTACTGTGCGTACCAGAAGCTGAGAAGATTTGTGGAGCTTGGGAATTCATTTGCTGCTTTTTCTAGAGTAATTTTCATATCCTTCTTCTCCCCCTCCCCTAGTCAGGAAACCAAGTTAGTCCAGGGGTTTGGAAACTGAGGTGCTGCCTGCTGAAGTAATTCGTGCAGTAATATTTGTAAAGTCCAGGTTGGACGGGGCTTGGAAAAACCTGGGATAGTGGAAGGTGTCCCTGCCCGTGACAGGGGGTTGGGACTGGATGGTCTTTAAGGTCCCTTCCAACCCAAACCATTCCATCATTTTATGATTAAATTTTTAATGTGAAGAAGAAAAGCTTGCCTGAACCTCCGCACACATCTCTGCACATTTCCATTTGTCTCAATCTGCTTCTTCACAGTCAGTTGCCAAAATCCAGGGGCCTGATTCTGTACAACAGACAAGAAAGTAACACCCAGTTATGCAGAGCACTGCAATTGAGGTGGCAAGGACTAAAGATGAGGCTCAGGCAGTAGATGGTCCTACTTTGGAGACATCTGACCTCCTCTGAGTTCTCCTGGAGAACTTCAGAGGCATCTGGACTCAGAGGCCTCAGTCTGTAACCTGGCTCAGCGTCAGGCACAGAAAATTGAGTTAAGGTGTTAAGGATGGGAGAGCACCTTGAGGTTCTTTGGCTTCTTGGTTTGTTGTCTCTTTCCTTCCTTGACATAATGTTGTTGGCTTTGCTGAGGGGTTCAGGCAATATCAGACCAGACTTCTTCCCCTGCAATGACAAAACTCATAGAGGTGAAAAATGAAATATTTTCCTGATTATGCTTTGTTTTTATTTGTCTTTTAGCTTTTCTGTCTAAAAGAAGAGTAAAGAAAAGCTAAAAGAAGAGTAAACTCCCTCCAAGCCAGGACACTGTAGAAGCTGATATACATCCTTAAGCAGATTAATGAACACTTGGGTCAAATTTTAAACCTTCCCTGTAGGTGGTGACCCTTTCCAGAGCCTCCACCTTGCAGTCTCATCCTTTTACAACCGGCTCTTCCCCCTTGCACCTAAAATTTTTTATTCAAACCTTTACCCATTAAAGATAAAAATGAAAAGGGAAAATCAAAGTGAGTTATTCTTGTGAAATGACTAATGTGATTAATGTTATTGTAAAGAAAAGGTGGTGGAGCTGCAGTTTTGATCTCTCCCTACCACGGGAGCCACAGACATATTGAACAGCAGGCTTTAAGATCTCATGCTCTTGGGCAATGGGTTTTGCTTTTTGAAGTGCTTCTTTGTTTTCCTCCTCTTCCTTCCTCTCCTTTTTCTTTTTTCCCTTGGGTGGGCAGGAAAACCAGAGAATACATTTAAACAGCCTAGATTTTTTCACAGCCTCTAACTGATCTCTGAGTAAGGATGGTCCTCACAGTTTGCAATGTGACCACCGGGATCAGGACTGTGTGTTCTGAGCTGTTGATTTTGTGTTGAACATGGTGATAACAGTTCCATAGATCCCAAGGTGCCTTACAGGTGTAAAAGGGCAGCCCTGTTACACAAGTGGGATATTTGAGGCACAGGGAGGTTAAGAAACCACTTAATTTAGTGCAGCAAGTAATGGAGCTGGGAATGAATATTCACCACACCTCCAGGCTCCCTTCCACTTATTTTGGAAATGAAGCACAAAAGTATAAAATGCACAAGAAAACAACAGAATCATAAAATAACCTGGCCACCACCACCACCTCCACCCGCCAAGCCTGCTCAGTGCAGAATAAAACCATTTCTTTCTTATTGCTCCCGGGAGTGCTGTTTGTCATCAGCCTTGCTGAGCTTTTCTCCCTGTTCTTCTCAGCTTTGATCACAACAGTGGTGGCTCTAAACTGGATTTTAGGGGCTAAAATCTGTGCTTTGCCAGGAGGTTTATGCTCACAGTGTTTGCTTGAAGTCCGTGAAATTCTTACAAAGAAAGCTGATCGATGCAGCTGGTTATTAACTAATTAGTAAAGACTTCAGTTTTTAATCTAGAAATCTGCCTGAATCAAGGTCAGTGCAGGATGGAGTCACAGCATCATGTGGGGAAACGAAAGGAGAACAGAGCTCCTCTGACTTGAGGTGTTTGCAGGGCAGGGACTTTGTCTCTGAGTTAGTTCTTGAGCATCCCTTTAGAGTCAACCAAAAGAAGGAAATGCTCCTACAACAAATCGTTTATCTCACTACACTTTGACACCTAAAATCCACACTGTGATGGTCTATATCATAAATTCCTGTTAGAGCAATTTAAATGACCAACTCACATGTGGACACTGGCACTGTCTAAAGTCAAAATATAGAAGGAAAGTGAATCCCAAACAAAATTGTTTTATCTACACAACTGGATGTGGCAGTCAGTGCTCTGGTTTAGTTGATCAGGTGGTGTTTGGTCAAAGGTTGGACTCAATGATCTTGGAGGTCTTTTCCAACCTTAATGATTCTGTGATTCTATGATTTATTTCTTGGTTGGTTATAAATATTTTCCCTGAGTTTATGTAATTTCTATAAACGTCTTTACCTTTGGATGGAGAAACACTTACAAGAAATAAAGGTTGAGGAGAAAAAAGGGTTGGAAGGAACATACAAGGATTATCCAGTCCAAGTCCTGGCCCTGTACAGGACAGTCCCAAAAATTCCACCCTGTGTCTGAGAGTGTTGTCCAAACACTCCTTGAGCTTTGGCAGCCTTGGGGCCATGACCACTGCCCTGGGCTATGAGATAAAGGACCTTGGTGTATCTCAAATTTCATTTTGGTGCAAAGGATCCGAAGAGTATGAAATGTCGACAAGGAAATCAATAAGGCAGCACTGCACAGGAGACCTGATGATGGCAAAATCCTATTATTACTAACTCTCAAGGACAAAAATGACTGATGAACTTAGTCATATACTAATTATCTGCATGACAGTTATCTCCTAGAGATCCTACACTGTACTCACAGGGCAGGGCCTGTCCATATTGACAAAAAGAAAGACTGTACCTTGAAGACCTTATTATTTGAACCAGAAGGAGAAATGAGTGCAGAAACCACTTGTTCAGCACAAGACTGGAAGCTGTCCTTTCACACAGGCAGCTTTGGGGCCTTTTTGCTGTTTATTGCTGTGAATGAGGGCCCTCTGTTGAAGGTGAGAACTTGGTGGTACATGTTTCCCTCTGTAGGTTGTATTTTGCTAACATGGTTTTCTCCTTGATTCCAACAAAGTGGAACAGATCAAACTCACCGTTTTATAAGAACAAAGTCTCAGGCAGAATTTCAGCACTGGGACACAGGTTAAATGCACCTTACAGAGCCTCTCTTTAGGTTAAAAGTTAAAAATAAGGCTGCAAAAGACCTGGTGTCCACAGCTCACTGTTTCCACCATCAACCTCCCTGTTTTATAGGATTTATAAATCAGCTTTGAAAATTTTCTCCAGGCTAAATTTTGGCATAGAAGGTCACAGGCAAGACTTGGTTTACTAAAACTCATTAAAAATGGTTTGATGTTTTAAATTACACTGAAGCAAGAGAGGAAAAATTCTATTTCTGTGGCTTTCAGCATATCCTCCCCCACCATCCCATCCAATTTGAATTAAAATGTGCCTTAATAACTATGCTATGGTACCACTTTCTTTTCTTGTGGTGTTGCCATCAAGTGTTTCTGTGGGTAAAGCAGTCCCTTTCTAATCTCCAGAATGTGCAGCTCAGCTGCTGAACACAGTTGGAAAACATTTCTATTTCAGAAGTGGTTTTTTGCTTTGAAAACATTGTAAAATCTATGGCAACTTAATCCATCTGAGTCCAGCTTAACACCCATCTATTTCTCTCTGCTGACCACAGTGAACACTGGGAGAAGCAGTGTAAGAACCAAATGTGACTCCTTTGGATAATTTTTCTTTGGAATTATGATATGGGTGGCCGGAAAAGGGAAAGACAGATGGAATTAAGCATTGCTAAACACAAAGGGACCCAAGCGGGAAGAAGCCACCATAAATATCCACTCCCAGTGAAAGGCTCTACATTAATTATTGCCACTCAGAGCAGGGGTCTTGGAGACACTGCAGGCTGGGGCAGCAATTAGGAAGTGCTTGGAGGCAGAAGAGGTCTTAGGGATCATTAGGATGGGAATGGAGATCCAAACCACCACCACAACCCTGTTTGAATTCACACCTGAGAATTATGTTATCTCAGAATTGATAATTCACCTCAAAAGGAGGGGAAAAAACCCCACAAAGATGGCAAAGATGGCCAGAGGTGTGTTACAACTTCTGCAATAAGGAAAAATCCTATAAAATAGTCCCTTTAGCTTAGCAACAACCAGGAGGGACATGATCAGACACATAGAAAACAATGAGTGACACTGAAAAAGTGAGCAGGGAATCATTACTCTTCCTTTCTTGATATACAGAGAATAGGGGACATCCAATTCAATTATCAGGCAAGCAGCTCAAAACAAACAAAGTGAAACAGTATTTCATATGGAGCGTAATTAAATTACCCCAGGAAGCTGTGGAAATTTGAATGACTGTGCTCAACAACTGACAAGACTTTTTCAAGGAGTACATATAAGTTTGGAACTCTCAACTGCAGTGGCAAGTCCTTATGCCACTGTCTGCCTGAAGGATTTGCCACGGAAAAGGTTTCACTATAAATGTCTTCTTAGTGATATACTTTCCCTGAAGATCTGCCACTGGTTGGTATCAGAGGTAAGGAATTAGCCTTGATGAATTTTCTGTCTCACTCTATACAGTTGTTTATAAGTTCTTTTCTTACTTTATTTTTGGATTTATAAATTCCAGCCCTGGAAAAATGTGTTTGATTAATTAAGTTTTATAGCCTGTGGGAGGGGTAGTCTGTTCTGAAAAGCTTAAGAAAGCACATAAATCTACAAAAAATGTTCAGCTGAGAGAGACTGCAGAGATGGGGAGGGTCAGTTTTCAGCAATAATTGTAGTTGGACACATCCAGTTATTGATCCACTTCACCCTCACCCTGCATCTTTTCAGGAAGTTTCTACATCCACACCTGGCTTGTATCAGGAATGCTGTGGCCAGCAGGACCAGGGAAGTCATTCTTCCCTTGTACTCGGCACTGGTGAGGCCTCACCTTGAGTACTGTGTCCAGTTCTGGGCCCCTCAGCTCAGGTAGGACGTGGAGACGCTCGAGCGCGTCCAGAGGAGGGCAACAAGGCTGGTGAGGGGCTTGGAACACAAGCCCTATGAGGAACGTCTGAGGGAGCTGGGGTTGTTTGGCCTGGAGAAAAGGAGACTCAGAGGTGACCTTATCACCATCTACAACTCCCTGAAAGGTGGCTGTAGTCAGGTGGGGTCGGTCTCTTTCTCCAGGCAGAAACTGACAGAACAAGAGGACACAATCTGAAGCTGTGCCAAGGGAAATGTAGGTTGGATATTAGGGAGAAGTTTTTTACAGAAAGAGTGATAAAGTACTGGAATGGTTTACCCGGGGAGGTGGTGGAGTCACCATCCCTGGATGTGTTTAAAAAGAGATTGGATGTGGCACTTGGTGCCATGGTTTAGTTTAGTTGAGGTGTTGGGGCATGGGTTGGACTCGATGATTTTGAAGGTCTTTTCCAACCTGGTGATTCTGTGATTCTGTGATTCTGTGAAATCTGCAGCTTGCCCTTGCTGTTGGATGCTTGGGATAATCAATGGGAGCAACTGGTCCATTCCTGTCACAAAATAAAGCAACATACCCCTTTATGTTGGCTTTGGGATCAGGATGGAGCCCAGGGTCACACATTTCATAACTGATTATTGTTCCTGAAAAACAGAAGCAGTTTATTCATCAGGTATGACAAGGTACTAAATTGCTTTTGCCGGCTCTTGAGGGGTGAGCATTGCTAATGCCATAGCTCCAGGATTCTTGTTATTATCGAGGAATCTCGGTTTTCACTTAAGAAAAAGAAATTTAAGGATGAGATTCATCCTGCTGAACAGCTGGAAATCATGATATCATAGGATCATGGAATGGTTTGGGTTGGAAGGGACCTTCAAGAGCATCTTGTTCCACCCCCTGCCATGGGCAGGGACACCTTCCACTATCCCAGGTTGCTCCAAGCCCCGTCCAACCTGACCTTGGACACTTCCAGGGATGGGGCAGCCACAGCTTCTCCTTGTCCAAAGTCCCTCTCCAGCTCTCCTGGAGCCCCTTTAGGCCCTGCAAGGGGCTCTGAGCTCTCCCTGGAGCCTTCCCTTCTCCAGGAGAACACCCCCAGCTCTCCCAGCCTGGTTCCAGAGCAGAGGGGCTCCAGCCCTCAGAGCATCTCCGTGACCACCTCTGGACTGGCTCCAGCAGCTCCATATAACGGGTGCTTAGTCTGGGTTTCCTCACAGTCAATAAAATCATGAAATCACTGAGTCCTTACTTGTGAGGCTGCTGGAGGTGGTTTCTCTCTAGGCAGTGACTAAGCGAGATCTCAGCTAGACCCCAAAATTCCAGAAAGTTGGAGATAGCAGAGATAAAACCTACCCTAAAATTTATTTCTTTCCAAAAAAAGGCTGCTAAAAATTAGCCAGAAAGGCAAAATGCAATTTAAATCACCAGGTAAAATAGCAAGACATAGAACTCATCATAAATCTTTTGGGGTTTTTTTAAATTTTGAAGCCATTTAGTTTTGTGCAACACACTTGACTACCTCTGGGAAGGCATATCAGGAAAAAGAAAGTCCATATAAAAAGAGAAGCTCAAAAGTGCTGGGAATTAATTGTTTGTGGCAGTTTGCCTGTTTTTCACACTGCGTTAACAAGACATTCTTGTTCCAGAGCACAGGTTCCTTGGGAGTTTCTTTATTGGTTCAACAGGTTTACTGAGACCGAGTTATGAGTTGTTCCTTGAGTTCCATCACAGGTTATTCTTTTTTCTTAGAACACCAAATTGTGTCATGTAATGAAGTTTTTGAAATAATCTCTGCTTCCACCTAGGAAGGAACTGCTGTTCTCATTGTAACTGAAGAAAAGCCTGAAGAAATAACCTGGCAATCACATCAATTTTCAGACATACATACAAGGAATATCAGATTTATCTGTTCTAGAAACTTCCTGCCGTAGAGGCCAAGCTTTGGGCTGGTAATAACTTCAGAGAGTGTTTATCTTTCTGAACATCCCTCATATATTCTTTTAAAATATTTTTCAATAGATAGGATGGATAACAACAATTTCTGAAGGTTTGGATTAACTGTGGAAGCAAATGAGAGAGCATCCAAATCCTTGTTGTGATTCAGTAGGTTTGACTTTGTTAAAATGCCCCGTACAATCTTGTCAATTTTTTATCAATAGAGGGCTTTATCTGTGAGGTGTTATCACCTGCTTAACTTAATGCACTAAAGGTAGCTGGGCTCATGAATTTATTCATTGAAGACAGTGAGTTTACCTTCTGAAAATCCTACTTTTTTTGTAAAATGAAGAGTAGTCTTCAAGAATATCAATTCCTTGTTAAGGTTTGAAGCTTGGGTTTTTTTGTTGGGGTTTTTAAAAATTATTTCCCCTTAAGGAGTAACAGCCACCAAACCTCCTTTAAGATCCTCACTGAAATGTACCATATTTTCAATCTGGTTACCATAATCATGAGCAGCAATTAAATACAATCTTGAAAGAGAAAAGATCTGTTTAACCCACCCAAAATGCTTTGTTCTTCTGAGGAATTACATTTTACTTCAGAGGCTTCTTTTTTTTATTTTTTTTCTGAGAAACAGGCAGATAGTATGCATAAAATGCAAGCAACTTAAATTCTCATTAGAAAAATTGGTTTAGACCAGTTCTACAAAACACTCTCCTAATAATGAACATTTGAATATGTTTCCTGATGTGGATTTGGCTTCTTATTTAAGAGTAGAAACTTAAATTGGCTTTTTCAAAAGGATCCCTTCAACACATGAATATTTCAAACCACTTTGTGAGAGTTTTGGGTGGACACTGTCAGGCACTTTGCTGGTTGCATTTAGTCAGAGCAGAGTGAAGAGCTTTAACATGGTGGTGACAACACTGGCTTAAGCCTGTTTGCTTTTATTCTAAATACTACTGGGCTTTTTTGCCCTAAACCGTGGCAAAGTCAAAGTAATGAATGGGTAGACATGAGCATTTTATGGCCTTTTGTTTTTGCAGAGAGAGAGAGAAAAAAAAAAATTATCTGTCTGTATTGTGTTTAATAGTTGCTGTGCACCCAAGCAATAATTATTAAAAGATGCAGCCAAATATCAATATGACCTGAAATGCTTCACTGCATCCTGCTGCAGCTCGTGCTTTACAAACCACATTCATGAGGACTGAAGTGCTAAACCCAAGTGGTGTTTGGGTGAGTGTTCCCCAGGGAAAGCTCATTCCTGGCTGGAAGTGATGCCAGCACTGGGGATCACACCCAGCCAGGATGAAACTCCTCACCATGGAGGTGTTTGGTGTTTGACACCTCAAAATTATCCTGCAAGGGGAGGAGATGGCTTCTAGTACGACTGTGAGAATGAAGACTGGGACATAGAACAGGAAAACACCTTCATAGCCCCAAAATGACTGCACAGCACTCCACTAGTTCATGGGTAAGCAGTGGGATGTGCAAACAGCAATTTGAGATGTGACACAGTTAATGCCTGACATGGGAATTAAAAATTTTTGTTCTTCACACTGTTGATATGCAAGTAAATGGCCCCCAGGTGGAATTGTGGATCCTGTAAAGTTCATCCACATCTCTTGAGTCTGTGCTGGCCAAGAGGCCTAAAGAAGCTCCCTGAGGACCACCCAGTGCCTGTAGATCATGGGCTGAAAATCACAGACAGTTACTCAAACCTGAATAAACTCAGGATGGAAATCAAAATGAAGTTTCCAAATTCAGGAAGTCCGCGGCTGTGTGTCAGAGCCTTCCAAGAGCAGAAATGGCACAAATCCTACTCAGCTTCCAAGCTTCACTGATTTATGAATGAGATGGTAGAAGCCCTAAGAATTTAATTTTAGGACTACTTTAAGTTTTCTTGTATGTGTCCTTGAACTCTTCCTAGGAAAAAAATTGGTCAGCCTGGGAAACCTTTTAAAATTTAGCTGGAATTTTTGACCATTTAACAGTCCTGGAAATTTTTTTTCAAACTGCTGACCATTATCATGTGGAAAATATCAGGTAAAACCAAAGAGTATGTGCATGGTCACACATTTAGAGCTGTTTCACAGTTAAGAGTTGTGGGTGTGTGGCAGCAAATTGGAGGTTCGGCATTTCCATACAGAACCTATGGGCGCATGCAATAACTCTGATGATTTTAGAAAGCATTGATCACTGCACGGATTCTGTATCGATCTCCTGTTCACGAGTTGCCCAGTTTTTTACACAGAGGTCTTCAGTATATCTAAGACCACAGTTTCCATTCCTAGGGTGTATTTACCTGTTTTATACCCTGAGATGTTTGAACACAGGCCACAATAAGTCTGGCTTAAATTATAAACTACCGACTTGACCAAAAGCAAGATATGTTTGGAACATTAAAAGCAACAGAACTAATGTTCATTGAGAAATCCCCACCTATTCCACGAGAGAGAGTGGCTGAACATGGTTTGATCTTAGTGTCATTTATATTTTGAGGTAAAACCAGGTAGTCTGAAATAATTCTGAGTGTGACTTATCTAACCCATTTAATTGCACGTGTGAAGTGACTTGAGAACGGCATGGTCAGTGTCACCCTCCTTGGACATGTCACATCTGTAACTTCCTTTAGATCCATTAAAAAAAAAAGTAAATTTGTCCATAAAATCATAGAATCAAGGAAATACAGAATATCCTGAGTTGGAAGGGACCCACAAGGATCATTGAGTCCAACTCCTGTAACGTTGCAATCTCTTTTCAATATATTAATTGTTGAAACAATTGTAGAAAGTCAATTTAGTTACGCGAGCCCATTTCTAACATATGTAATACATTATTTTCAGGCCATCCTTCTGCTGGCTTGAGCCCTGCTGCATTTTTAAATTCAAACAGCCTGGAATGAGGCTTTTTGCCTGAATCCTTTTTCTGTTGAAGGCAATGGCAGAAGTCCACTCACTTCAAGGGGAATAAGATCTGGCACTAGTGAAGATGTTTGGCTGAAGTGCCTTTGACTGAAAACCACTTTCTTGGGATGTGATCCCCGTTTTGCAGACAGTTTGGGTCTCCTCTCAAGGATATGTCCCTTCTTAGGTACAGTGTGCAAATTTTATGCTTTAATTACGTGCCTAAATTGTTGATGATGACAGCTAAGCCCTGCTCCTGCTTCACAGAACTAACTTATCTTACTTTTTTACTGACTAAACTGGAGTTGAGGGACACAGAGATGCCACACAAGGCCTGAGCTCCTGGAAAACCTATTTTACCCTTGAGGCAGATTGGTGCAATGCAGTGCAGCGCCTCACTTTAAATATTGAGCCAGAAAGGGCGACTCATGTTTTCTTTAAATATCATATATTCCTGTTTAGCCTCTAGGACGTATTTCTGCTTCACCAGAGGCAGGTAATTCACACAAGTGCTTTTCTTTCCTTTCTTCCACCTGTGCTAAGCAGTGGGGAAAAAAAGTCTTTCTTCAAAGATTCTCCCTTTATCCTCTTGGCATGAACACGAGCAGGAAACGGGAAATCTCTTCCTTGTAAAATATCTGATAAACTGGCACTTAGAGCCTGACAGTGGAAAGGCACAGTTTTTTATTTCCTTGGACTGAGGGGGAAATTAAAGTTATGTTAGCTGTCTCCTGGGGTATTGATCACTACACTGCTGCCTTCGGAAGGCTGCTGATGTGCACTTTTTTTGCACGGATGACCTCAGTGAGAAATGTCCTCAAGCAGAGCCCCCATACAGCCAGCAAGGGTTGCTGGATTCCCATGGAAGGAGCTGTGGCTCGTAGCCTGCTGGCTGGGATGTTTAGGAAGGGGTAAGGAAAGTTAATTTTCCTTCTGCTTTTCCTGTTTCTTTAATCTAATAATTATCTTAGTCAAATTTTCTGGAGAAAATAATGAATTAAGTGACTGGTTTTCTGCTCTTTAGTTCTACAACAATGCACAGCTCTGTAGCTGCAGCCCGCAGAGATTTGTCCTCAGCCATGCAAGAGACAGGTTGAAATGCAGACAAAATGCTTACCTGGCTGTAGGATGTCACAGGAATATATGAAAACAGTGGGACTGATGGAAGGGATCTCTCCAGGCGGGCTTGTCCCTCTTTCCCCAGACTAGGACAATTATTTCTGTATCATTTCAGACAGATTTGATCTCCTTCATTCTGCAAAAGTATTCTGCAGTGGTGTTTTCACTGTCTGCCTCAATGCTGGTGTCCTACAGATACTCTTGGTCTCAGCCTCCACTTTCTTCATCTTCACAGTTCACTCAACAGCTTGATCACTCTCACTCCTCCTTTCTGGATTCTATCCAGCTGGACCATATTTTCTTTCAGCAATGGTGTCCATAACTGGATGCAGTGTTCAGTGGAGCTGGAAGTCCAGTTTATGCCTCCCTGAGGGTTTTCGTGTCTGCAAGAGCCTTTCTCATCTCCAAGTCCTTCACTAATCCCGGGGTTCCAGCCAAGAGGCAAAGTGTTTGTTCAGTGAAGAGCAGGACGCAAATTTGCAGCAAAGCTTTGCTCTGGATGAAGGGAAATGTGTTCATTGATTTTTTAGAGGGGTCACTTGAGCTGGCATCAATCAGATCAGATCCCCCATCCACTCAGGTGAAGCAAAGCAAATCTGGCTCCATCTCTGCCCACTCCCTTCTGGGGGGCACAGGGAGGTGTTCCCTGCCTTGGTGTAAGGAGCTTCAACATGCTGAGGTGTGAAATGTGGGGCTGCACTCAGAGGTGGGCTCACCACGTCAGATATCATACTGATAAATGTGTGCTGAAAACTTTGGGAGCTGTCAGAGGATTTGGTTTGGAGCAGTTCCTTGCAGCTGGTCAACAGGTAGAGGTTTGTGAATGTTTCTCTATGCAGCTTCAGCTCTTTTTTTCGTTTGTTTTTGTTTTATTTGTCATTCGAAGCAGTGAAGTTTTCATGAAATTATAAGCTCTGACCAGATTTCAGTCTTACTTGCTAAAAACTTTATCTAGTCATAATTTAAAAGGCTAATGTGTAAATAGAAAAAAAAATAGGTTAAAAGGGAGGAAAAAAACAGACAAAAAGAAAAAGAAGTGGGGGAGTTTAGAGAGGAAATAACAGCATTTTTTGAGTTTTCCTTGCATTTTACTGCCATATTTGAACTGTCTGCCTATGACAGACACTTATCTTGCATCTCCAGTGTGTATGGCAGGCTGCAAGCTCTACGCTGAACCCTGTTTAATAGTTCCAAGTCCTTTATAGGATCTGTGTGCTCAGGACTGATGGAACCAAAGACTTCATAGGAGGCAAACGCTTGTTCACAGATAAAACTTCCCGACTTTCCATGACAGAGATTTTCTAATCGGAGAGTTTCGATTTAAGTGATTATATACAAATATTCAAGGAGATGATTTCAGGAGCGATGACTCCATGGGGGCTGTTTTTCTAAAAATGCTCTACAAACCCCTCACAAATTGCTGATTCATGGGCAGTTAATACCAGGTGTACAAATATGAATAAATTCTCTACAATTCTATTCCTTGTTTGAAAACTGGGGCTGATTTTACTCCCTCCTTAAATTTAAACCTGGGTTTGACAATAATAATATCCATATCAGGTATACACATGTCTAGATCAGCTGCCCATGTCAAGACAAAGGACAGTGTCTCGTCAAGGGAAGAATTTAAACTCCCTAGATCAGCTCCTGAATTTGTATAACACTTTGGGAAGCGTGCCAAAGCTGTAATGCAAGCCTGGCCTTGTTAAAGCCCACTGAATTGTATTATTAACCTTGGAGTAAAAGAAGAGAGGACCATTTTCGAATTTTGTTTTGATAATTAACATGCACAAGAGATAGAAAGCAAACAGCAACCTTCCCCTGGACACCTACTCCTCATTTGCACGTTCTAATTACTTACGTTTGCATACACATATGAAAACACGGTGCTTTCCACATTAGTGCTGATCACATTCCTCATTAAGTTAAGTAAATACCCCCAAAACACCAACACAGTTGTAGCCGAATTTGACATTGTTCTACACAGACTAACAGCCAATGCTTTCTTCAGATTTTTTGTTATCTTGGAGAGTAATTTTAAAGGAAAAAAAAACCAGCAACTACATGGTTTGATACTGGAAACGAATGAACCCGTGGCAGGGTCACCTCCTGACACTGTTCTGGTTTTGGTCTGCAGTTGTCAGATGCTGGAGAGCTGAGCAGCTGCTGGCACAGGCTGCTCATCCGCATGCAGCTAAAACAGCCTTTCCTCCCTGTGAATCCTGAATGCAGCTCTGGTCAGCCCACGCACCACTCCTACATCACCACGGGCTCAGCGACCCCTCTGCTCTAAACACAGAGAGAGTTCGGAGGGGAGAGTGGGAATTAACACATTGCATTCCTGCCTGGAAGCTGGGATGGATGTTGCATAATTGTAGATGTTATTTTGTGGGTGGGATTTTGGTGGAGCTGCTTGGGGAGCGTGGAGATTGGTTTTTAAAAAGTGCTGTGAAATCGTTCAGGCCACCACTGGAGCCTCTTGCTGGTATAAAAGTTCAGCTCAGAAGATTATGGATGAATTGGTCACCACACCAGGATGAATATTTAGCTTAAACCTAGAGTTTACATTGCAAGAGTAATACCTCAATCGCAGAGTTTTGGTTTGGCTTGGGTTGGAAGGGATTGTAAAGACCACCTAGATCCAACCCCCAAATGTGCTGCATACTCTGAAACAGCTCAATGCTGGGCTATTTTGGATTCTCAAAGACATGAGCTCTACAGCAATCCCAGTGTTCTCCTGCCCTGCCTTGAGCTGAGCTGGGCTTACATCTGCTCTGCATCAGCATAGCAAAGCAAAGCAGGAACAGAATACTGATTCCTGCTCTGGGAACACATTCCTGCTTCCAGGTGTACTGCTGCAAGTAGAGGAGTGCTGGCATAAAGATGTCAATTTGCTGAAATCCTTCAGTATTTCATCAGAGGGAAGGGATGAGCTCGTTTTTCCTCAAGGAAAAGTTATCAGTGGGGAAGCTGAGAGGTGCCCTCCAAACACGGTGGTGTTTAAAGGATGCTTTAATAACCTGCGAGAGACAGCGAGCAGGGAAAGAGGGGAATTTGCACATAACTCCCGTGGTTTCCAAGGTAGGAGAAATCCTGACAAAAGGAGCCTTCCAAGCTGTATAAACAGCAGAGGGAATTCAATGTTGCGATGCAAAAATAACGACCAGTATCTTGAAATACTCAGATGTTTATTTTATACAGCTGGCCGTGGAAATTCGACATTGTTTCAGCTCTAGGAGATCTGTGAATCATTATAAATAACTTAATGAGAGTGTTTGCTGTGGAGGCAAGGTAAGTGGAACAGAATTGTTAGTGTGCAATGAAAACCACAATGGAGAATAATAAAGAAAATGATGCAAACCTGTGTAAATCAAAATGCCTTTTCACCTTGAATACCGCATGCAATTCCAGGCACCTAAACTCAAAAGTGAACACAGGAGAAATGGAATTGCTTCTGTGATTTGTAGCAACAGCTATTGAAAAATGAGATCATTCGTCTTAGAGAGGAAAAAATTATCCACACCATTATAAATATGTATAAACAAAGAAGCTATGCAGATGATGTAGCTGCAGAGCTCTGTTCAGCACTTTCTTAACTTTTTAGAAGAAATAATATTTCCTGAAACAGAAAGGCAACAACTTTTTAACAGGAAAGAGAAGTAGTTTTTGCAGTAAAATCATAGTTAGCCTTTGGACTGTATTGCTATATGATACCATGGTGGTCATAAAAGCTTAAAGATGCTGTTTAACAGAGATAGAGACCTGGGATTCCTGCAGGTTTGTATCCTAAATCACTCCTCTTTTCCAGCCTCACTGCCACCTCTCCCACCTGCTGGATTAAGGAAGTGGCCTGCGTCCCAGGCAGGACACACACACTGATGAGTTAGTGAGTATTTCTCTGAGGGATGAGATTAACATTTTAAAACCTTCTCTTTTTCTTCTTTCTTTCTAAAGGCTGGTGGAGCTTGACAGCTTGGAGACTTGTCTGGTTGAAACTGAGAAAAATGTTTGGAAGAGAAAGAGATAGAAAGGTTATGAGATCAAAAGAAATGAGGATAAAAGAGTCCTTCTTGTCCCTAGAGAAATGTAATTTGCTCTACGCTGCAGTTCAATTTTCATCCTGGAGCAGCTTCTGAGGAGACTGATCCCAGAATTCCACCAGGTCTGGGGAATTGCAAAAGATTTTGTGAGAGTTTCCAGGCTTGGCTGAGCATTGAAGTTGGACAATTCTCCATCCTCCTCTGGACAGGGAGCCAGGAACCTGCCACTGGTGAGGGTGGCTCTTCCCTTCCTTCCCCTCTGCCCAGCTCCAAAGCCAGCTGGAGGGGCAGGATGGAGCTGGAGAGAGGCAGGGCTGGAGGCAGAGGCAGAGGAGCACTGTTTGCTGGGAGAGAGCCAGGGCTGAAGCCTAAATTTGACACAGCAGAACTCGAAAAAGTTGCAGAGCAGCTTGATCAGGAAATTTTGCCAATGTATTTCTGTTTGTTGGAAAGATCATGCATCAAGCAAAGCTTTTTACTTCCTCCCTAGCTGCGAGAGATACATTCTCTAGTAATTGTGGGTATTTACTTTATACTCAGATAAGCCTTTTATTTCCTCTGACATTTTCCCTGAGAAACAAGGATGCCTTGTTTCTGATACTCTTCTTTCAGCTTGCAGAGCAGATGCTAAAAGAGCAGATGCTGCTTCAAGAGAGTGAAGAGAGAGTACTTCCAACCCAACATCACCTACCTGGGATCAAACAAAACTGTGTGCAGGAATAAAATGTCTCCAAGAGACATTTTGTTGTCCCTACCCATCTCTTCTGTACAAACACAGTTTGGAAAATAAAATACCTTCTGCCATCACACGCAGATTGAGATTCTTCGAAGTCAGGAAGTGCAATAAGAAGCAAAGTTTTCTGAGCTGTGCAGCATCCTGTGCAAATAGCCCAGATTTTATCTGAGCCCTGCTGTTGCTGCCAGAGAGCAGTGGTGGAAGATTCAGTGGTACATTTTGATCTCTGCATCCTCTGGTTTGCCTCGAAAACTTTTCTATTAGTGCTCCTGAAGCCTACAGTGAAACAAACTCAGGAGCTGAGTCTGCAAGGCCAGGTTGTAACTTCTTGGTCTGCCTTCGCTGGTGGGAGCCAGTAAAAGATCAGGTGCTCAAATAAGTTTTGAGGAGGAGACATTGTGGGGCTCCAGTGAGAACAGGTTCCATGAAAAACCCCACTTGTTACCACTGTGATAAATTTAAAGGTGTCTCTGCTCTTCCTGAGTATCTGTATAGTATCTGTAAACTCTCCGAGACAGTCCTTTTGTGGGATGTACATGGAAAAACCCACAGAGATGAATGAGCTTTCCTAAGAGGTCAGGCCTATTTGCAACTTATTCAAGGGAGATTAAGTAGCAAGACTTTGAAGTGGGAGGTGTAGAAACACATCCTTGAAATTCTGATTTTTTTCCCAGTCGTTTTTAGGAAATGTGTGTGTGTGCCAAAATATCTCGTTGTTCTTCTGATGTTTTTATCAGATCCATGCAAAATGCAGTTGGTTCCAGCCTTGAAATGCAAATTTGTCTTACATTGCTCTTGCTGCCAGTAGGAAGACTAAAAATACATATGTAATGATGTTCCTGGAACGTTTTCAAATGCCTTTAGATGATGATTCCAGGTTTTTTTTTTCCCTGCTATCCAAAATAGTGTTAATTTCGCAGGCTCATTTTGGCCAAAATGTATGGACTTGTATTCAAATTAAAAATTCCTCTGAGGATAAAATTACTCAGCTATTAGAAGAACTTTGCCAAGTAGGTAGGTCACCAAAATGGAGCCTGAAAAAAAAAATAATTAGGTTTTGCCAATTTATTATGCATACATCTGGTTTCGTGATTTCTTGTTACTTTCTACATTCTTTGCAGTATTAGAATCCAAAACCAGCCCACAAGCCTGGTAATTCAGGAAGGCTTATAATTGAGGCAGGTCTATTTAATTTCGTTAACAGAGAAAAATGAGAGAAGTAACAAAGAAGGAGCATAATCATTAAAACCAAAGGCAGTTGTTACAAAGGCTTCTGACTAATGCCAACAGAGATTTTGGAAAGTGGGGATGTTTTAAGGCCAATGCCTAAAAATATGGGTTTAGGGAAGCATACATAAGTGACTATTTAAAGCATCAGAGTCAGGGAAATTTTCCTGCTAAAACCATATTTTAAAACTGTCCTGAGTGGAGGCAGAATTAGATTGATTTCAAGAGCCATCATAAAATTTTTTAAAGAGACTCCATGCTCCTGTGTTCTTTTAACGGGAACCAGGAGCACTCAGACCTCCTGAAAAACAGGCATTTTAGAGATTTTGATCACATAGAAGGACAAGATGGGGCATATTTGAGCTGGCTTCAATGTTAAATCTTTAAATACAGATGTACTTGTGGGATTCATCTTGTTGAACTCCAAGCATCCAGAGTGGATTTTTCTGTTGGACTCGGTTGTCCACTTTGCCTCCAGGCAATGGAGAGAAGAGGGGATGAATCATCTCATCCTGGAGCAGTTATCTAAACCTGCTCACATGAATCTTCCCCTCCAAGGGCACATTCCTCTCCCAGGAG
Organism: Lycocorax pyrrhopterus obiensis; assembly: GCA_014706295.1. Classification (NCBI taxonomy): domain Eukaryota; kingdom Metazoa; phylum Chordata; class Aves; order Passeriformes; family Paradisaeidae; genus Lycocorax; species Lycocorax pyrrhopterus. The sequence continues at coordinate 3,598,192 of JACSVZ010000006.1, read as the reverse complement.
TGTGGGATGGGTGTCGACACCACAGATGTCTGAAATTTGAAGAACTACATCTTGTCCTGGATACTAAAATCCAGGCACCATCCTGTGAACATTTTGCTTCAATCTTTCTCCTTCCCTTCACCACTTTTAACGTATGATACAGCAATGCCCCTTTAATGATTTCTTTTCCGCGGGGCTCAGAGGTGGAAGAGATTTATGCTACTTGGTAAATTTAACTTCATACTCGGTGCAATAAAGAAAATGAAGGTGCACTTAAGAGTTATAAAAAAATCTTGGCTCCCAAACCATAAAATTTCCGCAGCGTGGGTATTTCAGGTGTCTTATTGCTGAATGTGCTCAAAGCAGCCCGAATGGGCGCTGATGATAGGAAATCAGTATCAGGAGCGTGGTAAATCAACGTGTTGTCTGGATAGCAGGGTGAGGTTAAATATCACAAGCAATGATTTCAGGAAGAGTTTTGAGAGATAACTGCGTATGAAATTGTGGAGAAAGAGGCTTTAAGGTGAAGCTGATAAAAGATAACATGGCTAAGCTGGAGTGATTCAAGGTGAAATTCAATTCCCAGAAAATTCGTGGTGCTTTGACGAGAGCACACTTTGCTATCGTATCTACAGCTCCTAAAGAGGCATGGCAGTATCAATCAGACTTAGAACGAAATATAGTTTGATAATTAGCTGTGGGAAAGGATTTGAAATGATGCAGAGCATCAACAAAGGAAATAAATAACTGAAATGCTTGGCAAAATTACTTGTTTTTAATGAGAATCAACTTAGCTTCATTTAAAATTGCTGCAGAGACTTAAGGTCATTTCAGTCATCAGACAGTGATGATTTATTCCCTAGAAACTAACAGGCACACTCCAAACCTAAATAGAAATGAAGGATTTGCAGCATATTACGATATTCTATATTGGCACTGAGCAAGAAGCCTTCCTGAATGAAAGCAAATGAATTTTTGTAGCTGTAGCATGGTAATTGCTTGAAGAACAACAACAAAAATTCCAACAAAAAAACCAGCAAGCTATTTCTGAAATACAACGCACTGACAAAATAAGAAATGGAATTGAATGAGAAAAATGTATCTGCTGAGGACAAAATCAGACAGCAGGGAGAATTTATAGCCCTGTGCTAATTTCCTACTATCAGGCACTGAGCTGGATGGAAGAAGACAGAAAAGGACCTTATCTAATAGATGTGGCAGGAGTGATGGATTTGAGAGATGACAATCTTCATCTGAGGCGATAACAAAGATTCGTATTCACAGAGCTAAGTGTTAAACATTCTCGTAAAAGTGAAGTGTTTGCACTTAATATATTTAGGAATTAGAATCAGGAAGAGCTTCTCCTCCCATCTCATCCTCTATAGCTTTTCGGAATAAACTTAATGGCTTTACTGTGCTCGGGAAATCAGGTAAGTGCCTGCTGAGCCTGTTTGCTCATTTACTCCCATCACCAAGCTAAAAGACTTGTAAATGTGTTTGTAAACAGTGAGTTATGGGGTTCTGAGTCTGCTGTGCTGCAGGATTATGCAAGTCACGTAGCCCTGTACATTTACTCCTGCAGGTTTTCAAACCCAACACGACCAGGCAGGGTTTGTGAGGGGATGGGAGGCCCGCGTGCTGCACAGAGATGGGGTCAGTGTTTCACTGGCTGACAGTCTGCCCTTTAAAACATAGAGGAGCAGGCAATAAATCAGCTTTACCAGGATTTAAACCTCAGCCTTTTACTTAACTGCATAAATCTAATTTGGTCTGTTTTGTTTAAGCTTCTGAAAAGCTCAGGAATGCTGTTGGGATGCCTGAGCTGCAGCTTTGGGGTCTCTTGGACCCTCTCTTGCTCTAGGGTCAGCCTAGGCAGCATCTTCAGTATTTCCTACCTTAATCTGTGGCAGTGTCCACCTGAAAGTTCCTGGTAGACCTAAAATGAGTGCATTCAAAACTGAATTTTTATCCCTTTCCCTACCAAAGATCCACTCACTTGAGTTCTTCAGACACAGGGAACTTGTGTGCTCTTCTCTGTCTCTCTGCTGGGTGGGTTTGGTTGACTCTGACTCATCTCTGAGCGCTCTTGGCACAGCCAGATCTAAGCTATATATAATTTTGGGTGATGCAATGACTTTAGGATTGAGGAAATCTCTTGTTCAGGTCATTCTCATCTCACACCCGTGTTTGCTCTTTCCCCTGACAGCCTCTTCTTCATCCATGTAAATCCTTCTCAAATAGAGGTGAAATGACTGTTCCTGTAGTTCATCATTTAAGGGAATAAGGCACTTGTTCCTTCTTTTTTGCATTCTTCCATGGGAAATCTGCACAGAATTCAGCACAAAACGCTTGTGCACTTTCCCAGAACCCCACAGCCTTTACCAGCCCTGCTGATGGACTCCTAGTTTCCTTATGCTTCCCAATCAAAGAATCTGTGTGTATTGCATAAATGCCGTGGTTTAATCATCAAATATTGATGGCCAAAACTGCAGGAAAACATATCCACTGCTTGTCTTAGGGATGTCAGAAGTGTTTGGTAAGACCATTTAACACTGAAATATTTACTATGTAAAGTGAAAGCCCTGCTAGTAATGCTGTGATGCGAGAATTGAATGTTAACACATTACCTTTTATAGTAAAAAATTATAAATGCAGCCACAAATGACAAAATTAGACACTGGCCTGGTGTCTGGGCCTGGTGCAACCCTATTTGGGTTATTATTAGTGTTAAATCCCATCACTATGTCTATTTGGACACAAAGAACTTCAGCTCAGACTGAGCATGAGAGTGGGAGCAGAATTCACCTGCCTGCTGTCTTTCACATAAATATAAATGATGAGATCAATTATGCAAGAACCAGACTCTTTACTGGCTCATTTCTCTCCTAGCAAGAAATCACAGAAGTTTCCACAAGTTCAGTTCTTCCTAAACTTCTCAGAAGCTGGAAGGACACATTATCTAATGGAGATTGCAGACCTCCAGCATGTCTGAAACCACGAATAAAATAAATTCACTCTCCCGAGATGTGTGATTACTTCTGCACTGACATATTGCTTGGAGCATCCTGCTGTCTTAATTGCAGATCAATCCTCACACTTGCAGGGACATCACATATTTATTTTGCAATGTGAATATCACTGTATGTAATTTTTCCCCCTGATTTGGGAGGAAAAAATACCAACTAAGTATTGCTTACTTCTGGTCAGCCGGTGTCATAATGGTGAGAAAAGGTATGAGAGGGAGGGTGAAGGCTGAGATTGGTGTCATCTGTTTGGCCACTGACTGGTTAAAAGACAGGAGTGCAGAGCCTCCTGGCAAGGCAGGGAAACAGATGGACAACTTTGCCCAAACTAGAACTCCTCTCAAAGAGGGAAGTGCTGGAGAATCTGTGATGAAAGAGATATAAATGAATATTTCAGGAAACTGGTAAGATTTGGGCTGTATCTTTAGCTGCTGCAGACTGGAGTTCATGGAGCACTGAACTGGGGATTGGGCCTACTGCACTTCTGGTATCTCTCCACTGTGTGAAGTGGTGGAGAAAAAAACGGTGTTGGCCCTACCCAGGTGTGTGAACAGCAAAGTATCTGCAGAGATAAGGGGAAGTCAGGGGGAGAGCAAAGAGAAGATATTCCATGATATGTGGAGGATATGCAGCAAGACAAATCAGGACACTACAGAATACTTTGCAAATGTATTCCCAGCCTCAAATAAAACATTTTCTGCTAAAAGAAACATTTCAATAAGATAACCCAAAACCAGACTGGCTGCAAATCAGTGAGATAACCACTCTAAACGCAGCCCTTCAGAAATGCTGGGGCCACCTTCACCCCTCCTTGGGCAGCTCCTTTTCACTCCTAGACTGGATGTGCAGCTGGCAGCCGCGTTTTGTTCTTCCGCTGCATCCAGGGCATGCAGAAACATTCCCTGCCATGCCATACAGCCTTTTATTGCTCCTGGACTGCTAAAGGATTATCTGTAATTCAGGTGATTTGCAGAGAATTCCAGTAACAGTCTCTCACTGAGCCCTGTGCAAGAGATAACGATGAAAATGTATTTCAGGCTGGAAAAATGCCTCCTATCTCTTACCCAGTCAAAAGTAATTCCACAACAGTGAGGCACTGTACTCTGAGATGGATTTTAATCTCCCTTACACCAGTTGAAATTAGAGGAACTTCAGGTGGAATTGGTAGAGTTGCGGTAACATAAATCAAATCCTTTTTCAGCTCTGCATGTAGGGGGAGAGATTTTTTTTTTCCAAATAAAAGAGGATGAAAGGCAGAGTTCTCTTTCCCTACATATCTCTTCCCTGTATATACTGATGAATTTCGGGTAGAATGAGTTAAGACAGGGCTATGCACAAAGGGGATCAAGTAACGTTGACAAGAAGTAGCTGGTGACAACAGCAGTTAATACCAGGGAGGCTGAGAGAGGATTTAGTGGTTATGGCACTATTACACAGCCTACTCGAGATAAGGCAAAGACAGCCAGCGAGGAGGCAGGAACAACAGAGTCAGCAAAAGACAAAAGGAATGAAAGGAGCAGCTCAGCCATTAGGAGAGCAAAACCACTTAGAGGTATTTGTGCCCTTCACGCGTGCGCTTGGCTGCCATGGCAGCACAAGAGGCTGTGTCACGACGGGAGAACGGAGCCCCTTGGGTGGGAAGGGTGTTTATTTACCATGTTCTGTACAGCCAGGCAGTTACATGGCCCCATCACCAGCATTTTACCCAGCTTGCATGGCATCCTCACCACCCCAGTGGATCAGCTGGTGAGGGATTTGTCTCCCAACCCCATGGCGGTGACGCCAGGGACCAGCTTTGTGACTCTGCCACTTGCTTTCTACTCCTAACAACACACAGAAACTTTGTGCTGTAATTTACTCCTCCAGCCCATGTCAGGAGATTGCTTTTCATAAGGTCAGTGGCATTTTCAAAGAGCAAAGCAACAGTTTTTTGCAGGATGCTGCTGCCACATCCTGAGCACACACCCAGAAGCCATCACCAGCCAGGCAACAAAGGTGCTCAGAGCATTGATGTGCTGACATGGAGCAGGGAAAAAAAGAATTTCTGTGTGCTTTTGAACTGCTTGGAGCATTCCTTCAGCCAACAGATTCAAAGAATTGGAGACAACAGGCACAAAACTGTGCTGAATAGGGATAAAAGAAGTGTGGATTCAATGCTTTCGCCCAGCCAAGTGCATCAAGATGCAGCTTTCTGACAACACCCCGGTCCTATCACTCAGGAGCTACAGACAAAGGGTCTCTGAAGCCCTGGCCCTGCTGACCGTCACACACTCACAGAGAGGACAGGCTGCCAGCCCCAAGCCTGTGCTCTGCCCAGAGGATTGATAATTATCATCTCTCTTTTTAACCACCCATGGGCCGAGACCATGGTCCAAGACTCCCCCAGAGTCAGGTATTGATCCACACTAAAGAGTAAAATTTTACTTTTTAATGAGGAAAAGCAGGTGGAGGCTGCAAAGCTGCAGCTTTTATCTGCAGAACATCTTTTTTCTTACTTACTTGTTTGCTTAAACATGAGCATTTAGAGAGTACCACGAAAGAGGTGCTCATCCGTGTGTACCCAGCTGTCTTTTGGACAAGGAGTGATTTGGAAGATTTCACCTTGCAAGAACAGATACTCACCTCTTTTAACTTAATGAGAGTATTCTTTACCTTCATTTCAAATCACTATTTTTCAGCATGGAGATTCCAAATGTACAATACCAAGAGAAACCCTGACAGAGGTTGAAAAGGGGGGACAACGCCCCAGTTTAGCAGAGAGAGAAAGAAAACCAACTTTCATCTCCTTTTTGTCTCCCAGTTTTTACCGGGTGCCAACTGCCCCCAAATCTTTTCGGGCAGCTGGGGACCAGCAAATCAAATCTGGACACGTGGATTTCCATCCATAACCTTTGATCCTCAGCCACATCCCCTGTCCTGCTCAGGGTGTAGCCATCACTGTGGACATGCAGATTTTTAGGATTGTGGCCACAGGGACCACAGTGACCCTCGGGCTATTTTCTACTGGCAACAAGCTGCAGAGCAGCCTCAGCAGAGCTGAGGATGAGGCCCCTGGATGTGGCCAGTGTAGTGGTTTACATTTGGAGGAAGCACCCCCTCAGCTCTGAGCAAAGCTGTGCCAGAAGTGTGGTGGGAGCTGCATCGCATTTAAATGAGAGCTTGAAAAGCACTCCGAGCTGCTCAGATGGCAAAGACATCTGCATCAACATCCTCAGCCCGGCACTATAAAAGGCACGTATCTCCAAGTGCCAGGGCACGGTTTTAAGTTCACCAATGGCATGCAAAAATCAAGACAATAAAGCCTTGGCTACTGATCTGTGGAAGCTGTTACCAAAAGGAGCCCAAAAAAAACCACCCCGAGAAACCATTGAGCACAGATGACTTCAATGAGACTCGCCCCATCTCCTGCAGCAAGTTCATTTCCCACAGAAAATAATTGACAGAGAAAGACAGTTGCAACCCTTGTGTGTGTGAGAGAAAGAGACTGTCTCTCTATCTCAAAGCATATTTTTATGAGATTCTGGAAAGAAGCTGGTCTGGGATAATTGTTGCTGGAGACACTGAGAGGCACTGAAAGCACCAGCAGGCATTTTTTGACTAAACCCAAGAAATTCTTAAAATGTAAAACACAGTGTGAAAGGGAAAAGAAAAAAAGAGAAGAAAAGAAAAAAGAAACCCCACTAACCTCCCCCAAACCCAAACTCTGCAGTTGTGAAGCCAAAGGAGCCCTCTGAAGACAGACAGTAAAGTCGACTCCCTGCAACGGAGAGTTCTTGCAATCAGAGAACACACAAGTGAGATTTTTTTTCTTTCCTCATGACCTGGAAAAAAAGTCTTTGATATTCTGGAGGGAATTAGAAAAAAAAAAAAATTGAAAGTGAGTGAACTTCACTAACAGCCTTCTCCCCTTCCCTGCCCCTTGGCAAAAGGATATTTTCTGACAGAACACTCTCCTGTTTGAAAATGCTTTTTGCCTGCTATTAACTATTTTTCTGGAAGTTTCCTGTCTCCTTTCTGAGGGCTTATCTGCCTGATTTATTCCTATTTCGTAATGTCCAGCGTTTTACCTTATGGACAACAACAAAATTAATTGTGTGGCTGTGAAGGCGGCCTGGAAATGTGTGATGCTTGGGAGGGCCAACATGCAGGAGAGCTGTAGACATATTTTTAAAGTACCAACTGAAATCAGGAATGCATTTTTCTCCATTGCTTCTGGTAGCTTATTACTCAGCTAGAAAATTCAGGGGTAAGGAACCAACAGGAGTTCACTCACCCAAGACACGCCTCAGCCCTCAGATATTTGCCTCCAAAAGCTACCAAAAAGGAGATATATCCATATAAACAAAATCCTTTGCCTTGTCTTATGGAATACAGGTAGATTTAAAGCTTTTCCTCTGCAGCACTTAGCAAGTGAGCCATATATGCAATGTGGGGAGCAGAGCAGCCCTTTTTCTCTATGGGGAACAGTGTGGAACAGCAGACAGGGAATTTTCTTCTCTTGTTAGTTATTCCTCCCATATAATTATGTTTGAGGTCCCCTTTCATCCTCTGGCTGGGTAAAAGACACCCTGAGAAGTGGAAATGCCTCACTCCACAGCATGTGAGTGGTTCCTCAGCACTGCCTTCCTCATGGCAGATTTTTGGATAACACATAGAAACAATTCCAGCTGGCATCAGCTGCAAAAGTGGCCGCAGCTTCCCATTAAAAAGTAATTGTTTTTCATTGCCATTAGAAAAAAAAAAAGGATTTTAATTTGATTTTTCATCTTTGCTCTGTACAGTTGAGACTCTTTTATGCACCTGTCAGTATCAGAATGTTGCCTCACGAATGAAATTGCCTCCAAGCATCTGTTTCAGCTGATTGAATATTCTCTTACTGTATAAGACGAGTCCATTGTCTGATGAGTGCATGTGATTTAATTTTTGAACAACATGTCAGGGACTGCTACAGCTTGTGTATGCAAATCCTTTACATCTATGAAAGAGCGATCATCTTTGCATCTTGATGGATCACTTTCAAGGGATAAGGCAGACAATTAATTTATTATATATAATTTGGTTGAAAATATAAAAGGGCGATTTAACACAGAGAACAATTAAGAAGATGTGAGAAGTTTGCAGAATTAGGAGCACTGGCAATGCAGATTGGGTTTCCTCACAAAGAGCCTTTGTCAGGGACACATTGATATTCTAGGTAAGTCCAGACACTTCTAGTTTTTTTGTTGTGGCTTTTTATTCGTGGTTTACTTTAGGTTGTCTTTTTTTCTTTCTTTCTTTTTCTATTTTTTTTTTTTGCTTGTCTGAGGTTCTACAGTAGCTGCTCTGAGATGTACAAATTACAGAGCTAAACACAAAATGAAGTGGAAATTGGAAATTAGTTTACTGTGCAGTACAGTCTGGCTGATGGATCGCCGCAGTTCACTTTCAGCTTGCTTTGAAAACAATGCTGCTTTAAAAGTAATCTTTGCGAGCTGACTTTCCTTTTCACTCCTTCAGAAAGGAAAAAAAACTACATTAAAAGGCTTGTTCTTAACTTGGATTGACTTGACATCATTACTTTGAGATAAAACCCGGGCTAAGACAAGGCAGTTTGGCACTTTTGCCCAGGTTACCACTGTAAATTAGAGCCTTCCTGAGGAGACAGCCCCAGGCTGGTGTAAATCAGGAGCAGCCAGCCCAGGGCTGGGAGAGCACGCTCTGATCCAGACTAACTCACCAGCTTCATGACCAGCAGAGCACAGGAGGTTGCTGTGGCTACAGAGGGAAAAACCAAAAAAAACCACCCCAACTTTTCCAGGAGCTTTCCCAAAATTAACGATGTCTAGTACCGGTGAATTTAGCAAACCTGCTTCAAGCTGGCATTTAAACGTGAATGGGTGGGCAGGAGAAGTGACATCAAAGAGCCCCATCAGGCCCAGATTGTTTTGGTTGCAGCCTGTTTGCCATCCCACCACCCAATCCTTTAGTGGCAGTAGGGTTGAAGCATTGGGTAAGATTGTCCCGAAGTGGACAGAGCCAAAGCAGCTCCATCCTGGCTGAGCAATCCAAGGGTCAAAGCACTGCTACAGAAAATGTTCTGTCTTGATGCAAACCTGCTGCACCCTGCCCTCAGTGAGCCCTTTCACAACTGGATAAGCAATTCTGTCTCTCAAGGCTGTTTAATAAAGCTTTAGACCCATCCTGCATGTCCATGAGGTGACACATTCTCAGAGATATTAAAGAATACTCTGGCTGCAGTAAAAGCAGCTAATAACAGTTCCTTGGGGCTCTCCAAAGACAGACTTATTTTAGTTTTTGTTTTAACCACCACAACTATCAGGATTCCATCATCGACCTCATGCATTGTGGGATAACACAAAGATTTCCTTTCGAGATCTAAGTACTGTGGGCAGGTTATGGATTTGGTTTTTATTAAAACAATTGGGATTTTTCTTCATATGCTGATTCATTCTGTTTTCTTTCTGGTTTCATAGAAGAGAAAATGCCAGAAACAATTACAGACCAGTTGCTGGGAGGACTCAAGGCAGGGTGTGGTTGCTATGGGGAGTGCAAAGGTGTTTTAGCCACATGGTGAATAATCCTGTACATAATCGGAATAATAGAATGGTTTGGGTTGGAAGGGACCTTAAAGACCATCTCATTCTGATGCCTTAGGTTTTAACTTTTATATTTTTCAAACCCTGTACTGCCTGGTGTGTAACTCTCAAGTTTCTTGCAGCCTGGTAATTTCTGCTCTCTCATGCTGGGCAGACATAACAAAGCCTCTCCAGGCCTGCTCTCCAAGGACACCCAGACCATCCTAGGCCCAAAAAGTATAAACCAAAAGCCTCTAAAGGGAGGCAAGCTGAGGGGTATGACATCATTAAACTGAAGCTTTAATTGGAGAATTAACCCTGATATGCAAATGAACCAAACCTATAAAAGTGTGAAGAACTCGTGACCTGTTGTCCACCTTGGGGTCCATCTTGGCAGTGGCCTCTGGCTCCCCAGGGGTACCTTTGAAGGCCTTCAAATAAATACTGACCTTTATTTTATTCTTGTCTAGTCTCTGTTTCTAGGAGACCTCTTAAGGCATCAATTCCAAACCCCTGACATGGGCAGCGACACCTCCCAAATAAACTAGACCAGTTTATTTGCTGAATGTCTATTTCCTCTGTTTGAGGCTTAAATCAATATTTTTCAGGTGACTGCTTGACAAGCTTATCACTGATAACAACAGTGACAAACTCCTACACCAATAACTTCATACCTGGTCACAGATGTTTATCCAAACCCATTGCCTTAACCATACAACCCAACCTTCACCCCAAATCCCCACTGGCCAAGGATGAAAAGGATGCTCAGGTCCTCGCTGCCAAAATGTTTCTTCTAGAAATACACGCTGCCCCTCACTAGTGCTGCTCTGGGAGGTTACAACCAAGCTCCTGGTAGATGTAAGCAGGAAGATCAGGGAAGGGCAGCAGATTGCTCCCACCAGGGGTAGTTTGTCACTGGATTTGACAAGGAGACTACTGGCAGGGAGTGTGTATCCACAGGGGAGGTGAGGTAATGCAAGCAGAAGCATTAAGTTTCCGTGGGTCACGTTTTCATAGCTGATGGCACAAAATGCAATTAGAGAGGGAGAAAAATTAGGTTTAGTGACTTCCCATCTATAAACACGCAAGCTCGAGCTGCATTTTAAACCGGTGCACCGTGAGATGCAAAGGACTGAGTAGCTGCTTAATTTGAGAGACCAGCTCCTCAAGTCTTAGGCCAAGATAAGGACTCAAGGGCAGTTATCTCAGTGTGGAGGAGATTGAAGATTAGAGATCTCTTTTAAAATATTCATAGAACACTTGAAGCATTCTACAGATATCAATGGATAGCAGCAGTCCGTGGGTAAGATTTCATTCTGAACTAGACTCACCAAAGATTTCATATTCTTAGTGAGGACCAGGAAGGGAGGATGGTTCTTCCTTTGTAGGTGAGCCAGTTTCTGTCCGAAATGGATAGTTTTCCTGCAAACTTATTACATCATCCACTTCATTAAACACAACCTTTTTAATTCCAATATCTATGTGGCATCTGAATTTATTCTTCAGTTTTAAAAGGAAATTAATTGTTTAGATTTTATCTTGCTCTATGACTTTGAGGAGCTGGGGTCTCCAAGTTGGTAATCGGCAAAACTCTGCTCTAACCTCTGTTTGAGCTTCTAGGAGCTGCCGTAATGATTCTGACAATGATGAGAAAAAGGTTTATTTTTGTCTAAAATCACATTCAAGGAAAGAGTAATTTGGTTATAGTGATGCAATGCCTATTTTTAGATAGCTCTATTTTCAAATAGTTGCCCTCATCATGTTTAAATAAATGCAAAAATTAAAATATAAATATGCAACCACATTTTTTTTTGTTTCTTTGTTCTTTAATGGTACAGAGGAAGAATCTGCCAATCCTTTGTCAATCCTCTGGTTGGCTTCCACTGAGAAATGAGGTGATATAAGGTATTTCTGACATGGTTTAAGTTATGTCTAGAATAATAGTTGTGAGGTTATGTTATTTGAAAGGAGAGGGAAGACAATCGCTTTAACCTTGAGTAGAAACCATTACACTGAGGATTTCTAAAGGAGCTTTAACCACATAAGAGTTAAATGTTTGATTACAGTGCGGTGTCTGTAGGAACAGTAAAATGAAGAACAGTTTTACAAGGCTATTCATCTTACCTCGAGATAGATAACCAACCCAGGAGCCTGGATCCTACCAGGAGAGGCTACCTGTTTCCAGTGAAAGAGTTACTTAATGAAGTATGACTTAATTAGTTGGTGTTTGACATCTGGCTGTAGGTAGGATAAATCCTACCAAAGTGAACATTTTGAAAAGCCAGACTGAAACCACATCACAAGGAATACTCACATAGACAGGAAGACATGTATAAATCAGACCACTTTTCCTCCTTCGCAGACATCATCACTCACAAATCATCTTTAATGTGTGTTATAAAAATAATTAATGGCCCAATTATATCTTATTTTTTCCCACAGTACTTCAGACACCTAATGTGTGTAGGCATGCTCAGAAAATCCCAGAAAGTGCCTGTTTGCATCTGGAGGAGCCTGGAGATCTTTGAAAATCCAGTCCTGAGGGGATTTTAAAATGCTGCCCTGTTTTTAGCCTTTTTTATATGACCTTTCCTGCTGCTACGTTCATCTCTGGCAATAATGAAATGCAGCGTGGCAGAACGAGGGAGAGCTTCTCTCCAAATATGTTTGGAAGCTGCACAGCAGCATTTACAAATTGCTTTTTGACTGGAACGATTCAACGACGGCGACTTGTTAACTCCAGTCGTAGATGTACTAATCTGGTTTGTTAAAGGCTGGCTTTGCCAAACAAATCAAAGTCTTGTAGTGTTGCAAGGAAGCTGAAGCTTGGACTACTTACGCAACAAGAAGAGGCTGCTGGTAAATCCCAGAGCATTGCTTTTGTCTTTAAGTAAACTATGGTGTGAATTCAACATAAAAGCAGACATGGAGCATGTTGTCTGATAACTTGGCTTGGGTTCTAATCAACAGTGTTTACTCAAGTGAAACATGGTGATAAATACTCTGAATCAGAGGCACATTGTGATGCGCTGCAAAACCCCTCAGTGTTAAATTGGCTTTTCCCCCTCCTGCCCGAAACTCTTTCATTGTTTGAACAGAGACGATGGAAAACAATTTCTTCAAGGAGCCTCTTAAGTCAAACTCTGGATGTATCAAAGCTTATTCAACAAGTCCGAAGCTTCTATAACATAACTTAGAATAGAAAGAGAATTATTTGAAGAAGATTTGCATTGAAAACTCTGGTTTTGGCTTTTTTTTCCACTTATGTCCCCAATAAATTCTCATCCTTACAATTTTCTTTATAATTTTTCCTAATTTCATTTATGCAAATAAGAATTGGGAGCGCCAGCATGGAGTCATGGAGAAGTGTGAAGGAAAGAAGCCTTTGCATAAGACTTGTTTAGATTTTTTTTGATAGTTGCTGTGAATATTTAGAAGTCTCATTTCAGCACTGCTGCATTTTGTTGTTTGGGCCTCTGGGCAAACCAACCTTCCTTCCTTCTCTCTCCTCCTGCTGTCCTTCCTCCCCTCCCAGTCCTTTTAAATCCTGTAAATGCAGAAGAAACAAACACTTCTCCCAACAAAGCAGCAGAAGCACAAATCCTGCTGGACACCCTTCCTCAAGCAGGCACAGCCTCCCCAATCCACCAAGGATCCCAAGGAAAGATGAGCTCCTGCTGAAAGCACCCGGGGAGGCACTGGGGCCGCTGTTCTGCTCTGCTCTGCGAGCAGCAAACCACAAATTCAGAAGTGCTCCATTCTTCCCGTGACATTTACGACCAGATTTTCCAGCTTAGTTCACTGCCTCGTGCCCAATGTCCCGAGGAAAATCTAAGCCTTTGAAGTCATTTTTCTTGATGATTTTCAGTCCAGTCCATATGTCAGAGATCCCTGGAGGCCCCGAGCCTGCCCAAAGGATGGAGACAAAATCTTGACCAGGGGAATTTGGGCTTATTTTGTTTCTTAAATGGTAGCTGAGGTCTTTGGAAAACCTTGTCTTGAATCTCAATTCTCCATCATACAGATGGAGAATTAGCTTTTCCTGCACTTTTTGTACACCCTGTTTGCTTAAACTCCTTAAGGATGGTCTTTGGTTAAGCGCAATGGGGCCTTGATCCTGGTAAAGTTCATGGATTCTTCAATAATTCAGATAGTGCAGAATCACCTCAGTTCCCACAAACGAGTATCATGCATATAATGTATTGATTTTTTCCCACTTAGTGAGTTTCCCCTTTCTTTTCTCCTTTTTCCTCTGATCTTTTTGATAGAAAAAGGAGATACAGATTTATGAGGTCAGAGGCCTAACAGAGAAAGAGCAATTTAACTGTGCAATAGTAAAAAAAAGAAATCTGAGCAAGAAATATCAATCTGCACAGGAAAAAAATTCAAAAGATAAATAAGAAGCTGAAGAAAGACCATATTTGAAAGAAAGTTCCCCTTTAAAGGAGATGAAAGACGAAAGGCAAATGATCTTTAATATCAAAAAGCTCTACCCAAACAGAAGCCCAACATGATTTTATTCTGAAGTAGTAAAGGGGAGAAACAATTAGACTTAGTATGAAAGATGGAGAGAGAGCTGGGGGGAATTCTAACTCAACAGAAAACAGTGTTAGGAAACAGAAATGCAGAGCAAGTAGGAACTAACAGGAAAGGAAGAGCACTTGTAGGCTCAGAAGCCCACACAGCAGAATATTATTTTAAAGAGGCAGATCTCTAGATCCTTGAAGCTTGATGGAAATACCTGGTATGGAAGTTTCAGCTGTTTTCTTACATACCTGCCCTGTGATTTTAACTGGCAGCTGTCTTTCCCATCAATGTTTTGTCCTTACTTCCCCCCCCAGCCCCAACAATTCATTACCAAAATGCTGAAACCTCATGGTCCATTCCTGACCAAGGAAATCCAGACAACAACATCTGTGCAGGAAATGCATTTTCACAGCAGAGCTCATTTTAGTGGTGGCCCCACACAAGCAGCTGCTTGGCAATAGACTAAAATCCATTTAAAAATGCCAGCTTGAAAGAGCAGCTGATGGAAAGCCGGGCACACTCCTGAAATATAGCCCAGAGGTAGCTGGGTAAATTTTCTTCTTTGAATTTGAGATGAGGAACCCTACTCAATGACCTTCCCAGCTAAACCTGCGTATGGCAGAATGCATACAAACCTAGATGGAGAATAAATGCATTGCAGCCACCCTTCCTACACAGAAAAATATAAGAATTTGGTGTACATACAATTCAAAGCAATTTTCAAGGCAATTTTCTATCTCTGCTATCATTCTCAGTAGGAGTAAATGTCCCAGCAGTGGGTAAATCATAATCCTTACCTTTCTGTGGCAAAAAAAATAAGAACTCCTGTTTTCTTTTGTAAAATGTTTGCTAAAGACCTTGATTTATTATCATGTAGGCATGGAAAATGAAGACCTGCCTGTAACCTGTGAAGCACAGAAAATGAATGGTAAAGAATGCATGATGGGTCCCAGTTAGGATGAAATATTAATAATGTGAGTAGGGCTGTGTGGATATTGCAAGCCTGCTGCCATCTAATTAGAGCACATTGTCTCTTAGCAGAGTTATAATACAAATGTTTCTCCTGCATATTCCCAAACTCTCTGCTTCCCACCCCCAAAGTGCCTGTGAAAGTTTGACATATGTTGTTGTTTTGACTTTAAAAAAAAAAAAAAAAGTCCCTTTTTTTCCCTTAGTTCCATGGTGGAGGTGAGCCCTGACAGGAATTCAAAGTAAAACTTTTCAGAGTTCCTTTTTTTTTTTCCTCTGCTACATAAGGTTGAAAATGAGTGTTGAAAATAAGTGTTGAAAATGAGCTTTTTTTTAGAATTGGTGTCTTTCCAAGCATCCTACTTACCAAAAGCAGAACCACTGGACATGTTAAGACATAGGCAAATCTGTCCCAGGACCTGGGTCTTCCAGGATGCTCTAAAAGTTTGGAAATTGGGCGGATTTCTTGTCAGGTTCAAAATCATCGCAAGTTTCACTTGACTCACACAAGTCCTCCACCCATGGTTATTTTTTAGCATATTATAACAATTTTAAATCTTTCAGGAATTTCTTCCCTGTGAGGGTGGTGAGGCCCTGGCATAGGGTGCCCAGAGAAGCTGTGGCTGCCCCTGGATCCCTGGAAGTGTCCAAGGCCAGGTTGGATGGGGCTTGGAGCAACCTGGGCTAGTGGAAGGTGTCCCTGCCCATGGCAGGGGGTTGGAGTGAGATGAGCTGTCACCTGAAGATGCCCATTTCTCTGAATAAGAGTGTACAGGTGAGAAGAGATCTTTCTAACTTCTCAATTAGATAGAAAGTTGTGTAGGATCTGTGGCTGTTCTGCAGGGTAAAGAACTGAAAGCTCTGAACTAACCCCAGGGTATGGGACTGTGTCTGAAAAGAGTCTGTGAAAAGAGAAGCGTCTGAGCACTTGAAGTCAAAGCTCACACTTTTAGTTGACAAAAATTGGTGTTTAAAAGCCAGGAGCCAGACTCAAAGACACAGCAAAGCTGGCTGATAAATATTCTTTTAAAACTGGACATTTACTTTCTTGCCCTGCAGTTGCATTTGGGTTACATTTGCAAGTTCTCCTCATCAAAGTCTTTTCTCGTTTCCTCAATGCCACATTTACCATGCCTTGGTTTCACGTGCTGGGACCAAGTGTCAGCACCCCAGCAGTGTGATCCTGCACAGGGCACTGTGGGACCCAGGATGAGACACGCTTTATCACTGCAAAATCATAATTACTGCAGTCAAAGGTTCCTGCACATTTGTCAGTGCAGACCTTGCATCAGAATTCTTTTCAGAAGGTTGTTTTCCTGTCATCACCTCACCTGAGCATTTCACACAGGACTGCCTTCTCCTTCACAAGGCATGGCAGGGAATGTTTCAAGCCTTGCCAGATGGCCACTGCTTCAGGACTGGGAATACTTAGGTGATGGTTTCTCAGTTAATTCCATGTTTATGTCAAGTGTTTCCAACCACCCTTGTCAGAGAATCCCTGTCTCCCTCTTTGATAGTAGTATTCAATTAATTTAAAACAAGAAACTAGATTCCAGCTTCACGACAAAGTCTGAGTGTACACAATAATAAATCACAAGCATATTTTGGTTTGCATCTTCCATCTAAGGATGCAAAGAATTTCACAAGAATTCTTGTGTTTGAAGCGGTGCTCATGAAAGTGTTAACTTGAAAAAGGCAGCCTTAAAACAGAAACTGCTGGGGATTTGCTTATGATGAATGTAGGGCAAGATCAGCCGTGGAGATTTCACAGTATTTCTTGCATGATCTATTAAATGTGGTTGTCATGTCCCATCTGACACAATCTCATTTCTGACTTTGTTGGTGATAGTCAGGGCTTCTCACGTAATTGAAGACAGACTCAGCCCCTGGCACTGACTGTACCTTCTAGGAAAGCACCCAGCTTTGATTGAAGACCCAACATGAATCACAGTCTATTCTCACCAGTGCAGAATTGTGTCAGATGAATGAGCAAGAATTTCCTGTTAACAAACTCAGGTTATTAGATTAAAATTTTTTTTATAAGAAATAAAACAAAAGACTCACAGATGATCACCTGAGGTGCGTGGCATGAAGTATCCCGACCCCAGATTTCACCCAGAGTGTCCCAAACTTTTTTGCACTTGCAGGAAAACAACCAAATATCTGGAGTTCAGTCTTGGTTTCTCATGGTCAGGACTCTCTGACACCTATGGTGAAAAGTAACAGCTCAGCTCACTTGTTACTCACGCTATCCATGGGAACACTTTGCAGCAAAAAGTGTGGCTTTGCTCATTAGCATCCCAGTCATAAGAGTCATCCTGCTCGTTATCATCCTGACAAGGGTATTGGAACAGGTGTCTCCTCTGGAGGGACACGACAAATCTCCATCCCTTATAGATACAAAATTCATTACACATTTCTTTTTCATTCAGTCTTGCATTTACCTTTTGTCATGGCCCAGCGGGTTTTAATTCTTGGTTTCCTACAGCTCTTTATCTTCTCACAGACTGGAGTGGAGTACATGCCTGTCTGATCCAGCAGAAGCTGGTCTCTCTAGTGAACTGGAAGAAATATGGCTAAATCAGAATTCAGCTGAAAAACAGGACTTCCTACAGCTATTGCAACACTGCACTGATTTTTGGTATTGTTGGGAAGACCTGAGATGCTATTTTATTTTGATGCTGCATTGTTTTGTATAAGATGAACCAGACAACTGTTTCTTTGCAACCTCTCCTCAGATGGGTCTTACGTCTTCCTAGAAGGTGTCAAATTAACTGTATGTATTCTACGAGGATTGTGAATTTTCAAGGACATGAGCTGCTTCAGGTGATGACCCATTTTTAGCAAAAATCCTTTCTCTTAACTGTAGATGATGAAGTTCCTAATGTTGGCACTTTAGCAAATGCCTGCAGTCAAACGGTCTGAGCAGGGGTTGTTGGGGAACCCTTTTTACCTACTTTGGGCTATTTTAGCCATTAATCTGAAGTGGGGTCCAGGAGATCAAAAATCAGAGCTCAAATTCCCATACACACAGGCCATGGTAGGGATTGGGCAATCATTCAATCTGTAGGACTGAGTTACAGGTGATGAAGCACACCCAAAGCAGTTTGAAGGACACAGCAGTGGGTGTAGGAACTAATCTGAAGTACCTGATCTCACTGCCCAGCCCCACTTTGTTCCAAGATGCTCCCCAAAACTCAGATTCCTAACAGAATTTGGGAGCTGAGTGTGGGAAGAAGGGAGGGTTGGAGGGAAGGTATTTTGAGATTTGGCTTTACATCTCACTACCCCCACTCTGACTTGATTGGTGATAAATTAAACCACTTTCTCCAGTCAGATTCCCCCTCCCCTGTCCAGCTGAGGAGGGGAGTGACAGAATGGCTTCAGTGAGCACCTGACATCCAACAAGTGTCAACCTGTCACAAACAAACAAAATATTGGAAAAAGAAAGCTCAGGCTACAGATTCACTCATGTCTCTTTTCCCCTCTCCACAGTCTCAGGAGAGTCTCCTTGAATACCTTGTGTGTGTTCATCCACTTAACCCCAGGATTTTGGTTTTTAATTTCCTTTTTCAAAATTTGTGATTTTACTTAGGAGTATGACAAAACACTGATCCTGTGGAATTAGTCTCTTCCCAGTGTTACCAAGGTGGAAGAAGTTACAGCTCAACCACATAGTTTATGATGGAAAAAAAAAAAAGCTGAACTTGCTGAGCCACATGGGAGAAACAGGCTTTAATAAGGGCAGAGACTCGAGTCTGCCAATTCCCTGCTTGAATTTCTCTCAATGTCAGCAAAGCACATTTGTGTTGAACTTTTTCAATTGCCTCGAGTTCAGCCCAGGATTAGCTTTGCACTAATCTTCAAAATTGGGAATGACCTTAACATTTCCTGCTAGGTGAGCTCAGACGCAAATACGGGAATCATTTGAATGTCATAAATTACCTCCACTCTCCTCTGTGTGTGTGTGCTCGTATAAGTAAATAAACAAGTCCTTTTGTTTTGTCCTTCTAAAGAGCCTGTGGAAGCTTTTTTCAGTGCTAGGCTGACAAATTGAGTGTTTAATTTCCTATAGAGGCAATCAAATTTTGCCTGCTTCTAAATCCCTCCTCTTCCATTTCAGCTTCCTCTCCCTCACTTCACATAGTCTCCAAGCGAACAACATTTCTGTCGTCTGCATTCGATTATGCGTATGATGAATTTTGAAGCAGGAGAATATAAAATATATGAAGACTGAACAAAGAACTCAGTAAGGCTTTCCATGGCCTAAAATAAACCAACCAGTTGGTTAATGCATATCACAGCCAAGCTTTGACCTTGCATGAGCAAACAAACTGGTTCCCAAAAGCGGAATGCTATTAATGCACAAAAACCTCAATAAAAAGTCACGACCCTTTTCCTGACCCTTTCAGATTTAGCACTACCAGGCCTTCCATGCCAGGTCTCTGCAAAAATTTTATTATTAAACTATAAACCCAACACCTGCCTTTGTTACTTATTCCTTGTTCTAGAGCGGTTCCAAAAGTGGAAGGAACGTATCTGATAAGTCAAATAACCTGAGAATCAGTCTCAAATTCCCCTGTGTATGTAAAAATATGCTTAATTTCTACTTCTGCCAAAAAGCATTTAATCATGTGCTTAACTCTGAGTCCCATCAAAGGCAATTACTGTGAGGAGGAGACCATGTGATATTTCTGTATGAAGCCCATCTACAGACTCAATATTAAGGTAAGTGCTTGCTTAACATTTTCAGGAGCTCTCAAATATCAGCAAATTCTGGATGCAAATATATTTGATGGACACAGATTTGGCTTGCTCAGTTACAAGCTGGTTGGACAAAACAGTCCATGTGAACTTGTATTAAAATATGTCCAATATATTTTAAGGACTTCATAGACAACCACAATCATTTATAAAATATCAGCTTAGTCAAAGCAACCACTAAGTCAGCTGTGGGCAACAACCTATAAGGAAAAGGATGGAACAAGTGACTTTGAAGCTAAATCTATCTATGTGGGATTATATTCAATTAAATAATGTTGTTTTAAAACTGCTGTAGCAAAATAACCTGTTCATCTCAAGTTTAATGAAAAAGAAAATATTGCAGCAGTTGTTTTTTATGGTGAAAAAAATTACAAATCACTGATAGTCCAAAGAGAACTACAAGCAAATTAGGAGTGAGTAGTGAGTCCTGAGCTGGATTTATCTTGGCTGTATGTTGAGGTCAATAGCTTTCCAAGGAAAGTTTCTTACATGGAATAGCATGTGCTTGATCCTACTGCCATATCCAACACCTTTACATGTTTAGAGAGGGTCTGGAGGTACCAGTCTGGTGAGAAGCAGCTGAGGGAGCTCAGCCTGGAGAAAGTGGCTGAAGGGAGATATCATCAATTTCTACAATGCCCTGACAGGAGGGTGGAGCCAACTGGGGGTCAAGCCCTGCTCCCAGGGAACAAGGGACAGGATAAGGGGAAATGGCCTCAAGTTGTGCCAGGAAAGGTTTAGACTGGATATTGGGGAAAATTCCTTCACCCAAAGAGTTGTCCATCCCTGACCCAGGTCATCCAAGGCAGTGGTGGAGTTCCCGTTCCTGAAGGGATTTAAAAGCAGTGTGGATGTGGCACATGGGGACACGGGTTAGTGGTGACCTTGGCAGTGCTGGGGGAATGGTTGGGCTTGATCATAAAGGTACTTTTCAATATAAATTATTCTATTATTTTAATTCCTCACTATTTGTCTCAGCACCATGAAGCGGCAGTGCCTGAAGAGGATTGTCCTGTGTTGGGTACTGTGGAAACACACCCTGAGAAGGAAGATCTTCCCTAAAGGGTTTAAGTCTAAAAAGAGACGAAAAAATGATTGCAGTTACCCTGGGAAACAAAGGAAAAGAAAGGGGTAGAAACATTCAGTATGACAGGGGACAGCCTCAAGAGGACTTCTGAATTTTCAGAGAACAGAAACATATCAAGGAACACATTTACCTGTCACAGTTACATTTGCCCTGACAGCATCCTGCCTTCCTGTCTGTCTAAAGGATAGGAAAACATAACCTGTGGAGCACCCCTATACCTCTTTTCCAACTGCTCATGGAGCTTAGGTTATTAGCTTAAACCAGAGGCTGGCCATGTCTAAACACACCTAAGACAGCTAAAGCTAGGGAAAATGAATCCCAGGTGATGGGAATTTGAATGAGAGTTTTGCCTCAAAGTCGAGTAGAAAAGGCTGGTATTTTGTTTGGTTTTTTTAAGGTATGTTAAGAAAACTTTTCCCTGCCCTCAACCATGATCCCTTGCCTGAAGGACAACACGAGCTGGCTGAATTCATGGATGAGCACAAGAATGGCTAGAGGATGAAGATAGCCCAGAGGGACCACAGGGAAGGATTATAAACTCAGTTCTGACCTTGCTGAGCTTGAATTGGTACATAATCACACAGAAGATGATGTTAGTTTGCCTGGAGGGAGACTGGAGTACAGAGATCAATCTCTGAGCTTCCTGCTTAGAAAGGATGAACATTTTTCCTGAGATTTGCCCTACAGGTGATTGACAGATCAAGATCTAGAAGGACCAAGGAAAATGGCCTTATAAAATACAGGAAATATTTACCAGATGGGAGGACTAGGCAGGGTGGAAACAAGAGTGAACTCATTTTCTGATTCTGGGCTTGCTTGATGACATCACGGCTACAGCTAAACTTACTCTGGTGTAATCTCTTTTTGTCATCATAGAAGGGTTCAGAGGTGCTCTAATGCAGCTTCCAGCAGGCAGATATTGGGAGATCTGCCTGAAAATTCAGGTGGTTTCCAAATGTTATTTTCCTTGTTCTTTGAAAGTAGAAGATACTTAGCTTAAGAAGACATTCATGTGTTGAAGGACGTGTTTGCTTTCATTCTTGGAGGCTGCCTCTATACTACTAAATAAAAAGGGGAGGAAAAACAGTTCTGCAGACCTGAACTGCCTTTGTGAGGTTTGACACGAGGTCATCTAAGTGTGTTTTAGAACACAGAGCCTGCTGAGGTAGCTTTGGAGAGCTTTACAAGGTGGAAAGAAAGTTCACACGTTCTCCACACAATGTCCCAAGGGCAGCCCCATTCCCAGACCACTCCTAGGCAAACACTTGCTGACAAAAGGACGCCATGGAACACGTCAGCGATGAAACAGCTTGGGCAGTCGTGGATTAACACTTCCCTGCTGTATTGAATGCCAAACAGTTCAAGAACCTGGAGCAGCACTGCCTGGCTTTCCTTGCTCTGCTGACTTGGTCCTCCTGTGCATCTCAACAGCACACTGAGGTCTCTTTGGCTGGAGGTGGGATCCAGACATTCTTTTTCTCCTGCTTTATGCAGTGCCACATCCTTAATTCATTGGTCTGCTTATACCATTTTTTTTCCCAAGGTACAAGAGCAAAATCCTCTCACGTAGAAAACTTAAAAGGAAAAATAAACAACCCGGAACCCGTGTAAATCAAGTTCTCCAGTGAGAGTCACATCTTTCTTCTGGTCCATCCCACCCATCTAAAGGCATTTAACTGAGAGGACTATACTAAGACTTAAGTGATTTTAGGTTTTCTCCATAGTCAAAAGAAAGGAGCAAAAGAAATTGTTTAGAAATTTTAAATTCACCCTTCAATAAGTATTTTTTCCATCAAGTATTTGTATATTTGTTAAGTGTTTAGTCAAACTGTAGTACAATATATCATATCAAAATAATGACATTTTTGCCTATTCCACCAGTGATTACTATTTTACAGTTATTAATCAACAACAATTATAAAACATTGATTGCCATATGACTCCAAAGTTGGGATAAAAAACTACAGAGCCATGAGGCAAAACTTTCTGGCTGTCAGAAGTGGGGAACAGAAATTGGTTTTTACATTCACAACCACTGCTAACCTAAAAACAAGCAGAGGGAAAAGCATCTTTGCTAGATAGGAGGTGTTGGATAAATGCTAGAAAAGAGAGTAAACATCTCATGCAGAGAGAGAACAAAACAGTCATTTAGCTGTAGGTCACGGGACAGGAGTGAAAACTTAAGTAAAGGCAATAATAGCACAATTAATGCATTTGTAATAAAGGATGAATCAATATTAGCAGAGGTTGTTTGCAGAGGAGCTGAATTTTACTGTTGTAGAAAACATTAGAAAGGGGAAAAAAATCATAGCAAATACAGGGAACAAAAAGGAACAAATGAGCAAAAGGGTCTACCTTGGTAAGATGGTCACACTGCTGCTTTCCTCTTGAGGGAATCACTGCTGCTACAGGTAGGGGGAGGTGATTTGTATTCCACTGTGCAGAGGTGAAGGCATCTTCTCCACACGGCAGTAAGAGCAGGGTCTCCCCTACTTCACAGAAAGGTTGGATCCACCCAGGGTTACTACAGCAGTATCCCAGGTTCCACTGCACCAGCTATAAGACTTGGTGTTTTTGCAGCTTATAACCACGTAACCCAACCCTGAGCTGCCAACAACTCATCTGCAGCCTCCTCACCAGTCCTTTATGTACTCACCCCAGACCTTGTCCTCACACCTCATCAGGAGACACAGGTGCTGGCCCCACTTGTGTCCATCCCATGGGTAACGGAAGGAGCTGGGAATCTGTGCCAGGTACAGCTCCTTGCTCCTGATGAGCTGGGCAGTGTTAATCACCGACTAATTAATTAATGACTGGGAGTGTTTTCCCAACAACTCCTCCAGGGGGGTCAGGGCTAGTAACAGATCTGTCACCTTGCAGCTAAAAGCCTCTCAATGGGATCTTTCAAATTATTTGTTACGGGTTTTTCTAGATTCCCAGTCTTGTGTAAAACAGTCTAGGAATGCTTGATCGATGGATTTTTATTTGTGTGTACCTAGAAATAAACACCCAAAACCACAAGCATGCACCCATGTGTGCAGAGGAGAGGCACTGGAAATTTTGGTTTTTGCCCTCAATCCCATTTTTTCCATATGGTCTCATTTCCTGGCTTGCTTTATCGATAAAAGACAATCACAGAATCACAGAATAGAATATCCTGAGTTGGAAGGGACCCCCAGGGACCATCAAGTCCAGCTTCTGGCCCTGCACAAACACCCCAACAATCCCACCCTGATCCTCAGAGCATTGTCCAAGCACTTCTTGAGCTCTGGCAGACTTGGGGCCATGGCCATTCTCTGGGGAGCCTGGGCAGTGCCCAGCACCCTCTGGGGGAAGAACCTTTTCCTAATATCCATCCTAAACCTCCTCTTCGTGCCATTTCCTTGAGTCCTGTCACTGTTCACAGAGAGCAGAGATTGGTGCTGCTCCTCATGAGGATGTTGAAGACCACGATGAGTCTCCCCTCAGTTTCCTCTTCTCCAGGTTGAACAAACCTTCGGACACTCCCCACATGGCTTCTTCTCTAGACCCTTCACCATTTTTATGGCCATCCTTTGGGTCTTATATCTTTATATCCTTAATCCTGATATCCTAATGACATGGCTCAGGCAAATGGACTGGCCAAAATCTAGCCTGTCTGGTTTCTAACTGCATCAGCATCCTGAGCTATCTCACTACATGATATTGCATAAAATATCAATGTTTCTAAAAAATCTGGTAGTGCCAGGTGGAAGATGAAGGCAGGACCGTGAGGCTGGGGGTGAAGGAGAGAGAGTGACTGCAGTAGCTGTGGTTTAGCTGAGCTAAAGCACTGTGGGACTGCAGTTTCGGAGTGCAGTTAGGGTTGTACAGTGATTTACAGGCATCCTCACCCACACACACGGCCAGGAATGTGTGTGGAAATCAATGTGGCAGAAAACCTTGGACAGACAGAAGAAGTGCTGTTAATAAAAGCTTTAGGGAGCGACGGTACCTTGTCTGTCTGTAAAGTTTCTAGCACACAATGGCAGCCAAAAAAAAAAAAAATTAAAAGATTAGCAGGCCTCTGAAACAGAGGAGGTTAGCAAGGGAAATGTTCCCAATCTCAAAAAGATCACATGTGGAAATGAGGAGTGAGCCCTGCCATCAATTCGAACTGTGGCTGATGGAACACAGCGAACGTGCTCATGTGAAGGCAGCAGAGACAGCAGCAGATGATTCACAGCCACATGGTTCTCATCCTATTAAATGGAAATGAAGCATCCACAGCAGCTCAGGGGAGGATTGTGGCTGTGGCCATGAAATAGCAACGGGTGAGGGATTTTCCAATTATTCAAACAACAGTGAGTGAGAAGGGCTGCCCTCCAGGCTCAGAGATGCCGTGAATGCTGCGGCCGCAGTCACACTTCCAGAGGAGTTATTTACAAAGATTTGTAAGCTCCCTCAGTTCAGCATACATTTAACTCATAACTTTAGGGCTGTGGGATATATGGACTCATCTAGATCCATAAAAACCTCTCCCCTC
Source organism: Lycocorax pyrrhopterus obiensis (assembly GCA_014706295.1). Taxonomy (NCBI): domain Eukaryota; kingdom Metazoa; phylum Chordata; class Aves; order Passeriformes; family Paradisaeidae; genus Lycocorax; species Lycocorax pyrrhopterus. Next base: position 3,572,764 of record JACSVZ010000006.1, on the reverse strand, counting down.
CACAGGAAAAAAGTTTGCTCATACTGGAAACCCACACTGGGGTCTTCTGATTGAGGTCCGGTCTTCCAGAACCAGTGAAAAGTTCATGAGGATCAAGGGAAGTGTTTCTAGCCTTCCATCATCTTTGGATCAGGCTCTTAATGAAACCATCTGTTCCAGTGCATCTTCACCATAGAAAAAAACAATTCCAGAGGAAGTTTGAGCCATTGTTCTTCTTTGTCTTTTGTTTTTCATCCTTCACCAGCTGCTTTCCCTTCTTCAAGTGAGTAATAAGAAGCTTTTAGGTGCCACAGAAAGAGATGGCAGGTGAGGCGCAGTCGGGAAGGTGTGGACACTCTGGACATGGAGCACCCACCAGCCCTGCCAGGATGGGTACAAATGTGATGGCATTGGAGCAATGAGTGTGTCCTAAATCTATTCCTGAGGTGATAATTTCCTAGCAGGGGTGTGGGTATGAGCACACAAAGGTAAATGCAGGTATTGCAAACCCACCTTTTAATTTTCCTCATCCTGCCAGGTACTGAGCAGTGCTGAGTCAGTTTTCTATGAATTTTGTTCTCTTTTCCTTAGGAAGTTGCTGCCAAAGCGCAGGAAGCTTCAATCAACAAAAACAAGCGTCTTCTACAGAAATAGGAGAGCTACACAAACTAAAATCAAATGGGATTTAAAAGCATGGAAAGAAAGCACCTCCCACAAAGCTTGACCATCCGCAGCTCAAAATTCATCGAATCAGGAGAAATACTGAGATTTACTTTTCACAGCTCGTTCTACTCATCTGTCCTAGACGTAGCCGAAGGAATTGCTGAGGACTTACTGCTGCTCTTTCCCTCAGGTCTATTCTGCCACCTTTACTGATTAGATGATACATTGGATTTATTTTTTTCCCCAAATGTAAACAGTTCTATTTAAGCTCAAGGCTTGGCTCTAAGCCAGCAGAAGTCATTCAATGAGTGAAAAGATTTTCAGCCTTTTCTTTTAATCCACCTTCACAGGCCACGTAGGACTGCCCTGCCAGGCTGTCAGACAGCCTGTTATCTACACAGGGATGCATAGATACTGAAATGCAGGTACTGAAATAGCATTACTGGAGCTTTTTGTGTAACCCACATCTGCAGTCAGTGAGAGAGAAAACATCCTACCTATTTGAAATCAATATCTAAGGATGGGATCAATCATACTTCCACAGGTGCCAAAATCCTTTTCCATTGACTGCTGAGAACCCAGACAACGACCTTAGGTCAGGCACTGAGCTTTTAGATGCATCTACATAAATGAGTGGTCTTTACTGTAAATTCTCAAGGCTTTCTGCTGCTTTCACTGGTCAAAGGAGAGCTTTCTCTTCCCCTGACACTCTCTGCAGGGCAGCCTGTGAATCAATCCACATACTGCTTCACAGACAAAAACGATAATGTGAGTTTTTTCTGCATTCCTGTAGCAGGAGGGGCTGTAAGTGTTGTCCTCTTTGCTTTTTTTCCCTTGAAGCTGCAGTAGGTAAGGCAGTGAGATCTTAGCAGAGAGGAAATGAAGTTCAAGAACGCTCAGTAGAATGTCCTGTCATGTCATGTGGGAGTGATGCAAAGTTAAGCTCTCCCCTGCGGTGGAGATAAAAACTTGTCAGCTTCTGGTATAGATGTTCATCCCTGTTACCAGGGGCATCGTTTTCAGATATTGTGCTGCTCCAGGTCATTCTTAAATCGCACTGGCTGTTGGAATGATTAAGGTGCATAATGTGAACTCAAAGATTCATGGTTATTCTCGCAGACAGTAAAAATACTACCTTATTTTTTTCTGCTTTAGTGGTTAAAAAATAAGTTAGCATTGTGATAAGAAAATGCGATTTGTGAGTTGGATTTCACTTCTAGCTCTTTTACATTTACCTAGGGTGGTGCCTAAAGTGTTAGTAGAGATGTAGTGTTTCCACAGTTCCCCTTAACGTGACTAAAACTCAAAGCATTGCAAGCACATCACAGGAAAAAAAACCTAATTGGGGTTCCACTGCTGTGGAGAATAGGACTCTTATCCACTGCCTTAGATGGGTGTGAGAAAGCCCTTGAGCACCTAATTTCAGGAGCAATCAGATTCTTTCCAGGGTGCTGAGTGAAGAAGAAAATATTTTTGCAACCTGGTTGGTTGGCAAAGTGGGTGAAAGATTTTTAATGTGCTTTTAATGTATACTCAAACCTGGCTCAAGTCTGCACAAGTCACCTCGGAGCCCCTCTGTCCCACCAGTACATTTGTTTTCTGTGATCTTCTCTTAGGTCTGCCAACCTGCTCTCCACTGCTGTGCATTGAAATAACCTTTCTTTAAGTCTGATAATAAAATAAATGTGAGTGTAACAATGCAAAAAATGTTGTATTAAACCACCCAAGTTCTCCTTGTCAACTTTCTGCTGTTAACTTGAAAAGCATAACAAAGTTAATATGCTGTCAACAGTCAGCTCTGAAAATCCAGCAGGGATCTAAAGGAAACAGATCAAAACCTGTCACTGGAATGGGGGCACAGTGCTGCTGGTGAACAAGCTGTCCTAATATTTACAGGTGGTTTTAAACCATAATAATGTTGTGATTCCCCCACTGATACAATCCCTTCGCACCGAGGGTGCATTGCAAATATCCTGGGTTTCTGCCCAGTGTCTCCATCTGATATAAAGCTTCTGCTGGTGGCTGGCTGGAGCACTGGATGATGTATGGCCTTCGACTGCTGGATGTGGCAGGAAGATGCATGAAGCCATGTAAGATAACAAGGTCACAGGCAGAGCTCACTGGATAAATGCTTCCTTGAGGAGCTTTGCTGGCTGATGTAAGTCGGTTGTCCCGAGGGAGAAAGAGCATTTGCAAAAGTCGCAGACATAAGTGCCTTCAGAACAAAACATCACACGCAAATGCTTTGCTATGAAGGTGTTCACGTTCCATCATTGGGGTTTGGGATTTTAATTTACCACTCTGGTCAGGCTAAAAAGAGCTGCTGGAGGTTTAAATGCTTGCAAAGTGTTCCTTTACCTTCCCTCAAGTAAAATACCCAAACGTATTTGTTGTGGCTTGTGTCTACTAATCCAAGCTCAGCCGGTGATGTTTTAACTGCAGCCAAACAGGTACTGGGTTGGGTAAGTCCCTAAGTGCATTGGAACCTTGGAAAAGTGGAAGTGCCTTTAATCTGTAATTCATGGAAAGGAAATCTGAACAAGATTAAGCCCAAAAGGTTTAAACTGCTAAATTTTTCCTGTGTTGAAGCAAAAAATGCCACAGTAGGACAAGAGGCTGGACATGACCCGGCCGTGTGCTTTGGGATCAACCCAGAAACCAATGGAGTCCTGGGCTGATCCCACAGCGTGGGCAGCACAGGAGGGGGATTCTGCCCCTCTGCCCCACTCAGGTGATACTGCACCTGCAGAGCTGCCCCAGCTCTTGGATCCCAGCACAGGAAGGAGGTGGAGCTGCTGGAGAGAGTCCAGAGGAGGCACCAGGGTGATCACAGGGATGGAGCAGCTCTGCTGGGAGGAAAGGATGGGAGAACTGGGATTGTTCAGCCTGGAGAAGAGAAGCTTTGGGATGACCTCATTGTGGCCTTCCAGTGCCTGAAGGAACCCTACAGGAAATATGGAGAGAGACTCCAGGTGTCTGGAGTGACAGGACATTGGGGAATGGCCTCACACTGACAGAGAGTAGGTTTAGATGAGATATTACAAAAAAAATTCTTTACTTGTGAGGGTGCTGAGGCCCTGGCACAGGGTGCCCAGAGAAGCTGTGGCTGCCCCTGGATCCCTGGAAGTGTCCAAGGCCAGGTTGGACGGGGCTTGGGGCACCCTGGGCTAGTGGAAGGTGTCCCTGCCCATGGCAGGGGGTGGTACTGGCTGTTCTTTAAGATCCTTTCTACCCCAAACCATTCCACAATTCTGTTATTCTCTGACAAGAAAATGTGCTGCATTGTAGGTATCTTGAAAGTCATGGCAGTAGAGAGGGCTTTTGGACTGATTATTCTTTATAAGTAAGTGTCTCAGAAGTGCACTCTTTGCACGAAGGACTGTACTCAAGAGCATTAACAAGGCCTAAGCAGATGTGAATGTCACTGTAATTTCCTTTTTCTTGGGTTTAGTACAGTCCAGATGTCAACAGCTGATGAAACGGATGACCCAAAAGCTCAAAAATGTTAAGAAATCAAGACATCTTGACAAATAGGTACCTTCTTGTCCAATATAACCATGACTCAGTGAAAAAATTTAATTCATTGCTTAAGTAAGATTGAACATCCTTAGAGGACATTTTGAGAACACACTTCAACAATCCATGAAATACATTCAGGAGCACAGCTGCAGGGAAGGAATAAAGCGTAGGCAATTATACTGAGGCTTGAAAAAGGTAAAAACTGGGCAAATTGTCTGAATGTAATTGAATAAAAGCCTCCATTTTCATCAAATTGTTCACTACGCACTAGCAAGGTACTTAAAAAATAAAAAGGGATTTTTATAAATGAATGTTTAGATTTGGATTTAGGCAACAGAAATAGTTGTCTATCTAATAGTCCGTCTATCTAAACATTGCATGAATTTTCGTCGTACTTAGCATACGGAGATCCCAGAAGCAGCACTAGAATTTAAGGGTCTTCAACAACCTCGAAAACGGGATCATTTTATCTGTGTGCTAAACACAGGAGTGGTGCCCAGCTTGGTGCATCACTGCTGTAAAGTTTGGCCTCGGGTCATAATTGCTTATGCAAAATGCAATCCAAGATTAAAAACACCCTAAACAACGGGGTTTAATGACAAAGATAAGTAACCACTTGATCTAAAGTCACAGAGGCTCATCATTCCCAAAATGCACTGATTTGGACACTTAGCTATGAAAGGAGGTGCAATTAGGTCTGCATGTTTTAAAGTCCTTATCTTAACGAATGTAGGAGTTAATATATGACTGCAAATGAGGAGAAAAGAGGGCAGCGGTTCTCAAGAGTTAAGCAACGGTTTTCTCTCTAGGTTTTTGAGACTAAGAGATGGTGACAAAGTGGGGGCTGGAGTGAAATGAAAAGAGGAAGTCATGAGGTTTTATTAAATAAAAACATTGAAAGCACAGATAGATCTGATTCATGGGTAGCTGTGTGAAACACCGGCTGAAGTGTAGGGCAAAGCTTGCTTTGAAAGACAAAAAACATGCTAAAATGATGTCAAACTTTACCCTTAGTTAGTGTTATCTGACATCCAGGATCTGTGCTGCCTCACTCTGCCCTTCCCAGACGCTGCCCTTAACGTTGTAGTGTCAAATCTCTTTGTCTGTGTCATCATAAGGATTTTCCCCGACTGCAGCCAACAGAGCAGCTGAGTCTTGCAGTGGAAATGGAACAAAAGGAAATCCAGATAAAAAGCAGGGTAAGAACAGATCAAACAAAAAAAGCAGAGAAGGATTGAGGTGAGGAGTGACCTTTCCCACATTCCCAGGACTGCAACACTGCAGGGTAGCAGCCAGATCCTCAACTGCTGTTGAGCTGGTAGAGACCCAGATTCAGCATCCCAGACTTCACAAGTATTCCCTAACGTAGGATCCCTCTATAATTGGTGGAGACCATCCCACAACCTGAATTCCAGGGAGATACTTGTAAAAGAAGAGGCACTTTCCTTTGCTGTTTTTCAGAGCAGAAGTGTATTCATGTTTGCAGAGCTCAGCATTGATTTTTGAGGCATGGATCACGGATTTCTGAATATGGGTTGTTGTCAATCCCGAGATAACCTGAAAGGGATTCAGAGGCTTTCAAGGCAGGGCTGATGTCTTGTTTCTCACCTCTGATCTATGTACTGAGGGCTAAAGTGTCAAAAGCAGCTACCAAAAGGTGACAGTCAGATTATTTTAAAAAGGGCAGAAATGAAGACTCAAGGAACTACAGACCAGCGAGCCCCACCTGTGTGCCTGGGAAAATCGTGGAGCAGATCCTCATGGAAGCTCTCTGCCTGGGAAAATCATGGAGCAGATCCTCATGGAAGCAGTGTTAAGGCACATGCAAGACAAAGAAGTGATTTGAGACAGCCAGCAGGGTATCACCAAATTGTGGCTGACCAACCTGGTGCCTTCTAGGAGGGAGTGACAGCAACAGTCAACAAGGACAGACCAGTTGGTGTCATCCACCTGTGTAGAGGGACATAGAAATCAGTCTGAGAAGTTAATGTTAGACTTACAAATCCATGGGTTTTTTATATGAATTCCCAAGTGGATTTCTCTTTTTTTCCTGCCAGGAAATGATGGCAAATGGTACAAGAAGGTAAGCTTAGTATCAGGGGAGAATGCAGGCAGTTGTGTGCCTTTTGAAATGATGGTGAGATTTTATAAATCTCAGGTCAGGCTTTTTTCAGAGCACTGTGCTTAGGAGAATAAGATCATACTGTGTGTCTTGAAAGGGTACAGCAGAGTGCAATTAGGCTTATCTGAAGTAAAAGGGATAAGTATTAAAAATGTCAAATATATTGTGTTGCACTGCATTATTTGGTGATTGAGTGGTTAATTCTATGGAAGAAATATAATTCTGGTGCCAACATGAATTATATGGATCTAGCCTGCTGGAACAGATCACAGATTTGTGAGAGAATTTTTTTGACTGCAAAATGAATGGTTTAAAGGGAAAGGGAACACACTCAAACCCCTATCAAGGGATCAGAGTGACATTTCAGCTTTCATTTTAACCAAAATGTTCTATGTTTGGATGTTGTAAACATTACTGTTCAGCAGAACAAATGCTTAAAACAAAACATATAATACAGCCTTTTAGGAATGACCTTTCAGTCCTGGTCCCCGTAAAAACCCAACCCAAACAATAGCAGTCCAGCAAATAAACAAAACAAACCACAGATAAAATAAATCCCTCCATGGGGATTTAAGATTCTTTCCTCATCAGAGAGCACCAGGAAAGCCAAGGTTTCGGAAAGCCACTAATTATATTCAGAGCATAGCACGTCCTGAAATTCAGCCTTCTTCAAGGTGTCTCTAGCTGAGCACCTGAAGCACCTGAAATAATTAATTGCTTTTCCAAAACCTGGACTAGGACCCAGATTCCAGGATTTTCTTCAGGTCAGGACAACAATATTTGGTCCATTGGTGAGATTTCTTTCTCGTGTCACACTCTTCTGAGGTGCCTGAAAGAGAAGAAATGCACAATTTTCAGTGATAGTGAATCTTATGCTGAGCCTGGAAAGCTTCCAGCAGTATTTTAGATGCTACTGCAGTACAGACAAACCCAGCAGTAACAAACCTTGTTTGCCATTAGATATATTTTCTAAAATAAATGTGGAGGTAAAATAGCCAGCAAATTGGACCATCTGAGGCTTTTTACTCTCCTCCTGATTTATAGCTATAACACCCCTGCAAATTTTTAAGCTAGTATCAAATCCCTGCAGAATCTTTATCCTTCTTAAACCAAATAATTGTCTTCTGCAGGAGTACCAATTTTCCTGTGCCTCTAGGCTTGCAGTCTTTGATAGAAATTTCTTTTGGATGCTAATTTATTTGGTTATATCACAGAGAGAAAAATCTCTTTGCAGCCAGATTCTGGTAGAGGGAAGGAATATAAAACTACACCACCAGTGTGTATTCCAGAAACACGATGAAAACCAGGAACAGGAGGAGGAAATGACGGATAAATGGTCCTCCTGAATATATGGGATTCCCCCAAGTATTAGGATTATTCAGTTTTAGGTGGCCATGCAAAGGGGCTACAGAGGACAGTGAAGATTAAAGGGTTGGCACGGGTCACTCAGGGGATCAGATTTATTCTTGAGCTGTTGCAGCTCTCCAAAAATTTGGCACCTTTCAAAGTGGTTATTTGGACTCTCACTGGCTGTTGTAGAGAAGTAAGCACCTCTGGAGAGCTTGCTACTCATCCTAAGGCAGGGGTCTGTGATTGGTAGATAATTTTTCTTCAGAAAAACAGATCCAGCTCACACTGTTCTCATTTCCAGCCAGTTTTTCATTCAGCTTTAGTAATTTAAATATTCCTTTCCATGAAGAAGCTACTGGTGGGTCAGAAGCCCACTTGCAGCTCAGGTGACATGATATCTGTCTGGAATCAGAAGGACTCCAGCCACCAGGTGCTTCCAGACTTTTCCCTCTGGCTGCTCAGGTACCTCTGCAGTTTTCAAGGCTGATAAAGCATCCTCCTCCTCTTTCTTTTTCTTTTACGATCTCTTGGAGAAAGATCTTGACAGACAGGGCAACGAGTTTTACAGCTTTTGTTGGCTTCTTTATGCTTCTGTGTATGGAGGTAAATTTATCTGCTCTGCATTAGCAAAGATGATCAGTGCAAATCTGGGGTGTTAATTGGCACATCTCTAATTACCTTCCTCTATCCTGGGCTGATCCCACAGTGTGGGCAGCAGGGGAGGGGGAATTCTGCCCCTCTGCCCCGCTCAGGTGAGACCCCACCTGCAGAGCTGCTCCAGCCCTGGGGCCCAGCATCAGAAGGACGTGGAGCTGCTGGAGAGAGTCCAGAGGAGGCCACGGAGCTGCTCCAAGGCTGGAGCCCCTCTGCTCTGGAGCCAGGCTGGGAGAGCTGGAGGTGTTCACCTGGAGAAGAGAAGGCTCCAGGGAGAGCTCAGAGCCCCTTCCAGTGCCTAAAGGGGCTCCAGGAGAGCTGGAGAGGGACTTGGGACAAGGGATGGAGGGACAGGACAAGGGGAATGGCTTCTCACTGACAGAAGGCAGGGTTAGATGGGATATTGGGAAGGAATTGTTCCCTGTGAGGGTGGTGAGGCCCTGGCACAGGTTGCCCAGAGAAGCTGTGGCTGCCCCTGGATCCCTGGAAGTGTCCAAGACCAGGTTGGACATGGCTTGGAGCAACCTGGGATAGTGGAAGTTGTCCCTGCCATGGGAACTGGATGGGCTTTAAGTTCCCTTCCACCCCAAAGCATTCTGGAATTCTGTGATTAAGACACTTTTCTATGACACATTCTATGTCACTTCTGCATGAGAGACAAGTTGCAGATTTATAGAGCCATCCTTACATTGGTTAGTAAACATGATTTTTAAGCTCAGGTGTTTTCTCACAGATGCAGTCAAATCTGTCTCCAAGCAACCTAAATTCCACTGACACAGGGACTAGATCTCTAAATTCCCAAGGACTTGCTGACAAAGGGTAAATGAAACTCTTCAAGTCAACCCTCTGTGAATTCATACCAAGACAGTGACACTGACATCCTTGTTCCTGCCTGAATGGAAAAGAGATTTGTCCAACCTGAAATAAAAGTACTAAAAAAAACCCCAAAACCCAAACCCGACAATCAAACAAAAACACAAACCAAACTAAAACCAAGCCAAAAAACCCCAAACCAACACTTCTTCTATTGACGCTGTTAAACTGCTATAAGCAGTTTATCAGCAAGCACCAAATCCTTAAGTCTAACTGGATGTCTGACTCATAATGCTCCATTTAGGGATTGTCTCTTTGATCCCTTTGGAAAATAAGCTTATATTTTAAAACATGTGATTTCCTTTTTTTTATTAAAAAAAAACCCAAACCTCATCTGCTGTTTATGCACCTTGTTTTGAGTAAACAAAGGAGATACAGACTGGAAATCATCAGCCTACGGAGCTTTTTGTGTTGCTTTTACCCGCCTCTGGACTTAATTGCAAAGACTTCTTTGTTCATCTGCAGAAGTTTTGGAAACAAGTCATTGTTCCTGCAACTCTGCAGGCTGTGGGAAATCATATTTTTGAAGCTATATGGGTCTCAGCAAAGCAGGATTTCACAATCTTTATTAACCACAGGTAGCTGCTGCTCCAGTAAACCTATTGAGTTCTCCTTCTCTCTTGCTAAGCAACAAGACAATTAAGTTGACCTATGTCTTCGTAAATTTAAGTCAAATCTTCAGCAGTTAATTACAGAAAAATGATAACAACGTTACACTTAAGGCTGTGCAGTTTTCCTTTCAGGAGAAGTGATAATGTTTTCTGCAAACCTGTATGCTCTGAATTACAGCATTAATTTGAAATGGTTATTGTAATCCCTGCCATGATTAAAGTTTCTAGGGCAATTTGAAGGTAAAAGAGAAACCTCAGCACTATTAAGGCAGAAAAAAATTATTAAATGAATAGTTGAGGTGATAGTCAGGGAGTTAAGGCAGACAGATTGCAGACCTTATTCTGTGCTGATTCCTTTCCCTAGCAGTCAGGGGAAATTTTCCCACAGTACCTTCATTTAGAGCAACACCTTTTCAGAAACATTATAATCTAACACGTATTGTTCAAATTCTCCAGCACTTTAAAAATCATGTGATTCCACAGTTTCTCCCTTTTGTGAATAAGTCACAAAGCAGGATTTTATCTCTGGGATTTTCCTGTCAATGCACACCACACAATGGGGCATTTGCTGCTATTCTGATTTTGCAGCAAGTCTGATTGAAAAATCCCACTTCATTTCTGAACTGAAAGCAGGAATTGAGTTTGTATTTTTTTTTAAACGAGGTCTCAGCTGAGAACTCAGGTAAATGTTCTCACTCATTTAAAAATGAAATCAATAATTTGGACAGGTGGCATATTATATAAATCACATATTGCACAGTTGGCTTGCTTTAAACAAATATTAACAAAAAAAATATTTCTTCTTGGTAAGTGCCTGTGAATTGATCTATGCAGTGATGTGCTGCTGTGCTTACAGACCATCATATCCTGAAAGAATTTCCTGCCTTTTTATTGAAATAATCTTGGGGTTGTCACTCCTTGGACTGCTACAGCTGCAGTTCAGCTTTGCATGTTTGAGTTTGAGTTGCCTTTGGTGATTCAGAGGTCAGAATTGCTGGTCACTGAAAATTTGGCTTTTCAAGAAAAATGCAGCTACTCCTGTGTGGCTGTTGCAGTAGAAGCCTCATTTCTTGGGGGTATCAAGACACTGAAATGGAACAACTTTCTCACTGCTGCAGCACATTTCTGTAATGTGGGTTCGTGCTCTGTGCAGCACAGATGCAGGGAACAGAGTTACATCAGTGCATCAACCAATGCAGAGGAAAAGCTCTTTACCTCATTGCTCCTCAGAGAAAGGGATGTTGTAAAACACATGTCCTGTGTCAGAGTCAGTGCTGGTTAGAGTTTAACTCTTCTTGAAGCATCCCAAAAAAAGAGGTGCCCCAAACCCAGCCAATAAAATGTCTGTTTTCATTCTCTTACACCAACAGGCTTCTCGCTGGTGGCCAGTGATAGAACCTGAAGGAATGGCTGGAGCTGCTACAGGGGAGGATTAGGTTGGATATCAGGGAAAGGTTCTTCCCCCAGAGGGTGCTGGGCACTGCCCAGGCTCCCCAGGGAATGGGCACGGCCCCAAGGCTGCCAGAGCTCCAGGAGCATTTGGACAACGCTCTCAGGGATGCACAGGGTGGGATTATTGGGGTGTCTGTGCAGGGCTGGGAGCAGGACTGGATGATCCTTGTGGGTCCCTTCCAATTCAGGACATTCTGTGGTTCTAGGACCTTAATGGTGCTGCCCTACTGAGTTTATTGGATCCCAGAGCAGCTCCTGACAATCCCAAATTCAGTGCCTCTATTTCAGATGAAAGACTGCCTCCAACTCACCCCGTTTCCCGCATAGGTACTGGGCAACACTGTCAGACAGCACTGAAATGCCCCTTTCTAGAAAGAACCCTTTATAGAGGTGTTGGAGCTGGTTTTGTACCTGTGCACAAGGACTCACTTTTGTGTCTCCTTCCAACTTCCTCCCTACCTGTTCTGCAAGGCTTGCCATGATTTCCCCTCTGGTCTGCCAATAAAATTGCTTTGCCTCTATCTGATTACTTTCTGCCTGTAAATTATTTGATAATCACAGTTCTTTCTTGCATCTCAGAGAAGTGCAGAAGCTTCTGACAATGCTACTGCAGGGCTTGTGAAAGCACAATGTGGGTAGAAAAGCTGATGTTTCACAGGGGAAGACAAAACAGGAATGAATTCACAGCAAAAACTCTTAAAGGAGGGCTTATAAGAGATACTGGTACTTTAGGGTGGCTGGTGCCAGTCTAGAGCTCTCAAAAATACACAAAACTATATACATAAGGCTTAAAAGTGAGAAAATCAGAATTCCCAAATACTTACCTAGAAAGAAATAAAACAGATTTCAGAAATCTACCAGTGGGCTCTTTGGTCTGTAGTTCAGCAAGGATTCACTCTTCATTTTATTGTATTGAGACATAAATATAAATTTAATACAGGTAGGGTCAGCTACTGACCCTGGCTGAGGATCAGTCCAAAAGCCCTATTGCTTGAGAATACAAATGAATATAATAGAGATGGGCTTTATTTCTTTGTGTGATTTTTTCCCCTAGAGCTTAAAGAATAAAGATAAACATTCATCCATTAACTGAATTCACTCCTTCCTCAGTCATGTTTGCATTCATTATCAGCTTCCTAAGAAGACACAGCTACGTGATCTTATGTCTACAAACCCAGCTGTCCTCCTGCTCCTCCCTCCATCCTCTCCTGACTTCTGCAACTCTGTCAATCCCAGAAGAGATTTGAAGGGGAGGAGGTAGGAGATTCGGAGAGCATTCAATACCCACAGGGCGGTGAAGGGAATTAGCACTCCCTGAATTGAAAAGACAGGAAGAGCTGACATGAGACAATTTATCTGGTGGCAGCTGGCCAGCCTCAGAGGCACTGGCCCCCTGGCTGGCAGGCATCTCTCTGAAACAGGGATAACACACCTTGTTTCTCACCCAGCAAGAGACTGAGAGTCTCAGAGGGAGAGCTGCAATTGATGCTGTGAAGGCACAAACCTGTAACAAAGCTGGATTTTTATGTCCTCTGCTCACAAAATGACTTCTTTCATCTTCACTTCATTACACTTCCAGGAACCACATCCATTCCATTCAACAGAAGTTACTGAATTCACTCGGGAGAAACCAGGTGAAATTTGGAAAACTTAAATTAAATGACTCCAGAAAACCCTCTGGCTTTAAATTCTGGGAAGCTGAGAAAAAATACATGGACCAAAAAGGATGAATAAAGTGAACTCCAAAGTGACCTGTGACAGTGGATGGCAGAAATGGACGGTTTGGGTGGTCGTGGTCATCCAGACATGAATCAAGACCATGCAACTTTTAGAGCCAGTGATAAAGACACGACTGAGATTCCATTTTAATATTGCTGATCAGTGTGTGACACCTGACACTGTCCAGAGAAGCTGTGGCAAAGTCGGACTGGATGGGGCTGAGAGCAACCTGGTCTAGTGGAAAGTGTCCCTGCTGGAACTACATTGGGTTTAAGGTCTCTTCCAACCCAAATAATTCTATGATTCTATGATCAAATTTCAGAAAACATGGCAGTGAATTCACTGAAAATGTCAGTCACCATGAAATTATTTGCTCAACTCTAATATTTCCTTTCCCATTATTAGTGGGATTAACAACAATGGGATTTCAAATGGAATAAATGAGACTGTTACAAGAGGGAGCACCTGGGAGAAGAAAATAAAACAAGCTGGCCAACACACTCTTGTGCTTTAGCTTTTCTCCTCTGGAGATTTGATTTTCAATGCCTTTTAGAGCCCAGCAGGGAAGAGGAGAGAGAAGACAAAAGGGAAAATTAGAGGCTGTTGGTCAAGTTTTGTATAATTTGCATCCCTTGAGTAGTATTTGCTCCCAAACAACAGTCCCACCAGGCACTCTGAGCCTGATGCCAACGTGTCTTCCCAATTACAGCATTACCCCAATGGCCACTGATGTGGGAGAGAGGAGGATCAGGGTCTCTCTGTACACAGTCCTTTGTGAGGTGCCAAGGCAGGACAGAGTGTGTCAAAGAGGATTGTGTCTGACACAGCTCTTTTTTAAAGGAATGTTTCGTTTCCCAGAGAAGTGGGAATCTTGCCTAGTCCACAATGACCCAAATCATTTTGCAATACGTCCTTTTAAGCGAGTTTGGCCATGTAGTTTCTCACTGACAAAATCCCTTGATTTTCTAGGGGTGTAGAAGAAGATTAGTGCATAAAAGACCATCTGTCTCCTTGCTGCTGACATGCTGAAAGATGGTCTTTTTCCTCTCTGTGGAGCAGGTTGCAACCCTCCCAATCTGGAGGCAGCGAGCCTTTGTTATCTCTGTGAAACACGAGCCTGCAACAAGCAATTCCTTTCCCTGGATTTGCTGTCCTGGGGTAATCCCGTGGCTGCTCCATGGGCTGACCTGTGTGTGAGCTCCTGGAGCTCCCCACACCCAAGGGACGCAGGCTCATCCATCAGGTATTGATGGTTCGGCTTCAGGATCGGATTTAATCGTGTCTTCCTGCCAGGCAGACAAGCCTTCCATCAGGAAAGCTTTCCATCCTGATTACTGATAAAGTCTTCTGGGAAAGAAGGGAGAGTTTTCCACCTGTCAGAGGTAGCAAACAGACATTATTTCCCGTGGTGTGGCCAGTGCTGTGCAGTGAGAAGCAAAGAACTATCTGACTCTCATTATTGCTCACACCAGTGCATCGTTTGGGGCCTGGGGCTTTTCCATACTACGTACTTTTCAAACTCAAAATAATAACCTCTTCCCTTCCTGGGGGACTGGAGCATGAATAGGTAAGGCAGGCAAAGAAAATAAAGACTTGTATTCCTGTTTCAGGGATGGAAAACAGGCATGGAGAGACTGAGCAACCTGCCCAGGATACCGTGGAGCATAAGGTCAGAGGTGGGAGACATTCAAGTCTTTTCCCAATTTCTTCACTATTTCTCTGCAACTTTCCAGTTGGATTTGTTCACATTCTTTCACCCCAGGTATGTGCTGACACAGAATATAAGCACATTTGATAGTTTTTAGCATTTACAATAGGTAGGTACAGGAAGCATAATCCTCTGTCATGGATCACTCTGTCCTTGCTTTTAGGTGTCTCATAAAAAATATGGTTACTACCCCCTTCCACATCACACGTGCAGTGGGCTAGTTTAACACTGAGTTAATATCTAATAGTTTTCAAAATGTTGTGCTATCCTCAGGGAAAGATGCTTCCTGAATGTAAAATGTAATCTCATATTTGGTGGATTTGAGTTTTGCACATGTCATTGGATCAGCTGCTGCTATTACCAGATAGGCTTATCTAGATCCTGACAGAGCTAAAAAATTGCATGTGTGTGCCTTTCAGATTGTGGTTTGTGTATCCTACCAGCCACATTCAATTGCTTCATTCTGGGGCTCTTTTCTTTTTCTTGGAAAGGAGACTTGGTTTCTTGCCTTCTCCCCTCCCTGCATGGTTTTTAGGCACCTTGGTTATCAGGATGCTCATTTCCCCATCCAGAAAGCATGGATAATAAAATAGGACTGTCTGTAGTGTGAAATTGAAACTCCTGACACCAAAACACAAGCCACTGCAGCACTGACATTCTTGGTGGGCCAGTGAAGGCAAGAGGGGGCTTATAACACCTTCTTACTGGTCCATGTGTTTTAAGAAAGAGGAAAGCTTCAGTCTTAAATTGTTTAATGTAATTTTTTTTTAACTAGCAAAGGGAAGGTAAGACCAGGAGAGAAGTGGGAAGCCAGGCAAAATGTTCATGTCCCTTCTAAGTGGAAAAGAGACAGAGACGCCAGTGCCGGGTTTTTATCTGGGGGTTCTCAGAGTTCACACAGCTCATAAGAAAATCTACCTCAACTCCTCTTTCCTGGGAGAAGGTAGTTCCAGCTTTCAGCAGAGAATTTCCAGGCTCTCCAAGAGAGAGGCTTAGTAATGTTTTTTGTTTCCACTATGCATGTAACACAGAATCACAGAACGATTTGGGTTGAAAGGGTCCTTACAGATCATTTAGTCCCAACCCCCAGCCACGGGCAGGGACATCTTCCAGCACAATACCAGGTGAGACCTCCCTTGACACCAGCTGCCCAGCTCAGAGCCATGCCACATCTGTGACCTGCTTGCCAAAGCAGCAGAGTCACAAAGTTGTGGTCTTGGTGCTTTTTCCTACGGCTGCTCGAGCTCAAACTTGCCGTTGAGGTTTTCCAGCTCTCCAGCTATTTCTGCAGTTTGCCAGTAACAGGAGGCTGTGAGAATGACTGTGCTGGGTCAGATGAAAAGTCCTCCTAGCCCAGCATCCTTTTCCAGACAGCAACCAGCTCTGGATGCCTGAGAAGAGCTTGGGAGCAGGCGTGCATGTCATCCTGCTTCCTCAGAGGGCTTGTTCGCTCCATGAGCTTGTGGTTACAGCTGTGCTAAATGAGAGCTGGTGTTTCCATATTTAGCTGTCCTCAACACAGGACATTTTCTCCTATGAACTCTTTAGAATTGCCAAGTTTGGAAAGGACCTCCGCAATCGCTGAGTCCAGCTCTTGACAGAACACCACCTTGTCACCCAGACCAGAGCACTGAGTGCCACGTCCGGTCATTCCTTGAGTACCTCCAGGGATGGGGATTCCACCACCTCCCTGATCAGCCCATTCCAATGCCCGACCAACCTTTCAGTGAAAAAATTCTATCTGTTGTTCAACCTGAACCTCTCCTGGTACAGATCGAGGCCTTTTCCTCTTGTCCTGTCACTGGTTGCCTGAAGAAGAGGCTGATCCTCACCTTCTTTCAGGGAGTTGTAGAGAGTGGTAAAGTCTCCCCCGAGCTTCATTTTCTCCAGGCTGAACAAACCCAGGTCCCTCAGCTGCTCCTGGTGCTCCAGACTCTTCTCAAGATCTGTTCCCTCCTCTGGACACACTCCAGCCCTCAGTGTCTTTCTTGTCCTGAGGGGCCCAAAACTGGATACAGCACTCAAAGTGTGACCTCAGCAGTGCCCAGCACAGGGCTGGGCACTGCCCTGGTCCTGCAGCCACACCATTGCTGACACAGGCCAGGTGCCATTGGCCACCTGGGCACAGCTGGCTCATGTTCAGCCACGGCCAACAGCAGCCCCAGGTCCTTTTCTGCCGGGCCACTTTCCAGCCACTCTGCCCTAAGGGTTTAGTTTCTCTCTGCACTGATGTGAGTCAGAGTTGACCCATTACGAATCCTGCTCACTCAGGCCGGGTACTTCATGACAACTTTTTGAATGCTTGTTTAAACTTGCGGGAGAGGCTTTCTGCCGTGCAGAGGATACAGATTTAAAAAAAAAAGCTTTGTTTCATCCTGAGAAAGCCATGCTGCTTTACAGAGAAGCTAATCCAGATTCCTGCAGCCAGGAAGCTGAGATGGTGAGTTTTAAATGCCTGCTGAAAAGGGTGTGAAATGAATAGATGTCATTTATCATACTTGAATTGTTTGCCTGCTTCATAACCTATTTGCTAGGAAGGGTCCAAACCCACTCCAGACACTTTTGCCACCCACCGTATATCTGCAAGTTTCTTGCATTTCCATATACTCCGAGGGCTGTGCTTCCACCACTCTTATTTCAGGTGGTAAATTTTGTGATTGTTGTGGAGTTGGCAGAAGCAGAGTAACGTATGTGCAGACTTGTGTCTCTGCATCCATCCGAGATGGGCAGCTGGAGCTGGGGTATGGTCCTGCCTTCCTTGCCAGCAGATTAGGAAAGGATTATGAAAGAGAAGGATACCAAGGGGAAGCATCATTTCATGTCTGTACTGCAGCAATCCTCCAGCTGGCATCGGCCTCTGTTTATTCTACGCTTTACGTGTGGGATCAACAAGGGAGATGCACAGAGAGAAACCAGGAAAGCCTGGAAGCAGAAGGCAAATTGTCTGGCGCTTTAAATTCTTTTATAGTTAGTGCAGTGCCAGTCTGCAAGACAACTGCAGTACACACGGGCAGGTTGGATTGAGGATTTGAGCACTGCCCAGCATTCGTGTTTCTGCTTCACCACAGACTCCCCATGGCCTTGGGCAATGTATTAATGGCCAGGTCTGGAGTAATAAGGGGTGAGCACACCAAGCACAGACACTCTGTGAGAGTTACCATCAGGTGAGTTTTGGTGTCTCCACAGACAGTGCAAACCAATATAGAGACACAGCTTGGGAATGGGCAGGGTGAAAGCTGGTGTGGAACTTCTCAAAGCTGGCTACTTCAAGTTAACATGGCACAAATATGGATATTTCCACATCAGACTCCATTGCAAGGCACAAGAAATACCAGAGGACGGAAAACAGGTTCCTAGATCATGAGCTATGATCATGAAGATCTCTTCTACAGCTCAGCCTTGTGCAGGATGGAGCACTCACATGTTCCCTATCCCATGGCCCGGATCTGATGCCATCCAGTCTCCATGTGTCCCATGCATGCAGCCAGTGTCCTCACCATTAGGCTGTTCTAGTCAGCCTCTGGAAACTGTCAGCATCCAGGCAGAAATTCCATATCCACGGGGCTGGAGGGAGAGTACTTGTGACTAAACACTCTGCAAAGTATAAAATCATTGGGATTGCGGGGTTATGGACTTGAAGGTTAGCACAGATATGAGAAAATTCCCACTAATGTCCTGATTTAGGTTCCTGAATTCTCTCTTTTTTGGCTGAAGTCCTTTTCTGAAGAACTCAGGTCTTTGTGGAAGGAAAGCTGTTGTGTCAGGTAACGGCAAGTGGCATATTTTAAACCCACTACACTGAGCATGTTAAAGTCATGGAATTTGTCTGAGGGTTAGAGCAAAAAGGTAGTTTCCCTGGATATGTCCTTCCTGAGAAAAATCTTCAGGATGTAAGATATGGAGTCATCTCCTAGAGAAGAGGAGAAATGCAAAGCAGTGCAACTCTGAAAGCTCATCAGAGAGCAGGGCACCCGCACCAGGTGAGGAATTACACAAATGGACATGATAAGAGCTCATAGGTCATTTTTTCCCTCCATTTTAAATATGGATCCAGAAGGAAACACTCAAACAGCAAGGCCACCTCCTGCTACCCAATTATTCAGAAAGGTAAGAGTCCAGACTGTGCCACAGAGAAGCACTTAGACTTTCTCATCAAAATGTGACTCTGGCAAAGTGAATACTCTGGGAGGTCAAATGCATTTCCACTCAGGGCAGTATCACTTCCAAGAGCCTGAACGAAGGATTAACGAAGATGACTTGACATTTACCTGGATTCATGTGCAGCTAATAGGTCTGATAAAAGTGCTCCATGAATAATGCATATTAGGTAATTCACAGATGGAAAGATTCATCTTCTTCCATAAGCAGATGGGATGGGGGAGGGTGGGTCATCAGACAGAAAAGATTGGTCTTTAGATCCATAATATCCTTATCAGTGGAAAGAGAGGTCAAGATTTCCTGGTTCAGTATCGTAGTTGCTTCCATTAAGGAAGTAATTTTAATTAAATAGAAGGTCACAGCCCCCTGTCTTTGTTTTGGGGTTTTTTGGGGGGGAGAGGGAAGGCAAGATTTGGAGTAATCAGCAAAATGCATTCATTGCAGCTGATTTCCTTGAGGGTGGTCCATGGAGGGGCTGAGCACAGTGTCACAGAGCCACAGAATAGCTGAGCTCAGAAGGATCCTCTGGAGATTGTCTGCTCCAAAATCTGTGACCACAAAAACACCAGCTACAGCAAGGTCTCCAGGCAAGCATCCAGGAAAGTCGGGTTTGAAAATCTCTAAGGATGAAAACTCCACAGTTCAATCACCCTGACAGGAAAAATGGTTTTTTTACCTTGTATTTAAATTGTTTCTTGCATTTCCATTTGTGACCATCATCTTCAGTCCTCTTACTGGACACCACCTGGTCCATCTCCTTTACTCACCCATCAGGTATTCATACACCTTGAAAAGATCCCTTACAAAGATAAATCAAATCAAATCAAATCAAACTAAATCAAATCAAATCAAATCAGTCTCAAAGCTCTCAGCCTTTCTTCACTGAGAGATACTCCAGTCTTTATTCACCTTCGAGGCCCCTGAGCCAACGTTACTGTGACCCATTGTGGCAGTATTTTGACCATGGCTGCAGAGATTCCTTGTGTTCCCAGTGAAAGGTGAATGTTTGGGGGAACATTTGCGTGTTCCAGGCTGCAGCTGACAGGAGCAACCATCCGCTCTGTCCCGCAGTTCACGGAAGGGGTGACACGGTGACTACCTGTCACCTTGCATCTGGTGTTCTTCAAAATCCAGCTCGTGAAATCTCACAGCTCCTTGTAAGAGAGGCTTAGAGAAAAGATGTCTTGCCTGGAGCCAGGATTAATGAGGTTGAATCCTACTGGTGGCCACAGAACTGATTCAGTTTGGAAAGCACTGCTGTGGGGTTTCGTTCATTACTGTGATGGGACCACAAATCAAGCACAACTTTCCCAAGGATGTGCCTGGATAATTTAGTCATATCCCCTTGAAGACCACAGTGCCCTTTAAATTCAAAAAGCTGCGTTGGACACAGACTAGAACAATTACATTTTTAATTAGGACAACTCAAAGCAATTTGGTAAAGCAGAGGAAGAAAGAGAAGACACTGTGTCCTCACTTCTCTTTTTGATTTCAGTCAGCTCAGTGGTTTTCTGGGTTTCAACAAATTCTAAATGACTGCTTTGCTCTCTCCATCAGCCTCCCAGTCTTGACTTGTGGTATTCCAGGTCCTTGCTAAGTTCTCTGCCTGTATTTTCTTGTGTCTGCCCTATCCTTTGGTCTTGAAGCCTCCTTGAGAAGGTCAGTTAAGCCTGGAACAGGCTTCCCAGGGCAGGGTCACAGCATTAAACCTTTCAGAGTTCAAGAAGTGTTTGGACAATGCTTTCTGGCCCAGGGTGGGATTCTTGGGATGTCCTGCACAGGGCCAGGAGTTGAACTGGATGATCCTGATGGGCCCTTTCCAACTCAGAATATTTCTATGTTTTTATGATTCTTAGTCCCATAGGAACAACTCACTGCCCCTCTGCAGATTTCCATCTGTCCCAGTCACTTTCCAAAGGCATGTGGCAGATAACACATTTTTAAAAAGCCAGATATCCTTTGCCATAATCAATCAGCTGAAAAGGCCCTGTCCTGTTGAAGCAAGAGGGCAGAAAGGTGTTCCACTGGCCATCAGATTTCTCCTTTCCCCATAGCTGGGTTGATCTGCACTCCAATGCAGTGTCCTTGAGCCAAGGACATCCTCATCTTCATTCCCCTCTACATTAGAGCTGGATTTTAGTCTGAAGGTTCAGTTAAATGAATGGCAAAATTCCTCCCGCTTTTAACAGAAGGAAAATTTGTTCGCTTGAGTGGAATTTTACCCAGTCAGGAGTTCACACTTGTCTTGGTAAATAGGAAAAGACATCCCCAAGCTGGTGAGAGGGATTCTGACCAAACTCCCTGAGGCTGC
The DNA here is from genome assembly GCA_014706295.1 of Lycocorax pyrrhopterus obiensis. Lineage (NCBI taxonomy): Eukaryota > Metazoa > Chordata > Aves > Passeriformes > Paradisaeidae > Lycocorax > Lycocorax pyrrhopterus. Next base: position 3,551,645 of record JACSVZ010000006.1, on the reverse strand, counting down.
ACAGAAGGGTGAAGTCTTCAGGGACACAAAGCCAGGACATCTGCCTCCAGCTCTGGAGTCTGCAGGAGCAGGATGCAGGCGTGCCTTGACTTCAGCGGCACAACACGCACACAGCTCCCATCATCATGGTTGTCCCATGCCACCACCGTGGGGCCTCAAAGAGCAGTGACACCACTGCCAAGAATGAAGCTGTCAGAGCTCCCTAAAGGGCTTCAACTCAGCCTGGGCTGTGCCCAGAGACTGGTCATGAGCAGGTGACACCAGTGCTGCCAAGAAAGGGAGATAGCCCCATGGAACAGCAAACATTGACAATCCACGTTCTGCACAAAATCCTCTGGATTATGTGGCTTCTAAAGCAGGATATTTAATGAGGGGCTGGGCTCCTTTATGAGACGATTTGTAGCACTTCAGTCAGCTGAAGTTTGGGCTCTTTGTATATTCACAAACTGTGTGAGACTGTGTCTGTCTGGGTGTGTGACGGGCTCTGGCAGCCCCATCTCCTCTGGGACATATTTGTGGAATATCAGCTATTTAGTGCCATCTTGTTCACTCAGTGGGCAAGCCAGAAATAACTGTGGAACAAGCCCAAAACAAGCCTTTCCTCTCCTGGAGGATCTGATGTCAATGCACCTCTTATCTTGCCAGGCACAAGTCAGGTAAAATCACAACCTAATGTCCTCTGGAAACTTCTTGCTCTCCATTGGATGTGTAGTGTCCCAGGTGAGGTTTTCATGCTGCTCTGATACTGCATCCAAGGCAAGGATTATTGTTTTTCTGTAAATTGTGGCTGAACTTCCACAAGAGGTAACTGCCAGTTCAAGACTGAATTGTTTCCAAGTACATTGGACTGAATGTAAGGGACCTGAGATTCACCTACCAGAGTGGAGAGAGGAACGGCAGTGGTGTGGGAGAGAAAAGAATCAATTTGGTGAAAAACTGAAATAAATGAGACCACAGGAACCTGTTCACTTCATGCCAAGTGAAAAAACTTCTTGGTGAATAAAAACTTTAGATATTTCTTATTCAGAGCACTGGGGAGAAAACTAAATAAGAAATGAAGGACCATACTCCTTAACAGGAGAAAAGGAGATGTTTCCTTGCCCCAGCTCCCAAAACACTGACCCTGGATACAGGAGGCACAGATTTCACCCCTGATTTCGCTTTGGTGTGTAGAAAAGCCACATGTCCCCACCCTTTAATCTTTTCGTTGTTGGCTATAAGTGGCATAATTATTTCTGCTACAGCTTTTCCAGTTTGCTTGTCCGTTCTGGGTGTAGCTTTTAGGAGACAGGAATCCCACCTCCTGTGTGTGAGTGCCCCATCACATGTTTGGGTTCGGGGAGTACTGAACACAGAATGTGACCCCTCTGCCAGGAGGATTTGAGGGAGAAAATACCACTCCAGAACTCACCTGAGGCTGCAATCTCTGAAACAAGCAGCTCATTGATGTAAAAGTGGACTCCAGGCTCCAGGGAACGCTGACACGGCCATGGACAGAGACAAGTCTGAGCTGGGCTCACTAAATCTCTGTTTCATTTCACTAAGACAGGGAAGAAGAATGAGTTTCACCAACCAGGACAATTAATAATCAGGCCTCATGTCAGGTGAAAGTGTAATTAGCAATGACAGATGGAACTGCATCAACAGGAGGCACGGAATGCTCCCTCTGCCTTGGAATATGCCACACTGCGGTCACACGAGTCCTCCTCTAGGAAAGGGGGGCTGAAATCTGCTCAAGCAGAAGATGGAATTAGATTTAGGTTTTCTTTCATGGGCTGACACCACAAGGCCTGGGCAATTGGTTAACATGACCTGCTGTGACTATTTTGTAGTTCTTATGCTACTCTCTTCCCCCTTTGTTTTCTATTTATGCTGCAGCTACTCAGCGAGTTGTCTAAAATCCTGAATAGTTCTGGGGGAAACCTATATGAGGCTTTCTGTTGGTAAATTAGCTTCTCACCCTTCCATTTCTTATCCAGTTCTCAAGTTTCTTCCACGGAGGAAATATCTAAGTTATTGTAAAAGTAATTTTATTTTCTTTTTGAAGCAACCCTTTAGTACACAGGCTGCCACGCTGCGGACTGCTCACTTCCATGCTGAGGAGGAGGAACTCATCTAATAATAGCTATAGTACAATATTTCCCTTGAAGCATGCCCAGGAGGCTCTCTTTATCTGGGAAAGGTATTGGAATATTCACACCTAATCACCACAACACAGAAATACAGTTCTTTAAAGGGGGAAATCAATTTCCCCTTAATATTTAAAAGACTAACAATGTACTTTGCTGGAGCTAAGTGGTTAGATAAGATCGTACATTCAGTGCTGCTGATCAGGAGCACAGTCTGAAAGAGAGGAGGCAAAAGGAGACAGTGGGGTTCAGTGATAACTGTTTGTAACTAAAGAGCAATTTATTAACAAAAAAAGAAAAAAGGGAAGTTTTAGATGCTTCTCTCTTCTCAGTTCAGTTCCACACCAGTACAAAACCCCGACAGTGTTGATCCCTCAGGTTAAAGGTCTGTTTGCCATCCTTTGTGACATTAGCAGGGCTTTTTTCTGTTAGCAGTATCTGCTGGGATCTGTGGCACAGACAAATCCTCAGCACTCACCTGGAATTCTGGTCTCTTTTACCTTTGCTCTAGCCCCCCCCATTACTTTGTTTTGTGAGTCACAGTGGTGGCAGCAATTCTGTCCCCTGAGGTCACATTCGGGACTTCCAGAGAAATTCATCTGATGGAAAACTGCATTGTCAACCAAACTTAATTTTTTTAATGAAAAGTATTTCCTTCCTGTAGGGAATTCACAAGGTCTGCTTAAAAATCCCAAACAAACGGCCAAACCTAAATACATTCATCTCCAAACTTTCATTTTATGGCACGAGAAAATCTACAGGGGTGGAGTTCTTTTGTTTGCTTGTTTCTTTGTTTAAGAAAAAATCCATTGTCCTACTCAATGAGATTTTATGAAGGAAAATACATGTGGATTCGATATTAGAAAGAAATTCTTTCCTGTGAGGGTGCTGAGGCCCTGGCACAGGTTGCTCAGAGAAGCTGTGGCTGCCCCTGGATCCCTGGGAGTGTCCCAGGCCAGGTTTGATGGGGCATGGAGCAACCTGGGATAGCGGAAAGTGTCCCTGTGGTGGAACAATCTTTCAGGTCCTTTCCAACCCAAACCATTCTGTGATTCTAAATACAGAGGGTAGATGAACAAATCTGACCCATTTCTTCTCTACAACATCCTTGTCTCCTGAGAATTTCAGTTATGTCCCGTTTGTTCCTGCAATCAGCCCACAGTGCTTCCGTTCTTCTTTCTTTCCTTCTGTTTCTTTTTTTTTTCCTTCATCCCATCTTTCCCCTATTCCAAGGTCGGTGTAAAAAAATCCAGCTCTGGGAAAACATGGAGAAATCTGGCATTCACTGTTATTGTAACCCCAAACAGAAATCATATTAAAGCCTGAAGTTTAGTGAGTCTGTGGATGTATGCACGGATAGATATGATTTATTGGATGTGTCAGGGGTTCATTTCATCTTTAAATAGGAAAACCATGAGGTGTGACTTGATGACTTATTAAAAAAATGTCACACTACCTAGGAAGAGCGACACCATAGAATACTCACACATACAATTCCTGAGAGGGGCTTGTCAGAAGGATATCCCAGCATAACATTTAATGGGAAAAAATAATTATTCACAGATTGTTAGTTTTGCTTTTTACAAACAATGGGTCCAGTTAATTTTGTCATATCACTGGCTTGTGTTTGCAAGCTTCAATCACCCCTTTAAAACAACCCAGCCTTCCCAGGGCACACAGAGTGAAAAGGCATCATTTTAATGGGCTTGTAGATAATTAAAATGTGTGACATTCAGAATGTGGCTGGAAGGTGGCACAAAAAAGTAATTACAGAACAATACATCATGTCACGGACAAGTGGCTAAATGTGAGCATGTGCTGGCAAACACCATGGAGGAAAATCCAGCTTGAACCAGGCTCTTCCAAACACTCAGGACCCTGCATGTTTCATCCAGAAGTGGTGGAGGTGTTTTCATTGTGGATAAGTTTCGAGACCTGTTTTGCAATTCTCCAAGGCTCTGCCTTTGATGTCCTGGTGTAGATTGACCCCTCCCTTGCAGGGGGGTGGCTGCTGGCAGGGACAGTGTGGCAAACAATGTTTGATTCCCAGGGGCAGCATTATGTGCAGGGAACAACAAAGATTTGTGGGTTTTGCCTGACGTTGTGTATTCCAGGCTGCTTGGTCTCCTTCACTGCACCTGCTAAGGAAATTAATACATTCCACCATCCCAGGCTGCTCCAAGCCCCACCCAACCTGGCCTTGGACACTTCCAGGGATCCAGGGGCAGCCACAGCTTCTCGGGGCAACCTGTGCCAGGGCCTCCCCACCCTCACAGGGAAAGATTTCTTCCCAAAATCCCATCTGAATCCTCACCTTTCAGTTTAAAACTGTTCCCCTTTGCCCTATAACTCCATGTCCATTCCAAATGTCCCTCTCCACGTCTCCTGTAGATACACCTGGAAGGTGCTGAAAGCTCTCCCTGGAGTCTTCTCTCCTCCAGGCTGAACAATCTCAATTGCCTCAGCCTTTCCTCATAGGAGACATGCTCCATCCCTCTGATCATCTTTGGGGTCCTCAGAAGAGCAGTTTCAAACACCTGCCTGAGTTTCAGCACGCAGCTCCGCAACAAAAACATCGGAATCAGAAAGACTCCTGAAAAAGTTTGGAAATGATGGTTGGATGGGCCAGTTTGGATTGGTTTTGAACAACCTGTACTAATGGGAGGTGTCCCTGCCTGTGACATGGGGCTGGAAGTAGAAGATTTTTAAGGTCCCTTCCAGCTCAAACAATTCTGTGATTCTATAACTGAGGTCTCTGAATAGATGATGAAAGGAAATACTGCTGTATGAGCTGATAAAGTTAAATATTTTTGTGTCCTAGCCTTCTACCCTCCTGCTTTTCAAACCATTTCTATTTCTTGCAGATAATTAATTCCTTTTCTTTCTTAGCTATGTGCATTAGCTCACACTACTGGAAAGATTAAAGGCTTTTTTTTCCATTTAAAATCTTGTTAGAATTAACCCCAGATTCTTAACTTAGCAGTCAAAATGGACTCCATGATGAACTCAGCAGGTCTTTTTAAAAAGAGAATTGAGAATATCTATTTGTCTGCTTTTCAAGGAGAGTAATGTTAGAAAAGAGAAAAAAAAAGGAATAAAGAAAGAAAACAAAATGTACCAGTACTGTTAGATTTACTGCTTTTATTATCATTTCTTTGGCTTATGTAAATTTAACTGAAATTTTTCAGTCCATCAATCCATAATACCAACTATAGCCCTCTTGGTTCTTCATTAAAAATGGGTGCATTGAGAGAAGAAGGATGAGATTTTCAGAAGTGCTCAATGCCAGCCGAACTCTGATGAAATCAGTGGTGAAAACTCCCCCAGAATCCATTAAGAACAGAGTAGAGCTGAGCATTTCCGAGAAACCTTCTGGACTGAAGTGTGGTGAGGGATCATTCTGAAAGCCCTGCAAGGTGTTCAGCTTTGTGGTTTCCATGACGTTCAGTTTATTCTTTTTTTTTTTTTTTGCCTTAAAAGTGGTTTGAGCTGTTTAAAATCTGCATCCCAAATAGTTTTTGTGGATTTTAAAGGAGTCTCTTGAGCTGTTGTGGCTGGGTTCAGAAATTCAGAGTGGCTTGCAGAAAAGTGCATTAAAAGCAGACATAAGGGATTTGGGAGACACTACAAGTAGCAGGGTTTGAATGCTGAAATGAGACAAAGAAAGGTGGCAGGAATGGATTTAGAAAGTCTCGATGTGTTTGTTACTTGCAGCTGACACAAGTTCCCAAGGTCAGTAGCAGATTTCTCATGTCTGTCCTCTGGAAATCCAAAGTGAAAACCAGAAAACACAGAACAACCAAACACAACAGATGAGTCCTGGTGCAGGGCTGAGAGAGAGGAACATCAGGAAAGACAGTTCATGGAATCACAGAATGGTTTGGGTTGGAAGAGACCTTGAAGCTCATCTCATCCCACCCCCTGCCCTGTGCAGGGACACCTTCCACAATCCCAGGTTGCTCCAAGTCCTGTCCAACCTGGCCTTGGACGCTTCCAGGGATCCAGGGGCAGCCACAGCTTCTCTGGGCACCCTGTGCCAGGGCCTCACCATCCTTCTTCCTAACATCTAGTCTAAATCTAAAAAGTTCATCCAAAGTCTCAAAACCCCACAAAATTCCCTGTGATTCAGAGCATCGGGGCTGGTGGGGCAAGATTTCAAGCCAAGCTGCGCTTTTTGCTGTCGAGACCCAATTTGTTTATCCTTGTCATGGGGAAAGACACAACGTGTTACACAGACTCATTCCTAAGGGATCAGGTGGAGAACACGACATAAAGGGAAAGAATTGACCTGGTGGCTGTATCTCCAACAGGCCAAATGCCTGTGAAAACGTATGGTCCCTTTGCCACCACGGAGGCTGGAGGAGAGGCAGTTTAATGGGGCTCTGCACACAAGTTTTAGAGCCTTTCATAGCACCGATATAAATGATACATTTCATCTTTATGCCACCCTTCTAAATCACTAAAAAGTAAATTCAGTTAATGCTGAAAGGCAGAAGCCCTGAGCTGCTGCTTTGCTTTGCTATTTATAGTGTCAGGACCAGCTCTGGCTTAATCTTCTGGGTGTCATTCAATATATTTCTGGCCCAACCAGGTAGAACGGAAGCCTTGGCTGTATTTCCAAGCTCTCAGAGGTTTTAAGACAATCCTGCAGCTTTTGCTGCAAGTAGTTTTTGCAGTGTACTGATAAATAATCTCAGGGAAAGTGTAATTGTCCACAGGAAAACATAAGCTGCAGACCAGAAAATAAAATCCCCCAAAAAGTTAAAAAACCCCAAATAACAAGAAGCGGAAAAAAAAAATAGCAAAGGGACATACTGACTTCATTTTCCCAGCAGATGTCTTTGCCGAAGTCCCTCTTCCCTGGCTCCATCTCTTCCATGTTAATTGTCATAACTACCCCCTGTAGCTCCTTGGTAGGAGAATTGTCACAATTAGCCTGTGACTTCGCACCAGCTGTCTTGGCATAGGCAAGGCAACGTGCTTTGGACTCTGAACACCTGCAAACCCAGTCCGTGGTGGATGTTTGGATGCTAAACCAAACAGCTGTTGCATTTCAGGCTCATTCTCTTGGGGAGGCTGAGGGGAGAGAGGTGGAAAAATGTCTGTATGCCCAAATGCCGTAATTTTCCTGTTTTGAGGTTTATTCTGTGCATTCTCTTCCAGTGTGCTGCCTGTCAGCCGATGGAGGGGTGGCCTCAGCAGTTATCTGGAGCTCACACAATCTGTAGGGTTCCATATGTTGGTAGCTCTGAATAGGTAATAGAATGGGGACAGGGGGGAAAGAGAAAAAAACCTCCGCATTTATTTTGATTTATTTCCAATTACTCCCTTTCCAGGGCTCTTAAAGGACAGTTTGGTTTGGTTGGTGCACTTCTGAATGAGTGTGATCTGGGAGCTGGCAGGCAGCACTTTGGCAGTTTTACCCCAGTGAGTTTAATAACCCAACGAGAATTGCCCAGAACAGTGGGATCAGATTCATGGAATGAGCCATGAAAGCATTTCTGTTCCCCAGTAACTGTTCAGTGGGATTATTCAAGAGATTTAAATGTGGGTGGCATCAATTTGAAATGCAGATGGTGTATCTTATTAAACACCATTTTAGCTATTTGTAGTGCTCAGAACAGTATTTGCCCTGAATTTAAATAACGATGTACAGTATTTGTTAAAAAACATGCTTGGGCATGTTTTGTTTAATTAGTGGCTTGAAATTTCCTAGCATATGGCTTGTCATTTGCTAAAAAGATATGCAATTATGAACTTCTTGAAGTTTTACTATTTAAATGCAAAATTAACTTCGTGTGTTCAGCAGTTAATGGCTGGCCATTAAATATAGTATTTACTAAACAAAAGACATATAGGAGCAGCTGAGTGTGCCTGTGCCATCTGCACCCCGAGCACTGTACATCTTTTGGTTCACAGGAGATGGACTGGACCCACTCTGCTCCCACAGTTCATTACCAGAGTTTTCTGCACTTCAGTGCAAAAGACATCGTGTCTGGTTATTATCTTTAAAGGCCTGGATGCTGCTTTAGAAACATCAATTTAATTTTTAGACTTCAGGAAAGCAAACAGACCATCTGCTTAGATACCCTGGTACTTTCTGAAGTGCTGCAGATATTTTTTTTTTCCCTGTCAGGTTTTGAATGGCCTTTTAAAGTTTTTGAAACTTTTAGTTGCCTGCCTGTTCATTTTTCATTAGGAAATGGAAATGAGAGTCTGGAAGACTGAGGGATGATGCATGGTGATTTTTTTTCCCCCCACAACTTACCTGCTCAGTTTCTACTCCTCATCACGACAGATGACTAATTCCGCGTCTGCCTCCCTTCCACCAGCTCAGCTCGAGCCAGTTCCTCCATCCAACACCTTCATCATTCCCCAGTCCCAGCAGAGCTGATGGAAAGACTTGCCTCAGGCATCTCCACCACCCCTCATTGCAAGCAATATTATGCACTCAAATGAGTCACAGATTGGAGGATTCTCATTTTTACTCTTGAGAGCGACTTATCTTGGGAAGCGAAGAGGGAAGCAATGAAGCCTGATGAAGAAGCGAGAAAGGAATGACCCCCAGCCTGACACATTCCTTTCCTTCACAACTCTGATTTCATGGCTTTATCACACGCTGAACTTCTTCAGGCGCAGACAGCAGGACTCATCTCGGTGCATTATAGGCATCTACACACGAGCCAGGCCCTCCTAGGCTGAGAATTTACGCAGGAAATAGGCTCTTTTAGGATTTTACCTCTTCTATACATTTCCCTCTTGAAGAGGTGAATGACAGCCCTGAAACCCCTGTTTCTGGTCATTAACTATGAAGGGAGTGTAGGTATCTCCACTGAGATACAGAGTCCAAGTGCAGAGTTCCAAAACTCATGGCTGAAATCTTCTGGTATCACTGAAAAATTCCTGTGGATTTCAGGAAAGTCAGGGTTTCACTTTGTTTCCTTTCTTATCACCACTGTATCTTTGTTCAGTAAGAACAAGATGCTCAGCTCATCAGAGGGACAACCAAAGCTGTGATCCTTTCTAGGGTGAGTTGTCAAGCAGATGAAAAGAGAAACAAAACAAACAAGAGGGGAAAAGGTGGGAAATCAGAAGCATTAACACATCTCTCTGTTCTTTGTGGATGGTATTGACTGTCTCATTTTAGCCAGGGTTGCCAACACTTTTGCTTATATTTTTCCCATCTTTCTCCCCACTAGCCTGACCACAGTATCCCACCACGTCACTGACCTGCTTCACTCCCTCTCACTGCGACTTTTTTCTCTTTTGATTTACAGACAGGACTCCTGCCTTTACCACTGTGCTTCCTTCTGCTCACTCCTCACTCTGCCTGCTCCACTCCTTTCCCCGATTGCTGCTGATTTCCTACCCCAGCTCTGTGATTTTTTACATAACTGTCTGATCTCTCTGCCTAATGAACAACTTCCCTGTCTCCCAGCTCCCTGCTAATGAAGATGGAGAGAGCTTTACCTCCTCAGTCATAGAACCCTGGGCAATATCATAAAGCAAAAGGAATTATGACACAAAAATAGGTCCATAATGTGCTCACTCCTTCTTCTTCTGTGACGGAGAGTGACTTCCTCAAGGGGAATGTTTCTTTTGTTATCTACCTTCAGCTCTTATTTTCCTGCCCAGGGACCAATTGTTTTTTGTAGGGCAGTGTGCTCATGATCTGCACAAATGGAAGGGGAAGGGGAAAGGGAAGGGGAAGGGGAAGGGGAAGGGGAAGGGGAAGGGGAAGGGGAAGGGGAAGGGGAAGACCTTCTGCTAGACCAGTTTGTTCATCTAATGAATTGTCTTTGAATTGGTGCTTCTTTTTTACTTATTAAGACCTCCAAAATGTTTCATTTTTGGTCCAGACATGATGAGTTGGAATATTGTTCGATCCCCTGAGTGGATGTTCCTTGCTGGACAAAGGGCCATTTATTTTTTCAGCAGAGAAGAATTGAAAGGGAAGAAATTTAAAAATTCGCCAGGTCATTCATCCCTTTTGGCTTTAAACTGTCACTCCAGCAGCAAAATAAGCCCATGCACATCAGAAGAAATCAGTGAGACCTGATAGCAAAGCATTAGAGGAATGGTGAAGGGAGGGAGTAATACAAACTTTTAAAAACACAAATACAGTCTAAATAAATATGAAAACATGGATTTTCATGCCTACCCTCACACATCCAAATGGGATTCATTGTGGTCCAATTTTGGCCTTCTCAGGTGCCCCAAAGTCTAAACAGTGTTTATGACAGCCAGTCAGGGGCAACTCCAAAAATACAAATATTCAGAAAAAATTATAATAACAATCCACCTTGAGGAGCTCATTCCTCCAAGTCGTTGAGAACCAATACTTGGGGTCTCTGTGTTCAGGGATGTCATTTCCTAAGAAGGGGACATAAAAGACACCTTGACAAGTTGTCATTAACGATTTCATGGCGATAGCTGTGAGTGCAGGAATTCCTGCTCTGTTGCCGTGGCAAAATTCACGTTCAGATGATTACATTTTGCCTGCTTACACTCAGGCTGCATTTTCAATTCCATGTGTCATTCTCCTTGTCTTCTCATCCCAAATTACTGTATAGTGCTGCTGTGCATTATTAAACAGTTGCCACATTTCACCCCAGTGGATCTTGCATTTAAATGATGGATTTACAAAGGCTCTGCTGCTTTGTTAAGTTTGCCTGTACAGCCGGTTGAGGGTTTTCCTCAAGAAAAAAAAGTTTTCCTTCAGAAAAAGACCAGAAAAATTACTGTGTTTCATTAAAAGTTGTCAAAATCTTTTCCCCTTTTCATTTTTTCCTCCAAAGTTTCTGGTTTTCTGAATTGAAAATTAAATTAAATGGAGGTATATAAAAGAAATGGTGTTACAAATCGATGTTACTATTAACAAAAAAGAAAATTTTTCCAATTAAACGCTGAAAATCATTCCAACAGTAGTTTAGCCATCTGCTTTCTGGATATTGAAGTGAAATAAAAAAAAAAGGAAAGAAAGAAGGAATCGATTTCAAACCACTGAGAGTGGAAACAATGCCTGAGCTGCAAATATCACAGCAGAAATCTTTCAGTTGTTTCCAGCAAGTTCTTTCTGTGCATCATCTTTTGAAACTTGAAAATTTCAGAGGCAAAAACTGCCTTTAATTCTGTTCCTTAGCAGTTTTATCCATAAAACGAAACCCAAGTGCAATTTGTTTCTTAGATTAGAAGCTCAATGAGACAGGGATCACTGCTCCATGAAATTAAGCACATTGCGTGTAGGCTGAGGGAACATTCCTGAAAAGACAAAGCATTAGAATGTGTCCCAAGGAGGATGCAGTGGCTGTCTAGGGGGTTTCAAGAAATGGAGAACTTAGTTTCAGGCAATGAAATAAAATATATATTAGGGGGTGGTGGAAATGAGATACTGATGAGAAGAGTTACCTGTTGGTATTCAAGAGCAGGCTGGGTGGGCTTGGAGCAACCTGGGATAATGGAAGGTGTTCCTGCCCATGGCAGGGGGTTGGAGCTGGATGATCTTTAAGTTCCCTTCCAATCCAAACTGTCCTATGAGTCTGTGACATGATTCCATGACATCTGTTATGCTTCAGCTACTGCTCGGTGACAAATGAAGAACTGAGATTGATGGGCCCAGTCAGGGAAATCATCACAGTGTGTGTGTTGTGTTATCTTGGGGATAAAACAATCCCCAAAAGCAAAATTAGAGCAGTCAACACCCTGGGAAGAGAACTCAGACTATTTTAAGATGTGTAGAAAGATCTCTAAGGATGCAGATTCCCTAGAAAACTTTAAAAAGCTTTAAAGCATCTCCATTTATTTATAGACAGTTTCACAAAGTCAGCTGCTAAAAGGCGGTAAAATCTGTGTTGTGGAGTCCTTTTAGAAACAATGCATTTCTCAGGATCAGGGATCCGACTGGGGCTGAACTCCACACTCAAATGTAAATATTTTCTGTGGCTTGAAGCACTGACTGCAGAGGCAGCCCTAGGCAGACAATAATGTGCAAACTGTGTAGGTGATTTTGGAAAGCAAGAGCAAGCCAAGATGTGCCACGCTTTTGAAAGGCATTGCTGGGTCCTACTCTTAGGAAAAAGTTCCCCTTGTGTTTTTCAAGACCATTTTCTCTTTGGCTGACCATAAATAGTTTCCTTCAGCTCTGAGAACAGACAGGATTCTGCCTCCTGGATTTCACAGAGGTTCTTTCTGGCTATTTGGAAGATTTCAGATGGGTACTACAGATATAAAAAAAAGAGAGGCCTCCCATCACCACCTGTGGTGGATCCAACCTATGGTTTAAAGGAAAGCGGAGATTGCAATCAAATAATCTGGTTTAATGAGCTGGGGCTCCAAGGGAAATGTGTAGAGTGAACACAATGACGTTGGAAGAAAGCACCGCTGTTCTTCATAATTATTTTTTTTACATCAAACTGGATTAAGGGAAGTTTTCTCACAAATTAAAGGCAGTCTTAGAGCTGTTTGTAGCTTGTGTGATGGACGAACCAGCACGTAGAAGTCTTGTGGATGACTTTGGAGGGACTGATCCTTTTCTCATGCAAGTTCAGTAAGCAAGGCAGCACCTATAGAAGTGGAATCTTCAATGATTTTAAAGAAGTGTTTAAGGTGAGGTTGGATGGGGTTTGGAGCAACTGGATTTGGTGGAAGGTGTCCCTGCCCACAGCAGGGGGTGGAACTGGAGGGTTTTCCAACCCCGACCATTCTGTGATTCTAGGAACAGAGAAGGGTTTTGTGATAGCTCAGTTAAGAGGGCACCAATGTGTGGCTAAACGAGACAAAATTCTTAATGACCGCAGAAATTGCACAGGTGAATTCCAATTGTGCAGCACATTTTATTCTCTGATCATTCCATGAACACCAAGGAATTAATCCTCAAAGCACCTTGACGCAGACAGCTGGAAAGGACAGTTATGCAAACATGCCAGTAAATATTTAATTACTTCTTCTTCCTTTTGGTTTGGGTTTTCTTTTTTTTTTCTCTAATGGTCTGTTTTTATGGAGTAATTCCACAGGTGGACTCATTGGTATCAGCTCGTTAGAAGAGGAAACAACTGTGACATGGCAGATAAGACACATTTTCAAAAAATAATCCTGGAGGTGATGTAACACTGCAAGCAGAAATCACTTCTTTCAGGGGTACATTGAAGAGAACAAATGAAACAGCAAAATTTACAGTGACACAGATGCTCAGGGGACCTGCTTTGAGGCTCCTGCTTTATCTCTAACTACAAAGGCAAGATTGTCCCTTCTGTGCAGCAAGGAGGTGCCAGAGGAGGGGTTGCCATGGCAGACAATAACCACATTAAGTCTCCCAGCCCCGAGCTTGTCTGCTCCTATTTCCACCCACTCACCCTCTGGCCAGGTTGAGGTGCAAAGCCTCGGGACCTGGCACTCAGACCCACCAGGGAATTCTTGCCTGGGCAATTTGAGGCTGGATTTTGGCACTTCACATCCCCACCTGTGTCAAGGGGCTCAGGCACACGCCGTGAGTCCAGCCTGATAGATTCTTCCACCCTGAATTATGCCCTGGCCATCTTCCAGCCAGACCATCTGGGACTATGATGTTGTTAAATCAGATTCCCTTGCAGGGTCAGGATTGATCAACATAGGGCTTATTTTTGGCAGCACAAAGGAAAGTGTTTATTGGCCAAATCCTGTACCAGTAGAAGATGTGAGTAAATCTCCCTTCGCCTTCACAAAGGTCGGCTTTTCAAATTACCCTCACCCATGTACTGCAGCAGGCCATGAGAAAAGGTGTTGAGCACCTTTGTCATACTGAAGAGAGGGAGGGCTATGGTTAACGCAGCACCTTTCAGGAGGAATTCTTCAGGGCCCTCTCATTCCACTCGAGCCAGGGTTCAATCCATACTCCAGCTTAAGAAAGAATCCTGCCTATTTCTGCTGGTTTTGCTTCAGCAGAAACGTGAAACCAATCTGCTGGCTGGATTTCAGTTTGGATAATTACATTTCGCTCACATAAATTACTTTAATAGTTTCAAAGAGGGGAAATTACTCTCTGCTAACTCTTCCAAAGCTGTTTGGTAGTGTTAGTAGGAAAGATGAAATTGGCCAACCCACCAGAGAGGTGGCTGTGTTTGGATGGGGGATGAAACTCCCCTTGTAGACAGAATGTATTTTGTGCAGGGAACTTCAGTCCATGTCCAGCCTACATGAAAGATGGAGAGCTATTAACTCCCTTCTGAAGCCTCGCAGCTCTCAGCCCGTGATGTATCTCCCTCAGCCTGACTCTCATGTATCAGACTGGCTCTCTGACAGCTCTTCTGGGATGGCTTAATAAAGCCCTATTAAATCCTCATTTTCCCATCGTGAGCTGGCTGGATTTTTCCTTTCTTTCCTCTGTCACCAGCCCCCTTCCTTCAGGATCCACTCTGTCAGCTGGGCATTGTTTCCTGTGATCACCCAGGTTAGCTGCAAGGCTGCTTGGCTCTGCATCCATCACATCTGGAGCAGCCGGGATTTTGCAGACAAGATAAAGATCTTGTGGATGACCTAAACACCCAGTTCTGCATCCCAGTGTCACACCATCCATCCTTGCCTCTGCCTGGGACAAACTGCAGCTCCCAAATTATTCCCTCCTGGTTTAAACGATCCTTCTAGAGCCTGCTGTGGGCAACATGCTTTAACTCATCTTCATCCTTCTATCTTTCTGAGGCAAGCTGGTTTTCCCTCTCTGTACCACATGCAGTATTCTTATATTATATCTTGGGCATTAAATCCATCACAAATTTCATCTTTCTTATTCTTTCCTGCCCTTCTTAAATTTCTTCAGTGTTCTCATCTATCACATCACTCATTCCAGCCTTGATATTTCCATTGTCATCACTTTCGGTGTCACTCTCACGCCTGAAATGTCCTAATTTTTCACATCTTTTAAGTATGCAACCCAAAATGACATCCTGCCTGAATCAGGGAATCAGTGGCATTATCTTTATGATTATTCATTGAACAGAAGTTTTAGGACAGCTACTACATACACATAAACTCATTGTTCACAAAGTCTGAGTGCTCAAACACTCGTTCTGTGAATCGGTTACCGCAGGAGGGGATTTCTCCAGTGTTTGAGGAACACAGCAAAAGACACACATGAAGGATGGGAAGGGTTTTGAAGTGCAATGGGCAAGATTTTCTTGCAAAACTCATGATATTTGGAGGTGTTGACCTTGTTCATTTGGTCAGACCTGGTGTTTTACAAAGATTATGCACATCTAATCTGAATATTGCCAGTGGTCCCACAGATTGTGATGTGCAGGAGGAAAGGATTGGCCTAAACCATTGCACAGGCTGGAGTTTCTTTGGGTAGGAACTGTAGGTAATTCTACTCAGCAGCTGTGAACTTATCTCATCTTGGGTGCTGAAAGGATTATTATTTTTTTAAATCTTAGGTTTTTCAATTTCTGGAGGTTGCAGCTGTTTTAATGGATTTGAGGATTCTGACCTTGCACTGTTATTCAAACAGAGATGACGAGCCCAATGTTGACAAAAAAGCACAAATATATTCCATGAACATACTTATAAAGGAAATGAAATAAAAGAAATATTGTAGCAAAATTTTCCCATTAAAAAAATTGCTGTACAATGAACTTAATTTCAAAAGCTGTGGATGTTGAATATTTTGGGACAGTGGAAGATCTTCTTCAGTGGTCACTGTTTTTATCAGCTGCTAATATCCACAGAATTTGCCATTTTCTTCTTTTGAATATCCCATATAATTACTATTTTTTCACCAAATATGTAAATACTTTTTTTTCATCCCTCTGTGCATCTATTGTCCCTCAGTCCTCTCATGGGCGTAACATATTTATGTAATAATGTGATTTGGACAAACATCAGAATGTAAGAAGAACCATGGGTGCTGGACAGCCCATGAACAGAAATTTAAGATATTTGCCCTAAATTACAGCAATTTTCTGGGCTCCTGTACTCCAAGAGAGCTTTGCTAAGGTCATCCACTTGTTTTGCCTTAGGCAAGAGCCACCTGGAAAGGAAAATTTGCGTTCCATAAAAGATCCTGAAGTCACGAAAAATTTTAAACCTTAAATCAATGGCAAAGAGGACGCACTGCTTTTGTTTTCCTTACTGCACTTTTGTTCTGCAGAACTTAAATATTCCAACTTTTCGTTCCAAATTCACTGAGGTAGTCTGATCACACCAAGACTACCCGTGTTTCTCCAAAATCAAAATGGGCTTCCCTCTGGCCCTGCCTTTTTGTTGGGATGAGGTGGATAAAGGGAATCTGCACGTTCTCCTCTGTGGAAAAGATTTAGACAGACTGCCAGGAATGGGGAGCTTGGAACCTGGACAGCTGTGCTGTCAAATGCCTGGTGGGCTGGGAAATTTGGGTTTTAGTCAAAGGACTTGCAGTTCTGGTGTTCTCTCTTATGAGAAGAGGCCAGATGAGCTCTGGTGGTGCTGGGAAGCTTGGAAACATCTGATCCTAAACTATCTGCACTCAGAGCTTCCTGAAAATCCACCCAGCACTCAAAGAGCCCAAGTTCACTGTTATTTGTAGGCACAATTTTCTTGGTCTTCACTGAAGATAGATCCTCTAACTGCAGTTTCAGCTCTACAATTTCTGATGGAGAAGCATTTTGCTCTGAGAACTCCTAATTATAGTTCCAGAGTCCCTCCAGAGCTTCAGGGCTGCTTTCCAAGGCACAGCCTTTACACTGGACTTACAGGGAAGCAAGGGAGATGTTGACTGCTTCTTTTTCACCAGGAAATTTGGCCTTTATGCATCACTGACATACACCCACAGAGCTGAAGAGAAATGCTTTCTTCTAAAAAAATTACATTAAAATCCTGTAACACATTACAGAAGCAAAATTTGGTATCACCTTTGAGACACTGGGATTCGTATTTTCAGAAATCTTGCTTTGCCCCCAGTTCCAACGTGAGGAAATGCCAAATGGGCATGAGCTCAGGTGTGGTGGAAAGGAGGGGTGGGATGTGATAGCAGTGGGGTGTGGGGTGTCAAGGCAGTCTGAGAAAATGCAGCCAGACAAGGTGACAACAGTGATTAGACTCCATGAGACTTTCAGTGTTGTCCTTGAGCGAGGAGTCCTGGAACAACTGCATTGCACAACAGCACCATCACTTATTAAGTGTGTCTTGTAATTGGTTAGGAAGCCATTAATGACAACTTGTTCAAACCCAAACAGCTGGCTCTGTGACCCTCTAGGTAACAACAAATGCAAGAACAGGAGGAGCAGGAATAATTCAAATCCACAATATAGCCAGTTGCTGTTCAAAATCCTAAGGTATTAACTTTTTATGGATATTTCAGTAACTAACCAATCCTGACACTTTTTCTGTTTAAATACCTAGCCACTGATTCTGGGGGAAAAAAAGTGGATTTATTTATTCTCTTATTTATTTTATTTTATCAGTGCAGCGCTAGTTTATTTTGGTGTAATCGCTCTCATTTGTGTCTAAAAAAAAACCCCTCAAGAATGCATTGTGTTCTTAAGAGCATCACTATCATAAATCAGTGTAGCTGCACGGAGTTTAGAAATGCTGCCATGATTTATTTGATTTGTAGCAGCTGTGGATCCAACCCTCCAATCTTTGGTGCTCGGTGCCAGCACAACCCATCACTGAACTTTACTAGAAGGTTTCTGATCAATAAAAAAAAAAAAAAAAAAAGACTTTTTTCCTTGTTTTCTTTTCCCCATGACAAGAATTTCTACTTCTCTGTTAAGATTCTAGAGCTGCAAACTACTCGAACCCAACTTTCCTGCTATTTTGAAGGGCCTGTCATGGACTACAGTGGGAAACTGAGGCTCTTGACCCTCTGCAGGACAGGACCTTAAGAGCTGGAAGGAAATTGCCTGGCATCTTGTACAACCTCCTAATGTGCTTGTGCATTCATGCACAGTAATTGATCTTACAAGCTTCTGAGTGTTCACTGGACTTGCCATTACACCATGAATATTTTATAGCTGCACCACTGTAATAACAGTAATTACATTTGCCCTTTTACAGAACCTTTTATCAAAGGGTTTCAAGGTGGTTTATGGATGATAATTAAGCCCCATGGTCTTCTTGTGGAGTGAGAATTATTATTACCCTTCTGCAGATGGGGAAGCTGGGGTACAGAAAATCTGAACTTGACCTTGCCCAAGGTCATATCTCAAATCACTGCCAGGATGAGGAGATGAATTCAAGGGTTCTTGCTCTAGGCTCGTTGTAGTTATTTATTTGATTTGGATTATGCCACCAACTGAAGAAAAACGTTTAAAGACGAAATTCTCAGTATTTTCCTATTATTTGGAATATTGTACATTTTTCCTGCTCTGAAAAGTCACTATGCCTCCCATCACATCCTCACAAAAAAAATCCACGTGTCAGAAGGTACTCACTGACGTGAATTTGAGGTGCTGCACCCAGAGGCCCTGATCCTACACCAGAGATGCCAGTGGAGACCTGTCACTAAGGATCAGCCCAGGCTTGCAGGTACCAACACAAACCCATTAATGCCATCGTGAGCCGTCCACAGCTGCGAACAAATCCAGGCACTTTTCTCTCAATTGCTTTGCTAATGGTGAAACAACATCCCAAGGTAGATTGCAATGTCACTGCCGTCGTTGAGATGGATGGAAATGACTGGCTGTGATTGCTGCTTTGATAAACTTATTTACTAGAGAGTGCCAGCCCTTGGCTGGGCTGTAAAAAAAGGTGTAATTATTACATAATGATTTTATAATGAAAAACACCTATTGATCCAGGGGAAATGAGCACATTTCTGGAGTGGTACCGCAGTGTACCTCAGTGTCAGTGGGGTGCAGGCTCACAGTCACAGCAGGACAGCCTTCGGGAAGGTAAAATTCCAGCCCAAAATTCCCGAGCAGCGAGCCCACATGCACAGCAGAAGGAAGCTGTGGTATTTTTATCTCAGTCACAGCTCTGAGGGAACATGAAGTGTCTCCACATTTCCAGCTTCAGATTTAATGTGACTGGAACCACGTGTGGGATTTCCCTGCAGCTGGGGAACAGATGGTGCCGGGTTATGCAATGTGGGATGTGGGGACAGCGATCCAATGCCCCGACCTGCTGCTCCCCATGGCACTGAGCTGGTCTAGGAGAGGAGAACCCACAGAAATAAGTCTGTAAATATGAAATGTTCTGCAAGAATCCAGAAACCTGGCTTCACAGAAGTAACTGGGAAATTATCACTTAATTCTGCCTGTTCAGAACATCGTTCAGGGAGTTGAGAGATACCTTTAGCACTTAGGAAGACACTGTAATTACTGTAAATGATGTAAAATCCTTTAAGCTATGAGAGATTCGACCAGTCTGATCAATACTTTGCAATAACAAGGTTTAGCTTGGTAAGAACTGTTGTGCAATAATAACATTGTTTATGATTTATTCTGCTTAGCTTCCAAGTTTTCAGTCCAACAAACTGGTGTATTTGAACAAAACAGAATGGCAGAGCAGTGTTGTGGGCTGAGTCTTTTGGATTTTGCCACAAGGAAACAACATGCTCCTGGCCTGGCTGGAGGTTGAAAGGGAATAAGGAGGGTGCCAGCATATCCAAGATGAGCAGGGATAAAACAAGACCACCCTTTCCAGAGAGAAATTCCTGGTGCAGACAACACACCTTGAGAAAGGAGTTATTCCCTTAGCACATGTTTCCCATCCTCCTTTTATTTTATTTTTTCACTTTTCTTCCTTGTGAGATCCTTTATTGTCAGGAAAATTAATCCACAAACACCAGAGGTTTATGTCCAAAAAGGAGACAGAGAAGTCCTGTTACTTTATTCGAATAAAGGGAGAGGCCACGGGGCATTTCCCCTGGGGTCTCAAATTTTTGGAGGGCGCAGCCTCCTATTTATCCTAATTTCCCGACCGCATTTCCCTCTCTCTTTCCCCATTGGCTGAGGTACTAGAGAGGTACAGACTTCCCAAAATGCTTAATACCTAAGACTCCCTTTTAATGTATAACCTTCCCCTTTATTTTAATTCCTATGGAATTTATGGTTCTTCCCATTGTTACTTTCATCTCTCAATATCCAATTTCATTTATCAGCAGACCTATAATTTATTTGTAAAGAAAAAATCTCTTTCCATTCACCAAACAGTGGAATCTTCCGCGTTGTTTCTTTCATCTCTCAGTACTAGTTTTATCTTCCAGCAGGCCCACAGCTTGTTTGTAAAGACAAGTCCCTCACTCCTTTCAATATGGACCCTACCTTGAAAAACAATGGGGTTTCCTGTTCCTGGCAGGGCTGTATGAGCAGCTTTCCCTTTACTCTTCATAAGAGGATCATTCATGGGAAAAACATCCAAAGGAAACCTCTTGCTCTGTCTTTGGCTATAACTACTCATCTGAAATAAAGCACTGGACATGGCAACATCCACTGAGCAATGTTCCACAGGTTGCAGACAGCAGCTCTCTGAAACGTATGTTCTGAACAGAACTGTATTTTAAGTTCAAGCTCTGATTTGCAAATGCCTTAAAATGCCTGGAAATTTCACCATTGCCTTTTACTTATTCATTTCAGTTCTTGTGCCTTGGCACCCCTCAGCTTTGAAGCACTGAGAGTCATTAGTAAGTAAAGCACCTTGAATCTATGCTTCTGAGTTTGTGTTTCTGAACACAAGCAAGAACTCATACCCGTTAGTTATTTACTGAGCTGGAGACTGCTCAAATATATCTCGAGGAAGTTCACAGAGTTTTTCATTTCAGTTCATCTTATGGGGAGTTTTGTTAATGGAAGTTTCAGCAGGTGAGGAACTCTTTTATTTTTACATGCACTATATGCAGTTTAAATGCCATCTCATTAAAAGCTGTTTGTGAACAAAACACTTGAAAGCAAATGTGAATCGCCCAAAGCATTTTTCCCCATTGTCTGTGCTTGGGCTGTTCCCTGAAATCAAAGATTTGATGGACTTTTTGTTTTTCTTGCATTACAGGTTTTTATCCCATGCATGTAACAAATGAAAACCATGAATTGGAGTGGACGTGGCATTTTGAAAACCACAAAGCACTTGATTTATTCAAATTATGTTTACATAGGGATTATTTCACCCACCAGTGAAACGCAGCTGCCTCTGGCTTGGAAAACGTCAGTCTTTAAAAAGAAACATTGCTAAGTGAAAAGAATTTCATCTCATATAAAACTTGAGGAGGAATGTAGGCTTGCAGAATGTAATTACTCATTTGGATCTTAGCCCAGACACCAAAGCTATCATTGCCTCTTTAGCAAAAGTAACTTGGAATCTTTAGTGGTTGCACATAATGAAAGCCTTGGTTCTGCAACCTTTCTGGAAAATAAAATCAGTATTAGCAGTATAATGCTTCCCAAATATTTAGATGTAATTGCACTTAAGATTTACACCACACCTTAAACAAGAGACCTCCAGACGCTCAATAAAATTAAAGGTGGGTTTGATTTTCAGAACAGCCCTGTTCACTACTTCTGGATCTCCATGTTTCAGAGCCTGAAACGTGTTGCCACAAGGGAAATAAGTGACTCTGTTCTGGCCCCTGAATCCATGCAGAATTTCTCAGTGTTCCAAAAGGGAAGTTTCCTGCACGGATCATTGGCAGATGTGGTCACACAGTAGTGACTGTGACAGCAGGAGCTGGTGTGAAGGATTGGTTCACCTCCCAGCCTATTGATTGTGGGGTTTGTAGCAGCATATTGAGCACCGGTGTCAAAATCATGGACGGCTTTGTGATAAAACTTCCATGGTTTTTAAAAGCGTTGAGATTCCAGAGCGGGCACATCCATTTTCTCTGTGATGTCCCACATCTATGCAACCATTTCTATCCACAGCAAAATTGGTGAGCATGTTTCAGCAATGAAGATGTTATCTTTTTCCTTCTGTATCCTTGGCATTTTCATCAGTTTCCCCAAAGGGTTCTCTGTCTTCCCTTCCCAGATTCTGAGCTATTGCCAGACTGTCATCTGAAGATCTGTGTTATTTTAACATTGTCTTGGTAAAATATCTGTCCCATAATTGGAGGAGAAGAGAAACATCATCCAAATGGTACTAAAATCCATATTTTACATACTATGGTAGTTTCATAAAACCTATTGGGAAGATAAGACGAGAGATTTACAGAGAAAAGAATGGAAGTTTGCAAGGAATGACACACGAACAAAAAGAATAAGGGTGTGGAGGTTTTCATTCTTTTCTTAGACAAGGAGATTTTGGTCTCTCTTAAACAGACAAAATTTTTAGTCAGTCTTAGCTTACAAGATGGTCTGTCAAATCTGTAATCACAATTTTAAAAAAAATAGTTCCGCATAGTTTATGATCATAGCATCATGGAATAAAGGAATCATAGAATTAAAGAATCATAGAATGGTTTGGGTTGGAAGGGACCTTGAAGACCATCTTGTTCCACCCTCTGCCATGGGCAGGGACACCTTCCACTAAACCAGATTGCTCCAAACTCTGTCCAGCCTGGCTTTGATGTGTCAGATGAGGTATCGCTTTATTTCTGTAAAATACATTCCAACTGATCAGATGAGCATCAGAGATTTCAGAGCAAACCCTGGGGTTGGGTAAATTTGCATTTTCCCTCTCTCAGCACCAGGATTGCAGCGGGATTTCCTGATTAAGTCAATTACAACTATAACACTGAGTTTGGAGGAATGAAATAAAATGTGTAGGTCACACAAATTTCTCTGATGAATAAAGTTTTCTCTGTGTGCAGAGAAGACCACAGAGGAGAAAAACATATTTCTATAAGGAGGGTTCCCTCATGAAGTTCCAAAAAGGGGAAGTCCTGCACTTGGGAGGGGACAGTGCCGGTATCAGCATATGCATCTATCCTATGAAGAAAGGCTGAGACAGATGTGACTATTGAGTCTAGAGAGGAAGGGGAGTCATCAGTGGTTGGATTCAATGATTTTAAAGGTCTTTTCCTACCTAAAGGATTCGGAGATTCTCTATAAATATCGAGAGGGAGAGTGCAGAGGGAATAAAACCAGGGGTGTTTCAAGGGTGCCCAGTAACAGTGATAGAGGCTTGAGGGCAAAAACTGTAACACAGGAATGTCCGTCTGAAGATCAGGAAATATGTTTTGACTGTGATGGTGACTCAACACGAGCACAGGTTGCTCAGGGATGTGGTGGGGTCTTTATCCTCGGAGATATTCAAAAGTCATCAGGGCACAGTCATGGACAACTGGCTCTAGGTGACCTTGCTTGAGCAGAGGAGTTGGACCACATGACATCCAGAGGTCCCTCTCAAACTCTCTGATGCTCTGATGCAGTAATTCTGTGACTCTGAGTCTAAATAGCTTTCAGCCTTATGAAACTGAAGATCTTCAAAATAAGATCAGAGATGTAAAAAACATCTGGCTTTACAGATTCCCCCACCTGTCAGAAGTACAAGTTCTTCTAAGTCTACCAATCGGTCTGAAAATTCCCTTTTTGATGTTCCAAATTCTTTTTCACCTGACATAAAATATCCTAAACCAAAAGGATGCTAATTATACATTGCCCCAGGGAAGGAAAATTGCAGGTTTCCTGTGTCCTGCTGTTGGATTTCATACTGCCCATCAGAGAGGGGGCAAGAGGTAGAAACAGGTCAGTGCGTGGTGGAGCAGAGAGCAGCAGGTGAAAAAGGATCATAGAGGAGAAATTGCTGAGAAATCACTGGCAATTGTGGTCCAGCCCTTCAAAAATTTCTGTCAAGAGGCAGAACTAGATACACGCTATTTTTCAGTAGCCTGTGGGCCTCCCATGATAATGAGAGAACCTTGGAGGTTTTTCCCCTCTGCTCTGTTTGTGTGTTTGTGGCCACACTGCAGAGGGAGGAAGAAGCTATTTATTTCTTCATGAATTGATATTTGAAATCTTCTCCCCTTTTAACAAACTCATTCATCTTCACAGCACCTTTGCTACCAGGCAATTTCTACAATTCAAGCTGAACATTCGATCTGTGTTGTTTTTAATGATCTTTCTTGCCAATATTTATAATGTGCCTTGAAAGCTGAGGCAGACCATGGGCTAGATATTTAATATTAATTAATGTGTCACTCCCCAGAACATGCACATGCTGAGGAAACAAGTAAACATGTTTAATTCTACCAGAGGGGTTGGAGGCACTTGTAAATTGCTAATTAATTTCAAAGGTGTCCCTTCCTCCCTTTCTTTGAAGATTCATTTCTTCATGCTCTCCCCTCCTTTTTAATTGCTGCAATCTCACTTCTGCAATCTGGATTTCACCTCCCTCTTGCTCACACTCCCATTGCCGCTGACTCTTTCAAGCAAGATTAATAAAATTTTTTATAATTGCTATCAGTGCCCGTTCAGTGGCACCCAGTGGGGCAGATAGTTTTGGAAAGGAAAAAGAGGGTTCTGGTGAAAAGGATCCCCAAAAAACAGAGGGCACAGAGGTGACTGTCATGTCAAAAAATTCACATTATTTCTACACTGTGCTAAATGTCATTCAAGAAAGGCCAAGAAATGTTCTGCCATTGATACATTGTGAGTCAAGGCTAAGATAACAGATAGAATATATAGATATTAATAACAGATAAGGTAAAAGAATCCCTATGAGACAGTTTTGGTCAGTGTGATAAGGAAAATGTAAAAGTACTATGGAGCCAAAGATGCTCAGAAAATCAACGTTCCCTTCCCTTTTCTGTAACACAACTTAAATCTTGCCTTCAGGGTATCAGTAGCTTCGGGTCTGCTCTCTGTCCATGCGAGATTTACTTTGCACTCAGAGCATGCAGGGTCGAGCTGAATCATGGTGGTTTCCATGCAGAGATATCCTGGGTGATAAATTAAATGCCCAATGCAGGGGTGATCATGCCCAGATTTTCCCTGCCTCCTGTGTTTATTTTCTGTTTTCCTTTTCCAGGGCAAAATATCACACTACTGGTGTTGATTGTGTCTCTGTGGAAATCAAAAAAATCAGATAGAAGAAAGGTGAGGGACATTTTGTCCCCTCTTGGCAGCTTTTGGAGGTGGTGTTGGTTGGATTTGCTGCACCCTTGAATCGTCTCAAGCTCAGTTCCAGTGATTTTCCCATGAGAATGCAAAAAAAATGCATGTTGGACTTATTAGTTTTTCTGTCAAATGTCATGTAAAAGCCATTAGTCTAAATTAATTTCCTAATTTAGATTGGCTTTTTTCTGCCTTTCTCCTTTTCCAGTCGATCACTATTCCCATGTAGTCTTAAACATTTCCTAAAGCTCTTCCTTAGGCTAAAATATCCCTTCCTATATTTCTTCCTCTCTCCAGCTGCCTTATTCCTAATTTAATTCCTTCCTTATCATCTCAAGAGAAAGTTAGTACATCTTTAAGGTCTAGTTCCCCCTTTCTGGATTAGTGTGGGATAAACCTAATCATAACTGCTGTTGAGAATAGCACAATGCCACTGATGGAATTAATAAGGAAGGAATGAAAATATGATTTCAAAGTCTGCCCAGCTCTGTCCTAGAAAGTCCTTCAGACGGGCTCCAGTGAACGGAATGCTCTGGGTTTGAGAGATATTAACAAATCCCAATAAACCCAACCAGATTGCACTGAGCTCTGCATTTCCTGAGCTCCCCGTTACCTCACCTCCAGCGCATTGGTGACACGCCAGCAGATTGATTTGCAAAATTTCTGTCTTTATGACATTCTATAAACTACGTTATGGGACAAAAGACAGATATATCCCTGTCTTACAAGGCTTCCAAATTGCAGCTTAATTAAAGCGCTGTGAGACACAAAGGGAAGACAAGGGCACAAGATAAAAATCAGAGGGTTGTATTCTTGCACGATGGATTCCCATTACCCTAAACAGAATCCTACCAGGGAATGGATGCCTTTCAGCAAGATATCTTTTATGACACTGTAAATACAGCAACGAGATGCTCGAGTTTTCATTCTGTTGGACAGGGAGAGGGGAAGGTCAGTCAGAAAAGGAGAAGGGAGAGTCTTTGGGGAGTAAAAGGGTCCTTGGCACAGGGTGACAAATTGGGCAGATTCCTGGCAAAAAAGGCAGCAAAGCTGTGGGGTGGAAGCCAGACCAAGGGAGTGAAACAACAAGGGAAGAAATCTCTGGGTTTGCCAGTAGAAGGACCAAAGTCACCTCCATAGAGCTGCAGGTTCTGCATCCCCCTCAGAGCTCGCTGTCACGGGAAGCTGCTCTTTGTGTTGGTTGAGTCCTGCTCTTTTTATCTTTCTTTAGGTTTGGGTACTGGTGCAGAACCTATTGCACAGCAAGTACAGAGAGGAGAGAGAAGGGTGATAAGCCCTGTGGTAAAGGCAAGTGTATGTCATTACATTTTGAAAATGTGATGTAGTGACAGCCAACCTGAAGGCTCTTGGACTCAATAGCAAAGCTCCTGTTTATTTCAGCCTGGCCTTAAACAGTTAAGAGAGATAAAAAACACTTCTGGGGACATGGAAAAGCAGTATCTGGCTGCTTTTTAGAGATGTAACTCTGTTTAGGCAAATTTAACCTGCCAATAACTATTAAAGCTGCTAAGTTTGTTTATCCAGAATGACAACAAAGGAAGATAAAATAGTCCTGTCTTAGGAAGAGGTAGAACAAATCACGCCCAGAAACAAGCCTGAATACTTATTTGAATCATAGAACCACAGAATACTGAGTTGGAAGGGTGCCACAAGGATCACTGAGTCTGACTCCTGGTCCTGCAAAGGGCAACCCCAACAATGCCACCCTATGCCTGAGAGCGTTGTCCAAATGAACTCCTTGAACTCTGTCAGACTTGGTGCCGTGACCACTTCCCTGGGGAGCCTGTTCCAGTGCCCAACCACCCTCTGGGGGAAGAACTCGATAAAAGTGAAGGGACTGATTTAAAAAGAAGGAAAAGATGAACCTTGACTGATGTTAGGCAGGTTGCTTTAGAGCAATTAATTAATTAATGCAGATAGCTCTTCCCTGTGAGGGTGATGAGGCCCTGGCACAGGTTGCCCACAGAAGCTGTGGCTGCCCCTGGATCCCTGCAAGTGTCCAAGGCCTGGTTTGATGGGGCTTGGAGCAACCTGGGATAGTGGAAGTTATAAACTGGAATCTTGGGTGGGAAGTGTGCGGTAATGATCTTGTTTGGATCCAACAGCGAGGATTTTACACCATGAAATCTTCAAGAAATGAAGCAATCCAGTCCTTTCAGAGGGATGTATCCTACAAAGACATCCTGAACAAGCATAACATGCTGGTTTAATTCCCAGCCTGTTAAGAACGGCTGGAATATCGTCAGCCAAACTGATTTATGCAGCAAAGCCACCCCAAAAGCTGTTCAAACCAGTGTGTTTTATTGTGCAACTGAGATGGACTGAGAGCCCAACTGGTGGTTGTCAGGGAGCTGCCAGTGAGTGATAATTCAGTGCTTTCAGTCACATCCACATTCCCATTACTTGGGAACTAACAGAGGGAAAAACAATATGAATAAAGCCAGAGGGGTTTTTGCTGAGTTTTATTGAACTAAAAATGGAACTATGAAATGAAGTTGGTCAGGCAATAAGATGTATGCACAGGAAATTTTTGGCTTCAATATGAGGATAATTGAAAATTGCCAAAGTTTAACATTAGCCTATTAGTAGTGGTTGAGGCTTAATATTAAAGCTCCAGATGCGGAAAAATGAAAGGCTTTCCTCCTCCTTTTGGTACATGTTGCACTGCAAGGAAAGAGAGAAAGTACCTAGAGCGACACATAATTAGTTAATACCAGAAAATGGTCCTCTCTGTTAAAATCAGCAGCTTGTGTTGAGATCCATAAGCAGCTGCCTCCTGGGCATTGTTCTTTGAGCACTATTAATTGCAGCTAATGGTATTAATTGCCTTTTGCATTTGTATGTCAAAGGCGGAAGGAGCTATACATTGCAAATGCAGTCTCTTCCTGATCTTCTTTTTCAGAAATAAGGCTGGGGAAGACTGAGGAGAAGAGGCTCAGAGACATCCCTGCCCCGTGTGAGAAACAGCCTCACAAATGTCCCCAAGGAGAGCTGTAGCATTTCTGCTCAAACTTTGTAATAATAACAGGGTTTGGTTTAATATTTTATGGAGGGATTTTTTTAATTGGATCAGAATTCTGCCTTAAGTCTTCATTAAAAAAACATCTACCCCCCACCATGCCTAATTCTTCCCATGGAGCTGCAGATTCTGCTGATTTTGTCTTAGGCACAATAAAGCATCAGATCTGCTCATGGACAGCGCTCATTTCACAGGGATTTAAACCCTGGCGTGTGCCGCCGTGTGAGTGATGTTAAGCCTGCCCTACACAGCAGCTGGAGGGGAGCACAAGTCCCCCTGTTCAGCCCCAGGTGTATCTGCATGTGACCACCTACGATCTCGTGCTGTGAGCCCTACTCGTAGAGTAAAGTCTGTCACAGGACTGTGTCTCCAAAACATGTGTTATTATAGCTCAGGAGTCTATAAATGCCAAAGCCACAAATCATTTCTCATTATCTTTTTTGCAACTGAGGCAAGAAAGCCACCATGATTTATCATGGATCTGTGAACACTGAGCCTGACAAAGATTTGCTGGAGAGGTTCTGCTTCCAGTTGCTCTGTCCTGGACTGCACAGGGCACAGGGGGAGCATTGCATAATCACATGAACAAAATTCCAAACAACAGCCCAACAACTTGTGCTGTCATTTCTAAATACAAACATTAATGGGGTTCACATGGGACTGGATAGGACACCCTACAGAAACCTCAGTGCTCTCAGGCACAGGGTGGGATGCTTGAGGCTCTTCTGTGCAGGGCCAGGAGCTGGACTCGACGATCCTCACGGATCTCTTCCAACCCCAGATATTCTGTGATTCCATGATGATAACCGTGGTGCACTGGACCACACAAGGGGGAAAGGTAGAGCCTGCTCTTCTAAACTATCTTTTACTCCCACTTGCCAATGTGGGAATTTGTCCATGCAGACAGACAGACACCAGGAGAACAGACAGCAAATCTTGGGTGTAATCAAGATTATTGTCTACCTTTACTTGTATTTGCACTGGACTTTTAAGTCCAAATTTTAAAATTGAAATGTTTAAATTTTAAAATGTTAAATTTTTACAATTTTAACAAGTTTAGATCAAACCATAGATTTCCGTCAAGTCATGCTGCTGTATCAGGGTGTTTGATGCCAAATTTGGACCAGCAATCAGGGATTTCTGAGATGTAACTGGAATAGTTCAATTGGCAAAAATAGGGACTTGAGCACCTACATTACAAAATTGATGTCAGCTTAGAAATAAAGAATATAGAAATCCTTAGTGACTGCTGAAAAATCTGGTCAAACTTAACTCTGTAGTCAGGGGCTTCACTTTCTGAGAAGTTTAGAACTTACTACAATGTAATGCAACATTTAAAAAGCCCCTGTGTTCTCTTGCATTCATGTTTTTACTTGCTTTTAGGATTGTTGGTAATACCCCTGTGGGACTCAAAACCCCCAGGGAGCAGATGGTTTCTCTGTGACCATTTCAGTCCAAGGTTTCAGCTGAACCTGCCACGATGGAAACACAGAAAGTCAAAGCAGTTTGTTCTCAGATCAGAGAGAAACAGAGATAGTGGAAACCTGAGCTGTGGTGATACAGATCTTTATCCAACAGGCAGCACAACCTGGAAATTAAAACCTGCTCTCATTTGTTGCAGTACTGATCCAGCGAGCATTTCCTGCAGAAGGCCTGACACGAAAAATAATTTTAATAAATACTAAGGAGATGTGGTTCAAGATTTTCTAAGGGAAACTCTAAGCCATTATAAAAAGGAAAAAAAAGGAAGGGAAGGAAGGAAGGAAGGAAGGAAGGAAGGAAGGAAGGAAGGAAGGAAGGAAGGAAGGAAGGAAGGAAAAGAAAGGAAGAGAGAGAAGGAAAGAAAGAGAGAAAGGAAGAGAGAGAAGGAGAGAAAGAGAGAAAGAAAGAGAGAAAGAGAGAAAGTAAGAAAGAGAAAGAAAGAAAGAAAGAGAAAGAAAAAGAAAGAGAAAGAAAGAGAGAAAGAGAGAATGAAAGAACGAAAGAAAGAAAGAAAGCCTGAAGCAATGGGAGATAGGAAGATAAACTCAGAGGTAGATTGTTAAACTCATTTAGCAGCCAAGCCATCCTTAGATAGCAGCTCTCTGTTATCAATGCGAGCTGTGCTTCAGGCAAAATTTCCTTGGCGCATTATTGACCTTTAAAATTACATCCTACTCCCAAATATTGCTCCATGCTGCTATCTTTTATTATACTTGGCTTTCTTACAGCATTTGTTTATCAGTCTGCTCTTCTGTGTTTACCTTCAGCCTTTCAGAAGCAATTACAGAGGATGGACATAACTCAAAATAACAGGTGCAGCACAGAGCAGAAGAGAGGCTGATAAAGCTCTGGATGAAGGAAAAAATGGGGAAGGGACTAGGGCTGGGAGAAGGAAACAGTAATAGAAATAATACAGAGGAATCCTGTCACTTCTCATTAGGATTTGACAGCACTGCAGCATAAAATATGCACAAACTGGCCACCCTTATCAGACCAGATGTCAGGTGCACAATCTGTGAGTAAAACAACATTGAGAGATGCTGGTTCCAAAAGGCCAGAAATGACCCTTTGATAGACTCAGACTTTAAAGTTAACTTAAACCCCACTTTCAGCAGGTGAAGTTGCTGAAATGCTCTGTTTAGGTGCAAAGTGGAAGGGCCCAGAGATGGTACAAGGGATCATCCTACTGCAGCCAAGCCGGGGTTCCATGGGGTTTCAGGCATCACTGATAAATCGTTCAGTCTTCTATGCCTTCTGAGACTTGCCTTGAATAGTACAGTAAATACAAATAGAATATAATTTCCTCCTGATGTGACTTTCTTCAAAGGATTTTCTTTCTGGAAGTGTTCCCAGGACATGGCTAGCCCAATAAAAGCATCATTGCTCCCAGTCCTGTCAGCATCAGACAACAGATTTCTTCTGATCTTCAATGAGAGAGAAAAATAATTAATCTCTTTGTATGAACAGTTCAAGCAATAGATCCATAAATGACAACAAGGGGGAGAGAGCACTGTGCTGCTTTCCAGGGTCCAATGAAGTAAAAATACTGTAAAAAATAAAATAAGATGAAGAAAAACTGAAACATTGCAAAAGAATGGTTTGGGTAGAAAAGGACCTCAAAGTTCATCTGTTTCCACCCCTGTGCCATGGACAGGGACACCTTTCACTAGACTGGATTCCTCCAAGCCCCATCCAGCCTGGCCTTGAACATTCCAAGGTTATCAACCTGTCCTTGAGTCTTCTTTGCCTTGATGTGGCAACTTGCTGATTTGTCAAGCCTGATCTTGCTGTCTCAGTGCGTGGGGCTGACACAGACACAGTGAATTTCTCCAGGCTCCTGTCAGCCAGTGGAGTGATGCTGGGAACATGGTACAGGGATCTTCCCTTATTCCTTTATTCATAATTAAAATTACGAGCAACATCAGATTGACAGCTGAGCCAGCACTGAGCAAAGTCACCCAGGCTAAAGGACACGCGGTGGCCACAATGTCACTGACTGGAAAATCAGCCTTGATTCCAGGAAACTCCCTGGGAATTTCTTGGAAGAAGCCAGATTATATCCTTTGTGGGCACTGGCGAGCTCCATGTTGCTCAAGCAATGACAAAACCCAAGGAAAACTTTGCAATTGAACATAAGGGCCACCTAAACCCACACATCTCCTACACATTTTCTGCTTCGTGTCGTCTGTAGCTCATGGTTTAGTCTGCTGGAGTTTCTCTGTCATATACAGGAAAAACTAGGCACAAATTATCCAAGAGGCTGCTTGGTTGAATCCCAGAGCCTTTTCCAGAGCCATCCCTTGATTTGTGGACACCTATTAGCATGAGCCATCTTCTCCACCTGTGAAGATGGATGAAATAGCCCCTCTCTGTCTCACAAAAGTATTATAAACCCATTAGAAAGATTACAAGGTGCTTGGAGACCAGGAAGGTGTAAGAATTATTAGCAGATTATGATGTAGGAGTTGCACTGAGACCACTGAGCTCATTTTCATGTAGACCTACAGTTATTTGTCAACAGCTAATGATTTTTTTACCTTCACCTGCACAAATTAAATTCAAAGTTGTGGTGTAGAGTCCATTTGCCAACATATTTCAGTCAGATCCATTCAAGTCCTGGGTTATCCAGGCCCTGTAATTATGTTTTCCCAATGCATGTGCTCAAACAGGGCAGATTCAGATGGAATGGGCTGCCCAGGGAAGTCATCGGAAATGTTCAAAAAAAGTGTAAATGTGGCACTTGGGGACACGGTTTAGTGGTGGCTTTGGCAGTGCTGAGGGAATGGTTGGACTCAATGGTCTCAGAGGGCTTTTCCGGCAATAATTGTTCTATGATTCTATGAATAAGCTGCTTTTGGGAGAGGGAATATTTGTTTTTCGTGAACTTGTAATCAGATTTTCTTGTGGATCAGCAGGGAGGCCATGGAGTATAATGGAAACATTTGCAGAGATTTTTAATAGGCTTTGTGTTGGATCCATAGCATCGTGGGATAACAGAGTGTATTATTACTTCTTCATCTAATAATCCCACACAGAGATGGCCTTACACATATCCCGTTGCTTTCCAAGGATAGAAAACCTCCTTGATCAATTTTGCCTCCCTGTTAAATTATTCTGTCAATTATTCAGCAATTTTGTTTTTCTCACGATGACTGACATCACAAACACCACTTCCATTTATTTTCAAATATCTGTGTAGAATGTCTGAAGAATTCAAATCCTCTTTAGCACAACAAACCACCATGGAAAATACTTGCGTGTTGGCATTTATGTCTTTGTGTGTCCTATCAGGAATTTGGCTCTTTTCCCTCTGATACCATCAATGGGTGTTTGTGTGGTTTAGGACTCAGGGAACTGCATTTTTCCATGGTTTCATTATCCATGTCAGACCTTCAGTTGAATTTAATTGCAAGTGCCAGTCTGGAGAAACTCATTTTGTGGCTATCATCATTAGGCAGAACGGCTGGGGGTTTAATTCCGCCCTGTCGAGGAAACCCACGGAGCAAAACATGAGAGTGGGAACAGCTATTGCTTTCTCATTTTGTAGCAGGAATTACTCATCACTTCAGTTCTTTTTCTGCTTTAAGCTCATTTTCTCTTAGTTCTCCATGCAAGGGAATTATAAATTTAGGGAAAGTGGATCTGAGTAATCCTTCACCCTGCAAAAATTTAAGCACAGCACTTTACTCTGATACAAACGGTGAGGACGGCAGCACGCTGGCAATTTACTTTAGACCTGTGGACAGTCTTTTGGCTCATCCCCTGGCCTAACTGGTTCTTGAACAGCCAGGTGCATGGCAGCTGCTCTGGTTGGGGTCCAGGACAGAAGGAGCCTCACTGTGTTATGGATCTTCTCCACAAAAATTCTTCTTCCTTCCCACACGACCCAACTCTTGAGCATGCTAAGCCCGT
Source organism: Lycocorax pyrrhopterus obiensis (assembly GCA_014706295.1). Taxonomy (NCBI): domain Eukaryota; kingdom Metazoa; phylum Chordata; class Aves; order Passeriformes; family Paradisaeidae; genus Lycocorax; species Lycocorax pyrrhopterus. Next base: position 3,518,148 of record JACSVZ010000006.1, on the reverse strand, counting down.
ATTTGCTGGTTTGGCTGTGAGAAGGGGTTTAAAGTTAATGTAGATAAATGAAATGCTCCCCAGGCCAGACCCCAACCCCAAAATAATACCAGTGCAACCTCATCCAACCTGGTCTTGAGCACTTCCCAGGATGGGGCATCCACTGGGCAACCTGCGCCAGGGCCTCGCCAGCCTCACACAAGGAATTTCTTCCCACTGGTTAATGTAAATCTACCTCCTTTCAGTTTAAAACCGCTGCATCTTGTGCTGTAACTACCAGATCTGGGTGCTGGACAGGGTCCTTGAAGCTTTCACTGAATCCTTGTGATGTCATAACATTCTGGTGTATTTTCTGTGCTGGGAAACCTCAGAAAAAGCAGCCACTCATTCTTCAAGGCCAGGTTGGACAGGGCTTGGAGCAACCTGGGATAGTGGAAGGTGTCCCTGCCCATGGCAGGGGTTGGAATGAGATGATCTTGAAGGTCCCTTCCAACCCAAACCATTCTGGGATTCTATGATTCCTTCTGGATGTTAAACTGTTTCGTGAAATTAGAGTTTTCTTTGGATCACAGGGTAGTTCAGCATCCAAAAAAAATATTTCAACCCGTTAGGAAAATACACCCTGATAATTTTGGGCTCTTTATTCCGTGAAGGCAAGGTTGAGTGAGAGGAATTACAAACATGTCCTTTCTTACTCTGCTCTGTTTCTCCACTTATACCCTGGTGGTTTTAGAGTGTTCTCAGAGGAGATGAAAGTTTGAGTCCCTTCTAGCAGAGAATGAAATTGAACCTGGAGAAGTGCTGTAGCAGTTCCACTTTGGGTTCCACGGGGTTATTTGTAGGGTTCTTTTTTCTGCTCAAGTGCTTTGATCTCCTATTCACACTGCAAACCTGTGAGATTGCTCTCTGCTTTCCTGCTCCAGGAGAAAAACTCCCACACCTGGATTCAGCACACACTCCTGGGTGTTTTGTGTAAACGACTCAGGCCCTCAGGCAGAGTCAGAAGAAGAATGTTGACAAGTAATTTGGGGATTCAAGTGGGAATTAAATGTGAAATAGGTACTGGCAACCATGCTCTTTCCCTCCAGAGAAGTAATTTGCTCACAAACATGAACAGAGAATTGGGATAGTCAGAAAATTTTCACATTAAAAAAATTCCGAATGTCTGTGGGGTTGGGGTATTTGTGACAGCTGAGGGATAGGACTTTTTTCTACCCCTCACAGTCATCCAGCCCTCAATATGTCTCCTTGTTTTGTCCTACACATGGCTGTGTTACAGACTCTAGAATTTTGTGAAAGTCCCAAAGACGCACTGGAAGTTGTTCCTGAATCACAGAACTCATTATTTCTCTCCCTTTACCTTAACAAAGAACCACTTTCCACCAGAAGGAATTTACAGGCCAACTTTCAAACTTTGACTGTGACCTTTAATATGAAAAAGGTGCAGACGGAGTTTGAAACGGGAACATAGCAAGTGGAGCAAAGGGCAAAAGGGCCTCAGATTTTACAAGTGAGCTGCAGCTGAAGATGGAAATGAAAGAGAATGTCTTACAGAAAGTATGAGATGTCTGAAGAGAGCAGAGTCCAACATAAACAGCTTTTCCAAGTGCACTCAATTCTCATTAACATGCTCTGGGACTTTGTTCCTCCCCTGTGATGGGTTTGAAGAAGGATTTGAAAATTTACTATTGCTTCCAGCAGGTAGGCTTAATTCCCCATCTAAAGCTCACTGAAGTCAAGGTAAAAAACCCTCTCATTGAGGCTGGTGGACCTTGGCTCAGTCTCTCTGACATTTAGCTGAGGTAGCTGAAACTTGTTCCCCTCGAGCCATGCAGAGGTTCTGTGGAACTGAGCTTTCTCTCTCAGTGTGAGGTATAATAGGCCATAGTTGAACACATTAATGAACAGGGAGGTCAGAAATTTGGCTTCCGTGTTAGCTCTGTGTCCTGCTGCTCACACACTCCCTCCCGGCAGCGGGGTGGGGGAGAGAATTGGGAAGGAAATGAAATTTGTGGGTTGAGATAAAAACGGTATAACAGGACACAAAATGAAGGGAAAATAATAATAATAATAATAATTTCTATATTACTATTATTACATTACAATTTAATAATATTACAATATAATATTATAAATAATAATAATATACTGAGGATATACTAAAGCAGTGATGCGCAATGCAGTTCCTCATCACCCACAGACTGATGCCCGGCCAATTCCCAACCAGAGGCCCCAGGCCAGCTCCCCCCAGTTTATATACACACACCATGATGCCAGGGGGTCTGGAATATCCCTTTGGACAGTCAGGATCAGCCTGCCCTGGCTGTGCCCCCTCTCAGCTTCTTGTGCCCCCAGCCAGCTCTGGCAGGGCAGTGGGAGGAGCTGGAAGGTCCTTGACTCAGGGCAAACACTGCTCAGCAGCAGCTAAAAACCAGTGTGTTATCAGCATCATTCTCACACTGAGTCCCAAACACAGCACTGCGCCAGCTGCTGAGGGGAAAATTAACTCTATCCCAGCCAGGGCACACTGCAAAGATTCAAAAGCTGTTAAACACTCTGGAAGACTTTGAGGCAAAAGTCCCAAAATGCTGGGGAATAAGTATATGTGAAAGCCAAACAATTGGAAACAATTTATGTATTTTCTTTTTTATTTAAAAAAAAGAAATAGAAAGAAAGGGGAAAAGGCAAATATTTGCTTCTATGTTGCTGTAAACATCTGTTGCAGTAACAAAACACAGATGCAGAGTAAGAAGCACTGCAGGAGATCAGCACCTGGCCTGGCAGAGCAGCATCCGGGGCTCTGGAGCAGCCCCATGGGCTGTGCTGTTTGTGATGCACATCAGAGAAAGGGATTTCAAAAAGCAGCATCCTGAGCAAAAACCCATCCGATTCTGCATGAAGAAAAAGGCAGAAGGCAACAGTTTATTAAATTTCCCCCCATCCCTCAGAGTATATTTTTTTTGTAGGGAAATCATTCCTGTTTAGGACTGACAAACACTATCTGTTCTCTCGAAAGCAGGAACTCTCTTTGCAGAGCTTGGCAGAGAGTTATTCCTGTTTTCCCCTGCACAGTAGGTTGTTTCCACTTTGTATTTACAAGCCAGCTCTGTTATCAGAGCACCTGAAGGAAACAGAGCAGATCAAGTGCTTGTCTTTTCTCATCACCTGGATTCCAAACCCTCTGCTGAAGGAGAGAGTCACATTCTGCAAGGTAAAGGAAGAGTTCCCCATCTGTTTTGTAAAAAGTTTTCTTTTACAGACATGAACTGAGTGTAGATTACCCAGAAAAGGTGAAAAAGGGAGATAATGGTGGTGTGAAGCCATTAGAACACTGCATAAGAAGAGGGTTAGGGTTTGAATTCAGGCTGGGAGCAAAGATACTGATCTCCCCTTCAAGGACTAGATCATGGAATCACAGAATGGATTAGGTTTTTTGGGAACCTTAGAGCTCATCCAGTGCCACCCACTGTCATGGGCAGGGACACCTTCCACTATCCCAGGTTGCTCCAAGCCCCATCCAACCTGGCCTTGGACACTTCCAGGGATCCAGGGGCAGCCACAGCTGCTCTGGGCAACCTTTGCCAGGGCCTCAGCACCCTCACAGTAGATGTGTTATGTAAGTGCAAAATGTATAAAGTAAATGTTAAACGTGCAAAGTAAATCTAGATACTTATTATAAATAAATTTGCAGTTGTATAACCTGAAAAACAACTGCCAGAGCAAGGATACTCACTTTTCACATGATGGCATGGACTGTGGCTTCAGGTGGTGTTGCTTTTTTCTGTCTCTCTGGTCCCCCACATCTCTGAAGTCAAAAGCCAAAGTTCCCAATATCTCTTTCTCTTTGCTCCTTTTCACCCAGAATCTGTGATTTGGGTTTGAGATCATGCAAGGCAGGACAGGACACTCAGCCTCCTTCTCCCAGGCCCTTGCCAAGAGCTCCAGACCAGGTAAAGGCAAGGAAGGATTCACAGCATCCCCCTCCATCCCAGGAATGACAGAAATGAAAGCTTTTCCATCCCTGTGTGCTGCGTGGGGCCCTTTCCAGCCAGCCAAGCTCTCTGTATCCCTCCCATTCCAATTCCCTCGGGCAGCTGGGCAGAACACAGGTAATCCACAGGGCTGGCAGGATTCAGGGCTGAGTGAGGCTCCAGAGCTGAGCCATCCTGGGGCTGAGAGATTGGTCAAGGGTTCACCTGCCAGCCTAGAGAGCCTCTGTGTTTGCAGGCAGCATTGCCCCACTAATGCGGCAACAACACTGCTCAGGAGTGCCTGTTTTTCTGCAGGGGAATGATTTAAAAAACCCAGAATAAATCAAGAGCACTGATGCAGAAATAAATTGTGTCTCGAAATGGACCTGCAGCTTGACCTCTGCCTGCATCCCCACCACACCCCACAGTATTTGCTGTACTCAGACCTCTGTTTCAGACACTTTCCAGTGAAGGTCTCTGTAGGCTGTCTTTCCTAAGAGAGCTAAACATCCATATCTTCAATTGCTTCCAAAGAACTCTTTCCAGATCATTATGCTAAAGATTGTTTTCCTGTGTGGAGTTAAAGGAAAGCTGTTACTATTACCTACAGAGCTTGCTCTACCTTGACAGCAATTGTGCTGGTGATTTTTAACTCACAGGATTCACCTTTTCAACTTTTTATTGGTTTTTTTAGTACTTCTTCAGTGCAATCTTGAGGATAAAATCAGTTTTTATGAACATTGGAATAGAAAAAAGGGTGTTAAGTTTGAAAGCCCAATTTTCATTCCATCACGTCAGTTTAAGCCATGTAGCATCACCTTCACTGATGTGAAATGCCAAGCACCAAACAGAGGGGCAGAAAGAACAGCAGAGCTGCTGAGATGCTTTACACCAACCTGGCCAACCCTCACTGCCAGCTGAAAAACAGATGTTATTTTCCCGCATCCAGACAACTTGAATTTCTCCCCTCTGCACCAGAAAAGCAAACATAAAGGTGTTTTTCCCCAGAGCTGGACTAAGCCTTGTAAAGAAAACCATCATCTCGACATCATGCCACAACCAATTGAGCTCATTCTGTGTTCTGACCTTTTCCTGGAGGTCTGGAGTTCTAGGCCATGGAAATTAGATATTATATCCTGCAAGAAGCAGCTGGATCCCTTCCTGGATGACTTTTGAGTGAGTATCCTGACAATCAGAGACTTAACGTAGCTGGTTTTGTCACTCCTCTGATCTTTTTGGCCCACATGACAATAGGAAAATATGGGAACCAAAGAAAGAATATTTTAATCCTAAAGCTCACAGCTGACAAGACAAAGGATTTCTGGGCAGCACTAACATTTCCAAGGGTTGAGAAGGTGGCAAAGTGAGCAACAGACTGCAGGACCAAGGTGTTTGTTACTTTACACAAAGGGGAATTGGTGTCGGTGCTGGAGACACAGGTAAGGAGCCACTGGAACAAAGTGCAGGACTGAAAATAAAGGCACATCTTCTGTGTCACAGCATAAAGGTCACAGGCACCCAAAGAGAACACATTTACCAAAGAGAACACATTTACCAACACGTGGGGTCCAGCTCCCTCCCGGATTTGTCCCTGCAGTGCATCCCACACTGTGGACCCATGTTTGGAATACACCAGAAGCCCTTTAAGCTGTTTGTGAGCTAAACACTGTTATTATTTACATCCCCTGCTGTGCCACGGTGATTTCTTCCTATTATTTTTTATTGCAGTGCTAGAGATACAGAGCAGCTGCTGTACCCAGCCTAATTTTAAGTATGTTGAGCAGTGGGATTTCTCCCAGTTTCCTTGTGAGGATCTTCTGCAGTCTCACAGATCAATCTGTGTGGGAACATCTTTCTCGATCCCTGCTTCCCGGGGTTCATCCCGTCGCTTGTGAAATTCTGCACAGACCTTTTCATTGGGAGAGTGACTGTTCCCAGGATAAATTGTCGTGTTCTGCTCTTCACTCAGGCTAAAGAGTTTTATCTGTGCAACAGGGAATTTCACAGTTATGGAGTCAATATATTTTAAACCATCATGATGTATTTATAGGCCTCCTTGCCATACTTTGGCACTTTTCCTTTAAGGTTTCTTAAATTCTCCCTAGCCTGGTAGAGATTTACATCAAGTTCACAGATCTCCTAACCTTTTTTTTATTTATAAATTCAGACATCAAAACCTCACTGCCATAAGGGGAGGTGGTTTGAGGAATTCATCACAAGAATCTTATTTTGTGTGTAAGTCCTGTTTTATTCTGATTTGCCAGTCTCCCCTTCAAGGTATCCTTAGCAGAAGTTTTCCATGTGTAAATTGGTGATGAAGGTGGTCAGATAAGAATCCCTGAAAAGTGTCTCTTTATTGACTAACAGCCTGCAGAATTGCATGTTCTTCCTTCCTGAGAAGCAAGGCTCTTCATCATGATTAATTACTGTCAAATATCCATAGGTTTGTAACAGCAAGATACAAGATATCTACCATAAATCAGCAAATAAAATATTTATTAGAGAAAATAACAAGAGGAGCATTTCAACTGTCCTAATGAATCTCATGCAGGTCTATCTGGCTCAAGTGCCATCTCTGAGGAGTAACATAACTCTATTTTTTTTCCCTTTTGTCCCCCCCTTTTTTTTTTTTTTCCCTGGACTATTTCATAGCAGATCTGTTGAAAAGGGTTCTTACCTTGTCTCATTCTTCTGCATCTTCCTGTTCTGTCTGGAGCACTGCTTGAAACAGTGTGTCAGATTTAGATGTCTGCTACCCACAAAGCATGAAGGCAAGCCTGGAAAGGTTTGGAAAAGGAGCTACAGGAGGAAAACCTGATAGAGAGCAAAACTAAAAAAAATTGGATTCATTTTCAAAGCTGATGCAGACAATCTGAGCTAAGAAAAAAGCAAATGTATTCCTTGAATTTTACTGGCTAAGGAGACCATAGTGTGGAAACAGTGACAAAGTCAAACCTTGTATCTACAGGTAAACTTTGAGAAATTGTGTCTATTTTTCTATTTCATTATAAAACACAGAACACTCAGCTTTAAATTGGAGACTTTCAGCCACTGGTAGGTATTTCTGTAGAGCACAGGGAACAGCTCTACAGACCTAACTAAAAATTTACTGCTGTCTTTTCTATGTCTCTCAAAAAAGCATGATGGACAAGCCTCTTTCCACCTTTTAACTGACTGCCATCTTCACTTACCTGTAAGCAAGGAGGGCAATTAAATGCAGACAATTTGAGGGAAGAGCAAGGTCATGATTGCAGTGGGTGCAGCAACAATTCAGTTAATGGGAAGGGACTGTGCAAGTTTGGAGGAAATTCCTCAGAACTTTAGTGAGGAAGCAGCTGAATATCTGTCCTTAATCCCTGTCTCTTCAGTTCTGAATGGTTATGAAGCAGGAAACACTGTTAACCCTGATGAGGGAAACCTGCTGCACAAGGCTACCCAGAAAGGCACAGCTTCACAAAACCCTTTTGCCAAGACAATAGGGAAGCAGAAACCCAAAAGATCAATTATTTAAGCACCAAAAGCAACAGCAGTGGGGATCACCGACTGGTTTCCCAATAGAATAAAACATTCAGGTGTTGTAGGAGATAAAGTATCTCCTTTTCTGTGCTGTGCCACGAAGAAGATCCGCATGGAGAGAAGCATCTTTGAATCCAGGCTTCGCAGAGCAGATCAGCAGGTTCCACGTGAGAAACCAGCCAGTGCTTGTGCTTATTCCCTGCTGAACAACCTATCCAGCTGTTGAGAATTTAAAAATCATCAGGGGTCTAATTGCACACCCTTGTGTCATGTTCAAGCTCCAATTCCCAGGTGAAGAAATAATCCTGGCAAGGGGTTTGCAACACTGGAAGAAGGGATTTGACAGGATCGTGGGCTGTCCAGCAGGGGGAACTTCACTCTCATCTGCAACAAGTGCGTGGAGTGGAGATTTGCATTTCTTGCTTTTCTTCATGCAATTCTTACTTTTAATTGGATGTTGTTAATTTACTCTTTATTTAATATTACATAACAGTTACAAATATTTTGGGCCTCAATTCTTTGCAGACAATGCAAAACATACATATGTACTACTGCCTTTTTTTCCTAAACAAGAGAGTATTTTCTGATTCCTGTTAAAAATGAAACATTTTGCTGCTTTTACACAGGACCGTAGTTCATTCCTGTTAAATGCAGGATGCCTTCTTCCTTGGGAAGTGTTGACCAGCTCTGGAAACAATGGGAAACATTTGCTTCTGTATGAATGAAAAGTCATGATGAATTTTCTAGGCTGGTGGGTTTGCAAAATATGAAATACACATTATGTCAAAACAGAGGAGATGGAGTTGTAATCACTCTGATGCGTGACACACAATTAACAATGTTTGCAAATTTGCATTTATGAATAAAATTCCAATTGAAACGTATCTTCAGCAGGCAGTAATGAGGTTTTAAGGACACAGCCAAGGTATGTTCATACAATATAAATCAATGAAGCATATGTGCTGAACAAACATGGGAGCAGGGATAACCCATTTCTTAATGAAAGAGTCAGAAAAATGCTGGCACGTCGAGCACTTTCATCAGCAGCCTTCATGTGCTTTTGAAAGGACTAAACCCTGGCAGCAGGACTCGGTGTTGGATCACCTTGAGGGACAGCAAACATTGCTCTGCTCAGGTGAATTATGAAAACGTGCCCAGGATTCTCATAACTCTCCCCATGCCTGATCCTCCCCAGCGAGCAGTCCTCAGCCATCCCTCACTGTTTATCAAATCATTCTGCTTGGAGATGGGGTTGAAGGAGGGGATTAGAGCTCAGCTGACGTTTGAATGCACTGGAAAACGTTGGTAGCTTTATTCTTCCTCTTTCTTTTCTCTAATCTGGTGACCCTCCAATGTTTTTCCCTGCAATATTTCATCCAGACAGGTTTGGCTTTATTACAGCCCCAGGCATCCACGCACGCAGGTGCTCCTAAGTAATCCTTGGAAGTGCCAAGCATGAGCATTAAGGTTTTGCCTCAGGAAAATTTGAGGAATATTTGAATAGGGCACGGAACAGGTATTTTTGTGGACACAGTGATGTAAAATGTCCATAAAGTATGAACTATGAAAAGGTGCTGGAGCACTCAGAATGAAGCTTTTTCCAACACAAGCCTACAACTGAAATACCCACAATTTTTCCAGGGAAAAACAAAAAAGAAGGCTAAACAGACTTTTGCCAGCTTGAAGTGTGTTTCAAGGAGATCGGTAAAGCAAAAAAAAAAAAGTGAGCCAAAAGTGCAGGAAAAATAGGAAAACCCAGCTATCTATGAGAAGTAGCCTTGCAGGTTAACACAGGAATCAATCGTCAGCAGCTCCTGCCCAGGAACACATTGATAAACTGGAGGTAAAGGATAAATTGAAGATAAAGACAAAGAGAAAAATGATTAGTAGGAAGAAAGGACCAACTGCTGAGAGAAGAGAACTAATAAGGTAGAGCTTGGCTAAAGAAAAGCTCAGGAAAGGGATATAAATCTACCTGTCTGTGAGCTGAATACCAAACCAATACCAAAGGCAGTTTGTTTAAGCTGGATCATAGCAAAATTGGGGGATCTGTGAAGGAAGATGGGGAAAAGAGTTCACTAGAAAATGCATGTGGAGAGTGGAAACAGAGATTCTCACAGATTTTGATTGACTCTGATCTGTGTCAGACCCCTTGCTCCAAACCACTACATTTGAAACCTTTCAGTTCACTGTTTTGCAGGGCTGTGTTTTGACTTTATTTGATTTCAAATGATGCTTTAAGATTTCATGTAGTTACACTTTACTGCTTATAAAACTTTTTTGTGTTTTTGAACAGTTTTGTTTGACCTGAAAAATGTCAGGGAGGAGGGCTTTTTATATGGTGAGAAAACCCAAATGCATTTCATTTCCAATCAACCTTGAATAATTCCCCTCCCCTCAGTTTGGCAACAAAACAAAACCAAACAAAAAAATCAATTATTCACAGAGCTCTACTCCTGGGGGCACAATTAAGAATAATTGGAAGAAATTAAGCAAGAGAGAATGTAGGATTCAATAGCAGGGCGAGCTTTTCTCCTGGTGAGAAACACAGGCTCGGTCCTGAAAGTCACTGAATGCTGCATGGGAGATGCTGGGTCTCGTCACAGCATCCCTCGGGAGATGCCAGCAGTGTTGGGGCACTATTAAACATCCTGAGAGCACAGTTTAAAATCACACCAGTCCTAACTGCTTGGAAACACTCCTTGGACCATCAGACACCCAAGTTGTGTTGTCCAAAAAGGGAGGTGACAACCCAAAACCATCTCACTTTCTGTCTCTATCTTGTACCACTCCTCAGGGCAGGAATTGCTTAACACTACCCCTCTGCAGGGCTCTGGTTTCTTTTCTTGCAGATTCATTGCTGTAACAAGTCAGGCAGAGTTTTTGGGGTTCCTGGCTGGGTGTTAAAGAATATTTATATTCGAGGAGCTTCAGGCTGGTAGGGGTGCAGGGGGACTGGGGATCAGAATGCAATTAAAGCATAGAACTGTGGTGTAGCATGTATACATCTAACAGTGGCAGCATATATAGCATATAACTCATGAATCCATCTAATTCCAGCCACTGGGGATTGGAACTAGAGGAACTTACAGGAGCTTTCCAACCCAAACCATTCCATGATGCCATGAAACATTGTGACCTCCATGTGCCATGGTTACATGAGTTTTACTCCTGTTATCTTTCTTTTCTTTTTCTTTTCTTTCTTTTTCTTCCTTTCTTCCTTTCTTCCTTTCTTCCTTTCGTCCTTTCTTCCTTTCTTTTCCTTCCTTCCTTCCTTCCTTCCTTCCTTCCTTCCTTCCTTCCTTCCTTCCTTCCTTCCTTCCTTCCTTCTCTCTGTCTTCCTTTCTCTCTCTTTCAATTCCTTTCTTTCTCTCTCTCTCTTTCTCTTTACTATCTCTCTTTCTCTCCCCTCTTTCACTCTACCCCTTATCCAAAATCCACCCCTGTGTGTTTATACTGGAAGATAAGGGACTAACTTATAAAAATTCCCATGCCAAGTGTGTGCTTGACTGATAAAACTTTTAAGTTCTTGTGGACCCTCTGACTTTTGTCGTTCCTTTTCAGCCATGGGCATGGACAAATCTTGGCTGTTCCCTTCCCCCTAGGGGTGGGATACCACAGGAGGGTGTACTGATATTTTGTGGTGTTTTATTTTTTAGTTGGGATGTCGTGAAATATAAAGGCGAGCATTTCAGGAAAGACTGCTACATTTACCACTAGGTTTTCCAGGCAAAACTGTAATATAAAGAACAAAATGGAGTTTCTTTGACAAGACCCATTTTCCAGAAACAGTTTTGATTGGCATTAATTATATTTACAGTCTTTACCAAGGGAATCTCATATAAGGCCTTCCATTATTTTGTGTGGGAGTGACAGAGGCAGGGTCTCCAGCCTCACACAATATTATCTCCCGTATTGTCCTTCCATCTTCTGGAATTTCAGTGCAGTGAAATGATTTATTAACAGCCACAGCAATTTATCAGCTGCTCCTCTGCGTGGTCCATCAGAGTCTCCTGAAAGTTGTCTGAACTGGCTGATAATGAAAAGAGGGGACTTTGGTAGGTTTGGTTCTTTATTCCTTGGTTTACTAAACTGCTTATGAACAATGCTGTCATCAGTAAAACCAGGGAATAACCTCTTGTCCTTTTCTAGGATGGTAGTGTTTAGGGAGCACTTTTGATATTCTGTGATATTGTTCATAATGGTTATCCCTGCCTCCAGCAAAGGTTCCTACTAATACCAAGAATTATTTTGCTTAAATATATATTAAATTTTCTGTGACACTGCTTACAATGGCTTTTACCCTCATGTCATCAGCTTCTCTTTTCAGTTAATCTCAGAATTTCATGGTCAGAGAAGTTGCCATTTATTTTCATTTCTTATATTTTTAAGTTTTGCCCATTTTCGTTTTGGCTTGGGTTTCTTTTCAATTTTTGCTTCTCTTTCTCTCACTGAGATGAGTGCTCAGTTTATTCTTATTTGATCTTGACTTGGTGGGGTTTTTTGGACATTGAATCTATATGCTAAAAGAAAATCTGATTTTTCCACTCCTATTTTTTTATTCCTGCCTTCGTTGGCTCATCACTTTCTTCAGCATTGGGAAATCACCATGTTGAATGACTAAGTGAAAATATTGCTGCTTAGGCCTGTCCTCTATTTATCCTGCATATAATCAGGTTGTGTCCACTGGTGCCTCAGCAACCATCATTTTCTAGTCCAGTGATTAATTCATTTTCAGTCATCATACCCAGATCCCCAAAAGAGTCATCTTGCATTCTGTGTGGCAAGTTTTCTTCGGAAATTCAGCGTATTCTGGTGGAAGCAGGCTGGGTGATATTAAATTACCAGCAGAGGTGCAGACACCAAGAAGGAAACTCACTGTGTGTTTAAATCAGCACTTCATGGAGTAAAATAAAAATGGGGACAAATGAGGAGTTTTGAAGCTCTCACAAAGAGAATGGAGGCCAAGCAACCCAGCACAAATTCAGCAAAAATCAATCAAATCTTCGTCTCAGCTGGCCCACGCATCACTTCAGGGAGGTGGAGGAAAATACTTTAGCAAGTGAGACGTATTTAATAAAGACGGTCCCAAAACATCTGGAAAGCCTTTCCATTTCAGCAAGCTATTGGGATGTGAATGTGTATTTATCTGGTCTGCTTTTAAGTATTTCCAAAGAGCAAACATTTCAGAGTCCATTTTAAGACAAAATCCATCTGTTTCTCCAACAGTTTTAAAAAACAGTTTACTTTCTCTAAAATTAACTTGTCTGACACATTGTCATGCTTGGTTACCACAGCAACAGCAGCAACAGCTATGCCACGGGATATTCATTTTATCTGAATTTTTACCACCTAACTTTTTACTTGTGTGTGTGTGTAGATGTGTGTGGATGGAATTCGGAGCTCTGCTCCAAGCTCCCTGCCAGCTGAAAATGCCCTTTTTAGCTGACAGGCCCCAATAAAAATGCCCACACCGATATTTCAGTCCTGCAATTTGCTTTCTGATCTCCATGCAACCAGCAGTCCTCTTAGTTCTCTATAAACAAAACGTGCAAGGGTCTTTCCTGCTGAACCCCCAGATTCACACCCCAGCCCTGACACCCCCAGAGCCTGGGGCTGAGGAGGTGGGAAAACATTTTTCTGACACCACAGCAGCACAGATTGGAACTAAGGGCATTTTTACCAGTGTTTTCCCAATACATTCACCCATTTTCCCCACTGGAAAATTTCAAAATGGAATTAGTTCTAATGGGGTCCAATTTATAACAGGAGGCTCAGAGGTTTCATCATTATAACATCACCGTTGTCACAGCGCAGGGAAACTGTGGATTTCAACAATCTGCCTTAAAAATATGTGTGAGATCTTTCCTTGTCCTCCCTTCCCCCTGTAATTTCACCATCTGTCATCCACGTCCACAGCAAAGCAAACACAGACCAATCTTCTGGTCATTTTATAGACCTGGGGATTGCAGTGCAGGCAAAGCAGGAAAAAAAATTCTGCCATCAATTGTAATCCTTGTAAAGATGAGCTTAAAATTTCATTTAAGATGACAGAGAAGTAAAGGGTATATTCAGATTTGGTCTTTCAAAGCTGTCAGTCTGTTGGACGGACCTAGAAAGCTTCAACCAGCAAGAACTGGAGTTAAAAAGAAAAAATCAATAAGAAGAAATTATGCTGGCAGTATCAGAATCTATAATTATTGGAAAGACCTCCTCCTTGCCCAGGAAAAGCACAAACCAAAGGAAGAGAGGGACTTGGGCAACCTGCCCAACACAGAAGAAATGAGGAGAACTGGAAAAGCTCTTTAGATCCCGTGAAACACCAACCATCACAACTTGGAGAGCCTGGCAGTGAAGTGCCAGGAGGAGGAGTTGTGAATTAATACCTCGTGCATCATTTACAGAGTAATGTTAAATAAATACTTTTATGGCTTGCATATTGTAATGGATGTTTCTTCCTAGGTCATGTGTGGTTTTTTGTGACTTGAATCATTTTTATCAAGAACCATAGCATTAATGCAGGCTACAGAAATGAAAAAAAATTTAAAGATGTTGATTTGCTCCACTTACTGATCAAACCTCTGCCTGCAACAAAATTACTGAGAAACCCCATCCTCACAAAGGGCTTATGCTCTTTTCCAATCCTTTGTGCTCTGTGAGTGATGTCCAGGAGGAAGACTGGCATCAGGTAACGACTGGGGCATCATCAAAACGCAGAACAAGTGTAAAACTGAACAAATCCTGTTCTTACAGCGAGCCAACACAAGAGGGTGGTAGAAGCATGTCCAGAACCGCTTCGGCTGTCATGGAAACACCTGAGGCTGGGGAGCTGCCGCTCCGATGTGCACAAATCCATTGATTTGTACCTGTTGTTTGGAGGGCACCTGCGTCAGAGGCACCGCTGAGCTCTTCATCAGCATTCCAGGTGGGAGACGAGACGCCGGGGATGGGGATTCGCGAGGCACATGCTAAGCAGTCTCCTTCAGGAAGGAAAGGATGCTGCTCTGCCTGAGTGGGGACCTGGGAGAGCAGACCAAACAGCGAGGTAATGAATAAGAAGGAAAATAAGCACAGACAAGATATTACAGAAGGGATGCATCACTTGCAGGAGGTGGATCACTTCCCTAAAATGAGGGCTGCCCACTTCCAGCTGCAGGCTGGTTAGGAAGGATTTCGCTGGGATGCTCACCTATCACTAAATGACAGCTTGGGAGTTCTCTGCCACTGGAGCTGACAATACCCATGGTTCTTGCTCCATGATATCCAGCTGGTCCCCTTCTGAAATCAGACTGGTGCAAGACCAGGAATTCAAATGTCTCAGGTCACCCAGCCAGCTGCTGTTCCAGCTGTATCCCCTGAGCACCCGTGCCCTGCTCCAGAAACCAGGGAGAGCTTCCTTTTTAACATCTCCTATGTCCCAGCTGTGCTGAGAGCCTTATTTTGAAATGCTGTCCAGCTCCTCTTGAAATTAAATATTGTCCTTTCAAATCCCGGTTGTGGTCACAAGACTTTTCCTGTAATGTAAATGGTGGGTGCCTTATGCCAGAGAGATAATTCTTGGACGTCCCAAAGGATGTCACATTGCCACTGGAGACAGAAACAACGTTGAGTCACCACAAATTGTGCTGAATTTTAATATAGCAGACAGGGGGGAGGTTTGGTGCTGGGATTAAAGTCTGTAGCCAGTGCTGATTTCCTAAAAAACCAAATTCTGCTTGATCCATGGGAGGAAAGGGTGGACCTCAGCTGGCAGAAGGGAACGCAATCCCACTTCTGACAGCAGAACTCCCTGGTCCTGCACAGCCTGGGATCAGCCCATCAACATTTCCCGCATCCCAAATCAGAAGAGCATTTAAAAACGCAGTCGTAATTTTCTACTTGAGAACTTTTTCCAGCTGGGCGCCTGTCTCAGTAGTTTTCTCTTCTCAACTTAAGCAGTAGAAGAACTGCAAATCGATTTTATCAGGATTTAATTAAATGTGTGCTGTGACCTGCAATGTGGTGTTATTCACACAAGTGAAATCTCTGATTGCAGCAGGGCTGAGCATGGGCACGAGGGTTTGTTATTGGGACCTTCTTGCAATCAACAGGGCCCAGCCTGTCTTTCTAATTTCTTCAGGACAGTCCTGGGCAAATGAAATTTCTTCTCTGCCTGCAGCCTGTTTGCTTCAGCCTGAGCATATGGGACAGATTAAATAATGTATTCAGAACCCCAAATAATCTGCACCAACCTTAGAGTTCAGACTGGGATTCCCAAGGGAAGTTCTTCAGTGTAAGGAAAAATACCAACACTACTCTCCATGGCAGCATCTCCTTCCCTAGTGACAAATTAATGGATGTGAATTGTCTGGAACGAAGATTTTGATTTTGCAGTGCAAGCCATTGACTCCTGACTGTTTGCAACAGTAATTAGCTTAATTACCACCACCGTAGCATTAAGAAGACACTTTAAATGTCAAAATAGGGATTTTTTTTAAATTGAATTTTATATTATGGCTGCATTCAGACATGACAGGCATCCAGTACAAGTCACCTTACCGTGAAAGCAGCAGTCAGTCTGATTTCAATGCCAAACTCACTGAATTCATGTCCTTATGATTTTTTTTTTCCACTTTTCAGAACTCAGTCCACTGCACAATTGTCTGCACTTTCTTTGGGAGGAAGCTTCATTTCCAGAGGGGAAAAGAAGTTTCTAATCACTGTGCTGGCCCTGGAGTGCTGAGGATACTTCCAATCACCTGAGCCACTGGAGACATTGGGCAGCTTGAAAAGCAAGGCTGGTGCCCTGGCGTGGGTTCCATAGTCTGTGGACAGATAAGCAGAGTCCAGGATCAGGCTTTTCCAACCTGAACGGTTCTGTGATTCCATAAATCCATGTGGGACTCAGCTGCCCCTGGCTGACCACAGCTCACTGGAACTCTCATCAAGGGGTGGTGTTACTGCAAAATTTGGTGCCAAAGTCAACTCCAGGATTCGTGAGGTCACTGGAGATGGATGGGCACCTACTGATAGGGAGATGGTTGTCTAATCCCAAAGCTTTTTCCATGGAATACCTTTGGATATGTGACAGCTGCAGAGGGAACCTATATTGCATTACTGTCTAATGTAATTTAAATTGCTGGTATCAACCAAAAAAAAAGAAATATAAGAATGAGAAACCCTACAAATGAATATTAATACATTGTGTGATTCAGTTCAATGATTTATTAATATCCATAAATACTTAAAAAAAAATAGTCATGCTTTGTCTCATGTAGATCATTGATTTCACTCTAATCCCTATAGAGCATTTGGAATTTATGCAGCATTCCAAGGGGAAAATATGATATTGGAAAGCTGAAAGATGTTTTCCAGTAGAGCTTTTAGTCCCCGCTAACCAAAGAGAATCTGATTTGGAAAGGTGTCTATAAATTGGAAAACGGGAAGGAGGTTTATATGGTTCTTAAAGCCAACATTTTCAAATTGCAATGCTGTATTATCTGCTTCAGTATGGCTTTCACTGCCCAGTTCCAGGCATTTCACTTTGAAAGCATTAGCTGAAATGCAGAAAGCCCAGTCCCAAGCACGGTTAATGAAGAATAAAAAATTCCACTGAATAATTCACAAACATTTTATGTACTGAATAAGGAAAAACAATTTGTGCAGTGCAAAGTGAAACAAAAATGTTTGAAAACTATTGCCTGAGAAGTCCATAAAAATACCCTGTATTTATCCACAGCCATTTAATTTAATAGAATTTTTAATCAAAATAAAGGCTTACATCATTCTGTACATAAAGGCATCGAAAATTTAAATTAAGCTGGGACATGAAACCTTACCTTGATGTTGGGATATTTGTAATCTATTTCCAGCTTGTCCCTAAACATTGGAGAATATTTAACGCATTTGTGCTTTAGCATCTCCAGTATGAAATCAAAACAATATTGTTTCTGACACCCATTTGAAATTTTATTTATCAATATGTTTAAAGGATTTCAGGATCTCCATGCAGAAAAGCAAAGTATTGCCACTGTCACTGTGAAAACCACTCGTGCTTTGCAGAAATGTTTGCTGTATTCCATATATTTCCTGACAATGGATGTTTCCCATTTGATGAGAATTACTGGTGTCACTGGTGTGGACTTGAGAAAGGCTGTCAGGCATTTGGCAAATTTTTGTGATGCTTTTGGATCCAAAACCTGCTGAAACTCTGCATCTGTTACCTGTGAGACTGATTTAATATCATTCAGCCCCTCAATTATCAAGGCCATTTCACTTCCAGGGAGTTCCTGCTTTCCACGTTGTACACACTTAGGGCTGGAGCATTTTTTTACTCCAGAGATGAGCTTGTGTTAATGCTGCTCTTCATTTCCCTGCTGACTTTGGGTGTTGGAGCTGCTGCTTCTCATTTTTTCATTGAAACAAGAGCTGAGCAGGGTCATAACAGTTCTAAATTTATTAATACTCTTGATGTATTAATACTCTTGATGTATTAGTGCTCTTGATGTATTAATCTGCTGGGAAAGTGGTTTAGACAGAGGACAGAATGAATTCTTGTCTTGTTCCCACATAATTGAAACAGTTTTCTAGGATTATGCCTTGTATTTGGCACTTGTGAGTGCTGTGCCCAGACTGGGGCTCTCCAGTGCAAGGAAGACTTGGTGGTGAACACGGTGGAGAATAGAAAAATACAAGGAAAGGTGGTAGGAGCATGCTGTGCTTATATTTAAAAGGAGGAGCAGAGGGTGGATCACTCGACACACAGAAGTCTTGCTCAATCCATCCTGTTCTGTGATGCTGTGATTTTATCACCATGAAAACAAAAGGAGTCAAAGGTTTAACATCATCAAATAAAATCACAGAATCATAGAATTTTTTGAGCTGAAAAAGATCTGCAAATTCAAGTCTGACTGTTAACTCAGCACTGCCAAGGCCACCACTAAACTGTGTCCTCAAGTGACACATTTCACATGGTTTTAAATCCCTCCAGGGATGGAGACTCCACCACTGCCCTGGCCACCCTGTTCTGGTGCTTGACAATCCTTCCTATGAAGAAATTTTCCCAAATATCCAATCTAAACCTCCCTGACACAGCTTGAGGCCATTTCATGTTGTCCTGTCTCTTGTTCCCTGGGGGCAGAGTCTGATTCCCACCTGGCTGCCCCCTCCTGTCAGGGAGTCGTGCAGAGCCACAAGGTCCCCCTGAGCCTCCTTTTCTCCAGGCTGAGCCCCTTTCCCACCTCCTTCAGCCACTCCTGGTGCTCCAGACCTTTCCCCATCTCTATTCCCTTCTCTGGACACGCTCCAGCCCCTCAATGTCTTTCTTGTTATGAGAGACCCAAAGCTGACCCCAGGATTTGAGGTGTGGCCTCAGCAGTGCCCAGCACAGGGGATGGACACTGCTCTGGTCAGCAGGTGAGAACAGCTGCAGATTTTTGTGCAGCTCCAGCTTTATCTGTGACAATAAAACCACCTATTGTGTGCCCTAATTTCAACAACTTCAGTGTTCAAGCACACCAGCCTCTGTCTGGGTTGACATTCTTCCACCTCACATTTGCTGACAGACCACCACGTGAATTTGGGGAAGTAATCAAAGCAGGATGAAGTAAAGGTCATGTACATTTAGCATTATTGTGACTGTGATGTTCCTATAATATTCAAGCTGGCTCTGCCCAATGGAACAGTCCCACCTCTGGTTTCCAGAAGCACCGCCACACTTTCTGCACGTCTGGAAATTGGTAGCCCAGACAGCCTCATCTCCAGGTTCAGAAGTCATCTGTTCCTCACCTCCAGCCCCTACACACCTCCACCAACAAACCCTGGGAACTGCTTTCTTGTCCTGCCCTGTTCTTCGAAAGCTGCCTAAGACCTCTTTTCTGCTGGAAGTGGGAAGGAAGGTGCTGCAGATGCCACAGCTCATCAAGTCCACCTCAGGCCCCACTCACCACAGTATTGCACACATTAGGGAAAGGGGGATCAAGAAATAAAAGCAATACCTGCCCTATCAAACCACTTCTCGTCCCTCTTTGGGATGTGCCAGCATCAACCTCCCTGGCTGCAGGATTGCTGGTGGACAAATGAGATGAGAACTGGAAAGGTGAGAATAGGGAATTTCTCTGCCAGGATACAACTTGTTCCTACCTCTTAGCCTGAGAAGAGTGGATTCAGAAATACCTGAGGCAACTCTCTATAAACTAAGTAAGTTCATTACACTGTAGTCAGTGTGAAAAGCTCTCCAAGAGTCACCAGGTAAATGAGCTGAGGCAGACTGGCTCACCAGCATGGCTGTGCTCTCACCATCCTCATATTGCTGTCCTGGATATTGCACAGCAGGGATACACCCAGCTGTACTCCATGACAATGGCTTCAATTCAATCCAAAGATCTCAAACCCAGCACTGCACCCAGTTTCAAGGCAGTTTTTTTCCTTCCACATATGTTGTTTTTATCATTATGATAGGTTAGCACAAGAAGGGATTTTTCTTGAAAACATAGCTTCTGAACAAGGCATGTGAAATAAGTGGACTGGAGCTGGGAATTTGGATCAATAAGGAGCTCTGCAGAGTACAATGGATAGGGAAAAGAAATTTGTCTCTGTTCTGCTGTAGATCAGGGGAGTAAGATATTGATTTTTGCTCTCAGCACAGTATTGACCTGAGAGGGAATTGCATTTGGTGACAGAGTGCAGTGGGGCTCAGACCTCTCTTTGTATGACATGTAATTTCAAATGGTCTATGAAATATGAATGGGAAAGTGGGCAATGACTACTAAAAAATAAAATAAAATATCAGCAATGGAAACACCTGGTAACAAATGCCACTTCTCCAGAGCATCGCTCATCCATCTGAGCAACATCCTCCTCCAGAACTAATCCTGCAATTACATGAATGTTTGCTTAACTAAACACAAAACGCCTCTCGAGTGGAGCAGAGGATTCCTGGGCTTATACTTTCAGCAAAGAGAAAGTGAAGCAACTTGGCCAAGCGCAATAATCTTCTGATGGATACATTCAGCAAACAACAGGCTTCTGCTTGGTGTTTGCTGTCAGCCTCAGGGGCACCAGCTCTGCAGGGATGAGGCTTCAGGCTGCATCGTTAAGATAAAATAAACTCAGCTGTGGCTTCTTACATCCCTCGTCTTCCTTAATGTTGGAATACTGAGCAGAGCAGATAAACTGCTAAGAAGCTGCCTCTTTGAAGACTTTCTAGTGCCAGGAGGCCCCAAAAGACTGCAGGAGGAAAGAGTTGTAGGTGGGAGATGAAACAGGTAATTCAACCCATGAGGAGGCAGATCACAGGGAAGGAGCTAACATGGGATGGCAGAAATAAACCACTCGTGTTTTTCATGGCAATAGCTATTGCATTTTTAACACTTTCTATAAAGATAGAGTTTTGTTTGTTTGTTTATCATAAAGAAATAATCCCTCTCATATTTTTACCTTTTTCCTACAAAAGCAAGTTTTGGCACAATTTTGAAACTCTGCTCTCATTCTTCCCCAAGGTTTGTGGTGTGTTATGTTCATTTTCCATTGGAAAACCTGGGAAAATCTATCCCAAAAATGGATAGATTTGCATTTCTAAATGCCACCAATAAAACAGGGGCAAACACTTGTTGTATGGAACAGAGGGGAAAAAATGAAAAGATCATCAGTTCCTCCTGTTCTGTGGAAGCCTCATGGGAAGATGAAGCAGTTTAGGGATGAAATATATCCACAGCCATCTTCAAAACAGGAGCCAAATCTCTTCTCTCTGGTAGGACTCTCTAGACCGAATTTTACCACATGGAGTCATAGAATCGTGGAATCATTACGGTTGGCAATGACCTTTGGGATCATCAAGTCCAAGTGTCAGTTTAGCACCACCACCAAATATCCCCTGGGTTTCTTTCTCGGTGCAAATGTTGTGTTCAGGCTCAGGCAGAAAGGTTTTCCTTTGTCCAGCTTTTATCTGCTCCTCAAGGAATCTCCTGAGTACATCGGATCTCAAGGTAAGGCAAAGATTGTTTCTTGTGTGATGCCATGATGATTTTTGTCTTTTCTTTTATACCCCTGTTATACCTTTTACAGCTTCTGTACTCTTAGTGCTTTTTGCCTACATTCTTGGACTTGTTTGTCAGGCTAGGAGACTGAACATTTTAGAGGTTTCGTAGTTTGGGATCAGTGTGCCCCAGACCCCAAGGTCCTCTCCAGAACACATTTTGTAAACTAAGATAGAACCATCCAGGGGAAGGTTCCTTGGGGAGGGGGGCTCACTCAAGCCTCTCATTGGGGAATCTTTGACAGATATGCTAATTGGCAACACCTATAATGTTACACCAGATCTATTGAGTGTGTGCATTGCAGTGTGCATTGAGGTGCACTCGACCTGGACGTGGTGCACCTAAGGATCCTTAAAACAAATACCAAGGTAAAATCCCTTTTTCCCTTCTAACCGTGTTTGACTCTTGATTTTAAGACCAGGAAAAGGCATCAGTGTCTGAGGAAATATCGTTTAGAGTCTCTCCGCCTTGAAGATGGTACATTTGCCCTCCATCAGAGACCACATCAGTGCTTGCTGAGACATCTTTTCCTGGGCTTTTGCCTTTTTTGGGTTGTACTGCCAGTATCTCCTATCTTGGGCAGAGGGGTAAAGGATGGTTTGAGAGGGCTCATCCATCTAGGTGGTTTATAATCCATCACTAGTCTTTAGCAAAGCTGATCTTTAACCCCCCCTCAAAAATTGCTGGAGCCAGACGGGGTTAATCATTTCTAATCAAGCAAGATTAGCATATAAAATGGGACATTGAGATTTTATAAGACACTGTGTATTAGCATATGAGAAATACTCATTGAATCCATGCAGAAACAAACTGTAGAATCTTTTCAGAGTTGGCTGAAAAAATCAGGAAGATCCTTATGTGGCCTTTGCTCAAGGTCAGTGCCTATAAAATTCCTGATTAACTGAAAATTGGGAACTTTTAGTTCTGTAGGTCCTAATTCCAACTACTTCTGGTTAGAACTACCGAGAAGGGAAGAAGAGATTCCTCTTTCCTTAACAGTTTCTGAATCAATAAATAGAGTGGAAAAATGCATTATTTGACCTAAAGCAAGTTTAGAAAGTCAGTTGTCCTACAAAACACACCTCAGTCTAAGGATGTATTATAAATATTAGGCTTAAGTCCTATCCAGCATGTGAAGTTCTGATATACCAATTATAACAGGACTGCTAGTTTTTTTCCTCATTCTAGTTGCAATCTATAATCAATGTGAAGGCTTATAGACTTATTTCTTCAAATGTATGGAGGAGAGTTCACAAATCTGAGTTATGAACATGAAATTCCCGATCCAGTAATGAGGAACACAGCCTGGTGGATTTTCCCATGAGAGACAGGTAAAAAACCATCTTTCTTCGTGACCCTTATTTATTACTGTCTGAATATATTTGACCTATTGTATGGAATAATCATGCTTGGAGAGTCTAAAAGACTTCGAGAAAATGGGCAAAAATGAGGTTTTTTGGTTGTGTTTGTGAATGAGGGCCCAGCATTCATTCAGCTCAAAAATTAGATCACAGCACTTCACTCCCTCCCTGAGCCTGCTGAGAAAACTAAATCCAGAAATCTCCAACACCTCGATTGCTTCTTCACTCAGTGTCACAAAACTACTTTTATTTTCTTTTTTTAGACCAATAAAGACAAAATGCGATGTGCCTGAAAACTTTGACACGAAGAGGCTGTTAGAAAAGACAGCTAAAATGCCACTTGTCTCTAAACAGGCAGGGTGGGAAAGGAAAAAGGGGTGTTTTCAGATGGTGTGTGCATATGGAAGCCTCCCATTAGTGTGGATGTTTCCCAGAATTGCTCCTGCAGCAGTTAAAGACTTTGACGTCAGCTGAAGGAGCGATTATTTGGGGCAAGAACATTGTTGATCCAAAACCTGACATCTTCTCATCATCTTTGGCCTGAGCATAGAAACTTTAGTCTTTCCTTAGTCAAAATTCTGGAGTTTTAAACTTGGGTTTTTATACAGATGCAGCCACAAGAGCCTGCCCTTTTTTTTTTTAGTGGATTAGACTTCAAATTTTAGTCAAACCAAGTAATTTTTTTATGTTAAACTGGGCAGGTGCACCACGTTAAAGCACAAAATCCATACTGCAGCTGGGCTTTTATGTGCTGTTTTCCTTTTTCATTCCCCACCTGCAAAAATCTGTCAGGTGAGCTTGACCTCAAGTTTAATTGCCAGCCGTAGATACAAAATGCACATTGCTTTTTATTGCAGTTTTGTTTAAAGTACCTGGGTATTAAATCCCCGTGGAAACCTGAGACATGGCTCATAAAATGTCATGAAACACCTTTTATACCCAAGTGCCAGTTACTACCCATCTAACATGACAGCCTCTTCCCAAAGGGGTTGTGCAAGGAAAAGACAACCATGCAGCCGGGAAAGGTTCTTTAACACACAAACATTTATTTAAACGCAGCTGTTGTTATTAATCCAGTTATTAATTGATCTTGTGTGTGGCATTCCTGCACACGGCATGGGGTGGAATCCAGATGATGTTTAAGGTCCCTTCCAACCCAAAACATTCTGTGATTCTATGATTAATGTGGGAGCTTCCTAAGTTTTTCTACAAGAAGATTTTTTCCTATAGTTTTTATGTCAGCTTGGTAATTCTGGAGTTCTGTTTCCCAAAATATTAATAATTTTGTTAACAAAGATTTTTTTAAAAAAAAATTTGGTACTTGGTAATATTTTCCTTCATAAATTCTTATAACTCAGTGACTCATTCCTATAAATCATATTACTTGGTTTTCATTAAATCCTTGTGTTTTACGAGAAAATTCTTCTGATTTTTAGTTCACTGTTTCCACCTCTTCTGTCCTAGCAACATCAGGAAGCTGAAACACTATTTGATACAGGAATCAGGACATTATCTTATCCTGCCTCACATAGTCTCCCAGTTTTAAAGAAGTCTTCATATTTCTCTTCTCAGCCTTTTGTTACTCAAACAAACCTCAAGGCGAAGGCTCTCAGCAGTGTCAAATTGGCACCTGGGACATCTAAGGAAAACATATGGAGGAAGTAATGAGGTTTGGGAGCTGTACACATTTTATCTCATTTAACTTCACCCCTAGGACGGAAATTTTACAGATTCGTCTGGGTCCTATTTCGAGTCCCAGAATTAGGCCAATACAGTTTTTCAGCACATCCTTCAGAGCAGCCCTCTCAGAAATCCCCCTCTTTTCTCCAGCTCAGCATGAGTAAGACACATCTCTAAAGAGAAGAAAAACACTTCAAAATTCTGTTTTGACCTGATTCATCTGTGATTTCTCAGTGACAATCTGCCTCACGAACTTTGGGCTCTTCTCCGCCGAGTTCTGCACGAGCTCCGTATGCTGCCAGTTTCCTGCAATTGTCTCTGCTCTCAAGGGCTGCTACAGCTGCCTGTGTTCATCCAAATGATGAAGAGGAAGATCCTGAAGTCAAGGTTTTTTCATTCGTTTCAACAGACCTTGATGGTTCCTGAACAAAGGAGAACATGAAGAAAGCAGCCTTGTGCAAAGATATTTGGGTAGGGCAAGGAGGGGAGGGAAGACAGAGACAGAGAGAAGAGGAAAACAACCTCATCGTTAGTAGGGTTAAAAGATGAACTTTTGAAACTTTCCTGACTTCTCTGAGTTTTTGTCAAAATCCTTTCAGGTATGTGCTTGAATATGTTGCAGCTGAAAAACTGCTATTGCTTGACCCCATCAAGACCTCTGCTGAGTTCTTGTCATGTTTGAGAAACTCTGCTTTGCAATGTCCTCAGTAACGAGCCTGATAGTATTTGGAAATAATTGGGCTCCGTGTTGCCTTTTACTTTTTCCTAAAAGCCCGTTTAGTTTTCTCTTTATTTCACTTCCTATCAGTGTGCATTTTTGGCTGTCCTGAATCACAACAGTAAATCCTCTTTTTTTTTAAATTCTACCTGCATATAAATTCTGCGATTGCAAGAGAGTATTCCATGAAAAAGTAATTGGAAAAATCATCTGAGAGACACCTCAAATGTTATCCCACTCATAGAATCACCAATGGTTTGGATTGGAAAAGACATTAAAGACCATCCAGCTCCAACCCTGTCCATGGGCAGGGACACCTTCCACTATCCCAAGTTGCTTCAAGCCCCAACCAACCTGGCCTTGGACACTTCCAGGGATCCAGGGGCAGCCACAGCTTCTTTGGGCACCCTGTGCCAGGGCCTCACCACCCTCAGTGTAAAGAATTTATCTGAAGTTCTACCTCATTTCTTGACTAAGTTCATGACGTCATGAGTTTTGTTTTTTGTGTATAAAATGTTACTTCCCATTTGGAAAAGGGGAAAAGTTTGGCAAGCAAAGTTTGAAGAAAAGTGCTTGGTCCACTTTTCCTTAGCCCAGTATAGGGCTGCATATCGCTGCTCTCAGGAGCGTTCTCCCTAAAAGTCAAGACAAAGGTGGATAAAGTAACTGGTGGGAGAACCCTAAAATAATGTGGAGGATCACTTCTGCAGGGGCTTTCCACCTACAGTAGCTCATTCCCCACATACCTGTTCCTCATCAGAGGGACGAGCATCCAACAGGTTTTCCAAGGCACTGGAGTATCCAAAGCTGATAGATCCATGCTCCCTGTTATGCAGCTCTTTACTTTACTTACAGCTAGAACCAGCCCTCTGAAATAACAACTTGTAGCTTAACCCCAAAGTCATAAGAGCAAAAAACCTTCACAGAGTTGAATGGGATTGGAGTTGACATTATTTCTTCTCACACAGCAATGGACTCCTGTTGTAAATTATCAGTCGCAGCAGTGGAGGAGGCCAGCCTGACAAACCAGACTTTCATCCTGTTTTTCCTCCAGCTGTGCCAGCACTGTTTTTGCAAAGGTTACGGGGAATTGTTTTCTTATTATTTCCAGCAGAAATGACAGGCTGGTCTTGTTCTACATCATTAACACCCTTCCTGCCCCTGGCAGGGAGTGCTGTGCAAAATGAACCTTCCCTTAGCCTGGAGCTGGAGGACGTAGGTTTTCTCACCTTTTAGCCAACACAAGAGGGGCTGAGCTTTATCCAAACCCATTCCATAACGCCCTAAATTCTTTCCCACAATGGTTGTATTTCCAACTGCAGCTCTCCATCCCCAGCGCATCCTGCATGACTGTATCCAACATGGACAGTGGGATTTCACTGGGAGACAGGAGAATGACACGGGAGCCAAAATAAGCCTTGCATCCCTATGCAGATTTTCCACTTTGAATATGTCATGTACAGTTGGAAAGGGTTTTTTATATGGCAGTTGGATCTACAATGTGTAGGTGAATTGGGGGTTCCTTAGGCTTGCTAGCAATGCTGAAAGGAATTCAGTCTATTAGAGCCTTCATTCTGAAAATCAAATACCTAACTCTCCTTTTTGAATGGTATAAAAATATTTAAAATAAACAGAATTTTGTGAAGAACTGCCTAATTTTGGGGCGCTTGGAAACAAGTAGAAGTCCACTGAGAGATTAAAATCCTTTAAATGACACGGGTTTCTTTCCTTTTCCCTCCTTCCTTATTTTGTGCTTTCTTTCTGCCTTTATTTCTTTTTCTTCTGGTTCAAGACCTTCACAATTTATGTAAGTCACTCTAGAAATTCATTTCAGATTACTTGTTCTGTGTGGCTTGCCAAGGATTTCTGGTGAGCAGATTTGTGGGTGTCTCTGTGTGCGTGGAAAAGGGAAGGGAGAGTTTTGCATTGCAGACAGTGCAAGCAGGACCAAGCCAGACGTGATTTGCATAAAGAAAAAAAAAACCAGCACAAAAGAAATATCTGCTCTTCTGAGTGTAAAAAATATAGTGAAGCACACGAAGGAAGTTTTCTTTGTTGGGACTGTGGATGAGACTGGAAACTCACCCTAGGCTCCAACTGATGCTTAATAGATTATCCCAGAGCTTCTTTGAAAAATTGCTCTGAATTACACAAATTTATAGCACCATGCCAGTCATAATTACCAAACCTGCGCAGCATTTCCCTAAGAGTTAAGTTTCATCCCCCTTTCCCTAAAGAATAAACTGAAGCCTAATTATGCTGGATGACTTGAGGGTTGGAACAAGATGACCTTTAAGGTTCCTTTCAGCCCAAACTTTCTGTGATCCTATGATTTTACGACTTGGGTAGAAAAACACACACTTTAGGAATAAAACCCCATGAATGCCATGACCCATGAAATAACCAATAATCAATATTTAAGATGATGAAGGAGGAAAAAAATAACCACTTTATCCCGAAGTACAAGCCTGTCTGTATGTGCTCTGTAAATATTTATCCCAATGTGACTGGCTTTCCATCAGGATAGGTCTTACTTAGCAGAAGGAAGAGGATAGGATTAATGTTTATACTCACATTCGTTGAAAGAGCCTCCACCATCTGTGAAATTAATGTGACAAAACAACTTTTTCACATGTCATTTACTTTCTTTTCTGTTTTTTAAAAAAGTAGTCGAATTAAAGAAAAGATTGTGAAGGAGAAGAGCAGGAGGGGAAGAAATCTCAATGCAGAACTTGAAAGTACCATATTGCAATTTGGGATTAGAGGAGGGAAAGATGAATTTGCATCTTGATGCCTTTCATATTTATTCAGTTAGAAAAGTGCTTATTGAATGCTTTAGGCACAGAATGTTACAAACATAATCGGAATTTCAGCCACTCAAAATAACCAAAGAAAACATGCTCTCTCCTTAAACAGAGGAAGTTCAGAAGACAGAGGCCCCTAGGTCAAATGCTAGAGATGTCCAAAAAGCACCAAAATCTGTTTTGTAATCCTTCTCTCTGTGACAGTGTCAGGGCCCAAGGGAACGGCTGGAGCTGTGTCAGAAAGGTTTAGGTTGGATATAGGGAAAAGGTTCTTCCCCCAGAGGGTGCTGGGGCACTGCCCAGGCTCCCCAGGGAATGGGCACGGCCCCGAGGCTGCCAGAGCTCCGGGAGTGTTTGGACACCTCTCTCAGGGATGCACAGGGTGGGATTGTTGGGGGGTCTGTGCAGGGCCAGGACTCGATGGTCTTTGTGGGTCCCTTCCAACTTGAGATATTTTATGATTCTATCAAACATTTCTTTTCCAAAATGAGTTTAACACATGCCCTTATTTAAATGTATTGAAGCTAAAAATTAATTAATGTGTTGCTAGAATAAAGTCTTTGGTTTCTCCAATTGGACAATCAGAAAAGGAAAATCAGAAAAGCTGATATAAAATGTAAGGTAAAACTAACCAGAGCTACGAAAATCTGTTCTTGGCAGCTCTAAGGTTCATAAGTCACAAGTGAAAAACAAGGAAAGTTTCCATCATGCTTCAACATAAAGTGGGAGTTGTCAACAGTCAGTGCCAAGAGGTCACGATGTTTAATGTCTTTTTTGCTTCAGCCTTCACTAAAATAATTAGCCTTGGTCAGACACACTGATAAAACCTGCACAGAGCAGAAAGGCCAAGCTAGATAAGGCAAGAGGTAACTAAACCAGACATAGAACACAGGTGGGTGTGGTGGGAGGTGTTAAAAGCTCCCATATAACTTTATATTGTTTAATTACCTTTATGGAGAGAACAGGTTTTAGTAAGTTCCAAACAGGTCGTGATTATTTTGTAGAATGGAAAAGGGAATGAATAAAACTCCCAGTCAAAAAAACCCCAAACCAAACCCAACAAAAACTCCACAAGCAAACAAACAAAACACCACACAAACAAACAAAAAACCCCCACCCAAACCCCAAAGCATATTGACTATCTTCTTTAAACCCTCTAAGTTCAGCACTAAGGAATTATCATCATCCACAGGATAAACACACGGCAAACACTGAGGAAATCAGCAGTTTAGGAGCTGACAGGAACCTATCCAATAACAAGAAATGGTTCAGGCCTGACACTTTACCATGCCCCAACCATGCCTCCCTTGACAGGGGAGAATTCCCCGAGCCCTTGCCCGGGCTCTGCAGACGAACAGGACTTTTCCACACTTTTGCTCTCAGATAGTTATTAAGTCTTACCAGAAAAAGGAGCCAAGGCACAAGCGAGATTCCCCTTAAGAAACGCAAAGGAAAAGCTGAGTTATCAAGATAACACCATTCTTTTAAAGGTAAATCACCAATGAAAGCCCAAAACGAGAGATATTTTTACTTGTCTACCAATGTTCAATAAATCGTTCTGTCACATGAAAGGAACTGCGGAATTTTTCACCCAATCCTCTCAATCCACTTTTGCCGCAGAACATGGAGTAAAGAAAGAAGAAAGAAAAAGGCCTAAAGAACAACAACAATCCTCCATTTTGGAGTTTTTGCTTCTTATCTATTTACTATATTAACAAACCCAACACATCTAAATTTTCACCCTGTGACAATCTTGCATAATGTTCTATCACCTAATTCACACCAGTGTAGATTCTGCTTCTTCCCAGAGGGTAGGCAATTTTCTCCATGGCCGAAGGTCAAAGACAGGGTTTTCCAGGGGCGTAGAACCCCCCAAAACAGGCAGAGAAATATTCCCTGCACTTTGGACTCCAACACAGGCCAACCTATTTTCCTTTCAAGATACAATAATAATCTTAAGGGGAAAAGCTGTTGACGTCAAATCTTTGCTTTTATGACTTTTTTTTGTGTTATCCTATGGAACATCCTTGTTAGATAAGATATGAAAGCATAAGCAGAGTGTATAGAGGGTCTAAGTGCTCCATGGAGAGTTCAAAAAGAGCTGAGAAACTGTCCTCAGATTGTTAAAGGTTCAGTGCAGACAGAGCCACATGGCACTGGAACTCTCTTGAGTTTGGTGCTATTACATGTACTCAGTAACCCTGATTAAAAAAATAGTGTGATTTTAGGGTCACAGACAACCTAAAATTTTGTAGTACTGGGGAGGATAAGTAGAATTCTGAGTATTCTTAATAAAGATGGGAACCATGGTGCTATTTATAACAAACAAGTGCAGCTTTCTACATTTAGACGGTGGTAATCTGCATAAATGCAGAATAAGGAACAGGTTCGACAGCCAATCCACTGAAAACAGATTTATTGATCTTCAAAGTGAAAACCATTAAAGAAAACTCAAAGTAAAACAAAAAAATCACATTTCTGGAGAAGGACAAACCTTATCCTGGGCTGTAAAACGCTAATATTTTATATATACATAGTAATACACTAATAGTGATACACTAATACACTGGGATTTTGTTGCCCGGAGAAGCTGCAACTGCCCCATCCCTGGAAGTGTCCAAAGCCAGGCTGGATGGGGCTTGGAACAACCTGGGATAGTGGAAGGTGCCCCTGACCATGCACAGGGTTGGAACTGGATGGGCTTTAATGTCCCTTCCAACCCAAACCGTTCTGTGATTCCATGATTTGAACACCACACCTGAAACCAGGACAACACCAAAGAGAAGAATGAAGAAACTGCAGGGATTGAACCTAGAGAAAGCAACAGCAGGTGAGGCTGTGGCCAGGCTCTTCAGACACACCAGAGGAAACTACAAAGGCAAAAAATTTTTTTCAATATACACAGAGGTAAGAGAAGCTGTTAAGAACAATTTCCAGGTAGCAGATCCCTGAGGATAAGAGATAAACTAAATTATCATTTAAAATCCCTTTGCATTTTTACTTTTTATTTCTACTACCAGATCTCTTTGAATTTGATTTTCTATTTCTACCTCCTAGAAGAGGGCAGAATTTTTTTTTTTGGGTGGGGGTTAAACATACATATTACTTTTTTTTTTTTCATGATTTTGAGGATCACTTTAGACAGAAAACTGTCCCATATATAGATATATATATATATGTATTATGTATATAATATAAAATGAACACTGCACCACTGTGCTGCTCTTTCACGAGCCTGCATCACTTCTACCAATTATGAAGGGAATTATTGTAGTAACTCCTTTGGACCTTATCATTAGCCAGTTACTTTGGACATTCTTTCACTTTCCTACTTCTTAAATCGTGGTGTATTTCCCCAGGCCTTGCAGTAAATCCATAAATGCCAGCAATTTGACATGGGGATGCATTGCTAGAGCAGCAGGGAAGCCAGGGCAGTTACACAACCAGCACATTTCATCCCACAGGCATCGTGGGGCACAAATAATGGCCATTTTATCCTTAGCCATGTAGAAACCAGATCGCAGATGCTTTACTTGCAGTTTTGAATGTTTGTTCCCATGGGCCAAGGCATTTAGAAATCTGGCACTTTCATGTTGGTGAGATATTTCTCCCAGGCTCCTTGGGAAATCTGACATCATGTTTTGTGACACATCTTGCAGACAGCGTTTTCTTTTCAATTGCTCACCCAAATGTTCCCTGCCTGTTGTACACAACACAAATTAATATCACAAGCTGCTGCTATACCCCGCTGCTAAAATGTAGTTTGTTCTTTGTATTTCTCCTGTAAAAGGCTGCTGACGTTCATTTCTAATGCTCAAATTAGAGAAGAAACTCAGAAATGAGGCTTGCAATTAGGCAAGGAATTCGATAAACATCAAAGAATTTGTGACTGCTGCTTTTTAAAACCAAAGATCAAAATAAATGCCAGAATGTATATAGGTTTGAATAGCCATTTATGCAGTGAATAAAGAACAAGAGAAATGTCTGACTTCAGAAGAGTCCCAATTACAAAAAAAAAAATTATAAACATGTAAAATTTTAATTATGTGGCAAATATTGCCTAATGTCATCCCCATGAAAAGAATGAATAGAAGTGAAGACACATCCACGTCAATTAAAAAAAAACACCGCCGCACAAAACAAAATAATTTTCATCATCTGAAGCCAAATGCACAACTGAGATTTTGAGAGAAACATAGATTAAATAATATTAATTATATCTTACTACATCACTATGAGTCAAGAGGAACAACTCATTTAGCTGAAACTGAAGAAACCTTAAAATGATTTTCATATTTGGAATTGTTCTGCTACTTTTTGTTTTGGCCACAGCAAAGGGATCTTTTTGAGAATTCTCCACATTTTATCACCAGATACTTAATGAGAAAGCAAATGAATGAAACAAATATTTGCTCACCAAGTGACAAAACTATGTCATTTGACCCTGTGTCACTAAGACCCTCAGGTCTGCAAAACACACTAAGAGAACTGAGCACAATTCATTATTATCTAATTTATCACTTGTCCTGACTTTCGCTGACGAAGGAGTTCCAGCAGACCAGTTGAAGTCTGTGAGGTTTTGAGGGATAATTACTGGAAGCTCTGCTTCCCTGTCTTGTAGTCATGCCCTTCCTCCACGGAGAGGCTTGCAGGGATATGAAGCTCCAGCTCCAAATTTACCAGGGGGAACTGTGAGCTGTGGTGCCATTAGACACCTTTTTGCTCAGATACTTGTAGGAGGGTGGGCAAGTCCTGTGTGGTTTTTAAGATGAGAACAGGCTGTGCCACAGTGCCCATCCAGTCTCTCCAGGCATTCCTGAGCAACTAGAGCTGTGATGGAGAGCTTCAGGCTCATGATTTCACGTGGCATCAATCAAGGATTTGCAAAGGAATATATTTTGGGCCAGGAGTGCCACGTGTCCCATCCAATTAACCTTGCATGGATCTGGGCCTGTGTCACATAAAGCTCTGTGCTGCCTCCAGCCTCCATCCCCTGCAGGGTCCTCCTGTCCAGTCTCACAGATCAGCAGTCAGAGGGAGCTGTGCATTTTCCCCTTCAACTGAATTAAGCAATAAATTTATCTTCAGCCCAGAGACCTCAGTTTGGCTTCAAGCAGGAACATGCTCCCGGGTCTCTGATATATCCCTTATAACATTAAGTATTTACTAGGCTAAATCAAGGCTTAGATTTGCTCTGCAACTCAGCTTCAGATGTTTCTCCCAGGCAGCAGGAGACTCCAACACAAGTTCCTTTGCCAACTAATATTTAATTAGTTCTAGCTGGAAGGGGAAAGACCAAGGGATTCCCATTTCATGGCAATGTGCATCTCACGGGCTCAGGGGCAGACCCAGCAGGTGGGAGGCATCAGTGCAAGTTTTCATTCTTTTTCTCAGCTACAGGAGCTAAAAACAAACCAAACTTTGCACCAGCTTTGGGATTTGAAGTGCTGCCTCTGCAACAAAATCTTTAAAGATGACAGTCCAGGAAATTTTACTGACTTTTTAGTACAAGCCCTTTGTAGCAGTTTGACATCTGCCACTTTCTCCCCCAGCGGTGGCAGCAGCAGCAGCAGCTCAGGCACTTAACTCAGGTTTGTTGAATCCATCAGACAACTGGAGGTCTAATGGCCGGTGCTGAGCTAAACTCTGCTTTGTCAATCTCACGGAAAACACTTGTCCTCAGACAGTTTTCCCTTGGGAGAGCTCAGGAGTTCTCGTTACCAGGGCATGGCAGCAAACAGAAGTCTGCAAGTTTCCTTAAACAAAGAAATAACGGCAAAAAGCTTCATTTCTCCCACTTATTTCCTGAGACACACTAACCTGGGCATGGTGCTGAATACATCAGCCTTACAACTCTTCTTGGGCTCCCAGTCCCACTGCACAGAGACATAGAATAAGCATCTTGCCTTGAAGAATTTATATTCCCAGTAGGAAAGACACAAAGATGGTTTTGTTATGACCTAAAAGTATACAACGCACACAGGAAACCTACACGGCACCACTAGAAAAAAGCAGCGCTGATACTCACTGGTATCTACAGATTTTTTTCAGCAAAAATATGTGTGTGACCAGAATATTGATCTGAATATGCAGAACAGGGGATGGAAGCACCAGAAAAAGGAGAAAGATGGAGAAAGATTATTTACAAAAGCACATAGTAACAAGGGGGAGTGCATTCCCACTGCCAGAGGGCAGGGGTAAATGGGATATTGGGGAAAAAATTCTTCCCTGTGAGGGTGGTGAGGCCCTGGCAGAGGGTGCCCAGAGAAGCTGTGGCTGCCCCTGGATCCCTGGAAGTATCCAAGGCCAGGTTGGATGGGACTTGGAGCCCCCTGGGATAGCGGAAGGTGTCCCTGCCCATGACAGAGGCTGGAACTGGGGCGTTTTTCAGTTCCCTTCCAACCCAGTCCATTCTGTGATTCTATGATGATGCAGTTTTATTAAAATGTAACAGAGAACAGTCATTTTTCCAAGATCCTGGGTGTCCAGCAATCCGGATGAATCATTTCCTTCTCTCACAACAAGGCAAGATGTGACACAGGGATACAAAAACCTGCGATTAGAAATGGGCAAAGTGGGAGACAAGAGGGGTGGAAGGTGGGAAGCACAAATGTGCTAAACAAGACAATGGGCAGAATCTTGAGAGAGGTCCCAACTGCGCAGACAATTAGGTAAATCAGTACGATTAATACTTAAGTTCTCTTCTTGTTCAAACACTATGGTAGAACTCAATATTCAAAGAATCACAGAATCATTGGTAAAGCCCTCTAAGATCATCAAGTCCAACCATTCCCCCAGCACTGCCAAGGCCACCACTGACCCGTGTCCCCGAGTGCCACATCCACACAGCTTTTAAATCCCTCCAGGGATGGGGACTCCACCACTGCCCTGGGCAGCTGTGCCAGGCTGGACAGCCCTCCCAGTGAAGAAATTTTTCCCAATATCAAGTCTAAATATTCCCTGGTGCAACTTGGAAATACACGTGTACTTTGGAGTACACAGAGACTGAACTTCAGTTGATTTATTCAGTTTGGGAGGGTAAGGATACAGAGAAAGAATATGGAAAAAGAAGTAGCTGGATTTTTATCATTTTTATTTCAAGTTGTTCGTAACAATTTCACAGCTGGTAGCTGCAAGTGGTGACTTCGTAACTATTGCAAATGATTCACCAGCACAGGAAATGCACAGCTTTTAGGAGGGAGATTGCAACCTGACCAGCAGAACTTGTGAAGAAACTCCATAAAAAAAATGGATTAGCTGGTCAATTTATCAGTTAATAAATTCTTTTTCCACAAAAGAGTCCTCGTCAAGCTGTATGACCACAGTATTCAATTACCTTCCAGGGTAAATATAAGCCACTTTACAAGACTCCTTCCCAGAAATAATAGAAAGAAGATAGAACTGAATAGGAAATAGTGCCCCAGCCATTTCAACCTGAGTCTCCTTTATAGTGTTTTTCCATGCTCATTTCACTGGAATTCTGATCTTCTACATTGTTAAATATAAATGGGCTTCTAATAATGAGAGCAACATGGAAATTGCAGATGCTCAGAACTTGTCTATGATTCATCCTCTTGGGAATTTCAAGGCTGGTTTCACTTCCACTTGCAAATAAAATGTCTTTTGCAGAATCCAAATGAACCAAGGTGACCCACAGTGTCCGAGGGTCCCATACCTTACCTAGCAGATGTGACTTTGAGTCAGAAAATCTCATCGGAGATGAAATATTGTCGATTTTTCCAGTGTTTTCAGGAGAAGAAACATGGTACAAGCATGTTTTATGAGCTGCAAAGTGCATTTTGGGCCAGAAAGTTATGGGGATTTAGGAAGAGTTCTTTGGTTGGTTAGGAGTAAAATTTTGGGATAACATTGATGGGAAAGTCAGCACTTCAAATAGCTCCCAGGAAAAACTAATCATAGAAGCATGGAATGGTTTGGGTTAAAAGGGACATCAAAGATCATCTGGTTCTTATCCCCTGCCATGGGCAGGGACACTTTCCACTAGCCCAGGGGGCTCCAAGTCCCATCCAGCCTGGCCTTGGACACTTCCAGGGATCCAAGGACAGCCACAGCTTCTCTGCGCACCCTGTGCCAGGGCCTCCCCACCCTCATAAGGAAGGATTCCTTCCCAACATCCCATCTAACCCTGCCCTCCTTCAGCTTAAAGTTGATGAGCTGCTTTCTCTGACCACAGGATTACTCTTTGTTTAAGTTGTTTACTTTCTGACCATCCTTGCTTGACCACATCCAAGTACTTTAAAAACGACTGCTTGCTTCTTGGGAAGTATTACGCAGTTTTGGGATTCTTTCCTGATCCTACTGTTTGTGTTTGTCATTGAATCCATGTTCACACCACAGAAAAGCCAAGTGAAAGTGTTCAG
The DNA here is from genome assembly GCA_014706295.1 of Lycocorax pyrrhopterus obiensis. Taxonomy (NCBI): domain Eukaryota; kingdom Metazoa; phylum Chordata; class Aves; order Passeriformes; family Paradisaeidae; genus Lycocorax; species Lycocorax pyrrhopterus. The sequence continues at coordinate 3,481,723 of JACSVZ010000006.1, read as the reverse complement.
TGAGACACTGATGGTAGCCTGAAGCGTGTAAATACGTTAATACCTTTCTGTAAACGTAAAAAACCAACACAGAGACAATATCACTTTTCAAAGCCACTTGTTCGGAAAAGAAACAGGACTAGTACTTGAAACTTAAAGCCTTAATAGAAAATTTTTGATACTTCTCACCCCTAAATTCTTTAGATTAGGAAAAACCGTCTTTACTATCTGGATCATACCTGGATCTTAGTCTCTCAGAAGCCACACCTGTGAGGTAAATCAATGAGAAAAGATTTTCTGAGAGATTAATTTTTTAGAGATTTTCAGAGAGTTTGCAAAGATGGCGTACTTCGCCTCTAATTTTGAATTTATGGGTTTATTCTCACTGGAGAGAGGGAAAAAAATGATGGACGGAAGGGAATGATTGAACTTGCAAAATATATATCCACATTTTGTCTACTCAGGAATTTGTCAGGGATGTGGTTTTGATTGGGTTCCTCTGAGATTCCCTGAGAGATATCGAGGTTTGGACTTTTAAAAATAAACATATAAGACTGAAACTGTTTGTGCTGAAATCCAGTTCTTGGCCGACATCAGCAAACAACAATTTTTTCATGTAGACACACCAGAATTTCTCCAGAAATATTAAATTTTCAGTCATAGAAATGAACAAATATTCTGGAAACTGATTTGTTTTAATTATTTGGCTCATCCCCAGTAGGAGCAATGCAATATTGACAGCGTATCCTCTCCCTACTCATGGACACAACTGGTGCTCTGTTCGAGCCAAAAGGGAAAATATGAGCAGATTCTGTGTTATTTTGCCAAAATTAAAAGCCTCGAAATGACTGGAAGAAAGCCTTGTGGTAGAGATACTAGAGTTTCACAAGTAGAGCAGCCTGAGCCTGCATGAATTTGGGCTGGGTTGACTTTCCTCTGTGACCAAGCTACAAGAAAATATTTTAGGTTGGCAGCACTCTGAGCTGAAAGATTTGCCTCAGGCTAGAGGTTTCAATTTCTTTCCAAGGGATCTTACTCTGGGAATGACAATGATGTATCAAAGGTGGGCAAGGAAATCTCCTTGGAGGGCTTTTCCCTCAGCTGATATCTAAGAAATCTCATCCCATTTAGACTGAACATAGAGGGCAGTGCTTAACATGCTCTGAGCACAGGGGACAGCTGCAGAATTCTTGACCCATGTTTAGCAGAAATCAATATGTTGAATGAAAATTTCTTTGTGAAAACTAGCTGGATTGAGAATAAAAACAAACCCAGTCTAAGACAACTTGGCGGATCTAAGGACCCATGCAAGGCCCACTGCAGAGTAAGGACTTTCCTTTCTGTGAGCTGATGGCCTGGCCATGGGCCAGTTTTAGGGATATGTGAAGGTGTGGTGGCTTCATCCCATCCTTAAAATGGTCCAGTCCAGGGTACCCCATAGAGGTTCCTCACTAAGCACTGGTGAGACCTCCCTGCATGCCCAGTTTGGGCTCCCAAGCACAAGAGCAACAAGAACAACATGAGAAGGATCCTGTGAAGGGCCCTGAAGGTGATTGAAGGCTTGGAGCATCTGTCACATGAGGAGATGCGGAGTCAACTATGATTGTACAGCCTCAAGGAGAGAAGATTTGGGAGCAGATCTTACCAACATGGATGAGTGCCTGATGTGGGGACCCAGATTTTTCTCAGTGGTGCCCCTTGAATGGACAAGAAGCAATTGGCACAAACTGAAATACAAAAATTCCATAAAAATACAAAAAAGTGCCTTTCCTGTTGTGGAGGTTGTGTGGAGACTTCGAAGCAGCCTTCCAGTCTCTGGAGAGGGACACTTCATCGGGAACTGCAGTGACAGGACAAGGGGAAATGACTTTGTAGTGGGTTGAATATCAAACCACGACAGACTTCAAACTGGAAGACAACACATTTAGATTAGATATTAGAAAAAATTCTTCCCTGCGAGGGTGGTGAGGCCCTGGCACAGGCTGCCCAGAGAAGCTGTGGCTGCCTCATCCCTGGAAGCGTCCAAGGCCAGGTTGGATGGAGCTTGGAGCAAACTGGTCTATTGGAAGGTGTCTCTGCCCATGGCAGCGGGATGTCGAAACTGGATGGTCTTCAAAGTCCCTTCCAACCCAAGCCATTCCACGATTCTATGAATAATAATAGAAGCCACATAGAAGCACATTCCAGCTTTCTTTACAATGATCCAGCTCCACTGAAGTCAGCGAGGATGTGGCCAAAGCATCATCACAGCTATCCTTGCAGCAAGGAGGGAGCACATACCACACCATGGCTGAGGATGAAGTAGGGGACCTTGGCAGCTGACTTTTAACATGTAGACACCGGCAACAAAGCTGCAAGACTTTAATCCCATACCCTGTTTTACATGAGCCATGCACGCCGCTCGCTTATTTTGGGAACAGCTTATTACTTTGTCTGGTCTGCTGCAAATGCTAATGCATGTAGATGCTAATCAAGATTCCTGCTCTGCTTCCCCACCTCTCCTAATTGGATTGCATTAGAGCTCGTTTGGGAGTTTGCACTCAGAATCACAAGTGGGATTGGATCACGTCTCCCCGGTCTCGGAGTGGCGGCAGCTGTGCTGCAGAGGAAGAGGGGGAACAGTAGCAAGGCCAAAATCTCAGAGCAGCCAAATACATCCCTTTGTCATGCAAATAAATGTCCTGCAGTCACTTGGAAAGGGTGCACACCTCACTCCAGAGGGTCTAGCAGAAGTAAAGGACTCTATTATTTTGCAATAAGCAGCAGAGGATTTGGAGTGGCTACAGGAACGAGGTGAATGTGGGACACACAGGAGCCTGGTTATTGAAATGTGGCGCATCAAAAATGCTGTGACCTGACTCAGGGAGGGAGGGAAGAGGGAAGGAGTAAGGAAGAGGTTATGAGCTCCTTCCTCCTGCCATGGGTTTGGTTTGGCTGGTGTTGAAGCCTGAGGAGAAGCCCCATTAGCTGCCCTTTGGTTCTCAGCGCAATCTTTGGACATAATGGAAGTAATTACTCCTAAATCGCAAGAAAACAAAAATAAAATTCATCACTTAGCTAAATTCACCCAGTTTTAGTGTGCATTCACTTCTTCCAATGGGCCAGTTCTGCAGTTATTAATATTTTTATTCATAGTCTGAAGTCTGTGTTCCCAGAAACTTTACTTGGATGATGGATTCGAAGCTTTCCGAAAAGAAAAGCAAAGTGACAATGTCCATCTTAGAAAAAAAGAAGCTTATTTCAACTCTTAGTTTTTTCCAAGCTTTTCAATGTGATGTGATTGGAAAGAAAAACCCCTGAAAAGTACTCAGTTACTTGGCTGCTCCCTGGCAACTTTTACATGACAATCACAACACTTTATACGATATATGATATATATATAATATTTATCTGATAAAAACTGCCACAAATATTTGTGGTCAGAAATTCTTCCAGACAAGAAACCTGAATGAAAATGATTTGGCAAGAGCTGGAACCAACTGCCCTGTAAACTACACCGATTCCAAGCCCTCACTTATTTTTGCTGAACAACCTTGTCTGCTTTTTTTTTTCTTCCACAGAGAGTTTGAAAACATCAGTTTTTCCATCTCTAAACAGAAACTCTACGAGATAAGAATGGTTTGTGCTCTCCTTTTTGAGACAAATGGAAACAAGAGCTCAGATGTATTAAAAATAGGGCCTGGAAAGCATTGAAGTATTCATGGCACTGAGCCTAAATCACTTCAGATTTGGCCCTCATAGATGATAATGGCATCTTCACTGTTTTCCCCCAAATACTTACTTAGCTACCAAGAGACAAATCTGGCATTTTATGGATGTTGATGCTATTCACTGACGTTCGCCGTAAAACTGTCTAATCCAAAATATTTTTGATTATTTGTAATTTTATTACTGATGGAGCTCAGGAATGAGGACATACCAGGATTCCCTATGGGGTTTACACATTTTTCCTTCTAACACTCCAGCTTGAACTCTCTCTCGGTTCCTAACCCAGTGCTACAACACACTGCTGTTATTTTACAATTTTCTTTACATCCTGACAGGAAAGAAGGCTCAAGAGGAGGACAGCAACTTCTACTCATTTTGGCTTTTCATGGAGAGAAAGACTGAATGGGTCCCTCTTAGTGGGAAATGAACCTCGGGAACTCTCCAAAGAGTCAACTTGAACCCATCCATGGCATGTGCAGAGGTTATGAGCACACCACGATGATGAAGAAGCCTGGGAGCAAATCAACATTTAAGGTGAAAAAAACCACTTTACTGGCATGTGTTAGATTCAAAGGGAAAGGGAGTTGCTTGCCGAGAAATGAAGATGTAATAACCCTAATATGATAATTGCTGCTGTCCTGGTGGTTACTGTTGTATTTTACATGTTCAAACTCAGACATTGCATAGTAAAAAACCCTTTGGATTTTTCAAAAATCAGCTCCCCTGTTTGTTATTAACACAGCCCAAACTGGGAACCAGCAAGAGCAGTGATGAAAGAATTACTTGTGCTCCTCTGAGGAGCTTGGCAGCTTTCCCTTTGCAAATGCTTCCTCTTTGTGCCTCCTAAGAGTTCAGCCCTATTTGCTGCAATCTTCATTGTGGGTGCTCAGTGCTCAGTGTCTGTAATATCTCTGCAAGCCTGACATTGAGTAATAGCTTTCTAAAAATGCCTTGAAGGCCATTTTAAATGTGGCAAAATGGTCTGTAACAAAATAGGTAAATGCAAAAACCTCATGGGATTTATATAAAAAGCCCCGGAAGAAGGGAAGGAAACTAACTGCTGTCTGTGTTCAGCTGTTCTGTTAAAACATCTTTTGCTTCAACACTTTCCATGGATACAATGCTAATACACTTTCTTCTGGGGAGATGTAGCTTTTCTCACATGGAAGTCTATCACCTCAGGGATAAGACATTATTCAGGTCAAGAAACATGCCAGGAAAAAAAGAGGCACATATGGGAGCAGTTTCAGACATTATTCTTTTCCCAGGCCTTGCAGAGCCTCGTGGAAGATCTTTCCATGTGTCAGTCATCTCCACAGTCCCAGCTTCTGACTGAGAGGTGGAATAAAATCTCTGGTAGTGGTGGTAAATGGTAAAGCAGATCAAAGGAAATAATCTTCTGTGGCTGGAAATACTTCTGTCTACATAAACTTAACTATAATCTGTACATCCTGGCTTATATGTGAAATTTCATTCCATATTTATAAGTATGGGGGGTTGACAGCCATCTACACAAGATGACAGAACAATCTCTTAAATCACTGTTTTCCAGCTTCTTGGGACTGGAAAAAAACAGCAAAGAAATAATGCTTAAAGAACGAAAAAACTCTATTCTACGGATGGTTGCCAAAGACTTTATCTTCTGATAGCTGTTTTTTCTGTCTCCACTGGAACAGAAACAGAGTTGATGAGCTTCAATGAGGCACATTTTATGGCTGGGTTTCTTTTTGTGACCGTCACACGCAATCTCCGTGTGCTGTCTGAACGCTCTGTCAAGGCTGAGGCGGGGTAAGGCTGCCCTAGGCGGGAGTCTTACCTTGGTGTCATTGGAATTTCTTAGCAGAGGTACAGAACAGTGTTATCAACACGTGAGGATGTGCCACTCTCCCTACCACAGTGAGGAGCACCTTAGAGACACTTTTAGCTCAGAAAATTTCACAGGAAGTGCATTTGGCAATCAACCTAGCAGCTTCCACTCAAGTGAAACCATTATTTCAATCAGCCACATACTGTCTTTTTTTTTCCCCCAAGTAGAAGCTGCAGGGTGTAGCCTGAGATGTCCAGATTTTATTTCATAACTGTTCTGCTTTATATTTCATTTGTTTCAGCTTTTCAATTTCTCTTAGCTTTGCCAGCCATTGGGAAGCTTTATTACTATTTTTACAGTCTTCCAAATGCATTGTAGGGTTGTAAAAAGCATTTTCAACGTCTTGAGGCAGTTCCCCCCTGCCTGTTGCTAAACTGCTTTGAGTAATGTGGTTATTCAAAAAATAAATACATCTCTGTGCAATGCATCTAAATGTGATCCTCTCTGAAAACATGTTTAAATTCTACACCACATCTTGGGCTCTGAGGTTTTTGGGGATTTTTTTTTTAATCCCTCTCTCTCAAGTCTTTCAGTCATAGCTGAACTTTCCAGGAATAAAACTTCCAAGAGTCTTATACAAGATACAAGGAAATTCTGCCATAGAAATGACACAAACTTTTATCCACTTGCTGGAGTCAGATTATTTCAAGAAATAGATTCTGCTCAAAGCACCATCATGTTTCTCTGCTCTGTGTGTTTGTGAAGCAGTTGTGGCTTTCATCACTTTACATTTAAGGAGCCTTATGCTATTTCTCTGCACGCCGTACTACAGGCAGTGAGGACCTGTCAGCCTGAGTTACTTTCATTCTCAGAGTCATTATCAGGAGGGGACTAGAAGAAAATCTAGTTAAGAAATGACATCCTCTGCTTTTCTGCGTAACCACTTTTATGCTAAAAAAAAAAAAATCTTTAAAGACACCTGCTTTGCAAGAACTTCTGAAATTAGTAAAAAAGGACAGAGAAAGCAGAATATAGAGGTTTATAGAGGTTTAGAGGTTCTCTGCTACACCCACTGAATTTCATGACTGAAAGCCCTTCTTTCAAACACAAACACCTTAAAAAAATAAAATTGATGCAGAGCACATTCAATGTAAAGAAAGGTGTCCTAAGGAAAAGAAGATTCAAGTTATTTGACTGCCCTCAGTTTTAATTCTCATGTCACTGTGACCCACCAGCTGCGCACCACAGACCAAGCACCCTTCTCTGTGGCACTTTTAGGAAGTTCGGGTGCAGCAGAGCCCTGCCAGCCATAAGAGATTGCTGTGTTGGTAGGGAACAGCGCCTTGTGCTCACCCTCCAGTGTTGGAACAATCTAAATGGGCATCTCTAGGGCTCACAGAATCATTAAGGTCAGGAAAGACCTCTGAGACCATCAGGTCCAACTGTCAGCCCAGCACCACCACCACGTCCATCACTAAATCACGTCCACATGTGCCATATTCTCATATGTGGGTTTTTTCAATACTTTTGGGGATGGTGACTCCAGGACCGCCCTGGGGATCTTGTTCCAGTGCTTGACAACCCTTTCCACGAAGAAATTTTTTCTGTTATCAATCCAAACCTCCCCTGATGCAACTTGAGGCCGTTTCCTCTTGTCCTGTCCCAAGGAGATGACTCTGGGACTGAAAAAAGTGTCTGTGGGTCAGCATTGTCCTGGAAGAACAGTGGTGGCCTTGGTTTGGGCAGAAAGAGTGTGGTGGGCAGCAATAAAAGGATAGAAAGTTGTGCTGGAGAAATTAGTCGGGTGGCTTAACTCAGCAGCTCCTCTGTTTTACACCTCTGCCTACACAGCAGCTAAAACCATTTTAAGAGTGGAGGGCCAGTGAATTCATATCCACCATATTTTTCAAAAAATAACTAAGCTGGCTTGGGGAAAGCATGCAGAGGTATCAGGAGACAATTCACAGAGCTTTGGGATAGATATGCATGTGCTGAGGATTTTGATTTTACCCTCCTGCTAGAGGAGGGAAGCTGCTGACAGAAAAGATTTTGCACGTGGGCAGTTCACATTTCTTTAGCAAACTTCACCTATGGTGAAGAAGTTGCATAGGAAATCTTCTCCACAGTGTGATGATATCTGACAGAAAATTGTAGCTGCTGATGGAGAAAATGGTATGTGCCTCACCAGAAAGGATTTATCCATCTTCTCCTCACTGCTAAAAAATACCTGATTATAATGGGAAAGGTCTAAAAATATTCTTTAATTTTCAATTAAACACTTCACTGCACAAAGCACTACACAAGATTTTATTTGGGCTCCTGCTCAACAAGTTGGAACTAGATGGATCTTTAAGATTCCTTCCAATCCAAACCATTCTATGGTTTTATGAACTCTTTTTTTCTGTTTACAAATGTGCAGACACTTGTTTTAAAAGTCACTAATTGTCAAAATAGAAATAATAAAGACAATCTGACTCTTGGACACAAAGTTCATCCATAACTCAATCAAAAATAACTCCTAATAACCGTTAATGACAAGAAATTAATTGAAAAATAAAAGCCATGAGGGTAATATGAAGGTCAACATGAGACTTCACATTGAAATGCTGCTCCAGTGTTTAGAGAAGAGTGAGCTGTGAAAATATATTGCTTTTGGCCCACAGAGCCAGACTAATCATGGGACAAGAATGATCCAGCAGAGACTTTTAATTGAGCTCTGTGCATTGCTGGATCGGGGCTCTGGGAATTCAGTCACTTCTGTGTGATTAATAAACACCGAGTTAATGGGCAGAAGGGACCAGGAGATCAATCATGGTGGCATCTTGCAGAACAAAGCTCGTGAGAGCTCACCCACTTGTCCTGCACTGCTTCCAGAAAAACATCCAGTCTTGATCTGTGGAGAGACAAAGATGGAAAATCTGCTACCTCCTTTGGGACCCTGTTTCACTCTTTAAAATCTCTCTTTCCAGACACTGGAACACCTCTAGTTTTACTTTTCCAGCTGTTGTTTCTCACTAATATTTTCCTTCCTGACCTAAAGAACTGTTTTGCATTTGTGGTTATCTCCCCACAGGAAAAGTAACATTGTTGTAATTATTATCTAATAATAATTATCATTTATTATTATTCTAAGTAATGTTGATAGTCAAGTTTTTTCCTCGTGTTTCTTTTTGTTAAGAGTTTAGCAGTGTACGGCTCTTCTCACAGCCCTCAAAAACTTTTTGCAGCTCATTTCTTTATTTCTCCAGGATTGCCCTGGCAGACTTTGCAGAATGTGGACACCAGCCCAGTAACACTCCAAATGTATATATTAGGTAGATGTTGGCAAATTTCAGCTTCTTGTTTGAAGGGTTTCTTCATTCTCCCAAGACAAAAGACTGAACTGTTCACATACTCACTGTTGTAATGAGTGTTATATTGCACATTTTACTGTTTCTTTACTTTCTGATTTCTTGTGGCCAATGTTACGTCTGATGTGCAAAAACCTAATAAAATTAAATAAACTACTGCATTATTTCAATACAAGTGGTAATTTGAAGTAGAAATGAGATGCATTTACCTACTTGCATTGCACCTGTGAAGTTGCACCAGGCAATTATTCTAAAGAAAGTCAGTTCTGACTCAGTCCTCTGCCTTGCACGTTGGCTGTTCAACCTGAGGCTGCAGTACTTTCTGATTTAGAGCCTACTCCTCACCCTGCAATCACAGTTCTCACTGTCATAGTCTGTCACGCTGATGGTGGCCTGAATCTTGAAGCCTTTTGTTCAAACTCACACCAGAGTTAAAAAACTCCCTAGCAGTGAGTGTGGTTGATAGCCCAGCCATAGATGTCTGTCGTGGCTGAACTCCAGCCAGCAATCAAGTACCACACAGCCCCTTGGTCGCCCCACTCCTGCTCTTCCCCAGGGGGATGGGGAGGAGAATCAGAAAAAAAACAAAAAAAACCCCCCGTGGGTTGAGATAGGAACAGTTTAATAATTGAAATAAAATAATGATAAAGGAAGAAGGAGAAGGAGAAGGAGAAGGAGAAGGAGAAGGAGAAGGAGAAGGAGAAGGAGAAGGAGAAGGACAAGGACAAGGATAAGGAGAAGAAGAAGAAGAAGGAGAAGAAGAAGAAGAAGAAGAAGAAGAAGAAGAAGAAGAAGAAGAAGAAGAAGAAGAGGGAAAAGAAGAAGAAGGAAAAGAAGAAGAAGAAGAAGAACAACAACAACAACAACAGAACAAAACCCAAGAGAAGTAAGTGATGCCCAACACAACTGCTCACCAGCTGCTGACCAATGCCCAGCCCTTTCCCCAGCAGTGATTGTCCCCTCCTGGTCAAGTTCTCCAGGTTAAATATTGGGAATGATGTTTTATGGAGTGGAATATCCCCTTGGCCAATTCATCCAGCTGTCCTGACCATGCTCCCTCCCAGAACATGGAAAACTGAAAAGTCCTTGATGTACACTAAGCATGACTTCGTAACAACTAAAACATCAGTGTGTTACCAACGTTATTCCTGTACTGAATCCAAAACACAGCACTGTGCCAGCTACTGGGGAGAAAATTATCTCTATTCCAGCCAAAATCAGGACCATGTCCCACAGAGCTTTTTCCTTGGCCTCCTCTCTCTCAGAAATGGTCTCACTTGCCATAAGAAACTCAGTTCTTATTTTCGCTTTGTCATCGTCTGGCTAAAAATTATGAGTAATATTTTATACAGATGCATTCTGTCTGTCTGCATTTTGTGAAAATGAGGCAATCTGAATCTGATTCCTTCCCCTCTGCAATTTTCTCATGGGATTCATCAAATCCCATTGTGCTTTCACTCAAGAAGAAACTTCTCTTTGAAAGCTCTATGTGAATGCCAAAAAAGTGACAGTCAAGGAAAGAGCAACACCCACAGGTTTGGTAACTGTAGAGAGGAAAAAAATGAACTAAAGAAGTTTCAAAATATGAGATGGACATTTTATTTATTAAAAAAAATTATTATAAAGTGCGTAGTTGTGATACACACATATAAGTCAGAGAGAAAATGTTGCTATTTGCATCACAAACCTCCCAATTATTTATCGAGAATCCCAGAATCACAGAATGGTTTGGGTGGGAAGGGACCTAAAGCTCATCCCATTCCACCCCCTGCCATGGGCAGGGACACCTTCCACTAGCCCCAGTTGCTCCAAGCCCTGTCCAACCTGGTCTTGGACATTTCCAGGGATCCAGGGGCAGCCACAGCTTCTCTGGGCAACCTGTGCCAGGTCCTCACCATCCTCACAGGGAACAATTGATTCCATATAGGTAACCTAAATTTCCCCTCTTTCAGTTTGCAAGTAGCGTTTTATAACTCTCCTTAATAAAATCACTCCTATTACGTGGTAACAACACAGAAAAATCTACCATGTTTTCCTTCCTGAATTTGTGATCGGATTTTGTTGTTGAGAGGTTTTTATGGCAAGGGTTTCCAAAGCCATTTGATCACCTAAATCTGTTGTACTCTGAAGTTGCAGCACCTGCTTTTTTCCAGTGAGATTTTGATGTGCTCAATGCAAAGCACTTCAGATACTGAGCTCTACGTATTTACTCTGTTCACATTTCTAGACTTATTTACCCTCTTGTTTTCTCACCCTTTTTGCCCCAAAGCTCCTCAAAAGCCCCTATGACTCAAATAATTACTTTCACTAAACCATTCATGCACATGACACTGGATCATGTGTCTGTATTAGACTAAATTAAGGCTTTTGGCATCGAGCCCCTGCCCAAAAGAATTCCCTGTATCTGCATCTTGTTACAGGCTGCATCCCATCCAAATGCCAGGCTCAGTTCACAATTTCACAGTCCTTTTGAGCAAGCACAATTGAAAATGGTTATTTTGTAGAATTTTGCTATAAATCTGGAGAAAAATTTGCCCTTTGGACGTTTACTGATCACTGAAACTTAGAAGGCTGCTCACCCCCATGAACAAACCAAAAATTGTTTACCCTGTTCTGTTTAAGCCATCATATTTTTTGCATGTTGTTGGGTTTCACCATAAAAATAACTCTATTTTTTTGAATCACAGAATTATTAAAGCAATTGAAAGACATGGAACTAAAGATCAAGGTGATTTAAACCAAAATAGAAACCCCAATGTATATTACTTTTGATTATTTAATATAGGTTAATGAAACACCTAAATAGATTAAAATGTCCTTCTGCAAATGGCTTAAACCCCTGGTGGGGCAAAGATAACCCAGCTGGATTTTGCACTTTTTTGTGTTCAAAGGGTCTTTGCTAAATATCTTGCAGGAAACTGGATGGTTAATGAGGTCAGACCAACACATTTGTTGGGCAGAAGCAGTCGTGTTGTCAAAGCATTATTTGGGAACTCAGAAATTCTCAACCTTAGGTCTTATTCTGTCCTAATAAGAATGATATTTAGAGGAGATTTGTCCAAGTAAAGAGGTGCCCTACAGATTTTCACTCACATTACATATTAGTTGGGCCATGGTTGGTTTTGCTGCAAACCTCAGCTTTGGCCTTCCACCTTCAATGGGATTTCAAAGCCAGGCTTGTTCCAAAGGCAGCTCTTGGACTAGAAATGAGCAGTGAAGGACAACACGGAAATGGCAATGGAATCCCACCTCACGCAGAATCGTGGAATATCCTGAGTTCCAAGGGACCCACAAGGATCATTGAGTCCAACTCCTGCACTGGGCAGCCCCAAGAATTCAAGAGGATGGAGAGATGCTTTGTCTCAGAAAGGAGAGGAGACAAGGATATTCATTATTCAGGAGGAGGAGGATGTTTAGTCTCAGGGTACTTTACATTATGGGCAAATCTAATCTGATTGTCGGTTTAAAATCTTGCATTTAATCATCCAGAACAATGAAATAGTTTAACTGGTGTTTAGGATGGTCACAGAAAGAAAAAAGGACTGAAACAGATTAGCTGAGACAACAGGACCATCTTCAGCCTCAGAGGTTCCTCAGAGCAGACACTGCCTGAAAGGACGGGTTTACACAGAACTGTGTTTGTCCTGAAGCAGGAGGATGGACAAGTTGACCTTCCAAGGTCCCCTCAAGCCCTATCAACTCCAGTTTAATATTTCCTGTATATAAAATAGGAATGGATTAATTTACATACACTACTGACAGGGTTTGAGGCGGGAGCTGAGAACCACAGGTCTGCCAGGATTGTTGCAAGGCTGCTTTCTTTTCCTGCCCAGCGTTCTGGGGTGAAAGGATTTATTTGGGCTATGAAACAAGAAGCTCTTTGCATGTGCCATAGCTTGATGGCAAATTTAATTTCCTAAAGTTTGCAGAAACGTGCTGAGATGAAGGGCCAACCAGAAGCACATCTTCTTTCTCTACCCTAAAGGTTATGAGGCAACATGAGGGAAAGGTAGATGGACAAAAAAGAGCCTGATCACAGTGAGAATAAATAATTTATTCACCTTCCAACATTTGATTGTCTCCTTGCTTGAAGAAAAAAATTATTAATTCTGATATAATATAATCCTCCTTTCAGAGTCACATTTACAAACCCCAAAGAGCTGGTTTCAGCTGCAGCACACATTTGTTCAGCCCGCGTTAATCTCTTTTCCAATTATCACCCTCTAGATCCTTTTGTAAACAAAATCAGTGCATGCAACTGGCTGTGAGACTTTTGGGAACAACAAACAGAATGAGGTCTTGATGAAAAGGTCAGACCTGATCCATACAGGACATCTCTCTCACTCTGTTCTGAAGCTGCTGTGAAGGGATTCAAACTAAGACTCACTTGAGTGTGAAGTCTGTCCCTCTCTTTTGGGTGATGTGGGATGACAGGTAAAGGAAGGAGAAGAAATTAAAATTTTAGTTATTTTTAAATTTATTTGCAAACAGAAAGGCTAATTTTTTTTTAAGAATGAATCTCGGTGGATTGACTGAAGTAAATTAAAATATTTTTAATTCTATATAGTTTTTTCCCTATAGTGATATTGCTGGTATCCAGACACACTTCCTCGGAACCCGAGAGCTTTTAGTAGGATACTCCCTCATTCTTGGAAGGGTTTAAGGCCAGGTTGGAGCTTGGAGCAACCTGGTCAAGTGGAAGGTGTCCCTGCCCAAGGCAGGGGGTTGGAACAAGATGATCCTTAAGGTCCCTTCCAACCCAAACCATTCTGTGATTCTGTATTCAGAAAGAAAAGAAAAAAAGCAGAGATTAAATAGATTTAAGATGCCTGAAGAACAAAAAGATCACTTTCTCTGAGAAAGCATCACTGACAATTTCACTTCAAGTGCAACAAATATCTTAAGGCAGTGAAGAGCTGCTGTTGTTTTCAGGACTCCCTTGTGTTTTCCTTATGATAACTCATATTTTTCTGCTTGAAAGACAACACAAGGACAACAAAATACATACGATCCTTGCTCACCAGAATGAGTCAGTGAAACTTTTGAGGGTGATCTATCCCAAGAACGGGATGTCTACAGAAGAAATATGAAATGAGGCATGAAGAGAAGCAATGGTTTTTAATCACAGACACAGTCACTGCTTAATGGAATATACCTCTGAAAACAAAAAAAATGATAGGGTGGAAGGTTTGTAGTTAAGGGTCCAAGCCCAGTGATACGAATTTTGATTATTCTGGAATTTATTTTTTCTTTCAACATAGAAGTTGTTTTTAGGATTGAGCACTGATAAAACATTTCATGGAGACATGTGAACATAACCAGCTGGAGGTTTTGATGAGATTTGTCTCCCTTCCCTTCAGCCCTCTCTTTTTATTGAAATCTGAAGAGTTGTGGACCTGAGCAACACAACTCCAGGTGTGTCATGGTCTTACACAAGACAGGCAAATCACAGAATTACAGAGTAGTTTGGGTTGGAAGGGACATCAAAGACCAACCAGTTTCACTCCCTTGCCATGGGCAGGGACACCTTCCACTATCCCAGGGTGCTCCAAGCCCTGTCCAGCCTGGCCTTGGACACTCCCAGGGATCCAGGGGCAGCCACAGCTTCTCTGGGCACCCTGTGCCAGGGCCTCACCACCCTCACAGGGAACAATTCCTTCCCAATATCCCATCTATCCCTGCTCTCTGGCAGTTTGAAGCCATTCTCCCTTGTCCTGTCCCTCCATCTCTTGTTCCAAAGTCTCTCTCCAGCTCTCCCGGAGCCCCTTTAGGCACTGGAAGGGGCTCTGAGCTCTCCCTGGAGCCTTCCCTTCTCCAGGTGAACACCTCCAGCTCTCCCAGCCTGGCTCCAGAGCAGAGGGACTCCAGCCCTCAGAGCATCTCTGTGGCTTCCTGTGGACTCTCTCCAGCAGCTCCACGTCCTTCTGCTATTGGGGATCTGCAGCTCTGCCGGCATCACAGCCCGTCATTCCCACTGACTGAACCATTGCAGCTCTTTCCACACCAGTCTTGGACACTCACCAGGCACTGGAGTGTGGCTCCACACACTTTTGGGACCTGATTAACTGTCCTTTCCCCCAGAGGTCTAATCTGAAGCTCTTGGGAAAAAAAAGCATTGCCAGTTTTCACTCCCTGTTTTTGTACCAGAGTGCTGACGCCACTCCCCAGTGACCCGAGAAGGGCCAAAGGCCAGAAGTCACCAGTTTCCCTGCTGAGCTCAGATCTCAAGGCAACTAAAGAGAAAGCTCCAGAGAGCTTATCACATCTCTTCCTGAAGATTTATTAATTGAAGAAATGTGAACCCCGTTCAAGAATTCTGACTTGGCTTTCCCCACCGCAGAGACCCGTGAGCTGTGCTGGTGGAAGGGGGAGGCACTGTTAACCTAGGAAAGGCTGCAGCTGTGAGCACCAGGGGGAAGATACCAGTCAAACTTTCTACAAATATTATATGGAAAATCTCTTGAGTTGTGTTTACAGAAAGGCTTTAGCTGGGATTATCACTGAGCTCAGTCCATTCCTGCATGAGCTGAAGGACAGGATCTCGTGAGTGTTGGCTGTAAAAGATGCACATTCTTAATCCCTGGACTCAGAGATGGCTGTGAACTGCTCACTAAGCAAGTATGCACTTCTCTGAGGGTTCTTAAATGCTAAAATGTCCACATTCAAATCCAGTGCCTGCAAGAACAGCTTCAGTTATGGCAGCTCACGGAAGAAAAAGTAAACAGCTTAAGATCTCTCGAAGATCTATTGGTTTTTTTTCCCTGCATTGCAAAAACAAGTGTTAAAGCACAGGATGAAGCCACTGAAATGTGTTTTCAGTAACATCAGGGAAGGCAGA
The DNA here is from genome assembly GCA_014706295.1 of Lycocorax pyrrhopterus obiensis. Lineage (NCBI taxonomy): Eukaryota > Metazoa > Chordata > Aves > Passeriformes > Paradisaeidae > Lycocorax > Lycocorax pyrrhopterus. The sequence continues at coordinate 3,466,041 of JACSVZ010000006.1, read as the reverse complement.
GCCAGGCAGGGACAAGGTCACTTTGGGATGTTAATGAGCTGCTTGCTTGACCCTGTCTTGCGACCCAGAGTTTGGGTATTTCATTTATTTCACTCATTACTTGCTCTCACAATCCTTTTCCCACAATGCCAACAAGCCTGCACGGAAATATCGAGCTCTTTTCTGGCATTAATTATTGCTGCTCACTGTGCAAGAGTCAATGCAACAAATACGCGTTTCCACGCACGTGCACGGCGGGTGGGATGGGGAGCATCCTTTGTTTTCACAGAATCATGGAATGGTTTGGGTTGGAAGGGACCTTAAAGACCATCCCATTCCAACCCCTGCTGTGGGAGAACAGGACCTTTGAACAACGAATCAATACGATTTTGCAAAAGCTTATTTATTGTTTACATTACACTATTCTTACGCATTCTTGCAGCTGTAGTTCACGCGATCACACATGACCTGATTGGTCCCTCTATGTTGCTCACGTGCCCTGCGTGCACCTTTCAGAGAACTTGATTGGTTCTAGTCCAGGATGGTACAGTCCCTCTTTATCTACTTTCTTGCTGTCTTGTTATTCTGTTTTCCAATGTCTTCTCTCCTGATTTAGCACAGCTCACATTCCAGTGACTCTGATAAGGGTAGCTGAAGATAACTTGGCTGGGGCACTCTGACAGGATTTGAGTGCTTTACAACACCCTGCCATGGGGCACCTTCCACTAGACCAGGTTGCTCCAAGCCCCATCATGTTTTAGTGAGACAGTTCACGTTTCTGAGGCAAATTGTTTCTGACTGATGGATAAGAGGCAGGAACTTGCCTTCTTCTGGGTCTGTCCATTTACAAATGAGGCATAACCACCATTCCCTCCGTTGCCTTTCATCAGTTTTTTGCCTACAGAACTGGAGTCTGTACCACAAGCAGCCCAAAAGCTGTGAACGTCTCCTTTAAATATCCAGGAGTTGAGGGAAGCAACACTTAATGAGGACCTTATTGTACAACTGGCTTCTCTCTGGACAGGGAGAAAAGAAGTTGAGAGTGAATCTGGGGACACACAACAGCCTGGCAAGTGGCAGTGCACAACGAGGGACAGGAATGGGAATTTTCCCTGCTGGAATGGAGAGGGGGAGATGTATTCCTCTGATCCTTGCAGGGAAACCCACAAGTTTCAAATCTTAATGATACTGCCCAAACATGGAGAGTGCTGGACATTAAATACCTTTCACAATTTGCATGAAAACTGGGGTAAAATACTGCCATATCCATGCTGCTGGCTTGGATCATTTTACAGCTTTGAAGCTTTTGGCTTGGGGCATAGTCCCACTGTGCTGAGCTGTAAAAATACAAAATAAAAGGATTATCTTCTTTGCCAGCCTAACCACATGACAATAAACAACAGGCAAGTCGAGAAGGAGAAAGCACTATGAGGGTATTGCTCAGCATGTGAGGAAGACAAATGACTCATTTCATATAAGAGTAAAGGGAAAAAGGCACAAATGAGAAGTGACGCGCTCGGATGACCTTCCCCAAGTCTAGCAAAGGGTGGGAGGGGAATATTGTGCAGACGTGACAACCTGCAACCTTCACTCTTCCTAACAGCCAAGACATGAAATCAGGAGAGCTTTAGCTCTCTAGCAGTGATGACAAAATAATTTAGAAAGATCATCTGAAAGCACCACTGTAACCCTGAGATTTGCATTCTTTTGATGTTTTCATTTCTGTGATGGAGTTCTCACGCACTTTCTGTAAACACAGTTATGTTTGGCTAACCGTTCCTTTTTGTTTTCATTCCTTCTCCTGAGGTGGAGAAGTTTGATGGACCTTTTCGTTTGACCAGTGTGGTTGGAGAGGTGGTAACCTCATCCTCCAATCCACTGTCATTCCTAGGAACATACGTATATGAAGTAAAATAAACAGCTGGGTGCTTTTTCTGGCTTCTTTTCTGTCTTGAACTAAGCTGGGTCTGCGTGGTTCTTTTCATGTCCAAGTATGACACACCACAGTTTCAGATATGACCTGGGTTGACTTCTATGACACTGAAGTCCAGATAAAAGCCCACAGGTTTTGTCACCTGTAAGTGTTTACAGCATTTCCAGGAGATGAGAAACAGCTGTAAAGGAGTTAACAGGGCACAAGGCTCACCACAGACTCACCCCCAGGTGTTTTGCCTTCCTTTATCCAGTCTGATGCTTCTGACAGCTGAGCCACCTCATTTAAAGGTGCTTGGGGGGGATGTTTAAAACCTCTGTTGTCAGCTTCCCGTATGCTGCTCCCAGGGCCTGCTGAGCCGAGGTGCCTCAGGTAACAAATAGAAGTTTCCAAGGGATTAAGGGGAAAAAATTGACTGAAGGGTTCCAAGTGGAAGATTAGTCATTGTGAGTTAAATGTGTTTAGTATGATCTAATGGCTGGACAGAGACAGAGAAAGTAAGAGATAACTAAGTGAGGTTCTTGTAGTGTTTTGGCTGCCTCTCAATTCTGTATCAAATGAGGCACATGATAGTCTTAATAGGCAGCTATTTTTCTTCTACATGTGCTACCTGAACCCAATATTAAATACAAACTGAAAGCACTCCGGGGTGTGGAGTATTCAGAAAACAGAAATAAGAAGCTTCAGTTTTGAAACTGATGCTATAAATCAATTAGCTGAAAAAATAACCCAGAAAGGATTAAACCTAACAAGCTCCAAGGGAAGTAAACAAGTCCATTGTTTGCTGTTGGGAGTTGTTTGCTTGGTGTAATGTGTCTTTTAGGTCACCATGCCTGCATAGGTAATTACAGGGAGCTGCTCTCGTTAGCAGGATGTCTCTCCTGCACAGAACCTTGAACAGCAAAAGGCTGGTGAAACGTGGGGTGTTTAAAAGAGAAAAATATAGAATAAGTGCATCCCTAATTAAAAATTAAGGCCATGTGGTTGATCTGGCTACAGCACACCCTCTTCCCATAGCAGAGGAAAGAATCATGTCTGGGTGAATCTGTTCTTCCCAAAATGAGTGGCTATTTACAGCTGGGCTGAAGAGAAGGGGACTAAAGGAGGCTGAAAAGTGCAATAGTTCAATTTTTTTATTTTAATTGATCTAAGAGGAAGATGCAGCCTCTGTTTGGAAATGGCACTTTTCACATCACAGGCTTGTTGTTGGGTCACTCTTTCCCCTACATGGAACTTTATGGTGCCTGTGTAGAAGAGTCTCTAAAGTACAAGTAAGGAAATACAGGGTTTATGATGTTTTGGGTTTGTTTTTTTCTTTAAAAAAGGAAGAAAGTGTTACATGAAAGGATCAAGGCAGTGCCAAAGGAGAGAGCTGCATGTGGCTGTGTTTATGGAGGAGGCTGCTTCCTAACCTGCTGCAAACTCCCGGGTGCTTGGTGGAGCACAACAGGGCATAAGAAACATTTCTGAGTTTAACCCGAGGGAGTAACCTGGGCCAAACAAGACCTAAGGACCTCATCACTTTTTGCAGCTAGAACTGCCTGAGCCAGATGGGTGTTGGTCACTTGTCCTGAGGAAAGAACCTCAAGTTTTGCCAGGGGAGGTTTAGATTGGATATTAGGGAAAAATTCTTCATGGAAATGGGTTGACTGCCCACGGCAGGGGTGGGATCACCATCCCTGGAGGGATTTAAAAGCTGTGTGCATGTGGCTCTTGTGGACGTGATTTAGTGGTGTCCTTGGCAGTGCTGAGCTAAGGGTTGGACTTTATTCCTGGAAGTCTTTTCCAACCTTAATGATTCTGTGGTTCTGTAACTCTTTGCTCCACAAGCCTCTGACATCCAAAGCCTCCAGATTAAGCAAGGCTCAGCAAAGGGAATTAGCTCTGAGGGATGTTCTGCAGACAAGCATTCCTACTGCCATTGGTGCCCTTGAAAAAAACCTTCTCCCAAGCCTCTGATCACATCTTTGATGTATCAGGGTAAGTGCTGTAAACAGATGAAAATTTACTGCGCTGAATTTCTCAGGAAGATGTCACTCCCAGACAACTCTGGTTGTCTCTAAGTGCTTTGCAAACATCAGATGATTCTGAAGGCCTCAGGGTAACTTCTCTGGGCTGGAAAGCTGCTTTTTGGAATGCGTGGTGGGGAGCTGTGACTTCCCGAGCAAATGGATTTGTGCAGCAGGTGTCAGCACAGCACAGTATTTCATTTCTGCTGGGATCAAGTCTCAATAATTTGGTTCTGGCTCCTCAGCTGTTAAATTGCTTCCTGACGTGTGTATAATGCAGTCTGTGCCTGCCCCTTTTTGCTGTAATTTCTTTCATTAGTGCTCAGTTGTGTTTTTCTCTGCTTGCTGAGATGGTTCCTTGCCTTATTAGGCTGTGCAACCGTTTGATCATTTTTTTCCATCATTTCCATCATTTAATGTTGCAGTAAAAATTCTGAAAAGAAATTAATGCTGCGCCGTATAATCCATGATAAATGTCTCAAAGACATTTAGGAACATGACTCAGCTCTTAGACGACGTTTTAGTTATCAGTGTTCTAATCCTTGCAGCTTTAGGTCCTGATTTAAAGGCATTTGGGCAACTGACCTCCAGTAAATTAAAAAAAAAAAGGTCCTAGATAAACTTTTTCCTATCTTTGATTCAGATTTCCATCTGTGAGCTCTCAGATTGTGCTGAATGCTGAAGCCAGCCTTGCCTTTACCCCTTTGAAAAGATAACCAGGCAGGGGGAGGAGGAAGAGATCTGTGTGGCAAACAGAAGACATGGTCTCAAATCTCTTCTCTGATCACCTCTGGGAAATGTTTTTTTAAATCCCAGAAAAGAATTATGAGTCTCAGATCTTCCTGCAAACACATCTCTTAAAATCTTTGCCTGAAGGCATTCCATTTTGGATAAATAAATACTCATTGGAAGAAGTGTCTGACCTTGTCTCCTCGCCCAGATACTGGGAAAATATAATGACCAAACAGTAACTCATTTTCTGGCTTCTTTCCTCTTAGGTGCATTGGAAATTGAATTATTTGCACAAAACAAAGCAACTTCAGTGGGATTAATTTATCCAAACCTCACGTTTGCAGCAGCATCTTTGCAGGAAACCTGCGGTTTGTTTTCTGCTTCCAATCCAACATTGATGGAAAACAAAACCAGGTTTTCCAAATCCCAGAGTCCCCTAAGAGTGGGGCAAAGCCAAATAAGGGCTCTGTGTAAAGGCCTAATCCCAGGTTTCCTCTTGCTGCAACGTGTTTGGAAAACCCTAGAAGAGAAACCTTCCCCGGGAACCTGGGATGTCACGGAAGTTTTGGAGCTGTGTGAGCAGTTGGATGATTGTGTTCGTGCCCACTGGCAGACAGAAAATTAAGTACTGTAGGAATATAAATTACAATGGTCATGTAGGGGTGGAAAAGTGGGATTTGGAAGTCTTGGCTGTACCTGAGCATCAGGCTTCAGCATCTAAAAGAGCTGCTGGTTCTCTCCCTCCCTTTGCTGTCTCCACTCACATCAGGTGGAGTTTTTGTGGTATTTGCATCTATGTCTTGGACTTGACACCAGGATGCTCCTGACTCTGGGCCTGGGGACCCAAAGAATTATTTTCTGAATGCTTTCTGAGCAGATTTTTTTAATATTCAGCCTTGCTGTTCCCATTACAAGGAGAATTTGACTTTGCCCCAGGCTTTTCTTTTGCTGGAAGGCTGCTGTTTGCAGGGATCGCCTGCACAGTCCTGCTTCTTTCTGCTCAGGAGAAATTTCCTCTGCTTTCCTTGGGTCCTGGTGACCACACCCAGCACTCTTCCCATAAACCCCCAAACTGTCCCACTGACAGGCTGGAAAATGAGGAAAACAGAAATATCTTGGTCTTTTTGAAGTATCTTCCAAGTTTAATCAGGAAGGAGCTAGAGCTGTTCTCTTTGGTATGCTCATGGATAAATGAATTTATTAAATTAATTTTTGTTCAGGTAGAAAAGCAGTTTGGAACTGACCAGATCCAAAGTCCACTAAGCCACTTGGGGGTGTTTTTATAGCTGTTAGTGAACCTTGGGGAAGAATTTGAGAATGCCAGGAGAAAATCCAAGCATCTGAAAAGAGCGTAACTAAATGGGGTGAAGGAAACTCACAGTTGGAATTGCAGTAAAACATTTATTTTGACATTTGGAAATGTTGGGTTTTTGCAAATTAACCTCTCAAAGAAGTTATAAAACATTTGCCAGTGTTTCCTGTTGCCTCAAATTCTGAAAAAGTTTTTTATCTGTAGAAATGTGCTGGTAAATTTTGGCTGAAGTCTGGAGCAGAGCTGGGCAAAAACGGATGTTTATTTTTTCTGTTGTTTTTCATTCCTCTGAGAACACTGGTTTTTGGAGGGTTGTTTTATTTTTTTGTAATGAAAAGGGAATGTGACGCTGCATGTCCTTTGGAAAGTCTTTTCCAAACACTGTTCATTCATGAGATCCTGTGTAAGGGGCTAGGAAATCAAACAAGTGCTTTCCTACAAGGTACCTCCAGCTAGTCTCACAAATAATCCTAAACGTGCCTAGAGCAGCTGAATGCAGGACAATGTCGTAATATGTTACCTTGCTACAGAAGTCACTGGATTTTTGCTGGCACTTCAGCCCTTCCAAGCACCCACCCTTCTGTCTGCCCTGGATACAAATCTGCTTCGACTGCAGGATTTAAGTGGCAGGGGGTTTGTTTTTATGTGTTTCTCCACCAATCACTACAGAGGGGCTTTGAGCCTTTTTTGTGGCTTCTAGGTTTCCCCAAAAGGATCACATAAATAAAAAGATAATGCAATGAGCAAAAGAATGAGAATGCACACAAAAGCATGCTCAAATCAAGAGAGCTGGCAAAGTGATGCTCCTGTCAACCACTTCAGGACCCAGAGAATCTGAAATATTCAGAGCACAGAAATGACAGGAATATCCTGGCTTGCTGTGGTCTATTTTCTGGGAATGCAGGCAGCTGTAGGTGTGCTCTTGTTCACAAGCACTTCAAACAGCCTTCTTATACCAGCATATAGGTTTCTCAACTTTAAAAATATGCATTTATTAAGGCTGCTTTGCTGTATTTCCAGCAGGTTGTGCAGGTGTTTTATCTCGAGGATTTCAAAATGCTGTTAGCCCTTGTCAGGTTCTTTTGCAGTGTGCTTGCACAGCTCCAACACCACGGTTTGTAGATTATAAATTGCATCAATTGGAGCTCACGCAGGTGCAGAAATTGCAGTCTGGCTCTCCTGAAAGGGAGAGTGAGCAGGGGCACGGTGAGCAGTGAAAGGAGCTGGCATCTGGCTTAGCGCATCCTTGGTCTCCCTCTTCTGGCTCAGCTGGAAGCAGCTGCTCCATCCAGGATGTGCTGCAGCTCAGCATCCCCCTCCTGCCAGGAGCTGACAGGGACATGGGTGAAGAGAGCAGGTCAAGAAGGTTTTTTCCAGCACGTGGCTGCAAGAACAGAGCAGTGGGGGTTTCCAGTCAAGCTCTCCCACCCTTCTCCTCCTTTTTTTTTTTTTGTGCATCAACTACAAACTTTGAGAAAATCATCAATCTCTCTTTACTACACACATGGAGTGGGCGGAAAGGGGTGAAGGAGATTTGGAAATATGAGCGGGGAAATGTATTCAGGTTGTGACTCAGGATGTTCTGTTACTGCTGAGCTCTGGCTGCCTCCTACGTTTTACCTGCTGGCTGGTATTAAGGGTTTAGAAATTCTAAAACTCAGTCACTGAGTTAAAATATCATTAAATTATCCACAAATGGGGGTTTTTTGGTGCATTTTTATCCTGGTGCAAGTTTTGTCTCTGCAGGACCAGGGCAGTGACTGTCCCCTGTGCTGGGCATTGCTGAGGTACCTCGAATCTTGGGGTCAGTTTTGGGCCTTTCAGGACAAGACATTGAGGGGCTGGAGCACGTCCAGGGAAGGGAATAGAGCTGGGGAAAGGTCTGGAGAAACAGGAGAGGCTGAGGGAGCTGTGGGGGCTCAGCCTGGAGAAAAGAGGCTCAGAGGGGACCTTCTGGCTCTGCACAACCACAGAAAGAAAGTTGTGGGTATTGGTCTCTTTTCCCAAGTAACAAGTGATAGGACAAAAAGAAACTTGGTCTCAAGTTGTGCCGGGGAAGTTTAGATTGGATATTAGGAAAAATTTATTCATTAAAGGGGTTTTCCAGCCCTGGCAGTGCTGCCCAGGGCAGTGTTGGAGTCCCCATCCCTGGAGGGATTTAAAAGCCGTGTGGATGTGGCACTTGGGGACACGCGTCAGTGGTGGCTTTGGCAGTGCTGGGGGTTGGTTGGACTCAGTGATTTCAGAGATCTTTCCTAACCAAAATTATTCCATGAGTCTCTAGGTCACCTTGCCAGCAAAACCAGGTGGTAATTTGAGTTCCTTCTAAAGGGATTTTGATGTGAAAGGCACATTTTGTATTCCTTCTCTTTACCTTTGGCTTTCTGAGCCTTTCTGCCACAAACTGGCCTCTTAAGTAGTTTTGTTTCTTTATTTCTTAAAAAAAAAGTGGAATTTACAGCTGTTAACATCTGGCTTTAAAAAATGCAATACCAGACTTCTGTAATTCACAATACCAAGGGTTTTGTGTATTTTGAAGCTGGGCATTAAACTCTGAGTAACACCATCACCCACTTAAATTGGCTTCCTTTTCCCCACACCTGGCTTCCATATGTGTCACAATATGTGACATTTAGAAGGGAATTTGGCAAGAGAAAATTAAAGAATGGGTGTTACATGGAAGTGTGAGCTCTTAGACACAGGAAGAGACCACAAGGGAAATCTCGTCTCCATTGTGAAACTGCTGCCTCTTAAATATAGGGAATTATAACCCACTCTTCGGCTGTGTCTGCTCTTCTTTCTGTAAAAACAGACACCTTTGGGACTTTTAACCTGAAATTTTATGCCAGAAACCTCTACCTATATATATATAACAACAATCAGAGAAGCTGATCTTGTTGTTGCTTTGCTGCTTGTTGTTGCTTTTGATTTTTCTTCATTGAGTGTGTCCTCACTGATGATTTATGTGTGAAGTCAGAACAAGACTTCTGAATTTTGGAAAAGAGCTTGTTCTGGTTACGTTGGGGTTTGCCCATCTTTTTTTTCTATCTTATTACCAATATTTCCTTTGAAGAGATGTGGCACATTTGGAAAAGTTCTGCAAGAACCTGCTTGACAGGAACTGCAGCTCAGCCCAACACTTGCTCAACTTTTTAATGCCATGATTGGGTTTTAGTGATAATAATGGTAATAATAATGACAAATAAGAGAAGTAGTCTCAATCTTATTAAGATAAAGAATTTTAAAATGAGAATATCATTTTAAACCTGACAAGGTGCAAGTCACCAGCTCCTACAAGCAGTTGCACATTGGTGCTTAATATTGTGACTTGCCCAACTCTTTACCTCTTTTACAAGGATAGAGGGATTTCTCTTTGCTGCAGCCCAGATCAAAGTTGGAAATATTATAAATTAGAAATTTAGGGGGAAAAAAGTAACTGTAGCAAAATTGAAAACGGATCCCACTTTGTTAGGGAAGGGGAAAGTTGGCTTTAACACAAGAACTCTTTAAGTTGGGGATTCAGGAGCACAGGGATGTAAATTGTGTGTAAATTCACAAGAGCAGATTTCTGAGCAGTTGTAGCTGTGGGCAGAAGTGAGGATGTCCAGCCATGTGACGTGGCACAGTTTGTGTGCTGTTTCTTGGGATCTTCTTAGGTCTGAGCAGTGCAACACCGAGTGCCTGAACTAACCCTAGAGGGCTCTCACGCCTCAGGAACTGAAAGGATGGGAGTATCAGAGGAGAGACATCAAGCTCTCAATCTTCTCCTTTCATAAGGAAATACCTGCTTTATGCTTATGTGTGTGCATTGGCCAGGGTGCAACATGTTTGGTTTGAAACAGAAAGTATTTGGGGTTTTACTGTGCCCTTTTCATCACTTTTTGCAGGGAGAGAAATTTTTCACTAAGCAGGATTTTAAAAACATTTGCCAAATCTGTTGCCAATTTCAAATAAGCCATTAAATGTCAGCTGATGAGCTTCAATTGTTGGACCCTCTTGTGAGAATTATGAAAATAACTCTGGATTGGAAAATGTAAAAGTAATACATTTTGCCTTCATTCAGAAGGCCCTGGTGCTTAAAAAAAAGGCAAAGGGAAGTACAAGTTCTGTAATAAAATTCTTCCCTGTGAGGGTGGTGAGGCCCTGGCACAGGATGCCCAGTGAAATTGTGGTTGCCCCATCCCTGGAAGTGTTCAATAATTCTCAGCTTCTTTTTCTCCCTCACAAAACAAAAATAATTTGTTGTTTTGTTTTTTTTTTTTAATAATACATCCACCCCTTTGAACTTTTGGGGCCAAGTTGAGGACCTAATCATATTTCCTAATCCATAACAATATTTCCTAATCCATAACATTCCTGCAGCACAGTTTCATGTGCTGGGTAATTTTTCCACATTTACTGGCTATAACTGTAATTAAACCCTTGAACTTCAAAGTGCCCTGATTAAGGAAATACTTCCGTAGCATTAAGAGAACACTTCACATTAAGGATTTTCAAGTGAGTATTTAAACACTAATGATTTTAATCCTAATGAGGACTTGATGTCCTGCTCCTCCAGCAGAAAAAGCCCTGGTCTCAGCACTAAACTGCTTGCAAGCTTTTATTTTTCCTGACATTCTAATTATACATGAGAACAAAAACAAGACAGCACTGCTGGCATGTCAGATGGAAATTTTTTAAAGAGGAGAATGGCAAGAAACTGTTCGTAGCCGAACCGGAAAATCCCACATTATTATTCAGGATTTGTTTGTTTGGCTTTAAAAAAGAAGGAAAGGATTAATGGCAGGCATATTACCTTTTTTTCAGCTTTATTGGCTGATCAGAAAGCATGTTAATAATATGGTTCAAACATTAAAGACAACCTGGCTTGGGTGCCGGTGTACTCAAACCAAACAAAAGGGTAAAATACAAATAAAACAGTAAAACTAATCTACCAGATGAACAGGTTTGGGTTTTTTCCTGAAACATGACTAATTCCTCAGGAGTAAGGGCTGCTGTATATTTTAGGGTCCGGTATAAAATTCTCATAATCCTTTTGCCTTTTGAAATGTTCATCCTCAGTTTTTATTCACAGGCATCAGAAGTGGTGCAGCTCTAGCGTCAGCAATGGGTAAAACTTTTCCCCTCTGTGGCAACTTTCTCCCATTAAAAAAACATATCATCCAGAAAAGAGTAGGAGAAAGTAGATATAAATATCAAAGTTATTTGAACACAAAAAAATTATGCTCTTGCTGCTGGAGGTTGGGGAGTTGAACCCTACTTTGTTATCCACTGGAGTATTTCACAACATTTCTACTTAAGAAAGCATTCCCATGAAACATTAGCATTTAAAATCAAATAACAGCTAGGACGGGAAAGAACAAGCAGTCATAGTGTGGTCTCCTGAAAAGGAGAGAGGAAGTTTGCTGGTAATGGATTATTATTCCACAGCTTAGGAAGGACTGATTGACAGAAGGAGCCGATTCATGCACAGCTTTGGAAAAGCAAAGGTTTGAATTTGTACTTCTAAAAGCATCAGCTTCTGCAAATTTCCACCATGCTGTGGAAGAGAGTAACCAAAATTAAGCTAAGAACGTTGCAAGTTTAAATCATGTAACCAACAGCTCCCACACAGCAGAACAGGCACTGGGGAGCACTGAAGTGCTTGGGCATTTGTTTATTCATTTCTCTTCTGTTCCGCTATATAATTCCTTCCAGCTTCTGATCCTGTCTCTCTTCCTGCAAAATAAGGCACAAATGCATCCACCAGACAAAAATGAGAAGGACTTTTTGTAAAATAACATTTAAATTTCCAAATGGCCCAAGTTAAATATCCTGTGCAAGTCTTGTTTCAGGTCCAAAGTACTACAGTATTACTGAATTAACTACAGAATCTCAAATTCAGTATCTTTTCCTTAAAGCTCTTAGTGCTTTTACAGCCTGAAATCCAGCTGTGAGAGAAAATCCATCTCATCCTTGTAACACCAGGAGAGATCTGGTAGGTGTGTGCCGTGCATGTAGAATAACTATCTTGAAAGAGGAGTTACAGGATGCTCAGTGCAGGCTCTGTGCTTCACTGCATGATTCAATAAGTCTCCGTTGAACAGACAAAGACTTTTCAGATGCCTGTAATAATGTGCATTGCAGGAAAACAGAAAGGAAGAAACAGTCTGATAGATTCCAAGTCTTTGCGTCAAAGGATGAGATGAGTAACAATAAAGTAGATGTGGATTTGGTTCTGATTTTTTTTTTAAATGCTGTTTCAGGCTAGGCAAACAGAACATAATTTCTTTAATTAGCATCTCCTGAAGTACGTAAAGCACTTTAGAGAAAATTAAGGAGAAGAAAGAACCAATTGTCACTTCTTCATCTTATCCTTATTCCACCTGTAAGAAAGCTAAATAAAATAGCATGAGGCTGCTGGAAAGTGCCAGGATAGGAAACTTCAGCCCAAACTAGTTATAGTTCTTATTTTAGATGACCATTAGATGTTACAAGATACTTTCAGCAAGGCTGGGCTGGGTGGGGCATGGATGCGCAGGGGGGTTTCTAACCCAGAGCGAGAGCTGAGTGCCTCAGGGCAGGCCATGACCCTGTCCTCAGGGCTGGGGACAGAGATGCTTGGGGCTCCCAGGGGTAGCAGGTGCCCTGAGAGGCTTTGGGTGTGCCAGGTGCCTCTGGCTCCATGGAATGCTCCAGCAGGGCAGCAATGGGGCCTCAGGAGGCTCTGCTCAGGTGTCTTTGACCTTTCATGGGGCACAGCCCAGCCAGGGGATGGCCGTTGGGGTGGCTTGGGCAGGATGGGCCCTGTGCTGCCTCCAGCCAGGGACTGTGGTACCTTCAAGCCTGTTCACCCAGACCTGCTGGATAAACCTTTCTCCCGTCTCCTCCAGGTCATGACTGTGGCAATCACACTCCTCCTGGCTGTGCTGGCCATCCTGCCTGGGCAGACGCACGATCCACAGGCCGATGTGGCCACGGCCCAGCGGATGCAGCAGCGCGAGGAGTTTCTGTGTCGGAAGATGTCGCGGCTGTGGCAGGAGATTGAGCGGAGGGCCCTGGAAAAAGCTTTCCTCCACTCTGTGTTTTACTGGCTCTTTTGGGCTGCTGTGGCAGCTGTGCTCCTTGAGTTCTGCATGCAAAAGCAGCTTGGCTCCAGCAGCTGCCCTGAGCAGGACAACTACAACAGTGAGGAGGATGAAGACCTCAATGGAGCACAAAATGCTGCCAGGTCTTTGGCTTGGCCCACCCTACTTCCAGTGCAGGAACTGCCTGACCTGGGCAGGAATCTGAAGCAGCTGCTGGATGACTTCTTGATCAACAGAGAGTTTTCACAGAACACTCTCATGCCAAAGATTTCCCCCCGCACTGGGATGAACAGCACCCATGAATCCTGGAAGGTTCACAAGAATTGAATCTTCTACCAGCTGCTTGTGTTCCTGCAGCCACCCCCTGGTCATTCTTCCATCCTGGAGCGGGATACCGTGAGACAGCAGCCAGGGAGGTGCTCTGACATCCGTGTGGTGCTGGAGTGCTCTGTGGAGCATCTGATGGGATGAGATTTTCCTTGTGTTTTGTCCACTGCTGGGGCAATGAGCCACCTCAGGATCAGAGCCCACTGCTCCTAGGAACCCTCTGCACAGGCTCCTGCTTACACCTGGAGCAAATCTCCACCTGGGTGCAAACCTTGCTGTTTTCAGCCTGGCTGTGTTTGCCTCGGTGGCCGTGCTGACGTCTGATGCTGCTGCCCTGCTCCCGCTCCTGCAAGTTCCTGGGGAGCGGCCCCTCCGAGGAGCAGAGCTGCACTGAGATGGTTTTGGCAGTGCAGGAAGGCAGCACAGGCAGCTTGCTGATCCTAGGGTAGGCAGCAGCCAGCTTTCCCAGTGTGCGGTTTAACTGGGGGAGGGGGTTAGACTGGTAAGGGCTTAGGTTCATGTGGGGTTTATTTTCACTTTGTGCTTAAAAATAGAGATGTAACTGCTGAGCAGTGCTTGTGCAGTGTCAAGGTCCCTTCTGCTCAGCTGCTGTCGCCCCTGGGCTCAGCTGGTGTCACCTCCAGGCTCATCCACCCACAGTCTCCTGGGAGTGATGGGAGCTGCTACCACAATGGGTCTGAGGGGACCAGGGGGGCCAAGGGATGATGGCAAAGCTGAGGGGACTTGAGGGAGCTGAAAGGGATGCACTGCATACATCACTAGGGGTAAGAGTAGCAGAAAACCACAGAGCATGGGCTGTAGCATGAAGCTGTTATGAAACAACAGCTCAGGCAGCTTTGGAAAGAAAGTCGAGAATACATATTAAGTCAATCAGAAATGAATTTGGTCAAGAAGAATGAAAAACAAGTTGCTGGGGCTGCATCTGGCATGCCTGACGATCCCTGGTCTGGTGTGGTGGTTTTCCACAGCGCCAAGGCACGGTCAGAAGTGGCACGAAGTGTTCACATGAATCACAGCCTCCTCCATGCCTGTGGGAGCCTCTCTGATCAACACCACCTGAATATTTGGCCCAGGGGTTGTGTTTGCTGGGGACAAGTGATCAGGTTTCAGAGCACTCAGTGGAAATGAATTTTTAAGGGTGTTACTTTGGTGCCTTGCAATACGAAATTATGCAGGTTGCTTTTTTTCGCTCTCTTGCTTTCAACACAACAATTTTTGCCTTTGGGGACCTGCTTTAGTTAACAGCATTCTCTGGTTGCACATCAAAGAGCTGGGGAATGAAAATTAGTTAAAACCTGGGCTTTTGGACCCTAGGAGTTTCTCCATCCTACTAAAATTGCAGGAAATGAAAGTTGTTTATTTTTTTTTCCTTTTACTGATAAAGTATTTAGAAGGGTTCAGCTGAATCTGTTTTCTTGTTTTGAAAAGAGCATTAACAAGTGTTTGAAAATCACCTTGAGTATTGTGTCCAGTCACTTCGAGTCCTCTGTCTCCTTCTGGGCCCATCACTTGAAGAAAGATACTGAGGGGCTGGAGTGTGTCCAGAGAAGGGCATGGAGCTGGAGATGGGTCTGGAACAAAAGTCCTATAAAGAGGAGCTGGGGTTGTTTAGCCTGGAGAAAGTCTCAGGGGACAACATTCTATTGAAAATTCTCTAGAAAATGGGCAAGTACAAAGAACTTTTTCCTGTCCTGCCATTTTTGAAAAATTCACAATATCAAAACGCTCAAGACTATTTGCTTTTCTACGGCTGCTGAGAGCAAGAGTAGGAGGGCAGAAGGACTCGGTTTAGTGTTTCTTTGCAGCACAAGAGCTCAGGTCTGGCTGACACAACTCTCTCTGGAAATGTAAGGTTAATTGTAGTCATTTCATTTCCACTTTTGTAAGCCCAAAGTTTTTATTATTTGGAACAAGATGATTTATGGGTTGACACCCCATCCCTGGAAGTGTCCAAGGCCAGGTTGGACAGGGCTTGGAACAACCTGGGACTGTGGAAGGTGTCCCTGCCCATGGCAGGGTGTGGAACTGGACGGTCTTTAACCCAAACTATTCTGTGATTCCTTTTTGTTCATGACAGAAAGATTTCTTTACTCTTCCTTCTCCTTTTCCCAGCTTTAGACCCTGTAGGTCCCGACCAGAAAGGTCTCATTGAGGAATCCAGCAAGTTGTGAAGGTCTCTGAGGTGCCCACTCCTCTCCCTCTGCCAGCTTGAGGCAGGTCCTCAATTTTCTCCTATGAATTTAGCAGGGGAGGGATTGCAGTTTTCACAAATGTGACTGAGGGTATTTGACCAAATTTAAAAAACAGATTTCCTTTTGATGTTATCCTTAAAGCCCCCTTCAAGATACATAATATCTTGAATTTTTTTCTTGATATTCTCTGTTAGACAACTTCTTCTGCTGACACTGTTTTTAACTTTCTGACCCTCCAAAAGCTGGACTTTGATATTAATAAGAATTTTTCATTCTTTCCTGAGCAGAAGGAATTTTACTTGATTAAGAACAAGAGCATAAGGAAAATTCCTTCTGGCTCAAAATTTCATGAATCTCTCTCTTTTCCACGCTCTTTTTTTTTTATAACTTACAAACATTATTACAAGCTTGTCAGAGGAAACAGGTCACTGCAGTTTATAAGGAGCTTAAAGCACGCAGCAAGCATGTCACTGATGCCAAGGTGCCGAGAAAAGCCATCAAAGTAATATTTCCAGGATATTTTTAAGTGGTCACACTTCTAACTTGCACCCTACAGGCATAAATTCAGTGAAACTAAGAGGAATGCCTTGCTTTTTTTCTCATACTGCGCAAGCAATTGAAGTTCCTTCAGCTAAAACTGAGAAATAAAAGCCTTACTTTACCAGGGGCTTTTTCATGTCGTTCCAAGAAGCCAGGAGCTCATTGCATCACAGGACTTTTCCAGAAATCACAGAAATATTTGGATTTGTGTTATTCACAGCCTGAAAGGCCAAGACATGAGCTCCTTGGGGACAACCAACGCATGAAACATCCTGCAAATCAATTACTTGCTCAGAGGAATTTAGAGTCTCCAGAGAATCTTTTGTGCAATTTTTCTCCCAGTATGATGCAAAATCCAATGGATCTGTGACTAAAAATGCTCACAGATACCAAATTTCTGCATCCCAAGGCAAACACATTCTTTCCTCCAAAGAATGAGTAATTGCAGTCTTTTTAATTCAAATTAATCTAATCAATCTAATTTTTAAATATTATCTTGTTGCTGTTGTTGTTTTTGTCAGGATATGGCTGCAGTCAAAAGTAGTCACCATCAGCCAGAGGGATGAGGTGTAACAACCTCTTTTCTTTTGGCCATGTGCCTGTTTAAAAATTTTGGGGTAATTCTGTGATATTCTGAGGACTCGACAGCCTGGACATTTTCTTGCTTTGTGACCTCTGGCCTGAAATATTCACCTGAACAATTAATTTGCCAAAACTTATCTACCTGTACGTGTACAGGTCCATACAGGTACATGAGGTACACAAACACAAACTCACTCTTCCAAAAAATTCAGAGGTAGCTGCCGGTTGGGTAGAGATTGAAGAATTGGCTTGGATTTAATTGTTCTCAGGAGCCAGGATTGAGGGAGAGGTCTGGAGCCCCTCTGCTCTGGAGCCAGGCAGGGAGAGCTGGGGGTGTTCACCTGGAGAAGAGAAGGCTCCAGGGAGAGCTCAGAGCCCCCTCCAGGGCCTAAAGGGGCTCCAGGAGAGCTGGAGAGGGACTGGGGACAAGGGATGGAGGGACAGGACACAGGGAATGGCTTCCCACTGCCAGAGGGCAGGGTTAGATCAGATATTGGGAAGGAATTCTTCACTGTGTGGGTGGTGAGGCCCTGGCACAGGGTGCCCAGAGAAGCTGTGGCTGCCCCTGGATCCCTGGAAGTGTCCAAGGCCAGGTTGGATGGGGCTTGGAGCAACCTGGGATAGTGGAAGGTGTCCCTGCATGGCAGGGGTTGGAACTGGATGGGCTTTAAGGTCCCTTCCCACCCAAACCATCCTATGATTCTAGAAATCACAAGTCTGCCAAGTAGAAGATGTTCCTCCTCATTGTTCACAAGAATGAGCACGTTTGTTACACTAATTGCTTCATGTGATTTGTGCTGCCAGGTGGATCACAAACATCCAACCAGTCAGTCCTGTGTTCTCCTGTTTCCTGAGCAGAGTCCCTGGAAACTGAACAGGACATCCCACAGCCAACCCGCACATCGGGGGAGCTCCTGCATGAATAGCACTGACAGAGATTTCTAACAAGGACAAAAGATTCGCATTCCAAGCTGAAAATCTCTTTGTTTTTAGCTCAGCTTTCTTTCAAACCTCTCTGAAAACGACAACTCGATTCTTTTACCATCACCAGTTATCACAGCTCCCATGATAACAGCTCGGAAAGACAGTGCCATCCAAACCAGCCTATCCCAGCTCCACCTCCAAAGTGTTTGTAGAGATTTTGCCAAACTAGTTGATGGTCTTTCAGTATTCAGCATGAAACTTCACTTTTTTTCCCCGATTTTTTTCT
The DNA here is from genome assembly GCA_014706295.1 of Lycocorax pyrrhopterus obiensis. NCBI lineage: Eukaryota > Metazoa > Chordata > Aves > Passeriformes > Paradisaeidae > Lycocorax > Lycocorax pyrrhopterus. The sequence continues at coordinate 3,448,137 of JACSVZ010000006.1, read as the reverse complement.
CAACAACTATATCATAGGTATTTCCAGTTTCCTACATTGTTTCCCAGAAACAAATGGGCTTTTTCTATTCCACCCACCTGTATGTTTGTGAGCATAAGATAAACCTGAATTTCATTCCAAGATGTTTACAAGCTGATTTCCCAGTTTGCCCCCACATTTTACTCTCACTTGATGGCAATCTGTCCTTCACCAGGTGCAGGTACCACCACTGGCCTGTCTCAAGAACCAGACAATTATTAATCTTTGGAGCTTGGCCATCTCAGTGACACTCTAACAACTGCTAAACACTGTTCTGCACCAAGACAGATCAGATTAGAAGGGCAAGAATTGCAATCTCAGTTTAGTTTGATTAGGTAAAAATTGCTTCAGTTTGTTTTGTTTGTTTGGGATGTTTAAATTTTTTCTTTTTTATTTTTTTTAAATCCAATATTACAGTACCTTAGTGTTTAGGCAGTTTAATCTGCTAGTAATTTAAAATTCACTGTAAATACATGTAATTTCTTGAAAATGTTAGCAAGGATGAAACTCTTTCTGCCCTGTCACTCTGATGTCCCGCAGTGCCAGGTTGCCTAAGAAAACAGAATAGTTACATACCTGGGAACAATGATCCTCCTTCCAGGTAGCCTAGAAGCTGAATCCCATATCTTACTCCCTCTCCCTGTATTTCAGTTCTTTATTATTCTGGGCTCAATTTGTAAGAGATTGGTGAATGAATGACAGCTGGTCTGCTCTTTATGGCTCTAGGCTCATGTGTATATGAATTAGGGCCATGTATTTAATTTACAGAGAGTTTTAGATAAATCTCTTTCCATGCCATGGTCAAATGGTCACCAGTGATGGGCTCCATACCAGTCCAATATCTCAAACAGAAAGGAAAAACTACTGCAGAACTCAGGTCTTTCCCCATTAGAAGTAGTCAGAATTTCACATTTTCCTTAAGATTTGCTTTGAGCTGGGTGCAATTTGAAAGAGCACCCGGAATCCTGTGCTCTGTGGTGCAAGTCAATTGTAATACCTGGTAACACTGTTTGTACGTTGATATTTTTACGGCTTTCTCATTTGTAATCCGTAGAGGAGCAAGTTTGTCATTAACTAATCCGTTGTATAAACTTAATACCTCGCATGAGTGAAACAGGATGTGAGTCAAAGCAGGCAGTGATTCTGTTCATTACAATTATCGTGCCTTTAGCAGCTTTGCCAGCTCTTGCAGAAATGTTTGATGTTCCATTTTAGAACTTGAGCAACTCCTGGTTGTTTATCAAATGAGATTCGGGGGGGGCAGGGAAGAAAAAGAACGGAAAATTTTCTAGCTCAGAGCTTGAGTGCTGGCTGAAAATCCCGCTGCTTCCTAAAGGTTGAAAAGGATCTTCAAGGGCTCACATCCTGAGAAGAACAAGAAATTCTTTAAGAATAGTGCAATTTTCGGAAAATGTAACTAAAGTCCAAGCAGAATCTGTAGAATCTAATATTTTCTGCAGGGAGACCTTTCCAATTAATAAGTTAACATTAGTCCAGCTCCAGTTGTCAGGTCAGTTTCTCATGTCAAACAACATTTATTTCAGAAATGGGCTGCCCCCTCCTCTACGTGTGACTCATTTTTCATTGATTCCACCATTTCCACGTCAACATCTAGAATCCTGCATGCTTTGTCCTGTATTCTTATATGGTTGAGTGGTTTAGTTCTAGTTTTCATGGTAAATATACAAAATAAAGCTTTTCTTTAAAGAACTTCAGCCTTGTTGAATTACAATGTGGTTTGTAACCAACCTACACCTGTAATTTCCCTTAAGGGCAGATGTCCTTGGTTGCAACCAAGTACCTAAGAGTCCAGGAGAGAAAAAAACAAAGAATTTTGTATTAAATGGTTATGAAATGGGATTATTTTAACTCATGCCCTTTCTCTCTATTACACCTACCTACTCTATACTGTGCTCTCGTTCTTTTAAGTATGAAATCTCATTCTCACCTTATAATTTTCAGTTAGGTCCCTCTCCCCTGCTGAACAGCACAACCTCGTTGGGATATCACCATGTTTTCTGTGATTTTTGACCATTTTGAAGGTAGGAAAAGATAAATGCAGATGGGAAATGGCACATGCTTAGCTGTAAGGGTGACAACTGAAAAGAGTGGTGAATTCCCCATATGAAAAGTGGATGCTTTTATGGAAGGTGAATTTCAGCCAAAAGCAATGCAGGAAAAAATGGGAAATCCTGTACCAGAGATCAAGCAGGAAGATAAATTTGCTCCCTTCTCCTTCCCCTCTGACTGGCACCTATGAATCCCAATGGTGGGAGTCACCATCTACATAATCTTTATCATGTGTTCACTGCTCTGAACATATTTGCAGCAGCAGCCGAGCTTCGTTTCACTGCTTTTCTGCAGAACTCACATGCAAATATGTCACTTCTCGTGTTGTCTGTGGCATCTGAGGACACTGGAATTACAGAAATAACCAGTTTGTTACATATCTGTAGAAAGGAAATAGCTGTGGAAGGCTGTGGGATTTTTTTTGCCTGGTGGCTCCTAAGTCGTGCTGAAATCAGGCTTTGGGGTAGGAGCAGAGTTAGTCTAAACTACTGGAGGGACTTGCTGAGAACTTACCTGAAATTTCAGGGGTGGCAAGAAAGAAAACAGCCCAGACTTTCACTTTTATTGCACCAGTGCTGTGCTTCATCGAGGGCACTGTGTGACCTCTCCTTTTGGCAGCAGCGCAAAGTGTCCCCAGAGAGCTGCATCCAAAAAGATCCAGCATTTTATTCCATGTGCGTAGACGTGGAGTGTTCTTGTCTGGGGGCTGGTACAATTAATTAAGCTAAAGGAAATTTGGTTTGGATGTTTGGTTCATTGGTTTTCACAGCTGAAACAAGGGATAAAATCAGCTGCTTTATGATTTGTTAGGGAAAAAAAAATCCTTCTTTTTCTTTTTATTAAATTAAACTTCCACACCAGCTGAATTAAGTAGTGGGTTGTTTCCATGTGCTCCCTCTTTCATGATTGTACACCAAAGAAAGCTCTTTACAGATGGGGAAAAAAAAAGAGAGATAAACGTCACAGCCATTTCCCAATAACAATTCCCTTTTCCCCATGTGACTGCTTTTCTTCAGAAGGCATCTGCTCACCAAAAATAAACATGAGGATATTAAATGTATTTTTTCCCGTAAGTCATATGAGACCTGATCATCTACTAAAATTGAAACTTGCCTGGGAGATACTCAAGCAAAATTGAAAGGCTTACCGAGAGTTCAGAAAACAAGCAGAAAGAAGGCATTTCTTCTCCTGAATTCAGAAATTGTTTCCCCAGAACTACCTGCCTTAGTTTTTATAATCACAGAAAATGCACTGGTTTATCTCCCAGGGTCTCTCTTTCTCCTGCAAATTTATTTGATTTTATTGAAGTGATAGAGCCTGAGGAAGCAGAGCTGCTGAAGGTGCCATGAGCATGGGATTAAGTGGCACTCATGGAATATTAAATATTGGTGGTCTGAATAACACCTTAATATACATGAATTTGGAAAAAAATCCACTTTTATTACATGTATTTCTATACCCAATATATTTATCATGGAGAAAAGACATTTTACCCTCAACCATGACGCACATTTGAGATCTGGATTGTCCTCCTTTTCCTATATTATATATTAAGAACTTGTTGGACAACATGGCAGAGATTAATCTGAATTTTAGGCAAATATGTCTAAACATACGGCAAAATCCAGGCAATTTGGGGTTTAGGTGGTTGGGAAAAGCCTTGAAAAAGTCTTTGCTTTCCATCTATTAAGGTAATTACAGCTTCTGTAATTGTGGATTCTACCAATTCGTGAACCAAGTTTATGAGAAAAAGAATCTTAAACTGCAGAAAGTTTTTTTTTTGATAATAAATGACACTTTTCTGTGCCTTAATTATGCCTCCCTGGATAGGGGAGATTTTGAGAGTCCTTTTTAGAATCCAGAAGACGAACGGGACTTTTCCACGCTTCTTGCTTTCAGAGAGTTGTTTATTAAAGCTTATCAGAGAAGCTGAGCCACGGGTGTGACCCAGAGTAGAGAATGCGAGAGAAAAGGCGAATTATCAAGATTACACAGCCTTTTGAAGGTAAATCACCCAATGAAATCCCGAAACGAAAGATATTTTTACTTTTCTACCAACGTTCAGTAAATCGTTCTGTCACGTAGACGGAACTGCGGAATTTTTCACCCAATCCTCTCAATCCACTTTTGCCACAGAACGTGGAGAAATAGAAGAAGAAGGTCTGGAGAACAACAACAATCCTCCATTTTGAAGGTTTTGCTTTTTATCTATTTACTATATTAACAAACCCAACACCTCTAAATTTTCACCCTGTGACAATCTTACATAATGTTCTATCACTTAGTTCACACCAGCGTAGATTCTGTTTCTTCCCAGAGGGTAGGTAATTTTCTCCATGGACGAAGGTCAAAGACAGGGTTGTCCAGGGGGGTAGAACCCTTCAAAACAGGCAGAGAAATATTCCCTGCACTTTGGACTCCCACAATAAATAATAATATTTTAAAATAAACAATAATATGAAATGTTGTGTCATAAGCTGAATAGCTCCATGCTTCACATTTAAATTTGGTGTCTGCACAAAAGCGTTGCTGAAATTACGGTGTTTAGTTATTCGAATCAAGACGTGCTACTCCTGCACCTTCCAAAGGTATGAAAAATTGGTGTGTTATCTAATGAAACATGCATTCTTGACCTTTGCTGATGTTGCAAGAGATGTAAATTTTATTAAAATTTTAAGCAGTTAAAGTGTTCACTCTTTCTGTGTTTTTAGGTGTTTGGGGTTTGCAGCTGATGGAATTGGACACTTTGCTGTCCCCAAGCCACCTCCGGGGGCCAACGCTAAAAGTGTTTGATTTGTACACAAGACCAAGGTGTGCTTTTTATCTGGACTCTTCAATCCTCATAGAAGCATAGAATTCTTCCCCAAATAGGGTTGTACAACCCAGGGTGACAGATCCTACAGTGCTTCAAAAAGGAATTTTGTTTGCATTGATTGAATCATGTTGTGCAATTAAAAAACATAAGCCAAGCCAAGATTTGCATTGCTACAGCACAGTCTACCTAAAGGGCTCACAGCTTTTCCATCAAATAACATCCACTAATTTTGGATGCTCTATTTAGTGCACTGGTCCTGCTGCCACCAATCTGGCAATTAACACCAATTAACAGCAGCAAACTCAATTCAAAATCAACATAAAGACCAGCAGCTTGGTCATGCAGACAGAGCTTTCTATCTAGCAAAGACATATTAAGATTTCATGGCTGGAAACTGAATCTGGGAAAATCCAGGCCTATAATTAAGTCTGAGCGTTTCTTAGAGTTGTTTCAATTAACCATGGGAACATCTTAGCAAGGACTGTGTGAAATTCGCTGTCACTCGAAGTCCTTAATTGAGTCTCGTGGCTCCAAGTGAATCACATGCTGTGGGCTTGTTGAAGGAAGGCACAGAATAAAGGACTATAGTTTGTGTTATTTAAATAACAGATGGGACAATTGGATTTTATATTCTGAGAAACACGCCAGCAAAAACGTTAAAATATAATCGAATTAGTCGATCTAATAAATCAATACTGAAAACTTGCCAAGATGACAGATCGCTTCCTCTTTAGTCTGAGAGCAAAACAAACCCCAGCCTGTGTTAAATGGATATCCAGGGCAGCAGAGCATGAAAATGAGCACATATCTCCATGTCTTTAATGTGTGTGCTATTCCACAAACCCCTAATTGCTCACTGTGCCAGAAATCTGTCAAAAGTTAAGGGGAACTGCTATTTATCTCATCTAATACCATCAAAAAACCCACCAAAAACCCCAAGTGATCCTGAGGCTGCTGAAATTTCTCCCAGTTTGTTCTGAAATAGCAGAGCAGTTTGCAAAGACATGACTATCTCGAGCCACTGTAAATGCCTGTGACCCAGCAGCTCCTGAAAACATGAGCTCTAATTAATTTCTGCTGTCATTCATTAACTTCCTCTGTCACCAGTCATCCCTGATGTGAAGGTTTGTGGCCCTGTAAACATCTGCTCACCTTTGCTGATCATTCTTCCACGAGTTCAATCAGAAGGTAACTATGGCAATTTTTAAATTCTATTTTTCATCCGACCCTGCCACAATTCAAAGGTCTTCCTACTCTATAATTTTCCCAGTCACAGACAGACCACAGAACACTACCTTCATTTTGGGACCATTTAAAAACAGGAATTATTGATGATCCTGTGAATTGGTGCTGTTTAATTCAAATAGATCTTCCCCTGGTTGTTATCAGAGGACTTTATTCCCGTGTCATCGTCCTGCTGTACATTTGGGTTGAGCTGTTCCATCTGGTCTTTGCGCAATGCAAATTACCCACATCAAGTCATTACACAGTTACAATAATTATGTTTCAAACATTAAAGTGTGGGGTTTTTATCAAGTACAGTAGATTTCCTGAATGAAGTTAAACAGGGAATGGTATTGGGAAGAAAATGAGGAGTGTTCCACAGCTGATCTCATCTCAGAAAGTGATTCATTATCAAACCCACTGAAGAACACTCAATTTCATACCAAGTAGCTGTAAACAAGGGCACTGTGCAAAGAGCCCTTCTAAATTCATGTAAGTATGTTAATAAAAATGTTTTTAATAGATCCTTTGAAATGTCATTAACCATCAATAGCACTTGGTAAACAGGAAAAGAAGCTTTAGTAGAAACCCATTCTGAAAGACACTGAACAGAAGAACAATTGTAATGCTCAGGTCTCTGAGATGCTTCATAACACACTCAGGAACCATTTGTGGGGTGAAAAAAAGTCTGGAACTTTTGTAGTGCTGGAATAAAATCCCAGCTCTCCTGTAGGCTGCATTTACAGCATTCCCAAGTGACAGACTGCGAGCATGTGGCTTTTGCAGAAGCAGCAGCAGATCTGGAGGAAATGGTATTTCCAGACACATCTTTCACTCTTTCTGCCAGTCAAGGCAAAATGGGTCTCGTGGAGCTGGAGGACATCCTCCCAGGGAATTTCAAGGGCTGGCTTGAGGAGAGAAACCCTCTCTGGTGGATGAAAGACTGTCCCTTCTGCCCAAGCAGCACCAGAAAATCGCTTTACCCTGAAATAATTTGAGCTTTCCATGGCTGTAGAGCTTATCAATACAATCTCTGTAGTGATGGTACCTCATGGGGGCATCAGAACTGTAGGAGCCTTCACAAAGACAAAATCCAAGCCCTTCTCCCTTTGATGTGTGCCCAAGGCTTGGTTTTCTTCAATAAATTGCTTTGACCGTCACTAGAAGAAAGGTGAAACAAAAATTAAAGTGAAAAGAAGTGACAGCTCAGTCCCTGCTGCCTGGCCTATAGAATTGATATGATGTAAGGCTGGTTTGATAAGAATTAACATTTTAAGGGAAAAGAGTGTTTTCATGAAATGAGAGCATCTGCTTCTCTGTTACTTTGGAGACATGAGGTTAAAAAATATGAAATACAGACAGGAGCAGATGGGATATCCTGACCAGTTTTCTGGGGGCTTTTCTGGCTGTTGGAGAAGTAACAGTGCAACAGAAGATACGACAGAAACACAAACGGCGGAGAGGAACAAACTCTATTTGCATGTAGTGCTCATTTGCTTGGCAAACCACATGGTCGTGTTCTGAGGATTTAATGTCACAGCCCAAAGATGGGGAACACCAAATTGTAAAAAGCACTGAGTGAGTGAATAAAAAGTTCTAAGATCTGGTCAAACACAGATAAAATCCTTACGTAGCTCGATAGGTGCTTTGCTGCTTTATAATTGTGAATAACTGTGAATTCTGCGAGGTCAAATACTGTAAACTCGTACTGCAAACATCTGCTCATCCCCAGCCCGTACTGATCCTGGGGGTTGCCCCAGGTGCCATAGCCACGCCTTGTAGGATGCTTGCCACCAGATCTGGGCTTACATGGGAGCTCTTTGGCTCAGCTAATTAAGTTGACTCAGTTCACTTGATGATCTCGGAGGTCTTTCCCCGCCTTGATGATTCTGTGGTCTCAGAAATGTTGATCCTCAGCATTGTTCACTGAAGGAAATAAGAGTCTCAGCCACAGTGTCAGTGCTGGCTGTAGTGTCACACACATCCTTGGGCCTGCATCTCTTGGGCCAGGCTGAAAATTGTGGGGATTCAATCTGCACAGGCTGAAATTCAGGTGTTTCACAGCGCAGCAGTGGGAAGAAAGAGCCAGGCACAATTTTACACCTGGCAGCACCACCACTCACTAGTTCAGCGTCAGCTGTGCTGTAAATAACACTGGGATTCCCAACACGAGCTTTTCAGACTTCTTGTGGATTACACTGGCTTCTCAACCAATTAATCTGATCTGATTGCTGCTGAAACATGTTCAGAGTGAAGATGCCTGGTTGTAAGACAAAAACAAAGAAAAAATGAGTGACAGAATTGTGGTTTTACACAAAGTGACACCAGTTATCAGCCTTCCCTCAGTGGTGGCAGGACCAGTTTTGCTGCTGCTCATCCTTAAGCTTTACCCTTTAAACATCCAAAATTTTAGGAGTTTGCCAGCTTTATCATTCTTGTGTTCACTGCAGACAGCTGCTTCCTCCCCATGATGTTCTTCCAGACAGGCATTTCAGCTGGAACAGGATCAGTTTGACCACCCTTAACTGCAGCAAAACTGCAGCTTGGGAAAAAATGTGTGTTGGAATGGGCTGGTGAAGATTAGGGGACTTTTTAAAGCTCACTGCTTGAGCCAGGCACCTGTGGGCAGCAAGGGCTACTAGAAAGGGCCTGGGACCACTGTCTGAGGACTCCATGCGGGAAGAAAAACAAATCTCTCAGTGTGGGGACTGCCCTGGTCCCTGCTGGGTGAGAAGGCAGAAGGATCTCTCCTCTAAAACAAAGCACAAGGGTCTGCCTGTGGTATGTGCTGGAGGAAAAGCTGCTTCTTTTTCCAGAGGGATTCCTCTATGTGAGCTGAAACTGGTCACATCCCCTGGAATCACGGTCCCCAGAGAGGCAAAAGAACTACAGTAATTTCAGGTTTATTTTTAGAAATAAAGAAAATAAAGCAAAGGTGACAGCAGAAGCATCTGAGAATATTAACTCGTATCTTCAGAGGTCACTTCATCACAGCCCTCCTGAAATTAAAATAACTGCCTAAATTAACTTTTGACTTTGCAGAGGATGTAATTTAGGTAGATTTAAGTGAGAGGAGATGGAATGACCTTACTTATAACTGCAAACCACTGGTGAAATGTGGCAGCTTGGAACTGCAGCACCCGTGCTGGACAGTTTGTACAGCTGTGTGCCTTTGATGGGAGAGTTGGGATGCTCCAGAACTAGGCCAGGAGGTGGGAAATATTCCAGAGGTCAGCAATGTTTACTCTATCAGATAAAAAAGGAGCGTTAGTCCTGGCAACAAAGCAGTCATATTTTCACAAGTGCATGGGATGAACTACATTAATTTTGAAAAGAATTTATGTTTTTTGTAAAGAATATGAAATTTATTTATAAAGCTTCTAGAACCTGTTGCTTTTTCATTTTTGATACCCTGAAAACTAGAATCGTTGTGTGTGACCTCCAGAGATGAGTTAGTCCGTCTTTCTGTCCCAAGGTAGGACCAGGTATGATTTTGACCTTACCAGGCATTTTGCCCAACCTGTTTCCAAAACATTCCATTAACAGAGTTTCAGCAATGTCCCAGACAATTAATGTCAACACTTGACTATCCCTGCTTTTAGAAACTTCTTCTAACATTTTTAAAGTTTTTTTACTGTTGTTGTTGTTGCAGATCATGCATCTCTCTTCTTCTTCTGCATACCACAAATATGGAATCAGATTTCTTCTTTGTTTTTGCCAGAACACTTTCTATATGTGAAAATACACAGAATATATACCCAGTGTGCTGGGTGGTGAGTGAAACAGGGATGTCAGCTGTGGATCTCTCCTCTGTGACACATTGCAGAGAGCTCCCGATGGCCCAGGAGTAGTAAAGGAATAATTTTGTTGTGCGGCACCAGGTGGAAATTGCAAAGAATCTGTTCCCTGGAGTGGTTATAGTGTTTTTTTTATTGCAGTGAGAACTTTATGAGCATGTTTGCATGTGAAGCTGGAGAAAAGTGATATAAGGAGGCAGCAAAACCACTCTCCCAATACCCACTGAGGTGCAAGAATGAAAAATAATAGGCAGAGATGATGCTTAACAGCTCATAGACAGCACCTTTATCCTCACGTGCCCTGTCAGGAATGAGGTCTCAACATCAGTAACTCCTTCGAGGTCAAGGTCGGCTGAGCTGCTGAACCTACAAATTGAAACAAGCTGTTAATGTTGGGAATAAAGTTTGTTCCTCTAAGGCAGGAAAAAATTGCTGCTGGTGATCATTAGATGGCAGCCTTCCTTTAGGCTAGGGAGGGAAGGTTTTGAATTCACTACAGCTGCTCCAACAAACATAAAAGAAAAATAAAAATAGATTCTTCCCACCTGTTGTCGCTGGCAAGTTTTCATATTAGTTGCTAAGTCGACCCACCACCCACACTGAATTCACCTCACCCACCCAAACCTTCCCTGCCAGAGCAATCCAAACCCTTTCCCACTTCCAGCTCACGCCTGACTCACAGAGATGCTGTGCAGTGAAAGGTGAGCTCATTCCTCCTTCTGCAGACACCACCACACCCACAGTGGCTGGAGGGATGCATGCACTGAGAGGCCCAGTCCATGCAAAGTGGTATCGTGTGGTTTGTCAGGGTAACGTGGCAGGACTGACAAAGGGAGAGAGCCCTGGATTGTACTGCAGCATTCAGTGTCATATTCATGCAGCATGAAAATCATCTTAGTGACCTTGGCTGGGTGTCTTTTCATTCCTCATCAAACTTGTGTCTTCAGGCCATGGAGTTTTTTTTTAACTTTACACTCAATAAAAGCCTTTAGGATGCCCATGTTGATGGGTTCTTTTTTCATTCTTTTTTAAAAATAAGAAAAAAATCCCTTTTCATCAGCAGAAGATTCAAGCTGTACAGGAAGTTCTTTTAATTGATTTTGGAATTTGTCGTGCATTGAATCGACTGCTTATCCAGGTCATGATTTTTAATGCCAAATTGAAGGGTTTTTAGGGGGTGTCCCTCCTATTTTCTATTGTTAGCTTGCAAATCAGCTTTAATATTCCTCCAGATCTGAGTGAAGAGAACTTGATTAATAGAACTAAACCTGAAATAAAACAAGCTCCATGCTCTATAAACCAATAACACTTTGCTCAAGACACAGAGAAATAGCGTAATAAATTGCTATGGAACTGATTAGGATGGGAGCAAATTACACCTAAAATACTCCTCCAGCTTCATGGCACTCAGAAATGAAGAGGAATTAATGGTATCTGAGGTGAGGAGTCCGTGCTTATTAGAAACCCAACTGGTGTGTTTGCTAAATTTATCAGTGCACCTGATAGGATGTTAAAACCAATAAAGCAGCTGACATTTACTGGTTGAAAATGTAATAAAATACTGTGTTTCAGCAACTCACACTTTAGCAATTCTCAAATTGATGCTCCTGCCACGGTAAATTACTCGGAATCATTTAATTTCGCCGAGCACCTGCTCTGCAGTTCATTTGCAGACATTTTGCCACGTGAAAGTGGAGCCCTCTCATTCATCCCTGTTCCCAGCAGTGCCGGTGTGAACCTTCCAGCTCGCAAGGATGACAGGGAAAGGGAAGCTGGCTCACCCACCCACGCCTCTGCTGCTGGTACTGCTTTTATTATGTTTGTACTTAAGGACTCAGAGGTCCCTGTTGTGCTTGGCATTGCACTGAGAGGAGAACACAGGGCTCATGATTTAAGTAGGAATGTTTCAGTCAGGATGGAAGGAGAGTTACAACGCACAGAGTGCCACAGCAGATGGTTTGCTCTCATTCCTGCCTGACATTTTTTAGAGAAGGTGTTTTGGAGTGTTTGGACAAGCAGAAAGTGAGAAACAACAGGAGGCTAAAGGATCAGGTAGACTAAAAGGGAAGGAGGGAAGTAAAGGGAGAAGGGACGATTGTGGAATGAAGGGAAGAAACGGGGTGACGCTTTACCGCGCCTTAATTATGTCTCCCTGGATGGAGGAGTTTCCAGAGCCCTTGCCTGGGCTCTGCAGACGAACAGGACTTTTCCACGCTTTTGCTCTCAGATAGTTGTTTATTAAGTCTTATCAGAGGAGCTCAGCCAGAGAGACATGACTCCCCTTAGGAAGCGTGAAGGAGAAGCCAAGTTACCAAGATAACGCTGTTCTTTTAAAGGTAAATTGCCCAATGAAAGCTCGAAACGAAAGATATTTTTACTTTTCTACCAATGTTCAATAAATCATTCTGTCACATGAAAGGAACTGCGGCATTTTTCACCCAATCATCTCAATCCACTGTTGCCGCAGAATATGGAGTAAAGAAAGAAGAAGGAAGAAGGCCTAAAACAACAATCCTCCATTTTGAAGTTTTTGCTTTTTATCTATTTACTATATTAACAAACCCAACACCTCTAAATTTTCACCCTGTGACAATCTTACATAATGTTCTATCACTTAGTTCACACCAGTGTAGATTCTGCTTCTTCCCAGAGGTTAGGTAATTTTCTCCATGGACAAAGGTCAAAAACAGGGTTGTCCAGGGGGGTAAAACTCTTCAAAACAGGCAGAGAAATATTCCCTGCACTTTGGACTCCAACACAGGGAAAAAGCAGAAAAATTCAGTTGCCCGCTACAGACATGTCCCTGCATCCAGAGGTCTCAACTCCGGTGGATTCCAACTAATTATTCATTTCACCAAGGCACCTTATTTAGGGATCCTGTTGCGTAATATTTTCAATAGTTCACTGATGGAGATGGAGTCCAAAGGTATCAATCTTTAGAATTGCTTCTCTGCCTTCAGTGATGATGGACCAGTTCTGAAGGGAGCCAGATACAGGTCCTTCAGATGGATACCTGAAGTTAGATGGGATCAATCCAGGTTTTGATGTTTCCAAAGGGTGTGTGATTTGGCTGGAGATCTCCCCAGCATCATCCCACACCCACTGAATTATTGGGAAGGGGGTTGACCTAAACCAAACACTTTTACAACTTTATTTTTCCCGCAAGTCTTTGCTTTGCCTGCTGCTATTTCTGCCAGCTGGAGAATTTGGAACTTTCTTTCTCTAATCCCACTCAATCTCCCAACGGCACATGGTGGAGTCTAGTGGGGGTGGGAGAGTATCCTGCTGTACCCTGGCTAATCTGCTCTTCCTCCAGCATCAGCTGCAATCCAAATGGAGTCAGTTCCCAGAAAAACAAAAGGAAAAGCTCCCCATTAATGCCATTTGTCACAAGCCCTTAATATCATACTTGCCTTTTAGCCTTACTCATCAACATCCAGAAGGGGAAGAAAAAGCCAAACAAAAAACATTCTGAATAAATGAGATTTGACAGAACTTTCCTCAAGAACAATGGCTTTAAAACCAGCTGGAAAAAATGCTTTTAAAAATAGACCAAATTGATCTGTCGCCTTTGAAAAAAAAATCAATCTTAAGAAGAAAGGAAAAAAAATTCTATTATTCCCCTTCCAGCTTCTCATAATCATTTTTGAAGTCTGGGTTTCACCAAGGAAGCCTTTTCAGTTCATTCTTTTAAAAGAGTTAAAGAGCTCCTCCATTCTTTTTTCTTCTTTTTTTCCCCCTTGGTGTGGCAGCATGGTACACAACACCTCTACTGTCTGTATGGAAATAAAGGATGTAAATCCAAGTTCCAAGACCATGAAAATGTCATGAGTAAGAACCTGAAATTCAGTATATCCCTGCTGCTGCCAAACAGATTATCACAGTTGCTTTCATTTACTTACATATTAATTTATTTTCAAATCTCTTGCTGGCTAAATGAAACCAAATGGTGTGAGATACATAAAAAAAGTCAATTAACAATCACTTCTCTGTGAATCCTGGTAAGCTCAAAGCAGATGTAGGCAATACTCCAAGTCCAAAATGCCCTCAACAGGATTGATGGATTCATCCTTCTGCCTATTTTGCAAATCCAAACTTTTACTCTGATGTTCACTCAAACCTATGGGAAGAGCGTTGTTGCTTGTAATGGGCTCTGAATAAGATTTGTAACTTCAAGCTACTGCTGAATGCACCTGCCGTGTCCCAAAAGAGACTAATGATGATGAGAGAAGAGAGGTTTCTCATTCCTCACCAGCTCACTGGGACGTACAAACGCAAAGCTTTTGGAAGATACACACAGACGTGCCCTGGTAGATTATTACGAGAATCTGATAATTAGTTGCTCAGAAAAGGATCTAATCACCACTTGGCTGGGCTGAGCTCTCCAGCTCAGGGCTGGTGACTTCCTTGGGGATATTCCCACCCTGAAGCCCTGGGGAAGCGTTGCAAACCGGGTTGTGAGCTGGACCAGGACACTCCCTCATTTTGTCTGGTAGCTTTGGGAACAGTCAATCCCTCCATTTCACATGAAACTGCACGAGAGAACTTCAGCACAGACCTTTGCATGAGGAAAAGTAGAAAAGACTCTCTCCTGAGAAAGCTTTTTCCTAGACACAGGATATGGAAGTTGCTTTAAATCCTAAATCATTCAGGGGTTATTTTTTTTCTGGTATAAGTCTGTCAATTTGTTACCTGACTCCTATATTGAAATGAAACTCTGTAGTTTAACCTACACTTTCCTCAATGTTTGTTTGCGTTACCTGACAAGCATAACGAGCCCTATAATATATCACAACGCAATTATTGCATTAATCACCAGCTGAACACATTAATTATCAAATGATTGCATGACAAGGAAGTCTTCCAGACAACACAGAACTAGATTTATCTGTGCTGTGTGCTGTTACAAGTGCTCACACTTTGGGTTAGGATTTCTAAGTCTTTAGGGTCATTTTTAAGGTATCCCTGATTCTTTTCTCCTTTCCCTTTTCCCAGTTTCTTTCCCCAGAGTATGTTGGTACACACTTTGCACTCTCATTTATCTACATTTTCCTAGGTGATTATTTAAGAAGATGGCCCCAGCAACAGAAATAAAGGGACAACAGAAGGAATTTGCTACAGAATAGGTCTATCTCTTTGAGATAACCCTTGACAGCTGCATCCACTGACTAAAAACCCAAATTGCTGGATCATCCAGAGCAAGTAGGTGGGAATTGATGGATTCAGAGCACACAAATTCTGATTTTAGATGCATTCAGCCAGTCCTTTATGTTCCTGACAGGGCTTAAAAATACAAACACTGAAACGAGCTGAGAGCAGTTTCACGATGCTGAAGACCTCACACATTTTAGGAATTATCAGTAAGGATAAGAGTTCAAACATGCAAATATAATGGAAATATAACAACGCTAAAAAAATCATTAAAAGGGCTTTATTTATGGGTAAAACTATTGAAATGTTTTAAAAGCTTGAATCTAGACACATTTTTGGGGAATTCTGTGATTAAAAAAAAAAAAAATTAATGGACTTGTCCAAATCAAAATGACTACCCTATGAACTTTGGATAAATTCGATAACTTTTTTTTGAACGTTGAATCTAACTGGCCAGCATCTTCACATTGTAACATCTTCACTGCACACCCACCAAAGTCTGGTTTCACCATGTCCTTACATCATATAAATTATATGTTATATACATATACACTATATAAATTATATACATTTTAAGTATTAAGATTTCCCTCTGGGGAAGAAAAAAGAAGAAACTTGAAGATGGCTGTAAACTTATTATTACAAGGCACTAAAGCTTCATAGTAAACTTTATGCATTATTGAGATTTCAATATAATTTCCTTTAAAGAAATAACTCACTGTGTTCACTGGGGCTGTGTTTAGTAATAACAATGTTCAGAGAATATAATTCCTCCTTGACCAGAAAGAAACTTCATCGAACTCAACATAAATTTTTATGAAGGAAATATTTAATTGTGTGTATATAGTCTTGTAATTGCAAAGTAATGATTTGGTTCAATATAAATTTCCTCCATTCCAATATTTAACTGTAATTAAAAAAAGTTCAGGCAAAACTTGTGATGAGTATTTGAAACACAAATAGGATTTTAACCAGATGTGTTTTCTTGACAGCTCTAGTAAACAAATTGTCCCTGGTAATACTTTAAAGTGATGGAAATTACTGCAACGTGCCCAGTTTGGAGTTTGATGCATTGAATGAACCAGAAGGCTTTACAGGAAGTTAACTTTGCAGAAGGAATATGGGCAGACATGAAGACATTATGTGTTGATTAATATCCCCTCTAACTCCACACCCTGATGTGATTTTTTTCCCATTTTGTTGACTTAACAGACTGCAGTTCTGCAGTCCCAGATACAGTAAGAGATGGTTTCACAAAAACCCTCCAGTCATGCTGAGAACATCACCAAGTTTTCCTTTGTATGCATGAAAGATTGAGAAGAAAACTAATTTCCCCATGGAGAGCAAAGCAGAAGCTGCATTGAGAAAAGGGAAAAAAAGAATCAAGACCGCCCCCACAAAATGCTAGAATTAAAACTTAAAATAAAAATCAAAGTATGTAGGCCACACTTCAAAATAATTAACCAAAAAGATTGGTTAATTGGCTCCTGAATAGTGAGCATTGATTCGCATACAGTGCAGGCTGCATGGATAATAAAGGCAGGTTTACAACAGGGAAAAGCCAGGCAAGCTCCAAGGCATTCATTTGTAATCCGAGGGAATATCCTGCAGGTTAAACTGGTAAGGTAGAAAAGCTTCTTTTTGGTATGTTGAGAAAAATGCGAGCAAGGAGATGAAGATAATACAAATTAGTATGTCAAGCTATGAGGAATACAATTCAAACCAAAAGAGAACATTTGGAGTTCCCGCTCACTAAAATCACGTTCAATTTTCATGCCTTTTCTTGACTGATATCAAACTCCTGATCATTGCGAAAGCAAATGAAGCAAGCAAAAAAACCCCACCTTGACCACTGGACTCTTCGTTCTTTCTCTCTGTCCCAACTCTTGTCTGGGAGTTTTGGCTTTGGAATGAAGGTCTGGGTGCAAGTGGAGTCAGTATGGAATAACTGTTAATCAATATGGAAAAAACCATTCCATTAAACCAGACATAAGCCCTGTGTGTTAGGGAGGGCTTTGATTGCCTGGAGCTTAATGGCACTGAGTGTTCCCGGGTAAGAATCAGGGGGAAGGCAACAAGGCAAAGGTCATGGTGGGAGTGTGGTCTAGACCACCCAACCAGGATGAAGAGGCAGGAGAAACATTCTATGAGCAGCTGGGGAAAGTCCCACAATCTCTAACAATTTTTCTTGTGGGGGACTTCAGCTTACCAGATGTCTGCTGGAAATACAATACAGTGGAGAGGAAACACTCTGGGAGATTGCTGGAGTGTGTGGAATATAACACACCGACACAGATGGTGAGGGAATCCCCTAGGGAAGGCACCTGCTGGACCTGCTGTTTGCACCAGAGAAGGAATTCTGAGTGATGTGATGGTTGGAAGCTGCCTTGGGCAGAGCGATCACATCTCAAAGAGGGAAGAGGGTCAGTAAACTGCTGCCTTGGGCTCCCAAAGGCCTGACTTTGGCCTGTTTAAGAGCCTGGTTGGTGAAGTCCCTTGGGAGGCAGTTCCTGAAGGGCAAAGGAGTCCGGGAAGGCTGGACGTGATTTGAGGAAATCTTAAAGGCACAACAGTAAGCTGTCCCCATGCGGCAAAAGATCCGCCCGTGGGGAGGATTTAGATTGGATATAATTAAATATTTCTTCACAGGAAGAGTTGTCCAACACTGGCACAGACTGCCCAAGGTGGGCTTGGAGTCCCCATCCCTGGAGGGATTTAAAAACCATGTAAATGTGGCACTTGGGGACGTGTTTTAGTGGTGGCCTTGGCAGTGCTGGGTTGACAGTTGTTCTCAATGGTCTTGGAGGGCTTTTCCAACAGAAATCATTCTATGATTCCATGATAAACACAAGATTAAACAGATGTGTTTTGCTGAATAAGGATGTGGGATTAGCAACAGGACAAGAACTAATGGCCATAAACTAAAACACAAGAAGTTTTATCTCAACATGAGGAAGAATTTCTGCACATTGAGGGTGCAAGAGCACTGGAACAGCTGCCCAGGGAGGGTGTGGAGTCTCCCTCTCTCGAGATATTCCAAACCCACCTGGACACATTCCTGTGTCACCTGCTCAAGGTGACCCTGCCTTAGTAGGGGGGTTGGATCAGACGGGCTCCAGAAGTCCCTCCCAACCCCAACTATTCTGTGATTTTGTGATTATTTAAGCTTCTGTTTGTGGGATCCACCTCAGTTTAACAATCCAAATTTAGGAAAGGCAGTTTCCTTAGTCTGAAATGACAGGTAATGGATGGAGAGAGGCACCTGCATGGTTTTCTGAAACATATGTTGATATTGCCATCTAGAGAGCTTTGATATTACTAGGGCATTTCATGTAAATAAATAGTGACAGTGCAGTGCAATGTTGGGGCTGTTTTGTTTAAACTAAGTGTTCTCCAGATTTTCAGAAAATGCAATTTTGTTTCTGTGTGCAAACCCAGTTATTTTTCTCTTACATAACTTTAGTCCGTTTTTTTTCAGACTTTGTACTCGCTAGCTCCATTTAAATTCATTTTATTCTTTGAGAAATAAGATTTTCCATTTATCATTTCTGGGAAACAGGTACAATTTGTAGGGGAGAGAACAAGACATAGCGATGGCCCAGGTTTGCAGTCTTCTTATACTTCGCTGTGCTGTGCCAGAATGTAAAGAAGTGATCCAGGAAAATGCCAAACACCATCATTATTTTTAATTTGTAACAGCTTTCAGGAACCTGTAATTTTAACATGAGAGCATACAAAACAACAGTTTATTCCAGCAGCTAAATTAAATCAGGGAACACAGACCTGGGCTTCTGTTGATGAAACAATTAGGATCCTAGTCCTGTTTTTCAAAACTCCAGCTCTAACCAGGGCGAGCAAAAGCAACTTTCAAAATGTGCAGACATGAGTAATAACTCAGCCCCAGAACTGTGATTAGAAAGACAATAAATATTAACTGGTTCATAGAAGCCTGGCTCTGAACCCCAGCTGCGGCCCAGCAGATGATGCAGCTCCCTTGAGTCTCTAAGAGCAGGAGTACCAAAAGAAGCAGCAAAATGTTCATATTAATTTGCTCTCAGAATCATTTCTTTAAGTTCCTTTTGTGGCTCTCATGCCAGATCAGTTTAGTCCAGGAAGGAGAGCTACGACTGAATTAAATTTGAACCTGCCTCCCACCCCTTGCAGCAATTCTTACCATAAAAGCTGCAAAGGTTAAAACAAGACCATGGTCCTTTACAGGCCAATTCTGTCCAAGATAAATCTTCAGTATCGATAAGACGTATTTCCTAGTTTAAAAGACATGGAGCAATCAAACCCCTACGCTCCAATATTTTTGTTTTCTTTTCTTTTCTTTTCTTTTCTTTTCTTTTCTTTTCTTTTTTTTTCCTCCCAATGCCCATTCCTCAAATACTTTTTTCTTCCCCACTCTTTAGTATCTTTTATCTTTTCTCTAGGCTGATGCACATTCTGTGCATTTTCATTGCCTCTACATTACTTCTTGACGTAAAACCAGACTGCTCTGCTTCACCTCTGTAAAGCAGCTTTTATTTATCCTTCTGCAGTTCTGATGTGTAAAGCTGTGATGTGCATCCTGCTCACCTGAGGGCTCAGCAACTTCATATGAATTCCACCAAACTCTGGACGGAATGTTACCTAGTACTGGAGTTTAATTGCTGTCTGCTTCTTACTGTTTGGTGAGAGATATAAAACATTGTTATTGGCTCCTCTATTTGGTTCAGGGAGAGTTTTCTAGGAGAACAAGGTAGGTCTTGTAGGAACACCAGGGTTTAATGTGCCTGAGAGCATTTTCCAAATGAGCTTTGTCAGGCTCAGGACCATGACAGCCTCTTCCAGTGCCCAACCACCCTCTGGGTGAAGAACCTTTTCCTGATATCCAACCTAAACCTTCCCTGACAAATCTCCAGCCGTTCCCTCTGGTCCTGTCACTGGTCACCAGAGAGCAGAGATCAGTATGGCGATAACGCTCCCACTTCACAGACAGGACCTAAGACGCCAAAATCAACCTGAGTGCTCAAACTTGCTTACATCCTTTCAAAAATAGCAGCAGAACTGCCTAGCACAGCATCACTCAAAAAGTGTTTGCTAGACGAGATAAGAAGCCAAATACCCCTAGATTTCCCTGCGTCCTGGGCAGCTGAACACTTCTCTTGTCTTCTTCTGAGCCTCCCAGATTGCAATCAGTGGAATACTTTGGTCTATTCTCCTTGACTGTGGTCTATTTTCAAAATTATTTTAAGGTTGTCTGTATTTGCTGTTGTTAGGGGCTCATTTTCACTATGCAGATGTATTTAAATGTATTCATCCTCCCCCATCTCTCTGTGTAGTGACTGTCAGCTGTGTCTGCACAACCTGCCTATTACTGTAACTTCCAGAACAATAACAGCCTAATTGATAGGCAGAGTAAATGAAGGAGCAACGAGGAGATCATCTGTGCTGGCAAACGAATCAACAACACCCAAAGGGGTCATCAGGTGTTCTGCTCCCTGAAGGACTTCAAAGCAGTTATTTGAAACTCTTATTAAAATGCATGAAGTGCGTGATCCTGCCTGCTTCACTCAGGATAGGGCAGAATGGAGAATTCAAAATCATACAGGATTTTACAGCCCAATTCACTTGTATTTGAACTATCCTATGTTTTATGAGTGACGGCCTTATAGAGAATGATCTCTCACAAAATTTTGCTTAAGCTGTGTAGCTCCATGTCGTGGTTTGACATTGGTTAAAACATCAGGTACTCACCAAAAACGTAACAAAGCACTCGTGAACTGAGATAAGGACTGGGAGAAAGCACTTCAAGGGCAAAACAGGCTCAAACTGAAAGGTATGAGGTAAATTTATTATTAACAGAGTTAGAGGGAGATAATGAGGAATGAAACAAGCCTTTGAAACACCTTTTCCCTGCCCCTAGCCCCTCCCTCCTTCCCACTGACAGCACAGGGAGACAGCGCGTGGGAGTGTTCAGTTGGTTCGTCACTCGAGATCTTTCTTCAGTTTGCTTAGGGAGAGGAGTCTCTTCTGCTGTGCCATGGGGTCCTTCCCACAGAAGACAGTTCTCCATGAACTTCTCCAACGTGGTTCTAATTTCATGAGTAGTCCCGCCCAACCCGCTGTAACATGAGTCCCTCCCATGGGCAAAATAGTTTTCCCAGAATTTCTGTGATGTGTGTCATTGGCCCATGAGGTGCAGTCTTTTAAGGATAGAGTGCTCCAGTTTGGAAGCAAGGGCTTTCTCTCTCCATCTCTGGAAGCCAGGGCCCTCTCTCTCTCTGTGTTCAGGTCTCCCACTGGATTACAGCTTTTCTGGCCTCCACTTGCTCCTGCATGGGCACTTTTCCCATGGGCTGCAAGTGGATCTCTGCACTCCCCCCATGGATGTCATGGATTACAGGGAGAGTTTGTTTTATTATAGTTCTCACCATAGCTTGCAGAAGAATCTCGGCTCCAAGGTTTTGAGCACCTCCTCCCCCTCTTTCTACTGACCTTGGTGTTGCCATGTTGGTTTTTTCCACGTGTTCTTACTTCCTCCTCTTCTCCAACCAGAGGGGAAAAAAACCCCCAAACTTGTTGCTCTTAAGTACCATTGCTAACAAATTCCGCCGATTCAAAGATTTCTGCAGGATGCCGCAGCGCCGAGAGGTTGATTTCGTCTAGTTTCCATGTCGGGGAATTGTTCTTCGCCATGTTTCCGCTGCCAGCAAGGCGGCCCCACCGCCACCACACGGGCAGTGCTGGCCACTGTGGCACCGGCGCTATTTAACGCCTTCCTGGCGCCCAACTTCAGATCCCTCCTAGGCATCTGCCTAATTACACAAATCATTACAGGTCTACTGCTAGCCATACATTACACAGCAGACACCTCCCTAGCATTCACCTCTGTATCTCATATTTGCCGAAATGTCCAATTTGGATGACTAATCCGAAACTTACATGCAAATGGAGCTTCCTTCTTCTTTATTTGCATCTACCTACACATTGGCCGAGGATTCTACTATGGCTCTTACTTAAACAAAGAAACCTGAAACGTTGGAGTAATTCTACTCCTAACTCTAATAGCAACTGCTTTCGTAGCCTACGTACTGCCCTGAGGACAAATATCATTTTGAGGGGCTACAGTTATTACTAACCTATTTTCAGCAATCCCATACATTGGACAAACACTAGTAGAATGAGCTTGAGGAGGATTTTCAGCAGATAATCCTACATTAACTCGATTCTTCGCACTACACTTCCTCCTTCTGTTTGTAATCGCCGGATTAACACTAGTCCACCTCACCTTCCTACACGAAACAGGCCCAAACAATCCCCTTGGAACCTGAAGTGGGGGGCCAGGAAGGAGAAGCCACCACCACCACCCCTGCCCTTCCACCCGCAGCACAGCTGGCCGGAGGCAGCCAGGCAGGAAAAGCTCGCTGCAGGCTGTGTCAAGGTGGCGGTGGCCACGCAGCCGCAGCAGCCACATGGCCGCGCATGTGGCGCCAGGATGGTCCTGGCAGCAGCACCTCACCAGCCCTGGGGAAAAAAACCTGCCCATGCACTGTTTTGATTTCCTTCTTAAATATGTCATCAGAGAGGCATTACCAACCTCTCTAATTGGGCCAGCAGCATGTCCATCTTCAGAGCCATCGGAGATTGGCTCTGTCGGACACAGTGGAAGCTTCTGGCAGCTTCTCACAGAAGCCACCTCTGTGGCTCCTCTGTCCCCACCGAAAAACCAGGCTGTGTTAAACCAACACACTCCATATTGCTTTCAAGGGCAGACAGTGCCCAAGCACAGCACCACGGTCCTCAGGCTTGGTATAAATCTAGATATTTTCAGTGTTTTGAGTCTCATTTCCACAATTCTGTGTAGTGGATTGTATATACTCAAATATTCCAGGTATGGAAACATTTATCTTACCCATGCAAAAACATAGGATAAAAAGGTACTTCCCAAAAATGGACCTCAGATGGTAGAATGAATCTTTTCTTGTCTTTGGGATGATGAGCAGTCAACTTCTACTTTCAGTAACATCTTCCTCCTCTATTCTTTTCTATGGCCTTGGGTTGATTTCTTGGGCTTCAAAAAGGAGGCAAAATCCTGGACAAAAGATTTCTGGAATCTTTGTGTCGTGGGTAATGTCTAAAATTTGAGGCAAATACCGTCTTCAAGCCTAAAGCAGAGGTTTAGGTTGTGGATCTGTCTCAATTTGTCTGGGGGATCCAGACAATGTTACCATTACACACATTCTGTCATCTTGCTTAACTTCAATTACGCTTTGAGTTTTTTGGGGGGTTTTATTGAAAAAAAGTCGGTCAGGAAGATTTTAGGACAGTAAAAAAATTTTTTTGCTGGGTTATTTACACAAGATTTTGGGAGCTGATATTTCTCATAGGAGGCTGTACCTCTCTTTCCTCCACAAGTTCTATTCCAGACATATATAATTATATAAAAAATTATGAACAAACACTACAGCATGGATGTCAGATTGAGCCATCCTGCCAGTACCCTGTAGGAAGGCATTGCTACAGGTCAGGGGAACATGATGATTTTAGCAATGGAGTAAAATTTTTCTAGGAGAAAAAGTACACAAATGTCCATCTCTTTTGAACAAGAAGGGACAGAACTAAAGGAGAACCTGGCAGAAATCGGAGCATCCTAGAAGACCAAGGATTTAAATCCTTGAGGGAACTCAGACACTTTTTTTGCTGTGTTAGTGTCCTGGGTTGCAGTGTATTCTATTACCATCCTCATGAGCTGTTGAAACCAGGTGGGGCGGTGTTTCCTGGCCTCCTCCCTCCGGACTATCTTTCTGTTAATGGCCCATCAATGCCCTGCCCCTTGACTCAAAGATAACTCCCTCCAGACTATCTTCTGTTAATGAGCCCATCAACACCTGGCCTCATGACTCATCATTCTATTGTGAGATGCTCCGCCCAGAGGGAGGAACCAAGCATTCCATCTTGGATATAATCTGGGACTCTGAACACCACGGGCATCCTTCCCACTGGATTCCCAGAGGACAGGAGCTGCATAGTCACCACTGGACTTTTCTGAGGAGGAGCAGACCTTTCTACTGGACCACTGCTTCGACAGAGCCACATCCGTCACTTCAGGAGGACTACAGCCACCATCTCATCGGACTGCTCACGCCACCCTGATTAACAGGGTGCCAGGTTGTATTCTGACTCTGTTAGTTTAGCCCACTGGGGTTTTTCTTGCCTTTATTTTTAATTTCCCTAATAAATTGTTATTCTGACTTGGTGCCTCCCACTGGTCTGTTTTCAAACCAGTACATTTTTGGCGCCCAACGTGGGGCAGGGATACTGAGGAAAGTCAGAATTACAATTTTGCATTGTAGAAGTCACCTACTCACTATGATGCTCAGCATGCTTTCATGGGTCTTGTACCTAGCTCTCTACATTTTTCCGCACACGGGGAACTACCTGCCAGTTGTAATGCTCCTGTGTAGACCAGGGTATGGTATAAAATTTGCTTTATTGTTCTATTACGCCTACTGCATGATAACCTCTGAGGCAACGAGCATAATTTGGAATATATACTCAACTTGGTTTGCTTGTCCTAGTCTGGGCTGCTACATCTGGGGCCTCAACAATCGTACCCAGCCCCTGGGTGGAGGATTAAAGAACGGTTTTTTCCAGCCTTTCAGGCCTGACACAGCAGTTTTTGAAAATACTGAGTTCCCTTTGGATGTCAAAGATGGCATAAACTTGCTGTCAGTTCTGCTTTGTCTTCTCTGTACAGCCTGCACCGTGTACACCATGCTTAGAATCAGAGCTATGGCACAGCATCCTCAGGAGAAGAGGGAAACCATGAGCAAAGCAGCAAACACCATGTCTACGCAGACCGTCACGAAGGAGAAAGAAGCCAAAAGCAAAGCAACAGCATCCATGTCTACGCAGACTGTCACTGAGGAGAAAGAAACCAAAAGCAAAGCAACAGCGTCCGTGTCTACACAGACTGACACAGAGGAGAAAGAAACCAAACGCAAAACAACAACGTCCGTGTCTACACAGACTGACACAGAGGAGAAAGAAACCAAAGGCACCGTCAGCGTCTCCTCACAAACCATCACCGAACCAGAACAGCCTAAACCCGTAGCAGTTGCCCCCGTCCAGAAGAAGAAATCAAAAAGCAAATCAGTCCGCATAGTGACTGATGAGGATGCAGCAGGACCCTCGCACTCAGCACAAGAGACAGAGCCGGAGATCATCACTCGGTCGCTATCCCTGGGTGAGCTGCGTGACCTGCGGAGGGAATTCACCCGCCAGACCAACGAGTCCATCTTGACCTGGCTGCTCCGTATCTGGGACGCTGCAGCCAATGACACCATTCTGGACGGAAGTGAGGCCAGGCAGCTGGGATCTCTGTCCCGGGATGTGGTCATTGACCAGGGGATCGGGAGAACCCAAGAAACACTCAGCCTCTGGCGGCGACTGCTGACAAGCGTAAGAGACAGGTACCTTTGTAAAGAAGACCTCCAGGTGCACCAAGGAAAATGGAACACCATGGAACAAGGTATCCGATGCCTGAGGGAATTAGCTGTGCTGGAAATCGTGTTCGCAGAAGATGAGAGATTTCCTAAAAGCCCGGATGATGTCCAGTGCACGTCACAGATGTGGTTGAGATTCGCCCGTCTTGGACCAGAGATGTACTCCCGTTACCTGGCAACGCTGCAATGGAGGGAAGGCGAGGACAGAGTGGGCGTCTTGGCCAACAAACTGAGGATTTACGAGGACACTGTCACTGCCCCGTTTCGCACTCATGTTTCATCCGTGGAAACAAGGCTGGCTGAGCAAGTCCGGAGCTTGATTGAAGAGGGCCACCAGAAACTGAAAAAGGAACTCAAGGAAGAAATTTGCCACATCTCACCAGAACCGACAAGAGTCTCTGCCATTAGGAGCAGACGTCCCCCAACCAGGGAGAGAGAATACACTCCACGAGGTAATCTCTGGTTTTTTCTTCAGGAACATGGAGAAGACATGAGTAACTGGCATAGAAAACCCACCTCTTCTTTAGCAGCCCGGGTACGTGAACTAAAAAGAGGGACAACTACCACAAGAAGCTCATCTAGAGTCAACGCTGCTCCGGTCTCCTGCACACAGAACTCCAGACAGTATAGGAATAATAATGTGACTGATCCTCTTGAAGGGACCTCAGGAGCATATTCACCGGAGGCGAGCAACATGTACCACGACCAGGAATAGAGGGGCCCTTCCTCTAGCCAGGTAGAGGAAAGGGACAATCGGGTCTTTTGGACTGTGTGGATCCGATGGCCTGGCACGTCTGACCCACAAAAATACACAGCTTTAGTGGACACCGGCGCTCAATGCACACTGATGCCATCGAGGTATGTGGGAACGGAACCCATTTCTATTTCTGGGGTGACAGGAGGATCCCAGCAGCTGACTGTACTGGAAGCAGAAGTAAGTTTAACTGGGAACGAGTGGCAGAAACACCCCATCGTGACTGGCCCAGAGGCCCCATGCATCCTCGGCATAGATTATCTCAGGAATGGATATTTCAAAGACCCAAAAGGACATCGTTGGGCTTTTGGGATAGCTGCTGTAGAGACAGAAGATATCAGACAACTAAGTACCTTGCCTGGCCTCTCAGATGACCCCTCTGCTGTGGGACTGCTGAGAGTTGAAGAGCAACAAGTACCAATCGCCACAGCAACAGTGCACCGTCGGCAATACCGCACAGACAGAGACTCTGTGGTTCCCGTCCATGAGATGATTCGTAAACTGGAGAACCAAGGGGTGGTCAGCAAGACCCGCTCACCCTTTAACAGCCCTATATGGCCAGTGCGTAAGTCCAGTGGAGAATGGAGACTGACGGTGGATTACCGTGGCCTGAATGAGGTCACGCCACCACTGAGTGCTGCCGTGCCAGACATGCTGGAACTTCAGTACGAGCTGGAGTCCAAAGCAGCGAAGTGGTACGCCACTATTGACATTGCCAACGCCTTCTTCTCCATTCCTTTGGCAGCAGAGTGCAGGCCTCAGTTTGCCTTCACCTGGAGGGGTGTGCAGTATACCTGGAACCGATTGCCCCAGGGGTGGAAACACAGTCCCACCATCTGCCATGGACTGATCCAGACTGCACTAGAAAAGGGTGAAGCTCCAAAACATCTGCAGTACATTGACGACATCATTGTGTGGGGGAACACCGCAGCAGAAGTATTCAAGAAAGGAGAAAAAATCATCCAGATTCTGCTGGAAGCCGGCTTTGCCATCAAGAAGAGCAAAGTCAAGGGGCCTGCTCGAGAGATCCAGTTCCTGGGAGTAAAGTGGCAAGATAGACGGCGTCAGATTCCCACCGAGGTCATCAATAAGATCACCGCAATGTCTCCACCGACCAACAAAAAGGAAACACAAGCTTTTCTAGGCGCCATAGGTTTCTGGAGGATGCACATTCCCGAGTACAGCCAGATCGTGAGCCCTCTCTACCTGGTTACCCGCAAGAAGAACGATTTCCACTGGGGTCCTGAACAGCAGCAAGCCTTTGCCCAGATCAAGCAGGAAATCGCTCACGCGGTAGCCCTTGGCCCAGTCAAGACAGGACCAGAGGTGAAGAACGTGCTCTACTCTGCAGCCGGGAGCCATGGTCTGTCCTGGAGCCTTTGGCAGAAGGTGCCTGGTGAGACTCGGGGTCGACCACTGGGATTCTGGAGCCGAAGCTACAGAGGGTCCGAAGCCAATTATACCCCAACAGAGAAAGAAATCCTGGCCGCCTATGAAGGAGTCCAAGCTGCCTCAGAAGTAATCGGCACAAAGGCACAACTCCTCCTGGCACCCCGACTACCGGTGCTGGGGTGGATGTTCAAAAGAAAGGTTCCTTCCACGCATCATGCCACTGACACCACATGGAGCAAATGGATCGCCCTCATCATGCAGCGCGCCCGTATTAGAAACCCAAACCGCCCTGGGATCTTGGAAATCATAACAAACTGGCCTGAAGGTGAGACCTTTGGATTATCTTCGGAAGAAGAGGAAGAGCAAGTGACCCGTGCCGAGGAAGCCCCACCATATAACGAGCTGCCGGAGACTGAGAGACGATATGCCCTCTTCACTGATAGTTCCTGCCGAATTGTAGGCGCTAGCCGGAAATGGAAAGCTGCAGTATGGAGCCCCACACGACAAGTTGCACAAGCTACCGAGGGACAAGGAGGATCGAGTCAGGTTGCAGAGCTTAAAGCTGTCCAGCTGGCTTTGGATATTGCTGAACGAGAGAAGTGGCCGAAGCTCTATCTCTATACTGACTCGTGGATGGTAGCTAATGCTCTGTGGGGATGGCTGGATCGCTGGAGAAAGGCCAACTGGCAGCGCAGAGGGAAACCCATCTGGGCCGCTGAGATTTGGCAGGACATCGCTGCTCGAGTAGAGAGGCTAACCGTAAAGGTTCGACACGTGAATGCGCATGTACCCAAGAGTCGGGCTAATGAAGAGCATCACAACAATGAGCAGGTGGACCAAGCTGCCAAGGTGAAAGTATCTCAGGTGGATCTAGACTGGCAGCACAAGAGAGAATTATTTCTAGCTCGTTGGGCCCATAATGCCTCTGGCCATCAGGGGAGAGATGCAACATACCGATGGGCCCGTGACCGAGGGGTGGACCTTACTATGGACAGCATCTCACAGGTCATCCACAGTTGTGAGACCTGTGCTGCAATCAAACAGGCCAAGCGGGTGAAGCCTTTATGGTATGGTGGACGATGGTCAAAGTATAGGTATGGGGAAGCCTGGCAAGTTAACTACATCACCCTTCCCCAAACCCGCCAAGGCAGGCACTACGTGTTGACCATGGTGAAAGCAACAACTGGATAGATGGAGACCTACCCCGTGCCTCATGCTACTGCCCAGAACACCATCCTGGGCCTCGAAAAGCAAGTCCTGTGGAGACACGGCACCCCTGAGAGGATCGAGTCAGACAACGGGACTCATTTTAAGAACAGCCTCATAAACACCTGGGCCAGAGAACACGGTATTGAATGGATATATCATATCCCTTATCATGCACCAGCTGCCGGAAAAGTTGAACGCTGCAATGGACTACTTAAAACCACCCTGAAGGCTCTTGGTGGGGGGACCTTCAAAAATTGGGAAGTGAACTTAGCAAAGGCCACCTGGATAGTCAATACCCGAGGGTCCATCAATCGAGCTGGTCCTGCCCAGTCTGAACCCCTGCACACGGTGGATGGAGATGGAGTCCCTGTGGTACACATGAGAGGTATTTTAGGGAAGACTGTTTGGATTAATCCCACCTCAGGCAAAGGCAAACCCATCCGTGGGATTGTCTTTGCTCAAGGACCTGGTTACACCTGGTGAGTAATGCAGAAAGATGGGGAAACCCGTTGTGTACCACAAGGAGACCTAATCTTAAGTGAGAATGGTATGTAGGGCTTCACTGTATATATATATATATGTGTGTATGTGTAGAGTTTAAGTTGATTTGAGATAATGAAGGTGGTAATAGAATAAGGGGTGGATAATGTCCTGGGTTGCAGTGTATTCTATTACCATCCTCATGAGCTGTTGAAACCAGGTGGGGCGGTGTTTCCTGGCCTCCTCCCTCCGGACTATCTTTCTGTTAATGGCCCATCAATGCCCTGCCCCTTGACTCAAAGATAACTCCCTCCAGACTATCTTCTGTTAATGAGCCCATCAACACCTGGCCTCATGACTCATCATTCTATTGTGAGATGCTCCGCCCAGAGGGAGGAACCAAGCATTCCATCTTGGATATAATCTGGGACTCTGAACACCACGGGCATCCTTCCCACTGGATTCCCAAAGGACAGGAGCTGCATAGTCACCACTGGACTTTTCTGAGAAGGAGCAGACCTTTCTACTGGACCACTGCTTCGACAGAGCCACATCCGTCACTTCAGGAGGACTACAGCCACCATCTCATCGGACTGCTCACGCCACCCTGATTAACAGGGTGCCAGGTTGTATTCTGACTCTGTTAGTTTAGCCCACTGGGGTTTTTCTTGCCTTTATTTTTAATTTCCCTAATAAATTGTTATTCTGACTTGGTGCCTCCCACTGGTCTGTTTTCAAACCAGTACAGTTAGTTACTGAAATCCATTGCAGGGAAAAATCACTTTAGTTTTATCTCCAGTCTAATTTCATGGAGTTCTCCATACTGGAAGGTGTTCCATGCTCAGCTGCAGCTCATGGAAATTCACCTAAACATTGCTTTACTCCTCAATTTTTTCCCAGAGCTTTACCCCAAACAAGACACAGATTGTTGAGCCTGAAAAGACCCAAAGAACAACATAATGGTGGTAAAGCTACTCCAGATCTTGAGGAAAATTAAATATATACATATAGGAGCGAGAAGAGGGAGGTAAAAGTGATAGAGAAGTAAAACAGGAAAAGCTCTTCGTTTGTGAATAGAAAATATAAATATTATACAGAAATTTACATGCGGAGATAATGATTTAGTTGCCATTTGATGTACTCAATAGCTATGGAATAAGAGTAATACTTCTATAATAATTATAATAATAATAATAATAACAACAACAACAATCTAACTTGTATATTCCTTTTGTCCAAAAAATCACTAAGCACTTTACAAAGGAGGTCAGTGCCATTAGCATTATTTTAGATTGTAAAATTCACCTGACAGAGGATTTTAAGCAGAAATCCCTCTGTAGCCTGTTCTTGGATTTTGCTCATGATCGTTTCTTCCTCTGTCCATCAGCAATATTTGCAAGTCTAAGCAGCCTGGCAAAATTGTACAAGGTGATGATTTTCACTTTTAATGTGTGAGTGACATTTCTTTTTCTCTACAATAATTCATCAGAGCAAAGCCAGGGAAAACAACTTTGCTTTTACACATTGCTAGAGCAAGACAACAAGGTTGCTTTAAGATTTTCCTTGGAGAGTTTTTCCTTCCATGTAATATTGAGTGGCACCATGTTCTCCATGCTGAAGTGTTTCCAGCTACACAGGAATCATTCCTTGACCTTGTAACAGCCTTCACTCACATCTTACCTAGAAATAAGTTTGAGCGTGATCATCCTAAGACATGGTCCTGTGATTCAAAAAACGAAAGCACGATGAAATCCAGTTATCTCGCTCCATCTTTAGCTATGAGCATTGGGGTATTTTTAGTCAACTAAAAACAGATTCTTCATTACAATGTAATGAAGAATTTACAGTGTTTGCAAAAATGGTTTTTTGAGGTTCCTGAAGTGGCCATCAGCATCCCTTAGTCTTTTCAAGGGCTATGTCAAGAAAAAGACTAAAAGAATTTGCTTGATGAGTGGAGCAATCATGCTGAATTTGTTCAGCCAGCGCTAGGAAGGAAATAAAAGCAGCTCCAAACAGTCAAATCAATGACAAAAAAAAAATCCTGTGGTTGATTTCTTGACCATGGCATGGTAAATGATTGCTTTAAATATCAAATTGTCAGAAGCTTGGAACGATGGAGGAAGAATTGCTCTGTACCTCCTGCAACTACCTTCATACTGTGTTCAGAGGAGGGATGTCACCCTGTGTCCTCCTTTGGTCTGACCTGAGATGGAGAAACTTACATAATTTTGGGTTGGAGAAATTTATATAATTTTGGGTAGAGTGAGGAGAAACACCAAAAGCGAATAATTTTATTTTATTCTCCATGTCAGGTCACAACTTGAGTCAAACCCACTAAACCATAAAATTTTTTACATGGCCATATAAAGCGAGGGACATTAAGGCACATTTGTTTCAATCTCCTACGGTTCAACTAAACTTCAGATCAAAGAGGGATAACCCACATTTCCAACATGCTTTAAATTATGAGGAAGTGCTAGCACTCCACAATTAAAAAACCACCAGATAAAACCATTATTAATCTAAGTTTTACCAGGACTGCCCTGGACTCAATTAAATTAGACCTCTCTATGACTTTAAAACAAGAATATTTTGGAAAGCCTGAAAAAGATAATGGAAAATATTTGGAAGCCAAAACATTTTTTCAAAGAGCAGAAAATAACATTTATTGTGTATTTTCTGATTTTTTCTCATGTTCTAATGTAGAGTCATAGAATGGTTTGGGTTGGAAGGGACATTAAAGACCGTCTTGTCATGGGCAGGGACACCTTCCACTGGACCTGGTTGCTCCAAGCCCTATCCAACCTGACCTGGAACACTTCCAGGAAAGTGGGGATTTCCTACTCCTTGTTGGTAGGAAATATGAGTAAACTACAGGGGTGACCACAGCTGTGCCAACACAGATTTGACCAGAGTCTGGGTCAGATTCCAATTCTGCAATGAGAGATGTGTGCTTTGACTGTGATTCTTTTAACAAATTTCACATAAAACAGCAACTTAGAAAAAAATCTCCAATCTCGTGTCTGTGGCATAAGACACGATTGTCCTTGTAAACAAGAGGTAAGTGCCTAGGGGGAAAGGAGACAGTAATACCTGAAACAGCACGTGACATGAATTTTGGAATATTTTGAAATCAATTTATCCACCATCTCTGTTCCCTGACACATCACATATGCTTCAAGGTATCCTGAGATGCCACTGCCTGTCTCAGCTTTCACACCAGCTCCAAACTCCATTATTTTGCTCATCCACTGAAAGCAGGGTGTGGAAGAGTGCTCCCAGCAGATGGATTTGTTACAGCAAATATAAATAAAATTCCCTGGCAGAAATCAAACTCTCATTTCCCCATCGTTCACTGCAGAGGGTGCTATCTGCCCACATTCCTGGTCCTCAGGAACTAGGTGGGGAAAGAGGGTTGTGAACAATTTAAAAGTTGAAAAGATGTTGTGGGATATTACCCAAATGCTCTAAGCTCTTGCACTATTAAAGACATAAAGTCACATTTCAGAGTCACAACAGAGTAAGTTACAGTGGACTAAAGCCACTGTCATAGCCAGAGTGGAGTTCTGAACAAGCACAAGGCAGTCAGCCCTGGTTTAAATGCAAAAAAGAAAAAACAAAAAAGAGGTGTTCCTCCCTGCCTTTAATGAAGTTTAAGCCTTTCTGAAGTCATCCACATAGGCAGTGATGCTAACATATGAGCAGTAACTCCTTCCTGGTAAAACGACAAAGTTTTGGGGATCTCTTTTCATACTGAAAGTCTGGAAAAGATTTGTAACATCAGAATTTTGTTATTAAACAAGAAGAGTGGGACTCAAAGACGGTCAGTCCTGTCCTGTCCTTTGCATGTATATGGGGATGTCGAGGCAGATCTTGATTTGAGCTGAAGTCACTCATCTGATAGCACCAAAAAATCAAGATTTTTGTCCCTAGATCTAGAAGGGTTTATGTTTTGTTCTGCTTTATCTATAACTGTTTGAAATACCAAAAGAGCACCTTTGGTACACAGGGAAGACACCAGATTTACTGCTTCCCTTCAGACCTTACGCTTTTCCAATTTCCAGTTGTGAAACAAGCTGTTCTGTGAACAGTGACCACCCCTCCCAAAATCCACCATGTGGTGGGAAATTAATGCTCTTGTATTAGAGGAAAAGACCTTTACATTTCAGGTGCTTTAGCTGGGAACAGTGTCCTTCATCCAGCATAGCCAGCACATCCTCACACTTCATTTTAGTCAAGTGCCTGACTATTCCCTGTCTAGAAGCAGAAATGATAAAAGAATCTGAACTCCAAGAAATACAAAAATACCAGCAAGAAAGTCTGAACCAAACCTTCAGGAGATACTTTTGGCAGCAATTAGTAGGAAGATGTAACCCCAGGACAAACTGGCTGCACATCGCACAGCATCAGGGAGTTTGGTACAAAGAACTAAAGCAAACTGGTGGCACTCAGGTCTTTCAGAGTGAATGACCACAGGAGCATTATGGGAACCACAGGAGAGACCAATGGTTATGACAACCAAGTCAAAAATATCACCACATCCATCTCTGCCCCGCTCAGGTCAGACCCCACCTGCAGAGTGCCCCAGCCCTGGGGTCCAACATAAGGAGGACGTGGAACTGCTGGAGCGAGTCCAGAGGAAGCCATGGAGATGCTCCAAGGGCTGGAAGCCCTCTGCTCTTGAGCCAAGCTGGGAGAGCTGGGGGTGTTCACCTGGAGAAGGCTCCAGGGAGACCTCAGAGCCCCTTGCAGGGCCTAAAGGGGCTCCAGGAGAGCTGGAGAGGGACTTGGGACGAAGGATGGAGTGACAGGACAAGGGGGAATGGCTTTAAACTGAAAGAGAAAAGATTCTTTAGACTAAATGTTAGGAAGAAATTCTTGGCTATGAGGATGGTAAAGCACTGGCACAGGGTGCCCAGAGAAGCTGTGGCTGCCTCATCCCTGGAAACGCCCAAGGCCAGGCTGGACAGGGCTTGGAGCACCCTGGCCCAATGCACTGTGTCCCTGCCTATGGCAGGGAAGTTGGAGGTAGGTGACCTTGAAGGGCCCTCCCAAATCAAACCACCCCATAATTCTATGACTCTGTGCACCTCTGACCTTGTCAACTCCGAATTGGTGACTTTGAAGGAGAAAGTGAAGCCCAGATGTGCAAAGGATTGTCCTTGGAATACTTTTGAGAAGCCAATAAAAAAATCCTGAGCGTAACACAGGAGACAGGAGCACACTGGAAACTTCAACTCCGTGTGAACCCTCTCTGCACAGAAATAGAAGGATCATGGAGACAACAGAAGGAATTTAAAGGCAAAGATGAGTTACAGCTGATTTTGGGAGGACAGGAGCTTCACCCTGTGGAAATAACCAGTGAGCACGGCTGCCATAGCAGTGGCATAGAAATTTTTGCACCATTCCTCATGCTGGATGTGTCCAAGTGCTAAAATGTACTCTCTATGCAGCCAAAACAACCCTCAGGGTTCAGGGAACACTCCTGTGCTTTGCTAACAGACATCTATTTGCCTTGGCTTTTTTATTCTCTTTGCTGTAGAAAGATGTGTTCGCATGAAACCCAGAGAGTATGGAGCTGGGGTAATTTTATGAATGAAATCCTTTCCTGTGGTGTGATAACATCTATGCAGGTTGAGTCATGGTGTAATCATTCTCCATCCCATAATCTTCAAGGAAAATTTGGATTCTTTGTTCCCAATCTTGCAACACTTCAAAGCTTTCTCCTGGAGCAAGTGCTGTTGAAGTGGTGGTTACTCTGTGTGAGAGGAGAGCAGGGACACAGCAAGGGAGGACAAGGCTTAAAACCCAGAATAGTCTTAAAAACCATGACAGCTAAAATTGGGGCGGGGGGGGAAGGGAAAAGAAGTAATTCTGATTGTTGTTATCCCTAGTCTTTGAATCTTTTCCTAAGAATCCCTTTTTCCTTGAATTCTGCCCACATGAACCTAAGGATAGAAAATATCAAGGCTTGACTGAGAAAAAAGAATTAACTCTTGTCTACAGTACTAGAGTCAGTTATTTACTCACCTTCCATGTAATAAATTTGCCTTGACTGCCTAAGCAAAGCCCATGAAATTTGAGTTGAATTGAGTGAAGAACCTACTGCTTCTATCTTACTGAAGAATCTTTTGCCTCAATCAATTTTTCATTGCATTAGGCCAGTGAAAGTGAAGTCACAAAGATTTGAAACCAGTTTTAACCAATACAATTTATATATTCAATGATCAGTATGAGTTCACGGAGTTGTTTAACAGCCTCCCCTCAACTGAACATAGACATAAGTCTAATTAAATCAATTAATCTTTAGAAATCGTCTTTGAAGCATCAAGGATCTGGAGATACTTCCCATAAACTGAGGGTCAAAGGGAACTTTCTGGTCTGCATGATGCTGACACACACCTGACATTCCATGGACATCCATCCTGTTGCCTCCTGAGCAGCTCATCTGTGCATCCCCCAGGAGATTTGCCCCAGAAAAGCCACCCAAGGAGCAGTTGCTGTGCAAACACAGCCATGCAGAACCATTAGGGATGCACCAGGATGCCTCGGACACCAGCACAAGGAGCTCCAAGGTGTCCAGAATTTGAAATTAAGTGTGGAAAAACAAGACAGAATTCAGGCGACGAATTTTTTGGTGTGAGCTGTTCCAAAAGCCAATTAACCTCAAATTTAAAGCATAGGCACTAGAACATTTAGTCAGCTAAACTCTTAGAAAGTGATAACTCCAGGGGAATTTTGACAGGGTAGAGAAGAAAATACAGCAATATTCTCAATTTTGGAGAATTAAAAAAGAAATTCATTAAATAACTGGTATTTTAATGAAACTGCTTTTCACAAAACAGCTTTTTCTAGAAAATATGAACTCTACAATAGACACATAGTAACTTTTCTTCATATCACAGACTATCACGATCTTTAAATCTGACCTAACTAATGTAATTAATATTTATAGAAATTAATTACAGTAATTAATACTAACAGAAATGCCAATAGTAGCAACTTTACTATCCTCTTTTAATTTTTTTTAATTCATGTGGAGATCAGATATATTCTCTCCTGAACTCTCCCTTTGCCTTTCATGCCAACAAGGCTCACGAATCTCCACTTATCATCAAAGGCTTATTTATACAATACAAGGACTAAAACACTACTAAACTATTTCTACCAGTACAGGTAGAAATATTTATTTATATATTTATTTAAAATAAATAAAATTTATTTTATTTCCATCAAACCTCATGGAAAATTGTTCACATTAAGAGCACTCTGAGTGTTGCAGAGTTCTACAATTTTGATGCCGTATTTCATGTGAAGAAATACTCTGTAGATAGGCAGTAGCATAAAATATTGCCTTTCCAGCATTATATTTCTACAATTAATTATAGAATTCAAGCCTGACAAGATCCTGGAAGATTTTTCTGGTCACTGGCTCACACATCAAGATTCGAGTCTGCAGCAAGTGTAGAGAAAATACACCAAGTGTCTGCTGTGACACTCAGCCATACAATAGTTACTTGATACATTAAACTATATTTGACACTTTGAGTGGAGAGAAGGAAAATGCATATTTAGCACTTCAGCATTTGAGCAAAGGTTTCTGAATCCCAGAGCAGAGATCCAGGATGAAATGGAGACAGCAGAGCTCCTCTGACCCGCTCACTCACCACACTAACAATAATTAGCTGATGTGTGAAACTCAGGGAACAGCAGCATTTATAGGTGTTGTTAACAGGGTGACTCCCCACCATCACTCTATTTGTGATAAATTCCTTTTCACTACTGTGAAATATATTTCTGCATTATGGCATTTTCTGTCACTGTCACCTTCTCTTCTGCCTTTGAGCTGAGCTTCACAGAGGAAACAAAGATCAAATCTAGATCCAAGGGTGGAAATTTTGGAGCTCCGGGCCTGGGGAGCACAGCTGAACTTCAGGATAAATTATAAATTTTTTTCCTAGATAACAAAGGCAAATAGAATCCAAAATTTCACTGGGTAAATTGTGTTAATGTGGGATATTGATGGAAACAGATACTCATTGTAAGAATAGAAGCCATTGGCTTCTCATGGCTTCCCTGTGCTCCAGCCCCATAGCTTGTGATCCAATATAATTAATTCATAATAATTAATTCACTGCAGATAGCTGGTTGTGTAAGCTCCAGACCTGCTTTTGCACAGACCTGGCCATAATTACATTCATTACTTGGCTTCCATGGCATTTCTGAAACACCACAGTAATACAGAAGAGGAGTTTCTGAGCTGCTGCACTGTCTGGTCCAGGTTCTTCTGGAATACATGGGGAAAGTCCCTCAGGTCTTTTCCTTGTTCATTGAGTTTCCCTCCCACCTTGCAGACCTATTTCTCATTTGCTGCATCACTTCTCAGCTCCTCACCACACCTGACTGTTCATTTAAACATCTCCTTATTAGCAGTGTGCAGTGGAAGCTTTTAGTTTCACATCCTGTCAGATTTAATTACAAGCTTCACGTTTTCCTTCACTACATGTGTCTTTGCTGATGTTTAACCAATCTCTTTTTTTTCAGGGAAGAGTAGGGTTTACACAAAAGCTCTGATTATGGTAGAGATAATTGCATCTCAGTTTTTGGAGGATTACTCTGCTTAGGCATCTATCCTTACGTGCTCACAGTCACATCTCCACAGACACCATCTCCACAAAGCGACAGCCAAAACAACAACAATGGGTAAATAACAGTAAAGTCATCAATAACGTGATTTTTCAAGGTGCAAAATGACCTTTTGTGTTCTCCTCCTTCTCCCAGCCTGCAGGGGTTGCAGTCAGTCCATCACATGTTGTCTCTGCAGCTCTTTCCTCCTCAGGGGAGGACTCCTCTCACTCTTCCCCTGGTCCAGCCTGGGATCCCTCCCACAGTTCTTCATGAACTTCTTCAACATGGCTTTCAGACCTTCAGGAACTGCTTCAGAGTGGGCCCCTTCCCACTGGGTACATCCTTCAGGAACAGGCTGCTCCAGCATGGATCTCCCATGGGGTCACAAATCCTGCCAGCAAATCTGCTCCAGGGTGGGCTCCTCTCTCCATGCATCCACAGGTCCTCCAAGACCCTGCTCCAGCGTGGGCTTCCCATGTGCTGCAGGCAGATCTCTGCTCCCCATGGAGCTCCCTGGGCTGCAGGGGCACAGCTGCCTCTCCATGGACTGCACCGGAGGCTGGAGGAATCTCAGCTCCAGCTCCTGGAGCAGCTCCTGCCCCTCCTGCACTGCCCTGGGAGCTGCAGGGCTGTTCCTCTCACGTGTTCTCACTGCAGTTGTGTGGTTTTTTTTCCCCCCTTCTTGCACACATTATCCCAGAGGCATCACCACCATCTCTGCTGGGCTCAGCCTTGTCCAGCAGCGGGTCTCTCTTGGATCTGGCTGGAATTGGCTCCATGGACATGGGGAAAGCTTCCAGCAGCTTCCCACAGAAGCCACCCCTGTAGTCCCCCTGCAGTAATCATGCAAGGGCATGGACTCTGCACCCAAGATGGAGAAGTGCAAAGCCTTTATTGCGCAGGAAAATATTCCCTAAATACCAGCACCCAACAGGATATCACATCATATAAACAGGAAAGATGTTCACCTCAGTGTCCCCCAATCACCTGGGGTGTTGCACAGACATTACCTATTATGGTAACAGGTAAACAATACCCTATAAGGTCACAAACTACAATTATCACATCTCATAGGCCCAGCACTGTCCACAAACCCACAATCCTCTCTCAGCCCATCCCCAGTGACCTGGATGCACTCCCAGGGTCACCTCTGGGTCCAAGAAAGAGGCTCTCTCCGGCCCTCAGGGCCTATCTCTCTTCCAGCACATAGGGCACCCCAACATCCCCCCAGTACCAAAGCCTGGCCGTGCAAACACAACGCATCTTTTAACCCCTCCTCTTGCTGCACACGTGGTCTGACCTGGAGTTCTGGGTGGCTTATCACAGGTTTGTTCTATTTTGTTTCTAGATGCATTCAGAAAGCAAATATCCTTTTAAAGCTAAATCCTTTCATTCTTGAACTGAACTCTACCTTTCATCTCCTTTTAAATAATCACAGTGGTACTTCCAAGATCTTTGCCACTTTTTTCTTTTGTTTGCTTTGCCTGTCTTTGATTTATTCTAGGTTGCAGACTGACATTTTATCATATATTTGTGGCTGCTGTGAGTTCCTTCACTGCTCCTGCAGCACAGAACACTCAGTGCTTCCACCTTACTGATGCAAAGTGACAAATTGCTTCATGTGGAAGCATAGAAAACACAGAAAAACTGCTTAATTTACTTTTTCCCATCTTCAGGAGAGATTATTTGCATGTTTGGATGCAGTAGCAAAAGGACCAGTGACCTTCAATCAGCTGCAAACCTGTTTTTGCTGTGTGCCTGTCGGTATGGATAGATCTCCTTTTTGTCTTTTTCAGTCTTCCCTTTTATTTTAGTCTATGTTGATTTCCTCCAGTGCATTGGCACTGAGCATTCCATCGTGTCCCAAGGAAGGAAGGAAAAGGAAGGATCTGATGAGCATGCCTTTATTTAGTAAAATTAGCAGATTCCAGAATACTCTGAGTTGGAGAACACTCTCTGCCAAAAAGAGAGTCCTTGCCACGGAATTATAAGCTGTGTTTGCAGCACATGAATTTAGGTAATTGCTTGAATGTATTTAGGTGAAATATGGTAAAATACATGTAATATTTACATATGTCTGGGCTGGTTGGAATTTTCCCTTCTGAAGTGAGTTTAGAACTTTTCTCTCCCTGCTTGCACCAGCATATTTCAAGAAAACTTCCAGTTTCAGAGCTGCTTTAAGTGAGTCTTATCTTACTCCAGAGGGACAATCATGTGACTGTCTTCTTATTCTTTTTTCTTTTCTAGTTTTTCTTTCAGAATGAAAAAATTTTGCTTTGCTGTGTAAGATGAAAAGGAAGAGTGAAGGAGTTCCACACCAACCCTCTGTATTTTCAGGTTTTGAGATTTCATCTTCAGGCTTATTGGCCACATTTGGTTTTGATTTATTTCAGCCCTTTATTTTTTATCTTTCATAATTTGTTTTTGCTGTGAATTTAAAATCACCTTAGTATAATTAAACAGAAATTTAAATTAAGGAATTACAGGAAAAAAATAAAACCATCCTCCCCTGACTAAAGTCCAGTGTTTCTCACAGTATTTGAAAGAGTGGTCAGGACAAAGTTCTCATTCAAACAGATTCAATGCTGTAATGATCAGTGTTCTCCCTTTTCAACCTCACTCCT
This sequence comes from Lycocorax pyrrhopterus obiensis, assembly GCA_014706295.1. Lineage (NCBI taxonomy): Eukaryota > Metazoa > Chordata > Aves > Passeriformes > Paradisaeidae > Lycocorax > Lycocorax pyrrhopterus. Next base: position 3,407,485 of record JACSVZ010000006.1, on the reverse strand, counting down.
CTGGACTGAAGGGAACTGAAATTATCCTCATAGTACCATGCTCACCAGGACATGGTACTATGATAGTGAAAAATGAAGGCTTTGAACTTGCAGGGTCAAAAGTGGTGATTTTTGATGTGATGTAGAAGCTTTTTGCTCGGAAGTGACTGAGAAGAAAGATCTGTGTACACTGAGAGATCACAAACAGAGACACCGACCCCTTCGGGCCTGTGCTCAGGGTCTTCCCGGGATTTGGACACACTACTGAGCCAGGAGAACACATGGATGTCCCTTAGTCATGCTCAGCAGTGCACAGAGGAAAACAAGTTGCAGAATCACAGAAACACAGAATAATTTATTTTGGAAAAGACCACCAAGATCCTTGAGTCCAACTGATCACCGGTTAGACTGGAGCACTGAGTGCCACATCCAGGCATTTGTCAATCACCCCCAGGGATGGTGACGCCATCACTTCCCTGGACAGCCCCTTCCAGTGCCTGACCAGCATTTCCATGGAGAAATTCCTCCTGATGTCCAAGCTGAACCTCCTCTGGCACAGCTTGGGGCTGTTCCCTCTCCTCCTGTCCCTGTTCCCTGGGAGCAGATCCTGACTCCCCCCAGCTGCCCCCTCCTGTCAGGGAGTTGTGCAGAGCCACAAGGTCCCCCCTGAGCCTCCTTTTCTCCAGGCTGAGCCCCTTTCCCAGCTCCCTCAGCCACTCCTGGTGCTCCAGACCCTTCCCCAGCTCCGTTCCCTTCCCTGGACATGCTCCAGCCCCTCAAAGTCCTTCCTGAGTTGAAGGGCCCAGAACTGGACACAGCACTCGAGGTGTGGCCTCACCAGTGCCCAGCACAGGGAGACAATCACTGCCCTGGCCAAGTTCTCACATTAGACAGGAAATTCAAATATATCAAACTCTGTTGAAACAAAGTTTAATTTTTTTTTTTAAATATGTGGGACAAAATGTTCTGAGAAAACTTTCAGAGTAATTTTGCCATCAAATCATATTGTCGTGTATTGGAGCAATGAAACACACAGGAAAGATCCAACCTTGGATAAGGAAGGGAGAGACTCAGTCAGTTTTTTGTACATTAAATGTCTTCAAAAGGCTTGGGCTAAATTAACTTCACTTTACGAGACTTGCAGAACTGAGAGACATTAGAAGTCATTTTTTACTCCTTATGGGTGATGATTGAGCTTTCAAAGATGGTAAAAGCTGCCATAAAACTGGAGAGAACCATCCATGCAGGTATAATAATGAAAGTTTCTACAGGCAGCCCTGCACCTCCTTCCCACCTAAAAAACGGGTTTTGCTCTGGAAAACAGGTTTGGCAGAAATCTACTTTTATATTTGAGTCAAATAACATCCATTGCTGTTGTTGTGCCACTTGGTGCAGCTCAGGTGCAGGAGTAAACAAGTTGTAAATAATTTGATCTTTAGTCTTTGCAGTGCTTAATGAAGCCTCAGTGTACCTGGTCCTCGAGGCCTCCCAAAGTGAACTGGGACCTCCCAGAAGGAAGCAAAAAGAAAGAAGAAATCCCTGGAAGCTGTAATGGCAAATTTCAACTATGCAGATGCCACAGCAGCAGGTACAGACCCTGAATGGGCTGGAATCCTGCCATGTGCTTGGATATGAGATATTATCTGTTTATCTGTTAATTCCTGATAGAACCTCACTGGTGCTGCTGAGCACCCGATGGAAAAGAGGGATCTGCTGAGAACCTGGTAAAATAGTTGGTGCTGTCTTGTTGTGGGAATGAGGCAGATATTCAAAAAAATAATGGAGTTTCTTTTACTTTCCTGAGCATGTGTTTGCATGTATTTTCACTTAGAAGCTCAATTTGGACAGCCCCACATGGGTTTTTTAAAGAAGTGTCATTAAATCTCTTACTGTATGGACCATAACAACATGAAGTTATTTCACATATCATTACAGACGGAGCCCAGTGCAAATTTAAAAGCAGATATTCTGCAGAACGATCTAACACTCACTCACTTCAGCCAGAACTCTTTCAAAAGACCGTGATTCATCAGGGAACAGAACAATTTCCATGTCTAAAACTCTTTCTTTTTTTTTATTGTGTCTCTAAGTACCTCACAATCAGTGGAGAACTGTCATTTTCCAGCCCACTTTATGTCATGAGCCAAGTGACTAACCTGTTCAAAGTGTTTAGTGTCAGCTTGGAAAACAGAAAAATCCAGACAAAAGGAGAAAATTAGAATCCTGAGGAGTACAAAAATGCTCATACAAAGATAAAGATTCAAATAATCTCCATTCCAATCTTCTGAAAAATACCCAGAGGCCTATGAGAAAGGAGTTTCACTAAATTTGTGGCTGATGGTATATCTGAAGTTGAGTTTTCCCTAAACAGAAAGTTCCATCACACTAGAAAAGTTGGCGCTTAGAATGTGTGAAACTTTTGAGGAGCCTTTGGAGCATTGTGTGTGAAGAGTCAGACACGAATGAAACAGAAGATAAAATGCAGGCTTCTCTTAGTGCGGGTAGATAATGACAAAATAACTTGATACCTCTCTCTGAAAATTTAAGATTTCCCATGAAAAGTGTTGCACATTTAAATCTGTGAGTGTGGGTACAGCACCTGCTGCAGTGCCATGGGGACACGACCAGAACTCTGTTGAGGGGACACCAGGAAAAGGGGAGGGGACATCAGGCAGCCAGTAAAGAACTCACTGGCAGAGTTTCCCAGGAAATAGGGCTCGGGCCTCAGCTCATGTCATGGTTTCTTTTATGAACTGGCACAAAATGACACCATAATTCAATTTCCCAGTGAAAAGCTAGAGGGCATCTTCTATCAACAGAAAAATCAGTACTTTATATCCCAAAAGCTGCATGACCTCGAAGACTGGAATTAAAAGAAAGCTGAAAGGAATTTAATAGGGAAAAACACCCAGTAAGCTTGCATGTTTGGAGACTGACCACGGGCATTTCTGTTGCGAGTTGGGCCACAGAACTGGAAATGAGTGAGAAAGAGGAGCAGTGGTGCCACACAACTGGTAACAGGGTGAAGGGGAAATGCTGGGGTGATGCCAGCAAGGAGGACGCTGAATGCAACAGCCAAAAAATGCTTCCAGCAGACTCAAGGAAAATTATTGGCCTGGTATGAAAAATTGAAGAGATCTTATTTGAAATGCAGGGTTCACATCTGTTTGTTCATGGCCAAAAAAGATTGAGCCCTGAGGAGGTGTAAGGAGAGATTGTCTTGGTCAGGGGAGTGAGAGCCCTCTTTGGGATGGAGTGAGGGAAAACCAGCCTTGGTATGCCGAGTAGAAGGCCAAGAAGAGCTGGGATTGTCCTCTGTCCGTACCCCCGTGGAACAAATTCCAGGGAAAGAAAAGATTTTTGAAGACAAAAAAACAAATTTAGGACAGGAGCGTCTGATTTTAACTGTCAATGAGTGCCTTTGAGCTGATACCAAAAAGATTTATGGGCCATTCCCTTAAGAGCTGGACTTGATGATCACTGTGGGTCTGTTCCAACTCAGAATATTCTGTGATTCTGTGATTTCACACTTTAGGAAATTTTGGAATCGTATTTAATAGAAGAGAAAGAAATAAAAGTTGTTTTGTAACAGCTGCCATGTGGGATTCAACTTCAGTTTCCTTCTCTCACAAGAACACAGGATGGTCTTTCTGAGCAAAGTACTATTCTCTGTTTTGGGATCTCCTGGCTAAATGCTCATCTCTCAATGAGCAGAGCAGTGAATTGCAGAGCAATGAATGTTGATTTCTTTTCTGGCAGGTGACAGCGTGGAAAATAATGGCACCTCTGCAAACCTTCTTTTACCCTCTTATAGTAGCGCATGATGACAAAAGACTCTTCTCTCTTGAGCCCAGGAGATGGATGGAGATGCTGATGGGTTCCTGTGTGGCTCATCATGGTCAATGCTCTCCAATTTTGAGCTCCTCTCTAAACTGCTCAAGTTAAAATGTTTATACCATTGGCCAGCACTAAAACTGAAATGTGCCACTCCACTTTTAGGATCTTGCAATTTCAGACCCTTTTCCATAAAAAAAGTATTGGTTGCATATGCTCTCTTAACCACTGTGAAAAAACCCACCCAAATATTATTTCACTTATGCTCAGCTCCGAGTTGTTCTGAGTGGAGGCAGAGGAATTCCACAGCCTAATATTCCAAGGGTGTTTTATTCATAAAATTATGGAATTTTTTTTTTCAATTCAGTTAATTGGATTGAAATGAAATGAATTGAAAAGGGAAATGGATTTCCCCTCAAGCTCATTGCCCTAAATTTCCAGAGACACTCCTCCTTACAGGTTTGCTTCCCCCAACTTTAACTTCTTCTGCTTATCTGTTTAAATGAAACTTGTCACTGCAGCTTTCAGTGTGCAGCACAGAAATGTTCTGCGTGACGTGACCTTGAAGCTTCACTTATGACAAGGAAGAAAACCTGGTGCTCTCCAGGGGACTGATCACTTGGGAGAAATACTGGAGATTCTCACATGCGTTGTGTAGGTTTGCTCTTATCACTACTTTTAAATGTGTACCATGGAACAGAGAACTAGTCTAGACTCTTTCTCTTCTCAGCTGGCTAGAAGCTCGTGAGTGTAATGCATTCTGGCACCTTCTCAATCAAATCTATTTCACATCCTTTGCTCCTCCATTTTCCTGGACCTGCCAAAGTCCCATTGTCTGTTTTTTAAGAAAGCACTTCGTGTTGCAAGTACTTTTGAAAAGTGCAGTGTACCCTTGCCAGACATTGCTGGGATGCTCTTCTGGAGCCATCTCTTTTTTCATCATTATTTCCTTTTTTAACAAACTCAAAGCCCTGCTCTCATGCCCACATCTCCTGGGAAAAATCAGAATTCTCTGAGGCAGGATCAGAAAGTAATAAACCTCAGCAAACATGATCTTGTTTCCATCTTTCTCTCCATCTTTGGAGGAGGGCCTGGCATGATTTCTGACTGACTTTAGCAAAGCAAAATGTTCGTTGTCAATGTTATTCCAGGTGAGACTCTCTTACGGCTTTGTTTTAGCAGGATGACACTGAGAGGGATGTTGTTTGTGGTGCATGTAAAAAATGCAGGATTTGGTTGGAGTAAAACCAGAGAGATGGGGCCTATTTCACTGGGGTTTTTAAGAGATAACTCATTTGGACCTAGTTTCAAAGGCAAGTTTTAATTAAAAGCACATTGTGCAGATTTGTAAGAAAGCGGCTAACTGGTGGAAGGTCAGCTATCTTGTAAGCAGCAAGTCATGGGAAAATTGTGCTATTATGAGTTACATAAGCATAACAAAGCTTTCATCTATAATTACTATTAAATTCATCCTCTTTGAATAGGCTCCATAGCTCTGCTGCCCTTCAGGGCTCTAGCTAACATGGGGTTTGACTTTTTGCTAGTGAAAGATACTTCCCAATCAGCAAAGAATATAATGAGACCTGATTCTTCCCTTTCAGTGGGCAGAGGAGAGAACAGAGTACAAAGGCAGAACAACAGAGAGAGAACTGGAGCACAAATTGCAGCAGATAAAAGTCAGCTGGTGTTCCAGGGCAGAGCAAATTTAACCCCAGAAATTCTTTGTTCATTTATGAAACCTTGAAGAAGGACATGTCCTGAGATGACAGGTAATAAAAACGGACATCGCTTGTCACCTGTCAAGAGTAGATAGGTCTTGGGCAGTACGTGGTATTCAGAGAGAGGAGAATGATTGCTTAGCACAGCTGTTCCAGAAAATGAGCCAAGGAATTGATTCATCCTCGGGTTCAAAGGTTGGAATCAAGATGAGCACCACAGACATCAGCCATTGGCTGTAGAGAGCAAGAGAGCACAAGCAGAGGGCTAAAGTATGGAAGATAAAACAAAAGTCAACCTAAATCTTTAAGTGTGACATGGAGCTCCTGGACTGGGTCCAGTGGAGGCTACAAAGATGATGAGGGGGCTGGAATGTTTCTTTTAGGAGGAAAGGCTGAGGGAGCTGGGGCTGCTCAGCCTCGAGAGGAGCCCCAGCTGAGAGGGGCCCTCAGCCCCGGCTGTCCCTGGCTGCAGGGAGGGCTCAGGGCAGGGCCCAGGCTCTGCTCCGGGGGCCCAGCAGTGGCACCAGAGCCACGGGCAGGGACTGAGCCCAGGAAGCTCCACCTGGACATGAAGAAGAACTTCTGTGAACAGTGGAACAGATTGTCCAGAGAGGGTTTGGAGTGTCCCTCACCGGGGATATTCCAGAGCCATCTGGACACAATCCTGTGCCCTGTGCTCTGGGATGGCCCTGCTGGAGCAGGGAGATGGGACCAGACGAACCTCTGTGGTCCCTTCCAGCCTGACCCATCTGGGATTCTGTAATTCTGTATATTCTATTGCACACATTCAAATACAAACATGGACTTTTGGCCAGAGTTATTTCCATATTGTATTGTTACAACCAAGAGCAGGAGAGCTCCTATACTTGTTTATGTAGATATGGGACTAATCTCTGATGTCCTTCACTGAGACACATTTGCTTTGGTTCTGCTCAATTCATTCAGCTGTATAAATGTCCATGGAATAACACCTAGCATTAATGAATTAACATCTAGCATTAATGAATTAACATCTAGCCTGCTTGAGGCTGGACATGGCCTCTGAAGCGTGTCTTAAATGTTGCTGGTGGTGGCTCTTCCTTTCAAACTCCTTTTTTTCAAACTGGCAAATACACAAGAGAGTCAAAGTTCAGGAGTTTATACAAGTTACACCTGAAAACTTGACATGACCCCATCCAAACTGAAATGTTACCCTGCTGACTGGACATGAAAAATGCAGTCTGAGGTTTATTTAAAAGAAGTTGCATTCAAAGAAAGTGTCATTAGCTCAGGTGTAGAGCAATGCTGAGCATCTTTACTGACAAAATAGTGACTTGTGGAGCAAAATTCTTTATTTGCAGTTGTTGGTATGCCTGAAGCTAATGCAGTAAAATTCTGGGTAACTGATGGGTTTTATGGGTTGTAATAAATCTAAAATATTTTCTTTCCCAGAGCAGGACATTTCTCCTTGCAATTATTTTGCCCTAGGAATATAAATCTGTTAATTATTTCTATTTTACCAGTTAGGATAGTGCAGATTGTGTTGTAAGTTTTGAAGAAAAGGTCACCTAAAGAACAGAAAGTCCCCTAAATTTTGTCACTCGTTCATAATCAGGTAATTCATGATTGCACTATTACGATGCTGTCTGGACCACTCAAGTTCTCTAGAGAGGTTCTTCACCTTTTATCCTAAAAACACACTCAGGTTCTCCCTTCTTCATATCATCTTTCAGGCAGTATTTGTTAATTTATATGGATATTTATTTTTATTATAAGCTTCTTTATTTCCCTGGATATTTTCTAGCTCTTGCCGTAGAGTACAGACAAGGAATTATTTCTTTTTCTTTATTAAATAGCACAGAGCCAAAAATCTGCTTATCATATTTATGACATGAATTATAAAATATTTAAAGATACTTTTTCCCCCTTAAATATTTCAGTCTGTACATGGACTCGGTGATGTGTAAATTCTGATTCTGGGGAGACAGAGACATGTGCTTAACTTCACAGATAAATGCAAGGGGACCACCTGTGCATATGTTTTTAAGACTGGAAACTTAATGTGCCATAAAATCACAGCTGCCATAACCACTTTTCAAGGAACAAGACATGGAAGTGTGTTTTCCCAACAGGTCTGTTTTCCTTAATACCTACTGCCATTTGCTTCGAGAAGTAGAAAATGACTCCTTGAAAATGCGTTCTCAGATTGAGGATTCAATGGCCAGGATGTGCTGCATGTGAGGTTCCATCATATGGGAAACAGCAGGAAACCACCGTTCTGTGCACAAATATCTGGGTGAACATCTGCTGGGTTCCATTGCCGCTAATTCATCCACCATGGCCCTCATCCTGAGCTTTTCTCTCCCACTACCTCCCTCATCCTGAGCTTTTCTGTCCCACCATCTCCCTCATCCTGAGCTTTTCTATCCCAGTTTTCACTACTTGAGCAAACAGGTAATTTGTGGTTGAATATCAACACATGATATCCCATATTATCTTTCCAGCAGTATTTTTTCCCTCAGTTCCTCTTGCTCTTCTTCCATACGAAGATTGCAGTGGGTTTTTCTTACCTGCAACCCAAGGAGTTAATTCAGACTATTCACCTGCAGAGTCCACTTTTTCATGTCTTATTCTCTTCCAAATGACACAGTTTGGCTTTCAGCTTTAGAAGTGCTTGTGCAGTGATTCTTGCAAATTTACGGCATGGAAATGGGATTATGTTTTTCTATCAAATAATCCAACAGCAGCATTTTCTAGACATGGATTCAACAAGCTGGAATAGGACCTGGAAAAGAGAGTATATGGATTTTCAGTACTTCTAGTAATTTCTGCCTTTGCTTCCCACACTTACAATATATGGCTTAGGAAAAGAAAATGTGTTTTCTTAAAGAGTATATTTATACTTACAAAAAAAGGCTTGCGGGCTCCTGCCTTCCAAAAAAACCTATATGTACATAAAACATGTTTCTACTTCTTAATTAGGATCCTTGGAAATTCAGGCTAAATATGTGAGTGAACACTGCTTCTACCTCGAAGGTTAGAGGGCATCTTACAAGAAATATAAATTTACAACTGCAGAAAGTCTTGAAATTGGAAAGCAAAATTGAAAACATGATTGTGCAAATATTAGTGCAACTCAGAATGATCATATTAATCCAATTCATCTGGTCATGATTTCCAAGGGTTTAAAGTTGACCGGACTAGAAAGTTTAAATAAAATTATGTTGCTGCTTTATATCTGCTTAAAATAATCCAGGATATCAGGCCTGATGAAGGTTAGGATTTTAGGTGATGGGTTTGTGTATGTACGAGGAAGAAGATCCTGAAACAATAGCACTAAAGCTGCTTTCAGGGTCCTCCCCTGCTTTTCTAATATGTACCTCTGGATGCACTGTAAATACAAATTAATTTCCATCTCTGCTTCCTTTCTTGGGGGTTTTTTTTCCAACTTCTTCTACCTTAGTGTTTTCATCTGGATATCATTCCTAATATTTTGGGGTTAACAAATTATCGAGGGCTTTTCTTTTCAAGAGGACAGGCAAGCTTTTGAGTACTGAATTCTTCCTGTGACCATGAGAGATATAACTTGTATTTCAGTGGGTCTGGACTTCCACTGTCCTGGGAGCTCCTCCTGGATTTGCTCTTTCTCTCAGCAAGCAATTAACCAAAAGCCACTTGTCAACATCCCTCTCCACAGTCCTGGAGCAGGGGCTGTGCTTCAAACTGCTCAAACGCCTCATGAAACCATCACAAGATATCACTTGGAAACATCTACATGAAAAGATCCCATGATTTTCCTCTTGTGTTCTGTATTGTTCTTGACGAGTATCTGTCTTCCTGAAATTGCTACAGCTACTGTTTTCCTGGTTCCAGTTGCTGTTACAATAGATGTTCTAATTCTCCTCTGAATTTGTCTCTAGTTCACTCTGTCCAGATTTCCTCTGATTAGTCAAAAAGTATATTATTCCCTTGTATTATATCCCAGTGCAGGAACTTCCATATTTTAAAAAGAAAGTCTCCATCTTCTCCTCTGATAAACTCTGATCTTTATCCCCCCTCACTGTGAGACCTTTAAAATAATTTTTGTGTCTCTTTTCTGAATCATCTGCCTTTTTTTTTCCCCAAAACTTTCTGAAGCAGAAGAGCCACATGTCACAGAACTGTGAAAGGCAGTAGCAGTAGGAAAGTCAATCCAGTATTCAGAGCCAAATTAAGAAAGTTCTAAATAGCTTTTTTATTGCAGGAGAATCTCCAAGACAGATTGCTGTAAACACAATACAGAAGTCCTTGTAGTGAAAACAGATTCAGTGTTGGGAAAGGCTGTGGGTTTTGCTGACAGGGATGAGATTCCAGATGAAAAAAGAACAAAAAAATTGTGTGTAGTAGCAATGGTAGTAATAGTAATAAAAAAATCCCCAATTGTGCTGTCCCTAATCTGCAAGATAGGTTTACTTTTAAAATAAAAACAAATATCCAAGTTAGATATGTGAGGAAATAAAAAACTACAGAAGATCTACCCGATAGTTAATGGAATCAAAATCCAAAGTGAAAAGATAAAGCAAAAATAAAGGACCTTAAGGTTGCAAGTTGGCTTCAAACTGAAGCTTGAACTGCAGTTCGAAGTGGAAAATGTGGATTTATCTCAAGAGGCCACAGATTAAGATCTGTCACCTGCCCTGGAGACTTTACACTCCGAGTAAATCAAAATGAGAGTCTCTCTGGGGATTCCTGAGTGCCCCTGGAAGGAGCCTTATGATTATAAAAAATGCCTTGGGGCGTTTTGAAGAAACTTTTAGTTTAGAAATAAATGACCCAAACTGTTTTCTGTTATCCTGCAATAAATCCATTGTAACTCTCCTGATAAAAACTTGGCTCATGTGTCATCACTGTATCTAAAACATTAACAAATGATGATGTTTCCAGATTGTTACAAAAATTGTAGAAAAAAACTCTTCTGACACAGTAAATCTGGGAATATTAACTAGAGACCCCTTACATTTTTGCCCTAACAGTTTCAATTTCTGGAGAAAAATAAAACAACACAGAAATACAGAAACTAGGGCAAAATTTCCAGCTGAACGCGTGATTTGTGTGAACCCTCTTCTCTACCCAGTTGATGAGAAATAGCAACAGTTTGTCCCCTAATCCAGGTCATAGATAAAGGTATTAATGTCCCCATCCCAGTGCTATGGAAACCTTTCCCTGTTGTCCCAAAGTCCTGCTGCAATGGATAATGGAAGCAAGGAACAGATGCTCAGCATCAAAACTATCTTTACACCGCTGAAGCCTCGCAGCAAAAAGCAGCCACCAAAAGGAAAAACAGAAGGCAAATAAAGTCATAATGTAAAGGGAAAAAAAGGGGAAAAACCCTGATAATTATCAGAAAAACCCGTCAGCAAATAATAAGTTGTTGCCATAAGCTATGCTGTGGCCATCTGAGCCAGGGACTGCAAAACTGAGCGATGGGGAGGCTGCAGGGAAAGTCTGTAATGATTTAAAGATTCCAGTGACCCTCAGAGGGATAGGACTTCAGACCATCTTTGCAAAAAAATTGATTTTCTTCCCAATCCAGAGAGCACAAATATGTGTTTTTGGGGGGTGAGGAGTGATAATCAATACTGTGAGAAAGATGCAAACACCCAATGCCAACGGGTGGCTTGGTCACACACGCTGATCTCTGAGGCATTGAAGCTGAAAGGTAGAAAAGCTATTTCCCGGAGATTTATTTTGTGCACAGGATTATTCCCACTAGGGCCCTGTTCATTTCTTGGCAGGGTGCCAGATGAGGCAGTGTCCCATGTGCACACTTGGCTCCTCATGGCCATCCAAGCACTTAAAATGGAGAGTTCTTAAATTAAAATATTCATGCACTTTGAAAAAAAAGATAAGGAAAAACTTAGGTTTCAACAGGTGTTTATTGCTTCATTTTCATATCTCATCTCGGACAAGGAGAGTCTGGGGGCACCTTCATTTCTAGAGGATACCATTACTCAGTGCGTGTGCAGTGTTCAGATAAACAGCACAAGAGAATTTAATGGAATCACAGAATGGTTTGGGTTGGAAGGGGCCTTAAAGACCATCCAGTTCTACCATGGCAGGGATGCCCCCCACTAGACCAGTTTCTCAAAGCCTCATCCAAGCTGAACACTTCCAGGGATGGGACACCCTCCAGTTTAAACCCATCAGCAAAATCTCTTACCTATGTGTTTGTTGCAAAGTTAACATTTGGGGTGAAAATTGCCTCTCTTTAGTATATTTTTCAAAGCCTTTGATGAATGTGGTAAATGATGGGGAAAGATCACAGCACAGGTGGGCAGGGATGTGTGAATGAGGTTTGGGATGAGGAACAAGACGTGGGAGATTCCACTTGTTCACAGTTGGGAGTGTTTGAGGAGGTGATCCAAATGGCGAATAAGTATCCAAAATGGAAATTAGAATTTTGAACTGATGCCTTAGGTTTTAACTTTTATATTTTTCAAATCCTGTACTGCCCATGGTGTAACTCTGAAGTTTCCTGTAGCCTGGTAATTTCTGCTCTCTCCTGCCAGGCAGACATAACAAAGCCTCTCCAGGCCTGCTCTTCAAGGACACCCAGACCATCCTAGGCCCAAAAAGTATAAACCAAAAGCCTCTAAAGGGGGGCAAGCTGAGGGGAATGACATCATTAAATTGAAGCTTTAATTGGAGAATTAACCCTGATACACAAATGAACCAAACCTATAAAAGTGTGAAGAACTCGTAACCTGCCGTCCATCTTGGAGTCCATCTTGGCAGTGGCCTCTGGCTCCCCAGGGGTACCTTTGAAGGCCCTTCAAATAAATACCCACCTTTATTCCCTTACTCCTGTCTAGTCTCTGTTTTTAGGTGTTTTCATGAGAAAAAATGGGTGTCAGTTTGTGACTGTTTAAATCGAACTCCAAATTACAAACCCGAAAGCCTTCAATACTTCTAAGCTAGAGTTTAATCACATTACACAAAGGAAATAAGATGAGGTTCCCTGGGATGGAAAGTCTTTGCTGTACCCACATGACAAAATTCCCATAAGTGGCTGCATGCCCAAAGAGCCACTCCTGAGGAAGCACTGGAAAAATAGGACACCGCAAATTTAAACTGAAAATCAAAAAAAGTTGGTTGTGCCACTTTAAAATAACACATCATTGGGCCTCTGCATGACATGGATTTCAAGTGTTTTGCAGCACTGCTAAACAAAGCACTGTTATTGCTGAATAATTTGGATAAGTAAATGAAGCTGTTATTATGGCTCCGGTACTCAGAGTGTGTTCTTGCTGTAGGATTTCATCCAGAAAGGCTGCAAACAAAGCACTGAGAAATAGCTGCGGCCAGATGAGAGCAAAACAGCAACAATTGAAGGCCAGGGAAACGGGAAGATGAAAGCTTCATGGCAGCACAACTGTCCTACTGCTCTGAGCCAGCTCATCTTCAAAGCAAACTGAAAGCAGATGAACCTGGGAGCAGAATCTGCTCAGCACCCTGGGCTCTGCTGCTCCTCTCCAGGGAGATGGGAGGGAGAGGGTCCATCAGCCTCCTTCTCCTGGCAAGGACTGGCTGTTCTCACCTGGGGGTGTTGGGAGGATTTCAGCCCACTGGACCTCTCTGTGCCCCCACAGGACCAGTTTCTATTTTGTTCTGTGGCTGAGAAACCAAAGCATGGGGAGGTCAATTGACTCCTGGCAGCAAAGCTCCTCATTCCTGCAGAACGTAATCCCTCTTCCAGTACTCTCTGTCCTGCAAAGTTAGCCAGGAAGATATAAATTTAAATATTTAATAGAACTAAATATTTAATCCATCTAAACGGCCACCTCTTCTCTGCTCTATGCTGTTTCTTCACTCCTTCTCTATTTCAATGTGCTCATTTTGCCTCTTCCTACACTCCCTCAGGTTGTTTCTCTCCCTGCAGCCCCTGGTTTGTACCACTTTTACCCTCTCAGTCGTTCTGCTGCTGCTTCCTTGCCTCTTTTTCCATCGCCCAGGAGTGTGCAGTGTTTTCCATCACACACTGACTTGACGAACAGAAATTCTTGGAAACAAAATCTCTCATCTGCTCTAAGTATTCCTCCTCTCATCCTGGTTTCCAATTTGGGAACTTATTTGATTCCTACATGGCTCAGTTCTGTGTAAGGGGCACAAGAAATGATCACATCTCATGCACTGGGATGAGTGTGCCTGGAGAAGCTGTGGGTGCTTCATCCCTGGAAGTGTCCAAGGCCAGGTTGGACAGGGCTTGGAGCAACCTGGGCTAGTGGAAGGTGTCCCTGCCCACGGCAGGGGGTTGGAACAGGATGATCTTTGAGGTCCCTTCCAACGCAAACCATTCCCTGTCTCCATGAGCGGTGCATCCCCAACACCACCACAGCACTTCCAGCTGGACCAGTTCCAGGTCCTGTGCCAGTGGAGACGTGAGCTTGCTTTTGAAAAGGCCTGGAGAGCTGCTGCTGCTTGAGAGCCTCTTCTGAAGACCATCAACTCCATCTCTGCTGGTGCCCAGTGATGTTAAAAGGCTGCTCTGGAAATCACCACTCTCCCTCTTCCCTGTGGGGCTAATCAGATGAGCAAAGGATGAGGGGGAATGGAAAAGCTCATCCAAATTCCAGAGCAGGCAGGAGAGGGCAGCAATTTAGAATCACAGATGTGACTGTACAGAGATGACAGGTCACACAAGTAAAGTGTTACTGCAAGAAGGAAGATGTCAATGTATTCAGGAAAGCAAGGAAAGAAACCCTGACACAAAGATGATCAGAATGTTAAAATTTGCTGATTTTTTGCAACACTTGGGAGAAAGTTAAAATCTTACCATTTTGTGCTTACTGCCATTTTTACAGACTTCCAGTTGAGGTCTGAAAACATCTTACAGAAAAGGGCTGGTTGGTTGTCACTAACATGACAGTGCCTGTACTGACACCTCTTTTATTCCTCTGAGAGTCATCCTATCGTTTTTGAAGTTGTAGATTGGTGTCGATCTATTTGTTCAGGGACTTTCTACTTTCCAAGCTCCTCCTGTGTTGTCACCCACTCAGAGACAATCAAAGGCAGAAGTGCCCAATTCCATAAACTGTTGAGTTACAGCATTTCACACACCTGTCCTGGATAATTGGATATTAGTCACCTAAAGCTGTGTTTCAATTCCCTGGACTTCTATGTGGAAACACAGTGAACAGCCAGCAATGGACAAAGACTTTCCTTGTTTCCAGCGAAATTCATCCATCCCCAGCTGGGCAGGAGTGTTTGTATGAAGAACTATTGTTCCTTAACCCCCTGACTTAACAAAACAATCATCTACTCAAAGAAGTGAAACAGCAGAATGCCAAAATCGAGCAAGTTTGACCTGAGCAGCTGTTAAGAAAAATTGTTCATTTTGGATATTTGCAACTAAGGTATGCAAAACTCTTATTTGTCCCAGATTTTGTGTCAAAGAGAAACACGAGCAGGCTTTACTGGGAGCTTCAAAGACATTTCCAGTGACACAGGGGTTGCATTCATGGCCCAAGGATTTTCTTAGCTTTTCCACAGAAGCAGGCAGTGTTAAAAGCAATCCAAAACTAACTCTGGAGCTCCAAGACACAGGACAGAATAACTTTTTCCTGAGCCAGGGCATTGTGCAAGGTAAAGCACCAGGCATACGCTGCCCACTGGCACCAACATTAAGGGACCTCTTAAGCCCACTAAACCCTGTAAATGTGTTTTTATTTCAGAACCTGATATGAGGTGTGTAGTCAAACATTACATCTCTTAGACTCTGGGAAACTTCCCTTCATCTTCACGTATAAGATACAAGTTTCTTCCAGCAGGGTTGGTGGTTTTGATCCTGGTTTTCACAGTGCTGGGCGCCCCTGGTTTCTGAGTAGCTTGCTCAAGTCCTACAGCGCTGCAGATGATTGTTCCCACTACTCCCATTCCTGATTCAAAGGGGCTTTCACAGGGAAGTTCTTTCATCTTGGCACAATCAGTTGGGAGCAATTGTGGTGGAAGGAATTTTAAAAGCCAGGTTGGAATCAGCACGTGTGTGAGAAATCAAGGAAGGTGACAGGCAACGGCCACAAAATAAAGAAACTGAACTTTATTTTGCTCTAAATAGGAGGACACTAGAGGGAGTGTCTGTCCTTTTCCTTCCAAAGACTTCTTGGAAGACTGAAGGGAAATAACTTCCTGCAAGCAGTGAGTTAAATGCAATTCATATTTAATCACACAGGATCACTGGAGGTGCATAAACACAGCACTGAGTCACCAGTCTGACCCAGCACCGTGACCTCCGCCCTGCTGGCTTCTCCCACAGTCAGGGAGTGCTTCTCTTCTTCCCTGTTTTCCACCCCCAGGTAGGCTTGTAACCTGCTCTGTTCTCACTTTTCTGTGCTCTGCTGAAATCCTCTTTCCTCCTTAAATAATTGTACCAAGAACCTGAGGTTCTGCTGAATTCATCGAGTTAGTTGATAATGCAAAATAAGCATTTAAATCAAGAGATCATGAACAGATGCAAAGTTTTTGACTTTATAGTTACAGTTGGCAAGTAATAGCTTTGCAAATATTAAGGAAAGATGATTATATGCATTCATCTAGCTATATTATATACACATTTCTAAGTCTAGTATATATATTTCTAAGTCTTTATATATATTATACATTCACATGCAAAGTATCCAAATAGGATCCAAAGGAAAATAAACCTGTTAAGACTGAGGATGTGTTTCAGGGCATTAACCCGATTCATGGCGAAAAGTGAGGGTGAAACAGATATTTATCTCCAAGTCATTAGGTGCCAAATAGGTCTTTGAGGTCCTCTTTGTTCTGTAAACAACATTCAGAGCCGAGCCCATTAACAGAAAGGGAGAGAAGGGAATTTCAAGCTCCCTCTGGTATCACAGGGGCCATGCAGCAACAGCAAAGGAACTCAGAGATAAGACGAAATTTCTTAACAAGCACATGCCAGTAATTTGAGAGGCTAATTGGTGTAGAAAGCAACATCCCGAAAGTTCCTAGAGAGATTAGATGGAAATTAATTAAATTGATTTAAAACACTTTGGAAAATCAGCTATCAGAAGTGACAGTCTTGGATAGGACCATAAAATAACTGATTAAGTGGAAATAAATGCAATTGGATTTGTATAACTGCATCATAGAAAGCCAAAAGGGGGTGGATTAGAAAGTGATTAGGCTAATCTTGAAGGGCAAATTAAATGAGAGGAACTTTCCGATCCTTAAATGCTGTCATTATATTTGTTAATGTGGACAATATTTGATTTTGAAGAAGTGGGGCATAAAAAAGAGGTGCACAAACAAATAAATTATTTGGCAAAAGAAGTCAAAACGTTCCTGTATGCCCCCTTCCTTACACCAAGGAGAAGGAAGGAAAGAAAAGCACTCAAGACAACAGACAAGTGGAAATATTTCCTTAGAACAACTCTCAGTATCTTGAGCTCCCACATTTTTTCCAAATTCCAAGGATTAGAAATTCATACAGACACTGCAAGCAGGAAAGCTACTGCAACATGAGGGGAGAAAGGTGTAAGAGGGGCCCTTAAAGGTTAGATAAATCCCTCTCCAGAGTTAGGAACAGCTACATCTGTCTCATCCTCCGAAATTGCCTTATCTCATGAGCAGCTTACCAGCTTCTGTGCTACAAAGATCAGCCTGTTCTTCTGTACAGCTCCATGCTGCAGCCTTCACCATCCTTGGGAGAAAGAAAAACCGGGTAAAGCAGCACGTTGTTCCTTGTCCTGTCCTGCCCGGTGGTCTCTAGGTGTAGAAACTTCGAGACACCTTTTACAGGCGCACAGAATTGCCATAATTGCCCTTCGGATACATGAGCTGTGAGTTCACAAGGTCGTTACAGCCAGATCTGCTGACTTTTTAATTAAAAAGGTATCATGATGTCCACTAAGAGGTTTACAGCCCTTTCAAATAGAGCATAAAGAAATAATAGGGGGCACGGAGAGCTGGTTGTGTTAATTCCGTGTGAGACACAGCCCACAGCAGCTTTTGGAAAGCTTTGGAAAGACACCAGTTTTCACCATCAAGTTTGTGAGCGCACACAGCCACTGCCAGAGAAAATGCCACAACTCTGAGTGTCAGCTGAGAGCTGTTTGTCACAGCACTGAAGAGTCAAACCTAGGAGAGCACTACAGACTTCAAAAGCCAGGAATACTGAGAGGGGGGAAGTAAATGAGAGGAGCTGAAACACCGTGCTCTTGAAATTCATCTTTACTGTAGAAAATAAACCAATCCTCACTCAAATTCCTAAGTCTGAGTTGTACAGCTTGATGTGAAACCCAAACAAGGGGAGGATGATGCAGTGCAGAGTTTTCACTAAAACCTCAGGCTCCTTTGTAACCATAATTCTGCTTGCAAACACATGAAAATCCACACTCCAAACAGAAATCTCTCTGGCATTCATGGTTTCTTGTTAAAAATGCTGAACATCTGAGTGAAGAGAAGGCTGCTTTCATAATCAGCAGTGCTGAAGGCAGCTGGGTTTAGTCACAACAGGTGATTTAACTATGGAAAGAGGAGAAGGGAGCTATGGAAATAGCTTGAATAATCACAGTGGGAATTTCTGGATTAATAAAAAGGAAAGTTTCTGGTGTGTGAACAAAATCAAAGGTGTTAGGGAAGGGAAGGGGAAGGAAACATTTGGATACAAATGCAAAGTAGGAATGAATTGACATATGCTACCTTCATTGTTCAGTCTGTTTTGATCGCATTTTATGCACGAAAATACCCAAGATTCTGAAGGAATGAGCTACACACCTTTTCAAAAAGCAGGGAAAAAATGGAGCAAGATGTTAAACAACGATCTTAAAACCTGGTACCATTTTAATTAGAGAAACAGTAGAAGACAGTGCTGGCAGAGACTCCAGAGATCATCCCAACCACTGCCTTAAAACTGCCAAGCTGGTATTTAGACAAACCTGAGAGAAACACTCTCACAGTGTTTCTCAGACTGCTTTTTGTGGGCAGTGGTGCAATTTTGCACCACACAGCCTTTTCTAGGGCTCGGCTCTCCTTCCTCTAAGAAAAGCCTCCTGGGTAGATAGAACAAATCCCTCTTGATGCAATTTAAACCATTTCTCTTTCCCCACATGTAGTGAACAGCAAGAGCATGTTTCTACTTCTGGTACCTTTAACTCAGTGGAAGACGCTTGTCACACCTTCTCTCCATGTCCTTTAATAACCAGAGTTTTGGGGTGACTTTGTAGACGCTTGCATTGATTTTTAAAGTGCTTGAGACATGTGCAGCCCAAATGTAGCTCATCTCGTTCGGTCACACAATAACATCTGCATTTCAGCTCATTCCTCTGTTCCCTGTTGGTAGTCAAGGGAGACAGACACATTTCTGGAGTTCTCAGAGAGATGCACAGCTCTGGAGCTCTCAGACAGACACACAGCTCGGGAGCTCTCAGACAGACACACATTTCTGGAGCTCTCAGAGAGATGCACAGCTCTGGAGCTCTCAGATCTCACACACACATTTCTGAAGCTCTCAGACACACATTTCTGGAGCTCTCAGATCTCAGACACAAATCTCTGGAGCTCTCAGACACACATTCATTTCTGGAGCTCTCAGATAGACACAGCTCTGTAACTCTCTGTTGATGACGCACAGAGCCATGAGATGTTTGCTCCCATGGAGGTGTCTGCCTTGGAGAAGAGGGATTCAGCTGTCTAAGGGAGGTTTGGTACCACTCAAGAAGTTTTAGAGCACATTAGACATCTGCATGCAGCAGGCAGATGTGCACAGCCTGTGGGATTCCTGTGCCATCCTGCGCTGTCCACGAAATTCCTGGAAATATTTTTGCCCTCTTGATCATGGTTTTTCAATAAATTCTTACCCTTTCCCCTACACGAGCCTGTACTGAAGCACAAGGTTTATATCACCCTGCTATAGAGAGGTTGTTTCAGAACCCCAGAAGTTTGGGAGCAATGAGCCTTCTAATTTCTTCCCAACTTTACCTAAGGTCATGGAAAATGCCATAGACTTTTGCGCTAGTGCCAAGGTGTTCTTTAGCACCAGTAGCTCCTTTTATCTTCCCTGCTGTTGTTTTCCTGAAAAGAGTAAAGAGAGAAATTGTATCCTTGACCTTGTTGTCAAGTAAATAAGATATTTTGCTTTCCTCTCAAGAAACTTTCTATATTCATGGTACTTTACGAAGCCTTGCATATTCCCACAGTGATTTCACCCCATTCCCATTTTACCAGTTCTTCAATCTTTGTCCCATGTTTAATGTCCCTGCCTTTTCTGTCTCAGTCCTGCTTCCCTCTTCTGCTGCCTGTGCTGCTGAGGATGGGTCCCAGGACATGGGAAGTTTCCTGAGCTGTGAGCGCACATTGCTGGGTCACAGGGAGCTTCTCGTCAACCAACACCCCCAAATCCTTCTCCTCAGGACTGCTCTCAGTCCATTCTCCCCAAAACCTGTATTTGTGCTTGGGATTGCCCTGACACAGGCGCTGGACCCTGCTCTTGCAGTAAATTACATCTCATGAAGTTCTGAAGGCAGAGTGGGGATGATCCTTCCAACCCAGGCAAGTTATTCTGCAGCATCAGGTGCTTACAACACTTCACTCCTACTTATTCCCCTGTTCCTTGCTTGAAACAGAAACAAGCCCTATGGCAGGCTGGCAGGGGATCTGCACAAAAACTTCCCTAGTTTCTTCTACAAAAAAAAAAAAAAAAAAAAGAAAAATATCAAAGTGGCAGCCTGAGGGGACAAACCACCTACTGCCTCTTCTCGCTTGCCTTCCTCATCTGAACACAGCAGGTTCTGACGTAGTCCAGAGGAACGTTGTTTTCCCAGCAGAAGAACAAATAGGGACAGGTGGGGGATAAAGTGAATAATCAGAAAAACAGAGCAATAATAGGGTTAGTATCTGCCTGCTGGTTACTTCACAGCTTCACCAGGATGGGCATCTGAAAAGCGACAAATCTGTCAGCCAGGAACAAAGTCACAGAGTTTTGTCAGTGTTCATTTGCAAACTCTCTACCCCAGCACAGAGACTTTCCTGGAATTATTTATGACCTGTAAAGTTAAACAGCAGACTCCAGAACAGTGATCTCAGCTGATTTTTTTCCACTACCTTTGATCAGAAATGCTCGTGCCATTGATCCATTCAGCCTCGGTTAACGCAACCTTTGTCAAAAACTGAGCATCATTTGTTTCCTCCTCAATGACTTTGGACTCACAGATACCTGAGAACACATTCTTTGCTTGTTGGTAACTTTTTATTTAAAACACCTGTGGATGTGGCACCTGGGGACATGGGGTGGTGGTGGCCTTGGCAGTGCTGGGGGAATGGTCGGACTCAATGGTCTTAGAGGTCATAAACAAACCCCCCCCATGTAATTCACAGTGGATGTTGTCTTATGATTGAAAGTGTTTGGGTTTACAAGGAGAAGGGAAGCAACAAAAGCAATAAAACACTGCACAGGTGAAGGAAGTTTCATAATCATCTATGCTGATGCCTCCAGAATGACGTTTTCACCAAATAACTTATGCATGAAATCTCGCCACATTACAAGCCAGAACACCTTTGGAAGGAAGCATTCAGATTTTTTAGGTAAACAATTCAATTCAAGCAGCATTTTGTGGACAAAAAGCCTTTCTGCTTCATGGATTATACAGAGGGATAAGGCCTTGAAATTAAATCAGAGATTTCTACTATTTGAGCTAAAAAAATTATTCCTTTTTTTTTTAATGTCAGAAATGTTAAGTTCTTAATCTGCACGTATAACAATTGCCAGATCGTGTTCACATTATTGTTTCAGTAATATTTGTCATGTAAACACAGCCAGCTTTATTCGTTTTTGTGAAAATTCTTAGTCTCCCGATCCCCTCTAAGCCATAGTTTGTTCATTTCAGTAGACAAGTACAAGCACTCTTGTACTATAAACCTGTGTGTCCATCCGAAATCAAAGCTGATGTGATTAAATTATTTTGTTTTCACTTCCTAATCTGAGCATTGCCAGGAAATGAAAAGACAAAGCAGATTTTTATCTAAGTATATAACACAGTCACAGAATTGTCTCAGATCAATTTGTTGAAATGCTATTTCTTCTACTTAAACTCTTTAAGAATTTAGAAAAAAACTCTTCCCTTGCTAAATTCTGAATTTCCTGAGGGAAAGTTACCAAATGTAAATACATTCCAGTGAAGTTTTGAGCTGCTTGACACTTACCATATTTAATTATTTTGCCTGAATTATCTTTCTTCAGCTTAAAATTTTGTTACCGAGATAAAAATCAGTCATTTATACTGAATATATTAATTAAAAAGAATAAAAGAAAACCTCTTTTCTTGAACTGATTGAAATTTTTAAGATAAACATACAAGCACTTTATTCTAATGAGATAAATTTTTTTTTGAAATTTTTTTTACATCTATGGTTTGTGTTCATTAATCACTTTTTTTGCTGCATTTTTAACAGAACTTTACAGCCTTCCTCGAAAACATAAGTCAAGATTTACTGTAGAAGAAAAAAATCAAGCAATGAACTGAAGGAAAAAGTGAATGCTCTTACAAGCTGAACAATTTGCAGAAAAGAAAGTGGATGTTTTCCTTCACCTGTGGTGGAACTCAGGTGTCTGAGACAACCTGTGATTTAATAGGAATGGGATAGGACAGGAATATTCTCTCTGGGATGTTTTTGAACAGAATGATGTAAGAAAAATTACTTGTCCTCCTTGGCCACCAAATCATCTTGTCTGCAAGGCAGTAAAAAGTGAAACACAAAACAAAACAATTTTAGTAGGCATTGTCTGAAAAGGTACAAATCTGAGAATTTTCAGCTCACAAGTTCAAGTTCTCTGCACTGACTGAAAGCAAGGCAGCTAATGCAGGAATACAGACATTGGCTTTGTTCCTTCTCTTCGTACACCTGCCCTGAAAAATGTAATCCTGGGACTTGGTGTCTGTGCATTTCTCCTTTTGGCTTCCTAAGGCACTCCCAGAAATAGCAGGGGTGAAGCAGTTGTCCATCCCATTATTTACTGCTATTCCTGACATTCTGTCAGCCTCTTTTAACCACCAGAAACTCCTGGGGTGTGTGTAGGTTGAGGACTGAGACAAAGCTAGGACTGGAGACACCAGGATTGACTGTGAGTGGTGTCAAGGTTGGTCTTGGATAAATGAATTGTTGAAGTTCTCAAGTAACCTTAAGCAGGAATAGTTTTTCTGTGTCCTTAGAGACAAATGTTGCCTTAAATTAGTGTCACGAAGATAGTGACAGAAAAATCAAACTGCTTTTTGAGGCTAAAAGAGAATGGAAGAGGTCAGGAGATAGTGCCTGAGAAATCTGAATGTTCTTTTACCGGCAGCCGTCAGGGAACTGTTTATCTGAGAACTTATTGTTGTTAAGAACTTATTATTTTTGTTTATCTGGGAATTTATTACTGAGATGGGGGTCTGAACCAGCTAAAATGCATCTGCCTCCAAATGTCACCACAGACATATTTGTTTGTATTTAATTGCTCCTACAAGCACACACAGCAACGTTTTAAAGCAGGGCTGAGGTCACGAAGTTCTTGGTTTCAAAATTTCATCTGGTCATCAGCAGCTCATGACACTGAAGAAGAAATATGCCCAGAGTGCACATGCAGGATGCTGTTGCTCAATATCCAGAGACATGGGGACAACCCATCCCTCCACGGAAACTGGCTGAGATGGATGGGATGAATTAGTTTGCAATTCTGCCTCTCTCTCTATTGAAACTGAGGGAAGTTCATAAGAATGACTTGTACCAGACAACCAAATTTCAAGCCAGGAGAACTCTACTCAGCTACCATTAAAAGCCATGAGTAATTGAATTGCAGCACTGACACCTGAAAAAGACATAAAGCCTAATATTTGACAAAGTGCTTTTCAAAATGCATGAAAACACCTCTATTACCACAATGTGACCCAGCACCTGTTAAATGAAGGAAGAAGATGTTCTGTCCGTGGTAGAACAGACACACACCACTGGCGTGACTTCTCTAAACTTTACAAAACATGAGAAGAAGCTGCCTGGTAAATCAAAGCAAAGTTTTGTTGTGAGGAAATGAAGAATTCAAGGTCACAGTGTGGAACTCGGGGCTCTTCAGGTTCAGAGTCATCCAAAATGTTGTATCCAATGTACAAAGGTGATGTGAGCAGCAGGACACATTGAACAGGGCCATTATTGAACATTTCAAACTCCCTCACTCCCATCTCTCTCTGGGCTTTTCTTGTGCCATCCTTGAAATTATACTCAATGCCAGGGTTGAAGTGCCAAAGATATATTTGTAAAGGACCTGGAAACACCAGTCACGCTGCTCAGGATGCAGTCAGAGTATTAAATTTTAAAGTATTTTACTTTCTATTGGGTTTTAATGTTCTTATTTTGATGTTCAGATCCTCCGGACTGTGCTGGCTGTGTACAGCTGAGCACCAGAGCCATTTTTATTGACAGTGAGGATGTGCACGACAGGGGAGTGGTACAGCAGCAGATAATCAGGTATAAAAGGGGTACATGGGTGGCTGGGTTCTGCCATTGTTGAGTTGCCAATCAAAACCCACATTATTATTCAAAAATAGGTTGTTACATCCACGGAGATGGAACTTGCCTGTCAATCTGAAGTGTTATGTGTAGACACAGCCTCAGACCAAGGTCTAAAAATGGTTTGACTGACAACTGTACCCTGCAGAGAGAGCAGAATCCTCTCATCCCACTTTTAATTACATGTCTCTTGTAAATAAATGTAGTTAAAAAATATTAACTAAGATGCAGCTGTGTTTAACTATGATTTTTCTTCGTGATCTTCCAAAGCGTTCCTCAGTATTTGTGCAAGGCTTTGAAGCACTGCGTGACATGGTAAGTATTATTGCTAAGCTGTCTGCCTCTCATGGAAATTACAGCACAGCTAAAAGAAGCAAGAGAATTTCCGCTGTAACCCAGGACTGTTAGATGCTGAAAACTTCCAGAAAACAAAAGAGTTTTTAGCGTGAAACTTCTCCTGTCGCTCTCCGAGTTGAGCGATTTGAAAGGAAAATAAGATCCACTTTTTCTCACTTGGCATTTCCATTCCAGCTCGTTCTCTGGCTTCCACTCCTCTCATGTTGACTCAAACTGACTTTCACAGTCCCCAGTGCAGCTGCAGTGTCCTGGCTCTGAAAGCCTTGTGCTTGATAATTCAAGGACAACTTGGAGAGATCAATTGAATATAAACCAACCTGGATAAGTTTAGGCTGGAGAAGAGAATTTCTGCCAATTCTGTGTAGTGGGTGTTGTTCTGTACTAACCAATGAGATATAACTGAAGGTTATTTTAATCAGAATGGGTTATAAGGTTAAGGGACTTTTCTACCTTACCCTAAGCAGGAAAGTAAATTTTCATTACAGTTTGTCTCAAGGAGACCAAGTATATTTTTTAAGAACTTTCCCCAAAAAAACTCTAAATATTTTCTGTAGTTTTTTCCTGAGTTGTCTGCCTTGAACTCTTTACATTTCTGTTTTTACAGTTGCCATATGTGCTTCAGTTATGATAATTTGTGTAGGGTGCTTGGGTATTTTTATACCTCATTTTTATGCCTTTTAAAGCAGCCAGATGGAGTTTAGCTGAAGTTTGTAGAGCTGTAAACAAGTGGGTATAAACCAGGAGGGCTGTGAAAGGCTGTGCTAAGGTTGCTCCATGTTACTTGTTTAATAGCAAGAAAACATGAAATCTTTTAGAATTGTGCTGGTATCAGGAATGGCTGAGTAGTGCAAGAAGGAACACAACCAACCTGCTGAGGTGCATTGTACCAAACAACCCTCCCAGACACAGGAGAAACCCCTGCTCTCCAAAAGCTGCCTTGCAGAGGTGATAAACACAAAGGAGTGTATGAATAATTAGACAGGAAAGGTCAAGGAGAGCAAGGATCCTCCAAAAATTTGCCAGATTAGCCCAACTAACAGATTCTGTTAACATTTTCAATGTGCTCAGTGGGAAGATAGTGAATGTGACCGATTTACTTTGCTTTGTTCCATCAGGAGAGCAAAAAGTAGATGCCAGCTGGAGATGCTGAAAAGAAAGGTTGTCCAAAAGGACCTTTCTCAGATCAGACACGGGCAGAGGACACTGAGACTCCTCACCAGAGCCTCGGGCTGTGTCTTGGTTTCTCTCCACTATTATCCAGCAGGGAGGAGCTGGCAGAGAGCTGTTTGCTTTCAGAAAGGGAGACAATGCCTGGATGATGTTTAATACCCATATTTAATATGTTAAATAGGGCAAATCTGGGTAACTGACCTCTGTGGTTACTCGGGGCGCTTAACCGCCCTCCAGAAAAAGAAGTAAAACACAGGAAACACCCAAATCTGCAGCTGCAAGGGAAATCAATGTTATATCACAACTGTGGCTTGATTTCTTTCGTTATGAGTCCTTACATTACGATAGGATAAGGTTATTAATTAACATCTGATGGGGGGAGGGGAGGGGAGAGGGGGAGGGAGAGGGAGAGGGAGAGGTCTCTGCACAGCACATCCAGAAGGGCACAGTCCCAGCCAGGGTCCCCAGACAGTAAAGCAATGTATAAATAAATGGTTATTTTAAGTACCTAAAGCTGTTGGTGTGATTTATGTCATTACCCTTTATCAAGTGCCTAGTAAATGCCATAGCCTTTTAATACAATTTCTTGTGCTCTTGTGTCAATTTTTGGAGTGTTTTAGGTCACTGAAATTCATTATAGATATGACTACAGTGACATTTGGTTTAATTAATTTCTCTATTATGTCACAGCTTGAATGAGAAGCAATCAGATATTATTAAAATATGAGAGCACTCTGCTTATTTCATAGTTTGGAAGAATCTTCTATTTGCTTATGGAACTACGTTGGAAGTTGATATGTAAAAGCAAAATAATTCTCTACTCCTTAAGGTTCATTGGGATTGGGTTTTTTAAATTTTTTCTTATGGCAGAAGATGGTGCTGATAAAGTCTTGGTGTTGCTGGTGGCAGGGCCTCCTTGTTCTTGCTTTGACCAGGTACAGTGGGATTCCTCTCTTACAATGGGGCTTCCTTGGGATTGTTACTAAAAAAAAATGGATTTTAATTCCCGGGGAGGAATATTAGATTCAGCTTCTCAGATAACTTATCCCACGTCCAAAAAATCAGGGATAAAAATTAAAGCAATTCCATCTAATCCTGGCAGTGGTTAAATCCCAGCTCTTCAGTGGAATTCCATGTGCAGAATCCCTCTGGTTCAATGATCCACTCAAGCTTAGGTGGTGGTCATTATGGTTTTTCAGGACAGGGGCTGGGCTCACTTTTTAGGCAATATGACAGAATTTAGAGTCCTTTGGAAATGGGAAACCTGCCTTCAGTCCTGAAAAAGCTGTAACCTGCAGGCTGGACTCCGGAGAGGGATTCAACAACCTGGATGTGCAAAATAAATAAACAGAAAATGAGATGCACCAAGTCCGAGACCTGAGACTGTGCATGGCAATCCCTGAAATCCCCAACTCTCAGGGGACCCTGAGATGCTGCTGCCAGGGGCTGCTTTACATTTTTCCCAGTGACTTTTTAGTACAGCAGTCAAAAAACCCCAACATCTCACTTTCCTTGCCACAAGCTGGCATATTCCTGCTCGTCAGGGGTTTATTTAACAGCAAAAATTAGCAGGTGGGCTCAAGGAGAAAAGCTTTAAATCATGCTGATAAACGGCAGATATTGCTTGGATGGGAAGTAATTAAGACCTTGCTGATAGGTTTAGCTCAGGAGGCTGAGAAAACAGAAATAACACCCAGTATTTGCAGTCATTAGGCACGGGAGGATCTTGCCAATTAAAATCCTACAGTGAAGGGAATGCATGAAGCACTTGCAGGGGGATGACTCACACCGTCCTGCTAATGAAGACTTTTTCATGCCTTCACAACTGGATTTCTTCTCAGCTGATCCCCAAATAATAACATCGGACTCGATTTATGCTGAATTAAAACATCCTGTGGAGATAAATAATCCCCGTTCCTTTAAAAACACACCTCTACCTGGACAAAAAGTTCAGCGGTCAGTGTTGAGTTACAACGTCCCAAAAAGCAAAATTATGTTGATAGATATTTTTAAATGCATTTCTAAATGCAGGGGTAGGTTTTGGTGTGGTTTGGACCATGCAGACAAACCTCTGTGATAGAATGGGCCAGTCTGATATTAGTACTAACATAAAGTCATATGTTTTTTTAAAAAAGGAAAGAAAAAAAAGAAGAAAAAGGTGTAATCAAAGGAAGGGTTCAAAAATTAAAAAAAAAAAAGAAGAAGAAGAAGAAAAAAAAAAAAAGAAAGAAAAATGTTTCTTGCAGCATAAAAGCTTTGCAATAAATATAAAATAAATATATGCCATGTGGGGGTCATTTTACACAGCATGAGACTTGGTTTGACTCAAGCCTGGTACCTACCTTAATTTCAAATGTTTGGATTATTGTAAACATTATTTCACACAGGGAAATCTTTCTCTGCCTTCAGGCTGCCTATCCCAAGTTTGTTAATATAACGACTCCTAAAAAAAATTATTGCCTTTATGCTTTGTTGCCCTTGCTGCCTAGAAGGAGATTTATACGGAGTTCCTAAGCAGTAATGCAAAACTGAGAAAGAAAAGTGCAGGAACTTGTATTTTAAACTATTATTTAAGAAACAGATCTTTTGGGGTTTTTCCCCCAGCTTTACCCCACCTTCCTAAAAGCAGATCAATTGGCTGTGTTATCATGAGGTTAATAGTGCTATTCTTCTTAACACCTGGACACAGCACTCAGTGCTCTGGTTTAGTTGACAAGGTGGGGATTGGTTAAAGGTTGGACTCGATGATCCTGGAGGTCTTTTCCAAAATAAATGATTCTATAATTCTGTTTGCTGCACAGGCACTCACATTCTGTGTCTGCTGAAAACCCACATGGATTTTAGTGCGACGAAATTCACTTCGAAATTAAAATCCACTTTAAAACCCACTTGTAATGCCTTAGGTTTTAACTTCCATATTTTTCAAATCCTTTACTGCCCGGTGTGTAACTCTGAAGTTTCCTGTAGCCTGGTAATTTCTGCTCTCTCATGCCAGGCAGACATAACAAAGCCTCTCCGGGCCTGCTCTCCAAGGACACCCAGACCGTCCTAGGCCCAAAAAGTATAAACCAAAAAGCCTCTAAAGGGGGGCAAGCTGAGGGGTATGACATCATTAAACTGAAGCTTTAATTGGAGAATTAACCCTGATATGCAAATGAACCAAACCTATAAAAGTGTGAAGAACTCATGACCTGGGGTCCATCTTGGGGTCCATCTTGGCAGTAGCCTCTGGCTCCCCAGGGGTACCTTTGAAGGCCTTCAAATAAATACCCACCTTTAGTCCCTTATTCTTGTCTAGTCTCTGTTTTTAGGTGGCCTCTCAAGGCATCAGTTGCATTTTATTGGGATCTGTGTTTAGGGATCTTTTCTCAGGTCTCACTAACAGTTGGGTGTCCAGTCCCACTCATCCGAGATTCATTGTTATTAACTAAAAATGTGCCCAGATCACTCCCTAAATATAATAAATATGTAGAAATGACACTTTTCCATGCCTTAATTATGCCTCCCTGGATGGGGGAGATTTTCCAGAGTCCTTGCCTGGAATCCAGGAGACAAAACGGGACTTTCCACGCTTCTTGCTTTCAGATAGTTGTTTATTAAATCTTATCAGAGAAGCAGAGTCACTGATGTGACCCAGACACAGCACAGAGCAGAGAATGCAAGAGAGAACCAAATTATCAAGATTACACAGTCTTTTAAGGGTAAATCGCCCAATGAAAACCCAAAATGAAAGATATTTTTACTTTTCTACCAATGTTCAATAGATCTCCCTGTCACGTAGAGAGAAACTGCGGAATTTTTCACCCAATCATCTCAATCCACTTTTGCCACAGAACATGGAGTAACAGAAGAAGAAGAAGAAGGTCTGGAGAACAACAACAATCCTCCATTTTGAAGTTTTTGCTTTTTATCTATTTACTGTATTAACAAACCCAACACCTCTAAATTTTCACCCTGTGACAATCTTACATAATGTTCTATCACCTAGTTCACACCAGTGTAGATTCTACTTCTTCCCAGAGGGTAGGTAATTTTCTCCATGGCCGAAGGTCAAAGACAGGGTTGTCCAGGGGGGTAGAACTCTTCAAAACAGGCAGAGAAATATTCCCTTCACTTTGGACTCCCACATAGAAAGAATTGTGTTACGTGGCCATTTCTGCAAGTGCAGGAAGAGTTTTTGTACAGGTCTTTTTTCTGCATGCACTGATCAAGACAATCAGCTGCCCATCGACCTTTCCCTAATTATTATCTGCTGCCATTGCAGTTGGCTGGTGATCGATGAAGCCCAGAACACTAAATATTTAAGTGCTCTACCACTTGTTGCCAAAAACATCCACAGAAAATGTGAGGGTAGTGTTCTATCCTGCTTAGTAGTCAAGGAAAATGACCATAACATCTTGCACCCTGCAACACAGTTGTCAACAATTCACCAACTGCCCTCTGCTTGTTTTAAAGCAGGATATAAAAAAGTAATACTCTGCTTTTATCTGCAGCTTTAAAATGTAGAGGGAAAAAAAAACCAGAAAAAAAATCCCTAAATATATTATAATCAAGAGATAATCCAAAAGGCTTCCTTTAAACAGGTTTTAAAGACACTGCAGCAATCTAAAGGTTATATAAACTTTGGCTAAGCTTCTTAGTATAGGTGTTTAAGCATTATAGAGATTTGATTTTTAAATCAAAAGCCAGTCAGAAAGGCCCTCAGCCTTCCAAATACATGACTTAAATTTGAATGCTAAGCAGAGATTATTGGTTCATAAAGCCACCATAAAGTACAGATATTTTTGTAGCTAACATGAGTCACCCAAACTTAAGACTTTGGGCACAGATTTCTTTCAAAACATCCATGTTTCTGGGGTAAAAAAATTAATTAAAAGTAGATTAGCATGTTCCCAGAAAGAAAATGCATTCAGATAATGCAGAGTGCCATAGACGGAAGGATATTATTCATTCTTTTCTGACCTACAGTATTTAATCTTTCCTTATTAAAATTTTTAAAAAAAGAATCAGTAGACCATAGCTTGTCTGCTATCCACAACGTCATAAAGCCTTTGTGAATAATTCAGTTTAAATAAACACCCACAAATATACTGGAAGCTGAGATGTTTCTTTCTCATTTCAGAGGCAAGAGCATGCAATAACCTGTTAGTGCCCTGGTCAGGAAGACCAAACTTTAAACTTTTGAGATATTAATTAGCGGAACAACAGCTTGTTTGTTCTTCACTGGGGATCTGTTCCTTAGAGGGGTTCTGAGAACTCACAACACAAAAAGGATATTTTGAAAAAACGGAGGAGCTTTCAAGAGAAAAGCAGAGTATTTCAGGAGAGATGAGCTAACAGGGTTGCAGCTCTGCACTGGAGGAGGGTGAGGGATTTACTCTGGTCACAGACTCTGAGCAGGACAGAATTGGTGCAGGTGTGGAGGAGATTTACCCCAGGTTTGCTCCTAACAACCACCCACTTGTTAGTCCCAAGTTTTCAA
Organism: Lycocorax pyrrhopterus obiensis; assembly: GCA_014706295.1. Taxonomy (NCBI): domain Eukaryota; kingdom Metazoa; phylum Chordata; class Aves; order Passeriformes; family Paradisaeidae; genus Lycocorax; species Lycocorax pyrrhopterus. The sequence goes on along the minus strand of JACSVZ010000006.1, from coordinate 3,376,447 downwards.
GAACTGACAGGCAAAGAGGAGCATCAGGAGCTGACTAACACAGGCCTTGCTGTGTCACACCTCTCCCCAGCAGAGTTTTCCTCTTTGATCTTTTTTGGACTTCATTCTCAGAGGGAATTCATTATCTGTGATCATTGCCAAATGAAAGCATTTAGAGCTGTTATCACTGCAAATGTGTTTATTAATGTTTGGGGACCTTCCCAAAAAGCTTCTGGCTTCTACACTATTTGAACTCTAGGGAAAATAATAATTTTTAAAAAACAAGAACTTTAAATCTGTTCTTGTTTTCTTTCAACTAAGAAATGTTCCTTCCATGGTGATTTGTACCACTTAGAAGGCTGTCTCTTCACATAAATAGTCAGATTTCACTCTTTGCCAGTTTTGTGCTGCTAAATTTGCTGTTTATACCTTTGCAGCTCTTTCTGCAGAAGTACTGTCTTGTACAAGGTGGATAAATAATATGTTTAATTTCTTTTTGGTGCCAAGTGGAGCACAAAGTCAGTGTGGGGTGGCATTCAGAGCTATCAAGAGAGCTTCCTGGAAAAGATTTCAATGAGATTTTACATTTTCTCTCAAAATGTCATTTGGCTTTATGAGAATCCTGGATTGTAACTTTTCAGAGTAATGAATAAAAGACATGACTCATGGCTATTTTTTTCTTCTTTTTATTTTTTTTTTTTTTTTGAGTAGGGGTGTTAATGCAGTTACTTAAAATATGATGTGTTTGTGAGAACTTTATTTAATCCAACAGGGCCCAGGATACTAAATCGATGTTAATCAGGTAATACACCCAGAGGAAATCAGAGCCATTGTCACATTTGGCACAATTATTGTTACATTGATGAGCTCATCCAGTTAATTAATTATTATAACACTCGCAGTGTGTCAGAGTGGGACCCTATAAGGGTTTTTCTCCTGTTCACAATGCATCTAAAATGTTTTCCATCTCATAGCAAGGGTGAAAATGTCATGAAGTGCTTCCAATTCTCAGTAGCCACACAAAATACTGTTTCAAAGAACGAGATGGGACCGAGTGAGAGAAATGAGTTTCTATAAAGCAATTAGGTATGAATTTTTCACCTGTTAGTTACTTGCATAAGTAACTGTTCTTGTGCATAGTTTTTAATTTTAAAAAGTGGGTCATAATTTGGTTACCAGGCTCGGCAGGATTCAGACAAATTTGGTTTGAGTTTTCCTCAAAACAAGACCAGCTGTAAAGGGATCCAAAGAAGTGCAAAGGGATCTAAGGAGCTGTAAATCCACATCCTGCAGAGCTTATTTTGCAGAAAGAAAAAAATCTAATGGATAAAAGAAGATGGAAAAACACATCCAGGTGTAATCCTGCCTGCGTTCTGGGAAAGCCCGGACCCGGCTGAAGCACCTCCACATCCCCCCTCAAAAGGGTTCAAAACTGCATCCAAATAAAAACTTTCTATTCACAATTTGCAAAGGTTCCTGGGAGATTTTAGGACTAAACAACAGCTTCAATTATGTTATCACCAGAGGCTCTGTGCTGCTGTTGCATGAAGATGCTGCTCCTTTTGAGAATTTCAACCCTTCACTGGATTTGTAGAATGCACATCATTGGATCAGAACCTTGTTTCCTGTGCAATCAACCATTTCATACTTTTTTTTACATATATTAGTTGTGGCTAACTGCTCTGGGCTTTTACTGTGGGGAAACAGCAGCTGAGAGTTTCCTACCTTGGGGCAAAAGCTGAAATAAAACCCACTAATTCTTCCTACAGACAAAAAGAAAATATTTTATACATTGAACTCTGAGTTGAGTAAAAAACAAATAGGAGGGGGAAAAGCAAAGAAAACCCAAATAGATAAGACAGGAGTAACTAAATTGTAATCCTACAATTGTTGGTATGTTCATCTTTGGAGGACTTGCTGACAGGTTCCTTTAGACAAGTGCTTTGAGCAGCAGAAAGCAGAGTAGCCCTGACATGAGTTGCAGGTTTCTCTCTCAGAATTCTGGCACAGAGAATTTGGAGAAGCTGAGATTTGGTTAATGGCAGCCCAAATGTCCTTCTCTTCCTACCCAAACATCTGGAAAACAGTTACATGGGTCCTAAAGATCTGTTAGAAGTGGAAGGTTAGGACACTGACTGTGATGAAAAATTCAGGGGTGCAGCTGCCAAAGCTCCTGCTTCCATGTGCCATCGCCTCCACCTCCACTTACAGAGGGAAAGACTCCCAAAATTGCAGACAGCTTTAGAGCTGTAGCTTTACAGCTGCTACAAAATACCTCAAACCAAGCTAGAACAGTAGGTTTTCATCAATTGTCCAAAACTTCAAATCTTATGACTTGCTACTGAATTAATTTTCAGTCTATTGTATTTTCATTTCCTTCTTCCTAAAAAGGAACAAAGCCTTCTGTGCAGGAAGAGCACATTCTGTTGCTGTCACCTGGTTTTTAAGTCAGATTCCAGGACTTTCTCCTTTATTTTAACTTTTCCTTTTTTTTTTTTTCAGGACAGTTCTCAATCCTAATTTTCTCAACACATTGCTAGCGCGTCTTGTTTCAATTTACTACTTGTTGGATTTTGGCAAATAGTACAGGGGAAGTCGTCTAGAGTGATGTGAAATAAGTTTTGAAAACAGTTGCACTATTTAGAATTATAATTGGATTGGCCAGAGATGAGTCATAAGTAATGAAATGCAAGGAATAAAAATTTTATGCTATCTTGTTTGGCTGAAACAGAGTTTTATTCCTTCAGGCCAAATGGAGTCAATAATTATGTCTTCTACCTTCTATTTTTATGATTTTTTTTCTAATTTGTTTAATATAATGGGATTATTCAGCATGCTAAAAGGGAAACATGGTTGTTATGAGCTTGCTTTAAAAACATAGCTATTTTTGGTTATGATCTCAGAATTATTCTTTTTGTAGTCAAAGTCAATTCATTGCCTGTTTGTACATTATTACATTAATATCACCTGTAAGATTTATGGAAAGTAGCAATGAAGTAATAAATATGACCCTGCTGCTATCAATCACCCTTCACAAGGGAAAATACAAAAACATACATTGTTTTTTACAGAGTCAGGAGCCAAATTGTGATGTTTCAAAACCAGGTTTAAGTATGTACAGGAAGAAATACAGGAGCAGACAAGAACCAGAGGAATTGGTCTCAGAATTCTTCACTGGAAGGGTAGGAACAGGCTGTTCAGGAAAGTGGTAGGATCACCATCCCTGGAAATGTTCAAGGCCTACGGATGCGGCACTTGGGAACGTGGTTTAGTGGTGAACATGGTGATGGTGAGGTAATGGTTGGGCTCGATGACCTTAGACGGCTTTCCCAACCTAATGATTCAAAGAATCTGTGAAATAAATGGAGGGAGAAGCCCCAGCTCTGTGGTGCACAGAAATATTTGTATCAGGGATCCAGCTGAAGAGCAGGAAGGATGTGTAGAGAAAACATATCAAAGCCTCTGGCCCTCACAGGTCAGAGCTCCCAGGGAAGGGGCTGCACCCAGCACAGAGGCACCCAAGGTGCTGGGGGTGTTGATTTTCAGCCTAAAATTCACTCAGCTTGATAATGTGGACTCAACACCATTCCTGCCACAGTACTCAGAGGAATGGGGGCAGCAGGCCTTGAGGGGAGGAAGGGTTTTTTCCTCCTCTCTCCAAACGCAATTACCATTTGGGGTGTAGCAGGTTATCAAGTAATGCACATCAAGAGAAAATAATTCGGAGAAGAATGTGGAACTGCTTATTCAAACTGCCCCATTTATTTTTATTGTTTTTTCTTTTTAATGAGTAAGAAAATGTTCTCGCACTTACATTCTATTCAAGGAAAAGACCCCACACATTTGGTTTGATGGGCTCTCAAAGACTTATGGCATTTTAAGAACCTTGAAAATGAACCCTAAATTCTTGTAAGGCCAGATCTGCAGCAGTAGTTAACAATGTGGATCTGCTGTAGGTTTAAATGAGGGATAGAAAATCAGAATACTTAATGAATTGTCCAGTCTCATTGCCTTTGGCAACCTTTTCCTCCTACAATGCTCAGAGACACGACTGTGAAGAATTAACCCAGGGTGCCACCAGGTCAATGCTGAATTATTTCCAGTATGTTCTTGTCTTAAACCTTTGCCCTCTGATACATATTTTCATTATGCAAACGCTATCACCAAACCTTGTAGATTTAAGCTCCTTTCACTTTTCTACAACAGTCAGACTTCTCCATTGCTGTGTCAGACAAACTAATTTAGCACAGGGTTTGAGTGGGGTTTTTTTGCCAGAGTTTCTCAAGATGAAGCCCAAGAGATGTAATTGTGATTTATTTTTCCTTTTTTTCGTAGAATCGTGGAATAGGTTGGGTTGGGAGGGGTCTTAAAGCTCATCTCATTCCACCCCCTGCCGCGGGCAGGGACACCTTCCACTCTCCCAGGTTGCTCCAAACCCAGTCCAACCTGGCCTTGGACATTTCTAAAGGATGTGGCATCCACAGCTTCTCTGGGCTCACCACCCTCAAAGGGAAGGATGTGATATTTTCTTCTTTTTATGTTTGGCAGACCACAAAAAGCAAGCAACAGAAAGGCATAAAATTTCTATCTAAATTATAAAGGTATACCACCAACAAAAAAGAGTGTATATACAAGGTTGATGCAGTCACTGCTGTGGAGTTAATATTTTACTCCACACAGGAACTTTGATGTGTGACAGCAAAGATCTACACAGTAGATAACTTTTTCTTCAAGCCAACAAAAGGATTAGACTAGAAATAAAGGAAGATTCTCCCAACCTCATGACAGAATTGTGTGTTTATGAAATGGAGAAATTTGGATGCATTTTCAGCTTCACATGTGATGTGCAGAGGCTCCTGATGTGTTTTTTTCTGTTGCTTGCAGGACACACACTTAGTTCCAAGCTGAAGCCATTGCATTTCCATATCCCCTGTGGTGAGTCCTGTGGGAAATGAAGCTACATGACTTTATGCTTCGGGGAATTTTTGTACTTCTTGGAACATTTTAAACTTCATGTTCCTGGAAAGGGAGGTTGTTATGGCAAACCACAGTGATAAGTGCAGATTTATGGAGAGACAGTTCTATACCTCCTTCTTACTACCCTTAGAGGACAAATTCTTCTCATTGTGCTTATTCAGCTCATGAGGACTAACTCTGGCATATACAGGAATTCAAATAACTATGCAGGGGTGGTCTAGCTCCATTTCCCATTGGATTAATTTTCCATAATTTCCAGGAAAGCATGGGTTTAATACAAATGGACTTGCAAGACCTCAGTATGGCGTGGTTTGTCTTCCCAGATGAACTGAGGCAGTGTTTGACTGATAAGAACCTGCCAAGAGGGATTAATGTTTTCATTAATGTATAATCAATTGCTTCCCTCTTCCAAACATGACCATGAACACAGAATCAAAGCCATACTATCCCATGTGCTTTGACAACATGGTGATAAATGGGAAAGATTTCAACTATTTGCAGCATTCTAGAGAGTTATTGCTTGACAACAGTGAGTTAAACCCTGCCCTTCTCAGGCTTAATGCACAGTCTCTCCGCCAAGGAATAGACAAAATCATCCTGTGAAAACAGTTTAGGAGTTGATTTGCATTAAGCAATTCTGAGCATGTTCATGTAGTTTACGACTAACATCAATCACAGGGAAAAGATCATCTCTTGAAATGCTTGGAAAAGCTTTCACATGGAAAGCGTTTTGTAGAGTTATTGTACAGACAGACAATATGAAATTTATTTGGTTTGTGTCTTCCAGGAGACTGTCATAGGCTTGATTAGTCCTAGCTGAAAATGTCAGGATGTGAGCCTTAGATCTGGACTTTCTCACCATTGGGAAAGACTTTATCTTATACTGTTAAATCTTTCCAGAAGTGAATTATGCCCTGGAAGTGTCCATTTCTCTCCACTGTGCAATGACAATCCAAGCTCAGACACATCCAAACACATCACAGACATGAAGAGTTTGATGAGATGAATCACAGCCCACAGATCAGAAAGATGAGTTACTGCAGCAACCCTCACCTAGCTTATCTCTGTATTTATAAATCAATACTCATTTACTAATCCAATTACTAATAATATACTATCTTTTAATGTCCATATATTAATATTATTTTATAATTCAGAGTATTGTATTATTAGTGACATATATATTTTTGTTGCAATTTGTAATGCTAATTATTAATATTTATTAACTTAGTAAGTGTTTACTACTTAAATAATACAAAATATTTGTGTGGGAACAGACCTCAGGTCCTGTAAGTTTCTTAAATCCTAAAAAGTCATGTTCCAGGGAAATTTATTACTATCTATTTTACAATATTCCGAGATCACAGATTAATTGCCCAATATCAGAGCTATCTACAGCAAGAGGAACAGCTTTGCTGAAAGGCCCAACACGTGGGATTGAGGGATAATGAAATCAGGATTGCAGTCTGTTCAACAGTGCTGGGATCCATCATTCCAAATAGGAAAGCCAGGATGCATGAATTTCACAGAGATAAAGGGAAGAGAACAAACTATTTCATCTGGCATTGCTCAGAGAAATAACATTTGGAAAATACACACTACTGACATGAGATGAAGAGCTCTGTTACATAAGGAAAACCTAAAATAAATTATTAAAATAGTTTGTCATCAGAATATGAGGGAAACTCGTCCAGATAAAATGTTATATACTGATCCACATGATGCCATAATTGTCAAACATCTTCAGTTCCAGTGTTCAAGATTCCCTGAATATATACAAAACACTCAAGAATCAGAAATACGTGTGTTGTACGTGGCCATCTGCAATATCATAAACATTAACTCTCCTTTCTTTGTTGAAACAAGTTAAAACAGATTAAAGTAATTGGAAAGACATTTTTCATAAATTGAATGCTGGCACACTGAGTGCTATCAAGAGAAATGTTCTGCTCAGAGTAGTTCTCCCTGTTCTGTCCACTGATTGCCTTGAGTAGAGAGAAAACATTACAAGATATCCAAGTGGTAATTGGCAAATTCATCTGGAGTGAAAAATGCTCTGGAGTTCAGGGGAGAAATCAACTGCCCAGCCCTTCCACGCTGACTCTTCCCAGTCCTCCCACGAACATCCAAGTGTGAACGAGCAGGAATCAATGCCGCCTGCCCGGGTGGGAGCAGAGTTCCATCGATTCTCCGTGGGGTTAAGGAAAGTTGAGGGAGTTCAGTATCTCTTGCTATCAACACCTTCAAATGAGGGATAAAGACTTTTCAGCCGACACCGACGCTGTACCTATTTTCAGCCCTATTTTCTTGATTTGCTTGAATTATTGCTGCACAAATTGAGGAACTGCAGACAAAGGAAAGGCAGTTTCAAGATTGCCATTGTATTTATATTTACCACTGAGAGTGACTCATCTCAAGGATGAGCAAGACTAAACAAACAGAGCCATATAAAGAAAAATCTGACGTTCACCTGGTGCTTGCGAGGTGTAACGAGGTTGTTGATAGTTGGTATTTTCAAGGTAAGTTAAGCCTTATCATGGAAAATAATAATAATAGGGCTTGTTCCTTTTCTGTATCCAAAAGGAACTAACAAGTTTGGATTAATTCTGCAGAGGAAAAGCAAAGATGGGAGTGTCAAGCAGAAATGAAACCTTGAACTGGGACAGTCTTGGAAATCTCAGGCTGCAGATCATTTTCTGAGGAAGGTTTCAATTAGCAGAGACACCCATTGACAGTAATCAAGAACATGCACTGGAGATGTAAGGTGACAAATTCATGCCACAAGCAGTAGTTCTGTGAGAGCTTTGCTTAATGTGTCGGTCCATTCACCATGCTGCGAATGACTCCAGAGGTTAATTGATTTTCTCCACCTGAAAAACACCTTGAAAGCCTACAAGCAGTGGAGAAAAGTCTGTGGTACAGATGCAAGAAACCTAGCTGAAGAGATCATTTTCCTTTTTTTAGGGACTGCTGGAAAGAAACTTGGCCATGGTGTCTCAGGTTAATAAAAAAACTGTTCACTCTTGAAAGAAGCAAGAGTACATGTTCAGGTCTCCATTTTTGGACTCACAGAAGTCTATAAATATGGAGGTAATTGTGGATCCACAGCATGAAATAGCTTTCAGCTCAAAGCGAACCCTACCAGTGCGTTCCTTCCACTGGCCCTGCTTCCATAACTTCTCTGGATAACAGCAAAGAAACTCGATATGGGCTTGGAAAATGTCATGGAGGGAACCAGTTGTTTAGTTCCAGCATTCTGCCCTGAAGGCACTGAAATAATGTCAGAAATAACTGATTTTGCTGACAAAAATAAAGTAGGCGGCAAAACATACCAGTAGAGCAGTGAAATGAAAATGTTGAGGACAGAGCTGAAAAGAAAACTAAGCATAATTCACTCTAGACTTTTTATGTTATAAATAAAAATTGTTAATTGTTTCAGTCAGCACCAAGAATAATTTATTTAGTGGCTCATTATACTATTTTTTTTTAATTATAGGAACAGAGACACAAATATAACTTGGCAGATTTGCTCTTAAAACTCTGTGTTTAGGTAAGAGTTTCCTCACTGACCCTGAATTAAGGTTTCTAAAATTAAGAAATATCTTTTTCCCAGTAAACTCTGCTATTAAATGGGAGAACTTGGATGACTGTACAAGGTTTGTACAAATAAATTATCTGTTTGTTTTGCTGGTGGAAGAACATGATCCAGACTTAGAAGCAGGGTGGTCTCTTGTAAAGGAGGAACCTGTGCTCCAGGGTGTCCTTCAGACCTCTGAGCTCTGTTACAAGTTGGCAAGACCATATGAGAAAGGCACTTTGCCGGTGGATCTTTATCATACCTCTCTCGGAGGCCTTACAGAATTCCTATCTCACCTCTCAATGGGTTTAAGGTTACCTCAGGAACATTTCTGATCCTGCAATGAATCATGTGTAGCCTGGACACTGCCTTCATTCCAGCTGGGCAGGTGATGCTTCTTTTCACAGAGCTCTCAAGGCATTTATTTGGGTTTAGGTTGAACTTCTGTAGCCTTGAGAAAGGTGCTGGTTGCTCTATCTAGAGTACCACTAGACCTCCAAAAACAATTGTGGAAACTGCTGTGGGCAGGGGTGTTCATTGCCACCTTAACAGAGATGAAGTTGCACCTTCACAGCCAGGTGAGGGGTTGAATTCACAGAGCTGAGGCTGAGCCCTCTAATCCTTTGCTGTGTTTAGGTGTTGATTTACTCTTTGGCATAAGTCTGGAATGAGCCAGCTGGATGTCAGGTGGACACCACCACCCCCAGGGCAGGTGTGACAATGCAGGACAGGCACAGGCTGACACTCTCTTCACTTCCAGCTTCATAAATCATCTCTCCACCCTCACCAGACCTCAAGAGAGGACTCATAGACTCCTTGAATGGTCTGTGTTTGAAAGGACCTTAAAGCTCACCTCGTTCCACCCCCTGCCATGGGCAAGGACACCTTCCACTAGATCAGGTTGCTCCAAGCCCCATCCAACCTGGCCTTCAATCCAACCCTTCCTGCTTTCTTCCTTCAGCTGCCCAGCAACTGGAGCATCTCCACAGAGCCACTGAGCCCCACCTTTACCCTTCTGCAGGAGTCCCAGCAGTGTGTGCCTCTGCCCTCGTCCCGTGTCCACTCCTGCCTCTCCTCAGTGCAGCCCACACTCCCCATCAAGCTGCAGCATTCTTGCTCAGCAAGGTGTAATTCAGGAGCGAGATAATACAGTAAATGTTAAAGACAACCCCACTTTGCACTGGAAGAAAACAGAAAGCCAGTTGTTCTTCACACAGCAGCCTCAATAGGAGCAGATAATTAACAGGTCTGTCTGTCAGCAAAAACCAGATAAACAACCTGTGCTACCCACAGATTTCTGTTTTTAGGCCTCCCTTGTGATGAAGGTGGAGCCATATGTACAGAAGAAAGCAGAGATATAAAGATATACTGGTAACAACCAATACTGACGAACACCAAAGAGTTGCTATTACCTTTGAGAAACACACTGCCATGATCAGAATGCTACATCCAGTCAGGAATTCATATTTTAACACCCAGGAAAGTCATGCAAATTATTCAAGGGGAGGAAAGCATGCCCTAAACTGAGAAGGTATTTAGTCCTGCAGCTCAGTTGGTGGAGCTCCTGCCTCTCCTCTACCAAAATCTTACCACACAAACTCAATGCACCATTTAAATCTTTCACCCCATTCATTTGGGATTTTCAAGCTGAGATTGAATTAGGAGAAAAGGTTACTCTAATAATTGTTTTATGTTGTGTTTGTGACACTTCCAGAACACATCTCAGTTTAAGCCTAGCATTGCCTAATCAGTATTGAATCAAAGACTGAATAATTACTTCAATCTCCATTTTTAAATTAACCTCAGCTATCAGCTAAGTTCTTTGGACTAGAGATGGAACAAAATACGCCTGCATTGCCCTCAAAATGTTCAGGTACTTTCTGCTGAGCACTAAGATAAAGATAATACTGAATATTCATGCTTCAGAGTTCTGTGTCTCCTGGGTGAGTTGAGCAGGATTTAAATTTCCTTTGGTACAACCTGGGGCAGATACATTTGTGTGTGTGTGATTTGCTTTGGCTGGGTTTCATTGCCTGCAGCTGGAGTCAGGGCAGGAGCAGCACAGGTCAGTGTGCACCGAGGCAGACAGGGAACAGTTCCTGCTCAGAGACTCCACTTACATCTCTGTTCACAGCATGCCTCAGGCTGGGAGTCAGGAATACGTCACAGGGATTGCTGCCATCCGCTCCTTGAACCTTTTTTATCTCCTCAGATCCCACCTGGCATCCCCCACCTGCTGCTTTTGAGCTGCAGCTCTGGGTTCCTCCGTGCCCACAGCACCTTCCAAGGAATGAAATGAGAAACATCTCATTCTGCAGCTACCAGACCAACAGGGTCCTCGAAGTCATGAGGCTTGGCAGGCAGATGCAAAGTTGGTTATTTCTGCACAGAATCACAGAATCATAATACAGATTCGTTTAGGTTGGAAAAGCCCTCCAAGAGCATCAAGTCCAAGCTGAGCCCAGCCCCCACCTTGTCACCCAGACCAGAGCACTGAGTGCCACGTCCAGGTACTAAAGTGTGTTTGTAGTTAATTTTCAAATAATATTCTTCTCTAAAGGAAAAACTTCTGAGTAAGTGACAATTCCAAAGGAAATTTTGGATTTAATTCAATCCTTAGTCATTAGACAACTCGATACACCTTCAAATCCCCTAAAGATTGAGTTTTTGAGGGTGAAGTTTTGCACCACCTCAGGTTAATCAATTACCAACTCCATCTTGCTTTTTTGACGTTTTAAAACCTTATAAACTGTGCACTAATGAGAACTTCGCTGTTATTTAGCTGAAAAAAAAAAGGGTGATGCATGGCTGCCATGTACGTTAAGCACACATGGCACAGCAGAAGATGCAGACGGGATGTGAGGATGAATATGTATATGCTGCTTATTGCACAGAGACCCAAATTTGAATTTGCAGATTGAAGGGAAGAACTGTCCTCTAAAAAAACAACCAAATTATGCCACCCGTTATTTAATGAGCACAAGAAGGATACTTTGATTTCCTGCCCTATATGACTGACGGCACCATGCCCCAAAGCACAAACCTTTAATCCTTATTCATCCTCAGCACACACGGACACACAAGAGGGCAGAGACTTCTGTCGGATACACAGAGGAAAGTGTTTTTGCCATCAGGATGTTAACCCAGGACATGGGAATCCTGCTTTTAATTCCCTTCTCAGTCACTCTTTTCCTGTAAAGCACCTGGCAGGTTACTGAGCACCAGCTTCATTACTGTCTTGAAGCCAAGAGAGAAAAAACTCCCTTCTGTCTTCAAGAGCTGTTGCCATGATAAATGTTTTTAACATTACAGGCAGTTTTGTAATAGATATTCCCTACAGTGGCTTCAGATAAATCTGCTAAAGATGAGGGCAGATGAGCAACTGCAGGAGAACCATTCATAACAAATACACATGTTCACCCAGAGCTATCTTTAAAAATTCTGCTGTAGACCCAGAATTCATTATAAAACTCATCCCTGAAATTTGTCAGGATAGAAGACATTCACATATTTCTGCAGACAGACAAAATACTGTTAGTACAAAAAGGGGTTTTCTTCATAAACACAGAACTAAATGGTAAGAGGTAGCATTAATTTATTCTCATCTTTTTGTTTTCGACCATGTTCTAATGCAGAGTCAGAACATTAAAAATTAAGAGATACAGATCTTTTTTTCAATACCAGGTTTGCAGTTTTCTTATAAAATTAATGTATTCTCACAAGTGCTCTTCAAATGCTTTTATTAATGGGGAAGTTTTTCTGACTGTGTTGATTTCCAAGGCAAAGTCTCTTGGCATTTCTTCAGTTACCCCAAAAAATGAGCATCAATGTGATGGGAGAATCGGCTGAATCCTAACCAGGAATCAATGACCTTCTCTTCTGAAAGGGAAGAGTAGCAAGGCAAAATTTGCATTTAAATCCTTTTGTTGTAGTCTGTTTTACCTAATTTCTTTTTTTATTATTTTCAGAAGAGTTTTAATAATAAAAGTTGTTGGTGTTTTCTTTGCTTTGCAGCCTTATTGATGTTTCTACAGCTTGCTCGAAGTGAAGGAAAATGCCCAAGCAAGTCCCATTTCCTACTCAGATGAGTTAAATTCTCAGTAAATGTTGCATGAGGGGCTTTTGACATCACCATGGCAGTGACCAAACACTACAACACATACTGGGAGAACCTCGAAGACACTCAAAATTTAACTGGTTCTGACCATGAGCTACCAAGTGTGCAAATTTCAAGTTAATCCTGTTTTGAACAGGCTGGATTAGAGAGCTCCAGACTTCCTTCCCACCCCAAATCCAGCAGTAATTTAAATAAATTCAGTAGAAATTTGGGCACACCTGGCCTTCAAGAGCAGCCTTGTGCCAAGTGCCCTTTGAGAAGGACTCCAAATGCCTTGAGGTGCTGGCGAGTGGCTCTTTGTAGTGGCAGCCCAGGGGTCAGGAAAACTTTTTCCAAATGCTATGGGGCAGGATGGTTTTCCTCGCTGTCACAGTTCCCCTTCAGGCCCAGGAGTGTGTTGGGAAGAGTTTCTGCTGTGGGAGGGCTCATGGAGCCAAAACATATTAATCAAACCCGAAGAAAGCACATTTCATCCCAGCACCTCATCATCTTTGTGCTTTGTTGCCCCAAGCCTGTTGTTAATGTCACCTCTGAAGTCCCATTAAAAATGGACCCCTTCAGGGCCTGGGCTGGGTCTCTTTGGAGCTAACCAAGCACCCTTTGGAATGCTGTACAAATATTCCTATCAGACCCTGAATGAAAAGTTAATAAATTCCAAAATTGTTCTCTGTGGAACAAAAGGGGAGCAAACGCAGCATCCACTTAAAGCAAATCATAATTCGTGATCTGAAAACACGCAACATTAAGCACAGCCATATTTTAAATAGCAAGAATCACTTTGCAGGGCTGGAGAGGTTATAAACCATTTGAGTTTGTATTTCAGGAGCACTTGCAATGCTTTGTTTTGAAAGCTTTATATTATCTTGTAAAATCAGCTCAGAAAAAGACATTGTTTTGTCATTGTCACCACTATGATGGCACCAGCTTGTCTGTCTCTGTGCTTTGTGCCCTTTATACGAGAAACTGAGATCCCACATAATTCCTTCTTTCTCCTCCTACAGGCACTGATTGGGGTGCAGCCCTGCCAAACGGGAATGACAATTGCTCTAAAGGAATTAAAAGCTCTCGAAAAATACCCCAGGAATTTTCTTCTGACAAAGCAGGACCTTACCCTGCCCCCAGTTCCCCCCATCCGTGATGCCTTGCTTTGAGTCCTGCAAGTGAAGGCTTCTCAAGTGCCCTTGGATGCCAGAAAATTCTGGATACCTGCAGAAGGAGTGTTCAGTGATCCTGAGCTTGCACATCTTTGGTTGTTTTTTAAAAAATCAAAGTGTACTGAAAGAGCAGCTGACACAGAGCTGTGGATCTGGCTGTGATTATTGGCATGCTTGTCAGGTCCTGGATTCTCAAAATTTTAACCAAGTGCAGCCTTTGCATCTTGTGTATGAGTTGTAATTGATTCATGCGCTTCTCTGTCACCTCAGCAAGTTTTTAATCCAAGGTGAAAGCTATTTTATTACGATTATCTTCAGTCTCCAATACCTTCCAAGTGTTCAGAGCTCTCATGGGAGAGAAGAGCTAAAATACAATTTTTTAAAGTTCGTAAAATTGCTTAAGAAAATAAACAGTAAGAATTAATCTTCTATCACAAAATATTTCTTTTAATCTGCTGGTGTCCTGGAGGACAGGAAGAGGTTCCTGGAGGAGGGGTTGTCCTCATGGGCACAGCTCACAGGAGCTTTTTGAAGTTTGCTGTCTTGAAAATATCCAAACCCCTTCTAGCCAAGGTCAAAGCATGCAAATCCACTTATTTTTTCCCATTCTCCTCTTTAGCAAACTGCATAAAACTTTCATCAGTTCTATCTCCTTTTAGCTTTGCCTTCTAGAAATAATAATAAAAAACCCCAACCCCCTTCAGCTTTGCATTTTATCAACTGTATTACTCAAGGGAGGGATTGATGATGACCCAGCCTATGGCAACTGAGGAACACATGGAAGTTTTCTGCACTTGAAAGAGCTCCTTAAATTGGCAGCCCTGGGACAAGGATTTTCTAAGTGCCACCCCTTGGAGCAAATCAAGTTAATCCGGCAGATTTGCAAAGTCTCGTATCAGCTGGGACATCGTCTGCAATATCCCTGGCAAAAATATCTCCCACTCAGCAAAGAGCTTGGCATTGGTCAGTAGGAAGTGTTCTTGTGGGCCGGAAGAAATCTGAGGAGTTTTCAGATATAAAAAAATACATGTGCAGACAACTCAAATTTGTTGATTCTGAAATATCAAACTTGAAACCTCTCAGTTTCAAACAAATGTGTTTTCAAACAAACATAATTACAGGCTCATTTTTTACTTTTGCTTTTTGTCCTTTTTGCATTTCAGGAACTTTACATTTGAGAGAGTTTGGAATTGGACTTTAGGCCTGGAAACTGGGTATTTACAGTACTTAAATCTCCAAGTCCAGCATGCCAGATTGAACTCGCAGAAACAGGAACCTTCCCCTTCCGAAATCCGTTCAGCTGGCAAGATGTGACATTGAGGAAAGATGTGCCTGAATGCAAGGAACCTTCTTCTATTGAGAGCAGAAGTCACTGTTCAGCCCTGAAGGGAATAGTAACAGCTCAATAGGGTCTTACTCTGGTGTAAGGGTTTCAGATGAAGGTGGGGTGAGGATGGAAGGAAGGATGCTGGACAACAGATTGAAGGGAACCAGCCTCAGAGCAGGGACTTCATGACTTCCGAGAAAATTGCCTGGAGACTTTCAAGGATTTCTAGGCTTTACCCCATCCCGATTTTTGAGAGCAAAAATTATGCACAGACTAGAAGCTCTGCCTTCACCTCCTGATTCAGACACACAGCCATGAAAGGCTGCAGTTTTAGAATCATAAAATCACAGAATGATTTGGGTTGGAAGGAGCCTTAAAGGTCATCTCATTCCACCCCCTGCCATGGACAGGGATACCTCCCACTATCCCAGGTTGCTCCAAGCCCCGTCCAACCTGGCCTTGGACACTTCCAAGGATCCAGGCGCATCCACAGCTTCCTCAGGCAACCTGTGCCAGGGCCTCACCACCCTCACACAGAAGAATTTCTTACCAATATCCAATCCAAACCTACTCCTTTTCAGTATGACACCATTGCCCCCTGTCCTGTCACTCCATGCCCTTGTCCAAAGTCCCTCTCCAGCTCTCCTGGAGGCCCTTCAGGCACTGGCAGGAGCTCTAAGTTCTCCCTGGAGCCTTTTCTTCTCCAGGTGAACAGCTCCGTCTCTCCCGGTCTTTTCTAATAGGATACATGTTCCATCCCTCTAATAATTTCTGTGGCACTTCTTCAGACCTGCTGCAACTAAAAGAAGAACATGGACACCCTGCTCACAGCCACGGGGACATCAGCTCTGTGTCCCCAAGCCATTCCCCTTGACTACAGACACCTTTTGCAATCCAGCCCAGCTACAGGCTGTGGTTCAGAGTTTGCTGCTCTCATCTACAGAGATGTAGAGCCTGCAGTACAATGTACAGTCATTCCTGGCTGGCTGCTGGGCTGCTCCACAGCTGCACTTTCGTGTGAGGAAACGAGGCAGCTTCACAGCCCTGACTTTTCTCTTTGACCTGTAATTGCTGCAGCATCATGAGAGCTGAAGGTCACGGAGCCCTTGGGCTTATGGATAGGCAGATGTGCAGCCAGGACACATCTGTTTGAGCTTCTGGATGCTCTGGGGGCTTTGCTGGAAGCTGCAGAGGAAAGATCAGAGAGGAGGCAACACAAACATCGCATTAAAGGAAAATCTCTGCTCACTGAAATGTCAGCAGTGCGTTAAAGTTCCCCAAAGCTACCCAGAAATATCTCTCACTGATGGACACGTTATTGATTCACTCAGGGGAGGACTGCAGTGTCCTCCCTTAAATTGTGTCAGTACCTAGGATGATGGGAAATATATCCAATGGACAGCATGGAGCTCTTATTTTTAATTTTTCCTTTAAAAAAGGAAAAAAAAGAGTAAGAAAGATTGGTGCATGTCTTTGAGCCAGATCCACCTAATTCATGCAGGCAGTCTCCATGGTAGGGCAGAAACCTGGGAAAATTGCAAAGCTTCTTCGTGACCTTTTCCAGCCTTCCCCTTCCCCGTCTTTTAATCTCAGACTCCAAAAATCTCCCCATCCTCCTCTCTCCCCCTTAGACACACACTTTCTTCTGTGTTCGACTACTACAGACATTCTATTTCAATACTCACTTGCTTGGAATAAAATGCTTTAGCTCTTTCAGGCTTTCCTCGTTGGGCATGGCTTTTTAGGAACTACTCTGTGTCTTAAAAAAGTAATTTTCTCCAAGATAAGGGTTTCTGAATGTGTTGTTTTCCCTGTAGACACCTAAATAGCACCACAGAGCACAACCTCTTAATACTGATTTCCTTTCAGAAACTGTTCTATCTAATTAGTGGTTCACCAGAGACCTTCCTAAGCCAGACATCCATCTGAGGAAAAATTGCTTTTCATTGCTATGGCCTGAAATCCCAGAAAGCCACAAGAAGAAAAGAAAATTTTCTGGCTAATAATGTGTCCTCACAAAACCAAGCTTAGCTCCATTGTCTGAAACCACTGAAAAGGCACTAAATTAAGCCTGGCTACTGAAGGGAGCTCATCTGGAAGTGACTGGAGGAGGAAAGGAAGAGGTCTGGTCAACAGAGGTTTTTATGAAGAGTTTCCACCTCTTAAAGCACAGTGTATGATCTCCCTGTTTAACTTTCACAGCTCCAGAGATCTGAAATTTGCCATCTTTGCACATAACTTGCTGAATACGGAGCGTTATTTTGGTGATGCTGCTGTGTCTCCACTGGACTTGATTTCTGAAGGAGTTCCTTGACTCCACAAGACTCCTCGGTCTGAAATACAGAAAAGACCCCACAATGACGACAGCACTGCTTGCTATTGTGGGATTTTTCTTGATTTTCCACTGTGTTCTTTTTCCAGCTGAAAAGAGACTAATCAGCCTCTCTTTTGTACGTGTGTTCTTTGCACTCACCTAAGGAAGGAAACATCACCAGCTACAACTTCATCAGCTCTTCCCCAGCTGCCCACTTCTCACCCTGGTTGTTATTTCTTACCTCATTAACCTTTAACCTGAAGATAAAAGGGTTTATTGATTAATTTATTTGATTACAGAGGGCAAATGATTCCTGAACCTGGTTGTGTGTCAGACTGCTGACCCTACCATGAGTCAGAGTGTCTGAATGGGCACAAATCACAGAGAGTGGTATTGATTGACTTCAGTGGCGCTGCGTAATTCATCAGTGTGAGCAGCATTATCATGCACTGCCCCCGGACAGCACAGCAGTTACTGCAGCCGTGCTCACACAGCCTGAGATTTCGTCATTTCGCAGCCTGAGGGCAGTTTTAGGCAACGTGCTCCTTCCCTCTGCAACAGGGTGAAGAACAGGGGCACAAGGACCTGCTGTGGCCCAGATGAGGACAAGTGAACAATTAAATGGAAGTAATTGGAATGTTTATGGCCATCAATCCATGAAGTTAGTCTGGAAAAAAAAAGCAACCATTTCAGAGTTTTTCTATGAAGGACAAACTTACTTTGGCTTGACAAAGTGGAATTAAATGAATGCTGGAATGTCCTTTTTTTTGTTATATGCTCTCCTGTTACATAATTTTGTCAAGACAGAGTTTCTGTACTGAAGAAGTCTTTAACAAAAGGAGTCAGAGCCTACAACTGCAGCCCAGATTTATGGACTGAACTGAGAGGTCCTTGAATTTATTTACATTAGTCTTCCCTGTAAAATCACTGGAGGAAGTCAGGCATCTCCAGAGACTTTGCTCTTAGAAGGGCCAAATAAATCACTTGCCAGAGGGGTTTTCAGTAGGGACAAAAAAAAAAAAAAACCACACAAAGAGATCAGCTTCCAAATTTAGGCATCTAATTTTGGACTTGGAGATATGAAGGTGAAAAACACATCACTTTCCTTGTTGGTTTTCCAGAGTAACTTGTCACTCTGCAATGAATTTCATGGTTCCCTGCAGAGCATTCAGGTAGTTAAAGCTGAGTGTAGCTGGATGAAGATGAAAAGTCTGGACACTGAGAAGAAGAGTACAAAGTACTCAAAGCAGAGCATGAATGAAGATATGCACCCTTAACTGCCTTTAAACTGACAAGTACAACTCAAGAAAGTAAAAGGAATGTCCTTAATTCACACCAACCTTCTAGTTGGCCTGATGTTCTCTGATTTTCCCCCAAATGTGAACAAAAGCAGTCAAAGAAAGTTCTTAAAGACCAAGTGTAGATGAGGTACATGACCTCCTGTTCCAGCAGCTGTTTTCCAGCACACAGAGTTACAGTGACAGAGGTTAGGTAAAGCCTAACAGCAGGCCTGAAGTTAAACCCTCAGATAATTGGATAAGTAAGAAAACAGGGACAGTGGGTAAGGAACAAAACGGGGCTTGCGTGGAGGTAAGTCAGTCAGGGTAAATGGATTAAACAGTATTTGTTAAAAGTCCTCTTTATTCATCTTTGAGTTAAATTATTCTCTGACTCCAGTGGTAAACTCCAAGTCTCACAGATTTGTGAGTAGGTATGTAAAGCATATTTATTTTAATGTTTCTGGACAGACTTCAAGGAGACTTCAAGAGAACGAGTGTTGCCTACACAGGCACACTCAGACCTGTGCCTCAGAACCTTTGGATTTGCCATCACAAGCACTTCATTTTCTTCCTTCCAATCCATACCCAACATTACTGCAATGAAGATGTTAATGGTTCAGATTCCTGCTCAGAAAACTAAATTCAAAAGGTGAAGCTTTCAGACCAACAAGAAGCCTTTTCAACCTGTATATAGTCCACAACACATGAGAAATAGGAAATACAGTCACTTTTAACAGTTCAGGGTTTGTGTACTGGAAGAATTCCTTGAGTTTCAAGCCATGTCAATACCCTGCAGCCTTCTTTAAATGCTCATTCCTGAGGGCTGTGTTTTAAATAGGAAACAGAATTAATGATGTGGCAATACCAAATGTATGCTGTGCCATGCTAAGGAGACCTCTAAATTCACACAGTATTGCTGACTTAGCCCACAGCAGCAGCAAGAGAGAGTTAAAACAGTCTTAGACTTGTTTTTAAACTTGGACTTACTTTTGGAATAGGAGTGCACCCTGTGGCAGTTTTATGCTCTGGTTCACTCATTTTCTCAAACAATGTTTTGTATCTCAGTTTATTTTACAAGTTGTAAATTGTAGATTTTTCTACCCATATGAGACACTCATGCAGAAAAGGCTGCACAGACTATAACAAGACAAGATCAGATCTTTGCATAACAGTGAAACTCTTTATTCCCAAGAAAAAAAATATAAACATAATTCACATTTGCAAGAAGCATATGGAACAGATGAAGGTAGATTTCTAAGTTCCTTGTGCACAATCAGTATGACTTTAGTCTTGTGTCTTCATGATCTTGAACAAAACCTTTCAGCAAGATACACTCCAGTGAAGATGGAAACAGCGTGAGTGATCCCAAACACAAAATGCCAAAGGGGAGCTGTGTTTATTTCTGCTCTCCCCCACTTAATGAGCAGATTTCCACAGCTGCCATGTGCCCTCATGCTCATCCCAAAGCTTCCCTGAGTGAAGAGACAGTTAAGGCAACTGGTGAGTGCTGCAGCGTGTGATGTTCTTATTCTAAGATGGAGATCTGGAGAGAGTTTACGCACAGTGGAAAATAAAGTCAAGAGCTAATTTGGCTTTTTTTATAAACCTGTGTCCTGCTTGTAGCAATTTGAAGCTGCTGATGGGAAACTTCCTTCTGTCCTGATGATTTTCCTAATGGATATTCAGGTAATGACCCCTGGCCCAGCTATCAGAGAGAACATACACACATCTTTGCCACCACACACAGGAATTCTGGGCTGGAGCCAAGAATTCAATACCAGAGCAATTAAACTGATAGGTTTGCTGCAAGTCTTCAAATCTGTTCAAGATACCACAAATTCTAGTTAATCCTCAATCCCACTTGACGTCAATCCTGAACAAGAAAAAAGATCTTGTCCAAGTACGTCCATGATTCTGCCTAAATTTCACAGGATCCGTCAGGCTGGAAGGGACCACAGAGGGTCACCTGGTCCAACCTCCCTGCTCCAGCAGGGCCATCCCAAAGCACAGGGCACAGGGTTGTGTCCAGGCTGTTCTGGAATATCTCTGGTGAAGAGACTCCACACCCTCTCTGGACAATCTTTTCCAGTGTTCTTCGTAAAGAAGTTCTTCCTCATGTCCAGGTGGAGCTTCCTGGGCTCAGTCCCTGCCCGTTCCTCTGGTGCCACTGCTGGGCCCCCGGAGCAGAGCCTGGGCCCTGCTCAGAGCCCTCCCTGCAGCCAGAGACACCCAGGGCTGAGGGCCCCTTTTAGGGTCTCTTCTCAAGGCTGAACAGCCTCGGCACCCTCAGCCTTTCCTAATCAGGCAGATGCTTCAGTCCCTTCATCATCTTTGCAGCCTCTGCTGGACCCACACTAGGATGTCCAGGTCTCTCTTTTGCTCTGAGAGTTCCCTTACCCACCAAAGCCTGTGGAGTTGCCCATGGTCTCTGCTCTCCTGGAGTGATGTGTCAGGGGGTCACTTTTGGGGCCGTGTTACTCTTGTAGACTTTACTGTGAGCTTACGTGACAGACAGAAGAGATGTCTGCAGATGACAGCATGAGATTTCCAAAATCTGCCAGCAAATTATGCATTTTACCAGTCATTTTCTACTCTGAAGGATGTTCTGCATGTCTGTCTAATTATAGCAAAAACTGTACAGATTGTGTCAAAACTGCCCAGTATTATCCAGGCTGTACCAGCCACGGCTGACAAAACATGCACATCCCCTAATTAAGAGCATTTTAAAACTGACTTATTTAAGTTAAGAAAACCTCCCAACCTTCACTTTTTTGACAAGTTACTCTGAGATTCTCAGAGGAGGAGGAGAATGAAAGCAGGAATATTTTCGGTTTCTTCCCTCATTTCTTACCTCTATAGAGCACCAAAATAAATTAAAATGTGCAAACAATACGTCAGAAAGAAAGGCTTTGGCTTGACAGATTGCAGGGCACAGCATTAAATATAATTGTGTTGTTCTGAAGATCTGAAGTACAGAATGTAACACACTTTAAATGCTTTGTTATTCTCCAGACCTCCAAATGTTTGGACATCCCAGGTGATAGATTAAATCCTTCACCCACTGAAGTCATTGTGTAAGAGAACAGAACACACCTTTGCTAATGGCACAGGAGGACTTCTAGCTTGATTTTCCCGCATTTCAGTCTGTGCTGGGGATAATGTGAGCAAAGGGAGCAATTCCATCTGGATTCCTTATCTCCATGTTACAGTTCAGTGTCATTCTGTGGTGACGAGTGCACTTTGTGAGGTAGACACTTTTTCAAGCACCTGCAATTCTGTTTTCTAACCCTAGATTGGAAGTCCTCACTTCCAAGCAGCTGCATTTTAATGATGAAGGAGGACCAAATTCTGCACCTAAAAGGATCCAGTGCAATCCCAGGTTCCTTGTGTGTGTTTTCTAATACACCAGGGCCAAAGACTAAACTGAATGAATAATTGAGCTCTGTGAAGATCCTAAGTGCAGGTTTCATGTCTAAGAAGTGATGAGAGGGCAAGGAAGGGAAGAGACTGTTATCAACCTCAAAAAACAAAATAGAGCCACTGCTCTGGATCTTATTGGGCATCAGTTGGTGGATGGTGAAAAATTTCACTGTGATTCACTTGTTTGTATATTCTAATTTTTTTGCCATTATTATTATTATCATTATTATTATCATTATTTTCTTTCATCCAAAGATTTTTTTTCAAGAAAGAGGTATTCATTTCAAAATCTCCAGTCAAAGAGACCTCAAATTAGATTTCTGGTTAAGGTTTTCAGTGCTGAAAGAGATTAATATGGGCTTCAAACAAGTACTTGGCAGAAACAGATTTAGGGTGAAAATCTCCAGGTTTCAGTCCATTGTCTTCCAGAGCTCATTTCAGCAGGAGAGAAAATGTCAATGTGAGTTGTTTTGCCTTTGTCCAGCTTTCAGGCCTTTTAGCATCTCAATGCTTTCTGCAGGTTCATTTTTCAGCCTTTAAAAAACATGGAAATCCAAGCTCATGAAACAGAGAAGTGCTGTAGTCAACTTTTAGGGGGGATAAAAGTCAGGTTCCAAGAAACACTTAAATTTAAAAAAATCACAAAATCAAAGTGTCCCATGATACATTAGCAGAATTCACTATGATTATTGCTCATTGAGGAGAAAAGCTATTTTTAAAAAATCGTATATATCTACATATATATGTATATTTTTGTGATAATCCTGTAACAATAATAAAAGTAAACTTGTTCAATCCTAAACTGAGTACTGTCTGAAATTCATTATCCACAATGCTTTTTTATTGTATTTTCCAGAAGCCTCATCTGTAAAAACTGGATAAGGCTAACAAAGAAATAATCTCGGAGGATCACAGTTAAAGGAATTTGATTTGCAAGAAGGCCAGTGGGGGAGGGGGAGAAACTATAAAAACTCAAAATATTTTTGTTAATATTTTGACATGGGAATTACTGTCAAAGCAATTCAGAAGCCTGGATGAAAACTACTTTGAAATCCAGGTGAAGAAATTTTCTGTTTCTGAGGTGGATCAGAGTCCATCTCAATCAAAATCAGTGAAAGAGCGGCTTCAAGAAAAAAACCGCTTCTAGAAAAAACATTGTTATTAATAATATTTTCAGTGAACCTGATGTTTGGAAACAGGGAGAACAGTTGTGAGACACCAAGACTCCTTTTGTAAAACGTGGTAAATGTAAAACCTTTCTAGTCACAGACCAAGTGTTAGAACACCAAATACTTCTATTCCATCATTCGTTCAATAAAACTCATTGATTCCCTGCAGATGGCAACTGTTGCTCTCTAAGCTGGCAAATTACAAAACCCCTTTTTCTACATTATCATTCTTTCTTCATACCTTAAATAATCGAGAAACTGCAATATTATCTTTATGTAGTCTCACTTTGAGAGAAATAAAAGGAATTTCATTTCACTTCTCGTGTTTGAGACATTCCTTACTCAAGGAGCCACATCTGCCGTCCTCCTTGCCATGCTGTTTTCAGCTGCAATGTCAAGCTTTCCTCCAGTTTTATTTATTTATTATTCTTAGCATTAACTAGTAAATCCATTTTGGAGCTCACAGTATGTTGCCCACTAATTCCGTGAGCGTCCTGATTTTCAGCAGTTCTCACTCTTGCACAGGGGGATGATTTTAACACTCATGTTATAACCATTGAAAGATGATAAAGTCTTTCAGCTATTACTCTAGACAGTTGATTTTTTTTTGTCTGAAGAGAAAGAGCGTGGCCTGAAGTAAAGAAATGAAATGTGTAAAGGATTTTATCTCACCCATGTAATATCAAGCCATAAGTAGTTATGAAAATACCTCCTTGAAATATGGAATATTCTGATGCCTGAAGCTGGAGGTACTTCAATTGTTCAAAATGTCAAACATGGTTTCTCTTCTCGTTTGCACCTCAAAACACAGCTCACAGAGACAAGTATTTCCTTTTGGTTTGGGTGTCTCTTTTTCAGGCTCTCATGAGCCCTGCTAATTAAACTGTGAAGGTTTTCACATCTGCTACTAACGAGCATGTGGAGGAGGAGTTGTTTGCATGACAATTTGCCTTGTGAACTGCAGAGAGGAATTACGGCTTCTTTATTTCGGTTGTTCCTGAATTAGTGAAGCAACTGCTCTGTCATCTGAGTCTCTCACTTCTGAGGGACACTGGAGCAGGAGCTGCTCCTGGGTAAAAAATATGAGCACTCTGGATTCTTCCTCCATTGTAACGTCCCTGCTGGAGCCACATGTAGGGTTTTTAGGAAGGTGAATGCTGCCTGAGCTGATGCTCTCCTGTCCCTCCTGGCTCTCATGGATAGAGTTGATATTCTCAGCCTTTATAAACATCTGTGCTGCACACAGCAAGCCAGCGTGGGTTGTATTAGCTCAAAGGGACATAACTGGGAACTACTGATCGAAATCCTGCTGTTTCTTCTCGTGGAATTACAGAATGGGTTGAATTGGAAGGGACCTTAAAGACCATCCAGTTCCAACCCCTGCCATGGGCAGGGACATCTTCCACTATCCCAGGCTGCTCCAAGCCCCATCCAGCCTGGCCTTGGACACTTCCAGGGATCCAGGGGCAGCCACAGCTTCTCTGGGCACCCTGTGCCAGGGCCTCACCGGGCTAGATTTTAATATCTTGATACATTCTAAATACAATATTCAGAGGTCTTCAGAAAAAAATTAGTCCTTCCCTACAGTGAATAAGATTGATGAATTCTTTTTCACCCCGTGGATTCAGAGTTCCTTCCACAAGCATAGGGAGGAAACCATCTCATCGAGGAGTGGGTTATAGATTTCCCAGGGGTCAGGGGTGTACTGACCACGTTCAGTGTGATACTAAGGACTAAATAGATTTAAAGTTACACTTTGTGGGAGGCACAATCCTTAATGCAGAGAGGTGACATCTAAATAAAGATGACACAGAGAGAAAAGAAAGGATAGACATTGCAAATAGAATAAGGAATGCAGTGGCAGCAGGTGTCACATCGGTCCATTTAGGAAGTGAGAGGATGTCAAGAGCAAGGACGTGCTCAGAAGGAGCACAGCTCTGCAATCTCGCCACTGCCTGCACCAATTTTCCAATCAAGGATTTAGTTTTCAGTGCTGAAGGATATCTCACCCTGAGACAATCAGGGCCTTGACATAAGCCAGGGGTGTATCTGACTTGAAATGGCAGCAGCTGTCCAAAGCTGTGCTCACCCTGCTCTGAGCTGCAAGATCAGAGCTGCTTTGTCAGCCCTCAGACCAATTTACACTTCCAAGGTTGGGTTTTAGCTCAGGGACTTCATCTTCGATTGGTTTAACGTCAGTTCCCATCATCTGTTCCCATGATGTTCCCTTCCTCAGTGCCAATACCCACTGTGGTGTCCGTCATGGATAATTGATCCCTTCTGTTTGAACTCCAGCTTGGTTGCTTCGGAGTGCAGCGGTGAAATGTTACAAAATAAGCATTATCTGAGAGAGCAGGGTTTAGAGGAGGCAATACCACATCCTGAAAATGGCAGGACCTCAGCTGCTGTGAAAATGTCAGGAGGCTTCTGCAGAATATTGCACATTTCTTCAAGAAGACGGAATTCAAAGTGTCTGTCTGGAACTGAGTCCCTTGTTGAGAGTGGTTTCGGGATCACTCACTCAGATACAGGTGGACGCACAAGTTACAAGCTTAGGGCTTCTACATCTTGCAAAAAAAAACCTCAACAGGAAAAAAGACTCTGTTCCTAGGGTTTCTGACATCCCCCCATCGCTCAACATGCTTAATAGGCCGTCTCTAGGAAAAGCTGGTTTGCAATGCTGAAATTTGCAATTAACTCCAGTAAATGCTGTGTAACGGAGTCGTTTAAAGCGCAGCAAATATTTCAGAAGAGCTTTCACAGGCTCCTCTGTGCTCACATGCAATTACCAGTTTATAACTCTTTCTAACAGAGATCCCTGTGGTCATAATTGCTGGTTTTCAAGATCTGAGAATCCCAAACCTCTCCCTGATTTGCCCAGTGCCATCATCCTATAATTATGTTAATAGAAGAGACTATTTTTTCAGTGTCATAATGAAGATCTGCAGATTACAGTGGTGGGCTTCTTCTTCAATGTGAGATACATGGGATGGTGCCGTGGAAAAATAGGTTTTGTACAAGTCTAGAATGTCTGCAGTGAGACAGTTGACCCCTCTTCCTGTCCAGCAACATAAATGGAAGATTCTTTCATAAGATTAATTGTTATAGTCTACTAAAAGTGTCATAAATTTCGATGGTTTTAATTTATAAACTTATATTTGTTCTTCCTTTTCAAAATCTATTTTTATCTCAGTTGGCTAAATGGTACTTTAAACATGTCAGGAAACAATGAGCTTGTGTAACTTGTCCTCATCACACATTGATCACTGAGAAGCTACTGAAGGCAAAGAAACAGCTCAGCACCACAAATCTCTGCTTAAAAAATGAGGGGGAAAAAAAAATGGTCTCCAGATGGAATTAAGTGAGTCTAACCTTTATATTTTTTTTCTTTCCAGACAGTCATATGTGAGCTAGACACCCAAGGCTCTCCTAAGTATTAAAGGAGAACTGGGCAATTTTAAATCATGACTCATCAGGCCTCCTTTACACACCTGCATCAGGAGCTGACTCATCTTCCAGACTCATGTGGGGAGACTCACTTGATTCCCACCAGATGGCCAGGAATCCTGGAGTGATTAGCTCTGGCATAGATGTTTGCACTGCTCGTGTTCACACACAGTCTGTGTCCTTCCTTCAGCAGGAGACTGATTGCAAAGCTGAGATTCCTACCATCCAAATTTTCACGTTTTTTTGAGAAAGGCTGAGAAGAAGACAGTTGTGAGACTAAGCAGAGAAAATATTAAATTTTTTAAAATATTTTTATATTGTTTATTTATATTGACTCTTCTGCTCACTTGTAAATAAAACCTCTTTCCTGCAGAAATTAACTGGAAGTTCCTCCACAGAAACATTCCTCTCCCTCCTGTGGAGCCAATCCAGCTCATAGAAAACATTTACAATGGTAAATAATTGAAGTGTTGTCCTTGGTGGTCAACTTGGGCAGACAAAAACTCCTCAGAAAGGAAGAAGGGGGTTGTTATCAGAACATTCAATCTGTGTTGCATTAGCTTTAAACACTAGAAAATGCCTCACTTGCCAGTAGCAACTACTCTGCACCAATCGAATTTACTCCAAAATGATCAGGCAGCTCTGCTGACAATGTGTACTGAGCTTCTCCCACATTATCCATTCAAATCCGATTATAGGAAACTAATAGCAAGGTGAACAGGATCTGTTTTGCAGACTAACTAGCACGTGGAGGGAGGATAAGGAATATTTTGTTATTTCTTGGATCAAGCTTGGAGCAGGAGGTCCAGGAGACTCTACAGGCTCTGTCTGCTCTGCACAGCACACAGGTTCTGAAAAATACAACAGGGCTTCCATAGCATTATCAGCAAATTGAGTCAAATTTGATCGAAATATTTCCAACAGATCCTCGGTTCTGAGATTCAGGTGTTAGTTCAGAAGGCATGGAACTGAAGTTGTGGGTCTTCCAGTGCACTTACACATTTTCTCAGCTTAGTTGGTGGATTGAATTCCACCTTCACAGAGGGAAAACTAGAACACACTAGGAAAAAAGGGAGATGGTTCTCATGTTAGATGGGCAGTTCAGATCATAAGGGCAGGGAAAAAATGGACAAGATTATCCCAGAAGAGCTAATCTACTGTAACTCAGTTAATGAAATGGTGTCATGAACACAGCTTTAAAAAAATCTTTTAACCAATGTCATCTCTTCAGTCATCTGGTCTGACATTGTAGAGTTTTTCTTCACTTCAA
Source organism: Lycocorax pyrrhopterus obiensis (assembly GCA_014706295.1). Taxonomy (NCBI): domain Eukaryota; kingdom Metazoa; phylum Chordata; class Aves; order Passeriformes; family Paradisaeidae; genus Lycocorax; species Lycocorax pyrrhopterus. Next base: position 3,348,416 of record JACSVZ010000006.1, on the reverse strand, counting down.
CCGTGTAAGATGGCGGCACTTCCTGTTTTCCAGAAGCTTCTTTAACAAATGACAGGAAGATGGACACTTCTATCAAAACACTGATTAGACACATTGATGTCCCAGATGCCAGAACAAATCTGAGAGTTGTTCCAAGTCCTTGGCATCTGTTACCACAGATTTGGTGTGGTAGCAGCATATTCACACATTTGCTGCTGGACTTCTCAATTCCAACTTCTCCACACTTAAAAAGCATCATATAATTGTATCATCTTTTAACCTCAGTTCTAGAAACACCTATGTTTTTCAAAATCATATGATATCCCATCACAGAATCACAGAATGGTTTGGGTTAGAAGGGACCTTAAAGCTCATCTCATTCCACCCCCTGCCATGGGCGGGGACACCTTCCACTGTCCCAGGTTGCTCAGAGTTCCATCCAACATGGTCTTGAAGACTGAGTCTGAGCCCTAAAACACCCCCATTAATCTCTAGGCAGAAATTAAGGGGGGGTTCGCACACCCTGTGATCATAATTGATTTGTCAAAGGAATAGCCAATCCAAAGCATTCTGTGACTCTATGATTATGTGATTGAAAATGAGCTGAAAATGCTGAAGGTGGTCTTTTGTGAGGGAAAAGAGAGCTGCAACCAGGACTGGGTGCTGGAGATGGCAGGTAGTGGGAAGCTATAAAAGTTGGCAAGCGTCACACATCTTCTAAAGAGCAGAGAGTGCCTGTCAGAGTGCATTTTGCATTTTGAACATTTAGTTTTCCAGTGCTGGGCCAAAATGTGAAGGAATTGGTGAATTTGTCTGAGGAGAGATGTGAGTGTAGAGGGACAAGAAGATGTTATTATCTGATCAAACAAATTCTACATGTCAAATTTACAGAAGCCTGGAATTACAGCATGAGATAGCCTAAAGCTTTGGAAATCAGACAAAACAATAAAAATTAATGCAGGGACTCCCGAAAGTGATTTTGTGGAAAGGAGACAGAATAAATGAAGCCACTGCTGAAGTCTGTGTGATTCCGTTAGTCCTGGCCTTTGGATCTGGTTTATGAACCGTGATGCCAACAAGGAGCATTGTGCAGTCTATGAGTCACAGAAAACAGAAAAAGGGTGTTTGGTGCTAGGATACCAGGGCTTTTTCTTGTTGTTGTAGTGCCATTGTACCTGGGGTTGTGGAGCTCTTGAAGTTGTTCATCTTCCTTTGCTATTTCTGTGTACAAGCACTCAGGTGAATTAATGGTGTTATTTCCCATAATAATCTGTGGGCCTGAGTGTTGCTCTGACTTAATCGCACTCGTGTGTTGCCCACATGGTTTTTTAGGATGTGGAGACTTTGAAAAGCCTTAATAAAAGAAGCCAAAGCCTCTGATGAGTCACAGCTGGTTACTCATAGGGGGGATTGAATTCTGAGGGGTTGGTTGCCCTCCTGCAGACCTGCCCTTCAAAATTCCCAGGAGCTGTCACGCTTTCTCCCATGCTGCCCTCAAGAGTAGAAAGAACTCTGTAAATATCCTCACAATCACCTTGTTCTCCTCTAAATCAAACTCTCAAAATGCCCAGAGAAGAAGGAAACATACTCAACAGGGAGAGTCCGTTGCGGCGTTACCATTTTATCAATATGAATTTTCTTGTACTGTTCCTCTTGATTATTTTCCAATGTGTTCTGCTTTGTTTTCAGCAAGCTTTCTAGGACAAGCACAGTCACATACACTGACATTTTATATATTGCCCAGCAAAACAGCACCTAAAGCTCACCTTAGACACGAAGAGCACCAGGCAAAGCATTGCGTTAGTGTGATGCCATTAAATTGTGAGCGTATGTGGGGCTTATAGACTATAATTAAATCTGGATTATGTACAGGGGCTGTATCAAACCTTGCACTAAATGAAGAATAACTCTTCTTCCCCTGGTAATGGCCTTAGCAGCTGCTTGGAACTGAGCAAAGGATTCTGAATTCAAGTAGTGGCTCAAAAGGGCATAATTGGTTCAAGAGCCATCTGCACACACTCAAGTAAAGGAATTTGCCAGTGCTGTCAACAGTGGCCAGGCAGGTTGGCAGATTGGGCCAGAGACAGCTGAGCCACTGAGGCGAATAAGCCTTTCACAGTGTCTTCAAATAAGGCTGTTTCTCCCTAAATTTCAAGCTGAATTTAAAATTGAGGTTGTTTGCCAGCACCTTCCTAAACAGGGGCCTAAACCTTTAGTAGATACGGAGATCCTTTCAACTGAAGGATCGGGTAGATTACTTGGGCATAAACCCATGTCTAATTCACCAAAGTTTTTTAAGAAGAGAAAATATTTGCACAAAAATGGTGGCCTCAGTTGCTAGAGAAAATAGCTCATTCATACCAAAAAGATGTGGCCATATATCCTTCTCAAAAAGGTTATTCTGCAGAGTCTGAAAAAAAAAATCAAAATTTTACATTTTGAGATTAAAACGTAAATCAACAGTATACAATCAATGCAATTTCCTCTGGAAAGGGTTTCTTCATTATCAGATGAAGAAAGTTATGAGCTAGAATTAAAATTCAGAGAAAGCAATAACATTTCAAAGCCTAAGGTTATTTTCAAGCAGCAATGTAATTGAGAATTCAGGAATCAAATCTATAATTACAGAAAATTATGGGAGAAATTGGTAAAAATTCAGGACAGAGCCGTCTTAAAAAATTTGTTTTAAGAGGACCCTTAGAGCAGTCTTAGCATGTTTATTCAATGTATTCTGACCACAGTCATGACTCCTGACAGCTTTAAAGGGTACTAATTGCCTGGAAAAATGAGGATGAATAAATAAAATACATTAATAACTAGAGGTCAATCACCACTAAACAAACAGTGCTCAAAGAGTTGCATGGATCCTTTCTATGAGGTTGACAAAGACAAGCCCCATTAACTTCTGACAAAGAGGGATTATGGTGCTCTCCAGCTGCTCGGAAAAGAAAGGTCTTGCAGCTCACTCTGCAACATGCCAAGAAAAAAACAAGAGCTTTGAGTTGTGTGGATTTTGACTTATTAATGTGTGAAAGTGTCTCCTGGCTGTTGGAAGGGAAAGGTTTTGACCAACAGATAACCACTGCCATTGAAAATGCCCATCAAAATGGCAGAATTGATCTGGAATAATGAAAGGAAGGAGGTGGTGGAGAGAAGTGACTCCATCTCAAAGCATGACCCAGGACCAGCCTTTTTTAACCTGGCAGTTTCTGCAATTTTTAAGGAAAATGGTGGCGGTAGCTGTCGGTGAAAAAGAGCACTGCTATGGGAATCTCAGATTGTTTGGCTTTATTGAGCTTGACTTTTGAAGGTTTGAATTTCATCATGGCAACTGTTGTTTCTTCTTGCTGCTTGACTGGCCTTAAGTGTTCAAAGAGCTGCAGATTTTACATGAACTCACTTAAAACAAATGACTGCAATTTCCAGAAGGCAGGCACTGGAGTCTTGGGTGTGAGAGCTCCAGGAAATTCTGAAAAATACCTGAAACGCCAGCTGATCCTGAGATGAAACAGGAAGATTTGAAAACAAATGAGACCTGCTTGAAAAATCCCTTGGAAGAGAGGGACTCACGAATTTGCTGGAGAAGTTCTTGCTGGCTCAGGTGGTCACAAGCCCAAGAATGACCCAGCTGATCATTCACATCAAAGGACACTTCTCTCCACCCTCATCACCAGTAATTAAAAAGTGGTAAACACACAAATTCATTGCTTGAACACAAACCCATTCCATGCGCCAGTCCCAGAGATGGAGAGGTGTGAGTGATGAGATCTCCTAAATTTACTCTTCATGTGAGTGTACCAGCCCACTCTGGTGACACTGTGATCCACCAGACTTCTCAGGGGAGAAAGAAAATTCCACAAAAAATATGGAGAAGCTACTTATGACTGCTGGAGACATGGAGAAGGAGAAATGTGTTATTTCTATTTCCCCAAACTCTAAAACCTCTAAAACCACCAGTGTGTGCCACCAGTTCTTTTGACTTAAACAGTATTCCCAAGGCCTGTTGATGCCAGGATGATTTTTTGCCTTTTCTTTTATACCCCTTTTATACCTTTTTACAACTTCTGTATTCTTAGTGGTTTTTGCCTACATTCTTGGACTTGTTTGTCAAGCCAGGAGACTCAACATTTTAGAAGCTTCGTAGTTAGGGATCAGTGTGCCCCAGACCCCAAGGTCCTCTCCAGAACACATTTTGTAAACTGAGATAGAACCATCCAGGGGAAGGTTCCTTGGGGAAGGGGCTCGTCAGACCCTCTCATTGGGGAATTTATGATAGATATGCTAATTAGTAACACCTCTAATGTGATACCAGACCTTTTGAGGGTGTGCATGGAGGTGCATTCGACCTGGACATGGTGCACCTAAGGATCCTTAAAACAAATACCAAGGTAAAATCCCTTTTTCCCTTCTAACCGTGTTTGACTCTTGATTTTAAGACCAGGAAAAGGCATCACTGTAAACAAAGAAATAGTTCAAAAAATAAACTAAACTATGAAGGCAAGGCTGCAAAATAGGACATTTTAAAACTTGCCCCATTAGCATCGACTTGATGACCGTGCCACTTGAGAGGCAACTGCTGATTAGTCCTTTAACTTTAGGTAACATATGTCCCACCAGGGATTTGTGGAATTGGAGCAAGGACAATGTTAAGGCCTTTCATAGACAGCAAGTTTCACACCTGGCATATTTCAGACATCTGCCAAGTTGTGAAGGATGCCTGTATCAAAACAACAACAAACTGTTCACCAAGAAACCAAAAAATCTGTGTGGGCAGAGTATCAAAATCTTCTCATCAAAGATGAACACAAAGAACTCAAAACTTGGCATGATATTTGCAAAGGAAAAATTGATCAAGTGGTGGATTTTGCTGTCTGCTTTGAGAGCAAATCTACTGAAGTTTGGGATGCTCATTATATATAAGAAATAAAATGTCCTAGGGAGGGAGTATATACATTAGAATAAGCTAAAGTTTATTCACCTTTAAACCACCAATTTTAATACCTTTAGTTACATAATTATTAATTGATTCCACTGTGAGTCACACTTAAGATTTTTTTAAAATCTGGGTTTTTCATCGCAATATCTTGTATTTCTAAGTGCACTTTTCTGTTTTTATTTTGCTTAATTTTGGAATTACACACCCTTATTAACTTTTTTCTGCTTTTCTAATTGCTGCTTATACTTTCAGCCTTAGTGCTATCACAATTTTTTTTGTCTTTGAGAATAAATGACATTTGGTGAGTCAATCTTGTTGTTTTAGGTTTCAATCAAATAAGATTAGATCATTAGACAATGTTATTGATGCCCAACACAGCTACAATACAACTAGGGGGAAACAGTCCCAGAAATCTTGTCACAGCTGAAGGCAAGGTCAAGATGGGTCAAGATACTGGTGACTCATTTTTGGTAGAAATGAGTTTCTTCAGTTTTTAAAAAACAACAGTATGGGACCAGACGAGAAGGCAGATTGACTACGAATTTATTTTGTAGCTGATGTTTCCCTCTTACTCAAGTGGTCTTTGCATCAATCTATTTCACCTTTCCAACTTTCTTGCAAATTTCCTGTATGTGAAGTGGCTCTTTTCTCCCTCAACACAAAAAAAGGGCTCAGAGCCTTTACGATTTTTTCTAAATTTTCCTTAACATCAATTTAAAACAGACACATTTTGGGACTGGATTTCACAGCTTTACTTCCTCTAAACTGCTTTCTGATTTGCAGCAAGAAAGAAAAGAGAAGCCAGAACATGTTCAAGAATAGCAGAGAAGTGAAGGGACTCCTTCAAATTTCTTTTTTATACTTCTTATGACACAAGAGAAGAAAGCAGAGATGGAAATAAAGCCATGTATCTCCACAGGAGACCCATCAGCCAGCTTCCTTCTGTTTCTGTCTCTCTTTTCAACTGGAAGCCCTGATGTTGCTTTACCTGAACCATCAGGGAAAGGTCAATAAATCCCAGCACTGAGACTGGATGGCTGCTCAAAGAAGCCTTGAAATTGTTTGTATTTATCCTCTGTTATTTTGACCATGGACAATGCAGAGGGAACTTGTTTAGATCAATATCCACAAAAGGAAAAGTAGTTTTGAGCTGTTGGAGTCTTTCACTGAGGTTGTCTCTTCTTTCACTTATTGAAGTTTTTAATCCCACACACAGGACAATTGAGCAGTGCGAGAGGTCTGAGTGGAGAAAAGCAACACAATTTACCAAAAACAGCCTCAGAGGGTTGTGGTTGGACAGTGGGAAGTGGATTATAGGATCAGAGAATCACAGAAGCACAGGAGGGGTTTTAAGGGACCTTAAAGGTCATCCACGGGCAGGGACATCTTCCACTATCCCAGCTTGCTCCAAGCCCCATCCAACCTGGCCTTGGACACTTCCAGGGATCCAGGGGCAGCCACAGCTGCTCTGGGCACCCTGTGTCAGGGCCTCACTCTTAGGTGGAATATATTTTGTGTTTGCCAACGTTAAGACAAGAGGTATTAAAGATCTACAAGTTTCCATCCTGGTCTGTGCTTTTCTGTAAAAAACTACTGTCCTGAGCCAAGAGAATCTACGTGGATTTCAGAGTATTTTATGCTGTGATCTACTTAATCCGAAAAGCGAACTTAGAGAAAACTCACTTGCCATAATCAGCTCCATGAGACACAGAATAATCGATTTTATTTTTTAAAAATAGACACAGATATTCTAGAATGGGGGGGTGTGTGTGTGTGTAAGGCTACAATAAAGTGCTGACTGCACCTGAAATATGGGAACGAGCTGGCGCATTTTAGCAGTCGTTCACTCCAGATCAAGATAAATCAAGTCAAAGTGGAGGAGGCTTTCAAAAGGGCTGGGAGGAGGGAGCTGGAACAGAAATCTCAACGTGGGAAGAACAAAGAGGATTTTGTGTAATAAGTGATGAGCTGAATGGAAGATCTGATTGCCATCCATAAATGCATTGGGGTAGAATTGAAATCACCAGTGAAATTAAGACGGGGAGGAACAAGAACAAACATGACCAGTAATATATTTAGGTTGGAAATTAAACAGGTTTTTGCCATTTCAGAGCAATGCAGCTCTGGAACAGCATCCCTTTAGGACTTGCAGAAGCAATTAGTTTGCAAAAGATAATAAACTAGGAGGTCTCACAGATCCCATGAGAATTTTGGAAGACAGGCGTAACATTCAAAATGATCTGGAGAAATTAAAGATATGGTCTGAATTAAATAGGATGCTGTTCAATGCAGGAAATTAAAAGATACTGCTTGCAACTGGGAATAACCAACTGCATGGGAACAAGATGAAAAATTCCCTGCTACAAAGTTCTGTAGAAAACACACATGGAAAGAAGAGTTGGGTAAAAGAAATCAAGAGTCAGCCTGGAAAACACACTCAAGAGGGCTTTGCAACAATCTCTTTTATCTTTCCAACTTTTTTGCAGAGTTTCTGTACATGAAGTGGCTCTTTTCTCCCTCAACACTTTTCCCAGAAAGGAAGGCCCAGAGCTTTTAGGCCTTTTTCACAATTTTCCTAAACATCAATTTAAAACAGACACATTTTGGGACTGGATTTCACAGCTTTACTTCCTCTAAACTGCTTTATTTTCTCTCATTTGCAACAAGAAGGAAAAGAAAACTCAAAACAACAGAGAAGTGAAGGGAATCCTTCAAATTCCTTTTTATACTTCCTATGACACAAGAGAAGAAAGCAGAGATGGAAATAAAGCCATGTATCTCCACAGGAGACCCATCAGCCAGCTTCCTTCTGTTTCTGTCTCTCCTTTCAACTGGAAGCCCTGATGTTGCTTTACCTGAACCATCAGGGAAAGGTCAATAAATCCCAGCACTGAGACTGGATGGCTGCTCAAAGAAGCCTTGAAATTGTTTGTATTTATCCTCTGTTATTTTGACCACAGACAATGCAGAGGGAACTTGTTTAGATCAATATCCACAAAAGGAAAAGTAGTTTTGAGCTGTTGGAGTCTTTCACTGAGGTTGTCTCTTCTTTCACTTATTGAAGTTTTTAATTCTTCTTTAAACGCTTCTTGCCAAGTTTAAATACTTCTTACCAAAGTGCCTCCACCACTGCTGTTAGCGAACAGTGTGTGAAGGAACACATCCTGCTTTTCTCAGGCACTGGGAATATCCCAGCCACCTCTCCCAACACTGGAGCTACAGTGGGCAGTTCAAAGCCTAAAAAAAGGCAATAAGAATGATGAGAATTTTGGAAAAGGAGAGCTTCTTAATGAAAATCCACAGAGACGAAGTGCAGTTTGATTTTAGGGAAAACAGCATTGCTTCAAATAAACGAAGTCAATGAAGTTTTGGAGGGGAAAAAAAAAGGATTTTTTTCTCTTATTCTTGTCAGGCATTCTGCCTAATTTAATTTATTTGGGTTTTGTGCCAGGCAAATATTTTAAAAATACTCAAAATGAAGTTGCAATGTTTCTTAACCAAATTACAAATCTGATGGACATATTTCATAGAAGCAAGATACACTGAGAGAGTCAAATCTGGAGTAATATATCAAACTCTATACATGTCAAAAAATATCATTAAAGCAATATCTAATAGATTCCCAGAAGGTAAAAAGTCATCATTCATGAAATTATGTGTTGGTATTGATTATGTAACAAAACAAAAATAAAATATTTCTCTTTTTCCCAGGCTGGTCTACAAATAGAAGCAGCCCTGGAGCTTTTACAGATATTTTTACACAGTCAAAAGCAGTTATCTAGATTTTTCTGTCATTTTTAATTAATGATATCATGTCACGCACTTAAGAATTTCAATGGCATGGCAACTAATTAGCACAAGGCAAAACATGTGCAATTGATCTTTTAAGCTGCTGTGCTAATTGCAAACCTGCCACTTGAGGGTGTTCTAAATATTGATTTCTGGTGTGAAGTCTCACTCAGCTTTTCCATATGGCCATTTCAGCATTGCTCATTATCGTGGTGTTCAAGTGTATGAGGACATCAACTTATCTGAAGAGATACGAGACAATTAGGAAGGGAACTGGGCACTGAAATAGCCCTACTCAAAAAAAGCTGGTTTTAACATATGATAATGTGAAAGCCTGGAGGTTAATTAATCTCTGATAATATGAGCAGAAGTTAGAAATATAACAGAAAGTAGTGCTATTTTTCAGTGTGCAACTGCGAAGATGGGGATCTTTCCGCTTCTGCTGTGTCTGTCTTTTTTGCCAAGGAAGCAGATCACTGCAAAAAACCCCGAAACAACAAAAAAAACTCAACAAGAATAAAACAGAACTAGGATGAGATCACCTGATGTGCAGATGATGTCAGATCTCCACAGACCGGTTTGGGTTCGAAGGGACCTTTAAGATCATCCAGTGCCACTTCTCTGCCATGAGCAGGGACACCTTCCATGATCCCAGGTTGCTCCAAGCCCCATCCAACCTGGCCTTGGACACTTCCAGGGATCCAGGGGCAGCCACAGCTTCTCTGGGCAACCTTTTCCAGGGCCTCCCCCACCTCACAGGGAAGGAGCTCTTCTTGCACCTTCTCCAGGCACCACTCTTTACCCAAAATATAGGCATAACTGGCAGGAGACGTGATGGCCTCCAGGTGCCCCTACGGAAAGCACAGGGATGTGTGTCCCAGGTGGCATCAGGGAGGGCAGAGCTCCTGATTTTAGTTCATTGCTCTGCCCAGTGGGAAAGTAGAAGAGGTGATTCGAGTAGAGAAAAAATCCAGCCCAGCCTCTGCAGATGTATATATACAGAGAACAGCAAGAGGATTGAGAGATAATAGGATTAGAATGACTCAGAATGGTAGAGTTTATTAAAACTTTATATTCCACCCACATATAGGGGCAGGACAGGTCTTTCACTGGGGGGCCGGAACTCTTGTACTAGTACAGACCAAATATCTTTTTGTATGTGTGTGTTTTCTGCAAAACTTTTGGGATTTAGGTCAAGATTTTCAAAGGAAAGAACTGAAGTCCTCAGGATTGTCCATTTCCTTTTTTTCCTTATCTGTTTTTAACACTTCTTGAAAAGCATCTTTGCTAATGTCTACAAATACGCTCAAAGCTTTAAGAAGGTGGATAAGGAGAATCCATCCCAGTTTGCATTTGAGTCTAGCAAGGGCACAGTTCAGTGCAGAGCAGAGTTTTGGCAGCTGCTGCGGGGAACATGCACCAGTGAGGAGGGACAAGTTAAGGCCAGGAGGTGCCTTTAGGTGTCTTTGCAAGAGCTAGGACGCAATCAAGAATATTCACTTTTGCACAATAAGCCCAGTTCTCTGCATCTCAATATTTTCAGCAAGAGAGTTTAGTCTTGAAATCCTCTTGAAATCCTTGAAATCCTCTTGAAATCCTTACGTGTGCAATCCGTCACAACCTATGGAGGTTTTTTCCAATCATTGTTCAATGATTTGTGTTCAAGTTGCTGGAGTTGGGTTTGAAGCAGGCGGAAAACTGGAATCTCCCTCACTGCAGGTGGGAACATTTTAAAGCACATTTTAAAGGAGAATAATAAAGTTCTCCTGGAAAACAGCTCCCGAGAGGCAACAATCCCCGTAAGATTATTGACAAATCTTCAGCTACCTTGCAAGAACAACCAGCTGATCATTTCAAACTGAAATATATCAGTGTCAATCATATGGACCTGAAATGCATGTGTTTAGAATTCGTTTTAGAGCTGGGAAATTTTGATTAGAAAAGTGGAAATTTTCAGCAAAAGTGTATTTTTCACTATCTGACATTGAGGGAGGGGGGGACGGACCTTAAATCCCAAGGAAAATTCTTTGCCAAATCTTAACTTTCTAACTTAAAAATGGACTAGGATGAATCTTCCACTACTGGTTCTTGTCAAATTTTCTCCTGTCATAGGAGGAGAAAAAATAGCTGCAAGCATTCCCTTCTCAGCAATGCCTGCCTGGTTTTGTGGAAAAGGAAGAGAAATGACAACGCACTTCAGGAAATGCTTTTTATACACTTCACACTCACTTGTGGAAAAAAAAATAATGTTTAGGATCTAAGCACCGAGTTTTTTTTCTTTCCTTCTCTTTCTGGTTTGTGTATTTTGGAATTTTTTTCCTTTGTTGGTTTTGTTGGGATTTTTAAGAAGGAACAGTTCATAGAGCACTGTCGCTGTTTTCCCCACGGACGAGTAGAGAAACGACACGAAGTCCAGGCTCAGGGATAAATGGATGGTGATTTAATGAATTCTCAGAAGGCTTTTATATGTTAGTTCGCAAAGTGTATTAAGTGGCATAAGGTAATTGGTTTTTACCCATCCACCCCCTAAGGGGATTGGTCAAGTTCTAAGACACCCATCTCTGAGTGTTTTTCTAGTTAGAACCATAACAATTCTACCCAAACAATCTGCAGCTGCAAGAAGTCTATAAAACTGTAACATTGTTTTGTCTTACTTGCATGGGAAAGACAGAACTCTCACAAAATGCTGCAGAAAGCCGGAAAATCTCTCTGCTAAAGCTTTTCAGTGTCCACAGAGCACAAAAAATATTCCAAGTGCGTTATTCTCGGAATATTCAGTTCTTGAGCATGTGATCTTTTCCTTGCTCAGGGCTACAGAGGCCTTTCAAACATCTTTGGTGGGTCCCAAACACACACTTTAGTGTTATTTTTAATAAAGAGAAAAAATGCACATGGCTGCGGGCTATAAGAAGTTAAGTCTTAGATTTATCTGGGCTCCTCGACATATCGATTCATAATTCTTCTGAAAAGGATACTGTGCTAACTGCATTTGTGCACTAAATGCTTTAATGGGGGTTTTATTGCACTATTAAATTTAATAGGATACTTCTATATAAAATAAATACACAGGCTGGAAAACAAGTAATCCCTCAGTTTTGGAACAGGCTTTGATTTCAGTTCGAGTTCTTCAGATTTTAGGTTGAAGACCATAGTGATGGTGAAGAGCGTTACTGACTAAATGAACCACCTTCCAAATCTAACAAGGGGTTTTAAATCAAACAAGACAGGACTTAAATAGAAAAGGTTCCAAACTATGATTGCTATACAATATTATTTAACCTTGTTATTCATAGTTGGAAAATTGATAATTTAATTATGCTAAAAATCTTTGATAATCTGTCCCTGCACCCTTCCAGCACCAGTTATGGATGTAGGAGACATGAGCAACATGGGGACTGGAATTCTGGCAAAAATTTCATTTATCCAGTCTTTATTCCTCCATGGGTTTTAATGGTGGATTGTAGAGCTCAGCCAGGAAAAAGGAAATCATACGGGAAATACTAACTTTAGTGAAACACGACTCCAAAGCAGAGCAACAGCCACTGCCCACAGAGTAGCATTGACCTTCAACAGGCAAATGGATGAAGAAATAAGGTAAAGATGAAGTTTTGTGGCTTCATTTAATTGAAGCTTCATTTATATTCCAATCTAAAGGATGAATTACAAAAAGGAGATGCAACTCTGGTGTGTAACATGCTCCAGAAGGTGTCTGTGGGCAGTGGAGGGCACTTGTCTATTTATAACAGTGTATGTTAAGCCAGCTGCAATATTAATAATGTCAAAGGAAACCATCAGATATTCAGTGTAGAAAAATGTCTCATTTCCCAGTTCACCAAACTTACTTTCAAAAGGTCGTGTGAGGTGATTAATCATTTTTAGGACTTTTTTCTTCTAAGAAAAGAATAACATTTCTCACCAGCTGCCTTTCAATTCTTCCAGAAGTGCTCTGAGATAACTGAGATAGAATCGTGCCGCTTTATTATTATTTATATCTTTCTTACGCTCTTTAATTTCATCTGAAACATCTCACATATTGTATCTTCAGAAGCCTGAGTCATTTCTGCAGCTGCTGCTGAGATTTATACCTTTCCTGACTCTAACAGCCTAATTTTGCCTCCATGAGAAATAAGACTTACATAGAAACCAATCTCCAAAAGCTTATCTCATCTCTGGGTTTAGACACACCGGGATTTCAGTCTTTTCTCATCCTGCCTTTAAGACACCATTTTGTACAGACACTTAAAGAATCAGTAAAAACTATTCTTAAAAACTCCTGGTCGGTGGGAAGGGAAGGGATTCAAGAGAATGGCAAGGCTGTGTTTTAAAAAGAGAATCAGAAATACCTCTCTCAAACTCCCTAAGCTTCCATTTCTGGAAATGGCGGAATTAAATTATTAAACATTTCACAAGCACGTCATGGAGAGGTGATAAAAATATGGTCACTGTGGAACTGTCAAGAAGAAATTCTGTTAAAGCAACCTAATTTCCCTCTCTGACTTATGATTTAGCCTACATAAATGGAGAGGAAGAAGGGGAAACAGGTCTTAAAAGTTTCATAATGCTCTGGTGTGACGTTCTCCACCAAAATTAGGGAATATGGCGTATATTTTACACATAAATCAGAAAAATGTTCCCTAAAAACTTGGAGCAGAAGAAAGGGACATCCTTTTAGTTATCTGTAGATGGGAGGATGTTTCAGGTGGAAGTCCTATGGAATCTGTTCTGCTTTGTTATTTTCATTGGTGACTTGGCTGTGGAGATATAAAGTGATCTGATAGCATTTGTAGCTAAGGAAAAAACCTCCTAGGTTGGAGGAAAAACCTCATGGTTTGAGGTGGAAACCTCAACCATGGTTGAGCTAGGGAAAAACTAGCTAAGGGCTAGGAAAAAACCTCAAAATACTCTGGAAAACAGAACTGGAATTTTAGCTTGGTAACTTTGACAGAAGTTCTGAAATCCTTGTGGAATCATTCAACTGAAGAAAACACAAAGTTGTTTAGGAATGAATCAAGGGAAATCCTGCATTAAGAAAGGGCCTTTAGAGGGGTCTCCTCCCCACGCATTGAGGCTGAACACAGACAAAATGGATCCAGCACGGATCGTCATGGAAAAAGTTGAATTCCATCATGGAATATATTAGTAAAAGGTCACTGTTTTTTGTCTGTACAGAGGTGTCCTAAACTGGAATTCTGCCTTCAGATTTGGGCACTGCAGCTACAAGCCTGGTCATACTTGAGAGAGTTCTGTACTGATAATGAGAAGAGGTTTAAGAGCATGACTTGGAGAGAAAGGTTTTGAAAAACTGAATTTGTTTAGTCTAGAAAAGAGAGGATTGAGAGGAGAGCTTTGGGGGATTGACAGATGAGGTATTGTCCAGCACATTGGAAGCAGATTCATCCCTTCTTCTCTCTGTCTTGGAGATGACAGCAGGCCTAGGAGACCTCTTGAAGTTCCTTCAAACCTTCTGTGTGTTTGGAAAAAAAGAGGCATGGGAACAGTGAATAACAGGCACTGGATGTCCCTGTCCTGCCCGTACCCATTGGTGTGATGTTATCAGAGAGCTGAGCACAGCACAAGCGCGAATCTGTCAAGCTGAAAACATCCAGAGGTCTTTGTTATTCTAGAGTCAGCTTTTCCAGGAAGGCAGCTTTGGATTTTTAGCACTCGTCCCAGCTCTCCATTTAGCTTTGAAAGGAGCACGCACTCTGCCATGTTGTGGAAGGCAAAATGTCACCCCGGATCACTGCAATCAGCACAGACCTTGTTGGCTTTTGAAAACCTGGATATTTTCCCTTTAGTACTTGGTGTGGGAAGGGCTCAAATGCTTCAGATGTAAAAGGGCCATCACTATTTCTGTTATTAAAATGTCAAGCACATCAACACCTCCAGAAATTATGTTGTGGGTGTTTTTTCCTGAGACTGACCTGCTTGAAACAGAGCAAAATATTCAACACAAGTCAAACTATTCATTCAGCACTTTGAGTTCTTGAAACATCCTCCTTTCTTGCTCCAGGTCCAACATGAGCCCATGCTTTTTCTTTTTCTAAGACGATTTCTTAGGACATCCCGCATGTGATCATTTTAAGTGTGTAATCAACACACAACTCATCGGTGCTTCAATAACCCCAAAATATTTGTAAATGCTTGGCCTTACTCTATTTAGTGCAGTTTTTACATAATGTTTTCTAGCTACATAAGAAATCTTAAATTTAAGAAAAGTGACAGGAATGCAAGCCAAGCATTCAATGGAGGGTTTTTTTGGGAAGATTCTTCTGTAACGAAACCTTTGCTCAGATATCCATGTTCTGTACGAGCAAACTTCACTGCTTGAGTGAAAGAGCAGGAACTGAGACGTCAAAATCCAGGAATCACTGTCAGTGTACTCAGGGCAGAGTCAACACTCTTTTATTTCATATCTCTGCAAACTCCCACTGGCAAACTCTCTGTTGAAGGTGAGGTCTAGTAGAGGAACAGAAAATGATCCAGAAAACAGAAAATGAACAGAAAACACACGAGCTAAATCATGTTTGGGATGACACAGGAAAAAACCCCACAACAATCTGTTTTCTTCTCATGATTCAAAACTACCTAAAAATACTGATAATTTCCCACATGGAACTTGCCTCTCGAACCTTCTGCTGTGGAGCTCTGCTGGGGCTGTTCCTGACACTTTCACTTTTCCAGCCGTGGGAGCAGTTGCAGCATTTTGAGGTTCAGTGCTCTGACTGCTCTGGAGAGAACTCCTCAGGTTTACTCTCTCCAGCTCAGCCCCTGCACTAAGCAGAAAATCGCCGTCATTTCAGCAGTGCCTTTGCAAAGTCCTTATTTTTCTATTTTGACTTTTTTGTTTCTTTGAAAGAATGCTCAGCTGCTGGCTGCAAATGAGGGCTTCTGGACTTCCAAATGGCTCATGGAAACTGTTCCCATCTTGTTGTCTCATTTATGGGGTCAGAAGAGAACCACAGCCACCAGCGGAGGTGAGGGTGGATGTCATGGAGTGGGAGCTGAGACATCTGATTGAGATTCAGCTGGAGCAAAGAGGACATTCTGCACCAAATCACGATGTCAAAGATAACCTGATGAGAAGCAAGAAGCAGATAAACTTTGAAATGCAATAGCTCCTGACCCTGTTGGATTTCTACCAGCAAATTTCTAATTTAGAAAGAAAACTCTCATCGGATGCAAGTGTTTGCAAGGCTGTCAAATCCTTTAGTGTCGGTGACTCTCCAGCAGCCTGTCAGTCACAATGACCTTGAGTTTTGAGTTGCTTGCATCTTCTTTTTCAATAACATTTTCCCTGATTTTGAAGTTCAAGATACCCAGAAGAGTCTGTTATGAAGAAACAAGAGTTCCTCTTGGCAAAGAAGAGCTTTGTTGTCACATTTTGTCAGAGGCTGTGGAGAAAGGAATGGGAAGCCCAGCATATTTATTTATGCAGATCAAAGTGCATAAATGAAATTATTAGAATGCATTTTGCTGTTATTCTTCTGCCCTGCAGAAATACTTTATGGCATAGCCAGATTTCTTCAAGAGTTCTTGGGAGCTCTGGAGGTTCACCCCACCTTTCCAGTCTGGGCTCTGCAGTTGCACATACACTTTTTGTAATTAAACAGAAAAATATCACTGTTATACACCAGGAACTGCTCTCCAAAACAGGGCCTGAAGGTCCAGATGTGCAAGAAGTTGAATGTAAGTCCTGTAAGTGTGACCTTGTGGCCATAAATGCCCAGCTCCATCCTTGGCAAGAGGGCAGCCAGCAGGTGCAGGCTGCATCTTTTTCCACTTCTCCAGAACTTTTGACATGTTCTTTTCCCCACTTTTGTTGGTGTATTTGATCAGTGTTTTTCTGAAGAACACTCATATATCTACTGCTCTGGTGTCTTTCTTACTCTGCACACCACAATGCCATTTTTTTTGGCTTCTCAGGATAAAACACACTTCCTGGACTGTCTCTGTGTTTGTAACTTCTTTCTGTTTTACAAGCCACCCAAACTGTCTTCAGAAATTCCTCATTTGTGTTTAAATGAAATCCAAATTTTTACTTTAAAATCCCTCCCATCACACGTCTTCAATTTTTTTACTGTTTTGTTAGCTCTTGATAATTTTTTTTCTATATTTTCTTGAGATTTCCAGAGATGCTCTATTTTTCTTTAAATAATTTTTACCATGACAGGCTATAAATTTTGTCCTAGGATCACTGTCTTCTCAAACTCCCAGCAATATATCTGCATTTCAAATGCACTCAGCACAGTATCTAAATGCCAACAAGGCATTTAACCTTGTCATTTTACCTGAAATTAGGTATTCAAATTTTTCCTCTTTGAGTTTTGCAATTTTGATTTATTAGTGAAACCCTCAGGTTGCAAGTTGCCATTTCAGGATTGGCTCTGAAGTTGTTTTAAAAGCACTGCAGATGGAAAGGGGAATTCTCTGCCCTAGTAAGGGTTTGCTGGAGATTATCCATATGCGAAATTAATTTGTATGTAGGCCAGACCTGATTTAAAAGGTTCACTTCATTATTTTAGAGGTGCATTTAAAAAGCCCTTCACTCATTTATTTTATTGCTTTGGAAGCAAGATTCATTACAGGTTCTCTAACCCTCTGGCTGGATCCTTAAAGAGATAAAATGATCTGTTACAGCCTACAAAATCCTGACAGGCACAGGATTGACAGGCACTGAGTGCCTGCCAACCAAAGCTGTCACAAGTTCTCGAATGACATGAGGAACAAGGAGGGTCTTTTTCCTTTTATTTTGCCTTCTTTTTATGGATTTTATGACCCTATATGCAGAGAAGTCGATTGCAAACAGGGATATGTTTCCCCCTTGCCAAACTTGGATCCATTCTGCCAAGGCCTCAGTAGGATGCTGTTAATAAAATCCCTGGCCATTTATTTGGAATGGTTTTGTCGGCTCCTCTTTCTCATTGCTTAAGAGACTTGCCTACATTTGTTTATTCACTGGAATGCTGCAAATTTTTGTACAATTCTTACCTTATACGAGACCTTTTAAAAGTCTGTTACCACAGCAAGTCTTTCCCTATAGAGAGGACATTTCTCCTGTGCCACTGAAGAACTCTCTCAGGAGATAAACCTGTCCTACAGTGTTGTGTAGCTCTTTGGAGCCTAATAACTGGATTGATTTCAATACCCTTATAGTGACTTATTTTAGATTCCTTCTAATTCAAAAAGGATGTTGAGCCTTTCTGCCTAAAGCTTGAGCATCATTTTATGAAGTTCTCTTCATTTGATGAAGTTCTCTTACTAACAGAAAGGTGCAAGTTTTGCCCACTTTCATAGAGTTCAGGTATCTCTGGTGAAGAACTTGGGCTCAGAAGGGATTCAGTTGATATTACTAAAAAAAATGATTGAAGGCACACACTGAGACGGTCACTGCAAAACGCAAGTGCTCTTCTCCCCAGCCTTGAAAGCTTTGCTAAACTGTTTCTGTCAACTCAAGAGAATCCAAACTTCATCTCACTGAAAGCACATGTAGCCTGACATGGTCAAAGGCCAAGGTTTCTCACTTTTACTTGGGAGAATGGACAAGCTAAATATTCTATTTCCATACTTTTTTATAATATCCCTAAGCTGCACGTTACATCCATTGAGGGGCTCTCAGGACAGACATCACTTGCAGAGGTGTGAATATTACTGGAAATGCCATTCAAAGGAGGCCTGACTTTGCCTTCCTGTGAAGGCATTAAGGTATAACAAATGAAAAAGGTACAGTCACAATCTAAATGATTGCAACGTCTTTGTCAAAAATGATCCAAAGGGCTTTTGGCAAAGGGGCATCATTTTCTTAAGTGGTTGATGCTGCACAAGGGAGCCTTTCTTTATTTCTAACACTCAGACCTTGCCACCTGAATACAGAAATGAAAGCACAGGGAAAGTGCCTGTAGGATTTTATTTTACCTACCGCACTCCTGGTGTCCAAGTGTAGCAAAATCACCGTCTGAAATCACACAGTCAGTAGAAAAACCCTTTAAGATCATCAGTCCCAACCATTAACCCAACCATTAACTGACAAGGCCACCACTGACCCGTGTCCCCCAGTGCCACATCCACACGGCTTTTAAATCCCTCCGGGGATGGGGACTCCACCACTGCCCTGGGCAGCCTGTTCCAATGCTCCCAGTTTTGCAGTAACATCAGCTGTGAATTCTATGAAAACCTTCCAGTTTCAGTAATTTTGATCTCTACAAGGCAGCCAAAGCCAAAAGTGTACAGCATCATTCGAAGCTATGTGAGTTAAATGGTGCATGGAGGGCATTTAAACCTAAGCAAAGAATGGGAATTACTCTGGTGCTTTTCCAGAAGCCCAAGTGTGTATTTTCTTATTTATTTTCAGGATTCCTTCTGTGATCTTTTCAAAAAAATGCTTTGAACTTTTGTACCTTTCCTGGCTACATTTTTTACAGATCATTGCAAAGCCTAAGGAGGAAATTTTCATCTCCTACTCCACCACAGATTTCCCACTGCTGGCACCCACTCCTTCAGTTGATACATCCCAGCCAGAGTTTTTCTAGGCTGGGAAGAACAGGCTGATCTGTGTCTTTATGTCAGTCTACACTCGTGCCAAAGCAAATCAGGACTGTGGTTGGGTCCTTGATAGCCTTCAATAATCTCTTCTTGCTAATTCCCAGTGTGTGCAAACAAGTCTGTACCCAGAGAAGCCTGACACTGAATTCTCTGGATAACGTGCCTCTTCCCAGCGTGTTTTGTCTCCTGTCAGGGTCAAAATTAAAACCTTCAGGAGCCTCCATAATTTGCTTTTTTTGCTGCAGCAGCAGCACCAGGATTTCATCCAAAGGATTGCCAGTTTAATAAATCGAGAGGGCTCTCCAGCAACTACCAAGAGCAAGCCTTTGGTGGAGGGTGGAAGCTGGGCTGGGTCAGCTCCAGGGCTCTGAGCACCTTTAGGTTGTGAAAACTGTCACCCATTTTCACACTCCCAGCTCTTCCTTGCTCTCAGCCCTTCCCCACAGCGTGTCGCTGGTCTAAGTCCCTGTAATTAAAATACGGAGTAAATGCTTTTCATCACATCATTAGGAAAAGGATTTTCACCCAGACAGTGGTGGGGCACTGACCAGGCTCCCCAGGGAATGGTCACAGCCTTAAGCCTGACAGAGTTCAAGAGGTGTTTGGACAACACTCTCAGGGACAGGGTAGGATTGTTAGGGTGTCTGTGCAGGGCAGGAGATGGATCAATGATCCGTGTGGGTCCCTTCCAGCTCAGGATATTCTGTGATTCTGTGATGACCTCCCATTTGTTGTACTAAGTGACACCACTGGGCTTGATTCTTCTTTTTCTTCTGTTCTTCCCTGTTCCGATGTGCTTGGTTTGATTCAAAGTAGGGTTTTTTCTGGAACAGAGAACAGAAAGGGATGACATAGTTTTGACATGGACATTTTTGCATCCATCTGATGTCTTCAGTAATCTCCAGCCAGGCTTCTCCTCAAAATCACATACTCATAGTTTGTACATATAATTTACTCCAAGTATTTATTTCTGCTATAATTTGCAAAAGTCAAAGATCCTCAGCTGGCAAATACCTGTAGGGCAAAGTCTCTGCCGTGGAGAGATGAGAAAAACAAAGATTAGATTAAAGGAGGATGAAGTTAGTGAGGCTAAAAAGCTTTTGAAACCAGGACAGACTGTGTGTGTGAACAAAAGAACAACACATAAAGCTAACAGCATGCTCAGGGTGTTAGTTCTTAGTCACTTGTTTCTACTGCATTATTTGTCAAAAAAAAATAATACTTCTTCAAACTTCTTCCCCCTCTTTAAATCCCAGTCACACACACTTCTGCTGTGCACCAAGATTGATTATACACTCCACTGTCATTGCCTGTTGTTCACTGAATTCTGACCTTTTCTTTTAATTCAAGGAAATTCCCACTACAGACTAGAAAAAAATAATTCCCTGTTCTAAGAGATGACTCATTTCTTTGCTGCTACATCAGCTTCCATGGCATATTTTACTTTGGAATATTACTGGAACAGGGAGGAGAAAAGAAAGATGTGGGTCAAAAGGTCATCAGTAACTAATGTTTTAGGAAGGAACAGGTGGATGCCATGAGAGTAAAATATAAAAAGGGATTTGAAATAGTTCCCTGATAAAAATTGAGAGGATCAGCAGTAAGAAATGATGGGTTGCCTTTAGGGAAGATCACAAACCAACTTGAATGCATTAAATTAAGAAAACTAGTAAGATGATCAATATTCTCCCAAATCCAATGGGATCCATGCCAAGCTCAGACCCTTTGGACAGCAGCACAGCTCCAAGTGAAGGAGGAAGGATTATGAAACTATGAAATGTACCAAGAGCAATGAAAAGAATAAAAAAGAGATCGACACAGAAAACTCTTATTTTAAAAAGCTTTTTCAATATGTGAGGAACAAATCACCCCTCCCCTGCTCAGCTGTTGATTGCTCTGAGCGCTACCTGGAAATTCATGAAAGATGATGAGCTTCTAGAAGCAAGGAAACGATAATGAGTGTTCATCAGAATGACACCTCTCTGACACTGGAAAGACAAAGGAGGAGAAAGCTTTTGTTCCTAGGACTGAATTTCTTTCTTATTTCCAAGAGCCTGGATGTGGAGAAGGGAAGAAGTTTGCCTGTTGGGCTCTGTCCTACCAAACTCACAAAACCATAAAATGTAAGGTTGAAGTGGGATTGTGATCCCAGAGAGAAGTTTAGGACTGTGGTCATTTTGGGAAATGTGAAGATGAATTAGCCATACCACTATTTGGAGCATTCAGATGAAAAAAAATATATA
This sequence comes from Lycocorax pyrrhopterus obiensis, assembly GCA_014706295.1. NCBI lineage: Eukaryota > Metazoa > Chordata > Aves > Passeriformes > Paradisaeidae > Lycocorax > Lycocorax pyrrhopterus. Next base: position 3,326,927 of record JACSVZ010000006.1, on the reverse strand, counting down.
TTTTAGTAATTTTCCCCACTTGGTGGCAGAGGGACAGTGTCTACCTGGAAAAGGAGGAACACAGAAGTGATTTTAAAAATGTACACTCTACAATCCACAGTGGAAAAATGGGTGGGAAGCCATCACTGAGGAAAGGTGATGGAGTTTTAAAAGGGCTAAAATATGGTTTATAAATTTGACTGGATCAGAGACAAAAGTCACACCCCTTCTAAATCAATGATCTTAACATGACTGACTCTTGCAGTAAGTTATGGGCTATCTTCGGACACCACCTGGTACAGAGTGGTCTCAAAGCCTTCTTTTCCTCTCCTGGTATCTTTTAGGCATTTAATCACGAAGAAAAAAAGTTTCATAAAATCGGTATTCCCTCAAAACTCCCTTTTCAAGCCTATTCCCAAACTCCAGTCCACAATTTCAGCTCTTCCACAAAGAAAAACCACAAATTCAAAATAAATAAAATCATAGAGTCCTAGAATGATTTGAGACATTAAACAGACATCATCCTACCCCTCTGCCATGAGCAGGGACACCTTCCACTACCCCAGGTTGCTCCAAGCCCCATCCAACCTGGCCTTGGACACTTCCAGGGATCCAGGGGCAGCCACAGCTTCTCTGGTCTTTTTTGACACCAAAAATTGCCCTGACAGTGGTTGTTCAGTGACCACATTTTATTCATTAAAACAACAAAAATAGCTTACATCAAGCCTCCTAAAGATGAAGTTGGAGATCCATTATAACTCAGTCTCCAAAGAGAACCAGTCACAATAGCAAAAAAAAAGTTTCATGTCAAAACCCCAACTTTACAATGATTAAAGTGTTTGCCTACTGAGATTTAGAGGTGCCGTTTGAGCTTCTTTACAAGAATAAGTATAATGTAGGCCTTACTTTCACAATTTACTGCACAATATACCAAAACAGTGAGTTAAAGCTTGTCTGCTCAACTACACAGGAAAATTAGGTGGGCCCCAACAGCTTTGACTTGACAAAATCTGCAGTTTGACAGCACAGACCCTTAATTTATCAGGCAATTATGTGTCTTATACAAAAGCAAGGTCAAGCTAACAGTGTTACTGGTGAAAAGTTCGGTCTAGATAATCCATATCACACACATCTCCCCCACCATAAGCAGGAAGGTAACTCCACACACCCATATAAAACACCTCAAACTGTGGTCCACGCCATGCCTGAGCCTAAAGAATAAGCTTCCCATGGAAACAGGGCTAATTTAATCCGAGGTCATAAGGAATGGTTGCATCCTGCAAAGATGGTGTGGAGGACATGAGGCACACCCGGGGCTGCTGAACTGAGATTTGGGCAGGCCAAGAACACAACTCCGGGTGGTCTTGGAGAGTTTGTCTCCCACGTGCTGCCTTCACTCATTTCTTGCTGTTGCTGATCATCTCCTCACCCTCCACCTTTGCCTTGTAGACTTCGCAATTTCTGTTGTTTCGAAAGAGTTTTGCTTAATTAATTAATGTTTGCAAAGGAAGGGATGTGGCAAATGCTGCTATAATTCTTTGAAAACTGCCTGATTAAGATGCAAAGCACAGCCAGAAAAAGCTGTCAGAACAAACTCCTGTGCTGTCGATGCCCTGACAATGCAGAAGACATCTCTGGATACAAATTCATCAGCAATTAGTGCTTCCTTGAGTCACAAAATAAATGCTATAAACTGTCTCAGTGAAATGATTCCGTGCATCTGTTTTTCGTTGCCAGATCATTCAGTAACGGCCCTGTACTGCTTCCCTGGGTAGCTTCATCTATTCTGAGCAAGCAGTTAGCCAAAGTCAGTGAGATTATCAGAGAGATAATTAGTTTATCAGTTACTTGCTGCTGTGAACATTTTCCTGTTGAAAGTGTCATTCTGGGTCAGGCTTTTTCACTAAGATACAAAGAGTCAGGTGGACCAAAACCCCAAGCTGACACAAAATCATTGTCTCCCACTGAACTCAGACTCACACTGACTGACACCAGCAGAACTGGTCCATTCTGTTTTCCAGTACCAATTTAGGAACTGAAAAACTCACATCATCTGCTGGATCATAAAAATTTCCACTTCTTTGCTTTTTTCCCCTCTATTACTTAAAAATTCCTTGATTCACAACACTAACACCATTCTAAACAGCTTCATTTTCTGCAGCTGCCCCATGCTGAAATCCTGGGGTAAGCTGCTCAGAAGTTTTGACTGACACACTTCTGGATCTTTTTTAAATTGCTGTGAGTGGAATCACATGAGAACACAGCTTGAAGAACCTGAGCTGATACATGACCAGTGCAGCAATAACCATTATTCCAACCTTAAAAGACTTTTTCAGTAGAATAGGTAATCATTACAGAATGCAACCATTCTTTATGACCTTAAAGGGATAAAATTAGCCGTGTTTCCATGGGAAGCTTATTCTTTAGGCCCAGCCATTGCTGGCTGCCTTTACATTTATTTACAATAGCACCTGGAGTCTTCAACTGAGTTCCCATTGTGTTTAAGTGCTGCAGCACCTCACTGTAACAAATAAAAGTACTTTAGGGGATGCAGAATAATATTAGAAAAATGTGTTTAAGAATAATCAGTGAATGTCTATTTTAAAGTCAAATGGCTTTCATGAAGGATATGTAGAGACACATATCTAAACACATTTACACATTAGGGAAGGAGTTCCCCTTTCTCTTCAAAATTCTTTTCTGATACTCTAATTGTAGTGCTTTTCTTACTCCCTGCCTTGCATACATGAACAGACTTATTTCTCTTTCCATCTGATTCCACTGAGCAGAAGTGGATTTAACCCTTCTGACAATTCAGGACCAATCTTCCCCAAGACAGAGGCAAGAGTATTTTTTTCATACAGGTAGATCCAAAACCCATGGACCTGAAAGAATTTGAGTCCTGGGTTTTTTACATTTGCTTTCCATATTGTCCTATTCCTGTTGCTGACTTCAGCTGAATGACCAGATGTCCAGCTAACTCCTTGTGGGACATTCATATCTTCAATCTTATTTTAATTTCTAATTTGAGATTCCTGTAGAGACTTCTCTCTCGTATTGTCCCAAATATGTCAGAGGGAGCTGGCATCTCTGTACACAAGCATGAATAAGTTCACCCCTGAATGTAAAGAAAACTTAATAATTTGTTTACAGAACGAACTGTAACAAAGACCACAACGAGGTCTTGTAAAAAATCTCTCCCCATCTTTCTTGTAGACTTCCTTCAGGTACTTAAAAACAGGGAAAAGGAGAAAACAGAATCACAGACTGAGCTTTTTTGACTTCCATTCCCAGCAACACACTAGGAGAAAACCCACCAAATCGTTTCTAAATATCTAGGAGACAAATAAACCACTGAACCGTGTTTTATGAAGAGAATGTCAAGGCTCTTTTCTCTTTGTAATATGTTAATGTAGAGATGACACAAGAAGCAATGCAAAGTTTAACTCTAATTTTTGGAAAGATTGCTGTCAAGACAGAATCTGTTTGTAGCTATTGAGGAATGTAAAACAAAAAAAATGGAGAATGGCAGGTTTGGTCAGACAACAGGTAAAAACTTCAGAGTGAACGTATTTAAGCAGCAAAAAGGGAAAAGTTGTGTGTTTATCATCAGAGACTTTTAATCACGAACATCTAGAAAGTCATTTGTGGTGCAAATAGAAGGGACCAAGTCTTGGAGAAGGGGAGAGAAGGTCCCTTGTGGGTGCTTTTAACCACAGCTCTGGGGGGACAATATTTGAAACTAAATATAAGGTATCTTCAAAATGTTGGTATTAAATCAGGCTTTAGTGGATAGATCAAATGATTTTCTGCTGCCTGGCACTGGTTAAACACCAGCAGCTCCTATTCTTCCTTCCCCTTCCCTGATAACACGCGCACAAGATATTTTTCATCTCAAGACGAGCCTCACACAATTCCACAAGACAAATCTATACATCCTGCTCTGGCTCGAACAGCAGCTTAGATGGAGATGTCAAACTTCAGGATATCAGCAATAGCTGACGCAAATCCTATCTCCTGCTCAGAAATATAGGAGAGGATGTGGGGGACAAAATGGGAATAAAACATCAGGAGTAGGTAGAGAAGACTGCAAATGGTTTGAGGCTGGAAGGTAGATTAGAACAGTGAAAGAAGCTGTTATTCTGCCTCTCATAAAAAATACAAAAGAACATCCTGAAGTGTATTACAGAATCACAAGGGGTTCAGAAATTGGTTATGAAAATGATCAGGGTGCTGGAATAAAAATTTCATAAAACGAGATTGAAAGATTGGAGGATTGTTTACAGAGGAGATGAATACAAGGAGTGAATACAAGGAGTTATGATGAAAACATATTAAATTTTGAGGAGTTAAAGGAAAGAGCTGCTTATTCTTCATTTTGCTGTATCTAAAATCTCAAAAAGCAACGTCCATAAAATTCTCCAGATTATAAATGTCATTAATGGAAGTGCTGCTTCTTGAAATAGGTGAACCAGTCATGGTTTACTACCACTGAAGTGTGGCATTGAGGATATATCAAAATAAACATTAAATATTGGTAAACTATACTAGTGATAATTACAGCAATAATTGCTCTGTTTTACCTCAGAAAAGCATTGTTTTTTCCAAGAAATAAATCTAAATTTGCATCTCTGTCTAACACTTGAAATGCAGCTCACAGTTATCCCCATTACAGCAGATTTCAGGGGTATCCTTGCACAAAATTCACAGTGGTTACCTGCGGCCAGATGAACATATTGGACAAATTAAAATGTAATTTGGTTTTTGCTTTTCCCTTCTGCTACTACCAGTGTGTGAAACAATCCTAGCCAAGTTCAGCATCAGGTTGCTCTGCCACACTACCCTGTCTGCCTCTTGAAGCAGTCTCTTCTTTTGAAACACATTTTATTGCTGCAGGATTCTTGTAAGGGAAGAAAATTATATTAATTTCATCTTCATATTGTTCTTCTGATCACACTCGAAGAATAAATCACCAGAAAATAAAATTGTTCAGGTATTCAAAATAAAAATTAATTTAAAATTGCAGGTCCATAAGGCTCCTTTTTATTTCAGAAAAACCACCTTTCGTGGGATGAAAGTCCTTTCCAAGCTCCTGTTTCTCTCACTAGCTATCAAAGTGTCCCAGTGCTTTGTCTTCTCTACTTGTGCCGTATTTATTTTGTCCAGTTTAGGTAAGTTAAATTAAAATCAGATTAACCAAAAACAGCAGCACCAGTAGCCATTCAAGTGTGTACATTCATAAAAGCAAATGTAATGGTGAAACCCAGATTTGCTTCCTGACACCTTGATGTTCAAACTTTGGGTAGTCCAATCGCCATGGGCTGGTTTCTGGCCTCAGATAAATTTATTTTGTGGTCCAAATTTCACTCAGGTTGTCACCCAAACAAGACCCTGGGTGCCAGGTCAGGCCTTGGCACCTCAGCTTGAACAAGCCACGCACCAGGCAGGAGCAATAAGTGATGTAATTATACACTGGTGGTGTGGAATCAAGCCCTGCAGCTCTCTCTAGAGATTTATATTACCCTGATGAAATTACACTCATCTACAAGGTTATGGAATAATTAATGACATCAATCATTAAGTGAAGGAATTTAACACTCAGGAAGGCGCGTGGAGAAATGGCCAGAAACAGCAATTTGGGTAATTAATGACAAACAAGAAGATTATTACACAGAAACTATTTTAAAATTACAGCACTTGAGTGTCTAAAATAATTTTGGTAAAAGATCCAGTTAAAAAGTGACCAAAGCTGCACTGAAGCTCAAACTGAACTTCTAAGAGCACAAACCTGATTTGGAAATAGTGTTTCCCTTAAGAACAAAATTGCTGGGATTGGCAGGGGTTTTCACTTTCATTTAGGATTTTTAACCTCTGCAACTGAAGGATTTAGCTAAATCTTTAGGAAAGAACAAGAACTACTTCAGAACAAGAAGCACCTCAGAAGTCCAGTTGCAATTTCACTTTGAGAAGCTCCTTCATTACAGCAAATCTTCAATTCTTCAAATGCATATGAGATGAAGCATTAGGGAAGATTGTCCTTCATGAACTTCTAGAACATAAATACAGAACTGGAAGAGCTGGACAGTGAGCAAACAGCATCTCATGCCCAGCAGAAAAGATATTAGTCCTGGAGTTTTATGGCTGTGCTGAAATTCTCCTGAAGGACAATTTTAGTTAACTCACCTCAGGCCACCATTGTCACCATGCACAGTTTTACTGCAAGGCCCACAGTTTGATATTTTGCTATGAGCCTCAGCCCATGCAGTAATACAACACGAAAAAGGGGTCCTGACTAGGGAGAAAAATGGGAAATGACAAAGATATTTAAGACAAAACTTGGGGAGGTTTTAATAATAAACTGTGGACATCTGTACACTAGAGCTGGGCAATCAGCATTGGGCTAAATTGAACTCAGGGATCCATAAGAGTAACCCTGATAAAAACATTACAGAGATCTCACTGATTTGTTTGTATAAAATTGTTTTGGTTCTTTTTAATACAGCCTGAGATTAGCCAGATCCTCATTACACCTTTTTCTACACGTTTGTAGCTAAACACCAGGTGGGCAGATACAGCAGTGAGGAGTGGGATCCGAGCTCCTCCAGCTTCAAAGCTGATTCCATCCTGCTCCATGGATTTGCTTTGGTCAGACCTCCACCCCTGTATTTTATTTTCTGAGCTCACCCTTTCACATTTCCAACGTACTCACTATGGCAGAGCATCAAACATTAGATATTAATTATGTTTTGGAAACAAAGTAAGACTAAAAATTTCACCAGAGCTTGCACACCAGCACCTTTAGAATAGAAGTCATTTGATAGCTAAAAAAAAAAAAAAAAGCCAAAGAAAACAGAGTGTGAGAGACAAAAAAATGCAGCTTTGCAATGTACACTATGCCTAATTACACTAATTATGTAATGCAAGCATAAATTACGGAAACACAAGTGTAAATAGTAAAACTTTTTTCCAACAATGTAGCATTTATTTGTAGTTTCAAGGGACTGGTTTCTAGGAATGGGCAAACCTGTTGGGATTTGGTTTTTCTTTTAGTGATGGAGATTTCTTCAATGCTCTCGGGTCCCAGCCTGGTGGAAAACCACTCAGCAGATGTGGAACCATGGTTTGCACTGCATTGAATATTTGACACTTTTCCGTGCCTTAATTATGCCTTCCTGGATGGGGGAGATTTTTAGAGTCCTTGCCAGAAATCCAGAAGACAAATGGGACTTTCCAGGCTTCTTGCTTTCAGAGAGTTGTTTATTAAATCTTATCAGAGAAGCAGAGTCACTGATGTGACCCAGACACAGAGCAGAGAACTCGAGAGAGAACCAAATTATCAAGATTACACAGTCTTTTAAGTGTAAATTACCCAATGAAAACCCAAAATGAAAGATATTTTTACTTTTCTACCAATGTTCAATAAATCTTTCTGTCACATGAAAGGAACTGCGGTATTTCTCACGCAATCATCTCAATCCACTTTCACCGCAGAACATGGAGTGACAGAAGAAGAAGAAGAAGAAGAAGGTCTGGAGAACAACAATAATCCTCCATTTTGAAGTTTTTGCTTTTTTATCTATTTACTATATTAACAAACCCAACACCTCTAAATTTTCACCCTGTGACAATCTTACATAATGTTCTATCACCTAGCTCACACCAGTGTAGATTCTGCTTCTTCCCAGAGGGTAGGTAATTTTCTCCATGGATGAAGGTCAAAGACAGTGTTGTCCAGGGGGGTAGAACTCTTCAAAAAACGCAGAGAAATATTCTCTGCACTTTGGATTCCCACAAATATTTATATTCTGGTATTGAATACCTTAAACATAATATTTGAAGTCTGAGAAAAGTTGGAGAGGACTTTTTTTTCCCCTCTCCCTGTTCTTCTGTACCTGGGATGCGAAACTTTTGCAGCAGAAGCTGCAGCCCAGGGGCTCTGTACTAGAGCTAAAACACCAAAACAGAAGCATCTGGTTTTCCTCAGTTTTCTGGTCAGATTAAATAATTCTGGTTTGAAATAATTTCAGGGTTTGTAGCCAAAAGGTTACATCATGGGCATGTAATCTAATTTCTCACAACACCTGAACACCAGGTCTAAAACAAGCGCACAGCAAGGCAGAATAAACAATTCTCACAAATTATTTCTCTTAAGTGACCACATAAGAAAAAACTATTAATAATCCAACAACTTGGTCTACTGATATTTGATAAGGAACTTTAGGCCCAAACCATGAACAGAAAATACCTTCTTCTGTTGGTATGTAATAATACTTAAAACAGTATTTATAACAGCCTGGAAAATTATATCATATAAACAAAGTGTGTTTAATTGTATGAAATAGAAAAGTAAGAGAACTTTCTCTTCCAAAGAAAATTGTGTCTCAGTGGGTTGGAAATTCTCCTGTCAGCCTACAACTTAAAATATTTAAACAACTTTGCAGCTTCCACTTCTCCTTGCTGTGCTCGAGCAAGAACTGTCCACTAAATGTCTTGGAAAGAACTGAAAATTGTGAGTTGACTTTTACATGCTCTACTAATTGAGTCTCATCTTGATGACCTCAAACGAAATTTATCAGCCAAGAAAATTTTTATTTTTTTATTTAGCATCAGTTGTTTTCCTTTTCCCTTGCACCCAAGCTTCGAAGTACCAAAAGAGCCCAGCTGTATTATGAAAACTCTACCTAAAATTACCTGTTCTTCTATTTAAAAAAAAATAAAATACTCTTGAATGAAAAGTGCTTAGCACCAGCTGATGTTAAAATTCACTAAAAATACGAAGATAAAAAACAAACCCACCTTCAACTGCTCTGTTTTTTCATTATTTTCACTTCGATACAGCCTCCTCTAAATACATGCAACAAGCTTAAATACCTTACAGAAGGATTATTGACTCAGGACTCATTTATAAAAAAAGTCGCACTGGGAGGAGGTCCACTAATTGGCAATTAAGTCAGGTCATTATCTATATATTGAGAGAATACCTGCAGCTCTTTGGCTTTTCTGTGAAGGACTTTTCAGCTGCCTGTGAAAGGAGGTGTCTGGGGTAAGTAGAGAAGCAGTAGCTTTGTTTAAGGCTTTTACAGAACTGCAATATTATTCCTGCCCCCCAAAAAAAGTATTTATAATTGTTAGGTAATGTTGGCCTTTCAGGTTTTTTCAGACCTAGGTGTTTGCTCATAATTTTTTTAATTTTATGCTAATCAAGGAGAGGTGAAATGAGGGAATAACTATGATGCAAATAGTTTCCTAAGGTGTTTAATAACTAGTGGGCTTTTATTTATATGCTGCTCCTAGCTTTATTTTATTTGTCAATTGCATCATCTCTTTCCTACCCAAATGCCCTGTAGATTACCTGAATTTATTCTGACCTCCACTGCATCTTGCAGTAACCTGTGAAGAATTAAAATAGCTTGTAATTCATGATTTCAGTGCTCCACTACTTGGATATTCAGTATGTCAGTCCTGAGTCTCAGGGCTGGAAGTGACAAAGATATTTATGATAAAACCAACACCCCTGGTTACCTGCAGGGTATGAAAGGGGATAAAGCTTGTGTGAGACATTTCCAGCTGGTGTTAAGTTCTTTAGGGACTCCCAGGTTTTTGCATAAAGACTTTGGGAGATAAAGCATAAGGAAAATAGGTGTCCTGACATTTGAATCCTTAGCTTTTTCCTGAATAAGTTGAATAATAATTCAGTAATAATTTTTCCCTTTTCTGTTGGTCACAATGTACTTGTGTAGCTGTGTAGTAGAGAAATGAGTATTTGTTCCTATCATTGCATCCGAGTTTAGAAATTATGCCTCTAAGCTGTGAAGGCAAAACCTGCTGCACCTTTTCTCATGTCCTCTTTGTAAGGTGAAAGAAAAGCTGCAAAATAACTTTTCCTTATGGCCAGAAGTGAAAACACTGAACCTCAAGTTGTTTTAAATCAAAAAGTTGGTTTTTCATCTATCTGACCTGTTGCAGGTCCACCTTCCTCAACCCCCTTGGTACGTGTGCTCCTTCCTCAAACATCTCTTCTCAGGTGGCATCAAAGTGAAATTAGACAGGTGCATTTTGGTAATCCAAATTTTAAAAATGTTTTGAAGCATTTCCTCCTCCAGGGGTAAGGAAAGCTGTTCAGACAGTCCTGGTTTACTTTTTTGGAAATACGAATGGCGCTGAACTCCATAGCTAAACTTCCATTCAAGACACCTCCCTGTGTGGTTTAAGACTCTGACATGAATTTGCATATGCATTGCACTGTTGAAATTCTGAGAAAATTCCCCTAAGCAACAGACTGGAGAACAAATTGAGCAGAATTTGGAGAAATGTAGATTTTTTTTTCTTCTTCAAGGCTCAATTGAACAGCGCTAAACACACTGGTGGTAATAATTAAACTAATCATCATCCTGAAATTTAGCTTAAAAATTCACATTCCGCCCTGACTGAAAAAGATAAATGTATCAGAAAATTTGTAAAGAACTTGGCTGGTAACCTGTATGAGATGAAAACTTGGTTTTCCTCAGTATAAATGAGAGTTAGAGAAAAGAAGAAATAAGTTTCCTGCTTACTGGCTTGAGGTGGTGAACTTGGGACTGTCCTGACCCTTAAACGAGATCAAATATTGATGTGTGTTGGAGGAGCCTGAGCCTGTACAAAGCAGAACACAGCATCTGGAAATATTCTGTTATCAAATTTATGTGGAGATTTGAGGAAAAAATACCAATTTGCCGATTCGGTGCTCGGGTGTGTGAAGGGTAACTCAACTTTAGGATCCTGGGCACTACTGTGATTCTCCAAAGTTAAAGGCAAGTGAGTCAGTAACAGGAGACTGCAAAATTCAGTTTTGTGTGGAATTCAGCCCCTGTTCCCAAGCCCTTCACACGAGAGTGTGTTCTGCCAAGAGCTGGGAAGAGCTGACCCATCTTCTGCTTAAACAAGCATTTATATTCCAGGCTGTATTATTTGCTCGTATTCCTGCTGTTCATATTTGGCTTAAAAATATCTTAGGAATTGAGGCTGGAGTAAGGTTATTTATTACTAAGGCTTTAATTGGTCGCTAATTCATCTGAACACGCAAAATGGTGTCTTCCCTGTGGATTACTGGCTTGTTGAACAGCAAGAAGCACTTTTTCTTTTTTTTTTAAATTTCCAGAGCACTTTGAATCCTTCAGGCAAATCTGCATGTGGAGTTCCTGATGGGATTGCAGGCAAAATTGGCCACCTTTGCTCTGGGATCTTCCTAATTGCTGCCTCTCCGTGGTGGTGAGAGCCCTCCCTTGTTTGCCTGTTGGCACATCTCCCAAAACAAGACTCAGGTGGCTACATGTTCTTAGAAGGGGGACAGAGGGTGGGCAAGCAGATGGTTTGGAGAAAGAGGCTGTCACCACTTGGAATTACACAGCAGACCATTTTCTAGACAGTTTCCCCTGGACCTGAGGTTCATTAACAGATCATGTCCAATTTCTCTTCATCTGCTGCTTGTCCATAGGAGGAACAGGCTGGATTTATGCTAGCAATCTTTTCTTTATAAATAAAATATTTGCCCTAAAATTATTGACATTTCTGCAAATCTTGAGCTGAGGGGCTGTGCTATTTCTCTTTGTGTGCTTGTTTTGATGTCTCCCTCCCATTCTGCATCAGATGACTTCAAGCTTAAGCATCAATCCCACAGCACTGCCCATCCAGCTGTGTTTTGTGCTAAACATCTGCCTGACCTTGCTGCCACGTGCAGGCTGCTGTGACAGGAGCACCGTGAAGAGCAAAGGGGATTTTTGGATCCTCCATCACTTCACGTTCTGTCTGGGTTTCTACACAGAGAACTTTTGAAATATCTCACGTACCTGGCAGGTCTCTGTTGTGCAGCTTTGAGCAAAGACTTGGACCTGAGAGGCCCCAAGCTCTCAGCTGCCTGCTTGCTGTGCTCCTGGAGAACACGATGTATTTTGTGTGGAGAATAATGCTCTGACCCTCCTTGACCCAACCAAAACATCGTGGGCAGCGCGCCGAGCGAACGTTCCCACGATGCACGTGTTTATTAAAATCTTCCTCGGCCTCGCAGCTCTTGGTGAAATTTATCACGCTGCAGGTCATGGCCGCAATTTCTTCAAGAGGGGGAAGTGTGAGGTTACTGCTAAGGCTTTTGGGAAGTCCTCCACAGTTTTAGTGAAGGGGTGTTTACTGAGCTGCTGCTGACACAACAGCTGTCAGCTGTAACACCACGGGATGTTTTCAGGCATAACAAACTTGTCTGTGTTGTCTGAAAGACCTTCTAGATTTTTTTTTCCCCCCACAGTTGCAAAGTTATGGGTGAATAATGCACAGGGAGGGTTTCCAGTGCACACCAACGAGTGAAAACTGTCAAGGACACTTAAAATTCTGTTAGTACTTTTTTTACCACAGACCATTTTCTGTACCTTCACAAGAGACCCAGTTTCCATCACTTTCTCCTTGTTTGTGACAATCATATAAATACAGAATGGCTTGGGTTGGAAGAGACCTTAAAGACCATCCAGTTCCACCCCTTGCCATGGCAGGGACATCTTCCACTGTCCCAGGTTGTTCCAAGCCCCATCCAGCCTGGCCTTGGACATTTCCAGGGATCCAGAGGCAGCCACAGCTTCTCTGGGCACCCTGTGCCAGGGCCTCCCCACCGTCACAGGGAAGAATTTCTTCCTAAGATGCAGAAGTGCTCTACCATGACCTTTTAAAGGATGTCACCATCTGGATTTAGACCGTAAACTGACAGGAGACCTCCCAGTGCTTCAACACTGATGCATTTTTGCAGCCACTTTGCAGTGCATCAAAGAGAGAATGAACCCCTGTCAGGAAGCTCAGGGTGATCCAGCACAAGTTTTGACTCCTGGAACTTCAGCTCTAATGTTGGGTTGTTCCAAAATTCCAGAATTCACAATTATGAGTCTACAATTAAATTACTGACAAATAAGGAAAGATAAAGCGAGGGTCCTAGGGTCAGAATATAAATTAAAAGAATTCCACATTTTTATCCCTTAATATTGTGCCACCAAAATTGAGACTTTTAAAAATATTGCTTGTTTTTAATAAGAAAGGCTGACAATAATATTGTCCCCTTTGTCCCAAATCTTCATTCACATGTATTCTGGGAGGTTTTTTTTCCAAGTTATGAAGGTCTGAGTGATTATTTTCCTTGCACCCTCTGGTGGCTGCAGCTTCCCCTCTGGTCAGTGCAGAGCAGCAGCCTGACAAAAGCTGGTGTTACTGTGTCGCTGCTGTCCTTCCTACGGCCATAAACACTCCAGGGAGCTCTTGGATCAGAGCTAGGGTCAAGGGGGAAAAGAAATTCAAGACTACATCCACAGGATTAAATTCCATATGACTCTATCTCCTTTTGAAATATATTTGGGAAACCTGTGAATCACAATAAAGGACCTAAAATATAATCAAGATGTTCCTTCTTTCTCCAAGTGCAGCGCAATTTTATGAAGACTTGGAATGGAAGTTGCATCAGCTTCAGAGTTTGGTTGTACAGCTTTCACTCAGGGCATTTTTCCTGGCTCCAGTTAAATGTATTTTTTTCTTTGCTTTTAGAGAAGAATACAATTATTTGCACTCTTAAACACTGCACATACCTGCTAAGGGGAATTTGTTGGGTGTGAATCTCAGCTGTAAGTTGCTGTGCCAAGACCTTAACGATGAATAAACATATACACTTTTTATCTAATGTTTAGGTGAAATATTTTTACTTTATGGAAGTGACAATCTGGAATGACTCTGTACATCACACAGCACTTAAACTTTCTCTGTGATCAGCTGCAAACACTGATATTTGAATATTGTGCTAGAGCTGGGGAAAGCCTGTGAGGGTTAAAAGTCAGCTTTGCCCTTGCAAGACAGGGTTCAGCAGGGCTTAACTTAATCTGTTATTCAGAGGGATTTAGCAGCCCAGGCTGGACCCTGCTGCAGCCGAGCAATCTGGGTGCCTGAGCTGTTTGTGTTTTCAACAGCCACTGCCAGGGCTGCTGATGGCTCTCAGGGACTCTGTGTGCAGATTTCCATCCATGCCCACCCCAGACCAGCATCACCCTGGCCTTGAGTTCTCCTCACCAGTTCTGAATTTTGCTGATACAAAACTGGAGAGTGGCTGAGACTTCAGAGTGTTGTGTGGACCTTCAGAGGGACCTCGACAGGTTGGAAGAGGGGCAGAGAGGAACATCCTGAAATTCAATTCTCCAGGCTGAGCCCCCAGCTCCCTCAGCTGCTCCTGGTGCTCCAGACCCTTCCCCAGCTCCGTTCCCTTCTCTGGACACGCTCCAACTCCTCAATTTCTTCTTGTTGTGAGAGGCCCAAAACTGAACATGTTAAACTCTCTGGCTTCCCTTGCAAAGAAAGGTTACACATCTGCCTTTATAGTTCCCAGTTCTGGTCTATTCCTGGGTTCCTGATGGAATTTCTAGCAGGCAGAGCAGATGTCAATGTTTTTTTTCACTCCAAGCAGAGAACTTCTTGATTTGCTCCTGTATGAACATCTCGGAAATAGATAAGTTTATTGCCCACATTAAGGGAACAGGAAAACTTGAAAGTTAAGAACATATGGAGTTTCTGTGTTACTGCAATAAAAATGCAGCGAGCTGTGAATTTCTTTTCACATATGTGGGGGTATTTCTACTGTTCAGTTCTCAGCTTTATTTTGCCAGAATAAAATGTTCAGAATTTTCCTTCCATAAGAAGAGCTGGGCATTGTCAGCAGGAGAAACCTGGCGAGTCCAGAGGAGGCCACCAAGTTGATCAGAGGGTTGGAGCACCTCTCCTGTGAGGAAAGGCTGAGACAATTGGGATTATTCAGCCTGGAGAAGAGAAGGTTCTGAGGTGACTTAATTGTGACCTTCCAGTGCCTGAGGGGATCCTTCAAGAAAGATAGAGAGGGACATTTTACAAGGGTCTGGAGTGACAGGAGAAAGGGCTTCACACTGACAGAGGGCAGGGTTAGATAGGATATTGGGAAGAAATTCTTCCTGGTGAGGCCCTGGTACAGGTTGCCCAGAGAAGCTGTGGATGCCCCATTCCTGGAAGTGTCCAAAGCCAGGCTGGACAGGGCTTGGAGCAACCTGGGGTAGTGGGAGGTGTCCCTGCCATGGCAGGGGGTGGAACAAAATGGTCTTTATGGTCCCTCCCAACCCAAACCATTCCATGGTGTTTCTGGTGGGGTTTTTTTTGCATCACACTCTAACTCCATAGAACTCCATAGAAACGCTCATGGAGCTATGGACACATCTGCATCTGCTACTGGACTCACTGTCCTGGGAAGGAGGAAAACACTGATGAGATGCATCTGCTGAGTGGGAGGACATGGAGATTCCCCCTTGGCAGGGCTAACGAGACAAGAGGTTGTCCTTTCCCCTAAACACCCCACAGCAAATTTTATCTACTCCCAACATTTTCCATTCCAACCCCGAACCCTCTTTGTCCCTGCATTCCCTAACGAGTTCCATACTCCGGTAGGCAATAACTCCTGCTATATTCCACAGCACAGTGGAGAAAGGGCTTTTTTGGTTGGCTGGCTGTGCTGGATTTCACAAGGTCAGTGGTCTAATCCCTCTCCTTATCCCAGTCACTGAAGTCTGCTCTTCCCCAGCTCAGTGGGAGCCTCCACCTGGCATCCTTCCCCCATCCTTGCAGGGCCTTTTAGTTTGAGTCACCTCTGCTCAGTGCACAAAACAGGCTATGAGCAAATAGCTATTCATTAAAGGACGCCCTTTTCCCGTGTGCAAGTTGTAAACACTGTCAAAAACAATCTCCTAATGCACATTCAGATGTGGGTGGAATAAAGATTTCCTGGGCAAATCTTAATGTTTCTTATTATTGATATTTTTTTTTCTATAGCCCCCATTGTACATGTACATTTTCTCTTTCTGCTCAAACACATTAGCAGGTCACTCAAGGCTCCTGGTTATGATTTTTTTACCTTTTTTCATAAATGCCAGCAATCTTTCCTTATTTCAAAAGCTTTAGTTATCTCTCAGGGAGGGGAGGGGTGGTATTTCTTGGAGCAGGAAAGAACCTGGAAGCCTATTGAGTGAGGAGTATTCAAAGGTTTAATTTTTAAAAGGTGCATAATCTGATATATATGCCTGAAATCCTAAGAACAGAATTAGCTTGTAATTCAGCACTAGTTTTTCATTAGTTTCAGCAATATAGTTTCATTCTAAGAAAAAAAAAAAAAAAGCACCATTCCTGTTGCATGCACGACTTTATCACCGAGCCAGCAGGGTTTTCTCACAATCTGTTTGTCAAGAGAAAAAGGAAAACAATGAAAAAAACCAACAGCAAAACCTGACAAGTTTTTTCCCCAGTGGCCAAAAAATATGCAAATTTATTAACAAGCCATAGAATCAATAAAACTGTAAATATTTGACAAACCACTGTGTTCCATTAGACCAGCCAGAACACCTCCCAGCTTTTCCTATTTTCAGGCTTGTATCCTCTGGTTTTGCTCAAATTGTTGTGGTTATTTTCCCTTGTCCTCCTGTAAATGTGTAGCCAGGGAGGCAATAAGTTCCCCAGCTCTCAGCAGTGGTGATGTATTTAATGGCTCTGAGCACAAAGGTGATTTAGACTTCACCCGTTGGGTCCTTTACACAAATACACATTCGTGAGACCTCCTGATAGGGAGAAACATGCCTAAACCTTCAATTGGTGAAATTTATTTATTTTTCACTGTTTATGAAGCTGAGTAAGTGGAGCTGGAGCAGCCGCTTGCTGGCAAAGCCAAACTTTTGTTCCCAGTCATGATAAATGGGGCACTTAACCTTTCAGGATAAATGTGCTTCACTCTGGTCAGCCTCCCTTGGAAAAGGGCTTCTGGTTTCTTTTATTTCAAGCCGAATGAAGAAACATCAGCATGCAGAGAGCAATTTTACCCTCTTCAGTGAAAATTACTTGGCTGGTCTTGATGTCAGAGCAGAGACCATGGGATAACTCAGGTTGAGAATCACTGATCCAACCTCCGGCACAAAGTAGAGCCAACACTGGATTTAGACCAGGCTCTTCAGGGCCTTTTCTTGTGTGGTCTTGAAAGCCTTCAAGGACAGAGATTGTGCAATAAAAAAACGAGCCCTTTTGCATTAATTCATGATGGCAAGTGCCATAAAATGGATGTTACTAGCCTGTATTAGCATATTAAAAAGGCCTCAAGGTCATACAGGTGCATGTTTCACTGCCATCAACTTTTAAACCACGGAGTCAATGATAATGAGAAATGTAAATGGTTGTTATTTTCCTTCTTAAAGGTTTATTCATCAAATATTTAAATGGGATTAAAATCCCTGAGTTCCCGAAAAAGATTATTTGTTGGTTTTGCTCAGCAGAGTGTTAATACATTCATTTCTCTTCTGCTAACATTTCTGTGTGGAAGTGCTTGAATCAAAGGTAAATGTTTTCTCAATAAATCATGATGGGTGATGCCTGAACTGGTGAATAAATATTCAATACCAATCCAGTACAAGAATATCTGTGCAACCTGCTCTAGGTGACCCTGCCTTGGCACGGGGGTTGCATTAGATGATCTTCAGTCCCTTCCAACCCCAACTATTCTGTGAATATATTTTTGTATTTTGGAAGAATGAGATGGACTTGTTCATTAATTTAATTTTACTTCCAACAAGGTTTATAAATAGAAACCTCGTTAGACAAATGAGCTGGTATAAGGAGCTTTAGCAATATTGGAAAATGTCAGTGTGAGATCCTTGATTAGATGGCAAAAGGATCATTAAGTACAGTTACAGTATAATTCTAAAAAACCTCATTACCACCCTACATGAATTCTTTCTGCATGAACTGAGGAGATTATTCCGTATCCCCAAAGGGGACTGGGTTTTTCATTGAGGGTTTTTTGCATATGTTTACAGGATCTTGCACAGCAGTTTTTATCTCTGCCATTTCTTTAGGCTTTGAGCTGCTCTCATCAGCAGTGCAAGGTCACCTTCTCCAACCTGCTTTTCCCAGAGGGCAGGAAACACAATGGTTTGATGTAAAGCTGGAAAAAACATCCCAGGGTATTCAGCCCTGCCATCCATTCTTGTGATGAAACCATGGCATATAACCATGGCCATAAACGGAGAAAACTGCCTCCTGATCTGCAAAAACAGGTAAGGTTTGTGACCCAGCTGTTCTTTCAACAAATTGTTTGCAGTCTTACTCATTAAGCTGACACAAAAGCTTTTGAACTTGCTCTGGATGAGTTGGCCCAGAAATTATTTTCTCTACCCTTGTGCTTTCTCCTTAACTTCATCTCTTTATTCCTGGTGTTTTTCACTGAAGTGACATATGTCATGTACTGAAAAGTAGAACTTCTTGGCTCTCTCTTAGTAAATTTTACAGCCTCAAATCTGATGCAGAGAGTGGGTTTTTCAAGCTTGGTGGGATGAATTGCCCTGTGAGTGTCCCCGTATTCTCCTGGTCTTACTGATGCCAGAAGAATCTTAGGTTGTTCAGATAAGCTCAGCGTGGATGGAAATACATAAAGGCAAGTGAAAGACCCTTGTCCTCAACAAACCAACTCCTCTGGCTGCTTGTTTCAGGTAATTCATTCTTTCCTGAATGCGGAATACATCAAGCAGTGTTCAGTGCTTCAGACCAGGTCTCATCATGGAGCTGCAAACCTGCATTTTCTGAGGGTATTTCTACTAATTCTTACTTTTATTGCAGTGCGACTTGCTAGGAATAAGCACCAGCTCTTCATCCCTTGGCCTGCACTTTCAGAAGCATCTTTCAAGGCTTTGTGTGCCTTTCCATGCCCTCTCCAGCACAGAAAGACATTCAGGTGTTCCATGAGGAGGAGAGAGCTCATTGGCAACTCTCCTTAAGTTAGAGCAGCTGTGAGGTTGCTCTAAACACCACCTTCCAGTGGTGCAGCTTCAGAGTTAAAACATATTCAGTGTCCCCTTTCCTCTATCCCTGTAGGGGCTCCTGAGCACCTAAAACTTTATTTATTAAATGCAGGAGTCCACGTTGAGCCCCAGTGTGCACACAGAAACTGCCATTTGGGAATGCACTAAAGGCAAAGGCCTGGATATGCTTAAAGTGTTCCTCATGCACTGTCATAGAATCACAGAATGGTTTTGGTTGGAAAGGACCTTAAAGAAATCTAATTCTAACCCCCTGCCACAGGCAGGAACACCTTTCACTATGCCACCTTGCATTATTCAAAGGAACAACTTGTTTAGAAGCAGGACTGTAAGGTAAGGAGAATAATTATGTCGCACAAGGACAGAGAAAAGATGGGATAACTGCAGGAAAGAACAAGGCTGGCTCAAGATCATGATAAGTTCTCTATCAGCTGTCACAGTGCAGGGTGAGGACACTCAGAATCAGAGGCCATTTTCATACATGTTTCTTAGCAACATAAGAACAGGACTTTTATTAGGAAAGAATTATTTTATTTTACTTAGAGGAAGGTGGTTGTTCTTTCTTCCAGCATTACTCAAAGATAAAAGTCAATGTAAGCTAGAAGCTCTCCTGCTAAATAACCTCCCTTCATGAGAGAGGTGAGAAAAATTAAAAAGACAATGTTAACACGCAGAATTAAGGTGCATTAATAGCAAAGGGTTTGGGTGATGCTTTTGTGTTGATCAGCAACAGTGTTCAAATATTGAAGTTGCTCATTGGACTGAACTTTCAAGTGGCAGGAACAGGTAGATCTGCTCGAGTAAACAACTGGTTCTACAAAAGCTCCTGCTGGCACAAAATCCTTCATTTTTTGGTGCCACTACTCAGGTATTTACACTCAATAAACTGGTTCCACATTCAAGCATATTGAATTCTCAATGCAATTGAGCACAGCGGTGAATAGCAAGAGATATTGGTGTTCAGCAAAACAGGCCAATTGTTCTTCTGATACAAAATGTGTCAGCAGGGAAATGATGAGTTACATTTGAGAGAAGACTTGACTGCTTTTATTTTCCTCTCTTGTGCCCTGTGATAGTTTGGGCATCACTATTCCATTTATACCAGGGTGCAGGCCAGGGATGTGATGCCCCTAGAGAATCATCCTCAGGGAGTGAGCACTGGCCAGCTCACACAGCAGAGATGAGAAAGGTGGGGAATAATCTTAGGAAATGTGAAAAACACTGTGAAAAATAGCAGCTGATCGTGTTAAGGGCGTGTGATTCAGTGGAAGGCTGAATGTGCTCAGGTTAAAAACACAGGGAGAAATGCGGATTCAGAACTTAGAAGCAGAGAACTTCATTAGCTTTCAACATATGCGTGATTGTTTCACCCAAAGATTTAAAAGAACACGCAATTAATATCCAGAATATTCTCCCATAGGTGATCACAAAATTTGATTTTCACAAAATCATGTGAAACTTTTTGAGAGGACTAGATAAATAATTTATTTAATCGTAATTACAGTGGTAAAATCCCCTTGAGGGGAGGGGTGATGCACATTCTTTGATTTTTCCAATCAGAGTGCTCTGACCACCAGATGTTTGCCCAAGTGACTGTGATATCAGAACCAATATGCTGGTTTAATAAACCATATAATAAATAAACAAAATAAACAAAATAATAAATGTTCTCTAATAAACACGTCATAAATCCAGGGGTTTTTTCCTCTTCAGTTCTTCCACTGCATTGCCGTGCTGTAGGGACCTACAGGCAGGCTGGTGAGGAAGACAGGTTTTTCTACTGATTAAGACATTGAGGGGCTGGAGCGTGTCCAGAGAAGGGAACGGAGCTGGGAAAGGGGCTGGAGCACCAGGAGCAGCTGAGGGAGCTGGGAAAGGGGCTCAGCCTGGAGAAAAGGAGGCTCAGGGGGGACCTTCCAGCTCTGCACAACTCCCTGACAGGAGGAGGCAGCCAGAGGGGAACAGGGACAGGAGGAGAGGGGACAGCGTCAAGTTGTGGTAGGGAGGTTTAGATTGGATATTGGGAAAAAAGTCATCACTGGAAGAATTGTCAATCCCTGGTACAGTCTGCTGAAGGCAGTGCTGGAGTCCCCATCCCTGGAGGGATTTAGAAGCACTAAATATGGGAATATGGGTGGCCTTGGCAGTGCTGGGGGAATGGTTGGACACAACAATGTTAAAGGTCCTTTCCAACCTGAATGATTCCATGAATTATCCATACTCTTATTCAAGGCAGCCTGTTACCTTCTTCTCTTCCATCTTAGTGAAATCAGCAACTCCTTTATAAGCCTAATCTGTTTTTCAGCTTAATGTTGACTGAATTCAAGTCACAATTTCCCTTAATTAAACTTTTAACCATATTCTGCCTTCAGAAGAAGATTAATAGTAACCAATGTGTCAAAACTACTTGTATTCATTACTGGAGATGTATCATGGTCCTCAAAATGCTATAAACATATCATAAATTTATTGGCCCAAAAGTGAGTCTTTGGTTGCTGCCACCTCCAAACTCTTCACAGACAAATAAGAGAAAAAGTGCATGTCGGCAACATCAGAAACTGTCTTTGGAAAACTGGAGCCCTTCAAGATAAGGGGAAAATGCAGAGGCTGCTTTGAGATACTTCCCCAAGAGAGAAGAGGAAGCCTTGAAGGACCTCTTACACCCAGATGTATGTGACTATAAAAGTATGAAATTATACAGAGGAAAATAGTTCACACTCGTGGGTGAATCCTCTCAACCCAAAATCACTCAAACAATGATCCCAATGAGGAGTGAGCTTATTTCATGTATAAATTCATGACAAGAGAATGAGCTTTTCCTCTCTGTCAGCTGCACCCATTTTCCAGACATGGTGCTGACCGTTATGGAAATTTTCTTGATGGGAATTCGTGATGGCATCAGAAGTTTCAGGAGACCTTGGCTTGAGAGGAGCTATAGAAATGCTTCTCTGGGTGGCTCTGGATATCCCCTGTGCCCTTGAGGGCAGAGGCCTAAAGGACTCATGATTTTTAGTTCATACTCCTTGTCAATGCAGACAAAAAATTGCTATGATTAGAGGCCTGAGACTTTTATGTAATTCCACAGAAGAAAGATGTCGATGAATTCTAAGTGTATCTGACTATAAATTAGTCAATACACTGCTGGAAGACTCAGCAGAGAGGGGGAAAAATTCAGCCTCAGATGCGTGGTATGGAATATAAGCATGCTAAAAATGTTCTGCCCTGTGCTTGTATTGTTCTGACTCGATGGGAAACTGTCACAGATTTGTTTTCTTATAGATATAGAGTGCCAAACGCTCGAAATATCTGCCAGCATCTTTCAGAGGCTTGTGTAATGGCGAAGTTATATTGTGTCTGACATGTTCTTCAGCTGGGAACAGTCAGAAATAGGATGGAAAATGCCTCTTCCTTGCTGTGGGTTTTGATTTCCATTAATAAAATGGAAATTTCTGCGTGTGACACACAGAAATAATAACAATCCAGAATAAAATATCTAATATTACAGCAAGCAAAATACAGCACATTTTTCCTGTTCTTTGGTCTTGTTTTAGAAATGTGGTGAGTTTTTCCAGCAGCTTTCACATTTCATTCTCTTAATTGAGATACATGGTACAAATTCCATCTAGAATATCAAGTGTTAGAAAACTGAGGGGTGGGTTATGAAGGACTTGTCCACAGGTATATTTTTTAAGGCTGAGAACTGCAGTGAAAGTGATTTTGTCAATATGCATAAAACCTAAATAAAGGTCACACATTCTGATAGAAAAAAAAAAATCGTACAAGTAAATACATACTATTCAATTCTTTTGGTTTGTTTACCCTGGTCTTTACTCCTACTCTGAATGTGTTTCCTTTGGATTAAATAGAAGGAAGAAGAAAAGAGAAAAACAAGTTTTAAAACAGTAATTTGGGGTTCTCTCCCAACGCTTACTATATTTTTTTTTCTGTAATTGGCTCCCAAAATGAATTCAGTCAGCAGCGGCACTGTTAGGAGGAAATCGATCATTTGGTGGAATAATGGGGATAGTTTTCAAGCGGTGACGCTGTAGCACTGGCAACAGAAAAGTAATTTTTTTTTCAGTGGGAAAGAAGTTGGATTTCCCCCTGTGGCTGTTGAAATTGAGCTTATAGGTAAATTTCTTTTCACAGAAGCAACCTCGCTTGTCTCCTGCTATTGAGATACCGTCTGCTGTCGTCACGGAGTGGCCACTGCTGCGGCACTGGAGTCTGCCTGCAGAATATTTATAACTGCTGCCTACTTCAGTGGGAAAAAGAAATACTTTCCCAAGGACCTACTGGCTCATTATTCCTTTCTGCTACACGAAGCCGTACGAATAAAGTGCTGCAAGAGACCTCAAGGGCACATTTAGTGTGAGCAAACATAAGTCAGATTCAGGGGGTGATTTTTTTGAAAATGAATTGGACCCCATGGGCTTATAGTCCCTTCAGAGAGATGTGGCATCATGGAATCCCGGAATTGGGCAGGTTGGAAAAGTCCTCTAAGATCATTTATCCCAGCCTTTCCCCCAGCACTGCCAAGGCCACCACTGACTCCTGCCCCCAAGTGCAACATCCACACGGCTTCTAAATCCATCGAGGAATGGCTGCCCTGGACAGCTGACAGCCAGGGCTGGACAATCCTTCCCATTAAGAAATTTTCCCAAATATCCAACCTAAACCTCCCCTGGCACAGCTTGAGGCCATTCCCTCTCCTCCTGTCCCTGTTCCCTGAGCAGGGCCTGACCCCACCTGGCTGCCCCCTCCTGTCAGGGAGCTGTGGGGAGTGAGAAGGTCCCACCTGAGCCTCCTTTTCTCCAGGCCAAGCTCCCCCAGCTCTCTCATGCCAGCAAGTACTTGGATTTTGGAACGTGTAAGTCATCATGTACAAACAAGTCCTCTGATTTTTGGGACAGAGTGGCCCTGAGGCTGCTCCTATTTCGACTTATACATTGATCAGAAGCATTTGGTCAAACAGCTCTTAATTGCATGTTGTTCCAGAAGGAAATTTTGGTGTCTCTCTCTTCTCATAACAACTTCGAGGCACATAACCTGTCATGCCCATGACCTGGTACCTGGTACAACTGACCACCATTACATTCAGCAGAAGATTCCTAATCCTGGGACATTCCTTGGAGGCTCCTGACACTGCTGGGTGCCAGGGGTAACCTGCAGGCTGGCTGCACTGGGGACAGCACGGCTGCACGAGGCTGGGGGTAGAAAACATCCCAGGCTTTGAGAAAATCTTGACTTTATGAGCCTCCCCATGCTGGCCTGGTGAATCAGGACTTTGCTTTTAGTGTCATGCTGCTGAGTCAGGATTTGGGAAGGTTACCCAGGAAGGAAACAGCAATGCTCACATTACACTCATCTCCGAGCAGATGGATAAGAGGTGTAAGCAGAGTCTTTATTCTGTTATCCGAGCTAACAAAAACATCCTGAAGCAAAACCAAATATCTGCTGTTCAGGAATCCAAAACACTCATTTTTGCAAATTAATTTTTTAACCTCTTTATTCCCAGTGCCGCCCAAAGGAAAAGCACCTCGTGCTATCTGTGTAAACTGTTCCCACATACACAACAACAAACTAACAATCCCGCTGATAATTTCCTTTGCAAAGGGTGTGACTGAGCTTTCCTGGGACAAGTTTGCTGCTGTTGAAGAGGGCTCAGGGGAAGGATTAAAAATGTTCAGTTGAGAGCTGCTTTAAGAGGCCAATGGCTGCCTTGACAGCTGGAATGTGCAGGAATTTTGGTTTACCAAAAGGCATCCGAGCTCTTCTTGACCTTCTGGGATTGCATTCCCACTGGTAGCTGCTCCAGGGATTGTTCCAATATGTAGAGTTCCCTTTCCCTTGCTCAACCAACTGTCAAAATTTGGAAGACCACAACAGGAAGATGTGTTAACGGTGAATAGCACCAGAGGGGGTTATAAAAAGAGTCTTTTAGCAAACAAAGCAGTTTTTTGACCAGAAAGAGTGTGGCAGAATTTTGGGTCTTGAGTCAGCCTGGTTTTAATAGTCTGATAGGAGATGATGTGTCCCATCCTCTGGTGTGGGAGAAGCAGATTTTATAGCAGTGGCAAAAAACAAATAGGAACTAACCCCAAAGGGACCCTCTGCTCACAGCCACCATTTCAAGGACAGGAAGCATCCAAGTTCAGCCTTGTCTTCAATACTATCAGTGGTCATTAATGAGAATAAACCATTTTTCCACAGGAATTCAAGTGCCTGCAGGCTCTTGCACGCCCAGCCGAGAGTGTAAGATCTGCAAAGGGGGACTGTAACGTGGGTCTGTGGAGGAGGAGCCAAATACCACCGTAAAGAGGAATTTTCCTTCTGTAGGAGAGGCAGTGCAGCTCAGTAGAGATACTTTCCATGGCTGAAGGCACAGATGATGATAGAGCCTTTAAGAGTTCTCTTAAGGAGATCTCAAGAGAAATTCTGGCGAACTATGAGCTGAATAATGGCTCGCAGTAAACCCAGACAGCTTCTATGGGTTCTCAATGGAGAAAGTTAAGTAGAGAGAGGAGGAGGTGGAAAGAAATCTTGTAACGAAGCAGTGTTTGAGAGACTTGGGTGCTGGTGACAAGGCTGCAGTCAGATTGTGGCTGATAAACAGCTATAAAAACACCCCCTAGCACTGTGTAAGTGACTGGAAAGTCCTAATGAAACACCAAAAGCCACAAACTAAATATAGGATAAACAGGATAAGAAAACAGAGGACAGCTTCACTCTTATGTGTTTTCTACATAAGCCACAGTTTACAGGGGATCCCTTTGCACTGAAAGCTGGAGCTGGGCAAGAGCCAGAGCTCAAAGGTGGTGTGGGAAATGCAAGGTAAGGATGTGGAGGCTGCCTGGTGCATCAGGCCATACTTTTATCCTTCTGTCCTCTATAAGCCTACCTGTCTCCTATGTCCATCTCCTAGAATTATTCAGAAATAAGGCAGTTCTTGCTTATTTCTCAACCAACAACCAGGTTTTTGCCCTCACCAAAACACCCTGCCTCTTTCTAATACCTGCTGTTTAAGCACTGAAGGTAACCCCATGGTACCTACATATGCAGCTGTAAACTCATCACCAGATCCTCAAATTCATGCTCAGCCCTGTTCTTATCCTCCCCACTTCTCCTCCCTTTATCTCTTCTGGTTTCTTGGCCAGTGGAAGCAGCTGAACCACTCAGAACAGAGATAATGTTAAGGAAAAAACTGCTGCCTTCGCACACACATCAATTTTGAGAGGACCTAAAATCTCCAAATCTGATGGTTTTTATTAATCAGATGTTTATGAAGGCATGGGGTTAACCAACAGGAAAAGGGACTTGTGTGGAATGGGAATCCTGTTTGGTTGGCATAGAGGGCCCATTCCCTAACATCCCCCTGTCCTGTGCCATTGATGCCTTGCAGACCTCTGGATGCTCAAGTGTGAACTTTCTCCCATGGCTCCTTTCAACACCTTTTTCAAGGTGAGTTATCACAGCTGAGGCTGCTCCCTGGCCAAAATCCCTTAAGCAAAAGAACTGCTCTGCAAGCAAATTCTTGGAAATTTATTTCCTTGGAAACAGGCTGTCTCTGTAAGGATTCTTGTACTCAACTGATAAGGCCAGAGGACATATCTACCCCACTGCCACCTGGGCTGGTGGACATTCCTTGGCACTGACAGGTCAACGTGACTTCTGTGTCTCATTCACCAGGAGCAGGGAAAGAATTCTCTCCACGTTCAGCTTCACTGGTGTCACTGTACGTGATGCTCAGAGAAGCTGTGGATTCCCCATGCCTGGCAATGTTCAAGGCCAGATTGTTTTGGGACTCTGAGCCACCTGGTCCAGTGGAAGGTGTCCCTGCTCGTGGCAGGGGGTTGGAACGGAATAATCTTGAAGGATCCGTTTCAATCCAAACCATTCTGGGATTCTACAATTCTGTGACATTAGTTTTTCTGACTAAAGGCTGTTTGCATCACTTAAATGAGTTCAGCCACTCAGATGCAGTGTGGACTTTTTTCAGGGTGTCTACCACAATTACTATATTTGAGGGGCATGAGTCAAAAATAAGCACAGTGTTTATTTTAGGGCTGTGTTTAAAAAGAGAGCTAAAGCTGAGATTAATTTTGTAAAGTAGTCTGAAAAACAATGATCCATCTTAACTTCTAATGCAACCTGCTCCTCAGTGCCTTTTTAAGCCTAGTAGAGACATGAATGGAGAATTTGTCACCCAATAATGTGACTTATCCCAAGAGCAGATGCCTAACAGTAAATAATTAACATGCTGTGGATCTTACTGCTGCCTATGGCACTGCAGTGAAAAATGTAGCTGTCCAAGCAGCTTTTATTTTTGTCAACAATTAATTTGTGCCCAGGAAGAATGGACACAGACTTGCAAAAAAATTTTCAGAAGAGCTACATTGAAGTGAACACCTTAAAATTTATAGAGGGAATTTGAAGTAATTCTATATAACTTCAGGAAGACTATGATGCTCTTAATTAGTAAAGGTTTCCTACATGACAAGTTAATTCTTTCTGTTAATTTATCACATCATACTCAGCGCAGTTTAACTTCTATTTTCAAGGGTGTGACACCAAAACTTAGATTAATCAGAGGTGTGTCACACTTGTATGTCCTTCTTGCTGCTGAATTCGCTGTGAATGTAGATAATGTGGAGAGAATCTTAATTTTCAAGGTCCTTTCTTACTTTGGGATTACAGCCAAGGGTCTGTAAGTGCATAGAGAGACTTTGGTAGGAAAAAAAGAAGTGAGGATAAAACTGTTTCACAAAAACACTTGTTATTAATGTCTGAAAATGCAATGATATTATGTCATGTAGCACAGTGGGAGAGATGAAATGCATTATCTCTTTTGTGTCTAAAAGACTAAAAAAAAAAAAGAATTTGTGGAACACAGCACAATTCTTTTATGGGCAAGACCAGGAAAGACAAGAAAATGGAATTGATTTTTGGTATGTTTGAGTTTATACACTAAGATCTGTTTTCTTGGAAGCACTGCACTCTTTACATTCTCAATTCTCACACTGAAAACCAGGAACTGCAACACTCCAGACCCCCTTCTGACTGTAAAAATTTTGCAGCCTTTCTGTTATCTCCTTAGAGCCTGGAATCGGCAGATGGATTGGACATTTTTTAGTTTAATGTGGGAGAATTACAGAACCAAAGAGGAGCTGCAGAGCTGCTCATTTGCCATCTACCAGCTGGATCACACCCAGCTTTGAGGTACAATCCTTTACAACTTTCCCAGACAGGTCCCTAATTAAATTACAACCCAGAAAAATCAGGGCAGTCTCTGAATGGCATTTGAAGGTATGGCAGACTGGTGACTTGGGAAGGTGAAATTAGGCAGTTCTGGGTTTGGCCTGAGGCTGCTGAAAGGGTAGTGGGTCATTTGTGCAGAGATTAGTTCTGAAAGTCACAGTTTTTTGCTCATTCTCAAGCTCGTTCCAACCAACACAAAACACAGAGATCCTCAGAAACTTATTGATCTTTCGAGAGCATTGTGATCTGCCTCCGTGGAAGGATGGGACAAGAGTGGTACCTTGGGGTGGACCATGCTGAAGGAACTCAGATCTCCAATGTGTTTGTTCCGGGTGACTTGGGACGATCTGAAATTGAGCACAGTCCATCCTGGTGCATAAAAGACTTTGTACAGTGTCCGTGCCCTTCCTGCTGTCTGATGGGCTGTGAACACCCTGTGGAGCTCTTGATCCATTGGTTTCTCACTTATAAAATACTTCAGCCCTGGATGACACCCCTGCCTTCACACATGTGCAGGGCCCAGAGGCATGTCTGCATGGAAGAGATGTCACAGCACGTTCCCTGCAGTGAGACCAAAACAGAGACCTGGTATTTGAACCCCCAAATTACTGCAAAGCCAGAGGGAACCAGCTCCAGAAGCTTCTTACAGCTAATGCTTACATAGTTCCACGCATCAAAGTCATATAAAAATCCATAATCTGTTTGTTGCTTGCCAGCGCACGGACATTTAACTTTCATAACAGATTTTTTTTTCTGATTTCCTTTCTCAATTACCTCTTATAACAGTGTGAGTAGGAAGAAAAATGCTCCTTCACTCTCTCCAATGACAGCAGCTCCTGAGTACTAACCCTGTAGAATGGCACGACTGATGCCCGAAATGATGTTCATTGTGGCAAGGGAGGGAGTGAGGCAAGGATTTGGGGAGGAAAGGGAATACAGACAGCACCAAGGGGAGCCGGTATTGTCTCTGTAGGTAAACTATCACATTGCAGAAGTTGGCAATATAAAATACTTTCACTGAGAAGGAATGGTCTGAGGTCTCAGAACAATTCAATATTCCCACTCAATTTTTCCTCTTGTTGCCTAGCAAGAGCAGAATCTGCAGTTAATTGAGCCACTGACAAATGACCGAGGCAAAAAAAGCTGATTTGAGGCCAATTACCAGCCACGGGGTGCTCATGACTTTGGGTCATTTCACGAGATTTTTTTTTTAAGCTGACCACACATTCACAGGCAGGTTGCTTTAAATAAAATCATAGGAAACTGGATGTAGGTTTCTCTGAGGGCGTTTGGGATCTCTCCAGTAGGGTTGGCTTGTGAACTGTGACCAAAAACATTTGTGCAATCTGACATCCCTAACTGGTGGCCTCTGATCCAAATCCGGAGGGAAATGGAACAGTTCAATACACTGGTAGCAACAAACAGGAAATGTGGTTCCTGCGCATGCTTCTCAGCCTAATCAGAATAAGGGGGTTTGGGAACGTTTTTAGGCTGTTTTTAATGGAACAGACCATCTTGTGGTGGAATTAGGTTTGAGTGTGGGCAGGAAATCCATGTCATTAACATTTGTCCATCGCCATTTGGCAGTTGTATGTTCTGTCACATTCTTCACCGGGTCATTGTTCTCTAAGGCAGCCTCTGAGTGTACCAGAGGTTTCTCAGAGGGCAAAATCTGGACCACAGCTCCAAAATGGTTGTTCTCACTGGAAAACAATGGTTTAGAGAAGGCCTGAACTCTTCTGGAAATAGTTGACCCTGTGTGCATAGGATTGTTGAGAAAAGGGTTAATGCGGTGATGTGAAAAATGTATGGTGGAGGGAGGAAATGGAAGTACAGAAATAATTGGGCCGGGTGTAGTCTGGGGTAAAACTCACTCCTTAGAGTCCTCTCCATGCTGTTTCAGTGAACTGGCTGTGCACCAGCTGCTTTAAATACAAATCCTCACAAGGCATGCTCAGACAATGCAGCAGACAGCCCTTATAATGAGAGTAACCATATGTCAAGATACATATTCAGCAATACTTCATTATTCTCTAAATAGGGTTGTTCAATCATTCTTACCACCATCTTCTTAAACAATTGGTGTCTGAGGGCCCTGTTTGACCCAAAGATCCTCTACCATGGGTAGGGACAAGTATATACTGAACAGTACACAAAGGTAAAAAACCAGCCATTATAAATCTGTTTTCTAATAAGCACCCAATGATATGGAATTAGAAAACATAAATATGCAAATTGTTCTTTTTACCTTCTACAGAGCTCATGATAAATGAAGCATCACTTTCTACACAAAAAAAGAAGCAAATTTCTCCTAAAGAAAATAGTTGTAAACACGAATTTCTTAAGACATTCGGTTTTGCTTCATTTTTCTGCAAGCCTAAATTATTATATTCACTGTCCAGAGTTCACAGGCTAAAGCAAAGAAGTTTAATGGTAAATGGCACACACTGAAAAGTGCACTTCTGTATTCAAAGTCATGTTTTGAGACCTGATTTTACTTTGTCAGTAAGTGTGTCTATCACCACAGGCCATGGGCACAAACTGAAATGCAGAAGATTCCATCTAAACAAATGGAAACACGTTTTTGCTCTAAGGATGATCGAGAACTTGTGCAGGTCTCCCAGTGAGTCTGTGGACTTTCTTTCCTTAGAAATACTAAAATAAACAACTACCCTCAGTCCTCTGCAACCAGCTTTGGGTGACCCTGCTGGAGCAGAGGTTGGACCAGAGATCTCCAGAGATCCCTTCCAAACTCAGCTGCTCCGTGACCCTGTGAATTCTCTTGAACATGGAAAAATGATCAATCCTCAAGGTTCTTCCTTCTCAAACTAAAGCTTAGCAGCACTGCACAGAAATATCTAAAAGAATTGCAGGGTACAACAAGTATTTTGTTTGAAAGGTCAGTGTGGGTATTTCGTTCACCACCTCCAAATGCACATAACTGTGAACTTCAGTCTGTCTAACACAACATCATCTGCCAAGACTGAGCAGTCAAGTGGATAATTATCTCAATCTGCAGCTCCTGCAAGCTGTCCCACTCCTTTCCTGTAGCTGAGTGATTCTTTGGGGGTTCTGAAGTGTTTGATACCCTTGCAGATGTCAAGGGGTGACCCCAGAAGGAAACTTCAAGACAAGAATTCGAATTTATCCTCTTGTTAGCAAGAATGAAACTGGCAGACAGGATGAGTCCATTTTTCTATTATAATATGTTGGAATTCCAGTGAAATGCCCTCTGTCTGCAAATATGTTGAAAATGCCACAAAAGGTTTTGAAGTGCCAAGCCCATGATTCATTCCACTGTCACCTCAGCTCTAATAAACTGCGTCACTGTGCTCCAATCACAGGAGCTTCGAGTGAGGTTTGGGAGAATGAAAGTGATGAGAGCAATTAGAATTAGAAACAACATTAAATAATATAATGTAAAGGCAGGGGAAAGAGTGAAGCAGAGGGTTTTACAGCAAGTGTAAAAAGAATTTGTAAAAAAGAGAAAAATGGCAGTTTCGCACTTGGTTTGCTTTTTTTCTTTTTAACATTCTTGTAAAGGGGAAGTCCAGACTTTAAATGAGCAGCACATAGCTCCCAGAAATACATTAAACACTCATCACATAATTGTTTTCACTCTGTCTCTTCTCACAAAGGTAAAAAAAGGAGCCAACGTTTGAACACTGGGATAGTCTAAATTAGGGATAACAGCACTGAAGGCAGAGATGCAAAGAAATCAGGAACACAGAACAGAACAGTTGCCTGACAGAGAGAAAAAGGACCCTTGATCAAGGGGGCTTGAAGACACAGCTGAATAGTAAATTAATGATTCTCACAGCCAGCTGGAGAAATGTTAACACCCTTCAGATCACACCACAGCTGAATGTGAAGCTGAGAATGTGCTTTCTTATCTCAGAGTCTCTGGGGACAATATATTCCAGGTGCCTGAAAAAGAGAGTTTCCCGTGCTGGAGAGCTGCTGAAAGGCTGCACTGCAAGGCTGAATGAATTTTATAACTCAGTAATAGCCTTGGCTTTTTTTTTTTTTTTCCTTTATTTTTGGAACAAGAGCATAACTTTTCCCAGCAAAGGGTCCAGATCCACTTTTTTTCATAAACACTAATGGCCACTCCATTTAATGGTGTAATAAGGTAAGGGTTTGGGCAACTTATTTGGACACCTACAGGTATTTGACCTTCTGCTCTTTATTGTACATCAACAGGACTGTTGAGGGGAGGAGGGAGAGGACTTGGCTTCAGGTGGCTGATCATCAGCACTGTCACAGAAATAAAAGTTCTACAGGGTACATGGAATGAATGGAAACAACAGGTCATTATTGCTAAATAGGATTCCAGGGACCCCTGAAGTTTCATTGTTCTGTTTGCATTTTGACTGGTCCCATCCAAGTTGGTGCATTATTAGGGTTTCACATCCTTGCTCATATTTCTAAAATTAATCAGCTCTTCAAGACGACTGCACCTGAATGCTGAAGCTGACCGTGAGTGCTCACTCAGATTCCCGCCTTTTTCCCAGATGATTCACTTTGGCCAAAGAAGGTGGGACAAAGTTCATTTCTCTAAACCTCTGTACTCCACTGATGGTGGAAATGACCAGGTCTTACTGGTCGCAATGGTTCCCACTGTCTTCCATGAATTTGGATCATTTTTCAGAGAAAGTTGCAAGTTGGCATCCCTGAGTTGAAAGATCCTGCTCTTCTGTTGTGGATGCCCCATCCCTGGGAGTGTTCAAGGCCAGGTTGGACAGGGCTTGGAGCAACCTGGTCTAGTGGAAAGTGTCCCTGCCCATGGCACGAGTTTGGAATCAGACTTATGTGTGGCCCCTGAGCAATAGGTAAACTCATGAGTGCTGCCAGACAGGGCTCCTGAAGCATCCTGAAGAAATGAAGAAAGCCCAGAAAATTCTGTGGGAAGTACTTTGCTCATGAAATTCGTTGAAGCTCCTCTTTGCTTTTTTTGGCATGTAGGTACAGCCAAGGGTGCATCTTGATTTGAGTCCCAGTGGTTATTAATGCTACTTTATCCCTTTCAAACTTTAGAATATAAGAGGGAAAGAATACCAGCGTCTCTCCTCCTACCCTGTTTTCAATTCCAGTAGACAATCCCACACAGCAAAGAGAGTTTAATTGTCAGTAAATCTGTCCCCAAAGGGAGCTTACCAGTCATCCAAACCCACACCAGCCTCCCCTGTTTTCAAACCTTTAGCTGAGGAACATGCACAGCTCATTTACTGCCCCCGAAATCTGAATTTAGAGCAAAGTCTGTGACTACAGCAAGTTAAATATTGTGTGCTAAAGTGTGAGGAGAAAAAGATGGATGAAAAATGATGAAAAGATGGCCTGTTTGTAGAAGCATTAATTTGACTGATACCGAAGAGCAATAATCCAAAGGATATGAAAGCTTGTAATGTATAAAAACCAATATTTACTCCAGGAGTAATAACAGAGCTCTCCACATGAGTAACTACAGCATCTATAATGTGCTTCGTGATGCAAAATTGCTCAAGAAACTCTATTAAACTAAAGGAAATTTGCTAGGAGGGACAATAGAATTAAGGATGACAATAAATTGGAGAACGAGTGAGCCGAGGATGTGGAAAAGACCTCTTGCACAAATCAGCAGCTGGAGGAGAAAGGCACTGACAACAAATGGGGCAATAAAAGGAGCAACTAGAGGATTTCTTCTATATCCTGCTCTTTGAAAAAAGACCATTACTCCAGAGACAGATTTGAGCAAGCAGGTGGGAAATATAAATGATTATTAGACTAGTGGACCAAGAGGATGGTTTGAGTGCAAGTGATGATAACTGCTGAGAGCAAGTGGAAACAGCTTAACCTCCATGAGAAATACGTTGAAGTCATAATCATTATATGCAGTGATTTTATTGTCTTCAATTAACACCTCCAGGTTTTGGTGAAGTGCCCAAGAATTTATGTAATTACTGACATTACTTTTTTTTTTACCTCTGGCATTCAGTCTCCTGGCAGCATTGCCTATTGAATAGGGTTATTTTTCATTTTTTTCTTTTAATTATTGTTATTCAGAGCTTTGGTATTTAGCTAAGGAAATGATCATTGTTGTCTAATATGTCCTTGGGGGGGTGGCAGTGTGTATAAATATATATATAGATATAGATATAGATATAGATATAGATATAGATATAGATATATACATATCTCATTCCCCTTCAATTTATAGTGCCCCATTACAAACCTTCTGGGGTTTTAGAATTACACAGAAAAGGAAAGCCACAAGAAAATGCTGTGCAAGATATTTTCTTTGCTTGCTGCTTCTGAAGATTTTACTTGCTCAATTTTCTAGTCCTGTTCTTTTTATCCCTTGTGCTTGAGATCAAAGAAACAAGAGAGATTTGGATCTCAAGTAATACACAGTGAATGGTAGGACTGTCTTGTCTGAACACATTTCTCTGTAATTTTTTGGTCTTAATGTAAGACTCTTTGATAACATGATCCCGTCCTATTGATGTTTTGTTCTTCATCTTCATCCTTGATCCTGTGCCTCTAACACCTGCAGGGTGGTTGTTCCAGAACTGGGACTTCAGACATCCTTCCAGGTTTCACAGCGAAAAGAGAGTCCCTGCCCTGAAATGGGGATTATGGGAGGATGCTTTGGTAGTTCTCCACAGATACCTGCATTTCTATTGCCATCACACAGCTCAGGAATATTGATAAGGATGGAATATTGAAAAATTGGTCCCTAAAGTATCTTTGGATATGCGCTGCATATGCTCTATAGGGTCCATCCAGGATTTATTGGAACAGTTCCATTGACTGTGGTTGAATGCCAGCAAGAGGGAGCTCAATTCTTCAGATTTCCAGAGCTCTTTGTTGCTCATGTGGAAGCTCATCTGATGTCTTGATTTCCGTGGGGGTGTGCTAATTTCCTGCCTGTGTTTAACGACCCCATCAGCTCCTGAACCCACACAGCAAACCCTGAAAAAGGATTTCACACTGTCACTTTCTGAGGAGGTGTCCGTATCTCCTCTAATGACTATGTCCTAATTAGCTCTTGTAATTATAACCGAAGATTTGACACTTCTGTGATGTAAAACAAGTTTTAGTTTGAGCCGAAGGTACGTGGTGTTCTTTCCTTGAAGCTGGGAGTGTGGGGAGATGCATTATTGATGAGGATTTCTATATCAGTCCAGGTTGATTCTCCTTAGGACAGTGTTTTATTTCTATGAAAAATGAAAGCTGGTCTTATGAATACTATCCTGCATTTCCTATGGAACTGGGAAATGGGCACGTAATTTACGGGCAGGACACTGGAATATCTGCATTATGAGTGGCTGTGTTGTGCAGGAGTATTTCAATTTCACAGTTAGAATTCCCTTTCAATTAGCATTTCTACAGTTGCTATTTAATAATGTCAATATGGAAGGTGTAGAATGACCATGTATGGAGAAAAGCCCACAGCCACATTTGGTCTTCTGATTTCTGCCAGCAGAACGAGTCAAGGCTAACTCTGCCTTTTCAGTGTTATTTGGTAATTAATGTAGTGTCAAGTCTTAGTCAAATACACAAAAATACCCTGTTTATTCTATAAATATACTCCATAATACTTTAGTCAATATTATGTATAGATTTCTCAACAAAACTACCATATAATACTTCTTTGTAATCTCTCATTGCTGCTGTATTCTCCTGAGCACTGGCTGATTCACAAAGGTGGGTAAAATACCTTTATCGCCGAGCTCAGCTCTGTTTCATGTGGATGCAGTATCTGTGAAATATTCACTGCTCACTCTCGGCCCAGCGTTTTATCCCGTCCCATCTGTTCGCCCACTCTCATGAAATGCTTTTAATCTCAGAAAAATATGTTGCTTATGGCAATCCCTCCCTTCCTTGGTGATTACTGCCCTCCAGGTGCTCTACAGCACTATCCAGAGCTTCCAGTGTCTCTCACAGCCAAGTACTGTGTCAAGGAGTTACTCCACAGTCCGGAAGCACTTTTGGGATGACAGTGCTCCCTCTCATCCGGTGTCTCTGGGGTGACTCCAGCTGCCCACGATGACAATGAGCTGCAGCATCAGGCACAGAACCAGTCGATGGAGGCACTGCCAAGCCTCCAGGGGCTTATTGTGGCATTCGTTTTATAGGCTGCTGCCAGGGAATAACCAGCAGGAGGAGATTAAGGATCAGATGTGCTGTTTATCTACTTGTTAAATGACAGACTGCATGAGGGCTGGGCAGTTTTCTTGTGAAACGTTCAATCTGCTTAGTACAATCAGAAATACGCACGCAGAGAAAAAGAAAAAGCAAATGACTGCAAAGGCATGACTTGGATGGAGCAGGAACAAGGATGATCCATGTTATCTTTGATGGAGCACTGGATGCCCTCAGAGGTGAACAGATCAGCAGCCTTGATCACCGCCACATTTATGGAAGGCTAACTTTGTCAAGATTACCCCTGAAACCAATAGAGAAATAACTTTTAAGATATCCCTTCTATCCCAAAAGAGGTAGAGTGAAAAAGAACCTCCTCTTACTGCAGACCACGGGCAAGAACTCAGAAATATTAAAGTTAAAATCTAGACTTGTTTGATCCAAGGTGACTCTGAGCCTGAACATGCTTTGACAGTGTAGCTGGATGGTCACCTCTGTATTGGTGAAAATTCCTCTGGATTCAAAGCACTGTCAGAGTAAAAATCTTTCAAGGCATAGAGTGAGGAAGAAGAACTTTGCAAAATCCACCTCTAAACCCCACACGCCTTCCAAAAACCACAACAGAATTGGTTAGTTAAAGATTTCCTCATGATTTTAGCAAGGATAAGGTCTCTTCTTTCTACCCACCAGAAAACACAACCTAACGAGCTCCTCTAAAGGGCACTGGGAGCCACTTCAGATTTTTCCAGGATAGTTCTGCTATTATACCTGAAAAGAAGGAATTTTTGAGTCCCAGAAGTGATAGTCCTGATATGGTTAAAAAATTGGAACTGAATAGTAGCAGTAAGTGAGTGGCTTTCATAATGGAGGGAAGCAACAAAAGGATTCTGCAGGAAACTGTGCTGCTAAATACATGCATTAGTGACCCAAGAAAAGTGTATTAACAGGGAGGCTGACAAAATTTTTCTGCAGATATGAATCTATTCCAGAGCAATAAGTACAAAAACCACTTGTGAAGAATTGGAAAACACTTTACAAGATTGAGTGAGAAATCAAAGCACAGAATAAATTCACTGTGGATAAATGTGAAGTGAATGGGGAGATGAATGTAAAGGTGGATGCCTGAAAACAAATCTGATGGGCTTTCATCAAACCATTATGACTCGAGTGAGAGCTTGATAGGGTGGCAACAGTTCCACGAAAGCATCAATGCAGAGCTCAACAGCAATCAAAAAATGCTAAATTGAATGCTAGGAGTCATTAGGAAAGAAATTGAAAGGAAAATAGATCATTATGGCACTGCATAAATTCATGGTTCTCCCAGACTCTGAGCACCAGAGGCATTTGGCCACTCAGTGTGCAAAAGGGAGTTATAAATAGAAAAGCCAGTGAGACTGACAACGAGTACAACTAAAAAGACATGGAGAGACTTCCATACCAAGTGCAGTTGCATTGACAGGGTCTCTTTGTCCTGGAAAAAAAACTGAATTCAGGGATTGGACAGAGGTCTACGGAACCATGGACAAAGAGGAGTAGGGAATTATTTATATTCTCATCAAATTCAAGGCCAGATCTAGCAGGTGCTCAGGTAGAAAATAGTGTTTTCCTACTGTATGAGGTGGACCTAGGAACTCTTTGGCAAAGGGTAGAATTTAGGACTTAAGAGAGAAGGTGTCTATCATGAATTATTAAATTAGCTCAGGGAACAACTACTTCCATGAAGATATGGATTGAGTGGCTCAGCTAGGAGATTTATCTCCCTTCACCCTCCTTTTTGTGGCTCAGTATAGAAGTCACCAGACTGGACCACAAAAATTAGCAAAAATCCTGTGAAAAGATCAACAAAGGAATGCATTTTGTTGGTTACATGTGCCATGTGCTGTCCAAGGTTTTAATGTGATGCCACTGGAGCAGGTCCCAAAACAAGGAAATTTTTTTCAACCTTTGTTCCAGAGTGGGAAATTCCTCAGATCGCTTGGATCAGCCAAGCTGCTGTGGCTGCCCAGTGAGTCATCTCGCTGGAGGGCAGGCTCTCCACATCTCACAACCTCCAGCTTTGACTGCAGCTCTCTCTGGTCCCGGCTGCAGAGTTTTAAGATGCTGTCTGGCATCACTTAGTTGGTTCCATCTTTCTGTTGATGGTTGACTCCATACAAAAGCCAACTTTTTGTTTTATGCTCATTCCTGTGAATTTAAGCTGATGTATTCAGCTGTGAGTGGGGGCAGCTCCTGCATAGCCTCCAGTTCCTTCCTGCAGGCTGAGCAGACCCAGGAGAAAAATTGTATAGAACTATTTATTAATAAAGAATTAATTCCCTGTCCAACAGTGGGGTTTGGCAGACACTTAGGGAAATGTACAGAAATGAGGCAAACTTGGTTTTTCTTCCAGGAATCCTTCCCTAGCATTTGGTGACTCACCAATTTCAAACAAAATCTTTGCAATCAAAAATCTTCAGAGACTTTGCCTTCCATTGATTTTGGAATCCATGGACTTCTCACAGCCAGCAGTCAATTTTCAGATTATCTCCACACTGGTGGCCAGACCAGCATTCACCCTCACCTTTCACCCCTTATGTAAAATTCTAGATTTAATATTCAACATTTCCCCTTCTGTATTTTTTTGCAACTTGAAAGACAAACTTATCTGACTTAGTTGTTCCTCACACAGAAGCTGTTCTGCAGGCTTCGCCTCTGTTTTTTGCTCCTGGACATCAGGGAAAATAAGTTTGGGAAAAGCAAATTACCTTTAGTGACAGAGAGCTTATCTAGCTGAATTTATTGCTGGTCCATGGTATATGGCAGTGTGACCATGTTTAGCCTAAGGCAAGTGCAAGGCAAAGTATTTCACACAATTAGCTCAGTTTGGGTTTTATCAATGTATAGAAAATAGTAGAGGTTTTCAGTTGTGGTTTGGATTTTTTGTGGTTTTATTTTGTGGGATTTTTGTGTGTGTGGAGTTTTATTGGTTTGGGTTTTTTTTTTGTTTGTTTGTTTTTAATTAAGGCTCGGACCTCCGGTCAATTTTGATACTGGCTCCTAGATTTCACTTTTTGTCACTTTATGACAGTTTTCATTTTTCTCCTGGAATGCTCTTTCACTCTGTCAGACACTGGAAACTCCACTGAATATTTTTTCTTTACATTCATTTAAGCAGCTTCCCTGTATTTCCAAGGCTATTTCGGTTTTCACTGTCTGCTTTTTACATAGCAGCATTTCTCTGCATTGCAAGATTAACACAACTTTATAATATTACAGTGTGAAGGGAAGAAGAAACTGTTGAACCCTGCGACTACAAAAGTAGAAATATCAAGTGCAGTAAGTAGAATCATTATGAATGGAGAAACTAATTCCCATCTTGTCAGAAATTCTCCACTACATTATGATTCCGGAGTTTTTAAGGCATGTATATGGAGTAGTATTAAAGGAACATTTCCCAGGTTCTTCTTCCCTCTCCACTTGCTTTTGTGCGTATTGGAGAAGGGTGGGAATGTTTGATTTGGGGGATGCTAATAATACATGAGTAATAAACCAAATTAATGATGTGTTAGAGATTTTGACACTTTATCTCATCTTTATTGGTCTAGCGGGACATTCTCCTGAAAAACTTCATAATCATATGTGTCTGTTCAGATTAAGTTTTTTCATTAATTATTGAGAAACAAATGAGTTTAAAAGCACAGAGCTTGGGCCTTACCTGTGTGTATTATACAGAACACAGGACTTTTATCTGAGCATCTGGAGGCATTAAAAAGATCAGGTCTCAACCTCCACAGAGGAGAAAAAACCTTCTTCAAGGACAAACTGAAGACAGGAGAGTCCAAGAAGTATCTCAAACTAAGAATGAGAGTCAGTGAAAGATATGAAGAAAGAAACAGTTGTAAAACAAAATTTGGTGCAGGGCTGCCAAAACCTGCAAAGAAAAAACGACATGAAGGACAGGGTGACAGCACAAAAATTATGGAGACTGTGACACGAGCATTTGACATTTTCCCCTGGTCAATGTACAAGGAGCAGTCCTTTTCATGCCCTCAGTGGAGTCCAAAGAGTTTCCTCCTCTTGAACAACTCTCCAGGGAGCATGAAAAGTTTTTTAAGTGATCTTGTCTTATCCATAATGGGATCTGCTCAGGCTTCCCCTCTTGAGCCTTCCCTCTGGACAGCCAGAGCACGCTGGCTGTGGTACTGGGAGCAAAAATAGAAGCAATGCATGAGTGGGAAGTGTTTGAAGCCTTGGGAAGCAACAGAGGTACCTGTAGCCTGGCAGAGGGGTTTCTGAAGAATGAAAGGGCAACCAGAGCTCCTTAGGTTAGATCAGGGGTGAGGTTTGGCTCGTTTTCTTTAAAAAGCATGATTTTTTTAAAAAGTCTTTCAATATTATCAACATTTATTCATCTCAGACCTTTTTGTTTTTCCTTTCTTGTGGGATTTAATCCAACAAAAGGCAGGTGACATGGAAAAGAAAGATGGTGTGGGGAACAGAGGGAGGGGTTCTGACAGTCTTTAAGAAACACTGGGGGAAAAAAATCTCTATTCAGAAAACCTTTTACTTCCTAAAAATGAAGTTCCAGGTCTGACATCACATCACATGCAAAGAGACAGGGCAGATGAATTGAATCCTTTGAGTTTCGTCTTCCTTTAGAGAGAAGAAAAGAAACAGAAACTCAACTTCATCACAAGGTGATGGATCCCATGGAGAGCTCTTTCCCATTTGTACTGTGGGTAGAGGGCAGGTCTCCAGCAGCAGTGTTGCACATCAGGGAGCAGCACACATCCCCTGTTGGCAGAAAATTAATGCCAACTCATTCTGCAGATGGGAACAGCCTCTCAGTCCTAGCAAGAATTAAATTATTTTTATTTTTCCAACAAACATCTGCTGTCCTCCTATTTTCTGTCTTTCAGCCCCCTCCAGCCTCTTTCCACTTGACAGACAAATGCGTTCTGAGCTTGTCTGGGTGGCTTTCGACACCTATGAGGCTTCTGAGCCACCACACTTGTCCAGTCGCACTGAAGATGAAGAGATGATGGGGATATGATCATCCTATGTTCAGTCTTCCAGGCTATCAGCTCTAACACTTCAGGAAGAGGACAAAATGACCCTGAAGAAGGCGTAAATTAATATATTTTGAGATTTACTCTATTCCAATTGTAACTCTTCAATTTTTGATTTTTCTCCTTATTACAGAGAATCTGCTGTTGGATCAAATACACAGAATATTTCTGTGATCCTGCTGCAAAATACTGCCAGGAGCAACAAGAGGTAGATTTAAATAGTCCAGTGAAGTTGACGTTTTAATGTTAACAGACAGGGTGAGTTTACTCCTCCAGAGATGTCTGAGAGAAACCCATGTTCCCCCCATTCGAGTAGTACAAGTAGTACCGTGTAAAATGTAGGTACAGTCCGGGAGTGTGGCCAAGGCAAGGGAGATCATCTAAGTTTTAATCAAGACAGCAATAACACAGCATTTTATAAATAACTGATGAAATTTTTGTAGAAGATCTTCAGGATGTCCTGCGTGGGAAAATGAAGTCCTGAGGATAAGTCTTTCTGGAGACAGACTGTACCAATTACAGAATAAAATCACAGAACTCTAAGGTTGGAAAAGACCTCTAAGATCATCGAGTCCACTGTTAAAGGTTAAGGGCTGTTGCAAGAGACACTTCTTGCTCTCACCATCCAGCAATGCTGCTCCTGTCAGCTTTATCCTATACAATCTTGAATAAAACTTGCAATGAGTCACACGAATTAATCAGAAATACACAAAGGT
This sequence comes from Lycocorax pyrrhopterus obiensis, assembly GCA_014706295.1. Lineage (NCBI taxonomy): Eukaryota > Metazoa > Chordata > Aves > Passeriformes > Paradisaeidae > Lycocorax > Lycocorax pyrrhopterus. The sequence continues at coordinate 3,284,936 of JACSVZ010000006.1, read as the reverse complement.
CTTGCACAGAGGGGGAGAGTTTTATTGATTCCTGCAGCCACACCACTTTGATAGCATTTCTAGTACTTCCAGTCCAGGTGGAGAAGAGGGACAATGGAAATGGTGCATTCCCAATTTAGATGTTTCTGACAGACTTATTTTTTCTGAGAGACTTATTTTTTCAAGTACCTCTCCCTGATATTTCTCTGAAATTTATTGTTGAGATTTTCTCCTCATCACCAGTTGAGGCTGCAGTTATTTAATGGAACGAACACCATCCTTACTTGATGGAAATAAGCACAGCCCACAAAAAAAAGTCACTCCAGATTCCAAGGCCTGAGTTATGCAGGAATCCCATTCAGTAGTCCTTGCAATAAGCCAAATAACCACTAGATTCTGAAGGCTTGTGGCCTTACCAACATTTGCATGACATTGTATCTACCAGACAAGTAATTAGAAGGGCTCACGACCAACTTTCAAATTTTGTAGTTTCTTCAGAGAGAAGAAGGGAGAGGAAGGATTACTCACATACTGGACCATTTTGATTGTGAATCACAGGGCTACATGTTGCTTCCCATGCCCTGCTAGGCCATAGGATATACCAATTTCCTATTTATTGCAACCATAAATAAAGTAGTTTTCAGGAGATGGAACAAGGAATCCAATCACTTGAAATCCCTTCCTGGCAATGGTCATTCATTGCAAGCCCAAACCTATTCATCAGCAGCCTTTTATACCTTTTGCTCACATAGTTTGGCTGATTCACCTTCCAGGAAGGGTGACTGATTTGCTCTTAAGTGACCCATTTCCTCCTGAGAGGTGTCGGAGGCCCGGAGGGCCATTATCAGTGAGACTCCTTGTCTTTGCTTTAGTGTAACTTGGCCTGGCTCCTGTCTGCCTTTCTCTGGGTTAGAGAGTGCATCTCCTCAGCTTTCACACTGCCTGGATTGAGCAAATGGATTTAGAGCAAGCTGGCACAACCTCTTGGTGGAAAAGCAAGTGCCAGCTCTTTCATGTTTTGGACTGAACTTAGCACCCATTGCAATTTAGGAGAAAACCCTGATAGTCCTGAGGGCAAGCTAAGGGAGGGCTCATTCCTGCAGAGTCTGTGGTGAGAGGGAACAGCCCCACACCACCCTCTGGGCTGATGTTCCCTTCCCCACAACCCGTCCACATCTCAAATTTCACGCAGACTAAGTTCTACTTTCAGTACTTATATGGTCCCTGCTGCTGAGAGATGGGTTCGTTGTTCTGATGGAAATTTTTAGTACTCTTAGAAAACAGTGCCAGCTGGAATATTCACCCTCTGTGTGTCCAGCAAGCAGCATTTTCCATTTCTTCGGTAAAAATTCTCTTGGCTACAGAGAGTGCTGCAGGAACCTGCACACTCATGCAAATGAGGAATGACGCAGATTGGGATCTTGCAGATTGGAGCTGCAGATTTGAGGACAAGGAACAGAATTGGATGCCTCAGAACACGAGGTTCATCTCCTCCATGTGTCAGTCAGGTCACCATATCTCAACTCCGTGACGTTATACAGCAATAATAGATGTGCTCTGTGCAGGCAGGGCTGTGCCAGCAGCACTCGTCCCTTTGTCAGGCAACTGCTTTTCTTGGTGCAGGCTCGTGGATTTCCAATAGTATCTATGAAAACAATCTTGTTTTGGAAAAACTTTTGGAGTAATAGGTTTGAGACTTTCTGCATGTAACACTTGGGCCAATTCTCAGCTGCTGACAGAAATAACTAATTGCATTATTTGCATATATTTTTAATTCACGGCGTCTACTTCCTGTTTCCTATTTTAGAAAAACAAAAGCCCCTGATTGAGGTCCAGATTCTCAAACCTTTTCTTACTGAATAAACATTGATTTACACTAGTTAAGAAAATAGCATGTAGATTTTCTTGGGTTTGGAGGGAGGATTTATGCTTTTGTGTCCTAGATAAAATATATTTTGTCAAAAACCAACCTGGGAGTGAGATACATCCACAGCAATAGTCATACTCAGGCATTATACTTCATTTGTATTCCTCGCTGTACATGAATGCAAAGGACTTGGAAAATGTCCAGTGCTTGAAGCTTGGTATTCACTGGTGGAGCTGATGACCCACAGGGACAAAACTGGAATCCAGGGCAATGACACTCATAACCAAGATATTTTTTCAGCATAGTCTGTTTTTTCCTGAGGCAGACACTCTTCTAGTTCTGCAGAATACATGACACTCTTTAGTTTTTTCCCAGTTTTTCACAAGGTTCCCAGATGTTGGAGATCTGGGACAGCTTGAGCCAGACACATAGATCCAGATGAATGTCATGGGGATATGAAGTCTCTCAACCATCATCTACTGCTAGAACTTTGCACTTACAGCTCTGGACCAGTCAAGAATTTTGTCTACACCTTCCCATGGGCTTGTGCCCTTAGCCCACCTCAGCTTCTTAAATGTAATCTCATGATGCAGCCCAGCTCTGTTGTGCAAAGATACAGAGACAGGTGGAGAACTGGGGTTATGCAACCCGGAGAAAAGTTCCAGGGAGACCTTATTGTGACATCTCAGTACCTAAAGAAGACCTATAAAAAATAGAGAGGCAGACTTTTTATACTGGCAAATCCTGATAGAAGAAGGGGGAATGATTTTAAAAGGAGATTTAGATTACAAGTTAGGAAGAAATTCTTCCCTGTGAGGGTGGGGAGGCCCTGGCACAGGTGCCCAGAGAAGCTGTGGCTGTCCCTGGATCCCTGGAAGTGTCCAAGGCCAGGCTGGACGGGTCTTGGAACAACCTGGGATAGTGGAAGGTGTCCCTGCCCATGGCAGGGGGTGGCACTGGATGGTCTTTAAGGTCTCTTCCAACACAAACCATTGTGTGATAATTTAAGGATCTCTTCATCAGTGCAGGGTGGTGCAAGATGCTTGGAAGGAAAGGTGCAATGAGGCAGTGAAACTAATATTGACTTCTGCAGACCAGAAGGGCTGAAGGATATCCCCCAGAAGATCGGTGTGAGCATCACAACTCTGTTCAGATATCGGCTTAGCTGTGCTTGTATCTCAGTGTGGGTAGCAGCCCCCAAAATTACACAAGCGCTCTAAACTTGTGCTCCAAAAGCTTGCCAGAGTAACTTGCTGAGCAGTCTTGTCTTGGTCAGCAGCAGTGACTGTGCTCTGAATGCCAGCAAGTTTGGCCCTCCAGGGTGGTATCTCCAGTAAAGGAGCACTTGGAGTGTTAGCCTGTTTCACTTGCTAGAAAAAGCTTCAAGCTACATCAAAGCAAGGAGGTTTTTTAAAAGGGTCTGAACCAGATTCCTACCTGGTGACAGCTGCTGTAGAGAGAGCCCTGCTCATTTTGCTGCGTCAAAGACTGCCTCACCCACGTCCCTCACCTCAAAATCAGCTCCAGGAATGGTTTGCAAGGGACTACGTGACAAAACTTCAGTGTTCTTGGGTGTTTTTTTAAATATAGAATCAGAGAATGCTTTGGGTTGGGAGGGACCTTTCAAGGTAATCTAGTCCAAACCCTGTGCCATGGGCAGGGACATCTTCAAATTAGATCATGGTGCTCAGAGCCCTGTCCAACCTGACCTTGAATATTTCCAAGGATGGGGCAGCCACCAACTCTCTGGGTAGCCTGTGCCAGTGTTTCATCACCTCATTGTTAAAAAATTTCTTCCTTACGTCTTGTCTGAATCTAACCTCTTTTAGTTTAAAACCCTTGTCCTATTGCAAAAGACCCTGCTAAAATTCTGTTCTCCTCTTTTCTGTATCCCCTTGAGGTACTGGAAAGGAGTCATAAGGTCTCGCTGGAGCCTTCCCCTGCTCCAAGCTGAACACCACAAACTTTCTCAGCCTGTCTCCATAGCACTCACAGCATCTTTACGGCCTCCTCTGGACTCATTCCAAGAGGTCCTTGTCTTTCCCGTGCTGAATATGAGCATTAACTCTGGTATCTAATTGCAAACTGACTCAATGCAGTCACAGGTTATGATAGGCCAAGAAGACCCAGCTCTCCCATGTCCCACAGACCTCTCCAGAGAGCTGCAAGGAGCCTCTTGCTCATGCTGGGAATTCTGTGGGTGAGAAGTGCTGGGTCAGCACAAGGCACTGTTCCATTCTGTAGATGCATTTTGCCAGGCCTTGACCTTTCAGATTCCTGTTCAATGTCTCCTCCTTGCTAAAAAAGAGAAGAGTTAACATTTCACTCCTGCTTCTCAACCTCAGCAGGATAGATTTTAACAGGGCATAATAACAATAAACTGTGTCACTTCCTTCCTTTAACCTTTAAAGGGAGTTTTGTCTTTCCCTGAACTCTGCTTCTGCTCTGTAATTTGAACTTGCTGTGAGGAACCTGGCGTTTTAAAACCGATATAGATTTCTGATCTGAGATGCTGATGCTTGAAAGGACCTGTGTCACCAAGCCCTCTCCCTGCCTCAGCTGGTGTTATTTCCTGAGGTTTAAAGAGATTGCTCCTTTTTTGGTTTTCTCATTGATCTGTCTCATTCCATATTTCAGTATTTCTCTCAGTCAAGGGTGTATGTATTATCTCTCTTTTACCCCAACAGAAAAAAAAAATCCTCCGAGTCCACGAGCTCTGCACTGATTGCAGACCAAGATATCCTGCTCTCATTTTCCACTCTGCTCTCACAGCTTAGTGTGAAGCAGTTAGGATGAGAGATGACAATCTCCCTCAGGGGAACACTTATGTTGTTCAGCTCCATATGACTTTGTGGTATTTAACACATTCTTACAGCATGTGAGCAGTATCGCACGATTAAGGAGCTCAGGGGCTTTTGGAAATTTTTTCTATTTGCATTTCCAGCTATCTCCAAATTTCAGAAAACCTGATCTTGGCTTATATACATCACACACTAAGATACTGTGCTTTAACTTGACTGCAGAAATCTCACCCTGTGAGAGGAGACGTTAAAACCCACCCTAGAAGGTGAGGGTAACCCAGGTTATAGTTAATAGATCCCTTGGGGTGGATTAGAGCCAAACAACACCAAACAATTGGTGTTTATAAATATACACACGTAGGGTTCATTGTAGAACAATTTGGTGGCACAGGAAAACAGGTATCCAGCCATTTTGGTTGTAGCTGTCTATAGTAAATGGCAACATAAAAGCATAAAAATATGACTTAACAAAATGTACAAAAAAGAGAAGGAAAGGAGTAAAAAGATCTCATGACCCATAGGCCCCGCAGTGAGACCTGGTGCAATTTCAATGTCTCTTGGTCAAAGTGAAAGTCACAGACTGAATCCATCAGATGGTGAAGGCAAACCCCAAAACAGCCCCTCTGTTTGGTTTATATTCACTCAGGTTCAGGCAGGAACACCCAGATACCTCCCCTGGGGTGGGGAATTTCAGATGGACGATGGGATGTTGTGGATCAGGGGACCATTGGGGAGAATTTGACACCTTCTATTTCGATACAGCTGCTCATTACGTGAGTGCAGCTGGGCCCATTATGGCCCATCATGGCCCATCAGCAGAGTGAACACCTTCAGGCCACATGTGAACGTCCCAGTACCTCCAGGGCAGGGGAGTTATCCCAGCTGAGTTCACTGATAAGGACAAGGAGACAGTTCCTGCCTCACAGGGTTCCCCTCTTTCCTTATCTCATCCATCACCAGCTGCAGCCTGAAGTGAGGGGTGTTCACCCTCGGGTACTTTGCACATCGGCAGCTTCCCCTGATTGATTGACCCATCAGCATCCCAGTCTCTTCCAGTATCACTGCCTGATACATTCTTCTCCCTAGATCTGAGATTGGACAATAATATCCCCTTTATCTTGTCCCAGGTTCCTGCCACAGCCCAAATTCCCATTAGGAGGTGTATTTGGGGAGGGGTGGCTTCGGTCGTCACAGATGAGCAGCTGTTTCTTTGCAGTTTCCTACAGCAGGCAAAAGTCCTCCAATGATTTTAGCAATGTTGACGCCATTAAGACATCAACCCTTCAGTTTCTCGCAGGAGATGGTTGCTTAGCTGCTAAATGTTCCTTCCAAAGGGATAACTCTTCTGCTCCTCACCAAATCCAGGAGCCCGTGGAGATGAACCAGGCATGGACTCAGCTCTCTCCTCTCTCCTGCTTAGACAGTGCCCACAAAAGCACAGTCTGAAGCACGAACTCTCCAGTGTGTTTGAAAGACTGACGAGTGGCAGCTTTCCTAAATAAGTGATAATATTTTAATGGAAGAACTACAGAAGAATAATCCAATTAGGAGAATGTGGCAGTTTGGCTGACAAACAGAAATAGCTGGGGTAAGTGCATCACAGTGCTGAAGGAGTAAAGTCTGGCAGGGTGGCAGGGCAACCCTGATGTGACTCTCAGAGCGACAAAATCTTGTAGTGACATAGTTCTCACTCTCCAGTTCTTTTCTAGAGGTTTATTATATTGAACACGGCCCTTTCTCAGACCAGACTGCATTTGGATTCTTAGAAATTTGACAAAAATATCTCCTGAGAACTGGCCTGTTTCCTCTCTTTCCAAGCTGTCCTTTTAATGAGGTCTCATTTTGCTTCCATAAGCTGAGAACAGAGTGTACGAGACCAGCAAAATGTGTGCATTGTCTTTCTAGGATTTCACTTCTGGTTTATTCTCCTGCACATTTCCACTTTCTAGAGATCAGGTCCTAGGACAGATTTCCTTGCCCTATAGTGAGAGATGCTGTTTTTTGAGGAACAATTGGAATGAATATGCTAACCCTTAAAACCACCTCTATTCTCAGAGGTCCTAAAACAACTACTTTTTCACTCTATCTTCTTTCATAACTTAAAACAACTTTTCCATTTAGAACGGTTTTAGTTGTTTGGTTGGATTCTGTTTCTCAAACAAATCAAGGTGATGTAAGCATTGGTTGCGTTCCTGAAACAAGGATCAAAAAGCCTTTTTATCTGACTTCTATCAAAGTAATATCACATTCTGTGGGATTTTTTTTGCAATACAAGACCTAATCCTGGTCTTATTCTAAGGATAAGCCTGCATTAGAATGTCCAGCCTTGGATGTGTGATGCCCAGTTAGATTTATGTTACATGGCTCCCCAGCATGTTTGTGTTTGCAGAAGATCCAATTTTAACTTGTTTGCAGAAATCAAATCTAATTTCAAATCTCATCTAATTGATGAGAACAAGAGGAAATGGCCTCAAGTTGTGCCAGGGGAGGTTTAGATTGGCTATCAGGGAAAATTTCTTCATGGAAAAGGGTTGTCCAGCCCTGGCACAGCTGCACAGGGCAGTGGTGGAGTCCCCATCCCCGGAGGGGTTTAAAAGACATGTACATGTGGCACCTGGGGACATGGTGGCCTTGGCAGTGCTGGGGAAATGGTTGGGCTTGATGATCTTAAGATTCTTTTCCAACCCAAATGATTCTGTGATTCCATGATCCACCAGAGCATCACAACACGCTGCTCTGCACTGCTGTCCTGCAGGTGCAAATTTGATCTTTATCCCACTGGACGTTTAATTGAAAAGCTTTGAGCCAACATGTAGATATTTTGCAGCAGTTCCTTGCAGCTTAGATCAAAAAGACAAGGGATAGAAAACTGCTTGATGGGAGACAGGGATTCATGCACCTGCTGCTCAGATAAGTGACAGAGAGTGAAGTGTTCACACTCCTGCTAATCACGATAAAGCAGAGCCGGGCACTTGTAAGGGTTTGGAAAATGGAAGTGATAATATTTCATGGATGTGCTCACACAGACATAATCCTTGTTATGGGACCATTTCTTAAATGGTGTTTTGGTCTGTAGATCTCAGCAACAGCTTTAACTGATCAAAATATATTCACCCACAGAAGGAAATAAATAGCTTGGTACACCAGGAGGATGGCCTGGGTTATTCCAGGGTGAGAGAGCAAACAACTTGTGATTTACTCCTATAACTCCTCCCAGTCTTTACCATTGCAAAAAGGTGTGTATTCAGCCTGTCAAGTCAAAGAGGATGGGACATGATAATAACGTGCACCAGAGTGAAGAGTTCCTAGGTTTGGAAGAGACTTTTATTATATAAATGTCATATTTTTAAGAGCAAACCAGAAAACGTTTAGTGGATGTCTCAGGCAGAACCTCAAGGACAGCTGGAAGTCACGAGGCAGCCACTGAAGGCAGGATTTGTTGGGCTGCTGGGGCAGGGATTGGGATGCCCGAGGCTTTCTGAAGGCAGCTGGCACATCTCATTAGTTGGAAGAGAAAGCAGAACCCAAACAAATGAAGAGCTCAGCTCTGGACAAATACAACTTCAGGGTGACTTTGCAGACTGGATTCTAGTGTTGTCTCATGTCAACAGCTCATTATTGCGCTGTGTAAAGTCCCTGAGATGGTGAAATATGAGGGACTGACACTCTCCATCTCCTGGTTGCTCCAGATAAGCATCACAGGCTTAATAGAGTTGGCACTGAGTTACTAAATTTAGAGATGCAAAAGTTATTCCTTGTGCATATATTTTACTACTTTTGTCATGCACTTAAAATAACAAGTTTATGATCTGTGCTTTTCTGTGGAAGAAAGAATTAAATCACTTTTATAAGGACTTCCCTCCTTGTTCCATGAGCCTCTTACAGATTATTTGCTGCAGGAGCAAGAGACACTAATTTGATTTTGTAACATATATTCCTATGGACTTCAATTTTACTCTAATTTTCTTCATTCTGATGAATAAAGGTGTCAATTTACATGTGAGAAAACTGCCTCTTCAGCCTCTTCTTCCTTTCCTCGCTTGAAGCTCATTGATTGTCTCTGGACATCTCCTCTGGGAGCTGCAGAGAGATCAATATTTGAAGAAATGGCAGGGCAGCTGTAACCTCACTAGATCTATCCAACGGAAATAATTCAATATTAACTCTGATGATTTTCTCTTGTGGTTGAATCAAATGGACATTTAATAGAACTATTAGTATTTTCAAATATATATTAAAAGTCAAGGTAAACACGTGAAAGGGCACCATGTTAGCACAATACACTGTAGCCAAAATTAAATAAAGCAATGTCCACTGGGCCAGACCTGTGGCTGCGTGAAATGAAAACTCTGTTAAAGTTCAGTGTTCAAAGGTTCTGTTTCAATTAATTAATTTTCAATTTAAAGCATGGTGAGGCTGCTGCTACAGCCTTCATTTAGGAAATTTTATGTGGTTATAAGGCCACAGGAGCATGAGGAGGCTGATAGTGAACTGATGACTTTTAGGCATGGATTAACTTCAGGGACTTTAAGGAAAAGGACTGGAGAAGCTGAAGAATGATCCTGAGACGTGACCCCATCCCCTCAAGATCCCCTTCTTTGATATATTTCAAAACTGGTAATAAATATTTATAACATGGACCAGGCACCTACAGGTTTCTGTTTATTACTGTCAGATACAAGAGATGTACTGATTTAATCATCATTGCAAGGTCTTTTGTGCTTGCACCCGTGTCCCATCCTGGCTGTGAATTGTCCAAGAGTTTAGACCCTTTGCCTAAATGGATAAACACTCCTGTACTGGTGGCTGTGAGCTCGTGACCTGTTTCCCTTCAGCCACTCCCCCTCTCACTGGGAATGTACAATTTCACTTCAAAAATCATATCTTCTGCGAATTTGACATGCAAATACCTGGCAAAAGCTTCCTGGCACACTGTGGTTCAACCACAGGGAGTAGGAAAACTTATTTTAGTAGTAAATTAACAACAGCAAAAGAAGCTGCTCTGTTTTCCAGGTCTGACATTCGAGGCACTGAGACAGTAAATATGATTTGGCCAGGACATAGATGAAAGATTTCCATGCCCCTCCACACCCAGCACAGGAACAAGGACACTTAGATTTGATTAAAGACACAAAGAGAAGTTTTGTGTGAGAGGACAGCAAAAAACTCCAGGATTTCCAAGTTTAAAAAGTTGAAGGTTTATGGAGGAGATGGTTTCCATTTGGGAGGGAGAAAGTCACTGAATATTTTTTGGGGATATACACAAGTACTGGTGAAGAGACTGCTGAGTTTTTGCCTCTTCCTGCCAGGGAGCGGCATCACTCCTACAAATATTTTTTTCAATTTATTCATGGTGAGCTATAATGATAAAAACTTTCAAAGCCAACTACACTTAAATTTAAAGTTAAGGATTTGGCTTCTAGAATCTGATTTCTGGCACTCAGACTTCTGCTGGCATCATGCAGTCCTTCCTTCTCCCAACAAATATCGAATATGTTGGCCTTAAATCTGGTAATTTTAAAAAATATATATATATTTAGGTTGCTTAAATGTTTTCCAAAGGTTATCTTACCTTTTATGGAATTACTGACATTTCATTCCACTACAACATTAATCCAAGATCACAAAATTATAATGGGAAGGGGTGAAGAAGAAATTTAACCCAGCAAAATGCAAAAAAAAAAAACAACCCCAAAAGAACAAATAACCCAAATACAATAATATCAATTATTTTGAACATGGAATTTGATATCCAGCCTGAAGAACTAAGCCTTGGCATTTTGTTGTTCAGCTAAAATTGATCTGTGTGCCAACAGAAATGCCAGCTGTGGGTTTTAATGTAAAAGGCTTTATCAAAGGGATATTTTTTTGATACTTTTTCCTTTCAATGAATCAATAGATTCCCTCTTGGTGTCTCTTCCTGCCTTCTCTGACACACTACTGTTGACTGAGTGCTCAAGGAAGAGCTAAGGATGATTCATATCTCAAGTCCTGTGCTGTAATGCACACACTGGTGTCTGAATTGCCAAGAAGAGCTTTATTTTTGTCCTGAATTGTGCAAAGGAAGTATTTTATACTTTAATTTTATGACTCTTGCCTTAAATTATGAGGTTTTCTCCTCACCATTTTCCACCCCTATGCTATGGTTACTTCAACAAAATTCCCTTTCCCAGCAGTTTCTTGGGTCAAAACTCTTCCCTCCAGATGTTCTGCTCACAGTCAGCACAGATAAATGATCAGTTCCAAGTCCTCTGCCCAGCAGAAGATGGGATAAATGCATAAATTATTGGCACCACCTATTGGTGAAAAAGGCAAATTATACAGGATTTGCGGGTTAGTTTAAATATCTTCAGTAAATATGGCTTCAAACATTGCTCCTGTTTTGATTTATTTAGCAATATGATCCAGCAAGGCCACTCAAGCTTTGCATTTCCGTGTGCCAGAGACAAATTTGAGTTCAGTGGTGATTTGGGATACATTTGGCAACGGGTCACGCAACAGAGGAGGAGTCAGGGCATGAAGATATAGGTGAAGGCCTCCTGAGTCCTACATTCTTTTAAGCATTTTTCCCTTAAAATGCAAGCAAAATGAAAAAGGTTTTTCTGCTCCATCCCAAGCAGCAGCCACAGCTGGTCCATGAGTCACAAATCAAAGTCATTGCCTTTGGCTCTTGTGACCAGGAGAGGAGCTGTGTGACACAGGACTTGCTGAGACAGGTGTAAAATGATGAGAATTTCATGAGCAAAACCCAGGAAGTCCTGGTGCCTGTGCAAAATATGATGATGTGAAAGGAACTGCAAAGAGCAAACTCGTGATTTGGAGGCAGCAGCACCTGCATTTTTAATTCCTGTGCTCATCCTGATTCTTGTGTCTGTGGGAATGGTTTTTGACTGTGAAACAAAGACGTTTGTGGTGACCCTCAAAGAGCAAAAGGCAGTGGGAGGGATCTGAAAATGTTGTAGGTGTTTTGAATAGTTTCCTACCAAGAAGTTCTCACTTGATTTATCCATTATAGGCTGGAAGTGGTAGAAAACCTCTGGGCCATGAGACATGTTGGTTCTTCGTGGTTACTGATGAACAGAATGATTTGCATTTTCACTCAATAAAAGAGAGGGGAAAGACACAATGACATTTTGCTTCAGGCTACTTTTTCTGAAATCCCAAAGAGTTATTTTGTGTTGATATTAGCCCTAAGTTATCTGCTGACAAGAATTTTTAGTTCTTGGTGTGCTAAACTATGCATTCAGGAAAGAGCACTGGACTTTGGCTCAGCATGAACTAATTGAAATGTGGAAGGGATTTGATGGATACTTTGGTAATACTGCAGCTTATCCTCCAATGTTTCCTTGAGTTTTTTTCTTTTTCTCTTCCCAGACTTGGAAAAACGCTTCTCCTTCTCTCTAAAATCTTCCACATGAAGGATATCTACTTTGTCATTCTGGATCTCCAGGTTATTTGCCGTTATTACCTTGCCCAGCAGGATGGGTTCTTGCGCTCCAGTTTTTTGGAAATATGAGGAATAAGTGAGGACACTTGAAAGAAACAGACTCAGACTTTCTGAAATTTACGAAGCACTGCTTGACCTGTCTACAAGGGGTATTTAGACACTGCCGTGACCTAAACTTTACCATATCTGAGTATGGTACTCTGTGGAATAGGACTGTACAAATAGCTCAGCTCATACACCTTCATTTATTTTTAAAGAGAATATTGTTCAATGCGTGTTCAATTTTAACAAAACTAGCACATGCACATAACTAGCAGAGCTAATGACAGAGAAAAATTCATTTGCCAGTTGGTTGTACTAGTCCGTCAGAAAGGACGTTCATAAAGATGTTCCATCATGTCTGATCTGACGCCTTGACTAAGTGGCAGGGCAACTTCAGCCTTCAGAGGATCAATTTTCTCTCAAAAATACACCCGTTTAGGGGCTTCTGCTGCAAAACACAACCAGATTATTTATTTATAATGAGTGTCTATTGTCATTAGACAAGCTGAGGATAAATAAAAGCTTGGAGACAGAATTTAGAAATGCCAGCTTTTATTACTACTATTTAGATTTGCGAGCCAGGCAGTGATCCACAGATTACCACTACTGTGTGAATCCACTTTAAATGAACTGAGAAGAAGAAAGCAGGGATTTTAGCATTTCCTCAATCCAACAACTAGGACATAAAGCCCTTTTCCTGACAGCTCCCATGTTTAGGGAGACTTAGGGCATCCTGCACAGTTTGCATCCATGACATGCAGCACAGTACTAAGCAGGTTTTGAGCAGAGAATGATCACATTGTTGGGGGTTTTAGGAGTTCTCCTGTTTATCTTTTTCTCTTAAAGAATTTTTCCCATATATGTTGCCAGGGGTACAAATTACTGGGTGCTTAAGAAGAACAAAAGAGCCGGCCACAGAGGGCAGGGGGTCCAACCAGCTACTTGTTTTTCACCTGGGGGGGTGGGGGAGCAGGGTTTGCTGGTGCCCTCAGTGTGGAGGAGTTGGTCAGAGCTGGAGGTTCCTGCTTTTCGGCTGTTTTCCTTCCACCTGAGAAACCCGGATTCCCAAGCCCACCTTTCCCTGCCCTGCTGGGAGCCGGGCCGCAGCCGCTCTGCTCCTGCTGCCTCTTGGACCCTTCGCTACACTATAACCCTTCACACCCTTTGCCGGCTGAGACCTCCCGGAGCTCCCACTGCAGCCCCGGAGTTTGCTACATCCCGTCTGCCACCCGGGATCTGTGCTCGTCTCTGCTGCTCCAGCGTGCTGCTCCCGAGGGTCCGGCCGGACACCGGGATCAGCCGCCCAGAGGGTTTGTTGAAGCTTTTTGTCCATCCTTTCCCGGGACCCCGAGCCACCCCTGCCAGCTGTGACTGGAACTGCACCGAAGGGGTGGGGTGCCTGATAGCCAAGAGAGGCTGGCACTGGGTTTGTGGTTGTGTTTGCTGTTACTGCCATAGTTATTGTTGTTCGTTTGCCTTGCCGTACATATATATATATATTAGTAAAGAACTGTTATTCCTACCCCTCATATCTTTGCCCGAAAGCCCCTTAATTTCAAAATTATAATAATTCGGAGGGAAGGGGGTTGCATTTTCCATTTCAGGGGAGGCTCCTGCCTTCCTTGACAGACACCTGTCTTTCAAACCAAGACACACATTCTATGACAAAAAGTCTGAGAAAAAAAAAAGAGATGACTCTAGAGTGAAAATGTCAATTAAATTTATTTCTCCAACTCAGGCCTGGTCTGTAATGTGGACATTTAGGGGCAGGTGTAGTATGGATGATGTTTGTAGTCTGATATTTTCCATGAGGAGAAGATGGACCTGCCATGCAGAAAACAGCAGTTTTGGGGGGATGTATCATACCTGGTCAGGACTGGCAGGTTTATCTTAATTGATACTATCTTTATTGATATAATATTGAGATTATTCTATCCAAGATAGAATCACAGACTCATAGAATGGTTTGGGTGGGAAGGGACCTTAAAGACCATCTCGTTCCAACCCCCCACCATGGGCAGAGAAATTTCCACGGGATCTGGTTGCTCAGAGGCCCATCCAGAGCCCCACGTTGGTTGCAGGCAGCCAGCTCTGAGTATTTCTGGTCAGATGGTGGCAGATGAGTTTTATGGATGGCCTTTCCCAGGAGCCTGCAGCTGTTTAAATAGTCACCCCTTGGGAGCCACAGCACCACAGCTATGTTTGACATTGTTATACCTCAGCAGGGACAGGGAGAACCATGGGGACAAGAAGTCCTTCCCACTTCCTGGCTTCCATAGCTTACTTTAATTGGTAAAACTATGCTCCTGTCACTGGGGAGGACGTCACAAAGTAAAACATGGACAAAATCTTAATCCCAAGAATTCATTTGCCCCGAGGCTCAATGAAACTGTTCTGGGTAAAGCTGTGTCTGCAGGGAGTCGGAGCACCAGCAGCGGGAGGAATCCCTTGGAAAGGGGACAGGCCTGTCACACCTCCCAAAGCAGGATATAGTAAACAATCCCTGTGGCTTCCTGCCAGTCCTTTTGTTTGTTTGTTTGTTTGTTTGTTTCCCCAGTGATTTTTGGCTTTTCCATCCGAACAAGTAGGCGCATCCTCAGTGTGGAGTCATCATCTTTCTGGAGTGAGAGGAAAATAACTCTGTACACAAATGTATGAAAAACCAGGGACATTATTCTAATAAGATGCCTTTTTCCTGCTTTCACATTGAATTCAACATAAATTCACAATGGAAAGCGGTACTTAGCTGTTCTCACACTTTCAAACGCATCTGTTGGGGTTTTTTTTTCCTGCAGTTAATTGATAAAATTTTTACGGGAACAAATAATTCTGATTTGTGACTAAACTCTGACAAGTGCTATTAAACAGGCTCCTTTAATCTAAAGCTGTTTATGCAAGCCTGTTTCGTTTGTGATAGGGATGGACATGATCCACTTTAGAATTTTAAGAACAGAGAGAACTAGGATTTGAAGATAAACCATAATCTCCATATAAGCAAGCTAACAGTCCCCTAGACACTGTTTTCATGCAGCCAGTATTATTCTCATAACAGATCTGAGATCAAAATCGTCTCTATGTGCTCAAAAGATAAAAAAATTCTAAATACAATCCTGATATTGCCTACAGTTGTTCTGGAAATAAAATTTATGTTTACTCTTCAGCCTCGCTGCTCTTCACTCTTCTGTATAAAATCAGTAAAGAAATTCATATTTTTTTGCTGTTAAACTTCTGCTGAATGACAGCTGCTGCTCTCCTGAGCCCACTGCCTGCCTCCAAACCAATTGATTTTCTGATAGAAAGGCCCTTTGGGAGCATACCCACGTCCCATTCCTTAAACTTCAACACAGCCTGAAGACAGCAGGTCCTTGCTCTTCAAGCATCACACTGCGTAGGATGAGAGGGTTTCTTCCACCTCAGTTTTCCTCCACAGTGCCCAGACATACCTCTTTCAAGCTCAAAGGGAAATAATTTGTCCAGTGCTTCCATGTGGCTCTGGGACTCTTTCCCGGTCTCCCAAAGGTCGAGCTGCTTTCCATATATACACACTGCTGATCTTGTGTGGTAGTTTCCTTGGATCTCAGCCAAGACCCTAAAATCAGGAAAAAAAATCAGCAATTAATACATTTTAAAGCTTGGCTTTGAGCATGCTGCTCTCAGAACATTAGCAAACATTTAATACCTGTGAAACTATTAATAAAATTTTCCCAAAATTGGTTTGGTCTGGTTTGGTTTGGTTTGGTTTGGTTTGGTTTGGTTTGGTTTGGTTTGGCTTGGTTTTTCCCAACAAGCAGATTCACAATGTCCATAAATTTTATTTCACTATTAATTTTTTTGAGCTTAACTTTGCTTAAAAGGTTTAGGTATCAGGATTAACTCGTTGAAAGCATGATTTGATCAACAGATGTTCTGTTCAGTGCTGCTCTGATAAACTTGTTTGATGGGTGTTTAACTTCCAGTGGTGTGATAAATGAAGGAGAAACAGAATGCTCTGGAACATAAGGGAGAAGTGGTGTCCAACAGCTTTGAGACTGCAGATCCATGCCACAAAGGCACGAGAGATGTCATCCCAACATCTCCATGTCTCTCACTCTATAAGAGTTCACTGTGTAAGAAGTTCCCATGACTGGGAACTCAAGTTTCATCCCGTAGGGGTTTACTTTGGAAAGAAACTTGTTCCTGCAGCTCGTGTCCACGTGACCTCTTCCAGCTTCTAAGTGCAAGTTGGGTTTATTCCAGCAAATGTTGCTAGATGGAAAATCCAATAGCAAGAGATTTCCTGCAGTTGGATAGGGACAAAATTGGTGTCTGCTTTCCAAGCAGGTTCCAAATTCTGCCTCCCCAACGTGGACAGGCCGATATCTTAGCTCCAGGCTTTCCTACCTATTTGTGGAGCACAGGAAGGACACTGTGTAATTACTATCTCATAATCAATCCTGTAAAAGTTACCAGATAAGTGAGTATAAATAACCCTTGGAACAGGAACTGGAAACCAACCTCCACATTTCAGGAGATGGCCCAAATCCTTTGGCTTGCAGATGGCCTTCCTGCCACCCCGCTTTGATCCAGAGGAGATTTAATCCCAGATCTGCGGCATAAAGGCTCTGTTTCAGCACAATGGACAAAGAATGCTCTCCCCGGCCTCCCCAACACGTAGGCTGCCTGCTGCCAAAGCCATTAGTGGAGCCCTGTAGGAGAGTTTGAACCTCCACAGAGAGGACCTGGAAGGCTTTCAGCTTCCCAGGATATGCTTGAAAGGCAGCAGCAATTATCTCCTCTTTCTGCTGCACCCCAAGAGAGCAGACAGAGCCTGTTTCGTTCTTCTAAAGGCAAAAATGTACTTATTAGAGCTAGGAGAGGTGGCCTGGATAGTAAAGATCCTGTGGTGTTAAAGCCACACACCAAATCTATGGTAAGGGAAGAGTTTAAGACACAGACAATCAGAGAATCACAGAATCACAGAATCATAGAATCACAGAACAACCTGGGTTGAAACGGACCTTAAAGATCACCTTGTCCAACCTCCTGCTATGGGCAGGGACACCTTCCACTAGACCAGGTTGCTCCAAGCCCTGTCCAACCTGGCCGTGGACACTTCCAAGGATGAGGTTTCCTGATGTCTTCCACCCTCAGTCTGTCAGATGTTGAATATCCCTTTTGGAACCATCTCTTTTCCAAGGCTGAAGGGACCAGCTGAGGAGTCAGGAAACACTGAGTTAGATATTGTGGCTTTTTAGTGTTCATTCCATTCATCAATCCCCTTTTAAAGTTGACTTTCTGTCAAAGACTGTCATCTAACCTAAGGTTTGTGTGGAAAAATGCTCTCCAAGGTACAGCTGGTTTTATCCTAAGTTAGGTGAAGCACTGCTGCTGGCTGGAGGTTTCCCTCTCTCTCTCTCCATCCTCATTTAGCCTTTTAAAGACTCTATCAGATCCAATGTCTTACATAAAGACATTTCATTTAGGTAAGATAAATCCTAATGAGAGCACCTAACTCTTGGTGGTTTTAACTTCTAGAGTGAGGCTTTTGTAAAACTGGAAGAAATGGCTGAGCTCACCCAATTTAGATGACAATTCTCCCATGGTAGGCTTGCCTTTTAGCAAGCGCGTATCTAACTTGCTGGCACAACAGCATCTGAGTGTTAAAAATGTGACAGGCTGGAGGTGTGCATTTGTCACTTAGAACCTGCTTTGCTTAAAAAAAAAAGATCTGTTTTGCTTTTAGCTTTCCCATAGCCATCAGTTTGTCTCAAAGTGAGACATCCACAGCCTCTCGTAGGAGGCACTTTAATGGCACAAATGATACATTATCCAATGAACAGTGATTATGGCTGTTCCCAAATCTCCTCCCTTTCCATTATCTGTTGAACTGGGGGGTTTTTTATTAAAGTTCCCATACCAGCTAAAAAACCACAGAGTTCCTGTGGGTGAATTTTAAATGAGCGTATCAAATGGAAAATATCAATTTCCAGTCAATTCCTTGGAAAAAAGAAAAAAACAAAACAACAATACAGCACATGTTTCACAATGGAAAAGTTCACAGAGGACACAGGAAATAGGGAAAAATGTTTCCTTCCCAGTTCAGTGTAGGAGCAACACGGACTGTTCCAACTCAGAACATGCAAACAATGTCCACTCTTCAGACAAGGTCAGCAAAGCAGATGTGGCTTCAAGTTTGCCGCTTGTACAGCGTGAGAACAATCCCCGGATAATGGGAAGACGTTATGGGGAAACCGTGGAGTGTCTCGGGCTAACACGATTCCCTGAGTGCCATTTCCACATTGCTCAATGCTCTTGGGGCTGGTGGAGCTGCAATGATTAGGAAAAAAAGAGAATGACTTTGGGTTAAATATCTTTAAAGGTTGCCGGGGGAGGAGAGAAGGAAACATCCAAGATCCAGGGTTTTCCTTGAAGATCATTTTGAAAGATGCCTTGCTCCCCATGGAGAAGTTGCATTAAAAGAGGTGTGAAGTCATCTTAGGATAAGATACATCCAGTCATTTCCTAGATTTTCAGCCCCTCTTGGCTCTTCCATTGGCCTCTACCATAAAAACTAAATGTACACATGGCCTTTGTGTTGGTTTGAGTGATTTCAGGTTCCACATTCAGTTTATTGAAGTCTTAATCCTTGACAGAGGTTTCTGCAGTGCATTTCAAAGAGGACAAGGAGATGAAAACATGAATTATTGCTAGCACCAAAGGCAGGGCATTTTCCTTGGAAACTTCTCACAGACCTATCAAAAAGTGAGACCTGTCCAAATAAATATACACTTCACTGACAGATAAAGATTATCCATTTGCAGTGTTTTATCTTAATAAAAACATTAAGGAGATGGAATTCCCTTTCCAAGCTTTTGGAGGGGGAAGAACAACAACATTGTCAAGAGATGTGTGTGACAGAGTAAATTAACCTTTGTAAATCTGACCAAGGTCAGGTGACTAAGGCTGGAAAATAAATTTAAATCCTCCTTTTATCGTGTGGGTGCTAGGATTTGCTGGCTCTGGATTCCCTCGCACACAGATGGGAATCAAGCTTTGGTTTTTGGAGTGTCTGCTATTCCACAAAGTAGTAATGAATGGGAAGCTGAAACTAGAAAAACTCTAATGTGATAATATATATTTGGGTTTATCTCTGAGCATATTTAATCCCTAGCACAGACACACACCAAAAGCAGCTACATTCTCCTTCATGCAGGAACCTCTGAACTGGTAGTCTGGGCTTTCCTGGAAAAAAAAATTAATTTAAGCAGAATTGAAGAATCTCTGGTTATTGCTTGAGCTCTGCTTTTTACCTGCAATCAGCCTGACTGCTTTAATAGCATTTATTCTGCAACTGAGGAAAGTAATGGGTTAAAATTAATTTACGTGCCTTAGTGAAATGCACTTGTGTATAGAAAATTAACTAACAATGACCCCTTATAGAATCATAGAACCATAGAATCATAGAATCATAGAATCATAGAATCATAGAATAGTTTGTGTTGAAAAAGACTTTCTTTGTAAAGGTCTTTGAGAAAGACCAGAGTTTGAAAGTAATTTTACCTTAGTCATGGTTCTGGAACAAAAATATCCACCTTATCAGGAAACAATCATGGATAAAATCACGACAAATCACTTTTCTGAGAGCTCACCTTTTGTTCTCACCTGCTGTTGTGCTGTCCTGATCTCCCAGCTTTAGCTGGGAAGGCAAGGTGGAAAACTTGCCAGCTTGTGCATTGGAGTCAACTATTCTGTGGAAAAATAATCAATTTAATGTCACAGGAATTAAGAGCTTCCAATTAATTTTTTTTCTTTACTCACAGAAATTTTAACAGAGGGATTGGCACCTGGTTTCCTTGCTCCAGAACGTGGGCCCAGTGTTGGAGTGACTGAAAACTTCTTGAGCATATTTAAAAGTCTTGAAGTCAGAAATCTGATTTGTGATTAACTCATAGTCCTTCAGATGATGTCATGGAAACAGTTTTATTAAAAGGCAAAAATCTTTATTTTACCTCCACTCTGGAATGGAGACAAACTGTCAGCTTTGGGTGTTTATTTAACTTTTCCACACCATTATGAGGTTTCTTTTGCATTTAGTTGTAAGGAGTGAGACGTCCTTTGGTTTTCAGTGCAGCAACTTCTTCAAAGTCGAACTCCTGAAAAAATGCATTGTCCTTTTCTGCATTTTTAATTCCAGAGAGAACACAAGATCACACACAGCAGTGAAAAGACTTTGCCCTGAAAGCAGCCAGGTGAGTTCAGAATTATCTTCCCCTGTTACGTCAACCAAAAAAGACATGCCAGAGCTCCTGTTATTCCCCTGTATTGAAGGGTATGGAGAGTGTGGAGGGGGGAATTTTGACATTAAGCAATTATTTATGGAGCAGTTACATCAATGTCTGAGTTTAGGACCCCGTTTTCACTGGAATTGCCAGATTGCTCTTTGCCCTAAGCACAGCCAAGGTTAAACCAACAGCTCTGCACGGTACTAACAGCTCTGCACGATCTATTTACTGCCCTGAGTCACTTGGTGCTGGAGTTACTGGTGAAAAACAACTTTTCTGCAAAGGTGAGATCATGGAGTTGGGGAATATTTCAAAGCACAAGCCAGTGGTGGTGGAAGACGAGGCAGAAGACATCTCGTATGTTGTTGATCTGTGGTTTAGCTTTCAGAATAAATTTTAACTTTCTGAAAACAGAAACAGGAGGCAATCATCTCTCAGAGCAAGGACCGCAAAAAAATATTAGTTTCCTCTTGATTTTCTGTAGCAATAGACAGCATATATGATAGCAAAACTGCTCAGCAGAACTGCTAATATTTTATGCAACAGTGCACAGCAGAATTGATAAGATTCTGTGCAACCTCATAAGGGCTCTGTATGTGTCTCATTTCAAGAGGTTTTAATGCCTGACTTGGAGATACGATTCCTTTATGCCTGTGCTGTACATAAAATTGGGAATAGCAGTGAGGATACAGCAACAGATCACCTTTGGATTGTCAGGATGCTGGGTGAGAAATTTAAATTTCCCCAGTTTGGGGAAAATAGTTGTGGTGAAAGTCATGTTCTAGATAAGATTTAATGTGCTGCAATAGCTATTGTGCAATTTTCTCTGCATTTCTCTAACTGTTCAAATGTCATTCGAGTTCATGGATATGAGAGAGTATAGAAGCTCAATTTAATTTATCCAGAAAAAAGTTGGAAGCCTTCCTGATGCCAGTTCTTTGGCCAAGCTGAGTACAGATTTCTGATCCGACAGCACACTTCTATTTGTTGGAAAGATTCACAGTAGGGTTGGATACCTGCCAGAAAAGCTGAGCAAATTCAGATGGAAGATCAAAAGTCTCATTTTTGCCTTCCAAAGTTGCAAAACATGATGTCAGTTTACCACAGGACATAACAAAGTCACTTTTTCTTAAGTCTTTATATCAAGGCAAGTTGGTTTCCTAGAACAACCTGATGTAGCTCAACAATTCAGTTCCTTCAAACTGTGAAACTCCTCCTCCCGCCTTTGTTCTGCAACAGGTCACTCCAGGTGACTCCTGACCTTAAACATAAAAAACTTTGAGTGTGGAGGGATTGAGTGCAAAAGGGAGAGAAGCATGACATTTAAAGGACACACGTGTTTGCTGAGAGTACGGATTCCGTAGTCATCCACTTGGATGACTGCTTCCCCGCACATCCCGTTCCCAGATGAAGTGATCTTTCTGCCTGGTTTATAGAGAAATGTATTGCATGTAATGGTTGTTTTCTTTTTTAAAAATCTAGGGAGACATGATCTGTAGGCAGTAATAAAAATCCTTGCCCTTTCCATCTGAAAACAATGTCTGGGTTTTTACGGTTCAGTGTAGCAGTGTTGCCCACAGGGATGATTTTCAGTATCACTCTGTCCTAACACGAAAAGAAAGATGTTTTGGATTTCTTTCTACTGAAACATCAAGAGTCTCCTTGTTCAGGTGATTAAAGAACACAAGAACTGAGATAATGAGCCTGATGTCCACATTAACACATATTTTAATCTCCCTGGTCAACCATACCAAAAAGTCAAGTCTTGCTTTACCTCAGAGCAGGGGCTGATGGGTTGTTTTCCACCATGGCCTGTCCTTCCTGTAGAGATGAGATCACAGAATTATGGGATGGTTTGGGTTGGAAAGGACCTTAGAGACCATCTCATTCCACCCCCTGCCATGGACAGGGACACCTTCCACTATTCCAGGTTGCTCCAAGCCCTGTCCAGCCTAGCCTTGAACACTGCGAGGGATGGGGAATCCAAAACTTCTCTGGGCAACCTGTGCCTCACAACCCTCACAGCAAATAAATTCTTCCTAATATCCAGTCTAGTCCTACTCTCTTTCCAATCTGTTCCTCCCAGTCCTTACAGAGATACAAAAACTGAGCAGAGTATGATGGCAAGAGAGAGGGAAGTTGGAAAGGCAGAGGAGAAAGCAAAGGTGAAAGCTCTAGAAAAGAGATCCTTCTCCCTGCATCTCCTCCTTCCTGAACCTTCACTTTCCCTACACCTCTTTCAGCACGTCATCATCCACAAGTCCCACTTGCCCCTTTATCCTTGAAGATACAAGGAAAATTTATATCTGCGGATTCACTAATGGCTCTTCATTTATGGTCAAAAATGCTTCTGTACAAGGTTTTATTTGCACATTGATAGATCTGTGTGCACACCCCCTTCCTGGCTTAAAATTATCTCTGAGTCTATAATTACACAGTAAGACTTTCAGCCTCCCCTTCTCCTGCTGTGCTCCATAGCAAACACTATTTTATTGTTTTTGCTTTAATCTTCTCTGTTTCTTCAGCAGATTGATGGCACATTTTTACAGCTCTGGCATTAACGGAGGAATAATGATGTTCTCACCCTGCCCATTTCTAGAGAAGCTGCTGCATCCTGATCATTTTGCACCATAATGGGTTTCTCACAATCTTCTCAAGACAGTCCTAGTAATGACAACCATGCTCAGCAAACCATGCAATGGTCCTGGGAATATCCTTAAAACTTTTTACATAGCTGAACATGAGGCCAGGTGTGCCCAGGTGGCAAAGAAGGCCGGTGGCACCTGGCTTGTGGCAGCACTGGTGTGGCAGCAGGGCCAGGGCAGTGCCTGTCCCCTGTGCTGGCACTGCTGGGGCACCTCCAGTTCTGGGGGCAGCTCTGGAGTTTTCAGGGACAGAACACTGAGGGGCTGGAGCATGTCCAGGGAAGGGAATGGAGATGAGGAAGGGTCTGGAGCACCAAGAATGGCCAAGGCAGCTGGGAAAGGGGCTCAGTCTGGAGAAAAGGAGGCTCAGGGGGGACCTTGTGGCTCTGCACAACTCCCTGACAGGAGGGGGCAGCCGGGGGGAGGTCAGGCTCTGCTCCCAGGGAACGGGGACAGGAGGAGAGGGAACGGCCTCAAGCTGTGCCAGGGATGGTTTAGATTGGATATTTGGAAACATTTTTTCATAGAAAGAGTTGTTACGGATTGGAACAGACTGCACGAGGAAGTGGTTGAGTCACCGTCCCTGAAAGTGTCCAAAACTCGTGTGGATGTGGCACTTGAGGACACGATTTGGTGATGAACACTGTGGTGGTGTTGGGTTGACTGTTGGACTTGATGATCTTAAAGATCTTTTCCAACCTTAATGATTCTATGAACTCAGGCTTCCTGGGGACAAAAACGTGCTAGTCCTTGGCTGAGTTTTCTAACTCATAAATGTAATAGTGGTGTGAAACTTGTGACAATTAAGAGATAATACACAGATTTTTGTGGTTTGGTTTTGATGGGGCATTTTCTTATATATACATGAATGGAATATCCAACTGCAAAAAAGAGCTGAAGCTGTGTTAGGAAAAATAAGTGTATCAACTGATCCTGCATGTCTGTGGAATTAATGCCTCAGAGTTATCAGTTCTTCAAGCCTGGATTAGACAAGAAAAGACTTGGGGAAGTCCAATTGTGGATGAAAATAACACTGACAGACACTCCTCCCACAGCTCTCAACCCTATAAGCCAACTTTAATAAGATTTTACGGATGGAGAGCCTTCTCATATATATAAAGACCTCTTATGTTTTTTAATTATGTGACTACACAGAGGAGGGAAATTCTGCTTTGTATCCTCTCTGAAGGAAGAACCCACTCAAATGCTCACAAAAAGCCACACATGTGACCTCTGCATCTCACTGTTGTGCTAGAGATACAGGTCTTGTGCTAGAAGGAGGTATCTCCAGTCCTGGAATTGTGTCCTACTTCATATAGAGCCTCTACTATGTGTTTTCAAACTATTTTCTTCTAAACATAAAATTTCGTCAGCAGGCTAGAGGGGGAAATATGAGGCTGAGTCTCTCTCAGGAGCAGAGTCTAAAAACTAAAGTCAAACTCACAAAAACAAAAACTAAAGTCAAACCCATAAAAGACAGAGGTCTGACATGATGGAAGGATCATGAATACTTTTGAATACTCATTATTTAGATGAAGCAGCCTTGGAATCAGACCCCAGGGCTCCTAACAGGTTGTGGCAGGTGTAATGCTGAGAGGCAGGCATGTAATTTTCTCCAATTAAAATAATTACAAGATTGATGATCAATTACTGCACTTCTGAAAAATAACTGGGAATCCCTCACCCAAGGATGTTCTGAATGACTGTTTAATATTTTCTGTCAGAGATATTCTGTCACTCCTCTGTATGGAGTATCATATCCACACTCACTTTTCTGGCAGTTTGTTTCCAGTTGTATTAAAATGGCCTCACAAATGTCAACTAAATTCCCTTCTCATGCAATTTTCCAGCTGCTTCCAGAAAGTTGGTAAGATCATCAGCTTTCCAAGGTGTAGGAATGGTAAACTGGGATAAATCCTCTTCCTCTCTGTACCTTTGAATATTTGGTCTGCAACCCTGAGTTCAAGAACCAAAAATTGGTGTGAATTTTATAGTATGCTAAGCCACCAGTGAACCACTTCTCTGCCACTGTACAGTGACCTTTTGGAAACTTTTCCTGATTAAAAATATCAGATAAGGAGACCTCATCCTCTCAGAAGGGGAGAGAAACCTCATAAGGGCTGGGGAAGGGAAAGCAGATTGCCTCTGCCCCGAGATCCCTCTGACATGCTGCAAACACAGCGCCGAACCAAAGCAAAGCTGTCTGGATGCAGGAGCCTCCTGTGACGGCACAAAAATGCAGGCGCTGTGGTTAAGTGGGAACATCTACTCCTGAGGGAACCATTCAGCATCAAAGGGGTGGGAGTTCATCGAGCAACGGCCTGGACTGCATCCAGGGCTGCAAATGAGTCCACAGATCATGATTATCCCAAAGAAGATGAATGCAGTAATGTTGTGGGGTTGTCAAAACGGCTTTTCCAGAAGCACAGTCCTTCTAGGCGTGAGACTGAGACCTGCAGGACAGGAGAGCCTGGTAGAAGGAGGAGCAACTCCCAGAAAAGACCCAAAGGAAGTCCCTTCGTCTCCAACAAGAGGCACTGGCAGGCAGGGATGGAAGGGTGAGCAGAAAGACATCGGGGTGTCACAGAAGGGGAAGACAGTCAGTAAAGCCCTGCCAGCCTATAGAACAGGAAGGCACATGTAGGACATGCTTTAGATAACACAAAAACTGCTGCAGGGGTTTGCAGAAACCCTCAAGACCTTCAGGACCTTCTGGTGGACCAATCATGGTCTGAATTCACTTCAAGGCTTCATCTTCAGGTGCAGAAAATGAACTGACAACTTTACTCCCAAATTCTCTGTGTCCTACCCTTCAGCAGCACAGGGGTTGGGGAGTAGGGGCTTCAGCCATGAATATCTCACAGCCAGGGCAGCCTTTCTTCAAAGCATTTTCATTTTAGGAAGAGGGTCTCAAGGGTTAAATATTCTATTTATGAATCCTGCCAAGATTTTGTGGTGTCTCAAATACACTGGTGTATTTTTAGACAGACAATTCTAAAATTAACCACTCAGCCTTCCTAAAAACAACCTGCCACACTTCAGTAGTTCCCATTGATGCAACATGAATACAAAATATGTATTAGTTCTCTACCACCAAACAGAAGGAAAATGTTTCTCCCTCTAAACAGAGGGAGAGGAGCGTTTTCTTGCCGTGAACAAATCTCACATCTCAATCCTGCCATCCCTAAAAGGCCCTGCTTGGTGAATCATCAAGCTTGTGGGGGAAGCAGGAAAGACCCTGAAGACCTCTGCACTTGAGAATTCAGGAGGAAGGCACAGCTTTTTTGAGAAAAACAATGCCTCAAAATCAGACCTTAAAAGAGATAGATACTGTTAGCTTTGTAAAGTGTTGGCTAGAGATTTTCATTATAAAATCAGGTTTTTGTCTAGGATATCAGAGGTAAAATCCTGTCTCCATGTGAGTCAGAATTTCTGAAGGATTTCAATAACTTCAGAATTTCATTCATCATCTTGTCCTTTCTGTTTCTTGTTCAATCTTTAAATAAAACGTGCAATAACAACAGAACTTTTAGCTCCCTCAAAAACAGGCACTACCAAGAAGAGCTTTTAATTTTCAGGTGCTCAGATGGGGTTAAATCCATGTCATTCTTTCAGTGTTGTAGAATTTTGATTATCCTTGACTCCACTGAGGCTTTCAGCCTTTCTCTGTGGTCTTTGGGGCTTGGTACTAACTGCAAACATCATCCAAGCTCAGGCAGTGGGGCCACTGCTGTTGCCATTGGGGTCAAAAAATATTCATGGGCTTGGGAAGAGAGCTCAAATACCTCCAAAATCAATCACTTTGCTCATTCCAGATGGCGCTGCAAATTTCCATAACTGTCTTGGGAAACAGAGCCTGGCAGGACACAGGTTAACCTCAGCCATTTCTGATACAATTCCCTGTTTAGTTTCAAAGTCCCACATCTTTTGCTGTGTGAAATCAATTACAAAACTCTTACATGTTCCTTGGAGACACCATTCCAGCTGATTTTTGGAAACTTAAAGATTTCACCGGCAAGCTGTCATCTTGCTGAACAGAATAACAATCACTGTCGGTTTTGTTCAGGTTCACTCCCGTAACTAAGATTCCAGAGTGATTTAAAAGTAGGGTTCATTTTTCGTGATGGGAAATTTCTCCTTGAATGCCCAGAATCAGCTTGTCCCCCACACTAACCACTTTCTGATCTCCTACAATGTTATGACAATCATGCAAATACATAAACTATTTGCCCTTTTTTAAAAGTAACAATGATTTCAACAGCCAAATGGAGCAATGCTGACTGTGGTGGTGGAGTATCCACCCCATGTCTCCTAATTGCTTTACGAGTTCAAAGCAATTTTGCCATCAGGGTAAAAACTGTATGAGTAAATCACTTTTAGATGACGTTAGTTAGCCCACTTGGGTTTCTGAAAAGCTCCACTGAGACCAGGTATAGGACTATTTTTACAGTCTGAGAATAATTTACATGGAAATAAACTGACTTTTAAATCTCCATCTCGAGGAGGTCTTCTGGGACTCTCACTTGTTTGTGCATTCCGGATCCTACACACTGGCTGATGAGTGAGTCATCCTGCCTGACACCTTATCTGCACAATACTCTGCAATCTGCACACTGTGGCCACATCACAAAGGGATTTTACTACTCCTGGCTGCCCAGGCTAAAAGCTGAAGAAGAAAAATGAGATTTTTTCCTTTCTATGTCTTATGAAAGTCCAACATACTTCTTAAAATTTCTGATTCTGATTTGCAGTTAAAACTAACAGGAAATAAAGCTTCCTTTCCTCTGTTGGCTCCTTTGCTCTTTCTTGCCTTTGAACTGCATCTTATTTATTTGGGTTAATTGGTGTTGCTTCCCTCCAAAAGAGAAATCCGTCTTTATACATTTGAAAGGGAGCACAAAGTTGGTTTCACAATCTTATCTGAACAAGAAAAATCAGGTCTAGGTCTGCATGAACTCAAGATCAGGCACAAGTGAGCAAAGCACCCCTGACATCAAACAAGAGCCATGCAAACATCTCCACCACTTTGTGTGTGCCGACCCTGGGGCACACAGTGCAATTTCTGGTTCGTCAAGCCACTCTGTTTTAAAATCTGCATCTTTATCCAAGCCAAACACCCTGATCTTTACCAGACAGCAGAGCTGGGTGACTGAATGCCTGCAATTTCCCTTTGAGCAAATCCATACCTTTCAGAAAAAAAAACCCCGTCCCTTGAGACTTTTTGAAAAAACAAGTGACAAAGAGTCAAGAAATCTCTAGGGAAGTTGTTCTAGTCATTAATTTCTCTCATCATTAAAACGTCTCTTCTTCAATTCTGGTCTGAATTTCTCCAGAATTTCATTCTAGACTGACCTTCACCTATCACAATGTCCTTTTCTCCTATGTGGAAGGGCTGTATCCACCCAGAGAGGAGATTTCTGTAGAAATACTCACAGAAATGTGACCAAGTCAACTCAACCTCCTTAAGAGTGAAGCTGAAGGGAAAGCTTTTAAATGTCTTGATAAAAGTTGTAATCTAAAGGCCACTTCTTGCTGCTTTTTAAAAAGCCCTTTACAATTTTTTCAGTATTTTCACTGAAATACAAATATTGGACTTCAGTAAAAACATATCTATTCATCCAGCTAAGGTTGCATTCAATGTAAAGAGTTCAAGAAGCATCTGGACAATGTTCTCAGGCACATGATGTGATTTTTGGGGGTGTCCTGTGCAGAGCCAGGAACTGGACTCAGTGATCCTTGTGGGTCTTTCAACTCAGGATTTTCTGTGATTTTATGATTCTATACTCTAACCCACCTGAAAATCCTCTTTTAGAATGTCAGAGCATTGGCCTGACATTAAAATGTCAGCACATTGGCCATAGATGCAACAGCTTTGTGCCACTCAAGGGCTTCTCCACCATAACCCTGTTGTGGGTGATATGGACCCCTTTAGTGCTGCACTTTTAAATCCCCAAAGAGAACTTTTCACTCAACCAGGCAGACCCAGCAAAATGCTGATGTTTATGCCCCCTTTTGATCAAAAAATACTGTTTCCCACAGGAGTGGAATAAAGTCACAAGTGCAGGAAGTATCATTTCTCCTTGGGAAAAGGGCGAAGATAAACTGGAAGAAGGTGCAAGCTTGATCCTAGTGACTGGATTCTTGTTGTGTTTAAGGGTTCAATGATACCATGGTTGTTGATGTTACTGCACTTGTCTGTCCTGCTTAGTTATGGGAAAGTCCCTGCCCTGGAACAGCCTGGAAAGGTGATCCAGGCTGGACAAAGGAAACCTGCCTACGTTTGAACTCCACACCTGTTGATAGTTCACCCCCTACTTCATCTGCCTAAAATCTGAAATTCTGTAATTTAAACCAGCAGAGACATTACAATGTTATTTCTTGACTGGCCTTGTTGTGTTGTGGTACTACGAGATGACCTGACATGGGGATTTGGGCACAGAACCAGCCACCCAGAGGGCTTTTCACCTTTGCTTTTGCACTAGTTTTGTGGTCTCTCTTCATTTTGGGTCTAACCTCCTAGATTGTTTCAATTCAAGGGACAGAAACCTATCAGGTACATTCATAGTGAACTGCTTCCACTTTCCCTGCTTGACAGCCCAATTCAGTCTGGAAATGTCTCTGAACTGGTTTGCTAAAATCAGGAGCCTGGTACAGTTAAAACCTTTTATTTCACTTCTCTATTGCATTGTCTGTCTAGACAGGATCTATTTGTATTTGGCTGTACACCTAATTCAGACAAATAAGTTCATTTTGGTAGGAGCCAAGCCATAAATGGCACAGACCTTGCCTTCTCTGGTCTTTAAACCTGAGCCATCTCACTATGTACCTACCAAAGTTGCTGCAAATGAGGAATTTCCAAGCAAGGACAGATGGGACACAAGTGGGAGGGGACCTAAAGCCACACAGCACATCCACTGCATGCAAGCTCACAGAGACAACCTGATCTGAATGTAATTAGTCTGTGGAGGCCCTCAGAAACCCCTCTCTTTCCTCCTCTCCAGACTCCCACCACTGTTATTAGGCTTCATTGTCTGATCAGCACTATCTTCAAAGGAAGATAAAAACCTATAATAAGTCACACCTACTTGTAATGTCCTGCATCCTGGGCTGAAGTTATTTTCAAATCCATGTGATGGGTTAGCAAAAGCCTGGGTTGCATCTGTCTAAATGAACTGCTACTATTCTTTGCCCTGATAAAAGGCCAATGCTTTATTAGCTATTTTCTTTTCTAATGCCTTGAAATAGTGTCACCTTTAATTCATTTAGGCCAAGCCCCCCAAAATGCAGATCAGGACCTGAGAAGAGCAAATGCTCAACTCTTTCACTGCAGCACAGGATGATTTCAGTAAATCTCATGATGTGTCTGTGAACAGAGATTAGGGAAGGGGACAGGACACATCACTGGCTCTAAGAGGAGCTCGCTGGTGATATTCACATTGCATAGCTGAATCGATTCAGTCCACTTGGACCAGAGCTATTTCTGTTTAATTGCAGAGAAAATGTTTGTGCAGGGTCTCTTCCCACTCCAGGCATTCCGTGATCCTATGAACCATGGCAGGTGCAATCTGGAGGGGGCTGCGAAACACCTCTTTTCCATATGGCCATAAAACTCTTCCCAGTAAACGTACACTTGGAGGAAGTTTCCTAGTTAAATCATGCTGGGTTGTGGGAGAAAGTTGCTGAGAGCAAGACTGATAAATCACAGGTAAGAAGAGACTGAAAGGAACTCCTGCTCAGCATTCTCTATCCATAAATCTGGACATATTAACAAGTTGCTTTTTGATTTATTTTTTTTTCCTCCTGGCTGTTTTTCTTCTAAAGTGTCCCCATCCCCCCACGCTCACCAGAACCAGCTGTTCATCGGTGACAATGTGCAGTTTTCAACTAAGGGACTGAAAAATAAATTGATATTTTTATGTTGTTAGCTCTGTCCAAGGTTCTCAGGGCTCACTTCTCTTTCTCTGCTTCTCAGTGTCCCATGGCTGGTGCCCCACACTGATGGATGGAAATGATCACAAAGATGCCCCAGTCTACTTTTGTCAATGGTCCTGGACACTGGTTTTGGAGTTTTGGAGACAGAAATTAAAATTTCAAGATTAAGGAGGACATTCCCAGACAGGGGAGAGCTCCAAAACCCAAAACACTGCTTGCAAAAAGGGGACCAGTGCATTTGCTCTTGGATATGGCTTGAAGGAGAGGGAATGTGGCTCCTGCTCTTGGCTCCAGTCAGTGCTGTCAGCCTCTAAACCTGATATGATCCCACCCTTGGGATAGCACGGGCAGCAAGAGCCACTCTGTGAACCCCAGGATTATTTAACCTTGGTGTAGTTTTGTGGAGTTCCTCCTTCACATCTCCGGCTAGGCTGAGAAACAGAATCTAAATTGTTTAAGGTTTTCTGAGGTAAGGAAAGGCCTCTGTGGCCTCTTAATTGTCTCAAAAAAGGCAAAGGCAAAGTTTAGCCTGGTACTTTTGGGAACCAGGGGCTTTGTCCCTGGTGTTTGTAGTGCTCAGTTGTGACATCAGTGACACTTTTGTTCCAGTCCTTGCTCCGCCTCACAGGACTGGGTAAATGCAACAATAAATGATGTTTGAGGGCTGGTCATGCCCATCATTAACAGGACCCTGTCAGTGCCAGGGATGGGTGAATGGATTTGAAGGAAGCCCTGGGGACATGAAAGAGCGGCTTGCACAGAGCGGGTCTTGTGCAAGTTTCTCTTTTGCCAAGCTCTTCATTTGGGGAAGGTGTAAGGACACCAATTAAATTTCATTGTTAAGAAAAGCCATTAAACACTTGGACACTGAAAGGTTCAAATCCAACTGGTTTCAGCTCCCAAAATTAATTGTTCTCATTTTTTTCTGAGGAAAAAAAGAAAGAGTGACAGACAATATACAAAGTTCTGAGCCGTTGCTTGCCTTACATAATGAAAACGTCTGAAACTGGAGGGAAATAAGAAAAAAAGTCAAATTACTCAACACAGAGCTCCTGTCCCATCACATCCTTGCTTACCTGCTTTTGCATCACTTGCCATACAAGTTACTCCACAAAAAAAGAGGTCATTTGCACCTTTTCAAGTGGAAACTTCACGATGGGACATGGCCAGGAAGACCCACTAAGCGAGCTGAGGCTGATGGGAAAGGCATTTTTGCTTGAGCTTAGTGTAAGATTATTTTCTTTTTGCTTGTCTAATAACTGCCCTGTGAGCTTTCAAAATTTACACAGAAATCCTCATTCTCAGGTTGAAGAAAAGCAGCCGATTTTATCACTTCCAACAAACAGTAAGGAGAATATAAGGAGAGCAATGGGCTTGCAAAAGTGCAAAACTTACTATGCACAGGAGTTCTGCTTTTATTTCTTTAGTGTCTTCTGCTAATAAACGTTTCTCTAATGCCTCTACTCCCTGCCCACACTGCGGCTCCAGGGGACCTTCAAGACAGATTTGAGGGACTGGAGTCTGGGAATCAGTCTTTTCCTCCAGGTAACAAGTGATAAAACAAGAGAAAATGGCCTCAAGTTGAGACATGTGAGGATTGGATTGGATTGGATTGGATTGGATTGGATTGGATTGGATTGGATTGGATTGGATTGGATTGGATATTAGGGAAAATTTCTTCACAGAAAGAGCTGTCAAAGGTTGCAACAGGCTGCCCAGGGCAGTAGTGGACTCCCCATCCCTGGAGGGATTTAAAAGCCGTGTGGATGTGGCACCTGGGGACATGGGTCAGTGGTGGCCTGGGCAGTGCTGGGGGAATGGCTGGACTGGATGATCTTAGAGGGCTTCTCCAACTTGAACAATTCCGTGATTCCATAACATCATAGAAGAGGGTGTTTCTAAAGAGGTTTCCAGCTGCTCAAGAAGGAGTTACTGCAGAAAGCCCGTTGCTCCCACTCTTGTGCTTTTCTATCTTTTTTCTTCATAAATATTTCACCCAGACCCTACAAGCATTTTTGGCCTGTTAGCCAAAAAGCATCACTGCCAGAGGCATTCAGTCATCCCACCCTGCAAACCTGGATGCTGCTGGCAGGTTCCCAAGGCTGCCTCTGAAGGGCATTCTACGAAGCCCAGGAGTCAGCTCTCCAAACCCCACCAGACCTCTTTAACCTGGTTTTTTTGGGAGGCAAGGATGTGACTGTTGATCTTTTTGGGGTGAATGTCCCAGAAGTGCATTCACGAGGCTGGTAAAGCATGAGCGAAGGAGAGTTTTATTGCTGACCCCTGGCTATGGCTCTTCGTAGCCCTTGCGTTCACGCAGAAGTTTTAATTAATTATCTTTACTGCACTGGTTTGTTTAGCACCCTCATGAAAACCACCATCAATAGCAACATTATCCAACGTGTGTTCTCATGCAGCTTGTGCACCCCCATGCAATAGTTTGGAGAGCCTCCAAGAGGACTTCCTCTGGGAGCTGGCTGTGCAGCCAAGCAGCTTTCACTGCTATGAAACGTTTCCTGATCCACTCTGTGTTTATTCCCTTGGGAACAGCCTCACCATTTCCTGTCCCACTGGTATCGGCCCCTTCACACGCTTCAGATGGATCCCTTGGCATCCCCAGCCTGACCATTTGGCGACATGCCTGTGCCATGGCAGCTTTGGAAGGATGGCTCAAAAATTCATATTTAGGCCATTAAGCAAAAATCCTTTTCCTTAGTGCTGGTGTTGTGATGAAGGCTCCTGCTGGTGGATGCAATCACGTGCCCAAGCAGCAAATTCTGTGTTGCTGAGCTGTGTATTCGCTCCTCACAAAAACAGAGTCCTGTGGCTGTATTCTTCCTTCTGATGGGACATCATCAGAGGCAGAAAAGGGAGGCAGAGAGAGCCTATGGGTCATTAAAAATATTAGGGGTCATGAAATAAACTTCCTCCTCCCCACCCCATAGCTCCATGCAGTCTGCACTGAGGCTCAAGAGCAAGATTTATCTTTAATATTGACATGGGGATGAAGTGTGAAAGGGTGGGATCGTGGGATATCATTTAAGGAGAAAATGAACATGAAAAACCAGAGCAGCAATGCCCCTGCCCTGACTGAGGAGCTGAACTCCAGATTCCTGGTGGGAATGAGTCATTTCTTCTGCTTTCCATCTGTGACAGATGAGGGGTAGCACAATCATAGAACCACAGAATATCCATAAGGATCATTCAGTCCAGCTCCTGGCCCTGCACAGGACTACCCCAAAAATCCCACCCTGTGCCTGAGAGCATTGTGCAAATGCTCTTTGAACTCTGGCAGGATTGGCCTGTCCAAACTTCCAAAGTAAAGAAGAATAAGATATTTCGAGAAACAACCAAAGCAAAACAACAAGTGTGAGAAAGACCTGTTGCCATGGCAACAACGTGTATCAAACTGATGTCAAACATTCTGCAAAATAATCTCCCCGAGTTGTAAAATGCAGTGATGAAGGAGGCGACAAAGGGAGGCTGTCGGTGTTTTATTTATACTATTTTTTTATCTACCTGTTTGCCTGCGTGGTGTGCATTTATCACACCCACACTCCCTCCCACAGCACACAGCTGTCGCTCTGAACTTTCTTATATCTGCTCCAGAAATTCAGGTGGTGATGGGGGAGGAAGGAGAAGGAGAAGAAAATAAAATAAAATAGCATTCCGATTTGGCAAGAAAAAAGTAACTCTGCATCTTTTTAGTAGCAGGTAGATGCGAGTTGAAGGGGGCAGACTTGGTTCTCATGAAGACTCCCAGATCCTCTCCTGCCACGCTGCTTCCCAGCACAAACCGATGCCTGGGGTGCACGAGGCTGGTCCTCCCCAGGTGCAGAAGTGTTCAGTGAGGTGACAGAACAGAACAACTGATTTTTTGTTCATCCCCTCATGTTGCAAAGGGAGAAACACAAGCTGGTGATGCCCTTCTGTGCTTGTAGACATGGTGAACATAGAGAGCAGCTCCAAGGACAGAGCTGAAGCCTGTAAATTCCTTACATTAATATTTCTGCAGCTGCCAGAAGAAGCATCTGGGTCCGCTGATGGGATCTTGGAAAACCAAGAAGAGCTACCATGATTTGCAGCAAAGCAAGCAGAAGAGAGAGAGGCATCATCCCTGAGGGCTGGAGTGGGTTTGGAAGCAGCAGCTTTAGCAAGCAGCAATTATTTTTCTGTTCAAAACAAGAAAGTTGTTTTCCCATTTGGCCCACACCAGCCTCTACCTGGCACTGTTTGAACTTCTACAGAGATGCAAGCACATAAATCCAGCTCTACACAGAGTTCCTCTGATATTCCCTTCCTGATTTTCTGAGAGCACTTCCAGGGTTCATTCATGCAGACCTCAGTTCCAAGGAGCAGTGGCCTCGCTATCCCAAGAGTGTTATCCTGGTTTTGCCACATCCTGTTGTTTCACCGTTGCTCTGCTCCCACACATGTTTCTCCTTGTTCATACACTCCCTCTTCTGCCTTGTTCCCCTCTGGAATCTCATCCCATGGATCCTGGTAAACCTGACCAGCTCAGAATCGTGGAACCACGGAACCACTGAGGTCAGAAAATACCTTTAAGATCAAGTCCAGCTGTCAAGGCAGTACCACCACCATGTTTTCCAAAAAAACATGTCCTCCAGTGCCACATCCACATGTTTCTTGGACACTTCCAGGGATGGTCCACTTGGCACTTCCTCAGACTGGTCATGGTTCATCTTTTCCTGCCCCTGTCCTTGCACTGACCATTTCTCTTCCACAGTTTTTGACAGCCTCCATCCCACAAATTCCATCCCTGGCTGGTGACAATATCCCAGTTCACCTCAAACACAACCTATTAAGAGGCCTCTGCCAAGGTCAGACACCAAAATTACACCACAAAGCCATACGAGAAAATACAGGTGGATGGTGTTCTAAATCCATGAAAACAAGGACAAAAAAAATATGGCTTCTGTAAATCTGAGCAGCTTTTTATTCCAGGTGACTCTGGAATCCTTACATAGAACCTGCAGGGGAGGAACTGCGCTCCTTTAAAGTGTGTGACACCCCTTGATGACCTCAATAAATTTTGGGGGCATAAACTTGAAATAAAACACTGCATGTAATTATTCAGATGGATCTTTATGCTGAAGCAAGGTTTTGTTCTACACGAAACTGAATGCCTTTTTTTATTTTCATACCTTTATTCCATGTTTCAGTTGATCAAATTGTGCCACTGAATAAATGTAAGTTTATTTTGGATTTCGATTCAGGAGTCAACCAATTTTGTGCAATCAAAACCGTTTACAGGAAGCACCTGATTTCAGTGAATTGCCTGTTTCTGAAACAGAAAATCTGTGAGAAAACATGAGGAAAGGTGTGATATTACACATTCTATCTTTGACACTTCCACCAGAAAAATTGATGTTTTCTCATGTGAAACAAACTTTCATGATAAAACTGCTGCTGCTTCATACAAGTATCTGCTTTTAAAGGTTGAAACAAGGATAAACAGAGCCACCTTTCCTCCCGTTTTGCACCTGGTCTGTGATTTGTAAAGGCAATTTATAGCTTTGAACTCTATGCAGAGGTGCACCAGTAAATCCCCAACACACCCAGTGCACATCCACCTCTGCCAGCAACTTTTCTCCAAAATGAAAATAAAACTCACTGGACTATGTGATATTTTGTTCTTCTGTCTAGATTTTAGGATTTAACTGGATTGAGGGGTTTTGTTGTTTTATTGTCTGGAGTTCCTAACCCTGGGGCAGCTGCATTTCTGCATCGTTTGCAGCTTACAAAATACTTTGGGGTCCTTCAAGGTAGCCCAAACTCCTGATCCCAGCTGATGGCCTGGAGCTTGGTCAGATCCAGGGAAATGGGGACCTTGGAGGAATTTTAACCCTCTGATGAGGCGCTCCAACATGTAGAAGGACAAGTGGTCTCAATTCTTTCCAGACATCTTCTAGGAGATACCAGTTTTCTGAGTTGAAAATGAACATTTTCCTCAAGCTGGACTTTATGCTGTGTTTTTATTATCCACCTACAGAACCCCACATGAGGCAAAAAAGGACAGAGACCATTACACCTTGTAATATTCAATATAAATTTACTGGGACACAGGGAAGGTCAAAGAGTATCAGTGTCCCCTCTACTTGTATCTGCTATGTTCTTGCGTCTCCCAGAAATTCTGGAGCAACTATCCCTGAACATTTCAATGCCTGGAATCACGAAGAGGGTGGGTGGAGCTTTCTTGTTTTGTTTGTTTATGTTTTGTTGGGGCTATTTTTGGAAACAAGCTGAAAGGATGAGCTGTTATTTAGAGCTGGCCCTGTGCCGGGCTGCAATTTCAGAACTCCACACAGCCTGGAGTTAAGCTTGGGAGAGAGTAAATCTTGTGCTTTCACTCAAGATGAACATGAGTGCTGTTGCTTGGTTTTTTGGCTTCCAAGAAAAAAAAAAAGGAATAACAAAAGCAGGTTGCTTTAGTCTGGATTGCTGCACAGTTACAGTAGGGTTGAAGCCTTCCCCTTCCTTCCCTGCCACTGTTCATACACCACTGCTTCAGAAACAGCACAATCTCAAGGAATGAGATGGGTCTCCATGAAGGAGAGCTTTAAAAGTGAATTTTCAAGTGATTCCAAAAGGAAACAAGATGACTTTTAAAACTCCAGTGATGTCATGGGCTATTTTTGGATGTTGAAGCTCAAAGCCTGTTTGGTGAAGAGCCCATGAGTGGCCTGAAGAAAGTCTACAGATGGAATTTAAGCCCTTTGGACATAGACCTCTTGTTTTATCCAGTGTTTCAGTCCAAGCTTGAACCTGCAGCAGCACTGGCACTGACATATGGATAACTCTACTGACTTACAGGGGTGTTCTTGCCCTTCATTCTGGGATTTGATGAAGTCAGGCCACAGGGAAAACTCCTTGTGTGTCTGACACAGCACTTGCCACATCTGAGCCAAAGAATTCTCAAGAAGGAATATGATAAATTAATTGTGTGGATGGAGAAACACCAATTTGGGATGAGGGGCATGACAAGCTCTAGCACAGACATCATCTGTGGTTGTGGTCAGCACATGGTGTCTGCCTTTTACCTCTGTATAAACTTTTAGGTGTGGATTTACTGTGGAAGATTAAGCCTACTTCAGCCCACTGGCCAGCTGCTTTTCCTGATGTTGCTCAGGAAATATTCTCCTTATATTCCTGCTCTGCTTTACTTCAGCAAACTGATAGGAGCCTGCAGAAGAAACAAAGTGGATTTGAGGTTGAAACAATCTGGAAGTGGCCTAAGAAGCACCTCATGGATCATAAACGCATCCTGAAAGTACAGGACTCTTTTCTAAACAGATATTGTGTCTCCTCTCTCTACTTCTGCACATTTCCTTGGTGTTCACAGATGGAAAGAGTGGGGGTGACCATGGATGGGAAGAGCTTTGTTTCCAGAATTGACAGAGGAATGTGATGATTTTTTTGTAAATTATTGAACTCTGATAGTGAAATAAGATAAGAAACCCATGCCTGGATTCCCAATTGACATTGCAAGGAGGTGACCTGCTGGACGGAGTAATGCTTACGAAAATTTCCTTGGAGTCTTCATTCTGATTAATGTATTTAATCAAACACTGTGGATACGCAAAAAGATCGTCAGCTGGACTAAAAATACTCCATGAACAAAGAGCCATAGAAAATAATGGGGTTTTGTGTTTCCCTTTGTTTACTCCAAGAGAAATTGGAAGTCTTCCATGTGTTTGGATTGGTGTAAGTGTCAGTGAAAGCAGAGCACCACTAGTCTTGACTCACCAGCGGTTTCCAGCTGCGCTCCATGGACGTCTCTGGTGGGTGTGGGAAAGATGCTTGCCCATTGTTAGTCAGCTGAAATTCATAACACAGATGCCTCTAACTCCACTAATGCAATTTTACAGCTGCCAAGCTGAAGAGGGCTGGAAATCACAAGGCCCAGAGGCTCAGCTGGTGCAGGCTGATAGTGCTCCATCCCAACGTCAGCAGGCTTGGCTGTGTCTCCTCGGCTGGATCAGGAAAGATCTCATCATTTGCCTTCGTGTAGTCCTTTGTACTCTGTTCAAAACAACCTGTTTAATCCAGGGGCCACATGTGCCAGGCAGACAAGACTCTGCTGCACAGCCAAGGAGCATCTGAGGTCAGTGTAACCTCAGCAAAGGTCAATAAATCAGGCAATCAAGCTGCCAGTCATTATTCTTACAGTATCAGTGAAGCCCATACCTTTGTACACATCTCAGTGTTCACATATCCAAAGGGTTGAAAAAAGGTGGCACAAAGCCAGAGGCTCTGCCTTTTTTCAGACAAAATTTCTGTGAGAGAGGGAAGATGGAGGGTGTTAGAGGATTTCTCCCTTAGGCTGCCCTGAAAGACAAACTGAACAAATGAACAACCTGGTTCTGAAGCAGCCAGATTACAGTGCCTCCAACACGTTGCATCATTGCTTCTGCCACAGGTGCTTCCACAGTGGAAAAATGGATTTCAGTGAAATAATGCTTTGGGAGAAATTAATTTTTTCCAGGAAATTTCTTTCAGGTGAAGGAAATCCCTTCTTGGGGGATATTCTACAGAGCCTGCTGTAGGCAGTTAACAGATGCAGGTAGTGGCTTCTATGTCATTTGTGGAAGATAATTACTCCTCAAAATGGGGAATTTGGAAGGATCATATTCTGATTCATTTGCACCTGCAGCCCTTTACTCCCCTTCCCCTGGCCAAAGGAAGTTGATCTAAGTATGAACCGAGCATGAAGCGATCCACAGGTATTGGGGTGGCACAAAACAAATTATGACCTCCAGCCCTGTTTATGTCTGGTGCCATCCTCTAAAATATGAAGAAATAAAAAGAAATAATTGTCAAAGCACAAACTTTTGAAGAGAGACAAGGCTGTAGCCCAAGTGGGTTGTAAATTGTGAGCACACCCCATGCTCCAGCCTGATGCACCAGGGACCCTCCCAAACTGGCTACTGCCCCCAGGGAGATGTAGGAATGACACAGGGTAGCTGTTTGGGGACCTAATTGAACCAAAAGGTTTGTCCAGCCCTGGCACAGCTGCACAGGGCAATGGTGGAGTCCCCATCCCTGGAGGGGTTTAAAAGCTTTGTACATGTGGCACTTGGGGACATGGGTCAGTGGTGGCTTTGGTAGTGCTGAGTTAATGGTTGGACTCGATGATCTTAGTGGGATTTTCCAACCTGAATGATTCTCTGATGCTCTGAAAAGGTCCATGAAGGCCTCTCAGAAACCTCCCCTACTCACCAACTCAAAGTTGCCTCACAAAGGCAATTGGTTCCAAGCATCAGAGACTCCAGCCCACCTCACAGACAGCTCTCCCTGGAGCCCAGCTTTTAGGGCAACTTGTCATCTCACCACTTGTCTGTCCATGGGAATTGTCATCTGTTGAGAATGGTGCCTCTGGCTCATTTCTGCATTACCTGTAGGTGAAGGTGCTGCTTTCCTCTCACAGGCCAAACCATGACTACTCGATTTTGAAGCTTGCCATTATCAGCACAACATTCATTTGTGTGTCACAGAAAGCATCCGCACCATAAAATCTGGATCCCAGCCAGCACCTGGATCCTCTGAAAGGGAGCTGACATAATTGTATCCAGACTGAGCAGAAAATGCCATGCTGTCAAAAAAACCCCAAAACAACAAGTCCCAGATTGCAATTCCTTTTACATGCAAAGCTTTGGTGCACACTAAACAAAAACTACAATTTGTGGGTGGGCAAAGTTGATTTTGCTTTAGTTTTGGCTTGAAAAAGAACATAAAGCAGCACAGAGCAAGAAGAGCCAGCAGTAAAGGGAGGCAGGGTATACCTCTCTGTGTCAGGGAGGGGAAGGCGATGCTGAGAGCTCTTCATGGAGCAGGAAAAGGAAAGCTCTGTGTTTTCCCCTTTTTGCCACAACCCCTCCAAGTCACCCAACACGGAACTGTCACTCTGAGTTTTGCTCTCTTTAGGCGGATGTTAAGAGAAAAGGTGGGAGCAGGAAATTGGCTTTATTCCAGTTCTGGGAAGGTCTTCACTTTCACACACTCAGCCTCCAGTTTCTGAATCCATACCAATGGCACAATGAGACCAGAAAATGACTCAAACTGTGTCAAGCTGTCATTCTACAAGCCTCCAGAAAAATTTATCAGGAAGGACTGTGCTATAAACACCTTTCAGTCTACCTTTTCAGAAAGCAAGGAAGACTGGGCATGCAGCAAGTCAGCAGAACAACCACGATGATTTGATGATTTCCTCCCTGATTGATGCTCCTTGCCCTGGGGACCTCAATTCATCAAGCTGAGCTTCTTTTGTCGGGGTGGACAACTCATCC
Source organism: Lycocorax pyrrhopterus obiensis (assembly GCA_014706295.1). NCBI lineage: Eukaryota > Metazoa > Chordata > Aves > Passeriformes > Paradisaeidae > Lycocorax > Lycocorax pyrrhopterus. The sequence continues at coordinate 3,243,655 of JACSVZ010000006.1, read as the reverse complement.
CCAGCTGATGGGAACAGTTGCACCGACCAGATACAACAGGAATAGCCTCTGGTTTTGATCTTCATTCCAAGCTGGTGTCGGCATATAAACACTGAGATCTGCACTCAGATTTAATTACTGCTAATCAAGTGAGACTCTGTGCAATAAGTCCACCTTGCCAGATCCTTATGTAAGAGCAGGGTTTGCATGCCCTGATGTCAGCCAGATGTTTTCTGCTGTGTTAAAGAAAGCAAATAGTAAAATTCTTCTCCATCTACTGAGAGTGAATGTTTTGTCAACATCTGTTAAGAAGATTAATGATCAGGATCATTAATGAGTCCTCTTGGACTTGGTTTGTGACAAATCAGATATGTACATAACAAAAATTCCTTTTCCCAAATATGTAACAAACAAAAAAAAATAGTGTTCAGTGATTAGAAGTAGTAAAACTAATCAGCACAAAAAGGGAAACCTGGATGAAAGTGAAATTTAACCTCAGAAGGGGTCTTCTAACAATCAAGAGTTTTATTCCAAGAGTCCCCAGGTTAATCTGTATTTTGATGTTTTCAGCATTGTCATTCAACAAATGAAAAAGCAGGGCACAAACTAAGGGTATAAAAGTAGGGCAGGGCTGTAAAACACTCCTCGAGCTGTGAAGAAAGTGGGAGAAGTTGTATATCAGTTCACTTTTCCAGACACACTGCTCAGCTACTCAGCCAGGGCATCAGTCACCCGTGCTTGGACTTCTGCACTTCTTTCATTTCCACCCTTTGTTACTGAGCCTTTCCCAGCAAATAAAAATGTTCCTGCTGGGCTTGCTGGTGTCCCAGAGCTGACCCATCCTCCAAGGGCATTGCCCTGTGCTGTTAAACTGTCCTCGAGTTCCTCTGGGCAGTGACTCCCAGTAGATCTCAGTTACATGAAGATGGAGGGAGGGAGAACTATTGAGGAGAAACAGTATTGAGCAGTACGGACACCTCCCACCCCTGTGTTTGGACACAGAGGGAAGTAAAGCTTTCTGGAGTGAAGCCCAAGTTAGTGGAGAAAGATCTGGTGAGAATCAATAGTAACTTCAGGGAGACAGACCAGAAGCTGGAGGCAGGTTGTAAATGTGAGGCTAAATCAGGAACTGGCTGTTTATTTTATGATCAAATCAGGGAGAATCTGTCTCTCATTTTGCTGCATCTGCCCGGCTGGGGCTTTTTCAGGGGCTTTTTCCTGCTCTCGTAGGACGGCACCCCTGAGGCTACAGGGTGATGTAGCCATCAGGGGATCCCGGGACAGGTACAGCTCTGCCCTGGGGGGATTAGGAAGGGACTCTCAACAAGCAGAAGACAGAAAACACTAAAAGGGAAGCATGTTCCCTGTCTCTCCTTCCACAGTGAGTAAATCCATGCTTCCCTGCCGTGAGCCAAGTGAGTGTTTTGTCAAAGCCAACAGTTCCTATGTTTTAATTTGCCATGGGAGGCTGTGTCAGATCACAAAGGAAAGCAGGATAACCCCAGCAGAGAGACCAGCACCAAAGCAGAGCTGCACTGACAGAAAGCAGAGCTGCTCAGCCGTGGAGTAGCAGGTACTTGCTGTTGGAATAAGTTGTTTGTAGCAGCTTGACACAACACGGGAAACCACACAAATCCTTGTTCTCCATATTCCCAGCATTGCATTCAGTTTAGTTTCTTTTAATGAGATAAAAGACAGCCCTGGGCTTGAGTCAGCTGGGAGCAGAGCCTAAGTGCCTGTCTCGAATCCTCAACCTGCTGCTGAGTGCTGAGACAAAGCTGAGTAATCCTGGAAAATAAGGATGTGGGATCAGGGGTACTTATGTCTGTTCCAGACTCAGCAGGTGAGTCTGGTGAGAATATACGAGGTAGTCACCCTTGGATTGGTTTAGCATCCATGAAAAGCTATCCAGACACAGTAGAGGGTGATGCATCTCCTCTTAAACTGGATTATCATCAGTCTGTCAGGAGAATTCTCCCCTGGAGGCACCAGTTTCTCCTTTTTCACTCTAAAGGAAGGTCACGGTAACTGGCTTAGGGCAAGACATCTCATTTTAGATTTCAAAAAGTTAAGGGAGAGTAGCACCCTCAGTAACCTCTCCTTGGTGCCTTATCTGTGAAATGGGAATGATGGAAAATGAGAATAATGGAAAATGAGAACAACGATTCTGTGCAGCTCTGGGAAGTGTCAGCAGCGAGTGGTTGAAGGCACTAAGGAAGCCTCATGGGAGAGTGTGAAACTCCTGGTAATGAAGTATTTCACCCCATCTTTCATCAGGGCAGATAAATGCTTATGAGATTAGAGTTCATCAGTGGCTTTGCAACACCAGATACCCAGGACTGCAGTGAGCAGGAGTCTTCAAGTCCTCCTTTAATTTTGGTTTTGATTTAGGGTATAAGAGGACCCAGCTTGCACTTGTTGGGCCATCATCCCTCCAGCCCTGAACTGATGGAGAACAACTGCATCAGTCCATCTGCACTTTAACCAATCTGCTCACCCACACCCATGGGGTTTCTGCCCCTCAAATAGGGAACAGTGGGTTTGGTGTGTTATTTGTGAATTTTGATTGGGAGTGGGCAGAGTAGCTGACAGGACCTGCTGAAGGTGAATTGAGTTGCAGCGGGACAAGGAGGCAGCCCTGCTCTTGGCCAGTCATGCTGTGCTTCAGCTGCCCTCAAACTGAAAGAGAGTAGGTTTAGATGGGATATTGGGAAGAAATTATTCCCTGTGAGGGTGCTGAGGCCCTGGCACAGATTCCCCAGAGAAGCTGTGGCTGTCCCTGGATCCCTGCAAGGCCAGGTTGGACAGGGCTTGGAGCAACCTGGTATAGTGGAAGGTGTCCCTGGTAGAATGAGATGGCCTTTGATGCCCCTTCCAGCCCAAACCATCCATGAGTCCACGAATCTCTGATTTTCTGCCCACAACAACCTGCAAGGTGATTTCACTGCCTTGTCCCCTTGGAGGATGCAGCTGCGAGTTTTCTGATTTGCGGCGGTTGTTGTTTATGCTGTTGTCAATACAGAGAGGCAGGGATGGTGTGGATGAAGCCCAAGGGAAACCCTTTGCCAGTATCCTCCTCTGAAATGACGGGAAGGTCAGAGCCACTTCCCTGCATCTGCCAGAGCCACCCCCCTTTCCCATCCCTCCCCCTGCTCTGGGGACAGGCACAGCACCACTGCCAGAGTCAGGCTTGGCCCAGGGTTCATCAAAATGCTTCTGAAGAAGGAGTTTGCTGCTGCAAGAAGCCAGATTGCACAAACAGGCAGATGTTTGCAAGGAAACGTCCCAAGGAAGATTGAAATCCCAAGACGCATTTTTCTCGTAGCTCGCATCTCAAGCACTGTCAGGATGCTCTGATCGCTCACTGGAGACAAAATATACAGAAAGGAGCAGCAGAGACAATAAGAGGTGGAAATTTCCATATGATGCCTTCCTTCACGATGAGAGATGGGGTTTGTTTATAGAGTGCAGCAGTGCTCTGAAATCCCACCAGAGACTGAGGCCTTGATACCTATGGAGGCAAGGAAAGTCTGCTCCTAATCTGATAAAATAGATAAAATACCATCCTCCGGAAGAGATAAGGGCCCGGCTGCACTCCTGCACCTGAGTCATGTCAGACAACTCACTTCTGCCATCCAAAGTGGCTACAGCCAGTTGTGTCCCTCCTGAATAACTTCTTTTACTCCCACATCCTCACTCAATCAACAACTGTGAGTGCTAAAAGCCTGGCTGCAGAGAGATTTCTCAAGTTTTCTGACAGTGTCTGCGTGAAGGCCTTGCTTTCTCACGGACGCTATGGGAAAACAATTGAAAGATTTTGTAAACTATGGCATTGTTATGATACCGAGGAGAAAATATCTGAAGTAAGTGTTGTTGGGTTCAGCCAATCCCTCTGGGGGGTGGTTGGTCAGTGAACCAATAACCTTATGTCAGTCCAGCGTGCTAAGGTATATAAGCGAATTTGTAAATTAATAAAGGGTCGGTTTCTTCTCGTACCAAACCGCCCATGTCGCTTTATTCCTCGGTCTCTGCTCGCTAGTGACACAACACCTTGTTTTTCTGTGCTCAGAGGGAGTCCTAGCACACAGTTCAATACATTTATACGGAACCACCTCTTCCTTGCAGCCTCCCATGCAGAGAATCATCTGTCAATGTCATCTGTCATCTCTGTAATCCAACAGGCTGAAACACTTTTCAAGTCTCCGAGGTTTACCTCCAGATTGGAATTTGCAGCGTTTCCTGACATCCAGGAAACCAAGGCTGGAATAACTGGCTAAGGGCTTCTTCTAAAGGTCTGTAAGATCCTTGCAAAGGCACAGCTCTCCTCTCCCATCATCCACAGAAGTGGGATGACTTCTGTAGCTCCCACAGAGAGATCAGCTGCAGGCGGATACAGACTTCCCTCGGTGCCGTGTTCATTCCTCCCCTTCTCCTGGGAAATTATTCAGCTTTGTGCATATTTTCAGGTGCTACAAGTCTTTCTTATCTTGTAGCACTCACAACTGCAACAATACTGTGTCAGGGGAGGTTTAGGTTGGATATTAGGAAAATTCCCCCAGAGGATGCTGGGCACTGCCCAGGCTCCCCAGGGAATGGGCACAGCCCCGAGGCTGCCAGAGCTCCAGGAGGGTTTGGACAACGCTCCCAGGGATGCACAGGGTGGGATTGTTGGGGTGTCTGTGCAGGGCCAGGAATTGGACTGGATGATCCTTGTGGGTCCCTTCCAGCTCAGAATGTTCTGTGATTCTATGATCTTTCTTCTGCAGAAGTTCTCCACTTCTGTCCTTTGCACAGGTTTCGTAGTTCTTCAGCTCCTGTGCAGTTCTTTCCTGTGCCTGGGGCTCCCATGCCTCCAGGAGAATCTTTCTCATGGCTTCAGGCAGAAGAAATTGCAAGGACAATTTATCCAGCCTCTGAGGGGACTGGCAAAACCTGCATCCAACAAAGATGGCTTCATAAACAGGGTCAGGGAACAGCTGTGCCCAGCAAGCTGGCCCTGGCATGGGGATTTATTCCAGCAGAGGTGAGCTGGGAGCTCAGCTATGTGGTCATTGCTGTGTGAGACCCTGGTGAGTCACACTTGGTGTATTCAGTCACCCCATGATCTCATCCCTTGAAACCACTGCCTAAACAAAATCAGTTTCCATTTCATTTCATATAACACAACTCATTAACGTCACCGGGCTGCACACTGGCTGAGGGATCAGCTCCCTGGGAATTTTGGAAGGACCTGGACTGCAGCCCTCAGCCTGTCTCTCTACCTGTTGTCTTTCCAAACAAGCCTGGGATAGGCAACCCAGCCAAGCCATCAAGGGTCCCATTACTGGAGTGAGACTGCCTGGAGCCTCACATGAAATATGCTTGGGAGGAGTCCGAAGCACGAAGCCAAGGCTGGACAGGGAATTAAGAGGTCCTATTTTGGGTGCTCTTGCTGAACATTCCACTCGAAGGAATTTCCTCCTTTTAAGAAGGAACATGAAATGGTCAGACACCATTAAAGTGACAATTTTATATTTTGATTTTGTGTGTCATCTAAATACAACCAGAAATCCACACGGCAAGGCATGAGGAATGTCCTAAGGATGACTCTCAACCACATCATCCTTGGGCTTTTTCTTGCTTAGGAAAACAGGGTCTCACATCCTTGACAGGCTGGGATGAGGCTTTTTGTTCTTATTTTCTGTACTTGTTTCTGGAACTTCCTTGGAGGGTTTCAAATGTAATCTCTAAAGTGGAAAGAGAAAAAGGAGAAAGGAGAGGAGGAAAGAGGAGAGAGGAGAGGAGAGAGGAGAGGAGAGGAGAGGAGAGGAGAGGAGAGGAGAGGAGAGGAGAGGAGAGGAGAGGAGAGGAGAGGAGAGGAGAGGAGAGGAGAGGAGAGGAGAGGAGAGGAGAGGAGAGGAGAGGAGAGGAGAGGAGAGGAGAGGAGAGGAGAGGAGAGGAGAGGAGAGGAGAGGAGAGGAGAGGAGAGGAGAGGAGAGGAGAGGAGAGGAGAGGAGAGGAGAGGAGAGGAGAGGAGAGGAGAGGAGAGGAGAGGAGGAGAGGAGAGGAGAGGAGAGGAGAGGAGAGGAGAGGAGAGGAGAGGAGAGGAGAGGAGAGGAGAGGAGAGGAGAGGAGAGGAGAGGAGAGGAGAGGAGAGGAGAGGAGAGGAGAGGAGAGGAGAGGAGAGGAGAGGAGAGGAGAGGAGAGGAGAGGAGAGGAGAGGAGAGGAGAGGAGAGGAGAGGAGAGGAGAGGAGAGGAGAGGAGAGGAGAGGAGAGGAGAGGAGAGGAGAGGAGAGGAGAGGAGAGGAGAGGAGAGGAGAGGAGAGGAGAGGAGAGGAGAGGAGAGGAGAGGAGAGGAGAGGAGAGGAGAGGAGAGGAGAGGAGAGGAGAGGAGAGGAAAGGAAAGGAAAGGAAAGGAAAGGAAAGGAAAGGAAAGGAAAGGAAAGGAAAGGAAAGGAAAGGAAAGGAAAGGAAAGGAAAGGAAAGGAAAGGAAAGGATTTCTAAGCCTCCAGGACAACAGCAGCTCCTCCTCCTGCAGGTTAGTATCTTCTTGGGATAATCAGTCTTTTCTGACTGTGTGTGTTTTAGATTTCACACAGCAGCTTCCAGCAGCATCACACCAGAGTAGCTAAGTAACCATGAGATGTTTGCGAAGACTTGATACTTCATCTTCTATAATAAAAAATAGAGCAAGACTAGTCTGAGAGCCTCCTGCCCCAAAACAGGTCAGGTTTATGCTTTCCCTGATATTATATGGAAGACTCTTCCACAGACTGAAGGTGTGTGAGGAAACATTAAAAATCAGACTGTTTGGTTAATAACAGCCTGTTTTCTGGCTCTGTTTGGTTTATTAGTGGAGATGCAGCACCAGGTTGATGAAGAAACTTTCTGAGTTTCTCAGTGGAACTTAAAAAATCAGCTCTTTTTGTCAATAAACTGGCCTGTAAATCGAAGTTTCAGTTACAAACTCAGTCATCAACCAAGCAGGAATGGCTTCCCCAATGCTCTGCTTTCCCAGCCCACACCAGCAAAAGGAAGGCAATGGCACTTATCATTTTCCCTTTGCCTCTGGATGCCTCAGGTTTTTGATACTGCAGAGCACAGCAGGGCAATACAAGCAGCACCACATGAAGGTACCATGTCCTGCCAAGTGTCCCTACACAAGTCAGGTTTGGGTTCACAGTACTTTTCCATTTTCAGTTCCCTGTGGGAGTCCTTCCACATCTCTGGGACGGATATAATTGACTTTGCTTCCTTGGTGATCAATAAAACCTCTGAGCTTTGCCTCTCTTTGGCCTTTCTCATTCCCTTTCAACATCCTGGTCCCTCCCCATTTTCATACTGGCCTTCATTGAGACTTTTAGCCCTTACCATTCCCCAAGTGTGGACAATTTTTGTGTTATCACCTTTTCTACCTCTCTTGCTGCCCAGCTGCTCCATGTCCTCACTCCTTCTCTTCTAGCACGTGGAGGCAAAGAAGCCTTTGCTCCTTGTTCCTCATCCTCTGCAGGATCTGCTTCCCCTGCTGCTCAGCCTGGGATCCTGGGACATCTGCTGGAACTCCAGATTTCCATAGAAAAGGACCAGAAAACAACAAAACCTTGCCTTGCATGCCTGTGGTGCAAAAATAAACTGTGTTAACCTCTTACTGCTCCACGAGGCTGTGAAGAGCCAGACCTGCCCACAAAAAGAGGCAGGGAGAACTTTTCCATATCATTTTATAACTCCCTGCTCTGTAATTCAGTGACGCTGCTTAATGTGCTCAAAATTACACCTTTATTCCCTCATAGAAGAAAAGGCTAAATGGCCAGATTCCATCCTGCTTCCCACTTTGAATAGGAAATTGCTCCTTAAGCAGCCTCCTCCGTGCAATCAGGGCTGAAAAAAATCACAGGCACACTCCCTCAGGGTCTATCACACGTGGAGAAATCAAACTCCATGCAGGAATACCTGTCCTGCCTTGTCAGTGCTCAGGGAACAGGTTGTTCTCTGGCAACAAAAAAGGTTGCCAAAATGCTCTTATGCCAGCTCGTTTCTGCATGCCAGAGGCTGAAGGATCTCCACAAACATGGGTGTCCTCGGTGCTGGATGGAAGAAAGAGACCGCCACTTGCTCGGAGTTGTTTCAAGGATGCTCTGTGGTCCAACAAGTCCTTTTTGTTGTAGCAGAACTGCTCTCATTGCACCAGAAACTGATCCATGCTCTTAAAACAGTGGCTCTCCAACCCAGAGCCCAGTCCAGGACAGAACCAGTAATTAGGGATTACTAAACCGGTAATTACAGTAATTAGAGAACCAGTAATCCCACCCTCAGAATCTGGGGTGCTGCCTAAGCAAGCACACTCCAAACACCAACAGGTGTTTTCAGCCCTGCCTTTCAATGATTTGTATTTTCTGGTGAAGATCAAGCGCTCTGAAATTCACTGATGACATTAAAACAAAAGAAGCAGCAAAACCTCAATAAAATGCTCAATCTGTAAAATGACCAAGAGAATTTAGCCCAGACCACACGGAGAAGATCCAGCACAGGTCAAAGGGAGGAACAGGAAACCAACACAGACAAGATCCACATGGTTCCCCAATAGCTATTGGCTTGTATAGATTTGAAAATTAGAAAATGAAGTACTGTGTGATTAAAAGTAATTCCTGATTATCTCCACATGTATCCATATTCATTCCCAAGCGGCAGCATTTTCATGTTTTTATCACTTGTTTATCTCCACAATGCACTGACACCTTCTCAGCCTGCAGGTCCTGAAAAACTGAGCTTACAAAGACAAAAACCAACTGCAAAGAAACCAATGACAACTCCCTGTATGGGATGTGGGGCTGACAGTGCTGTGAGGCTCTTTGCAGATTCACTGGCTTGGTTGGTCATATTTTTTGAATCCCAGGAGCTGTCTGCAAACAAAGAGAGTTCATCCATCAAAGAGATCAGGCTTTTGCACTAAGAAATAAGAGGTTTACCTATCAACACACCTCACAAGGCAGGAAGTAAATAAAATAATGCAATAAAACTGTTCTAGGGAGAATGTATACGCTATGCTGGCATGGATACAAAATGTTAGTAAAAATAAAATTGATACTTAAAATCAAAGGGGAAAGTATTTCTAAGGCCACTGCAGGTAATTCACAAACCAAGGCAGAAAATCCTGATTTGGGGGTGGGTTTTTTTGCAGTAATTTTTTGTCAGAATCAAAGGATGGTTTGGATAGTTCATCATAGAATGGTTTGGGTGGGATAATCCTCATTTCTCTCCATGAAACCACTAAAAACACCCCGGAACCTGACCAGATTTTACAGCGTAGATTAAAACTTCATATTCTCCCTTCAAACTTGCATGTTCTGTCAGGGAATTTGCAATGATTAATGAGGCTTTGGACCCATCCCTCCTACTCCCTTGTTGGGTATCACAGTTTGTGCAGCCTGGCCACACTGAGCCAGAGGATTATCTCTGCTAATTACCTCTGCTAATTACCTCTGCTAATTACCTCCCACCCCACTGTGGGATGGATCACAGCTCATAGGACGTGCTGGGGCTGGATGGGAGAGTGAGTGTGGCTGGGCAGAGGACTGGCTTTGTGGGAAGGGTGTTCTTCACATCCTCCCTCATTTTCCATGTCCCCAGGATTCAGGGTGAGTTTTCAGACTGGCCTCGGAAGGGTGGAGGGGAAATTAGAGCTATTCCTTGTCCCCACAGGACAGCACTGCAGGTACTAAAGTTAGTCTGGCCCTTGCCTTTAAATCCAGATGGCTTTAGGATTTAATTAGTAAGTTGTTTGTGCTTTTTCTTTTCTCTGTTGAAAACCAAACCTGCCCCAATCTCACAAGGAATACATAAAACATTTAATTTATGAAGTTCTGGGGTACAACCAGCAGCACAAATGGACGAGGTGACCAGGAAAACACTTCAAATGAAAACCAAAGCAAGAGGTGACAAAGGGTTTTTTTGCACAAAGAATGCCAGCTGCCTTTATCAGAAATGCACTCAGATGAGCAGGGATCACTGCAGCCCCTGTTTTAGGAAAGGACTGCAACAGGAACCCCTCTGGCTCAGGAAACGGGAAGCAGCAGATGGAAAATGCCTTTCAGCAGACAGAAGTGACATGGGTTTGTTATTAGATGCTCTGTTAGGCAAAAGCCAGCTTGATTTCAGCTCTAGGTTGAACCAGCTGCTAAAAGTCACACACAGAATAGCCCATGTAGAAAAGCCTGGCAAGTTTTAAAGGGAAATAACTTTTTATTTTATTTTTTAACTTTTGGCAAATCCACCCCAGTCTTGCATTTGAGCACCTCTTATGAATATTTTTCTCCATAGTCAATGATCTCTGGTGGCCCTTTGCTTTCCAAAACAAAAACTTTTCCCTCTGTTGCTCTGCCCAACCCTTCCAAAAGAAATTTTGCCCTGTGAGTTCAAAGGGTATCACAGGAGATGCAGTTTGATTGTGAGGCCAGAAAACCAAGGCATTGCAATGAGATGAACCTGAATAATGGCTCCTGGGAGGACCTGGAACAGTTTCTGTGGACACAAAAGAGTATTGAAGCCACCAAACAAAAATTATTCACTATTATGTAAACCAAAGTGTTCTGATACAGAGTAGTTCAAAGCCTGTATCATCCCCAAAACAACCTCAGGATTATACTCAGCTCCTCATTTTCATTTTGCATGAGAGAAAACACAGTGATGGCAGAGCAAGGAAAACCACAACAATTTCAGCCCATACACAAGAACTTCCCTTAGAATAATAAAACTGCCTTGAAGTTTAATGCTTGGAGTTCAAAGGATCCAGGCCAAATTCAGATCACCAAGCATGATTAAGGATTTCTTTGAAAATTGGAAACACCAGTCTGTTGACATTCTTGTGTGTATTAAAGACCAGCAGATGTAGGGGGGAAGGTTACCTCTGGTGATATTTCATACCAGGTACAGCAAACAAAAAAAAAAAAAAGACCCCAGAAAACATAACCCTGTCGTGATTCTGGGAATTGCTACATATTTCTTGGAAAACATACAAGAAATTGTGCATTTCCCCCTCAGCCTGTGGGAGGACACTGTGTGGACAAAGCAGTTTTGAAGTGGTCCACTGTTCTGCCCTTAATTGCAGTGAGGTTTGGGGCTTGGTGGGCTTTTGGCTTCTATGTTTTAGCCATTAATGATGGTGTTGTATGTTCTGGGACTTGTTAAGTGTAAACAGACACGGGCTTATCAATGCCCCAGCAGTGCTTTCTACTGTTTCAACCCCCTTGAAAAGCAAGCACTTGTGCTCCTGCTTCATGGGTAATAGACAGGTTTTCCTTTCCAGCTGGAAAATTGACAAGTGGAAATTTATTCTGAGGTGACAGAGGGAGGTTTTGGATCGTGGAGTCCTCAGAACTCTTACGCTACCTGAGACTTTCTCAGCCTGAGTGAAACCCACCTCTCCCCACAGCTGTCCCCCTAAATGTGCAGGGATGTGGTAATTCCTGGAAGAAAAAGAAGAGGGGGTGATGGAATAGAAATGCTGCAATTCCACCTGCAAGGGAGTGGCTGAGGCACCTCGTGGAAAACCATCCCTGCACATTTCCTGGTATGCACCCAAAAATATGCCCACCTTGGCTTCCAAAAGACTCTCCAGCTCACCTTGCCTCCCACTCAGCACTAATGCTGCCTTGCAGAGGATTCGGCTTAGAAGTAGGGAGGCAAAGAGGTTTTTTTTTCTGAAATTTGTTTCAGGCTCTAAATAGCAGATGAACTCTTCTGAAAACCTTGCTTTGATGGTCGGTGACGAGCAGGTGAGCATTTGGCTGAGAGCTTTAGAAAAATCAAGCCTGTGATGCTGAATAATAGAATATATAGACAGAAAAGAGCTGGTCTCTTACTGACATTCCCCCCCAGCACCGCCAAATTGCTCTCGGAGACACATTTTCCTGAATCCATTTCCATGTTAGACAAAGGCTTGTGCTTTCAACCTGCTCAGGGGGGAATGGATGAGAGAAGAGACAGCATCCTGCTTCTTGGGCAGAAGGCTTCTTAATGAGCACAGTCTGAACCAGCACAAGGATGGGAAGTCGTTTTCCTTCTCCCACCTGCTTACAAAGTCCAAACTGGGAGGTTCACACTGCTGGGCACTGCTTGGGGGTCCACCATAGGAAGGTGGGGGTGGTGGTATATTTGGCAAAGTGAGGGTAGAAATGCAGGCAATGGCCACGGGGCATAGAAAAGATAAGGTTTGTGCTTGTTTTTTTGGGTCAGCTAAAAAAGAAACACACAAACCCCCCATGTTTATGGACAATAGTCCTTTTTCCAGGTCCTGAAAGCTTCTTTCTCATTAAACCATGCAGTAATAGCTGAGGCTGAGGAAAGATGTTATCTGTCACAGAGACGCAGCCTACGGAAATAAGATTCTTTGTTTAGGGCTTGCTAATCTGCCCTCTTTTCAACCACAGCCCCTGTTCCCTTCATTTATTAAATTTTGTTATCAAACTTATGGGGGCAGAAATCCACAAGTAGTTTTTTTTTGTTTTTTTTTTGCCATTACTAGGACAGGCTGAAGATCTTCCCCAAAGAGGCGTTGGTCCTGAAATCCTAAACAGCCAGGCTCACCACACTTGGTTTCTAATCTCCCTCCTGGTTATGCTTGTGCCAGAGAGGCAGGGCAGCTGCTGCATCCCTTCCTGGACCAACTTCTCCCTCATTAAAGGGCAGTGTAACATCAGCCCCACAAATGCAACTGGTTTGCAGTGGTGCAAATAGGATTGGGATTTGCTCCAGGTGCAAAGCACTGGAGAATCTGACACAGAGAGCAGAGCCAGGGACATCCACTCCCTTTTTTCCTCCATGTGTGTTCCTTGTTACGCTGGTAACTCTACGGTCTCTGCTGGTTCATGCCATAAGCCACAAAATGCTGAAGATAAAAAGCCGGGATCAGGTGCTCCTAAGAGAAGAGGGTTCCCTTGCAATAGAGCAAATTATTCACTTCATTGCAGGGAGTGAACAATTCACCCTCTGGATCTGAAAATGCTCCTTAATCTAAATGGAGATCAAAACGAGAGCACTGAATGTGTTCTTACATTAGCAGAGAGAAGACACCAGCCCTACCCATTAACTCTCTGAAGGTGCATAATTAGGGTCTGGAGTTAGAATGAGAGCTTTTGAGTGAGAGCTAAGGTTTGGTTTCTTTTTTATAGAGTTAAAGGTGAGTTTTGTGGCAAATATCTTCTTCATCCCTGAAGTCTTGTGATCCCGCTGGAGTGACATGCTTAAAAGTACTCATTTAAGAAAACAAATGACTGGATTTGGTTCAAGAATCAGCAGAGGAAATCCTTTCTGTGCTGTTAGCTGCAGGCTAAGGTAGATGTGATGTTGCCTGTTGTGATTAAACTCTGCAAAATTTGCTGTATGTTTGGGGTAAACCATCACGTGCTTCCTCTGCCACCAGCCAGTCTGACGAGGCTGAGGATTCGTGCAATCCCAAAACTGCCCAGCTGCACCAGCATGAACTGATGCTCCTGCTGCAATGCCCCATCCTCCACAGGGACATGGTCAGCACCAGAGTCCCACTGGATTTATTCAGGAGTAGATGATGGGGGGGACAATTTCCTCCCCCTGAGCACATACACGGTGTCGTTGGGATATTAATAGAGGCCCCAGGGCTTCAAAGTAACAGCAGAATCTTTAATAAACTTATCAGCTGCCTTCAGGCTGTTGTCTACAAATCCCAGAGGGAAACGTGGTCCTTGGACTGCTTCACAGCCCGTGAAAAGTAATTAAGAAATCAAAACTATTGTCAGCGAGCTGAAGTTTGCTGTTTGGGGATCTGCTACTCAGCAGAAAGCTCTCAGTGCCTGCAAACCAAGAAAATGTTGAGAACTTACAGAAAGCGGAACTTACAAAAATTAGAACTTACAAAAGAGAATTACCTACATCAGCATAACCCCCAGCTGAACTGTTAATTCTTAAACCTTCACTTAACCAGAATATTGCAGGGGATGGTGCATTTCTTCCTCCTGCAGCACCACAACCCCCATGGAGCAGCTGCACTCCTGCATCTCTTGCCATCAATGGACAACCTCTGGCTTTTACCCACTGTGACCTTTTTTGAAGAACACTGAGCACTTTGCTTTTCCCTCGGTGATGTGAAAAATCCCCAGCAGAAATGACAGGTCTGGGACTCAGGTGCCAATTTCTGTTGAGCGATTTTCACTGTCATTTACAGCCTGTGCTGATTTTCACGGGCTACCTGCTATCAGATGTGTGTCTGCTTCTTGTTCTCCCTGTTACTATTTTGTCTTTACCTCATGACCAAAATGTCATCTCCTTTCATGAAGAAGTGCTTTTCTTGTTCCCTCTGCATCAGACATTTTGCTGCTGGGACAGTGATTTTCCCTCCAGTGCCATAAGTTGCGTGCACTCAATGTAAAGCTGGAGTGTCTGTAAAGTATCAAAGTAACCCCCATTCCCAAAAGGCAGAGAGGAACCACTTTTATTTCAGCTGCAAAGGAGAGATCGCTACTCAGCAGAGCTGGAGTATGAGGCGGTATGGGGAAAAAAACGCACATTGTAAACTCAGAATGGGGAAAATCCTGCTGCTTGTTGCCCTTTGCCTGTGCCACAGCACCCCAAGACAGGCAGAGACCCCAGATGAGGAACCACCTTAAAGGTCACAGAATCATGGGATGGTTTGGGTTGGAAAGGACCTTAAAGACCATCCAGTCCCACCCCTGCCATGGACAGGGACACCTTCCACTAGATCAAGTTGCTCGAAGCCCCATCCAACCTGTCCTTGAACACTTCCAGGGGTCCAGGGGCAGCCACAGCCATGCCAGGGCCTCACCACCCTCACAGGGAAGGATTTCTTTCTTTAGTCTAAATCTTCCCTCTCCCAGCTTGAAGCCATTCTCCCTTGTCCTGTCACTCCATGTGGTTTTCAAAACTCCCTTTCCAGCCCTCTTTGAGCCCCTTTAGGTACCGGGGGACAGAAAAGGGAGAAATTCATGAGAAGAACAACATTGCACATGCTGGACTGACAAATCCAAACAGCTGAGCCTTTCTGGCAAGCAGTGCAGGATGCTACCTAACCCAGCTCCTCTGTAAGCAGCTGGAATAAGAGACCATTCATCACCACCTGAATTCCTATGGTGGGTGGATTTTTGAGGGCTAATAGTCACTGCTCGCCTCTGTGCAAGAAAATTCCTGAAGTGACAAAGAGATTGGGCTGCAGGAACGGGGCAGAGAGCAGCAGACACTCTGTGGTACAAGACAAATGTCCTGCTTTTCATTCTACCCCTCTTCCCAGCTCAGCTTCATTACCCTGAAAAGAGCCCAAATAAACCACAGGAATACCTGGAGTTCTTCTGCATCAAGATAATATCCCTCATAGAGGGGACAATCCCTGATGAACCATTAAATTTACCTTTAAAACATGGAATCACAATTTCTCAGTCAGTGGAGGAAGGGGTCTGACTGAGAATGGGTCAAGCATATGAGGATACACCCTCCTCAGGCAGGACAAGTGTCATACTTGGATAACCCTGAGTAAATATTTCTCCAGTGAATTTTTTCTTCCATAATTCTATTCCCTTTCTTTCTAAGTTGTGTAAATGTTGGGCATCCACAGCCTCTTGCAGTGAGAGGTGCCACAGGTGACAGGATGACTTGTGAAAAGAATTCTCCTCTTCTCCATCTCCTTTCCATTTCTTTAAACACTGTTGCCAAAAACATGGAAAAAAAACAAAAAACCTTCTTGGGCTTTTAAAAAAAATTCTTTGAGTTAGATATGAAAAGAAATTAATTCTCATTTCTTAGAAATGGGTGAAGTTTTGTCTGAAATCTCACATCCAGCCTGGAGACTTCTCTTCAAGCCAAAAATGAATTGGAGGAACACCAGGGTTCAGCAAGAATGACAGATGTGTTGAAAAGTGACTTTAATGAATCGCTGAAAAAGAAAGCTTTTTCAGTCTAAAAATTTAATGAATCGTTGAAAAAGAAAAGAAAGCTTTTTTAGTCTAAAAATAAGAAGATTGAAGGGAGGATATAATGGTCTGCCCAGCTGAAAAAAAAAAACCAAATGCAAAACAAAATTGGATATAAAAAGACAATTTCTTTGTGTCTAGGAAATACCTTTTGGGGCAGGACAGAAATTAATTAATTTCCTTTGCAGGAAAGGAGATTTTGGTTAGAGATGAAGCCAATCTTTCCAACTGTAAAGCTTCCAGCAAATGGGCTGGGGAGTGTGGGGGTTCCCCGGGACAGGGTCAGTCACCCCACCTGGACAGATGGACAGATTTCCTGTCTGCTTCCACTTCCCAGCCTGCCTGGTCCCACCATTCCTGCCATCCCAGCTGCATTCAGAGGACGATCAGTATTTGATGGTGATACCTTAGGTTTTCTACCAATCTTTCCCAAAATGGCTTGGAAAAAACACCGTCTTCAATTTCTCTCTGTCTCTTCTAAAGGCCAGGTTCTCCCCTCTCCCCATTCCTGCCTTCTGGTCCCTCACCCAGCTCTGAACATGATGAGAGGATTTCTCTCCCCATCCAGGTAAGAAGAGTTCCAGCAGCACAAAGCCAATTTGCTCTTCTAAGAGTTCTACTTCCCAGCTTACCTCTGCTATAACCTCCAGCAGCGCTGTTTTTCACCCTTGTATGAGGCTCTAGTTTTGAAAACAGCTTTGAGGGCATGAGTAGCTTCCCCTCATTGCATTTAACTGCATGGAAACAGAGTTTTTGGTGTGCTTTCAGTGCATCAGAAGCCACAGCTTGTCTTGGCAACCTCACAGGGAAGAATTCCTTCCCAAAACCTATTCCAAGCCTGCCCTGTGTCAGTGTGGAGCCATTCCTCCTTGTCCTGTCACTACATCTGACTGGATCTGTTTCTCACCATTTGTAGAGCACCACTAATAGTGATTAATTGCTCCTGTTTGGAGGGAATTGAAGCTTCCCACGTGGCTGACAGCATGCAAGGAGTAAGGGACTTTCTGCAGAGGAAAGGGAAAGAAGGACACAAGCAGATCTCAGCTAAAACTGAGCCCATCACAGCAGAGATCCATTCACTTGCTGGGCTTACTCCAGAAATTATAAGGACCAGAGCCTTAAAACAAATTCTCACAAACAACACTGAAGGTCAAAGAAATGGCATGTTTGGAGCATTTTTTTGGAGATTCAGACAGAACTTTTACAGGGCTCTGTGAAGTCCCCAGACCTGTAGCAGGCCAGATGTTCAGCAATTATAAAAACATCTCGCAGACATATGCAGCAGAATAGCTCCAGTGAGGACACCACTCATCTGCCAAATGAACAAATAAAACCCAGTTGGATTTAATGGCATTGATGTGCAGCGGACAGAGAGTTTCTGTTCACTGCTCTAGAAAATAGAAAACTTACAACATCCCTGTGGGGTAGGGAAACTGAGGAATAAAGCACTCTGAGCAGGTCTCTTCCTTTGAAGCCTCTTTTCCTCAGCAAATCAGGCTCTACAGTCCTGCTGTGTATGTTATCTGCCTTCCTGTGTCAGCCCTAAAGAAATTTTAGCCCTTTTTAGAGCGTTAACCAAATTCGACAAGCAAGGTAAAACCTGAAAGATATTATGGCATAGTAAAGATAAAATTTACATTAAAATACTAGTTGGGAATGATACCCAGTGCCTCTGTGATGAGAATGGGGGAGTTTGCAGCTTGTTTCACTTCAGATGTTCTCCACTCAAAAGACTGGGACAATATCTGAGCTCCTTCTTTGTGTCCCTCATCCCTCTGAGCAAGATGCTCTCCAACCCCATGATCAGTATGGCTCCAAAGGGAAAAAAGAGCTTTTATTTTCTGCTGATCCTTTTCAGCCCAGAATGGCAAAATGCTGCAGATACTGTAATGTGAGCTAAAGGCTAAGAAAAATTAAAGCACAAGTGGGCAAAGAGTGCGGCTTTTATCTTTGCCTTGTTATTCATGCTGCTGTCTTCCTCAGCACTTCTCTCCCACTTGTCTGGCAAATTAAAAACACAAAGAGATAAAATAAAAGGTTTCATTTCCAAAACTGGTGTTTTTTTTTTTTATTGTGAATGGTTTTCAAGCCCTTTCTGTTCTGCTGTGGATGGGACTCCTGCAGTCACACTTTCTTCCGAGCATGAAAGGACTTCAAACATTCAAGAGCTGTGCTAAACATTTGCTACACGATGCAGAAAATCAATAATACCATTTTGGAGAAGTTCCAAAGCAGAACAATTCTGGTCAACATGCACAGTCCTTGCACCCTGGGATCAGCTCTGTTTTGCTTCTGGGTGAACTGAGTGCAGAAGCAGCCTTGAATTTATTGCAGAATAAGCCAATAGTCTTAAAATAGTAAGTGCAGCTCTAACTGCCCCAGTGGATGGTCTGCCCTGGTCCAGAACTGAGTTGTGAGGCTTTCTGTCTTTTCTGTGCTCTGTTCTGCACATCCCAGCTTGGAGATGCCACGGGATGAGCTGAGAGCCATGAAATCCAATAAGCCTCCAGTGAAAATGTGATCAGCCAGTGCTGAGCACCCACTCGCCCACAGGTGCCAATCGCTGCCTCAGTAGTAAAGAAGGAACAAACACAGATTTCACACATTAATTCTGTCCTTTTTGACACAGACAGTGAAGAATAAAAAGACTCAGAGCCTGTTTTCTAGCTGCAAGGCACACATTGTGTTCACAACTTTTTTTCTCCCAAACAGGATTGCCTTTTCTGTTGTCCTGCCTTTTGGGAATGATCCTTGGCAGATGACGTCCCCTGAAACTGTGCTGTCTAGGAAAGCACCAGCACAGGGTGAAATCACACCCAGAGTGTACAGGATGGTGAGCCTGGGCTGGAGGCTCTTCCTGGGACTGTTTGGGGACGTCAGAGAGGAATCATTCTGCAGGATGGCACTCCTGAACCAGTTCAGGGATGCACAAACATGGATGAGCTGTGTCCTGGGAGCTGGAAAAAGCCCTGGCTGCCTGCAGCCTGTGCTGGTGATGGACCCTCCAACAAGGAGTTTTTTTATTAATTAACTCCAGCTTTGTCCTCAAAGCCTCTGTTGTACAAACATGGTCAGCCCCAAATCACAAAGGCAGGATTTGCCATTCAGCATTGATGAGACGCTGCCAGAGAGCAGAACTTGTCCTGGGGATTTTGCACATCTCATTTCTACCTCTGGAGACCACTGAAGCAAGAGAGGAAAGAAAGCAAAGCAAAACCACATATTGGCTTTATTTTCTCGTCGTGTCCAAGAGAGGAGGAATAATGCAAACACCAATAAACCCAATGGCTCTGCTGGGAGAAAACCCTGTTGCGTTTGGAAGAGGCTGTTGACAGATAACTGGAAGCATTGAAAGCGTCGTTTTGTTCGAGCTATTTATAACCACTGACAGTGCTGGAGTTGGAAGCAGATTAAATGGGAGGCAACTGGAGTTTTAAAGCAAACTAAGGGTATTTAGGATGGGAATGGGCTGCGCCCCATGCTCTCCTTTAACCGCCCCTGAGCCCTTCTCTGAAGTGAAGCAAAGCCACCTTTTATGCCAAATTTCAGGCTGATTTTCTTCGCTGCTTCCTGCACGGCCGGTTGAGTTGGCCAAGTATTATCAAGTGTGATATCAGCAGAAAAGCCCCTCTTGGACATCTGTCAGCAGCAGGCTGAAAATACAATAAACTGGGCCACTGGACTGCCGTGCCACACAGCCAAAGAGCAGTTCACATCCCAATGCCAAAGACTGTTCCTCAGCCTGTGCTGCAGAGGAACTCGTGGGAGAGATGTGCAATGATCCCTCACAATCTTTATGGCCCGTGAAACGTTCCCTGTGACCACTTTGGGCAAGCGGCCGTCTCTGGCGGGCTCTGTGCAGCTGTACAAAAATAAGCTCATTTTCCAGCTGCCCTGCCCAATTTCTGCTGCCACTTCCAGGGCTGCAGCTCTGCTGGATGAGTCCCTGCCATGGCAGAACATGGAAGGATTTGGAGTTCGTTGCATGGGGCAAAGGTTTTTTACATGGGACTATGGCATTGTTAATCACCAAGTGCCAGAAGGGCTTTTACAGCATGGAAAACAATCATTTTTATGCCAATGTGTTATGGAGAATTTATTTATAAAATATTCTGGGGGATTAAAGTATATTTTTTCCTTTCTCAGGCAGTGGAGCAGAGTGGGCAGAGCACTGCACAAGAGACTCAGCTCTATTTCCAGCTCTGACAATGGCATAAAATGCATGAGTGGGGCAATTCACTTCACCAGCTGTTGAATGAGGTAAGGAATCCTGCCTTACTTACCTAAAAAAATGTTTTGAGATCCACTGATTTAAAAAAAACCCACAACAGATCAACATCAAAAACTAAAACCCAGCATTACTAAAGCAAGCTGCTTTAAAGCATCCCGCAGACAAATGTTCCTCAGAGGCAGCAAAAGAGTCAGTGATGACCTTAAACAACACATAAATACCATTTCTATCTTTTGTCCTGCTTTTCTTACTCAGTCCTTCCCTAAGTTTCTGCTTTTCCCAGAGAAAACTCCCAAGTGTGACTTTGCCCATGATCAGATATATTTATCTAAAACTAAGGTTGGGAATGATTTCGATTTTTGGAAAAGCAAACACAAGACTTTTGCAGAGAATCAAACAAAAAAATGAGAAAACATCTCTCTCCACTTTTGTACTGAAGGAGAGAGGTGCTGGAGGCAGAAGGTGAAGCACAGCCTCGCAAGAACCTTGGTGGATCCCATTCCTGCATGTTCAGATGACAGCAGACCTGAGATGGGCTGAATTTTGGGCAATTCTGCCTGTGCAGACAGTGATGGAGGTGGAAGGTGATGGCGGAGAAGAGGGAGAGGGAGGTCAGGACGGTCTCTTAGGAACTCCAGGAAGGAAGGGACCTCTGGGGTCATGGAGTCTGAAGTCCCACCAGATCTTCCAGACGCTGTCAATGCAGCCAGCTCAGCACCATCCTCAGCCCCCTTAGCCCAGATGAGATAATGCACATCTCAAAATGCCACCTTCTTGCAAAGCAGAAGATATTGAAGACCAGAAGCAATTAAGTTCCTTGACCTGTTTGGGTTTCTTCCTCCTTATTTTTCTCCTTTAGGAGTAAGGAGGTTCTTGTCCAGCAGGAAAGGCTGAAATTGAACTTGGGTGCAAGCACTGCCCCCTGAAAGTGTCAATCCCATTATATGTAAGAATCCCAGCACGGACTTGCATTAACCTACTACCTGCTTTCTCTGGAATGATGAAACACAGATTTCAAACTGTTTCCCTGCAGGTTTTACCCTTTATTTATCCCTTTCAGAATTTTCCCAAATTCACACTAAAAGACTGTTACAATTTTGCATAAATCAAATTTAATGTAATGACTTTCCAAGTTCATGTGTAGCTCAGGGACTGTTCTGGGGGCATTTTTGTTGCCTGGCCATTTCCCCTTTTTGTTGTGGAACTTTGAACTGCTGGAGGGACAGTTGTGATGACTGCCTTGGATGGCTGACGGAGGGGACAAAAGCTTTGGATCCGTGTCAAAGCTTTCACAAGACTGGTTGACTGAAACTATTTAGGGGTATCCATGGGGTATTGACTATCAGTGTATCTGAATGATCAGCCTCATTTTCCAGAGGAAAAGAGCTGCTAAGTACAGCTCAGTGCTTTGTGGCACACTGCCATCTTCCCAGCTTTTTTATGTCGCCAGTCATTGACCCCACAGGGGTCTGCTCAGGGCTGTTGCAGCCCAGACAGCTGGATCAAGTCTCACTGCTCTGGACACTTCTGGAAGTGCCACATGGGCAAACTTCTCCAAAACGGATTCCAGTGTGAATAACATGTCCTGGTGCTCAGCTGCTCCATGATATTGGTTCCAATATTTACTCTGGAGCACCTCAGGGAAGTGAACCTGATTTATTCAAAGCTCATCTGCACAACTGCTAATGAAAATTGTTGCCAGGCTCATCAGCATCAAGAGGATAACTTGAAAACAGAGTACAGCAAGCCTGAGTCATGGTATTTCTTCCATGGGTCCCACCTTCTGGGGAGTATGAGAGTTCTGTGTGTCTTCCCAGCTGGAAGCCCAGCGAGAGCCCTGACTCCTCCTTCCACTCCACAACGGGTAGGAGTTTCCTCACTTTTAAATTAGGTCTGTCTTTACTAAAAGAGCTCATGATAGATAATGCAACTCCAACCTGTGCTTTAAATGGCTTCACACTGAAAGAGAGTGGGTTTAGATTAGATAGCAGGGAGAAATTGTTCTCTGTGAAGGTAGGGAGGCCCTGGCACAGGTTGCCCAGAGAAGCTGTAGCTGCCACATCCCTGGAAATGTCCAAGGCCAGGCTGGACAGGACTTGAAGCAACCTGCGACAGTGGAGGGTGTCCCTGTGTGTTGGTTTAACACAGCCTGGTTTTTAGTGGGGGCGGGAGAAAAGCTGCTTGAAACCTCTATGTCTGGCACAGAGCCAATCGCTGAAGGCTCTGACGATGGGCAGGTTACTAGCCCGATTAGACAAGTTGGTAACACCTCTCTGATGACATATTTAAGAAAGGAAAAACTGTGGGAATTTCTCTTTTTTCTTCTCCAAAGGCGTGGCGAGGCGGCCACTGGGGCCCATCCCAGCGGAGGCCGCGAGAGGCCACGCAGCCGGAGCCGTCCCGAGGCCAAGACCATGTGGCCGGGGCCCTCCTGAGGCCAGAGCTGCCCATGCGGTGCTGGGGAGGACCATGTGGCCAGGGCCGGCCGTGCGGTGCCGTCAGGGACCACGTGGCCAGCAGCAAGAGATATGGCGAGCAATTCCCCGATGCGGAGCCCGGACGAGATCAACCTCTCAACTGCAACTTACAGACACCAACTTTCTTTCAAGTCAGAGGAAAAGGAAAAGTGAGGACACGTGAGGAAAACCAACATGGCAGCACCGAGGTCAGTGAAGAAAAAGGAGAGGGAGGAGGTGCTCCAAGCGCCGGCGCTGAGATTCTCCTGCAAGCCGTGGTGAGGACTAATACAACAAACTGTGTCCCTGTAATTCATGAGGTGCATGGGAGGGCACAGAGATCCACGCACAGCCCGTGAAGAAGAGTACTCACACTGGAGCACGTGGATGCTGAAAAGCTGTAATCTGGTGAGGAACTCGAACAGAGAGAGATGACTCTTGCTTTTAGAGATAGAGGAAGAGAGCCTTCGCTTCCAAACTAGAATAGCTCATTCTTAAAAGACTAAACCCCATGAACTAAAATGACCCACACTGGGCAGTTGAGGGAAGACTGCTTGGCCTGTGGGAGGGACTCACATTACAGCAGGTTCGGGCAGGACTGCTGCTTGTGGAAGTTAAAACCACTCTAGAAAAGTTCACAGAGAACTATCTCCCATGGGAACAATCCCATGGCACAGCAGAAGAAACTCTTTTCCTTAACCATACTGAAGAAAGATTTTTAAGAAGTGAAATACTGACCAAAACCCCATGTTCTGTTTAATTGCGCGATCGGTGGAAAGAGGGAGGAACTGGGAAAGAAAGGTGTTCTAAAAGTATGCTTTGGTTCTCATTACCCTTTTAATTCTGTTAATAATAAATCTTCTTTATACTGGTTTAAGTTTTGAACGTGTTTTGCCTTGAAGTGTTTTTTTTTTTTTTCAATAACCCTTATCTCAACTCATGAAAATGAAGTTTTCAATTCCCCCTCCTCTGCTCAGCTATAGCAGAGGAAAATAAGTAGATGGTTTTATTGGTGGGTGCCTGGCGCTCAGCCAGCATCAAACCCGCGACACCCTGCTCATGGCAGGGGGTTGGAATGAGATGATATTTAGGTTCCCATCCAACACAAACCATTCTGCCATTCTGTGATTTTATAAATGGGTCTCTGCACGCTCCGCTGAATTCCTTCTGCTGTGCTCTTTAAAGAGCTGCTTGAAGAATTGGCTGACACAGAGGGAGTTAAAAGTCAGGAACCTACCTCCCAGGCATTTGGCTTTTGCCAGAAGCCCTTTAGATCTTTTTAACTTTCATAGTCTTTCAAGTTTTTGAGCAAAAGTTTTATTAAAATGCTATAACTATTATGCTGGCTGGCATCTTGTTGCTCTGCATTGCCCACGTGCCCTTTTTCTTACACTTTTTCTCTGTCAATCTGATTAATAAATTATGCTTTTTTGAAGGCATTTCAGTCTTGACATTGGGCTCTCTAAATGATCTGTGACCCAACACCTTTTGCATCTTCAGCTTCATCTCGAGGCTATCATCATATACAAGGCAGTGTTTTTTCTGCAAATTGCTCCCCTGGATTTGGCTATTTAATAGTGATTGGGTGACACTGAAGTGCTCAGATAAGACCTCAGTTGTTCTCTGCTGGACTGTGACACTCTCTGCCCTCCAACTCCATGGCCTCCGTGACATGGCACCATTTCATCTTCTGTTAATAGCCATAAATCTGTGGTTGAACATTACTGGCACTCCCAAGTTTCAGAGCTGGCTCAGCCTGTTAGATTACTAGCAAAAGGCACAGATTTTGCAGTGGATTTGACACAGCTCTCTCCTTGGAGAGCAGAGCCACAAGGGTTATCCCAAATCTGCCCAGGAAAGGATGCTCAGATAAGGAGCATGGTTATATCCCTTTGGACTAAGCCAAGCACGCTGCCACAGGATTCCTAAAATACTTAGGATTACACCCTTATCTTATTTGTGTTTAGGGGAATTTTGCGTAACTTGAAGTCAGCAAATCCATGGTTTATTTTGCTTAACTTCTCATTAGCATAAACCTGTTTTCAGTACTAGGAGAGTCATTGGCTTGATGTCACACTGAAGCCTGAGAAATGCTGCAGTTTTGGACAAGTTTAACGTAATTGAAAAACTTTGGAATGCTTTGATTCTGTCACTTGCTCAAGTAGACTCTGCTAAAGTAGACACCAATTATTCTCTCTTCCCCTCCCAGCACTGTTACCTCAGTTGCTCTATCACCTTGACATCTTTGATAAATGGGTATAAATGACAAATGCTAATAAATTCCTGCACCATTCACAGAGGTCAAGAAAACAAGCAAACAGAAGATTAATACAACTGAATCAGATACTGCTCACAGAATAATTAAAGTCTGGAAACACAACCTCTCTCTGTTTTTAATAATGAATATTTGTAAATCACTGTTGCCACATGAGATCATTCAGCATCTCTTCTGCCTTAAAACTTTCAGCCTAATTTTAGTAATGAGTGTTTTTCCAGTCAAACAATGTTCCTTAGATTTAAAGTTAGCAGATTAATATGCACATCAAAAATAAGCACATCACCTCTAATACCTCCCCAGTGACCAGGTTTTGCTTTGCCTGACTGAATTGTTATGTATAATTAATATTGGTGTGATTACAGTTTGCTGGATTAAACGATGTGCCTGTGGAGGAATAACAGCTCCACAGAAGTTCTTTGCAAGAAGGAGCAATGTAAGAAATCTTGGTGACTTCCTTCCAGCTGCTGCAGCCTGTTTGCCTCCAGATCATGGAATTTTGGTGAGGTTTAAGGGGTAAGTGGTATTGACATCCCTCCTGTTGGTCCATGTCAAAGCCACAACGTCAGTGCAGGAATTAATCCCTCTCTAGAAGTTGTAGGATGCCAGAAGTGCTCTCAGGGTGCCAGACAGTGGGTGAAACTTCACCAGCTCTGGTAGATCCAGATGTCCTCTGCAGTGTCATTCTTCTAAAAAAAAAAAAACTCAAGCGAAACAAATTTAACATTTAATTTTCAGCATTTAATTTTTATTAATAATATTCCTGTTCTATTCTATTTGCCAGAGGAATTGGCAACAAAGTGTTGTGGCAATTTAAGAAATAGTCACAGATTTGATGGAATCACCATCCCCGGAATTGTTGAAAAAAGTGTGGATATGCCACTTGAGGATATGGCTTAGTGGTGAACAAGGTGGTGGTGCTGGGTTGAAGGCTGGACTTTACGATCTTCAGGTTTTTACAACCCTAACGATTTTATGAGTCTGTGATTCTATGATTTCATTCTCAGAAAAAGCCTTTGCAGCATCCTGTGCCTCAGTTACCACTCTGGTGGACCCCAGTTTAGGAACTGAGAGGAATTTGTGAACATAATCCAGTGTGTTGGCACTTCAGAGGTGCTTCTGCCATGCACAGCCTTGGAGTTTCTGCTGGTCAGGTTCATAAATCACAGCCCCAGTGCTCCAGACCATCTATGCCCTGACCATCACAGGTCCCATTCCTGTTGCTGTAATTCCAATTATGTGTATTTTTACCATCTCTCTTGGTTTTCAGTTACACATAATAATCTCCACAAAGATGTGCAGTTTATTTATAGCTTATAAGGGACCCAACAATGCGAGGCAGACTGCACTAAAAGAAGCAGCTTGTTCGCACTTTTTGTTCTCCGTCCTTTTGTTTGCTGCACAATCAAACATGTTTTTGCAGCCCTTTTGAATTTTCCAGACTGTTAACTGCCCACAATTGTATTTTCTGAGTGAGCCTTGTAACTTCTTTGTAAAAAAACTCCTCAATAACTCCTTTTACATGTACAAAGACTTTTTTTCCTTCCCCTCACAGAAAACATCCTAAATTGTGCAAAAATGGGAGGTCAAGTGTAAGAGAGACATTCTGACTGTTCTCACCTTGTTCTTCACCAGCCAAACAAGAAGTTGGTCTCATCTTCTCCCTCCTCCCATGTCTTCAGCTACACCACTGCAAGCATAAAATTGTTTTGTTTGTTTTCCATACCCTCTGCCTTTCCCTCTCTCTCTCTATCCAGCTCTAGGAGCTAAGAGCTGCTGGGATTTCTGGATGCTTTCAGAGTGGTTTTTTAACTCCTCATGTTCTTGAAAGCCTCATTGCCACTGCAGAAACCCAGACCATCCCCTTTTATTCTTCCTTGACATCACTTTCTCCACCACCCCCCACTTTGCTTTCAGCAGGCTACAAACACATCTCCATCGGCACTAAAAATGCCCCCCGTTGACCAACTCTGGGGTAAAGCAGAAAGCTCTCAAAGGAATGTCCTTCACTTTTTTTGTGCGTCCTGACTCAGTGCTGTGAAGTTTTCAGCATGCCCTATGTCTGGAAGGTGTTTTACCCAACACAAATGTTTTCCTGCAGTTAACTCCATCAGCTTTCTCCTGGTGCTGCTGCAAGTTCTGTCAGCATCAGTGCAGCGGGGCTGGCACCGGGTGATTATGCAAATAAAATCCCGAATTACCAAATTGCAATCACAGTGCAAGTGCTATTAGCACCTGGTTCATCCATCACCACCTTATTAACCACTCTGATTAGCGTGAGCTGGGAGAAAACCCTCTGACCTGTATCTAAATACAGCCATCATTTTGGTGGTTCCATACTGGAGCCACACGGATCAAGCAATTATTTCCTAAGTAAAAGCAGAAGGCAGAATGTCACCTCCTGCACCATTAGCCAGGTTAGAGACACCCCAGCAAATAAACAGCCTGGGAGAGCTTTTTTTATCACTGCCACATTCGGAAACTGTCTCTACTATTAGATATCATAGAATCAAAAATTATGGAATGGTTTAGGGTGGAAAAGACCTTAAAGCTCATCTCATTCCCCCCCCTGCCATGGGCAGGGACACCTTCCACTAGCCCAGGTTGCTCCAAGCCCTGTCCAGCCCGGCACTGGACACTTCCAGGGATCCAGGGGCAGCCACAGCTTCTCTGGGCAACCTGTGCCAGGGCCTCATCACCCTCACAGGGAAGAATTTCTTCCCAATATCCCATCTAAACCTACTCTCTTTCAGTGTGAATCCATTCCCCTTTGTCCTGTCACTCCATGCTCTTGTAAAAAGTCCCTCTCCATATATATATATAGATATATCTGCTGCAACTGTAAACTGGGTGACACATCCCAGAAACAGGCTGCTCTTTGTCTTGGGAATATTTAGTGTTCCCAAAATGTGATGCGGCTGCCAGAGTTCTTGATCTCAGTGAACTCCAGTTCCTCTTCTGCCTTTTTCGTTCAGTTTCTCAAAAAATTATTTTGCTTGAAGCAATCTATTGTAAATCAATCAACCCAAATCAATTTTTTGGTCTTTTCAATGCATACATAAATATCTATAGGTATGTACATAAATCCTCCTTATATGCTTTGCTGGGATTTTCAGCACAGTGGTGGAGAGCAGGAATGATTCTTACTGAATTCAGGTTCTGCCAAGTTTTTGTGATATTTTCTGGATTCCTGGATTAGAATGTATGTATGTATGTTGTATGTGTGTTGTTCTTTACTGACTCCCTCTGAATCCCAGGCAAAAAAAATTTCAATAATAATGGAGAAACCTGTGAAAAAAATAACAACTAAAAACTGTTTAAAATATTTTTAAATTGTTTGTGGATCAAAAAATAATTCAGACAACTCAGGTTGCTTCATCTCCTTTAAAATCCAGAGTATTTATTCCTTTAGGCACAGAATTCCTTTTTCCCCACTAGACAGCTGATGTGTGTGATTTGTGTATCTGGGTTAAGTTGGTTTATCTGAGAATTTTAGAGGGAATCAAAGGGCAAAATGTGTTCTGACGCTTAATTTTACAAGTACATTTGTTCTGCCAAACAATTCATTCTTTAAATTCTTCCAAATGGGAAGTCATGCTTTCTGGCCCATGAGCAGACTCGTTATTTCTGACCATCGAGTATGAAAAATAACAGCCCTTTCTGCAGCTATCAGTTCATGTGACACCTATAGTTTACAGCATTTGTAAATACAAACGGAATCAATGCCAGGTGAAGTTTCCAAAGGGCCTGGGAATAGGATACACTTTGGAAAGGCTGCTGAGCAAGGATCACAGACAAATCTGTTTAAGGGACACGCCTGGAACAGTGTCTTGAAAACTTTTCCTCACCGAGGTAGCGGTGCTGGACTCAGCAGTTTCACATGTCTGGGTAAGCACTGGCAGGATTCACCCCTCCTTAAATTCCTGCATTTTTACAGAGCTGTCTGGACATGTAGGAACAAGACCTAACTATAGCTGCCTCAGTTCTGCTGTTCATGCCAATCAAAATAGTCAAGGACTTGGGACATTAGCACCCTGTTATCTCTTTGTCTGTACATATTGCAATCCATACAAAAGGGGAATTAACTCTTTCCGTCTTCCTTCCCATCTTTTTTTTAAAATTTTCTTTAATAATTCTGCACTTACAATTCATTCTTTTCAGCGTCTTTACCTTGTATCATTTGAATTTTTGGCTTTGGGGATTATCACAGGATTGAAATGACATCAATATTCACCCCTTCAGCCCCTCTAAGCACCATTGAAAAAACCAGAGGTGATAAAAGCAGTAATCTCTCCATGGAGGTATTCCCGAGTCATCTCGGCACGGCCCTGAGCAACCTGGAGTGGAACCTCCTCTGAGCAGGGTGTTGGACTGGGTGGTCTCTGGAGGCCCCTTCCAACCTAAAGCTTGAAGTTAATGGTGCTATGAAATTGCAGTTGAACCACATTTCCCCTCACAGCCAATACCAGCGTGTTGGCCAGACATCCTCATTCCCAGTGGAGTGACTGGGACCTAAGGAATGTGGTCAGACGAATGTGGCACAGTGCCTAAATTTTAAATCCTTGCTCACCTTGAGCTGTCTGTGGTCCCCTTCGTAGAAAGGTGGCACCACCCAGAATTTGGGAGAGCAGCTGACCAGCCAAAAATTGCTCGTGTGTTACCCATTACCATCAACAGTCCTCTGTCATCTCCTTTCTGAATTAACAGCAAAGCTCATCACAAACCAGAAATTTTCTGTAGACCAAAGTCACCAGGATTTCTGTGCCAAAATCAACCATCTCATTAGACAAACTTCCCAATGTCTCTCCTGGCTCCTTTTTTGGTTACTATCCAAATTAAAAGTGTAATAAGAGGTAATAAGAATACACCAAACCATGAAAAGTCATAGAATGTGGATTTATTAAATTAATTTCCAGTAGATTCACAGCAGTATGATTACACACATTTTAAGAGTGTTATGTCATATTAAAATGGTTTAAGAGAGAAAAATAGTTGTTATAAACGTGATTGATTTTTATTTACAGCCTGGTGCATTCCCATCTCTGCAGGGCACTTTCCTTTTTCACAGCACTGGGAATTCCTAACAAATGTTCCTCGTGCGCTGCTGTCATTCATCCATTCTCCTGTATCACCCAGCTGATTATTCCTTCTGGGGCTAGAATTTTACATTTGGCCTTATTGAATCTGACTTTATTTTTTTCCAGATGATTTTCCCAATCCAGACAACTTAGCATTTCAGTCTTGTCCTTCTGCATGTGCACATGGATTGCAACTGTGATCAGTCTGTAGAATTTCAAACTCATTAATAAAAATTGTTGACTGGTACCTGCCCTATGGAGACTTATGCTTTTGTTTCTTAATATATCATTGTGGTCTGATACTTCTCGGAGAATAGTTATTCATGCTTTGCTATTTTCCAGTCAAATTCCAGTACAATAAATAGCAGCACTATCTAATCTTTAATTCTCAAAATTGCTTAGGACACTGTTTAGTAAATAATGTCCAGACCTTAAGTCATAGCTAATATCTAAGGGGTTTTTCTCCAATCCTCCAGCCCTACTGTTTTGTCAAAAAAATGAAATTAAAATTCTTCAGCATAGGTTGTCCTTAAAAAAAATTTAAAAGTTTTGGCTGTTATTCATCCCTCTGTTGTCTTTTTCATGCTTACAGACTGAGAATTTATTTCAAGATTATTCTGAAAACTGAAATGATGCTGACTCACTGTATTCTTCTTCCAAAGATTGGCACCATGTAACTCTTTCCCCACCTCAGCCCCACCCCATGTTCCCAAAGGTCATTACCATAACTCTGTGGGTTATTCCAGTTACCTCCCATAATGCACACAGGTGAATGTTGTCAAGTCCAACCTTTGACACCTTCCTTTTACAAATATTGTTTTTCTTCCCATTTTAGTCTGACTTACTGTTTCTTTTCAGCAATGTTAATTCTGACAAGTAAGTTCCTTACAACTTCCTTGAGCCATTTGCCATGTTGCAATAGTCTGTATGTCTTCCTTTAACAGAACTTTCCTAAGGCATTGCCAGTTCTCCACAATTTTTCAGCTTAAAAAGTTCCCTTCTGAGTCTTAACTTCTTCCATTTGAGCAAGTGCATTTTTCTGAAGACCACCATCAATTTCTTGCCCTTTTTACCTAAGGCTCATTCAGTGCTGATTTAGTCTCATCCAGACTCTCCTCTTTCATCATGTTCTCAGTCTGTTTCTATCTATTCTATTAAAAGTCATAATATCTCTTTTTTTTTTTTTTTGCTTATATTTGGTTGGTTGGTTGGGTTTATTGTTTTTTAGCTGCCCATCGAAAATTGGGGCTTATTAGTGTCCAGTTTTCCAGGTTCTTTATACACCCTGCTGTGCTCTCCTTTCCAGGCATGTCAAAGAATTCCTTTCATGCATCCCCCAGTTGCTACGAATAGGTATCACTGTGATTAATTCTGCTAATTGTCCAGAAATGAATTCAAATCTGCGTTTCACACTGAGAGTTGGAAGATGGTTTTGGCACTTGATGAAGATGTCATAGAAACACGGAAAGGTTTGGGTTGGAGGAACTTAAAGACCATCCAGTTCCCACTGCTGCCATGGGCAGGGACACCTTCCACTAGCCCAGGTTGCTCCAAACCCCGTCCAACCTGGCCTTGGACACTTCCAGGGATGGGGCAGCCACAGCTTCTCTGGGCACCCTGTGGCCTCACTACCAGCTTTTGTTAAGCAGAGAGTCACTGCCTGTGAATTTTGATAAAATCCTGCAGCTTTCTGAGTTTTTTAGGTGATCCACACTCCTCTCTTCTCCTTGATTTGAACACATCCAGCTAAAAAAATGTACTTTGAATGGAGCATCTACAATGATTCACTGTGATTGCCAAGACTTAGAGGCAAGAATACAATACAAATGTACAAAATTAATAAGCCAGCACTGGTCAGCTTGTGTAAGAGCATTTGGATGAACATCCCACTAATCTGAGAATGTATCACACCCTGGCATGTCCTGCTTTGGCTACACATCTCGACTCCATGACCATCACCGGGATTTGCCACTGCGGAGCCAACCCATTTTCTGGAGAGAGAAGCTCCAATTAAGCAAATCTCTCAGCTGTGTAGTCTTTCCTAATAGGAACACGCTGCTTCGAGCACATTGTTTGGAAGGATATAGCCTTGCTTTGGGAAAGTCAAGAATCCACTCAAGCTGTCCAGCAGACACTTAGGAATTAAGCATGTCATATGAGAAGGAAACAAGACGTTTTCTAATCTTTGCCAACCACAGGGGGATTCATCCCTCTTACGTTTCATGTCCTGAGATGATGACCACGATAAGAACTGACTTAAATCCCACAGACCTTGTTTTTGCTTGCAAATTGGCTTAAGATCATCCCCTAATCAGGTAATTGAACCGTTTATGTGTCTTGGCTGAATCCCAGTCTGGGTTCATCTCTTATGAAATTATTCCAGGTCATTAACCAGTCTGGTGATCCTGAACCAGTCATTATGGGAAAATACAATGCTTATGGCCAGAAAAGTGAAGAGGACCAAGGCAGACTTCAGATAAGACCCTTTGTCTTAGTCTTGGGACAGATCTGTCAGTCTGCTTCCCAAAAGACTCTCCCAGATTCCTCTTCCTTCTTTCAGCCTGGTTTATAGAGCTGAGCACCCACTGAGCCTGCTGTGGGGTCAGGAGTGCTACCAGGATGACGGCAGGGCCACCTCCCTTCCTGCCAGTCCTGGCATCCACTGAGCCCATCACTCTTGTCCTAGACTATTGTTTGGAGTAGATCAGGGGAGGGAAGGGGCAGCACAAGTTAGTGACACACATCAGCCCTAACAGGGCACTGCTGAGGTGACAACGTGGTTCACCCTTGTGGCAGAGAGGCATCAAAGATGCTCATTTCGTTGAGAAGGGCTCTCCATTGCTGACGTTCCTGGAGCTGGCTTTAAAATTGTCTGCCTTGTACGGAGTCACCGAGAGCCAGAACATGGCATGAAAATATGACGCATCCTCCAACCCATTCCCTCAGTCCACCATTGCTTTCCACTCAGAATCTCCTGATTTATGGAGTGCCACAATGGTCTGTGTTTTCTTTTCCACTGCCAACTTTCGTGGTGCTTGTTGTTTTACCCTATTGAGTTCTGGGCTGGTTTATAGAAATACAAAGTATTTATGGAATTACCTGTTATAAAGCCAAGAGCTCGTGGCATTTTGAGGTATCTTGTGTGAAAGGAGATCATTCCTTCAGTCCCTGTACTGACATACCTGAAGGCATCACTCCAGCTGGATGTAGCACACTGTTCTCACCGCATTCAGCTTCAGCTCTTCAAGCTGCTGCAAAAAAACCCCAAATTAGTTTTTCCTTCATGAATTCAGCTCATCACTTTTAAAGATTTAGACAACGCCCATGGAACTATTCAAAAACAGTTACATGGACTATGAACTTGAAGGGTTTTTTACACAAAATTGTGCCATCAGGCCCCTTCCTTGTCAGTTCCATAGGTTTTTAAGTTTCATTGCATCAATATCATGAAAAGAAGATGAATTCAAGAAGAATTTCTTCCCAGAAAGGGTGGTTAAGCATTGGAACAGGCTGCCCAGGCAGGTGGCAGCCACTTCCAACATCACTGGAAGTGTTCAAGAAATGGGCAGTGGCACTCAGTGCTCTGGTCTGGTTGGCTAGGTGGTGTTTGGTCAAAGGTTGGACTCAATCATGGGGATTTTTTCCAACTCTTAGGATTCTCTAAAGCCTGGTGGAAACTCAGGAGACCCTAAGTCTCCTCTACGTGTTAGCAGAGTCCTGCTGCTTGGCCTGTAGCAAGTTGTTGTATCTCTGGTTTTCCTCCAACAATTTCATGATTCCATTTTCACAGGAAATTCTGTGGGGAAGAGATTAGTGAATCATCTCATGCAACAGCCTCACTCCTCCTCTTTCCCCAGTATGAACAGGAAGAGTGGCCTTGCTGGGATGAGAAAAAAGTCTAGAGAATTTTCTCTGGCAGTAGCAACAGCCAAGGAAAGAGCCTAAGAGCAGAGCAGGCAGGTGGTTACACACCTGTATTCTCTGCTGAGTACTTACCGCCTGTACTCCCACCAGAGTGTACAGGTGCATTCTCTTCCTGCAGCTGGAGGCAGAGTTGATATCATAGAATCATCAAATCACAGAATCATAGAAACGTTTGGTTTGGAAGGATCCTTAAAGAGCATCTCATTCCACACTCCTGCCATGAGCAGGGAAACCTTCCACTAGACCAGTTTGCTCCAAAGCCCAACCTGGCCTAGAACACTTCCAAGGATGGATCACTCACAACTTCTCCTGTTATTTGTCTCTGTCTTTGGTATCCTCACCAGCCCTTTTTCTCTCCTTTAATGCATTTCTTGGCAATTTTGGCTGAATTTTGCTTTTACAGCTAATCTGCAGCTAAAAGAATATCCAACCTCAGATAATCATTATTTGGCAGCTGTGCCACAGCCATCACTGCCAAGATGTATGCACTGAGCAGGAAAATCCAGAATTTCTCACTAGTACAGTACTGGACCCAACTGCTCCATAGAATAAGAAGTGAACAGAGGTGGGCCACGGTTTAACAAAGAGATTTTCATATATTGTTGTGCTGAAAATACACAGCTGGGTGCTAAGAGCTCTCCTAAACAAATTATTTTCCTAGGATTCAACAAGTTATCAACATTCGTGCTAATTTTCCTCACATTCACCCTCTCTCCTGACCCCTCAGCACTCTGCTAAGGTAACCCCAATATATGGGAATTATTTGGAAGCATTCCTGGATGGTGAGGACCTGAGTTCTGGTCTGTGTTGGCTCTAGGAATTGGCTGTGCTATTCTCCATAAACAAATACAACCTAAGGCAAACATTTGCTCCTCACACTTTCTCCAGCAAACACAGCTTCAAACATCAGGAGGGAAAAACAAACTCCATGACCAGCCTCTCAGCTTTCCATAACGCCTGTGTTCATTTTTCATGTTTTATTTTCCCTCATCCTGGAAGCAAAGCAAAGCAGGAGAAAGCATTAGCATCTAACCACAGCAATTTCCTGAATTCCAGAGAACTGCTGTCAAAACCAAGGATTCACTCGCTGCTGGAACATCTGTATCAGATTACTGCACTTCCCTGTTCGCTCCTGCATCGTGGCCTGCAATCAGCTGCTGCTCCAACCCAGAAGCTGGAAAAAGAAGTGTTGGGTTCCTACTGCTTTTCGACGTATTGTCACTAATTTCCCTCTGCCTCACTTCCCAGATTTCTGCCTCTAATTTGAACCATTTTCTCCCACTGGCTGTCAAGCTGCTGATAACACACACTTTTCCAGAAATGTATTTTAATTCTTTTCCCTCTCTGTATATTTTTATTCCAGTCCCTACTAAAAATAATGATGATAGTCTTAATGATGACTGATTCTTTGACCTGATCAGCTCTTTATGTAGCTGACACAAGCAGAGTATTCATTGTCTTCTCCAAAGCATTTTCCATGAGTCTTTGGGAGTCACATCTTTTGTCTGATTGACTCATTAGATCTCAAGATTCCTGATCACCAAGATCAGAAAGATTCATTTGGATAGGTCCTTCTGGGAGTTTGCTCCTGATTTATACGTCAAACCTGGATTTCTCTTGGAAAGTACTAACACAGACCGACCCTATGGATTACCCACCAGAAGAAATCATGACCCTACCAAATGCCCTGAGATGATTTTTGAGGTCCCTTCCAACCCAAACCACGATTCTATGACTTTATGACCTCCAAGGAAATGCTTGAAAAGGAAAAAGAAGGGACACACATGGGATATACCCAGGCAAAGATGGTTTCTGTTAAATGGTGGCTCTTTGCACATTGGTGTTGTCAAAATATCCTCAGACCAAAATTAAACTCTCTCAGACTTCAGAACTTGCAGCCTTGAGGGGCAACTGAGCCTGGCTCACCAGGGACCATGGTGACCCAGGAAATCTAAACGTAGAGACAGAAAATTTGGCTCCTTTCCCTGAAGGATCTTGGTTAATACCTTTGTTTCTTTGTCTTTAACTGCGGGATAATATGCAAAATATTTCTGAAATTTCTTTCCAACCTCTTCATTCCATGTGGAAAGTATAGTTTGAAAGGCATACTCAGAGAATGAGGCAACCTCCTCACCAGTGGGAGATCTGATCCCACTTTTGGGGTTTGGATCTGCCACCCTCCTCCCTGGCAGGTCACAAAATAAGGTGCATGCTACAACCACTGGGTGGTTGCTTGAAAAGTTTCAGCTTTGTGTTTAAAAGTTCACCCAACAGTGCTGCCCAAGATCCCTTGGAGCAGCACAAAGGAGAAGGAGGTGACCATCTCCCCTTCTCAGCAGCCATTGGTAAGGCTACTGAACTTCCATGGGATTTGGGAACCACATGGAAGATTCCCAAACCCCATCAAAGTTCATTTGCAGAAACAGAACTTGTACCAAAATGCAAAACCACCAGTGAAGAAATTTGGAAGCTGCAGCTCCGTAACATTTCCCACCTGAAGAGCCATCCTTCCAGTGGGAAGTCTGACTCAAGGCATCTCATTTAAGCTTTGCAAGGGCATCCTTGCTGCATCCTTGGATGGGCGCTCACCTGGAAAATACATCTGCATATGGCCCCTGGCTCCCAAAGCAGCTGCTCTTCCAAGCTCTGGAGCCCCAGGCATGTTTTTCTCTATCCACTGCCTGTTCTTCTCTTGCCAGCAGAAAGCCCTGCCCTAGAAGGCCAAGTTCACTGGCTGCAATGACAGAGCAGCCCAGGATCACTTGGGAACAGCTCATAAGAAACTGATGCTGCCATTCAAACACCAGAGCCATTGCACTAAGGTCATTCCTTTAGCAAAACGTCTGTTAATGGGCCTTCTCTGACCTGTTCACCTTCAGACTGGAGAGCTCTCAGTAATGTGGTTTTGCTTTTACTGGCCAGGACAAATCTGTTGTTCCCTTCTGACTTCTAAATCAGAAATGCAGCCTTGCAGTCACTCAAGAGCCAGAGGGAAGCGAACAAGGCAATCCCACATGTGCCCTGCTAAAAGCAAACATCTGGCTAATGCCTTCACATGGCCATTGCCACTCCTGTTGCTAAATTCATTATCCTTTTAGCTCTGTGGGTTGCAGCAGGCTCAATATTCAGACCAGCAGCTAGAGACATTATTCAAATACATCTCAAATCTGGATATTTACTCAGGTGCAATCTCTTTATTGGAAATAACATTCCCAGACTAAGCAACATTAACATCACTCGAGGGGGCATTTCTTGCTGGATTAATAGGGAGATTTGCAGAACATGAGGATTCAAGTAAAAAGACCCAAAAATGCATTTCTGACTTTCACGGGAATGTCAGGGGAGGCTGAGCTGATCAACGAGGTGCTGGAACAAGGATAAGGAGATGTTCTCCTCCTGCTGTCAGTGCTGCTGTAGGATTCCACTTTGCGAGGGATTACATTTGATCTGAACAAAAAAAAGCCAGGCATTACAGAAGAGATGTAACTCTCTCAGCCCCTAATTGCCCCTGCTATAGAGTCAAAGAGGTCCTGAAGATTCTGATGCAGAGAGATGGCTGAGCTCAGTCCTGCCTTTGCTTTGAAAACAGAGAAACCGCCACCAGGAAGTAGGAGACACACAAAACGGGTGACTGGAGACATCAGTGCAAGAGAAATTGTCTTCACCAGGTGAAGTTTTCACAGAGAGCCACCCTCATGTCATGGCTGCACCTCCACCACGTGTCCTTGCCCACAGGTCATCAGCTTCAAGCACACGTTTTATTGACTCCTATCCCGAGGTGGACATGAGGGGAGGAGCTCAGTCAGGGGTGAACTTCCTTAATGCCACAGAAATAAGTGAGTCTGGCATTTACTTGTCATCCTTTAGTATTTTAGGTGGCTTATTAAAAAAAACCCAAAGCCTCACACATATTGAACCCAGATCTTTTTGGTCAGTCACAAGGTAGCTCCTAAAGTAACTCTGGTTAATTCTTATTGAAGGCAAAGTTGAGGAACACCACCCAGTTTGCAGAGTCTAATTTTAGTCTGAGTCTGTGCCACTCATTTTTGTGCCATGTTTTAATATTTGTTTGTACTTACTTGTGTGAAACTGAAGTGTGGAAGCCTGCAAGGTCCCTGTGTTCCCTTAAGAAAGCAAACAAGCTCCTGGGAAAAATTACAATGTAACTTGAACTTATAGAAATAGTACCTATTTATTTATCTTTACATTCATGCATCATAAAAAGAGAATTACAAAAAGGCTTGAGTCTGTCAGGCTTTATCAGAGTCAAGAACATTACCTTGCTTCTAAAGCACCCTCCTGGCCTAGACAAACACGTGGCCAACTGACCTTTTTGCCCCACATCTGCCAACACAACAACCCCACAGTCACCCTCCTGGGCTGCAATCGTCCCCTGCTCCTGATTGCTGAAGGCGAGCCCTCAAGCCAAACACTCAGGATCCTCTTTGCAAATCCTTTTCTCCTCCCAACATCTCCATTTCTCTCCCCATCTCCCTGTCCATTGAAAGACCAGCTGTTGGGACAATGAGTTTTTTGAGTTTTCTGGTTATCTTGTGATTGACGGGATGGAAGGATGTCATGACAACTTCTTCGTGGGTCATACAAGAAGGATATAAAGCTATTAGAGAATGTCCAAAGGAGAGGCATGAAGACGGGGAAGGGTCAGGAGGAGCCATACAAAGAGTGGCTGAGGTCCCTTGGCTTGTTCAGCTGGAGAAGAGGAGACTGAGGTCAGATCTCATCAGAGTCTTAACCTCCTCCTCAGGGAAAGAGGAGGGTCAGGCACTGATCTCTGCTCTCTGTGACAGTGACAGGACCCAAGGGAATGGCTGGAGCTGGGTCAGGGGAGGTCTAGCTTGGATATCAGGGAAAGGTTCTTCCCCCAGAGGGTGCTGGGCACTGCCCAGGCTCCCCAGGGAATGGGCACGGCCCCAAGGCTGCCAGAGCTCCAGGAGCATTTGGACAACGCTCTCAGGGACAGAGTGGTATTTTTGAGGTGTCTGTGCATGGCCAGGAGCTGGACTGGATGATCCTTGTGTGTCCCTTCCAGCTCAGGATGTTCCATGATTCTGCGAAGGCCTAGTTTGGTGTCCTTTTCCAAAACCGCTTCTCAG
The DNA here is from genome assembly GCA_014706295.1 of Lycocorax pyrrhopterus obiensis. Lineage (NCBI taxonomy): Eukaryota > Metazoa > Chordata > Aves > Passeriformes > Paradisaeidae > Lycocorax > Lycocorax pyrrhopterus. Next base: position 3,204,667 of record JACSVZ010000006.1, on the reverse strand, counting down.
GCTTTTATTTATGAGCCAAAGAACCAACCATGAGAGGCAGACTGTGACAAATCAGAGGAGCTTTGGTTCAGGGCTCATTCCATACCTGCCATCTGAGGCAGCTGATGGCCTGGATTTCTAACTGGTAGGAAACATACAGCAATGGCAAATAAACGCTGACATTTCAGTGAAGAGAAATTTCGCAAAGAAACAAAACTGCCAACAGAAATATTTTTCTGTGATAACAGAGCAATTCTTTGTTGCAATTTTGACCTTTTGTAGCATTTTTATTTATATATTTGGTTCTGCTGTGATTTATCTTTTATGCTGTTATTTATTTGATTCTATACATCAGTGACTGCTCTCTTTACATCGTCATTAGCAATTGTTCTGCTAATTGCTAATTCTTTTAGTAATTCTGAAGTAATTTGCCTTATGTTTTGCTCATTCCTCCCTGAAAAAAAAATGTGTTTTGAAACGCGGATCTAAAATGTTCTGCTTGGTATTGGAGTGTTTTATTATATGGCTTTTAACAGAGCAAAAGGCAAAAAAAAGAACATCCCTGAGGAATGCTTCATTTTGAACACATCAACAATCCCACTGAAATAACAAACATGTCCCACCAGCCCTATAAACCACACTTATCTGCTTGTTCTATCTACCCATCCCACCTGCCTCGGCCTCCCAGATAGCAGCAGAGCACTCAGAGCTCTTCCCCTTCCACACAAAAAATCCAGCCTCTCTCCTTGGCTCCTGCCCACTGGATCAGGCTGGGACTGAGAGGTGGGGTGGAGGCCTGCACCTCCTAAATGCCCACATTCCTTGTGCGACCCTAGGCACTGATGGCTGATGGTCTGGAAGATGCTTTACCACCTCACTTTATGCCCTGGAAGGTGCTTTGCCGCTTCGTTTTATCCCCCTTTCTGTCTGGAGTTTGGAGGGGCTCCAATTTGCCTCAGCCTCTCTCCTCCACTTGCCGTGTCAGCTCTTGCGTCCAGGAAGCCAAAATAATCTCTAGTTCTCAGAGAGTTCGCTGTAAATCACAGCAGGGATCTGCCAAAGCACCTTCCCTGCCCTGAGAGCATGGTCAGAAAGGAGCTAATGAGTTTGATAATTCCTTTCCCAAGGAGGGGCATTGAGACCCCACCTGCACTGCTGTGTCCAGCTCTGGGTTCCTCTGCACAGGAAAGACGTGGACTTGTTGGAGGGGGTCCAAAGGAGGCCGTGGAGGTTCTCCAAGGACTGGACTACCCCAGTTATGGAAACAGCCTGAGAGATTTGGGATTATTCAGTCTGGAGAAGCTTAGAGCCACTCCCAGTACCTCAAGAGGCTCCAAGAGAGGTGGAGAGGGACTTTGGACAAGGGCCTGGAGTGACAGGACAAAGGGAATGGCTTCACACTGCCAGAGGACAGAGTTAGATGGGATATTGGGAAGAAATTCTTCCCTGTGAGGGTGGTGAGGCCCTGGCACAGGGTGCCCAGAGAAGCTGTGGCTGACCCATCCCTGGAAGTGTCCAAGGCCAGGTTGGACGGGGCTTGGAGCAACCTGGGCTAGTGGAAGCTGTCCCTGCCCATGACAGGGGGTTGGAAAGAGATGGTCTTTGATGTCCCTTCCAACTCAAACTATTCTTTAATTCTTTTTCCATTTTTTTTTTCTATTCAGTTGCTCCAAAATTAAATTAAAACCTGTAAGAGGAAGGTAATAAATTGCTCTCTGCATCAGCTGGCAAGAAGCAAAGAAAGTTTAGACTAGACCAGAAACCTTCCAACCAAGAGGATAGAGAGCCAATTAAAGGAGGAGAAAGCCACCATGAAGGCAGGTCTTGGAATAGCCAAATCCATCTTCAGGACAGGGGTTTGGACCAGATCTCCATTGTCCTTCCCACGTGTACTCTGGGATCACAGCACTGCAGCAGGGGAGCAAACAGTTAAAAACCAAACCATACCCAGAGCAGCCACATTCAGATGAAAAGGAGAAAACTGGGAAAAAAATAGTAAATGTAGCAATGGCGTTGATGTGATAGTGGCTGGGATGGTTTGTGGGAGCAGGAAGGCAAAGGGAAATGGAATTGTAATTCACGTTTGAGCAGTTTTAGGTAGATATCATAAGAGGATGCTCAAAGTTTCTTTTCCCTCACCTTTATAACTCAGTTAACAAAGCTATTTCCTTCTCCTTCCCGCCTCATTAATTAAGCCATAAACATTCAAAGAGTAGCCTGATTTTTCCTAGACTTAAATAAAATTGCAAGAATACAAAAAGTACCAACAAAACATGCATTCATCACAAAAACTTCACTTACATCCACAAAAAGAATTCACTACAACAAAGTCAAAATAACATCATTGAATCATTTAAGTTGAAAAATAATAACATCCCAGCACCAACAAAGGTGGACAATTTACACCCACTCCACCCCTCATTCATAATTAAAACCAAAATCCCCCACAATTCTAATGCTCTGCAGCAGTCACCCAGTCCAGGTTTTGCTCATTACCTCTCCCAATTACTGTCCTGATCTCCAGTTTCTCCAGAGCCCCCATGTTTGGAAACAAAAAGTGCAGTAGAACAGGTTTGAACCATCCCTTGCAATCACTTTCAGGCCATTTTTAATATGCTTGAAGGCCTGGGATCAGCACAGGAACCAGCAGAGCTGAACATGACCTCAGAGGGACAAGCAAAGAAGACTGATCCTGGCTTCCTAGGGGATTTTTGGATGTCCTGCCCAAGGCAAGGCAAACCCACCTTCACAAACACTTAAATATTATGAAATTGCCACTCTTCTGCATTGGCTGTGAGCAGGATCCATTTGCCCCAGCTCTGGATCCAGGAGATGCTGCAGGCAGGTGCACCATGGATAATCTTCCTTTGCAGAGCAAGGGTAGAATCACAGAATCATGGAATGGTTTGGATTGGAAAGGACCTTAAAGACCATTTAGGTCCAACCCCCTGCCATGGGCAGGGACACCTTCCACCTAGAGCACCACTCTCCTTGTTATAAATCCCGGAGTGTGTGCAAATGTTGACCAAGATCCTTTAATCTCTGGTGTTTTGAACCAAAAAATTGCCTTTCCTTTCCACGACTCGGGCAGAACATGTAATCACAGCGTGACAAATACTGTTCACCAGGAGCGTGTGTGTCATCTTACCTGTCTAAAGAGCCCTGTTCACATCACCAAATGGCACTACCTAAACCCCAGGATGACCTCTGCCCCAAAAGGGCAAAAAAGAGGGAGGAAAGTGATGTAAAACACCAAGAGGGAAGAGCTGTACCCCCTGACTGGCACGATCCCAGGCACTCACAGATCTCTGTGTGTGTTTGCTCCAAGCAGAGCTACCCCAACACTTTTATTTGGGTTTAAGTGCATCAGTATAAACCTGTTCCTTGTTAGTTTAAATTAACCATAATGGCCCTGATTTGGAGAGAAACAAGGAGACAGATGAAAAGCAAGGAGGTGACGGGATGGCAGTGGGCTGCTGATGTTCTTTAGCTGAGCTGCAGTGACAGCACAGGACGTGATCTCTCCCTGCCCTGGTGGGGAGGGCAAGGCCATCAGTGCCACCTCAAGGGTTTTCTGTGTGGTTGGGGCAGACGTGGCAGCCCCCAGGCTCTTACCTCACCCAAAAATTGCCCCTTCAGCTCTCCCATCCCATTCAAACCCCGCAGTCCATGCCAGATCAAACCTCTCAGCAACAGCGACAAGTTGTCTTTGGAGACATCAGTGGAGGAGGAGAGTTCACCCAGGGAGGGCAGGACTAGGGCAGATGCAAAATCTTCATCCTAATGAACCTCTGTTTTCTTCCTACGTGGTTAAGATCCCGTTGTACATGAGAAGCTTCAGCCCAGCCTTCACTTTGGAGAGAGGCACATGTTTTCTTTATCTCTGGGTGTCACTGGATAGATTAGATGAGATAAATTTATCTCCACAGCAATCTGTGTTGCTGCAAAGAGAGGGCTACAAAATTCCATGGGATGAGATCTTCCCATGCTGGGTTTAGCATCCCAGTAAGAAACGATCCTTCATTTAGGTTTCATCAAAACATAAGGAAAATGAATAATTTGACCTCAATTGTTGGGAGTTTGGGCTTTTTATTTTTTTTTAATTCACATTTAAAAAGCTATTAAGGTTTTTTTGGATGGGTTATTTTAAGCAAAACCATCCTTATGAACATTTTCCGTGTGCAGTATTTGTTCCAATTTTCTTGTATTTTCCAGTTTTCTTGTTCTCAGCAGGGCCAAAAACCCAGCTTGGGGAAGTTGGGTGAAATCTTAAGGAAGAAAAACGTGCATGAAAGAAATAAAAAAATTCAAAAATGTGTCATTTCCTGCAATGATTATCAAGGGAAATAAAGGAATAAATAAGCTATAATATTTCTTGTCCACTCTCATACTCTGAATCTACAGATCTCCCATGCTCTGACAGCACAGTTAAATCACCCCACTGACCACTTGGACTGCCCTTTAAAATATATTTTTTTTTAAGAAAGAAAAGTTGAAAAATCATGGATAAACACACTGCAAGGAAATATTTCCTGTGTACAGTAGAAAGAAGCTGAGGGAGAGTCCCTGTTCACTACTGGGGTCAGTCCCTATCACAATGTATGGAGGCAGGTCACTGGGAGGAAATCAGTGTAAACAGAATCCGCTTTTATCAGTGGGAAAGAAACACAGCCCTGTTTAAATTAGCCAGAAATATGTGCCTATATGTTACAGTCACGAGCTGCTGTGTCCAAGCCTTGCTGCAGGGCTCAGTCACAGGCACGGAGCTGTCCCTGAACGCAAGATCCTGACTGTCCCTTCTGCTTTGGGAAGGAGCTCATGAGGGGATGGCTGCACCCTGAGCAGGATGCCTGGGCTGGGGGGTGAGGATGGGAGAACCAGGGTTTGGCATGGGAAGGATGCTTGATGGAAACCCTGGATGTGGGACAAAAAAGGAAACCTGCCAGCCTGGCAGGGCATCCTCCTGGTGGGATGTTGAGGCTGGGGGGGAACATGTCAGACTGGCAGGGCATCCTCCTGGTGGGATGTTGAGGCTGGGGGGGAACATGTCAGACTGGCAGGGCATTGTCCTGCTGGGATACTGTACCGGGGGTCGCGGCACGGGTGGTCTCCGGTGGGATCCCGCCCTGACCCGCAGCTCCAGGACCCCGCGCGGGGGTGGGACACGGACCCGCGGGGCAAACCCTGCGCTCTGCTGCCCTCCGGCGGTGACGGGCGGGAGCGCTGCACCCCCGGGGCTGCACCCCAGTGCTGCGAGACCCCCCCCACAAGGGGCTGCACCCCACTGCTGAGTGATCCCCCGGGGGCTGCATCCCACTGCTGAGTGATCCTCCTGGGGCTGCACCCCATTGCTGCGAGACTTCTCCCGGGGCTGCACCCCATTGCTGAGTGATCCTCCTGGGGCTGCACCCCATTGCTGTGAGACCTCTCCTGGGGCTGCACCCCACCTCTGTGTGACCCGCCCAGGAGCTGCACCCCACTGCTGAGCGATCCTCCTGGGGGCTGCACCCCACTGCTGCGAGACCCTCCCGGGGGCTGCCTCCCCCCAAGGCGTGCCTGGACCCCCTCCATCATCATCTCGCCTGGACCCCCTCCACCATCATCTCGCCTGGACCCTCTCCACCATCTCTCTCTCCCCGCCTGCTCTGCTGCCGGTTTCACTCTGCCCCGGGCTCGCCTCGTCCTGCAAAGCAGCGCTGCCGCTGCTGCCGCCTCCTCCTCCTCCTCCTCCTCCCCCGGCGGCACCTGACGCGCGGGGCTCCCGCCCGCCCCCGGCCCGTCCGGCCCCTCCCGCCGCTCCCGGTCCGAGCGCGAAGCCGCGGAGCCGCCGGGCGCTGCCGGCCGTGCCCAGCGCAGCCCCCGGAGCATGCGAGGGCGGCGGGGGGGCTCGGACCGCGCTGCCCCCCCGGGCGGGCCGGCGGCGGGGCTGAGCGGCGGGGACAGCGGGGACGGGGGGCAGCGCGGACGGACGGCGTGAAGCGGGCGGGGGGCGACGGGCAGCGCGTCCTGCCCTGCCTCCCTCTCTCCGTCTCTCTTTCGCTCCGTCCATCCCTCCCTCTCTCCATCCCCCCACCCCGGCCGGGGGAGCGAGGTGCGGAGCGCGTCTTGGCGGGGGCTGCCAGCCGGGGATCATGCCGGGGGAGCTGCGCCTCGGCACCGCTTTCTCCTCGCCCTCCATGGAGCCCGGACTTTTTCTACAATGACTTTCCCCGAGCTGAGCAATGGCAGCTTGAGTGGGAACCGGACGGGACAGGGCAGCCAGAGCGCTGCCAACCGGTCCTGGGGGCTGCAAGGGGAGGAGACTCCCGAGGGCAACGGCACCACGCTGACTTTCGCCTTGGATGTGCAGGCGGTGGGCGTTGGGGTCTTCCTGGCCGTCTTCATCCTCTCGGCCATCGTGGGGAACATCCTGGTCATCCTCTCGGTGGCTTGCAACCGGCACCTGCAGACGGTCACCAACTACTTCATCGTCAACCTGGCCATCGCCGATCTGCTGCTCAGCACCACCGTGCTGCCCTTCTCGGCCACCCTGGAGGTGCTGGGCTTCTGGGTGTTCGGGCGCATCTTCTGCAACATCTGGGCAGCGGTGGACGTGCTGTGCTGCTCTGCCTCCATCATGAGCCTGTGCATCATCTCCGTGGACAGGTACATCGGCGTCAAGTACTCCCTCAAGTACCCCACCATCATGACCGAGAGGAAGGCGGGGATCATCCTCGTGGTTGTCTGGCTCTCCTCCATGGTCATCTCCATCGGGCCACTGCTGGGCTGGAAGGAGCCGCCGCCGCCGGATGAGAGCATCTGCAGCATCACGGAGGAGCCGGGCTATGCCCTGTTCTCTTCCCTCTTCTCCTTCTACCTGCCCCTCATGGTCATCCTGGTGATGTACTTCAGGATTTATGTGGTGGCCAGGCGGACCACCCGGAGCCTGGAGGCAGGGGTCAAGAAGGAGAGGAACAAGTCCATGGAGGTGGTGCTGCGCATCCACTGCCGCAGCGTGCTGGAGGAGCCGCTCTCCAGCACCCGGAGCAAGGGGCACAACTTCAGGAGCTCCCTCTCCGTGCGGCTCCTCAAGTTCTCCCGGGAGAAAAAAGCAGCCAAGACTCTCGCCATCGTCGTGGGTGTTTTCATCCTCTGCTGGTTCCCCTTCTTCTTCATCCTGCCTTTTGGTAAGTGACCCCATCCCAGCCCTGCTGCCTGGGGCTGAACCCCTGGGGACCTGCTCCTTGGAAAACTTTTCAGGACACAACTCATGCATGGAAATGAGGGATAGGTGATTGATAGGTGAATAAACCAGTGATGAATTAATTTAATTAATTAACACTTATTCAATATTTATTAACCAAAGTCATATAATCAATCAAAGTAGATAGCAAATGAATAAAATAGCAGCATAATAATTGCTTTAATTAATTCATTCTGCATTCAGCATTTTAACTAACGAAGTTCAGGCTAAGGAGGAAGCAGCTCTGTTTCGAACAGGCTGTTTTTATGGCACAGTGGTCTTCAAACAGTTTTGCTGTCTTCTCTTTCTCCCAGTTTGGGAACTGCACCTGGATATGCCTCTGTGGGTCCAGGGCTCCCACCTCTGTTGGAGATGAGTGAGGTTTTATCCCTCCAAGGAGTGTGTCAGAGCCTGAAGCACAAATCTTGACTTCCTGGGATGCTGTTGTTGTGCAGGGACCTGGAGCAGGACCAGGTGTTATCCACAAGGTTGATGGGTGAAGAACCCATGTGATTTTCCAGGACTGATCCCCCTCCCCCGGGATTCGTGGCCCTGCTGTAGTGCTCATTTAGGGTTGTCTCACAAGTTGTGGCCTGAAGTTTTGGCAAGTTGTTTGTGAAAAGGATGCTCCCCACTGCGTGCAGGGGAGGCTGAGCGGGCACAGAGCCCACCAGGGACGTGTGATGTCCAAAGCAACGTCCCCTCCCAGCACCAGTGGCCCAGGATGTGCAGGGAAGCCAGTGCTCCTCATCCTGACAGCAGGCACCCAGCTCAGGGGACCTGATTAACCCTCTGGAATGCTGTAGCTAAACCTGGAGCGGGGAAGAAAGAGGCTAAAATAACTCCTGAGCATCAGCAGCAGCCTCTGCACAGAGCTCAGCAGAGCAGAGAGGTCTGTCTCTCCATCTGCCAGCTGGGACCCACGTGTCCCACAGCCCACGGGGGACTTGTGTCCCACCAACCCTGCGGCCAGGGGAACATTCATTACAGCTGGGGCTGCACTTTTTCTCAGGGTTTTTCAAATCCTCTTGCTCGGGGCTGCCTCTCAAGTCAGTGGGAACAGCATCATGACTACAGGGCAGATTTTGACCTGCTGAGGTTTTGAGCTCCCTCCAGCACTGGGGCTGTTTCCCTGGGCTGTGTCCCCAGGGACAGCTGGAGCCCAGGGCTGTGAGCCACCCTCCAGTGGGATCATTCACTCAGATCGGTGGTGCCTCCGGAGCTGAGGTGTCCCTGGAGTGGTGAATCAGGGCTGTGTGTGTCTGCTCTCACCGTGCTGCTGTCTGATGCCTCCTTGCTCCAGCGTCTCCCTGTGGGTGAGGGTGGTATTTGGGGGGTTTGGCTCAGCTCTCCATGGGGGTGAAATCACTGCTGTGAGGAATTTTCAGCCTGTGGGAGCGTTGCAGTTGATGGTATAACTCAGGCAGGGAGCTGTAAGGCTGCACTCAACTGCTCTCCCTGCAAGACCTGAGATGAATTATCCCTTTTGACCATGCCTCAGTTTCCCTTTCAGTGATCAGGTGTTTTAGGGGTGATGGGGAGGTGATGTAACCTGCAAATAAGCAGTTTGGGAATTGTGGGGCTCAGGGAGATGCCAGTACTTGAAGGCTGAGCTCTCTGGGCAGCCCCATGCTGAAACTCCCCTCCTTGGCCAGCCAGGGCAGGAACCAGCTCCAAACCTCATTTGCACCTTTACACCTTAAAATCACAAAATCACAGAATGACTTGGGACAGAAGGGACCTTAAAGATCGTCCAGTTCCAACCACCTGACAACCTTCCAGCTAATGAATGTTCCTCTGAGTTACTCCCAGTACTTCGAAATAGAGAAGGAACCTCAGGCAAATACTTTTCAGTAGAAAAAAATAATTTTACTTTGTTTTACCGTATCTGTTTGTTCTGCCTTGAAACCCTTGAGCCAGCTTCTCTGCTGATGTAAATCAGAGAAGTCAAAGGAGGCACGCTGATTTCCACCAGCTAAAAATCCAAACTTCATTCTTTAGGTACCTCCCATGAACCCATTTGCTTCCTCCGAGCACACAACTGGCCAAGTCCTTTATAAACACGGCTTTGATCTTCACTTCCTGCCGTATTATATGTATAATATAAACACAGCAAAAGTTCATTTATTTTACGAATACAAAATATTCTTCCTCTAATTTCCCCCCCTTTTATTAATTGAAATTTCCTATTCAAATCTGAGAATCGTTCAGTGCTGTCAAGGAGGGGAACAGAAACTTCTAATCTTGGATTTTACTGCTCAGGGGACAGGTCTGAAACTCGCAGAAATCAGTAAATTTTACTGTAAATCCACAAACTGAAGCATGCTGGGGCCAACTCTGCTAAAAAGAAGGTTATAAGTGGTAAAGTAGAATGGGTTTTATTTATTTCATTAGACAAAATTAGGTGAAAGAATTCGAGACCAACTGAAAATTATACTGATACACATTTTAAATGAAAGTGAAACTCCCATGAAAAACAAAATAACTTTCAATAGAAGAGAAATGTATTGTTTCAACGTAAGAGTAAACGGGAATTTATTTTAAAAGTGAGCATTCAGAGACATTTCAAATTGAGCCTTCAAAATGCATCAAAGTGACATGAATAATGATCTATTTTCTTCTGAAAATATCCAAATGTTTTGACTTCTTTTTTCTCTCTTTGACATGAATTTGCAAGAAGCCATCGTTGAGTCACGCTGTTCACTGATGTCTGATTAAAATTTTTAGTAAAAGTAAATTTTTCAAGCGACAAAAACTCTCAGCTCCACTTAAAAGTCCCTCAGCACTCAGAAACTTCCGTACTCGCGCTGTCCTCGGTGTCTCTGAGTCTGCACACATCCTTGCCACTCTCTGCAGAATGGTTCCCACATTAGTTACACAGGAGTAATATTCACCACATCGGGGCTGAAGAGCTGAAATAACCCAAAATTTTAAATAACAGGAGCCATGTATGTGCTAAATGCTGTCAGCCGTTCCTCCATGCTCGAATTTACAATGACTTTTCTTTAAATCAGCTCAAACTCCCCGATACCGCCACAGTCTATTTATCAGCTGAGTAATTTAACTCCCTCTTGGATATGTGATCACAGTCCCTGAGCATGGGATGCTATCACCAGGAGCTTACAATTAACAATTAACAGCTTCTGTGGCTAATGAGGATCTTTAAGCAGCGGGTTGTTCAACCCAAGATGAAATCCTAGTTTGTAGCTCACATTTAGGTCGTGTCTTTGATCAGTGTGGAGAGCAGTGGAGCTCTCCCAAGCTGCTGTCTGGGGATGCTGGGAGGTGGTTCTGGGGTTTGTGAAAAGGTTCCTGTTCCCTGATCAAACACCAATCAAGAGAATTTAACTGGAGACTTTTCAGAGATGTAGGGCCAGAACTTTAAGGCTGATTTGTGGCATAAGGTTCATCTCCCTTTGGTTGTCTCAGGTCACAGCAATGCTCCAAGGGCTGGAGCCAGGCTGGGAAAGCTGGGGGTGTCCACCTGGAGAAGGGAAGGCTCCAGGGAGTTGTTAGAGCCCCTTCCAGTGTCTAAATGAAGCTTATAAAAAGGAGGCAGAACAACTTCTTACATGGGCAGAAAGTGATAGACAAGGGGCAATGTTTTAAATTGATAGAGGGCAGGGTTAGATTAGATCTTAGGAAGAAATTCTTTACTCAGAGGGTGATGAGTCCCTGGCACAGAAGCTGTGGATGCCCCATCCCTGGAAGTGTCCAAGGCCAGGCTGGATGGGTTTTGGAGCAACCTGGGCTAGTGGAAGGTGTCCCTGCCCATGGCTGGTGTTGGAACTGGATGAGCTTTAAGGTCCCTTCCAACCCAAACCATTCCATGATTCTGTGACTACAAAAACATCCAGGTACAACATAATGAGCTGATGGTGCCTGCACTGCAGGTATTTGCAGAAGAGTGGGATATATCCTAGCCTGGATTTTTTACTCAATGATCTCAGAGGGTTTTTTCAACTTTAACAATACTGTGACTCTATAGAGGCTTCACTGGCTCTTCTGCTGATGGAAAATCACATTAAAAGTTAGGTGCTGGGTTTGTCCTTGCAGTAGACACCGATGCCAGGTGGTCACGGAACCAGAACCCCCTATAGGCAGATAGTCACCTGCTTTCTCGAAGGTGATCCAAAAGGAAGTAAATAAGAATAGGAGGAGGAAAGGAGGCCTGAGTCGCACCACTCTTCAGCTGGGGAGCACGTGAAGTCAGTGTGAGTCCTCAGATAGGACCATCCCCAGAGTGGACATCAAAACCTTCTCCATCAGCACCTCAGAAGCATCTAGGAGGTAACAACCATCCCTTGGGATCAAGGATGGACTAGCTGATAACCAGGATGGTGGTTTATGTACCTCAGTGGCCTGTGTTTTTTAAGCATGGTCTAGTCTGGGCTCCCATGTTTGTTATTCTTTGCATTGGGTCAGAAATCAAGACCGGTGGGAGACAGAAAGACACATAGTGAGAAATGAGAAAACACCATAGTTAGTGCCACACAAGGGTGAAGGCCACAACCCGAGGCTCCCTTCACTGTATCCATCCACAAGCAGCAGGTTACCCAGACAAGAAATGCCTGAAGAGATCCCTGAGCATGGATAAAACCCTCCAGACTGACCGTGCAACGCTTGCCTTGGGTTGGGGACTCGCTGTGTTTGCAGTGGAAGCTGCTGCTCATTTCCAGGTATGATTCGGAAGAACAGTGAACTGGCTTTTCCACCTGCACCCTGAAGGAAAGGCATCTGCTACACCAGCCAGGCTCTGAAAAGTCTCCTTCAAGCCAAAACACAAATATATTTGTAGATGCTGTTTGACATAGGGCAGGAGCCCTTTCACAAAGTGTTTTGCAGAGCCATAGCTGTGGTCAACTTCAGGAAGTGCCACTTGTAAAATAAATGATGGGGAAAACACTGTGAAAGCACATTTCATGTGAGACCAAATCTGTTCTGGTAGAAATGGAGAATCTAATTCTACTCTGATAAAAGAGCATTTAGCATGGTTTCCTAACAGGAAAAGAGCGTATGGTATCACTCTGTGCCTGTGATGAACTCACCACCTGATGAACTCTTTCATGATAGAATCCCAGAATGGTTTGGGTTGGGAGGGACCTGAATTTCATCTCGTTCTGCCCCCTGCCATGGGCAGGGACACCTTCCACTAGAGCAGGTGGCTCCAAGCCCCATCCCCTCTCCTGCCCTGGTCACGCTGCTCTGGATGCAGCCCATCATCAACCCCGGCTGCATTTGAAAAAGTGCTAAAAGTGCTCTAATATCCCAAGTTCCTATAAAAATGGACAGATGGGTGAAGGACTGAAAACTTCTGTACTCTCCCTCACAGAAGGAAGGTTCAGAGCGAGCTCAGCCCCTTGTTAGACATCAGAAAATACTAAAAATCCACCACAAGACACAATCCCAGAAAAAACCCAAACTTCTTTATTGTTTTTGTGCACAAGAAGACCTGATAAAAAAAAGTGATTTGAAGGTAGGAGGAGAAAAGATAGAACATTTAATTACTTTGATTTTCAGGGCCGTTCCTTGTATCTCCTGGAATTTTCTGAGTTATGGTGGAAGTGGCAGGACTGACATGGAAAAAGGAATGCAAATTGCTTTGGAATAATTATCTACGGCCCAGAGCATCAGATCAAACTGGAACAAGAGCAGTTGGGATGAACTATTCCATCTGCTACGTGTCCCCCATCACAGTCCTGGTTCACAGGAATCGTACACTGATTAAAAACACCAGCAAAGACACGGGGCCTCAAAAGCTGCTGGTACCAAGCTCTGGTTGGATTTATTGAACGTCATCCAGGCAAGAGGCACCACAGGATGTTTCCATCAAATGGGCTCATGCCAAAGTACCATAAATCCATGAAATTATAGGGGATGGATGGATGGACGGACGGATGGATGGATGGATGGATGGATGGATGGATGGATGGGTGCATGGATGCATGGATGCATGGATGGGTCTTCCAGCCCATCTCCCTTTCTCAAGAAGAGAACGCTTGGCCCCAAACCATTTCTGAACCATTTCAAGACTATTCTTACAGCATTAAAGTGAGGGGAAATCCACTGCTTTCCCTGACAAATTTTGCTTTTGCTTCAGCAGCCCTCAAATGTGATTTCTGCTTCTCTTTTTCCCACTCAGAGCGTCTGCAATAGCATCAGGGCTGTGTTTCAGCCTGGCAGAGTGTCATTCCCAGGGCATGACAGCAGGGATGTGTGCAGTGGGAACGGCACAGGGACACGTGGGGGTGTGCAGCCCACTGGGATAGCAGTGAGGGAACAGTGGATTCACCTGCAGTGATTGTGTCTGTCTAGAGAAACTCTGTGGAAAAACAACTTGGGAGCTGGGTTTCCCTCCAGGGAAAACACGTTCCCATCCTGCAGGAGGGCACAGGAGGGAGTTACAAGTAGGCACATGGATAATCAGCCTGTGAGTAAATTATTCAGCCATAGCATTAGACAGCGTTGATTCCCTCCATGTGCCCGAGTGCTGAAGACACCAGGGTGCGGAAAAACAGAGAAACATTCTATGTTTCTTTGGAAATAATCAGCCAAAACCAATTATTTGGAGCCCAAATAAGTGTTTCCTATCCATTACCTGTGTGGGAAGCCAGAGGTGGACAGAGGGGCTCAGTGCAGTTTTTGATGTTCTAACAGATGCCTCATTCTGGACCTCAATTAATGATTTGGGCACCCAGATTTTAACATCTGCTCTGCTTCTGCCTGGCCAAAGCAATGCAGTGATTTGGAATAGGACACTTATTTCATGACTTGTGTATGGGATTATTCTGCTTCCAGTCCATCCACCACACCACTAAATAAAACTATTTAAGGCCAAATGTCTATTTTTATATGGCACAGTCCTGACACATCTCAAGGCAGTTGCTATAAGGGATGTACCACAAGCAGGGAAAAAATAGACCTTGAAAAACTTGAAACTACTGTGATTCAGTGAGCAAAATGTTACTAAATCTCTCAACAGGAGTTCTGGAACCAATACCAGAATACACCACACAACATTAAATTCACCTATGTTAAGCTGGGTCTGATGGTTTTATTATATTTAACAAAACAAGTGTATTTCCTTGGGAAAGCAGCCTGAATTATCTTCTGATTGATCAATAGGAGTTTTACCTGCTGTGATTACTGTGCTGTATTCTAGGCAGGGCTGATAGCACCTTTTTACATTATAGGACCCTTCTGGAATAAAGTCCCAGTTTCTGGTGTCAAACATTATCTGTTGGGTAAAGTTTTCCATTCTGTGTCTGTAACAAGCTGATTTTGTTCTGCCAAATGTGAGTCAACATGAGATGGACAAACCTGAAAAGATGACAGGCAAAACACAGAGTTAGGTTCTTGGGGTCTCTATCCTTGCAGGCACAAAGCAGGATGTTTATTTCCGTATTTCCTTATGGGATGACTCGACCCTTGCTCTATTGATTGTATGATTCCAGTGAATCAGCTTTGTTCACTGATTAGGATGTTGTTTAGGAAGAATTTCTTCATGGAAAAGGTTGTCAAACACCAGCAAAGGGAGTTCCCACCCCCAGAGGAATTTAAAAGCCACGTGGATGTGGCACTTGGAATGGTTGGGCTTTGTGATCCTGGAGGGCTTTTCCAACAGTAATGGTTCTGTGATTCCATGATTCTACTTCTGCCTGCCCTGTGTTCTCTGATTTGGTGCTCTATGAAACTGTCACATGGAAACAGAAGGCTGCGCTTCTCCCTGCACCATAATTTATGGGTGAGATCAGCCCAGGGATGGATTAACTGGAGTGGCTGGAACAGGATATGGTTTTTTAGCTGCTCCTAATGAATAGGCTTTCTCCAAGAGGGCTTGTAGCTGATGCATTTGGAGCCAAGCCCAAGAACCACCAGATTTGGTGGCAGAAAACCAACTGCCAGCTCGATCAAGAGAGGGCATTTCCTCCTCCTGGGCAGTTTCCAACCCGAGGCAATTCACAGCTCAGTCATTAAGGGCGCTGAAATGCAACTTTACCCCATCCTGTAGCTGGGGGGAAAAAATTAAAAAGAAACATTTACAAGGGATTCCTGCTGAGAGAAATCCCTGCACCGGACAAGTCCAAGCTGCCTTTCCCATTGTTCACAGTGAGCACATTGATGGCATTCAGTTAAGGAAGATCAGCAGGATATAGGGAATACAGGACTGGCCCCAGACAGCTCTCTCCAGACAAATCTGCTCAAGAATTGTGCCTGGAGCTGTAGAAACATGGGATTGTTGGTGCCACTTGGTTTCAGGACCCAGAATCAAACCTGCTCCTCTTGTGTCATTTGTCATGGTTAATGGGATCTTTTTTTCCCCCAGTGAGTCAGAGGCTGGAGCAAATCACAGGGGTTTCCCTGCCTTACCTCCTGAATTAAAGAGCTCCTGGCTGTATTCCCCTGCAAGGCTGTTGCAATGCAAGGCTGCAAGAATGAAGCTGCAAACCTTCCAAAAAATGTCCCTGATGGGGGAAAAAAAATAGCCATAAGGAAGCCCTGCAAGAGATCTCAAATTAAGGGATCAATTATGCAAACACTGAGCAGGAAACAGCCCCCACTGCACAAGAACCCAGCCCCAGACTTTGCTGGAAGGGCTATGCCAGAGCTCAGTCCAGGAGACAGGGGCAAGACCCTGGTGAAAGCATTTGGGTGGGGAAAAGGTAAAAAAGAAACTTGTTTGGAATTAGGGAAAATCATATCCTAAGCCTAAAACTGATGGTTTGTAGCATAGAGACAGTGAGGAATGGGGGTATCTTTGTGGCAATGAGGCAAAGAGGGTTAGGGCAGCAGGACCAGCAAAGGGGCAGGAGTCTCCCCTGCAGCAGGAGGATGATGTGGAGCCAGGCATTGCTGAGGGGAGGATGTCACCAGCACAGTGCGCTTGTGTCACATCTCATCCCTGGCTGTTTTCCAGCTCAAGTTTCCTCAGACCAGCTCCACAAATCAGTGAGAAACAGCTCATGAGTAATGACAGGGATCATGGAGGGCACTGACCCCAAAATCCAGGGACTGAGTTTTGAGCCCCTAGGTCACCAGATGAAGCTGGCAATGGTGTTATTTCTTGCCCTCTCACCTGAGTGCCCAGCAGGAGACCTGACAGCTCTATTCTCTCTCTGGTTGTGTTCTCAGAAATACATTTTGTAAGGGCATGGGGCACACACAAAACACAACAGTGGTGGCACCATCAGCTGCCCCTTGTCATGGTTTGAGCACAGAGAGCAGAGGACTTGGCTTCAGAGCAGCTTCCAGCTCTTGAACCTGAGCCCTTGAAGCCAAGTTCTCTCAGAGACATTTGCCAAACTGCACCAGAAAAGTTTTTCAGCCACGGGCTCTTTCTGTTCCCAGGGTCCCTTCCATAGGAATTATCTGGAAAGCTGTGAGGATGGGGTGTGAAGTCCAGCTGGCAGCCAGCCACGGGCTTGTGGGGATTTGGGGAAACAAAGTAGAGAGACTTTACTTCACAGGGTTTGTTTTCTGTGTATTCCTCACTCAGAGATTATCATAGACTCACAGAATGGTTTGGGTTGGATCCTAAACACCATCCAGTTCCAACCCCCTGCCATGGGCAGGGACACCTTCTGCTGTCCCAGGTTGCTCTAAGCTCCATCCAGTCTGTCCTTGAACACTTCCAGGGATGGGAAGCCACGGCTTCTCTGGGCAACCTGTGCAGGGCCTCACCACCTCTCAGTAATGAGACAAAGAAGGAGCAAAGCACAGGATTTTCCAAATATTGCATCTCTCCCTTTCTTCTGCCTTGCAAAAGATGAATGATTCGGGATTAAATCACGCTGTGCTTCACTTCCAGTGACACCACACAGTTGCAGCACCCCTGGGCTCTTTGCAGACTGATCTATCTGAGATCCTTCACGGTGCACAAGCCCGTTGGTCATGTGCTTCAGCCTCTTCTGTGTCAGGGGCTGTACAAACAGTAGTGTTATTTCTAGACTGGAGCAGCTCAAAGTAGTGGATCCAGATGGATGTGGGAGGCAGGAGAGCACCCCGTAGTATCTGCATGCAGGCAGACTGCAGTTTTGCCAGCATTTAGGCAAAGCAGTAGGGAATAGTGGTGCAGATACTGGCAGACAACTTCTGCTCTCCTGGGAAAGCCACCCAGGAGAAAGGAGCAATTCCCATTGCATCTGGTCACCTCCCTTGCCACCACGCTCCTTCCCTGAATACCTGCTTAATCAGTGCTTCCCTTCTTTAATGGCTCTGATAGACAAGGAATGCAGTTATTTCTGGTGTGCACATAGACAAAGAGATTGGGACCAGACTCACAGGTGAAGATTTCTGTGGAGAGTTGTCTGTGAGCAGGTGGATGTCTCATCTCCCATTATCGTCCATGCCTACAGAGCCTTGATTGCTCACCAGGTTTGGATTGCAATTTACTTCCCTAAAATATGCCCCAGTGCCGTCCCTAAGGTAGATGAGGAAACCATGTGGGGTTTTGGTTGCAAAACAGGACCTGGAGAAGCTCCATGCTCTTATAGAAGGACATCCAGAGTCCAGGAGGGACATCCCAGGGCATTTATCTCCGGTGGTACAGGACACGTAGGCAACCTCAGTGTCTGCTTTCAGATGATCTGGGTTGCACCCTGGGTTGCTTTCACAAGAAATTAAAAAGAAAACCAGACACCCTCGTGTGAAATACATCCAGTAACTTCCCCACACTAACATTCCATTCCCCATCCCATAAACTGGAGTTTAAGATGTGCCCTGCAGCTTGGTATCTTGGCACATCAACGCCTTTCCCTCCGATGCAGATTCTGAAGCTGTGTCCTGAAAATTAAAATAAAGAGGTCACTGCTGCCTGCTCAGATGGCCTGAGAGGAGCCAGCCTGGCTTCCTTCACATCACTGCCAAGCATTGAAGGGCACGCCTTTGCTTCAGTGCAGGCATAGTAAGAAATATATATGAGAATCTCTGAAGGAAGGGCTTCATTTTTGCTGATGGGCAGAGATAGAGGAGAAAAATCATGTGAGGGACTTTACTGGTCTGACCTGCCTGTTTCTTCTGTAGTCTCCATCACTTGGCCTGTGCTGCAGGAAAGAAGGACCCCACTGACTTTCTCAATAGATGGAAAACATGGATTTGTCTGCCAGTTTGGCCTCTCCATTTAGGACAGGTAGTGACAGTAAGGTGTTGGACAGGGTGGTGGTGCACACAAAGCTTGTCCCGTTACAGCTTTAAGTCTTTGCCCACCTGTTAATGATGAGATGTGAGAACCAGAAACACACAAGGCCAGGTTGAATGGGGCTCAGAGAAACCTGAAAGGTGTCCCTGTCCATGGCAGGGGGTTGGAGCTGGGTGATCTTAAGGTCCCTCCAACCCAAACCATTCTGTAATTCCATGATTTTATAACACATGTGATGCTCAGACTCTTCCTGGGATTCATTAGCATCCCTTAACAACCCCAGTGGGCAGCATGGCTGCTGCTGTTCTACAGGAAGGATCCATGAACTTCCCCCAAAGGTCAGGGGAATGAGGAGGTGGGCGATTTCATTTTCCTGCTGCAAGGACAGGGCAAGGGAAAGTATTTACATTCAAAACAGAACTTTCCCAGTGTCTGTGGCTGCTAGAGTCAAAGGCAGGGAGGGGAGTGGGCTGAGTGGAGAGTGTTTACATTAAATGGGGCCATCAGCCTGTCAGGATGAATTCCACACATTCAGCTGGAAAAGGTCTGTTCCTTCCCTGTGTACTCTCGCTGCACACCCCTCAGCATGCACTCAGAGAAACCACAGGTGATTTAATTAACAGCCTAATGTATGGAACAAAAATAATTTGCTCCAAAACCATGCATTTACTGCTCAAAGCAGAGCTGGGTGACTCACAGCAGAATTCAGATCAGCCATTGGAGAGCAACACTGCAGAAATATGATCGTGTCTGCCATCCCACCAAGTGCAGTGGCAATCCCTCAGGTGCCTTCTTCCTTCATAGCTCCTCATCTTCTTCTCCCTTTTCCTGTTTCTCCTCCTGTCTGTACTCCTCTGTGGCTCTGGTGGCAAATACCATGGGCAGCTGTCACATTTGGAGAAAGGACTGACTGCCACTGCAGATCCTCATGGATCAGCTGTGATCCTGTTCAAAATCACTTGGGATGTGTGTCCCAGTCCCTGAACTTCTGCTGCCGTGCCTTTGGAGAGGCCATTCTGGATCTTCTTGCATCCAGTTCTTGGAAATTTTGTTTGCACTGGGAACATATCCATGTCTCCTTGCAAATCCAATTGTTTTATGTCCCTGTCATCTTCCTTAAGTAATTAGATTCTTTCCTTGGATTTCACCCTTCCAGCAAACAACTTCTTAGAGGTCTTCTCCCCCCGTAGCCTCTTTTCGTTGCATTGCACAAGCCAAAATCCATCCCATCTAATGAATTGCTCCTGCCTTTACCATCCGTGTTCCCCCACTCATCCATCTGGATTGGCTCCCTTTTAGATCACGGATGGTTTGGGTGCTCTGGGAGACCAGCCTAGTACTTTACACTCAAACTCTTGAAGATACACCAGGTAAATGGGTGTCTGGGCAAGCAGTTCTGTGGGGTAATAACTCTGATGTCCCTGTTTGCAGTGGTCCTGACAGATCACACTTCCCAGCTGGAGAAGAGATGGAGAAGAGAACCACCTGGACTGTGTTGGTGGATGTTCTCCATTATTTCCTCTGTCCAGGCTATGCAGCTTTGGTGCTCTGCCTGTGAAGCTGGCACTGGGTTTGGACAATCCTGGGTCATGCCACAGAGATCTCCAAGGAAAAGTGTCTAAGCAATAAATGGCTGCTCCCTGCCATGCCCAAGCTCTTGCTTGGGGTTGTACCACAAGGTTCATTTCACAAGCCCATCTTTTTCACTGCTGTTTTGCTCCATAAGGGACTTTCCAAAGGACCCTCCTTCCAAACTCAGCTGGAAACATCTCCCCAGGTCACTGGAGGGGTCACACCTCAAAGCCCCGAGGTCACCATCTGGCAGTGCTGAAATGTGGATGAAGAAATGCTGCTCCCCTGCCAGATGTGAGTCATCCTTCCTCTCCAACACTGCCTGATGGTCACCATGGGGACCGGATCAACCACCTCAGGAAAATGGGCTGGGAATGCCCATTTTTTCATCTCCCTATTTATTTCTTGACACTTCCAAACACCTTTCTCTCACTCTTCTCCTTCTCCAGCCTGGGAGTGACTGCATTTCAGCTTCACAGGGCACCAAGGAACCTTTATTTTATTCCAAACTTCATCATCAAGGAGGCAGTTCTATCACATATGTTTGAAAGAGGCGTCAGAGTCCATGAGAAATCACTTTGCTTGTGAAGAGACAGAGGGACTGAGCCAGCCATAGGTGAGGGAACCCTCTTCAGGAGTCTGGCAGGCACCCAGGCAATGCTGTGGGCAATTTTAAGGGCTTTGCAAAGCAAGACACTGAATTTAGGTGTCTGCATCAGGGTCACCACTGTTGTCACCCTGGTACCTGTAGAGATCTCTGTACCTAGAGATTATTTTCTTCCTTCTCAAGGTTAAATCCTTCCTCCTTGACTGGCTGTTGGCCTCCACCTCACCCTGAATATCTCTTTTTTTTTTTTTTTTTTGGTCTCAATTCTGCCGGTTCTAGGCTGGTCACTCGGAAAAGTTTCAGCACTAGCAAGTTTTCCCTTGTTTTCATCCTCTCCCTGGTTATCCTGATTGCTTGTTTCTCCATTTCCTTCCCTGCAGGAAACAGAAACTCTGTGGCAGGTTTTGACAGGTGAACTGGAATTTGGGCCCTGCAGATTTCAGCAGAAACCACCATGGCAAACCATCAGTGCTAAGCCATCCATTCCCCCAAATACTGGCACGGAGTAAAACCCATCCCACTAGACAGATGTTTCCATGAAATTTGGGAATGTCCGCAAAACCACTCAGAAAAGGCCTACAAATCGAAAAGCAAACTGAGCTGTTTATTGCCGTTAACAAACAGAAGGGAAAAAAAAATCCAACCCAAACAAACAGCAAAACAACAGAGAATGCAAGAATGTGATCATTTGGGAACAATTCGCTATTTGTTATTCCTACTAATAAAATCTATTTGGACTGCAGTTGCACCCAGGAACACAAGTGTAGGAGCGGGAATTCCTATTGCAAAATGGTGATTCCTCACTCCAAAGACTTCACTGCCTTGTTTTTGTGAGTTTAACTGTGCAAATCGTTGACCTCTGGGCATCATTAGGTTGTAGGGCTACCACGAGTGGTCCACAACAGATGCACAGAAGAATATCAAGCATTAAAATGTGAATGTTTTCAACTAAAAGTTGGATAATGAGGTTGTGGAAGCACCCAGGGGAGATCCAGAAGGCTGATAACGCTCCTTTATCAACAGATTTAGAATCTAATGAGGGAAGAGTTGGGCCAAAAGAAAATTAAATTCTCTTTTACAAAATTACCCATAATGTCCTATTTCCTCTTGAGGTTTGGTTTGGTTTGGTTTGGTTTGGTTTGATTTGTAAACTTAAATGTAAGCAAATTTTAATTTAAAGTACTTTGATGTGTGTGTTCCTCCCTACCCCAAAAGAAAAGTTTTGCTTAGAAAAGTTTCAATATTGAAGCTTCGCCTTTGTTTTCTAAATTCTTTCTTCTCTCTCATCTGCTTTGGCAAAAATAATTTGATGAATTCTCTCCATATTAAAATTTGTTTCTGTTTCCTCCAATCTTTGAATAAAAGAGGCAACCAATACATTTATGGCACCGGGTCAGGATCAGGCACATGGACAAATCCCTCTCTGTGCTACCTCCAAATCCCTCTCTGGTGCTCTGAGCATGGATGGTATCACCCAAACCTCCTCAAGTTGGCCAGAGCTGGGACAGCCATGCCCCAGGAGAGCAGGAACAAGGGCAGGTTCATGACCTGGGAGATTCCCAGGCTGAGGACAGTCTGCAGGGCCAGCCCGTAGCTCTGGCTGTTTCCTCTCTCTCAGTGGGAGAATCCAGGGATTTCTCAGTGCCAGGACATCAAAGAGGAGATTATAACCAGCTGTCTCACAGGCCTAATTGATAGCAGGCCTCTTTATTCCACAAGGAGGCCTCTGGGGGAAAGCCAAGGGAGGTCAAAAGGAATGAACAAGGGATCATGGATGTTCCAGAGTGTGAGGAGGGCAGAGACCACCTTCACCTCAGAGTCTCCTCCAGGGAGCAATTTCCCAGCTGGTCCAACCCCTCTCCCTTCCCTGAGGGCAGAGTCCATCAGTGGACTTTGGATTGATTTGTCACCCAGGGGAATATTTTATGTCACCCAACTTCTTCATCTTGTTTGTGTAGCCCAGTGCAAGGGATGTCAGTACAGGCTGGGGGATGAAGGGACGGCCGCCCGTGCGGTACTGGTGGATGAACAACTGGACATGACCCAGCAATGTGTGTCCACAGCTGGGAAAGCCAACGGCGTCCTGGGCTGGTCCCACAGCGTGGGCAGCAGGGGATGGGGGATTCTGCCCCTCTGCCCCACTCAGGTGGGACTCTACCTGCAGAACTGTGTCCAGCTCTGGGGTCCAGCATCAGAGGGATGTGGAGCTGCTGGAGAGACTCCAGAGGAGGCCATGGAGATGCTCTGAGGCTGGAGCCCCTCTGCTCTGGAGCCAGGCTGGGAGAGCTGGGGGTGTTCACCTGGAGAAGAGAAGGCTCCAGGGAGACCACAGAGCCCCTTCCAGGGCCTAATGGGGGCTTTTAAGAAATATGGAGAGAGGCTTTTTACCAGGGCCTGTAATGACAGCACAAGGGGCAACAGCTTTAAACTAAAAGAGAGTAGACTCAGATTGGATTTAAGGGCAAATCTTTTTACAATGAGGGTGGTGAGACCCTGGCACAGGTGGCTCAGAGAAGCTGTGGCTGCTCCATCCCTGGAAGTGTCCATTTGTCAAGGCATGATTTGACCTTCTCCAATAACTGGAAGAACTTTCTTCCAACAATAGGTGAAATTGTCTGAGTAGAAGCATTTTATCCTCCATTCTCATGAGAGACCAAAAGAATAAAAGACTCAATTTGCCATTGCTTGCAGCATTTCTGTTCTTCCAAATCAGCAGCCAAGTTGGTGCCCCATCCAGCACAGCTGGGGAGGGAAGTGTTGGCTTTTCCAGCAGCCGGGAGTGCAGGGCTGAAGTGTCTGGTGGCCTCCACACTGCTGCAAAGCACAAACTTGCCTCTATTTGCACTTTCAAACCCTGAAAATGGCTATTCCAGATCCAAAATTGGCAGTTTAGCTGCCCGCGGGTGATTGATTGCATCTCTTGCATTAAATTGCTGGAAAATGATGCATTACATATGTGAGGAAGGAGTTAGAAAACAGAAAAGAAGACCATTAGGCAGAGGTTAAAGTGAGAATGGAGAACAGATCCATCTGCGCAACCTCTCCCTTTCTCCTTCATTGATGAGTCATTCCAGAAGGTCCAGTGCTCCCCAGTGTCAATCCAGAGTCAGCAATAAATGCAAACCGGTCACGTTTGATCTTCTTGTTGTAATATTTGGGGCAACTGGGGCATGGACTCAGCCTCTTGCACATCTTCAAAGCACTTGCCAATCTCCTGGGTGCGATGGCCCAAAGTAAGTGAAGCATTTATGCAGAATTTACGAGATTCCCAAGTAGCTGCTCTGGGTGCTGGCCAGCAAAGGAGGATTTCGTTGGGAAATGCCAGTTGGAAAACCAAGCGGAAATGTCCCAGGTTTAACAGCCTCCAATCACTCCTCGTAGCTCCAGGGCAGCCCTTCCATGCCAAGTTTCCATGGCTTTTTTACCATGCAGCCATCAGAGTGAAACCTTGGCAGCTCCAGGCTAACCCAGGATTGACTCCTGGATCCAACGCCAGTAACCTGGAAGCCCTGAGCATCCTGGCTCCAGAAAGGATTTTCTTGTGCTCCAAGGCTTTCCTGCTACAAGTATGTTAATTTGGAGGACTTCAAGACACTCCAGATACCCAGATTCTTAAATTCCAAGTATTGCAGGATTTCCATTGCCTGAACTCCTGTGTGGCTCAGTCCAGGGAAAGCCCAGGGAATGTACTTAGCCAAGGACTTTGCATTTTCTCTACCCTGTGGCTGTGGAAGCTTGGGAAAAAGGAGAGAGGAGGCTGTCCCACAGTGCAGATCCATCTAGTGGTGGTTGACAGTTGCCATGGTTGTCTCCATGGATTAACAAGAGTTTCCATGTCAGCTGGAGTTGTTGGGTTCCCAGGAATCCCTTTTAGACAACGGTGTGCACTGGAGGTTTTATGAATTAATTTTTTTTTAATTCATAGTTCCTCAGAAATGTTCATTAATTTTTTATTGTTGTTGGGGTGTTTTTTGAAAGAAAAGAAATATCAAGCACTGAAATTCCCCCAAACCAAGCATCTGGATTTCCAGGTAGCTCCGTTCCTGAGCATGGATTGACACATTCTGCAAAAGAACCAAGTCTTAACAATCCCATCTTGTCACATTAAGATCATGGCAATTTGGGCCACTGGCTTTGTGGAACTGTAGATGATTTGGGATGGGAAAATGTGTTAAAATATGATCTTGTCCCTCCCTTGACCTCAGGTCAGAGAAAATAGATCTATAAAATGAGCATGTGGTGGAGTATTTCTATTATATGGGATTTTCTGGCTGTCCTGGTGTTATGAAACTGGTTCCAGTGTGCAAAGCTGCTTTTGCTGCTTCATGTAATCCAGGCAGAATCTGCATCACTACAAGTCAGTTTGTAATGGGTTATCACTGAGGGAAAAGCTCTTCCACCCTACAGCAGTGCAAGTATAGAGTGTGTGACATAAATTCACCCAGAATCCAGTTCCTGATTAATACTTCAGCCTTTGCTGCCTCCTCTTTCCCAATAGCCCCATAGCTCCAGTCTCGTAAGCGACTTTCTTTATCCCAGACTCCCGTACACACAACACACACAACCTCACCCTTCCAGCTGTCTAAGAATGTAGCTGGGATCCCTATCCCTTTTTTAAATGGATGTGCTACTATCAAGGAAGGACTCTGAGCTGACATTCCCATTTCTTTACCAGACCAGGACTGACATGCCAGTCTTTTCCTTTGTCCATGTTTTTCCCTGCACATGGATAAGGCCACGTCTGTTCAAAGCTTGCAGCTTTGCTTTCCAGAAGAGATTTGGCTCCAGGATCACTCCAGGCTCAATTTCATGCCTGGCAAGGAGCTCCTCCTTTTCTGTTCAGACATGGACTTAAAGGTATTAGGCAGGGTATTGATATTTTGTAGCTACTTTTAAAAGGCATTAAAGATGTTATCAGACATGGCCAAGCACAACTCAGCTAATCTGAGCCTTCAAGTTGGGAGGACAGTAGAAAAAAAAAAATCCACCTGGAAAAACTCATCCCTAGAAATTTGCCATTGGGCAACCACACAGCTATGCGCATTTTGGAACTAAATAAGTCCCACGTTCATGGAAAATTCATCTGTGGAGTGGAGTGATTTGGGCCTTCCAAGTGTAACAGGAGGATCCAAAAACACTCAGGGGTGCAAGGGAAAGCATCACCTCCAGATATCCAAGGTTAAAGGCAGAGGTGCCAAGCCTCAAATACTCTCTGATTTGGGGCCCAAATACAGGAACAGGAGCCCAGACACCTTTTTCTTCACCCCAACACACAGAGAGGCACATCCAGGTTTTAGGAGCTTGGTTCAGTTAGAAAAGCAATATTTTTTAAATAGCAGAAGAGTTGTGTGGCTGCAAGCAGTAATCACTGCCCTGTTCCCAGCTACCTTGGGCGGTGCACTCTGGAATTCAGACCACAGCATCTCACTGGTGCTGTGTGGCCTGATAAATAATTGAGAGTAGCATCCATTAGCGTGTACAAGTAGAAGATCTGGGATCAGGGGACTTATATACTCTCCTCGAGAGACAGATGGCAGAAGGTCACTCTGTGTGTCATCAGGCTTAGCCCAACACCCAGGTACACTGGGAATAAACTGCATTTATTAAGGCACTCCCCAGCAGTGGTGGCTTGGGGACAGCATGGACACATGGCCAGGTGAGGCTTTGCCAAGCCCCTTGGAGCTGCAGCTGGCTCCTCAGCTCCACAGTCTGTGTGTGGTTTCTCACAGCCTCGTGTATCCCCTTTCCAGCCATCCGAGATGAGTCTGGTACTGCAGCTCCAGCTGGAGAGCTGACACTGATGAAACACTGTGTGTTTGCTGGCCTGCAGTGCTTGTGAAGACATTTCCTGAAAAAGAGCCATCTCTTTCTCTCCTAGCCTTGTGCTGACGTGCTTCCCAGGGACATCAGTCTCAGGTCCCAGGCACTGCTTTTCCACCTTCACATTCAGGCTTTCAGCCCATCTCTTCTCTATCCCATAATTGGCATCCTGGCCAATTCATCAGAGATATATTTTTATTTTATTTTATTTTATTTTATTTTATTTTATTTTATTTTATTTTATTTTATTTTATTTTATTTTATTTTATTTTATTTTGGAAAGTGGAGCAGCTCCAGCTCTCCAGTCTGACCAAGGAGAGCAGCCATGTTTTGCAAGAACCATCCCTCAAGGATTTTCCTCAACACCTTGCAGCAAGAGGTCCAGGGGACATTCACCCCAACCGAGTCACAGAGGGGAACACCTCAGGGAGAGGGATCCTGTGGAGGGAATGGAGAAATAAGGTGATCCCCTACCCACCAGCAGGAGAAGCAATGCTGGTGATGGGAACACTGGGATGGAAAACCTCTCAGCTCCCAGTGCTGGTACTTGCAGCACTCCAATGCCACTGGCAGAGTTTGCCAGCTGCTTGCAGGCAGGGCTGCCCTGGGTTTGATTTTCCTCTTTGGGGCATGGCCAGGGATGCATGTGTGTCCTTTGGCACCTGTCACCGTGAGAGTGAGACATCACCACAGGGAGGAAAGCACAGGAGAGTCACTGGCAGATGCTGTTTGCTTGCCCTGCCAGGGAACAGGGAATATTTTGATGGGGATCTTCAAACAGTGTCCCCAGAGAAAGCTTTAGGTGTAAGAAGAAGGGAGATGTTTATTTATAGTAAGCCTTTTCGGTTGTTTGAGGGCTTTTTACTTCTCTTAGTCTTGGTTATACATATTCTGCTGGACTGAGAGGTGGAAAATCAGGAAAGGCGTGTTATTAGAGAAGCTCTTTTTCATGAGATTTTTCCATCAATACATCTTTTTTTATCCAGCTCCTTGGGGGGAGTCCTTACAACCACTCCCACGTGGGCTGTGTGCCCCACAGGTACAAGGCTGTATCAGCAGTCAGATATCCAACAGCACAAGGACACCCCAGGCTGCTCCCCACAGCTGTCCCCAGAGCTGCAGAGCAGTTTTAGCATCTCATAAGATCGTCACATAACACTTTGGGTTGGAAGAGACCTCAAACATCATCTTGTTCCAACTCCTGCCATGGGCAGGGACACCTTCCACTATCTCAGGTTGCTCCAAGCCCTGTCCAACCTGGCCTTGGACACTTCCAGGGATTCAGGGGCAGCCACAGCTTCTCTGGGCAACCTGTGCCAGTACCTCACCACCCTCACAGGGAAGGATTTCTTCCCAATATCTCATCTACCCTCAATGTCACCCATTGATTTCCTCAGCAGCACAAAAAAAGTGGAGCTTTAGTGTTGCCAGGACCTGAATGACTGCTCACAGCTGGGTCAGGGCTCTGCTCATGGCACTCACAAGGTCCTTGCAGACCTTGACATCTGTGTCAGCAAGTGGCAGCAGCTTTCCTTGAGAGGCAGGGCCCAGAAAGGCCTCTGCAGTGCTTGTTTCTTCCCAGCTTTGTTTGCTCTGGGTAATTATTGGCACACCAAAGGATATTAGCTCTGGACGTGAGAGCGCGGAGAGACTGGCTGCTCTCAAATATCAACAGTGTAGTTCATTGTAATTAATTAAATGCTGACACGATCCCCAACAAGCAAAACCTTCATTATACTCAAATTAAACCCCCTGACACAGATGCTTGACTCACTGTCAGCGCCTCCAAGTGCAATCAAATGCATAGAAATGCAGACATCACAGCACACGTGTGGAACACAGGGAAAGATCTTACAGCAGGGAATAAAGGTCACTGCTATTCCTAATTAAAGCAGTTTCCGGAGCAGACGAGCAGTTTCTTAAATAGTTCTTGCCCTTATCATGTCTGAAGTTCTCCGTGTCAGGATACTTTTTACAACTCTTTTATATTCAAGACCCACCACGTTTTGGGATGGAGTTTGCAAGGTTTGAAGGGACTGCTCCGACTGTCTGCAGTGATTCACAGACACCTGCAGCCCTAAGCACCTCATTCAATAATTTTTTCAACTCCCCCATAACACAAAGAAAAGTTTTCTCCCTGGGGAGGCACTCAGCATTAACTCAGGACTGCAAATAATGGAGAATCCCTGCCTCCAGTGATGCTTTTCCCAGTTGCTTTATATCCTTGCTATTACAAATGACTGCTTTCTTCCCAGAGTAAATTTATCTAGCTAGAACTTCAAGCCATTAAATTTTTCCACCATTCTTGGCTAGATTAAAGATACATTTGCTGTCAGAAACAACTTCTCCTGCACTTCACCACGAAGTGTGAGCAAATCACTTCAATTTCTCCTGGATAACGCAAATACATGAAGACCCTTTAATCTCATGGTCTAAGTGGAGTTTTCCAGACCTTTGTGTTGCCTTGTAGAGCTCCTCAGAGCATCTTCTGTCTCCTTGGCTTCTTTTCTGCTCTGTGGGCACAGAAAAGGGACGTGATTTTCCATATGAGTAACCTCCATTTTTCAGTCTTTCTTGATCTGGTTCATCTGCTCCCGTTCTTGGCTTTTTTATGATCTGAGCATGAGGTATTATGATTAATTCTCTATGACATCTTGCTCCTAGGTGAATCACACCTGTCTTTTTGCCAACAGCCTAGACAGCCATTCTGTGAGGGAGGTGACTGTAAGAGCAAGTCATCAACTTGTTTCCTGGAAGGAAAAACATTCCTCCAACGAATCATTTAACCAAAATATTCCCATGTGCTATGGCTCAGGGTGAGCACAAATACTGACCCAGAACTGACATTATTGCTGATATATGCCGTACTGGGCTTGATGCTGGGAACCCTCATGTTCAGAAGATATTTCCATGCTTAGTGCCCATGAGCTTAGTGAGAGTTCAGTGTGTAAGTGCCTTTGAAATCTGTGCCACAGTCTTTATGTTAGGGATCAGCTTCACACAGTAGTACAAGATATTTAATTACAAACAGGTTGATAATATTGAAGAAGCAGGTCACTGGTGTTGTCTGACAGATGGCTTCAGTTGCCAGGGAATTTGCTCTTTTCAGTGTTTTGGATATCTGGAGACAATTTTTAGAGGATCTGCATTGAAGGCAAGCAAGAGTAGAGTCTCTGTACCCAGCCTTAAATTCATCACACAAAGACAGCTCTGCTCAAAGATCTTCTGACCAAGACACCCTGGGGACCCAAGGGGATCCCCACAGAGTCCCCCAGTGTCCCCCAGAATCCCCCCAGATTTTAGACAGCGCTGCTGGTGGAAGTGCACAAGCAAGCCATTTACATATGACATTATTTTTTTCACTTGAAATAAAAACCCATCAAAGTCTCTCAAGAGGGAGGTGGCAAGTCAGGAACTAGTTGGTGATGATGGAAAAAAGGGAGGATAATAATTTAAAAACTGGGATGATTCCTTTCTTGATAAGGGTTGTCCACAAAAGCAGCACTTTCTCAAAGAGGGGTTGGAAGCCTACCTAGAGTCACTTCCCTGGAATGAGAAGTAAATATGCAAAATTAGCATATCCAAGAGCTAATTAGGAGTCCGAGGCCATAGGGCAGGGAGAGTACCCTATGAGCCATGGCTGATATTTCTGAGCAGTGAGTGAAGAGCATGGGAAGCAAAGAAACCTGTTTATCCAACGAAAAGGTGGAAGAGAGGCCAACAGAATCTCATGGGAGGTACTCAAAGTGCCACGAAAATGGAATGCAAATCTTCATCCTTTCCCTTCAGGTTCAGAAATTAAAAAATAAATAGGGATAGGTCTGAGATGGAACAGGAAGCATGTCAGTGGAGAGAGAGCCCCATTACCATAGTAAGACACTGTGAGACACTCATCTCTCCTCAGCAGAGATCCCACTCCCCTCTTCAGGCATTTAAACCAGGCAAATGCAGCATGTTTTTTGCATTCCCTCTCCTGAAATACCTCCTTAAAACTCCCTGTGGCTGTAAAGCTTAAACAAAACCACCATGATGTGATGGTTGGTCTGCTCCCACATTTCTTGGTCCTTCCCAGCATGGTCTCTGTGCTTGTCCCAGGCTCAGCTCTATGGATAAGGCAACCAGGCACCCAATTTTTGCCTCTTGTGTCAAAATATATGTCTTAAGTGCATCACTGCTGAATAACCAGATAAGAGCAACCTGCTCTAGTGGTGGCATCTCTGCCCATGGCAGGGGGTTGGAGTGAGATGATCTTTAAGGTCCCTTCCAACCCAAACCATTCCACGATTCTGTGGTCACATCAAACAGATGACATGACCTTCCCTGTGGAGATGAGGGAAAGGACTGAGTAAGACGGGTCCTTCACAGGCAATCAATGCAGCATTTAACAGGAGAAATTATCCCTTCAAGCTAAGGGCTTCAGGAACTGTTGGGAGTGATGAGGATGTTGTTATCTCACCACTCCTGATATATTTTTGGAGCTCAGTTCCACTGACCCATTGTTTTCTGAGAGAGGGGGAAATGTCTCTTTTTGATGTGCAGTGTTTGTAGAGCTTCATATCAGCTGAAAAATGTCTTTCAGGGCTGAGGAGAGACAGACCAACTCTTTGCTATCTCCCCTGAATATTTCCAGGTTGGGGGAAAAGACGGAAATATGGTTTGGGGTTTTAAGTTTCCCTTCTTATCACAGGAAAAAACATAAAGAAAGAGAAAGTGAACGATGAGAAACTGGATTTTTCCAGGCAAGCTAAAGCCAAAAGGGCTGCGCCTTGGAGCCGAGTGCGGAAACAGGGCAGGCGTTGGAGGATTTTCCCCTCCAAGCCTGAAAAGAAATAAGAAGCTGGCTGGCTGGTCTTGAACAACCCCTCCTGAGCCTGCGAAACCAGTCACAGTTTTTCATCAGAACTGAAAATATCCACCTCCCCCATCCTTTTTTTCCCCCCACCCTTTCCTCCGTGACGCCACGGCACCGGGCCTGGCGGTGCGGCTCTCTGGAGGATGCTGTCCAGCATCCATCAGAGCTGGCAGTGCCGGGAGGGGACACGGGCTGCAGTGCCAGGCTCCAGGCCAGTGACGTCCTGTCTGCCCAGTTCTGATACAAACAGAAAAGCCCTCGGGGCTGGCACGGTGGAACCGCGCCGAGGAAGCTCCCACACTTCCCCTCAATACCGTGTTTTCCCAACACTGACATCCCAGTGCTGGTGAGTTCTCCCCAGCATTCCCAGCCACCAGCCACCACAGTGACCCTCTCACTGTAGGATCCTTCCAGACCAGTGGTGTCACCTGTGTTGGGGTCCTGGCAACACTCACCTGCCCCAGGTGAGTTCTGCTCACCCTGAGCTTCAAATTGAAGTCAGGACTTCTGTGTTTTGCTCTGGGTACAAACTTTTTTCCTGAGTTGGGTTGGTCCCAATGAAAAATTGCCTTTTTCCTCTGTGCAGCTTGGATCTGGCCTCGCTGTACATAAAATGCCACGTATTCCCAGCAGGATTCAGCCCTTCCAAGGCCTACCCTGCAGCCAAATCTGATCTACATATTTACGAGCTTGTAAACAGGACGGGGCGGGTGAGTTCACATTCTTAGAAAACCAAGTGCAGAGAAAAGAACTTCTGAGCTGGAAAAACAAAAAGTAGTCTTGGGCCCGACCCAGCAAACACAGTGGTTTTTCCAAGACTTGGATGGCTTGCTTGAGAATCATTCCCCTCCATTCCTTTTCTACTGGATTTCCCAAGCCTACCTTTCCATTTGGGAAAAAATGCACATTCCCAATGTTTCTGAGCAGAGTGGAGGAGGCAGCTTGATAGAAAAGGGACATTTTATCTTGGAGGTGAGTGGAAGGCAGACTTGTGCTTGCAGAAGCCACCAAGGAACAACAGTTCCTTGCAAAGGGAAGTTTAAGGAAGGTGTTAAAAGGAGTTGCACAGCAGAATTCAGTTGGAGGGCTCACCACGAAGTACCACTGTCAATAAATGCCAGGAGTAGTTTGGAACAGTAATTCCCAAACTGTGCTCTCCAGATCTTGACAGTCCATGAAGGCTTGATAAATGGTTCATGGAAAACTAGAGTTTGATGGAAAACTAGAGTTTGATGGAAAACTAGCTCCATAAGGGAGCTAGCCAGCAAAAAATTTGAGGTTCAACAGTTTTTCATAGAATCATGGAATGGGTTGGGTTGGAAGGGACCTTAAAGATCTCATTCTAGTCCTGGCCATGGGGAGGGACACATTCCACTAGACCACATTGCTCCAAGCCCTGTCCAACCTGGCCTTGGACACTTCCAGGGATGCGGATGGGGAGAAGCCACAGCTTCTCTGAGCAAGTGGTTCCAGAGCCTCCCCACCCTCTGAGCAAAGAATTTCTTCCTGGTAACTCATCTAAATCCCTCCTCTTTCAGTTCAAGAACATTTCCCCTCATCATATCACTGCCCATGTAAAATCAATGCCTATAGTTGGATTTTTGCCCATGAGACATTCTACCTATGTCTTTTTCCTGCTGAGATGGCAGCAAGTCAGCTTGTCTGTAAATGTTTCCCTTCCCCAAGCTGGTCATCCTGGCTGTGCTTCCCAGAGGTGTGCTCTGATGCCATCAAGCATTGAAGAGATTCCAAGGCTCAGGCACAGCACAAGCTCAGGATGCTCCAGTTTGGAGAGCGGAGAGCCCCGGGAACGCTCCTCTCTGAGCGAGCTCTGCACTGCCCTGGAGGGAGCTTAGCAACCCCACCAGGCCATTGTGTTCCTTCAGATCCCAAGCCAGATGGAAATTTTCTTTTTAAAGGCTGCCCTGAGTGTGTTTCCTCTGGTGAACCATCCAGACACGAATCTCTGCCGTGCTCACTCCAACATCAGCACATGGATTCCAGTCTCCTTCCTGCTCAGACAGCAGGACAAGAGCTCTTGACATGCGGCTCGGTTGCCCTGACTTTATCCTTCTCTCAGGAGACTTTTTTTTTCTTCATTTGCATCTGGTAAATAAGAACCTTCCTGATATCTCCCTTTGGATTTGCCAGACTGGTCAATCTTGGCTTTTTTTTTTTTTCCCTAATTTTATTTATGTCCTTGTGCTGAGTCTCATGATTCTAAGATTTGTTTTAAAGTCCCCTTTGGGGCTGGAGTCAGGCTATTATTTCTGAATCAAGGAACAGGCAGTTGGACACACATACATCTTTCCCAAGCATAAGGAACACTGCAAAAATACTACCTTTAAGGGAGTCTATACTAAAAGTCAGATGTCAAACGCCTACATCTTTGTCTTCCTTTTAATTTTGTGATTAATTTCGAAGTCCATCTTCCTGTTGACCATGCTTTATTGAGCACTCTCTGTGTCCTGAATCTGCTGCCCAGCCCTTCTTCTTGAAGGATGAACCAACAGCTAAGAAGGCTATTCCAGGGCAGGGCAGTGTTGAAGTGAATTAATGGGCAGCTTGGTTTGAGGGCATGGCTTGGAATTAGATGGTCTTCAGGGTCCTTTCCAAACCAAACCATTCTGTGATTCTCTCACAAAAGCATTGCTTTAACCATTTTAAAGATTTATTACAGAGTTTGGTTTGCAGTATCCAAGCCCAGGTCTGGTTTCAGAATCTCTCTCCCTTTTCTCTGCCTCGTCCTGCCTGAGTAGAGTCCACAGAGCTCCTGTTAAAAATCAAGAAGCAGGAAAAACTCATGGAATCACAGAATACCAGGTTAGAAGGGACCTGAAGGACCACCTGGCCCAACTTTTCTTGGCAAAAGCACAATCTAGACAACATGGCCTAGCACCATGTCCAGCTGAATCTTAAAAATGGAATCCACCACTTCCCTGGGGAAATTGTTCCAATGGCTGATAGTTGTCATGGTGAAAAATTATCTGCAATGGGAATATCCCCAGGAGTGACTTGTACCCATGACTCCTCATCTTTTCCAGGTGACTCCTTGTAAAAAAAGTCACAACTCCTTTGTAGCTACGCAGTGATAAAACCTCCCCCTCAGGCTTCTTTTCTCAAGAACTTAGTAAGCTCGGTTCTCTGAGCCTTTCCTCACATGGCAGCTTCCCAGTGCTTGGATCACTCTCCTGGACTCTCTCTGGACCCTCTCCAGCCTGCTCACATCTCTTTTGCCTGGTGGAGATCAAAACTGAACACAGTGAGTGGAGTGGCACAATTCCGTCTTCATCTCTGCTGGTGATGCCTGTGTTGATGCAGGTGTTCCTGCAGGGTGGCCCTCGCTTCTGAAGTGTCCACTTCCTCATTCTGTTTGCTATCACTGGGAAAATTCAACAGGATACATCTGATCTCATCATCCAGGGTGCTTATGGAGATAATAAACAGCATTGGGAGCGATATCGATCCCACTAGCGACAAGTTGCCTGTTTGGGAAGAAGCTTTTTGCCACCTCTCCCAGGGTGTGCCCTGTCAGCCAGTTCCCCACCCACTTGTCCAGACCAGAGTGCACCAGTTTCTCCAGGAAACTGTGGAAAACTATACAGAAAACCTCGGAGAAATCCAGTCAGACAAGATGCACCACTCAGAGCTTCTTTTGATGGTACACACTGTGTGCTGCTGGTACAGTTTCTCCTTACAGACCTTGGTATCAACCCCTTTGCAGTAGCAGGCCACAGTTCCTGAGTCATTCCTTTGTTTAAAGCATGACTTTCTTCTTTAGATATCCCTCATGAAAGATGGAGTGTGGTGTATTCCTTTCAGGGCAAGAAGGTTTTGTGCATGGGGTATCCAGGTCCTTGTAAGGAGGATGCAATGGATGAAACGACCTTCTGGAGATCTGCTGCTGCTGCTTTCAGCTATAAGTCCCCAAATGAAGGGTCAGTGCTTTGGGATGACCTAACTGTGGCCTTCCAGTACCTGAAGGGAGCATATGAGAAAGATGGAGAGAGATTATTTACAAGATCATGGAGCGACAGGAAAAGGGAGATGGATTCACATTGAAAAAGAGTAGGTTTAGATTATATATTTTAAAAAATTCTTCCTTTTGAGGGTGGTGAAGCCCTGGCACAGATGCCCAGGGAAGCCACAGCTGCCCCATCCCTCAAAGTGCCCAAGGCCAAGTTGGACAGGGCTTGGAGCAACTTGGGATAGTGGAAGGTGTCCCTGCTCATGGCAGGTGATGAATCTTAAATGATCTTTAAGGTCCCTTCCAACACAAACCATTCCCTGATTGTATGAATGAACCTTCTTTGGGCCTCCTCACCTGTCTATAATCATATCACAAAAGCACATTTCCAGTCATATCCAGCACATTACAAGTTTAACTACAACTTGCGCAGGAATCAAACTAACTAAGAGCAGCCATACTGTCAAAAAGAAAAAAAGGGTAAAAAAAAAAGAGGGAAAAGAAAGCCAGTTTATGATCTGAAGCCCCCAGAGCAAGAGCTGTAGAGCAGAGCAGAGCAGAGTAAGTACTTCATGGGATCTTGCCCGAAGCCTGTCTTGTGCCCCATGCAGTGCTCCCGTGGTCCTACCACGTAATTCCTGCCTTGTGAAGTTCAGGATCTCTGGCAGAGCAGGGGGAGCTGTGTGGCAGCCCACCAGAGTGGATCTGCAGTGTGGAGCAGAAGCTTTGCATTCCACGCCCTGTGATGTAGCACCAGGGCATATGGAGGCGGGTAAGGGAGCAGAGTCTGCTGGGGCAATGTTGGGGGGGCTGCAAAGTCAATTCCTTATGTTCTTTTGAGGATGGGCTCTGGAGTGAATTGTTCCCTGGACCAAATTCATCTGGAGGGGTCTGGCTGGACCACGCTAAGCAAATTAGCACTATTCACAATCCTTGAAATTACTTGTGAGGTTTCTGTCGGGGAACAGTGTAGATGAACCTGTGTGGCTCCTCACTTCACCTTCCACTGGTGAAATTCTTCCAGTGATCAAAGCCCTGTCCTGCACAAGGGAGAAACTGGTGCATGGAAAGCTTTGGCAACTTCTCAGACAGGATCAGACTACCAGGTGATCATGATATTCAGTGTGAAATCCATCAGGCATAACCTTGGATGCCCGTGATGTGGTTCCCATGAGCCAGGAGTCTGAGTCCAACCATCTGAAACCTGGTGTGATCCATCCACCCGGTGCACTTACACTCAGGATGAGATAGATCACTCCACCCTCACCACAAAACCTGCCCTCTCAGCTACTGACTGTAAGAGGAGCCCCAGGACCTGCTCAGATGCCTGAACTCAGGTGATTCACACAAGAGCCGCGCTTTCTAGGAAGTGTGATGCCTCAGAAATATCCTCACAGCAATTACTCCCACCAGTGGTCCAAATTCCTAGGATAACTCTGAGAAAATCTCCAATATTTGAGAGGAATAAAGGGCAATTTTGGTCAAAATCCTACTGATGTGCAGCACCTTAGAGAAAAGTTTTGGGGACATCACTAGGACCATACTCCTATGGGAGACAGGTTTGGGGGCCATGAATTTGACAATGAATGAGCAGTACAAGGCTCTGCTGCATTATCCTCCTCTTGCTGACACACAAACCACACTCAAACCTCAAATTTGAGATCCTGCTTGAAAGTGCTGGTGTTTTTCAGAGCCCTTGACTGGTTTCTCTTCCCTTTGCAATCTCCCCACCACCGCCAGACAAAGTTTCCCTGATCTCCATCACACCCAAAGCTTCCCTCCCTCCCCACAGGGACCCCTCAAACCAGGTTTGAACACCCCACCACAGGCTTTGGCATGGCCAGGGGCTCTCCAGGAGCATCTCTCCAACCATGACCTGGGACACAACACTGCCTAGAAGGTCGGCAATGGTCAGGAGAGTGGTGGCTTCTCCCTGCGTCTCTTTGGGCCACACCAGGATGCAGAAGTTGGACACACCGGCAGCAGAGAGACATGCAGGCAGCTCATTGGGGCTTTCATTGGGAAGCTGCTGCTTATCTGTGACATTGTTTATGGGGTCGGCTGGAGGGCTGACAGGCCTGAGGAATTCCACCCGATATCCCAATGCCATCGTCCTCCAGGGAAAACGCTTGAGTGGCTGTGAACATGCTGTCCTCCTCCCCAGGCCAAGCAGCTCTTGGATCCGTCCTAGGAGGGCAGTGAACTCCCTCATCACTCCAAGAAACACCAAGGAGGTGTTAACCCTCTAGGGACCCTGATATGCCTACAAATACCCAGTGGAGGTGGTTAATAGAGGAGGAGGAGAAGGTCGGGAAAGACCAGTCAGAATCTGAGAGTCCCACACACAGGGAGAAATCCTTGCTGAAACCCAGCCCGTTCTCCCACAGCTTGGCAGCTGCATCAGGGAGATTGTCCATCACGGGGGCCTGGGAAGGAGCTGGCAAGGAGAGGTGCAAGCTGGGTATTGAGGAGAAAGGGGCAGTTCATGATTACTTTGGACCAGATTTAATTCATTTGCTTCGTGAGAGTCAGAAAAAAAGAAGGGAGTGAGGGTCAATTTAGGTTGGATACAAGGAAAAGGTTTTTGAATATGAGGGTGCTGAGGCCCTGGCACAGGGTGCCCAGAGAAGCTGTGGCTGCCCCATCCCTGGAAGTGTCCAAGGCCAGTTTGGACAGGGCTTGGAGCAGCTTGGGATGGTGGAAGGTGTGGAATGAAATGGGCTTTATGATCACTCCCAACCCAAACCATTCCATGATTCTCTGACTTCCTTCGGCCAGGAGGACCCACAGTGAGCAGCTGTGGTATCTCCTGTGCCAGGGCTTTTTCTCTACCAGCTGCAATTGTCTGGACTTGCTCTGATACATCCCCAGGGAGCCCTCGATCCTCTCCTGAACCTTTGAGGCCACATTCAGGAGATGCTCAGGTGATAGGACACCTGTTCCCACCACAATCCTAATCCTATCTATGGATTTCTGGAGCTTCCTGACTCAAAAACAGAGTGGTTTGCACATTGGTAATTTTTATTTTTTTAATTTTCCGTGAGTTTGGCCAATCAATTTTTACCATTTATAGCCTGCTGCTTGCAGGGACATCCGCAGCTGAGCAACCTGCTGTGAGATGAACCCTGTCCTCTTCTTAGCTGTTCACCTGCCACCTCCTGTGGAAGGGTTCACCTTCCCTCTCCTGTGATGACACCTGTAAGGTCCAGCTCTCCAAAAGCTATTCTTTTGCAAGCCCATTCCTGATACAAAGCCCACACCATTATCAGTGTTGAACAGTCCTGCTGGTCCGTGCATTTCAAATTTCATGGTGGGACAGCACTGGGACATGACTTTGTCCCTTTGTTTTTCCCACCTGCTCTCGTGTCTGCAGCGTTTCTGTGCCACGGACTATTCAGGACATGCCGCAAAGCAGGGACTTTTTAGAACAAAGATGCCCTTGCCAACTAAGCCTGCTCATGGATTCTGGCTGTACACTGGGAGCCAGGGCCAGAATTTAGATTGGACTGGCTCCATCTGCATTGGTGCATTTGTCTTTTTTTCTTGTTTTGCTTTATTTTCTTGAGCGCTGAACACTGGGACCAGCAACTCTCCGAACAATCCAAGTGATATCACCTTCCAGTGAGTCATGGGGAGGGCAGGGTGGGGAAGGGCAGGCAAGGAAAGATCATGAGATTGTGTTATCTCGAACAACCTAAAAAAAATGGGATATGTGTTTGGATATGTGAAGAGGAGATTGCATCCACTGCCACCCACCACAGAGCGTCACAGTTTTGGGAAGCATCCCCATGGCTCCAGAGGTTTTTACCTGCCTGGTTTTCCCCAAATATGACCAGGGTGACATTAACTAGGAATAAAAAAAAAAAAAGTATGAGCACATACTTTATTGGCTCAGTTTTTGCACCACCAAAAAAGTGAAGTTCAAGCTTCAGATCAGATTTAGTCTGTAGCTTCAGTCACTTTGCAAGGTTCAAGCAGGCTTTTCCTGAGTTCACCTGCAGCTTTCTTAATTTCTGGATGGTCCTGAAGATAATTATTTAGGATTACAACAGGACATACAGCCCTTCCCCGATCCAGCTCTGTCAGATTTAGATTTTGCAAGATGTGGGATGATCTTTTATAAAATGATTGAAGGAATAAAGTCCCCAAATGGACTGTTAAGATCCCAGAATTATTATTATTATTATAAATTTTGATGGATGTCCCTGAGGTGGGTGTCACCATCTCCTCCTCCCTCACCCATGAGGTGTTGAGCTGGATGCCCAAGAGAGGTGCCCAGAGCGCTGATTTTGAGTGCATAGCAAAAACTCCTCTTTGAACAAGACCAGGTTTCCCTACTGGATTGTGACACAGATGCTACAGAAATTGTTCTTTCTGTTCTTTGACGTTGCCCTGTCCTGACTTTGATGCTTTTGAGGCCAGATCACCAAAAATTGCTCTTACACCAAGATAACAGACTGAAGTGCTGGTGCATCACTCTGTGTTGCTGTTCTTGTTCTTTAACTCACATCCTCTATTTCTGGACCCTGGACACATCCTTCTGTGTTTCCTGAGCTCTTCAAGTGTCCATCACTCAGTACTGACTTTGAGTTATTTATATAGGGAATGTTACAAAACCAAGCCCAAAACCCTCAAAGTGTTGTTGCATATTTGTATATATAAAAGCAAAAGCTGATTTCTTCAATTTTTTACACATTCCCTAAAAAAGACCCCTCAAATCCTCTTATGTGCAGCCTCTCAGTGCCCATCAGAAGATTCCGATGCTCCAGCATGTGCAGAGCAGCTGTTCTGGGGACTCCCTGCCTAGTTCTGTTCATCCCAGGGCAAGGAAATGAGGAAACTGTGGATGCACTCAGGACACGTCCCTTCCAAGGGGCACGCTTATTTGCATGGTAATGAGGATGGTAATGGGCCCCTTGTCTTCATATGTACACAAGGTTCTCGCTGGGTGAAAACCAGCCAAAGCTGAAATTCAGAGGATTCATAGCTTCTCTTCCTTTTCAATTTGTGTTTTCTATCTGGATGCAAAAGACAAAGCATGTAGGACAGAAACTGCATTGTGCACTGAACTGCTAAACACCAGATAGAAATTATTATTTTAGAAACCATCAGGCTGTTTAGGCAAGCACCAATCTCTTAAGTAGCCTGGCTCAAGCGGTAATTACCAGTTGAATTTAAAAAGAGACCCTTCTTTTTATTTGCTTTGTTACCATAGTTTTTTGTTTTCGTTTCCTCTCTCTTGAAGCTAAAAAATGCTCCGTAGAGCTGCAGCTCCTCTGAGAACCCAGAGCACGCTGCAAACAGGGTTCACAGCAACACTGTGAAGAGTTCATGGTAATTAACCCTTTCTCCAGTGAGGAAACTGAGGCAGGAAACCACTCCCTGCCAAGGGAATGAACAGGATTATATGTTCAGTGAAGTCCTTCACCTGCCTTGGTCCCATTCCCTGAGGCATCCACGGTACCTGTAGGTCCAGGAGGGTGGATTGGGGGCACTGTTAAAAAGGAGGATGGTCAAAGCCGTGGTGTGATGAAGAATGGAGGAGATGCTATATGGAAGGCAAAGGGAGATGGCCCCAGCACCACTGGGGTGTTCAAAGCTCCTGGCTGTCACTCAGGGAGGTGTTCCTGATGGGGTTGAAATCAAATCTGGGGATTTCCAGCAGCCTAGAGCCAACCTGTAAACCTCAGCACTGTCCCCAAGAGAAGAAACTCCTTTAATCTAAAACAACCAAGGTGGGGTCATTCCCTCTATGAAACTGACCCCTGTGTTAAGGGAGTCGACAGGGAAGATGGAGAGAGACTATTTATGAGGGCCTGGAGTGACAGGACAAGGGGGAATGGCTTCAGACTGACAGAGGACAGAGTTAGATGGGATATTGGAAAGAAATTCTTCCCTGTGAGGGCGGTGAGGCCCTGGCACAGGGTGCCCAGAGAAGCTGTGGCTGCCCTGGATCCCTGGAAGTGTCCAAGGCCAGGCTGGACGGGGCTTGGAGCATCCTGGGATAGTGGAAGGTGTCCCTGCCCATGGCAGGGGTTGGAACTGGAATGGGCTTTAAGGGCCCTTCCAACACAAACCATTCCATGATTCCATGATCGTTGCTCCATCCAAAGCCACTGACTGCACCAGCAGCAGCTGCTCATTAAGCTGCAAATGCCTTCATTTCCAGGAAGGCTCTGAGTCTTCCCAGCACAGAGACGTCAGTCCTGCTCACTCTCCTTATTCCATGCCCCCTTCAGCACACACTGACAGCCAGCCTGAGCTCCAGCTCACCTTGGGTGGGCCTTCAGCAGATATTTAGGCTGCTTTCCCTGCCCAACCATCATAAAATGCTAGGATCTGTCTGCCTTCTCCCACATCCCCGTGATGGAGCTGCCCACGTACCTAATGTTGAGTCTGGCTGAAATTTCTCCACTTTTTAGGGATGGGTGTACGAAAGCTTTGCTGGAACCAGTTCTCTGAGTTTCCTGGAAGATGGTTTTCCTCCAGCAAACAGACTGGGGAGGTTTTATGTAGTGTCAATCACGAATTTCTGGCTCCTGGCACCTGTTTTACTGTTTTGACACCAGGCTTAGGAGTGCAGGGGAAAATAATAATGATATCTGGAGTTAATGTTATTTACTAAAATACAAATTAACGCTCAGTCACATGGTGGCATGATTTGTCATCCAGAGCTAAAATTAAAAGAAATTAAGGCTGAGTCAGAAAGTTATTTCAGATCCAAGTGGGGAAATGCTGTGTCGGGGCCATGTGGGAGCAACACTGACATCTTCTGGCTCAAAAACAAATCTCCAGCTTTTTCACCAA
Source organism: Lycocorax pyrrhopterus obiensis (assembly GCA_014706295.1). Lineage (NCBI taxonomy): Eukaryota > Metazoa > Chordata > Aves > Passeriformes > Paradisaeidae > Lycocorax > Lycocorax pyrrhopterus. The sequence goes on along the minus strand of JACSVZ010000006.1, from coordinate 3,162,704 downwards.
GAAAACCACCGGGAAACTGCAAAAACCTAAGGAGGGGCTGGGTGGACAAAAGTGTTTTAAAGTATCAAGGACAAGCTTTGGGGCAGTGGATATTATCCGAGCCCACTTTAACAGCTCCCCTTAGCATCACCACAAAATCTGAACACAAGGCGTGTGACACTGATGACCCAAAATACATAAGAGGAGGAGGTGAAGGGGTGGTGTTCTTCTCTCAGTGCACGTGACAGGGCTGTATCCATACTTTTATGCTGAAGTCTGTAAGTCTGGAGGCGATAAATTACCTGAAAGTCACATTCCATTAGGCCAGATTGCTCCAAGCCCCATCCAACCTGGCCTTGGACACTTCCAGGGGTGAGGAGATAGAATTTCTCTGGGAAACCAGAGAAATGTTCCAGGGTCTCACCACCACCACACCTTCAGCCTTTTCTACACCTCACCTCCTCCAGATTGGATTGACCACCACCGTTATCGCCTTACTCTGCCATACCCTTCCCTTTCCTCTAACCAAGTTTCTTTTAATCTCTTCCAAGGTTCTTTCTTCCCATCCCTGAAGCCCTCCGAAATCGTCTTCAAGATCATCTTCTGGCTGGGATACTTCAACAGCTGCGTGAACCCCATCATCTACCCGTGCTCCAGCAAGGAGTTCAAGCGCGCGTTCATCCGGCTGCTCAAGTGCCAGTGCCACCGGCGGAGACGGCCCATCTGGAGGGTCTATGACCACCACTGGAGAGGGGCCTCCATCAACAGCTCAGTGCAGGACTCAGAAACAGACCTAAGGCCCAGGATTAACACCCTGAACAGCTCCTTCATATTTAACTCCTCCTTCCAGGAGAGAGCCAGTAAGAGGCGAACGCTCAGCTTCAAGGGCTGGAAAATGCTCACCCCTTTCCAGAAACCAGCATCCACCCAGCTGAAGGAGAAGATGAACAGCCTTTCTAACAAAATCCGGGGTGGCTCCAGCAAAGGGGGGGTGACAGCCACCTACAAGACAGAGGTGGAGTCTGTCTCGATTGGGATCCCTCATGATTTCACAGAAAGCATCGACTACCAAACCCATGACTTAACAGACTGCTGTGGGCTGAGAGAAACAGATATTTGAAGCCTCTGGGGCAGCTGTCGATGGTTTCTTTAGAGGTATCCAGCAGAAACATGGAGGGATACCACCTGTGGGTCTGTCAGGCAGGCTGGAAGCAGCAATCAGGTATTAAATGCAGTTGCCCAAAGGTTATCCAAGCATTCCCCACGTGGAGCTCAGCCCCTTCTGTGGGATTACGGGTTCCTCAAATTAGAGCCAATGGCATAGCCCATTCTGACAACCCACAGCAGGAGGGGAAGGTCTTTCAAGACCTGTCAAGGCAAGAGCTGTCTCCTCCCGTGGATGGTTGTCTTTGGCTTTGGAAGAAGCTGTGCAATTAAGGGAAACCAGGATGTCTCCTTTGCCTTAAAAACACCACCGTGAAAACTAATGGAAAGATTGAATCCCAAAAGTTGCCAACCCTGCCTTAGTACATGTGGTCATGTTTCCATCCAGAGGCAGATCCAGCAAGGACACTGCCCAGCAGTAGCTGGCAGATGATCCTTTATGTGGTGGGTTGGGAGCTTGTAGGTCCTGAACAGGACCTCCAGACAAAGCCTCGGCTTTGGAAGGAGAGCAGACTGGGGTATTCCCAAGCAGGGTGGAGGGATCCCGGCTCTCAGTCATCATCTCTGCAGCGGCCACAGCTTTGCCCCTTCCACATCACCTGGTTTTAGGCCAGAGGAGTATTCCAGGTGTGTACACTGCTGCCAAGGGGTGTACAGGTCTCCCTCCTCTCATTCCATCCTGTGAAGCGTTTCCCAGTTCACTTTCCAGTGAAACACTTGCAACCCACCTTGCTTTAGTGAACATCCGTCTGTGACACACAGAGAAACCAGCTCCTTTTGGTGTCAGTCATCCCCAACCTTTCCTGTCCCCTTTTTGCTCTCGTTGTTTCTCTCAAAAAACACAGGATAAAAATGCATCCCAGGGGTTTCACTCAGGACAAGAGGAAATGGCCTCAAGTTGTGCCAGGGAAGGTTTAGGCTGGATATTAGGAAGAATTTCTTCACTCAAAGGGTGGTCAGGCACTGGACCAGGCTTCCCAGGACAGTGGTGGAGTCACCATTCCTGGAAGTGTTCAAAAGACATGAGGATGTGGCACTTGGGGACATGGTTTAGTGGTGAATGTGGTGGTGCTGGGTTAATGGTTGGATTCGATGATCCAAGAGGTCTTTTCCAACCTTAATGATTCTGTGATTCTGTGATGCAGGTCCTCAGCCAGCCCATGCTGTGGCTCAGGAAAGGTGGGATAGCTGAGTTTGGAAGTTTGCATTTCAACTGCCCACAGAGTCCAAGCTAAAGTGGAGCTGAGGTGCAGTTGGAGCTCCCCTGAGTAGAGGGATCTTCTCCCCAGGCAGAGTCACACTCATGACCCTTCTCCCAAGGGACTTCCCACATGTCTGATACATCAAACCTTTGGTGGCTGCCAACAATTCCCTTGGTTGTGTCCACTAACATGGTCAAAAGTTATGACAATAAAGGTGGGTTTCCTCCCTGCTCACAGAGTGTGAGCACCCCTCAGGAAGGCACCACAGCCTCCTCTGGGAAACTCAAGGAGCTGAAGCCATGACAAGCTCACCTTGGCCAGTCAGCTCACAAAATGGTCACCCAAACTCTACTTGGCCATGGACTGCAGGCACTGGTTTCAAAATTCAGAGTGGTTTGATCAAATTTCAGATCATGAGCCCCAAGGAGCGACCATCAGGTTAAGCCATGAGCAGGAAACACGTAGGTGGTGGAGGCAGAGGATGGATCTGAGGTGAGGTGCCTCAAGCCAGGGAACTAAAGAACAGGAATCTGAAGTCCTGAGGGGTGGAAACACGGCACCGAACGTGTCCTGGGTGGAACCTGCTCCACATCAGCACTGCCCCTCGAACCCATGAGGAGTCTTTCATGAAAGTGCCTGCAGCACATCCAGCTCATCCCACTAAGGGTGGCTGCCAAAGGAAGATGAAAGGCGACCAGGCACAGCAGGGAGAATGTCACCTCTCTTTCTGATATTCTGGTTTGCTTTAAAGGAAAACAAAACAGGAGGGAAGTTGGACTTTTTTATTTTTTACTCTTTTGTGCAGTGCATATTGAGACAAGATACTGGAGTTGGTCCTGTCTCAACACCCTTTACTTGATGCAGGACTCCAAACTGGACCAGTTGTTGCACAAATACCAGCAAACTTTGTCCAGATATTTTCCTCCCAGCAACAAATCCTAGCACTTACACTGAACTCAGACTCACAACCACCTGCATGTTCTCCTGCATCTGCAAAACCAGCCTGAGGTTGCCAGCTCTGCCCTACCAAAGCAGGGAACTTCCCAACACCCCATGGGAACTTCTGTGGGGAAATACATTTTTTTCCCCTGTTTCTTTGACTTTGAAGGGAAGTGAGACCTTACGGTGATGATGGGGTGACATGAAAAGTCATTTTGTAGTGTGAGGACTGCAGCTGCCACTGTTTCCTGGGTGTTTTTGGGATCCTGGTGGGAGGCACTGGGGATGTGGCAGAGAAGGGACAAGGGAGAGTACAGTCCATGAATGCTCCATGACCAGACAGACAGACACACTTCACTGTGTTTATATATATGTGCCATTCCCAAAATACCAGGCATTCTCCTACAAATGGGCAAACATCCTTCTATAAATGAAGATTTAGCAAATGCTGGCAAGCAGTGCATTCCCATAAATGAGTTGGCATTGTTGCTTACACTTCTCCCTGATCTTTTCAATATACTTTTTTCTTTTTTTTCCCCCCCGATACTGAAATATTTACATTTACAGCCTCCAGCCCCTTGAAAGCTTTGCCAGAAGGAAAAAAAAAAAGATTAGTCTAAAGGTTTGCTGCCTCTCCATCCCAAGTCTTTACAGACCTAAAAGGGAGAAAATAAAGTATGTTTAAGCACAGACAGAACACACACACAAAAGTGCCCAAATTCTGGCTCAGTTACTCACTGTATTTGATCTGGCCCCAAGAGATGCCCTGGAAGGTGCAGTAGGAAAGCCTTGAGCTCTGCTGTGCTGCATTCAGGCAAAATATTTGGTTTTCACCCCGCTTTCATTTGGCATCTTGCATCAGAAGCAGAGCCAGGACTGGACTCTGAGGCTGCTCATGCAGAGCTTCATTTAGAGGAGACAGGGCTGTCTTTGCTGGCAGGGAGGAAGGAAAATCTTGTATGAAATATGACCTGAGTATCTGAAATTGAGCATTTCTCCTTGAATGCCTTAATTTCCAAGCTGTCCCAAGTTTGGAAAAACGGGCTCAGACTTTCAGGAGGTAACTTCGGTCCGATCCCACAGACTTCCCTGAATCCACAAGGGTGTGACCAGCTGAGGGAATGGCCCTGTTCCTGCAAATTTGCCAGGCAGGCCCTTTCCCAAAGCACCTGCACCTCAGTTATCCATCAGATCCCACCTCATTGCACTGGCTCCGTGTCACAATTGCCTTGTCAGACCTTGCTGCTTCAAGGAACCCAGAGCTGAGGGTGGAAAATGAGTTTTTCTGTCACTGGACTCTCCCAAGTCCACGAGGGAAGGAAGGCCCCCGTCAGCCTGAGCTGGGCTGCAGTTGGGTTGCATTACTATTGTTTACAGTGTGTATATAAGTGTACATTTTCTTTAGCAGAAAATTGGAATTTTTTATGTATAGATTTTTATTTTTCATCCCCAGATGTATTTATTAGCCAGAGTATTTCTGTTTTGTGTTTCGGGTTCTGCCAGATTGATGTAAGCTCTATGAAAGAGAATGCACATATTTTTGTTTGTTTGTACCAAATACATGCACAAACCTGTCTAAAACGTTGCTGTGAATCGTTGCTGTGTCTGATTTTTTAAACAAGGGTTGTAGGGAATGGAGGAGGGAGGAAGAAAATCCTGAAAATTATCCACTCGTGCTTATTTCTCAAAAATGTTTTTTTTGCAGTTTCACAAGGATAATCTTTCTCACATGGAAGAATTTATGATAAAAGCAAGTCAGGAGAGGACACTCTCTTGACACACAGGGATGAAGGGGTTGCACCAGCCACACCTAGAATGCAGGTTTAAATTGGATATTGGGAAGAAATTCTTCCCTGTGAGGGTGGGGAGGCCCTGGCACAGGGTGCCCAGAGAAGCTGTGGCTGCCCTGGATCCCTGGCAGTGTCCAAGGCCAGGCTGGACAGGGCTTGGAGCAACCTGGGCTAGTGGAAGGTGTCCCTGCCCATGACAAGGGGTGGAATGAGATGAGCTTTAAGATTCCTTCCAACCCAAACCATTCTGGAATTCTTATATATATGATGCATATCTGAGACAGGAAAGGTGAAAGAGAAAATCAAAAGGAGATATAAAATGAAAACACTGGATCAATATTTGATAGCAGTCAGAGGTGAAAATTACTTTGGGGAATTTGGGGGAAGAAATGGAGAACGGAAGAGAATGACCTTGAAAATATCTTTGCATCTCTGAATACATCTGTGATGTCCATGTAATTTGGCTGCTGTTTGCTTTTCTGATTCATCAGCTCAAAAAGGATAGACTGGACTTAGAATGGACCAAAGTTACAGGATAGTTTCCATCCAAAGAACATTTAAATCAAAGGGCACTCTGATGACTGAGAACTCAGGTCTGTAAAACCAGGAGTGCTGGGGAGAAGACAAGTAGTGAATGAGCATTCACTGCCTCTCATAGTACAAGAACTAAGTGACATCATACCCAATTATCAAAATGAACAGAGAGAGGTAATTCTTCACACGGCTCATTTTTGAATGGTGGAACTTATCACCACGAGATATTTGCGTCTGTCTGTAGGGGTTAGAACAGCAATTAGGTTCCTTGGTGACAGATAAACCCATCAAGGGCTGTTGGAAACGTTTATATAATCTCTGAGCTGAGAAATCCCTGAGGCAGCAATTGCTGTCAGCTGGGAGGATATTTCAAGGGATATTTCACTGTTGGCTTTTTCTTTCCCTCTATTCCTTCTGAAGTTTCCCTGGTCAGAGAGGGGACTCAGCTAGAATGACCCAGGCTCTGGGAAGGTCCAGCCTTCTCGGTGTCCCCTCTCTCCATGCCACAGTTGCATCCTGCATTTCCCTGCTGTCGTGGTTTGGTGCAGCTAAGCGTCAAGCACGTGAAATCTGTTATTTTCATAAGGGGAAAATAAGAAAATATTGAGGAAAACTAGAGAGCTGCGAGGCAAAACAGGTTCAAACTTAAACAGTTGCGGTACAAAGAAAGTTTTATTACTAATAGAATTAAAAGCAAAAAGAAATAACACGAAATTACAGCAAACCACCCCCCGCCTTCCAGCACTTCCCTCCTTTTACCCAACTTGCACAAAGGACAACAGAATATGGGATTTTAGTCAGTGTTGCAGTTCTTGAAGTGTCTCTTTCTTATGCTTAAGGAAAAAAGGGTTTTCTTCTGCTTCACCTGGTTCCCAAACTGCCACCAACAGCAGACCCGCCTGGAAAGAAACAATCTGCTGTGGTGTAAAACATCTCTTCCATGAAAAATCTCACAGTTCCTTCACACTGCAAAACACGGGCCATCACATGGGGTTATTAATCTTTTTAAGGATGAGTTATTTTGGCCTGAACACAAAGGCTTTCTTCGCCACAAGTATCTAAAAGCCTCTCACTGCTTCTATATAGCCTGGCATAGGCACTCTTCACAATCTTCACGGGCCACACGTGAATTCTCCATCCCCCATATACTTCAAATGGATTAAAGAGACAAACAGTCTGTGACATTACAGTTTCTTACCACGGCGTGCAGGAAGTTTTTTTAAGCTACGCGCGAGAAACGCGGCGCCGCCCTCTTTTTTCCCGTCGCTATTTCCAGCTCCGTCCCACGACTCACTTTCTCATTCTCTCTGACTCTGAAGCCGCCGTGTTGAAGAGTGTTCTTGTTCAGGCTTTACGGAGGAGAAAGCCTCGCTCCCTTTGTGCTGCTGACTGCATGGTGTCTTCTTCAGTTCGGCGCGAAGTGTGCCGGCTGCAGACAGGAGGCTCCGCCGGCTCCCGCCGGCTCGGCGTGGGGAGGAGAGGGAGCCGCCGGTGCCAAGAAGCCGCGCCGGATGGGTTTAGCTGTGTAGCAGTCCATGGCCGGCTTTAGCTGTGTGGCAGTCCATGGCCGGCTTCAGCTGTGTGGCACTCCGTGGCTGGTTTCAGCTGTGTGGCAGCCCGTGGCTGGTTTCAGCTGTGTGGCAGTCCATGGCCGGCTTTAGCTGTGTGGCAGGCCATGGCCGGTTTCAGCTGTGAGGAAGTCCGTGGCTGGTTTCAGCTGTGTGGCAGTCCATGGCCGGTTTCAGCTGTGTGGCAGTCCATGGCCGGTTTCAGCTGTGTGGCACTCCATGGCTGGTTTCAGCTGTTTGGCACTCCATGGCCGGCTTTAGCTGTGAGGCACTCCATGGCTGGCTTTAGCTGTGAGGCAGTCCATGGCTGGCTTTGGCTGTGAGGGCACTCCGTGGCCGCCTTTAGCTGTGAGGCACTCCGTGGCCGGTTTCAGCTGTGTGGCAGCCCATGGTTGGTTTCAGCTGTGAGGCAGCCCATGGTTGGTTTCAGCTGTGAGGCAGTCCGTGGCCGGTTTCAGCTGTGAGGCAGTCCGTGGCCGGTTTCAGCTGTGTGGCACTCCATGGCCGGTTTCAGCTGTGTGGCAGTCCATGGCTGGCTTTAGCCGTGAGGCACTCCGTGGCCGGCTTTAGCTGTGTGGCAGTCCATGGCTGGCTTTAGCCGTGAGGCATTCCGTGGCTGGCTTTAGCTGCCTGCGGCTCTGGGATAGTTCCCCCTCCCAGCGACCCGGGGTCCGTGCCGGGGCGCTGGGAAAAGGAGAGGGGGGCAGGGGCCCGGCCTGGCGGGGCCCGGAGGCTCCGAGGCCCCCTGAGCTCCCGGCAGGCGAGCTGGAACGAAAGGGAATCCCCGCCTTTCCGCGAGGTTTAAATATGTAAATTGTGAGAAGCGTCATTAGTCTAAAAGACTGTCCATCAACTCAGGTTCAACCCACTACACCTGCCCGCATGCAAAAATGAGAAAACAGAAGCACATTCAGTCATCAAGGTCATAGGATTTTGCCATCCCCGTGTGCCAGTCCCTGCTGGGAAATTTCTTTCACCACCCAGAAATTGAAAAACATGCCCTCAATAAACTGACTTTTACAATCTTTTCACAGGACAGGGACTGTAGCCGGGACTGGGAGTTGCCTGGAGGTTTCCCAAGAAACTTCAGCAATCCTGTGAAAAGGTTTCAATTTTTGTTTCCACTTTCAGACCTCTAAAGGTCCCTCCCTCGAGACTCACACCACACAGAGTAACACTAAGGTCACTGACAAGTAGGTTTGGGGTTTTTTGGTACCTTCTGTGGGATTCAGGTCAAGGATTAAAACATCTCCACTCCAATGAGGTGTCCGTGTATGAGCCATGTTTAAATTCCATTAGAGAAAAAAAATAATTAATTCTGGATTGAATATGGACATTGCATGCCATTTGAGCCATTCCAGGCTACCCAAGACATCTGCAGACGTCAGGAAACAGGACAGAAAACCTGATGTGCAAAACTGGCTCAGGATCATAGCAGAAGGACCTGGGCTGGGAGCTGGGAGCAGAAGTAAATGTTGGGCAAAGAACAGACAGAAACTGAAAGTCTGATCCCTCCTTTTCTCTTGGGAAAAGAGGACATAGGATATTTACTGTGGTTGAACTCATCACCAAAAGTCAGATCAGGATGGACCACACCACCCAGTCGCAGTGACATCCTGGGACACAGAGTCCTGCCAAGATGCCAGGAGGGACAAATCAGAGATTGTAAATTACACTGAAGTCCCAGGAGGCCATTAAATAAAGGTTTATAGCAAAAATGTTCAGTTCTATTCAGTTCAATAAACCAAACTCGCCCAAATTTAAAGATTTCCTGTGTGCAATGCTGGTGGGTAACAGATGTCTTGAGGTTTGAGGGAAGGGTGTAGGCATCAAAAATAGGTTTTATGCATTTTCTGAGAACATTACCTGGCATTTATTATGCCCAGATCTCCGATTTTACTTTTTATAATACAGCCTCAAGCAGGACATTTCACAGAGTTTGGAGATTGCTGGATTTTCTTCACTTTTCTCCTTTGCCTTCAAAAAGTCTGAGGCAAGGAAGGACTCAGCCCATGGAAGTCCAGCTGACCATGGCTAAAAATCTCACTAAAAGAAAACATTTGGGATTTTCACAAAAAATCAAGGCCTGATCCAGCTCCTGTGCTGAATATTTACTCTTCTCTCCTCCACAGCTGCTGCTTTCTGGATGGAAAAAAAAAATTCCCTAAGGGCTATAGATGATTCATAAATCTCACTGAAATGTGACCATAATTAAGCAGCAGCAGCAGCACTGCTGAGAGACAGAGCACTGCCTGTTCAAACCCCTCTGCTCTCCCCTGGCAGATCCGTGGTTGCTTTAAAACCTGACAGAAAACTAATGGATCAGAAATTTAAGTTCAGATGTGGCAGGAGAGTACTTTTGGAAAGAGAAGGTCCCAAATCTTAGCCCCATCCGTGGCCAGGAGGCTTCAGCTGGAATCATTAGGAGAGGAATACCATGTTCTTTCTCCTTGTCAGTGGAGATTTCCCATTCCCAAACTTTGCAGGAGGTGTCTGAAATTCAGAAAACTGACAGCAACACAAGAAAAGACCCCCAAAAGCCCTAAACCCAGCACATACCAACCAAAACAAAAAGCCAAACTATACTTAGGCTGAGTTATCCCAAAAGCTCTTACTCATCTGCAAGCTGGAAATTGGAATTTCTCCACACATCCTTGGGAAAAGGGAATGCCCTTGGGTAGCCCTGTTTTTCTCACAGCAAGGTGGTTTTTATGGGTTTAAAAGGTTTGCTGCCTTGACAGCATAGTTGTTAATATGAGAGTAAATTGCCATTGTTTTATGCATGTTTATTACTCCAGTCCTCAGCAGATGATTCACGGTGCAAATCCAATTTCCCTTTGATTGCTGTGGGGCTCTCATTTCTCAGCTGTTTCAGAGTTTCAAGCTTAAATGCTGCTTCTTAAAGCTTTAGGGGACAGGGGAGGGGGGCTGCCAGTGTATAAATGTGTTTTTATACAGTTACCTATATTTTCTATAGGTACCTAATACATATATGTGTGTTAATAGATACATCTGCACTGATCTTCACAGAAACACACAAATAAATATAGAGTTTATCCTTCTAACACTCTCTTTGTGCTCTCTTTGCACTCTTCTGTGGCCAACTTCAGCCCCAGACCATGTCCCATGTCCTCCTCAGACTACCCAAAATTCCGTATGTTCAGTGCAGCTGCTCCATCACCACACGAGTGATGCAGAAACCGATAACGAGCTTTCTAATATTCCATGACTGAAATCAGCTGCCCAGAGAGGATGTGGATTCTCCATCACTGGAGTCCTGGCAAATGTTTACCCAGGTGGCATTTCAGATAGGATGGATCCTGCTGCAGTTTGAGGCTTCCGAGGTTCCTGTCAGCTGCATAATTCCGTATTCTGTACTGTTCCATGCATTTGCTCTCGCTTCTTTTTTAGGGAGCTTGTTAAAAAGAGGGAGAGCAACTTTTTAATGAGGAGATAGCGGTAGGATAAGGGGGAATGGCCTTAAGCTGAAGGAGGGCAGGTTTAGATTAGATATTCGGAAGAAATTCTTCCCTGTGAGGGTGCTGAGGCCCTGGCACAGGGTCCCCAGAGAAACTGTGGTTGCCCCATCCCTGGAAGTGTCCAAGGCCAGGTTGGACAGGGCTTTATTCTTCTCCACAACATACTCCCAAGGAATTAGAAACTGTTTTTTTTCAATTTTTGTGACTTGGCCATCTATTTCTGGTTGCACAACAGGTATTTATCCCACCTCCAGCTTTTCAAACTGAGCAAAGATGAGTAATTGTGCCAACAAACTGCCTGTGAAAAGGAATAAACACACCCCTGCTGATTAATTTACCAGAGACATGATTTAGCTTTCATTTCCAGTGTCCACTTTCTCCTATCAGCCTCTAAATGATTGTCTTTGCTTTGGCACAGTGCTACTCCTGAGAGTCTTACAGGTTCCAACTGATCCCAGCCTCTTGGGGTCTGGGAAGCAGGACTCTGTCAGTCAGCAGGCAAAGGATGAGAAAATCCACTGGCAGGGAGATGAGGTCAGGGAAATTAAAATTAAAAGCAAAATGAGCACAGGGAGTAATTAACAAACAGAGCAAATTTTCTCAAAAATGTGAGGCGGGGAGTTGAAATGCAAAACTTGGGAGAAAAGAGAGAATTATTTTGCAATGCGTGGTCTGGCTGAGGGAAAAGTAACAGGTTTGATGTAAAAATTTGCTCTCCTGGCCTGCTTATAGAGGAGGTCAGGCTCAATTACCAAAATATGCTGTCTGCCCTTAAAAATAAACGTTTTTCTGCCTGACTTGGCAAGTCCTGCTGAGCTTAAAGTATTGGCCAGAGATTGCACCTGTTTTGCAAAGGAGAAAACGCGGTGCTGAGGCATCTGCCCCTGACCCAGAGGAACCTGAAAAGAAAGGTAAGAACTCCTCTCCTCTCCTCTCCTCTCCTCCCCTCCCCTCCCCTCCCCTCCCCTCCCCTCCCCTCTCCTCTCCCCTCCCCTCTCTCCTCTCTTGCCCTCCCCTCCCCTCCTCTCTTTCCCAGCAATTTATTTAATTTTTACTTTATTTTTAGCACCCCTTCTCTTTGCATTACATTTTTCTTCCCAGGGCCCCCTCAGCTATTTTTGCTGCTCAATATTGGCCAGACAAGTTTTTTTTTTTTCACCCTTTTCATTTAGGTATTTATTTTGGAGGGATTTATTAGCAGAGAGAAGAACCTGACTGACAGCCTGAGAGGTCTCTCTCTCACTCCATCCTCTCTTTAAACCAGGGAATTGCATTTTGACACTCAGGGCATGCAAAGAATGGGTCACCAATGGGCCTCAAATCACTAGACATTTCTAATTCTTTTTTTCATCCCACATCTACTTCCAGGATCCGAGCTATCCTGTGGCAATAACTGCTTCCCATCTGCTGTCCATGGATGTATGTCATTAATTTACAAATTACAAACCATCATGTCCAGCCTCACCATCTCTTTTCCAATGAAGGAATCCTGTCCCAGAATGGTTTGTGTTGGGAGGGACCCTAAAAATCATCCACTTCCACCCCCTGCCATGGGCAGGGACACCTTCCACTATCCCAGCTTGCTCCAAGCCCCATCCAGCCTGGCCTGGAACACTTCCAGGGATGTGTATCCTAGCCTATCTGAACAGGAAATTTTTCAAGATATCTCAATTCCCTCCTTCCCTCAGACCTTTTCTAGGTCTAGTCCATCCTTTTTTAGGAACACATGGCCAAAGATAACCAGATTATTTCAGCAGCAGTTCCTCCAGGGACGTTATTACGTTCATAACACCATCTTGCACATGGAATAATGATATTTTTCTTTCTTCTCAATTCCTTTCCTAGCAATTCCTACCATTTTTTGGCCTTTCTGACCACAGAGCTGAGGTCAGCCCTTCACAAAGGTTCCGCAGCCCTTCCCTGGGTGCTGCTGCCTTCTCCTGAGTGCATGACCACCTCAGCAATAAATTCACCACCTGCTGATCTGATATCGAGACGTCTCTTACACAAATAGTCACAGTTAGCATTAGCTTTGACTGCCCTGAATAATGAAGGATTGGCACCAAACTGTCACCAACCTATTCACACTTTTTCTCAGGTTTTTTTGGAATACAGGGACTATTGTGGGACCTAATAAACTTTGTCCAGTGTCAGAAATTACTTTAATCATAATTTTTTTTGCTTCTTCTCTGTTTATTCCACCTGTAATCAAACCAGAACACCTCTTACCTTATCCCATGACAGCTTAGAGGGACGGGAACTTTTTCAGGATAAACTGCTGAATGTAGAAGAAAGACTGTAAACACAAATAAACTTTAATAAAAGAAGTCAATAATTGACTAAGTGGGAAAGAAAAGTGGAAGAGGAATGGATAATGTCACAGGAGAGGAATTTCAAAGGCCATTAGCATATGGATACCGTGTAACTTATATCTCACATGCCAACTTCTCTACATCCAATGCTTTTCTCCATGGGGGCAATGGGCAGTTTAATAGCAAAATCCAATGTGATGGGCAAGTGTAAAGTAAAAGGGTTTATTTGTTTATTTACTTATTTTAAACAAGACAATGGTGTTTGTGTCAATGTATTCCTGAAAATACTGCTAGCAATGCAGGAAAAAATAAAAGAAATCATGGGCAGTGAACAGACACAACTCAGAATTAGTTTATTCCTTTTAATAATTTAAGTAAATAGGAAAAAAACCAAAATCCATAATTGCATTAGGTTAGAAATATCTAACAGAGCTTAAAAATATTCCAAACCCTAGGTTTCTTCACAAGGCAATATCTAATAGAGGGATAAGGTACAAAAATAACCAAGAAAGGATTTTGAAATATCTTCAAATGAAATTGGAATCTCTCAGCCGAGTGCAGAACAAAAGGAGGAAAAGGCTCCCAGCTCTGCAGCTCACTCTGAGGCAGGTTGAAAGAGGAGCTGGGTGAACCTCTTGCTTTGAGAGTCTCAGATCAAACAGAGCAGCCAGAATATCAGCACGGGTTGAAAAGGGGACCAAAAAGTAAAGAGAAAGAAAAAGGACCTTAGCAGTTGCATAAGCCATAAATAATTAATCAATGCAAAGAAAAGTTAAACCAGTATTATGCTTCCCTGTCCAGAGAAGACATCTGGGCATCCATCCTGATGCATCAGCAGATCTCTGGGAGATTTCCCTGGGATAAGGACAGTTGGGATAAGGATGCCAGTTTGCTGGAAGGCCAGGCTGCCATGCAAAGGGACCGGGACAAGGGAGCCCAGAGGCCACAGTAGTGGTCATGAGTTTGGGGGCTGCACTCAAGGAGATGCTGAGGGAGCTCCACTACAGAGAAAAGGTTTTAGGTGTGTCCAGTTCCACTATAAAAGCAGGAGCCGGGAAGGATTCTTTTGATAGATTTTTCCGACGAAAAATCAAGCACTAAGATGGCAATATTATACCTGAAAACCGTTTATTGAAATAAAAAAAAAAAAAAAACCAAAAACTAACTGTTCGTATTAAAAAAGGAAGGGGGGGACAGGGAAAAGGAGCAGAGAGAGAAGAAAGAGAGAGGGAAAGAAACAGAAGGCGGGGGACAGCGTTACCACAGAACCCCGGCTCTCTGTCAGCATCGGTTCGGCAGACGGAGCGCGCGTGTTGCGAACCGCGGAGCGTTTGCGGAGCTGCAGCGGCAGAGGCCGGGGGCGATTCTTAAAGAGCAGCGGGCTGCGAGTCCCTTCCATCGGCGGGGAACAGGCTGCTGTGGCTACAGGCGCGATTTTTAAAGAGCAGCGGGCTGCGAGTCCCTTCCATCGGCGGGGAACAGGCTGCTGAGGTTACAGGCGCGATTTTTAAAGAGCAGCGGGCTGCGAGTCCCTTCCGTCGGCGGGGAACAGGCTGCTGTGGCTACAGGCGCGCTCCCGGAGCAGCTGCGGTCCCTCGGCGTCGGGGCGCGGTGGCTGCGGGCGGCGGCGGCTGCGGGCTGGGGGCCGCGGGGTTGTGCTCCGGGCTCGGTGCCGCGGGCAGCGCGGGGAACACGGCGGCGGCGATCACGGCTGGATGCAGGCGGTGGCCACTGCAGGCTGGGTGCGGGCAGCGGCCACGAGCTGGGTGCGGGCGGCGGCTGCGGGCACGAGATCCTCAGGGCGACAAGCGAGTTCCCGGAACTGGCACAGCAGGGCGAAGCAGGCACGGGCAGGGAAAACAGGACCACAGAAAAGAGGGCGCGAAGGCGGGAGCAGAAGGGGCCAAGCTGACCCTCCAAGCGACCCAAAGCAAAAAGACAAGGCAGACCCCGTGGTGTTGCGGCTGGCTGCTTTTATGTGCCCCCCAACTCCTCCCCCAGTTTGGCTTCGCGGGCCCGTTTTTGGCGGGCATTTTTCGCGGGCATCCGGGTACTCGCCTTCCCCAGCAAGCGTGTGAGGGGTGGGGGGGAGCTGCTCGCAGTCTGATCTCTGCCCTGGCTGGCTGCCGGGTGAAGCCGCTCTGGGCACAGGGCAACACAGTTTTTTAATAAGAATTTTCTTTACCTCATTTGTGGCATATGTTGAGGCATATATATATTGGTCCCTCTCAAGGTGGATATCAAGCTGCACTGCTCCGGTGAGGGCGCAGAGAAGACAGAGCCAGGCTCCCCTCAGAGGTGATGGGCTCAACACCCAACAGGGGAAATTCCCACTAGAAACAAATAAAAAATATTTCCTCTGAGTCCAGTGCAGCTGGATTCAGGGATCCAGAAGGGCTGTGCAGCTCCACCTCAGAGATACCTGAAACTACACAGAACAAGACCCTGGGCAACTTGATATTGGCCCAGTGTTGAGCAAAGGACGGAATTAGGGACCTCCAACCTCATTAATTCCTCAGTCCTATGATCCTTTGGAGAACAGATCCCATCTGTGTAAGGCTTCCAGCTTTAGAAATGGGTTTTTATGTAGGGTACCATTTGCCTTGGGTGAAACTCCACTGAGGCTACGGTGAGGAATGCCGTCCCTTATTCCATGACGTGCAGAGGGCAGAGCTTTACGTTTTCTCCTGAGGAGAAACAACCAGATTAGAGGCTCTGAAGAGCCTCGGAAGCAGCAGCTCTTATCAGGCCTCGGAGCAGCTGTTCATACACTCCTCAAACAGCCAGAGTTGGCTGGGCACAATTTTAAAGACACTTCATTGAGAAACATTGGCTGCCATCCAGGATATTAAAAAGATAATAAAAAAAGAAGTAAAGCTGCTCTTCTTCCCTGCTGGTTTTGATTTGTTTATAATCAAGGGGAGAACACAGTCGCTGTTGTTTCATTTCAGATGTTCTCTGGAGGTCGGCACACCCTGCACCTCGGCAGTGCTGATAAATCATGGATGACCTAAGTTTTCATCACCCAAATTTGTTCTGGCTGGTCAGAGCTCTTTGTTACATCTGTCCCATCATCAGAAAGGTCAGAAACTGAAAGGGCATCAAGGTCAAGTGATGTGTTTCCATGAGAAAGACCCTCCCACCCTGATATCCCAGTATTTATGTTTGAGTCTCACCAAGGTGGGTGCCAGGAGGGAGGAGAGGAGTCTGTGGGGCACAGCAGGAGCTGGTTGTGACCCTCCCTCTCCAGGACACCCTACATGGGTGACATCAAGCTCACATTTCCAGCCTTAGGAAGGTCTGGGAACCATTTGAGGGCACAAACAGCATTTACCCAGGAAATGGAGAAAGTTAACCAAAAATGCCACCCTCGGCTGGATTTTTCTCACTCTCTCCAAAAAAAGTGTGTAAATATCATTAGCTAGGAAAAAAATGCTGATGACTGGAAGTGAAATTTGCCACTGAAAGTGGAAAATAAATGTGGTGCACTCAGAAGCATCTAGACACGAAGGCTGAGTCACTTTTATGCTAATACATCCTCGTCACCTCCCCAGTGGGTCTGAAAAATGGTCTTATTTATTGTAATTGATGTTTATGATAAAAGCACTTCCATCCTCTCTATGTCTATGTACATACACAGTTACTCAGAAAGAAAACTTATTTTTCTCTCCTTTTTTGTTTTCCGTAAATTCTCCCACCTTTTCTCTTTGGCAAGAATGGTTTTCATGCAAAGCAAGCAGCGATACCTGCTCAGGTGTGTAAAGGCAGAGCTTGGCTCACACAGGGACCACACCTCCCTCACCCTGGTCACCTGTGGCTGGTGATGTGGCACCGATTGCCTCTCGCTGCTGAGGCGCACAACTTCATTTTTCATGTCCTTCTCCTGCTCTTTGTCCTCCTCCTTAATGACTCTGAGCTAAGAAGAAAATGGTTCCAATTACTGGAAGGCTGTTGGTCTGATCTAAGAGAGTTGCAGTTCAATAGAGGCCCCAAATGCAGCACTCAGCTGCGGAAAAAGCAGCTCCAAAGGAAATAAATACAAATCTGACAGTTGTTCTGATCTCTGGGAGGGCTGGCTCTAAGCATTCCCATATCAGAGCCCACCGATCCTGATCTCCCCTGATGTTTTGTGTCTCTCAGTTGTGGCTGGCTCGGATCTCTCTCTAATCAGGAGTGTTGTGAACCACATCAGCACCTTTCCTTCTCCCTCTACCTCCTTTCAAATCCTTGGTGGTGCTCAGAATACTCTCCGTTCATGCAGGGATTGGGAAAATCACCCACTCCCAAACCCCTTCCCAGTATCCAATTCAGCTCTCACCTCCACCATAGCAAGATCTGCTCCAGGCCACCATCCCTCCTCCACTCCCACACTAATGACCTGGAAATCATTAAACTTTGCATGATTTATGGTCTCTTTGCATCAAGAAATCCACGAGCACCTGCCCTTGCCCTGGCATTGAGGTGGAATGAGGCCAGAGGATACAGCAGAGCCAGGGATTGGGAAGATATCTTGTGTTTCATGGCACTGAAGGACCTGCTGGAGAGCTAATGTGATGTGGACATCACAAAATCCCACCAGATTAAACCAGAGACACCCCAGTGGGTTGGGTTCCCTGCCAGGGACATGAGAGGGATTTGAACATTTTGACTGCATGCCACATAGAATCACAGAATATTTCCATTTGGAAGGCATCCAGAAGGATCATCGAGTCCAGCTCCTTGCCCAAAGTCATCAGTGAAGAAAGCTGAATAATCATATGTGAAGGGACAAAATTGAGAGCAGATTCACCAGAAAGTGCCTATGTCAGGAGAAAGGGAAAAAAAAATCCAGCAAAGAGTATCTTTGCCCTTCCATGAATGATCCAAACTATGCAGAGAAGCTGCCAAATTTTTCAGATGGCTGATGCTTCCAGGGGTTTTGACTGTCTGGAAAAGGACCAGTGCTATGATCAAGCATCTAAAACTTGTGTTTGGTCAGAGCAGTTTGAGAGCACTTGTGGCTCTCAAAAGCAAACAAGCTGCCACCACCCGTGTCCCCCTGGCATTTTGAGCTGACAGCCACTGGCAGGAAGGGATGTGAAATTAAAAAAAGAAAAACCCTCTTTTTGACAGTGGGAGCAGAATCTGTCATTCCATGGCCCAGGAGGTGCTGTATTACTGAAAACAGTGAAAGGGAGCTTTTTACAAAAAAAAAAGAGGGAATTTTTAAACAGGCAGATAGTGATAGGGCAAGGGGGGTGGTTTTAAACTAAAAGAGGAAAGATTTAAATTAGATATTAGAAATAAATCCTTCCCTGTGAGGGTGGTGAGGCCCTGGCACAGGATGCCCAGAGAAGCTGTGGCTGCCCCTGGATCCCTGGAAGTGTCCAAGGCCAGGTTGGACGGGGTCTGGAGCAACCTGGGATAGTGGAAGGTGTCCCTGCCCATGGCAGGAGGGTGGAACGAGATGAGCTTTAAGGTCTCTTCCAACCCAAAACATTCCATGGTTACAGAATTCTGTGGGTTAGTGGTGGCCTTGGAAATGCTGGGTTGGTGGTTGGACTTCATGAGGACTTAGAGGTCTTTCCCAAGCTAAATGATTCTCCCTTGGTGGTATGGTAGGAAGACAAAACAAACTCTGATGTGCTCACTGGCCCCCTCTGGAAGGAGCGGTGGCCAGGTAACCTAATCCCCGGCACTGTTTTCCTTTTGAATCTGCAGGACAACAAGTCCCAGCCCTCCTGTGATCTGCTCCATCCCAGGACACCAATCAGCCTGAATTATTCCATGTGCTTTTGCAAAGTAACCCCTTGCTTGAGTTGCAAACAGTGCAAGTGTGTTTTATTCTCTTTCGTTTTTGGCTCAGTTGTCTCGAGGCCCTGGATCCCAGTTGCCAAAAGCTGAGTGACCCTGACGTTACTTTTTTGAGGACACCACATTGATTTTCATGTGAAGGTGCCATCAGTATTAGTCAGCACTTGTTATTTATAAACCACTCTGTTTTGTTTGCTTTCATGACTGCAATTACAGAGTGAAAAGAGGCTTGTATTGAACTGTGTGTCCTGACGCAGAGGTGTCACTCTCCACCAGGCACGGGTTAGATGAGAACTCTGGCCAGCTCAGGATTTGCTTGGTTTCTCCTCCATGTCAGTTTGCATCTTACCAGTCCTTCATTTCCTCTGCTGTGGTGATGCTGGTTCCTCAGGCTTGTTTAGGTGCCTCTGAGGTTCCTCCTTGCTTTTCTACCTAAATTAGGTCATCAGGAGGCTCATTGGCCTCCATTTCCCAGCCATAGAACCAGCACAGCACGCCTGAGACTGATCCCTGAGCTGGGGCCTTCTGCCACAACTGACCATTTAATTCTCCATTGGCTTTTGCCCGGAACAGCTGTAGAGCCACCACAATACTTTCCCACTGTGGCCTCTTTTCTCCCCTGGGAGGCTCTTTAGACCTTGTTAAAGACCTCCTGGATGTCCAAATGCACCATGTCCTCCAAGTCTCCCTCATCCACCCTTTTCCTGATGCAGTCATTGAGTCATAATCCCTCTGTGAGACCTCTCTCCTCTGGACTGTTGGGCCTGTGCTCTCCTGTTGTGAGATATCACCCTGAAACTTCATTTTCCTGGTTTTAAATAATTTCAAACTAATTTTCCCAGAACATGTTTAAGGAGGGATGACCTGTAATTCTCCCTGTCTCATCTTAAGGCTTTTTGAATATAAATGCAACATTCCTCATATCCCAGTCCTTGATTCTTTTCCTTAGTGAGCCAATCAAGTCCTGCCAAAACAGCTTAAAAATCTGCCCAGACAATCTGGACCCCCACAAGAGAGGTGGGGCTTTTCATCCTGGAGAAGTGAAGGCTCCAAGGAGAATTCAGAGCCCCTTCCAGTGCCTGAAGGAGAGCTGGAGAGGGACTTGGGCAAGGGATGGAGGGACAGGACAAGGGAGAATGACTTCCCACTGCCAGAGGGCAGGGTTAGGTGGGATATTGGAAAGAAATACTTCCCCGTGAGGGTGCTGAGGCCCTGGCACAGGTTGCCCAGAGAAGCTGTGGCTGCCCCTGGATCCCTGGAAGTGTCCAAGGCCAGGTTGGATGGGGCTTGGAGCAACCTGGGATGGTGGAAGGTGTCCCTGTCCCTGGCAGGGGGTGGGACTGGATGGGCTTTAAGGTCCCTTCCAACCCAGACCATTCTGTGATTCTGTGAAAATTTCTCACTGAAATATGGTGTAGTGAAAAACTGCATTTCTTCCTGGTGCTATTTCCATCCAGGAACTCATGTGCCTGGCATTGTCTCCAGAGCCCATCCTTTCCCTCTAAATTACCTTGCCATTTGCTCTCTCTTTCTCCTTACCCACCTTATTCCTGCCTGGGTTCCCTGGGAGGACTGGTCAGCGGATTGGCACATCCATCATGACCCAAATCCTCCAGGAAAAAGGGCACCTTTCCCAGCCCAGGATGAGTTGAGGTGGGTCCCTTTAGTCGAGAAGAACGTGTAGAATGTCCCAGCTGTCCCCAGAGCAGGGGTGAGCAGTGCTGAGTCTCCTCAGCAAAGCTCCTTCTCTCCCACTCCTGCATTTCCCAGTGGAAATATTTGTCCTGGAGCAACAGGCGTGGCTGCAGTGACGCTACTGCATAGCAAGGACATGACACTGCACGGGCCGAAGGAACGGGGAGGAGGGTGGGGAGTGGAGGGCTGTGGGAAGGGATCCTGCTGGAGAGTGAGTTCAGAACTTGCCTGGGAATTCAAGGTCATGTGGGCACTTTGCAAAGTCCACTGCATGGGTGGCTTAAGGGAGCTCTGGGAGTGATATGTACGTATTTTATATATATATATGTGTGTGTGTGTGTGTGTATATAATAATTTTGTTTTAAAATTTTATTATACAGAAATTTTACATCAAATTCTACATAAAATCCTTATGATGCGTCTATATTTTAGATCAAAATATACTTATATATTTATATCTAAAAATATGTAAAGAATATGAGTGTATTTATATATACACGTTAGGAGTGTATTTTTATATATGTGTATATATACACATTATTGTTTTTTCCAAGGATTTTCAGTTCAAGCAAATAAAACCATGACTCAGCTGCAGTGACAACGGAGAGCAAACCCAGATAAAATCCACCCTTTTCCACCCACCTCTGACCTGTCACTGTCTACTCTCTACCCATCCTGCTGCTTCTCACCTGTGTGCAAGTTACTTGAGAGGACAGGTTCTCTGGAAGGTAGATGCCTTAGTGCTTCTTTTTGTGAAGTGGGGTTTGGTGAACTATTCCAAAAAGGGCCTTTCCACCTAAAAACGTGGTCCAAAGAGGTGCAGGACAGAAGTGGATTTGACCAGAAGAGCCATCCCTTGCTAAGCCACACACACACACAACACCGACTGCATCATCTCCAGACAGGAACCAGGCAGCAGAGAAGGTTGGCATAAAATTAATCCTCATCTGAAAAGGTTTTAGGGGAAAAAGTTGTCATTGCTCTGCCCTGATTGTGCTGAAAGCCTGGCCCAGTTAGAGCCAATTGTGTCAGGAAGCAGCTTGATGTTCCTGTTCTTCAGGGATGGGAAAGTGTTTTTGTTGTTTAAAAGCGGTGGCAGAAGGGTTTCCTTGGGCTCAGCATCATGGAAGAGTTGTGGGGAATCTTCCTGCCTTTCCCGGCCATCCTGTCAGAACTAGGTGGGAATTAAATTGGTGTTTTAATGGAAAGGGCAGCAGAAATCAAAGGATCAAACCTCTCAGGTTGTCCCTAAGCCTGGGCAGAGAAGGAAGGTGTCAGGGTGTGGCTGAGATGGAATGTGGTGGAGGAGCAGGATGGGTGCCAGCAGCACAGGGACCAACAGGTGGGACATGAGGTGGTCAGCTCAGACATCCTCAAAACAGCGGTCTGGGTCTATCCTTACCCTAAAATGTCCAGTCCAGGCTCTGGCTCTGCTGGCAGAGAGATCCAAGGGTCCATGGACCATCTCAGGGGCACATCAACAAATCCACTGCCAAGCCAAGGACCCTGCCCAGACTGTGGTCCCTCAGCAGGAACTCCACTGAGAGCAGAAATCCGTGCAGGAGCAGAGATTCCAAGGTGAGATGGATCCTCCTGCTCACCCTACAGAGGGGTGCAAACTGATGATGAAGAAGGAGGACACCCCAAAACAAGGTCCTTGCTCAGGCACATTTTTCTGACTGCAAATTGCACCAAGACCCAGTGCAGTCCCAGCTCTGCAGAGAGGCCAAAATACCCCCTGTGCCATCCTCAGTGACAGCTGGAAAGGCCAACCACTGTCCTCCCCATGAGCGCAGGGGTGTCTGGAAACACCACACCCAGCAAGGAAGCATAAGGTGATGGACGCAGCCAGCACACATCCGACCACGTGAGGGAGGTTCAGATACGCTCAGGTTAGCAAGGAAGAGGCAGCAATGGTCCGGAGGAGAGAGGGTGGCAGGGTAGGACTGGATGGGAGTCTGGAGTAGAGGACACTGAGGGGAGACTCATCGGGGTCTGCAGCTCCTGAGGGACAGTGCAGGGGCAGCTTCGATCTCTGCTCCCTGGGACAGTGACAGGACCCAAGGGAATGGCTGGAGCTGGGTCAGGGGAGGATTAGGTTGGATATTAGGAAAAGGTTCTTCCCCCAGAGGGTGCTGGGCACTGCCCAGGCTCCCCAGGGAATGGGCATGGCCCCAAGGCTGCCAGAGCTCCAGGAGCGTTTGGACAACGCTCCCAGGGACAGGGTGGGATTGTTGGGGTGCGTGTGCAGGGCCAGGAGTTGGACTGGATGATCCTTGTGAGTCCCTTCCAGCTCAGGATACTCCATGATTCCTGGCTTTTGCAGGAATCTTTTCTTCCTACCACGCAGGAGCACAATGGTTGTCATCACAAAAATTCAAGCCATTCACCCAGGAACACGAGTGTGACCGGGAACAAGCCAAGATTGCTGCCCGTATTTATGAGCACAAGCACATCCAGGTGTTACCAAGATGGTCTGAACACCCCCAGGCCAGGAAAGAAGCATCCATTGGGACTTTGGAGCGAGTTACCTGCAAGAAGGGACATTCAGGGTTTGCAGCTCTGTTGTAAACGAAGCGAGGCAGGGCAGGGAAGGAAGGGTTTGCTTTGCTGTCCCTGTGCCGGAGTTTCCTGGAGATTTACAGCCCTCAACTGGTGACTCGGAGCACAGCCCTGCTGCATGTCTGTGTTCCCATCTCAGGCTGGGTGAGTGCCCTCCCTCCTGGCTAAGCCATCATCTGCACCCATCCACGTCACCCAGTCACCCACAACACCCAAAAATCCTCCTCTGAGCATCCCAAAGCCCCTCCCAGTTCCTGGCATCCACCAGCTCAGCCCTCACCCCCTGCTCAGCCAAACATGACAGATTCAGCTCCACTATTTTATTACTTTTTTTAAATCTCTCTCCTTATAAATCAGCTTTTCCAGCCCCTGAATCCCTGCCTGTGCTGTTGCTTTTCCACTTGGCAGTGCTCAGTTGCCAAATGGTTGACAAATGGTCCTCAGGCAGCCACCCTGGCCAGGGCCACACTGCCCATGAGAAGAGATACTTCCTCCTTCTCCAAGCATAATTCCCTCCCTTTTTTTTTTTTTTTTTGCTGTTCTCCCACTCATGTCACTCATCTTACAGGCACCCACTGCAAACCACCCGCTGTGAACCCACCAGGATAACTGGGGTTGGGAAATTTCTCCCTGTGCTTCACAAAAGGATTTTGGAGGGTTTTTTGCATTGGATCGGGTTGGTGCAGCTGGGATCAGTCCTTTATTTGGAGAAGTTCCACACCAGTTTCTCACCCCTTGTGGTTTGTCCAGTGGAAGGTGTCCCTGCCCACGGCAGGGGTGGAACAAGATGAACCTTAAGGTCCCTTCCAACCCGAAACATTCCATGATTCTACATCCCTGACACTCATGGAAATCCTCCATACATCTGCCACATCACGGCTGGATCCTCACACAGGACCTGATTAATCAGTTATTTCTCCAAAGGGACACCCAAATTCCCTGGGGGATGGGAGGCTCCTGAGCCAGCCACATTCCACCAAGGCACTGGGTGTCCCAGGGAGCCTGCAGGGTGGCCAAAACCTCACACACGTGGGCTCTGATAGCTGGGAGATCATTCAGCTTCTTCCATCCACCTCCCACAGCCCCTGCCAGCCCTCCAGGGATACCTCAGGCACCCCCAGGGCACTCCAGGAATGGAAACAGAACCCACTGATAAATGACCCTGTCTGTGCTCAGCCTTCCGGGCTCCCACTGCTCTTCCCGCACACACCCGTGGGTGAGTTTGCAGGTATTTCTTAGAAGTGTTCGATTCTTACTATTTCTGGAGAATATTTTAGTGCCACGAGATGGCAGCACAAAATCACCTTTCCAGGGGTGTGCTCAGCTTGCAGAAGGTGCTCCAGACGCCGTGCCAGGGACAAGTCAGTGGTCCCACCCCAGGGATGGCTCCAGGAGAAGAAAATATCCAACTCCGCCAAGTGCAGAGCCAGAACCCACATTTTTCATCACTTTAACCACTTGCAATTTCAGCACCCACTCATTACCAGCACTTCTGTTTCACTGAGTTTGTCTGAGAATCTCCCAGTGGGTCCCAGTTTCCTTTTCTGCTCTGGGTCCGTGTTTGCAAATAAATCAGCACCAGGGGAATTCCCTGGGCACCAAGCTCCATCCTTTACACTATTTTATAACCACCATCCCCTGGAACAGCCTGGCTGGTGCCCACCTGCACGGTTCAGAGCCCAGTATGGATCCTGGGCTGCTCCTGCCAGGGGGAAAGGGCTAAACACTGCAAACATCCAAAGCCCTGTGCCAGAAAATCCTGCTGGAGGCCTTAAATGTGCTGGTGCAGTCTGGATGGTCCCCTCTGTGCATGGACAACCACTGGCCACTTAGTGCCACCAACCAGGTTTAACTGGTCTTTTCCAACCTTAATTCCGTGATTCTGGGATTGGCCACACGGTGACACTCACGGGGTTCTCTGCTCACCACAGATTTGGGTAAGGAGGGGTGTGAAGGCAGAAGCCAGGACATGCCCCGTAATTCCACCACTCTCCTGCTGCAAGAGGAGCTCTGAGCACCCACTTCAGCTTTTAAAAAAAAAACTCTTTTTAAAAGCATTTCTTGCTACCGAGTCCAAGGAACAGAACCACAGAATTGGGAAATTCTGAGACCATTGAGTCCAACTGTTCCCCAGCACTGCCAAGGCCACCACTGACCCATGTCCCCAGGTGCCACATCCACACGGCTTTCAAATCCCTCCAGGGAAAGGGACACCACCACTGCCCTGGGCAGCCTGTGCCAGGGCTGGACAACTCTTCCCATGAGGAAATTTTTCCTAATAATTTTCCTAATAAAATTTTGTGAATGATTTTTCCTGGATCTCCCAGGAAGGGGGCAGCCAGGGACAGACATGCTCATTCCCCCATGGCACCGTCACCCAGGGGGCTTCAGGGACCCACCTCTGCCAGCACCCTGCTGTTTCCACCTGCTGCCCTCCGCACACAGCCAGCCAGGAAGAGCAATCCCTAATTAATTGTGAGTAATTAGATGCCTCTTACCTTCCCAGCACCCCCATGTGCTTTCCACCAACCTTCATCACTGAGCTCTTGGTGGGCACGGCTGGAATGAAGATGCCACAGGTCTTGGAGAAGGGGGAGCAGGGCAGGCGGGTCACACAGCCCCGTGGTGACACCACCTCTCTTTGTCACATGCTCAGGGTGGCCTTTGCTGCTAATTTTAAACACCTCTTAGTAAACAGCTGCTAAATTTAGTGTCTCTGGAAAACACAAGCATCATTTTAAAGGCTGGATTGCTGGTGAGCGATGGCAGCAGAGGAGTGAGGGGGACTGGCCTGACACAGATCCCTGCTCAGCAAAGCCAGACACCATCATCATTCTGTGTGCACAGGGCAGAAAAAGGAGCTCTGAAACCCTGACCACCAGCACAGCAGCTTTCCTCGGATGTCCCGTGATAAAGAAGCCACAGGAATCACAGAATCATTTACGTTGGAAAAGACATCCAAGGTCATCAAGTCCAGCCTTTGACTGATCCCGACCTTGTCACACAGACAGGGCACTGAGTGCCACATCCATTCATTCCTTGGACACCTCCAGGGATGGGGACTCCGCTACCTCCCTGGGCAGCCCCTTCCAATGTCTGACCACCCCTTCAGCCAGAAATTCTTCCTAAATTTCTTCACTGAAGAGAAAAAGCAACTCCTTGTTTTCTCCTGTGTCATAGCCTCACATGCCCAAAGGATTTGGTTTTCTCCTTGGATTCCACTTTGCAACAGATCGGGCTGCTGGGAACTCAGCTCTGGCTCCTTGAGGTTGAGCTCTGAGTGATCCAAGCTGGACAGAGTTTTTACCTCTCCAATCAAGTGTGCTGCGCTCTCTTCCCGCAGCCCAGCTCCCTCTCAACTCAGTAACAGCATGAAAAGAGATAAAATGGGAGAAAAACAGCAATAAATTCAACACACCACCATCCTTTCCAGCTCTCCAGCAGCCAGGAAGGCATCCCACCTCCACACTACAGCAGGGAATCAGCACAGCTCAGCTGAGCTCAGAGAGAACCAGACAAAGTTGGTGCCTCCTCTGCAGACATTTATCTTGGGATGCACTGACTCACCCTCTGGAGGGGAATTTTTCCCCCTCTGTCCCTTTTCCTCCCCTTTGTAACTCATTTATCAACACGATTCTCACCCCACACGCACAAAGAGGGAAGGGAGGCTTCACATGGGGCAGCAGATGCCAAAGCAGACACATCCCTCACTCCTCACATGAAGCCCTGGCCAGCAGCCAGCCACATGGAGAGATGGAATGCAGGGAGATAAGGCAGTGGCTTAAACACCCATCGCCTTCACCCTGAAAACTTTTATTTTTGGAAACTGTTTAGACATTTTTTAACTATGCTGATGGCTGCATTGTGTTCACTTGACTTTACAGAAGAACATGATTTATCTCTCAGAGGAAGTAAAAAAAAAAAAAAAAAGTTTTTTCTCATTCCAGATGGCAATTTCCACATGATCCAGACAAAACGTTGGGAGCCACTAACATCTGGATTTACTGATACACATCTGCACAGTCCAGGGGCTGCTTGGATGGGGGCGAGTGCTCCTGGTACACTGAAGGACACACAATTAAAGCATAAGGCAACAAAAGAATATCCTGAGTTGGGAGGGACTCACAAGAATCATCAAATCCCACTCCTGGTCCTGCACAGGACATCCCAAGAATCCCACCCTGTGCCTGAGAGCGATGTCCAAGCACTCCATGAGCTCTGTCAGCCCTGGGGCCGTGACCACATTGACCACAGTGCTGTCAGCTCTGCCCTAACCAGACCTTTTTGGTCAGGATTGTATTGCTGGCAGAGGAAATTCCCACTTCTGAGAGATTCTCCATATAAATACCATTTGTGTAATGTGTTTCTAACCTATTTTCAACCTGTTTTCCTCCTACTCCACATTTTGTAGGAAGAGAAAAAAACCCTATTTTTGTAATGTTGCATAAAAGAGTTTGAAGTTACCAAGTGAAGCGTCCAGGAAGTACCACAGCACCCAGTCTTTTTATTACAACATTTATTTTAGTATAGAAGGCACTTACAATACAGAAAGAAAAAAAAAAAGAAACAAAAACAAACATGATAGGCACCAAAAGTGAAATTAGAATTGAAATGACAGAGAAACAGTTTACCAGACCAAAAGGAGCACCCTTCCCTGTTAACAATACAGCACATGGAAATGAAGCTATTGATGACTAACATTTTAACAATTAGAGCTTTTTATTTTTTTTTTAATAGAAAAGATAAAAGGCTGTTCTACCGTGAACTGAAATAAAACAGAACCCCTCCACACTCCTCCAGGAGGATTTGGGAGGTGGTGGTGGTCAGGCAGGGCTCCCTCAGGTCGGGCACTGCAGCAGGTCCTGGTACATCTCGATGAGCCGAGCAGCCTCCCTCTGCCCAGAGAGCACAGCACCGTGGGTCGTGGAGTAATACTTCCTGTGAGTGGCCTCCCCCGAAAACATCACCTGCATGGGCTGCAGGGCACAGCAGAAGGGGCACAGATCAGCAGAACTTACTGGGAAGTAGGTGGGAGGCTAAAAGGAGACAAACTTTCTGTGCCCTCTCACACAGGATCGTTTGGGTTGGAAGGGACCTGAAAGATCATCCAGTTCCATGGGCAGGGACACCTTCCACTAGACCAGGGTGCTCCAAGCCCCATCCAACCTGGCCTGGAACACTTCCAGGGATGGGGCAGCCACCTGTTTTGGAGTGCTGGTTCTCAAAACCCCCACAAGGTGCACCACAAGATAACCATTTCCAAAAACCTTAAAACAACCCTGCATGAGGCACAGAACACCTGGTCTGTACCATCTCCTCCCTTTGCTCCCCTAAATTACACTTCAGCCTTTTAGGCATTAAGGGAATTTTTCTTCTGGACAGCAACTTCAGAAGGATAAGGGTCATGTCTCAAAACCCAGAGGGTGAGACACACAGTTGTATCTCTTACACCAGTAGTGAGGTGCTTGCTAGAACTGCAACTCAGATTTGAGGCAGGAATTTCTGGGAGGATTTCCCTGGGAACTACACAGAAATGTTCCCAAAGCTCCTGTTGGGTTTTCTTAAGTAGATTTCTGCACTGAATAAAATTATTTCTGCTGGGGCCAGGCTCTGGTGGAGGAAATGGACTGGGCAGCTGCTTGGAGGCTGCATTTTCATCAGCCTTTGGATTTGGACACATAACCCTGAGTGATGGGGTGAGTTTGGCTTAATGTGCTCCTGAGCTGTGTAACCATCTCCATGTGTGCTCCAGCTCTCCCTGCTAAACTCACAAAGCAAAGGCAGTGTCTGGAGAGAAAATTCATCGTCCCCTGCCAAGGACTGGGCCTCCCTCAGCCTGCACTACCAGCACAGAAAGATTTCCTAGCGTGCACCTCTGACACATTCAGACCTAGACATTAGCAGGGTCATAATAATAATAATAATCTTTAAAACAGATTAACATGTGCTTTCCTGAGGAATTCTGAACTGGACAATAAAGCTGATGGTCATTAAATGCAGACATCACAATTCCAGAAGTCATATGCATGTGCAGCTCTTGATAAATTCAGGGAGAGATCCCTGAGATGTTGGCATTCCATTTAAAGGGGTAAAAACCTACACACATCATTTGTCCAGAGAGGCATCATTTGTCCAAAAAAAATATGGGAAAACACTACTGGAGGCCAAAGCAGGGGTCTTCACTTTCAACCTCCCTCCCCAAAAACCTGCTGCCCAGTGTCACGTCAGTTTTACTGCCACAGACCCCATGTGGGCCATACTCACAGGAGTTTTGGAGCTCTCGGCGTAAGGCAGTGGTTTCGCCAGTTTCTCTACGTCGGCCCCACTAGACCCAACCTGGGTGTAGGAGTAGGATCCACGGAAGTAGGGATTGCTGCCCCAGGAGGACCGCAAGATCCGGCGAGGTTTCGGAATGTTTGGATTCCCTGGGTGGAAAGCAGAAGACAAAAAGTCAGACTGTGTCCAAGAGGGAAGAGGGCAGTGCCTGAGCAAGGTGTGGGTGACAGGGATTCCATCTGATTTATTCAACATCCATCCTAGCAGAGCCCTCAGGCTGCAGTGAAGAGCCCCCAAACCAGATCTCTCTTCCATTACTGAGTTCGAACTATTTATATAACAGAAACTGCCTCCCTTTTCATCTCAGCTCTTCCATTTTCCAGGAATGTGTTGGAGTCCCCATTCCTGGAGGTGTCCAAGTAACGACTGGACCAGGCACTCAGTGCCCTGGTCTGCTTGACAAGGTGGGAATTGGGTCACAGGCTGGACTCCATGACCTTGGAGGCCTTTTCCTACTTAAATGATTCTGTGATTTATTTTGGAAAGGATCATTAAAATGTTTAGGTTCCTGAAAGACTGGAGAGCTTCAGGGAACCCTGGACACAGTCTGGTTGGAAATACAAAGCATCTTCTGGGCTCATTTGCAGTGGGGAGCCTGGTGGTAATCAAGCATATGATTGATCTCACCAAGATTTAGGTATTTAATTGAGTGCCCAGTCTAAATTGGATGTTTAGGTAGCCTTGTGAGAGAGAAAAGGAATGTTAGGAGGCAAATCTTCGTTATGTGGGGGCATTGAAAAACCTGTCAGAAAGTTCTCAAAACCTGTATTAACTCGTTCCAACATCTGCCCATACAGTTGCCCCCCCAAATCAAGCTAAAATCCAGGAGACCCTCTTTATTTAATGCACGAGGCACGGAAAGAAGGCTTTTGAGGCTGCAAGTAGGATTTCTAGATCGCTGTAGGATTTCCACTGCTAAGAGGATGTAAGACCTAGAGGTGAAGAATGCACCCATGACAGGGTCATCATTAGCCACTGTCCCCATCCCAAAGAGCCCAGGAGAACAGCATCCAGGACTGCAGCCCACCAGCTGGTGGCACAAGAGCCTCAGGTACAAACAGGCAGAGTCACTCTTCGGAGATCCTCTTGCTAGGCTGGGTTTGGACCATCTCAGTGTCACTGCTCTTGCTGGAGTCCCGTGATCGCATCTGCCGTGGCAGGAGAGGAACAGGAGGAAGGACATGGAGAATTCCAGTGAAGAGAAATTCCCTCTGCAGGAGCCCAGACCCACCCTTGAGGCAACATCACATATCCAGGCAAGGTTCAGCTGCTTGGGTTGAGTCTAAGTCTTCCTGAGTCTAAATCTTCCACAGCAAGGGGACTGGAACTCGATGATCTTAAAGGTCCCTTCCAATCCAAACCATTCTATGATTCTTCACAGAAAGGGTTGTCCAGTCCTGGCACAGCTGCCCAGGGCTGTGCTGGAGTCCCCATCCCTGGAGGGATTTAAAAGCCGTGTGGATGTGGCACCTGGGGACATGGTCGGTGGTGGCCTTGGCAGTGCTGGGGGAACAGTTGGGATTGATGATCTTAAGGATCTTTTCCAACTTAAATGATTCTGTGATTCCCAAGAGACTGTCAGGCAAAAAGTAACAGTTTTGAGATACTTTCAACTCGCGCAGATCCTGTGCCTGCTTCGGACCCTGACTCTGTGACAACTCAAGATGTTCAGCCTGCTATGAGACAACACAAATTCCCCCACTTTCTTCATCCCAGCTTACAGAGGGAGACACCCAAATGTAAACATGGGTTAGGCACTGCATTATTTAGTTCTCATAAACTATTACTGAGCTGTACTGTGCCACCAATCCCTTAAAATCAAGAGCAGGTCCTGGTTCAGCTTCTGCTTTTAGGAGTATCCTGTCAGCCAGAGCTAGGGAATACAGGGCTGGAACTGAGCAGAGGCTCCTGGATGGCCCGCCCAGAGTACACTGGGAACACTTTATAACCAGGCCCCAGATCAAAATATGGCACAGACTAGCAAATAAATATATCCCACAAACAAAACACATCCTATAAAGCAATGTTGTTTCAGGAGTAACAGCTTTGCATAACAAAG
Organism: Lycocorax pyrrhopterus obiensis; assembly: GCA_014706295.1. NCBI lineage: Eukaryota > Metazoa > Chordata > Aves > Passeriformes > Paradisaeidae > Lycocorax > Lycocorax pyrrhopterus. The sequence goes on along the minus strand of JACSVZ010000006.1, from coordinate 3,131,292 downwards.
GCCTCTAAAATATGTTCCTGCAAGACTCTTCAAAGCAGGAATGCTGGAAGTGGAAAGCCCAAGGGAGTCCGAGAACAGGGAGCTCTCAGATGTGTCACGGAAATAAGTTATCGTGTTTTATTTTTGAGGGCTGTGGGAAAGCCCAGGAGAACACACCGTGGAAGCTGTCAGACAACACTCCCCAAGCAGGGCCAAGGCAGCCACACATCCCACTGTACCACACACAAACAGCCCACGAGGGGATTTTTAAAAAAAGGGGTCTCTGCAGCAGCCTCTTCTGCAGCTGGCGCATGCTTCCATATCCACGTCCATTCCCATGAGCTCCTTCCCGGGTCTCCAGCACATCGGGCCACGTTAGCAAGACCCAAGTGTCCATTGTGCAGCAGCTGTGCCCCTGCATTCTGCATTTCTGCACCTTTTAATGCAAGCAGCTGTTCCTAAGAGAAAAATCAGGAGACCCGGAGGGGGATTTTGGTTCAATACCAGACAGGAGCACGTAGCACAAGCTCTGATTCTGAGCTGTTGCTTGAAGACAGAAACTACAAAGACTGAGAGCCACAGTCCTTCAAGGAACATGGACTTTAACTGGACTTTCTCATTCTGCTCTTAAACAGGGTAAACATGCCTTTGTCTACAGATAAAAGTAACAACACAGATGTGGAAACTTCTCAGTTTCCAACATCCAAAGAGAGATTAAATGGCTAAAAAAAGGATCTTGGCCTTCACTAAAACAGGAGGGCACATATCTTCATGCCACAGATTTCCACCTGTGAAGCTGTGGAAGACAACTCCCTGTGCCTCACACAATCCCATTTTTATTCAGCTCCTGGGAGGTGTGGCTACAGAGGCTTATTGGTTATGGGGCTGATGGAATTATCATAAAATCAACTCACCAATCTAAATTAAGGCACCCAAATTTATTTGCCTACCTGAGAGCAGGGATCTAAGGTTCCATCAAGGGAGATCTGTGGTACTGCCCCCACACTAGTGACTACAACCACCGGAATGGGTACCCAGACACCCACATGGAGCTGGGAGATGTGATGCAGAACCTAAAATGGATCCATTCCCCTCCAGAGAAATAGCTGGAGGTCAGGGAGGACAACTCAGGGCATCTCCAGCTGCAGCCTGGCAGGCTCCAGTGATCCCTTCAGCTGGGAGCCTCTGGCTTCTAACTCTGGGAGCTTATCCAACAAAGAAGGCAGAGCAAGGCTCCTAATTGCTCTGAGGTATTCAATTTAATCAGATTTGGAGGACACTGCTTTTCACCATCCAGTTGTGAAAAGCAGTAATTGCTGATGGTTCTTAGGTTAGAACAATCCTCAGAGCTTTACACAGCAAAGCCAGATAATCCCCAACACCGACCTGCGAGGGAAATTCAAGGTCAATTCTCAGAGAGATTCTCAGTGTGAGTCTAAAAGAATGGATTTAACTTAAAACTGGTATAACACACTCTGAAGCCAAAGGAAAGGCTACCACGAGCAACAGACTGGGAAAACCCAGTGAAAGATGGGAACCCACCTGGTAATGCATGAATTCTTTCTCAGAATAAGAGCATGGGGCATTTCATACCCACAACATGAAAGCCATAAAAGGCAGAGTGAACATTAAAAGGCCCAAAGTATCTGCTTCATTACTGAGTATAAGGCTTCCTCTACACTCAGCAGAGAAAAGCTGCTTCAGAAGATGTCACAGAGCACCAAGTGAGGTGTGGAAGATCTGAGCTGCCTTATGGAAGATCCAGGCTTTCCACAGCAGTCAGGATCCTGGCGGGACTAGTTTCCTAACTCGGGTAGCTGACTTGTGTGAACTTGAGTGGTGGGAAAGGCTTTAAAAGCTGGGTTGGGTGGTGCTAATTGGACCAGAGGAGTGTGGCCGTGCTCAGAAGTGGCTGTAGGTGTATCACAGGCAGCTGCTCTAATCCCCTCTCACACTCCCCCTGGAACAGATCAGCAGAGAAGACAGGAGGTGCACAGAGAGCTGAGCATACTTTGTTATTTCAGCCAGCCTGGCACCTGGCCCAGGTCAGCCCTGAGGTATTGCTCCTTCTGGGAACCTCTGGGAGCAACAGTAACAGGATAAATCCAGCTCCCTTAGCCAGGGAATCCTGCAAGATCTGTGAAAAGGTCTTCTACAAACAAGATTTTTAGGGGCAGAAAGTGGAACAGGTCATGTTGGGTAATGGGTGCTCCAAGAACAGGTTTTCCTCTCACGGTTTTGAGCAGCTGCGAGGCCACTTCTCAGCTGATACACAAAATGCTCATGGCAGGGCAAGGCTCTGGTAAATCCAGTTTGGAATTCTCCAGGGAGAGATAACCTGGGATTAGCTCTGTGGAAGAGCCTGATGGACAGCGACCAGGTGCAGCACAGCTGGAACAGCAACTGCAGCACAGACCCAGGGCCCAGAGCCAACACATTTCCATGCTGAGAGGAGGAGAGGAACATCCAACACACGCAAACAGTAACTGTGAAGAAGCCCAAGAAGGAAGAGGGAGAGCAAATTCTGACATTCCAAACTACAACAGACCCAAAGAGCCAAATTCCCACTGATGAATGGAAGTGTTTTGTTTTAGGTTTTTTTTTTTAAAGAGGTCTTAAGCATGAATAGCTGCAACAAACAAGGTTGTCTGAGAGATGTCAGCACTGGAACAACTTGGTGTTAGAGAGAAAAGCCTCCTGTTACGCCTGCGTAGAGCAGCAGCTCCCTGCTGAGGTCAGGGGAAAGATGGCACACAGAGACTAATATGGCACGGGACATCGGGACACCCAACACCCCTGAACACGAACAGCTCAGGAGGCACAGCTGAAATAAGGATGCAGGTCTGGGCACTGAATCAGAGCTTTTGAATCCTGAGTCTCTACCCTACAGTTCCTGGAGAGAGTGGTAAAACCTAAAACCTCTTTTGGCTGTAGCAGTCATGCAGAAGTTCCCAGATTCCAGGGCCCTTTCAGGAAAAGGTTCTTCACCCAGAGGCGCTGGAACAGGCTCCCAGGGAATGGTCACAGCACCGAGCCTGTCTGAGCTCAAGAAGTGTTTGGGCAATGCTCTGAGGCACAAAGGGGTTGTTGGGGTGTCCTGTGCAGGGCCAGGAGCTGGACATGATGATCCTGATGGGTCCCTTCCAGCTCAGGACATTCTGTGATTCTGTGGTTCTCTGGATCTCCACATTCTTGGTAGCCAATGGTCAGTAAGGACAGGGGAAAGCTGCACTTGTGAAGGCAAATTTCTCCAGTTAGCTGGAGGTCCATGGACCAGAGGCAAGGCTGGAAACCCAGTGAGTGTTGAGACTGGGCTAACATGAGCTAGCAGGAAGATATAAATCATTTAATCACAGAAGTCATCTCTAGAATGGCATAAACCACATCCAATCTTGGAGGATGCTGCTCTTACAACTGCTCATAATTCTGTGTAAATTCAAAACCCTTGTTTCAAAACTCCTAATAAGTCCACCACTATTTCTTTCAGTGTTATTACCTTACACCTGCACTTGCACAGTGTCTCCCATCAGAGGATATCACAGACCTCTGCAGATACAAAAATCGCTTTTCTTGAGAAGGTGTGACCTCTAGAGAAGTGACTGTGGACAAACTAAAGCCCAGCATTCAAGTGAAATCACTTACTTTAAGTGATTTCATTTGGACTTTCTCAGTGTAATACACCTAAGATTTGCCTCGGTCCAACTGCTGCCCTTAAAGTGATGTGTGATCAGAGAACATGAAGTCCAGGAAGGTTTCAGTGATGCATCCAGAAAGTGGGAACCCTCAAGATCAATGGATTTTTTGAAATTTAGGCCGTTGAGATTTCCATAGAGCTGATATTGAATGGAAGTCAGGGGTGTGATTCAACCACATCTCAGCTGATCTGAACAGGTTCAACTTCTGAAGGGGCCGTGCTGCTTTCCACAGCTGAGATCAGCCCTCAGAGCCCGACAGCTTCAGCTGCTGAAGAGTTATGTGTGATTCAATAAAGCATAGGATGTGGAATCCTCCAGCACTTCTGCCCACCACTTCCTGAGCTGGTTTATCAGCCCCTCTGTATAAATAGCTCTCAGGCACACCCAAGCAGGAGCTGCGCTGGAAGCGCACGCACATTCAAAGGGACACAAAATGCCAAAGGACTAAAAATGACTTTAAAGCATTTCCTTCCTCGTGGTTACTCAACCCCCAGCCCCACGCTCCCTCTCCCATCAGAGCACGGCTGACCTGTAAATTTACGTAGCATTTCGGTGCAGGTTTCTGCCACAGTTTCATCATCACACTTCTCCATAATCAAAGCCTCTTCTCCACAGATCCAGCCACTGAGGACGTGGCCGTACCTCTCGGGTGGGTACAGCACATCAAAGCTGCAGATCTTCTTGTACCACAGCTCCTCGGGATAAGTCAAGCTCTCGCTCTCCGCCTCATCTTCCCAGACAAACTGGATGCTGTTGCATTCAGAGCTCCAGAAAGGCTCTTCGAACTCCAGGAAGATCTTGTCAGTGGTATTGATTCCCAGTTTCTCAATGGCCATCACCTTCTCCTCAGGCAGGCGGGGATGGAACAGGCTCTCGTGGCGCTTCTTCAAGACTCCCAGGGACACGGTCACAATGACGTGGTCAGCTGGGATGAACTCACAGTCCTCGCACTCTACGAAGACATTGGAGCCCTTGTTCTCCTCGGGGAGGTCACTGTTGTGGTCAGCCACCCTCTCAATCTCCTTGCTGACCGACTGGTTCCAGTGGATGCACTTGACTGGCTTGCGGAGCTGAATGACAGACTTGGGAATGGAGCGGGCCAGAATCTCCACGATTTTAATGAAACCACAAGGAATGACGTGATGAGCCCCGGGGATTTCGGTCCATTCCCCAAATTCACTCAGCGAGACTTCATCCATGCTGTGGGAGCTGCTCTCACAACTCTCTACCTAAGGAAAAGCAACACAAAAGCAACATTGCCACAGAGCAACTCCTTTAGCCACAGCAGAGCTCTGCAAGGGCACAGAGGAGCTGCAGGAGAGTGCTGAATCCCACTCAGAAACCAAATTAGTTTTGCTAAAGTAAAGAAGTACTTGGCCCTAGGATCTGACAAAAATCAATCCTTAGCCTTTCTTGCAACAAAAGAAACCATTTTGTCATGGTAATAAGTTTGGGTTTCCTCAGCAACAGTGGCACCATCCGGAGTTCAGAGACCAGAGGGCTGGAGCCCCTCTGCTCTGGAGACAAGCTGAGAGCTGGGACTGTTCAGCCTGGAGAAGAGAAGGCTCTGGGATGACCTCCTGACACCTTTCAGTACCTAAAGGTGCTACAAAAGAGCTGGAGAGGGACTTTGGACAAGGGCCTGGAGTGACAGGAGAAAGAATTATGGCTTTAAACTGAGGGTCGAATTAAATTAAATATTAGGAAGGAATTCTTTACTGTGAAGGTGGTGAGGCCCTGGCACAAGTTGCCCAGAGAAGCTGTGGCTGCCTCATCCCTGGAAGTGTCTTCAAGGTTGGACAGGACTTGGAACAACGTGGGATAGTGGAAGGTGTCCCTGCCCACGGCAGGGGATGGAACTGGATGTTCTTTCAGGTCCCTTCCAACCCAAACCATTCTGTGATTCTATGAATTCCCTGCAGGATTATGCCTTTGCTTCTGCACAATTCTGGGTCACAGTTCTGTTCTCTATCCTTTAAAACCCCCTGCAGTGGCCAGGGACCTTCTGCCTGGTGCTCCTACAGCAGGACCGGGAGCTACGTTAATCAGATGCTCATTCCAATGCTAATAAATGTTTCCACGAGGAGCCACAAAAAACTTTTGGCAGCTACTTCTGCTGTCTGCAGCTTTCAGCGTGCTGTCAAACAGCCAGCAATCGGCCAGCTAACAATCCGCCAGAGGTGAGAGGACCCGGCCCAGGAGGAACTGGAGGAGACGGGAAAGGGAAATGCCAAGATGTGAGCCACGTGTGTTTGATGTGATTACCAAAGCTTTAGATCCATTAACCTGTTGGTTAATGTTTGTAGGAGCATTAGGCATAGCTGTAGCTCCCAACAATCCCTGGAACAAAGGCAGGATGTTTGGCCTGTCTTGTGATAAGCTTCTAATGATAATCCTGATGCACGGGACACAGTGATCTTAAAATCTTCACATCACTGGAGTCACGATCTCTCGCACACTGTAATTCTCTCAGCATTTTAAGGAATATTACAATTCCTTACCTCACCCTTTGACCCATTTTCCAGGCCCTTCCACACTTTAATGACTGTGTTTGGAAGCCTGACAAGCCTAGATCCTCTCCCTGTGGAGCACCCTGGTGCAGGGCAGGAATCTCTGTGCCGGGATAACGCGAACAAGTCAGAGTTGTACCAGCAGTTCCCAGGCTGCTCCTGTGACTGCAGGGACAAACAGGTGCCTTCCCTGTCCTGGTCACTGCCTGTTGACTCCAGTGGGGAATGAGTGAAGACCCATCCTTGGACTGTGCTGTGGTTAACCCCAGCCAAGCACTTCACAGTGCTCCCCCGGGGGTCACACAACACAAACCCTGCACCCTGGGGCACGCAGCAGGATCTTCATCCTGCCTGGATGCTCCAACAGGACACTCCTCTTATGAAGTTAAACACTGGTGGCTGTTTGATTCTTTCAGCCATGAAGGCAAAATGCCAGGGGGAAAAACAAGCAACTACCAAGACTCTAACCCGAGACAGGTTAATCCCCACTCTGTCATCTGATAGTCTTAAGTATGAGAAGCTTTGTTGTTCTCAGGTATTTGCATGAGAAGGGATTTGCAAGACTTGCAGAAACAGCTCTGACTGTGGCAGCCTGGAGCAGCCACAGGAGAAACCACCAGGAAAACCAGAGCTGTATCCAATGACTTAACCCTGTCTGTGTGGGTGCTGTTACGTGGGTAACACAATAAATAACTGGGCTTTACGTGGCAGCTGTGGAGACACTCTGTGATACAGGGTTTGGGGTGAGGATGCTGAGATATCAGGCTCAGGACACCAGGGTTCAAACCTCAGCTTTATCTCAAATCTCCTGTGAGACTCTTTAGGTCTTTATTCTTCTTTGGTTTAGCTTCCCACCTGAAAACAGGGAACACATGACAAAGTGCTGCTTGCCTCCCCTGCCTCATTTCAGAAGCTTTTAAGTCATTCTAATTGAAATAGAAATGGCTGATACACTTTACTCGTGGAGTGCTTGATGCAGCATTAAGTCCTCATCCCACAGAGAACTCATTTAGCCAAGGCACCAAGGAGATAAAAAGAACTATGGAAGCTGTGTGGAAAGATGGTTTTATACAATCTATCTTGGATTTTATTACTTTACCTTCAAAATGCTTTCTGGGGATTTCTTCATCAAATTACTAGTATCATAAGTTACATTTCTTCTGGTCTCTGAGAGGTAAAAAACATTCAGGCAGGATCAGGGGGTGCAGGTGTAAGTCACAAGATAAGACATTACTAAAAGAACCTGACAGTAGAGTAGCTTCAGGTAAAAAAAACATTAAATCACACCAGAAAATTTAACAAGGCCTAGGAAAGCCTCTTCTATTAAGAAAACTGGGATTTCAAGGTAAAGGGAAAAAAAAAAAGTAAAGGCATTATTCCTTGCAGCCCATTGTCTTTGGATCTGCCTCAGGAGGGAAAAGCTGTCGATATAAACACAAACTCCAAGAGAGCACAGAAAACAATTTCCAGGGCAGGGCGGGGCTCAGCCAGGTGCCTGAGGTTCAGGATTTGTTTGCTCCTAGTTTAAACAAACATAAACCACCCCAAAGATGTGCACACATACCTTCAGGTACTGCTGGATCATGGCCAGTTTCAGCCTCTTGACGGCCTCCGTGTCATCCGGGTCGGCCTTGACGCGTTTGCGCACGACGTCCCGTGTGAAGACGCCCACACTGTTCTGGCTCTCGGCATTGACTGGTTTACCTCGTTGGAAGAACTCCTGAGTCAGGTTATAGACCTGCCAGAGACAGGACACAAGGATGGGCCACGGGATTCCCAGCAGGATGCTCCTTCACCCCTCCCAACCCAGCGCATTCAGATCACTTCCTCCTCCCAGCAGAACCCACGTCCTTCCTCACATCTGATAAAAAGCACCAGCTCTTCTCCCACCTCTGTGTCCCAGGTGCAATCCCAGGTTGCTCTAACCTGAAACCAGCCCTTCCACCCTCTCCGTCATTTAGAAGGAATCCACCAGAGTGGGGGAATTCAGTTTCACAGTTGTTTTTCTGTTGTCCTATGAAAATAGGAAGCAACAAACAGGAAGGGAACTCTGTATGCACACACATTTTACTTGTTGAGCACAGGACTGGTATAGATCCATGGGAAAACATTGACATCTCTAGAGCTCCCCACCAGGAGCCACAAGAAAAACCCCTTGTGTAATAAATCATTCTTCTTTTGAAGAAGATGTTCCCGGTATTTTTTAACCCCAGCTTGCCACATGCAAGTTACTTAAAAGTGAGGAAACACCATCCACCTCGGCCCTCTGCTTGTGGCTGCCTGGAATAACTTGTATTTCCATCTACAATATTGCCAGAGGAGCTTGTAATTGCATCATGGCTCTTCCTTTCTATGGAAAAATACTCAGGAGGAATCTTTTAACACAGGAAAGCTTTCAAAAGATGCCTCTCAGAAATGCAGCACATCCCATCAATGACTTGTTTGTCCAGAATGTGTCCTCATTCACATCATGCCACAAGGTGCACAATACTCTCACAAGCGGAGAGGATATGCCTGATTGGGGAGTTTTTCCTGTCAAAGATGGTTTGATTACAACTTATGATCATTTTTTGGAGACAGATGATTTGGATATATCGAGAAGTTGAAGTCTACAGTAAATATCTGGTACAAAGCTGCTAAAACTGTGGCAGCCTTGCCTTCAAAGGCTCCTGGAACTTCCCATTCCCTGCTGCTAGAGCTAATCCACAATGGTTTAGGTTCTTCCCACTCCAATTTTCCCCAAGAGCTTGATTTTGTCTTGGGTTTTAGTAATAAAGTGAATTTGAGGAGGCAAAATAGAGGGAAGAAGAGGAAAGGGAGGAGGAAAAACACATGGCAGTGGTAGGAGTGAGAGAGGAGGTCTGTGAGCGAATGGAGGAAGGCGAGTTGACAAGTAAGGGATGAGGAGGAAACTGAAGAAAGGAGGTGAAAGAATGAAAAAAAAAGGGTGAAATAAAGTACAAAAACAGAGAAGAAACAATCACAAGGAAAATGAGTAGGACTGGTGAAGACGGAAGAGAATTGCAGACACTGCCTGGGACACAGCCATTCCAAGGAGATTCCCACACAAGAAAGGTGGAGCCCTGTATGAAACAAAGGCTTCCAGCAAAGGAAACTCCGGCAGTTCCAGCATCCCCTGGTTCTCAGGTCTGTGGATTTCTGAGGCCCCAAGCACTTGCAGCAGGTCCGGGCTGCACAGACCTTGCGTCAGCACAACCAGCTCGGCTTTCATAAGCTGATTGAGCTCTGTAAGCAGATAACACACTCACAGGACAAGCAAAGCCCTGCTAAAACCCAGCCACCACTTGGCCCACAGGAGAAGTGAGCCTGGCTGTGTTTTTGTTAACCATTATATCCTTCGCTGCCCCACAGGGAGAAGAGCAGGAAGGCACAAGTTCTTTGCGCTGTAACCATCAAGGAAAGTCTTTCCTGGAGGTGCCATCCCATTGATCAGACAGCAGGTAAGTTTAATCACATCAGGACTTCTTCTTTTTCCGGTTATTTCCTTGCTTTTCAAGTTCAAGAAGCATTTGGACAACACCCTCAGACACAGGGTGTGATTTTGGGGGTTTTCCTGTGCAGGCCCAGGAGCTGAACTTGATCCTCCTAAGTCACTCCCAACTCAGGATATTCTATGATTCTTGGGGGTGCTGAACCATCTGAGGAAGAGCAGAAGGCAAAGCTGTTGCAGGCAAGAAGCAAAAGGAGAAACAACAGCAGGTCCTACATTGAGAGGTATGTTGTCAGAATAAAAGAATGAAAAAGATGCCCAAAATGTACTTTTTAATGAACACATGCAGCAAACACATCCTGTATAAGAAACTATGGAAAAGGTTCACTAGGAGACATAATTTAAGGTAGATTTCCAATGAAGCAGGAGCAGAATTGTGCTGTCTGGAGTTGGAATTATCCAGGCTTTCCTTGCCCAGGTGGGGAAAGCATTGTCATTCCTATGGGACCACCACTGAGGTCACTGGGAACAGGCACTTGCAGGATTTGAAAACCCATGCTCCTTCAATCATTTCAGCACGATGTGATGGCAGCAGCATTCTTGAGAGAGTGGAAATGGGCTTTCCCTCAAAGATCCTGGGGAAAGGCAGCACCAAGAACGACCTGAAAGGTTCTGCTGATTTTCTAGTAAACCCTACAAAATCTCCCTGCATCCAAACCCAGAGCTCCATGTCCAGCAGCAAGGAGAGCTATACCACAGACAGTCCAGAAAACCTTTGCTTTTCTATTATCACACACCTGATACAAGCAGGGAGCAAAACCAAAGGACAGACTGCATCAGCTCCCAGCTCTTACCACTGGCAAACTCACATCCCAGCAGGATGACCTTAGCATTTCTCACTCTAAAGCTCCCCTGGGTTGGCTCAGAACAAATGACCCTGGAAGCCTGTCTTAAAAAAATGGAAGTAAAAGACAGAGAACATCTCAAGTAACCATTCATTCTAAGCAGATTTCCTCCCCTCATTCTGAAGGTTTACACACAATCCTGCAGAGAATTCATAGAATCATAAAATGGTTTGGGTTGGAAGGGACCTGAAAGTGGGACCATCCAGTCCCATCCCACCACCATGGGCAGGGACACCTTCCATTAGCCCAGGTTGCTCCACGCCCCATCCAGCCTGGCCTTGGACACTTCCAGGGATCCAGGGGCAGCCGCAGCTTCTCTGGGCACCCTGTGCCAGGGCCTCCCCACCCTCACAGGGAACAATTCCTTCCCAATATCCCATCTAACCCTGCCCTCTGGCAGTGGGCACTGACACTGTCAGTGTCACTCCAGGCCCTTGTCCCAAGTTCCTCTCCAGCTCTCTTGGAGCCCCTTTAGGCACTGAAAGGTGCTGGAAGGTCTCCCTGGAGCCTTCTCCATGCTGAACAACCCCAGCTCCCCAGGTCTGAAAGACAGAAGGGGTTGAAGATAAGAAATTAAAACAAGTTAATTCAATGTCTGTAGTCCTAAAAAAGCTTCACTTCAGCTTCCATCTTCTGTCTTCTTTCTGACCAGTTTTGGGGCATCCCACAGCGAGGGTCTGTGCAGGGAACGTGGATTCCAGCAGGGATGTCCCCTCTGTTACCTACAGGCTTCCTCCTCCACGTATTTATTTACTACCTACGTGCTCCTCCACCACAGGAAAAGGCAGCTTCTTAGGAAGAACAAAGCTAAATAAAGAAGTTTCTCCGCACTGAAGGAGGTCAGGAAAGCACATCCCCATCCACACTCCTTCCTGTCAGCGCCGGTGACGATGCCCAGCATTGTCTTTTTCTCACTTGGCTTAAAAACTGCTGTGACTTAATCCCTGTCCAGTAAAAAGCCCTGATGGAGATAGGGCTGTGCTGTTCCCAGGCCAGACATCTGTCAGGGCAATAGAGGCGGGGAGGGAACGGTGACTCTCGGTGGCCCTTTGGTCCTGCTTTCCATAATAACTGCAAGGCAAGGCACTGGAGCTTAATTGGGGATGGCAGGAAGCCCAGCACGAGGGTGGGGGTGAGGAGGATGGAAAACGTTGTCATTCTTTGGCTGCATCCCTCCCCCAGAAGCTCACAGCACACAGGAGAAAGCTGACAGATAACAAGGCCATTAATTAGCTGATTGTTAAAGGGAGGGCTCCTGGGAAGCAGATCTTTAGGGACCACATCCTTGCTGAAAAGCTGAAGTAAAAACAGGCACTTTTCCTAAATCAGGCTGTTGATGGCCTGTGTGACTTTTCAGCTGCATTTAATGTGTCCAGCTCAGCACCTCCCTCCCACCCTTCACTAATACCTGGGAGTTGGCTTTAAATACCTCTTTGGAAAAGGAAATGAGGACTTAGCAGGGACAGAGGAACAAGTCTGAGATAAATTGTCCCTGTTCACATTTTCTGAGGAGTTATACGCGCAGACAGACCCTGAAGCTGCAGACATTTCCCTCACAAGGCCCCACTCTGGTCACTTTCCTGAGGGTCACGCACATGTGGTATAAGCAGAAAGAGACCAAAATCCTCTCCCAGCCCCGGGATTCCCTCAGTTATCCTAGAAGGAACGGACAGGAAGGTGGGAGGATTACAAACACATGAGGTGGGCATCACACCCTGGGGAACCTCCCAGCCATGCCTCTTTTCTTTTGGAGACTGACCAAATGGAGTGACAATGACCCTGAGCAGTGCCAACCTCACAGAGCACACGGTCTAAGAAGGACAACCCTGAAAGTCCTGCCCTGTCTCATGGTGCTTCCCTGGGCAATGTGTGGCTGGGAATCCAGGTGGATGCTCTGCAGGACTGAAGACCTTCCTTGAAGGCACTGCTCTGTTTCCACAAGGAGAATTCAGGTCACCTCGGTCACAAGCTCATGACAGATCCTGACTGACCTCAGCGCAGGGCAACAGCCTCTCCTAAGGAACCTTCTGCTGGAGAAATGAAGAGCTGAGCAGTCTTCAAGCAGTCTGACTGCTCGGCTTCCTCATAACCAAATAAAGGCTGCTGTGAGACATCCCTACAGCTATTAAAAATTCAGGCTACTGCAAACAAAAAAGCAGCAAAACTTGTACTGAGGTAGAAGAAGTCAGCCAGAAAAGATTGGACAAGTGCCCGGAAAAAGCCTAAGGACTTTCCAGATGAATTAGTGAGGCAAAGCTCTGGAGGTACAGGGGTGCTTTGCCTTTCACTCCAGGAAAACTCAGCACAGAAAGACCTCGCCTTGCTACAATCCAGTTGCAGAGACTCCACATGCCCTAGTGAAACACTCAAGGGAGACCCCCTGCACTTTGAATTCCCTAGAATTTGGTGTCCAGATGACAAGCTAACCGGGGCTAGAGAGACCCAGATGGAGAGGCAGAGCTGAAGGCACAGGCTGGAGCCCAGCAGCAGCTGCAGGGAAAGCCAGGCAGGGTGTGAGTGCGTGGGGAGCGAGCCAGCTGTGCACGGAGGGCAGGCCTTTGGAATGGTGACAAATTTCCTGCTCATTGAGGAATACATTTTCCACTGTTCATGCCAGTCCTACACCCCTGATTGCGCTTTGCATCCATCATGGGGTTGCTGGATGTTTTGAGGGGGGGTTCTTTCTTTTCCACTCAGGACAGGGAGTGTCACAGCCTTTGCTATCTCAGCCTCCTCTAAAGGGATGAGAAGACATGATGTGTCCTAATAATAACCGTAATAATAACCTGAGGAGGGCCTGGGAGCTCCTATGAGACAAGAGAAGACCCTGACCTCAGGATTTAGTGATCTGTAAGATGGCTTTTTATCCTGGACAACCTCACGATGCTTCAACAAAACTACTCAAAAAACTTGCCTCCAAAAAAACCCAGAGATGCAGAACCGAAAATTCCTGCTGTTCCTCCAGAGTTCATTTTACCACCAGTTAAAGCAACACTACTTTGGCAAAAAAAAATAAATTAAATAACCTCTAATGAACATGCTAAAAAACCCCCACAGTATCACAGAATGGTTTGGGTTGGAACGGACATCAAGGACAGTATTGTTCCAATCCCTCTGCCATGGGTGGGGACACTTTCCATTAGACCAAATTGATCCAAGCCACATCCAACCTGGCCTTGGACACTTCCAGGGATGGGACAGCCACAGCTCCTCTGAGCAGCCTGTGCCAGGGCCTCACTAGTCTGACAGTAATGCTGGGGAAGTGGGGGACACAACAAAACACAAATCTGAAACATCCCAGCACTTTATGCAGAGGAACATGTCCCCAAAGCCACACGCCTGCTGCACACGCTCCTGGCTGCCCTCCCTCAGGGCACTTGTATTTGTCACTTTAACTGGGTATTTTCATGAGATCACATAGCTCACCTAAATTCCCACTTCTCTTACGCAGAGCAGGGAATAAACCACAGCCAAATGTCTTAAATCAGTACAGATCCTCCAGCCTGGCACCCCGAAGAGGCTGGGACAAGCAGCTCAACAAAACCAAGAGCTGCCCCTGCAAGAAATTCCATCAGGCTTAGGAGGAAGGCAGAGAAAGCCCCTCCCAGCAGGAGCAATTAAGGGGCTGGCTGATGTCCCCTGCTTGGCTTCAGCTGTCCCTTACATATTTTTTATCACCACGAGTGGCTGCAGACATTTTTACAGGCCATAAATGTGAAAGCCTTTTCTGTCTCCTAGCGATAAAGATATCCTGTGGCAATGATAAGCTAATTAGGTGTTGTGTAAAGAAGATTAACTTTTAATGTGCTGTTCTCTCATGTCACTGGCTGCCCCTTTCTCTCCCCTTTAAAAGAAAGGGTAGATTTACCAAATTAATCATTTCTAAAACACTGGTACCTTGTTATGGCCTTTATCTTTACGGGGTTTATCTCAGAGCTAAGTGGCTCTCATCTTTGTATTCCCTTCTCATTTTGGAGTCTGCCCTCCCTTCGCTGGAGATTTTCCTATCATCTTCCAGACAGGATGATCACCGAGCCCTGCATGCAGTTTGGCAGCGTTCCATTTACATAAATAATGCTGCTCACTGCAGTATTTTCATTTACTCTTTCTAGCCCCAGTTGCTGTTAATCTTCTTCCACACACATCTCACCTGTCTCTTTTTTCCTGCCTGGAAAAATTCTCATTCTTTTTTTAATCCAGCAGTATGAAAAATTGTTCAGATGAATTATATCCACCTGCATTTGTCCAAGACGCTGTCCACAGGTTGCTAAATAGGTTTCTTTGAAATTCCTACTACTCCTCTCTAAAACTGAAATTATTTTGTGCCATCCCATCACTGATTCCAGTTCAGAGACACAGGACAGTGCCAAAAATCTTTCCAAATGAAAAAAAATCCCCTTTACTGCTCCCCACACAATTTTTGATAATTCTTTACAGGCTACAGTGACTTTTCTAATACTCCCAGACATATTTTTAAACAAAGCATGCAAGAGTAACCTGAATCTAGTGAGTGTTCAGCCAAGAGTCAAATACTGAAGTCTGCTGTCAGATGAAAATCTGAAGGTTTTAGGCATGGCTACAGCCTGATGAAAGTACTCACGTTTTGTTCCATTTCATACAACCCACTGAGAGATCACATTACCTGGAGGGCCACACAGTTTGCACTGACCCCTCTAAATGTACTTCATGAGCAATATTAAAAAAATGTGGGGAATAATTATAATTAATTTTGGCAAGCAAAAGAGTTAAAATAACCTTAACTGAAGTTCACGCTGGTCTGAATCTCCCAGAAAAGATGTTCCTTTCCTTCTGATGCAAGAAAACTTACAATTCCTATGACGCTGCACTGACTTTGGCACACCACACAGCACTCCATGGTATTTATAAACAATAAAAAGTCACAGGGATACAATATTTAGCTGGTTGTTGCTAAGGTTTTGCCTTGTACTTTGTTTAGCAATTTGATCCCTCCACTCCTCTTTTAATTAAGTAGCAACTTTCTCCAGCAAATTACTGGATCTCCCCAGAAATACTTGCTGGAAGTGATTAAATGGATGACAAACATGGAAAGATTGTTCTTCCTCACCAGAGGAAGAACAACAGAGTTAATCCCACATCAGGGACAAATGGGGTGCAATGAAGCAGATGACAGAAAACTTAGTGTCCATTTTTTTTCCAAAGAAATTAAAGACATCACTGTTTTTCTACCTTTACCCTGGAACGTTCTAACCACCAAGGGGTCTCAGTGTTCCAGGCAAATCTACCACTGGACAAAGCAGCTGGACACCAACCTCGTTGTATAAATCACTGAATTCTTCAACCACATCTTTCGGGATCCTCTGCCCGTTGTTGGTGAGGTGATAAGCCACCCCATTCTTGGAGTAAAGGCTGATCCGCCCAACGCTCCTCTCGCTGTCAGTGGTCTCTTCAAGCAAACCATTGTCTTCTGCTAGATGATAGACTGGGTTTCCATGTGAACCATGAATCCACGTAGCTCCCAGTTCAAAAGTGGCATGCCCTGCAGGAGAGGAAGCCAAGCAAACTGGTTATGGAAGCCTGTTTTCCTGACAGCTTCTCACACTCAACCCTGAATAAAATGTGCAAAAGCAGAATTGCCCAAGGACAACACATGTTTGAACATCTCTTAAGGGAGTTTTCTCTGTTAGACACAATGCCAGCATTCTTCAGACTGGTCCTTTGGGATACAGGTTAGGATATTGCCAGAAGGACGGGATGTTGCAATAAAGATCCATCACAGTGACAAACCTCTGATACTTGAGGAGAAATTCAGCCCTTCTCAGCTCCCAGTTCTTACCACGGTTGTTGCCGGCACGGAGATGTAGGAAAATTTGGATAGCAACATTGGCCTGAATACTGAACCTTGTCCTGTGACTAAAAATGGTTGTTATTTACAAATACACCTCAGATTAACTGCAATAAAACATGCATTTCCATTCCCCAAATGAGTAAAGAGGTTGTATTTTATTATTTATGCCTTTGGAGATTTATATATCAGGTTCTTTCAAAAGATGCACTGTCAGGCTAAACACCAAAAGCGTTTTGTTTTCATCACCTGTACTCTCTGCTTGAAAAACACAAAGAATCTGGTCAGCCCCACTCTCCCCATCCCTTAAAACTATCGGGATTTGCACCAGGGCTTTGTCCCCCCCTCAAATCCAGCACTGCCAGACTGGGCTGAGAGCACAGGGAGATGCTCAGCAGCTGAAAGGAGGTGCTAAAAATAAGCTTGGGTCATGTCTTCTCCCCACATTTTGACAGATTCTCAGAAGTCCAAAGCTGGTTTAAAGTCTGACAGAACTGGGCATCTCCCAGCATCCCCGCAGCGGTGTGGGAATGCCTGATTAGGCGGGGTGGTTAACAGGATCCTGCCTGATGAAGAAAGGACGGTGCAGTTCCCAGCTATCATTTGCTGTTTAACATGTAAATGTATGCTCAGACAGAGAGGCAATGCAGCACCAAGCTGCGCTGCAGTCAGGTTTAAAGGGTGAAAGCTCCAAGGAATGCTGTTCCCTGGCTGAGCCCCTGCCTCTGAGGGAAGCTCTGTGGATCTCATTTTCCAAGCAGCCCCTTTGTCAGTAAGAACCGTGCTGACTGCCCTTCAAAACCTGCAATCCAGCACAAGGTTTCTACACCACAGCACCTGCTTCAGAGAGCAGCACCAACACACAAATGGGAATATTTCAGGTGCCACAGACTCCAACACATCCCAGGACACCCAGCCAGGTGGAAATGACTGGACACTGGCAGCCAAAGCTGGAGAGCTCATCAATATTGCAGTGGCAGTCCCCTGGTTAATGCAATCCTTCTGCAACTCAGCCCACGGCAAGCAGCAGCAGGAATGCTGCCTCCTGCTCTAGGGCAGCAGCTTGCTCTCTGCTGCACAACAACCCTGCTGGAGACACCAGGTCTTTGAAAGAAAACAATCTGCCAGCAAGTCCTGCTGCTGCCTTAGTCCTGGGTAACAGTGATGGTGTGTTCCACGTTCTCCTGTCTCCCTGTTTAGCTGTGTGGAACATAATCAAATGCCAACAAATTAAAAACTAATTCTTGCCTGTAATACTCATGCTCACTATCACCACTACCAAGCAGATAAGCCAGTTCTTACCAGGGGTAAGTTAAATGATTAATTATTTAAAAGTGTAAAATTAAATAAGATCCTTTTAAACAGAGACAGCCAATTTACTTTCAGGGCCTTAAAGGATTTTAGGTTCAATATCAATCGACTTGGAATGAATCATCCAATACAACAAAAAAAAAACCCAGAGAAACACATAGATTGTGCATAAAGCCTCCTGGACAGGGATGGCAACTTTCACATTTCCCTTTGCAGCCCTGGCCATTTCTTGGGTATCCTGTTGTGAAATAGCTGCAGTGGATACAGATGTTATAGGTCGTGCAGGAAACACAAAGTGCACAAACACAAACCCTCTGCCTCACCTGTGCTGGAACCAAACCTCTGAATACCCAAATTACTCCCCTGGGCTGAGAAACAACAGTCTGTGCACTTGAGGGAAAATGCTGGCCCCTACAAGACACAGAGTGGCCCAGTGAGGGGGGAGGATTCAGATATAATCCTGAGAAGGTGCCACCAGACCACAGAATGGTTTGGGGGTTGGAAGGAACCTTAAAGATCATCTCATTCCCACCCCCTGCCATGGGCAGGGACACCTTCCACTATCCCAGGTTGCTCCAAGCCCCATCCCACCTGGCCTTGGACACTTCCAGGGATCCAGGGGCAGCCACAGCTTCTCTGGGCACCCTGTGCCAGGGCCTCAGCACCCTCACAGGGAAGAATTTCTTCCTGATTAGTAACAGCTGAAGATTTAAATCAGATCTTTAGTCAAGCGTGTAGACAGGGGAGAGGCCAGAGCCAGAACACAGACCCACCTTGGGAGAGAACTGCAGCCCACACCCATATAGGGCAACCTTGAGAGCTTGCAGAAGGTATGAAAAGACAGTTTGTAGTTTTAAAAAATTATTAAAATATTTAAGACTCTGGATGCCAGCCTCTGCTCTGCACATAACAGTTACAAAATCTACAAACTCTGAGACCTCCTCCAGACTGAAACACCTGCTCTCATCTCCTGTTAATTAAGAGGTGTTAATGAGCAGGAGGTGGAATCCCAGCAAAGGCAAAGATGTGTGAAGGTGGGCAAAGATAAGAGAATCAGTCTCCATACTAAAATACCAAAACTATTTCACAGGTGCGCAGGCAGAGTGATCTGTTACTCCCCAAAGATTTCAGCTCTTTCACACTTCCCTCCTCTCACAGGCACGATCCAGGATATTTTTAATACAGCGGATTGTGAGTAAAGGACACACTTCCCATCCTAACCTCTATGCCAAGTCCAGCAGAATGTAAAGTGCCCTACTCAAACCCCTGGAGACTGGAGTTTTCCGACTGCCTTTCCATTGGTTTCCCTTCTGCAACTTCACAGGAGGCTACTGTTTATTTACTGTGGTGAGTTTATCGAGTAGAACACAGTGAGTGATGTAAGCACCCAAGAAATAGAAAGAAAGAAGGGCAGCAAGAGGCCAAAGGTAATATCCAGAGTGGGATCAAAAACATGATCAGTTAATTGAAATCAGGAAAGCAATTCAGGAAAAGCAGAGAGCTTTATGCCTCCTGCAGAGAAGAGACAGGCAACGTCCTTCTGGATACCAGGGAAAGCTTCATTGACTCCTGTGCTGTGAAGGGCAATGTTTGTTCCAGGAGTTTTGCATGTAGAGACTTTAAAATTGACCTGGGATTCAAATATCCAGAGTCTGCACCTTTATTACACCCAGAGAAAGACGGCTGCAGAGGTAGGAAAGATGCAAATCAGGATGAAGGGATCCATTGAAGAGGTTTTCCCAGAAGCCTGATTCCCAGTGGGTAGCGCCCTACACAGTAAATTAGTTCTAGGGAAATGAATGGGGCTGTTTGTGAAGCAGAACAGCTCGGGGTTTCCCCTTTCCAAGGGCTCTAAGCCCTGAGAAACAGCCCTTCAACAGCCTGGAGATTTACTGGCTGCTCCTGGGAAAGAGTCAAGCTGGAAAACCCGGGTGGAAACCGTCTGCGTACAGTTACTCAATCACAGACCTGTTGCACAGAGCTCTTCCTGTGCGAGCGAAAACAATCACCCAAATCTTTTATTTCATGGAAACACAGGTTTGGAGCAGCCTTGGGTCGGAACTGAGGCACGGGACAGCACAGAAACACCCCCTCCACCCCAAAAGGACCCTAAGGATTTATACATTTATACTCCTGACACTGCCCCACCTCAAAACAACTTTGCACATGCACATATCCCCACTCCTGAGGCTAATTTGGCCCCATGGCCGCACAAAGCCCAGCACCACCCCTCTGCAGGCGCCGCTCTCACCGAGTTGGACGCTCTGCACGCGGCCCCCGATGCGGTCGGTCGCCTCGAGGACAGTTACATCCGTGAATCCGCTTTCCAGGAGCGCCTTGGCTGCCGACAGGCCCGCGAGCCCAGCACCGATCACGACTATTCGAGGCTGTCGCTTTCTCCGTAGGCCACTACTAAGAGGATCATCCGTGCTGTCTGCAGATATTTCACAACTTTGCATGCCGTCCAAGCTCTCTTTCTAAGGAACCTGTGGGAGGAAGCAGACAGGTGCGTTCAGGGAGCTCAGGTCCAGTTATCCTCTGCAGTTAAAAGGATGGAAAACGAAAAAGTCCAGCGGAAAAGCAAAACTTGGCGAATCAGACCCAGCCTTCAACATGGGATGCAAAGAAAGGATAACTGAGGTCAAGCTGGGATGCAAAACAACTTTTTAGCCTGGAGCACCAAGAACTCCAGAAATCTCCACCCTTTCATGCCATGTAGACTATTTCCAAACAAGTCAAAGGACTTTCAAACTCCCATCTTTTTATATAACCTCCAAAAGTGGTAATTTTGTGGTGAAGACTTTTAAAAGAAAGAGAAGCACATCCCCAGCGCTGACAAGCTCCACAACCCAGCAATGAAGCTCCACTTTGCCACTGTGGCAACCACAAAGCCGAAATTTCAGATCCTCTAAGTAGGGGACGAGGTAAAGAGGATTTAGCTCAAAGCACAGAGATCAGATCTCAAACCAGCCATTACAGAAATGGGACGGACAGCAAAATGTTTCAAGTGATGAAAGTCAACGAGGGCCAGTCCAAAATTTCACAAAATGCAGCCCCTGGAGCCACCATTGTCCTGCCACATCAGGATCAGCCTCAGGCTTTTAGATGGAGAGGTTCAAACCCACAAATCCTGACTAGTCCAAATCTACCCGAATCTCCACCTACCCAACATATTCAGCTGCTCCTCCAAGCAGGACCCTGTTTTCCTTTGCAAACTCCTAGAAGCCATCTTTTTACTGCTGTCTACCCTTAATTCTCAGGTCTCATCGCACCATTTTAGTAGGTGGGACTCAGTAGCCTGAGCCCACAGTTAAGATTAAACCCTGATCGGGGATGACCACTGCAGGATGTAATTGTTCACAAAAGCCAGTGTGTACTTCCCTGGTTCTGGGTGGTTCACACCAGCCCTCAAGAGCACAAAGAACGGGGTACAGAGATTCCTACCCCTCCAGACCTGAGCTGACATCAGTCCCAACTTGCAAAGGATGAACACTCAGCCCAGGATTTATCAGCCCTGGAATCAGCTAGTGCCCAGTGATTTGGATAAAGCATGCACACAATTCCTAGCCTCCCCCTCCTCCCTCCCCAAACACAGAACACAGAGATATCCAAGGAGCTAGTGTGCTGCCTCTACCTGTTGCCAAGCTGCTGAATATCCATTCTGAGTTCTTCCTCAATTCTCCCAACGTTTGGCCACTGACAAAGATTCCTACTCCTCTCTTCCATCACCAGAAGGGTCTTAAAACACTGCTGGCCTACTGCAGTATATGATCACAGGAACTAATGAAGCACAAAGCAAACTGCAGTTTCATTGGGAGAGTCCCTTCTTCTCCAGGATTTTATAGAACCTATGTACGTTGACCAAGCAATATCCACTCTCTCTGAGGGAGCTGACACCAGACTGCAGTGATTTAGGCAGTGCTACGAAGAGGACAGTGGTCCCACTGGAGCTCTGACAACTATTTTGAAAATGTTTGGTTTCAACTGGAACAGCTTCAGCTCAATCCACCCGTCCTGTGGACTCACCTGCAAGAGGGATTTGCACAGTGTGTGCAAACTCTGGTTCGGCCACTGCAGCTTGTCCCAACCGGCCTCGCTTCAGCTCCAACTGCCACTGCAGCAGGTCCCAACGGCCACAGCCCAACAGAACGCAGATCACAGAATCCTGATGGATGGGACCTTCAAGCTCATCCCATTCCCACCCCCTGCCATGGGCAGGGACACCTTCCACCATCCCAGGTTGCTCCAAGCCCTGTCCAACCTGGCCTTGGACACTTCTAGGCATGAGGCAGCCACAGCTTCTCTGGGCACCCTGTGCCAGGGCCTCCCCACCCTCACAGGTAAGACTTTCATCCTAATGTCCAATCTAAAACTCTCTTTAGTTTAAAACTGTTCCCTCCTTCTCCTATCACTGTCTGCCTGTGTAAAAAGTCACTCTCTCTCTTTTCGTAAGTCCCCTTTAGGCCCTGGAAGGGGCTCTGAGCTCTCCCTGGAGCCTTCTCTTCTCCAGGTGAACACCTCCAGCTCTCCCAGCCTGGCCCCAAAGCAGAGGGGCTCCAGCCCTTGGAGCATCTCTGGACTGGCTCCAGCCTCTCCACGTCCTTCTGATGTTGGGGGTCCCAGCACTGCAGGTGGGGTCTCACTAGGGCAGAACAGATGGGGAGAACTCCTTCCCACAGACACTCTACAGCCCTCTCCCCTTCTCCTTCTCCAGGTAACACTTTGATCCATGTATTTCCATTGCCACAGCAAAGGAACATCTTTTCTGCCATCTATATCCAGTAGAAATTGAAGGGGTTTAGCACAGTTCTTTAAGCACAGCTTTCCTAATCCTAGCTTTGGCGAGCTCCTGTGAATTCTTCACATGAAAGCTCCAGGAAAATGTTTTCCCTCCTGTTTGAGCATTTTAATACTGGATTAGGTGACCTGTCTAGACAGATGAGAAAATAACAGGGTATTTTGTGTGTACAGAATCCTGATTTGGAAACCACCCTTAATTAGCCAACAACCTGTACCATATGATCAGCAGGGAAAGGCAATTAAAATTTAGCAAAAGCTTGAGCTTCCCAACCAGGATCCACGTTCCACTGTGGAATAAACAGGTGATATAAATATAGGAAGCCCCCACTACACTTTATTTCAGTCTCAATTATTCCCTCTGGTAGGCTCATGAGTGAGACAAGGACATAAAACACAGCCCATTGTGTGCAGTGCTCTCCCTTCAGCACTTGCCAAGCCACCAGTCAGGGCTTGAGCCAATGGATATTACCGGGTCCCCTGACACAAAGATAGTTTGGCTTTTTACTTCTTCTTGATTGCCAAAAAGGGTTGTTTCTTTTTTATTTTTTTTTTTCTCTTTTAATCACAGGGTGAGAACTGTGTTGGCTGTTGCGCTGTGAATCTCCCTCAGACTGTAATTTTACTTTGTGTCCATCTAAGAGCAAGGGTAGCAGTAATCACAGCTTCACAAAGTAAAATTCCCCTGCTTTGTCTTGCTTACAGCATCCCTGTGAGAGAGCCAACAGGGACTGGTTACTCACAACAAGAAAATATCCAAATACACATCTTCCTTTTGTCTAAAACACACAGCTTCGATCCTCTTAGCTCTTGAGCATGTAAGTGTCTCACTCAGGATATTTTAATCACTTCTATTTCCATACCTGCCCCTTTTCTCAGTCTCTATCACCATTCTGCCCCTGACTCCTTAGGAGAAATTACCCTCCCTTCATCCCCTCTCACTCCTGTCCATTTCCTTCATTCAAAAAAAAAAAAAACCTTAAAAAAATCCCTAAAACCAACCTTTGAAAAAATTCCTAAAACCCACCCCTCCCAAAAAAAAAAAAAAAAATCCTGAGCATAACTGCTGTTTTCCAGCAGACAAATCTTTGCAAATATGTATCTTCTAAGATGGGCATCATTCTACCAACCCAGAATCACGGGTTTCCATTCCTGTCATTTGTACCCTTCAATCCTCTGAGCTCCCCATCCCTTCATCTCCACTGATCTCAGCTATGAAAAGTTCAGTGGGGTGACAACTTCATGATTTTTTTTCCCCTTATCTTGACAGTAAAACCTTGCAGGTCACAAGGAAGAAGCCAGAGAATTAAGGCAGTTCACAACTGCCTTCCTTATTACAACAATACTCTCTGACCAGGCAATTCTTCTAGGACCCTTCAGAAAAAGGTCACTAAGGCTCCAACTACTTAAAATAGAAAACCAAAATAAACAAAAGCACTTCTCAAGGAAACCTGCTATTCTTAGCTCACCCAACTACTCCTGTGGTAGTATTGTTGTAGCCCTGGTGACACAAAGACTTGGGCAAGGCAATGCTCTGAAAACAAGGCTTGCGTGCTTGAAGGCTTGGCTGAGGGTTGGATGGGATTTGGGGGCTTGTTTGGGGTTTTCCACCAGGATTGGTTAATCTTTAAAAAGGGACCTTCCTTCAGACTCTGTGTCACACAGCAGGTTGTCATTTACCCATGAGCTGGGACTGCTGGCATTGCACAGACCGAATCCATGGTCATCCTGGTGGGACCCATCTCAGCCCTGCCGTTACTTCGGGTGTTCAGCTTGCATCTGCTGCCCACAGCCTTTCAGGGGATGGAGAGGAGGAGCAATGCATCCTGCTGACCTCTGCCATTCCTGTCTCAGGATGGCCAAGCTGAAAGGGACATTACGGACAGTTTAAAACAGTCATCTGACCTTTCTGAGTGCTCTTAAATTGTGTTGAATCGACAGCCTTCACATTAACAAGTGTAAGAGCCAGTCTGGAGGGTGAGAAATGCATCATCAACACAAACAAATTCCCTGCTGACCGCACAGACCAGCAGAAAAATTTACAAGAATCACTCCCTGTAGATTTTTATTTGATGAGAATTAAGCATCATCCCTAATCAGAAACCTAAGCAACGATATTGCATGTGTTTGAAAGGAACTCGGATAAAAGCAACAAGAGTCAGCTGAAAGACTAAATGGAAGCACGAGAAATAAACACACTACTATTTTCTCATTATTTTAAGTGCAGCTATTCAAAGTACTATCAACACATGAAGGGGCACTGCACATGCATGTGTTTATAATGCAGGTCTGTCATCACAGCCTGGAAGTGTTTACAGAGAAAATCTGACACCAAATTAATTCAGTCTAAGCAGAGACAAAGTGAGATTGAGAAACCAAGAGCAGAAGCTAGAAAAAAAATCACAACAAAAATAAAATATTTTAACAATGGCACTAATCAGCTGTTGAAATACTTTTCTCTAAAGACAGAGAGGATATTGGTTGAAGCTTTCAACTCAGGTTCCAATCTGTAATAAACATTTACACTCCAGTCCCACCACAAGAGCAAGCTGTGGTGCTGGGAATTA
The DNA here is from genome assembly GCA_014706295.1 of Lycocorax pyrrhopterus obiensis. Taxonomy (NCBI): domain Eukaryota; kingdom Metazoa; phylum Chordata; class Aves; order Passeriformes; family Paradisaeidae; genus Lycocorax; species Lycocorax pyrrhopterus. Next base: position 3,106,253 of record JACSVZ010000006.1, on the reverse strand, counting down.
TCCTGCCCATTCAATGGAGATGGCCAGGTTTGAATTGCAAAACAAAATTTTGTGGCCTTTGCACCTCAGGAATCTACCATGATGAAAACAGTAAAAAAAAAAAAATAATAATAATAATACCAGCAAACTTTTTGATCCAGAGTTTCAAAAGCCTTTTTTCAACAGATGTAACAACCTCTATTATTTCATCAGCTGCACAAGGAAAAGTGCTTATCTGAAAGCACTGGTAGCTGAGCCCAAATGCAAAAGCTTCACAACAGAAGCAGAAAGGTGACTTATTCAGCAGATGTACAGACACTCCAGTTGTTAGGCCATTAACTCATTACACAGCCCAGCACTACTTGTACTGAGCAAGTGCATGGTTGTAGTGAGTAAACCTCACCTAAGTAACTGCAATAACAAAATTTTCAATCATCATCTCTAATGCACCTTTTTCCCTAAGCTGAGGGAGAAGTGCTTGGAAGGATTATTCTGGTTGGATCAATTTTATCTCCTTTAGCACCTTTCCAGGTTTCAGACTCAGGATGTTCCCTGAGCACAGGTCAGGACACATCATATCTCTGAGCAGATACAGAACTGAAGTGGAAGGGATTTCTGGGCTGGCTCCAGCACTGCCTGTCAGTGCCTCCTGACGCTGTGAGCTGTCGTTCTCCACAGCTCCTGGCACAACAAACAAGCATTTTGTAACTTCTCCCTCCTTCCCCCTTTCAGCAGTCTTCTCAGACACAAGCACATTAATCCTCACTGCCTGTTATTTCAAGATGCTCTTTCCAAGCTCTCCATGCTGCAAACATGTCAAACTGCAAGATGTGTCTCTTTTTCCCTTCTCCCTCCTTTTTAACCCAGCAGGCTCCGCGCCAAACTCACAACCCTTTACAAAATCACCATTTACACCCTTTCAAGAGAAGGCAGGAGTGTTATGAATTGATCCCAAGTCCTGCACGTCAGTCAGACGCAGGGGTGACACCAGCCTGCTGCTCCAAACTGCCTTTGCACAGGCGTCGTGCAAACACCAGCCTGCGCCAGCTGCCTCTGCGGCTCCACGGGAGCTTTATTGCCCTGGAAGCAGACACACCTCATTTACTCAGCTACCTGCAGAGCTGCAGGAGCAGGGTGATGGTCCACAGCCTTCTCTGTGCATGCCAGAGCCCCTCCCAAGCTCATAAATAAACCCGTGTCGCCGACAGTATAGCGCCACTGGGATCAAGGTTAGCTGGTGTTACACCTGCATATGCTGGCAGCTCACCTCCAGCTGCTGGGCGGAAACCACCTGCAGGGTGGCACTTCCTCGTCAGCCTCGTGCTCAGGCTTTATCCCAGCCAGGATTTTAGTCTGAACAGGTTTGCCAGGTGGATGCAGCAGTTGGAACGAGTCACTCGGCCCCAGCCCAGTTCTGCTCCCCTCTTTCGCAGGCAGCTGCCAGGCGTGGCCAGAGGAGACCTGTTCTGACAGCCCACAGCAACTGATGTGTGGGTCAGAAAGGCTCTACTCCAACCTGCTGCTCCAAGTAGGACCATCACCAGCACGGTCTCCTTGAACAGTGTTTTCCAATACTTGAAACAAAGGAGACAGATGTAAAATCCCTGCTTTTCCTATCAGTGAGACTCCATCCCCCCCATCACCTCTTCCTGCCTGATCAGAGCGAGGAGACTTGCAGATGCTGCATGGAGACAGGTGAGCCTGAGCGAGCAATCCTGCCTGGTGTCAAGCAGGTTTTGAGAGGAACATCTCCATCATCTCTGCAGCACCCTCTCTACTGCATCCCACACCATTTATCCTGCGTGCCTCAGGTCTGCCCACCAGCCCTGGTGATGGAGAGATGACCACGCTCATCTTTCTCACCATGGTGGTACAAGAAGCCCAGACTCACAAAAACAAGCCAGCACTCCTGTGCCAACAAGCAACTCATGTCCTGCCATGTATTTCCACAGGCAGAACCTGAACTGAAGTGGTTTGATTTTCAGAGAGCTGCTGGAATTTATAGGGGTGGCTGTGAGAGAAAAACAAGTTTGAACTGAAGATAAATGCTACCATCCACTACAATTTATCCCTGTAAAAGCCCAAGCCATCAAGTGTGGCTCAAGGCACTGAAAATGCTGATCTTACATCAGCATCTTCCAGCTCCATTTACAAATTACTGACCCACCCCAGTGACTGACACACAGGGAGTGCAGGCTGGATCAGACATCAAGGAAGGAAAGGCATTAATGACACACCACGTGTACTCCTGGACAGCAGCGTGCCAAAATGCTTCCCTTTTCCCACACCAAACCTGCAGCCTCGCTCCCAAAACCTCCTCAGCATCGGTTTTTTGAAGGCAAAAGGGACTTGCAGGCTGGCTCTGTGCTCTTCTTCCTCTGGACACATCCCAAAAGAGACAGGGAAATACAGCATTAACCTTTGCCTGTCCAAACTCAGGTCTCCTCTACTCTGAGAAGATGACCTTACCAAGCCTTAATTTCATTTACCCCCTCACTTCCAGGAATATCCCCTCCCCTCATCTCAGGAGAGACAGAGAAGGGGCCATACTAAATTGTCTCCTCTTCCCAAGCCGGGAAGAAGCTGTGCTTCTTCAGTACACACAAAACAAATAATGAACTCCGTAAACTACTCCAAAAGTTATGAATGAGAAGCAGCCCAAGGCTGGTGGATATTAAAGCTGAGGCCATCAGACCTTATGCAGAATACAGGCTCCCACCACAGCACCCCTCTGTGGTCCTGCACTGCTGGCCCAGAAAAGGAAGCAGAAATGTTTGAGTTCTTCAACAACAACAACAAAAAAAATTGTTCTGAGAAACAGTATTTTTTCCAAGTATGGTCCAAGACAGCCATCCCCTTTGCCTCTTTCCACAACACCATCATACAGGAAAAACGCAGGGGGGAGACAGAGAATAAACCACAGTACTCAAAGAACCACTTAGGCTGGAAAAGACCCTTAACCATGACATTTGACATTTTATAATTACAATCTGAATCAGCAAAGATGGTGGAACAAGTTCCAGCATAAGATTTCCAGCTACTTTGGAGGCACCAGGCACCTCCTTTGCCATTTGATTTTCCAGCAACACACTGAGTGGTCCTCAGAAACACTCATCCCAATAAATCTCCTCCACTCTCCAAAATCACCAGCTGGGAAAATCTCTGCACTTTTGGAGGGTTGAAGGAGATGAAAACAAAACAGAACAAAAAAAAGGGTCACTGGATGGTGCTTTTGATCAGGAAACCACTGCACATTTTTACCACTGTGATCCAACTTGTTTTAATGCCTGCAAATATCCCTTGAGTCAAATGAACTTGTTCAAAGCTGATTCACACCAAGGCTACTTTTTAAATTGGGTAGTTGTTGACAAGTAGAATATATTTAACAAGCCCCAAGCGTCTTGGCATGCAGTATAAAGACTTCCTATTATGAGCTGGGCTTTTTTTTTTAAAGGGAACATATGGGCAGAGCAGGTTGTCTGCCACGGGGCATTTCCATACAGTGTTGGCACTGACAGAACTGCACGGATATCCAAAAAAATAAACCCAGGAACATCACGCCAAGAACACAGGGGATGAATCACACCATTTAAAACTCGCTGATAAAATGCACCATTATGTGTTTTTCAAATTCTCCTCATCTGAGGGAAAAGAAAAGAAAACAATTATGTTCCTCTGGCTGAAGGGTACCATGAGAACGTGGCAGGCTCTGCCAGCTCCGAGGGGCTGGGATGGGAGCTGCTACCAGGAACTCACCTCACAGAGTGGGATAGCATCTTGATTTACAATGTGGGGATAAAATAAAGGACTAGAGGATTCTCTCCACCATCACAAACTCCCACTGGAGGCAGTCATCATCCCCAAGTGATCCCCAGAGGAATGGGCTGAGAATGTAGTCTGGGCTACGGAGCTTCTCTTGCCCCCCCCCATCCAGCAAGATCAGAGCTGTAACATGTGGTTCATGTGCCAGAAGCCACAGTATTACACAGCTAAAAGGAGTTCCACAGCAGTGGCAAAAAGCACAGCTTTGGCACTTTCCTTGGGCAACAGAGGAGCAAATCCAGTAAATCCACTGCTCTGCAAATCCCCTGCAGACAGAACAAGCACGTGCTGTAGCTGGCACATCAGCATCCCCTTGTTTTGGAAGGTTGCAGATAGGTAGAAGGTCCTACCTACCCAGAAGGCATCCCACAATATCTACCCATCACAGAGACAGCTTTCACTGCCAGAACACTCTCCTGCTGCATCAGGAGAAGCTGGAGAGAATGGGGACACCAGTTGTATTCAACCTGCCATAGTGAACAGGATATTCCCGTCTTAACCTTGGTGAGAGAAATCATGATCTAGCCAAAAATTCCAGTGCCTTTGGTTTCCAAGTCCTACTGGTCACCAGGGATCTATGAACAGCTGGCCAGAACCTAAACCAGTGCATCAAGATGCAGTTTGGTTCTGTCAGCATCTGACAGGACAAAAGGTTGACAGCTCAGGAACAACTCAGAGTTGATGAACTATCCAGGACAAGCAACAACCAGTCCCAAACTGGGCTGCCTTTTCCTGTGTCTTCGCAAGCTTGCCAGACTCTGGTGGACTCATGGTGGGAATTTTTCCCTATTTCCAGCTCTGCTGACCCTTATTTCCAGCTCCTCAATCACACTGAGCATTGGGAGGTATCTGCCACTCCTACGCTCCTGGCAGAAGCAAAGCTTGGTGTTTCAGGACTGTAAAAGGAAGGAAAGACAGACAGTAAACTACAGAAAAAAAAAAAAAGGTTATAAGCTAAAAACACTGGCATAATTGATAGAACAATGCTGCAAACAAGTTTCCTGCAGAAGTCATATTCCAGCTGCCAAAAAGAGCTGTACCCTACCCCGTCTGCACAACTTTGAGATCTTATCTCTTCCACCCGCCTTCTCTCTCCAATTGTTTGGGAATCTTAATTCATAAAACGAGCCTTAATTAAATAGGAAATATGCCTCTGTTTGCACAACTCAGAACACAATCATGTCTCAGTCAAATAAACACTGGTGTCCATATTACACTTGGGAATTTGCTGTGGTTTGGGGTTTTAAATTCGTTGCAGCAAGCTTTGGAGCAAAGTTTCAACAGGAATCTTTTTTTCTTCTCCCATCCTCTGTACCAGGAGGGTGAGACAGGGAACAAATCCCCATGCAGAGAGGCTCAGTACTGGTTCCAGCTCACTGTGTACATGAGGATCATTTTGGGACATACCATATGAGACACGATAGCCCAAAAGCAATTATTTTTCCTCACCACTTCTCAGAACCCAGACCTACCAAACTGCCCTGAAATAGCAGCACAGCTCTCGAAATAGCATTATTTCTTCTCTTTTTAAAAGCAACACCCACACTGAATCTTTGATTTTAAGCCATCCCGAGCAGTTACCACATCTTTACCATTCAAGCCACAAGGGAAAATCATTAAATCCAACAGCAACACTATGGGAAGAGAACCAGAATTAGAAAAGCCAAACACCACATGGATTCACTCCCACAGTAACTGGATCGACTTCAGCCTGGAACAGACTAGACGTGACTCCAGGAAAAATATGTCTCTCCAGGTGCAGCTGTATCAAAGAGACTTTCCCTGGGCTTGTGCTTTGCTGGAGCATTAAACAAACCACATGTTCCAGCTTTGAGGCAGCAGACACGTACCCAGGGCTGGCCTCGGCACGCTGCGATTCACGCAGCCTTCTCCATCCTGCTGTCTGCACAAACACGCCCCTGGAGCTGCACAGAGCCCAGGGCAGGGGAATACAGGTTGGGAAGCAGGTCCTTAGATCCTGAAGGCTGGGTTACGGCTGGCAGACTGGCTGTCTGGTCCCACCAAAAGCTTCCCTTGACGAAGATGGGAATTTTCCCTGCAGGTTTGCGCACGACATTAAGAAATATTTCAGTACAAAACCAAGGACATTCTCCTCGCTACACACTGTCTGCATTCACCTGGAGACATCACTCAGAGATAGCCAAAGGAAATCAGTACTGCTATGGAAAATCTCTTATACAGGACCACATCCCTGCTGTAAAGCAACAGGAACAACTCCCCCCACTGAGTGATTTTCCTTCAGAGTGCAAAATGGAGCAGAGAGCAGAAACAGCTCGTGAATCACAGAATCACAGAATAGTTTGGGCTGCAAGGGACCTTTAAAGGTCAAACAAAATTAAAGACAAGAAACAGAAGGGTGGGTGAGGAAAGAGATGAAAACGCAACAGTGACACCTTCGCCTTTGTTCCCATCTTGTTGCAAACTTCAAAACAAAGCCTGAGGACGAAATTTTGCCTGGCGATTCCAACAGAAAACCTTCTCCAGACAACTTCTTGTGCTTTGAGGTTCCTAAGTGCCTTGCAGGCAAAGTGGAGCTTGAAGTGCTATGAGATGCACTCCAGTGATGGATTACCACTGCTGCAAGGTGCCTTTCATTTCTCCCGACACACCTGAACTCAAAGCATTTCTTCTCTGCGACAATCAAGACATTTTACCAAAACAAAGGGAAGTTTACTTTAGTATTGATCCTCTTCATGAAAGTGTGCCTCAAACAGCTTCACAGAATTGAGATAAAATGTTGCTCAGAAAGAGAAGAATTAAATACCACAGGCTAAGGAAAGAAAAAAAAAGACGTATTTTAGATCTAAGAGATTTTTCACAGAGCAGGGAGATTTGTCATATGGTAAACAGTAGAAACTGTGAACTGGGACACTTGTGATTTATCTCTTCTTCCGCAGCCTTCCCATGTGACTGGGGTAAAAGAATGACAGTCCTACTCATAACTTGCTCAAAATACAGCACAATTTCAACGTGTTTAGGTGGGAACTCATTTTATTCAGCACACCACGCTTGATCCTTTCAGTACCTCAGCTTCACCGAATGTAAAACAGCACAAGCACCTGGCTGTGCCAGAAAAGCATTTCCATTAATGTCCTTGAATGAAAAGGAATCAGTGTAAGGTATTAAATCCTCACCAGGACCGAGCTATGTGCAAGTCAGATGAGATAACAAGCCAGTAAATTTCAAATCACCGCTTGCATCCATCCCATAACTACATGCTGAAATCCCTCCAGCTAGGCTGTCGTGTTGGCAGGAAAAAAATTGTCATTTCTAAATTTAGCAGACACCTCAATCATTGTGTGATGCTTCAAAAGCAATGGAGATGTAAAGTGGAATTTGTAGGACACCATTTAGACTGAAATGAGAGCTCCGCTCACTGAGCAAAGGCTTTTCTTAACTCCCTTCCTGTTTGGACAATTTGATCCACTTTTTTTTCCCCTACAACCACAAAGGTCTGTCCTGCAGTGAATGGATAGGCTTTTTTTCTGGGATAACTTCCAGGTTAAAGAGAAAGGATTTACACTTGAATGAAACATAGGCACTGTATTTGGAAAACTTGTTTTGAAAACTTGGGAAGGAAGCAAAGCCTCCTTCATTTAAAAAGGGACTCAATTAACATTCTCCAACAAGTCTTCCTATCGAAAGGACAGTATTTGCTGGGGAACATGTGATCTGAAACTTGTTCTCCTCGCTCACAATGTCCCTTTCTGAAATACAGGGCACTGCTTTGGAGAGACACGAGGATCTTTGCACAGCTTTCCAAAGGACTGCCTGTCACAGGCCAGGCCTTGACTCCAGACATCAGATCTTCTATGACTTAAGCTCAGGAAATTTAAAGTAGTGCTTAAAGACCCTAATGAAGACCTAGAGTGACACGATCCTACCGTGGCTCCCTCTACAAGGACACCTCATCCATGCTCCGCGGCGTCACAAATCTCACCCCCTCATTTTCCTGAAAAAACACATTTTTAAAACTTTCTGGAAAGAACACTCTAGAGACCAACCAAGCAAGTGTTCTGCTTTTGATTCCTGCCAGTCTGGGTGTGGGTTTGATCTGCAGCAGGCAGCAGCCAGACAGGACCACCCTAAGGGTTATCTTGGGTTTGAGAAACAATCCTGCAACTGCTGGGCATGTCTCGATACTGCCCACACAGGCGGAAGAAAACAACTCATGCCATTATTTTTTTCCAGATAAAGAGGGGGAAAAATGCTACTGACAGTTTAATATGCACTTTTATTTCTAAATTCCCTTATCAACTGCATATGACAGAGCATTCTTCACCCTTTAATAAGTACAGGTTGAAGTCAAGCCTGACTCAAATTTGATGACGGATTGAGTCCACATCAATATCCAGCAGATTTGGATGGGAGATAAAGGCAATATTGGCGTCCATTGCTACAGAAAACAGGCTATCAACACATCCAACACTTTGGAGAGACCATCTGTAGCAGCCCACTCTCCTTCATTTCTTCTGGATGCCTCCAACTGCAGCAGGACCCAGGCACAAGCAACAGAAGGGAAGAGTTACCTGCAGCTACCCCCCACCAGTGCCTCAGAGGGACTACATAAGGAATACAAGGACACAGACTCTCTCCAGAGCCTGTCCCGGGAATTTGGTTGCTGAGATGTGAGCTGCCCTTTGGAAAAAATGCTGTTTTTCCCTGCTAACCATGCTTTTAGTCTAGGTACTAGATCAGGTGTGGGTAACTCTAAAAATTCTTCTGCGTTCAACCACTATTCTTTAGTTCATCCATTTGGGGGTTTGTCTACACCAAAATGGACCAAACACCCCACAGTGTTTTCCCTTCACCCAAAATAAAAGTGAATTAAGGGTTCTGTTTTTAAATAACATTTTCCATGAGAAAGTCAGCATGCTTTAAACTCACAGTACAGTGGAATCGTTTCCTCACCCAGACAAGTGCCTCACTCTTAACCCTTGCTAGTCACAAACACAAGATGTCAGGACAAAGCAGCAGAGAATCCTCTGTACATCCCATACAAACCAACCACGAGGCGCTCTGCATAGCTGGGAATGAGCTGCTCAGTGATAAACACACTTAATGGAGTTTACACTTGCCTAAGACACTTACAGATTAAGGAGTTGACTCCTGTCTTTCCTGCCAGCTACAGGCAGATGCTGGACAGCACAAGGTGAAGATTCATATGAGGTTAAGCAAGAAATAAGTAAAAAGCTGTAGGCACCTCACACAAGATACAGGGCCAAAAGTTGGGCTCAACTTGAGGTTTCTGTAAAAAGCCTCCCTCAGTCCCAAGGGAATCCAGTAAATAATGGAGAGGACACAGTTCACATAGTCACTCTCCATTACCTTGAAAGATCTCCTTGGCAGATTCATCTTTTGCACCCAAAAATGTCCCTTGCAGATACCTTCTGAGAACAGAACAGGTGGTGACAACTCATGAAATGTGCTCATATCCACATCCTCTACAAGAATCTGACTTAAGTTTCATTGCACCTTTGGAAAGAGGCAATCCACTCCAAAAGTTTAAAACTGGGTAACTGCAGTAACTGTATCTTCTCAGGGAAGAAAAGGAAGAGTATTTAATAATCAAATAGCTTCTCCTCTCCATGTACACAACTGTGGAAGCTTTCTGATCCTGTCCACCGTGCATCTGCATGTACTGGAAACAAGCTTTAGGACCAGAACATGCTGCAAAGCCCAGGTGTCACACAAACACACAGGATGCTTCTCTCTATCCTATCATGTCAGATTTAAAAGCAGGGATTAAGTTACACCGCATGTTTATTAAAAAGAAATTCAAAAGGGATTTAACTACTAGAAAAAGTGTGCTTTCGAAGGTGAAGTTGCCTGGCCAACATGGGCGAAGTCTGAAAGTGCTGTAACTCTTTGCTCTGGGACTCTGGTATTGATGTAAATGCTGCAGAGACACAGAGCCTCTGCCTCAGTTACTGGGACTGAAGTGATGGGGACAGAGCCCCATATTGACACCCCGCCCCACTGTGCATCTTCTCGTGTCCATTTGTCACCGAGCACATCTTCCCCTCCCTGCTCCAGAGCAGATCAAGCTTAATACACTTATGCAGTTGTGAAGTGTCCTGCCTGTTATCCAATTAGGCAGCTAACGAGATCTGAGTAACAGCACGTAGGCACTGATAACTGCTGCCTGATATCAGTACAGATTAGACACGTTCTTTATGTTCCCAGCCCTTGCAGAAAAAGGGTTGGGATTCGTTCAAAGGCTGCTCCGAAGACTGGATTCGGGTAATTGTTTAATTTTGTTTGGGATCCATAAACACATCATGTTTGTTTCCTCTTGATCTCCTGGAGCTGTCATGTCACAACTGTCCCGTTATGAAACTCCTGATCAGTCTGGTGTGACTTGCTCAGTTGAACTTTCAGTGTGGACAGGGGCTGGTCTCATCACCTTTAAGGTCCCTTCTAGAACCAGAAATCTATGGAGCAATAACAATCTGTGCATCACCAGGAAAAAATGTACAGGATTGATAAGGAGATTCAGAAATGCAATCTTTATTAGATCTGATGCTGTTCCACATGACATTCCCATAGGATCCACCTAAGGAAACACGAATTAGATGTAATCACCATAAAATGGCTGCATGACAACATCCTTCTCTGAGCATAATTATCAAGGGTTTCTTATCTAACTGGGAGGGCACTGGAAAGCGGGTCCAGCAAAGCATAAGAGCTGTGCAGTATTTTCATTACCAGTCTGGATGACAGACTGGAATGTATGGCCACAAACCCAATGGATGATTCAGCTGGGAGGATTTGCAAGCACCACGGTGCAGAGATTTCAATTTCTAAATTACCTTCATGCACTGGTCCAATATCAACAACGGGAAATAATTGAGAAAGAGAAGCCAAAGGTACAAATACAAAAACGGGGAACAACTCCCTCTCGAGCAACACTCCAGAAAAGACTCTTAGAGGGTCAAGGTAAAATGGTGAGGTTCAACAATGTCCAACAGGTGTGTGAAGGCAAAGCCCAAGGGATGAGCCATGGAAAGCATACAGCTATGCCTTGCAAAGTCCTGCCCTGAGCTGCTCACTGCCGTGCTTTTTGGAACAGCAGACCTGAGAGAACATTGTGGAGAACAATAAAATTAAAAATCACCAGGTGTGAGATTAAGCTGGATCCATTTAAGCCAGAAATGTTCCTAAGAACAGACTAGTCCAGGCAAGCAAGCAGGACACAGCCTGAGGGGAGACCTCTCCTTCCAAATCCAGCAGGAAAATTCAGAGTTTGGGTCCTCTGACTTTAACCCTCTGGCTTTAATCTCTGTTTGAAAACAAGATAATGGCCTTCAATGTAGGTGGAAAGAACAAGAGTCCAGGGCTTATCAACATAGAAAAATGGGGAGATACCAACTGGATGGGTGAAACACACACCTTTAAACTGCCAGAGGGCAGGGATAGATGGGATATTGAGAAAAAATCCTTCCCTGTGAGGGTGGGGAGGCCCTGGCACAGGGTGCCCAAAGAAGCTGTGGCTGCCCCTGGATCCCTGGAAGTGTCCAAGGCCAGGCTGGACAGGGCTTGGAGCAACCTGGGATAGTGGAAGGTGTCCCTGCCCATGGCAAGGGGTGGAATGAGATGGTCTTTACGGTCCCTTCCAACCCAAACCATTCTGTGATTCCATGACTCTGTGGTTCAAATTTGCTTGGATCACTGAGCTGGAAAGGCAGCAGCCAACAGACTAGAACAGCTGATTTTAGAAGGAAACGAGGGAATGGGGGTTGTTGAACTTGGAGAAGAAATGGTGGTTAGTGGGGGATCCAGTTACTGTCTTCAGCTACTTAACTGGGGTTTACTGAGCAGATGGAGCCAGACTGGACGGCAGAAACAAAAGGACAGGAAACAATGGGAATGACTGACAGCGAGGGAAACACTGATCAGACAGGAGAAAAATATTCCTCACCACAAGAGCACTAAGCACAGCATCAACCTGCCCCTCCTGACTAAAAAGTGTCCAAAAAAGCTCACAAGAAACCTACCTTTGATCCTGGCCCTGTCTGGAGCAGGAGGTCAGATGAGAGAGCTTCAAATCTCCTGTGCCACTTCACTTACTCTTTGGTTCTAAGAAATCTTTATCAAGGAACACTAGAAAAGGGATTTTGCCCAAGAGCCTACATCACTCTACACCTGTTCGGTGCTAACAAGGACTTCAGACTCTAAAGCTGTCAATAAAATACCTTCCACATGACTAAAAATCCCAGTATCTGCAATAGACAGAGAAAAAAGTAAGGAATGAAACACCAGAGCTTTCACTGCAATTGGAAAGAGAACAAGAGAAACTGGGGACTCACATTACACAAGTTACCATACAAAAGCTCTGCAAGAAAACTGAGGAATTCAAAGATATATACTGATAGCTCAAACAACAAAAACCAGACTGCTCCTCCCTACCTGCTCTTCCCACAGCAATAAACACGAGTCGATGCCAAAAGATGTTTCAGACCTGTCCAGACCAGCTTTCATTTTGGTGAGAGCTTCTTCAGGTGTCTCAGGACAAAGGCTCTCTGTGTGCAGACAAACCTTTCACATACACTTCCTACTCACTCTCACTGAAAGGTGTAAGAGGTGTTAATAGATCCAGAGAAAGTTCCTGAACAATACACACAGGCAAGGGTTTTTTTCCCCAAAAAATAAAGCTAAACAGTTTACCTCAGCAAATAATGCTTCTAGTGCTGATCTGTTTTCTGTCATGTTTTATATTTGAGTGCTACCTCTCAGAATAATCCACTTTTTACCAGCTTTAGAAATGCATGAATAACTGAATCCTTCAGGGGAACAAAGGGACAGGAGGTACAAAATCAGATGCACAGGGTGTAATCACAGCAGGGAGGGAGAAGGGAAGGTCACTCCTGAGCTACAGCTGGCAGGTCAGAGCAGGAAAGCACAATGGCTGAGCTGTAATCGAGCTAATCATGGGGAAAGCCTCGGTCAGGGCAGCTGGCAAGGACTTCCTTCACCTTACAACAGGGAGAAATTATTCTGGAACAGTCAGAGATCCAGAATACATCCCTGTGGAAAAGACTGCACTTGAGCAAGAAAAGCACATGCTTTGTTTTTATAGTGGCTAAAGAGACGAAGCCATAGTAAAACCTCCCAGACAAAACACATTATTGGCGCTTTGTCCAAAACTAAAATGCACCCATCACACCCCAGAAGTCTACATGAGAGTCACAAAATGGTGTTTGCTGGCTCAGTATAGGCAGGTATCAGACAGAGCACTCCAGGCAAATTTTGGGCCCTGCAGCTCAAGGAAGACACAGCCCAGAGATTCCCAAAGGCAGCTTCAGAGGACTGAACAGCTCACTCTGTACAGTAACAAAAGGGCAAGAGGGCAGCAATTCTCAGCTGCAGCACAAGAAATCAAAGTCAGAAACTAGGAAAATCTTGGTATTGGCAAGAACAATGAAGGACTTTCAAGGATCACCCAGGGAGGATGAGGAAAGTCCATCACTGGAGGCTCTTAACAACTGCGTTGGACAAACATCTGCTGGGAAAGTTTAGATAGATCTGACCCAGCCCTGGGGCAGGAGGTCAGATTAGACAACTTAAAGTCCCTTACGGCCCTGCTGCTCTTTGCTCGAAACAGAAATATGACAACAGAACACGTCAGCAGCAGCCCCAGAGCACGCAAGCCTCCTTAATATTTCCATCATACATTGAAACTCTGTAAGGTCCCATGCGCAGCAGCTGCCTGTTCCCACATGGCACCTTCTCCCTCCACTCCTGGAGGAGCATTACAGGGAGAACACAAAGAGCTGGACTCAGAACAGGCACAGGAGCAGGAGCTCCCCAGGACAGATTTCCCAACGACAGAGCCCCTCTCACATCCCACAGCCTGAGGACAGTTACTCACAGGAGCCCATCCCCACCCTCCCTCCCATTTGCCCCCTTCCCATCTCACCCTGCAGTAAGAGCAGTTCTCTCTTTTTTCTCTTCAAGCATTTCTTCTGTTCCTCCCTGGAATATTTCCATGTGTAAGATCTTCAGGACTGGATCCCTGCCCACCACACAGCCCTGGATCCCACCCCAAGGGAATGAGGGGACAAAAAGGGTAATGACCCGGTGCTTCACTCCAAAGCCCGCGGTCACACTCAGCCCTTTGTCAAGTTCTTTCAAAGCCCAAACAGAGACACCAGATGCCATTGTGACACTGGAGCAATGGTGTGAGCTGCCCACGACCAGAAAAGGACATTTAATTTAGTCTGCTGCAAGGACTTTATGCTCCTGCAAGCATTAATGAACGGCACAAAGTGTCCCATGGGATCGGAGCATCCGAGCAGCAGAGTGTAAACTGCAAACTCCGAAGTACCAACCTTTATCTCAGGGTTAAAGCTTGACCTATCATAAGGGATTTTAAGAATTTTTGCCTCCTCATGTGCACCCCCACAATCCTCTTGGCTCATTCTTGAAAACCCAGTCAACCTCCAAGCTCTGTCGTGTCTGTCTGTGGAACAAGGGAGGAAGATGACAGAAATGGTCCCAGGGAGAAATACTCATAGGTGTGTGTGAGCACATCCCAGCTCACCCACACACGTGTGTTTGTCAGTACACCCTGGCACATCTGAGGGCACAGTTATGCAATCCCAGAAAACTTAGGTCCCAGTTTGCACTGTCCTTAAAGGACAGCCCTGACTGTACGTGTAGTGCTGACAGCAGCAGTCACGGGACAAGCCAGGGATTGGATCCAGCTGAAAAATAACCCCATAAAAATAATGCTCTTCTGCCAGGTGTGTGAGCTCCCTGACCGAGATCTCGCACTCACAGTCACAACAGAACATGCACAGGAATAGGATGACCCCTTTTCCTAGAAGTAGCATCTTAAATCTGTGTAACTCACCCGTCAGCCTGTGCTGGAAAAGTTATGCAAGAGAGGAAACAAGCAGTCGGAGACAGGACAGCTCAGAGAAAACATCTCAGGGTAGTTCCACTCCTGAAGCCAGGCTCTTGCAAAACAACCCTCGTGCCAGCTTGCCAGGCTTTCCCAAATGGTCTGTGAGCTTCAGGAGTTCAACTAAAGGATTACCAGGCACATCTTCCTGGCAGAGTCCTCTGGGATCACAACAGTGACTGATTCCAAAAAAGAAAATCCTGTTAGAAGAAGACTGGAGATCAAAGCAGGAGGTTACATTTATATCCTGGAACATGCATCCCATGGGACGGGAGAATTTTTAATTCCGTTTCAGACTAAAAGCCCGTCCAACAGAAAATCAGGTGAGCACGCTTAAATGTTGCACCTGTGCAACCTCTTTGGGAGAAAATCCATTCCCCACCTGCCCTGAAAAATTAATTTAACTGAACCAACTCTTACAAAGGAAAAGAAACTCCTCCTTTCCTATGAAATTCCCAGTTTAGGGATAGGCCAGGACTACCTGCTTTGCTTAGCACAAGGCATTTTCTGCCTACATCAGCTACAAGGGAGCTTGAGTAGGTACTTCACAACACAAATGATCCAAAACTAACATGCTTTTATTTTCCCTCCTTCTCAAAGTGTGCAAACATCACCATATCCTGTCCAATATTTCAGTCATTCCAAGCATGCCAGCAACCTACACTGTTCCATGCCACTCAGCTCAATCTAGAGGTCACACTTAAGGAAAATCTGGCATTATGCAGAATAATGAATGGTGAAGAAACAAATAAATATCCATTCTTCAAAAGTTATCTACATCCATTTAGTTTTCTACTTCATCAGCCAGGAAAACAAATATTTTCTTATTTCTTAAAAGGTAGTTCCTGCCTTTGAACTCAGTAAGTACACACATACACACACAAGAAAAAGTAGAATTAAATGAACTTTTCAAGCCATTATAAAGGCTTTGCAGCCCTTAAAAGACCTATTGGATAAAAGAAATGAAAGTTACCAAATGAAAAATTCCTCACAAGCTGAAATTGTCTGGGTTTACGTCACTTCAGCTCTTTGGGCCGCCCACAGCCGAGATCTCCTCACTCACAGCCCCCTCCATTTCTGGCACTGATCTGTTCTGTGGCCCCCAGTGCTCCCTCCATCCTTCTACTCCAAGAAGCGAGAGAAAAGTGATCTCAGAGCATGACGTGGAAAACTGCCCCAAAGAGGGAATACCCAACAACAACCCCATGTAAATCACTACTCTGGGGCTGCAAAATCTGTTTCCCTCAGACTCAGCAAGCTGCCAGCACCATCACTTGGAATCAGAGAGCACCAACAATAAGTGCCTTGTTTAACTGAGACTTAAAGCAGGGCCTGGTAGCAGAGAACTACCCGGGAATAGCTCAGGGATCAAACTCCAGCAGGAGAAGCAGGGAGGGGCTTTTTGACCCCTCTTGCATTACGTTCCTGCTGATGAGCTCATCACCTTCAGAGCAACCCAGGCCTTTCTTTCCCAGAGCCAAACCACTCCCTGCTGCAACCTTAAAACTTCCATCCCATCCTTGCAACCTCACGGCCCTGGCCCCAAGATGTCACAAAACAAAAACTTCAAGTTGCCATGAAAAATAACACCAAAATTGCACTTAAAACCAAGGGCGTGATTAAAATTCACCAAACACCACCATATTTACTGCATTTAAAGATTTCCAGAGGGAAAGGTCACTGGAATATAGAGCACAGCTCCCGAAGCAAACGTCCTTGTCATGCTGCTGTCGGGTTCAGACAGCAAATACATTGTAATAAAAACCCCGTGTGCTGTGTTATCCACAGCTCAGGGCTGCTGGCTGAATCACAGACTGGTTTGGGTTGGAAGGGACAGAAAGCTCATCTTGTTCCACTCACCTGCCATGGGCAGGAACACCTTCCACTAGCCCAGGTTGCTCCAAGCCCTGTCCAACCTGACCTTGGATACTTCCAGGGATGGGGCAGCCACAGCTTCTGTGCCAGGCCCTCATCACCCTCTGAGTAAAGAACTTCTTCCTAAAATCTTATCTAAAAGTCCCCTCTGGCAGTGGGAAGCCACCCCCCCTTGTCCTGTCACTCCAGGCTCTTATCCAAAATCCTCTCCAGTTCTGTTGGAGCCCCCTTAGGCGCTGGAAGGTGGTCAAAGGTATCCCCAGAGCTTTCTCTTCTCCAGGAGGACACCTCCAGCTCTCTCAGCCACCCATATGCCCTGTTCCTCCAGCCTGCAGCCCAACCCTATCCCAGGCAAGGATAGGGCTCTTGTGCAAACACTAAGGTTCCTCCAAAGCCACTCTCCAGAGCAGAGCCACACACCACATGAAACACCTGCAGCACACCACTGTGCTCCTCAGGTGCCACCACGCCCATGGTGGTAACTGGAGTTGCCACGAAGATTTCTTTTCCAAGTGGTTCATACTCCCCCCCAGAGTATTTCTGGAATCTTTTCTTAAAACAAAAAGAAACCACCGAAATACTAGATTTTTAAAAAGGAAAAAAAAAATTGCAACCAATTTCCACGGTGACTGTTGTAAACTCAAGATTTATTACTGTGCACACACCCAGTGTGTGCAGGACACCGAGCACAGAATGCCTGGACATGGCAAAGCTGACACATCAACACAGCCAATGAAAATGGGACACAAAATCAAGGTGGCTGAAAATTTTCATGTTCCCTCAACAGGAAGATGACAAAGATGATAACACAGTCTGGAAATGCTATAAAAGTGGTTTTGAGGTGTCATTTGTTAAACTACTCATGTCTTAGGATTCAGTAATTTGATTAATTTGTTGCATTTGGAGGTTTTTTGTGGGTATGCTTCTACTCCCTATTCCCATGGTGGGTTACCCACATTATTCTGTGCTTAGAATAGTTTTTGCATGCAAGCAGAGCAGGACAGATCCCTAAGCCATATCTTAAAGCCAGAGGTTTAGACTCTCCAGAGAAAGAAGAGTTCAAATCCATTTTTCACCCACATCAACTCCAAGAGGCAATTGTTACAGCTCTTTTATTTATTCTGACACAATGCTTTAGCTCACCAACAGAACCAAAAAAAATCAGTTATTTAATTTCTATACACGACTTCATTAACTTCTGGAGAGGACTAATGTTTGTGGCCAGTGGGAAAGGGTATTTCTACATTTTTCCATTTTCTGGTCTGTTAATTACAATTACTGAGAGAAGGAGACAGCGGTGAGATTTATGAAACACAGCAGGCTTCGTTTTAATATTTGTAAAAAGAACAGAGAAAATAATTTCTCTTTTTTGTATAACCCAATCATATGAAGTAAATCCACATACTTCAGAAGTCAGCATCACAATTTTCCTTAGAAACTCACTTGGGCCAGCAGGAATTTAGTTGGAGAACCTCAGATTTGATTAGAAGGGATTACTTTTCAGTGAGATGACGGGAACAGAAAACACTAAATGATGGAAGTGGGGTTGAGAGATAAGCAGATATACTCCTGAGGCTGGCAGCAGGATGCAGGAATACTCCTCCAAGCTTCTGAGGCAGAGATGGACAGGGGTCCGATAACTTTTGAGGACGGAGGAGTGAGAAAAACCCAAATTACATTACTTGGCTAAGGTGGAGGTCAGTAAAAGCACCATCACACCTCTTAGATGCTGTAGGGAGCCCAGAAACCACCAAGTCTCCTGTTTGTAAGGAACGTTAACAATCTGACAGAGCTCTCCAAACTCTACCTCAGCCCCTCCAGAATCCCAACTGAGATTCCTCCGTCCCAGGAAAACACTGCGTTTGGGAGATGTCACAGCTAACTCGTGACAGCGCTCAGGCACTTTTTGGTGGGAGAGACACAATGGGGAGCAAGCCCCTCCAGCTCAAACCAGAGAGAGACAAGCACGAGTGCTTGCAGCAGGGCTGAGGACACGGGATCCCAGGACACGGGATCCCAGGACACGTGCAGTGTGTTTGTGGTGCTCCAGCCACACACTCCAGCATTCCAGGGAAGCGTGGCACAAAGCGGAACAGCTCCAGAGCCACTGTTCCACGGAGCCAAAGGATGGAGAGGGATAAACGTCTGCAGCGCCCAACAGCAGCCAGCATTTTCAGGACTTAAAGCCTCAGACCTCTACACCCCTTTCCACACACAGCTTAGCCAAAATACCAGCTGGATGCTGCTCCAAACCCAAAGATGTCCAGGTAAACATTTGATCAGCCACACAATCATTTGCATTCAGGCACTGAGTCAGACCCAAGCCTGTTGGATTTTTGCCAGCTCAGTAGTCATCCAAATAGGCTTCCTAGTCCGGCTACCCACTCCACAACAGCGGCACGAGGGAAAGGCAGGGCTGCTTTTTTTCAGAGGCAAAGCCAGCTGAAACCACAGAGCTTGCTATTCCCTAAAAACACGGTACATCTGTTCCACAGCAGTGCCATAAAAGATTAGTAAGTGCTGGCCTAACAATCTGGAAAGGGAAAAGGACCTAGGAGAGCAAAATGTTATCACTAAGTCAATAAAACAACATCTGTAAAGGACTGAGAACATAACAGCATTCTTGCACAACACACAGAAATGCTCCTGGGCTGATTTCTTGTTCTCCACTAAACCTGTCTGGTAACTCTGGGAACAGGACTGCGTCGTATAGGCTACGGGAAAAGTGGATCAACAGGGTGAACTAAGGACAGGGCTCTGGGCTCGACTTTGTTTGTGTAGGATCACAGAGTGGACGTGTGTTAGCCGATACATATGGTTTCACTTTTATGTAAAGCTCGTGTTTACATCTACTGTATCAGGCAATTACAGCTGGTCCCAGCACCAGGTTTGAGACAGCGTGTCTATAATCCACAGAAAGCATTTTTTGGGATGAGCAGAGCAAGGATGCAGCAGAGCACCTCTGTGTCTGGGGTTGAGGATGTAAATAAAAGCTTTGCTTTGAGGTCAGGTTTGCTAACTGACACTTGGCTTTGTGCATTTCACTACCCCGCATCCAAGACTAATCCCTCATCTATCACACCGAATCTCAAAGATGGAGCAATTCCGCAGAAGTCAATGGATTCGACTGAAAACACCAGATCGGTGTGAGCCGCCAAGCCCCCGGTATTGTAACAGCTTTGTGTAAACAAGAAAACACCAGATACACAAACAAGCTGCGAGTGAGTCTTCACCGCTCGTCATTCTCATCCCCACCACGGTGACTTCCCCACTTAACCTCTCCTCTTCGTGTCATCACCGGGAACGCCGAGGCGGGGAATGCGGAGGCACGCGCGGACCCGTGTCACATGCGGGAGATACACTGTCATCAACACACGGAGATGAAAAAAAAAACACCCAAACCACCCCAAAAATCCCAACACAACCATGAGTGTCCTGCCCTTAGCCGAGAGAGCGATCCTTCCTCCCACCGTCCCCAAAAGCAGCGGCAGGGATGACACCTGCTCTGCACCTGGGCTGGGGTGTCAAGGGGCCGAGGAATGAGGGTCAGCAAATTCCTGGGGTGGTTTGGGGTGTGTGGGATGGGGCACAGGGAACGTCCCCTGGAGTAGTTTTGGGAGGTGGGATTGTGGGATGGGGCACGGGGAACGGCCCCTCAGGGTGGGTGGTGTGTGTGCGACGGGGCACCGCGCTGGTTCCTCCGGGATCATGTGTGGGATGGGGCACCGGGCTGAACCCTCAGGGTGGTGTTTGGGATGGGGCACAGGGAACGGCCCCTCGGGCAGGTGTGTGGGACGGGGCACAGGGAAGGACCCCGCAGTGGTTTGGGGAGGGGGGTGTGTGCGACGGGGCACTGGGAATGGCCCCTCGGGCAGGTGTGTGGGATGGGGCACTGGGAACGACCCCTAGAGCGGCTTAGCGAGGTGGGTGTGTGGGACGGGTCCCGGCTCTGTGCCCTCAGACAAAGCCCCCCGCCCTCTCCCCGCCGCTGCCCGGGCCCCCCGGGCGCTCCGTGCGGGGACCGAGCCGGGCAGCCCCGCCGAGGCGGCACCGGCCCTCCCGCCGCAGGTGCCGGCTAAGGGGGCCGAGGGGACCCTGCGAGGGGACCCTGCGAGGGGACCGGGGCCGCCGCCCGCCGCGTACCTCTCTGTGCGGTGCCGGAGGGGACTGTCGGGGTCGGGGCGCCCGCCCGGCTCTCGCCTCGCTGCCTCCCGCGGCTGAGCGGCTCCCGGCGCGGCTGAGCGGCGGCTGCGGGCACTGCGGGCCGAGAACCAGCGCCGGCCTGTTTTCCAGCCGCCTCCCCTGCGGCCCGCCCCGGCTCCGCCTCGAGCATCCCCCGCCTCCGCCTCCTCCTCTTTCCCCTTCTCCGCCTCCGCCTCCTTCGCCGCTTCCTCCTCCCCGCTCGTGATCTTGGGCAACTTGAAAATGAAACTCTGTGGATATGAGCGCCTGTTTGGTGAAAGAAGCACATTTTCTTCCTAAGCGGGACGGGTCCTTTTCACCTTTTGCGGTTGCCGCTGTACTTCAAGGCTGCTTTGATACCCCTGCTCCGGGGCGTTCACCAAACCACAGAGCAGACCCAGCGTGGAAAATAACTTCATTCCTGCCCAACTTTTTCCTATTCCTGTCCAGACAATGAAATTAATCTCAACAGGGTCCACCTCACAATTAAAGCCCAGCCTGTGGACCAGAAAAACACAGCCCACCACAATCCTACCCAAACACCGTCACACTTTCTTATCTCTCAGCATCTGGTTTCTGCCACTCGGTGATACCAGTGTTCATGCAGTTGGGCGAGGCAATGTGATACACCGAAAAAAAAAAGTTATATAAAAAAATCAAAAATAGGCGTAATTTTAAACTTTTTTCAGTTGAAAGACCCCTAAAAACTAGCACAGGATCTTCTCCAACATATACGTATAAACACTATAATATATAATGTATATGCAATGTAAATATATGTATACATAATACATATATATTATATATATACTATAATACACGTATTTTTATACATACATATATATATATATACACACATATACTAAATGTATATTGGACACCCCATCCCTGGAAATTTTTAAGACCAGGTTGGACAAAGCTCTGCGCAACCTGGTCTAGGGAAAGTGTCCCTGCCCATGGCAGGGGGTTGGAACTGAATGATCTTTAATGTTCCTTCCAGCCCAAACCATTCTGAAAATCTGTATTTAATAAAAATAATCTTAAATGACTCTGGGCACAGAGGTTCTGCCATGGAGACATTTTCCAAATGGAGAGGTAAGCCAAAAAAATCCAATTCCAGTGTCACAATCTGGGAGATGGCACTCAGAGCCCTAAAGCAGAGCAAGATGTCTCTGCTCCTTCTGAATTTGTTGCCTTTCATGCAGCTGCAGGGTAAAAGTCTCCTTTCCAAGAAGCAGCCCTGTAAACACAGGTTTTATTAAATTACAGCTTCCTTCCAAAAAAAAGTTTGTGACCAGGATTGAGCAATGTGTAACTCACAGGATGCGGGTCCACCGTGGAGCTGGAACACTCAGACATCCCGCAGCCTTCCCATTAAACGCTGGCTGAAATTGCTTTTGGATGCCTGGAGGGAAAGTCTGGAGGAAAGACTGCACTTTGGATGGAAATCAGTCGTGTCTGCACGCTGCCTTCAAGCATTTTAAGATTTTATAAAACATGCTCAGCTGCCTGCCAGAGGTTTGCACCTGCACGGCTGGGCTGAGGTTGCTGAGCCAGCCGAAACATCTGGGGAAAACAGCAAGAATAACATGGATTTGGGTTTCCCAGCTTCATCAGATATCAGACAACTGCGCAAACTTTTCAATTTCATATATACAGTGCTTGCAGGCTGCTTTCTTCCAGACCTTGAGCTTCCCTGACTGCCCTTCACTACTGCCATCACCACTGGACTTGAAACCCTTCAAAGCCCCTCGGAGCACCCAGATGCTGAAGCCACTGTAGTGTTTGACAATCAGTATAGGACAAGGGACAATATAAGAAGGATATAAAGCTATTAGGGAGCATCCAAAGGAGCAGCATGAAATTGGGGAAGGGTCTAGAGGGAAAGCCATACAAGGAGTGGCTGAGGTCCCTTGGTTTGTTCAGCTGGAGACTGAAGAGAGACCTCACCATGGTCTGCAGCTTCTTTAACAAGGGAAAGTGGAGAGGCAGCTCTGATCTCTGCTCTCTGTGACAGTGACAGGAAGGGAATGGCTGGAGCTGTGTCAGGTGGGGGTTAGTTGGGTATTAGGAAAAAATTCTTCCCCCAGAAGGTGCTGGGGCACTGCCCAGGCTCCCCAGGGAATGGGCACAGCCCCAAGGCTGCCAGAGCTCCAGGAGCGTTTGGACAACGTTCCCAGGGACAGGGTGGGATTGTTGGCGTGTCATGTGCCAAAGCGGCCAGAAGTTGGACTGGTTGATCCTTGTGAATCCTTTCCAGCTCAGGATGTTCTATGACTCTGTGGCCACACACGGTTTGGGATGTGGTGTGTGAGCCTGCCAGCCATCAGGACAGCTGTCCTCATCCAGCACACCCCAGGAGCCAGCCTGTGGCTGGTGGTGGGTTCTGCCCTCCCACCTGTGCCTCACAGCCTCTCAGCGTTGGGTCACCACCAAGCCTACAGATGGAAGCAGAGCTTTGCAAATTAAAGGACTTCAGGGAAATGAGCCATATCCTTGTTTTAACCAGCTATATCTAGAAAGAGAGGAATTGGCAACGAGGTTGGTTGTGTTGGCTGGAAAGAGCAGCTTTTCCCACCAGACCGGACGAAGTCCGAGGTGATAAGGAAATAGGGACAGTTTGATGGTCCAGCTTGGAGATACCTATCTGGAGAGGATGGAGGGGAAGCCAGGATTTCCTGCCTGGAGTCCTCAGCATCTCACAGAGCAGCACCTGCCCCTCAGGACTGCCTCTAATCCAGGCTGTGTTTGTTCAGAGCCAAGGAGGAGCCACGAAGGACAGACTGGTGCCCCCCTGTTCCCGCAGAGAAGCTGACCCATGAGGGATGCTTGTCATCTAGCAGCTGGGAAAGCTGGTGAGCCAATTCCTGCTGAATGGGACTTCTATTTCCTCCACAGCAAATAAACAACCGTGCTGCAGGGCTGCACCAGCTCTGAGCTCGCTTAGCTGCAGTGTGAAGGGTTTGAACTAAATCTAGAAAGCTCTGGGTATTAGGAGTCCCCTGGGCTCTACCCTCTTTCTCCAGTTTAAATTTGGCAACAGAGCCAGCCCTAAACCCTAGGAATGCTCGTGAGGCATTTTGAGAGTACACAGAAATGCAATTACCTGTGGGAAAATAAAGCTAAAATGCCTTGCAAGCCCATGTTTAATACAGTGTTCGATGCATTAAGGAAGAGGAATTGACAGATATGACTGAGGCTGGTGCCTTGTGCAGACAGTAGTCCCAAGGAAATTTGATGAAATCCTAAAATCAGCACTTTTTGTGCCTTTGACATTTGTTTTCTATGAGCAGACCACACAGTGAATAAAGCATCTTTCCTGGGAAGGACTCATGAGGGACAGGTTTATGGATGAAATGTAGAGTGAATGGTAAAAGTCTGGAGAGCCTAACCTAAATACTAGGGAGGAGAAAGACCTCCTTGTGCAACACATCTGAAAAGATTGCCAAGAGCTGCAATCCAGAGACATAATCAATGTGGAGAAAGAAAAGCGAATGATTGCCTGGAAGGTCTCTTTCTGGAAGGGTTTTTTGCACCACAGAATGGACAGAAATAGCTCAGGTCTCATGTCCTTCAACACACACCTTCAGGTGGGGAAGGAATTCCAGAAAACAAATCAGGAGAGCTCATGGCAGGCACATGGAGGGTGGGACGGTACCTGGGCACCATAAGAAGCTGTACTTCTGGCTAAGGCAATCTATTGGATGGATCGATGCTGCTTTTTTTTCATTTTCTGCCAAGCAAAATAATGACTTAAAGCCATTAAGTGATTGTTCTCTAGATTCCTATTGACCAACATAATGCCCCGTTCCCAGAACTGTCAGGTGAGATGAGCATTAAGCCTGGCGTGAAGCTTTTTTTAGGGAGATGAAGATCCATCTGCCTGAAAAAGAGAGCAGGAGTGGCAAATAAAAACAGGCAGCACAGAGTACCCCCCTGTGCTCCAAAACACCACATTCCTGAAGTTTGGCATATAAAGGTTTTGCCTTTTACTGTTCTCATGCAGCGTTTTTCATCCTCAGATTTAAAAATGTTGGGAAAAGTGCTGTTATCTACTTGAAGTCAGGAATCTCAGTACAAAAACACCTGATATGAGCCACAGGGTCCGCTGTGCTTCAGAGGCTGCCCACTCTTGCCAAGATTTGGCTTTGGCATTCAAGGGTGTCTGCAGTGAAAAGGCCTCGTGAGTTTGGCTCAAGTTTTTGGGGGAATCCACTCACACACTGACATCTGGCAGGACCCTCATGAAGTTAAAGTGTAACTCCAACAGAAAATGTGTAGCTCAGAACAGAGGGGGGGTCTGATTTTCTAACCCAGGAATTGTTATCCTAAGGGTACCTGGGCGCTGATTTTGGCTCCTGCTCTGGGCAGAGTGACACACAGTGACAAAGCCACTTGTGCTTCCCCAAGCAGGACACCACATATAGTCTGAAAATGCCTGTGTTAAATAACTACAGCAACTCCAAACAGCCCAGCTGGCTTTTCCATCCTCTACACTGTTTGTTTACTGGAGAAAGACTAATCCCTTTTACCTGCAAAGTAGGCAAAGCAAACTTACCATGAAGGCCCACACTTTATTATCTTTCCATCCGTCCGCAATACGGAATTTCCATGATTCATTCACCCACTTGAGGAACACTTGAGCAGTCAAACAAAAACACACATTCCCAGGAGAAAAACCAAACCCACGTCCGGTGCAGGCGACAGAAGCATGCTAACATAAATACAAAATCCCACCAGAAATTTTATCTGAAGCAAGGCTGCGGATCACAAGCACAACGAGGAAGGGCAGAGATCAAACAGTATCGCCTCTTGTGCGTGTTTTTCCCCTTTTCCTCACAATCCCCTGACAATAAGTCAATAAAAGGTTTAACCAAGACTACAAAGAGAACCCGAAAGCCCAGTAGCCTAGTTTTGAAAGTATATTCAGGCTACAGGCAGTTTCAAAAGTCACTTCAGAGAGTCTGCCCTTTGCTAAAAAAGCCCTTGTGACCTTCCAGTCATCCCAGTATAGCTGCAGCAGTTCACAGGAATGAGTAACAATGACCTTTGCTATTCAGTCATCATTTGACAGGCTGTTCAGGTGACAGGGAGCTCTCTCATAAATATTTCCCTGTGATGATGAACAATCTGGACACAGAACAACCACCCAGCTCACCTTTGTGGTTAGCAATAAAACTAGTCCAGGTGAGGAGGAGAAATTCTCCTCACAGGTTTGTTCATCCTTATTCCCTTCTAGGAAGGTGACACTGCTCAAGCAGTAATTTCTTCTAATATCCTGAGAGCTGCAGGCTTTAACACTTTCCTACATGGATTTCTGGAAGGACATAGCTGCTGAGAAAAGTATCCAATCTCAACAATGGGGAAAAATCCATGTGTGGAAGATCCTTTGCAATCCTCAATAAATTGGTGTAGCAAGCACACACCCTGAAAGCTTGAAATGTGCTGCTGTGTCTGGCTTATATCTGTCAAGCTTCAAGTCCCAAATACTTATTCTCACCACAAATTTCTCTCTGCTAAATTTAAAATTCCTTCATGATTCCATTTCTGTGAGTTCTTGTAGCTAAAGTGCCCTTTTGGTTTCACTTGGATGAGGAAAATTGGAAATGCTTTCCCTGGAGCACAGGCAGAAAGCAGGTTAAAAGGTGGCACTATCTCCTACACACACCTGTGTGCTGGCCAGGGAACAATCTGAGTCTCCACAAGTGGGAGAACAGGACTCACCATTCTCAGCTCCCAGTTATTTTCTGCTCAGGAGCTTTGTGGGTTTCTCTGTATTCAATAACTTTCTTTGGATTTTGTTTCCATGAGTTGGTCTGCTCTCCTCAGCTAAATATTGACGATGCATCAAGGAATAGTATCTATGGCACTCCTTTGATTTGCAGGGAGCTGCCTATTTTCATTCATCGTAGAATCACGGATTCATGGAATGGTTTGGATTGGTAGGGACCTGAAAGATCATCCTGTTCCAATCCCACCACAATGGGCAGGGACACCTTCCACTATCCCAGGTGGCTCCAAGCCCCATCCCACCTGGCCTTGGACACTTCCAGGGATCCAGGGGCAGCCACAGCTTCTCTGGGCACCCTGTGCCAGGGCCTCACCACCCTCACAGGGAACAATTCCTTCCCAATATCCCATCTGTCCCTGCCCTCTGGCAGTGGGAAGCCATTCTCCCTTGTCCTGTCCCTCCATCCCTTGTCCCCAGTCCCTCTCCAGCTCTCCTGGAGCCCCTTCAGGCACTGGAAGGAGCTCTAAGTTCTTGCTGGAGACTCCTCCAGGTGAACACCCCCAGCTCTCTCAGCCTTTCCTCATAGGAGAAGTGCTCCAGCCCTCGATGCTCTCACATTCTTTTATTGTGTGACACAGTGAACAGCTAAATTCTCAGCAATTTATCACTATTTTGTGCACCTCTAGCACATCCTTCACAAGTTATTCCCAGGAGATCCAGTCTTATCTCACCCAACACACCTTCTTGTGAAAGCAGCTGTGAACATTTACACCCCTTTGTCACCAATTCAGCACAGGCTGCATGAAACCACAATCACTTTAACTATTCCGAACACAAAAAGAATCCAGGAAATGAAAATTTGGCAGGTGCAAAGGAACAGGGTTGAATGTGGAAATCTGGGAGAAGGCTTTGCCGCTGAGAGCAGCGTGGCTCCTCCCTTTATCTCACAGCAGGTAGAGGAAAGCACGGTGGAAAAATGCAAACTCGTCCTACGAGTCTTGTTTTGGATCTCCAGCAGTGGCCAGGTGTTTCAGACAATATATCTCTCTTCCAGGAAATTTGTGGCTGGTTTGGATGTTTCCTTTAAAAGCCAAGGGCTGATACCTGCAAAAGCCAGGGAACGATCCTGAGAACCTCCCCTGCTTCCATCCCAGCCTCTGCAGTCCCTGCCTCCCCTCCTCTGCCTTGGCACTGCCGTGCCCACAGCAGCCTCCTCACAGCTCTCAGCCCTTTTCCCTGCCCAGAGCAGCTCCGTTTCCCTGCTGTGCCCTGCTCCCTGCCCGTGCCTGGCTCCCAGCTCCTGAGGATGCCGAGTTCTGCAGCCCTCAGCACAGAGGCTGCCTTTGTGTTCCGCACGTGTTCGCTGCCAAGAGCTGTGAGCCATCCTGGCACTGCGCTCCCTAAAAATAGCCTTGCCCCACGGGTAACCTGCCGTCCCTCGGAGTGGCAGGTCTTAAAGATAAACCCTCGTATAAACCCGCACGAAACAAGGCACAAAAACACTCCTGGGGTGGAGAGGAAAGCTCGGAAGGAATGGCCTAAGAGGTGTAATAAAGAACACAGGCTCGGTACAGCCACAGGCAGCCAGGAAAGCAGTGCCAAGGGGCCTGGGGAGCAAGTGCTGTGTATAACCTGCACATGGACGTAATACGACAACTGCTGAGCCACAGGGTTTTTTTTACAGCCAGCTCCAAGTTCTGTGTGTGAAGACACAACACTGCCAGCAAAAGTAACCCAAAAGAACAGCAATCCATCTGAAAAAGCTGAAAAAACACTCCTTCTTTACATAAGGATGCGTATTTTGGATACAAAACACTCTCAGATAGCATTTTTGCCCTTCCACAATTTGCAATACATCCATTTACCCTTTCACATTTTATTTTAATAACAGGGGAGTCGAGTGAGCTCGATTGACAGGCTGGTTCCCAGGGAAACACAAGCAACTTACTTCTCTTAAATAGCAGGCACAAATGTTTCCTGTGTTAAACTGCACAGCCTGCTGTGACATTCAGATCTCTAGGATATAATCCCGAAAGAACAGAATGTGTTTGCCTGGCTCTGAGGTGGGGAAGGAGAGAGGTAGCAGCACACTGCAGCTGGTGATGGGCACTAGCAGGGATCTGGCACCCAAATAATTTTTGAGGAATTATGTCCCTTGTCCCAATCCCCAAAGGAAGGGCAAAACAAGGATTTAACAAAAAAAATGGTGAAATTACCCAGTATTGCTGGGAGAGAAATGGAAAAGGGGAATTGGTAATAGCAAGCCTTTAAAATCTCAGTCAAAATGCCAGGCTGGCTGCCCAGCGTTGCTGGGACACATTAGGAGAATAAAAAGAGCCACAGTGTTCAAGCTCCATCCAGCTTGGGAAGCTGCTTTGGCTGGTGCAGATGAAGGTAGGAAGGGACTTGGAAAAGAAAACGTAAGACAAAGCTGAGCATCCTCATAAGGTGCTCTCTGGTAGCATTTGGGGCACCTCAAACCTGGGATTTCCTACATAAAGGACACTTTCTTGCCCCGTGTGCCCAGGGATGCTGATCCCAGCTCTGATCACAGGGCACAAGGTGCAGTGGCTTTGGTGGCCAAGCTCATTTTGCTTTCTGCTGCTTTAGGTGAAAGCAGTGAAAAAAAATAAAACCAGTGGCCACGAGCAGTGGCTCAAGGTTGGGTCAAACACATAAAACACATCTCCCCAAAGCTCTCCTTGCCTTCTTTATATTCAGCTCAAGGGATGTCCTGAGCCTGATGGGATTATCTACTTAATAAATCCCAGAAGATCTTTCTCAATAAATTCCATCATCTCTCACTTGCCCATTTACTTCCTGAACCTTCTTGTACCCACAATATCCTTCAGAAAGTTGTTTACAGCCCAGTTACCCATTGCATGAGTGCCCACCTTCATGGAGGTATCCCACTAATTTCATTTGCTGGCCACTAATTCCTGTGGAGCCAAGACACTGGCTGGCTGTTCCCTCACTACCTTGTCCCTTGAACACAGGATTTTCCAGACATCCTTTGTGTGCTCCTTCACTTCTTCTTGTCTTATCTGAGCCAATATTTAAGAGAGCAGGTGATAATTCAGCCTTGGAACAACTTTTTCCTCCTCTTTGCACAATTTCCTTCTTTGTTGAAAAGAAAAAAAAATACGCAACCTTTTTTTTTTCCCTCTGTTTCTCTAGGATTCAGAAGAAAAGAAAAAAAAAATCATGAAATACGGGTTTTGCTTGCCAAACTTTCCAGGTGCCCAAAGTCCTGTTACTGGGACACTGAACAAACAGCCTTCTAACACGATCCCTGCCTTTGTTCTGCCAGCTGGAAACACAGGTCACTCTGCACCCAGACACCACCTCGGAGCAGAGATATTCCACTGAGAAAAACTCTCCTTTCATCAGGCAAAGGATGCCAAAAGGGAACCTGGATTTTTTTTCTACTGAGTTGCTGGAGTAGTTTGTTCACCAAGGAATGTTTTCTGTGAGGTCTCTGTCCACGCAAGTGACTCAGCTCAACAAACAGCACCAGTGATTCACTGCTCCGGAGTGTGCCAGCAGCGGCTGGAGACCTGTGTGGTGCTGAGTCTCTTCCCCAGCAGGAAACAGCCCTAATAAATGACATCAGCAGCGTGATTCAGTCAGTAGGATCACGGACTGCAAGGCTCCCACTCAGGCACGCACTCCAGATTCCCCTTCTCCAGCTTTTTCTCTCCTGTGCCCCTCAAATGTTGGCTCCCCATGCAAGGACCGGCTCTTGCTGCAGCACTCAGGGGTCTCCAAGCTGGGCTGGAATGCAAACCCCAAAGTGACCGGAAGAGGGAAGATTTAGATGGGATATTGGGAAGGAATTCTTCCCTGTGAGGATGGGGAGGCCCTGGCACAGGGTGCCCAGAGAAGCTGTGGCTGCTCCATCCCTGAAAGTGTCTAAGGCCAGGCTGGACAGGGCTTGGAGAAACCTGGGATAGTGGAAGGAGTCCCTGACCATGGCTGGGGATTGGAACAAGATGATCTTTAAGGTCCTTTCCAACCCAAACCATTCCATGATTCTACAATTCCATGACTGCATGGGGAATTCACTCAAACAACAGAATTCAAACCATTTCCCTGAACTTTTCATGAATACACAGTAGACAAAGTTACCGAAAGGAAATGAAGTGGACCGACCCCCAAAGGTAACAGACAATCCTTCATGGAATTACTCGCTCACAGATGCACATCCCCCAGTCCACCTCCAGCTGGGAACATCTTATGAGGTCATTGAAACAAATCAAAATAGGAGACGAGGCAGATTTTTAGTGCAGTCTGAGAAATCGTGAGAGTGCATTAAAAAAGTCCTTCCTTTTCACTGTGTTCAGGACAAACACCCAAATACTCAGCGGCTCTCCACGTCCTGATGTTTCAGGTTTGTCTGAATCTTGCAGATATTTTCCACAGAAACAGACAAAAAAGTTGTCTCAAATAAAATAACCACAATCTTACACAACTTAACTCTTCAAAACTAAGAATGCCTGATGGATGAAACAAGCACCTTAGGCCCAATTTTCTTCCTAAATGTGAAGGGCATTTCACATCTCTTTGCAATTGCCCCTGTACACTTGCTACCAAGACATTGTACAAACCACAGAGCAGACCCAAAATGACAAAACACTTAATTCCTGTACTATTTTTTCTTTTTCCTATCCAGATAATGAAATTAATCTCATCAGAGTCCATCTCACAACTAAATCCCAGCCTGGGGACCAGAAGACCAGAGCCCACCACAATCCTACCCAAACACCATCAGGTTTTCTTATCTCCCAGCATCTGTTTTCTGCCACTCAGACACATCAGTGCTTATGCAGTTGCACAAGGCACTGTAACACACAGAAGAAAAATGCTATAAAAAATCAAAAACAGGCATAGCTTTAAACTTTTTTCAGCTCGAAGACCCCTAAAAGCCAGCAGAGAATCAGCTCCCACTTGTGCACAGCTCAGCCTACAGCCCATGGTCCTGCTCATCTTTGTTACCTTTCGCTGAATCTTGCTGGCGGTGGAGGTGGCTCGAAGCAGGTCCCTTTAAATCCTTTGTTGTGTTTGCACAAGTGGAAAACAGCTCCTATAAAAAAAAAAATCCCCTGTGTGTGCCAAGCCGTGTGTAGAGATTATGAATCACTAAATGGCAGCCACGTGTCAGCAAAAGTAGCAGGAAGTGTCTTGCCTTTGACCTTTATTTATTGCAGCAAGATCGCTTCATAGCATATAGTTACAGAGACCTAATCATCCCTGCTAGCCAAGAAACATAGGATCTATTGCCTGCACAGCGTGTTTTGGCTATTAAAATAAAATTAAAAGAAGAATATTCAGCTTATCTGGCTATTAGTTTTCAGTCAGGAGAGACTCTCAGAGAGGCCTTTCAGTCTGTTGCCTTTGTGTGTTTGGAAGGCAGAGGATTCCTTTGGAGATTCTCTGGAATTGTAAGGGAATGGAGTGACTTGAAATCAAGGTGAGCCTGGTGGCCTATCCTTTGGCGCACCTCTCTCATTCCAACACACATCTTTGTTCCACAGAACTGAGCTGTGAGGTTGGGAAGCAGTAACGTGCTGACCCCTCTCCTTGTTGCACTCAGGGAATTTGATACATGTCCTTATTTTTTACTAAATCCCACACGTCAGAGAGCATTACTGAATTCAGACAAAGCACCTCTGGGCTGCAGTCCAAGGGAGAGCCTGGAGGTCCTCTTGAACTATGCAGCTTTGTAAGAGCTGTGCCTGGTTCTTCCTCAGGTGCAAAAGATAATTTTGGCACTTTTCCACATTAAGGACAACCAGGGTGCTTTTCCCACAGGAGAAGGGGGTGCAGTGGGGTCCTGAAGCGTAAAGACCCGTCCCTTGGGATCCCCCAGACATTTATCCAGACCAGTCACTGTGGTGACCCATCAAGGAGATAACAAAATTATATATTCTTAGAATCACAGAATGGTTTGAGTTGGAAGGGACCTTAAAGGCCACCTAGTTCCAACCCCCTACCATGGGCAGGGACACCTTCCACTATCCCAGGCTGCTCCAAGCCCTGTCCAGCCTGGCCTTGGACACTTCCAGGGACGGGGCAGCCACAATAATCCATAATAATGCCATCCATCCATAATCATGCTTTCCATCACCATGTGCTGACTGCCGTGTGCCCACCACTCTTTGCACCTGGAAGTTCAAACCTGCCAGGAGAAGAGAGCACCAGTCTCTGCTGCTCCATGGTCTTTCTCTGCCTTCCAGTGGGATCCTCTCCATGAACCCCCAGACAGAGACAAGTCAGGCTCCCTCACCTGTTTGTTTTTTTATTTTAATTAAGGCTCTTCTAATGAGATAGACGTCTCTATTCTGCTTTCAACATAGGTCAGGGGTGCAAGAGCAGCCTGTGGCCTTCCTTCCACCATTCTATCTCCCTGCCTGGTCAAAACACCTCAGCAAGAAACTGAGTGCTTGGTGGTCAAAATGCCATGGACACCAAGGTCAGCTGGTGGCCACTCCCAGAGGTGGCACATAGCAGCAGATCAGGCCTTTAATC
This sequence comes from Lycocorax pyrrhopterus obiensis, assembly GCA_014706295.1. Taxonomy (NCBI): domain Eukaryota; kingdom Metazoa; phylum Chordata; class Aves; order Passeriformes; family Paradisaeidae; genus Lycocorax; species Lycocorax pyrrhopterus. Next base: position 3,073,209 of record JACSVZ010000006.1, on the reverse strand, counting down.
ATACTGTCCTTCATGGAGTCCCGTCGTCTCCCTCAAATTCCTTTTGTGGCTCTTTCCTACACTTCTCCTCCCCCTGCTTTTTCTGGTTTAAAATTGAGCTGATCCCCCTCTTCTGTCCATCTCGTCTGAGGGCTTCAGCTGTGACTCCACAGCCACATTCTTGGAAAGGGTGCACACACTCTGATGTTGGGGTTGCTGCAGCAACCACCCCTGACATCATCACCTTCCCCACGTCCCCCGCTGTCACGCAGGAGGTTGTGAAAGCCTCTTTGGCACTGCAGCTGCATATTTGGGTGGCTGGGGAGGAGACTCCTATTCCAAACCAGGAGTGCAAGGAGATGTCTTGTGTCTCCAGAAGAGCGGTGTCAGAGGGTGGCTTGGCAGCACCTGCATTTCTCCAAGGACCCCCCTGGCTGGCAGCATGGAGCTTGCTGCTCCATTACAAAGCCCATCTTTCCTGAAGGATGCAGGTGGGACAAGAGGTGTCATTCAGCCCGAACACTCCCAGCAGAATGGACTCCATCCTCAAATGACTCTGGCATCCCTGTAGGATGTGATTCCAGGAGGTTATTCCAGACATCCTGTGTAGGTGTGGGCAACGCATGACTCTTGCTTTTGGTGGTGACGGTGGCCATTTTACAACCCGGGCAGAGTCTGGATGCCAGAGCTCACAGGTTTTATCAGATGCCAGAAAACATCTCATTTCTGTGTTGATGCATTTTGTCCACCTGAGATGTTTCTAGGACAAGGGACATTGCCAGCTCACACCTTGTCATCAGGGGTGTCCAAATCTTCATCGCCCTTCCGAAACCCCACCCTTGCAGTTGCTCAATTAGTGGAGAAACCCAGATGTTATCAAGTCACATACACACCAATGTCCATTGAATTTTCCAGCCTTCGTCTGAAGGGCTGGCTTATGACTTCCAAACATGTGAGCGGGTTGCTCCTGGAGCCTCCCTGCAATCCTTCAAGGAGCACATTAATTTTAAAGCAGGAATGTTTGTTGTTTCCACATTGTAGGCCTCTGGACAGCCCAGTCAAAAGTGCTACATTAACATGAAAAATTAACTTCTCCTCCTTTTATAAAGCAGCCAAATCTCAGAGGCTTTTGGAGGCCAATGCAGGATCTGGAGAGCAGCTTCATGGGCTCTGCTCCACAGAGCAGCATCCAGAGAGGAAAGCGAAGGGACCCAGCCTGACTTTGGACTGGGGAGAGCTACTACAGACCCCAAACAGGAGGCAAAAGGGAGATAACCCTGCAAATTCCTTTTTCCAGCCACGTGGGCCTTCCTTGGCCCCTTCAATCTCACTGTCCAGGGACAAAAAGAGAAGTGGAGAGAGAACAAGTAGTTCAATATGCAACAAAGCTGATAATGCCTAATGATTCCATGTGGATTTGTGCCTTGTGATCCCACTCTGGTGCAAGTCAACCACCAGCTTGCAAAACCTTTATATTTGTGACTCTTGCCATGAAATGTGGTGGAAGCTGGACAAGTGCTTCAAGGGAAGGTAAAGAACAAAGGTTACAGATGAAGCCAGGCCTCTTCCATACTTGTGCAAAGCGTGCTCATGGAAGTTATGTTTCCTTAGGAGACCAAGATAAAGCCATGTTCATGGCAGAAATCCATGGAAACAAGCTCAGTGGGGACAGGGGAGCCAGGGCAGGGAGCCAGAGCCTTTATCCAGGAGTGACAGGTTATTCAGGTCTGGGATGAGGTTACACCCAAGGGATGGGATGGACAGCGTGATGTTGTCACGTTTCTTAACACCACAGAGAGCCAGTCAGGATGCTTGGGAATTTTCTAGGCAAACATTTTTTTTCCCATCAGAATGTGCAGATTTGTGGAACACCGGATATTTCACAGAAAACATGTTGCATTTTTGGAACTTCTGATGCAGCACAGCCAGGGAGATGTTTCCACTGGACAGGACAAATTCCCATCAGGAACCTGACTGCCAGTTCATGGGATGGTGTGAGGAACTCCTCACAAACCAACTCGTCCATACTCCCAGGGAGCCAGGCTTGTTGATTTGCAGTCAGGATCCCAGGCTGATGAGTTGATGAGATCAAAACTTCTCCAAAAGTCTCTCCTGCAGCTCCTGGTCAAATATTGGGATAATCTTGGCAGTTCATGGCCCTGGAGCACCTACAAATCCATCCCAACTCACATTATCCCTAAGCTGTTGGACTGTCCTGTAGGGAGGTTTACTGCCCCATCAGCCAGGTAACCCAATGACCAAAACAGACCTAAATCTGTTTGCACTGATTGAAATCATTGCTCCTTCTTTTACCCCTAAAAATCCCTGCCCTGTCACAGTTCCCACTGCTCCCATGACAAGACAGCACACAGAAACCCCCAAACCAAGCCAGGCCAGTCCATTACCCTGCTCCAGCCTCTCTTTGCAAACAAGGTCCTTACAGCCACCTGTCCATATGTCCAGTCACATTTCCTGCCTGTAACTACTTTCTCCAGGGCTTAGACCTTCCCATTTCACTGTGTAAAACAAGGCCATGGCCTTTTTCCACTACAAAAGGTCAAGCAGGTCCTTCACACCCTTTGAACCGGCTACAAATGAACTAATTAACCAGGACTATGGTCACACTGCCAGAGTCACCCTCCCCAGGAAGCAGTTCCTGGTCTCCAGGTTAAATGCTGTGGGCTCTTTTCTGTACTGTTTGCCTGGAATAGATTAACCATGTCCACTCTGAACTGGGATTGCTGCATGTCTCTTCTGGGTCATCTGCTCCTTTTGGGCACAAAATGAAATTATTGTTATTTCTTCAGCTCAAAGACCTTGTGAGGGCTGTCCTCAACCCCCCAGACTGGTGTCCAGGGTATGTGCAGAATGTCCTTGGACACAGCCTTGGGCATATGGACGTGGCAGATGGTGCAGGATGTGCTGGGGCAGTGCTGGAGAGCCCTGGAGGTTGGCAAGAGCCAGACTTCAACTTGAATGCTTTAAGCCAAGATGCCCTAACAAGGAAGGAATGGAATGAAGCCACAGGCTGTGTGCAGCCCCCAGGCACAGGTTTCTCAGCCCCAGCATGAGCCCAGAGCTGACAAAAATGGGCCAGGACACATCCCCATGATCAGGGATTGTGTCAATGCCCATTACAAGCTGCAGCTCACAGCTGTCACCATGTTCAGTGGGTTGCTGGTCTCAATCCAGGGACCAGTTCCTACGCCCAGGACAGATCCAGTAGCTACATCCACTGCTGGGAGATCAACCCCCACCCAGCCTGGCTGTCCCAGAGGTCCTGGCAATGCACACGTGGGGCACAGATGTGCTCTGCAGGGCACCTACACACCTCTCCTTGTGCTGTCGCCAGGGAGCATCACCATGGAATCACAGAACCGTTTAGGTTGGAAAAGCCCTCTAAGATCATCAAGTCCAACCCTTAACCCAGCACTGCCAGGGCCAGCACTAAACCATGTCCCCAGGTGTCATATCTACATGTTTTTGAACATTCACAAGGACTCCACCACTTTCCTGGGCAGCCTGTTCAAATGCTTGACCATACTTTCAGTGAAGGAATTTTCACTAAGATCCAGAGAGATTTGCCCTTCTGGAAGCCAAACCTTTCCCTTCCACAGTTGCCTTCCTCCCCCAAATCACACATTTACCTTTCTCTTCAAGCTGGCAAGCCTGTGTTACTCAAAGTCAGGCTATTTAAACCCCAGCTGCAGTTTTGGTCTTGCTGTTTTGTCGAGGAGACAGTTTCAGCATGTCTGAAACTTCCTCTCCTTCACTTCCTCTTCTGGGATATTTGAGGACTGAGGTTGTGACCTTTGGCTGCTATTTGGGCTCAGCAGCAGAGGCAGCAGTCCCAGGGGTGAGTGGGTTGAAAGAGAAAAGTCCTCTTCCTCCCTCTCCATCTCCTTAGGGACAAACTCAGACCAAAGCAAGCAGCCAGCCAGAGGTGGGACACACACCTGGGACACTGCAGAGACCTTCTCCACACAGACCACAGCTGGGGCAGGGAATTGATTCATCAGTGTCTCAAGCACAGGGGTAAATCTCAGCCCATCCTCTGAGTCTGGGCAACATTTAGATTCCATTTACGACTTTCATATGGCCAGAAGTATGGAACCATCCCTGGAAGTGTTCAAAGCCAGGTTGGATGAGGCTTGGAGCAACCTGGTCTAGCGGAAGGTGTCCCTGCCTTGGCAGAAGGATGGAACTGGATAGTCTTTAAGGTCCCTTCCAACCCAAACCATTTTAGGATTCTAAGAATCTATCAAAGTAAGGGAAATTAATCCCAATGGAGAGTCTTTGCATGTAAGTATTAAATAGTACTTACCACAAAATACCCTTTTTACTCAAGTTTTTATGTATATTCATCTGTTGCTGAAGCCTTTCTGCTGCCATATAAAGTAGGAGTTGTTCAGCTTTACAGCACAGTAGAATAAGCCCAAAGGAAAAGGCTCTGGATGTCAGGAGCCCCATGGTTGGAGTGACTTTGTCCCATTAAATCAGTAGCTGAGGAGGCTGAATGGTCCCCAGGATCTTCAGAAGGACCAGGATGCACAACATGACAGACTCATCCCTTTCCTATAGCAGAGCCCAGCACGGACAAGGGAGCAGGCACATAATGTGGGGCTGTCTCCAGGAGGATTTTCCTGGCAGGTATCACAGAAGAAGATTGCGTTCCTTTGCCCAGAAACATTTACGAAGCTGCTGATGAAAATGGAAGTGACTGCAGAAGGTCAAATAGTGCCATCTGCCTTGGCAGGGCCTGGCAGGACTCGGGGTGCTGCAGTCTGGCTTCTGGCTAAGTTGTGAAAACAAATCCTTCTTGTGGCTTCTGAAAGAAAACAACAGGAAATCACCATCTTGAGAGGCATGACCATCCTTCAGCTCCACCTCAGTTCAGCCAAATTTGGGAGGAATCAAGATTTTTGCGACCCTATGCACACACACCCTATCACACACCGACATCTGTATCATCCGAAGTGGGTGTCACTTAAGCACCAAAGCAGAGCAGATTTTCAACACAGTAGCAAAGGTGAGAACTTCAAACCATGACAGCCTTTGGACCACAATTTCAGAGCAATTCAGAGTCCCTCCGGCCCTACACAAACCTCTCTCGTCAATCTGGTGACTTAGTTTGATACCCGATACTAAAATGTGGCCTCGGAGAGGAAGTGGATTTTTTTTTTCAGACATTCAGCCTAAGATGTCCTGCCTGGGCACGGACTGAGTAGCATACCTAAACTGGGGTGGGCTCGAGGGATGGTTTAACTTGTTATAAGAAAATTCATGAAACCAATCTCAGGTGCCTCCTTAGTGACACTTGGCAGGACATGTTGTAGACGCTGAAGAGAAGAAAAGCCAAAGTCTGGTCAAAGTGCTGAATCCTGGACTCCTGAGTCGCCAGTTCATGGTGTCCACATCCTGATAAAGCAGAACCTCCAGAGTGTTTTATGCTGACAGGTGAAATGGGTCTGGAACATACAGAAACCCACAGCTCTGCACACTGGGTCACCTCTCCTTCTACAAAGGTTTCTGATGTCTCAACTTTAAAATCTATGGCATGTGGTAATAGATTATAAGTAAATACACCACTTTCTGCAGTGTGCAGCTATTCAAAATTTCCATCTCTTATGGAAATGGCCTATGGACCTCACGCCTCTGAATCCCAGTAAGGTGATTTAGCTCCTAACAGGCTGACTGCTGGATTTGCAGCTCCCACACCAGCCCTGCCTCAAAGGTTAATGGGTTGGGAACATGCAGGCATTTCTGATCTGAGCAGTACAGAGAGATCTCAAGAGTTTTGCATAGAAATGCTTCCTTTTAGCTCTTGGGTAGGTAAACATGAAGTAAACTGCTGAATCAAAGTGGTTTTTTGTCAGCCTAAGGGACAGAAGGATCTGAAGCTGGGGTGTCCCAGTGGAGTAGTTGGGATGTAAGAAATGCCACCTTCAACTCTGCTCAGTTGTGGCTTCACTGATGATGCCCAGAGGCATCAGAGAGATTCAGGATCCTAGAGGGATGATGGACATCAAGTACTGTGAAAAATTCTTCCTGCCCTCCAAACTTCAGCCTGTCTTTTGTGCCTTCACTTCCTGCCTTCAGACCCTCCAGCTGCAAATCTGCAAGGCTGTCACAGGATAACTAAACAGCCTCGTGTCTCGACTTGGGGACAACGTCCTCTGTCACTTTTGGCTCTGAACAGGGCAGGGAGTTGTCAGCAAGGTGCACATTTTGGCTCGTCCCAGGCTTGCTGGAAATGCCGTCCTTGGCCCTGTGGAGGGAAGCCAGATGGGGAAGCTGATGTGAATTTGCAGCTGCAGCAAAGCCGAGAATCGGAGCTGTCAAAACAGCGAGTGCCAGCATCGTGACTTTCCCCTTCCCTTGTGATCCGTGGGAAATGGGAGCACCAGGCTCTGCATGGGGAAACTCAGCAGCCTGGAGCTTCCCAGGCACAGGACCCTCTTTCTTTGCTCAAAAGGTCACCCCCTGTGAATGTGCTGTGTCTCTAAATGTCACCGAGTCAAACTGCACTAGCAAGGACCACAGGCAGCACCCAGCACAGGGCAGGGCCCAGCGTGCTTTGGTCATCTTGTGAAATTGGGGTGGTGATTTCCATCCCTGCTGATTCCTCTGCATTCACCCCGAGAGGCCAGTTTTACAAGGAAATTAAAACCTACCTCAAGCCCCCGTTCTTCTTGACCAAAGCACAGGTCCTGTTTCAGGACACACAGAGCCAGAGGTCACCAAACCAGCACCGCTGATGATGGCATTGTGCAAACGCCAACGTGCCTGGAATCTGAGGCTTCCCAGCACGGAGTCTTTGCAGAAAAACCTGCCAAAAGTATTGCTGCTTCCTCTTTCCCCACCCACAAAATCACCACGTGGATGGTGTTGATGTTTAGCCATTTTCCAGGTGGATCAACCCCCATAATTGCATCTCTGTACAGTCAATAAACAGAGAGGAGATGGCATGGATAAAAATGGGGATGGGCACTGGGAAGGGGGAGCATATTTATGTTTTACTAGTGCTGAGGAATGTTCTTCAAATCCAAAACACAGCTCTGCACCAGTTATTAAGAAGGAAATTAACCAAGACACGAGGCACTCAGGCTAAGCAGATATAAGGGCAGGGAAGTGCTTTCAGGTCCCAAAACTGCTGCGTGATCTGATCCATGCTGCTGGTCCACAAAAGGCTGGGGAAGAAGGCAAAAAAGTCTCCTCTGGTGTGCCTTGGCTATAAAACAAATGTTTGCTCAAAACAGCAAATGGAGAAATATGTAGAATTAGCAAAGCTTAGTCTAAGCCTTGCTTAGAGATTATTTGAGATTACTCCTATGAATTAGGATCAGGAAAATGATGAAATGTTCCTCACAGCCATCCTTGTTGCAGGTGATCAAACTCCAGTAGAGCTGCAGTTACACTGGGATGGCTCCCATTGAAGCCAGGGTCCCACTGTAAGGGATCCACAGCTGATCTGCAGGAGCAGCTTAAACAAGCACCTTGACTTGGTAATTAGGATGTTCGGAGAGCATGGGGAGCATGGAATTTAGGACAAGTTTAAGGACGCAGGGATGGCACAAACAGTTTTCAAGCCATTTTATGTATGGTCCCTGTGGAGATGACTGAAACCCCTACCCATGCAAAGCTTTTGGGTAGTAATTAATCTTATCATTGTATCCACCAGAAGGTAGGAGAAAATCCCACAGCATTCCACCAAAACTCCTGCAGCATCCTCACAAGTCCTGAGACCCAAAAAATAAATGGGGGGGCCTAATGTACCACCAAGTAGACAGGCACAAAAATGTGGGACCAGCAGAATGGCCATCAAGTTCATTCACCCCAGTGACTCCTCTTTGGCCACAGCCAGAAATGGATACCTAGAGAAGAGTGTCACAATACAGCAAATAATTTGAGCTACTTCCCCAAAATACCCAGTCAGCTTCCAACTGTTTGTGGGTTCCTGTGCCATAGAGATCGATTCCATATTTAATTACACACAATGATTTATTTTTTACTTCCATCAATTTATCTTGTTGCTTTATGTACCCCCATCGATTTTCAACATCCACAACATCCTGTTGCAAGGAGTTCCACAGCTTAATTATACACTGGGGGAAGAGCCACCTCCTGTTGTTTGTTTCGGATTTACAATTTCTGGTGTCATCTGATGTCCTGTAATTCTTGCAGAGATAAGAGATGGGGAACATATTCTTCCTGTCCACCCTTCCCACACCACCCAGTGGTTTACAATCCTCTGTCACAACCCTTCTCATACATCTCCCTCCCAGCCTGATGAGCTTCGAGCGTCTTGGTGTCCTGAGTCTTTTCCAACTTCCCTTTGTGTTCTCCTGCCTTTTGAGCCCTGGGAAGCATCTTTCAGATGCTCCGTCAAAGGAGCCATGATCAGCTGAAGCCTCTTTCCATGAGGGCCTGTTTATCCTATGTGGGCTCAAAACAAAGGGGCTGCCAAACATGGGAGCATGGAATTATACAATCAGGGAATGGTTTGTGTTGGAAGGGACCTTACAAAACATCCAGTTCCACCCCCTGAAATGGGCAGGGGCACCTTCCACTATCCCAGGTTCCTCCAAGCCCCATCCAACCTGGCCTTGGACACTTTCAGGCATCCACAGGCAGCCACAGCTTCTCTGGGCACCCTGTGCCAGGGCCTCCCCACCCTCACAGGGAACAATTTTTTCCTAATATCTGATCTAAATCAGTTTAAAACCTCTCCCCCTTCCCTATCAGGATCTACCTGTGTTAAAAGTCCCTTTCCCTCTTTTACATAATCACTCTTTAGGTACTTGGAAGGTGCTGGAAGGTCTCCCCGGAGTTTTCTCTTCTCCAGGCTGAACAACCCCAGCTCTCCCAGTCTGGAACATGGAAGCCCATCAGGCCAAAGCAGCTCTACCAGCTCTGGTGACATATTTCTTCTTGCTCCCCTCAGGACTTTGGAGTCAGCCAAAGCGTTTGTAAATGGTCTTGGAAAGCTGCATTTTTTAAAGACTCTCCAGCCCCCACACTGCTGAGGAAGTGACATCTCCGCTGCACAGAGCAGGACAGGGCAGATCCCACACGTTTCACTGGGCAAACACTCGTGTCTGCCTGATGTTTGCAAAGCCAGCAGGGACAGGAAGCAGCCCTGGAGGGACAGGTTGGTTTTACAAACATGGACACACCAGGAACCTCTAACAGCCAAGGCACGAGGAACCTTGATCCCAATCCACAGTCTGGGAAGGTGGAAAGTGTAAGAGAGCTTGTTGTGTATCTTCTGCCCCGATCACAGAAATCACAAACTTGCAGAGCTGGTGTGAGATCATTTCACCCCTCTCCCTTCTTCTCTGTTACAATCAGAGAATCTAGAGAGGTACTCGCAGCACAGAACTGCAGGGTGTTCAGGGGTGCATAAAAACAACCAGCCCTTTCCATGAACTCAGAAAAGCCTTTAAGAGGCTCAATCTGAACTACAAAATCACCAGCAGATCCTGTCTGGACCAGCTGGTGCTGGCTGGCAATAACAGCCTGCCTGCCACGCAAACATCCGTCTGTCTCCCAGCAGCTTCATGTCCTTTTGGGCAGAGTCCCACAGCTTTGCCTGTCAGGAGCTGGACTTCATTGATCCTTGTGGGTCCCTTCCAACATGGAATAGTCTATGATTCTCTATTCTATTATTTGCCTGCCTGGGACACCCCAGGAAACGAGACTCATTGCTGTTGATATCACAATTCCACCAAAAGAGATGTCTGGATTAAAATCACTTTGTCATTCAAATTCCTGTTCATTCAAAACCCCACAAGTACATATAGTCAGAGACCATCAGCAGACACCAATCTGAATAAAAAGCAATTATAAAGAAGCAAAAGAGACAAGGCTGGGTCTTCCCAAACTTTCCATTTTGTTGCCATCCCAGTGTTGTCGCGCTTTACGAAGATATTTAAGGAGAATAAAGATGTTTAAAATAAATTCCCCCCACCTGAGCTGCAAGAAAGCTGCAAACACCAAGGGCTGAACGGAAACTGGGATCAACCATTCCATAGGTAAAGGCAGTGACCAGTGTCCCGTTCCACTACAAAAGCGGGAGCCGGGAAGGATTCTTTTGAGAGATTTTTCCGACGAAAAATCAAGCACTGAGATGGCAATATTATACCTGAAAACCGTTTGTTGAAATAAAAAAAAAAAAAAACAACTAAGTGTTCTTATTAAAAAAGTAGGGGGAGGCAGGAAAAAGGAGCAGAGAGAGAAGAGAGAGAGAGAGAAGAGAGAGAGACGGGGAAAGAAACAGAAGGCGGGGGACAGCGTTACCACAGAACCCCGGCTATTTGTCAGCATCGGTCTGGCAGACGGAGCGCGCGTGTTGCGAACCGCGGAGCGTTTGCGGAGCTGCAGCGGCAGAGGCCGGGCGCGATTTTTAAAGAGCAGCGGGCTGCGAGTCCCTTCCGCCGGCGGCGAACAGGCTGCTGTGGCTACAGGCGCGATTTTTAAAGAGCAGCGGGCTGCGAGTCCCTTCTATCGGCGGGGAACAGGCTGCTGTGGCTACAGGCGCGATTTTTAAAGAGCAGCGGGCTGCGAGTCCCTTCCGTCGGCGGGGAACAGGCTGCTGTGGCTACAGGCGCGCTCCCGGAGCAGCTGCGGTCCCTCGGCGTCGGGGCGCGGTGGCTGCGGGAGGCGGCGGCTGCGGGCTGGGGGCCGCGGGGTTGTGCTCCGGGCTCGGTGCCGCGGGCAACGCGGGGAACACGGCGGCGGCGATCACGGCTGGATGCAGGCGGTGGCCACTGCAGGCTGGGTGCGGGCAGCGGCCACGAGCTGGGTGCGGGCGGCGGCTGCGGGCACGAGATCCTCACGGTGACAAGCGAGTTCCCGGAACTGGCACAGCAGGGCGAAGCAGGCACGGGCAGGGAAAACAGGACCACAGAAAAGAGGGCGCGAAGGCGGGAGCAGAAGGGGCCAAGCTGACCCTCCAAGCGACCCAAAGCAAAAAGACAAGGCAGACCCCGTAGTGCTGCGGCCAGCTGCTTTTATGTGCCCCCAAACTCCTCCCCCAGTTCGGCTTCGCGGGCCCGTTTTTGGCGGGCATTTTTCGCGGGCATCCGGGTACTCGCCTTCCCCAGCAAGCGTGTGAGGGGTGGGGGGGAGCTGCTCGCAGTCTGATCTCTGCCCTGGCTGGCTGCCGGGTGAAGCCTCTCTGGGCACAGGGCAACACAGGTTTTTAATAAGAATTTTCTTCACCCCATTTGTGGCATATGTTGAGGCATATATATTGGTCCCTCTCAACCAGCCACAGAGATTCCATGTAGTGAGGAAGGTTCTAGATGCCTGGGGCTGTGGGTGAGACCCGTCACTGTGCAGAGGGCTGGGATGGACACAGCTCAGCAAACACCATCAGGGTTTGGACACAGCAGGATTTCAGGGGCTGGGGTAAGACCTGTGTAAGCAGGAGGAGACAAATTCATTGTGTCAGCAGGCCCAGTGGTGTCCTCAGGCCTCAAGAAAGCACAGGAGGAACAAATTAACTATGCTGGGCACAACCCAAAATCCGTGAGGTCTTGTCAGACACAGGCCAAGGCTTTAGTGAAGACACGATCTGGGTCTTGGCATGGTGTGTGCACAGAAGTGGCAATCAGGGAGGAAATCAGAGCCGAGGGAGAGTTGTTTCAGATGGGAAAGATTAAAATGTGTTTGGGCTGTGAGGAGCAGAACCAGAAGCCAGGAGAAGAGTAAGCAGAAAGAGAGCCAAAGCAAAAGGGAGCATCAGGTGACGGAGCAAGGAGGATGGTGGGGACAGTTCTGGGGCAGGAAGGGGCTGCTGGAGGGAAAGGAAGAAATGTGGTCATTTGCCAAACTCTCCTTGGAACAGAGAGCTCCTGTTGAGAGCCAAAACGGGGGGAGGATGAATGAGGAAATCAGCTCCATCACGAGATATCCCGCAGCAGGAGAGCAGAGGAGGGGAAGTGGAGGCTGGAACGTGGCCAGGGCTGGTGGGATGGCCTGGGGGACCTGCAGAGAGCCAGGCACTGAGGAGAGGTTATTCTGTCGCTTTTCAGCAATGGCCTTAGCCTATGGCCATCTTCAGCCGAGGGACAATGTCCTTCAGGTTATGCAGTGTATTCACAGGCTGCAGTACAAGTCCTACCCAGAGACCTGCAATAACTGAGGGTGGAAGCTCATTCCATTCCCTGACAGCATCGTGGCTTTCAAGCAATTACCCAGAAGGCAGAGTTTGCATTGGCCTGGGTGTGAAGTCAGGTTGTGATGTAAGCAGATGAAAATTGGAGCTTAGAAAACTGGCATTTCAGCTCCGAGCTGGTGGAAATGTCACCTTAGTGCCTCTGACTCGAGAGGTTCAGGAGACTCATAGCCCTGCCTAGACAACCACCCAACTCTCACACCTTTCCTATTCTTCCTTCCCAGAAATCCAGACACCTCTTCACCTCCTCTGACACATGATAAGAAAAGCACTTGCCTGTCCATCAGCTATCAGGGTGTACAAAGCCTCGCTCAGATCAGAAATGTGGTACCTGGGCAGGTCACACACCCAAAGCTGGAAGCCAGCTCATCCTGATGAGGTTCCCGATGCACGGAGCTGCCCCAGGAAGGCACTGTCCCCAAGGGCAGTGCTGTCTATGGCATGGCCACCCTCTAGTGGCCACCACTCCTTCACAGAGACATCTCCTACGTGAACATCCATGGCTTATTCCTCCGTGGTAAGAGGTTGACTCAGGAGCACAAGGAAACCTTTGTGGAAAATCTTGCTCCCTCCTGCCAACCATTTGCAGCAGCTCAGTGTGAGAGTTCACTGACTGTGTGTTGAAAATGTAGGAAAAAACTGTAAAAATTGAGGTCCAGCAGAACATTTGCCCTTGTCAGCACATGGCACCAGCATCCCAAAGACACCAGGTGGAGATCAAATGCTTTTAGTAGGGAAAAAACCCACAAGGTTTGTTTGGGTGCACTTCCTTTTTTGCTGTTTGTGGGGGCGGTGGTTTATGGAATATTCTGATCCTCGAACATTTTTGTGGAATCCATCTGTGGATTTGTGGAATCCAGTGACATCTATCTGTTGCATGCCCCATCCCTGGAAGTGTTCAAGGCCAGGTTGGACAGGGCTTGGAGCAACCTCATCTAGGGGAAGGTGTCCTTGCCCATTGGACTTGATGGTCTTTAAGGTCCTTTCCAACCCAAAAAATTCCATGTTTGTTGCCTGTTCTCCTGGAGAACTCCATGTAGATCAACCCATCTATACCTCTACAGTCACCTGTCAAATTAGGTGGGCATGAACACCCAGGGGAGAGTTTGCTGGGCTGGAAGGCACAATGCAACTCCTCAGGGATAAGCTCTCATGTCCTGCACTCCCTCAGGATGATAAAACATTACACCACTGTGAACAACATTCCTCTCCCCAGGATCTGTGAGGGCAACTTGGGCACCCCATGGAACCAGGGCTTGGTTTCCACTTAATTTTAGCATCTACTTAGCAGCTTCCCCCCACAATGTGTTTTGGCCCCCAGGACAACGTGAAGGTTGCCCAGTGGGGTGCTGGGTTGGGACCAAAACTAAAGCTGTACCAAATCAACCAGGAAAAGGAGTGTAAATGTTTTCGGACAAAATACCCTGCGGTGCTGCTGGAAAACAAACACACCGTGCTCCTGTGCGAGCGGGCAAAGGAGAGCAGGAATCAAACTGGAAGGCAAAAAGGAAGTCAGCAGCCCAGGAGTGACAAGGAACTCGGGTGTCTTCCATCACTCAGGATCAAGTGGAACCCCATGGGGTTGATCCCTCCCTCACCAGCAGCATCAGCAGCCGAGCATCACTGCAGACAGCGAGGAGAGGCTCTGGAGCCCCACTCCGAACTGTGACAGAGGAGGAGAAGTGACACAGGGCAGTGTGCACAATGACAGTGAAGTCCTCTGCAGCCATCCCCAAAGGGTTTCCCACTGGGAAGAGCACTTCCAAGCCTGGTGAATGCTGTATGGGATGCATGTCAACTATCAGGCTCATTCTAATAGCTGGCAAGTGATTGAAACACCAGTAAGGTGGGGGAATCATCTCTGGGATTTCTTGGAATTTAAAGTGTTTGTCCTGTCAGCTTCATGTGATCACCCCTAATTCTTGGGCTGTATGAGGCAGAGTCCTCATCCACACTCTTCAGATATCCATGAGTTTCTAAGCTGCTCGTTTCCTTCCACAGTCATTTTTCACAGCCAAGAAGTACCTACCTGGCTATTCTTCGTGGGATTATAACTCCGTGCTTCCACCTTCCTCACTGCCCTTCTCCAGACCTTTCCCAGCTCCAACTCCTCTGGCACACAATGCCAAACCCAGGCTGTTCTGATGCTTCCCCTGTGTTCTGAATTCCAGCATGAGAGTTTCTGGCACCTCACTCTCACTGGAGTCACCTTCACCCAGAGTGAACCAATCCACGTAGGAAAGGCATGGAGAAAGGGACTCAGCAGCAGGGAATGTGCCTTGGATGGGGATGGGGCTGGAGAAGCTTGACCCATCCTCGCTCATGCCCCCATAACCTGCATGGGAAGGAGCCAGTGAGCACGGACACATCTCTGTCACAGCTAAACAAGCCTACAGCAAGATCTCCGGGACATAGGTTGGGAGCTTGGAGAGTTCTGGCAGTGCAGGACAGGGCAGGAAAGCATTTGGTCTCACACAGAGCTTTCAATGACATGCGTGTGACCTCCAGTGCTCTCCCTGCCCCACGAGGTGGGAGCATCCAGTGTGACTTTATGGCAGTGGGCAGAGCTGGCCGGCTTGTCCAAGAGGAACGGAAAAGCAGGAGAGGTCAATTCCTGTGTTGTTCTTCCTCGGGAAAACCTGTCTGGATATCTGCTAGCTCTGTGCTGGTGTTGTTGGGCCTCTGCCTTTTGCAGGCTCTCTGTCCTCTCATCCATGAAGGCTCATGGTTGGTAACACCAGAGCTCGATCCAGTGAGGGGGACAGGGGCTGGCACTGCCCATGGCAGGAGATCACTCAGGACTGGTCAGCATGGACTGGTCACTCTGCACTTCCCTGTGGTGCTGTAACTGGGACCAGCACAGCCACAGCCCATCTGGGCCCTGCCCTCACTCCCCCAAAAGGGCCATGGGGACAGGCTTGTCCCCAGGGTGACCATGGCTGTCGTGCCCTCCATCCTCTTACTAGGTGTTTTCTGCTGCTCTTCCCTGCTCAGATCCTTTTCCTCCCCACAGGCCTGAGCTGATAAAGCTGATTTGGAATCACTTATTGCTTAGCAACATTTATTATCCTTATTATTCCTGACAAGCTTACTCCAGCTGCCAAAGGGAACCAGAATGAAACAAGCCTCACCCAACCTTTTAAGTAAATTTTCGCTTTTGCTTCCCTCTCTGCGTGCAAACATTACAAGGGCTGCTTATCTTTCCCCTCCACCACTTTCCGAAAGCCTTTTGTGGGAGCATCCCTCTATCAGGACAAGCATTGGCATCTCCTGGCATGACAGAGGTTTCCAAAGGGATGCAGCTTGTGAATGAGCTGGAAGATCATCTACAAGGCAACGGCAGTAGGGATGGGTCACCTGCACTATGACAAGTAGGAAAAGCCTCCTGAGATGTGTCAGCAGCCCCATGAAATGCTTCCTCTCTTTCAGGGCAAAGTCCTTTGGAGTCAGCAGGAATGGGGTTCAGTTCACAGATGAAAACCTCACTACCTGGAGTCCAGGGGCAGGACTCAGCTACGTAAATATCAGCATCCATTTCCATCCATTGGGCCTTGGCCCAAGAGAACTCTGGGATCCAGGATGCCAATTCAGCAGGTTTCTAAAAATGCCAGCTTTCTTTCTGAAACAATGAGCTTCACCCACGGAGGAAAGAAACGATGCTCACTCTGTTCTCCAGCAGCTGCAGCAAACAAAAGCTGTGTCAGAGCCCATTCCAGCAAGGAGGCACAGAGGAGCAAACTGCCCAAGAAAATGCAAGGAATTTCCTGGCATGGCCAGTCCTCCTAGCATGATCCATGCTCACAAGCTAGAAATTCAAATTCCTGTGTTGTTAGCTAAGACGGGATTTAAAATCACATGTAAGCAGCACTGGCACCAGTGCTGTAAGGTGGTGATGCCTGGCAGAGGCAGGGATCAAAAGAAAATGCACTTACAGGGCAGGAGGGGTTTTCTGAGGGAATTTCCTTGGGATGAGCCAGGGCAATGGAGAAGTGAAGATACCTGGAGCTTGTTTTGTAATGGAAAAGAGAGCAAAATCCTCAGTGCTGGGAGAAACACCACTGTGGATGATTCCATCTCTACATGTCACCACACCTCTGAGAAGACCACGGGCTTTCAGGATGTCAAAAGAAGAGTTGTAACCCCTGTTTCATAATGAAAGGGAAAACACTCCTGGGAGAGACTTCAGGGACAAGCAAAAGGAAGAGCAAAGGATGACAATCTGACACTTTCTCCTCGACCCAGCCATGAGGACAAGCCATGTCCCTGGTTGATACTCCTTAGGCTAAAAATCGAAGCATCCAGGAAGGGTTTCTGGAGCTGCATCCAGGAGTCCCTGAAGGTGGCCACAAAACATGGAGATGAGCCAAAATCATCTCCTTCTGAGCAGAAAAAAAACCCACAGGCAATGTGTTCAATCCCATTTCTTTTTCTGCCATGGCCCCAGACCATCCAGGGGACACCACTCCATAACTTCATCCCTGGGGGGAAACCAGGCAGCACAGCCTCCCCAGGGCATGGAGGGGAGCTAAAAACCTCGCCTGGTTTTGGATCACATCAGCACTAGCACTCATCATTAGGCTGAGCCTAATTTCAGGGCTTCCTCCGCTAGATGAGTTCATGAAATGTGCAGCAGCCCAGTGAGGCAGCAATAAGGCTGAAAGGAAACTGAGGCACAGTCAAGCTGTGCATGCCAAGAAGAGAATCCCAGTGCCATTCCCTCCTCCTAAGAGAGAGATGGAGACAGCAAATAGAGCAGCGAGCATTTTCCAAACAGCTGAGCTCTGGAGCTGCTTTGGCCAAGCCCCCAGCCTGTGTCTGATGGCTCAGGTGAAAGGTTTCAGTGCTGGCCCCGCTCCTGCTGGAACGGAGTGAGGATGAACAGCTTGGCTTTGCCTTGCAAACTGAGCCAAAGCCCTAATAGCAATGACAGGAGGAAACCAAGCAGCCTCCACGATGTTCTCTCAACCACTTCTCCCCATTTTCCACAGCAAAAACGGGATGAGAGTGTTGGGATGTGCCCTGATTGCCCTGCTCTGGAAAATGCTTTGCTGTGCTGCTGATGTTTCCTGCCCACCTACAGCCAGTGGCCTCAGTGTTTGTGCTCTTGGCACAGCCCAAGGAACCCGGGAGCTGAGGGAACATTCAGAGGGCTTGAATGAGTAGCAGCCCTGTTTGGGCTGAATAGCAAAAGGAGCTTGTGTGGGTTTCCTTTTCAAAGTCAGCTGAGAAAAGGTTTTGTTGCAAATCCCAGGCCAGAAGCGCCAAAGAGCCTTGAATTCTGATCTCTGGGCTTGTTTGTGCCTATTTCATTTCATTGTTTACTCTCTAGCTGCTTGAAGGGCTGAAGCAGCTCAGAGCTCTTGCAGAGAGGGCTCCTGCTGGTCCTGGCCAGGTCTGCTGTTCAGCTTGGAGACCCAAGGAATCCCTTCCAAGACCCGAACACCTTCCCATGCAGGACATCATCACTGTGGGAATGGCCCCATGATGCAGCTGCTGTCCTGGCCCAGACCCTCCCAGACCCTGGCAGGGTGCTAAGAGGGTCCTCTTGCACTCAAGGGTTTTTTCCAGCCCGAAACACAGCGAGAGGAAGAGAGGCAGAGAGAGTGTGGGTGGAGTTGTGGCCACTGGAGATTTTCCCCTTGTCCAAGACCTCTGCCCTCCGAGTATGACGTCATCCCGCAGCTTCTGTGTCCTCTTCAATTCCCCAAGCATCTCAGCAACCATGGTGGGAAAGAAACACTCCTTCCCAGCTAGCCCTGACCTTAATCTGACACCTCATCAGCTCACCCTTGGACCTACTACTGTTTCCCATAGATCACAGATCTCCAGGCTTGATGGCTCTGCCTTGGAAGAAAGTCACAACACATGGCCTGGAAGCACTGTCATGCCATCAGAACTCATCTCCTTGGTGGAGCAGCACCAGGAGAAGCCACGGATGGCCTGGTGCTGGCTCTGTCAGACATCCCCTGGTGTCTTCTGAGTGCTCCCACGGCCACTACTCAGTGGCACGAGGCACCCACAAAACAGGGACAACCCTCAGCCATGCACGGCCTTGTACAGCCTTGAGGTTCAGTGGTGACCATCCTGGCTTGGAGCTCTCTGGTGGCCAGTGACAGGACGCAAGGAACAGCTGCAGATGTGTCAGGGAAATCTAGGTGGATATAAGGAAAAGGTTCCCCACCCAGAGGGTGGTTGGGCACTGAATAAGCTCCCCAGGGAATGGACACAGCCTCAAGCCTGACAGCGTTAAAAAGCATTTGGACAACCCTCTCAGGCACAGGGTTTGCTGTGGGATTGCTGGGATTTTCCTGTGCAGGGCCAGGAGTTGGACTCAATGATCCTGGTGGGTGCCTTCCAGCTCAGAACATTCCATGATTCCATGATTCCATGATTCCAGTTATGGTCTCCATGAATACTGTGTGATTTTGGCTGAGCACCTCTGCTCCCATTTTTGGAACATGTGTTCCAGACCATCCTTTCCTCCTTTCAGCCAGAGAACAACTGGGAGAGCACCTTCATTTCTGCAGTAAAGCTCATCAGGTGCTTTGAAACACAGGTAACAACTTATTCCAGCTAAGCTGCAAAGAAGGGAGGCCCAGGAAGGTTTTGAGTGATGCTGGTCAATGGTCTCATCTTGATTTACTGAAGGAGAAGCATAAAGGAAGGAAAGGGGTGGAGTGGAAGAGGATAAGGATAAATATTACTTTATGAGTATTAATATTCAGTAGCCAGAACCTCAGTCCTTGAATAGTCTTTGAATTTAGATATGAAGTTCTTGAAAGGGCTTGGAGGGATTTTTGTGCCTCATATTCTCATAGGTGCCAATTAATTAGATGAGCCAGCCTGAGGTGAAGCAGGATAACCAAAACCAGCCTGTATGAAGAAAAATAATTATTCATGAATAATTCAGAAGGAACACAGGAGCCCTCATTAAAGCCAAACGTCACAGAGGGAAATGTGGATCTAAGGTTTCGGGGTTTTTTTCCCACTGAATTTGAAGTTTGGGTTCAACTTTGGAGTTGCAAAGATGTGAGTTGTGGCTGCTGGGCATCCTCCCTCATGGCCACATGCCTGTGTTGCATGTGCTGTGTTTATCATCCCTCGAGGCTGTCGCAGCACACAGTGCCTCAGATGTCTCCAGGGACGTTATCCTTCCTGGAAACCCGACCTCAGCCAGGCCAGGCTCCAGCAAGGGAACATCCTGGCCCTCGCTCCGCAGTCACCCGGGTTGACATCAGGATAACCCTGTCCCTTTCCAGGGAGTGTCTCCCGCTCTGCACATGAGGGAATGACCCCGCCATGCTCCTGGCCCTGGAATTCTCCCCAGAGAGGGCTCAGTGTCCTGCTGACATGAGCTCCCTTCAGTGCCTCACATCACGCATCCCGCTGAGCTGTAAAGCCCCCAGGAAGGACATGGAGGGGGATGTTCCTGCCCTGGCAGTGAGAGGGGACCTTTCCTGCCCTTAGACCAGTTAAAACTTGGCATTTTGTCACCTGTTGAGCCACACTTTACACGGCTCTTCAGCCCACACCTGTAAGCCCAGGTGTGCCCCCAAGGCATTTCTCTGCAGCTCAAGCAGCCCCTTCCCTCGCTGCCTCTTGCAGACCACTCTTCCAGCTGGAGGCACTGGAATATTTCCCATCCACCAGAAAAGCTCTTCATCCCCTCTCTAGCCAGGGTCCGGTGTTATCCTGAGGGACGTTTGTGGATGGGATGAGCTCAAGCTCTCCCAGGTCTCTCTGGAGCTCCGTGGTGAAGCACAGATGCGTCAGACACCATGGATGAACCCACCAGGCTCCCAGATCATCCTTTCCCTTCACGATGCAGGTTTCCTCTCCTCGGGGTGCTGAGCATGCCCCTTTTTCCAGGGAAAAATGAACTTGGCACCACCATGGAAGGCTCAGCAACCTCCTGGATGAAGCCCAGACTGGGGAAGATTTCACAGTGATTCAGAGACGTCCCCTTCCCATCCAACCTGAAATCTCAATTTGCAGTGATAACCAGAGTCAGACGCCAAAAGAGCCATCACAACAGTGAGGGGGAGGATGGATGCTCCTGCCTCCCTTTCCCCTCTCCATCTTCCTACTCACTGCCTTAAGAAAAGAGGAGAAGGGGGAAGGGAAGCAGATCTCCACCCAGGGCTCGTGCATTTTCACCCATCAGAAAGCAATTTTCCATGATTACAGAGTTTGCTATTCTGGGCTGCAATTGAAGGTTTATTAGTTAAGAGCACACCAGTAACTCTGGATTATGCCTGCATTAGGAGAAGCACTCAAACCTCATCATGCTCTGAATGAGACACTTTAGGAAACATCCACAGCAGTTACAGCCTTTGATGGATCTCTGCCTGTGGCACGACTTAATGAGCTTGTAGTGGGAATAAGGAGAGGAGAGGGGGAAGAGGGGGATACAGCTCCCAGCAAATCACACTTCTTCACCGAGGAGGTTCATGAGATACTGATCTTCTCTCAATATTTAAAGCCCAAAAAGGGAATCAAGTTTAAGCAGGCAAGAAGCTCTCCCTGGAAGTGCAGAAATTGTGAAAGATGTGCAGGAAATACAGAGCAGGCAGGATCTCGTCAGAGATTTCCATCAACCTTTACAGCCAAGCAAATTCCATCCTGACGACCTCTTTGCCAAACCACAGGGAGATGGGGCAGCTGGGGGACATCACAGGACAGGGTGTGACACCACGTCAGGGGATGTGACCAAGGGGATGCCCTTCATACATGGCCTTGCTGCCCAGATGGGAGCTCCAGAGACCCCTGAGCATCTCCAGCAGACACGGACAAATCCTCCCCAGAGCCCACTGGGAGATGGAGCAGTTCTCATTTCGCAGCCACAAGTGATGCCTGGAGGTGGCCACCTAAAAACAGAGACTAGACAAGAATAAGATAATAAAAGTAGCTATTTATTTGAAGGGCCTTCAAAGGTACACCCTGGGCAGTCCAAAGGCTACACCCAAGATGTGAACTCTGGGTCACGAGTTCTTCACACTTTTATAAGTTTGGTCCATTTGCATATCAGGGTTAATGCTCCAATTATAACCTCAGTTCATTATGTAATTACCCTAAGTTTGCCCCTCCTCTTCAAAGGCTTTAGTTTACACATTTTGGGGCCTGGGACAATCAAGGCGTCCTTGAAGAGCAAACCTAGAGAGATTTGTTATGTCTAACCAGCATCAGAGAACAGCAGCTAATGGGCCACAGGAAACCTCAGAGTTACACACTAGGCAGCACAGGGTTTGAAAAATATAAAAGTTAAAACCTAAGGCATCTCAAGGAATTACAGCAAGCAAAGCAGGGCAAGGACAAGTTTAAACCCAAGCCCTAAAGTACTCAAAGTCCCTTGGCCGAATGGTCATTCATTTAAGGACCTAACTTTAATGGACTATCGATGCTTGATGTGCTATAAAATTACCAAGATCACTCAGATTTGCAGCAGAACCAGGGGACTGATTTTATTTTTTTCCCCCGAATGAACAAACATTTTTCTAAATTGTGGAGCCGGCCTTCCACGCCATAATTTAAAATAAGTGATAATAAAAAAAATTAAAATTTTAAAAATCCAGAAACAGAATAGAAATAAAATCAAAGCAAACTTCAGTGACGTGAAATTCAGATTTCTGCCAAAATCTGCTTCCTGAGAAGGAGATCATTTGAAAAGATTTTACTTGAAATGGAGAGAGGCATCTTAAATGGTTTTTCAAATGAAGTAGAGAAAAGCTCAGTCTAGAGGAGTTTAGGCAACCCTCTCTTGCAGCAGAGACAAAATCTCACTTTCTGGGAAACCCAGCCAGTTTGGACCGGTGGGATTTATCCCTAACACCAGCAGCGCTGCTCCAAGGCTGCCCTTCAGCGGGACCCACGCGGGACGGGTTTATTTACCCAGCACGGGCTGTGCTGACGCACTTCTTGTTCTCGTGGAGCTCAGCCCGGCATCTGCTGCCTTCCAGCAGCTCCCGGATCCCGCTCTGCGATCCCGCCTCCGCCTCCCGGGCTGGTTTGCGAGGACAGAAGGTCATTTTCGCGGTCACCGCGGCGGCCGGGTGCAGTGTTTGCAGGCCAGCTCCTGCGCAGCCCCTGAAGTGCTCTCAGTGAAACAAGAGCACCTTCTGAGCATCAATTTTCCAGCATCTGCTGGCCGACCAGCTCCCTCTGCTGCTGCTGCTTCCAACCTGACCCAAACTGCGATGAGGAGGCAGTAGGATGAATTTTGGACAGCAGTGGGCTGGCAGAGCACAGTCTCTCAGATGGAGTGCCTCCCCAGTGACACACAAAATGCTTGGTGACACCTGAAACATCTGCAGATATCCCAGGTCCTGGAGGAGGCCCACCACAGCTGGAGGCCAGCAGATCCCAGGACACCTCCACTACACATGGGAACAGATGCCAGGCCAGCTCCAAGTTTTTTGGTTTATTTTCCATCCTTTGGGGATGTTTTTAACGAAAAAAATGTCAGGGTTACCCAAGACCGAACAAAACCCTTCACTGCATCACTGAGTGCCGGAAGATCCTCTGGCATCTGCCTCACTGTCTCTGCCTTCACGTCCCTCACTGGGACCATTCCCAGATCAGATGAGCAGAAATCCTGGACAGGGGGTCTCACAAGAGCCTTTTCCTAGTTTATTTTGGAGGCATTGCATTGGCCATTGCACGCTCTGCCTTCAGTCTCAATTGGAGTGTAAATCTCCATAGCATCTCCTGAACCAAGGGATTTTATCAGCCTGGCATTTACATTCCTGGTCCTTGGAGATTGGGGGATGCCAGACACCTTCTGAGCTGGCAAACACAGGGATTGGCAGTGGAAAGGTGAGAAAAATGAGCTGCTGGCTTATTGTCCACCTCAGGAGGAGCTACCATTGTCCTAGTGGTGACAATCCTCCAGCCACTCGTCCCCAGGAATCCCGAGCCCCCTGATGTGCTTGGCAGGGTGTGTGACACAGCAGGAGACAGCCTGGCTCGGGCTGAGGATCAGAGGGGTGACAGCCTCCACCTCCAAATCACACACAGAGAAACTGAGGCACACAGGGGCTGGGATGTGTCAGTGGTAAACTAAAAACGTGTCCCCCAGGCTCTGCCATGAGGATGGAGCTGCACAGAGGCGTGGCTGGTTCAATATGTGTTTAACAGGAGTGAGGTGATTCCAGGAGGTTCCAGCTGTGGCAGGGACAGCCCGGGAGGAAGGCAGGGGACGTGCAGGCTGTCACCCAGTCACCCCTTAATTCTTCCACAGGGACTGGCAGCAATGCCAGCAGCTTCCTGGCAGCCCTGAGGATGGAGTGGAGGTGCAAGGGAGGTATCCACCCACCAAGCACATGGAGGAGCCGCCCCCCAACAGCTGCCAGACGTGCCCGTGTTTGGGTCATCTCCCACCCATGGCCAGGTTGGACCTGATAACCTCGGGCTGTGTGAAGCAGTGACCCAGGGGTGAACGGCAGCAGGGTTTATCTCAGAAGGTTTGTTTTGACAAGGGTGTCCACCCTAAAAAGAAAATAGCTAGCATCCTGTTTTAGGGCTGGGCTGTGCCACCACAGCTGAGCAGCTTCTGGGTGGGAGCAGGACAGCAAAGCTCCAGGCTTGTAGAGGAGAGTTGTACTCAACATGACCTTGAATCCATCACCCCAGGACTCTGCATAGCCCTCAACATCTCTTTCCAGCATCTTCTCCTGCCTGCAGACTGTGGCCACTAAGGAACAGGGAGGAAGTAGGACTTACCCCCCAGAAAAGGAGGAATGGTTGATCTGGAAGCACAGGGGCTGCTCAGATCAGAGATGCCAGCTCAGAGGAAGAGCTGCAGAGATGGGAGAGGGATGTGTCCCACAGCTGCAGGGTGGAGATGTGCCTACAGGAGAGATTCATGATCCTGGACAGGGCAGAAGACCCAGAGGAGCAGAGAGATTTGGAATGATGAAAGAAAAGCAAATTCTGCTTTGCACAGCAGCTACAGAGCCCCCTTAGCAGGAGTGTGAGGAGGAGCCAATTTTAGGATGCTTCACTTTTCTCTCATAGCCTGAGGGCTGTCAGCTCCTGGAAGCACCTAAAATTATTGGAGCACAAGTCCATGCTCCGCCACCAGAGCTTGGACCCTGGGTGAGAAAACTCAGCCTCTGCATTTCACAGCATTGACATCCAAGCAAACCTTGCCTGGAACAGCAGCAGCTCCTCAGGATTGCTTATCTGCTGGCTCTGCCTGCTCTTAAGTGGAGCAATTTGATGATGTCAGTCCAATAACCCTGGGAATATCTTAAGAGGAGTCATAAATCACTGACAATAAGTTAATCACTTGAGCTAATAGCTAAGGCAAGGAATACTTTCTTCTAAAATGGAGCAAAATTTGAGAGATTCAAATAAAAAACCAACCCATACTCCTACTCAGCGCTTTCTGCTGTTGCTGTTGACAGGAGACTAATCCTAAAAGAGATTTCCTATGGAATTGCTGTCTCCCTCCCCATGGGGCAGAGGGAAGGCTAAAGCAGCTCTTAAGGTAATTCCAAATTTAAGATCCTTTGTCACCAGGTCAAAGGAAGACTTTGCAAAAAAAGAAGCAGGATAAAAATCCTCCTTCTCCTCTATCACATCACAGGGCAGCCTTGTGTCAACTTTCACCTGAGGATGTGAAAATGCTGTAAATGCAGCAGGATGCTGCCCCTTTGCTCCTGGAGCAGCACAGAGTTACCCCTCTTCCGAAGGAATACAATAGGGCGCTTCTTGTCCAAGTGCAGACTTGGTCAAAAAAATTTCATTGCATCAGCTGCATCTTCCTCCTTCTGCTTTGAAGTTTGGCTGGGCTGTCAAAGAGGTTGCTGCCTGGAAATATTTATGAGGGCACTCTTGGAAATCACCGTTTTTCATGATGGAAAGCTGAGCCAGGGGATTCCTTTGCTGTTCCACCAGCACGTGGAATCCTCCCCAGCAATGCAAAATGTGCACAGTGCTGGTGTAGGAGCAATCCTCCCTAAACTTCAGCCAGAAATTCCATCGAGAAATCACTTCTGGATGAAGAAGTTGATCTCTCCCACCACTCCGTGTTACTCTGGATTGATGGACCTACTGTTTTTCCCCTTTTCTTTCCCAGCTAAGAAGTCCTGCCAGACCTTTTCTGTCTTCACGGGGTCATGGGCATCTGAGACACCTGACTGAGCACCTGCAGAGTGTCCTCCTGAGCCAGCAACCAGGGAACAGCCAGGACATCCCAGGTCACATCAAACAGCACTTGGCACGCACATTTCAGCAGCTGGAATGAGCTGGGTGGGATGGGGATCATCGAGAGAAGCCAGAGGCATTGGTGAGGCACCTGCTGTCTTGCAGCTGGTGTGATTTTCCTCCACTGGAGCACAGAGGATTGTTTCCTGATGGATTTGTTCCAAAATCTAAATTCCTGACCATAGTTCTCACCCTCTCCTCCAAATAATAGTTCTTTAAAGGGAAAAAACCCAAACAAATCAAGGACCATCTACCTTGGCATATCAGGGCAACTCTACCCCTCCGAAACCAGCAAGCTTGGACAGAGGACACCAGAAGGGAGGCAGGCTGGGGGAACCTGGTCACTCCCACCTGACTCTACATGTTTGGGCAATGACCAAACACCAGGCTCCATAAACCCAAAGAAACTTCACCAGTGAGAGGGGTGGGAGGATGTTTCTCCTCACCCTGATCTGTCTGTGAGGTTTTTCCATAATTTTTTCACTGGGGAGCCCTAATTAATGACAGATGCACAGACCTCCCAGGCTAAGCGTGCCTGAAGTCAGCACAGGAGAGGGACCAGCCCTCCCTGTTCCCAGCTCTCTACCGAAACCACGGTCAAGGGGCCAGTCTAAAATAAGAGGTTTCGTGGTGTGAACTTTCCTGAGGAAGCAAGTTTTCTCCTGGAAAGAACAGAGCATGTGTGGCAGGAGCAAGCAGCTCCTTGGGAGCAGCCTGAGCAGGAAGG
The DNA here is from genome assembly GCA_014706295.1 of Lycocorax pyrrhopterus obiensis. NCBI lineage: Eukaryota > Metazoa > Chordata > Aves > Passeriformes > Paradisaeidae > Lycocorax > Lycocorax pyrrhopterus. The sequence continues at coordinate 3,047,116 of JACSVZ010000006.1, read as the reverse complement.
AAGATATTTTGATTTATTCTAGGTGTGAAACTTGGCCAGGGAAGCTTGCCAGGTGTTTGTGTTGGCTGCCCTTGGTCACCAGGCTGCGCTTCTAGTAGGAAGCTTTGCTTTTCAAAGCTGGGCTCTTAATATCCATAATCAGGAGAAGAAGAGTGAACAGTCAGCAACAAGGTCTGGCTTACACAGAGACAGGGTTGGTGGAAGAGCTCAGGAAAGGATCATAGAATCAGAATGGTTTGGGTTGGAAGGGACCTTAAAGCTCATCCCAGTCCCACTCCTTGCCAGGGGCAGGGACACCTTCCACTATCCCAGGTTGCTCCAAGTCCCATCCAGCCGGGCCTTGGACACTTCCAGGGATCCAGGGGCAGCCACAGCTTCTCTGGGCACCCTGTGCCAGGGCCTCATCACCCTCACAGGGAAGGATTCCTTCACAGCTACAAGAGGTGACCCAGGCAGAGCAAACAGGTCTTGATTCTGCTCCAGGCCTCTCACAGCCCTTTCCTCTGGGTGAAACTGAGTGTGCTGAGCGTACACAAAACATCCTGTCCTTCCCTGACACCTGCAGCCAGAGAGGTCCTTGAGAGGCAATTTAAGGACAGTCTTCAGCTACAAAAGTTCTTGGTTTCATTGCTCAAAGTCAGACCTTTGTCGTCATGAAAAGGATGTTGTGGCAAGCAGTTGCTCCCAGTCACTGTTGAGAAGTGGGCCTTGCCACCAACCAGTTCTCACATACCCTGGAACATTAACCCACATTTGCTTTCAGGACATTTATGAGCATCCCTGCCCCTAAATCACCGCCTAGTGGAGTAAGAGAGACCTGCTTTAACAGAGACGTGGGCCACTAAACCCACCTGCTCAGGCCCTGATGCCTCCTCCCAAGGCATACACAAGAATTGCTTGAGCAAAATAAACTCCGTGGCTGAAATCCACCTGCAGCTGAGCCAGCAGAGCTGCAGAGGGAAAAACCTCAGCTGTCCATCCTTCCCTCTTGTTTTTCTACTTCTAGGAAAAAAAAAAAGAAATTCTAATTTCTAACCCAATTCCTAGACCCTCCTGAGTCTGTGGTGGCTTTACCGTGCTCAAATGGGACCTACAGGCTGGGTCAGGGGACTCCCCAGCAGTGCAGGGTGAACCACAGGGGAAAAGAGCTGTGAAGAACCATCCTGAAGGGCTCAGCCTTGGGACAGGCAGTGACAAAGCCCCAGCTCCACAGGAAAGCACCTGGTGAGCAGGGAGATCAAACACCCAGGTGCAAGGGCCCCAGAGCCCATCCTCATGGCATACCATGTTTCCAGAGTGGGATCAGAGAGGTGTGACCCGCTCTGAGAACAGCCAGGTTTGGATCATCAGGTGGATCATCCCTTGTGAATCCTCACCACTCTGACCTGTAGAAGTATTTACACTGAGGAAGGGAGAGAGGCAGGGGGAGCTGACTTTGAAAAGTCCCCAGGTGGCCAACATCCCATGTTTAAATGGATTTTTCAGACTGGTCAGGGTAGGAATGAATCCCCAGTGCAGGACAGATCTCAGATACCACATGCAGATCTTTCAGATCATTTTAGAGCTGAAACAGTTGGAGAGACTTCAATATGGAAACCATTCCCGTCCATGCTCCCTTTAGACTTTGCTATGGCATGATCCACATTTCCTCTGCAAAGAGCAGTTCCCATCCCAGACGAGCCTGTGGAGGCAGATAGGGGCTGTTTATCCCACGGGGTGGTTTTCGTTGAACTGGTTTGTGCTACCTCACACAAACAGCCCAGTTCAGTCCCCTGCTACCACAGGTGCCTGAAAAAACAGCCACATCCCTTGGAAAAGGGAACAAAACATATTTAAACCAAACAGAGGGAAAACAGACAGGGAGCATGCATGGATTGAGGACACTGAGATTTTCTTCCTGGGACCCCTGCTCAGGACACAAAGGGACAGATTGAGACCCAAAATCTGCTGTGGCCTGTAATCATTTTAGAGTCCCTCTCCATCATGGCTAAGAAGAATCCCACAGGCAGGAAAAAACCCCCCTAAAACTACCAAGTACCTCAACTTACCTCTATAAGGAAAGAAAATGTGCTGGTTTAGCATTCCCTGTCTTTTTACCCACTTCCAGTCCAGGAAAGGTGCCCATCCAGGAGGGCAGCAGTTAAACCCAAGTCCGAATCCCTGAGAAAGGTGATTTTGACAGTGTCTGCTCAGGGCAGAAGGATATTCTGGAACTGAAGCCCCACGTGCAGGTGTGGGCACTGCCTTGCTCCATACCCAATACAAAATATGTGTACAAGTGCTGCCAGCACCCCACATCCAGAGGCAATAATTCTGGGATTAAACAGGCACATGTGAAGCAGAAGGATATGACTGATCAAGCGTGGGATAAGACACTGCCAGCAAGGAGGGCCCTGCGCCTCCTGCAGCCTGGCAAGGAAATACAAAGTTCACGCAAAGGGAATCAATAAGGAAAAAGAAAAATCAGTAGTATTTTAGGAGTCCTAAAATAAAAATCCCAGAAGGCACATTGCAAACCCCAGCACTGCTTTTCCTGGCCTGCAGGAGCAGGGAGCCTGTTTCTCTCCCAAGGGAAGGGAGCAGAGCTGCAGTGAGGAATTCAATAACCCCTGACTTCCACCTGGTGACGTTTTACAGTACAGGGAATTTCCAGAGATTAAAAGCTCTCTATGCTTTGTTTGCTAATTTTCCTCTGCAAGCCACTTCCCTTCATCTCTAGTTTTGTTTTGACACATTTATTGTGTTCTTTGATCTCCACCTTCGCAATGGCACCACAGATGATCATTTCCCACAAAGGATTAAATATTTTGATGTCTCCACAAGCAGCATCTGCTGTCACTCCAGCTCCGAGGCAGCTGCAGCATCTCACAGCCCTCATGCTCCAGGGCACAGAAAGATGATCACCAGCTGAGAACATGAAGATCACATTGAGGGGCTGGAGAGCATCCAGGGAAGGGAATGGAGCTGGGGAAGGGGCTGGAGCACCAGGAGACGCTGAGGGAGCTGGGAAAGGGGCTCAGCCTGGAGAAAAGGAGGCTCAGGAGGGACCTTGTGGCTCTGCACAACTCCCTGACAGGAGGGGGCAGCCGGGGGGAGTCAGGCTCTGCTCCCAGGGAACAGGGACAGTATGAGAGGGAACGGCCTCAAGTTGTGCCAGGGGAGGTTTAGATTGGATATTAGGGAAAATTGGCTCCCAGCAAACCAAGAAGTTCCAAAACGAAAGCCTCCCATGGTTTGAGAGCAGCCAGCTTCTCCAGACCAGTACGAAGAGGAAGACAGACATATCAGATATGCTTCCAAATTTGTCCTGGTAGGCACCTGGGAAAAAACCTGCAATTCAAAAAAAAAAAAAAAAGTTTTACTTACAACCCATTGTTAATCTGTGGAACTCACTGCTAAAGGTATTTCTGAAGATTTTGAGGTATTATATTTCATTATTTATAGCCGATTTCCACCTTAAATCAAGGCCAGGTTGGACAGGACTAGGAGCAACCTGGTTTAGTGGAAGGTGTCCCTGCCCATGGCAGAGGGTTGGAACAAGATGGATTTAAGGTCCCTTCCAACCCAAAATATTCTGTGATTCTATGAAATACATTCCCTCCTATAGATTTGTTTCAGCTTTGTCAGAGTACTTAGAGGAAAAAAAATAATCTACATTTAGGTCAAACAAAGATGCTGACCTTAAAATGCTGGGAGATGCCTTGACTTGGTGGAATTCCCCTCCTCACCCTGGGTGTGAGGCATGCAGAAGTTCACACACTTGTCCCTGCAAGACCTTGCTGGGACAAATCAGCTCTAGGACTAAATCTGAACTATGTCATAGGAAATTGGAGTCTCTAGGTCTCCAAGGAGTTTGAGGGACAGTGTCACATGTGAGGGATGGGACATTAAAGATAAGGACAGCTGCTTTCCCTCTTTAAGCCACTGCACATTGGCTGCACATTCTGCAGCCACCTCTCCTACTGTGACACTAAGTCACCTGAAACAGGAGGGGAGGTGCGTGTGAAGGACATCATCCTCAGTGGTGTCAGAAAGGAGACAGGGGAATCTGGGAAGGTTTATACAGGCTTGAAAGGCAGGACATAAATATAGAAGTGTGTAAACTTATACGGGTATTAGAGAGCATCCAAAGGAGGGCCATGAACATGCTGAAAAGGGTCTGGAAGGGCCACATGAGGAGTGGCTGAGGGCACTTGGCTTGTCCAGCCTGGAGAAGAGGAGATTGAGGTGAAATCTCATTGTGGTTTGCATCTTCCTCATGAGGAGGAGCAGAGGGGCAGGCAGCAGTCTCTGCTGTGTGACCAGGGACAGGACCTGAGGGAACAGTGTGAAGCTGTGTCAGGGAAATTCCTGATATCAGGAAAAGGTTCTTCACCCAGAGGGTGGTTGGGGCACTGGAACAGGATCCCTAGGGAAGTGGCCACAGCCCCAAGCCTGACAGAACTCAAGGAGCATTTGGACAAGGCTGTCAGACATCCTAAGAGACAGCAATTCCTTTGCCCTCGGTCCCTGGGATGTGCTGACTGCCCCACTGCAAACCTCTGACTCCTCAGTGCTCGTATCCAACAGCTCCAGGCTGAGCTATGTGCCCCTCTCAGGAACTCAGTCCTACAGCAGGCAAAATTTAGCTGTGCTGGCTCACATTACAGACCCTGAACTGAAACCACCACCCTGGGAAAGCCCGGGGACACCTGCCAACTGTGCCAGGGCTGGCTGGTGACAGGAGCATGGCCCTGGTTCAGCTCTGGGTGGCACCTTGCCAAGGCACAGCGCTTGTGATCCCACCCTGCAGAGCACTGAGAGAGTTTTCTGGCCAGCCTCCCTTGGCTCCTCACTCGTTTTGGGACACTGGGGCACACACAGCTGTCACTCATAGAGCAGAGCGAGCAGCTGGATGTTACAACACTTGGGGTGCTGGAGCAGGAAACACCTTATCAGGATCTTGATGCAAGATATTGGCACGAGCAGGGCAGAGGGGTCGGGAGGCTGAGGCTCAGCCATCTGGAATGAAACAGAACCATAGAATGGTTTGGGCTGGAAGAGACCTTAAAGGTCATCTAGTTCCAAACCCTGAAGGCAATGGATCCATCTCCCACTATATCCTCACCTACCTGGGGACACCCAAAGCCAGTGTGCTGGTACCACTGTCCATAGGCACCTCAGCTCACAAGACAAATCCCACACCTGGTTCCTGCACACAGATGCTTGGAGATGCTGGCACAGAGCTGGTTGTGGCCAGCAAACAAGGCCCAGGGGGTACTGCAGGCTCTTCTACTTCGGTTAAGGCTGGAAGACATCTAAGAGATGTGAAAACAAACTCTCAAGGTGGAGGGGAGGGAGAAAGAAAGAAAAAAAAAAAAAAAAACACTACAATAAGCAAACAAACAAAAAAAATCAGCTAAGGAACAAGCCAGAGACCCACACTCTTCCAAAACAACTCTGCCTGCCCCAGGCTGAGCTTAAATAGAGCTCCAGGGCCCACGGGTGGGGTGGAGGCTGCAGGTGAAGCTGGTCCTGGCCATTAAGGCTTATTCGTGCCCTCAGAGCCCTGACGCTGAGGATGTCTCTGAAGGCAGAGACACCTGCAGGTGGGCATCTGAATGGAGCCCTTTCCTGGTGGATTGCAGCTGGGATTACACCTTTCCATGCAGCCATGTGAGCAGAACATCTCAGCACATGTGACTGAGCCATAAATGTGATACAAGCTCCAAAAAGCCCAGCAGGAGCTCTCAGAAATGCTCAAATACCTTGTTTTCACATATTACAAACACTCTCCTTCACCTCTCATGCTGATCTCAGATATTTTAGGGGTGGTTCCCTTCAGCATCACTCCCTTCCAACTCTGGGGCTTGCACAGTGCTCAATGATGGGTTCAGGACCCTCAAGCAAGCCACCTCAGCCCAGAAGAGCAGCCCACAAACCTGTGTCGTCTCCCTGGAAATCATCTCATCAGTGGGGAATGTGGCTGGAAGTTAAGGAACTTAGAAATCCTGGCATTTTAATGTCCAAAGTGCCTGTTTTTACTGCAACCCAGCAGGGAAATTATGCAGCTCTGACGCCAGCTGATGGCTTTGGGGATATTATCTCCTGTGAACATTAATACCCACGGGCACACAAAGGCATGTGGCTGGAGGGGAAAGAGTCCCACCCAAGGAAGGAAGGCTGTCCTCTTTTTATGCATTTACACTAAAAACTGATTCTAAATTCAGCTTTAGGAAAGGTCAGTTCCCATGCAAGCATCCATGTGAAGCTTCCGTGTCCGCAGGAAGGATCATGGGCTGTGACAGTGCTGCCAAGGGGCTGCTCAGTCCTTCAGAAGACCTTCGTTTATGTGAGAGAGCAATGGAGACTTTACAGTGAGCAAAACCCTCTTGCTGGTTCACCAAGCCAATGTCATGACAGTGTGAGCTGTCCCAGGAGTGTTCATGGCATTGAAATGAGTTGTGACTCCACATTCCAGGGACATTCCAGCACTGGGAAGGGGCAGAGCCAAATCCCAGCTCCCCATCACCTAACCCAAGCCCTCTTTTGAGCTGTAAGGTGGACTCCCCATCCCTGTAGGTGTCCAAGGGCAGGTTGGATGGACTTGGGAGCAACCTGGTCTAGTGGAAGGTGTCCCTGCCCATGGCAGGGGGTTGGAATTGGATGGTCTTTAAGGTCCCTTCCAACCCAAACCATTCTGGGATTGTATGAAACAAATATCCTGGGGACCTCATGTGGCTTCGAAAACCAGTGAGAGACCTTGCAAGGGCAAAAACAGTGTGTGAGCTCTAGCCCAGCCCATCCCTGGCCAGGATAACTCCTGCCCTCTCATCAGAGGAGGTAACTCAAGAACCAGCATGACACCAGCAACAGGCTGCTCCCCTTGTGCGGATCCGTACTTCACTCCTCCCCCTTCTCCATGTGGAATCATCCCCAGATGTGCAGACCTGGCCTGAATCCCGTGGGAGCACATGATGCCTCTGGTGTTCCATAACCAATGGATGGGATGCAGGGGGAAGGAGGAACCAGGTCCTTTTTGAGGACGTTTGAGTTCCTCTTCAATGGCCCTGGCAGCACAGACATGAAATTAACCTCTGGATCGGGATATTCTGGAGATGATTCACTCAGAGCTCTTCAAGGTGGCTCCTGGTGGGGTGGGGAAAATGTCCTCCAGACCAGCACATCACCACTTTATTTGGAAGAAAAACAAATTAAATGAGGTAATAATGAGTACCTCGTGGTATGAACTGCTGCAGGTCCTGCTGACGACTGCAGCTTGGCCAGCAGCAAGGTCCTGGCTTTTCAGCAGGGCCTCCACAGCAGGCAGGCTCTGGACTTGACCTCCTGCTGCAGGAGACTCCACAGACTCCCCTGCTTGTCTGGCTTGAGCTGCAAGCCCAGGGTGAAAGCCACCACCTCAGATTAGAGTCACCACTCCACTGAGACCTGCTGAAGTAGCCCAGACTTTGCGCTTTGTTACAGTCGCAAGCTTCCTTCCACCTCCTCCCCTTTTTCACGGATATCATTTCAAGCTGAGGTGCTTCTCCTTCCTCTCCAGGTGCATCCAGGGGTGGTGTGGGCCTTAGAAGATCTTTCCTGTTCCTTAGGGAACACTGCAAGATACTTGGCCAGCAAATAGATAAGGAATTTGACCCTCAGGAGATAGCTCCTGTGCCCAGGAGCACCTCTCCTACTTTCAGAAGGACACACTGATGATGGTGAGGTCAGATTTTACCTGAAGCAACTGAGGAAGTGCTTCTAGCTGGTGTTTTCCCAGGAGATTTTCACCTCTAGGAAGGGTGGAAGATCCACCAGGACACAAACTTCTGCTGGTAGTGTAGGAGTGGGATGATCAGGTTTGCCCTCAGCTGGATCACTTGCTGCTGTGCCTCAAAGCCTCTGCAGACACCCTCCTCCAGAGACCTCCTGGTCACCCCAGCCTGAACCTCCAAAAATTTGGCTGCTGCTTCTGCCCCACAGCTCTTGGGCACAGCTCAAGTGTCTTGGCTGGCTGGGAGCCCACGGATGGCTGCTGGGTCCTGGAGGGTTTTTGAGTGCCAGTGGCTCCAGCTGGTCTGACAGTGCTGGGGGGAGATGGTAGGGCAGGGAGTAGGAAAATTTCACAGGAGAAAGATGTGGCCGTGGCGCCGTTTTGTAATCCAAGGGCTCTCTGGTTTTATTCTAGCTTGGGAAAACCCTGAGGGATGTCTCTGTGAGGAAAATAAAGAGGGAGAGCACTGAGTTGTCAGGGTCAACCGGCTCCTCGTGTTTCAAGAACGGGCAGGGCTGAGCCCTGGGCAGGATCCTGCAGAGCAGCAGCACAGCCCACGCTGTTTCCATCGTGCTGGGGTGAAGTGAGGCCAGCACAGCCCCTTTCAGTCCCTCAGCCTGGCTCCAGCCTCTGTCCAGACCTTGGGCACTGGCAGTGCCCCAGTGGAGGACACGGAGCTCGACTCAACAGCACATTCCATCAGCAATGGGGCAGGTGGCACAGCAGGGGCTTGAGCAAGACCCTCAGCAGAGGTAGGCTGAGAGTTGGCTTCCTTCCTCATGAAGGTGTTGCTGCCCAGGAAGGAACAAGTCAATCCCAGTGCCACAACATCCCTACCCAGGCAAGATGCCATCCTGCTTGTCCCAACAGGATGAGGCCTGGAGCAGTTCTGAGGGCACTGAATCCTTTGAAACCCAATGTCTGCACAGAAACTGAGGGACCCCAGAACCCACCCAAGGTCCCACGCTCCTCACGCCACATCCAGGTGAGATCCTGGCTTGCATCAGCCCCTTCCCCACCATATCATGATTGCCATGAACATAAAACCCCACAGGGCTTAAACCCCACCAGCTTCTACTCAGTCTCATGTCAAGGGTTGGGATGCTTCTTCCTAACCCAAAGGGAGTTTTGGGGCCATCCAGGAGCTTTCATTCCATTTGGTTCTGTCCCTTTTCCCCCCAAATCTAGCCACAAGCCAAGGACATAGTTTGGAAAATGTGGGCACGTACCCACTCCTCTGCAAACCCTACAGGGCTCTGCCCACTGCCTCCAGGCTTCAGGCAGTCAGGAATATTTAGACAGACTTTTATTCCCTTCCCCCCAAAATGACACAATTTATAGATATATATCTAAGGAGGGTTCATTGCCTTTCGCAGCTCGGGGAGTTGGAGAAGGGCTGAGGTTCTGCACACACCCCATTTTGCATCCTCCTAAAATGCAATGTTTTAGGGGGAGGATGTTTGTTGGTTTGGTTTTGCTGGTTTATTTCATATTTCCACAATTATTGCTGCATTTGCTGTTGTCATCACACCAAGAGTTTGAGGTGGTTTACACCCTTGGGAAAAAAGTTCAAAGCTCAACCTTTCCTTTAGGACACACAGACTGTTTTTTTTCCAGATCAGGGGTATTTGCAGGGCCCTTTGCTCCCACCACCCCCATGTAAATCCATGGCCATGGGAGTGTAGGTCTGCTTTGTCCCACAAGCACCCACCTTGTCTCCAGCAGCAGCAGAGGCTGGAGGCAGCTCCTCACATGGCAGAGCTGCTCTCCGTAGGGACCCCAGCACATCCCAAAGCCTCCCTCTCAGAAATCGTCTTCCAAGACAACTTTTTACCCTGTGCCAAGCTCCAAGTGTCTCTTCTCCTGCCTCTCAGGCTCAAACAGGGAAGAGGAGGAAGGCAAAGTGTTGAAGAGATGAAGCAGGAGACCTCTGGGTTCCCCCACCTGCAGCTTGGAAGGAGAAGGAACGAGGGAGCTGAAATCAGACACTGGATCTTTCCATAGCAAAATGGCCCAACACTGCCAGGAGGGTTTTTTCCACTGTACAGTTACTATAGGCTTGATGACAGGAAAGCTAATTATATCAACATCCTGTTTACCCAGCAGCATGGAACAGGAGCCCAGAAACACTTGGGCTGTGAGGGCACACTCTGATGCAGTTTCATGACAGAAAAATCTCATCCTTACAGCTGGGTCATTTTCTTCTTCTACCTGCTCCCACTGCCCCAAAATTTGTTGGTTTTCCCTGACAAAGAGCCTGGAAATCAAACCATGTAATGTCTCCCTCGTGCAGTTCCTCCCCAAGCTGGGAAACTGCTCACCCTGCTCTTGCTGGAGCACATGGGGTTTACTGGAATCCCTGTGAGTTCCTGCTAACCCTGCAGAAAGCCCCAGCCCTCCCTGGAAGGCAGCTTCCCCCAGGAACACCCTGACCAAGCAGGACTTTGCAATACCCAGCAAAAGCCACCCAGCAAGTCAGGGCACCTTGCCTCAGTTTCTCTCTCTGTCAGAGTTATATAAAAAAAACCCTGGTGCCTTTTTCCCACCCCCTCCTTGCCCCACACCTCACATTCCTGGCTGGAAGGCAGCTGGATGTGCTGCAGGGTCAGCTCCAGATGTGGTTTCATTTTGGTTTCTGCTTTTCCACCAAATTGCCTCACAACAACCATGGCCCCTGTGCTCATCTGCGCTGTCCTACTCCAGGGCTGTTTGGTCTGGAGAAGGGAAAGCTCCAGGGAGATCTTGCAGGGCTTTCTTGTACCTAAAGAGGGCTTATGAAAAAGAGAGAGAGTGACTTTTTACATGGACAGGTACGGATGGGACAACAGGAAGAGTTTTAAACCAAGAAAGGAGATATTTAGATTGGATATTAGGATAAAGATATTCCCTGTGAAGGTGGGGAGGCCCTGGCACAGGTTGCCCAGGGAAGCCGTGGCTGCCCCTGGATCCCTGGAAGTGTCCAAGGCCAGGCTGGATGAGGTTTGGAAAAACCTGGGAGAGTGGAAGGTGTCCCTGTCCATGGCAGGGGGGTGGAACAAGAGATCTCTGAGGTCTCTTCCAATCCAAAGCATTCTGTGATTCTCTCATTCTCTGATTCTACTCTTTTTCCACATTTCTCATCATTTCACTTCTCTTCCTAAGCCTGAAGCACCATGGGACAGCCCAGGGATAGCAGGGCTGGAGGAAGGAGGATGATTTGTTCCTTTTGCCAAAGGAAGGCCCAGTCCTAATTAATATCAGGCCAAATGCCATGGCCAAGGCTTCAGGAGCTCACTCTTGTTGCCAAATCCTCTTCCTTCCTTCCTTCAGGTCAGCTGCAAAACTGAAATGACCACAGTTTGTCCCAGGCCTTATTATGCATCAGCAAGGCCCAGGTGTATTTATTATCCTGCACCACAGAAATGCCCCTGAAAAACACCCTGACCCACCCTTCCCCCTTCACCAAGGCCATCTGAAGAGCAGGGGGAGGTCACTCCTCGGGCCCTCTGAGCTGTGTCACCTCATGGAGTACCAAAAGAGGTTGAATCCGGAGCAGGAACAGCAAAGCCTGGCAGTGCCAGCAGGATCTGAGGTGGGCTGCAGGCACCCATCAGGGATACCTGCTGGATTCACGGAGAATCTGAGGTCACCATCTGCAAGGGGCTGGCTGATAGGACAGAGAGGGACAAAGGGACATGCACACCCTTCCAGAGCAGCATCTGGAGGCCAAAGATGAGACAGGACTACAGTCTGTGCCTGCACCAGTGTCCTACGTGAGCCATTGCACCTTCACCTAAGGGGGTCTGGCTCATTCTGCCTTTTCCACTGAAAAAAAAGTGGATTTAAGTGGCCAGAAGAAGTCATGAATTTGGCAAATCTCTCTAGCCAGATGAAAGTAAAAGAAGAAAAAATACACAACAGATGCAAAAAAGTCAACATCTGCCACAGCTTATTCACACCAGCAGTACTAAATCAAAACAGGGTTAGGGCTAGAAACAAAAGCGAAATAACTCTTTTGGTTTGGGTCAGATTTCCTTTTTTTTTTTTTCCCCAGTCTGTGTTTTCAGTGGAGGGGGTTCTTCTGTTTATTTACTTTGTTTGACTCAGCCCCAAAAGTCCCTTTGATTTTTTCAGTGGAAGCTGAGGGCGAGACGGGGTTGTTTGCACAGCTGCCTGCACGCCCCGCAGAGCACGAGCCCCTCGTGATGGAGAGTGTAGGGACAGACACTTGGGGACAACCCAGACGTGCCACACGAGATGTCCTGGGACAGAAGAGCAGGAGGGGTGGCCACAGTGTGTCCCAGCCTTTCCCTCATCCTCCAGAGTCCCCCTGCAGCCCACAGCACCCTGCAAGGACAGGAGTGTGGTGAAGGCAAACAATCATGGAATGGTTTGGGTTGGAAGGACCTTTAAAGTCCATCTTGTTCCATCCCCTGCCATGGGCAGGGACACCTTCCACTAACCCAGGGTGCTCCAAGCCCTGTCCAGCCTGGCCTTGGACACTTCCAGGGATCCAGGGGCAGCCACAGCTTCTCTGGGCACCCTGTGCCAGGGTCTCACCACCCTCACAGGGAACAATTCCTTCCCAATATCTCATCTAACCCTGCCCTCTGGCAGTGGGAAGCCATTGCCTTTGTCCCTTCACTCTATCCCTTGTCCCAAGTTCCTCTCCAGCTCTCTTGGAGCCCCTTTAGGCACTGGAAGGGGCTCTGAGCTCTCCCTGGAGCCTTCTCTTCTCCAGGTGAACACCCCCAGCTCTCCCTGCCTGGCTCGAGAGCAGAGGGGCTCCAGCCCTTGGAGCATCTCCATGGCCTCCTCTGGACTCTCTCCAGCAGCTCCACGTCCTTCTGATGCTGGACTCAGGGCTGGGGCAGCTCTGCAGGTGGGGTCTCACCTGAGTGGGGCAGAGGGGCAGAATCCCCCTCCCCTGCTGCCCACGCTGTGGGATGAGCTCAGGGCACGGGGGGTTCTGGGCTGTGTGTGCACATGGCTGAGCCACGTCAAGCTTCTCATCCACCAACACCCCCTTGGCATGAGGAACAAGATGTAAAAAAGGAGACAAAATGAAGACCCCGAGGCTCCAGTGAGGGTCACAGACCCTGCACTCATCCTGGCACAGCGTTACCGTCCCATCCTACCACTACAGGACAGGGGTTAGGACACAGGGACTTGGCTGAATTGTGTAGTGGGCCAGAGATGTTGGACTGGGATATCCCACCTGCTGCTCCAAAGGAGCTTCAGCACCCTGAAGGTCCTCTGCTAAATCTACCAGCTCCACAGGGTGCCCCAGGGTATCTCTCTGGGGCAATTTTGCCTCTGCTGAATTGATCCTTAGGGACAGAGGAACCGCTGGGTCCGCAGAATGCACATAATACAAACTTCTCTGGGACCAATAAGGGATTTCAGGAAGAGGTAAAGAGCTTCAGGGCAGTTTCCAGCAGCCCTTTCTCCCTTTTCCCTGGTGGAGCAGTGCAGGAAGGAGCAGCCTTGCTCTACCAGGAGCAGTCACAGCAGGCTCATGGCCAGCAGAGGCGAGTGGCTGCCAGACAAGGACGGGATTTGCTCAAGGACAGTCACATCCTTGGCAGGCTCAGCTGGTTTAGTGAATTCAAGGATCTTCCCTGCCCTCAGCTTTCAGGGCCCCCTCAGATGCACACCAGGGATGAAACTGCTGCAGAAAACAGCTGGAAGCTTCCCACCCAACTAGAGAAAAATAGTTGGGGGTTTTTTTCCCTCCTAAACTAATTCTTGCAAAATGCTGAACTATTTTAGCTGAAATTTTCCAAAACCATTTCAGCCTGGAGGCAGCCAGCCAGCCTGGGGAAAAAAAGAGTAGAGTCTGGCAGAGTTATCAGTAATTAAAGGCAAAGTCTTAGAAAAACAAGGAGCGTGTTAATGATAGATGCCAGCTCTCCCTTTAGACAGGCAGCACCTCACCAGCCACTGAAATAGAGCTGCCCTGGGGCACCAGAAAGGAGTGAGGGGTGGATGGGTAGATGGATGGATGGATGGATGGATGGATGGATGGATGGATGGATGGATCAAAATGGGAAAAGAAAAAAAGCAGAGAAGCCCATTTCCCACGCAGACAGAGGGCAGGGTACTCTTCACGTGCTCCAGATAAAGTCCTACAAGCACAACCTCGGTCAGAGAAGATCCTCTCAGCCCCTTCTCTGTGGTCATCACAGTGCCATCAATTGTCATCTCACTGGGAGAAGGAATAGAGATGCAAACTAATCCAGTTTGGAGTTTTCTTGGATCTATAGGAGCCTTTGGTGTTCTCCAGACCACGAGCAGTTCCTGGGGCACCAGGATTCCCAGAGGTGATGCTCCCTCTGAGCTGTGAATAGAACCACAGGGAAATCCCACATGGCCTTGGACCATGGAAAATGTCATCCTCAGCAGAAGACAAAATAAAAGGGATGTTTTGAGACCTAGCAAGGGCACAGTACAACCGAATTAATTCCACAAAAAAAAGCTCTGCCTGGGTAACTTGCTCCAAATTAACAAAGCAGCCCTCTTTGCCCTGGGAAAAGCAGGATCATGACCCATAAACCCCCAGTAAGACCACGAAAAGCCTCACCAGGCTGCCCATCCCAAATGTCAAGGACTGACCTGGGGTTCCCAGCCTGCTCAGCCATTGACCACATGTGGGAACATCACTGCAGAGCCCTGGTCTTGCTCAGGGCAGAGGCAGTGGGAAATGCAGCTGGAGATGTAATCCAGCGACAGGCAGCTGGAGGGAAGCAGATTTCCATCGAAACCACAGGACGTCGGAATTGCAGAGGCAGCAAAAGCTGTGAGCAACCTGAAACCCTGCTTTGGCCAAGAATATTTACATCTCATCTGGGATCAGCAGCACGGACAGGCCAGCACGTTCAGGCCTCAGGAACACTGACTCAGGAATTTTTGGCATGTTAAACTATCTCGTCTGAGGTTTTTTTTTTTGGTCTGTTTTCTTGCTTTGGAACCATCTTTTCAGGCTCCTCTGTGCAGCTGAAGGGACCAGGCATTTTTGGTGCATGAAGATCCATTCCTGCAGTGTTTCTGTGGACACTCACACAAGTCAGGGCGGTAAGAAAAAGCACGAGGGATCTCAGCTAACAGCCCACATCATCTGAATCCCTGGCATACCATTCTGAATTAGGTGCTGTGATAATTTCTTTATTAATTGGTGTTATTACTTTGATCCCTAAGCTCTCCTTTCACCCACCAGGATCACGTTGTGCAAGATGCAATGCAACAAAAATGCAGTTTATTGTGCAAAGAGATGGATTTCCACCACATTTTTAAGCTGTATTTCAAGTTTGCACCAAACTTCAAGAATTGAGTGAGATTTCAAACCTTTGTACTCTTGGACAGGGGAGTGATACAGAAGCAGGGTCAGGATCCAGAAGGATATTTGGAAATATATCCATGCAAGGCCAGGTTGGATGGGGCTTGGAGCAACCCGGTCTAGTGGAAGGTGTCCCTGCCCATGGCAGGGGTGTGGAGACCAGATTATCCAGAAGGTCCCTTCCGATTCAAACCATTCTGGAATTCTATGGTTAATCCCCATCTCCCTTCTTCCCCCAGCTCCTGTATCCCTCTCCATCAGTGGGTGAACAGAGGGGAGGTCAGTAGTAGCTGGGACAGCTGTGTCCATCGCCACAGGAAATCCTGCTGTGAGAAGGGACCCTGCCTGGGAGAGGAAGGAAGGCAGGGAAAACGAGACTCTCAGGATTCAAAGGAAATATCCTGTGCCAGCTCCATCACAGGCCCTGTGACACTCATGTCCTCACCAGGGTTCTGAGATTTGGCTCAGGGCCTCATTTCAGGTCCTGTTTTAAATATTTTATATATATATGTATATATATAAATTTGCTTTAGAGCTCCCTTCTGTGGTTATGTCTTTTCTGTCCCCTTGCTCCTGCCACTCTCCCTCCCATCACTGCACTGAGTTGCTCGTGTCCTCTGCTGAACCCCAGCAGCCACCCAAGCCGTGACCCTCCAGAGGGGCTTCCGCAGGGAATGGTTACGGCCCCAAGGCTGCCAGAGCTCAAGGACAATTTGGACAATGCTCTCAGGCACAGGGTGGGATTTTTGGTCTTGCCCCATGCAGGGCCAGGAGCTGGACTCAGTGATCCTTGTGGGTCCCATCCAGCTCAGGGTATTCCACGATTCTGAACTCATCCCTTTTACCTCATCATCTCCCACACAAACCATCCTGGGACCTCCTCCTGGTCCTATATCCCTCACTGAAGAGGAAAGAAGGGTCTTTTCTGCCCTCCCCAACACTACACAACCTCCGCACAGCTGCAGGTCCAAGCAGTAGGTTCAACTCAAGAGCACTTTGAAGATGGGGCTGAAGTAAAAGAGGGACATGCTAAGACCACAACCTACAAAAATTTCCCAAAGATGGGATCTTGCATTCGCATCTAACAGAACTCTTCATTCCAGACATTCCCAAGGAATTTATCTGGATGGGTTGAGTTAGCAGGTTGCCCCCAAATCCACGCCTCCTTGGAGGGCCAGACCCGAGACATGAAGCCCATGGAGGAGCATGGTGTCACTGACAAAAAAATACAAGTTTACAGAGCCCACTGGGAGTGGACACCAAGCGCTTTTCCAGCGAGAAAAGCTGCCCTCAACCCTTGCTGCGGGTGGAGGAAAGGGGAACATCCATGGATGTCCTCAAACCCCACACTCCAGCTCCCCAGGGAAGAGCCCCCTCTCTGCATGGTGCTCATGGCTCCGGAGACTTCTCCACACCAGCACTCCTGTGCTTCTGGATACAGCCACTAGAGGATGGCAGTGTCCCAGGCCACGCTGGGAATCACCAAGATCCAGCTTTGGAAACTGACAGTACGGAGATCCCATCACTGCCAGGGCCCCAAAAATATCCACCCCGGGTCACTCCACTCCAAATCACAAGCTGGAGATTCCCAGCCCTCAGCTCTGCTTCGCATCCCAAGCAGAAGCAGACCCTTGGGAGACTGGAAATTGGGATTTTACAGGGGATCAGCCCCCACGTGCTTCCTGGTCCCCTTGGGACACGGGTGGGTGTGTTTTGATGAGTTACCTGGTGTATTTCCAGGTCTTACTGTGTCTCCCCTCCAATTTCTGTGGCCACAGGATGGTCAGAGCCCTGTTATCAGAGGGTTCCTGCCACCTCCACAATTTTCCTGCATCCACCATCAGAGGTTCTGACCTCTGGGCTCTCCATGGGGTCCTGATTTCCAGCAGAAAGCAGAGCCTGATGAGCCAAGGAGATGGAAGCAGCCCAGCATTTCAACCCCAGCATCCCCCCAGGACACCTTGGAGGGGATTTTCAAGGCAAACGTCTGGAAATGATGAATGCCAAGTAGAAGCCCAATTATGCCAAAAATATCCTGTCTGAGCCTCAGCTTGGAGGAATATTCCCCCTCCTGAGGAGGCATAACAGCCAAGCTGAGCTGCAGAATGAGATGAGCTTTGAGCAAGAGCTCACTGGGGAATAAAACATCATTAGTTGTATCAAAATAAGATCAGGGATATGAGTGTGATGAGACTTGAGGCTGCCTCGTTCACCGGTGTCCATCACCCTGCTGCAGCCAGAGATCCTCAACAATCCACTGGGAATCCACCTCCCCGCTTCCCCGGGGCTGAATTCTGCCCAGTGGGGTGAGTGTTTTGCTCCAAGCAGAGGAGAAAATCTCCATTTCTTCATGGGTTTGAGCAAAGCAACCAGGACATCAGGAAGAATTCATTATCTCAGTATGCAAATTGGTCTCAGTATGCAAATAGATTGGCTTTGCTCATGTCTCCTTGGAGTGAATACTGGCAGCAATAGTGACATCTTCTCACAGGTCACCTGTGGCTTTCCCCTTCCCTCCCACAAGGATTCCAAGTGCACCCCACCCTGCCTGGTGGATCTGCTGGGCTGGCCCAAGCACACCAAGGAGATGGAGCCCAAAATGGGACATGGTCTCCAGGCATGGTCTTGCAGTGATCCCAGGTCCTGCTCTGCAGGTGTCCAACCTGTCCCAGGATGTGACATCTGCCTCTGCTGAACTTCAGCAGGGTCCTGTGGCCCTCATACTCCATCCTGCTGAATGGCCACCCTGCTCCCCAGTTTGGTGTTATCCACAAAATGCAAAGACCCACTGATGGCTCTGGGAAACACCAAGACAAACCTCAGAGCCTGGGGGGAAAGGGAATACAGATTCTTTAGTGCCCCACACATGTTGGGGACCATCTGCACAAACCATTGGCTGCTTTTGGGGGCTGGAGTGGCACAGTGAGACCTCACCCTTCCCAAGATGTATCCCAATCCTGGAGAGGGGGAGCCGGTGGCACAGAATCCTTCCACAGCATCCCTGAAACTCTTTTCCTCTGCTAATTAAAGTCTCTGACGTCAGTGTTTTGATTCCAAGCAGTTGCATAACACCTGGAGGTGTCCAGGGCTCCGCGCCGCATCGAGGGCAGGGATGGAAATAGATCCACCAAACTCCAGCTCCCTGCTCCCCGCCTCCCTCCTTTGCAGCCATGCCTCCATCCTGGTGTGGGCACAGGAGGGATGGATGGCCCTTGGGAAGAGGTTGTTCCTCCCGTAGGAAGGTGGTAGCAGAAGCACCACCTTGCTGGTCTCCCACTCTGTGGTGCCTTCAGAGGGGTCCCCAGCTCGATGTCCCCCTCGATCCCGTGGATTGTCCAGATGAGCATCCGGACCCCTTTTCTCTCCAGTGGGAATTTCCACGTGGTGGCTCTGCTTTCCCCACCCAAACAGAGCTATAAAAAGGCACTGCAAGACTTGAGGTCCATCCAGACAATTCCTCCAGCACCAAGGGTAGGTTTTCACAAGGGACTGGGCTCAGAGCTGGAGCCAAGTCCAGCTGAGTCAAAGCTCCCTACCAGCTTGCCAGCTGGATGCAGTGTGCCCCAGTTTTATGGGAAAGGCATCCAGCCAGAGGCATATGAAGCATTGCCCAGGTCAAGCGCTCCTCACCCGTGCACAAAACAAGGCATGGGATACGTGAATGGAGTCAGGAGCCTCCTCCCCAGACCAGCCTTCTCCATAGATCATAAATAACCCCAGGGATGCTCAGCTCAAAAATTCCTGCTACCTCGTGGAAAAGCTGGTGGCTGGAAGGGCATTATGAGCTCTCCTGGCTCTGCCTGGAGCTGGTGGGACAGCTGGTGAAGAGCATCTTCTGCACCCAGGCTCAAGGTGGGCTTTGGCCAACAACTGAGCAAGGTCACCCAATGCCACTGACCAACACCAGCCTCAAAGTTCTGAGGACACATCCCAAGTTTTCTGGGTCAAGGCCACTCCCAAGGCCTTGGGACAACCTTGTGTTGAGTACAAGTCTCCCAGCCCTGCTCTGCAGAGTTAATAATCCCCTTCAGCTCAAGCCAAGGCTCTGACTCCGAGCTGTCCAGATTCTGGGGAGCTGCAATGTTTTCCAGAGCTTCCTACTCTCTCCCCTCCGTGTAATGGTGTCCCACACATTTCCCATGGGAACTGCTGATCTCTCCCCTTCTATTCCCGAGGGCAGTGTGAAGAAGCATCACTCAGTGCCCTGAGAAGGACAACATGGCAAAGGCAGATGTCCCCGGGGAGAACAGGTCACCCCAGTGGGCTGTGCCTCAGTTTCCCCAGCTGTCAAAGGAGGATTAGTTCACTTCCAGGATGTCGTGGGGTTCAGGAATAAACACTCCTGGGGCAGGATAAAGCCTCACAGAGGCAGCAGCTTATCTGGACTGCTTCCAGCACTGCCCAGGAAGAAGAGATATGGTGGAGCATCACCTCCCCAATTAGCCTGGTGACAGGCAGGGACATCACGGGTGTGGACGTGTGACGAGCTGGCTTTCCCTATGCCAAGAAATTACTCCAATTGCTGAGCCCTGGTTATTCCAGTCTCCCCTTTCATCCATATAGTAAACACAGAGAAGGTTTATGGGGAGAGAGGGCTGATGCCATGCCTGCCCTATGAGACCTGGCACATGCAGCTCTCCTGTCAGGGTGGGAGAGGAGGTGAAGCCCTCTCCTAGCACAGCTTCCATTTTGGGAAGGCGCTTCTGGGCTGGGATTTCTCCTGAGGGAGAGGTGTTTGAGGAGGATTTCATAGCAAAATGGAGAAAACACCATAAGCATCACCGTGTTTATGGAGCCCCAAGCCCGCTCAAGAGCAAGGAAACCCCCCTCAAGGGTTTTAATCCATATTTTACACTGGGGAAACTGAGGCATGGGAATGTATCTGAGACAGAGGGCTCCCAGCCGTTGTTCCTCTGCAAGCACTGGAGGATTTTGGGGTGCAGGTGGGATCTTGCACCTTCTCTCGCTTTATTGCCCAGCTCGTGCAGAGCAAGGAATAAAACAAACACCAGTCTCCCCATCCGCACTCTCCTTGGACAACCGCCTCAATTACAGCTCCAACAGAGGATCCCACCCTTCCCTCCTCACCCACTGCCTCCTCTACCTGCTCTAAGTCCCATAAGGAGACAACTTTCTTCCATTACAGGCTTGGGATTGCTTCCTGCAGCACAGGGTGACATCTGGGTTCCTCTGCCCAGGCTCACATTGCAAACCCAGCGCCACTTCCCACCTGCTCAGCCACAAAAATATCTGAGTGACACCGATGCCAACTTCCCAAAAAACCACCTGCTCCTCTCCATGGCTCCCAGGGCTGGGGCAGCTTTGCAGAGCACCATAGCTGTTGTCTGCACACAGCTTGGGAAGCCCCTTCTCACCTCACTTTGGTGCCAGGGGGTGGCGATGGTGTGGGGGAGCTGCAAACCCTCATTTGGGGGGTGAAGACAGACCCAGATGGTCGGGATGAGCATCTCATCATCCCGCTGCCAGCACAGCACCGTGTTTTCCAGGTGTTTGGTGGCTCAATGTGGACACTGAGGAAGAGAAACAAACTCTTAGAAATGACCCATGGGCGGGATTTGCTGACTCAGCAAGTTCTTGCAACTGCAAGGCAAAGGGCTCTGAGAAAGGCCAAGACCTTGGCCAAAAAAAAACCACTTTGGAGGAAGGCTTAGCGAAGAGTCCTTTCGGGTGACTGCTGATGCATTCAGCATTTCCTTCTCCCCGCTCTCCCAACCAGGTTCATCCGGCTCCACGGGAAGGCTTGGCCGGCTCCCTGTGTTTACATCCCCATGAGATGCTATCGGGAGTTGAGGCTCTGCCTGTACTTGCAGGAGGTAAATCCACATTCGGTGCAAAGGGTGGGGACTTTCCTCTCTCCTAACTTAAAGACAACTTCAGAAGAGTTGCCTCAGTGTCTGCCTCTCCTCAATGCACAGGTGTTTGATGACCACTTCCATGGATTTTCAGACGTGGAAGAGACAGGTTAATCAGCCCCTCTGGCTTGTGCCCAGTGGTAGCCAAGAGAACAGGGCTGGAGATGACATTTCTTGCAGAGGCTCCAGAGGATTTATTTTTCTTTAGGTCGTTTTTGTATTGTTATTTATTAATCTTAGATAGAAATTATTTGCTCTGCACAAGCATTTGCTACGTGCAGGACCCGCTCTTCCCATGAGGCAGGAGAGTGTGGTGGGTCCCAGATTCAGTGTCCTCAGCTCCAAAAGCATTCAGCCATCAGATCTCTGGTCATCCCATTTCCTGGATGGTGGCCCTTTATATCCAGAGACCTTTGATGTTGTCCATCCCATGAGCTCCCCTCTGAATCCTCCCAAGTTACAGAGTCAGGGAATCATGGAATGGTTTGGGTTTAAAAGGACCTTAAAGACCATCTATTTCCTCCAATTTTCACCTCCTGGGAAATTTTCCCCATTTAAAAGTTGTCCCTGGCTTTATCCAGGAGCCCTGTGGACACTCCTGCAAGGTTCTTCCCAGCCTAATTTTAAATCAATCCTGGCTGATCAAGTGTGGTCTCAAACAAAAGCAATCGGTGGGACAAGTCTGAGGAAGGGACACTGTTAAGTAAAGTTGCTCTGGACTCTCTACTCCCCTCCTTCTGTTTTGATTCCAAGATCCCTGCTTCCACAAAAGAAAAATTATTCCAAAAAGCAGATTACCCTCAACCCCAAAATTTTTGTCCATCACTCCACCCTACAACTAAATCCATGTTTTAGAGGGAAGAGGCTGCTCCTGGTGAGGTGGGAATTGCCTTGTATTCCCAACACAGCTGCCCAGAGGGGAGTAAAATCCCTGAAACTGCTGAGTCTTGGGAGGATGCCAGTGGCAGATCACTGGAGCTGCCAACTCCACCTCCTGCACAGCCTCGTGACCAAGCATGTCCCAGAAATGTGCCTGGGATCCATCCCACCTGCAAACTCCAAATGCTCCTGGACAGGATGTTCCTATAGCAAAAACCCAACACAAGGGCTGGCAGAGCTCTGGGATGAGACAGTGAGTGTGTGTGTGTGACTGTCTGAGCCTGTAAGGGACAGCTTGGACCCATTCCCAGTTTGGAGCATTCCTGTCTCTTTATGGCTGATGTTCTCCAGATGTTTTGTATTGCAGACTCATGTGGAAACCCTCTGGCCCCAGGGCTGAATCCTGCTCAGCCCTCCACGTTACACCCAGCAGAGAGGAGGAGGAGGGGGGTTTTACGTCGCTCTATCCACATCATTTATTATGTTTAAAGCATAAATCAACCCTGGGATGCACCACAGCTGCCCCAAAAGTGCCTATTGCCATGCCTGCTCTTCCTTTTAAACTCTTTTCTCCCAAGGAAACACCATATGTGTGATCACCCCCTCTCCACAAGCCCATCAAGTGCCGTAAAGCAGAAAGATACGGATACAACCTCTGGCTTAGGAAGTCCCGAAGCAGCAAATTGCCGGAAATGGAGAGAATATAATGTGGAAAGCATTCCCCTGGCTTGGCCCTCACCTCGCATTCCTGCGGAGCAGCTCCCCCCAGTCCCAGCCAGGGGACGGATACCAGCAGAGTTGGACTGTGGCTGTGAGCCAGGAGGAGCTCCCATCCCACTGTGCATGCATGTTCCTTGTCCATATTGTCCATTTCTAGTGGATTTTGTTGAATCCAAGGGTCCGGCTGGTTTCACTCTCTGCCTGTGGTTCTGATGGGTGGGATGAGATGTTGGTGCACTCCTAAGGGATAAGAGGGAATCTGGTTCCCCTTCCTCAGCTCTTGGCTCTAGTTTGGTCCCTGAAGTGACATTCTAATGCCCCATCCCCACCAGGGACATGGGTTTGGCAGCATGGATGCAGTGGGACATCCCATTCCCAGTCACCACGCAGCCGATGGACACGGTGTCTCCAACAAACCGTTTTGACCTCCTGTTAGGAAACTTCCTTATTTAATATTAATACATTTTAATGTTTTTTTCTCTCCAAAGACACCCTCCTTTATCCCTCTCCCTCCCCATCCATCCACAGTCTGTACATCACTGAGGGTGAGGGCAATCCTGCTCTCTCCCCTGGCACAAGGATGGACAAGGATGGACAAGGATGGACAAGGATGTCCCTGGCCAGGACAAGGGCACTCAGCCTCAATGAGGGTCTTTTTCCCAGAGCAGGAGGGTGCAGGCAGAGCCTAATGGTGTTAATGGGGTGAGAGAGGGTCTGGCTGCCTGACAGGAATTCCCAACTGCTTCCTCACCTCTCAGGAACCACCTGCATCCTCCAGCAAACAGTTCCTGCTCCAGAAGAAGGCACTTGAAAAGTTTTCCTGACCTCAGTGGTAGGAAAATCCCCACGGCAATCAGCTCTCCATCCTGACAGTGCTGAGCCCAGCTCCAGGCTGTGCCAAACACCCCAAACTGCCAGGGACATTCCCAGCAGGATCAGTCCCAGCCTGTGGCTCTGAGCCCCACAGCCACGTCTCCCCCAGCGAAGCTTTCAGCATTGCCTGGTGATGCCCAGGCTGGTCATTTTTCCCTGGCACATTTTTGGTCTGGGGCAGGAGCAGGAGGATGAGGATGGACCCACATGGATACAGATTGTGCTGTTTCATTTTCAAGCACCTGCAAACAGGCTCCAACCCAATTTACTTCCCAGCTTGGATGCGAGCAGTGACTACCTCAATCCCCCTTTCTTACTGGGGCTGGCAGGATCCTGTGCTGCAGCCAAGCCCCTCGGAGCGTGATGAAGAGGAAGAGCTGCAGGGTTTTAGTTGCCACCCAGGAGCAGCACCTGCTCCACTTGCTCAGCAGGGCACGATCCTTGGAGCAAGATCGCCCTGGGTGGATGCAAGGACCGAGGAGGGAGGTGGGAGGGGGGTCAGCCTCGGGCGAGCCCTGCCAAAGCAGTGTCATTCCTTAACTTACAAAGTCATTAATGAATCAAAGCTCCCGGGTAATTGCTGTTATGAGGAAGAGGAAGAATCTGTGCTGCTCCACCCTGCTCTGCATTGGGCTGGCCAGGGGTAGAACCAAAGTCCTGACACAGTGGAAGGGGTGGAGAAGAGGTGTGAGGAAGCAGGGCAGCACCCTGAGCGGGGAGCAGCGCCGGTGGTACCGGCTGAGCAACACCACCGCAGCGGGGAGGGAGCAAGGGAGGCTCCCCACATCCCATTTCGGGGGCAGAGATGGGATGAGCACACGCTGGTATTTATAGAATCATAAAATTGTTAAGGTTGGAAAAGCCCTCTAAGATCATCCAGCACAACCATTAACCAACAAGTGTCCTTGGCTGAGACGGGCCTTGGTCCCTCTCAGATCAGCTGGCAAGGCCACCCCAGAGACCTCAAGTGAAAGGAGGGGAGAAGGGGAGGAAAGGAATGGGGAGACCAAGCAGTCAGGATGGATGAAGAAGGGAAAAACCAGAAGAGTGAAGTGGATTTTTTTCCAGTGAAGGAGCTGGAGGAGGGTGCTTGGACTGTGAAGGTGTCCAGAACCTGGCAGTGCTATGCCATGGGACCAGGGAATGGGATGATCTGCAGGAACCCAACCCTTCCTCTGCCCACCAGGTCTCCCATCCACAACACAACATCCACAACAGCCTGGCTTGGCCAGGCTTGTGAGGCTGAAGGTCCCCTTGACCAGGAGAGAAAAGGTGTGGGGGTAGATCAGAGAATCAGGGAATCATTAAGGGTTAGAAAAGCTCTCTGAGATCATCAAGTCCAACCCTTAACCCAGCACTCAAAGGCCACCACTGACCTCTGTCCCCGAGTGCCACATCCACATGGCTGTTAAATTCCCCCAGGGATGGGGACTCCAACACTGACCTGGGCACCTGTCAGGGCTTGACCATCCTTTCAGAGAAGAAATTTTCAGAGGAGCAGGACATCCTGACAGGCTGTGGGAGGCAGTGACGGGACTGCTGCCACCACTCCAGCCTCCACCTACTTTCCAGGGACACTTCGGTCCCATCCCTGCCCTCGTCACCCCGTTTGAATTGGGGTGACAACAGATCTGCTGTGGCATTTGTGGTCCAGCACTGTCAGAGGGGAATGAGAGGAGAAAGGAGACATCTTCCACCTACCCATGGGACAGACCCACCCTCCCTTATCACCCCATCTCCGTAAGGTCCGGGCATGCAGCTGGGTTGGATCGCAAGCGCCTTCACTCATTGAGTAGGAAAAACAGGATTTTCTCATACATACAGCAAGGTGTTATTAGCAGGAACACGTGGAGCAGGGAGAAAGTGAGCAGTGTGGTTCCCTCCGTGGCCAGGGGGGGAATCAGGGCTTGGAGATGCATCCCCACACCCCCAGTTAGCTGAATTTGGATGCCCCCATCCCGCATCCTCCCTCTGCCAGCACGCAGGCAGGAAGGATCTGCCCATCCAGCCTTCTTTTCCTTCCACCAAGGAAACTTCCTTGGCCATGTCCCCACGCAGTGCTTCCCGGGGGGAAACTGAGGCAGGGAGGGTGGTGCACTGCAGGAGCTGCTCTCTATGACCAGCAGCTGATCCTGGGCATTAGGCAGTGTCTGGGAGCCCTGTGCCAGCACTGGAGTCCCAATGGACACCATGCCTTGCCCATGTCCACAGGGCCGTGGGGCCATTTTTGGATGTTTTTTATTTTTTCTCATCCAGGGAAAGAGGCTGGACATGCCCCGGCTGTGTGTGCTGGCAGCCCAGAAACCCCCCATGTGCCCTGGGCTGATCCCACAGCGCGGGCAGCAGGAAAGGGGGGATTCTGCCCCCCTGCCCCACTCAGGTGAGACCCCACCTGCAGAGCTGCCCCAGCCCTGAGTCCAGCATCAGAAGGATGTGGAGCTGCTGGAGAGAGTCCAGAGGAGGCCACAGAGATGCTCCGAGGGCTGGAGCCCCTCTGCTCTGGAGCCAGGCTGGGAGAGCTGGGGGTGTTCACCTGGAGAAGAGAAGGCTCCAGGGAGAGCTCAGAGCCCCTTCCAGTGCCTAAAGGGGCTCCAGGAGAGCTGGAGAGACTTCGGACTAGAATCTGCACTTTTCTCACCAGGAAAAAGGGGAACAGTTTCACAATGACAGAGGGCAGGGTTAGATCGATATTAGGAAGAAATTGTTCCCTGTGAGGGTGGGGAGGCCCTGGCACAGGGTGCCCAGAGAAGCTGTGCCTGCCCCACCTCTGGATGTGTCCAAGGCGAGGTTGGACGGGGCTTGGGAACAACTTGATTTAGTGGAAGCTGTCCCTGACCATGGCAGGGGGGTGGAACAAGATGAGCTTTAAGGTCCCTTCCCCCCCAAACAATTCCATGACTCCGTGCCAAGGACAGGGCTCGCAGTGCTCCCTCCCCTCCGGCTGCAGCTCCAGGCTTTGCCCCGGAGTGCCCAGGGCCGGCCCGCGTGGGAGGAACGGCAGAACTCGATTTCCGAGTGCATTTGCTTCCCAAATTCGTCCCGGCAGCTGCCGGCAGCGGGTCCCCGCGGGGCTCCGCAGTCTCTTCCCAACACCAGGAGTCCCGGCTCAAGCATGTCCAGGCGAATCCCTCCCATGCCGAGCGGGGATTCCCACAGCGGGAATAAGGCTTCACCCAGTGAAAACATCCAGCGGATCGGCTTCCTGCCTCATCGCTCAGGAATCTCGAGGTCAGGGCCCGCGAGTCCTCCCACGGCAGCGCGTCAGGCCGGGAGCACGGGATGCTCATCCCAGTGTCCCCGCTGTCACAGCACCCGGGATGCTCATCCCAGTGTCCCCGCTGTCACAGCACCCGGGATGCGCATCCCAGTGTCCCCGCTGTCACAGCGCCCGGGACCGCCGCGTCCGGCCCTCCGCTCAGCCTGGAGAGGGAAGGAAGGGGAAAAAAGAGGATCAGCTTCCCTTGCACGTCCAGAACATCCTCGGACCAGCGCGTGACGCTGGCTCCGGGTGACATCCCAGCTCCACGGTGATGTCATTTCCCCCAAAAGTGATGTCGTGTCCATGGGAAAGGGAAAGGGATGGGGACAACTGGAGGGGTGCGGGCAGCGATGAGCAGAGAGGGACAGTGCCCACTCGCACACCATCCCCGGTGCCACCTCCTGTCCCCTCTGCGTCACCCCTCCTGCCACCCCGTCCCCACTGCCACCAACCCCTGTCATCCGCCTTCATGCCATGCCCTGTCCCCATCTGTGTTCACTGCCACCCCGTCCTGTCCCCCACTGCCACCTCATGTCCCCAAAGTCATCTCTTGACTCCACAGTCACCTCCTGTCTGCACAGCCCTTGTTCCCACAGCCACTGCATGTCCCCACTACATCATCCCCTGTCCCCAGTATCACCCCCTGCCCCACAGTCACTTTAAGTCCCCACTACACCATCCCCGTCTCCAGTGCCATCCCCTGCCCAGTGTCACTGCATGTCCCCAATGTCTCCTTATGTCCCCACAGTCACTCCCTGCCCCCTGTCGACCCCCCGTCACCTCCGTCTGTCCCATCCCATCCCCATGTCACCCCCCGTCACCTCCTTTCCCTGTCACCCCCTGTCCCCCCCGCTGTCCCCTCCTGTCCCCTCGCCCCGCCCACCTGTGCTTTCGCCCCGCCCCACCGATGATGTCACCCGATCTGCGCATGCGCAGCGCGCGCGGCGAAGCCGTGCCCGGCTCCGGGCGGGGCGGGGCGGCTCCATCCGGGTCCTGCCCGGGCCGGGCGGTGCGGGCGGCGCGAGCCCCGGCGGGACAGCGCGGCGGCGGGTGAGTGTGGGGGGCGGGAGCCCCCTGGGGGGCCGGAGGACCGGAACCCCCCCGAGCGCCCATATGGGGGGCGGGGACCCCCCCTGGGGACCCCCATGTGGGGTGGGACCCCTCCCTGTGTCTTGTTCTGTGAGGAAGGGACCCCTCTCCATCCCCCCTGTGTGCCTGCGACCCCTCCGTGCGCACCCCTCTGTTGGGCAGGGTCCCTCTTCCATCCCCGCTTTGGGCAGGACCCTCCCTCTGTGCCTTGTTCTGTGGGTAAGGGACCCTCTTCCAGACCCCTCTGGGGTGGGACTTTCCCCTGTGCCTTGTTCTGTATGGAAGGGACCGTCTTCCACCCCTTGTGTGCGGTGGGACCTCTCCCTGTGCCTTGTTCTGCAGGGAAGGGTTTGTCCTCCATCCCCTCTTTGGGCTGTACCCTCTCTCTGTGCCTTGTTCTGTGGGGCAGGGTCCCTCCTCCATCCGCTCTTTGGGCAGGACCCTCTCTCTGTGCCTTGTTCTGTGGGACAGGGCTCCCCCTCCATCCCCACCGTGGGGCAGGGGCACCCCCTCCTCAGCTGCTCCCATGAGGGACAGGGTCCCTCCCTCTCTGCTCCACAGTCCCCTCTGGGGCAGGAACCTCCACAGGGCAATGGGGCAGCCCCCATGTCCCTGCAGACCCCTAAGGGGAGACTCTCAGGATGTCTGGGCTGTGCTTTTGGCGTGTCTGGCAGCACTACAGTGGTGCCATAAGGTCCCGGTTGTGGGGACAGCCCCAGGGCACAGCTCCGGAGCGTGGATTGGGACTGCATCAGCCCGGAGGGATGGAGGAGGGGGCTGGGGCGGCACAAAGGGACAGGGGGCATGTTCCCACCCAGCGCCCATCCTGCCTGGACCCCCTTGATGAGGGGGAGCTCCTGGGGGTCCCACCCCACGCTCAACTCAGGGTCCCCAGGTCACCTCTGTTCCCGGTAGCCGCTGGCTTGGAATCAGACACGTCCCCTTGCTTTCCTGGGGCCAAGACAGGATGCTGTGGGTTTCTTCTGCTTTAAAAGAAAACAAAAAAAAAAAAAAACCTACCCAGAAATGGGAAAAGGTGCTTTTTTGGAGTTACACTGGGCTGCTGTTCCTGCCGTGCCGGCACGTCCGTACCCTCCCCACATCCGCCGCTTTGGCAGGGGACGTGCGTGGGACCCTGGGGACTGGAAACCAACGGGTAAAAATGGACCTCCTGCGGTTTGGGGTTTTGGTTTTTTGTTTGTTCAGTTCAGCCTGGCTTTGTCTTCGCCGGGGTGCACGGAAGAGAACACGCGTGGGTCTCGGTCACTCCACGAGCGGCGCCGGCTCCGTCGGATGTGCCAGCGTGTGTGTCTGGGGCTTGCTTCCCCCCTCCCGTGCACA
This sequence comes from Lycocorax pyrrhopterus obiensis, assembly GCA_014706295.1. Classification (NCBI taxonomy): domain Eukaryota; kingdom Metazoa; phylum Chordata; class Aves; order Passeriformes; family Paradisaeidae; genus Lycocorax; species Lycocorax pyrrhopterus. Next base: position 3,018,014 of record JACSVZ010000006.1, on the reverse strand, counting down.
CCTTTGGCAGGAGGCTCGGATGACATCTTGCTCTGGCACGCTCCTCGCCTTTGATCTCGAGTTTCCTGCCATGGATAACGTGTTCGGCAACACGCGAGCCCGGCTCCGCAGCTGCCGGGGAGGGCGATGCGGGTGCCTCCTCCTCCTCCTCCTCCTCCTCCTCCTCCTCCTCCTCGTCCCGGTTTTCCCCAGCTGGCTCCTGCCTACAGCTCCCGGCTTTCCTTTGTTTCGGGTGCCGCCAGGACGGCTCTCACAGCCCAAGGATGCTCTGAACGGAGCAAAGCCAAGCACAAAAAGACACCCCCCCATCCCTTTGTTTCCAGGCGTTTGCGGGCTCAGCTGTTTTTTTACACGGCGGCGTTTCGTGCGCCCAGGCAGATAAACCGACTACTCAGTGTCTCTTCTTTTTTATCCTGAGTTATTTTGGGTGCTTTAGTTTGCAGGGAGCACATCCCGGCTGCAGGCAGTGCCGGAGGGATGTGGCAGCTTCCTGGGAACGGGCTGAATTTGCCAGAAGTATAACTGGAACATCTCGTGGTTGTCCTCTGGTGTCCTCCTCGCGTCTCCTCGGGTGAGCAGAGCCATAAGCTCTCAGCACCACACTAAAATCTGGGATCACCAGCCCTTCTCCTGGGAGAACTCTGACCCTGGTTTGCATGACCTGCTGCCAGCAGCAGCTTTGGAGACAGAGGAAGGCAAACAAAACCCAGGCTCATACTCAGCACTGATGACTGAAATCAGCCTTTTTTTTTTTAATATATATATATATCTCCTTGACTCTATAGAAAGCAAAATGTAAGTTCTAATATTATTATCATCATTATTTTTTAGATTCCTACTGCTGATTTATTTCCCTCAGGTGTTGGGTTTAATAGCGAAACCATCACCTGAATTCATTTGAATGCTATTTTTTTTTCACGACAGATGTACACAAAGCACCTTGAGCGTGTCAAACAGCCCCTGAGTAAATTGGGTTGTTTGCTCTATTACTTTATTCATACAGGTTCGATGCTCCAGCTGATGCATCTGAAGTGCTGTGCCATCTGGAGCAAAAATTAAATACAAATTTGGCCCCTGGCCTGGAAAAATAATAACCCTGTGCCCCACTAATAATCAGCAGTGGAAGGATAGAGCCTCGGATAGAAGAACTGCTTGGGGGCAATGTGGAAGGAACCCAAAATGCACTAATTGAAGTATTTAAAAGGTATTTAAAAAGGGAAAATAAATGCTTCCAGCCCCGTGTGCCGGAAGCGGGCAGGAAGGATGATGTGATCCCATTACCAAGTCAGAGGGTCAATACAGGCAGCTGATGGTCCTGATCCTGAGTGGGTGGTGGAGCTGCTGGAGGTGTGTGTGGTGGTGATTTCCCACATCTCCCAGCCTTGCTGCTGAAGGAAATCCCCTCCACAACCTCCCAAAGCTCTGTTCCACCACTACTTGGCTCAGGTTTGCTAATTTTGTCTTTGTTCACCATGGCTGGGTTGGACACTCCAGGTCTGCTGTTTGGATTGCTGGCATTGCTGTTTGGTCAAAGGCTGCCTCAGATTTGGGGGGAACAAGATGTGGAGGTGGGTCAGCTCTGCAGGAACTTACTGCTTGTGCATCCCAGGCTCAGATCCAGTCGCCTCCAGGTGTGGCAGGAGATAACTGTGATGGACCAGCCATGAAGGACACCTTGGGGTCAGCGTGCTCTGAATGTTGTGGGATCTGTTGGACCTTCAGATGAGGAATACTATGTGTCAAATGGGAAATAAGATGATGGCTGCTGGTTGCTGCCACTGTTCTTGGCTGGAGAGGGGTCTTGGCCCTGTCCTGGGGGAGAGGCAGGTGACGGGGCAGAGGAGGAGGAGGATTCCATGGAGAGGAAGCAGCAGAGCTGCTCAGGACTGTGGAGCTGAACCAAGCCTGGAGGTTCTACCCCAGAATAGCTGACTTCCTGCTGCTTTCCTGGGCTAAATGATGTGTGGGATTACAGGAGGACACCTGGCTTTGCTAGGAGGGCTTTTGTGCTTCTGGACCATCTCTCCAGGTGTTTGCTGTTGGGTCATCCCTCCCAGTGACCTGCTGTCACCTCCACTTGGGCTGTGTGGCAGAAGACGTGTTGGGAGTGATTCACTCATAGCCATAAAACAACACCTGGATATGGAAAAGGTGGAGAGAGGCACAGCTGGTGCTCATCTCCTGTTCCCACCACCTGCACCTGGAACCTTCTGCCTTGGGATGACAGGGCTGAGACACGGTCCTCCCCCAGTTTGCCAGACTCCTGCCGTACAGTAAACCCAAACAAGCCTGTCCTTCTGGCCTTGGCAGGAGGTGCACATCCTTCTGGTGGTCCTCAGCCAACTTGGACCGTTGGTGTGGAAGCCTGGAGGGTGGTTTTTTGGGGTTGAAGCTTTCCCAGGTCTCAGCAGAGGTTGGTGTGGCCGAGCTGGGTTTGTTTGTTTTTGTTCCTGCAATCATTCCCCTTAAAGCCGAGTGTTGTTGACACAAGATAAGATCAGCCGTCACAGCCGTCTCCTCCCCCATCACTGTTGCCCTGGAACCGCTGAGACTCAGGTCGGGAGTGGCTGTCCTGGTGTGCCCGTGTCCCCACCCTGTCGCTGACAGGGCTCTGAAGTGGCATTAGTGATGATGTGATACGGGGCTTATCTGCAAGGGAGCCCAGTCATCGCCTGAGCCCGGCGGGTGCCACTCGCTGGGTTGAGAAATGCCAGCGATCCCATGGAAAACGTGCTCCAGGAGAGGATCCAAACCCACGTGGTTTTGCTACAGCCATGGGCAGTGGTGATTTGCTTCCTTACCTGAGGGATGGGAAAGCCTTGACCTTGACAGTGGGCTGGAGCAGTGCCTATTCGTCCATCCTGGGATGCAGCGGTCCCCGCTGGAGATGGAGCTGCATCATTTATGGATGCTGTTCCCTCTGCAGCAATAAGATGGGCAATGTGTCATTTTTCTACTTGTCTGGCATGTTTAAATTCCATCAAAGAACAAAAAACAATCCTAAAGGGTTCCAGCCACATGTGGAGGGCTCCTGTGTCCTGCTCACAAATGGTTGTGATGCTGAAGGGATGGTGAGGGGGAGACGAGCCCGGCCCTGGTGCCAGTGCATGGATGGGCAGTGGGAGCTCATGGACCACATTAGCTGGAAGCAGGTGGCTCAGTGTAGCCAAAGGCTGTGAGGTCTCAGGTTGCTCTGCTGCCGGAGCTACAGCTGGATCAGGCTGTGGAAAAAGCAGAGACACCGAGGAGCAGCAAGGGCAGGGTGGTGGGAAGCCTGAGCATCCTGCTTTTTCTGCTCCAGCTTCAGGACTGTGAGTGTGAGAAGCAAGCAGGAATGACTTCTCTAGGCTTATTTTGGCTTTTTTTTTTTGGTTGTGGGTGGGTTTGCAGGACACCAGGACTGCTGACAGCAGCTGGGGTTGTCCTGGCTCCAAGGGGAAAAAGGATCTTTGCACAGGATAATCCTGGAGGCCCACCCCAATGTTTGAGGGACAGCGTGCTAGCCAGCTCCTTCAGTCTGCTGTCTCCATGGAGGCAGGGGATGGAGATCCATGTGGCAGCACAGCCACAAGGGTTATTGATGTGTTGGAAACCACGAAAGCCCCTGAGAATGGTCACGTAGGAATTGGGACTTCTCCGAAAAGGTGGTGGGATTGATAACCCAACTGAAGTGCACCTGCACCAGTGCCCACAGCGTGGTCACCAAGAGGAGAAGGAGCTGGAAGCCACTGTGCATCAGGAAAGCTGTGACATCGTTGCCAGCACAGAGACGTGTGGGATGACTCAAATGAATGGATTGCTGCAATGGATGAGGATAACTTTCCATCGTTTACCAGCAGCCCTGGCTAACTGGGAGGTCCCAGCTGACTGGAAGTGAGCAGATGTGACACACAGCTACAAGAAGGGCAGGAAGGAGGATTTTGGGAACTACAGGGCTGTCGGTCAGGTGACAGGAGTAGATCACCCTGAGTGCCATCATGCAGCACGAACAGGGCCTTCAGACAATCTGGAGCAGCCAATGTGAGTTTGTGACAGGCAGGTCCTGCCTGACCAACCTGATCTCCTTCTATGACAAGGTGATCTGCTTTGGTGGATGAGGGAGAGGCTGTGGGTGTGTCTATCTGGACTTTGGCAAGGCCTTTGACACCACTTTTTCATGGAAGGGGCTGGAGTCACCATCCCTGGAGGGATTTAAAAGCCGTGTAGAAGTGGCTCTTGGGGACGTGGTTTAGTGGAGGCCTTGGCAGTGCTGGGTTAGCAGTTGGACTTGATGGCCTTAGAGGGCTTTTCCAACCTAAACGATTCCATGATTCTGTGATTTTATTATCCCCTCAGAGGATTAATCCCGCCGCTAATGCAGCTTTTCACTCGCAAAGCGCTTTAGAGGAAGTCGCGCCAGGAGAGCGCTTGGAGAGAGAAACTGAAAGTGCTGAGCAGGAGGCAGCTGCCCTCCTCATTCCAGCCCTCCCACTGTCGCTCTCCCAGCCTGCGGAATAGGAGTGGGTTTCCCAGCTTCTTGGCTCACGGGAGTATTTCGGGGAAAATACAAGAGCTCCATGGTCCTGCGGCTTCCCAGGCGTGGAACCCGGGGGATTTCAGCTCTCCCATTGGTCCATTGAAATCCAGGAGGAGCGGCACGGCAGGTAAGAAAGCGGGTGAAGCCAAATTACCCATCAGAACTGAGTGGGAGGGATCAGAGTCTCCCACCCGACAACTTCCAGCTACAACAAATCCACCCGAGTGGATCGTGCCTCCCGCCAACCAGGGCTCTCAGAATTAAATCGGAATTAAATTGCCGGGGTATTGTAAGGATCGAGTTAAACTTCTCTTTGTCCCGAGCAGGCAAATATTTCCTCGGCGCTTTAACGACTCCCATTTTCCTATTGTTCCCTATAAAAACCCGTCACCAGGCTGAGCTTCCCCCGAGGCGATTTCCTGGCTCTGCTCAAACGCAGCTGCGGGGTTGGAGTTTTTCTTTCGATTTTTAGTTGAGAAGTGTTGGATGACACCCGGCATTTTGCTCTCTGAGATAAAAGATAAGGCTTTTGGAGGCTGTGTCCATCCAAAGTGGGATGGGATTGTGTGGTGTTGGGTGGTTTGGGGGCTGAATAAATCGGGATGAGCTGGCTGGAGCCCGTCTGCTGGTGCTCATGTGGGGTGGGTGTCTGTGAGCTGAGCCCTGTACCCCAATCTTGGCATTCAGACCAAAACACCCTCACCATTGTGCTGAGCGTTGTTTGGGGGCGGCACTTTGGGAGTAAAAGCAGGAAAAATGCATTATTTTCTTGGCTGTGTCTTTGCTTGCGGGATGCTGAGTTGTGATGTGCTTCTGACCGTTCTTGGGGCTTCCTCCTTGTGTCCTCCTCCTCCTGAAGCATCTTCCCCATGCAGCTGCCAGTGATGCAGCAGGAGGAAGGGGTCAAGGAGGTGATGGGAAAGGCCTGGGATGTGTTGGAGCCAGGTGAGAGGGATGGAGCTGGAGACAAGCCTGGCATCAGGTGGTTTATTCCAGCCTTGCGTGCTGAAGCTGGGAGTGGGAATGTTGCAGGGAGTGAGGAGATGGGGCTGCATGGGGACAGTGGGTATTTTCCCAAAGCCAAGCGGATATTTGTGCCTAAAGACTAAAGATTATATGGTCCTGCAGAAAAATGGTCTGGAGAAGAGGGATTCTGCTGCCATCTTGCCAGGCACCTCCAAAAGGAGGGGTTTTAAGACAAGCACATGAAATTGAGGCTTTGTTTACACTGAGGTTGGAAATTGATTCTCTTTAGGTTTCTTTTTTGGATGGAGTTTAAAAGAGGAAAGAAGTAAGCACTGACAAAAGTTTAATTTCTTTCTTAGAAAACTTCCGTTTTCTAACAAAAGTTGCTTTTCCTCTCCAAAAGATCCCCTGAATCCTTTCTGCTTCCTTTAGGTTTATCTCAGCTATTGATGTTCTGAGCTGGAATATCCAACTTAGTTAGCAAACTGCTTGATATCAAACCCCAGATTTCACATTGCCTGCTTCATCTTCCAAATCAAATAATTAATTCTTCAATATTATGAATCACTCATCGTGAGGGTAGCAGCAGATCCCAGCCTGCTTCCGTGAGGGTGCCATGTTACATTTTCCTTATTAACCCAGGTCCTTGCCGCAAAGCCATGCGGATGAAGGCTGCTGCCAAGCTGGGCACAACTTGGGTTTTGTTGCTCAGAGATTTTTCTCTTTTCTCTTATTATTAAAATAATGTTTTCCTAGGCCACTGCAGAACGAGTAAGATGGTTGGGATGGATTTTTTTTTTTTTTTGCTGGAGCATCCATTTCCATAAGAGTTGGAGCCCAAAGATGGCTTGTGAAGCCCTGGCAGGTCGCTTGCCCGGGAAGGGATCCTGTCTTTAGCCTCCTGTGGATAGACTGATGAGGTTTGCCTTGATACCCATGTCATTCCAGACAACCCTCTGCAGCAGTGGGCTGGAAATCCCCCTTTTCCACCCCAAAACCAGCTTCAGTGGGGATTTCTCTGTGAGGACTCGCTGTGTGGCAGCCATCTCTGCAGGCTGCTCCACGCTTTTGTTTACATCTGGTAGAAAACTTCTTAAATTTCCTGGCAAGGGAGTAATTCTAATCCCTTTCAATGAGATCAACGGATTAGTGTCTCAGATGCTTATAAAATTGTGAGGATTAGCCAAGCCTCCCCCCCTTTTCTTTCTATGCCACGTAACGTCATCGCCGCGTTTTAAAAGGGGATCTCTGTGCTGTTACCAAGAGCTGAAGCAATTTCAGTGAGCCTCTGCGAATCCAAGCGTTTAAAAACCACATCTTCATCCTCTCCCTCGCTCCCTCTGGATTTTTGTGCAAGTTTTAGGGTGTTTTTCTCTTTTCTTCCAGCATCCCTGGCACCAAACCGCGGTAGCCGTTCAAGCAGATACGTTGGGTTTGCGTGGCTTGGCTGCGTTGCGGCACCCGTGCGGGTAAGTAGGGAGCTGAGCCAAAGTTTTCCTTCACAGAGACTTGCAAATTCCCATCTTGAGAGGACCAGATCCCAAAAAACCATGTTGTTTCACGAGTTTGCCCCTCTTTTCAAAGGATTTGGGCCTTTGTGGTCCATCCCCAGAGGGGAACGGCGCTTCTGGGCCGACAGGATGCTCTCACCCCAACTGTTGGGAGTGGGATGAAACTCCACACACCCACATTCCTGCATCCTCTTAATTACAACCTGCACTTCCAATAGGACTTGCTCCCTAACCAGCTCGCAGGGAGCTGACAGGGAGGAGGGTTTCAGACCCTGTTGCCTCTCCCCTCAGGGCAGTTTTTAAATGTCTTTTCTCCCGGGTCTATGGTTGCGTGGTCGCTTGACCCGTGTGAGCAAAGTGATCCCGAACTGCCGAGTGGTAGGAGCTCGGAGCCAGGAATTCCTGGCCCCAGCCCAGCAGAGTTTCAGAGGCGAGCTTTTAAATATATACAAAGACAAGCTCATAATTTCCACTCTACTAATGAGGCCACGGCGTTTTCATTGAAATGTGCCAATAGGCGCCGTGGTGGTATTTTAGCAGCCTTGTACTGTGAATCCAAATGTGATTTAACATGGCGGCCCCCGCGGAGCCGAGGAAAACCGGCTTCTCCCGCTGAACTTCAATGGTGCTGCTCAGCGGCACTTCCCAAAAATCCCCTCGGCGGTGGGACCTCTCCTTGTGTTTCATCCTGACAAAGCTTTTCCCCCACTTCGGTGAAGGTGGGAATGGGTTGAAAGAGGATATTTTAAGAGGGGAAAGTCTTAATTTAAAGCCTGGGTTTAACAGATGTGTGGCTGGCTGGTGCAGGGCGGCGATTTAATAACCGGGCTGGCCAGAAATATCAGTAAATCGTAGTAAAAAAATGGAACGTGAGGGCTTCAGACATCGTGTTCTCTCTTGACCTTTAAAAAGCCACTCAAAGCTGCCAGCCTGCTCGTTGCTAAGCCACCTCCTTAGTGCCACTCATATATTTTCCCTTCTAGTAGGCGATTCAGCGCCCGGGAATTCGTGGAGATCCGACAGTAAACTGTTACCCGCCTGAAATTCCCACTGGTGGTTTTTAGCTTTATGGCCTTGAAGCGTTTGGAAAATATTTAGCAGGTTTTGTTCAGTCAGCTGCAAGGAAAATGTAAATTTTAGGTGACTCTCTCAAAAGTTGTTTTGCCTTTTTTTTTTAAACAAGTTCTGCATCAGCAGCACAGCTGTAAATTGGGTTGTTGCTTATTTAGGGCTCAATTTATGAGGAACCCCTGTAAGAAGCAGCATCTCTTGGCAAAGGAGGGGTGTGGATGGGTGATGCTGAAAATTTGCACCTGGTTGTCCATCACCTCCTGGTTACAGACCCCTGGGGTATGAGTACACCTGGATTTTAGAATCACAGAATCATGGAATGGTTCAGGTTGGAAGGGACCTTCAAGACCATCTCATTCCACCACCCTGCCATGAACTGGAACATCTTCCACTAGACTGGGTTGCTCCAACCTGGCCTTGAACACTTCCAGGGATAGGGAGTCCACAACCTCTCTAAACAACCTGTGCCAGTGCTTCACTAAGGTCCCTTCACTTTCTGCATTCCTCTAAGGTCAGGCCATGATTCCAGGAGAGCAGGGAAGAAGGATGATATCCCATGGCATCGCCCTCAGTGCTGAGACTCTGTGATAGAGGAGGAGATGAATTTGTTGGGTTGCTGAATGTTTCTCTTCAGGCACCTCACTTGGCTGTTCAATTCTGGCAGTGGAAAAGTTCCATTTTTCATTTCCAACTAAATTTTGAGGGGTTTTCCATCCTTGCAGCCATCCTTCTTGTGTCAATCCCATTGAAGTGAAGCAGTTTTTGTCCTGTATCCGTATGACTCCCAGGAGGTTTTTTGCTGGACATAAAGTGTTGCAAAACCCTTCCAGTCTCTGTTAGCAAGGGAGAAGGAATGATAAAAAAAAATACACCCCTAATTCTGAGTATTTGGGTCAAAACCAGGAAACGGTGGGCTGACTGTGCAGCTTATTTTTTCGAAGTATTAGGAAAAATTGGAAACGGCAGTGACGTGGCATTGGGGTGGATTCCCAGCAGGCTGGGGTTTGGGATTGTCTGGGTTTTCCCGAAGCCCTTTTCAGGCTGTTAGGATTGTAAAATACAAACCTGGCCGGATCAAAGTGGGCTTGGGGGAACAGCTGCTCTGTGGGATTTGTTTAGAGACTTTTTCCTGGTATCCAGTCACCAGCTTTTTCACTCTTCTCCATCCAGCCACCTCTTCTTCTTAAGTTTTACCTCAAATATAAATGGTGCAATTAAAAGGGTCCACAGAGTGCGTTCCTGAGGACTGGAATCCAGGATCTGGGAGCAGACAGCAGCAGCATAAAGAAGAATTCTTCCCTCTCTGGCCTCATGCTGCTTTTCCACCACAAGGCTTTACAGCCATCTGGATCCCCTTTCAGATTATGCCCCCCCTCCCAAAAGTCCATAACCTAGCAACCTTATTTAGTGTAAACGAGAGCATTCTGCCTTCCTGTTCCCCAATTGTGCTTGGCTCCTCCGACTGCCTTTATAGGATGGCTGCTGGCAGCTGTGATCCCATCACTGGTCCAGGGTGCTTGTCTCCAGCAGGATTTTGTAGGATTATTGATCCCTGTGTGTTGCACTGATTATGATTTTTTTTCCTCATTAAAGGAGCTTAGGAAATGGAGAAAAAAAGGGTTTTGGGAAGTTGTTTAATCTATCTGCTTCTCAATGTAAGAGTGGAGAGGGCAAGTTGCTCTTTGGCTCTATAGAAAGTGATTGGTTTTGGTTCAGCCTGAAGACGACTTGATCAGAGTGGGATTTTTTTCTTCCAGATGTGATATTTTGGGAGTCCCCATTGCTTCCCACAGCTCTGCGTCATCACCCAGGAATTTTCAAATTCCCTGGAGCATTTAACACCAATTTCTCTGCTCTGACCCTTCAGCTACGTAGGCTGAGTGTTTCTCATGGAGTTTCCAATTTGCTTTCCCCAAGGAACCTGTTCGTTGGGGAAAACTGCAAACAAGGAAAAGCAACCACAAATGAAGGTGGGAGATTATTCCCACTTGTCTGTGCTCTCATTGCTCTTTTTGGGCTAAAATACACCCAAACTTAATAATGTGTGTCCCACCACTATCAGCCCATAAAGGGAAGTAGTGGCTCCTGCCTTCTCCTTTCACCTCATGAGTACCAACAGGGCTGGGGGCAGGAGGAGGCAGCAGCACATCCTTTCCCACCACACTTTTGGGAGGAAGAGTGAGCTCACCAGGTCATGACGTTGGAGCTGCGTGCCAGGAAAACGGGGGGGAAAAATAATTACAAATCCCCAAGGCCAAAGGGGAAAAATTCCTCAAGTGTTATTTCATCTCCGAGCAGTGGGTTGAGCTGTCCTTGGGCAGCTCGTGTGAGCCTTTCCAAGAGAGGAGCTGCCAGCTCAGCTTCAAACCTTCTTGGGAAGTGATTCCCAGCTCTCATTCCTGATGGGAGCTCAAGCAGGGCTCTCCTCCAAACTTGTTTCCCCCCCCTCCAGACTGTATTAAAAAGCGCTATTGATTTTCTCTTTTTTTCTGTTTATTTTTGCCTGTTTTCCTGGAACTTGCAAAATCAGCCCTGAGCAAACCTCTGGTTTGCTTTTCCAACAGCGCTGAGAGAAAGAACTTGACTTTACAGTGGGTGATGGGAGCTGCAGCTGACCCATTTCTGCACATTTCTCTGCCAGTGGTAGCAAAAACATTTTCCCACTTAAAGGTTCTCTTGAGTTTTAAGGTTCTGGGATTAATTGTTTCTTAAACTGTCTGGAATCAGAAGGACTTGCTGGAAATTGCAGCTGTGCAGTTGTGCTGCTGGATGTTGCTTTCCTTAGACTTTCCTATTTTTTTCCAATTGCTTTGTCACGTTGTCGCATCACTTTTTGTGTCTCCTGCCCAGAGGCAGTGGAGAGGGTTAAGGTTTTGTGTTTGGTGTCGGCCAGCTGGGGAACACAGCCAGCAAATTTCCTGATTCCAGTTCAAAAAAAGCATCGGATCTGCTCTCAGGGAGGAGGGATCAAAGGTCCGAAGCGCTTCGTGCTTGGAGGTCAGTTTGGTTCCTTGGATGTCCAGGCACACAACAAAAACCCACCACCACCCCCAAGCCTGCAGGCAGCCAAAATGTGGCAAACAAACGGGTTTTTGTTCTGTTTGACACCCAAAAGTTCTTTCTGTTGCTGTGATGGTGCCGCATCACTCCAGCCAAGCTTTGCTGGATCCTGGTACAACCCTGCCTGTGGTATGAGTGACCTGTTGGGATGTTCCCTCTTCCCAGCACATTAATCCCACTAATCAATAACACTGCCAAGCCTTGCACCATCCCTCACACTCCTCCATTCCCTGCCAGGTTTGTGGAGTGAAGGATCTGGGTCAGGTTGGATGCTCGGAGCTGGCACTGGATGTGGTATCCCCGTGGTATCATCGTAGCTCTGTAAAATTGCATCATGCCAGGAGTTTTTGTTTTCCCCTTGTGCTCAATCCTGTTTTCCCTGGTTTTGGACAGCAAAGGCCTTCACTCCTGGCTGGAGCAGCGCTGAGTTTTCCCCCCTCTCCATGCCAGGCAAAGGTGATGCAGCCGCATGGCATCTCTGTGGTGACAGCAGTGCTGGTTTGGGGTTGGCTCTGCAGCTGCCTGTGATTTTCCCATCACCACGCTGCAGATCCTGGCGCTGGACCAGCTCCAGAGACAGAGCTGAAGGAAATTCCTTCCAGCTGCTTGAGGTCAGGGCTTCGCTTTGCTTTTGGGGTCCATGAGGGGGATTTTTTGCCTGCGAGTTAAACGCGGGCGTCTCTGGCTGCTGCTTCTTAACACTTGGAAGAATCTTTTCTTTTAAATATTATCCCATTAGTCGTAGCCATTAAATAACCTTCCTGTCGTAGAATCATTCCATGGAAGAATACCCTGCTTTGCAACACAACTGGGGCTGTTTCAGAAAGGTCTCTTCAGCTGCTCCCTGTTTAACTTTCAACCGAGTTAATAACGCTTTTGGTTAAACCTGTCTGAAACACGTTGCGAAACGCCTTTGAAACTCGAGACACTGTTCACACCCGCTTGAAACCTTTCCCATCAATAAAATATTTCAGCTTGGAGTTTGGCCACAGCTTAGCATTCACTTTTCCCTGAGATTCGTGATTTCAGGCCTGCCTGTGTCTGGCTCCGCTGGGTATTTGAAGCTCAGTGTTTCCCGGCGATGGGTTGGCTTTGCCAGCCTGTCCGGTGGGATGCTCAGACCACCAGCTCCATCCAGTTTCCCCAGTTAATAGCTGAGGAGATTCAGTCTGAGTTGGCTTTGAACCCCTGTGGAGAAAGTTGTTTGTCTTGAAAACATAAAGTAAATCCCTCTAAAAACAGGAGTTTATTTACAACAGCAGAGGCAGAAGCCACCCCTCCGCCCAGCATGTGGGCTGTATTTAGGTGCGGTGATGCACAGCACATGCATGGCCCCTTTATGCACTGATGTTATAAATAAATAATAATAAAATTTTTTTTGAAAGGACAGGCAGCTCCTTTTAATAAGTAAAACCCCAAGAAGGAGCACACAGTTCAAATTCATGTGGCAAAGCAGCAGGAAAGCAAAAATCTGCAGCTTTCAGCTCATGGCATCACTTATCTTATAGTGGCATCCCTGGTGTCACCCCCTGGCTTCAGGGACCACAGCTCTGCCTCGCTCCCCTCCTCCTCCCTGCCTCAGTTTCTCTACCTTTGAGAAGATAATTGCATCCTTTATTAATCCCTGTGAACGCTCCGGGTACGAGGTTGGCCCCACGCATTAAGTACTGGCTGTGGCTCTAATGGGGATTAATTTGGCGCCGTGGCTGCACGAGGTTTGTCTTTCGCAGCCCAACGTGTAATCAAAACGCCGAGAGCTGGAGCTGACCTGTAACACTCCCTTCCTGGCTGCTCGATGGGCCATTAACCAGCACTTGGCTTTTAATTAAAGCCGGGTTTTGTCCTCTTTGGAGAAACGTGGATGTGCTTGGCCCCAGTGGCTGAGTCATTGGAGGGTGTAAGGAAGGAGATGTGGAGCTCAGGTTGTTCTGCATTTGTGGCTCGCTGCATCCCAGGACACCATTGTTCCTTGTTATTTTTCACAGAATCACGGAATTACAGAATCATGGAATGGTTTGGGTTGGAAGGGACCTTAAAGACCACCCAGTTCCAACTCCCTACCATTGACAGGGACACCTTCCACTATCTCAGGTTGCTCCTAGGAAAACTGGCCTTGAACACTTCCAGGGATGGGACAGCCACAGCTTCTCTGGGCAGCCTGTGACAGTGCCCCCTTTTCTACATGCAGCCTGTGTCCCCCATCTCAGGGGCTTCAGGGACCTACTGGGGGCCATGGATGCCCCACAAGCATCATCTCCCTGCTCTGAGATGCCTTGACCATGGAGAGAGCAACAGGGAGGCTTTTGTTCTGCACCAGAAACTTTTCATCCTTCTTTATGGCTCCTTTTTTATTTCTTTTGGCTGCGCCCTTGCAAATCTGAAGCAGATTAAAATACAGTTCCTCCCCCCCACTCCCCTTAAAAAAAAAAACCAACCCTAAAGCTTGGCTGCTTGAAATCATCAGATTTCACTGGAGTCTTTTAAAGTTAACAGTTTCCTGGATCGTGGGCAGACTAACTGATTTTTCCCCTTTAACCTCTGTGTTTTTTGCTGTAACGTTTCTCAGCTGTTGCAGCAGGAGGGCGGGAGGACCGGGGCAGCTCCGATGTGGAGAAGGTTATTTCACACAGGGGTTGGATGAATCTGGTGTGGGACTCCCTGGATTTGCACCACAGGGGACCAAAGGGTTGTCCCCAGGAGGCTGAGCCCCCACGATATGGCTGGCAGGTAGGTCATGGCTGCATTGGTGATGCCCCTTTGGGGCAAAATATTAGGGAAATGGTTTCATTAGAAGAGGAGAGTGGGATGCTGGAGGCTGGTCTGAGCTCTGTTTCTGCTGACTGTTTATTTGCTGAGGGCTTTGATGGTTTCTAGCTGTGCTCACGGATGTGGGGACTGGTGCAAGAGCGGCACAGCTCAGGTGCATACGATCATGAGGAATTTTTCTGGCTTGATGGGATTTGCTGCCCCAAATGCAGCCTGGATGTTCCTTACCTGCCATCTATGCCACGGGATCTCCTGTTGGGATTGCTGAGAAGAGCACCACAAGTTAAAAGAGTTGTAAAGGAAAGAAAAATAACAGTCCAGTGCTGGCTGGTTTTGTTGCCTCTCCTCCAAGACTTGTCTCTCCTTCCTTGCAAAAAGTCACCTGGAGCTTTCCCAGACGGAGGATGTTTCTCTCGGGCAGCTGAGGAGCTGGAGGCAGCCAGCCTTGGCCAAAGGCAGTGATTATCAGCATGAGCCCAAGGGCAAGGTGGGGCAGCCTTGTCCTTCAGCCGAAACATCCTCGTGCCACGAGCGTGACCGAGGGGAGCTCCTGAACCGTCCCAAATCCCTTTGACCCAGCAATCGGCGCGGGACTGAAACCCAAACCCAGCCCTGCAACGCCGAGCTGCGCATTAACTCCGCCGGAGCCGGGAACAAAGGTTTGGGGGCTGGATTGGGCTTTTTTTAATTTATTTGCAAAGCAAACCAGCTCAGCTGAGCGGAACAAGTGTCGGTGGAGGAGCGTGAGCTGCTGGGTGGTTGCTGGGCTATAAAATCCCATCCCCACCAGCGCGGGCAGGGGGATGTGCTGGCTCCCCGAGCTCTCGTAGCATTTCCACGTTGGCTGGGAGAGGTTCTGAACATGCGTGTTGGTCTCTGGAGGCTTTAATCAAATCCAGGCTTTACCAGAAATCGCCTCGAAACTTCCAGCGAGCTGAGGAAACTGAAAGCAGCTGGAGCAAGGAGGCTCCCGGGCGGGTGTTTGGTGCTGGCAGGGATGTTGCCTTCAGCGAGGGGATAGTCCCGGTGAGGCAGCCGGGATGAGAGGTGAGTCTGCTCCCGGTGGGAAGTCAGAGGAAAGCCCACAGGGTTCGGCAAAAAAGGGGCTTCGAGGGGAAAAGGAGATTCGGGAGTGAGGATGCTGCTTGGAGGGACACTCAGAGGACACTTGGATTTTGGAGCGTCGCTCCCTGGCACGTGTGGGTTCAGATCCCGTGGTTTCTCTGCCGTCTTCCCACCCTGTGCAAAATGAGGAGCTGTGCAATTACTGCGCTGTGGAAAACTCCCTGCTCCAGGGGAGGGTTTTGTTATCCCTCGGTGGTTTGATTTGGGAAACAGGGCTCAGACTGCAGGTACTTTCCTTGCTTGTAAAACTTCATCGCACGCTGCTCTCCCGTGGGCAGAAGGGAAAACAAGGTGTATTTTTAACTTCCTTTTCTAAGCTGGGGGCAGGGAAACCTTATGCCTGGCCAGCAACGGCTGTGATCATCCGAGGGTGAACGGTTCAGAGAATGATAGGAAGATAAGAGATAATAAATAAGTGCAATTAAAATCCTGGGGGAGGTGATTGGCTGAAGTCGTTATCCCAGGCAGCTGCTCGGGGTTTAATTGGGGCTCTCCTAGGGGAGGGAGGTTTTGGTCACGCGTCCCAGACGTGGGACTTGACAGCCAAAATTGCTGCCTTGGGGCTTTCCTGGGGGGAAGCAGCCTGGGGCTGTGCTGAGGAGGAAAGCTGAAACCTGCAGAAGTGCTCTTAAACCACCAAACCTGTGTCTCAGATGGGAAAAACAAACAAAGCCTCCTTTACAGAGTCCATAGTCTCCCCATAATTTCTCTCAGTGGCACTGCTGTGAATGTCCTTGTCCTCCTCCTTTTCTTGGGGTGCACTGGGATAATGTGGACCCAGCCAAGCCCTGTGCATGCTTGATGATTTTGGAGAGGGGTTTCTATGGGATGAAGAGTTGGTCTTAGAAACCAGTAGAGGGGAAGGGAAGGCAAACCTGCCTTGCTCCAAGGCTTCCTGGCTGCTTTCAGTATTTTTACCCAGTTACTGTGGGGTTTGAGGGACATTGGCTGCAGCTGGGGCTGCTTGGATGCAATTGCTGCCGTCCATCTCATCCAGCGCTTAACCTGAAGGATGATGTGTGAAAGGAAAAGAGCTGGAGGAGAAGCTCACAGTGGGAGAAGGAAAATCCCAGCCCCAGCTGATCCAGCCCTGCTTTGTTTTCAGGGTTACCAAGATGGGAACTTGATTTTGGGCAAGGATGGGGGGAATGAGTGAGAAGTCATCTCCAGCCCCCTCCACCTCCCTTTGGAGGGACCACTCGTCTGCAAAGTGCATCCCTAAGGAATGTCACATCCATGTGTTTTCTCCCTGTCTCCACAGCCTACCCATGAGCTCGGACTTCCAGCATTACAGTTTCAGGATGCCGAACATCGGGTTCCAGAACCTTCCTCTCAACATATACATCGTGGTTTTCGGCACGGCCATCTTCGTCTTCATCCTCAGTTTGCTCTTCTGTTGCTACTTGATCAGGTAAGGCAATGTTGGAAGGGAATGTTCTCCAAGAGCTTCCCTGCTTCCAAGCCCATCACCAATCCCTCCATCCCAAAAAAAGGATGGCAGCACCTTATCTTTTTGTGACATGTCTCGTGCCAACTTGATGTCCCACAAAGCAGTCACATTATCCACCTGAAACCAGGAGATGCACATATTGCTGAAACAGGCATGGAATTGTGGGCAGCTTCTCAAAAAGCCTGGGAAGGGATGTTTCATGGTCCCTGCTTTCTGCTTAATGTTTCAACACGTTTCCCTCTGTAATGAGTAACTCGTGTCCTGCGTGCCTAAGGAATGTTTAATACCTGCTCCGTTGGCTATTGAACACAAATTGCTCCTTCAGCAGCACAGTTTGGGGATTAATGATGCAGAGTTGATGTGTTAATCTGAGCAATGGGGGAGCGGGACGGGAGGGTTAAAGGTTGTTCCAGTTTGGGGCTTCTTTTAATTATTTTATGGGCCATTGGGGAGATTGTTGGGCTGCTAATTGAGAGGAGAAACTCCTGATGGAGGGAAAATGAGGCAAGTGGGGAAAAAATTCCAGTGCCTGGGAATCGAGGTGCTGATGGAGATGAGTTGTGCTGATAAACTGAGATGGGGGGTTGGCTGTGCTTCAACTTGTGCCTGAGAGCAGAGGTCATCGCTCTGCCAGCAGTGGCAGCCAAAATTCTGCATTCCCAGAGCTCTCCTCTCCAGCTTTTCCATCCCTGTTCCTTCCCCTCTGTCTTTCCAGCTGGCCCCAGCTCCCTGCAAGCTGTGCATCCATCACATCCTCTCCCCGTGTTCCTGTAAAACAGGCACCCAGTCTCTCCTTGCACCACAGCAGCCAGTCCCACCAGGGTGTCTATTCAGAGAGTGTTAAAAATATTTTATCCTGCTCTTGTAGACCAGGGAAGAGAGATTTCCATGTGAACCTTCTACATACTTGATAATTTCCACCCATTTTCAGTTCTGTATGAAGCAAAACCTCATAAAACACGCAGATGAGCCCAAACCCAGGCTTACCCAGGGGTGATTTGGGCTGCTTGGGCATCATATCTTAATTTTTTTTGCCCCACAATTATGCACAAGAAAAGGGTGTTTGAAGGTGCAACACATCAGTCCATCCCAGTCTGGGACACCCGTGGGAGGGGATGAAAAAAAAATAGACCAGAGGTGTTCAGAAGGCTCAAGGACTTGTTTTGCTCAGGTGGAGCTCGAGTCTATATGGCTCACTTAGAAAACTGAAGAGGTGTTTGGACTTTGAGAGTATTTTCCTGGGCACTCACTGGGTGTGTTATGCCCCAAAGAAGGAATAACAAGGAGTAATGTCTGGAAGGTCAAGCCAGAAAATCTTTAAATTTAGAAGCTGGAGGCGTGTTGTAAGAGAGAGAGGGTGAGTAACCGGTGAGAGAAGCCAGCAAGGAAGTGGCAAGTCCTCTGTCTCTTCACGTCTTTAAATCAAGACCGAGGACCTTTCTGGACGAGATGTTTTGGCTCCTGTTCCCGAGGTGCTATTTAGCAACCCATGACAGATGGGGAGTTGGATTAGGTCATCCAGTGATCCCTTTATAGCCCAAAACCCTAGAGAGACTCTACAAATGGCTCTTCAGACCTCCCCCCTGAGCTCTTTTATTGGCAGAACAGAACCAAAACAGGATCCTGCAGCCCCCCTTGGGGAGGGTTTTGCCATGCCATGGGTTTGAGCTGTGCCAGTGTCCCAGGAGCATCTGCCTCCATGGAAGCTGCTGTGTCATCTCAGCTCGTCTGGGATATAAAACCCTGAGCTTTGGTGGGGTTTGGGAAGCATTGTAGGTGGACAACAGGATGAGGACAACCCACCTGCAAGGGCAGAGAGACCAACAGAAGGACAGGATGGTTCCCTCCGGAGCTCCAGGGCTCTGCTCCCATCCGTGGGGGTTCTTTGCAGGTGACAGCAGCTCCTGGCTTTCCCATAGGTGCAGCTTCAACACAGCCCATCCTCTCCCTTCTTTCTCATAACTCCACATCTGCAAATATTTGGCAAACACCAAGCAAGGCTCGACACCACCCTCAGGCCCTGGTTCTCATCTCCTGCTCTGGATCAGAGCATCCCCTGCAGCTCCCCCCACATCCCCAGCCGGGGAGGCATCCGGAGCATGGAAGAGCCAATATCAGGTGTATTCACCCCAAATCGCAGAGCTGATGGCATTAAATAAAAGATGTGCTGGGGAAGGAGAGAACATGGGCTGTGCTTTGCAGCTGTGTCAATACAGGCTGTGCTGCCCCACTCCAAGGGGAGGAAAAGTGACAGTTTTAATTGGATTGGCTCAAAACAGAGTCCAGTAGGAATTTCACAACAAAAATCATCATTGCCTGTGCACTGTTCAGGTGAACCTCGAGCTCTTCTGCTGCTGCAAACCACTCAGGTCAGAGCTCAGGTCCCTCATGGCTGCTGCCTCTGCTTGGCAAAATTACAGATTAAAAAAAGAACAAGGAAATGAGATTTTGCAGGGAGCTGGTTGTGTCTGATCTCTGGTGCATTAATGAAAGTGATAAATGCGTGTTGCCTTCAGTCCCATAAAACCCAGTCCAGAAGGGTGCTGAGCTGAGCAATGCCACCCTCGCTCTGGGTGAAGGCTGCAGCGTCGTCTCTCCGTGCTTTGCTGTGGATCATCCAGGGCTCATCCCTGCTCAGCCTGGAGCAGCTCAAAGTCTCTGGGAGGCTCAGGGTACACAGCCCCTAGAAAGCCTCTTTTTTTTATAGGGCTATTACCTTCTGCATTCAGACCTGCCAGGATCCAACACAGTGCTTGGGTTTTGTGTCCAGAGAAGGGAATGGAGCTGGGGAAGGGTCTGGAGCACCAGGAGCAGCTGAGGGAGCTGGGGAAGGGGCTCAGCCTGGAGAAAAGGAGGCTCAGGGAGGACCTTGTGGCTCTGCACAACTCCCTGACAGGAGGGGGCAGTCGGGGGGGTCAGACTCTGCTCCCAGGGACCAGGGACAGGAGGAGAGGGAACAGCCTCAAGCTGTGCCAGGGGGTTTAGAATGGATATTAGGGAAAATTTCTTCACTCAAAGGATGGTCAGGCACTGGCACAGCTGCCCAGGGCGGTGGTGGAGTCCCCATCCCTGGAGGGATTTAAAAGCCGTGTGGATGTGGCACCTGGGGACACAGGTCAGTGGTGGTCTTGGCAGTGCTGGGGGAATGGGTGGACTGGACGGTCTTAGAGAGCTTTTCCAACCCAAACGATTCTCTGATTCCGTGAAGAGCCCAAGGAGCCCAGCTGAGCTGGAGACAGCAACACAATGATGGGATAAAAAGCCGGTGCCCAGGACCTTTCCACTCCTTCTACCATAAAGCATGAAATAAGCAGATCTTGGAGGTAAACCTGCAAAAGAATTTTCCTCTGCGTTTTATTCCTGTAGTTGTTCACTTGCTGTGGGTGATTCAGTCACCCAGAGAAGCAGGGTGCTCCCACTCCTGCGAGAAGAGATCCCAAAGCCCAGGAGAGGTGGTTGTTCCTTCAGGGAGGGTGACAGCACACAGGACCAGCAGCCAGGCGCTGTGTGGTCCCTTATCTCGGTCAGACATCTGCCAGGAGTTCCTCGGGAGTCGAAGCACTTGACATGAGATGGATGGAGCCGGCTCCAACTGGGAATAGCGCTTGCCAGGATCCAGAGTCTCCTCACGACAGCTGTACCAGGCCCCACCAGGATCCATCTGGCCCAGGATCCTGGCTCAGAGAGAGGGAGGCAAGGAGGAGCAGGCTGAGCTCGCACGCTTTGGCACCAACTGTGCTCGTGCTGCTCCTCAGAACCTCCAGGGAGGGGTTTTTTGGGAAAATCTCCCTGTCTGGCTCAGCACCAGCCCAGGGCATTGTAGATCCACGCTTACAGCACGGAGCTATGCGAATCCAGGGCCAGGTGGTCGCTTCTTCCCCACCGCTGCTCCAAGGTGCTCCAGTGGCTTTGGCTCAGGGGGACCAAACCCTTGGTGGCCACTCAGTGCTCCACACAGACGGATGCTGCTTCCCATTCCGGGCGAGTTTTCCCTTGTCTGTGGTCTCCAGCCGCACGCCTCGCTTCTCCCCATCTGTGTTTCATAACCGCCTTCCCAGCCACCGGATCCCTGCGGATTGGGCCGGTTTCATCCTGTTTTCTCTATTGTTCCTGCATCTTCTGCTCATGTTTCTGCTCAGGGTCACTGCCAGAGGGATGAGACCCCAGTCTCCTCCTCCTTCTCTTCCTCCTCTTCCTCTCCTCCCTGCCTGCCGCAGTGTTTTCCATGATTCACAGGCAGGTTCCTGCCAGGCAGCATTCTTGGAGCAGGAGGGATGGCTCCCTGTGAAATTTGGGACTCAGGAGCCGACTTTCTGCATCTCTCCCTGCAGCATTAAGGTGCATTTTTACCCGTCCCTCAACTTCTAAAGCCCATGACATTTTGGGGGAGGGTGTCAGACATAAGGAAATTTTTTCCATCCCATTTTTATAACTTACCCACTGCAGCGTGGCAGGATTGGAAAACCCCCACGAGTTCAGGTTGAAACAGCCAGCGATTTCAGACAGCCCCCAGAATATTTTTGGAGAAGAGACATTCCAGGCAAGGGGGTTTCCCATCTGAAATCACACTCAGGGCTGGCTGGGGAAAATATTCATATGGCTCTCCAAGCCCTGCAGCCACACATTGACTCCGTATTGAAAGTCCTTGGCTGACTCTTCAGCCCTGGGGACTTCCCTCCTGAGTTTTCCAGGCACTTTATTAAATGCCATGTCTGGTAATGAGAGGCAATATTAGTTATTTAATTTTAAATGTATTTATTTTAGGAGCATAATGGGCTTCTCCAGCCAGCGGATGCCTGTGGAGTGCTCTGCTGGCTCTGACTCTGGAGAGGGAAGACTGGAGAGGGAGGGGATGGAACCAGCACTTTTCTTGTGGCCTAAAATTCCTGCTGGACTTCCCACTGCAGCAGATGTTCTTGGAATAGTTTATCCTATTCCTCTCCATTCCTCAGTTTGCTCCAGGAGTGGATGTTGTTTGATTGATCTTAGAATTGAGGATAAAGCTGAGTCTGAGGAACCCAGTGTCACCCAAGCAGTGTGATGGGGGCTTTGTTGGGAAACCTCTGGGCAGGGCATCTCCTTCCCTGTCCCTGCTGGAGTAGGAGCAGGGCTTTCCTCAGGTCTAAATCCCCATCACTTGGAAAACGGTGCCATGTCCAGTCTTGGAGTTGTTGCCAGCAGAAGTGGCTGGAAACTGAGGGGATTTATGGCAGATTGTGATTTCCTCACTCACTTTTTCTGGTCTTAACCATGTGGGGGATGTCTGCTTGGAAAATCAGGGAGATCAAAAGAGGGATAAGGGAGGAGTCATGTGCTTTGGGATGGAGACGTTGCCTTCCCAGCGACAGCGAAAGCTGGATGTTGCCTAAACGTGTCGTTTCCTGTGGCCATTCTCATTTCTGAAACAAAAAATTTAAAATATAACATGTTAAATCTGGAAAAGGAGGGAAGTGGAATGTTTGAGGTATTACAATAATCCCGATTTTTTTGCCTGACCTCACGTTTCTCCCTGGTTTCATTGCAGGCTCAGGCATCAGGCACACAAAGAGCTTTACGCCTACAAACAGGTGAGATGATCCTCTAATTTTTCTTTCCCTTCTCCCTAGTGCCAAATCCATCAGTTTTCCTTGTGCTGGTCCTCTCCTTGGGAGGTTTCTGCCCCTCAAAGGGCAGCTGTAATACCCAGGCCAATCTGTCCCTGCTGATTTAATTGTCCCCTACCCGCCAGGCTCCCCAGGACCATCCCTCACCTGCTCATCCCCAGATCTCTGGATTTTCCATTGAAGTCCTGAGCAGTGGGAACATCACCTCTGGAGCACCCCAACCTCTCCAGCCCTCTGCAGAGCAGTGGTGCCATCACTTCCCCAGCCACCAAACTTATATTTTGTGGGGTCCAGATCTGCTTCCAGGGTTGGACCCAGCTGCTCCAAATCCCTGCAGCCACGGGGCTTTTCCAGGGAACAGCTCCGTGGCAAGCCCAGCTTTTCCCTGCACCCACCTGCACTCACCAGTTAAAATAAACATGGCCCAGAGGTGGGTGTCAGGCTGCTGCTTCTACGTCCTGATTTCTCCAGGATTTGTGGGATTTTCTGCCTCTGATCCCTTGATCCGAGCAGGAAGGTGGGTGGAGTTGGGCTGATAACACACAGTTATCCTGGATTTATAGCCCTCTCCAGGTGTTCAGCTTGGATGGAGGGAAAATGAAGTGGTGAAAAAGATTGTGGTAGCCCAGGAGGGTTAAATTTGGGAGGAAACCTCCTGGATTTGGTCCTTGTGGTTTTATCTGTCCCAGTGCTCCCTTCCTCCTGTGCCTGTGCAGGGGTGAGGGCCCCTTGTGCTCCCTGGCTGTGCTGGGTTTACTTGGGGTTTCCAGTTTTACTGGGAGGTTTCCAGTTCTCCTGGGACACTCAATGGGATCCCTTTGTGGAGCTTTTTCCTGGGAATACTCACAGCAGAGGCTCTATCCTGACCCCAGTGCTTTGCCTTGCAGGTCATACTCAAGGAGAAGGTGAAGGAGCTGAACCTCCATGAGGTGAGCACGTCCGGGGGTGACAAAAATTCCCTCTCCCTCCTCTTCCTCACCCTGGGGAGGGGGAAAATCCTCAAATTTAACTCCACTGGGAGCAGAGCATGCAGCCAGCTGTGCTTTGGAAATGGGGAAAGCTCCTCTACAAAAGTTTGGATTAAACCCTTTTCCCTCCTCCTGGCTCCCCTTGGGTTTTCCTGCATCCTTATTGTTATTTATTGTGTTCTTACCACGCTTATAAGAAGCTGTGGATAAGGGGAGGCCAAGGCAGGCTGAGCCTTGTATAAACAGTGTCCCTGGGCAGGGACGTCCCCTCTGGCCCCGCCACCGTCGGGGCGTGACAATATCCAGCACAGCTGTGGGCAGGGAACACTGAAATCCAGGATAAACACGCTCCTCCGGCTCCTGGAAGAGGCAGATCCGCTCCTCCCTCCCCGCCCCCTGAGGGCTGAAACACCTCAGTTTTTCTCCATGGCTTTCCAGGCTTTTAGGGGCTGAGCATTCCTACTCACAGCCCATTTTTCCTGCTGAATTTCAGCAGGAATCTGCTCGAATCCCACATCAGGCGCTGCCTGGATTTATTTATTCCCCAAGAGACAACAAAAATGCCCACCCACATCCGGGCACGAGGCTGCTCATCTGCTCACGACCAGCTCCAGTTGTTTATAAGCCACTATTTATTTTATTTTATTTTAATCCCCCTGAGCAGAGCCCATCCCACGTTTTATCCTCGCCCTCCGCTCCCCACAGCCACAAGGTAAATCCCGAGGGCCCCAGGGTTCCAGGCAGTCCCTGCTGCAGGCCCCTCTTTCTGATCCACTCCCATCAAATCGACCTGCAGTGGGGTTTTTGTCGGCACACAGGCTTCAAAGCACTTCAGTGGGGTGAGAAATGGATTGTAGGAGGGATTTGGGAATGTGCCAGAGCCGGGAATGGCCGAGATAACGCTCAGCTCTCCTCCTCCTCCAGCTCTGTTCCCAGCTGTCTGCAGCTCTCCCGGCTTTTGGGGAGGATGAGGGCTCTGTGGGGAAGGGGACAGAGCCGTTCAGGCTCTTCCCTGGGATTTGGGAAAGCCTGACAGGGTTTAGCTCAAAAATATCCCGTTTTGGGCATTTGTATTTTGGCATTTGCAGTCAGTGTTTCTGGAAAGCAGAGGACGGGGTGGGAATTTTCCAACATGATGGGGCGGCTGCCCGGAGCCCTGCGGAGGGAAAGCACCCGCCCAGCTCTTCCCTCCCGGTCTCTGGGTCTGGTTTTCCCCTTTTTCCATCATTCTGCCTCTCCCAGGCCCTGGGGGAGCTCGGGATGTGTTTGTTCCTCAGGGGATGACCCCAGCAGCTGCACCTGGCCCTGGTGCACTGACAGAGATCCCGGGCTGGGGAGGCTGGGAAAACCACCCAGAAATATCCAAAATCCCCTGGGATATCCAAAATTAGTCAGGAGGAATTGGCTGCAAGGGTGAAGGAGGTTTTGGCTGAGTCTTTTGCCTGCTGGGAAAACAGACACCAGCTGTCCCAGCCCTGGGATAGGGATGGCAACAGAGGTGTCCCTGCGGATGCAGCTCGGTCCCAGGGACCGAGCAGCAGCCTGGATTCGTCCCCCTGCACCCTAAAACCTCAAAGACATCCCAGCTTTGGGGCTGTTCTGTGGAGGCTCCATGGTCCCTTGCACCAGGGAAGGGAGACCTGAGCCTCAGCCAGTGAAATTTGGGAAGGCTTTAGGGAGGATTTCACCCGTGTGAGGGTGGGGAGGCCCTGGCACAGGGTGCCCAGAGAAGCTGTGGCTGCCCCTGGATCCCTGGAAGTGTCCAAGGCCAGGCTGGACAGGGCTTGGAGCAACCTGGGACAGGGGAAGGTGTCCCTGCCCATGAAAAGGATGGAGCTGGATAATCTTTAAGGTCCCTTCCCACCCAAACAATTCCCTGATTCCATGATTTTGGCCATCTGTGTAGTTTTTACATGCAAACGTTGTGTCCTGA
Source organism: Lycocorax pyrrhopterus obiensis (assembly GCA_014706295.1). Classification (NCBI taxonomy): domain Eukaryota; kingdom Metazoa; phylum Chordata; class Aves; order Passeriformes; family Paradisaeidae; genus Lycocorax; species Lycocorax pyrrhopterus. Next base: position 2,993,045 of record JACSVZ010000006.1, on the reverse strand, counting down.
CCACTGACAATGCCCTGTGCATCCCACACCTTGCAGATCTGCGCCGTGTGCCTGGAGGAGTTCAAGCCCAAGGACGAGCTGGGGATCTGTCCCTGCAAACATGCCTTCCACAGGAAGTAAGTGTGGGCTGGGCACTGGGGCTGGAGGCTCTTCCCACCCCCATTCCAGGGCAGGAATGGCAGGAAAAGCCCCTGTTGGATGAATTGGAGCATGTGGAGCAGCAGAGGTTGGGAGCTGGAAAACTGGTTCCCAGTTTGGGGAGCTGGGGTTTAACTTGTAGGGTGCCCCGTGCAGAGTCAGGAGCTGGCCTTGGTGATCCTCATGGAACCCTTCCAACTCAGTCTATAATTCCAGGAAAAATGTAAATATATGTATTTTCTATAGGTGTGGTTTATATAAAGCAAAACCACTAAAATTTATGTTACTATATAAAATAATAGCAATTTTTATATAATAATACTATATACTAAAGCTACATAATATCCTATTATAGATATTTTTTATACTTTCTGTATATTTATATATACATTATATATATTTTTATATATTTATATATTATATAAAGTATTTCTACAACATTCATATATACACTAGATATGCTATATATATACTGTATATACTATATACATATATATAATATATAGTATATAATAAATAATATATAATGATACAGAATATATAGGATACATAATAGTAATATATCAGAATTATTTACATAATTTTTATTTTTATTTATACACATTTGTATGCATTATATAAATTTATACATTATACACGTTATCTATGTGATTGTGTATTATTGGTATATTATTTATAGATTCTGTATTTATAATTTCACAGACACCTTTTATGGATATAGTTTGTTTATTTTTTTGGTGTATACATTTTATAGCCCTGTTTTATAAATATAAATATAATATAAATATAAATTTTATATAAAACATAACACAAAATCCCTGTATATACACACACAGAGCCACCCCCCCCCCCGCCCCCCCCAAATAATCCCAATGAAACATAAGGGCACTCAATTGATGAATTGAAAACTGGGCAGCAGCAAAGCTCCAAGGGGGGTCAGGAGGTTTGAGGGGGATTTTTGCAGCTCCCCATTGATGTCAGGTGTGTCCCCACCAATGTCAGGTGTCCCCAGTGATGTCAGGTGTGTCCCCACTGGTGTCAGGTGTACCCACCAATGTCAGGTGTGTCCCCAATGATGTCAGCTGTCCCCAGTGATGTCAGGTGTGTCCCCACCGATGTCAGGTGTGTCCCCAGTGATGTCAGGTGTGTCCCCAATGATGTCAGGTGTCCCCACCAATGTCAGATGTGTCCCCAATGATGTCAGCTGTCCCCAGTGCTGTCAGGTGTGTCCCCAGTGATGTCAGGTGTCCCCAATGATGTCAGGTGTCCCCACCAATGTCAGATGTGTCCCCAATGATGTCAGGTGTCCCCACCGATGTCAGGTGTGTCCCCACCGATGTCAGGTGTCCCCAGTGATGTCAGGTGTGTCCCCACCGATGTCCGGTGTGTCCCCACTGACGCCCCGTGTCCCCCGTGTGCGCAGGTGCCTCATCAAGTGGCTGGAGGTGCGGAAGGTGTGTCCCCTGTGTAACATGCCGGTGCTGCAGCTGGCGCAGCTGCACGGGAAGCCGGACCCGGGCCCGCCGCAGGGGCCGCTGCCCGGCTCGCAGAACATCGTATAGTCCCTCCCGGGCCGGGCCCGGCCCGCGCCCGCCCGCGGCGCTCGGACACAACCAAAGCACTTCGGCCGCAGCTGAGCAGCCCCAAATCCTGCCGGGATGAAGCCTGGGCTCGGATCCTCCGCCAGGGCCGGGAGGGGACTCGGCGTCCTCGGCACGACATCCTTCTTCCAGCACCTCCCTTCTCCAGCTCCGCGGCCGCCGGGAAGCGGCGCGGTGGCACCCAGCGACCTCCGGAAACACCGCGACGGCCCCCGAGCTCCAGCACCTCCCGCCCCCCCAAACGCGGGGCGGACCCCGGGGCATCGCGGCCGGTTCCTGCTCCCTTCTCTTCGCCTTCGGTTCCTTTGCCTTTGCGATTCCCACCAGGAAATGGGGTCTCGCCCCTGGAGTCGTGCTGCGGTTGGGTGTCCCCTCGGCACCCGGTGTCACCCCCGGGAGCAGCGGGTGGTGGCTGTGTGGGGTCTCCCGGGTTTGGATTCCCCCCTCACCCTCCCGGGGGTGCTGCCCCTCCTCCTCGGCTACCTCAGGGGCCTGGAGTCCCTGGAACGGGCACCATCCTGGCCTCAGCAGCGGTGAGAGCCATGGCGTGGGAGGCAGGCAGAAATCCCGGCCTTTGGGATCATCCCATCGCTTCCAGCCTGGCCCTGGGGGTCTCTGGGCAGCGGTTTCCCTTGCCAAAACACCCCAAATCCCCCATCAGCGCCTGGCGGGGGGCTGGGCCACCCTCTCGCCTCTCCGACCACAAGTTTTGGGTGTCCCCTGCCATCCTCACCAGTCGCATTCCCGGGGTTTGGGGGAGGGGGGTGTCAGTATTACACGGCAGCGGCTTTCCCGGGGGCAGGGCTGGGGGGGCTCCTGGTGCCGTCCCCCCTCCCAAATAACCCGGGACTGTTTATGGAGCGTGGAGCCTCATAGACGTGTTTGTACACTACAAATTCTGCAGCAGAATATTTTTTAAAACATTCGCTGGTTTTGGTTTGGTTTTTTTTTTCCCTCTGTTTGTTTGGTTTTTTTGTAAGCTCTATTTTTGTATATTTAATTGCTATTTGAAAATTCTAATAATGCGTCTTTTTTGCTAATCACACTCTTCTTAAGGAAAAACCAGGAAAGAAAAAAAAAACAAAAAAACAAGCAAGAGTTTGCATGTGATTTGACTTGAAATGTAAATAAAAGCAGGTTTTGGAAGCGGGGGTGTGTTTGCAGGGGGTCTGTCCCCCCATCCCTTGTTCCCTGTCATGCCGGGGATGTCCCCAGCAGGGGAGGGACCACAGCAGGGCTGGGATTGGGGTCACTTTGTCCCTGTCCCCTTGTCCCAGCAGCATCCCTGTCCCCGAGCAGAGCATCGCTCCCAGCCTGGCTGAAGGGGACACCATCCCATGAGGGCAGCCAAAGGGGATTTTGGAGGTTCCAGGCACGGGTGAGCTTCCGTGCTTTAGGACAGGATATTCCTCCAACCAACCTTCCCACCCCAAATGCCGGCCCGACCCCCTAATGCCGACCTCCCTCCCGCAGGGTTGGGAGGGGTTCAGCTCCCGGCTCAGCGCTATGGGATCGCCTGGGGTGCAGCTGCAGCCCCGTCTCCTGCTCGCTTTGTTCCTCTCCACTTCCTCAAGGCTTGACCAGGCGGGTGAAAAAATCCCCTTGGATTGTCCCCATGGGGGTGGCTGAGCTGGGGCCACCCCAGGCTGGGATCCCTGCAGGACCCTGGTGTGGAGGAGGAGGCGGGACTCCCACGCGTCCTGCCCCGCTGTCCCTGCCCCGCTGTCCCTGTCCCGCTGTGCCCCGATCCCTGCCCGGCGCGGGGCTGCTGCCCTCTAGTGCCGGATCCCACCTCGACATCACCGAAATCATGGAATCCTTTGGACGAGGAGGGACTTTAAAGCCCATCCCATTCCACTCCCTGCCATGGGCAGGGACACCTTCCACTATCCCAGGTTGCTCCAAGCCCCGTCCAGCCTGGCCTTGGACACTGCCAGGGATCCAGGGGCAGCCACAGCTTCTCTGGGAAAGCTGTGCCAGTGCCTCCCCACCCTCACAGGGAACAATTCCTTCCCACTATCCCATCTAACTCTGCCCCCTGACAGTGGGAAGCCATTCCCCCAATGTTCTGTTCACCACCTCCAGAAGGAGCCACAGGAACTGAGCGCCTGGCTGCCCTTCCAGCCATTTTTGGGATGACGAGCTCGCTGGGAGGCAATTCCCACTGCTGGGACAAAGTCTGGATCTCCCACCGAGCTGCACAGAACAGTTATTTTGGTGCTTCCACCCCACAGCTCCTGCTCTGGATTGATGCTGCACCCTCACCATCAATCCCACTCGTATCAATGATCAGCAATGAAGTTTTTCATCAAAGCCAAAAACGCTGCAATTTCTCCCAGAATAATTAATGCTCTTTAAACTTTTTTCCCCCCTTCTTTAAAATGCTTTGAAATACAACCGATTCCCAGAGCCTGAAATATGCAGGGAAGGAGAAACAATAAAGGATTGCCAACAATTATTTTCAGTAAGCTAGAAATCAAGTGGCTGACCCCGATTTCCCCAGCACATTCCTGCTCATTCCCACCACCATCCGTCCCACTGCGCTGGAGCTCCAAGAACAAGACAAGAAGCAAACAAAGGGTTTGAAGCATATAAAAAATAACTGTAATATTTTATAACAAGAAGAAAAAAAAAAACAAGCCGTTTACAAAGAAAGGATAGACAATAAGCCAGGAACTTTGGTGCTGGGATCAGACCGTGCTCAATCTACTGAAAAATCCAGAGAAAAAGGAGTTACACACGCACATGTACAGAGTGAGGATGTGGAAAACTTGCAGCATGCTGTGCCCAGGGACACCAGAACCTCGGGGCAGGGACTGTGGTGGATCAGGCTGTTGAATTGCTGCTGGGAATTCCCAGCCCTGCAGAGATTTCCCAGCTCTCCACAGCAGAACCATGGCAAGGTGGCTTCTGCCATCAGCCCTCAGCCCCCAAGGCTGCTGTGATTAATTAAAGCCAGGCTTTTTCCTGTATATCCCAAGGATTCACACACTCTCCCCAGCCCAGCCCATCACTGACCCGTTACATCAAGGAGCCACACAGGTCCCAGGCACACAGACATTCCAAAAAGCTGAAGTTTCTGTGTCTTTCCCACAAGTTTTGGCCGTGAGGGTGGGTGAAAGGCCAGCCAGGTACGTGTGTGTTAAGTTTTAGGTGGCACAGCAAGAGCTGAGTCTAGAAACCCTTCAGTCAGCACTCTGGAAATGGAGATGTTTTTAATGCAGAATTTGGGAACCTTTTGTGTGATTTCACAAGGAATGAAGAATAAATGAGGTCTTGAATTCAACTGATCCCAAACAGGCTGCCCAGAGAAGCTGTGGCTGCCTCATCCCTGGAAGTGCCCAGGGCCAGGATGGATGGCACTTGGAGTGACCTGGGATAGTGGAAGGTTCCCTTCCCATGGCAGGGGTGGGAATGAGAGGGGCTGTAAGGTCCCATCCAACCCAAACCACTCTCAGAGCTGCATCATTCTGCTCCCAGCCCTCACCTCTCCAGTACCATCATATGAACAGAGAGCAGGACACAATGGAAACCTGTGTTAGTCTGCAGGAAAAACAAATGTTTTCCTCCCCAGCCAGTTCAGATCACCTTCCACGAGCCCTGCACTCTTTTCCCTGATTTTACTGTTGTCAAATCCCTGGCTGTGTCCAGAATCCCAGCTCACAGTCAGCTGAGGTTTAGAGACGAACACAGATCTACCCAGCAAAGCAAACACCCTCTGAACCCATTTCTTCCCTTTTCAGAGGGAGGTGCCACACAAGGAACCCACCTTGGAGTGCTCAGATCCAGGGATACAGCAACGGGCAGAGCAAGGTGAGATTCACAACGCAGGAAAGGGCTCAGGGCTGTCCAGCACTTCCAGCCAGGCTCACAAGAGGATCAGAGAGCTGGAAACTGGTTTCTCTGGAAAGAAACCAGGACTGGAAGGGCGTGTTGGGGTCAGGGTGATAGTCATTCCCATACCCTGGGATAAACTCTGACACTGTAACCTGATCTGAAGGATCTGAACAGCTTTCCCTGCGCTCCACGGAGCTGCTCACTGAGAAGCCAGAGCACTTCCGAGGCCGTGTCACATCCTGAGGGAAGGTGCAGCTACCTCGTTGCTTTGAGAGAGCGTTTATTGAGCGTGCAGGATCCATCCCAACCCTCCTTCCCCAGGGTGCAACTTCCACAGGGGCTCCACACCGCAGGATCCCGCTCGCAGGCCGTGTGGCAGCATGCACAGGGAGAAGAGGGAGTACAGCATGCATGGAAAGGGGAGGAGTCCCCCAAAATGACAGGAGTGCAGCCATTAATAAATGTAACATGGAATATTACAGAGATCCAAGTGTGACTGAAGGAAGCATCTCTTTGGTGGAGTCCTGTGCAGCCGAGTTTGGTAACGGAGAGAAAATCCCAGACAAACAAACAAACAAATATCCCTATTCCATCCTCAAATTTAGATCTCAAGGCTGGAGGCTGACAGACACCCCTTACACCACCCCAAAGGGTGCTGAGGGCTGTGTAGGAGCGCTGGAGGCTGAAATGGGAATCACCCTGAGGCACAGATCCGTGCCGTGCTGTACCTTCCGTCCCTAGGGCAGGGACAAGGACGTGTGGAACAGGGATAAAGCCTGGCTGAGAGCACAGCTGTGTCCCACTGTGGATCCAGTGGGCCACATGGAGTTACACACCAGGGCTGTGCTGATGCTCTTCCCTCTTCCCAGACTGTTTTCCAGCACATGGAGAACCTCTGACTGTGAACACAGAACTGACCTGGGCACTCGGCACTCCAAGGGATCCCAATGGAAGGAGCAGAGTGCCCGTGCTCTGCTTTGTCACCATCATTAAACACGGAGTAAAACTACCTAAAAAGGGCAATTTCACGTGACTGAAATGCCCCACGGACCTTCCCGTACACCCCCATGTCCAACCAGTGTATTCCAATCACATCCTTTGAACAAACCTGCGCTGCAATCCCAGATGGATTTTAACTCTTACAGACACCCATCCCCGTGCTGTGCCGACAGGCCACGACAGTAGAACAGTCTCAGCGGGGGCTGTGACACAAAACATGGGCTCAGTGACCCCCAAACCACGGGCTCGGTGGCCCAGGGAGTGCCCTGAATCCATAGGTCCAACACAGATCCTACACGGAGTCAGGCTGAGTCCAGGAGTCCCAGGAGAGCGCCCACTGCACCGAAGTAACCCTGGGGAGCAGAGGGGAACATCCAGTGAAAATCCACCTGACACAGGAACAGCAATACCCACGGAATCAGGGAATGGCTGGGGTTGGAAAGGACCTTAAAGCCCATCCAGTTCCATGCCCTGCCACGGGCAGGGACAATTCCCACTATCCCAGGTGGCTCCAAGCCCCGTCCAGCCTGGCCTTGAACACTTCCAGGAATCCAGGGGCAGACACAGCTTCTCTGGGCACCCTGTGCCAGGGCCTCTCCACCCTCACAGGGAACAATTCCTTCCCAATATCCCATCTAACCCTGCCCTCTGGCAGTGGGAAGCCATTCCCTGTGTCCTGTCCCTCCATCCCTTGTCCCAAGTCCCTTTCCAGCTCTCCTGGAGCCCCTTTAGGCACTGGAAAGTCTCCCTGGAGCCTTCCCTTCTCCAGGCTATTACACACACGGTGTAATTTTAACATTTAAAGGAGAGGGGAAAGATACAACTACAAGGAGATACTTTATAAAATAGAAAATAAAATAAAATATAGCTGTGGCTGTAGCAGCAAAGCCCTGAGAGCCCCCTGCACTGTGTGCACCCAACAGCTCCACTGGTGGCTTCCAGAGTGCTCTGAGGATTTGCATTTTGCCATGAGACAAATTTTAAAAAGGAATTTCACCTCATGTTCCAAGAAAAGTGCTTTTAACTGTCCCTTTGACCAGTAGTCCAGGGCGTAGGCCAGGAGCCTCATGGAGATGGTGTTGATCCGAAGGAAGTTGCCCACAAACACCACACGGTTGATGTTCTGCAAGTGTTAAGGGGAAAAAAAATAATATTAAGGCTAAATTCTATTTTCTGCTTGCAATGATGAAAACCCCCCGTGAGTCTCCCCTGTGGGGAAGGGTCTGGAGCACCAGGAGCAGCTGAGGGAGCTGGGAAAGGGGCTCAGCCTGGAGAAAAGGAGGCTCAGGGGGGCCCTTGTGGCTCTGCACAACTCCCTGACAGGAGGGGGCAGCCGGGGGGGGGGTTGGGCTCTGCTCCCAGGGAACAGGGACAGGATGAAACGGCCCCAGGCTGTGCCAGGGGAGGCTCAGGTTGGACATGAGGGAAAATTTCTTCATGGAAAAGGTGTCCAGACCTGGCACAGCTGCCCAGGGCAGTGTTGGAGTCCCCATCGTTGGAGGGATTTAAAAGCCGTGTGGATGTGGCACTTGGGGACATGGGTCAGTGGTGGCCTTGGCAGTGCTGGGGGAATAGCTGGGATTGATTATCTTAAAGGACTTCTCAACCTAAATGGTTCAGAAATTCTATGATTTAAGTGCCTGCTGAAAGTGTCTGGCAGAACCTGCAGAAAACCACCCACAATTCCATCAGAAAGCACGACCGGGCCATTTTAAGCCAGGCTCTTCCTCAGACTCTTGCAGAAATTCCCAGGCCAAACTACAGCCTTTCTAATCAGGGATTTGGATAGAATAGCTGATTTTCCGAAGAAATCCTTATACTGCCTGGGAACACTGATCATCAAGTGCCATCTCTCCCTCTCCTCCCAGCTCTGGCCTTTGACTCATCATGAAACAGCTGAGTGATGCTACTGTTAAATGGGGGGAAAACAAACTATTAGGAGCCCATAACCAAGTAAGTTTTTAAAGAATGGAAAAGACCAACCAAGCAGTGATATTTTGGATTTAAACCAGACTTCCAGCCTTCCTTTCCCATCCCAACATAGTTCTGATCCAAGTTCTGAAGCCTTCTTGTTCTCCAACAAGAATATAATTCAGTTCCTCCTCTTACTGAGGAACCAGGATCAGGTCTTACCTGCTCCTGCACTCACATCCTTCTACGGATCTTCCTTCCCTCCCCACACTGATTAACACTTCCCCTGAACTATTGAGGATCCTCTTTTCATTCAGCTGAGCTCCAGAGCAAGGAATGAGCAGATATATTAAGAGCCAGGCTGTTTAGGACATGTCTTGCCTCATTTTGGCTGCAATGAAGACAGAGCCAGAGGAGTCAGGAGGATGCTGGATGCCATTGGCCCATCCCGTGGAAGCAGGCTCAGGATGGAGCGCAGAGCATGTCTCTGCTCTTTCATAGCCCTGTACAATGCTGCTTGACATGAATGCAACAAGGCAGCACTGTAAAGAAGCTGAAAGCACAAAGATCCAGCAACGGCCGTGGCAGTGGTGGGGCTTGGCCAAGAAATCCAGAGTAATTCGTAAAAACAACAGAGGAAAAGATATCCAGCCTCTACATCCTCTATCCCTCCTTTCCTCCTCTCTCCAGAGCTGTTCCCAAAGAGAGGAGTGTTCCTCAAGCAGGCAGCAAGGGAAGAGATTCCCAAAATACCTCATTAAGGGCACACATCCGCGCTATGGAGCCGATGTTGTTGGTGATGGTGATCAAAGTGGCCCTGGCCAGGTCCTCCTTGCTGACAGATTCCCTCTTCTCCTTGCTCATCATGTTTCCAAAGCTGTAAAGACAAGTTTTAGGGGTAAAGGTCCCATCAGAATTCCAGGAGAAAACAGGAATTGCTAATTTAACCAAAGTGATTCCTCTTGAAGGACTGATTTCTAACTTTAAAAGGCATTGCTATCAATAACTTAGATCTTTCAAGAGTGCTTGCTCTCCTAAGGCACCTAAATCCAGCTTTTCATCCTTGCAGGATCTCCAGTGGAAATCAAACCGAGATGAGAACCAGGCAGGGCGTTACCTGGATGCCACAGCCCAGCCTGGTAGCCCAAAGCGCTCGTAGTCTCCTCCGTAGATGTCCCGCACCAGTTTGTCCACCTTGGTGCTGTCCCCGTGGGACGCCATCTCCAGGGCCTCCTCGAACGTGGAGCAGCCCGTCAGAAGGCAGCAGAGGCCAAAGAAGGTTCCCCCTCCAAGGCTGCAAGTAAAGCAAAATGAAAATGAAAGCTCAGACTGTTCAGCTCTGCATCCCAGTTAGCTCAGGTCACCCCATTCCTGACCTCTTTTTTTAGGGAGAACTATCTTGGAAAAGCTGCGTTTTCCTGAAAGTCTGTTCCTCTCACGTAACTTACGGCCTGTAAGGAATCCCTTGCCCTCACAGCCTTGTGCACAGGCCATGTTGTGAAATGAGACCTCAATTTTCTTATGTTACACTGTTCACTTTCTTCCCAGCATCCAGAGACATTAATCTTAAAATAAGTATTAGTCCTGAGGGATACCTGGAGTGTCAGGGCAGAGATATCCAGAAGTTGGGGGAAAAACTCTGTCTTATTCACTTTACTGTGCACAGATGCCACTAATGATGTACAGTAAGAGTAAGAACTGTACTGAGAGGCTTTAAAATTATTATTATCATTATCATCATCATTATAATTTTTATTACTACTGTTACTTTTCAGGGAATTCAGGAGAGCTTAAAGCCACAGAACTCTTTGGCTTTGCCAGGACACAAGAGCAACATCTTCAAGACGGGCAAGAACTGGGGAATTACTGCTATGCCATTATCCCTTCCACCAAAATCTGGCAACTTTTGGAAGTCAGGATGGATATCTCGACTTCTTGGATCAAAGCTAAGAGTTGTTAACAATCCCAAACTATGTGATCTTATAAAACAAATAAATAAAGCCCTTAAATTCCCGCAGGAGGGCAACTGAAAAATCAGCTTCAACAGAGACTGGCTGCAGTAAAGACACCAAAACATGAAATCCAGATTCTCTTTTCCAGGAGGGATTTTTGCTGGCAGTAGGAGCAGGAGCTTGGTCATTCCTCTCACCACCTTTATTGCAGCTCATCCCTGAAAATGCCATTTACAAAGCAGAAATGTGCTCCAGACCCTAAAATCAAAGTCCCTTTACCCCTGCCAGCACTCACCTGGTGCCTGTTACCCGTTTATAGTTGTCTTTGGAATAGACAGCCAAAATGCTGACCCCTGAGCCAATGTTCACCAGAAGGAGAGGATAGGGATTCTCCAGGTTGAATGGGAGCTTCTGGCACCTCTCAGCATCCGTCGGGTTCTCGAAATAGTAACACTCTGAGTGTCCATTGAAGCCCACGGAATCGATGTACAGCACTCCTTTCACAAGGCAGTCCAGCTCATCGAGCTTACAAAGCTCAAGGTCACCCATCTGGTGGGAAGGAGAAAAGAGGAATATTGAAGAAGTAGCCAGGGATTTGAAGGGTTTATGCTCAGGGCTGGAAAAATGCATTCACTGCCAGCTCAATCCAGTTATCTCCATGCTCCCTGCAGAGGCTGAGAGAACAGATCACAGGAGAGCAAAGGGACTCTTAAGTATCCCAGCCCTCAGGTGTGGAACAGAGCAAAACCATCTGGATCCACAGATGGACAGAGAGTGAATTCCAGCAACTCCCACAGGCCTGATTTAGGCCCTGATGCTGAGGCACTGGTGTGAAAAGCCAGGAAAAATGAGGAGGGACTTACAGTGTTTGACCAAAATATCCCACAAAACCCACCCAAAGGAACATCAAAAAACGGTGAGGAAGTTACAAGATCATTTTCCTCTCATGTCGCTGCCTTGGCCACACAAAATTGGATATTAGGAAAAACAACAGAAAGGGTTGTGTTGCCCAGAATAGTAGTGGAGTCCCCATTTCTGGAGGGATTTAAAAGCTGTGCGCATGTGGCACTTGGGGACATGGGTCCGTGGTGACCTTGGCAGTGCTGGGGGAACAGTAGGATTAGATGATCTTAGAGGGCTTTTCACTCTTAATGATTCTATAAAAGCCTTTTTATTTGCATTTTTCCAAGCCCGGACTAAACAAATATTTATCACATTTTTCACCATGAACAAGGATCCCACTTAGAATGAAGTCACATGATGATGTCAAATCCCAACTATGAACTTCCTGACAGTTACATTTACCGCCAAATCTGCCTGAACCTAAACCAGCTCGTTCACACAGGTGTCAGAAATGAAACCAGGTGAGCAAAGGAAGAAAATAAAGCAGGAGAAAGACAGCAATGAGGAAAAAAAACCAACAACCCCACAAGACTGAGATTAGCACAAGCAGAGATTAAAAATAGAGAGGAAGATTTGTAAGAAAGATCATTAGTGAATAATTTTAGAGTTACGTTCAGGGCAGAAAGTGTTTTAATTTGGAGATGCCAACTTGACTCCACATGCCAAGTTTAACTGGAGTTATGGACAGCATCAAAATAAAGATTTAGAGAGGCTTTAGAGTGTGCAGAGAAAGTTTTCTAGTTTTAAGCTTTCAAAGAAAACGTCACTACCAGATCCTAATGGTATAGAAGCCAAAAATGCCTACTGTGCGAAAGTCCTGCTCAAATTTGTACGCTCCACCTCCCGTGGCACATAAGGTAGTATGGAGGCTCGAGAAGTGCTTTTCGCTTCCCATTTGGATAAAAGCAGGCATGTCATGAGTAGGAAAGCGTATAAAGTGCAGATTGCCTTTACGTCCACACAGGGTAAGGTCCTTGAGCTCAAGGTGCACATCCCGAATGCCTGTGGAGCCATAGGCTACGTTTGATGTCAGGTATTTGCGGATGCTTTTGAGGTTTTCCACTTCTTCCTCTTCCTCTTCAGCCGTGATGTCCTTGGGTTCAAAATAAACCAGTTTGACCAAGGTCCCTCCGATGTCCAAGCCAAACCAGGGAAAGACTGGAGAGAGGAGACAAAGAGGAAATGAGACAGGGTATGGCACAGTCATAGCACGAGCACCTTTCTAGTGGAAGGTGTCCCTTCCCATGGCAGGGGGTTGGAACGGGATGGTCTTTAAGGTCCCTTCCCACCCAAACCATCCTGTGAGTCTATGAAAACAGTTTTCATTGAATTAATTAATGCAGTTCTCTAAGGACCTATGTGGTCTCTCCATTTTCAGGAATGTTGGCAGCCTGGTCTGTCTTTGACAAGAGACAGCTCCTATTTAAAGACCCCTCACATTCAGGAGCTCCGAATATTTGCTGTACAACACTCAAACACTGACATCCCTCCCCACAGGTCTGACAGCATCCATACCCTTGCCAGATCCTGCTGCAGGTTTAATCCCCAGCTATTCCTTTTCCCAAGTTCTGAACCAGAGCCAGAGCCATGGATAACACCAGTGCTTTTACATCAAAGGGATGTACCAACGTTCCCTAATTACAACACAGAGCTGAGGTAGACAAGTAATCTAAGATGCCGCAGGGAGACAAAAACAAACGTCTAATTGGATTATTTTATTAGTCAAATTCCCCCATGGTACAAAATATGCACCAGTGTCAGGCCCAGCAACATTCACAGCTGTGTTAGATAATGAGCTTCTTGGAAAAGATCAAGAGAAACCCCTGATCTGATGGAATCTGCGATTAGAGCTGGGAACTGGAACAGATTAGTATCACTATTAATGAGCTAAAGGAGAGGCTGCAGCTAACGAGATGCACAGGCTCCAGAGCAAAGGGAAAAATGTAGCCACATGTTAGGGCTTATGGGAGCAGGATCCAACCCTTATGGTAGCTTCCAGAAGGAAAAAAGGAACTTTTAGAAAATAAACCGGAATCATAGAATCATAAAGGTTGGAAAAGACCTCCACAATCTCAACTATTAATGCAGCACTGCCAATGCCACCACTGACCCCTGTCCCCAAGTGCCACATCCACGTGACTTTTAAATCCTTGCAGGGAAGGGGACTCCACCACTGCCCTGGGCAGCCTGTTCCAATGCTTGATCACTCTTTTAGGGAAGAAACTTTCTCTATCATCCAACCTAAACCTCCCTGGCACAGCTTGAGGCTGTTCCCTCTCCTCCTGTCCCTGTTCCCTGGGAGAAGAGCCCGACCTCCCCTGGCTGCCCCCTCCTGTCAGGGAGTTGTGCAGAGCCACAAGATCCCCCCTGAGCCTCCTTTTCTCCAGGCTGAGCCCCTTTCCCAGCTCCCTCAGCTGCTCCAGACCCTTCCCAGCTCCATTCCCTACCCTGGACATGCTCCAGCATAGACATCACCAACGTTCCTCTGGAAAACGGAATCTCGGGGTTTAGTAAAATTCCTTATCTGCAAACAGATAAGGGTGGAACATGGAGAAGCCCTCATTCCTCTCCCTTTGGAGCAGGAATCCCTCGTTTCAGGCTCTTCAGGGAACAATCTTAGCACAGGCAGAGCCTGACTGGTTGGAGGACACATTCTCTCCTAGGCAGATTTATCTGGTGTCTGTACAGGCCCTTCCAGAGCTTTCCAGCTCCCAGGAGCTGCTGGCACCAGCAGCTCCCCAAAGTATTTTTAATCCACCAAGTTATTTTTATGTATTTCCGTAGAGGCCACCCCCAACCATCACCAAAGGAAATCTTGAAAGAAGATGCAAGTTCTATTTTCAGAGACACATACAAATCCCAATCACTCTCCATTTCTGAGGCATTTACTTCAAACAAGAACAGACACAAAAATAACTTTTCATGAATGAAAGGGAAAAGAATCTGAATGGCAGCCCAGCAGAGGGAGGGAGCAGGAGCAATCCAAGGACTTTTACACAGGCAGATAGTGATAAAATAAAGGGGAAAGGTTTTTAACTAAAAAGAGAGATTTAGATTACGTAATAGGAAGGAATTCTTCCCTGTGAGGATGATGATGCTCTGGCACAGAGAAGCTGTGGCTGCCCCATTCCTGGAACTGTCCAAAGCCAGGTCAGATGGGGCATGGAGCAATGTGGGATAGTGGAAGGTGTCCCTGTCCACACCAGGGGGTTGGAACAAGATCGTCTTTAAGGTCTCTTCCAACACCAACCATTCCATGATTCCTGGAATGTATTTGTTCCTGTCAGAATATGCGATTTGATTTCTGCATTAGACTTTTTTTTTAAAGCATCCCCACCATTGCATTTAGACAACAATCTTCCCCCAAACTCCCTCTGCCAGGCTACACAGGGGTAAAAATGGGGAAAGAGCAGAGGCTGGGGACTCGGAGGTGGCCTCACTGATGTGCAGCAGAAAAGACAAACATCCAAAAACATGGTGCTCTAAAGCCAAATGCCTGAAAATGCCACAGGGGCTGCTCCATCACAGGCTAACAGGCTCCTACTTCCCAGCACTCAGCTGGTGGCACATGCACAGCTTCAGTAAAATAACAGATTTGTTTTGAAGTTGGTTGTGAAGTTCACACACCGAACTCCTACACTCAGCGACACAAACCTTCCAGATTTTAGGGCAAACACCACCTGGGTCCATCAGTTTAGGCAGCTTTCCTGGCCACAAAAAAAAGAGCAGCTCCTTGGAAACTTCACCCCATACCCAGTACCATCAAGACCTTCAATTTTTTATTACACATAAATTTAGTTTTTATTTGGGCAGAACATCAAGCCTGGAGTTAAACCACACCAGTTATCCACTATCTGTCTCACCAGGAACAGGGAAACAGGAATGATGCCAGCAGAGCTGGGAGTAACTGCAGCCAGGCTGAGCTCAGGGGTCACTATCTCCACTCAGCACTGGCCCTAAAAAGAAAATCCAGCCCCCTGAGCTGGGATACAACTTCTGAGCAGAGCTGGCTCACACATCCCTGCGGCACTGGCTGGAAAGGCTCCGCACGGAGCAGCTGGTGTTCTCCATCTGCCAGCAGCTCGGCTGTACCTTCCCTGTAAGTCACCAGGGATAAATTTGAAAAGACAGCCTATTAAGGTAATTAACTTACCCCAAATCATTGTTAATTATGGACCTCTCATTATATACATCCCAGCCACAGGTTAAGAATCCAAGGAAGAAGCGTGTGAGCTCAAAATTAAGTACTTCTCTCCCAGGCTGCAAAGGATTCCCTATGCAGTAACACCTGTTGGAGAACTCAATCCATTACAGGGACAAAACTTCCCTATAAACCCTTTTTTGTAGGAAAGGGGAATGACACACAAACAAGAGGAGGAAATTATTCCAAGGACATGAAGAACTGAGGATTTTTTCCTGACACTTACAGGAAGTCATCCAACAGGAACATGCAGGGCAGTGACAGCTCTTCCATGTCTGAGAACTAGAAAAATCCAAGGGAGGGAGGAGGAAGCTCTCCTGGATCAACGCCATCACCATCTGCCACCAAGATTTCTCCTGAAACACTGATTTATTTTTTTTCCCAGCAGATGAAAGCCATCCAGAAATCCTTCCCTTGTAAGCCTCTGAAGCAATTTTTCCAAGAGAGCTGCCGCAGATCTCGAGGAGCAGCAGGAGAACTGCTGGCATCCAGGAGCCTCCGGGCATCCCCGAGGCTGATTTTGCTCAGTCAGAAGGTTCTGCTGGAATAACCAGACACCAGCATCAATGACCAGGGCAGGAAATGCAAACACTGCCTCTGATCACCTCCTCCCTGCTGCTCCTTGGAGCTCTCCGTGCTGGGATGAGCCTCGCATGTCTCCTTTCCAAGCGCTGCCTTTCCAAGCGCTCACCAGCTGGAGAACAACGGGAAGGATAGCAAATCCCAAGGCTGGCACAGGAAGCACATCACTGTATGGACCTCTGGGCTCCCCTCCTGCCCAGCACCTTCTGGGAAGTGTCTAGTTGCTCCTTGGGTGTTTGGGCATTTCCAAGAAAGGCAGGAAATCCTCTGCTCTCAGCTCCAAACCTCCCAATCTGTCTCCATAAAGGAACCCCGTTGCTTTGTTAGAGGATGAGAGCCATGAATCCCATTCTCAGTGAGTTGGGCAGAGAAGCTGTTGGCTGCCCCATGCCTGGAAATGTCCAAGGCCAGGCTGGAGCAACCTGGGATAGGGGAAGGTGTCCCTGCCCATGGCAGGGGGTGGAATGAGATGGTTTTGAAGGTCCCCAACCCAAACCATTGGCCTGACAAACTCCTGCTTTCCTTGAGCACAGACAAATTTAAAAGCAGCTCTCTCTATATATTTTCATGTAAACAGCTCTTTGTCTTAAAAACAAACCTTCTTCTCTGGGGGCAGATCTATGGATATACAACAAACAGCAACAAACAAAAGACTGGTCTGCAAACAAAGTTGAGGGCTCACAGCTCCGACTAAATAATCCCAGAAAAGCTCAAGGATACTTCGTGTGCCCACAGTAAGAGCTGCCACCCTCCCTTCAAATCCTTTTCACAATCAGACTGTAAGATCTTTGGGGCAATAAAAAGAAATTGCCTTTATCTGATATGTAAATTACTTCATAAAATTGGACACTGTGTAAATAAAAAAGCCCTCAACAGACTTATTCTGGAAGCTGCAGAACTGTCAAGATGAAAGAGGTGATATAATTAAAGATCTCCATGGTAGATTTTCATCACAAAACAAGCAGCTCGAGTTGTATTTCAGAGTGATCCTTAACTTCTGAGCCAATTATATCAGGAGCTAAAAAGATTAGTCTGATGATTTAGTTCAGTGTGTGACAGCACCTCTAGGCTTACTCTGAAATATTCAATATTATGTTTTAATAGTGTTATACCATGCTGGAAAATTTACAGCTGAGAAAAAATACAATTCATTAGCACTTAATATAAAGTGACACTAAGTCTACATTGCCTCCCATCCCTAAAAACAGGCTCTGATAGGAATTCATATTTCATACACCATTCCAAAACAGAAAAAGATATTTAAACATCAAAGCTTCAATTCTGTATTACCAAAAAGGTGACAAAACAGCATTTCATTTTTACCTTTTCTTGGAGACTTTCTGTATAGAAAATTTAAAGTCATGTGTCCATTATGTCTTTGCATGATTCTGATAGAAGATACTAAAACTTTTTTTAAAACGGAATCAGTTGAAAGGAAACAATATTTTTTTCTCAGGGAACAAACAAACAAGCTACAGAACGGAGAAGCACATTTTGCTAACCAGGGAAATAACCTAAACTCATCTCTGTTGAGTATCCCAGGATTTCAGGAGGAGCAAGGAAAGAGTGGAGGAAGGGAAAAGGGGGAAAGCTGATGAACTGAAATGCTGATCTATTTCTCTTTTAAAAGAGATTCATTAAAAAAACATTCCCCTGCTCGTTACGTCCTGTTCATCATCAGCTTTCTGCCTGGCACTTCGCCCTGCCCACAGCCACAGCTCCCTTATGGACCATGATGGGAATATCCTCTTTACGCATCTGGGATCTTTCCAGTCGAATTTTTAAAGTATGGATTTCAATAATGGCACTGATAATTCAGTACCAGAAGGGAATTTTCCTGTGTTGTCCCTGGAGCTGATAAAGTTTTTATATATGACATGTCTGCCTGCACTAATAACCCGATCAGGCTCCCTTTCCCAATGTAACACTCCAAAGCTTCAACAAATCTCCACTTCATGTTTTCAGGGACACTTCTCAATCCCTTCTGAGAGCTACAGTGTCCTTGACTTCTCCCCCTTCTGCCAGGGGCACACAGAAAATCACAGTGTCTTCAGTAAAGTTCCTTAAGTGCACCAGGAAACATTTCACGGAATCATTCAGGTTGGAAAAGCCCTCCAAGATCAATTCCAACTGTTAACACAGCACTGTCATCTTCACCCCTAATCCATGTCCCCAAGCGCCACATCCACATGACTTTTAAACAGGGAATTTAAATTTCCAGGGAATGGAAATTTAGCTGGGATGTTGGGTGCACTGTTTATTTCAGATCTATCCCAAATCCAGCCCTCTTCCCTGCTCTCCGCAGTGAAACAGCCCTGACTGTACATAACAGGCACAGAGGGACGAGGAGGAAGGAGGATCACGAGCCTGCTGAAATCCTTTCACTCCTGGGGAAGCGGGGCTCATCTGCCAGGGCATCTGCCAGCACAGCCAGGCAAGACAAGCCTCAAGGTCACCCAGCTCGTTTGCCACATGCCAGCAGCAGACAAGTGGGAGCTAAAGTAGGACATTTTTGATCCCATGCCCATTAAGTGCTTCCCCTTCATTTCAGCTTGAGTCTTCCTTAAGGTGGGATGGAGCGTTTTAACTCCGAAACTGATTTACTGCGACATCAGGCATTGTCCCTGCTAAGGGACGCACTTGCCCCAGCACAATTCTCTTCCAATTACCGCAAGAATCATTTAGGAAAGTCACACTACATTGTAATCCCGAATCACACCATGCTGACCTGCCAGACTGGATCCAAACCCTTTCTTGGAAG
Source organism: Lycocorax pyrrhopterus obiensis (assembly GCA_014706295.1). Taxonomy (NCBI): domain Eukaryota; kingdom Metazoa; phylum Chordata; class Aves; order Passeriformes; family Paradisaeidae; genus Lycocorax; species Lycocorax pyrrhopterus. Next base: position 2,974,160 of record JACSVZ010000006.1, on the reverse strand, counting down.
CTGCCAGAACACCTGTTTTCCTTAAAGTATGCCATGCCTCTCTCGGCATCCAACCTTAAACCACATTTTCCAGAGAAGACACAGAAACTGCCCCGAGCAAAGCAGAGGAGAATCATCACCTAACACAGAGCTTTAAGTCCTCCCTCATTCTCATACCAGAGATCTCCTTCACGTCCCTGCAGCCTTTTAACTAACAGGTCTCTAATTAACAGCCCCACAGATCCCTATTCCTATTTTTCACACTAAGGGCAAAAGAGAAGCTGCCTTTTTCACCAGCAACCAAAAAAAGAGCAGGAACACTCTTAAAACTTCGCTTGAATACAGTAACAACAACACCTTGGCGCTGCCAGCCACAGCCGAGATGCAGCAGAATCCTGATCCCTGTTTTCAGCCCAGATTCCTTGCTCACATCTTTTTAACAGCTGTGCAGGTACCAAGGAATTACACAGAGGCTGTTTCATTTTCAGGGTATGGAAATTTCCTTCCAGGAGGAAGGACTCCAGCAGAAGTCAAGGAATAATCCACTCGGTTCCTCCTCAAACATGGCTGAAGTCAGCGACAGCCACGGCACCTGCACGGCAGCTCCTGCTGCTCCCAAAATGAAGGCTGCCATCCATTTTGCCGTTTCCAGTAGGACATTAACAAATGTGGTTAGAGGGATGGGGTGTTTTCCTTAAAAAGCCTGGTCTGATCTGTGTCCAGCTCCTGCCAAACCTGTGGGGTTCTTCCTTCCCGAAATTTAAACTATTCCCTTTGCTCTCCACTGCTTCGCTTTCACAGTTATCAGTCCAGCCCCACAAGCTCACATCCTGGTCCCTCCATCTGTCCTGCTGTGCCCTATTCCTCACCCTCTGTCACCAGCAGCCTTTCCTTCCTTCCCATCCAAGGTCCCCAATTTGGGAACCTCAGCATCCACCACAGCCTCATCCCGTGTCCTGCCCCACCAGGCAGGTGTCACCTCATCCTAAACCTCCAAGAGCTCCTGGAACGCAGCTTGTCCCATCCTTCACCCAAACCTCCTAGCCCATGTCATTGCCCTACAGTGTCCCCACCGTGCTGTCCCCAAACTAGCCATGCTGTGCCCATGCCATCACCCCACAGTGCTGTTCCCAAGTTGGCCATGCTGGACAAGTCATCACCCCACTGTGTCCCTCCGTGCTGTCCCCAGACTGGCCATGCTGGACAAGTCACCACTCCACTGTGTCCCCACCGTGTTCCAGACTGGCCATGCGGTGCCCATGTCATCACCCCCCTGTGTTGTCCCCAGACTGGCCACGCCGTACAAATCCTCACCCCACCGTGTCCCCGCCGTGCTGTGCCCACACTGCCCACGCCGTGCCCATCTCACCGCCCCCCCGCGCCAGTGTCCCAGTGGCCCCACGGCTCCCTGCTGCTCCCCATGTCGCCCCCCGGCCCCACCTCCCCAGGCCACGCCCCTGCAGCCCCCACCCGCCGCAGCCCCACCCACCGCGCTCATTACCATAAGCCCCGCCCCTCTCCCCTGCCCATCCTCTAAGCCCCCCCGCCTCTCTCCCCCCCGCTCTCGCTGCCGTTCCCGCTCCCCCGCACTCACGCGGGCGGTTCTTGCGGACCGAGTCCCGCCGCTGCCGGCTCACGGACCCGCCGCGTTCGCGGGGCTGCGGACCCGCCGCGCTGTCCGCGCCCGCCGCGCCGCCGCTGCTCCGTCGTCGCAGCTGGGAGGGCCCGGCGTCCGCGCCGCCGCCCCGCCGCCGCGGCTTCTTGTCCTCCTCCGCGCCATCGCCACAGCTGCGCGGCGGCTCCATCGGTAGCGCGGCCCGGCCCCATGGGCCGCCCGGCCCCGCTCCGGCCCCGCTCAGCCGCCACCGCCGCAGCCACCGCCCCCGGCGCGCCTGCGCCGCACGGCCCCGTGGGGCGGGACACCCCGTGAGACGGCCGCCAATCCGCGCCCCCCGCGGCGCAGAGCGACAGGAGGATCCGCCAATGGGAGGCGGGTATTACGCGGCAGCGGGACGCTGGGCCCGCCTCCTGCTCTCCGCCGTGCAGAGTGACAAGCGCGGCTGCCCAATCGGGAGCGTGCGCCTGGGTGAGGCGGGTCGATATGCGACAGCTCTGGCCTATGGGCTGCCTCTGGATCGAGATTGACACGACAGCTACCCAATGACTGAGAGATCTGGCCGGGCGGGGCGGGAGAAGGAGCGGTGATTGACAGCTCCGGTAACTATGGCAACACAGGGGGCCGAAGGGAAGAACCGCAGTAGGCCCGGCTGGGCTGGGCCGCGCGGAGGGGCTGATTTGAATATGAGTTGCATATGCAGATAGCGATGCATACGGACATGGCGGGGGTCTGCCACCCACCATGGCGAGCATCTACCCCACAGCCTGGAAGAGACCTTAAAGACCTTCTCGTTCCACCCCCTGCCATGGGCAGGGACAGCTTCCACCAGCCCACGTTGTTCCAAGCCCTGTCCAACCTGGCCTTGGACACTTCCAGGGATCCAGGGGCAGCCACAGCTTCTCTGGGCAACCTGTGCCAGGGCCTCACCACCCTCCCACGGAAGAATTTCTTCCTAAGATCTTAAAATCCTCAGCTCTCCTTTACATCCTGACATAATTCTAGTGTGGATACGTTCTGTTCTTTAAACCCTGATCCCACGTTTATCAACAACCGCAGCAGGAAGTATGCAGGTGGCAGAAAAATTGAGGCAACCATGAAGAGGGGTGTAAGCAACAACCAACAGGATGAAAATTGAAAAGGAAAACGCAGATTCCCAGACTACAGGATGCCGTAACAGCTCTGGCTGATTCCCGTGTGGAATGTCAATAGTTGTCCGGCACATGCAGAGCACACCAAGCATGGAACTGCAGCCCAGTGACCCAGGGTGCTCCTCACCTGCCCCGGGGTAATCCCAGCTCACTGCAATCCTCAGGCATTAATTCGATATTGGAGATATCAGTGACCAACATTCCACAAAGGTGTGATAATTTTCGTGAGAATTTGCTGATTTCTGGACGCCGGGGTGAAAACAGGACAAAGGGATCGGTCAAATTTAGTTGGTGTATTTTAATATCCTGTTGGGTGAGGGGAGGAAGTGGATAAATGGGGTTGGCAGTGACAGGAGATAAAGGATGAGCTCTCTGAACACAAATAACCTCCTTCAGAGCAGTGTTGCCTTCATTTGGGTAAAAAAGGAACTTGCTGAGCTCTGCTGCCTGAAGCTCTGAATATTTTCAAACCCTGCTGAATGTGTTTGACACACCTGGGCTGTAAGAGCTCAGGGAGAGCAGAAAGCAAGGGGAGCTCATGGGGTATCTCTGCTGTTGGGACAGAGCAGGGCCCTCAGGAGCATGGAGAGGGCACAGGAAAGGGCTGTTCCCTCCCAAAAGCTTCCTGTTTATCCCCAAAAGGCACACAGGGGGCGAGCAGTGGTTTAGGGATGTTGGTGCCTCTGTTCTGCAGGTCAGAGCTGTTCAGGGGACAAGAAGACAAACCTGGGGAGCAGCCACCTCCAGAGCTGAATCCAGCATGCCTAAGGCGGCCCAGCATAGAAAACGTGCCCCTTTTCTGCGCAGGATGCTGGGATAGAATTCAACCTGAGAAACTGGGAGACTCCGGATAATGAATGAAGCAGAATCCTGGCCTTGGTGAGGTACCAAGCTCAGCACACATATGTGCATTGTGTCCACCTGGTTACATCCAGTCCTGAGAGTCCTTCCCTTCCAGCCACAGCTCCCTGTGGCTGTTTCTCCCAAACAGCTTCTCAGGGGACTGACTTTGCAGCTTGGTGCATTTCTCCTCCCAGAACTTGTCCAGCTCCTCTTTGGTGACAACATCCTGACTTGCACAGCTCAGCTCTTTGCTGCCTCAGGAACCACCTTCCCTGTTTTCATCCCGGGCATCCTACCACCAACAGAAAGACCTGCCATGGTGGGCATCCTTTGGACCAGGACCTGTGCTTGCTCCAAAAGGAGGTCTGGAAGCTGCCCCTGAACCCTGTCACCTCTTCTTGGCACCGATGGCCTCAGTCTCTCTGTGTCACTGCCAACAGAGCCCTTCAGACCGTTCCCTCCAGCCACAGCATCATCAACCTCCTGCTCTTCATCCAACAAATCACAAGAAGTCAAGCGTGAAGCATCAAACCAATTTATTATAGTTAGTAAAAGGCTTTTTAGCCTGTTAGTAAAAGATGTGCAGGGACACAGCTTCCTTCTGCACCATCTCCTGCTAATGAGGCTTTAAAGTGCTACGTAACAACTGTGAAAATCCCGGCACTTCACAGCAGCCATCTGAATATGTGCTTTCCCCAGTCTGAGGTGGTGACAAACCAGCTGTTTCACAAGAGAAATCTGACATGAAAAGGCAAAGCGTACAAGTTGTTGCTTAAATGTATGGAAAAACATGGGAAGAATTTCACAGGCAAGTAAAGCATCAGAGAAGAGGGCCTTGGTATGGATGCGGCTGGTTTGGGATCTCATGGATCTCCCCTGAATTAAAGAAAGTGTGGAGAAGGCAAGTGCCTTTTTGTCCCTCTTTGTTAGGGAATGATAACCATTTTATCTTTAACAGGAAGAGGAGCTCCCACATTCCCTCTCCTGGCAGAGAGTGTGTATAAAGGACTGTCCCTTCCTCCTTCAGCACTGGGCACTGAGCAAGGGATGAACACCTCGAGCTCTTCTGGAAAGCAACCCTGACACACCAAAATCAACACCTCCCTCTTGCATATATTGGTTGTCCTTAGTTTTATGGAGGCACTTCTTGGACTTCTGGGCAGAAGGAAAGCATTGGGAGGGAGGAGCAGCCATTCAGGGCTGATGGACCTTTCCCACCCCAGGCCAAGCTCCAGGCATGACGGCTGCACTTTGCAGCCAGGCCCCAGGGGGCTGAGCTCCCTCCTGCTCCCTGCCAGCAGGAAGAGCAGATTTTGGGAAGCTGTGCTGACAGCAGGAATTCAGGATGAGTAAGTTACTGGACACAGCAGCATGAGGGAAGTGATTCTGCTCCTCTGCCCCACTCAGGTGAGACCCTACCTGCAGTGCTGTGTCCAGATCTGCAACCCCAACAAGGACGTGGAGCTTCTGGAGTGAGTCCAGAGGAGGCCACAGAGAAACTCTGAGGGCTGAAGCCCCTCTGCTGGGAGTGTTCAGCCTGGAGAAGGCTCCAGGGAGACCTTAGAGCCCCTTCCTAAAGGGGGACTGGAGAGGGACTTTGGACAAGGGCCTGGAATGACAGCACAAAGGGGAATAGCTTCGCACTGTCAGAGGGCAGGGTTAGATGGGATACTGGGAAGAAATTCTTCCCTGTGAGGGTGGTGAGACACTGACACAGGTTGTCCAGAGAAGCTGTGGCTGCCCCATCCCTGGAAGTGTCCAAGGCTAGGTTGGATGGGGCTTGGAGCAACCTGGAGGAACATAACTACTCCAGGCTGTTGCTTCTTTACCGTATTTTAGAATCAATACTGCTTTAGAATCAATACTGCTTTACTGTATTTTAGAATCACAGAACGGGCCATTAAAGAGCATCTCATCCCACCCCTCTGCCATGGGCAGGGACACCTTTCCCCTAGACCAGTTTGTTCCAAGCCCTTTAAGTCACTGGAAGGTGCTACAAGGTCTCCCCAGAGCATCTCAGACTCTGGTATGGCTTCCCTGCAGTGTGCAGTTGATCCCATTTGTGTCCAGCCTGAGCAGAAAGCTCCTATACCCCTATGCCATAGCAGCAGGTACCAGGAAGGGCAAGAACTCCATCCACCCTTCCAATCAAGCTCAAAAAATCCAGCCTGAAAATCAAAGACAAGCAACAAGCCTTTGTGGGACCAAGTCTGCATAATGTTGGCATTGCCTGAAACATTCTTCTTAAATCAGAAACCCCTTTTCCTGCCTGGAGGGGGTGAAATGGGGCTGATCCTTGAGAACACTGGTTAGATTCAATGCTTTCCTGACCCTCATGTTTATCCCCAGGGTCAGTGCTGCATGAAGCAATCCCAGGAGGAGCAGCAGAGACCATCAAAGGTCCTTGCAGCAGAGCCAGAGACACCAAGTAAGGCAAACTGAACATGAGACGTCCGGTGGAGGCTGCTGCACGCACCCTTGGGCACATTTTCAAGCCAAGATGAGCAGAGCCAAGAAAATCAGCTCCGCTGTTCCAGGATATCTGCACAACCTCTCCTGGCTGCACTGCACAAAGGGACCTGGAGGTCACCCTTTAGATCACCAGTTTCCCTGAGGCCTCCTGGGACCAAACAAGGAAGACATGGAGAATCACCATGAGGGCTTTCCTTTTTACTCAATGGATCACTTTGGAGCGAGATCCTCTCCTCCATGTGTGTAAAATGAGAAGGCTACAGCCAAGAAGATGGTTGGGAAATGGGAGGGAACAGACCCAAACCCAAGAGCATCACGTACCAAGGCCTCTTCCAGCAGAACCTTCCAGAAAAAGATTTAACAACGCCCCTACTGCCCCACTGCTACTCTTCAGGCTTCAAATGCGTTGGCCAAAATCCTGTTGCCAGAGGAATTCCCCTGGCTGCATCACGGTCATGGCATTGCATCTGCTATTTCCGCAGCCGAGTGTACACTGCGAATGCTACGGCAGAAATAATGCCAACAGCTGGAAGGATGTACAGCAGGGACAGGCCACTGCTGTCCCCCTTTGGGACTCTGGCCTGAGGTGAGCTGGTGGCAGCATCATGGCCACTGCCAGAGTTGAAATTGACAGAGCTTCCAAGGGGACTGACTCCATCACTGCCAGCTCCAAGCTGGGTGCTGGGGTGATGATCCACATGGACCTCATGGGTGCCCAGGGAGGTGCTGTCCCAGCTTGGAGCAGGACAGGAGTCTCTGCTTGCTCCAGATGCTTCCTTTTCCCTGGGGTCTGCATGAACCAAGGAGACTCTGGGGAATGTTCCTCCTGAGTTCTGGCTATCCCTGCTCACCAGGATTGGGTCGCTGCTGAGGCAAAGGCTACTGGAGGTGGTGGAACGCGAGTTGCTGGGCTCCTGAGAGCTTGGGGATCTGCCGGCCACCTCTGGGCTGCCCTGAGGCATGGACACGAGGGCGCCCGGCTTGCTGACCTCCTCGTCCCTCTCATCGCTGTGAGGCGCCCAGACGTTCGTGGCAGAGCTCCCCCGGGAAGCCAATCTCCCAGCCGTGCCTTCGGAGCCTCCTACCACAGCTGTGCCCAGGACAGGGTTTGCCGAAGCCGGGAGCACCTTTGGGAGACAAGGAGAGGGGATGGGTGCCAAGGGAAGCACCCACTGGCCTGGTCTTGGGCACACAGGTCCCACAGAAACCCACTTCAATACTCAGTCCCCACATCTGCCACTAACGAAGTTGGATCACAGGTAACAGGGAAGTGAAAGAGCAAGGGAAGGAGGGAGGCAGGCAGGAAGGAAGGGGAGCCAGGCAGTGAAGAGAGCAGTGGAAAACAGCACCTGGAAGCCAGGAGACTGACTGGCAAGTCAAGGAGGGGAAATAAGGAGTCAAAGCCCAACAGAGTTTGGCTCCCTTCTCCCACGCTCCATAATATAGCGTGTGGACGGTAACATGAACACAGTGGGGGGAAAAAACATCCCTAAATAAACTCATCACCAGTCACAATGTGACACTGCAACAGAAAATCTCCCAACCAGGGGGAGTTCACAAGGACATGAACAAATGCAAGTGGCAAGAAGAAAGGTCACCTACTTTATCCTTCGTTGGCATAGAGGGGGTGCTGCTGGCTGTATTCCCAAAGGGCAGTTTCTTCTCTTGCATAAGAGACTTCACAGAGGTGTCACGGGATGGGAAAGTGTCTCTGGGCACAGGAGTAGCAACCAGGGTAGTTGTTTCCATCGAAGCACCTGTCAGGGAGAAAACAAAGTACACTGTGTTAACCAGGAGGACTAAAAGGTGAGATCTCCTCTTCCTCAAGGATGCTGTGACAGAACAGTCCCCAAGCTGAGGGGGTGGCACAGGAAGCAGGACCCAGTGCCCTGGCTCTGGCTCTGCTGTGGCACCTGAGCTTTCCCTGCAGCTGCAGGTAACTCATGCAGGGTGGGCTGCTGGGCTGCAGAGCACCAAGGGAAACAGAGGCTTCTAAGGCTCCTAGAACTCCATGTCCCCTCAGCTGGGAGGGGCTGACCCCACATGATGAGGGGGGAAAAGGCTGGGAGGGATGGGTGTCTCTCCTCCCGGAGACCTTAGAGTGGAGGGCAGGGCTTTATCCTGATTCTATGAAGCCTATGGGTGAGCGATGCAGGAGATGCTAAAATTCCCCCAGGTGCAGGACAGAAACATCTCTGCAAACTAGGGGAAGGGGAGAAGTTTCATACCCAAAGCTGCTGCACTGACAAAAAAAAAATTAAAATGCACTTGGATAAGATGATCGTTGTAGGTTCCTTCCAAATGAAACAGTCTGTTCTGTTCTATTCTACTCCAACCATTCCCCCAGCGGTGCCAAGGCCACCACTGACCCATGTCCCCACATGTCACATCCAAACAGCTTCTAAGTCCCTCCACAGATGGTGACAACCCCTGCCCTGGACAGTTGTACCAATGCTTGACAACCTCTTCCATAAAGAAATTTTCCCTAACCTCCCAAACCTGCCCTGACACAACTCTACTCTTGTCCTGTTGCTTGTTCCCTGGGAGCAGAGCCCAACCCCACCTGGCTGCACCCTCCAGTCATGGAGCTGTAGAGAGCGACAAGGTTCCCCAAGCCTCCTTTTCTCCAGGCTGAGGCCCCCCAGCTTCCTGAGCTGCTCCTCATCAGACTTATGCTCTAGAGCCTTCCCAGCTCCATTCCCTTTCCTGGCCACGCTCCAGAATCCCAACTTCTTTCTTGCAGTGAGGGGCTTTCAGCAGCACCTTCTGCTCCCTAGTGGCTACCTGGTTCTGCCAGAATGGAAACACACCTCCACTCCCTTGATGCTCTTGCAGCTTCTTCTCTGCATCAAACTGCTCCTGGATGAGGAGGGGGCTGCGCACATCCACAAAGCTGCCCGTGGGCTCACCATGCCCAGAGCTTGGCACAGGCTGCTTTTTTGGCGCTGAGTTTGGGGGCTGCTGCCCCACACCATAAGTGGCCCCTTCTAGCCGTGGCGGTGACTCTGTGGTGATATCCGAGTTCTCTTCGGGCTCATTCCTGGGCTGCTCGGGGCTGTGAGTGGCACCGGCATCCCTCGATGGAACAGACCTGCCCAGGGCCAGGCCCGGCGTGCCGCGGTGCAGGTGGTTGGCATTCCCGAAAAACCCGTTGTCCACACACACCGGCCGGCGGCTCAGCCAGTCCCGGCCCTGCTCTGGGGTCTCCACTGACACCGGCACAGCCCCGGTGGGGTGTGAGGGATTCCCCTCTCCACTGTGCCCACCGCTCACTCCGCCATGGACTTTGCTCCCAGGTGGAATTGGCCGGGGACTCTCTTGCTCCGGGAGTATTTTTGGGAGCTGGAAGGAAATGAGCTGTGTTAAATCACTGAGATGAGGGGGTCTGGAACCACGGGGGTGCTCCAAACCCTAAGCAGTGATCCCGGCGAAGCTGGTTATGAAGGGGGCCTAGGGTCTCTCCTTGGCACCCACCCAATAGTCAGGGGCTGTGGAGAGAAGCCTGGACTCGCAAAGCAGACCGTGCACTCCCCCCATAGAGGGAGACAGGAGAGGTAGCATTTACAGGGACAAACATAAGCTGTAAGTTACCAGATGCAGCAGTGATCAGCAGCAAGAGGCTGCTTGGGGTGGCCCTGAACAAGCCTGGCCCTACCACGGGCTCCCCACACCCCACCAAAAGGTCCAAAAGGGACCTTTGTGTCCCCATCCAACACATGCCCTGCTCACCGATTCCTGCACTGGGAGCCTGGCCTCCAGGTCCGTGCTCCTGGGGGTGGCAGTGCTGGGCAGGACAGGTGGATGGTCACCAACGGGCAGGTCTCGGTGTGGCTGCTCAGCCATCGGAGCACCCGGGGCAGGATTTGTCCCCCGGGATGGTGTCTGGGCACTGATGGAGGAGACAGTGGGAGGGGCATCGCTGGGAAGGGAAGGGGTAGCAGCAGGAGCTGAGGGACCTGGAGGAGACAAGCGGATCATTGTTGGAAAAACTGAGGAAGCAGAGGATAAGTGTGGGGCTGAGGCAGCTCTGTGTGTGTCCCTGCTCTGTCCCCACATCAGCCAAGCCCACAGCACTCCTTCGTTCATCTTTCCATCTTCCCTCAGGTGACAACCCCAGTCCACCACCAACCCAAGCACCTTCAGACATGGACCTGTCATCCTCAAACACGTTACCACAGTGAAGAACATCCCCGGGACAGTCACAGACACCTCCAGCACCCTGGGAAGCCAAGGCAGGGACAGAGACAACTTTGTGTCCCCACCTCAAGCAGCCCACCGGGGCACACCCAGGAAGGATGAGGCTACATACGAGGTTGAAGTTTCCAGGTGTCATAGACTTCCTGCAGCTCATCGGCCAAGTGCCCTGCGTTGTTGTGGTGCAGTGCCTGGATGAGATCCTGCACCCAGCCCTTCCGGCACCTCAGGTGCTGATAAAACCTAAAGACAGCTGCCTGGTTGCCCCGTGTCTCCTCCCGGGCAAGGAGTTCATCCTAGGAAAAACACACAGGGCATCTAAGAGAGGGTCTGGCTTAGAGGTTAGACAGCTCTATGTTCCCACTGGGGAAGGAGCCTGGCAGAGCTCAGCAAAATAGGAAATTACTCTGTCAGAATCGACAAGGCAGGTCAGGGAATCAGCCAGCGACGCCACTCGGATAGTCCCGAACTTCTTGAGGTTTTTCGTAATGTGGATGTACACTTTGTCTTCAGCTAAACCCATCCTGGCTCAGCACCTGCAGAGAGACAGAGACTTAGGGTGAGCAGAGGCTGCTGGTGAAGCTCAGGCTGTCTCCAGAAGCTCGGGCTGTTCCATAGGCACCCGTGCCCTGGCACAGACACTGCGATGAGACAGGGGAAATCCCAGGCGGAAAATACGCAGAGAAGACGTTCGGGTTAAAGTTCAAAGCTCAGCTTCATTTCCACGAACCTCGCTTCTTTCCACCATCGCCCATCCCGTGTTTATTCCCACTCTGCTTGTTTGAATTCAGCCGGCGGGTTGGGGGCCGGCCTGCCGGCAGGGTCACAACAAGCGCCAGGGCCACAATAGGCGACAGGGCCAACACAAGCACCAGGGACCACGGCTGGAATCCCGCAAAAGCAATGGAAAAACCAAAGGGAAAGGCATAGGGCTCCTTCCCACAGGGAATGGCGGCCCGCAGGCCGCGACGTGGCTCTGCGCGCCCTCACGGCGAGGCCCCCCGCCCTCAGCGCGACCTTCAGCCTCCGGAGGAGCTCCGGGAGGTTCTCCGCTCGCAGATCACCCTGGCAAAGATGCCGGGGATCGCGGCCAGGGCTGTGGCGGCCACGGAGGTCGGCGCGGCCCCGGTGCCCCCCGGGGCTCCCCTCACGGACCCTCAGAACCGCTCACCTGCGCCCGCCGCCGCCGTGCGCCCGGCACCGCTATGACCCCTCCCCCTCCTGTCGTGCCTGCCGCTGATTGGCCGTCGTGCACGCCCGTCACGATGATTGACATGTAGTGATTGACAGGGGGGTGTCCGGTTCCGGGCTCCTCAGGCCAAGGGGGACGCGGAGATCCTGGAGCGCGTCCGGCGGGTGTTGAGGGACGGGAGCGTCTCTCCTACGAGGAGAGACTGCGGGAGCTGGGCTTGTTTAGTCTGGAGAAGAGAAGGTTGAGAGGGGATCTCATCAATCCATATAAATATCTCCAAGGAGGAGGGGTCACAGGATGGTGCCAGACTCTTTCCAGTGGTGCCCAGCGACAGGACAAGGACTAATGGCCATAAACTAAACCACAAGAAGTTCCACCTCAACATGAGGAAGAACGTCTTTGTGTTGAGGGTGAGCACTGGCACAGCTGCCCAGGGAGATCGTGGATTCTCCTTCTCTGGAGATATTCCAAACCCACCTGGATGTGTTCCCCCCTTGACAGGGGGCTTGGACTGGATGATCTCCAGAGGTCCCTTTGAGCCCCAATATTCTGTGGTTCTGTGATTCTGGGAGCTGGACCTGTTCAGCATCGAGAAGTGACATCTGAGAAAGAACCTCATTAATGTGTATAAATATCTGAAGAGGACGTGCCAAGGGGACAGAGACCGAGCTCTGCTCTGTGGTGCCCAGCAATGGGACAAGAGGCAAAAGGCGGAAACTGATGGATGTTCCACCTGGATATGAGGAACATGCTCCTTCATGTGAGCACTGGCACAGGTTGTCCAGAGAAGCTGTGGCTGCCCCTGGATCCCTGGAAGTGTCCAAGGCCACAGTTGATGGGGCTTGGAGCAATCTGGGATAGTGGAAGGTGTCCCTGCAGGGAGTGGAACGAGATGGTCTTTAAGGTCCCTTCCAAACCAAACCATTCTGTGATTTTAATTAATTGAAGCCAGCTTTCCTCACTCTAAATTATAAAAAAAAGGATCATATTTCTGGGTTGTTTCTAATTAAGAAGAGATCTTTATGATGATCAAAACTTACCACAGGAAAAACAAAAAACAAAAGCCACTCACTCCATTGCACCCAGTAACCATAGAATCACAGAATCATAGAATCATAGAATGTTAAAGGTTTGGAAGGGACTTTAAAGATTGTCCCAAGCCACCCTGCCACAAGCAGGGACAATCCCCACTAGACCAGGTTGCTCAAGGCCTTATCCAACCTGGCTTTGAAAACTGCCAGCATTGGGGCATCCACAACTTCCCTGGGCGACCTGTTCCAGTGTCTGAGCATCCTCACAGTAAAAAATTTCCTCCTAATATCCAGTATAAATTCCCGCTCTTTCCCCTTGTACAGTTACTCCTTGTCGTGTCACTGCATTTCCTCACTAAGCGTTCCTCACCGGCTTTCCTGTAGTATCCTGCCGAAACTTTTTGTCTGTAGTTAATTTCCTACTCCGGATTTTTGGGAAGCGGGACCGGGGCAGTGCCGCCTCCGCGCCACCAGGGGGCGGCACCGCCACGCGCGGGGGCCCCGCGTGGCCACGCCTATGGCCACGCCCATAGCCACACCCCGGCCACGCCCCCGGCCCGGAGCCGCGCGATGGCGGCGGCAGCGGGCGGGCGGCGGCGGCGGCGCCGCTGAGCGCCGGGAGAGCCCCGAGGGGCGGCGGGGGCTTCCCGCACCCCTTCCCCTTCCCTCGTATCCCCCTCCCCTTTTCCCCCGACCCCCCCTCGCGCCCTCCCCCGCTGCGCCGTCCATGGTTACAGGCGGCCGCCGCGGCCTCGCAGCGGAGCCGTTTGGGCGGGAGCCGGCGAGGGAGCAGCGGCCGCAGGTGAGCGGGGGAGGGTCGCAGGTGACCCCCGGGGATGGGCACGGGGTTGTTATGGTGGCGTGGGGGTGATGGAAGGGGCGGGGGGCGCGACCCACGCGTGTCCGTGGAGTTGGGTCACCCCCACCCTGTCCGCACTGAACTTGGGGATTAGTATTTGCATATTTGTAGGTGTATTTGTTGATGGTAATGATGATTTCTAAAAGTGATCGCGGGCTGGGGCTTGTGGATTTGCTCCATTGGAGCGAGTCCAGAGGAGGCCACCAAGTTGATCGGAGGGATGCAGCACCGCTCCTGTGAGGAAAGGCTGGAAGAATTGGGATTGTTCAGCCTGGAGAAGAGAAGGATCTGGAGAGACCTAATGGCTTTTCAGTACTTGAAGGGAGGCCACAAGAAAAATGGAGAGAGACTTTTTACAAGAGCCTGGGGTGACAGGAGAAGGGGGAATGGCCTCGCACTGAAAGAGAGTACGGTGAGATTAGATATTAGGAAGAAATTTTTCCCTGTGAGGGTGGTGAGGCCCTGGCACAGGTTGACCAGAGAAGCTGTGGCTGCCCCATCCCTGGAAGCGTCCAAGGCCAGGTTGGATGGGTCTCTGAGCAGCCTGGGATAGTGGAAGGTGTCCCTGCCCATGGCAGGGCATGGAACAAGATGGGCTTTAAGGTCCTTTCCAATCCAAACCATTCCATGATTCTATGAACCTCCAACTGTGGGTCTGCAGTGACCCACAGCCTCCTCCCACCCTGCACCCGCGGGGTTGGACACAGGGGTCCAAGCTAGGGACAGCCCTGTAAGACCCAGAAGACAGCTGCAGGGCAGGGCTACCATGGCCACGATCTCCTGTCAGCACCCACCATCTCCCTGCTGCAGGATCTCCGGGCTCCCTGGACACCTCCTCTCAGGACACTGGGGCTTCTGGTCAGTGAGGAACCCTCCTGACCCCCGGTCTGCCCACGCCCCCCCTTGGCAGATCCAGGCCGTGCCGGTCACCAAAGGCTTCTTTTGGGACCGATGTTCCAGCCTGGGGGCTTGTGGCCTGGCTGCTCCCTGTGCCATCTCTCCGGGAGATGCTCCAGGCTGGAGCATTGGAAGGGACACCCTCCTTGCTGTGGGGTCCGAGGGCTCTGTCCCTTCCTTGAGGGCTCTGTCCCCTTCTCACTGGCTCTTTCCGCTCCTCGAAGGGTGTGTCCCCTCCTCGCCACTGCCTCTGCGCATCCCAAACGGGAATCCCAAATGGGAATGTCCGTGCTGCCCCTCTCCAGGCTCTCCCACGCTCGGGTAGCTGCATCCTCCCTGCTCGGCCAGCGCTTGCTTGTTTCTGATCTTGGATGTCATCGAGGGTGGAAAATGTGACAGGAAGGAAGGGAGGCTTTTTTTCCCTCCTGCTAAATATGGACTGACATTAAAAATCCAAATACTGTCGTGAAAGGAATCCCAACCTCTGTTTGTCGAGGGAGAGAAAAATGATGTTTTCTGGCTTTTCGGCTGTGAGGTTCCAGCTGGGAAGTTTCGCAAGGAGTGGTGGAGTCCTTGCCGGGAGCCTCAGGAATTTACTGAGCTTGTTCGCAGGACGCTCTCCACAGCGTCTTACGCTAAAAAAAAATTAGTCATCCCTTCTCTGCCTGCCCGTGGCTGGGGGGAGCTTGCTGCGAGCATGCAGGATGCTTGGAAATGTTTAAGGATTTTTTCCTCCTGTACGAGGAGTTCTAGAAACGGCAGGAAATAAAACTGCGGCCCCAACAGGAGTTTTTCATCTTTATTTTAATTCCTGTTGCTGCAGCGGCCAGTGGCAGGGAAGGGAAGGATGTGCTCGGGGAAGCTGCAGCTGGGTTTGCAGCGAGGATTTGTCTCTGTCAAGCATCAGATGCAAACTCATGCTGTTATTCCCAGAGAGACTGGGAAACAGGTTCTGTGTGGAGGTCTGGAATGAGGAATGGGATCACAGGGATGGTCATGGCACTGCCGGCTCCCTGATGGTTTCTGCTGTGGCCAGGGCGAAGAGCCAGGATGCATTTTGGGGAACAGGGACCACAGCTTCCCTAGGACCTGGTGGGGGTGCTGGGAGAGAGAGGCTCGGTGTCTGTGCTGGGCAGAAAGTGGGCGCTGCCACTTTCCCATTCCATGTGTTTCTTTCCACCCCTGTTGGAGAGCTTTCTCGGGGAGTGCCTGTGGGAAGCTCCAGGGTTTTTGCCTGATCTTTGTTAAAACAGTTGGTTAAAGCAACTGGTTGGTTAAAGCAACTGGTTAGTTACAGTTGGCTGAAGGTGGTGGAGTCATCGTCCCTGGAGGTGTCCAAGGAGCAGCTGAACGTGGCACTCAGTGCTCTGCTCTCGTGGCAAGGTGGGGATTGGTCACAGGTTGGACTTGTGAGGTGATGATCTTGGAGGTCTTTTCCAACCTAAATGACTCCAGGATTCTGTGAAAGCAGTGGGGGATCCTGGGAGGTGCTGGAATAGGTATTTCCCGTTTCCAGGGTACTGGTGCTGGTGCTGCTGTGTTGTTCCCAGACTAAGGAGACACAGCCCTGCCTTCCTGAAACATCCCTCACAAATACCTGAATCTCTGTGCTGCTCCGTGATACTGGTCCATGTCCAACATCAACATCCTCATGGACAAGCAACTTGAATTCCCTCTCTCCCTGTCTCCTCCTGCTGCCAGCCTACATCTGTTCTGCTCCAACCCTCTGTGTTTCCAGCAGGGTGGTGGATCTCAATCTAGCAGGGAAGGAGCAGGTTGTGTGACCTCTGCTGTGCCACTGTCGGGGTCTGTGTGATGCCTCAAAACACTGGGGAGCGTGGGGTGGGATATTTTGCATGGAACTGGGTGCCTGTAGTGCTTCCATAGGGTCAGGAGTGGCACCAGCTGCTGCCTGGTCCTCCGCTCCAGGTGTGACACGGGCAGGAGGTCAATCATCCCTGGCGGCCGCTCTCTGGGCTTATTCACAAATCGCATTTTCCTCTGGAAATAAAACAAATCCCCAGGCTTTCCTCTCACCATGGAAGTCATTTGAACGTGACCAGGTCCGCCAGCATCCCCAAAGCCTGTGGACAGGAAGAGACTCTTGAGCGGAGAGGTAGGAAATGTCCGCATTTAGAGCAGCAGCTGATTCATCTCCTGCTCTTAACTCTTTCCCCCCTGATTTTAGTGGGATCAGCTGGTTTGCTTCAAGGCTCGGAGCCCAAGAGAATTCTGGATCACAGAATACTGCTGGGCTTTGTACATCGTGTTTACGTGGTTTGGGGTGGAGAGGGAACGGGGTGTGCGGTTATCCGAATCGGATAACCAGAATGTCGGCAGTCACATTAGGGAGGATTAATATTTAATATATAGGGTATGAACCATTGTGCTTAATCACTATCTGAAGGGCTTAGGAAGAGATTTAGCGATAAGCAAGTGATTCCTGAGCTGTCCAGAATGATTTCTTGCATCTTCCTCTGGAGCAGCTGGTCCTGGATATCGCTAGAGGCTGGTGCGATCCTGTTCTTCCTGATGTCTCCAGTTTTTGTAAGTGGGTAGAGTGGCTTTCATCACGAGTGTTTGCTTCTCATTAAACTCACAAATACTCTGGAAACCCTTTTTCTCTGAGGCAGCTCACGTGGCTGGACTGTCAGCTGTGGTACCTGTCAGCACTTGAAACTTCTGTGTGTGGCCAAAGCTCATGGGAAACATGTCATGGGATCCATGGACATTGTCACTGTCACATACATCTGCCCAGGCACTAGTCCAGAGGCAGATCATTGATTCTTTTGTCTGTCTAACCTCTTTAGGAGGCCTTTCATTTCATCTCCAGGCTCCCACCGTGGTCCTGGAACTCCCCATGAGAGCAGTGCTGCTTTCCACAGCTGCTTCATATTGTCCCACCTGGGTTTTTTCTGCAGCATGAGGTGTTTTGTCGTACAGCAAGGTGGGGGCTGTCCCTCTGGGAAGGGGATTGCTGTGTTTGTGCAGGAAGGAGGTGATGGTGGGGAGTGCTGTGTCCAAGGCTGGAGTCCTCAGCACAGCAAGGACTTAGAGCGACTCCAGAAGAAGCCATAAAGATGCTCTGAGGGCTGGAGCCTCTCTGCTCTGGAGCCAGGCTGGGAGATGTTCACCTGGAGAAGAGAAGGCTCCAGGGAGGCTTTGGAGCCCCTTCCAGTGCCGAAAGGGGCTCCAGGAAAGCTGGAGAGGAACTTGCGACAAGGGATGGAGTGACAGGACAAGGGAAATGGCTTCCACTGCCAGAGGGTGGGTTAGATAGGATTTTAGAAAGAAGTTCTTGGCTGTGAGGGTGGTGAGGCCCTGGCACAGGTTGCTCAGAGAAGCTGTGGCTGCCCCTGCATCCCTGGAAGTGTCCAAGGCCAGGTTGGGTGGGGCTTGGAGCAACCTGGGATGTGGAAGGTGTCCCTTACCATGGCAGGGGGGTGGCACTGGATGCTCTTTCAGGTCCCTTCCAACCCAAACCATGCTGTGATTCCACAATTCTGTGCCAGGGCACTCAAACAATGCATCTCCACAGCTACATGTCCTGCAGATTTGAGGGTTGTGTCTCCCTGGAGGGAAACCCTCCTTTAGGCTGCAGGAGGGTGTGTGCCTGCACCTCCCTTCCTCCATGCCCCAAATCAGAACTCTCCTGGCTGAAAGCATCGGCCGTGGCTGTCAAACCCGCCGAGCTGTGGTTGCTCGTGTGATACCTCTGGGTTTATGGCAGCTGCAGTTTTGATGGTGGCAGTCAAAACACCTGAGCATGGGTTGGGTTTTGGCATATTGGTCATGTAGAAAGTCCTGGTGTCTACTGTAACAGGCATGGAGGTTGGAAATCTGTTTAAAATTGGGACTACTTTTTTTCCAAAACACCTGTGGAAGAATTAGAGAATCAGGGAATGGTTTGAGTTGGAAGGGACCTTAAAGCTCATCTCATTCCACCCCGTGCCATGGGCAGGGACACCTCTCACTAGCCCAGGTTGCTCCAAGCCCCGTCCAACCTGGCCTTGAGAACGCTCCTTTTATTCTCTGTGCAAACAGATCACTTGCTTAGGCAGCAGCGACTCTTTATTCCAGAATAATTTGTTGTCCTAATTCCTTCCTGTTGAAGCAACTCCATTTTGCATGGAATAATTAGCACTAATTTGGGCCTGGGATGGAAAACAAGAGTTCTCTGACTTCAGAGCAGCAGACAAGAGCATAACCTCTGCCTTTCCCACGTGAGTCAGGTCATGCCGTGCCATCCCTCCTCTGAAGCCAAATTAAAACCTGTCCATGAGACCAAACATTCCAGGTTGGTAGGAGGGAGCAGGAGGTGGAGGTGTCACCGGTTTTTAAGCCTTCTGCTGTTGCAGGGAGCTGAGGACAAGCGTGGTGAGGGGGAATGGAGCAGCACCTCCTTCCTTCTTGGCTGACACTGAGGAACAAATAAACAGAAATGTTCTCACTGCACTGATGTGAAAAGCTGCTTCTGAGCCAGCCTGGCCTGTTGGTGGATTCCTGGCGCCCCAGCCAAGTACTTGAGACCTTTTTATTGCCATAACGAGGACTTCCTCATCCTGCCCCGCAGTCTGACTCGATCCACGGCTATTTTCTGGTCCTTCCAGGAAGACATCCCTGCTCTGCCTTCCTTTGTGTAGGGAAGGGAAACCAGCCAAACCCCTTCCCTCCCCCAAATCCCTGCGTGCCTGAAGAAGGGGAGGTGCAGGGCATCCTTCCTGGTTTCCCCAGCATTTACCTGGGAAGCATGAGATGAATTCCAGTGCAAAGCTGTTGCAGACAGGATCTCCCCTGCCCGTCTCCCAGCTGCCTTTCTTGATTCTGGTAGGCTCAGTCTTTGCTGATGGGGTTGTGAGCACTGAGGCCATGAACATCTCTTCAGGATGAGTCCTGGAGGCAGTGGAAATGGGAGATGCCCACCCTGGAAATCCCAGCTGGCAGAAAATGGGCTTCCATTGTCATGGTACCTGACCACCAGCCACCTTGGCTGATGGATGCTGCTTAGATGGAGAGTTTTAAGACCTGGATTCATAACTTGGGGGTCCAAGACACTTCTTGGCACTCCAAACTCCATCAGTAAAGGTGTGTTATAGGCTCATCATGGAGGTGCTGCAGCAGCATACCTGTCTGAAAAACAGGGTTTGGCCTGTTGGAGCTTGTAGCTTTTGTGTATCCAAGTTAAGTAATAGGTGACAGGAAGCCTGGATCCAGGTATGAGCAGTGAATCAATCACCACTGGATTGCTCTGGGGTTGAACCAGCCCCCCTTGGGATGACTGTCCTCCCGTATCACACCTGATGTTTTGAAATAATCTCTGATTGTTCTGATGAGCTAAACCCCAGAGGTTTAGCTGGCTTTGAGCTCCACCCCATCAGTGATGACCTTGCTCCAGGGCTGGGGAGAGCAGCGATTCCTGGTGTGACTGCTGAAGGCAGGATGTCTCACTGGGTCTGTACTCACATGCTCTTCCCCAGGGAGTTGGGGATCATCTGCCCGAAAGAGAACTTGCAGAGGGTCTCCCCAAAACTGACACCCAGCCATCCTCACTTGTCTTCTGGGCACCCAGCGTGTCATCTGGGAACACTGATAATGGAATCATGGGATGGCTTGGTTGGAAGGGGCCTGGAAGATCATCTCATTCCACCCCCCCTGCCTTGGGCAGGGACACCTTCCACTATCCCAGGTTGCTCCAAGCCCCGTCCAACCTGGCCTTGGACACCTCCAGGGATCCAGGGGCAGCCACAGCTTCTGTGGGAGCCTGTGCCAGGGCCTCCCCACCCTCACAGGGAAGAATTTCTTCCTAATGTCTAATCTAAACCTATTCTCTTTCGGTGTGAAGCCATTCCCCCTTCTCCTGTTGCTCCAGTCTCTCTTCTTCTTTCCTGTAGGCTCCCTTCAGGTCCTGGAAGGCCCTAATTAGGTCATCCCAAAGCCTTTTCTTCTCCAGGCTGAGCAATCCCAATTCTCTCTCTTTCCTCATAGCAGAGCTGCTTCATGCCTCTGATCATCTTGGTGGCCTCCTCTGGACTCCCTCCAACAGGCCATAGTGGTGAACTTGCCAACTAACCAGCAGATCCTCCTGGAATCCCTGGGATTGTGTGGGCTCCACCCCTTGCTTTCCACCTGTGTTTTTAGAGGTTGTGTGTCAGTTCCTCCTCTGGGGATTTCAAACACTTCAGTCACAACCTCAGGGCTGACAGTACTAATTTGTTTTGGTAAATGATATCGTGGGACATGTCAGAGAGGGTTCTGCATCCAGGAAATCTGTTCCTGGCCCCAGTGTGATTGCAACCAGCTCAAAGTCCTGATTGCTCCCAGTCAGGCATCTCTTACTCCATCCCCAAAAAACTCTGCTACACCCAGTGCAGACCCAGCCCTGGACCAGGGACAGAGGAGAAACAGGGCTGGAGGAAGAAGGGAAAGAAGTGACCTACAGAGGCAGGGAATTAGGTGGAAGAAAAGCCAGGAAGGAACTCAGGTCTGGCTGCTGGTGGCAAGGGTGACCCGAGACACTCAGCCAAACCGGGAGCAAAAGGGACAGATCTCCCAATCCCGATGCTGTTAGAGCTTTCTGGAAGGCTGGAACCCTCAAATGAGTAAATCTCACTGAGTAAGAGGAGAAATATGAAGAACAGGATTTGCTTTTTTGTGTGTGTGTGTGTTTTTTTTTAAAAAAAAAGGCATTTTAGTGGTTTATAAAGATTCCAGCAGCGCTCTGGGAAAGCGCAGCCTCCCGTTCCAGGCACCGTGTTCAGCACAGGAATATCCTGGCTCTCGACCTGCAGGTCTTGAGGTACCATAAATTTTTCTGGTGATAGTGTGTGGCAGGCCAGCATGCAAAACTTTTCCTGCTGCTTTACAATTTGAATCATGTTTTTATCACGGCAGCAGATAATCATCTCACTCGTGTTCCAGAAGCGAAACTCTTGTGGATGTGTTTGAGAAGCCTGAAAATAAATACATTCACATGTGTTTGCCAGTGTTGCTGAACACATGGTGTGTCTCAGAGCCTCTGGATTTCACTGTCTTGCAAACTGGCCACTCTCGAAGGCTCAGAAGTACAACTTTAGTCCAAATGCTGAAGTTTCATACCCCTTTCATAGCAGACACTAGTGCCATCCCCTAAATGATGAATTAGAGATGAACGGAGATGAGTTAGGAATGAATAATAAATTGGAAAGCATGGATAATCCTCAAGATTTTCTCTTGAGGAGACTTTAAACGTATTTGGCCACAGGCAAGTAGATGTTTTTAATCCCAGTCGCCATGTAGAATTTGTATCCTCATTCCGGTGGCAGGGTGGGGATGCCAGGTGGGATCTTTGGGTGACTTGGTGGCAGCAGCTTGTCTTTAGATACTGAGACTGGGATTAGAGTGGTTCAATTATTTTCTAATCTTCTCTAGGAGTGTGTTTGACAACCCCTTTCCATGAAGAAATTTTCCTTTACATCCAATCTAAACCTCTCCTGGTGCGACTTAAGGCCGTTTCCTTCTGTCCTGCCTCTTGTTCCCTGGGAGCAGAGTCCGACCCCCACCTGGCTCCAACCTTCTGTCAGGGAGCTGTATTCAGCCAACTCATTTATCATCTTTCTATACCAGTCTTGGCCTTCAGTGGTTGTGTGGGAGTTATTTTTTGACTCCAGCAGGTACCTGGAGGTGAAATCTACGGCCCAGCCATTTGTGTTGCAGCAGTGCCTGAAATGGGGCTGTGCTTCAGCTCTGGCTGTGCAGGTTTGGCCTCCCAGAATCCAACATCCAAATGAGTAAAACCAGGAATAATAAAATAGGAAAAGGCTAGCTGAGAGAGAAAAGCAGCTTTGGAAGGGCTAAGGTGAATCTCTGCTCTCCTGAGAGGTAAACACAAGGCACAATCATCTTTTCTCATCTCTCTCATCCCCTCCTCCACTGAGGCTCCAGAAAGGATGACAAACCTGGTGGCTGCTTGAGCGTTTTCCACCTCGGGTCCATCAGCTTTTAGGGTGGTTTGGAGGGTCCCCAAGTATCTCCATCCCTCGTGGTGGCTGTTGTGAGGGTCCCTGCAGGAGTTCATGTCCCTCAGCCAGGGCTGCAGGGGCGCTCTCGGCGATACAGGTGCAAAACCAGTGCTGCAGGTGCATGTTCACAAGGGTGACACATCTCCTTATCCACCCAGGAGAGGCTGTGGAGGCACCCCAGTATCTGATACTGCTTCTTGTGTCCAGGTTTTATCCATGGCATAATGAAGGATTTACTCTTCACGTTCCTTAAAATGTTTTAGAGCAAGTTCCATGCCCGTGCAGAGGTATTTGCCTTTTTTTCCAGGATGTTCTGTGGGGGTTGTTCGAGTTTATGTAACTTCCCATATGTTGCCCTCTTCTTGTAGAAACTTGAAGATAAATTGTGAAATGCAGGGAGCTGCTTTGAAAGGATACATCCTCAGCTGGAGCTTGGCCTGTTTGTGGCCAGAAAAGGGGAACCTGGGAGCCCTCTGTCCCCGTTTCCTCTCTGGCATAGCTGAGTGAGCAGCGTGGGATGGAGCATCTGATGCTGCCCCGTTGCCCAGCGTGGGGATGCTGCTGCAGGAGGAGGCCCTGGTGAGCTGGCAGCAGGCTCCAGAGCAGGCATGTGCTGTGAGGGTGGTGGTTTCTCCATGGAGGGGCTGCAGCCCCGGCATCATTCCCTGCAAGCTCTTTTCTCCTTTCCAAAGCTGCTGCGTTCCCTGCAGTGCCCCTCTGCCCAGCAGAGAGGGTGGTTCAGGTGGCGCTTTTAATAAAGTCAGTGTTTAGTGAACCACTTTGCTGACCAGGTCTTGCCCAATGCTGCTTGGTCTTCATTCACAGAATCATGGAATCGTTTGGGTTGGAAAAGCCCTCTAAGATCATCCAGTCCAACCATTCCCCCAGCACTGCCAAGGCCACCACTGACCCATGTCCCCAAGTGCCACATCCACACGGCTTTTAAATCCCTCCAGGGATGGGGACTCCACCACTGCCCTGGGCAGCTGTGCCGGTGCCTGACCACCCTTTCAACAAAGAAATTTTCCCAAATATCCAATCTAAACCTCCTGGCACAACTTGAGACCATTCCCTCTCATCCTGTCCCAGCTGCCTGGGAGCAGAACCCGACCCCCACCAGCTGCCCCTCCGGGGCAACTCCCTCAGGGAGTTGTGCAGAGCCACAAGGTCCCCCCGAGCCTCCTTTTCTCCAGGCTGAGCCCCTTTCCAGCTCCCTCAGCCACTCTTCGTGCTCCAGACCCTTCCCCAGCTCCACTGCCCATATCAAGAGGGTCTGAGGGCACTCAGTGTCTTGCAGATCAACATTTGTTGGCTCCTGCAGGACACAAGCCCGGCAGCTGGTAGGAGATTCATAGCTCTTGTTCACTGCAAGCTTGAACAAAGCCCTTCACCCATCACCCAGGTCGCTTCTGCTTATCATTTTTGAAAATGGTTCAGTCCCAAGTTCAAGAAGAATTGGAAGCAGGGTGCTGGCAGAGCTTGGAGCCTTCCTCAAACTGGGGAATTACACAGAGTGTAATTAGGGTCTCCAAAAGCATCGCTTTCCATTCGCTCTCCAACCCCCCTGGAGCAAAGCCAGGAAGCCCAGCCACTGAACAAACCCCTCTTTTGGACTTCAAGGCTGAGGAACTGAATTTGTCCTCTGACAATTGTGCTCGTTTGACCGGTGGACAGAGAACGAGAAAGTCTGTGCACAAGTGGATGGGAGAGGTGGAAAGTCCTGAGGGGAAAAAGTGCTTCAGGGATGAACCACGCAGGTCTGATGATAACTGGCTGGAAACTTCAGCCAGGGCTCCTGGACAGCCAGACAGCATCAGCAGTGCCGGGAAAACTGAGCTCCTCCACATCCAAACCCAGGAATTGACCTATTCAGTGGGGGTTTTTTGAAGTTACTGCAAGATCATGAGTGTCTTTAGGAAGCCAGGAACTTTGCAGTTGCTCAATACTCGCTCAGCTGCTTTGGCGTGGGTTATTTGGAATGGTTTTATTTTTGTAGAATGGATTCAGAGTTACCAGCGTGGGATCTTTGGAGATGAGTGTGTTTAGCTGCTGTGGAAAGAGGTCCTGGCAAGGTGAGGCCTGGCTTGGTGACTCTGGCTTCATTGGAGGTGACATGACAGCAGCCTCTGGGCAGCACAGCAGACTAGAACACCAATCTTGTAGTTTAATCTGTTTAAACTGTCTCTGCTGCACAGAACAAGTTCCTGTCTTTTGCTGCCCAGAATGCCAGAGTTTCATAGAATCATTGAGTCATGGAATGATTTGGGTTGGAAGGGACCTTAAAGACCATCTGGTTCCAACCCCTGCCACGGGCAGGGACACCTTCCACTATCCCAGATTGCTCCAAGCCCCATTCAACCTGGCCTTGGACACTTCCAGGGATGGGGCAGCCACAGCTTCTCTTGCATTTGGAGGGTGCAAATCTCACCTGCTACAATTTGGCTTCGTTTGGGAGAGAGTCTTTAAAACTGTGTTTGGAAGCCTTTAAGGATTCCTCTTCCTGGGGAACTCATGGTGCTTTGTGTGTGCAGGGGGATTTCATTTTGGGCTGTCCAGTGCCTCACAGGCCGAGAAAAGCGGTATGGATTTAAGGGAATTTAAGTTCCTGAAGCCGTGAAATTCCACCCAGAGAAGGTATTGCTGCCCAGCTGAGATCACTGCTTTATATTTGATATTGAATTCCCCCTCCCCTGCTGCTTCATTAAGGCAGTGGAGTTACAGAAATGTCAGTAATTAGCTAATGAAGGACACGGGTGGTAGCGCAGGAACAGCTTCCATAGGTGCATGGCTGTTATTCCAGGGTTTTCAATCCAGCATGGAAAGGTCATGTCTGCCACGCTCATCATGGCTGTGACTGGTCCCATCCTGCATCCAACACTTTCTGTGCCACTTCAGCTGTTTCCAGCCCCCTGGATGGTCATGGCAGTGCATTCCATGTCCCCCCTCCAAAATGGGACTTCGGACAGGCTCCCAGCCCCTGCCATCGGATCCCAAGCCTGGGACAGGAACAGGATTGCCACTTCCATATTTTTTTTTTCCATTTTGCCTGTTACAGGAATTGTTACCGATCTCTTCAAGTATTCCTTGAGCTTTGTCTTCACTGGCAGGACTGGGCTGTTGGCATGGAGCATTTCCAGGAGGAATTGTTTTGCTGTGGAGGTGACAAATGGCAGCTCAGCTCCTTTGGGATGCTGTGACCACTTCACAAGGGAGCACGTGGAATGCAGAGCTCAGGCCTCCAGGTCTCTCCCTGTCCTTACTGAAGTCCTTATTTAAGGTCCTGCAGGTTCTATTCTGGTGAGATTCAGAGTTCAGCCGCTGGATTAATGAATTTTGGTGGGTTTTTTGGAGAACCAATCCTGTGTCAAGCCTTGGGAGGCTGCGTGGCCTCTGACCAGTGCTATGGCACAAACCCACCTTTGGGCTTGGGCTACCAAGTTCCATCTGTGGGCCAGCTCTCAGGTAACGGTGGCTTTTGCCAAAGACAGGATGGTATTTTGTGTCCTTCCTGTAGGAAGCTCTTGCAGTGACCCTCTTGTGGCTCTTCAGCCAGTTCTGAAGCATCTCTGGCTACCCCAATTTGCCTGTGGTCACTTGATGTGCGGTTACAAATGACCCTGTCAAACTGTGGTGTTGGATGTTAGGTTAGAATCAATTTTTCTCATTGCTGATGGTTTTACTTCATATATTTTTGGAAGCTGGGCCCTGATTTTACTTTGAAACAATCAAAACATTGAATAAAACACTCCAAAGCTTTCAAAGCATTTGAACTATGTTCTCTCTTCAGACATTGTCAGTCATTCCCATCCTAGATCTGACGCCAAATATCTGCTCTGAGCTGTGCCCAGGTTGCAGAGGTCCTTGGATCTACCTCCAGAGAGAAAGAAGAGGCCTGGGGAACATTGGGAATGATGGTTTGAGGGAGAGGAGCTGAAAATGAATGCGGTGGTTAAATCTGTTCTTGCTAATAAGAGCCACTTGAGTTTATTTTTGGGCGCAATTTTGGTCCATCCTATTCTGGAGCTAAATTCACGACTTGCTTTTTGGATTGTCTCCTCCTTCCCTCTTGGCCTCCAGCTGCCAAACCCTCCCTTCTCCCCCTGTCCCCTGGCACACGGCATTGCAGCATCCCGAGCTCCAGCACTGCAGATGTGCCAGATGGAGACACTGAGCTCGTGCAGGTCTCAGTTTTGGAAGTGACAAAAAAAATGATGACTTGAGAAAAACCTTCTTGTTTGTACTGAATTTCATCAGAGCCCAGCGATGCTGAACAGGCACCTTCAGAAGCTTCGTGCCAGAGAGCTCCCAAGTGTTGCTGCTGTTCATGGAATGGTTTGGGTTGGAAGGACCTTGAGGACCATCTATTCCCAGCAGGGACACCTTCCACTAGATCAGGTTGTTCCAAGCCCCATCCAGCCTGGCCTTAAAGCCACAAACATCCTCTCCTTTTAAAAACCTGTCCCCTAAATGGTCTTCATAGACAAAATCACACCAAACACTTGCCCACTTAATTCTTCCACTTGTGATTTTTCTTTCCTCTGGGCAGGGTTGTTTCTCAGCAGCTTTGCGTGCAAGGATGCCTATTTGTCAAGTCTTTCCTGGCTGCAAGGTTGAAACTCTTCAATATTTCTGTCTTCTGCGAGCTCTCTTCCATGAAACTTTCCTTCACTTGCCACACCCTCCCATTTATCAAAGCCTGCTTTCCTCACGGATTTGGTGCCTGGTGAGGGACTGGGGTTATTCCCATTGTGTCACACCAGGCTGCCTGCTGTCCCCAGGGAAAAGGGGAGAGATGTGAAATAAAAGGAGGAGTTGATGCTTCCATGCTTGTTGAGAAATGCTGGCTTTTGAAATGCCTTAAGCCTGAAGTCTCTTGGTTGGAGAACAGGTCTGATGTGCCTGATGATGCTGACCACTTCCCACTCCAGTTGCCTGGTCCAAAAGGGATTTATTCCCTCAGAAATGGGGCTCGTTCAGCTTGCTTTAGGTAATGGGCAGCTGAGGAAGCAACACTTTAATTTTTTCCTAGAATAAAACATCCTTCAGGGGCTTCATGTTTAATAATAATCTGTGAAACCTTGTGATCTTTGATTTCAAGGCACGTGCTGTGAGCTGAACTCAGTGGTTTAGTCACAGAATCACAGTTTGGGTTGGAAGGGACCATTAAAGACCATCCAGTTCCAACCCCCTGCCATGGGCAGGGACACCTTCCACTATCCCAGGGTGCTCCAAGCCCCATCCAACCTGGCCTTGGACATTTCCAGGGATGGGACAGCCATCTGTGCCAGTGTCTCACCACCCTCACAGGGAACAATTTCTCCCTAATATCCAATCCAAACCTACTCTCTTTCAGTCCTGTCCTACAACCTCCCTTTCACCTTGGTGTCAGCTGTGCCTTTTCCACCATTAACACCTGCACTTAATATTCCCACTTCCTGCTTAATAACTGGGGGGGGTCAAGCCCTGTCTTGCCAAAATTGGGTGTTCTCTGGGGCCCTGGCACAGCAGCATTGGTTCCTCTGTTAGTCCCTGGCTGAGCAGGGAGCGCCGCTGCCGCGGTGCCGAAAGGAAGGGAAGGTGTGAAGAGCTGATGAGTTTTCACGGCAGGGGTGAGCTGATGTAAGATGGAGACGGTGTTGTTTTGGAGAGTTTATTTTTCTGTTCCCTCCTTTCTGCACGTGTTGGACCACGTCTGGTGGTGAGTAAGGCAGCTCAGCTTGCTTACCTTGGCTTGAACGCCGCGTTCTGGCGCAGCACCTTGTCCTGGCTGGCGTTTTGGCAGGCTGGCAAACAAGCTGTCCCACTGTAGCTGACACAGAGCCTGGCACAGGTGGCTCTGGGACTGCCTGGGGTGGGAGGTGAGGAAAAGGAAGCTCTCACCTGGTGGCAGCGGCCTGTGTGATCATCCACCACAGAATTCCCAGCTCCGTTCGGTGGCTGACTCCTGCCTCTGGTTAGGCTGAAATGAAAATGTGGGAACCAGATGTGACCCGCCAATACTATCTTGTTTAACACCCTATCTCCAGATGTTTCCAGTTTGTAGTGCTAATTTCCACTTGCAGTTATCCAAGAGCTAAATCCAAGATGCTTGCTGCCTTTAGGAAGAGGAGTCCAACTGACCTTAGTTTTATCTCTTCCTTTGCTCGATCCTACATCTCTTGCATCCAGGTTGGACAAGCCTTTCCATGTCCAAACTGCCACTTCCGTCTCAAAATCATCTTGCAGTGAAGGTTTTTTCTTCATTATCTGCATAAGAGGATTGAAAAGCAAGAAGAATCAGATTTTTGCCCAGGAAATTTTGTGCTTTGCAAGGGCATTTCATCACATCCTTTTTTGAAGGCTGTAAGACTAGCTTTCTCCAAGGGATGCTCTTCCCTCGGGACTGCACATGCTTTCCTTAAATTTCACCAACACGTGACCACAGGGCACGGAAGGACTCGCAGGAATGTTCCTAACTCCCTTTGAAAGGCAAGCTGTTCTTTCAGCCTCTTGTAGAATCACTCTGACGGGAGACGCTGCAATCAGGCTGCAGAGGTAATTGCATTTGTAATGTGAAAGACAGAACAGGGTCTACAATTCTCATCCTTGACTGGCTCTGCGGGGACTCAAGGTAGTCCAAAAAAAAACCCCCAAACCAACAGACCCAACCATTGCTTCTGACATTTGCGATTGGTCTGGGCAAAACATTAGGAAACAACATACTCAAGGGGACAAGATGATCTCATACATCTGACTTTAAAGCAACACGCTCCCATGGAAACTTGTTTCCGTGCCTATTCCAGAGCACTGGCTGCTTCCCGGATCTCCCCTGCCCTCCCTGGCCCAGCTCAGCTTAGTCAGCAAGTTCCAGTTCAACTTCTGCCTTTTATTTTGTGCCTGTACCTGAGTTAGCTCCATTCCTCAGTAACCAGCTCTTTGTCAGAGGAAAGGCTTCCAGGATGCTGCCAGCAGCTCATTGTCCATTTCCTGAGGAGAACTGCTTGCTTTTAAGTAGTTTGCCTGAAATCTTGACTATTCCAGTGCAGCTAAGGCTTCCTGTGTTGGTTGACTTTCTTGGGATGAAGTTCCAGCCACCCACATGCACTGTTTGCAGTTAGTTCTGAGTCTGGAGAACAAATCTCTGCCATAGGGTTTCGCCATCGCTGTGTTGTTGTTCGTCTGACGTTGCAATGTGCAACCATCCTCAGTGTGGCAACTGTGATTTACAAGCAGCAGCTCCCCACTGTTTGTTGCTGTTGGATTTTGAGGGGTGTGGAGACAGGAGCTGGGCTGGAGTGAGCCACAGGGGCTGGATGTAGCAGTGTTGAAGGAAGTCACATCTGGAGCCCGGTGGCTTGAGCGAGGGATGCTTCTGCCATGGCACATCCTCCCTGGTCCTTCCTCAAGTGCAGATCAGACCGTTACGATGTTCACAGCTCTTGAGTGCGAAGACAGTG
The DNA here is from genome assembly GCA_014706295.1 of Lycocorax pyrrhopterus obiensis. Classification (NCBI taxonomy): domain Eukaryota; kingdom Metazoa; phylum Chordata; class Aves; order Passeriformes; family Paradisaeidae; genus Lycocorax; species Lycocorax pyrrhopterus. Next base: position 2,944,494 of record JACSVZ010000006.1, on the reverse strand, counting down.
GAAGGATCTTGGCATCCCAGGTGGAGATGAGCTTGTTTGCATCCAAGTTACTCAAGGTTTTCCTCTAATAAAGCCTTGGCGTTCCCCGTTTGGCTGGCTCGAACGCCAGGCTGGTTTCTTTCTTCTCTGTCATCAGAGGTGTGGTGTGGACTTTCCCAATAGAACGTTGCTCATTCAATCCCTATTTTTGAAAAAGAATAGAACAGATTATCTTTTCAGGGCCTGACTCTTGCTAGTTTTTTGGGAGTAGGTGCCAGCAGCTGGTGTGGCCATGAATGAAGCGATACAGGAGAAGCTTGTCCAGAACTAACCATAGCTTCCTATCCGCCTCTGAAGGATTTACCCTCCTTGAAAGGTTTCCATTTTCATTAAATCCACCCTGTAGCAATGAAACCTGAAGAAACCAGGAGCTCCCACCTCCAGCAGACTGACTGGTGTTGGTGTTGTTCGGGTTTTTAACTGGGGAGAATGAGTCAGCCTGTCCTCAGAAAGCACCAGGACTATCGGCACCACTTGACCACCAGTTTCCTGTTGCTCCCTTTTGCTTCTCTTTTTTTCCTTTTGTTGAAGCTTTTAGGGCTTGGGTGCATGTTTGTGAGAGTGTCTGGATGTTTCCCACTACTGGGACTCTACTGTGTGTGTCTTCTCTGCTTATTTTTTTCGAAAGGAGGACCAGAAAGATGCAGAGATCAAGTCCTTGGCTGAACCTCAACTTCTAGAATCGTAACTCCTAACTGCTGACCTTAGGGAGCTGTCACCTCCACAAATAAATCTTTATAAATCAGCATTTTCACTGTAGAAATTTCACACAACTTGATTGCAAAGTCGCTTCAAGCAGAACAGAATAAAACATTAACTGTTTTGGGGTAAAGCTTTAAAGGTAGGTTAGGTCACAGAAGACTGACGACTATGAAGTTATGGCAAACTCATTCCAAACTCTTGCGTTTGGTCTCTGGGATATGGCTTTGGTGTCTCAGACCATGCTTTGCATGCTGGGCACTCCCATTTTTTTGTGTTTCATCCCTTTTTCTTCAAGAAAGGAACACGGGGATGTGCAGGAATGCCAGAGCAGAGCGTGTGTGCCCGGGTGCTGAAGGCATATCTTTGTCTTGTCAGCATGTGGGAATATCTTTATGGAAACCGGTGCTTTTGGGGATGGGAACCATCCCGACCGAAGCCGGAGCAGATGGGACGCGCAGCCTGAACCAGCCCGTCTCGTTTATGCTTTATTAATTAGACATGTTATCAGAGTCATCTGTGTTTTCTTTCCTTTTCTCCTTTCCAAACCAGTTCTGCTGCTTCGCTGCCCGCAGAGGCTCTGATGAGGAGCTCAGTTTGAATCCCTGAGACTTGCATGGCAGCACTTGTTCATTGTGGTCTGCGTTAGTGCCGTAAAAACTTTGGGGAGAGAACTCAGAGGAGCTTTGTGAGCTCTGGGGATCAGAATTTTGGGAGGTGATGGTACTGTCCTGGTAGCCCATCCTCTCCCTGTGTACTGTCAGCGTTTGTAAGAATTTCCACCATGTGTTAATCACAGAACCACAGAACGGTTTGAGTTGGAAGGGACCTTAAAGACCAACTTGTTCCAAACCCTGCCATGGGCAGGGACACCTTCCACTATCCCAGGTTGCTCCAAGCTGTGTCCAACCTGGCCTTGGACACTTCCAGGGATGGGGCAGCTACAGCTTCTCTGGGCAAGCTATGCTGCTATTTTCTGTTGGATGCTTAAAAACTGACGTGGATCAAAAAGGTGACTGGATAAACTCGTGGAAAGAAAATGTAAAGATCCCTGGGTAGAAACAGTCCATGCTGAAGACTGGGAAGTGTTCTGGGGAGAAAATGGTACATGCTGGTGGGGGACTGACCTTGCTTCACAGACCTCCTGCTGACTACTGTTGGAGGTATTGAATTAAACAGATCTCAAATGGGGTCTGTCATGCACACTGGGGCAGTCTCAAGCTGTGCCTGTGCACACTCAGTTTTAAGATTTTACTGAAAGAGAGAAAAGCTTTTTCAAGTGCTGGAGTGGGAGCCAGGAATAGGGATTTTCTCAGATTTCCCTTTGAACCTTTATCTCCCAGCAGGTTAATATGGGAATCCTCAATGTCAGTGCCCCTTATCTGTATGTAAGGGTGAAGCGGGTCATAAAACCCTTTCAGCAAACCCCTTATAGTCTCAAGCTGCTCCAGTGAAGGTTCAGGTTGATCATTAGGAGGCAGTTCTTCATAGAAAAGGTGATAAAACACTGCACTGGGCTGCCCAGGGAGGTAGTGGAGTCCCTATCCCTGGAGGTGCTTAAGGAATGACTGGACATGGCACTCAGTGCTCTGGTCTGATTGACAGGGTGTTGATGGGTCACAGGTTGGGCTCAATGATTTTGGAGGTCCTTTAGAAGCTGAGTGATTCTGTGTGTGCCCATCTCTGGTGTGGGAGATGATGAAACAGGAGTTGGGCTCGATGATCCCTGGGTGGGTCCCTTTGAGCTCAGGATATTTTGTGATTCTCTGAAACCCCATAAAGCCAACCTGAGTTTTGGCCTTTCCGACACCTGGATCTGTTTTATAGCCACCATTTGGTGAGGTGAAGGGAAGATCTATGGATTTGGTTTGTCCAGGGAAAATTTCCAGGGAAAATTCCCACTCACCAAAGAAGCAGCAGGATTGTCCCTGCGAACACAGCCGGGAAATGACTTTTAATGATGGGCTGCCTTGGATACTGCCCAGATCCCTTCCCTTACAGCAGGACAAGATGATGACTGTGTCCAGGCTCTTCCCTGGCACACACACTCGGCATATGTTATCCTTGAAGTCCTTTTCCCAGGCGTGGCATGCCTTTGTGCAGGCACAGTGTCTACCCTGCTAATAGGATGCTGGTGTCTTCTATCAGCGAGTTAATTGGGTCCCTCGGTGCTGGGATATTTCCTGCTGCTGCATCCTCTTCCTGGAGCTACGCCTCCACCTCGGGAACTTCCCTGCTGATGAAGATGTGATGCTGAGCTCTCCGCCGTGCCCGGAGCCGTCGGAGGTTAAATCCCAGATAAAGCTTTGGGATTGCTCGCAGCCTGGGGGGGGGGGGGGAGGGCGGTGTGCACATGCTGAGAGGTTGCTGGAGGCATTTTAATTGCGTTTTGTTTATTGAGCTGGCTGTAAACACAGCAGGAGGTTGCTGCTTCTCCAGAGCCCGGGAGCCAAAGGTGTATCGATCCCGAGGAGCTGTGGGACACAGGTACACGCTGGTGGAGATCTCAGCTGGGTTGTTTCCAGCTGAGGATGAAATTTCTCTGCGTCCTGCGCTTCCTCCTCTACTCGTGTCAAGCTGTAATGATTTTATAACACATCTTTGTCAGCTGATTCTTCCCCAAAGCAAGAAGCCCTGTTGCTAGGAGTGGGGTGGGGGAGAAAAAAACCTCAGGAATACTCATCTTCAGCGGTCCAACACTGCAGATAACATTGAGTCACTGCTGAAAGCCTCAAAGCAAAACAGATGTTCGGTTTCTAGTGACTAAGTAAGTATTAAAGGTACCAGATGAGCAAAGTTTTAACTGAAGTATTTAATTTGTGGTTGGCAGCTGAGACAAAGCATGAGCAAACAAGGTGCAATGCAGAAATGATCTCTCTCCTGTCTTACACATGCCGGTGTGTTTTCATAAAACCTTTTTTGTTCCATTTTTTCCCATTTTTAAAATATGTCTTTCCGGCTTGACTCACTCTCTCTGTAGTTGTAACCTTTAGTTCTGGGTGGGAAGGCAATTATTTTGTGAGACATGAGACCAGTGGCAGGGTGAGTGGGCTCTTGTTGCTGCCTCTGTCATCTCGCTGTTTGACACGTCACTTCTCCAGGAGTGGTTTGTGTCTCTGAAGTTGGGGATAATTACACGTGTTCTGAAAATAAGGAAACTGGACTTGATGGTGCATCTGCTCAGCCTGACTTTTGAATTCATGAATGAGTAGAAAACTTGGAATGTGACTGTCACACAGCTGTTAGCCTTCGAGCAAGAGACAATTTTTGATGACTATATTCTTAAAAAAAGAATTAGGATGAGTACTGTGATCCCAGGATTCAGGGCTCGTTGGGCAGCCAACACTGGGAGCTCCTTGAGCTGCTGCTGGTGTAGGTGTTGGGATCCCTGGTGAGAAATCTGCAGCACTGTCTGGCTGTGTGGAACAGAGGTGCTGAATCCCTCCTTGCCACTCAGACCTGAGCAGGTGATAACATAAAAGGGAAGGAATTGTGTCCTGGTCCCTCTTCTCAGCATCGTGTGCAGCGGGAATGCTTGTGGATTCCTTGGGTCCAATGAATACCTAATGTAAAACATGAAAATCCTGAGAAAGAGGACCCTGATCAGAACTTCCCTCTTTGGTAAGTCCATAAATCAGCTCACTCTGTACTTTCTGGAGGAGTGACTCGCATTTTGGCTGCTCAGCACCACAGGAAGGGCAGAATAGACTTTCGGTTGCTCTCCCTGGTGTGTGGGAAGTGGATTTGTACTGCTAAGCCCACGTGGGAGCTGAAGCCAAGGCTCCATCCTGCCGGTCCTGCAGGATTTAGGGGTTTTTGGCAAGTTCTGGATGGTTTCTATTAAGAAAAAGGCTTTTTGGATCTCTTCTGAGGGTGCCTCCCTTTGGAGGCTTTCTCAGGAGCCCATGTGCTGAGCACTTAATCTTCCACCCCACTTAAGGGAAGAGGGGCAGACACCAAGCCCTGTTGGCACCTTATTTCACTTAATTCTCGCATTTAATTGTTCTTCCTTCAGCTTTTAAGAGAGTCTCTGCCAAAATCAAGAAGCTAAAAATTAAAGTAATTATTGTGGTGATGGAAGCAATCAAAGAGGCCACCAGGCTTCTGGTCTGAGTGCTGTGGAGAAAGGAGCAGTCTGGGATTGAGCTCATCTCCTGGGACGTGCTGGGCTCCAAGAGTTAATTTTGTTCCCGACTTCTCTGTCCATGAGTAATCCATTTGTGCTGGGAGGAAATGGCAAGTTCTTGCAGTGAGGACAGGCTTCACTGCTGGAGAAAATGATGCCTATTTATCATATGATGCTCTCTGTGCCTTTTTTTATTTGTCCTTCATCTGAACTAAGCTCTTTGGTGATGAGCTTCCCTGTCTGACAGCAGATTTTGTAGTGGCCTACGAATGTTTTTCTTTCCTGCATTTGCTGTTTCCCTGGAATTCTTCACACAGCCACAGGCCTGTGTGTGCTGGAGTCATCCAGCTGGGAAGGAGCTGGACAGGAAAGGACCTGGGGGTCCTGCTGGACACCAAGTTCACCCTGAGGCAGCAATGTGCCCAGAAAGGACAGTGGTGGCCTGGGCTGTGTGAGACAAAACACTTCCAGCAGGTCCAGGGAGGGGATCCTGCCCCTCTGCTCAGCACTGCTGAGGCCACACCTGGAGCACCAGGTCCGGTTCTGCCTCCCCAGGACAGGAGGGATATGGACAGACTGGGGAGAGCCCAGTGAGGGGACTGGAGCATCTCTGCTCTGAGGAAAGGCTGGGAGAGCTGGGACTGCTCAGCCTGGAGAAGAGAAGGCTCCAGGGGTCTCATCCCTGTCCATCAACACCTGCAGGGAGGGTGCAGAGAGGACGGAGCCAGGCTCTTGCCAGTGGTGCCCAGGGACAGGACAAGGGGCCATGGGCACACACTGACCACAGGAGGGTCCTTCTGAACACCTGGGAACACGTTTTGGCTGTGGGGGTGACCAAGTGCTGGCACAGGTTGTCCAGGGATGCTGTGGAGTCTCCATCTTCGGGGATATTCAGCGTTTATCAGGATACAGTCATGGGCAGCTGGCTCTGTGTGACCCTGCTGAGCAGGGAGTTGGACCAGATGATCTCCAGAGGTCCTTTCAAACCTCCACCACTTCGTGGTTCTGAGACAGGGAGACCAAGGTCCTCAGGAGATGCAGGGCTGGGCTGAGCCCTCTGCAGGGGTGTGACTTGTGCACAAATGCAGCTACGTTTGGCATAGAACAGCACTGTGTGATCACATCTCCTCTGCTGTAAGAATGTAAAATGGCTTAATAATTCTTCTCCTGCTGTTTTGGATTAATTTCTATCTTTATGCTGTGTGTTTTCTTTGCTTGCTTCCTCCTTTCACCTTCCTAGCTGTCTCCTCAGAGCAAACTTCCGTGACTCTTATTGTTCTGCTTGTTTTCATTCTCCTTCTTGGGTAAATGTATTTTTTTTTCAAGTGTGGTTTCCTAAAGCTCTGCAAAACGCTCTTTCCCTGCTGCATTTTGAAGTATTAGTTGCAAAAGAAAGGGTAAGGAGCCTTAATTCAGGTGCATGTCTTCCTTTATCTGCTTTTCTTTTAAAGAGTGACTGAAGCCACTGATAAATAATGCTAATTTCTGCTGCCATCTGTGAATGCAGGACCAAGCTGTTTCAGAGCAGCATTTTTAGTGCTTTATCTGTTCGAGGGCGGGGGGGAAGGAAAAAGGCTCTTTGCTTTAGCAGCAATAGCCTGTCTCCCACAAGTTGTAGTCTGTGCTCCCATCTACCACTAAAACCCAAAGCAAACAAAGATTCATGCAGAGACAGGAAACCTTTTGGGTGTAATTGCCAGGAGGTCTTTGCTTTCACGATTTTTGGGTTCACCCAGAAAGGCAGCCGAGCAGGGCTGCGGTTCACTGGGGTGGATTTATTATGAGCTCTCGCTGGGCTTTAATTGGACGTTTTTGGCAGCTCTGGGAGTTTCAAACACCCTCTGCAAGAGTCTCCTGGCCACGCTGAGTGAAAATGGCCCGTGGAGGGAGGGAGGGAAGGGGCTGGTTCGTGGAGGCACAGCTGAGCTACGCCCTGACGACAGCCCTGCCTCCAGGCTCCTTTATTTTGGCCTTGAGCCTTGGTTTACATAATCCTGCCCTGATCCCTCATCTTCTGCATGCATCAGCCTTAGAAGACCCTCCAGTCTGACCAGATCAAACTGGGAAGCAGGTCTCTCCCATCATCTGAGCCAGGAAGTGCTGGTGTTGGTGGAGTCAGGTGGCTCTGGCTGTAGCAGAAGAACTCACCAGTGCCAGGACTTGATTTTGGGGCTCCTGTGGAGGCAGAAAAAAACCCAAACCTTGAATGTGGTCTGGAGAGCTATGGAACAGGTCTGGCTCCTGGAGCCTGTGTATTGCGTAGGTGCAGCCCTAAATGGGGAGGTCTGACCTGCAGAGTCCTTGTGGTTTTTTCTCATGTGTTTATCTTTGGGTCGTGTGAATTTCCCAAACCAGAACTGGGCTGTGATTTAGGATCAGTTTCCCAAACCAGAATTGGGCTGTGATTTAGCATCAGGTCTTTAGGGAAGCTTGTCACAGCGATGTGTAGTAGCATAATAAAACCCTAACTGCTTCACTTTAATGTGTCAAATGACTCATTTACAGTGTCATCTGGGAGAGATGAGGCTCTATGAGATAAGTAAGACTTGCATGGGGAGGGAATATTGAGTAATGGACCCACAGCTATAATTGGAGGAGGAATAGATCTTCCATTTCAGATCTGAGGAAGTGGTTTATCTGCCCAGTCTGTAAGTGAATGATTCTTCTCTCAACTTCCTCCACATATTCCCCACTTCCTCTGTGTAATATTCCTGTTATTTATAACTGCTGCATTGAATCCTAGAGGCAGATGCTGCCTGTATTTCTGTATTATGTAGAAGTTGAGGTCCAACAGGTTGATGTGTGGTCCTGACCTTCTGGGAGCAAAGAATTGATATGGAAGCAGGGAAAACATTAATGTCCCTATAACTAACCCCCTTTTCCCTATATTCTGAATATAGAGCAGCCCTATCCATCTCCTCTATCCCACAGGAAGCCAGAGAAGTGGCAGACAGACAGACAAAGGATTATTATATTTGATCAGGCTTGGAAATGGGCTGGAGATAAAGCCCTTGGTGTTTACCAGACCATTAAACATTTATTATCATCTCTCCAGTGTGCTGGTGGTACTGTAAATAACAGCTGAGACCGGAGTGGGGTCAGCAGTTGCCTTTTGCACCGATGTTTGTAAATGGAGGAGCAGGTCCTGTGATTTTTAAGAGCTTGGTTGGGGGGAGCATCTGTCCAGATGCCGTGGAGAAAAGGGGCAGACGAGCTGGCAGGCCAGAGCTCCTCTTTATCACAAGGAAACGCTGAAATCTTAGGAAGTGGGAGAATTTGAACAACAATGAAAAAAAGATTAGGGCCAGAGTTAGGAGTTAATTTATCACTGCCCTTCCTAACAAAAGTACATAATGCCCTCAGATCAGAACAGCTTTTGGATCTGGATTTAATTAGGTGGAAAGAGGGTTCGGGCCTCTCTCCCCCCAGTTCAGCCACGCTCCAAGAGGCATTTCCATCATCAGACTTTTATTTCCCTTCCCCCCCCCCTTCCCAAGCTTTTGCAGGGAGAGGAGAAGCGTCGCCGCAGGGCTGGAACTCAGCTCATGGGGTCTGAGCTGCAGCACCTGGTCGGAGGATGGGGCTTTTGAAAGGGGGAATATGAAGGGATTACTCTATTGCTGGGAGGCCACAGCCTGGTGATTCCTACCGCAGGCAATCCCTCTGAAGTCAATGAGATTGGAAAGCGTGTAAATCAGTATGGAATTTGGCGTTTTCATGGAAAAGTGTGGGGGGATATTTGTTTTACTTGCATATAAATTACTTCTAATAAGGCTCCATAGACACGACTGATCCTTCTCATCACACTGTTGCTCCTTCCAGTCCCAGAGTCGCTCTCACTGTCCTCTCATTTTTAAATAATTTTGCAAAAAAAGCCTCCTGCGTGGGAATTCGCTGTGGCTGTGAAGCGTTGCTGGGAATGACTCAGGCAGGAGCGAGTCCTCGTGCGCTTGGGACCTGCGGTGTGAACGGAGAAAGGAGACAGGCTTGTTTTCACACTCATTTTGTGTCTCTGACATGTTCCTGTTCCACCATTCAGATGTCGTCAGGCTGAGGGATAATTAGAGGGAGCCTGTTTTGCTGCAGAGCCGGACTGGGAATCCACATTGCCGTGAGCGGGCTGGGTTATTTGTTGGGGAATGCAAAGCAGTGGAGTGGGTGTCCAGGGAGCACTGCTGCACCATGAGGGAGAAGATGCTCTGCTGCTCCTTCCCTCTGCCTGCAGAATGTATCTCCTTTCTCCAACTTGAAATAAATCCATAGAAGCACAGAAGGGTTTGGGTTGGAAGGACTTTCAAGACCTTTTAGTTCCAAGACAGGTGGCAGGGACACCTTCCACTCTCCCAGGTTGCTCCAAGCCCCATCCAGCCTAGCCTTGGACACTTCCAGGGATGCTGGATGTGGGGATGTTGGTTTTTTCAGTGATGCTCTCTAGCCTGGAAGTCTCTATCACTTACACCCAGATGTTTAAGAGGTTCCTGGGAGCTGCTCTTGGACCTCTCAGGCATTGGTTCTGCTGCTGCCTTTGCTATGGGTGGATGGTTTGGGTGCTCACTCTGTGTGAGGCTTTAATGCCCTAATGAAGCATTAGAACAAAGACCATCAGCTTTTCTCTTGCTCCATTGAGGAGGACATTTAATTTTGCCGGGTGTTCCCACGACACAGGTGGTTTCGGCTGTTTTAGACTCACCTTACCTTACAAAAATGCACCTTGCCTGTTTGTGCTTTGCGCAGCACGTGGAAGATGTGGCCAACTTGAGTTGAAAATGAGATCTAAAACTGGAGGAGTCCTACAGAAAGTAACTGAGGAGCCAAATATATACAACTGAATAACTGAGGAGAGAACCAGGTCCCGTGAAGCTGGTTGCCAAGGGAATAATTCACTTGTCTCTCCCCCAGCCTGATGGAATATTGTTTTCCTCTCCTCCTTGCCAACATACCCACAGCTCCAGAGGAGCCACTCTCACGCCTGTAGATGCTTTAACTGATACATTCCTAATTCCACTTTGGGGCTGTTTTCATGAGCAGAGGAGCCTTTGAAGGCACCTTCCCCTGTTCCGGGCCTCCAGAAGAGTTTGTGCTGTCCAGATGTTTGTCCTCTTTTCCCACTGGTGCTGGCTGGCCTGATGAGTACCCGGCTCATGCCCACAAACTTTCACTTTCCTCTCCAAAAATAAGGGTGTTTTTAAGGCAGCAGTCTAGATTTGGATGTAAAATCTTGCATAAAAGGAGATCTTTCCAGCTTCAGGCCAAGTGATGTATGATCCTTGTTGTCCTGTCTGCAGAACAGAACAATTTAGGATTAATGTTTAAATTATTTATTTAATTATTTAATTTATATATTATTTAATTATTTTTAATTATTTTAATTTTTTGAGTAATTATTCTTTAGCTCCTGGTGTATTAACAGGGTATGCAAACTTGGGTTATTCCCCGAAACTTGAGCTGTGCTCTTCAGTCTTCCTCTTAACCATCTCCACGTCTTCTGCAGGCTGGTGTTTCTCCATCCGAGCTTGGAAAACTTGGATAGACTCATTCTACACGGGAACTCCATTAGTGGCTGGGACAATCTCAGTTTAGGGGGACAATCCCAGTCATCCACAACAAAACCCGAGCATTTGGGGCAGAAAAAGGCTGTTTGTTTAATGTGGCTGATCCGTGTGAAAGGACTCACTCATCTTGGCACAAGCCACTCACTGGGTGTTCCTCTCTTCCAGGGCGCATCAGGAATAATCATCAGCCTTAACAAGGATTGATTGTGTGCTCCTCATCCTCCTGGTTTGGTATTAATCGGAAAAAGCTTTGGCCATCACGTTGGGGAGGCAAAGAGGTGAATGAACGTCCCTTTCAAGGTACAGTAGAGGCATGGATGAGGTGTTTGGGGTGTGGAGGTGGTGCTGGTGTAGCCTTTGGAGGTTCCAGGGTGTACAGCTTCCTCATGGATTCACATCCCTCGATCCTACACGGAGAAACCTGCGCTCTGTCATTCCCTTGTTCAATCCTAATGAACGTGGTCTTCTCAGACTGGGGGGGTGTTGGCTTTGTTTTGGTGCAAACTTGGATAAATCCAGTGTTTTCTCTTCATTTACTTGAAAGAATCTTTAATTTTTGAAGCTTTTTGGGTTGTGTTGTGAGGTGTGTAGAGTGTGGGCATCAATTTTCATACTCTTTTGGAGAGGGCTTTTCTTAAGTTTCTTTCTCTTGTCTACACAAACCAGTCTTAGACTAAAATATACTGAATTAGTATTAGACTGAAATATACTCTTGCCTTGGTGCAGATAGGCACAGAATTCTTGCATGAGTGATTTATTAAGGAGGGGAAAAGAAAAAGCCCAGAGTCTTTTTGAGGAAAGGAAGGCCATGGAGTCAGAAGGAGCATTACTCAGGACATTGGTGAATTAAAACCCAACATCCATCAGGGAGTTTGTGGGAAGTTTTTCTGGTCGAAGTTCTTCCCGTGGTCTGACCTGTGGAAAAGATTGAGGAATGCTTTTAAAAATTAAAAATAAAAACCCTACTGTAAGATTTCTTGTTGGGTGTTTCGAAGGACTCGTTCCAACCCAAGTGGATTCAGTGCTGGGATGGTGCTGCTGGAGTAGCAAAGGGAGATGTGCGTGTGAAACCTGGGGATTTGTATAAACGAGGTCTTTTCCTAAAGCATTTCTTGTTGCTGTGGCTTTCACGGGTTCACCCTGTCTGCAGAAGTAGTTTGTATTTGTGGTTTGATATTTCCTTAAAGCTTCCACACAGGGTCCTGCCGACACTGCCTGCTTCACAAACATGACCAAGTTATGGTTTCATATAAAAATTCTTTGAACTCATTGCAAATCTGATTTGATACCTCGGTGCCAAACTGAAGCCAACCCTAACTTTTAGGGTTGACTAAATCCTTCCCTTGGAATCTGCGTGATATTTAGCAGTGAGTTTCAGATCTGTTTGTGTGCGTTCTTCTCTGTGCTTCACTGAATTTCATGTTGTGTTTTGCTACGTGTATTTTTAAGTCTTTTTTTTTTTTTTGCTCACTTTTTGATTTGGGGAAAACTCCTATTGAGGTCAATAGCTGAATGAATCCCAGTAATTAGGGTTGTCCTGTGCAGGGCCAGGAGCTGGACTTCGATGATCCTTGCAGGTCCCTTCCAGCTCAGGATATCCTCTGATTTTAATTTACTGAGAAGGGCCAACTGTCCTAGGAGAAAGACTTTCTCTTTGGTGCCTTCTTTTCCATATCTGATCCCATTAAGAATTAAGTTCAGTGAGACTGAAGTCTCAGAAAAAATTCATGTATGATGCTCAGCGTGAACGTTAATAGCCTAAACTCCATTTCTTTTTCAGTTTTTGCTGGTATAAGAAAAGGATTTTTTAGAGAAGCAGGAGCTTGGATGTGCCTGTCAGGCCTTCTGAGCTGTTTAAGGTTGGAATTCAGTGGCCAGCTGGAATCCTGAAGCTGCTGGGATTGGCAGGATGTGCGTGGAGCCACATGAAGAGGAGTGGCTGTGGGCTGATCACCATGGCCGGTGCTGTGACTGGTCAGGTGAAATGGTCCCAGCAAAAATGCTTGTGTGCAAGTGGTTTGTCTTGCATTATGAAGCCCCATGTGGATGTGACTCTGTTGGCTGAAGTGAAATAGTCCCTCAGCACCTTCCTTTTGCAGCAAAATCAGATTAAAATTTGGATTAAAACAGCAGCTTCTTCAACAGAGCCCTTTTGGAATAAGACAGCAAGATCCACACTGAGGTCATGGGGCTTGTTCAGCTGCCTCAGATAGTGTGGGATTCTAGGTAGGATCTGGAGTGTCAGAGGTGTCCGTCGTACCAGGAACCTCTTGACTCCTGTGGGCTACTGGAAAGACGTTTTGGGCTGAGTGTTTTTTCTCTCTCTGAAACAGGGGTTATGAAACAGCTGATGGGAGCTGGAAGGGCTTGTGCACCCTTTTCTGCTTGTGTTTCGTTATCCGTCACTTCCTGATTGGTGTCACAGGGCCAGAGCATTCAGATTCAGATTATGTGGGGGAAAAGTGATGCACGAAGCCCATACAAATCTGCCCACTCAGATGTACCACTAGATTTCTGGGCTTTGTTTGCACGGGTCACATTCACTTGTCACAAGTTGCTGTCCTCTTTTTGTCAGCTATTTCAGCAATGTCACACATTTATTCCAGCTCAGACGTAGTAGTAGTAGTGCTGGCAGACCAGGGAGCCTGTGTTTGCAGAGCACAGGTGAGAAGACTTCAGAATTCAGATCTGAAATGTTGTTTATATCCTGAAAGGTTCTGCTTGTGCAACTGGAAACCTTGGGATCACAGACATTGTAGTGCTCCCAGGTCTGGTGGCACCTCTGAGTAGAGGTCACGATGGTCTCAAATCAAAATTGGCTTAAAAAGCTTTACTGGAGGAGGGGAAGGAGGGTGGGAGGTAGGAACAGACCCGCTACCAAACAGCTGCTGTCTGTCCCAGAGGGTGTGAGTGGGAACTGCAGAATATTTGGGTTGGAAGGGACCTTTAAAGGTCATCTCATTCCAGCCCCCCTGCCATGAGCAGGGACAGAGAATCATAGAATATTTGGTTGGAAGGGTCCTTCAAGACCATCTCATTCCAACCCCCCTGCCATGAGCAGGGACACCTTCCACTAGCCCAGCTGGCTCCAAGCCCTGTCCCACCTGGCCTTGGACACTTCCAGGGATCCAGGGGCAGCCACAGCTTCTCTGGGCAATCTGTGCCAGGGCCTCATCATTCTCATAGTCAAGAGGTTCCTTCTAAAATCTGTGTTCACCCAGCTTTTTTCCACCATAATTACATGATCGCAGCAGGTTTATGGGAAGGGTAGGGGGTAAGCATCCCCAGTGCCGTGCAAAACTTGGAATAGCAATATAGGAATGTGGGCAGGATCATCTTCCCCAGGTCTTTCGACCACCAGCCCTTCCTTAGGCTCACAGAAATAGTTTTGGGTTAGGAAAAATCAAGGGCCTTGTTCAAAAATGCTGGAATTTCTTCGGAAATTCAGCTGTCAAAATCCACAGAGAAGCCACCTCTGCTCCCACAGCAGGTCGGAAGCTGGGTTTTTTGGGACTGGATTTCTTGGAAACCCTTCGGTGTGCAGTGCGAACAGCAGGACAGGAGGTCTGGGTTTGAACTCTGGATGATAAAACCAGGGAGGTTTTGGCAGGGCTCTGTTCAGATGCCTCGTTCTTGGCCTTTCTCCGTGGGGTGGACGGGCAAACCCCTGCCTGGGCTGGCTCAGAAACTTCCATCTGACTTTGTAGCAAAGCTGAATTTTCCACTGACTAGGAAAGTTTTTCGGATTGAAACAGCGCTGTGATTTTTTGGATGGATTTCTCCAACCCGTTGACTACACCCAGTCTATATTTTTGAATGAAACTAGTGCTGAACCTTCCCTGCAGGGGCAAGAATTTTCATAGAATCATGGAATGTCTTGGGTTGGAAGGGACTTTAGAGACTATCTGCTTCCAACACGGGGACATCCTGCACTAGACCAGGTTTCTCCAAGCCACATCCAGCCTGGGGATTCCCTGAAACCATTCCCTGATTCTATGATTCTTTGAAAAGGGATGAAGCTGTAGCCTGGAGTATCAATTACTTCTTAACCTAGGTCAGACTTTCCCCTTTTTTTTACTGTACAGGTTCCCCATTGCTTTCTCTGAATCCCTTCTTTCTATTTTTTTGGGGAAACTATAAAATTTATGTGGAGAAGGAAGGAAAATCTGTTTCTTACTGCAAGGGCCAGGTCAGCATCTTTTTTTAAAATCCCTGTGAGAGCAATTTGTCAGAAAACCTTGTGGGAAGCAGGGAGATCGAGCCTAGTGGAGCCAAGCTGAGCTTGAACACTCCCTTGATTTGAGCTTGTATCTCCAGCAGGAACAGAAATCTTTTTATCAGTGACTATACAGGATAAGAAGGAGAATTTCCCAGAGGGTGGGCTTCTTCCCTAAGTTTCATTCTCCAAGGAGGCCCTGAGAAAAGCAGATCCACTGGGAAGCTGGTAGCTCCAGACAAGTAGGTGCATGCACTGGTGTGCATTCTCACCTGTAGGTACACAGAGAGCTTTCCCAAATTGCCCAGAACCTGAGAAAATGGAGATAAAATCAAAAAGGCAATTGCAGTTAATTACGCTTTCAAGGCAGCTGGAGATTGGTTGGAATCCTGTGGGATTTCTGAGGCCTTCCAGTGCAATTTCAGGCGGAGTGTGGGCAGGAGGGTTTGGTTGCCGTGGTTGGAGACGTCTCAGTTGTGACTGTCACCTCTGGCTGTTGGGCTGTGCACGGCACAGATGTCACCACCAAAACACAGTTATTGTCTCATGGCAAATTCTTCATAGAAGTTTTGAGTGTCGATTTAAAAAAAAAAAAACCCAAAAAAACCAAAAAAAACCCCAAAAAATAATTTTGTGCATGACTGAACTTCATTGTCTTTTCTCCACCCACATACTTTCCCGTTTCTTCCCATCCTCGCCAAACCCTGGCCTGCATTTTGTGTTTTGGGCGATGGGAAGAAGCCACGTTCCAAGAAGTTTTGGATATCTCTTTGGTTTATAGAGGAATTGGGATGTGACCAAAGAAATGTCAGAGGTTGGATGTTCAGGGGGTTGCAGGTGAGCTGGTGTGGAGTAACAGGTGTAGAAATCCATCACGGCAGTTAAATGTCTTATTTTCTATGATGTGAGCTTGGGAAATTAAAGGAAGAGCCTAACTTTTGACTCCAGAAGAACCAAAGTCTTGAGGGATTCAGCACAGGGAGTGACAAAATACACAAAGCTGTATGGGACAGTATTTCTTGCTGTGTTCTTCTGTTCCTGTGGGAATTTAGGTCAAAAAATGCTCTGCTAACTTCAGAATTTTGCCTGACCCAAACTTTAGGTCTCCAAACACATTGTAACCATGTCCCATCAAACCCATTATTACCTGAAATTGCACTGCCCATTTTTTGGTAGGTCCATGTGAGTGTTTGTTCAGGCCTAGACTTTACCAGTGGTAGAAACACATGATGTTTTAAAGAGATAATACAGACTTGTTTTTATTCCCTTAAGATGGCAAATCTTTCTTCAGAGAATCATGAATTAAACAAGAGCGTGCCTCACAGCAGATATTAAGGAAAAAATAATAATTTTTAAAAAGCCTTTGGAATGGTCTGTCCCTCTGGCATCTTCACTCAGCTTCTGCAATCAGTAATTCAAAGGAGGTTTTGTGGGAAGGGGAGGCGAGATGCAGGAGTTGATATGACTTCCCCAAGGGTGAGAACTTCGAGAGCTGGGACCTGAGCATAAATCTCTCTAATTCCAGCTGAGCACTTCACTGTGAGATCATTACTTTGTGTGATTAATCTGTGCAATGCCTCCAAAGCCTCTAAAGCCATAATGCTACACATGCATTGAGGAATCCTGCTGCCAGCTGGAGTATCTGGGAGTCTCTTGCCATCCCTGACACCTTTTTGCTACGACTTTTAGTACAGTGAAGCATTCCCTGGCCTTGGTTGGTCTTAACTCTGATGTAATCACCAGGGCTGATGTAGTCTTCTTTAGGGAATACTGTTTTCAATAGGGACAAAGAGTTCTCAGTGCAAAAATCAGCTGAAATGCTGATATTTGATAAGTACAGGTACAACTGCAGCCATGACAATGTCATTCATAGTTTTCTTACAACGATGAGTAACGTGTTGTGTTCTTAAAACTCATTTCCTAAAGACAGGAGAGCAGTAACAGGACAGTCTGCTTTTATCAGCCCCTCCATCCCAAATAACCTTCAGAACCTCTGAGCAATTCCAGCCACGTTTGAGAAACTTCAGAATCTTCAAATCTTGCAAATTCTGTGAAAACTGAGTAGCAGTAGGGGGGTCGAGTGGAGAGACCATGAGGCTTCCCAGTCTTGATGCAAATTTCTGCAGTGTAAATTTACTTCTTGGGCAATCCATGTTTGATTTTTAGGTTGATGCCAACTCCTCAGTTGAGGTCATGGTATTAGCAAAGCCTCGAGTGTGATGCTGGGCAGTCACTTCGCCCTTCCGCTGCGTTAACCCTGATTTTATGTAGGATGACTTCATCCTCCTTCTCTCAGAGGCACGTGCTGCCTCTTTCACAGGCATTAGCAGATTTACCAGCAGCACCTCACACATCTCAAACTCTTGTGTGAATCCCGTCGGTGCCCAGAGCCCCAGGAGTATCTGATGCATCACATTGCAAACTGTGAAATTGAAGATTCAGCCCCGCTTTGATGCTCTGGCTCTGTGAGCAGCAGAACTAACGTGGCTCAGCATACTAATGAGGGAGGTATTTATTGTTCAGGGCCTGGATGGTGTTGAGCTTCACCCTTGAAAAGTTCCTGGAAGGCTGCGCTTCCTCTCGGGATGGGCCTTGTGGGGTCCTCAGCAAACAACCGGCATCGCAGCGGAGGGGGAAAAATTCCAACTTTAACAGAAATAGCCCCAAAATGAAATCCTCTAGATAACTTACAAAAGGTATTAAGTAAGGAAGGATTGAAGTGGAAATCGTTGCTTTTCATGGAGAGAAAGTGAGGATGAAACTGAGGCAAGGCCTAAGCCGACAGGTCACCACAAGGATAAAATTAAGATGCCAACAGCTTTTGGCATTGCTGGGAACATCAAAAATGTTGTTTTCGTTTTGGAGAAACCCTTCTCCAGCATCTGGGTCACTGACATCTGTTCATTTTAACTGGAAAGTACCAAAATGAGTGAAGGCATCGCTTTTAACTTTGCCTGGGCTTGATAGAAAAGCACTTAGAGCTAAAAGCTGGTGTTGGTGGTACCTGGAAAAACTGACTGGAGAACGCGTCATTGAGATAAAACTTCTTTATAAAGACAGGACTTCAAAATTCCAGGGGTTTGTCAGGTGCCACATCCTTTGGGATCTCCTGGAAGACAGGAATCCTTTACACTCCTCAGATTTGTCATCTGGGCAGTTTAAATTCTTTAGAAAGGGGTGGGGGATTACTTGGAAGAATTTTGCTTGCAAGGATGGCTTCCACCAGGAGGGGAGAATGCCGTGGACCAAGGGCCTGTGTGAGAGAGTGTGGTGGATTCTGGGAATTTGAGGGATTTCCCTGGAGGCTGGTCAGGTTGGAGATCCAAACCTCTGAATTATGTGTAATGTAATAGCTGAGTTAATGAAAAATCACAGAATCATTTGGGTTGGAAAAGATCTCCAAGATCATTGAGTCCAACTTGTGACCAGTCTCCACCTTATCACCCAGACCAGAGCACTGAGTGCCACATCCAGTTGTTCCTTGGGCACCTCCAGGGATGGGGACTCCAGCACCTTCTTGGGCACCCTACGCTTAACAACCTTTTCCATGAAGAAATTCCTTAAAATGAGATGGTGTCCCAAATATCTGTGCTCTTGACTCAGCTGGAGGGCCTCCAAAAGCGAAGATGATTTTGTTTTAGGTTCCCTTAGCAATGAAATGTGCATCAAAAATCCCATACACACAAATTTTACTCAATATGCTTGTCTTCTCCACATCCAGCTTTTATATCCCTGGGATGATCTTGACTTATTTCCGCCAAGAAAATGAAATTCCTGCTGAACCACGTGTCCAGACCTCAGAGCAGCGCCTTGACACGGTGTTGCTTGGGGAACCCAAAGAGTTTTAGGAGCCTGATAGGAAATTCCAGCAAACCAGGACTGTTGGCAACCAACTTCCAACTCGAAATCCTCCAGGAGCACAATGCACTACAATTATAGCAGCTTTCCTGGGTCAGGAAACGAGCGCTGCCACTGCTGTATTCCTGTGTGTGGTATTTCTGACACACAATGTTATCTTGGGGATTGTTACGTCGGCTTTTATGTGGCGCAGGGAGGGTGGGGCGGAGGTTAATTGGTCACGTTAATGGTTTTCGTGTTCTTAATTTAGGCTCCGAGTGCTGTCCTTGGGTTCGGAGTGAGTTATGAGAATTATTCATTCTATTGTGGCGCTGTCACATCTGTGGTTTGGGGAGATGGCTCCAGCTACAGCCCAGATCACTGAAAAAGCTCATTCAGTCAAGTTTTTGGGTTTTCTCCTGCTTACAGTGTGTTGGAAAGTCATGAGAGTCCTAATGGATGGACTAGCTCTGAAACCAGACCTGTCTGTACAGGTTTACATCCAGCTGGACTTCAGCTGAAGGACAGGAACTACTCAGTATGTATTTGTTCAAACTCGTCTCTGGCAAAATGTCTTTAATTCACCCAAAATGCGTCTTTTTGGACATGCATTCTGGAAATGCAGTGGAAACTAATGCAGAGTTCATGGCTTTGTGGTTATAGGGCTTTTTTCTTTCATAGAATTACAGAATTATATAATTGTTTGGGTTGGAAAATGCCTTTAAGATCATTGAATCCAACCCTTAACCCAGCACTGCCAAGGCCACCACTAAACTATGTCCCCAAATGCCACATCCACTTGGCTTTTAAACCCCTCCAAGAGTGGTGAATCCACCACTGCCCTGGGCAGCTGTTCCAGGGCTGGACAACCCTTTCCATGGAGAAATTTTCCCTCATATCCGATCTAAACCTCCCCTGGTGCAACTTGAGGTCATTTCCTCTTGTCCTCAAAGTATGAAAAACCCCCAGAAATTAAAACCCCAAACCGCTGCAACACCCAAACCCTCAACTTGTTTTGTTTAGTGACCATTCCTAAAATACTTCTGCTCACCAAAGCTATGGAAATAGGCACCTCATGCATTGGTTGAGGGGTACAGCTCAATGAAAAAGGAAAATAGATTGGCTTTTTTTTTTTTTATTCTTCAGTGTCTGGTGAGAGCAGAAAAATCAGCGAGGAAGTTAAAACTCTGGGGTCCTCAGCTTCCTAATGGCTCTAATGCATCTTTTTCCATGAATTTAAAGTTAAAACATGTTCCAGGCCAGGTTGGATGGGGCTTGGAGCAACCTGGGATAGTGGAAGGTGTCCCTGCCCATGGCAGGGTGTGGAACTGGATGAGCTTTAAGGTCCCTTCCAGCCCAACCCATTCTGTGACGTAAAAAAGATATTAAATGCCTGTCCCTTTTTCTAGAACCTGAAATGTCACAGCCATCATGGGGTGCTTACAGAAGAAACACTCACAACCATTCTGCCAGGGGTCAAACTTCCTTTTCATTTACGATGTGCTCCTCTCACACGTAAAAAGCTTATTTGCTAAAGACCATTTGCTTTTCTCCAGCCAGACCGATGAGGCTGCGCTCAGGAAGCACCAGAGGGCTGGCTTCATTTTTATAAGAATCAAAAAAAAACCACTTCTGAGAGAGCTCTTCGTGTCGTACTTCCTCTATTCAGGACTCCAAGTCTTTCACAAAACTGAGCAGAATCCCATGGGGCCGCAGCCATCCCAGGGTGGTGGATTGAATGACTTAAGTATCTTTTTCTGGTCTGATTTGTGACTGTAGCTTTAATTTATTGCCTCCTCTGTAAACCACAGATATGTTTGTTATTTGCAATTACATGGTAAAAAAAAAAAAAAAGAGCTTTATTTGGATTTTTAAGTCATTCTTGTTCTTTGCAGTGGCATTTGTTGCAGTGAAATCCTTTTATGAGGCTTGTGGGGAGAGTTGGGTTGAAATAGCTTCTCAAAGGGACACGTGACAGGCAGCGGCTCAAGGAAGGGACAGATTGGATATTAGGAAAATTCCTTCATGGAAAGGGTGGTCCAGCCCTGGGGGTTTAAAAGCCCTGTGGATGTGGCACTGCTGGGGAGCAGTGGGCTCAGTGGTCTCAGAGGGCTTTTCCAACCTTAATGGTTCTCTGATTCCAAGGATAAAAATGAAACTTTTGTCTCTTCATGGAGCCTGAGTAGTGCAGCGTTCACCCAAGTCAATTTTGTACACTGAATATTTGGAATATTCTTTTTTTACTGTAGAAACCCTCCCACCTGAAATTTAAACACCTACAGGAGCTGAACTTCAGTTTCTCTTTCAAAAAATTGTCCCCATGGCGGGCACCTCGTGGTCTGATGTTTATGGTCACCATATTCACATACCTTGAGTCAGCAACCTCCTCCTTGTCACTTAACACAACTTTAAAATGTTTACACTGAAATTTCCCACATGTGTAAAAGTTTCTCTGTTTTGCTTGACTGAATCTGAAAATTTTGTGCTTTTAGAGCAGAGAGAAACTTGTGGTCCAGATCCAGGGATTAGTGATAAAATACTTTGGAAGAAAATTCATTTTCATGTTGGTTTCGAATCCATCAATCCCTTAAAAAAGCAGAAAGAGAGGTTGCCCAGTGAAGCTGTGGCTGCCCCATCCCTGGAAGTGTCCAAGGCCAGGTTGGACAGGGCTTGGAGCACCCTGGGATTGTGGAAGGTGTCCCTGCCCATGGCAGGGGGTGGAACTGAATGAGCTTTAAGGTCCATTCCCACCCAAAACATTCTGGGATTCTGATAAGATTCTGTTCCAGAGGACACAGTTACCAACCACGCTGTTCAGCAGTGCTGATTTTGGGAGGCTGTGCTGTCTGGATTCCAGTCTGTTGTGAAAAGACATCTCATCCACGATGTGGTGGAGTTGTAGGCTCAGTGCATGGAGCAACCAGGCGTGAAAAAAATTAAATTGCTCATAAATATTTTACTATATTTAAAAAAATAAACGTTGCCCAGTAATTGCTTTCCTATCGTTACCTTCTGCCTGCATGAAAATAACATATGCCAGCATGAACCCCAGTGGCAATGGGGAAGGATTGAGTGGGAGAAAATGAGGTTATCTCTTGATCAGTATTTTATCAGCTCAATAATAATATTTTGATTAGGAAAAGCAGTGCACTGTCCCTCAAAGAGGCACAGGCTTCTTGTGATTTCTGTGTCACCAGAGTTGTTTGAGGAGGGTTGAATCCCACACGGCTTAAAAACACCAAACCACTAAGACCAAAGGATCATCTTTTAACAACTCTGTCATCTGCTTTAAATCCTTTTCATTTCTCCAGCCTGAGTGCCTGGAAGGAAGCTGGAGCTCTTCCCTGAGTGGCATTGCTGCCGCTGGCTTGCTCTGGACACCTTTCGTGTAGGAGAGGAGAACTTGTGAGCAGGGGCAAATCAAAGGGCCTTGGTTTAAGGGATTCTCAACAGCTGAGGTCAGGGTGGTCTCGGGGCTGCAGCCACGGCTGCTCCTGTTTCCATTTGTCCTGGGCATGGACATGAGGTGGCTCCAGTTACAGAACCACAGAATGGCTTGGATGGGAAGGGACCCTAAAGCTCATCCAGTTCCAAACTCTTCCAAACACCTTCCACTATCCCAGGCTGTCCCAAGCCCCGTCCAACCTTTCCTTGAACATTTCCAGGGATGGGGCAGCCACAGCTTCTCTGGGCACCCTGTGCCAGGGCCTCACCACTCTCACAGGGAGCAATTTCCTCCCATTTCCCATCTATCCTTGCCCTCTGGCAGTGTAAAGCCATTCCCCCTTGTCTTGTCCCGCCATCCCTTTTCCCAAGTCTCTCTCCAGCTCTCCTTCAGGCGCTGGAAGGGGTTTAAGGTCTCTCTGGAGCCTTCTTCTCCAGGTGAACACCCCCAGCTCTCCCAGCCTGGCTCCAGAGCAGAGGGGCTCCGGCCCTTGGAGCATCTCCATGGCCTCCTCTGGACCTGCTTTAACAGATCTATGTCTGTCTTCTGCTGGGGAGCCCAGAAAATGCCATTGATTCAATGCCTTGGCACAGCCCTGCAATTCTTGGCATTGGGATCTGGCTGGAATTACTGAGCTCAGGCCAGGCTCCCTTCCCCTCACACTGCTGGGAAATGAGGAATAACCCGACTCATCCCAGGAGCTGTGCAGGTGCAAAAGCTGGTCGGTGAGAGCTGCAGGGTGCAGGTCCTTTGTACGTCCCTGCCCTTCCCTGAGCACACTCTCCATGCTCCCTGCCTGCTGCAGATCGCTCCCTTCTGGTGTTGAGAGCCTCTCTCTCCATCTCTCTGTCCCGTGGCTCAGGAGGCAGCGGTACCTCATGGATACGGCACTGCGGATCATGGCACCGTGCCACCAGCCTCGCCGGTGACCTCAGCAAAGTCCCTCTCCTTGCTCCTGCTGCTTAAAATCAAGGATAAAAGGCAGTATCTCATAAAAAGGAAGGTCTGGAGGTGATGCTTGCACGTAGCTCCCTTTGTTGTAGGTGTCTGTACTCGCGGCGTCCTTCTCATCCTCAGAAATCTAAAGGCTTTGTGGCGGCGTTCAGCAAAGGACTGCAGTGCACGGGTCTTGTGGCAGTGTGCAGTTAATCACCAGGCTACGTCCAAAGGAAAAGAGAAACCCTTTGCTCATAAAAAGGGCGGAAAAGGGATCAAGTTTTGCATAAATCAAGAGATCTTTGCAGCAGCACGGTGCCATTGCTGGGAAAATTCATGGGGACCTCAAAGATAAGGGGAACAGGAGTGCTGAGCAGCATAGGGTTGTATGTTAAAAACCCCACAGTTCGCCTCTTTTTTTGGATGTTAGGGAAAATTGTGTGGGCAGAAGTAGTGGTAGAGTCTCTGCACTTGTATCAGGGAAGCTGCTGATGGGTTTCACCAAATATTTTCGTGGTGAATTGAGATTGTGGAGGAGATAAATGATAGAGCTCTCCAAAATGCCTGGAGGTTCCTTGTGAGGGGTGGCAAAGTGGATTTCTGGGCTTTGAGGGCGCAGCTGTGGGGGAGTTATCAGGAAGACAAAGAGATAAATCCAGGATTACTGCCGGGATGTTTGCTGATAGTAAACAGACCCGCAAGATGTGCAACAGCCGCTGGAAAAACCAAGAGTGCCAATGCTGGATACGGTGCAAATATCCACGAATCGGTTAAAAAAAACCCCAAACCCTCAGTGCTTAAAACGAGTTCTGCAGGGAGAAGAGGTGGAGATGCCAAAACTGGGAGGAGCTTTGATAGCCAGCGTTGAGAAGCCGTTTCCTGAGTGGGAGGCTGGAAGGATGGATCCTGTAGGTTGGAGTAACACGGGAACGCTGCCTTTCCTATTGCTCCCCGCATTCCCTTTTTTGCTGGGCCATATTTATTATTTCACATGGGTTATAACTTCCTCGTCGGCGCACGGGGGTGTGGGAGGGGGAAGGAAATGACACTTGCTTTCTGTGCAGGACTTTGGGAAGAGCTGCAGAGTAAAGGTTGGCTCTAAGAGCTCGGTAGAAATGCCGCGCTTCCGAGCGAATTCCTGCAGGTACCTCGGGTGAAGTAACCTGAAACCTGGCATTTGGGGTGCGGCAGAGGAAGATTGCAACCTGTCCAGTTTTGCTTTGTAACGTAACACACCGTGGAAGAGGGCCTGACTGGGGTTTTTTAACACTTTTTTTGTCTTTTAGGCTTGTAGCGGCTCCGTGGTTTTGGGGCGCTCCCCTGCCGAAGGTGGTTGGGCTTTGTTTGCCTCCAGAGCCCTGTTTCCCTTCACACAGTCACAATCGGGCAGGAAATGGGTTTCTTGTCCAGCCAGCCTGGTTTTCTCGACAGCAAAAGCTCCCTGGGTCCTGCTGGGAAGCTCTCCAGCTCTGCTCACCCCCACGCTTCTCCGTGCAATTCCTCCGGAGCAGCATCCAGCCCAAGTTCGGCCTCACCTGGCTCTGCAGGATGCTCCTTGTAGTTTTTCTACCTTTTACCTCAAAAAAAACCCACTCGAGCAGCTTTGCCTGTTCCTTTTTATGTCATTGTACAAAATGTGGCTGTCCCACCCACCGGCTTCCTTTTAGGTTTTACCCAGTTCTGGGCTCCGGGTGCCTTGAATAAAGGGATTTATGCCTGGACATGGCAGCGAGCAGGCTTTTCTCCTGGCATGACCAGACTCTCAATGTGACATTCAGAGCTGTAAAACACTCCCTGACAATAGCTAGTGTTGTTCAAAGAGCAGCATAAATAATCAACGGGTTTTTTTTTTTCTCTTGGGTTTTTTGGGGGGGATGGGGTATTGTGAGAAGAATAACATCTTTCCAGGCTGCCTGGGGAGGCGAGGGGCAGGCACTGTTGGAATGTAGAGGGGAAACTCAGGAAGGGGTGATGTGGAGAACAGGGACTTGAGGCTGTTTTCTGGAAGGTTTTTAACATCATGGCGCTGGGCTGTCTCTCAAAAAGGTGTTGGGGCCTCTGTTCTTTTTTACACACGTTTTTGTGCAGAATGAAGCCGTTCCATGATCCAGGTTTCTGTGTGTTTGCAGGGACCTTGTGGCTCTGCACAACTCCCTGACAGGAGGGGGAAGCCAGGTGGGGGTCGGGCTCTGCTTTCAGGGAACAGGGACAGGAGGAGAGGGAACGGCCTCAAGTTGTACCAGGGGAAGTTTAGATTGAGTATTTCTTCATGGAAAGGGCTCTCCAGCCCTGGCACAGCTGCCCAGGGCAGTGCTGGAGTCTCCATCCCTGGAGGGATTTAAAATCCATGTGGATGTGGCACTTGGGGACACGGGTCAGTGGTGGCCTTGGCAATGCTGGGGGAATGGTTGGACTGGATGATCTTAGAGAGCTTTTCCAACCTTTCTGATTCTATGATTGTGCCCAGGGCTTTATCCATCTTGAAAACCTCCAGGGATGGAGATTGCCTGACCTCTGGGTACCCAGCTTGACTGACCTCATGGTGGAAAAGCTTCTCCCTGCACATCTTCATTCATCTTCTGCCCATCACCTCCTGTCCTCCCACCTTGTGAGAGCCGGGCTCTCCCTTCTCCCTGATGTCCTTGGAGATGCTGGAAAGCTGCTAAGTCCCCTTCCTCACCTGGTGCTGGTAGCTGAGTATGCCCAGAGAGAAAAAGAGACAAATATCTGTGTATTTGTGCACTTACCACATACCTCAAATTAAAATTAGAGATGGAGACTTGTTGAAGAAGTTACCAAAAAGATGCATTAGCAATTCAGTGATGTTTTTTCCTGGTTCATTAGCCCATGTGTGTAGCAACTTGCCTCTGCTGAAACTTTCATAGAAAAATACGTTTTTTTAAATTTTGCTTCAGTTTTTACATTCCTAGCTGTCAGTACCAATAGGTGACGTGATCCCAGCATTATTTTGTCAATTAGGCATCTTTTTGGTGCTCTGACCTGAATATAGGGCAGAGCAACTGCTGATTTAATCCTCTTCAATACGATTTTTATCTCCTTTCTTATAATTCTTTTATAAAAAATCAGGAATTTCACCACTAAACCAGCTTCTTTTTTGTTAATTTCTCCAATACTGTGAAAATAAAGCACTGAAATAAATATGTTTTGTACAATGAACGTGCAGAGGGAAAAGCTTTTGTTCATCCTTTAGACAGAACCTGATCCCAGCCTCATCTATTAAAATTTTATATTTGTAAAAAAACTTACTTAAATATGCTTATTTTCTTTAAAAAATGTTTTTAAAAATGAGCTTAAACTGGGGGAAAACAAAAAAACAAACCCATGCAGTAGTTGCGGCCATGCCCAGAGTCTGCCCAGCACGTGCCGTGGGTATGAATGAGCGCCGGCAGTTTTGTCTCAGGGCTGGATTAGGCACAGTTGCTACTGGAAACTGCACAGCCCGGCTCAGGGAGGCTATTCCTCTCCAAAACAGAGTCCCTGCCCGTGGCAGGGGGTTGGAACTGGAGGATCTGTAAGGTCCCTTCCGACCCAAAGCGTTCTGTGGTGCTGTGAAAGCACTGCCAAGGCTGGGGAGCTCACTGGGGGGGTGAGGACGTGCCCCATCCAGCATCACTAAGTGTCACTAACTGGGGTTTGACCTCCAACAGCATCCCTGGGAGGCTTTTCCTTCTGAGATTTGCTTTGAGCTGCAGTGTTCGTACCTTCATTTCTTTTTAAAAAGTCTCTTTTCAGGATTCAAACCCCCCAAAGTCTGGGTTTTTGCGCCATTTGGGTTTCAGCCCCGCTGCTTGCACAGACAGTTGTCAGTCCTGGATGGGTTTTGAGATGTAAAACAAAAGCTTTTGTGCACCATGGCTGGTGTGTGCTGCTTTCTGCTGTCAGGAGGGAAGCTGAGCCCTGTGCTCAGCCCGTTCCTCCCCTGGCCTTCCTGCGGGTCCATCGAGCTGGCCCCTGTCAATCAGCAGTGCTTTCGGAACGAAGCCGTGGGATAAAGCTCCAAACTGTGTCTGTGTCAGCTCGGGAGTGGTGCCTGCACTGCTGGGTTTGGGGGTGTGCAGAGCTGCCCACGTGCACTCACTTTTGCACAGTCGTTCTTGCCTGTCACAGGGGTTGGACTCAATAATCCTTGTGTGTCCTTTCCAGCTCAGCACATTCTGTGGTTCTCCTCTGGGATCTCTGATCTGTAGCAGAGCTACAGATCCATTATCCACAGCTCCCGGATCCCGTTCATTCCTTCTGGACTCAGTCTAATAAAGCCAGCTTTAAACTGCAGCCTTGCTCTGTGGAGAAGGGACAGGGTGGTGTGTCATCCCCTCCAGAATCACTGGGAGCTCCATGTGTGGTCTCTCCATGTATGCTTCATGTGGTATTTCAGTACCTAAAGGGGCTTAAAAAAAGAGGGAGAGTGACTTTTTATACAGGCAGATAGTGATAGGACAAAGGGGGTGGTTTTAAAATAAAAGAGGAGAGATTTAGATTAGATTTTAGGTGGAAATTCTCTACTGTGAGGCCCTGGAACAGGCTGCCCAGAGAAGCTGTGGTTGCCCCATCCCTGGAAGTGTCCAAGGCCGGGTTGGATGGGGCTTGGATCCACCTGGGATAGTGGAAGGTGTCCCTGCCCATGGCAGGGGATTGGAATGAGATGATCTTTCATGTCCCTTCCATCCCAAACCATTCCATGATTCTGTAAAACCTTTTGCTGCAGGGAGATCTGCTCTCCCCGTGCTGACCTGCCTTTTGCAGGCTGAGATAAACACAGTCAGGTTTTATTTCACCCTGGCAGCATATTTTAGAATCAGGCTGACAGAGCAGCGGACCTGAGAACAGAAAAAATGTCGAGGCAGTGGTGATTACTGGGAGTGTTAGAGCAGCGTGGGGAATGCAAGGATGCAGAAATAGTACGAATCCTACTGGGTTGGGTTGTTTGGATCACAAAAACTACTTGCTTTTAGGGTCTTTTTCAGATATTTGCTCATATTTTTTGTCATTGAGTGCTGTGCTTGAGTGAAACCCCCCCCCGCCCTTGCCTTGGGAGATGCTGCTCCTGTCAGTAGCTCTCAAGGCAGCTTTGCCACCAGGACCAGCTTGTCCTCATCTCTGTTGCCAGAGAAATCCTCAGCCCTTGCAGAGCAATGACCTCCAGTTTATAGTTCTACACCTGGAATTCTCCCTAGAGCTGTGTTGTGCAACAGGGAGCGTGATTCCACATGTGTTTTATGTAAGCCAGGGAGGATTTCGGGTGTTGTGTTGGAGAATCAAAGCCCTGTTTGGGGGAACCTGCAGTCTGACTATCCAGTTGGACAAGCTCAACTTTCCCTGCAATTTAAATAGACTCTGCCAGAATGTTAATTGTGCCAGGCTCCAGAACTACCTTTTAACTCCTTAGGAGCGTGTGGGGTTTCCAAGCCACCCTCACTCTCCTGTTTAAATGGAGAGCAACAGCTTTGAATGTCTGTGTCCTCACCCACTTTTCCCCTGGAAAGCTTTTATGGCTGCAGTGTGTCCTTTGGGATAATCCAGGACACTTCAGCTCAAGAAGGTCCTTTCCACCCCACCTGCTTCCCCGTTGTGTGGAAGTGGGGATCTCCCTCAGAGCACAGTTTTTACCTTTATTCATCCCAGAAATTCCTCCTCTTTGAGGCCGGCTATTTGATATCCGTAACGTCTTGGCACTTCAGTTCTGTTTACTTGTTCTCAGTTTATGGCGCTTTCCTAACTAAATTCAACCAGAATAAACAGCATCCAGAGAGAGAAATTCCAGTTTATTGTGAATGTCAACAACACTGGAGAAACAGCTGTTCAGATCAGGGGCAAACTCACTCAAAAATCATTATCTCGTTTGTTAGAAGGCAAGAAAGAGCTTCAGGTGTCAGAGATAGAGAAGGGATCATCTCCGATTTGGTTTGTTGTGGTATTGTGGGAACACAAGGGCGCTTAGTCCCAGCTGGAGCTGTGGCAAAACCTGTGCCCTGGAAATGCTGGAAGCTTTGCTGTTGATTTACATGGATGCAACCCTGCCTGCTCACAGATTTATTGTTATTTTTACCATCTGTGAAAGTTTCTGCAGCAAAACCTCCCTTCGAATAGAGAAGGTTCAGGATAGTAAGGAAAACAGGAATAAATTAGGGTAAAACCATTTGGGTTTGTTCTTGCTGCAGGGCAATAGTGGGAAAAGAAAAAGAAAATTAACCTCCTTTTTCCCAGGATCCTGCCTTACCTGGAGCGTGTACCTTCCCTAAGTGGTGGCAGATGGATTTCTTTGTTTTTCTTCAGGCTTGTGAAGCATCCAGGATTTTTGGAGGAGCAGCTGTGTACCTCAAGAGTCAGATTGAGACGTCTCCTTGTAGCCTGGCATATTCCAGCTGCTGCTCCTGGTAGGGTGGGCCTGTCACATGCAGGATCTTCTGATGCCATCGTGGACTCTGTGGCAGCTGGGATGGTCTTTAAGGTCCCTTCCAACCCAAACCAGTCTGTGATCCTGTGTTGTTGGGGGTCTGAGTACTTGGCACCTCCACTGTTAATTATTTTTTTAAAGTTTAGGTAATTAATCATCTCAAACAAGTCCTGGTAGCTAAGGTAGGACAGGATGTCCATGTGGGAAGTCAGTCCTGGTTGGACACTTGGCTTTCACTTGACGGAAGGACCTGAGCGAATTTGACCCGAAAATGTATGGGTTTAAATTTTAGAAAAAACCCAAACACAGCTTTTTAAAGTAGCATTTTGTGTTTTAAACAAAGAATACAGAGCTATGGGAGACCTTCCAGAGAAGCAAAACAATTATTTTATTCTTGGAGTAGGGTCTTTACTGGAGAAACAAAACCGAAACCCCCAAAGGGAACCGAGACCCTGTGGTCACCTGAAGCCTGCAGGAGATCACCGTGATGGATTAAAGGGAAGCTCCACAGCTGCACACAACACCTGCCACCACAGCTCAGTCAGAGCTTTCCCACCCGTGAGGAGGTCTCATCCATGACTTTTGGCTCCACTTTCCATCTCCAGTGTGCCCAAAGGTCACAGAATTCCCATGGTAGGACTCCCCGTGCAGGGTTGGAAGGATCCCGCTGCCGGTGTGATGAGTCCTGCAGTTTTAGTGCTGCCATCCACTGTATCCCCCCAAAAGAAACATCAAAACCTCTGGCAGGAAAAAAATCACATCCTGGATGTTTTGCTGGTTTTGGGAATTTGGGTGGAATAGACCAGGAGGTGGCTCCTCCAGGGCTGCACCTCCAAAACTTAACCCTGTAGCCCCTTTGCATTGTAACGACACCCTTAACGCTTCCAGACCTGATGCACGTGAGGGTTTGTGCCACAATTCTCCTGATCCTTATGTGTTCCGAGTCCCCACGGACTTCAGTGGTGTTTGGGGGGGGCAGGGGGATTGTCAAAACTCTGAATTTCATCCAGCTAAAAGCTGCAGCAGAGCCAACATTATTGTTTGGTGCAAAGTGCTGAGCAATCCACAGCAGGGAACAGCCTGGTCCTGCAGCGTGTCCATCCCTTCCCTCTTTGAAGTTACCACAGGGACTTTGTTGTGTGTGGAGGGAGTTGTGTCCAGGTTTAGGCTGGATATTAGGGAAAATATCTTCACAGAAAAGGTTGTCCAGCCCTGGCACAGCCCTAGAGTCCCCATCGCTGGAGGGATTTAAAAGCCATGTGGATGTGGCACTTGGGGATATGGCTCAATGGTGGCCTTGGAAGTGCTGGGGGGAATGGTTGAACTTGATGTTCTTAGCGGCCTTTTCCAACCTAAATGATTCTGTGATTCTATAAAATTGAGTGGATTTATTCACAAACTTTACTTTGACAGTGACTTTAGAGCCTGATGGTCAAGCCAGGAGGTGAAGCTCTTTTATGAACACATTGAAGTGGGGCAGTGACAGTGGCAGAAGTGAAACCCATTTTCCTTTGGTCTCTGCTGCTCTGGCTTAATTTTTTTTTTTGCCCATGTTTAGCATTGTTAAAAGCCTTTCTTTGCTCTGTTGTCATCTGCTGAGGGTTTGAGGTTCATCTGGAGCAGGATGGGGCTGAGGTGCCACAGGCGTGTGTAGGTGTGCAGCGGGGTGGCCTGATCAGCACTGATAACAGATCTGGTGATGCAGACTCCTGGCCCTCAGAAAGGGGCCACCAAAAAGGGTTCTGAGGAACCCAAGTGTCAATGACAAAGTGTCAATGACACGCAGAAAGGAGCTGTTGCTTTTTGAGCTTTGTGACCTGCTGTAGCTCTGATCTCGCATCCCAGAGGAGAGAGGCACAATGTCCTGGCTGCAACAACGTTGTATTTATATCCACAGCTCAGAAATCCATCCGTGGGAGGAATGAAGAATATCCTGTTGCTGTCCAGTGCTATAACTTGCTGGAGCTTGATCCTTGGGTTGCTTCCTGAATGGTCACTCCACGTCCCTGTCCCTATCCCTGTCCCAGCTCCTGCATGCACAGAAATCCCAGCCAAAACCACCACCTGACTCCTGCATCATGTGGATCTGCCTTTGAACCAGATCCTGCTTGCCTTCAAGTGGATAAATCTCTGCCTGGGGCTTGGCAGGCTGTGGGCTGGGGTCCGGTGGAATGATGGGCAGGAAAACCCAAGTGAAACCTCTCCCATTGGGAACAAGGATGTTTCCATGGCAGTGATTTGCACTGGTGAGCAGAGCAGGGAGTGGCAGTACAGGTGGGGTGTGGGACACAGCCCATGTGTCCTTTGGTCAGATGTGGAAATTCTTGAATTTGACATTTGGCAAGCAAAACGCATGATGGGAAATGGGATTTATTTCCCAGAACTTTTAGGGAAGCACAAATCATAGAATCCTGGAATGGTTTGGGTTGGGAGGACCTTGAAGAACATCTCATTCCAACACCCTGCCATGGGCAGGGACACCTTCCACTAGCCCAGGTTGCTCCAAACCCTATCCAGCCTGGCCTTGGACACTTCGAGGGATGGGACAGCAATAGCTCCTCTGGGCACCGTGTTCCACTGCATTCATTCATTCCCAAAATGTCCAGGATACAGCCCAGCCTCTTGCAAACTCTTGGTTTGTGTCCCACCTGCTCTGTTCATGCAGTGGGTCAGATTAAGACACCTTCCCAAAAACAAAACCAGCCCTGAGCCACCAGCAGAAGTTGCCTGTGAAGCATTTTGTGAGATTCTGCCCCAATTCTGCCCTGAGGCCACTCATGTCCCCAGTGCACTGCTCAAAACCTCGTATCCATTCCCCCTTCCCAGCTGCTCCCAGCAAACCCAGGCTGTGCAGAGGATGACTGGTCGTGCGAGTGGGTTTTTTTCCCCCCTTCGTAAGTTTGTTTATTCATTAAGGAAGTCAAAAGAGGAAGAGGAATAGAAAGGTTGCAAATGTTTTGCTTAGAAACAAGACCTCAGTTGGGCTGCACGTTGCCCCGTGTAGGACACGTTGGGCAGCTCCAGTGTCCTCAGCGGGAACTCAGGAAGACCAGTGTGCCCTCCCAAGGTGTGCTCAGGTAGGGTCACAGCTTGTTTGTGTATCTGCTTACATCCATATGGCCCAGAGTTCCTATGGAGCCAGGCTGGGAGAGCTGGGGTTGTTCAGCTTGGAGAAGTGAAGGCTCCAGGGAGACCTTTCAGCACCTTCCAGTGCCTGGAGAGGCTCCAGGACAGCTGGAGAAGGACTTTGGACAAGGGGCTGGCGTGACAGGACCAGGGGGAATGATCTTTACACTGAGAAAGAGTAGGTTTAGACTGGATATTGGGAAGAAATACTTTACTCTGAGGGTGGTGAGGCCCTGGCACAGGGTGCCCAGAGAAGCTGTGGCTGCCCCTGGATCCCTGAAAGTGTCTGAGGCCAGGTTAGACAGGGCTTGGAGCAACCTGGGATAGTGGAAGGTGTCCCTGCCCATGGCAGGGTTGGACCTGGATGATCTTTAAGGTCCCTTCCAATCCAGACTATTCCATGATTCTATATGCCACTGTTTGACTGTCAAATCTTCACTAATGAGAGCCTCTCATGTACAGTTGTGCATCCACTGGCTTCCCAGAACATGGTTCTTAAAGCCAGTGGCCGTCTCTGCATCCCAGGAATTCTTTTATTCCCGACTCTATCACTTGGATTTGTAAAGGATGCCTCTTTTCAAGCAGCTTTGCCCTGTCTCTTTGCACATTCCTATCTAAGAAACAGCAAGGACTAAATTTTATAGGCACCAGGAGATTGTGGGGTGCTCCTGCTCCAGGGTCAGGCATCAGCCCTGCATCCCATCCACGGGAGCAGACCCAGACTGTAGCTCGGAAAATGCCAGGGAATGGTTTCTCTGTGCACACAGGGAGGGCAGGGAAAGGAAAGCAGAGAGATTTGCCAAGGGAAATGGTCCTGTTACGCACAGAGTGTTTTCTTTGGGTGTTTGTTTCCCACCCCTCGCCCGGGATGCGGAGCTCGGGTTGGGAGACTGAGCCCGACGGGTTTATCTCGGGGTGTGGCGTTGCTGCAGGCTCTTATCAGGTGTGTCCTGGGGAGCGAAACCATTTGAACAAAAGCCTTTCACCTCCATTTGTGCACAGTTCCTGCGCTTGGCCAGGAGTTGGTGTCTGCACCGGCGTGGGATTGGTCCACGATTAATGTGTCTGCAAGAAAACTGATGGGGTTTTTTTTTGTCTTTAATGCATTAGTTTTGGGGATGGAAATTCTAGGGTGGATTGGTACGGATGAATGAGGTTAGAAACACCGGTGAGGCTGTATGGAAGCACCAGGACCAAAATTAATTAGATTAGAATGATAGGATATTAGAATTATAGAATCATTTAGGTTGGAAAAGACTTGTAAGATCAGCTCTGGAAGGAGTTGCCATAGTTTAGAAGCATAGGAAAGCTTTTCCTCCTGAAAACTGCCAGCTTGTTCAGCTGTCAGGAGAGAGCCAGATGCTTTCCTTGCTCTCAGCTGCTCCTTTAGCTCTGACAGGCTGTTTGCTGGGATGAAAGGAGAGACATCAACAGGCAAAACTGCAAGAGCTGCCGGCGTTTGTTGCTGTCACACCTGCGTGGTGGCACTGCCAGCACGGCAAACAGGCAGGTAGAGTAAATAACGCTGGATTTTTTTTTTTTTTTTTTTAGTTCTTTTCTACAAGAAAGGAGATAACGACTGGATGCTGTCCCATTTTCAGCCTAGGAATTGTTTGCCAGACTTGAATTACAGGAATTGCTGTGGTGAGGCAGAGCAGCTCCATTAACTGGGAGCTGGCAGGGGCTGGGGGAGGCTTCATGCGCCGGGGCCCCGCGTTGTGCTCCCGTCAGGAGCGATTAAAGGAGCTGTTTGTGATGGAAACAAAACCAAATTGGGCTGATGCTTTAAGGGGAAATAAAACAGGGAAGAATAACTTTATTGAGCTTGTTTATTAAATCTTGCTGTGTTCCCTTCTGAGCAGCAGAAACTGTTGGAGCTGCTGGTACAGCCAGCTCATGTTTTGTCTTTCCCTTTTTTGAACTGATTTGGTGTGGAGAGGCTTTGGACAAAACCTTTTCATATCCCTTTGGCTTAGTTGCAATCCTAAACTGATCTGCTGGTGACGGACTTAAACTAATTATCACCAAAGAGTGCAGAGAAGAGGTTTTAAAGCTGTTGTTTTGATAAGATGGTGGGTGTTCAGAGAGGCTTGGGAATTATTGGGTTTTAAGATGCTGATGTTGGCCTGTGCCAGTATCTGTATTCCATCATAGGGAGGGAGAGATGAGTTTGTTTTCACTGCTAAACTACTTAGAGAAGGTTCTGCTTAAAGATGGGGGGGAAAGGGGAGCAGCAGAAGAGCAGAAGGAAGCTGGCTGCAGATTTTTTCCCTTTGTGTTTCACTAATCCTTTGGCCCTGAAGCTGGAGCAGCTCAATTCTGCTCCCTGCTCCTCCAGGTTCTGGAGCATCCCCCAGTTCCCATGTGCCCTTCCCCTTTTAGTGTTTCATCCTTTTGCCTTTATTGAAGACCATCCAGTTTCACCCCCTGCCATGGGCAGGGACACCTTCCACTATCCCAGGCTGCTCCAAGCCCCGTCCAACCTGGCCTTGGGACACTTCCAGGGATGGGGCAGCCTCAGCTTCTCTGGGCAACTTGTTCCAGGTTGCCCCTGGGCTGGTTTGGTGTTTCACACCCTTATTCTCTGAGCATTGATGATTTTTTTTGATGCTGTACAGAGCTTATTGTGTTTGCCCTCACCTGTGGCGCAGTGAGTGTTACCAGATGGTTTACTCAAAGTTGATTTTTTTTAACACTTCTAGTAGTAGTAGTTTAATGCTTGCTGCTCTCCTGCTGTATGTTTTTTAGCCAGGCAAAGTGCCAGCACGTCTGTTGGAGGAAAAACTCCTGGCTAGATCCTGGAGAATAAACCGAGCTCAAATTCCTTCTGAAGGGAGAGAACTCAAGTCCCACAGGGAGGATTTTTCATCATAATGGTCCCATTTGGTAAATTAGTGACCAGTTTTGGAAGGAAAACTGAATGACCTTGGGAGCATCCCCTGGATGAAGGAGGAGGGAGATGTGATGCAGCCCCAGCCCCTGGAGCTGGAGCTGAGCATCACCAGCAGCAGCACAGCCGTTCTTTGCACAGGGACACCGACCACAGCCCTGCAGGTTTTGGGGCCTCAGGCTGCAGGATACCTGTGGGATAGCTGAAAAAAAATCCATGTTTTGGTAAAAGCCCCTGTAGGTCTTAATAAAAATCCTTTGATGGTTACCTACTCCAGGTAGACCTACCTGTGTATGGTGATTTAATGATTTAACCGAGTCTGTGCTGTGATTCTTGGGGTGTCTTGTGCAGGGCCAGGAGTTGGACTTTGATGATGCGTGTGAGTCCCCTCCAGCTTTGGGTGTTCTATGATTCCAAAAGGAGAAGTTGTCGCTTTGCAGGTTGTTTGTTCCTCCCTTATCCTTGCTCATTCAGCTGGAAAGATTATGGGTTGTTTTTTCCTTTTAGGACAGGGATCATCAGGATATTCTACGATACCTCCCTGATCCCAGCAACCATTCCTATCTCTGTTGCAATTCAGGTGGGATTGGAAGGGGTGCAGTGCAGTGGTTTTTGTGAGGATGACCTGGTTCTTCAAGTCAATTTGATAAAGCAAAGTGCAGGGGATTTGGGTCTCCTGCTCTTTCTTTGGTTTTCGCACACCTCAGGGGGTTGTTTTTCTAGCAGCCTCTCTCTGCAGCCACCTATAGCTTGATGTGTTTCGTGCATCAGGGGGAGCTTAGGATGTGATATTTAGGAACCAGAGAACAGAAACCAGCATTCCAGAGGAAGCAGATCACACCAGCTCTCCTCACCCCTTCTCCTCAGTTATTTAGGCTTGGTTTGGGTCGCTGTGGGGCCGTGCCTGCCCCAGTGGGATCCTGGAGGAGCTCCAGCCTTTTCAGAGGCAGCAGCTCCCTTGCAGCACTGTCCCAGAGGACTGTGGCAGATTGCAAACACTCTCAGCACAATCATACCGTCCCAATTAGCATAATGATGCTGCCTAATTTATGCACAAATTGCCCTAATTTATGTGTGTCGATACATATGATTAAAGCAAGCACAGGTGGAACAGGGTTTGGTCTCACCCAGCCGATGAAGCACAAAGCTGCATCCACCCCAAAATGTGTGAAAGGCCCAAAATTCCTTCTTCCTCTTACTAAAATGTGGAGGTTTGTGTTGTTTTGCTCTGTCAGCATGAATGGGGTGCCGGGCAGGGCTAAACTCGTGGCAGGAGGTAAGAGAATAAAGGATTCCTGGGCTGAGATTTGCATGGATTAAAGGCAGCTTTCATTTGCCTTGATACACTTGGGTTTCAGGTGGATTAACAGGCGGTGGGATTTGGGGCTGTCTAGCCAACTAATACCTGCCTTCCTTTTATTTTAATTATTTTAGCAAGGGATGCAGGACTCCTGGAACTGTGGGCCATCTTTGCCAACCCCTGATCCTGAGCATTTTTGTGTGTGACATTTTATACCATTAATATTCTCAATTAACAAAACTGCTGTTGTCATCTGAATTCCCAGAGCACTTTCTCAGTAGGGTTCTTCCAAAAAAACCCTCTCAGATTGTAGCCTTGTATTCCTCATTTTAATAAAAGAAATAGATGAAACTGTTCCATAGAATCACAAACTGGTTTGGGTCAGAAGGGACCTTAAAGGTCATCTCGTTCCAACTTAATCTGACGTGGTCTCCATCCCATTACTCTCATCCTAAATCCAAAGCACTGTACCAGCTACTGGGAAGAAAATCAACTCTATCCCAAAAATTAACTCTAACTCAAAACCAGGACAACCTGGTCACAGCACCAAGCCTGAGTTCGAGAAGTGTTTGGACAATGTTCTCAGGCACAGGGTGGGATTCTTGGGGTGTTCTGCACAGGGCTAGGAGTTGGACTCAGTGATCCTGCTGGGTCCCTTCCAGCTCAGGGTGTTCCATGATTCTCACTGCCCTGGGAGACACTTGATGCTGAGTCTAATGGTCTCTTTCATAACTGAATCTCTTTCTGAAGCAACGTTGTGTACAGCATTGCCAGAAATACCTGGATCAGGTCAGTGTTGGGTTTCCCAATGCTGCCAGGCTTGGAAAACTGAATTTTGGTGGTAGAGAATGGAAGTTCCCTCCTGTATCCAGCGTGTCTTCCTTACCGTTGGCGTGCTGTAACAGTGTGTGCGTTCCCCAGGTTAAATTGCTTTCATCCAAAAATACACAACTAAGATGTACAAATAATAATTACGAATTATTATGGTATTCCCGAGGTCAGTGGGTTGCAGGGATGGCTTTCCACACTCAGCTGACCGCACCAGATCCTCCGGAAATGGCGTTTTGGGAGGATTATCTGGCAAGAAGATTACACTGCTGGCACATCGGGGCACAGTGGGGTCGAGACAAGGCAGAGGAGCGGAAAGGATTGTGTGGGGCTGCAGGAGCCAAGTGTGGGACACGCCGCCTCCTCTCAGCTCCGTGCCACACTTGCTCCTTGGCAGTCGTGCTTCCTCTCCGTGCCGAAGCTGATTTCTGAGGCCCGTGAGTAATTTCTAAGAACAGATGTGGATGTAAGACACTCCCGTGAGCGTGTACAACACGAGATGTGTCGACTCTGACATACTCGAGTGCCCGCCTGCGCCGCGCCCCGTACCTGTCACAAGGAATGAGGGCTGTGAGTCACTGCAAGTCACGCATCCCCAATTCCCCTCTTCTCCTGCCACTGATCCGTTTTTACAGCCATCTGAAGGCACAGCCGGCTCTACACCCCGTTCACACACGTGCCTCTGACATTTATAAGCTCTCTTGTGTTCATTCTGCCTTTGCGTTTGCTGGTTTTTGTTATCTCCCAGTGTTCACTGTGCTTTCAGGAGATGTTGTCCTTGTCTTGCAAGGAGCTGTGAGTGTGCACTGTGTGAGTCTCGCTCCGAGCTTTGGAAAAACTCGGCTTCATTGCTGATTCCCTTTGAACTCTCAGATGGTGGGAGTAGCAGCAGGGGAGCTGGAGAAGAGGAGGCTTTGGGGAGACCTTCCAGTGCCTAGAGAGGCTAAAACAGAGCTGGAGAGGGACTTTGGACAAGTGCATGGAGTGATGGGATGAGGGGGAGTGACCTTAAGCTGCAGGAGAGTAGATTTAGATGGGATATTAGGAAGAAATCCTTGGCTGTGAGGGTGGTGAGGCCCTGGCACAGGTTACCCAGAGAGACTGTGGACTTCCTATCCTTGGAAGTGTCAGGCTGGACAGGGCTTGGGGCAGCCTGGTCTGGTGGAAGGTGTCCCCACCCATGGCAGTGACACTGGACTTGATCATCTCCAGAGATCCCTTCCAACCCAAACCATTCCATGACTCTGTGATTCTCTTGCACTTAGCACCATCCGAGGCTGTGTTTGGAATCTGTCAGCCTTGTGAAGGAAGGAATAAATTGACCATGAAAATATTGACAGCACATTTGCTTGTGCCAACTTCCTGACTTGGTCCCATAAAATTTACGGCTTTATTTAAATGCATGGCACTAACCAAAGGATGGAAGGGCTTCACCCCCGCTGCACGGGGAGGAGAGGACAGGCTGAAGGCTGGACTGAATTCCTGCAGCCCTCAGACCCCTCTGCCCCAGGACAGCAGCGTTCCTGGGAGGTGCTGGGAAACGCTGGATCATAAGGAAGAAAATGCAAGTGGTATGGGGGGAATACCAGCGAGTCTGGCACATCTGGGGTCACTCATTTAGAGCCAGAGACAAGGGAAAGCAGATGTCTCAGCTGTTCTCCAGTTCCCTTAAAAAAGAAATATCAGGAAAACAACCCAGCTCTCCTCCTCCCTGGCAGATCCAATGTCTTTTAATCTGCTCTGTCTCACAGCTTCTCTTACAATGGAAGTTGCTGGTGGTCTGCTCGGGTTAAGCAGCAATTCTGGCAGCCTTCAGA
Organism: Lycocorax pyrrhopterus obiensis; assembly: GCA_014706295.1. Lineage (NCBI taxonomy): Eukaryota > Metazoa > Chordata > Aves > Passeriformes > Paradisaeidae > Lycocorax > Lycocorax pyrrhopterus. The sequence continues at coordinate 2,905,268 of JACSVZ010000006.1, read as the reverse complement.
GCAGACGTGATCTCCCGGTCTCGTTGCTTTGAAGGTCCTGGTTCTATCACACCCGACTAAATCAGATTTTTTCTTCTCTGTGGAGGTAGAAAATCAGCCCCGTGCGCCCATCTGATTGCAGTGCTGAGACTTGTCTAATTGAACAAGTGCTCGAGTCCACACTTGAGCAGGATGAAAAACAATGAGGGGATCACCCAGGGATTATGTCTGAGCTCCACAGCTCCTGGCACCGACGGAGCAGATGGCTGGGTTGCATCCTGCCCACGGCTGGGCAGGAAAGATGTCCATAGGAAAAAAAAATATTAATTTGGTTCAAATGTATTCAACTCGAAATCTAGAAGTGCCTCAGGTCTCTGACTCTGTACTTCACAGCAGCAGCCCAGAAGATGGGATTAGTTGAGGGTTGGCTCTGCAGACTCCTGCAAGGAGCCCCACTGCTGCCTCAAAGCTGCTGTGGGTGAAAAATATTTGGGGAAGGGGAACTGAGATGCAGGGAGTGGAGACACCCTGGGTGGTCATGTAAAACTGGGGAACAACCAGGAACAGTCTGGACATGGCGAGTGAACCGTGAGCCCTTCTGGGGTGGCCGTGCTGATGGAGCCAGGAATCCAAACCCGAGAGCTGCTGGGGAGGGAGGTGGTTTGTGCAAAAGTGTGAGAACATCATAAACATCCCTGCAGGTCTCCAGCCTGTTCCTTATAGGATCACACTTGATCCTACAGCCAAAGGCTGTATCCAGAGAGGTTTGGGCTTGGGGAAGTTGCTGGTGGCCATGCCATGGGTACGTGGTCACCAGAAATCCTGATGACCCCCGTGTGGATTTCTGTCCCCTTCCTTTGGGCTGGGAGTAGATGAACACCCACAGAACTGCTTTTCCCAATGCCCAAACTTCTGTCTGCGGAAATACACCCTCAGAGGAGCCCAAAGTGATTGTGGTGCCCTCACTACAATAGAAATTACCTATTTCCTCTAGCTCTGGACCCTCCTAAACTTTATTTACTTTTACCCAAACAACAGTGCATGTGTCAGGCCAAGCTGGGAATGTCAGCCTCCTCATCCATAACTGTTGCTGCCCTGTAATTCCCTCCTGCCACCTCTTCCCAAAAGCACTTTTAACCATGGAAACTTCCACAATTTTGCTTTCTGTATTTAAAAGTTATTTTCATTTTTTTCTAATGTGCCTGTAGCTTGAGCAATAATGAAAAATTGCATTTTGCTTTTTCATCTGGTAAGATGAAGTGGAGTTGCCTTGCTGGCAGCAGTAAAAATGCTGTTTCCCTAAGATGTTGCTGGATTTTAACTCTTTGGTTTTAAAAGCTTTTTTTTGTTTGTTTGTTTGTTTGTTTCCAGGGGGCAGCACTGGAAGAACCTTTATGGGCTCCTAATGACGTGCAGGTGGACGATTGACTGATGATAATTAAGGTAGGAAGAGGTGCTGTTAATTTTGGCATCTTCTCACTTGTCCTGTCCTTGAAATAAAATGGTGCTGGCCAGTGGCCCGATGGTCATCACTCTATTTTGGGGTTCAGTACACAACTGTGGCACTATGGCCAAGCAGTAACTTGTGCTAAAGTGTCCCTTTAAATACAGAGGGAAGAGAAATCTTATTTAAGAACTACCTGGGAACGTAACTAAGTGGAAAAAATCTGACTTCCTCTCCCAAAGGATAATAAGGTCTCTGTTGGTGCGGAGTTGGAAGGGACATGGCTCCTATTTGAGAGCACTCAGCACAGGGATTTTTTTGTTCTGCTGAAACCCAGTGGTTGGGTTGGAATTCAGGTTCTAACTTGCCATCTCAAAAAAAAAAAAAAAAAAAGAAAACTCGAACTAAAAATATATTTTATTCGTTTATTTTCATCATCTCGAGCTTCTGTGGAAAGCTGGTCTATCTCCAAGTGTGGCAAGAGACTGCTCAATTCTTGATTGATGAAACAGAGGAAAATCCCTGATTTAAAAGCAGTAAACTATTGTACAAACTTGGAGAAGAACTTACAAATGTGAGCAGAGTTAAATGGATTTATAACTAGTTTTTATGCTGATTTAATATCTGAATTCTTGCCGTGCTGGGTCGTTTCTTCCATGGTTGTTGTGCTCAGAAACATCATCAGGAGGGTGAGATGGTCACTGCTGGTCTCTGCCTCCTCTCCCAGTAGCAAAGAGGGTCTTCACCCCTTTAGGAGTCACCACAGAGACTCCCAAATTTACTGTGACAGAGGCTTTGCCTTCTCTCACAACTGGGATTTTCACTTGTGGTTACTGGGTGCAGTTAATGGCTGGTTGGTTTTCGGTGTCGGCAGAGAGTTGTTGGAAGGAGAGGGGGAAATTCAAGCTGCAACAAGAGCAAATTCTTTGAGCGCAGGTTTACCGTTCTCCGGCGTATTCGTACTTTTTGTTTGGCTTGCGATAAGATGCGCTGCTGTGGAATTTGCTTGGAGCGGGGATTTGCATGAATTATTGTTCCTTGCAACGTGCACATCTGTGCAAGCCCTCTCCCCGTGCTCCGCGGTACCCGGGCACCCCTTTGGAGAAGGATTTGTGTGCCGGGGTGCAGCGGTCAGCAAAAGCCGAGTGCTTGGGGGAAGGAAGGCTGCAGTGATAAAAACAAAGCTGCTGAAATAAGGGGAAAACTCCTTCAGGGCTGTGCAACAGCGTCGGGATTTGTGTGTTTATTCTGTGCGCTGACTTCTCATCCCAGCGCGATTTTGCCAAAGCAACGTCCTCTTGTTAGGAAAAGCTCGGGGCTTGGCCTCTTGCAGAGCTCCCTTTTATGTTTAGGGAGTGCGATGCCACCAGTCACAGCTGCTGATTGACACAGCCTGGCCCAAAATTATGTACAAGATGGGAGTAATCATTGGGGATGGTCTCTTGATTCTGCACTTGGAGCTTTTCATTGGAAGGGTTTCCCCCTTCTCCTAGAGAGATCTTTCTGTAAATCACTAATTAAGCAAATGAGCTACGGTGACATCAGTCTGTCTTCAAAAAGAGCTGGTGGTTTGGAGAAACCTTCAAGCTGCAGACTTAAATTATCCAATGTTTAAAATCGTGGTGTCTCATAGGAATAGGAAGAGCGAGGAAAGAATTACTTGAGTTTTGGGTGACTTAAGGTTTCATGTACAAAATCCAGGTTTTTATTTCATTCTAAATTCTACGTTGGTGCTAAACCCAGTGTCCTCACTAAATTCGACTAAACCTGATGGCATTAAAAATTCTGCTTGTAATTCTCTTATTTCCTTTTCGTAGAGAGTAGAAAAGGTTAAGGCAAACATGTTGGGATGTTCATCTAAAATACTTTGTGTAATGTATTTATTTTCTGAAAAATTGGCTTTGATGGGGAAAACTGGGGGAATTTTTGCCCCCCAGAGCATCGGGGGCAGGTGTGGGTGATGGGACAGGTGGAGCATCAGCGGTCCCACCATTTGTGAGGTCCTGGGTTGGGAAGAGCACCGGCGTTGAAAGCAATCAGTGCAAGGTGCTGAATGTAATGGGGACGTGGCGTTGTGTGGAGCTGCATTTGAGTGTGCAAAACACTGCCAGAGCTGCTCAAAAGGGCAGAAACCATCCGGGTGTGGAGGGGACGGTCCCACTGACACCAGTGCGGTGCCGAGCGCCGTGTTTTTGAGTGGGGGAGCGCTGAAACCACAGATCTTGTTTCAACAAAGCCCATCCAAAGCCATCCACAACCTCTGCACCATCCGTATCCTCCTCCAGCTGTGCTGCCAGCAGCTTTTGGGAGGTGGGAGCCACCCCGACGTGCCCGGTGGATTTGCAGAAGAGCTCGACACGTGTGGTTTCCTCCACCGGTGCCGGCAGCGCCCGTCACCAAGCTGTTGTTTTCGGTGCTACCCACAATAACTGAAACGTCTTTCCTGCGAGATAAGTCAGTAATTGTGGTTGGCTCCTTCCTCTGGTGTTTGTTCTCGCAGTAACTTGAAGCTTCATTTATCACCGGGGTGCTGCTGCTGCTCCCCTCCGGGGGTACCCTCAAGCCTCTCCCTCAAGGATTGCTCCTCCAAAAAGTGCCACGGCTTCATCTTCTCCCCAAGCACATGCAATTGTGACCAGGTTTCAGGAGATGAGACAGGAGGTGGTGAGTCAGGGCTCATCCCAGCCCTGCACTGCTTTATCCTGGTGGATTTTGCTTTGATTGGCCAAGGCATAAAGTGGTTTTTCCCCCACTCGGGTTTGCAGTTTCGGTCAAAGCCACCACCCTCTGCAGTGCTTCTGAACCCTTTAAAGATTGCTGTCACATTTTGGGACTTGCTGATGTTCTGGCTGATCCTTGGAGTACATTTTGGCAACACAGAATTTGCCCAGAGACCAGAAATCACAAGTGAGTGGCGCTCCTAAATCCCGTCCACACTTCTCCCCACCTCTTTCCTGGGAAGCTTCAAACTTCTACATGAAATTTGGTATCACTGAGATGAGCTGACCTGGCCTGCTGCATCCTAAAAAATACCCTGGGATTTATAGGGATTGCTGCACAGAGTGCAAACCATCATTCCCAGCACACACCTCCAGCGCTGGGCGGTTGGAGCTGAGCATGGAATGGGGACAGGAAAGAGAAAACTCCTTGCAGAAACCACACCAGGCAGCGTGTCGGGACCTGCAGCCCCTACCTGGAGCTGCTGGGTATAAATAAACACATCCACCCTCTGTCTTATTTCTGACAACTGCCTCCCTGAGGAGTAATTTTTTTTTTTTTCCCAGTAGCTTGTTCTGCAAGCAGGTTTCCTCTTGCAGGTGATTAGGAAAACCTCATTTTTATGTTAATTAGGCATAACTATCAGTGCACAGACATCAACTGCTCTCACATCCTTCTGAGACGTGTGATTTTTATTGAAATTCAGTCCTGAAAAACCAATACCAGCAACTGATGTACCTGTTGCATGAACACAGATGGGAAACTGCACCAGAGGGGTGGTTGCCTCAAAAATACGTTGCCAGGGTGTAGCAACCACAGGTTCAGCCTTCAGGAGGGTTGCAGCTGCAGTCAGTTTAGGTTTTTAGTGGTGTTTGCTTGCTAAGTTTGAGGGCTTCCTCAACAACTTGTCTCCATTGAGGTGAAGCCATGCTAATTTAGTTAATTGCAGCTAAGCACAGCTACTGCCCACGGGTGGGCCTGCACCTATAGGAACAATTCTTTTTCATGTTGATGTCTCCAAACACATCCCTGCTTTGATTATATTTGGTCCTATGGGAGGGTTGAGTTGATCCACATCTTCAATAAAACAGATCCTTCATTTTGGGCAGATTGGCTGCCCCATTCCTGGAAGTGCTCAAGGTTGGATGGGGTTTGGAGCAACCTGGTTTAGTGGAAGGTGTCCCTGCCCATGGCAGCAGCGTGGAACTAAATTGTCTCTAAGATCCCTTCCAACAGAAGAGGAAAGGGAATTCAATCAGGTGTGCTTTGGGTTTGGTGGTAAAACACAAGTGCATCTGCTTTGGTGACATTTTTTTCACAGTACCAAGCATAGAGAACACTGGAGGTGGAGGGGCCGGAGGAGAGCATCCGGTCCCAGCTGATACAAACCAAAATCCACGGAATTCTGGAGTTGCACCCAGCAGTGGTACAGTTGGAATTGCACTGTGTTGCCCCAAGACCATGTGCTATAAACCACGTGCAGGTTTCAGGAGCACATTTGCCCAGCCAGACACGGGTCAGCAATGGGATTAGCCAGGTCAGTGGTTGCTAACACCATTAACTTCTCCTATCTCATTTTCCAGAACTCAGTTCTCGTGATGTTATTTAAGGATTTTGTAATCCAAATCCTTGAGGTTCCTTGCTGAAAGCTAAAACAAATACATCCATCTTATCAGGTCTTTCCAAGAGCAAAGCATGGAAATCCCCTGTCAGGCTGGCACCGTCACCGGTGTTTTCCTCTCTCTCCACCAGCGACTTTTCCTTTAATATTGCTGTACAAATCTTCCCTGGATTATGCAATGATTAAGAAGAAAGAATGAGAAATTGCACAGGAATTTGGCAAGGGACACGTGGACCCCTCGCAGCTCCAGCTGGTGGTTGGATGGCTTTGTGATGCATTAAACACACGGACGATCTACTTGTGGTGCAGAACCACCGGTGCTTGGTCAGGGACCTGTTCCCTTTTCACACAGAGTCATTCTGAGGGCAAGCAGATATTTGGATTGGGGATTTTTGTATGTGGATGTACACAGGGAGATAAGGCAGGCCGGAAAATTGAATTATTCTGTGTATTTCCAAGGGCTGTGATCCTTTACCTGCGGTGGCCTGAGGTGGGTACATTTTATGGGAAGTGATACCTGGCAGCAGGTAAACGGCTGCAGGTGGGGAGAAGCCAGACAAGCTTTTGATGCGTAAATCCTCCAGTTCTGACACAAAATGTGATATTTGTCTTACAAACTCCACCAGTTGCTCTGAGCTTCATTGAAATATAACAACACTTGGGGTGAGAGAGGGCACAGTTGGCACCTGTGGAGCCGAGAGATGAGCTCGCTGGGGAAGGAGGTAAATTATTGCTTGGGGAACATGGAAGGGTGATCTGGGGACCAAGGAGGAGGACAGCTTTAGAGAGAAACTGGATTTTGGTTGACCATTGCTGAGGGAATTTAATTCCCAAGCTTGAATTTTAATGCATTTTAGAGATGCCCATCAGGATGCAAGACATTTTCCCTTTCTCTCCTGTCCTCTCTTACCCAGGTGCTTCTGCCCAGGGTGTAAGTTGTCGTGCAGGAAGTGGGGGGTGTACCAGGTGAAATGTACAATATTTAGGGAAAGAAATTCTGTAATTCATAGTTTTGCTGCTGCAGAGAGCGTTTGTGGGATGGGGGCTGTGTCTGAGCTGCTTGGCCGGGTTCTGCTTCCATTTGATGTGGTTCGTGTGCCTTGGTGAGCAATTCTCTCTTTGGAGAGCTGGAGGGAGAGGAGAAGCTCTTTAAAGCGAAACACTTCAAATGCAGATGGAGTTTATACTACAATAAAGCTGTGTTTTACCTCTTCACGGCTCTTTTTCCCCCGTGGAAGGTGCTCAGCTTGGCTGCACCTCACTCAGCAGATGTTCTTGGCAACCTCAGGTCTTACCTTGGGCTGAGCTTTGAGGAAGCACAAGGTCAAACTGCTGTCGTTCTGGAGGAAGTTTGTAGGTTCAAAATTCGACTAGACCTGTTCCTTAATTTAAGAAAAAAAATAAATAAAAAGCAAGCAAACAAAAAATATTAGTACGGACCTCTTCCAGTCTTGTACAAGGGGATGGAGAAGTCATAGAGTCATAAAATCACAGAACCATAAAATGCTTTGGGTTGAAAGAGACCTTAAAGACCATCTAATGCAACCTCCTGCCATGGGCAGGGACACCTTCCACTAGACCAGCTTGCTGAATCAACAAGATCATGTGAACAAGACCATGATTTTGCAAAAATCTTTGTATTTGGGACAAACTAGTTTTGAGGATGAAATGTTGCTGTTTCTTCCCCAAAATGAGTGGATGTTACGGCATCCAGACTGATATCTGAGCATCTGAGATACAGGTGGGACTGAACAGGAGGGTCTCTGCAGCTGCAGCTCCTTTGGGTTTAGTTATTTAAGGTTCCTCCTTGCAGAGAAAACTTGTGGGGAGGTGAGAGCTCTGCAAGAGGGAGAAATGGCTCAAGGGGTTAAGTAGCAGAAAGGTGGTGGAGTAATGTGGAAGCTGGGCTGGGTTGTTCAGGAGAGAAGTTGGTCAGGATTCATGTTGTGTTGGCATTTTAATCTGTGCAAGAAGACTCAGATGTGTGGAAGGAAGTGATGAGAGTTCAGCAGGCACCTGCTGAGATGTTTGGGATGTTCAGTGTCTCCCTGCCTTCATCCCAAAGATGAACTCAAAATTACAGGTGGTGACTGTGAACAGTGTGAAGGGTCTGCAGGGAAAGAGTTAAACCTGAGCAAAAATCAAATTATTTGGAAGGGCTGCAGCTCTGCCCTTCAGTGCTTCCCCAAACTGGAATGTTCAAGGAGCCCCAGGAATGGCTGAAACACCTCGGGATCCCCATGAAGGCTGGCGTTGGCTGGATTTTTATCTTCCCAGTCTGTCTTGGAGTAAAAACACAGTGGAGAGGATGAGGATTCTGCTTGCAGGCTGCCTGAGCAGGTGTCCCCTAAAGACACCAGTTAGTGCCAAAAAACCAACCTGAAACTCCGGCTGCAGTGGGTTGGTGCCTCCAGCTGCCTCAGGCCACGCCGCTGCGAGCTCACCACATCTCCAAAGGCTGCTGGGGAAGGAAAGCAGAGCTCTGGTCCTGCAGGTGCTGGGGGACAAGAAGACCTCAACACCCACATTGTGGTGCTGCTCCATCTGCTTCCAGAGGCTCAGCTGGGTTGTCCTGGAGCTCAGACACACCTTGGGCAGGATGGAGATTTGTTTCCTCAAATGACAGGTCACAGGACATGAATTTTCTCCTCCTCAGCTGCTGCTGTGGTCAACCCAGCTTGGGTGCCATCAGCAGCATTGAAACCACCCTCAAAAATATTTCACCAGGGATGCTAACAGCATGTCCACTGCATGAAAACAAACTGGGAATCCCAGTATGGCACTGGTTTTGAGCCAGTTGATCAATGGAAGGTCAGCTTTGCAGGAGGATGCTTCCCAGCTACTGTTTTGCTTCACAGCTGAATCTGTTAAAAGTCCTTTTCCCAAGCAGCCAGAGGCTTGGTCAAGACCTATTTAATATCTATTTCTTTATTTTTATGTGCTTTGAACAGGGCCTGAAATGTTCCATTTGGGAAGATGTTTTTGTGAGATGTTGGCTGGCAACCCAGCTCTGCATTAACTGCTTTAAAACCATCTACTCCCTGCTTCCATTTTATTTGCCCTTAAATAAAAAAAAAGATAATATCTGCTAGACACTGGTTTGTTCATCCCTCAGGCGGGTGTTCAGGGGTTTTCATTGTTTTTAAAGTGGCTGTTTCTGGGCTTTTGGAAGGGCTGTCAGCTTGTTGAAGTCCATGATTGACCTGTAAGAGGTGCTTAATTGGAAATGCTCGTTAAGGGATGGGATGCGGACGATCACCAGGATGCTCAGCCTCACCCTTGGTCCACACACTGTGCCCTGGGCATCCGTGCTTTGTAATCTCATGGGGGCAGCCCCTTTAGCAGGGGAAGAAACTCTTCCTCAGTGCTTCATGTCTTGCTTGTAATGAAATGACTTTATTTTCTTGTGCAGTAATCATAATTTTAATAAATTTTCCCTGTCACAGAAGGAAAGAAATGTCGTGAACTGATTTGCTGCTGCTCTTCACCATGAGGCAGATTTTTCCTTTTCAAAGGAAAATACCTTTTAAAACATTTGCTCTGCCTTTCAGCTTGAATGATTTCATCCGTACTCTGATTTTTATTAACAAAGGCTCACAGCGAGATGACTTTCAGCCCTTTCAGCTGTTGATTTATCCCAGTCTTTATTCTTGGGAACAAAAATATGGAAAAATTCTCTGTTACACAGTTTTTGACATACATTTTCAGAGTTTCATACCACAGGGTGTTGTGGGTTTTTTTTCCTCAGTGATGCTTTAACATCTGAATTTGGTACAATTCGCTGCTTTTGAAACATTTGGTGACTTTTGCTTTGTGCTTAATCCAGTTTTGATATGAATTGTCCAACTTCTGTTTCGGGGGAGGAGCAACTCTATTTTTTTTCTCACCAGCCTACATGGCATTTAATCCATCTGGAGCACGTGGCTGCTGTAATACAGAAACCACACTCTTTTTTTTTTTTTTTTTTTCACAAATTCTTCCCTGTGTGACTTCAGTAGTTAAAGCTGGTTCAATCCCCTGCCCCAGGACTGCCATGCTGGAAGCTGAAATCTGTTTGTGTTTAAAGATGCTGCTTCTATTTTGGTAGGAAAATGCATCATCGAGAAGTTTTTCTTCCCACTAGCTGCACACTCTGCCTGGAATACAATTTCCAGGGGCACATCCTAATGAAATAACCCACTGGGACACAAAAAAACCGCTCCTGGTAGTGGGATCAAGCTGGATGCATCCCAAAAGGAATAAGTAAAGTCTTGTGTAGCAGGGGTTGGGCACAATCAAGGTTAGTGAGTGATGAGATGGTGTTAGGAGGACGTTGTTGGCTAAACAAAGTCTGATGTGTTACAGGATAGGAATTTTTATATTGGATGCAGTATCTCATCAGCGGAAAATAGCAGGGATGTGGCAGCACTGAAGGTTTTGGGGCTGTTGGTGAATGAGAGGCTGGACGTGCCCTGGCCATTCCCTGGGTTGATCCCACAGCGTGGGCAGCAGGGGAAGGGGAGGATTCAGTGCCTGAAGAGGCTCCAAGAGAGCTGGAGAGGGACTTGGGACAAAGGATTGAGTGACGGGACAAGGGGGAATGGCTTCCCACTGCCAGAGGGGAGAGTTAGATGGGATATTGGGAAGGAATTGTTCCCTGTGAGGATGGAGAGGCCCTGGCACAGGGTGCCCAGAGAAGCTGTGGCTGCCCCCTGGATCCCTGGAAGTGTCCAAGGCCAGGCTGGATGGAGCTTGGAGCAGCCTGGGCTAGTGGAAGGTGTCCCTGCCCATGGCAGGGGGTGGAATGAGATGGTCTTTAATGTCCCTTCCAACACAAACCATTCTGTGATTCTGATTCTAGGGTGATATTTTCATTCAATTTAAGTGGGCTGGGCTGCATTGAGGGTCATTAGCAGGGGCAGGGTGGTTAATTAACTCACGGGACACGTGAGGATGTGCAAGGGCTGTCTGGATGCAGCCAATATCACTCAGAAAGCACCAAACACAGTCATTCCACCTGGAAACTTGGGATTCACAGGAGAACAGGAAGAGCAGGGTTCTCAAAGGCACATCCAGGGATGTGCTCTTGAACCAAACTTCGGAAGTTAACAGTGTGGTGGAGAATGAAGGAATTTCTCCCCCAGAAATGGATGCAGTTGCATAGAGGATGTGTGCAGGGACCGAAGAAACCCCCTACAGTTACCTTTCCATCATTGTCACTGCCTTCCTCACGTGGATCGAGTTGAATCCAGTGGGAAGCACACAGCACTGGAGAAGGGATTGGGTGTCCCTTTCTGACAGCTACCGTCCCCACCAGCTGATGATCCTGCTCCTCTTCTCTCACATCATACACTCCGTTCTTACCAGTATTCCTAGAGGGATTTACAGAGCCTCCGAAGCGATTGAAGTGCTCACAAGTATTTGAATATCCCAGTAAGTATTTGTCTGCAATTAAGGTCTTGGAAAAACATTGTGAAACACGAGCCATTGTGCGAGTCCTCCTTCCCTTTGTGGCAAACTGGCAAATGCTGGCTTTGATCCTCTCTTATCCCCGTGGATCTGAGCCATCTCCTTTCTTCTTTGCACCCAGGACCCACAAAAGCATCTGGGACTGTGCACAGGGCCCCGAACAAGCAGCAGCCAGGCTCATCTCTCCAATTTTCAGGCTCACCAGCGCCTTTTGTGAGATGGTACCAGCTTTGGTACTTCAAAGAAAGGTGTCATAAATGCAAAAATGAGCAATTAAGGATTAATCTGCTTGTGGGGATGGGTATCTGCCTCCCCCTCCTGATTGCACTGTAAATTAGTGGTTGACTTGAGCCCTGTAGTGGAGCTATTTATACCTCGAAGGTTTGAATTATAGCTGGATAGATTATATCATCCCTTTGTTTAATCCTTTTTCCTTTCTTCTGTCGGGCTTTTGACCTCAGTGATTTTCAAAGCAGTCCGATTCGCTTCCTACGGTTTTCTTGTGATGGTATTTGTATCCAGGAAAGGGGAGGAGAACTTAGATGGCTTTTTCTGTACCATTTTATTTTCTTTTGCTCTCCCTTACTCATTTCCTCATTCAACAGCCCAGTCCTTTTTTTTTCTTTTTAACCTTTTCAGGCATTTTCATTTCACAACCGTCACTGCCTTTCTAAGGCTTTTTATTTTCTAGGGCTTCAAAACAGCAGAGGTGAGGGGCAGCCTGGGTGAATATTCCACTTTATAGGCTTGAACTCTTCCCAAAAAGCTTTGGAATGAAGTTCTCCTGCCATGCACCTGCCTGCTGGTCAGACCTACAGCTCTCCTTCATTCCCCCCACACCCAAGGACCGAGCAGTGTAAGGGAGGGTGTTGTTGCTCTTGGATTTATTGGCTGTGATTTTGCAAATAAATGCTTTATAATCACTTCCTTGTTGCTCCTTGCAGCCAAGAAAAGGAGACGTGCAGCCAGGGAAGGGCAGGCTGCCTCCCTGTGCTCCAGCTTTCCCTTTGGATATGCATTTCCTATTTCCAAGACTGCTTTCTTTTAGACCTCTAATAAGTGTTAGAGGGTTTGGAATATATATTTATTCTTACAGCTCTCTAAAAGTTGTGTTTTAAGCAAAAAAAGCCCAAAGTTGGCCCCGGGTCAGTGGCTGCAGTGGTTCCTGGCTCTTTGCTCCGCTGCTGCAGTTTGGATTTTCCCGTACTTCCCGTCCGGGAGAAGCCATCAGAAAAATAAAGGGCACAGGAGATGTGGAAGTCGACTGAATATTTTTAAATATTAGAACATGCTGTACAAGGGTGGGAGTTAAACTTTGCTGCCGAAGCAAGCAGAGTTCCTCTGCAACGTCAGCTTCCCTCACATCCTCCCTGATGGGTTTTCCTACCTGGAGCAGCCCTCCCATCCAGAAAATTCCCATTGGCCTTCAGATCCTTGTGTAGCAAGGACTTACACACATGGTTCAATGTTTTGAACAAGAGGGAATGAAGATATCCAGCAGAACTCCTGACAGGAGTGGAGACCTTTAAAAGTGAAGCTGAGCTGGGCTGGACACCAGCTGGTGGGAGCAGGAACAGCTTTGAATGACTTGAAATTCCCCATCCCTGTACTTCCCAATCCCTGGAAGTGTTCAAGGCCAAGCTGGATGGGGCTTGAAGCAACCTGGGCTGGAGGAAGATGTCCCTGAGCCAGAGAGAGGATCTTGAAGTAGCAGGAGGCTCTTGGATCTAGTGGGAGTGGAGAATTTCCATTGTGATCAAGCCCAAAATCAACATTTTTTGTATTAAATTAGAATGGGTTTTACCACCAGATGTGGGTGTAAAATCCTGTGGGGAAATAGGATGGTGGTTGGAGTAGAGTTTTCCAATCAAGTGGGGTTTGGGACTTTTTCAGTGGAAAAGTCATTGCTTTTTTGATTTCCTTTATCAGTGTGTGCTTAACCTCCATCCTGGTGGATATTTGGGGGGTTGTTTATCTTTTGCAGCCCTTCCAATTTTTGTGAACAAATAATATTTCTTTGGAGCAGCATTTGAGCCCTTGGTCTGAGCTGCTGCCCCCACAATTTGACCACATCTCAGCCTTTCTCCTCCATGGTATTTCTGGGAAGTGGAAGCTGTTGCCTGGTGCAGAAAGGCCAATCATGGGATAAACTCAGATCCTGCCTCTGGAATGAAGTTGGGAATATTCATCAGGCAACACCGGTATCATAACCTTCATTTTCATACACTTGGGGAGTGTTGCAAGCAATTAAGGCTGATCAGATGGGACGGGTCCCTCTCCTCTCTCCCCTTATCCCACCCTTTCTTACTCTTTTCTCTGCCTTCCTTCCCTCCTCCCTAAAAAAAGGGCAGGGGAAAGAAAAGCAAAGTAACTTGTATGGATAGAGGGGAGGTGTAATTATGAGCAGTGGGACCAATTTAAAAAGGAAGATTTCAGAGAGATTCAGACTTCCTTTGACATGTTGAGGGGTTTTTGGTAGAGGATAAAAGGAAAATAAACTAATTTATTCCTAAATTGTAATTCCTTTTTGGTGTTAATCTGTTTCATTAGTGTAGTTCATAAATGCACACAGGCAGGGGAGAGAGGGGGGCTGCAAATTGAAATGAAGATATTTTCAAAAGGAAAGTCTTGCTAGGAAAGGCTTCCTGCAGGGAGAAATCATATCCCAGGAGAAGAGCTGGAAACTCCATCACTTTGGACTTTTATAAGTGAGACTGGATGGAGCAATTTGGGAAATGTCTTGTAGGGAGCAGTTTTTCTGCGTGGTGGGTAGGACCAGATGATCTAATCGATCCCTTCCCTGGGCAGTCCATGTGGTTTTCATTTCCTCCTGCTGAGAGGTGGGGAGGGGAGCTGGACTGGGGAGTGTGGTGGCCGTAGGGATCGGTCACTGCTTACAGGGTTGCTGTTTTCCTGGGCTGTGATTCTGCCCCTCTGAAATATTTTCAGTTAAAATAGACTTTTTATCCCCTGCTGTGACTCTTCCTAGGCTTAGGAGGGTGTAGCCCCCTTTGCAGGGAGTGCTCTTCACCTTCCCTGAAGCTGCAGCTGAGGCATCTCCCAAAACAGCCCGGTGTCCGTGGGGTGTCAGCTCCGGACCCTGTGAACTGAAAATTGTTTCCCTGAAATTTGAACAGCTTTTTCTCTGATTTCACCCACAAAAAAAATCCTGTTTCCTATTTGCTCCACAGGACAGAACTCTGAGAATGGGGAAGAATTTGGAGCAGAATGTATCATCATAGAATCACAAAATGGTTTGGGTGGGAAGAGACCTTAAAGCTCATGTCATTCCACCCCCTGCCATGGGCAGGGACACCTTCCACTATCCCAGGCTGCTCCAAGCCCCATCCAACCTGGCCTTGGACACTTCTAGGGATGGGGCAGCCACAGCTTCTGAGGGCAACCTGTAGCTGGCCATGAACTTTTTATTTCCCCTCTTTTCCTCTTGGTCATCGTGCAGGGTGGTGATGAGAAAACCTTGTGAAGCAGGTTAGGATTTGGCCCACTTGCAACATTACATTATGTGGCTGCTGGCTGTTGGTGTGTCATGGCTGAATCATGGCTTGAAGGTCACAAGTGATTTGCCACCAGCCTTGTTTATCTGCCAAGGTGGGTGCTGTGCCTGTTGATGGGAAGAAAAGCAAGGATATATGACTTGGTATGGATATCCAAGGAGGAATGGAGAGATCTGGGAATCATTTCTTACCTGGGAAGGATAGTTGTGATGGAGGAAACAGCTGTAGGACGTGGGAGGAGGGAGAAGGTGAGAAAGTGGACTGTGCGTAGCATTTAGGAAGGAGATGGATCGGGTTTGGTTTAGTGCTGAGTGTGAATTCTTGGGACAGAGAGAGCTGGAGCAGAGAGGATGAGGATTGTACAGCGTTGGATAAAGGAGCAACTTGTGTGGTGCAACTGAGCAGAGGGATGCTGAGCAAATACAACTCCGTGGTCATGTTTGTTCTGGAGGCATGGGGGTGGATGTGAACACAGTCCACACGTGCCTGGTTTTGAGGCCATGGGGACTGCAGTGCCCGTCTTTATTTGGTTCTGTACTTTAGGGCTCGTATTTTCTTGTTTCACGTGTGAGAATTGAACCTCAGCTCCGCTGTCCTCTTCTAAGGAAAAGCCTGTGGAGATCCGCCCTGGATCTGTGCTCAGAGCACGTTCACTCCCTTGCACAAGTGCAAGGGCAGATTTCTGAAGGATCTGGTTTTCCCTCAGAAGGAGAGATGGCTTTTCAAAGGAAAAGTCCGTTCTCCTTGACAGTGGCTTTGTCCCCTTGACAACTCTTAATTCCTTCTGAATTCTCCCGGTGGTCAGGGACAGCAGAAGTTGGATGCTGCATAATCTCCGATCCCCTGCTGGCTTTGCGTCCCTCCTCTCAGCAGTGATTTGTAAATATTATTTCCCCCCAGTATTTTAAAGGACATTTTCATCTCCCCTGGCAGAAGGAGGAGGATATTTCTGGCACTGCTGTTGTATCAATTTTGCCTCTTGTTTAAGATTAATATTAAAACTAATAACAACACCAAGGCAAACGCAATTTTGGTGTTTTCCTCTTAATTTACCCTTTCACTTAAAGTCCTGGAACTGCAGCTTTGCTACCGCTTGAGACCCAAAATGCAAATTTAACTGAAGATCACATGGAAATCAACTCATCCATCTTCTGTGTGATGAGCAAAGGTGCATAAAGGGAAAACCATACTGGAATTTAAACCTTGGCAGAAAATAGGGAGGAACTGTGGGCTGCTGTCACATTGATTGTTTGGACAAGGCAGTGGGATTTTGGTTTGTTGTTTCTATTGAGCTAATTCTTAGCAGCATAATGGCAATTTTAGAAAAGTTATTTCAGTTAGCAGCGAAACTGCAACACAATAAAGATAGATTTGTTCCCTTGATAACAGTTTTGATCAAGGTCTCCTTTTATCCTGCAGTTTTTAAATAATTGGCCCGCTCGCTCTTGGCTTTTATTGTACTGGGGATATTGTAGACTCAGATTGTTTTGTAAATGTCTAATTTTAGACACGTCTTGATGCTTATTGTTCCCTTCATCCCCCTTTTTTTAATACCATGGCACAACCTCTGCGGACAGGCGGAAATCACGTGTCCTGAGACTTTCATGTCTAGACTGGATGAAGGGCACGAAAATGCAACCAGAGCAATCCCTCACCAGCCTTTTTTTAAAGTCACTTCTCCTTCCCAACCCCAACCCCCGTCATTTATCCCCTTTGCCACAACACCAGGCAAAAATAAGTGGACGAAAATCATAAATGCAGCTTTATTGAGTGAGTGTGAAATCAGGAGCAGCTTTCCAAACCAGTAGCTGCGTATAAAAGCCAGCACAGGCATCAGGGACACAATTGAGTTGCTAAGGCAGAGTTTTCCAATCGTGCCCCGTAGAGCCCCACATCGTCTCATTATTCCGCTCCAGTGTCAGCCGACAATGGGGGGAAGATAAAAGCCTGGCAACCCGTTCGCTTAGAGGGGTCAATTTATCCCAGCTCTTTGTAGGGCAGTGTAATTTTAGGCTTTTACGCGGCGGATCACGCAGAAATCCTCGCTGCAGCACTTCCGTAAATAGGTCAGGAGGGGACTCGCCGCCGGGAGAGCGAGGCCGGGATCGCACCTTGCTTGGAGGGAATTATGTTTTCTCAATGAAAATAAGATGGTTTTGTCCCTATTCACCCAGTTTGTAGAGGAAAAAAATGGGTCAGTTGGACAACAGCTCGCGCCAGCGGCGTGTTTCAGTGTGCTGCGTTTGGGGTGGAAAGTTCAGGGAGCCTGGAATTGATGCTTTCTGCCGCAGCAGCAAGGAGTGATGTCTTTTTTTTTCCTCAACAGGAACATTGGAAATTGTATATAACAGGTGTTTCACCTTTCTGAACATTATTCTGATCTACTGGACTTGTTTGGCACAGATTATAAAGTGGTCGTGGGGCTGTTTATCAGCTCCAGCACTTCTGGGTGACCTTGCATCTCATGTTTGGAAGCAGCTTAATCCCTGTAACATCCCAAAAGAGGGATCTCAGGGTTTTTATTGGTAGCTTCTGTATTTTGCAATACTCTGACAAAATGCAGGTGTTGGGCATGGTCAAGGGTTCGGCCACAGCGGCAAAAGACTTGGGAAAAATGGGGTGAAGTTCCTTATTCCTCCTCTCCCCACTGACAAGCTATTAATTAGTTGCTCAGGGAGGAAATGGGCGGACTCTGGAAGGCAATCAGGTGCCAAGGTAAATGCAGCCTGGCCCTGCCTTTAACCGACTTTCACGAGGAGTCCTCCTTGAAAGGAGCTGGGGTGACATGGTCCAAGGTGAACAGAAGGCTTGGAACATCCATGAGCAGGTGATGCAGATCCCTGAGAGGCTTCCTCTCTCCCTCAGCACAGGAACACACGGCAGGCTGGGATCTGTCCTCCCAGAGCTGCTAAGAGCACTTAGGATCAGAGCACTGCAAAGGATGCATTACAAAAAAATTTTTAAATCCACTTCTCTCTGCCTCAACGTGGATTTTGCTCCCAAACCACCCAGGAGGTAGATGGATGTGTGGGGAGAGTGAGGGGTTGTACGGAAACCTTTAGTTGTTCTTCCACCCAAACCGCAGATGTCCTAGTAGGCATGGGATAGCCAGATGTTGGAGATGCTTCTCATTTTGCTGAGGAAGAGGAAGGAAAAAGGCCACTTCTGTTAGTCCGTTCTGTGGGAATGCCAGGGCTTGGTTCAGCAGGGAATTGAGACCTCTGTACTTCACTTCCCAACAGAGCTTCTTCCATCTAATGCAACCAAAGGACTTCCAGGGTAAGACTTGAAATCAAATTTTCCTCTCCCAGTAAAACCTGGGGTCATCTGAGGATGACCCAGAGCAGCAACACTCAGGAGCAGCAGAAGCAGGAGCTCTCCCTTTTG
Organism: Lycocorax pyrrhopterus obiensis; assembly: GCA_014706295.1. Lineage (NCBI taxonomy): Eukaryota > Metazoa > Chordata > Aves > Passeriformes > Paradisaeidae > Lycocorax > Lycocorax pyrrhopterus. The sequence goes on along the minus strand of JACSVZ010000006.1, from coordinate 2,887,156 downwards.
TTTAGTCACCCAGTATTTCCATCAACCCAAACACGGGTGTTCTTCTCTCTCCTTCCTCTGCTGCTCAGCATCGTCTGTGCTGCCACTCAGGTTCCATGGCCAGAGGCTGCAGCACAAAGGAACAGCTCCTCACTTTGCTCAGCCCCCTCTCTTTGCTGTCACCTCTCTGGTTCCTGCCCTTTCACATCAGCCTCTTACCCAGGAGCCTCCTTTGATCCTGGCGCTGGTTTCCTCTATTAAAAGGGTGGAAAGAGCCCGAGTGGCAACTCCCTTGGGCTGGGAGAGGGGAGGTGGGTGCACAGTGGGACACACACAAAAACCTGATGCCGTCATGACTCTATCATGCTGCAACAACGTCTGGCTCCCTGATCCCAAAGCTTCTGCGCAGCGAGGAAGGATGGAGATGATGGCAAAGATCTGGGACACCTCACTGTCCTTGGCTGCCCAGCTTGTCTCCTGCTTCCAGGCTGGCTCCCTGGCTCATGTCAGGTGAGCAGATCTTTGTAGCACAGGTGTGGTTCTGGGAATACTTTGCTCCAGGGACCCACTGGGTGTGAACAAGAGGCGCCAGATTTCCCTTCTCCTGCCCCACCGAGTCCTCCTTTTACTGCAGGGCTTGTGCAATTTGATGTCCCTGAGTGCTCCTGTGCTTTGTGGCTCATGGTTTTTACCTGCCAGGCTGTTAAACCCCCAATTTTGGTGTTCCACATGCCAGCTCTTGTAATATCTCAGGTCTTTTGAAATGGAAAAGAAGCAAAAGCCCCACACAAAAATGCTCTTGGGCCGTGAGGATCTTGTGGGACACAGGGAAAAGCCTGGAGTGGTGCTGGGCAACAGGGACAGGTTAGGTGGATATTGGGAAGAAATTCTTCCCTGCGAGGGAGGTGAGGGGAGAGAACAAAGATGCTGAGGCATGAGATGATGCTGATGGTGAGATATGGGGTGCCCCTCTGGTGGGGGATCAGACCAGAAGCACAGATCATGGTCCCCATGGCTGTACTGACCATCTGAGATACATTAGAGCCAGCTGTCAGCACAGGAGTACTTAACTCCTGTCTTCAAGTGAGAGTGGGGATGGGTGTAAAAGGGGATGATGTGGAGCTCGTGGACACTCATGGAGGACCAGAAGCCAAAAACTGGAGGGATCCTGTCATCTCTTCCAGTGGGTGCCCTGTAAGAGCAGAAATGGAAACACATGAGTGCACACGCCCACAGGGTAAACCAGCCCCCTTTCCCAGTTCATACTGGGATACCCAGCTGGTCCTCAAACCCCAGATCCCAAGTTGGGTGCTCCCCTGAAGCGGTGAGGCAGGAGGGGAAGATGCCAGCTGCAGGCTGTGTTTCTGGTAGCTCCTCTCTGACTTAACAGGAAAAGACTGACCACAGAAAATGTACAATATTGTTTTTCTCTGCATTTTCCTGAAATCTGTTGAACCGCTTTGCTTGTGGAGGGAGAAGAGGAGGGGTCATGTGGGGGATGGGGAGGGAGAAATAATGGTGGCTCTGTTCAATGGAACTCCCCTAACAGACAGTTTGTGTTGTTATTTTCCCCCTCCAAACACATAGACCTGATCTGAAAATCCCGGGCTTGAAAGCACAGATGTTTAGTCTGACACACAAACGTGGCATCATTCCAGCAAGTGAAACAGCTGGAAAGTTCCTGGTGAGATCCGAGGAGCTAATCTGGGATGAGAGGAGTTAAAGCTGCTCAGCAGCAGCTGCATGCTTCAACCAAATCTGAAACTTTCCTTCCCTTCCCTCCAGGTCTTTCCCTTTGTACTAAAACAGCTTTCAGAGATGTTACAGCTTCTCCTGTCCCTCCGAGTGTCCTCTGGAGCAGGGGGAGAATCAGTGGTGGGGATAAAAACCAGCCTATGGCAGTGCCACCAGGCTGGATATTGTGAGGTATTTTTGGGGGTCTTATCTCTGGGCCCAAATAGATCAGGGGTAAGATGGTGTTGGATTAATTCTGTCTCTACATTAATGTCACAGCCGGAGATGTGTTGGGGTGTGAGTTGGGATGGGTGGCCATTCATTTCAAATTCATTAATTTTAATTCCAGTCCACGCCAGCAAGGATTAAAAGTCATCCCACTGCTGATGTTCCTTCCTGGACTCTTAATAACTATCTCAGCATCTGCCATGAATAACTGGTTCCTCCAGGTGGTTTAGGAGTATCCCACACCTGAAATGCCCTTCTGCTGCCAGGAAAGGCTACCTGGAGAGAGCAGGGGCTGCCCTGCTTTGCCCTGTGCTCTCCCTTTCCAGTCTTTTCCAATGGTGCAAAATCTGCTTTAGAGGCTGTGATGTACCTGTCATCTTGACTGCTTTGGAGCTGGGAGGGGGTCAGAATTCCACTCAAGAATCCTTTGTCTTCATTGCCATCCTCTGCAAAGTGGCGGTGAAGATATGGGGCTTTCCTTCAGCAAAGCAACCAGGGGGCACTTCAGAGCTAATCCCTTTCTTGCGCTGCTGATGGGATAATTCACTAATTGAGAATGAAGATGGCACCATTTTTTCCAAAGACTCCACGTGTGCCTTTCCTGCAGCTTCCAGAGTGGGAGACGGGGAGCAGTCAGCATCCAAACGTGTAATTGTACAAGCATTTGTACATCGGAGCATCGGGGATGTACAGAGGATATGAAGAGATCCCATAACATCTGGAGAACGTGGGTTTTAGAACCAGGCAAATCACACCCAGAACCCATGGGATGCCTGTAAAGCTGTGGGGGAGAGGAGTAGAGGAAAGTACTCCACAGAGGAGTAGAGGCTGGTTGGTTCATATTTAAGTCAAGGCACTTCTGGAAATCACGTCTGGATCTCTGAAATTGTTTGGAGATGGTTCCTTTGAGAACGGTGCCCTAACGTGAGGGTGTTATTAAGGTAGAAATAGAATCACAGACTCATTTAGGTTGGAAAAGACCTCTCAGATCATTGAGTCCAACCATTAACCCAGCCCTGCTGGGTCCAAAAATAACCCTGTAATGAACTGACTGCTTGTAACATCCCTTTTGCTTTGGCTGTGTGTCAGATGTTGCCCCTTTTCCACCTGTAGGATTTTGGTTTTAAGCCTTGTGCACGTCCCAAAATGACATCTCCTTTTCTCCCTCCTCTCTGGTACATCCCTGCATTTGGTTATGCAAGGATTGCAGGGGTTCTTCAACTGAGCACTCATGTCCCCCCATTGCTGTACAAGCACGGGATGTCTTGGGGTGCTACATCACCCATTTGGGATGAACCAATCCCATAGATAATCATCCAGGAATGTGTCTGATTTGGGACAGGGCACAGCTCGGAGATGGATGTGTGTCACTGAAGGATTGGACTGGATTTGGTTTGGACTAAGGGCAACAAGGAGGATTTGAGCCAGGATGGCCTCAGGGTGCATGGCATGGAGTCAAAAGTGATGGCACCAAGCTGAGAGGTGCAGGTGATTCACTTGAGGGACAGGATGCCATGCTGAGGGACCTTGGCAGGCTGGGGAAGAGGGGCCTCGTGATCCTCATGAGGTTAACAAGGCCAAGTGCAAGGTCCTGTGCCTGGATTGGGGCATTCCTGGGATCAGAACAGACTGAAGGATGAGTGGATTGAGAGCAGCCCTGCCCAGAAGGATTTGGGGGTGTTGGTGGATGAAAAATGAGCCAGCTCACAGCCCAGAAAGAGAATCATACCCTGGGCTGTGTCCAAAGAAGGGTGGCCAGCAGGTCAGGTGAGGGGATTCTGTTCTCTACTCTGCTCCCAGGATGTTCCACCTCCAGTGCTGTGTCCAGGTCTGGGATCCTCAGTACAGGAAAGACTGCTGGAGTCTGGAGTGAGTCCAGAAGAGACCACGGAGCTGCTCCAGGGCTGGAGCCCCTCTGCTCTGGAGCCAGGCTGGGAGAGCTGGGGGTGTTCACCTGGAGAAGGGAAGGATCCTGGGGGAGCTCAGAGCGCCTTCCAGGGCCTAAAGGGGCTCCAGGAGAGCTGGAGAGGGACTTTGGACAAGGCCTGGAGTGACAGGACACAGGGAATGCCTTCCCACTGCCAGAGGGCAGGGTTAGATGGGATACTGGGAAGGAATTGTTCCCTGTGAGGGCGGTGAGGCCCTGGCACAGGGTGCCCAGAGAAGCTGTGGCTGCCCCTGGATCCCTGGAAGTGTCCAAGGCCAGGCTGGAGCAACTTGGCCTAGTGGAAGGTGTCCCTGCCCGTGTCAGGGAGGCGAAACTGAATGGTCTTTAAGGCCCCTCCAACCCAAACCATGCCATGACTCTGTAAAAACGAGATGGGTTTGTCAGGCCGGGCCCTCGCGCCGCCAAACACCATCCTGGTCTCAAGCAACAGACTTTGTGTTGTGTCCATGCAGGCACAGAAAGCCCTCTCTGTTGTGTGGGAGCTCCTGTACCATTTAATGCCTGGTTTGGGGGGTCTCTTATTTAACAGCAGCACTGAGGAGCCTTCTGTGTATTATGCTGCTGTCCAGTGCCTGATGGAAATGGGTGTTTTTGTAGGAAAGCTGCTTTTCAAAGCCTTTTGAAAGGAGCAGCAAAGACTTTCAAGGATGGGGATGTCTCGGGTGCTGTCGTCTTCATTGCTGTTGGAATGGTTTAACCTGAGTGGAGGGCTCTGTCCTTCCGGATGGGATTGAAATGAATTTAATTCAGCGTAATTTTGTTCGGCTTAGGTGCCTAATGCAGGGGGATTTCAGCTCTGTCGTAGCCTCTTCATGTTTATTTTCATATCACTAAAATCTAAGTGACAAATGGTGATGTTTAATGGCTGCTCAAGGAGACCTTGTTTATTGGGAAAAAAAGCAAAATGGGTCATAAAAACTGAATTCCAGCGTTACTTTGACTCTGTTGTCTCTTTGACATGCATCCAATCTCTGCTGTCATCAAGGAAACTTGAAATTCCCTCTTTGTGTTTTGTTTTGCACGTGAAATAGCCAGGATTCATCTCTTCACCGCTGCCTACATGTGTCCAAAAATATTTGTGGTCCCAGTGCAAACACAATCTCCAAACACTTCAGGGAAGCTGTTCCTTCCGGCAGCTGCTGCCGCTGTGGTGCCCCTGAGCACAGCAGCTCTTCCAGGCTTTTCAGCAGGTTTTCAGCACAGAATTGCCTCACCAAAGGACAGGAACATTATTTTGGGGGGGCTCTGTATTTTTTGATTTGCCGTGATGGGCGTTTTACTGGTACGTGGCAGTAAGAAATAATTAAACTGGTCATTTGCTGGTTTTCATGTAATTGCCTCAGGAACTTGTTCTCTTTTCTAGCACTGAGCTGCAGGTGACAGGACAAGAGGGAATGGCTGCAAACTGACAAGGGGTGAGGTTGGATATTGGGAAGGAATTCTTCCCTGTGAGGGTGGTGAGGCCCTGGAATGGATTTCCGAGAGAAGCTGTGGCTGCCCCTGGGTCCCTGGAAGTGTCCAAGGCCAGGTTGGACGGGGCTTGGAGCAACCTGGGATAGTGGAAGCTGTCCCTGCCCACAGCAGGGTGTGGCACTGGATGGTCTTTAAGGTCCTTTCCAACCCAAACCATTCCATCATTCTGTGATTCTGTTCTTGGAGATGATGGGGTGCATCCACCTTCACTTTAGGGAGGGACCTCAGGCTTCTCCTGCAGCTCCATCTAGAGGGGAGGAAGATGGGCTGGTCATGGAGGCTGGTGGCCTCTGGGGACCACCATGGCTCTGCTGTCCCCTCACCCAGTATCCCACCCTGCAGCACCTTGCCAGGGCTGTCAGTCGTGCTTTTCTTGATCTTGGGGTCACTCCTGACCCCAGAGCCACGTTGCTGCTGGAAACCCTTGTGTTTAGTGGGGAGGACACCACAGCCAGACTCAGTTCCTTGCCCAGATGCTGCTGGGGAGGACCATTTCTCTACTGAACCCCAAAAGCAGAAGCAGCCAGGTGCTGCTCCCTTGGCTGAGGATGCAGAAACCACACACAGCTGCTCTGCGGTTGCTTTTGGGGTGGATTTCACAAGAGAAATCATTGCGGTTGGGGCCGGGGCTTTCCTGGAGAGGAGGTCCCAGCTGGACCTGCCCAGCATCTGCGCTGTGGCTGTGTGGGCCAACATCTCCATGGACCTCTGGGCTTGCTCCTCCAACTTCAGCTTTCCTCCCAACCACGGGCTTTGGTTTTATGGGATATTCTTATTTTGAATGCCATCCTGGAGGGAAGAACACAGCAGTGCTGAGTGTCGAGTTACCTTCCCTATCTGAGTCCTAATTCTCGCTTTTTTTTTTTTATATAGGGTTCTCTGGAATTCCCAGCCACCCGGCTGTGCCCAAAAAAAGGCTGGTTTAGACCTTAGCAACAGGGTATTTTTGTTCAGATTGTATTTGTTCTCCTGTGAGAGCCATTGTTCTGTCCCATGCCTTGGCCGCTTCGAAGGCTGGAGATAAAAGCCCAGGCTGACAATAATACAGTTGAGTTCAGCCTTTTGTTGGGGAGATGAAAATAGAGGATAAATTGTGAATAACATGGGAGGGCTAAAAGTCAGTCGTCCCAGGATGTTGGTTAATCACTTCAAAGATAAGAAGCTGCATTTTAATTATATATTTTCCAGAACTACTGAACGTTAGGTTTTGTGTTGGTATCAGCGGGGACTTGTACCCACCGTGGTGTTTAGGACTGCTTCTTACAATCTTGTGTCAACAGGAAATATGTTTATTGCAGTGATATTGGGTTTATGGTAGGTTTATGGCAAAATATATATATATAATTTGTAGTGGCTCTATTGTATTAGGTTTATAATAGGTTTATAGATACATAAATCACAGAATCATAGAATCACAGAATGGTTTGGGTTGGAAGGAACCTTAAAGTTCATCCAGTTCTACCCCCCTGCTATGGGCAGGGACACCTTCCACTATCCCAGGGTGCTCCAAGTCCCATCCAACCTGCCCTTGGACGCTTCCAGTGATCCAGGGGCAGCCACAGCTTCTCTGGGCACCCTGTGCCAGGGCCTCACCGCCCTCACAGGGAAGGATTTCTTCCCAATATTCCATCTATCCCTGCCCTCTGGCAGCGGGAAGCCATTCCCCTTGTCCTGTCCATCCCTTATCTCAAATCCCTCTCCAGCTCTCCTGGAGCCCCTTTAGGCACTGGAAGGGGCTCTGAGCTCTCCCTGGAGCCTTCCTTTCTCCAGGAGAACACCCCCAGTTCTCCCAGCCTGGCTCCAGAGCGGAGGGGCTCCAGCCCTTGGAGCATCTCCGTGGCCTCCTCTGGATTTGCTCCAGCAGCTCCACATCCCTGATGTTGGGGATCCCAGAGCTGGACAAAGCACTGGAGGCAGAATCTCCTCCCTTGACCTTCTGGTCACATCCATAATATATTTTTATATAATGTGATTGTAGCAGTAGCGATGATAGAAGGTGCCCAGCTTGATTTGGCTCTGTGACCTGTGCCTACAGCATTGCTTTGCTTTAAACAAGGACACCCCTCTTGGGCATGGAAGATGGAAAGGAAAACAGGTGAAGAAAAGGCAGATTAGAAAAACTGATAGAAAACAGATGGAAAAAAAGAAAAGAAAGATAAAGGTGGAAATAGAGCCACTGGAGGCAAGCAGAGCATGGTCAGTTTCCAGGAGCATGGGGTGATGAGAAGAAATATTTGGGAGACTTACCTGCTGAAAATGCTGACAGTGTGAATGATAACAGGGATCACCCCAAAACTCCACAGGCCTTGGAAATCCTTTCCTTGCTGAGGGTATTTTGGTGGCACTCTGGGCAACAGCTCCTTTTTTGCCGAGATATTTATGTTCCCAGAGAACTTCCTGCTCACATCAGCTTCTAGCAAGGCTCCTCATCCCTCCTGGCAGATCCTCCCTCCCCAGCTGCCCTCACCTGCCATCCCTGTAATTGGCAATAATTTCCCTAAATGCTCACAAAAGCAGATGTTCTCTCTGTGGTCGCATCCAGCCGGCTTATACTGCACTGGATACACGAGCACATGGAATTAAAGGACTAATTCCTGTAAATAAGCCTATTAAAAGGTTGGAAATAATGCCTCCAACTAAACCATCAATGGCAGCTGAATCCCACTGGTTGTATTAATTTGTTATCTGCAATGTGCCAATCCCAGTCCGCCCAGGACCGGGTGCCCTCATGCTTGGCCAGTTGCTCGTATGTGGTGGTTGGTGGGTGTCTTGTATTGTTTCCAGCTCATAAATCACATTTATAGGTAATTAACACTCTATCTAACACTTCCCCAGTATTGCTGGTGAGTGGGAGAAGAAATTGCTTCTTCGTGCAGTTGTGAGTGGGGGGGACTGTGCTTTCAAGGCTTTAGGTGATGCTGGTGGAGGAAAAAAAATTAATCTCACTTATTTTCCTGCCTCAAAGCAGGGGGAAAAAAGTGTGTCTCCAGTTCTTCTCCAAGTTCTGGATGTAAGGAACATTTTTTGCAATGAGAGTGGTAAAACCCTGGCACAGGTTGCCCGGGGAAGCTGTGGCTGCCCCATCCTGGAAGTGCTCAAGGCCAGGTTGGACAGGACCTTCAAGACCATCTCGTTCTACCCCCTGCCATGGGCAGGGACACCTTCCACTAGCCCAGGTTGCTCCAAGCCCCATCCAACCTGGCCTTGGACACTTCCAGGATAGGAAGCTCTTAAAACTCTATAAAATCCATGGACTCAGTTTTTCCTGGCCCCACATGTTCAGCACCATTTCATCCACTCGCTGGATTGGTCATCCAAGAAAATGGAGAAATCGTGGCGTTTTGATGAGCTGACTTTTTAAGGCGGCATCTCTCTGGGCTTGCAGCTCCAGAAATACCTGTCAGGCAATTTTCCTTCCACCTTGAAACGCGCTCTGATGTCTTATTTGTGGATTGTGCTGAAAAACAGTTGTGTCTGGCAGCACAACTGCTCCAGTCAGACTTTTCAGCTTGAAGCCTTCAGCAGAAGACGTGCCTCGCAATGCTTTTGGCACTCACAAAAGTCAGGGAGGAAAACGCTTCAAATCCAGTTCCCCTCGTTTGCAAACCTTGTTTATAAACCCTCGCAGCCACCGGTAAAATCATGATTTTGGTTTCTCTGGAGAACAGAGAAGCACAGTTAATGAGAGATGCAGGGGATGCATCCCTGGCCCCGCTCCGGCTGTCACCATTTGTACCTCATCCTCAACCCTTTTTTTTTTTTTTTTCCCCAGTCTAATACATGCAAATATATGTAAAGAGTAAAGGCTGTTCCACCGAGTCTTGCACGTTTGTTCAAAGAGGAGGAAAACAAGTCGATTTTACAGGGAATTTTCAGGCTGAATTTTTAAGACCTGCCTATAAAAAAAAAAGACCCAAAAAGCAGCTGTTGGCCGCGGGTGCTGACCGAGGTGATTCTTCCTGGCGTCTGTTTTCCCTGCGCTCGCAATCGTAATGTCATTAATATGGAGCTTTTGGAGAACTGGAGTATATCCTAATTAGCAGCCTCTGATTTTTTTCCTAGTTTCATAATCAGTGATCTCGGCTACACCACAAGTGTTACTGTGGCAACAGGGCTGAACTGAGCAGCGGTGCAGAATTACCGCAGGTAAAGCGGTGATTTCACGGCTCCGCGGCACTTTCTTAGCCCGGGGGCTGCTCCGTGGGACGGGCTGGCTGCTCCCCGCACCTACAGGTGTCCCGGGTGGATTTCAGGGTAAGCACAACCACGGAGATTAAGCTGCATGACCGAACGCATGCGTTTTAATTGGGGCTGAGCCTCTGTAATGAGATTTTAAGGCTGTCATGCGAGTGGATCCCCTCCGACACCTTTGTTTTGAGTAGGATGCTCCCAGCCCTCGCTGCCTGAACGCTCCCGGCTCAGTCTTGGTGTGGAGCTGGGACTTCATCCCCATCCTGCAGAAAGGGCTGAGCTCAAACACTGGGCTTTTAATTTTTTTTTTTTTGGTGGGGGTTTCTTTTATTTTAAGCCTCGTTTCTCCTCCCCACGCACCGTTCTCTCTCTCCGAGAGGCATCTCGCTAGGTAGGGATGTTGTCATGCTGAATAATGGCCATCCTTCATCCCGACTCCTCCATCAAAAGCAACCGGTCCTTTTCATAGCTGGAATGTGAACTGTGCTCGTGTTTCCTTTGTACGTGCCTGGGACTTAGGAGGGGACACCCCGGAATGGAATATTTAAGGAAATATGTTCCTATGTGCCTTGACTTTTTTTGTTTTGATTATTTAATTAATGATTATGAATAATGAGTTGAGCCAGCTTCTCCCGTGCTTCTCCGGCGGTTGTTCTCCGCTTCCCGGTGCTGTGTTGCAGTTGCAGTGCTGATCCCATGGGGAAAGCACACCAGGAGAGTGGTCTTGTACTAGCCAGGGGTTTTTACAAGCTCTGAGGGCGTTTCTTCAGCAGATCTGTGTTAATCATCCCAGAGGAGGTCTCACCTCCCTCTCCCTTTTGCAGCACAGCTTCTGCTGCCTCCCATCCCTCACCTGCAACAAAAACCCTCCATCCCAGCACCTTCCTCCTGGTGAAGGCTTGGAGTTGGTCCTTCACCTTCCCCCTCCCTGCTCTGACAGCTCCCTCAGGCTTAGCTCACTGCTCTCCTCAAAACTTCCCCTTCTCTTGCTCTCACCTGTCCCACCTCGATGCTCTGTCCTTTGGGAGACCCTCTCCAGCTGGTCAGTCTCCACTGCTACAAGCCCAGGAAGCTTTTCATCCCCTCCGTCTCTCCCATCATGTATTCCCCAAGCCATCCCAGTTTATTCTGCAGTAGCAACTGGCACGTGTTCCCATGATCACACATCTGTGGCGCCAGGAGAAAAGAGTGGCTGAAGGCGAATTAAACCTGTCCTAATTATGAGAGTTATTAGGAAAATTATTATTAGGAAAATAATTTGTATTTGTAGTTCTTCCCCTCTGAGGCACCTTGGGTGGTTTCCAGGCGGTGGCTGTGCCAGGGGTGCCCTTCCATGCAGCTCCATGGACGAGGATCCGTGAGGGCCTCGGTCATAGATGTGCCGCAGATCTGCTCCTGGCTTCATCCAGGGATGGAGCCTCATCCTCTGGCTTTTACATCCATCATTTTAGCATGAGACCATCAAGTCTGTAGGCTCTTTGTTAGTGTTTGCTTGTTTTTAAACATACAGGGGTAAATTTCTTTCCTAAAACCAAGATAATACAGAAGAGTAAGGTCTGACCAATTACAGAGCACGAATTGTGGGCGTTGGAACTGGATGATCCTTAGGGTCCCTTCCAAACCAAACCATTCTCTGGTTCAATGACTGGTACCCACTGTCAACATTTCTGCATCTTTGTAGGAAATTGAACTATTTCATGTCCCAGAAACACCCACATTTATTGTTTTTCTCTGGTTTTTTTGCTGAAAATCTCATCAGTTTATTTTTCAGTTCCAGAAGTGTTTGGACAATGCTCTCAAGCACGTGGTGTGATTGTTCTCAGGCACATGGTGTGATTTTTCTCAGGCACATGCTGTGATTTTTGGGGTTGTCCTGTTCGGGATCAGGAGTTGGACTTGGTGATCCTTGTGCAACCCTTCCAACGGCCTGCACAGTGGAGGGATCTCCTACTCAGTGCTGGGTGCTTTCTTACTTCACTGTGAGTTTCAGTCCCAGCAGCTTTGCCTTTTGAAAAGTTTGCAGGACAGTCAGTTACAGAATCACAGTGACAGACTTTGGAAGGAACCTCTGGAAGTCACCTGATCCAACCTCCCGCACCAGCAGAGCTGCCAGACCCGGTTGCACAGGACAGTGTCCAGACAAATTTTGAGTATTTCCAAGGAAGGACACTCCACAACATCCCTGGGCAACCTGTGCCAGCACTTGGTCACCCCCACAGCCAAAACGTGTTCCCTGATGTTCAGAAGGACCCTCCTGTGGTCAGTGTGTGCCCGTGGCCCCTTGTCCTGTCCCTGGGCACCACTGGCAAGAGCCTGGCTCCGTCCTCTCTGCACCCTCCCTGCAGGCGTTGATGGACAGGGATGAGACCCCCAGAGCCTTCTCTTCTCCAGGCTGAGCAGTCCCAGCTCTCCCAGCCTTTCCTCAGAGCAGAGATGCTCCAGTCCCCTCACTGGGCTCTCCCCAGTCTGTCCATGTCCCTCCTGTCCTGGGGAGGCAGAACCAGACCCAGTGCTCCAGGTGTGGCCTCAGCAGTGCTGAGCAGAGGGGCAGGATCCCCTCCCTGGACCTGCTTGGGGCACCTCCTTCCGTGTTCTGGCTGATGAACACCTGATCCTCTCCATCCCCCCACGATGGCTTCGCACACGTTGCTGCTGCCAGGGGGGATTTGAGAGAGGATCACCATGGGGTGGGTTAACGTCTCACTGAAGTTCATATCCATGGGAAAGGCTCATCCTGGTTCAGACCAGCAGTTTTTAACATCAACCTAACAGTGACAGATATTTCTGGGTGCCCAGAAATCCAGGTGGGAATAGGGTTGGGTTCCCTCCTCGCACATATCATGATGTTGCTCTTGGTAAGATGAGTGTGTGTTCACCTGTTGGACTGAAGGACGTGAAAATGCTCCAAGGGCTGGAACCAGGCTGGGAGAGCTGGGGGTGTTCACCTGGAGAAGAGAAGGATCCAGGGAGGCCTTCAAGCACCTTCCAGTGACTAAAGGGGCTCCAGGAGAGCTGGAGAAGGACTTGGGACAAGGGCCTGTAGTGATGGGACAGGGTGAAATGGCTTTGCACTGCCAGAAAGCAGAATTAGGTGGATAAATTCATTGGTTTAAGGTTGTTAAAGACCTGGCACAGGTTGCCCAGAGAAGCTGTGGCTGCCCCATCCCTGGAAGTGTCCAAGGCCAGGCTGGACGGGGCTTGGAGCAACCTGGGATGGTGGAAGGTGTCCCTGCCCATGGCAGGAGGTTGGAACTGGATGGTCTTTAAGGTGCCTTCCAAACCATGCCATGAGCAAATCCTGATGTGCAGGAAAGCAGTGATTTGTGAAAGGTTGAGCAGGCGGAGAAAGCCAAGCTCCAGGCCCTTCCCAGAGGCTCATCCTCTTCCTCCTGCCCCGTTCCCTACAGGGGCTGTCACTCGTGTGGAAGCCGCCTGTTTATTTAAAAGGAGGAAAAAAAAAAAGAAGAAAACTAAATGGATTTTCAGAAAGGGTGAATGGCTGCTGTGATTCATCTTTTCTGGTGAGGAGTGGAAAAGCAGAGGGTGGGGGAATAATGTTCAGTGACACATCAAAGGCCTCGCTTCAGCTTCGGAGACACATGCGAGGAATTAGTCACTGCGTTTTAGTGCAACAAAACCCTTTTTCCTCCCTAAATTCAATTCTTCTCTCCCTGTGATGGCCAACTCGCCGCAGCCCTTGGCTATTCCATGTGTGTTTTTACATCCTTTGCATCTCATCCAGCACAAGAGGTTTGGGGTTATGATGAAGTCGCCCTGCTGTCGGACAAACTCCTCTGCCGTGGATCGCAGCTCCAGTGAGAGGCTGGAAATCCACAAACAGGATTTTAAAGGAGCAGGGAGGGGGAGAGAGAATGGCAGGTTTGTTTTCCAGGGTGGCTGAGCCATGCCGATGGCTTGCTGCCACCAAAAAGAATAAAAAAATGACCTTTTTCCCCTTTCTTTATGCTCATGCTTGTTCTCGCCCTACTGTGAGCTGCTTCAAAGAGCCAACCTTGCTCCCAGTTCTGCACCCTCTCCCCCTGCCAACAAATAAAAAGGAAAACTGAATATTATTTTTATTTTTCACTGCAGTTGGAGCCAGCATGAGGCAGTCAGGCAGTCTCAGTTGAGCCACTGCCTTTCAGCATCCTCCTGATGACAGCAGGGATTGCTGGGGTCCCGGGAAAGCTGGTTAGAATTCAGGTTGTGTCTCCTCACTGCACACAGAAAAAGATTGCCTCATTTTCCAGGAATTAGGAATATGTCAGAGGTGGGGGTAAATCCTGCCTTTGATTGTGGACGGCTGTATCCGGGTTGGAGCTGGGCAGTTTCTGCAGCTATAAACACTAATTCTTTGCATTCTGGAAGCGCGGCGGGGTGATCCTGCAGCCTGACCCCCGCTGTAGCACCAGTGCACGCATTTTGAAGCCACTTATTACTTTATAAAGAGATTATTTCCTTTATTTTCTGCCCCCTCCGGCATCAATCATCTTGACAAGATCTGCTTCTTTTAAAACATACATCCTGCAGCTTAAAATCCAGCCTTTCCTATAAGGAAGATCCCGAGCAGTTTATGGAAGAGTGCAGTGCACATGCACTATCTATCTATATATAAATACATATATATATAATATTTATGGGCACACCAGTGACAATTATCGAGGTTTCCAGCCCTGATCTTTGAGAAAGAAGGTTTCAAACAAATGCCACGAATGCCGAGCATCCCGACCCTCCGGAGCAGCGGTGCCGGAGCCGGCTCCTTTCTCCTGGGCAGAGCCGGCGCCCTGACGTCAGGGTGTTTTTCTGCAGAGCTCGCAGGATGTTGCAGCCGGCCAAGAGCTGTGTTTATGTTGATAACATTACAAGTATTTCCTCTCCGTTTCCGAAACCAGCAGGGAGGGAGCCGAGGGGGAAGGGAGACTCGGGTTTCTCCAGCTTTGGGGTAGGACTCCCGAGGCCTTTTATGTTAAGGAGCGGGGGAATGGCGAACCGCTGGCATTTATTTATGCTGCTTTTGGGAATAGGGAGTGTTTAAGAGCAGGGGCTGGGAACTGGGAGCTGGGCTGGCACAGCCCTCCCCTGGCGCAGGGCTCTTCGCCTGCTCCGTGCTCCAGATCCGGTTTTAAGGTGATAAAACAGCTCTGGCAGCTGATTGTTGGTCACAGGAGCAGCTCCCAGGATTTGGATTTTTGGATAATGATGTGCACGGCAAGCTGGGATGCTCCCAGCATCCCGTTCCTTCTGACAGTCACAGTAATAAAGCCATAAAAACTCAGGTTCTGCACGGACCGCCCGCATCCAGCTTTCTTCACGAAAGCGGGGCAAGGCTTGGGGAAATCCAGCATTATCTCCCCTTGCCAAGCCTTTCCTCCTCCTGCAATCCACTCATGGATCAATGAACTGATTAAATGTAGAATCAAGGGGGGTTTAGAGCTCCCTGCCTGCTGATGTAATCCCAGGGCATCGGAGCTGCGCTGCCGGCTCAGCGAAGGAGGGACCCTCGTTGATGGCTGGACTTGATGAGCTTAAGGGTCTTTTCCAACCTAAATGATTCAGTGATCATCCCACCATCCCAAAGGGGCTTTGCAGCCAGTCCAGGAATCTCCTGTAGCTTTCATCCATGTAGCAATCATGGTCATGGAAATAAGCCCAAGCTCTTTTATCCTTTGTGGGTTATTTCCCTATAATGGAGAGCAGAGAAAAGATTCACAGCTTTTCCTTCTTTCCTCCAACCCTCTGTGTCCTGCTTTGATATCAAGGGAAAGTGTGGTGAGGATGTGGGGAGGCTCTGGCACAGCTTGCCTGGAACAGGAGCAGAAATGGGATGAGTGAGATCCCAGATAAATGGGGATGCTAAATGAATGGGATCCCAAATGAACAAGGACCCCAAGTGAATAGGGACCCCAAATTAATGGGATACTGAATGAATGGGAGTGCCAAACGAATGGGATTCCAAATGAGCAGGATCATGAACGAATAGAACCACAAATGAATGGGAATCCCAAATGACTGAGGATCCCAAGTGAATGGGATCCCAAATGAACAGAATTCAAAAGGAATGGGAATCCCAAGTGAACAGGATCCCAAATGAATGGGGATCCCAAGTGAATGGGGATCCCAAATGAAAGGGAACTCTTGCTTTGAGAAACAAGTTGGGGGAGCAGAAAGGAGCCACATCCACCTTCGTGAACGGTGTTTCTGTGCAAATATTCATCAAAATACAGCAAGTGGTCACTTTTTTCCTAGCAGTATTTCCAGAAGATCAAAGTCTTTCCCTTTCCCTTGCCACTGTGTCCTTGCTGTGGCAGTGATGGGCTCCCAGCGAGGGAAGTGGTTGTGATGATGAGACCTTGGTGTTTTCATCAGCCCTTGTGAGGTGTTCAGAGCATCCCAGTGCCATCATTTCCATTCTCTGGAGTTTCAGTGTGGGCTTAACTTCCTCCTGCTTTTGCAGGCAGGTCCCGTCAGGATGAGCACCTTATTTCTGTTGGATTCCACGGTGGAATGCTTGGACAATCTGTCTCCTGCAGCGAGGTACAAAGATCACAGAATTATGGAATGGTTTAGGTAGGAGGGGACCTTAAAAACAATCCTGTTCCAACCCCTGCCATGGGCAGGGACACCTTCCACTATCCCAGGTTGCTCCAAGCCCTGTCCATCCTGTTCTTGGACACTTCCAGGGATCCAGGGGCAGCCACAACTTCTCTGGGCACTCTGTGCCAGGGCCTCACCACCCTCACAGGGAAGGATTTATTCCTTATAAATACTGGATTTTCTCCCCAAAGCCAAACCTGTGTAGACCAGGCTCATCTCAGACTCTGGCAGGCGGCTGACCAAGCTGAGTGGGGTGTGTTAATCACCAAGAGTGGAACATGTCATCAAACCATCCAACTACTGGTTGTGGATTTTTCCCGACATCCCACCCTGGAGCGTAGCCTGGCGGAGGCATTGCAGGACCAGTGCTGCTCTCACCAGTGACAGGAGGACTGAATCAGTTCAAATTCATGCAGACAGATATTTTAACTGGTGATGAAACCCTCTGGAATGCTGACTGCTCACACCAGTGGGACCCTTGGAGAAAGCCCTGCCCTGCTTGCAGCAGCAGGGCTGGCCGTGGACGGAGCCTACGGAAAGCTCTTATCTCCAGAGCTTGGTTTCCTTCTGGTTCAGGGTTTGTCTGACCTTTTGGTCACTGAGTAAGGTCGATTTTTGCCAGGTTTTCTTTTGGAGGGGGAGGAAAAACATGTAAGTAGGTGGTGCTGGTGGGAGGATACTCCCGGGTGGGGTGGGAGGATCTTGTATTGCTGATACCGTTTCCAGCGCGTGGATGACTTCAGCGTTGTCCTTCTGCCCGGAGTTTGGGATGGGTCTAGATGAAGCAGATTTAAATAAATAGAAGAAGCACAAACAACACAAGATCTCTTAGAGGGGGAGGGAATAAAACCCGTTCTTGGCAGCGCCTCAGGTTGACTTGGCAGCGAGATCTCGCAGCTCTCTCCTGGGAGATCCTGGAGATGCAACTGGACATGGGACAAAAGCCTGAAGGATGGGAGTCGTGTGGCAGCTGCCGGCCCATGGCACGGAGCAGAGCTGTTTCCGAGCCCTCTCTGGGCTTGGAGCAGAGGAGAGGTGTTGGCCCATCCTTGGGACGCCCCTTGGCCATGTGCTGGTCTGGGCTTGGCAGCTCTGGGCTCTGTCCTGGCCAGCACGATGATATCTCACAGCTCTGGGCCTCTGGATCCGTAGGTGTTTGGGAGGAGATAATGATAGCCATTTCTCAGGAGCTTTCTGAGGTCTCCAGAGGAAAGAAATCAGCATAAAAATCTTGTATTTGAAAGGGCTGGGGGAAATGATTTTACTGATGTCATCGTCCTGTACTTTTGCTGGACGTTTCTTGGGAAGCACGTACAGTACGGGTGTGCAGCCTGGCCTTGCTGATCTTCTTGGGTTATTTGTGGGTGTTTGTTCTGTCCACATACACAGGGAATCCAACGGGGTTTGAATGGAGCTGAGTGTTCTGCCCCTGCCCAGTAACGTTTCAGGTGTCAGTGAGCCAGGGGAGCTGACCTCTCCTTCATTCCTGCCTCCAGTTCTGGGGCATTTGGGATCAAGGCTCTTTGCCGTGGTCTTCACCTAAATTTCATTTGAGTTTGCTCAAAGTGCAGTCATTTGCCGACCACTATATCAACAGTTTATTAATCTCCTTTAAGACCAGATACTTGTCCTTGGTGCTCAGCTTGTTCCTCTCATGCTCTCCCACAGTTCACCCATTCCCTGCTTCATCCATGGACACTTTTGCTGCTCCACCAGACTGGGATCTCTCCATGTGCTCTCCCTTTGGGGTCATATGAACACACCCATAAATCCTTCCTATCCAGATGCCTGCAGGGACTCCAGCCACACTTCCGCTCCTCCCTCCCAGCTCTACAAGACGCACAGCGACGTCCCCACCTTGGACTTATTTGGGATGATATCGCATGAGGGTTTAAATAAGTGTTCTGTTCTTTCCTCCCCAGGTCAACATGGATTTGTGGTTCTTTCTCCTTTTGCTTGGAAGTGGCCTGATAAGTGTAGGTGCTAACAACGTTACAGCAGGTAAGCCGTGCTCCTCATCCCTCCTTTATCCCATCTTTAGGATCAGAGGAGTGAGGGTGAACATGCTCAGTGTCTTATTCCTTCTGCCCTCCACATAGCTGTAACATAAAGGGATGGAAAGAGGGTATTGATGAGTTTCGGGTGCTCACAAATGGGGCCCACAGGTTTTACCCCTGACTGATATTGATCCTCACCTCCAGGGGCTCTAACGTTTGTACCTCCCCATAAACAGCACCTGCTGAGGTTATATTTTTATGACATTTGCATCACCCGCTGTTGTGCTGGTTTGGCCAAAATCTAGCAATATATCCTCTGAGAGGAAACCAGGTTACAACCACCCTTCCCCACCACTGGGTTCGGGGGAAAAAAAATATTTTCCTCGAAGGAAAGTGAATGAGATAAAAACTATTTATTTAACAAACACACAGGAAAAGGATAATAGTGCTAAATAATGAAATGAAATCTCTCTCTATAGAGAGAAACCTGGGAAGATTTCAGAGTCCTTCTGTAGGTGTGGTCTCTCTCCTCCTCGGAGCTGGGTCGGCGAGGGCCCACCCCCGGGCCTCGGGGAAAAATTCTCCCGATGTGTTCTGATGTTGTTGAACAGTCCAGAAGAGAAGAAGGGAAAAAACCAAAGTCCCAGGAAACAAAATTCAGCTTTCTGTCTCACGCTGGGAAGAGAAGGAAAAAAAAACCCGAAACCACTGGCTGAAGCAAGCGAGCAGGGTGCTCCCTCCTGCTCCTGCAGCCAGAGAACGCAGAGGAGTGTATCTCCGTGTCCTTGGGAAACTGTTTTGAAAAGTTCGTTTGGTTTTTTTTTTCCAAGCTCAGTTTAAAGGCACAGAAAAGGCACAAAATTACTTTTTGGGCATAGAGCATGATAGGGGATACACATGATAGAGTCACCCCAAGACAGCTGTGCAGACCATTCCCTGTCCTGCGCTCGGGATTCGTTGGTTGTTTTATCCTTATGGTTGTGGTGACATGAATCTTCAGCATCTAAACCCCTCAGTGTCACAAAAAAGAATCTCACAGAGGTTCCCTTGTGCTTTTCCCTTCTCAGAGCCACCCACAACAGTGTCCACCTCCCCCAGGAGCCCCACCAAAGCTCCCACACCAGGTCCTGAGGATGGGACCACGCCGAGCACGAACAGGCTCAACATGAGCACTCCAGGGACTGTTTCTACCACGGCGCCAAAGCCTCCTCCAACCACAGCTGCCAGGATCTCCCCCAGCGCCACCACTGGCAGCCTCAACATCTCCTCCGCCCTGGGGACAACCGTGCCTGTGCCTCCAGCCCTGTCCCTGCTCCCCAGCGTGACGCCGTCGGCTCCACGCACCACTGTCCCCAGCACGGAGGCAGAGACGACGGAGCGGAATTTCAGCGTGGTGGTGACAACACAGGAGACCTCTTCTGCTTCCCACAATGGTAGGCACCTCCCCCACCTCTTCTTCTTCAGGCCACCCTGCCTCTGGGTTTGTTTCTTTGCTCTTCTTTTGTTTTGCTGAGCAAAATGGAGCAAAAAACCACCTCGGGACCAATTCCAGGGTGATACAAAGCAATAGAACTCCCTGAATGGCCCAGATCAGAAGAGATTTATCTGACCAAAGGTTTAGGCCAAGATTATCTAGTGAAAGATATCCACAGATGCACTAGAGAATCTTTGCTTCCAACCCAAACTATTCTGTGATTCTCTCCTTACATTATCAATTTTCCCCATTACTTGGGTGATTTTGATCTTTGAAAAGTCCAGATGAGCGACAGTTGTCTCTGTTGCCATCCTGATCTCATTCCCCTCTTGGCACATCAGGAAAGTGGCCCCATAAAGTGTAGTTTGGCTGCTCAGTGCAGGTTAAGAGTGAAAAATCAGGCAAAAACAGGCTGAGGTGACCAGAAATCTTTGCTGAGCTGTGACTCTTCAGCCATGGCTTGCTCACTGTATTGTTTGAGACCCAGTTTTGGTACTGCGTGTCTCCCAGGTTGCAACAGGAAGATGGCAGTGCCTGCTAGACCTTGGGATTTAGTGGAAAAGCAGGATTGATAACTTGGTGGTGGGGTAGGAAACACTGGAACAAGATAATGGTGGAGTTAGTGCAGGGAGGTGTCAAGTTTTTATTCCTCAACCAGTTTCCCAAGGGATGTTGGGTGTTGGATATCTCCACGCGTCTGTGAGATGTGCGTGCCCTCTTCCTCTGGGAATCTTTGGAAGCCACAGGCCGTGAAGCTGCAGTGAAGTTGTCTTTGCTACCAGCAGAGGAAGGCATGTGGCTAAAGGAAGTTCACAACCCAGCTTTCGTAGTATTCTGAGCTCGTCCAGTTTCCTTCCCAACACAAATCCTTTTTTGCAGAGTGAAGGAGTCCGGCATAGCCTTAGACACACTCGTGGGGCGAGTTTGGAATAAACGCAGCCTTCAAATGAGAGAGATGGAGGCAAAAACCTTAAATGCTGCTAATACCTGGATTTTGTAATCAGATGTCTGCTGTGGGGAGGCTGAATTTATTATTTTTGTGTTTCTTCTGCCTTTTTGTGACTCGGGTTACCTGGTGTATGCCATGACACGTTGACCATTGCACCATCAAGGCCAGAAGTGGCTTCTCACTTGATGTCAGTCCCGAGAACAAATCACCAAGCCTGATTCTTCCTTTATCTCAAGTAGTTTGTCGAGGAGCAAAATCAGTTTTAGGGCTGCCCTTGCCATTAGATTTAGCAGGAAATGTGGGTGTTAGTCATGGAGGAATTAAGTGGTGCTCAAGAAAGGGACTGGGGCAGAAGGTCACACATTGTACAGGCAGTTTCTCCTTGTCCAAACCCACCAGGATTGTCCTCAGCCCCATGCTGCAGCTCTTCACACACAGATCATGGCCATAGGGTGCCTGTGCCAGCAGCACTGCCCCAGGAGAGCCGGGCTCTGCTCTCCCTGGCACGGGTTTGTTCCGGTGTCCTCTGGATGAGACATCCAGCCCAGCAGGTAGAGACTTTCCTTGGATGCTCCTCGCCCCCATCCCTGAGCCCAGCTGCTCTTAATTGAACTCTTGGCTCAGCCACTCTCTTAAAATTATGCACCAGTGTTATCTCTTGGTATTTAAGTGCTAATGAATTACACCCGTGACTTGCTGGTTATGGGTTTAAAGAATAAGTTGTGTTTATTGGTGTTAAAGCTTGGCTTCAGCTCCCTGTTCTGCTGATAAAAACTCAGGATTTGTTCCTTTTCCCTTACTCAGAAATTCATTTTAACATCCTGGCTTTATAGCTGGTGTTTTAAAGGAAAGATTTACGGGCAGATGTGAGAGTTACTAAATTTGTTCCTGTCTTGGTCTTTGATCCTTCCTGACTTATTAAAATGTCTTGTTTCTTTTGTTGCTAAGAGACTTTTGTTTTCTTTTCCTGCAGGTAACTCCGACAGAAGAGGTAAGAATTTTATGTTTCATTGCTCTTTAGTCTGTAAAAACATTTCCA
Organism: Lycocorax pyrrhopterus obiensis; assembly: GCA_014706295.1. Classification (NCBI taxonomy): domain Eukaryota; kingdom Metazoa; phylum Chordata; class Aves; order Passeriformes; family Paradisaeidae; genus Lycocorax; species Lycocorax pyrrhopterus. The sequence continues at coordinate 2,865,550 of JACSVZ010000006.1, read as the reverse complement.
GAAGCGTTCTGCTATCAGAGAGCTCTCCTTAGGACTTCCAAAGGGGCTTTTACGAGGCCTCCCAAGCTCTTTAGAAGAGCTGGTGACACGCTGATATCTTAATTTCTGCTGGGCTTTTCTTTTTAGAACGAAACAATCCCATTCCAATTTGTACACATCCTATTAGATACAAATTGTTCCTGCTCTGAGAATGTCAGCACGTCCCTAGAGCTGGATGACCAAAGTCTAAGAAGCCATTCAGGAAATTTTCTTTTGGGTTTTTTTTTTTGGCTCCTGAATTGTCTTTATTGACTGTGACTTATGTGATTTGATCCAAACCCATCCTGCAGATGATGGGAATAATTATTATTCTCCTTCATTCTGTTGGCAAGCAGTAACACAAATCCATTTCTTGTAAGAGAACAGCACTTTAGGGACATTTTTCCATCTCTCAGCTCTGAGAACTGGCATCTCTACCAGAATATTTGCAATTACTCATGGCTTTAGCACTCCAGGAGCGGGCAGAGCCGGGTTGGCTCCCACCTGGAGGAAGGAGCTGCCTCTGGGTGTTTTTATCCCGGCTCTGATGGGTGTTGCAGCTTTGCAAACTCGGCCTTGTGCTGCTCGCTGTGCCTGGCTCACCCGGCCCGCTGATGGTGCAGGGAACAGGCAGATGCTCTGCAGCACTGACTGACAGCACACGTTTAGCAGAGAGAATGAAAGGGATGCAGGTCCGAGGGAACTCTTTTGAAATTGTGGCCAAGCCTCTGCAGAAACGCTCGGTGTAATTCCCTCAGATCTGGCCTGGCTTAGGTCTGATTTTATGCTCTCTCTGCCATCGTTGATCCCTGCTCCTGAGAGCAAAGAAACAAAAAATGGGAATACATCTGACTTCCTAACAAGATTTATATTAATATTACTTATATTAATAAGGGACTTTTTACAAGAGCATGGACTGATGGGACAAGGGGGAATGGCTTCTAAAGTGAGAGTAGGTTTGGATTAGATGTGGGAAGAAACTCTTCCCTGTGAGGGTGGTGAGGCCCTGGCACAGGATTACCAGAGATTTGTGGCTGTCTCATCCCTGGAAGTGTCCAAACCCAGCTTGGATGGGGCTTGGAGCAACCTGGGGTGGTGGAAGGTGTCCCTACCCATGGCAGGGAGTGGAATGGGATGATCTTTAAGGTCCCTTCCAAGCCAAACCATTCTGTGACTGGTTTTGTGGGCTGATGTTGCCAGCTGTGAGCAGGGATGGGTTTATCTCTTCTGCAGGGAGCAGCCTATAAACCCCTACAGAGCACCTCTGCCTCCAGCTGGGACATGATCCCCAGCACCAGAGGAGGGTTTGGTGGCTCCTCAGAGGGGCCAGGACAAGATTTAATCATCCCGATGCCTTCCAAGCTCTGGACTGCGGTGGGTGCTCCAGCGCCGTGGGAGCTGAAGGTTGAATCCTTGCCCTTTTCCAAGTGAATTGCCTGCGTGAAACCCTCAGGCTGAGGCTGGAGCAGGGCAGGAGATGTGGGGGGGTTGGCACAGCTCAGCAGGGCTGGCAGGGCAGGGAGGGAGCAGCTGGGGACCCTCCAGCTCCTTTCCTGCCCGGGCTTTGCTGGGTGAGCTGTTAGCAGTGGGAGAGCTCCAGCTCCTCGTACCACCAGATGTGTCGAAAGAACGGCTGCAAAAAACCCCAAACCCTCCAAACTCCCTGCACCCTGCTGCCAGAGCCACCCGTGCCCCCAAATCTGCACCCTGCTGCCAGAGCCACCCCTGCCCCCAAATCTGCATCCTGCTGCCAGTGCAACCCCTGCCCCCAAATCTGCATCCTGCTGCCAGAGCCACCCTTGCCCACAAACCACACCTCTCTCACAAATCACCAGCCACTGCTGGCCTGCAGCTCCAGCCCGGCTCAGCACTGGTTAGGCTGAGCTTAACTCCAGCCAAGGCAGGAAAAAATGGTCCAATGGTGACTTAACACCACAGGTTTTGGCAAGGCAGCTGTCCTTCCACTCCTGCAGCCAGGATAGAGGTGGTGGCTGTGCTCAGAGGTCTCCCTTAGAGGCCAGGGCTGGCTGTGGTTGGGCCAAGACCAACCTGTTCTTGCTTTTGGAAAGAGTCAAGGTGGGGAATGCCAAGGCTCAGGCACCTCTTGAGGTGTGCAGGAGGCAGAATTGCCAATAAATTCCTTTTGGGCTGTGGGAGATGCCAGTGCATTAGGGCAGTAGATGGAAAGGACAAAGACGTGCAAAACCAGGATAATTTAAATTTTTTTTTTATTTGCCACACCGGGTCATTGCCTTGAAATCATTACACAAAAATCACATGTTTTAATAGAAATAACATTCCCAGACCTCACACCACAGAGGGACAAACACAGAAATATAATCAGAGTGCCCCTGGGTAGCTCAGAGATGGACCAAATAAACCCTACCCAAGGAAATCTGCTGGCTGAAATTGCTGGGACACATGGAACAGGAATCTGCAGGGAAATGGATGCACAGAAGGTGGAAAGAGGGGTGGTGGCCTGCAGCCTCTTGGGGCTGTGCAGACATGGTGTGGTGGCCCCCTCAGATGGAGGGAGCTGATGAAAAATGGAAATAACCCCAGATTGCATGGCTGGCATCCACTTCTATGTGAAAAAATGCCCTTCAGGGCCGTTCTCCTCCCTGGTTGGGGCTGCTTGGCTTCCAACCCAGCTGGGTGATTTGCCAGCACCAACCACTGATTCACCGGCCTCCAGCACAAGATACAAATGGCTTATTTAAAGGGAAAAAATCTGCTGTGGGTCTGGAGGATGGGAATGTTTCAGACTAATCTAAGTGGTTTTGCAAGGGAATTGTGAGGTACCTGCCCTTGAGGAGCTTCTGCAAGGGAGCCAAATGGGGTCACACTCGGTGGCCTGGCCGTGTGTGACATCTCCTGCTCTCTAAACTCTGTATTTCCAGGGAGGAAAGAGTAGGGGGTGGGACTAGGTGGTCTTTGGAGGTCACATCCAACCCAAATTACTCTATAATTACAGAATCACAAGATGGTTTGGGTTGAAGGGACCTTAAAGCTCATCCAGTTCCACCCCCTGCCATGGGCAGGGACAGCTTCCACTAGCCCAGATTGCTCCAAGCCCCATCCAGCCTTGAACACTTCCAGGGATGGAGCAGCCACAGCTTCTCTGGGCAGCCTGGTCCGCACCAAATCTCACCCTGGAGATGTTCAGATCCCAGGTGCAGCGGGAAGCTTTGCCCTCTTGTCCTGTTTGACAAGGAACTGGAAGCAAAATCATGATGGTGTTACAAATGTAGTGTCTGTGGGATCTTACAGAGGCCACAGTTTTCACCCATTTTAATAAAAAGGTCCTTATCACGTTATGCCAGGGTTCAGGAACTTCTCTGGACCCTTAAGTCTCAGGCAGAAAATTTTGTGGATCACCAGCTGACAGAGGACATTTCTACTTGTGGCTGCTGGGCCACCATGTGCACATTCAGTTGTGCAGAAGAAACCCCCAAAATAGCCCAGTCCCAACTTTCTCCATCACTGTTTTCATCTGCAAGGTCAGAATTTCACAGTGACCAACCCTTGGAGAAGATTGAGGTGCTATGAGTGGTGTTTTTAGGTTTTAATCTGGCCTGGGAGTGTCTGAGGCACGTGGTACTCGCTCAGGTCCTGTGCTGTCTTCACTCTCAGACTGAAAAAATGCAACATCACTCAATACTATTTATTATTTATTCTGGTTTTATTACTAATGTCATCAACAGAATTGGTTTTCAAGCAGAAATTGCAGAACTCTGCCCTGGTAAATGATGGCTCTGGATGTTTTTCCATGTCCATAACCACACCTTTCTCTTCCTCTTGTAGATGAGACTCCGATTATAGCTGTGATGGTGGCCCTGTCCTCCCTCCTAGTCATAGTATTTATTATTATTGTTCTGTACATGTTGAGGTAAGAGCTGCTTTAATGCTGGATTCCCTTGTTTGGCAGAAACAATTCCTGAATGAACAGGAATGAGCCTTTTGTGCTGTCTCCCAGGCTAAAGGCTGACACAGCTGGTGCTTTGAAAAGAAACCTGTAAGGACAATGAACGAAAATGATGTTTGGGGTTATCTGGTGAATGATGCTTATTCCTTTCACTGCAAAGCTGCTCCTCGTGTGGGGAATTCCTGTTCTGCCTCTCAAAATGTCACGTTTTAGTGGGGTAGAATGAACTGAAGCTGTGTCAGTGTGGGGAAAAGCAGGTGAGGTTTCCTTGCAAGGCTGCAAATTATGGATTGAGTAATCCAGGGAGGCTGAGCACAGCCACAAAGTGCTTTCCATGTGTTATTCCTTGATTCCCATCTTGATACCAAGTAGGATCCAACACCCAAGCTCTGCTTTGGGTGCCAAACCTGTCCATGGTCCCTGTGCACTTTTCCCTGTGAATGGCAGGAGCTTGTGAGGAGTGTTAGGTGATGCTGTCATTGGAATTACAGCACAATAAAGCCTTCTTAGGTCCAGTTTTTAAAATCCAAGCATCTGCCCTGCTCAAAATGAAGCATTCCCAGCTCCTGAAAGCATAACTAAGAGGGTCTTTATTCACCTGCAGTAAACATTTTAATTTACTTACCGGTTTGGTGATTAAGTAAGTCTTTAAAAAAAAAAAAGGAAAGAAAGAAAAAACAATTTCCTTAGCAGTGGAAAACTTCCCTCTGTCTCCTGGCTCCAGGCCTGCCCTCACAGCAGTGAACCTGAGGAGAGTTTTGCCTCAGGAGTTCGGCAGCAGCAGAGTTTGAGTCCTTCCCACCTGGCTCCCAGCCCTGAAAAAAAGGGTTTGTGTTCACTGCCCAGTGATTCAGCAAAACTCCGAATTTCAGGCAAAGGGAGCATGAGCAGCTGCTCCAAGTTAAAAGCACATGGAGCAGGGTTTTGCTGCAGGGTGGATCAACCTGGGCTTTATGTTCTCTGCAGGATCAGCCTGGGGAGCAGGAATTCCTCGGGTTGTCCTCCAGAGCGAGCACCCTTAAAGCTTCTCCTGGCTTCCACCTCGCTCTGGGCCCCTGCAGCTGTTCCAGATGTGCTCAGCAAGAAGCTCTGCCCACAGGCAGGATTTTAGAGGGCCTGCAGCCTCCTGGACCCACCAGCTAATTCCTGAAGCCATGAGAAAGCGTGGGACACCCTGGCATCTGGGAGGGGACCTGGGCTTCCTGGTGGCTATTTACTGACTTTTCCACTCCGATTCTCCTTGGCAGGTTCAAGAAATACAAGCAGGCAGGGAGCCACTCCAACTCCTTCCGGCTGTCCAACGGCCGGACGGACGATACAGGTGAGTCCACCTGGTGCCACACAGGGTCTCTCCCACCTCGTGGTTTTGTAGGCAAATATTTTTTAATTTCTATATATTTTTTTGTTGTTGCTGTTTCCTGCTCTCCTTGTTCCATGTTTTCCATGGTTTCGGCGTGCTTTGATAGGAATGAAGGTTTATTTCCCAGCTTTCATTCCAGTGACTAAATGTGTGCCCTCAAGTGGTTGATGTTAGAATGGGTGATCACTTCCAAAATCAAACTCCTCGCGTTCCTCTTGAGTTTTCACAGTGTTTCTTTGACTCAAATAGGAACCTTTTTTGAAAAAATGCATCTTTGGGGAGTAATTAAATATTCCTCTGCTCTTTCAGTTTAGGATGGTCTCTGATTAAAACTTGGATCTTCACACTAACTGTAGGCACCAAACTAACATTTCCAGGAGAAAGCAGGGAATACACTTATTTTCATTATAAAAACATTTTTGTACCTCCTAAACATGCACAGATGCCATTTTAAAGCCTTGTGTAGTGTTTAAATTCTTCTGCCCCTGAGCTTTGAGCCAGAGCTGACACTGAGGGTCTGAAGTTGGACATCTCCATCCATGTGTAGGCACCAAATTAAGATCTGAAGAGGCCTCTTAAGCTCAGTTCCGATCTTTTTCAGCACTCCTTCCACATAAACCAAATACCTTCTGGGAAGCACTAACTGAAATTCAGCACCTTTTTTATTTTATGTTGGCTGCTAAGGCCTTCCCTGCCCGTCTCACATCGCTGTAGACGGAGGTGTGAACTTCATAAACCCTCAGCTGTGTTGGTGTAACCCTCACACGGCCTTTCCTGGCTTTGCTGAGCAACACAAGCAGCAGCTGCCTTTGCTGTGTCCTCCTGGGAATTGTGCCACAGTGGTGGTGCCAGACTTTCCATGTGAGGGAGGGAGAAGCTGGAATTCAAAGCAAGATGGTCTCCAACCCCAGTATTGATGATTTGGTCCTCAGTGCCCTGTCCTGCCTCTGCCAGAGTGTAGATCCCAGAGTGTTAATCATTGTGGGATCACTGGTTTTTTTTGGGTTGGAAAAGTCCTTTAAGATCATCCAGTCCAACCATTCCCCCAGCACTGCCCAGGCCACCACTGACCCATGTCCCCAAGTGCCACATCCACATGGATTTTAAATCCCTCCAGGGATGGGGACTCCAACACTGCCCTGGGCAGCTGTGCCAGGGCTGAACAACCCTTTCCAAATATCCCACTCCAAACCTCCCCTGGCACAACTTGAGGCCGTTCCCTCTCCTCCTGTCCCTGTTCCCTGGGAACAGAGCCTGACCCCCCGGCTGCCCCCTCCTGTCAGGGAGTTGTGCAGAGCCACAGGGTCCCCCCTGAGCCTCCTTTTCTCCAGGCCGAGCCCCTTTCCCAGCTCCCTCAGCCACTCCTGGTGCTCCAGACCCTTCCTCAGCTCCATTCCCTTCCCTGGACACCCTCCAGCCCCTCAGAGTCTTTTTGTGAGGGGCCCAGAGCTGCCCCCAGGACTGGAGGTGCCCCAGCAGTGCCAGCACAGGGGACGGGCACCGCCCTGGCCCTGCTGCCACCCCAATGCTGCCACAAGCCACGTGCCACTGTGCTCAGAGCAACCTGTTCTGGTGGAAGCTGCTGGAACAAGATGATCTTTAATATCCCCTCCAACCACAACCTGTGCGAACGCGAGGACAACCCTAAAAGCGGCGGCGCATGGGGTCCCTGTGCCCGGCTGGGCGTGGGTGGGCAGTGCTGGGCACGGGGGGCAGCTGGTGGCCCCTGTGACCCCCGGGTGTCATTGCAGAGCCGCAGAGCATGCCCCTGCTCGCCCGCTCGCCCAGCACCAACCGCAAGTACCCCCCGCTGCCCGTGGACAAGCTGGAGGAGGAGATCAACCGCCGCATGGCCGACGACAACAAGCTCTTTCGGGAGGAGTTCAATGTGAGTGCCTCTGCTCCTGCCCTCAGACCCCACGGGCCGCCCTCCATTTGGGGTTTGGGATGTGGTTCTCGGGGGTTTCTCCAAGGGCTGAGCAGTGGCAGGGCTGATTCTGTCCCTGTGTCTGCAGTGAGGGTGGACAAGCTGCTGGCCCTCATGCTCACTGCAGAGAAAAGAGAGTTTCTAGTAAACAGCTCTTCAGAGTTACGTTTTCCTGGAGTCAGGAGTGATCCTGGATGTCTTGGGGGTCTTCCAGAGCTTCCCTGCTCACTGGTTGCCTCCCAAGCTCTGCCTCCCATTTCCCAGTCCTCATGGCTTTAAATCCACAAACATCCAGAAAAAGCTTTGAAAGAGAAACAGGAATGACCCCAAAACCAAAATCTTATTTCAGTGAGCTGTTAACCCAAATTATGTCAATGTATGGGACAAAGGTTGGCCTTCAGCTGTGAGGAATTCAGATACTGTGTTTGTCCCCCAGGCCCAGAGCGTTTCTTCAGCCTCGTCTTGACATTGCTGAGCTTTGCAGCTGGTTGTGACAATAAATCTGGTTTGCCTTGTCAATGCAAAAATGGATGAGAATAGAATTGAATAGAACAGGATAGGTTCATTAAGGTTGGAAAAGCCCTCTAAGATTGTCAAATCCAGCTGTTAACCCAGCACTGCCAAGACCACCACTAAACCATGTCCCCCAGTGCCACATCCACACCTGGTTTTTTAACACTTTCAAGGATGGTGACTCCACCACTGCCCTGGGCAGCCCCTGCTGGGGCTTGACAACTCTTTCTGTGAAAAAAAATTCTTAAATATCCAATCTAAACCTCCCCTGGCACAACTTGAGGCCATTTCCTCTTGTCCTGTCCCTGTTCCCTGGGAGCAGAGCCTGATCTTCCCCAGCTGCCCCCTCCTGTCAGGGAGTTGTGCAGAGCCACCAGGTCCTCCCTGAGCCTCCTTTTCTCCAGGCTGAGCCCCCTCAGCTCCCTCAGCTGCTCCTCATCAGACCTGTGCTCCCAGCCCAGGTCCAAGCCGTGATATGGCACCATGAGAACGATGAGAAGATTAAAAAAAGCCACTTGGCTTTGTCCAGCTGCTGCACAACTTGATCCCTTTCCTGGCCGTGCTGCGATGAAACCAAATAGGTGCAATGAATGCCCAGGGAGGGGGATTTTTAGGGTTATAAATACCTGATTGCCCTGGACACTTCCTGCCGTCCTGTCAGCGGGAGGAAGGGATGGTGGATACCTCCAGAACATTCTTGGCTGTTCAAAGAGGATGTGGAATAACGGCGCTGGGGAAGCGCCTCCTGTGCTCAATTGGGAAACCCAGGGACAGTGTCCCCTGTCACCTCATCACCCCCCGACCAAAGGTCCCCTGGTGCTGCTCCTGCCATCACTGGGTGGGGTGGGGGCTTAATCCGGTCACAATTAGCAGCACTGTTAATGAGGGAATCTCGGCGGGAGCCTCCGTGGACAGGAATCAGGAATGAGCTCGTTGGTGCTGCCGGGTGGGTTTGGAGCTGGAGGCTTTGCTGCCACCTCGTGTCCATGGATCAGGAGATTCCAGACATCTCCTTTCCGAAGGGATTGGCTCTCTGTGGTCCAGCCCAGCTATTTAAATGGTCACTTTGAGCTCGGTGGGGAGGAGGAGCTGCTGCTGGGGTGGAGGTGAGGGCTGTGGGTGTTGGGGACATGTCCGGAGGGGCAGGATGCTCAGATGCGGCATTTGCCAGCACATTGTTCCTGCTGTGCCGTGAAAACTTCACGGAAAACCCTTTTTCTCTGCCATTTCAGGCTCTCCCAGCGTGTCCCATACAGGCCACGTGTGAAGCTGCTTCCAAGGAGGAGAACAAGGAGAAGAACAGATACGTGAACATTTTGCCCTGTACGTATCGGGGCTGCTTGGATGGGCGTGGGGGGAAACACTCAGGAGCTCCTGCCAGGACTCCTCATTCCTGGTTTTGGAATGGGCAAAGGCACGGTTGAGGGCATTTCACCTCCCAGGTGGATGGCTGGGTCTGCTTTAACTTTAGGTACCTGTGAGGAGAAGCTCCCTGGAGCCCTCAGCAGCCAGGAGGCCGTGGAGAGTGAAACAGATGGGAAATGCCAGAAGGGACAACTCTTACCTGGGGGCATTGCGCAGTGGGCTGGCTCAGGGTGTCCTCAAATGGGCACTCTGCAGAGAAAAAACTACCTTGGACAAGGTCTAGGACCTCTCTGGGTTTAAGCAAGAGGAATTTGGGGGCATAAAGGTGTTTTTGCAGCGGAGCCCAGGAGCACAGGCTCCGCTCCGACACCTGGATTCTCGCTACTCCAGGGCCCAGCAGAGCGGAGGGGGTTGTCTTTAATGCAGAGTTTTAATTTCCCTGCAGATGATCATTCCAGGGTTCACCTGACTCCCGTGGAAGGGGTCCCCGACTCCGACTACATCAACGCCTCCTTCATTAATGTGAGTTTTGTGATTTGAAGGGGAAATCCCCGCCAGGAGCAAAGCTGAGCGGGCTGGCTTGGAAAGGGCTGGAGAACCACTCCTGCTGGAGCTGAGGATTTCTCATCAGCAAACAGCTGATGAATCATAGAATCTTTCAGGTTGGAAAAGCCCTCTAAGACCCTTAAGTCCAACCATTCCCCCAGCACTGCCGAGGCTGTCACTAAACCATGTCCCCAAGTGCCACATCCACACGGATTTAAATCCCTGAAGAGTGTGGCCAGGTGATCATCAGTGCTTCCCAGCTTTCAAGGCTGGCTGTGGGAAGGAGATGAAGAAGAAATCAAGGAATCCAGCTAAAATGGAAGCAACATTGCCCTGCTCTGTCCCTGGGAGGAGATGGGTCCTTTGTGGTTGTCACCATGTGGCTCCAATCAGCCGGAAGGGTCATGTGAGAGATGGAGGCACATGAAGCAGAGCAAGACCCAAAAGAGTTTTTTCCTTTCCTCCCCAGTAAATAAAATGCACAAAATCAATCCCCATGAGTTCTACAGCCCGTTTCCAAGGATCAGTGCTGATTTGTACGTGGTGCTCTGGATGCAGGGTCTGACCCCAGTGGAAGGGCTGTCAGGTACCACTCTGTTAGTGCCTTGTGCCAGCAAGTGGGGTCATTCCTGCATTATGTGAGTGTGGGGAGTGTTCCTGTGGGAAATCAGCCCTTTGCACAAGGATTTTCGGTTATTTCAGCCCATCTTTGGTGCTGATTCTCTCCTCGGAGGCTGTGGCCCCTTCTCTGCGCAGGGGAGAATGGGCAGCAGAGCAGATGCCAGCCCAGTTTGTTCCTGAAGTAGATGCATTTCCTGACTCTTGTGTTAGAGAAATACTGATTTTCTTCCTTTTTCTCCTTCTCTCTGCAGGGCTACCAAGAGAAAAACAAGTTCATTGCTGCACAAGGTACAGTTTTGATTATTCCCATTGCTCTGTCGGGGACAGCTGGGCTGGGTCCCTCTGCTCTGTGCCCTCTGTGCTCTAACCATAGCACAGCATCTTGCAGAGCTCCCCTGGTCAAAAGGAGGCCTGGCTGCCCCACAGATTGTTCCCAAAATGATTTTCCCTGTCGAAGAGCAGTGCTGGATGTGTTGGTGGAGGAAGAGAAGTCCTACCTGTGCAATACCCATTGCTGGAGGGTGTTGTGACCTCTGGCCAGGGAGCTGCTCAATTAAATTCCCCAAATCACAGAATCATGGAATGGTTTGGGCTGAAGGGGACCTCAAAGCTCATCTCGTTCCACCCCCCTGCCATGGACAGGGCCACCTCCCACTATCCCAGGTTGCTCCAAGCTCCCTTGAACGTTTCCAGGGATGGGTTAGAGAGAAATGTCCCTGTGACCTTCAGAAGTCCAAACACATCCCTAAAACCAGAATTCCCGCTCACAGGGTGGGGATCATGTCAGCAGCAGGATGTTACCTGCCCATGGGAGTGTGTTGTATTTCCTCTCTTGACTTGCCACTGGGTCAGGGCATCCCTGGCCGGTTTCCCTGGCGCTGGCTGGAGAAGGAGGCTGGATCAGGTCCGTCAGCACTTCCAGGCTCAGGTTAAGCTTTGGCTCCGCTGTTCTCTTGGCTCACCCTGAGCCTCAGGCTTGGCAGGGGAGCGTAGGCTGAGTTAGCTCCGTGTCTGGCAGGCAGCAGGGAGCTATTCCTGTGCCACACTGAAATGGGATCCCATGGCTACAACCCAAGATCCCAGCGCAGGACTTCAGCAGACTGGGACAGCCACAATTTCCCTGGGTGACCTTGGGCAAGTCCATGCTCTGTTTGTCTGGTTTCCCCTTCTTGGGCTAAATATGGAATTCCTGACCATGAAACACATCCAAAAAATTCCAGCTACTGTGTGATAGGATTATCCCTTGGATCAGACATGCCCAGACACCACAGCACCTCCTGTGACCTATTGGCAAAAAATGTGTTGGCTCATCCATGACATGTGACCTCACATGCTGGGGTTTGGCCCCAAATGGCGAGGGGTTGATCCCAAAGAGGACATTTTGTTTTACCTTCCCCTCAGGACCAAAGGAAGAGACAGTGAACGATTTTTGGAGGATGATTTGGGAGCAAAACACAGCGACAATTGTCATGGTGACCAACCTGAAGGAGAGGAAAGAGGTAGGTGCCCAAAGGTTTCACAGGCTGGGATTTGACCCAAATTGAGCCAAATCCGGCACATCCTGTGCCTATGGGCATGAACTGGAGCCATTCCCAGCCTTGTGAGGGTATCCAGAGCTCACCTGCACCTGTTTTCTCTCCCCACAGTGTAAATGTGCTCAGTACTGGCCGGATCAGGGCTGCTGGACGTACGGGAACATCCGAGTGTCCGTGGAGGACGTGACTGTCCTGGTGGATTACACCGTGCGCAAGTTCTGCATCCAACAGGTGCCAGGGATCACCTCTCCCATCTCTTCCTGTCCCATCCCATCCCTCCCCTCTCCACACTGGGTATCCCAAAGGTGCTGGCTCAACTCCTGCAAGGTTCTGTGAGAGCAGAGCTGGGATGAAGTGACCCCCAGCACCCATTTTTAACCAGAGCTGTTGAGAATTTGTTCCTCCCAAGAGCCTGTTCCCAGTGGTACCAGCGTGGCTGTGCTGAGAGCAGGGAAGCTGAGGGATGCCAGGGCTGAAATCCCATCCTGCAATGCTCCAGCACTCGCTGTCACCAGTGTTGGTTCCTGCTCTCACCCACAGACACTTAAGGCCTGAAAATAATCAGATTTATCCCCTCGACTGAGACAAAATCCAGCGCCGTATGCGTTGGGTTTGATTGCTTTCCCATCTGTCACCACATTTTCTTGTCCTCCGAGGAGACTCTGGGTGTTTTAGTCACTTTGTTTGTTTTCCTGCTGCTCTCAGAGGAGGGCAGGGAAGAGCTGGTGCCTGCAAACCTGTCCAGACCCTGAGTGTGATTCTCCTGAGCCTCACCCTTCACTCCGATGGCCTGGACGTGTGTGTTTTCCTCCCCTGCCTTTAATCCAAGGATGATGTGGGCAGAGGAGTGGGAAAGGATGGAGGAACAGCTTTTGTTTGAGCTTGTTGGGGATGAAATATGGCAGCTGCTGCCAGGCTGGATCCACACACAGGGGAAGGCTGGCATCTCACAGCCCTCGGATGTGGGATGTGGTGCATAAAAATGTCATGTTTTTAGAGGCTGATTTGTCCCAGAGCCTGAGTCCATGCTCTTTCAGCTGTGGATGCTGCTTCCTAAGCCAGCCAGCTCCATCTCGGGTCTGCAGCTCCCTCTCTCTCTTCATTTTGGGGAAAGAAGGGAAAACCTGAGTATTTCTCATTAACCTGAGTGCACGTTTCCCCTCCAGGTGGGTGATGTCACGAACAAGAAGCCTCAGCGCCTGGTGACGCAGTTCCACTTCACCAGCTGGCCCGACTTCGGGGTGCCCTTCACCCCCATCGGGATGCTGAAATTCCTGAAGAAGGTGAAGACCTGCAATCCCCAATATGCAGGAGCCATAGTGGTGCACTGCAGGTGAGTCTTGCTGACCTCTGCCTGTCCTGGGTCACCTGGAAACCATCTCCTATTTACAAGGAATTGCTTTTTGGTCAGTCAGGACTTTTTTATTATCTTTATTTCACTCTCCTGTGTTAAATGGGGATGTTCCTCATGGGGACGTGCAAAAAATGGCATGACTTGAAGGAAGTTCTTGGAATCAGTGATGTTAGGGTGTTACAGCTCGTCTTGAGAGGTCATTTGGGTTGGCTGGATGCTGAGAGAGCCAAGCTGAGCACTGCTGGCGTCTCCCTTGGCTCTCCTCTGCCCTGGTATGAGAAGATAACATCCCTCTTTGGGAGAAAGCAGTACTGAGCTGACAGATGGCCTGGAGCAAGGGCCATGGAGATTGGCCTCACCTGGAGTGGTTCCAGGTGCAGCAGCAACCCTGGGGGAGCCACAGGGGCTTCCACACTTCAATAAGGTGAAGCCCTGTGGTTAAAGGCAGAGATGGTCACATTTGCGACATCCCAAGTCCATTTTTCCTGCCTTCTTGGGAAACAGCTGATGCAAGAGCTTTGTCTTTCCCTAAAGTCTGCTGGTCTCATACTTCTCCTTGAAGCCCATCTCATTCCAACCCCTTGCAGGAACATCTTCCACTAGCCCAGGTTGCTCCAAGCCCCACCCAACCTGGCCTTGGACACTTCCAGGGATCCAGGGGCAGCCACAGCTTCTCTGGGCACCCTGTGCCAGGGCCTCAGCACCCTCACAGGGAGGAACTCCTTCCCAATCTCCCACCCAACCCCTCTCTTGCAGTGCCGGGGTGGGACGCACGGGCACTTTCATCGTCATCGATGCCATGCTGGACATGATGCACGCGGAGAGGAAGGTGGATGTTTACGGCTTCGTGAGCCGGATCCGGGCTCAGCGCTGCCAGATGGTACAGACAGATGTAAGTGTGGGGCTGCCCTGTCCCCTGGGCTTGGATTTCCTTCACCCAGTCAAAGCCTATGAGGTCGAGTGTCATCCCTCATTCTGGGTGATGCTGCATCAAGTGAGCCCTTCACGGGGTCCTGCTCTTTTTAATCCCCTTTGGAGAATCATTAAATCATTTAGGTTGGAAAAGATCCTTAAGATCACATCCAGCCATTCCCCCAGCACTGCCCTGGGCAGCTATGCCAGGGCTGAACAACCCTTTCCATGAAGAAATTTATCCAATATCCAACCTAAACCTCCCCTGGCCCAGCCCGAGGCCGTTCCCTCTCCTCCTGTCCCTGTTCCCTGGGAGCAGAGCCCGACCCCCCCCCCGGCTGCCCCCTCCTGTCAGGGAGTTGTGCAGAGCCACAAGGTCCCCCCTGAGCCTCCTTTTCTCCAGGCTTGGAGAACATTTTGTGTCACATCAGCTTTGCTTGGCGTGGCAAATAAGGTCCCAGTCCCCACTGAGTGGCAGGAAGGTTGTCACTCACTTTTCTGGGGTCTCAGGGGGTGGGCAAGGAGGGTGGTGGGTTTGCCCCCAGCATGTGCTCACTGGGAATGGAATGGGCACTGACAGCTCCCTGCACCCCCGGCAGATGCAGTATGTGTTCATATACCAAGCACTGCTGGAGCACTATCTCTACGGTGACACAGAGCTGGAGGTGACCTCATTAGAGATCCACCTCCAGAAGATCTACAACAAAGTGCCAGGGACCAGCAGCAACGGGCTGGAAGAGGAGTTCAAGGTGAGCGTGGCCGTTGTCCTGGTGGATCTGCTGGGGTGGTGCTGGGATGGTGCTGGGATCACCATGTGTTGGCCTGGCTCTGAAACTTCCCTCTGCTTTGCTCCTTGCCCCGCAGAAGCTCACTTCAATCAAAATCCAGAATGACAAGATGAGAACGGGCAATTTGCCAGCCAACATGAAGAAGAACAGGGTGCTTCAGATAATTCCATGTAAGGCTTGTTTGGCTGCGTGTCCTGGGGACGGGAATCAGGCTGGAGAAGTGGGACAGCAGGGACCTCGTGATGTTCAACAAGGAAAAGTGCAAAGTCCTGCCCCTGGGGAGGGACCGGTTTGTGCTGGGGTCACCTAGCTGGGTGGAAAAGCAGCTTGGCAGGAAAGGACCTGGGAGTCCTGACAGACTCCAGCCTGAACCTGAGCCAGCAAAGTGCCCTTGTGACAAAAGGGACAGTGGTGGCCTGGGCTGTGTGAGACAAAACACTTCCAGCAGGTCCAGGGAGGGGATCCTGCCCCTCTGCTCAGCACTGCTGAGGCCACACCTGGAGCACCAGGTCCGGTTCTGCCTCCCCAGGACAGGAGGGATATGGACAGACTGGGGAGAGCCCAGTGAGGGGACTGGAGCATCTCTGCTCTGAGGAAAGGCTGGGAGAGCTGGGACTGCTCAGCCTGGAGAAGAGAAGGCTCCGGGGGTCTCATCCCTGTCCATCAACACCTGCAGGGAGGGTGCAGAGAGGACGGAGCCAGGCTCTTGCCAATGGTGCCCAGGCACAGGACAAGGGGCCATGGGCATGGCCATCTCCCAAACCAGGGCATGGCAGAGGGTGGAGCTGACTGTCCTTGTCCCAGTCAGGTGCACTGTGGTCCCTTCCCTTATCTCTGTCTCTCACTTAGGGCTTGGTGACTCCCCAGCTAAAGGCCAGGCAGGTTATCCCAAATCTCAGGTGATTTTGTTCTGTTCCAGATGAGTTCAACCGAGTAATCATTCCAGTGAAGAGAGGGGAAGAGAACACAGACTATGTAAACGCTTCCTTCATTGATGTGAGTCTTCTCCAATCTTCTTTCCATCTTTTCCCAATGGAAACCACCTCACACTGCTTCCTTTGGGAAGAATTTGTCCCAAACACTCCTTTTATGAGTTTTGTACAGCTCCCTCCACTTGACTTTGCTTTGTGTCACTGGATGGTGATGGTTTCTTTCTCCAAGAAACTCAGGGGTATATCCAGCTCCTTGTGGGAGAGGAGAGCTGGAGCCTGAGCAGAGCCTCCAAATCCTGGGCTCACTTGTGCCCCTCTGGGCTCTGCTGATGGCTGTGGAGAATGGATCCACGTATCCATGGAAATAACACAGCACGGGCCATTTGGTCAGAAAACATCCCCCAGATTAGATTAGGGAGCGATGCACGATCCCAAAACCCTGGAGAGAGGCCAGGTCAATCCCATTACACCTGTCTGGGTGGCGGCAGGAGGCGAGGCAGGGAGGTTAAGTGCTGTCCTCACTCCGAGGAGGACGTAAGTGATTGCACATCCTTCTCTCCTGAGCAATCCTGTGGACTCCAGGGAGACATCTCGGATGAGTATTTATCTCCATGCAGTGATGCCAGTGCTGGCCAAGTGACAGACCCTGCTCTTTTCCAGCTCAATTTCTGCTTTCATCTCCTAGTGACAGAAGGTTTTTCCCCCCCAAAAGGCAATCACTGGGTTTGCCCACTAAACCCAGTTTATTCCCAGTTCTAACATCCCCAATTAATTGCTCCCTGCAATCTCCTTTGCTGGGTCCCTGCTGTGGCCGCAGGAGCAGCCAGGAGCAGCTGCCTTGTTGTGTGTCCAGATCAGAAAGTGTCCATGGCACGTAAGCAATTTGAGCTGAGGATTCAATTTCCTGCCTCTGCTGAACTTTGCTTAAATGGCAAACTCCGAATGACGAAGCATCTGCAGTCACAGTCTGCGGGGAGGGCACAGGGGAGCCAGTGTCGGAGGGGCTTGGAAACAGAAACTCTTTGTGGCTGTGGAAGAGCCAGAGTCATCCAGCCTCGCTGCTGGTTTTCACAGATCACAGAATGGTCTGGGTTGGAAGGGACCTTAGAGATCATCTAGTTCCATTCAGTTTTGCTTGCTTCTTCCCAAAATCCCCAATAAAAATTGTACCTGGAGTACTTGGAGCTGAGGCAAAGCTCTGCTCCAGCACTCAGAGCTTGCAGTGTTGCTCAGGTGTGCTGGAAACCCAAATGGATAAAGCCAGGCGTGTGTAGGGGATATGATCCTCCCAAAATTGAAGTGAGCTTGGTAACCCCACCATGTCCAAGAGATTCCTCCTGCTGCTCCACTGACCCCGTTCCCGAATTCCAGGGTTATCGCCAGAAGGACTCCTACATCGCCAGCCAAGGGCCGCTGCAGCACACGATAGAGGACTTCTGGAGGATGATCTGGGAGTGGAAATCCTGCTCCATAGTGATGCTAACGGAGCTGGAGGAGAGAGGCCAGGTAAGCTCCTGGAATCAGCTGCATTAAACACCAGGGAAATAAATAAACGGGTGGCAGGGGGTTGGAATGGGATGATGTTTAAGGTCCCTTCCAACCCAAACCAGTCTGTGATTGTGGGAGTTTGTGAAGCCTGTGGGATCCCACCCTGGTGTTGGGCAGCTGCCAGAAGATTCTTCTATGCAAACCCATGGAAAAATACAGGGTTCTGACCCTGTCCCCTCCTGTGATGCTTCCTCAGGAGAAGTGTGCCCAGTACTGGCCGTCCGACGGCTCCGTGTCCTACGGAGACATCACGGTGGAGCTGAAGAAGGAGGAGGAGTGTGAGAGCTACACGATGCGGGACCTGCTGGTGACCAACACCAGGGTAAGGGCCTGGCTGCTCCCTCTGGGGAGCCTCTGGGTGCTCCTGTTTCACTGCCATGAGCCCTTGCTGGTGTTCCCTCAGCTCCTCATCATCCCAAAGGGATTGTATCCCTGTATCCCTGCCTGCCACCCCTGAGAGTCCCTGTCCTGCTGCTCATTCCTCATCCATCCCCTCTATCCTGCTGCCCTCACCACCCAGCCTTCCCATTCCCCACTCTTCCCCTGCTCCATGCCATGGAAATGCCACCCCTCCTGCCCCACAAGCAGCTTTCCTACACGGATTGTTATCCCAAAGCCCTGAGCTCGTGGGTTCCATGGTACAGATCTCTCACCAGCTGCCTGACCTCGAGCTCTGCCCTCCCAACAGGAGAACAAGAGCCGACAGATCCGGCAGTTCCACTTCCACGGCTGGCCAGAAGTTGGGATCCCCGGGGATGGGAAGGGGATGATCAACATCATCGCGGCGGTGCAGAAGCAGCAGCAGCAGTCTGGCAACCACCCCATCACTGTGCACTGCAGGTAAAGCATGGCTGGAGCAGCTGGACCACCCCTCCGAGGGGATCTGCTCCACCAGGAGCTTGGGAGTTGGTCAGAATCCCAAAGCACGTCCTGGATAAACCGGGAGAGGCTGGGGCAGGACTGGCTCCTCCAGTTCTGCAGCGCTTCCCCAGTGGATTGTCCCCTGGGCAAAGCCAGCCAGGGGCAGGACAGGGGTTTTCCCTCACCCCCTGGTTTCTCTTTCCCAGTGCTGGAGCAGGAAGAACGGGCACCTTCTGTGCGCTGAGCACTGTCCTGGAGAGGGTGAAGGCAGAGGCGATCCTCGACGTCTTTCAGACGGTCAAGAGTTTAAGACTACAGAGGCCACACATGGTGCAGACACTGGTAGGTGCCTCCTGCCCGGCCAGAGCCTCAGCAAGGACGGGCTCGGGGCTCAGTGTTGAGCAAAAACCTCTTTGGTTCAAGGCTTTCTCTCTCCATGAAAGAGGGAGTGAGGGAAGATGTGGATTCATCATCCCTGGAAGTGTCCAAGGCCAGGTTGGACAGGGCTTGGAGCAACCTGTGGATAGTGGAAGGTGTCCCTGCCTGTGGCAGGAGGTGGAAACAAAAGTCATCCTTAAGGTTCTTTCCAACCCAAACCACTCTGGGATCCATGATTCTATGGAGGTGGGCCAGGAGGTGTCTCCTCTTCCTCTCGTTAAGGCATCTGGAAGAGGTGCTGGAGGCATCACGTGCCTTTTGAGCACTGACAGAAGCCATAGGAGCCTCCTTGGAGACATCCTCAGCCACAGCCCACGAACTCATGGGCTGAAACACCTGGAAAGCCATCCTGGAGTGGCTGTGGAACAGGCTTGGGCACACAGGCGGGGTTGCAGCAGGCAGGGCTGGAGGAGGCCTTTCAAGAGGGGTTTGCAGGGATGCTCAGGGATTGAAAAGAAAAGTCTTAGGGGATCCAAACAGAACCTCAGAGAGGGAAGGGGAAAGCAGAGTTCCTTTTGCCATGGATACCCCAGCAAGGGTTTGGGGGTCACAAGGAGGTGGGACCTGCTCTGGACACCTGGCCAAGCATCAGGTGCTGTCTCAGGTGTGGATTTCCCTGGTCTAACACCGTTCTCTCCCAAAATCCCCCAGGAACAGTACGAATTCTGCTACAAGGTGGTGCAGGAATACATCGACGCCTTCTCAGACTACGCCAACTTCAAGTGAAGAAAAACAGGAACAAAAATCCACACCCACCCCGAAACAAATGACAGAAGAGTTGCCTTCTTTAATATTTTGTAATATTCTGTTTGTTAATATACCCCCCCAAACAAAAAAAAAACCTATGTGTATATATCTTAACTGTTTTAGAGGTTGGTACCATAAGCTTCATATTAGCTGGAGATTTTATATGTAGCAAAGTGTTAGTGCAGATACTGTTGGCTCCTTTTTTTCCAATGTTTTATTGGGGAATTAAATAGCGTGATGTTTGGATTAATATTGTCATACCATCTCTCTTCTGGAGAGTTGATACAGGCTGTTATTTTGTTTGTAAATCTCTTTTTTTTTTGTTCTGTTCTTGAGGGAGTAAAGCCTTTTTAAAAAAAAAAAAAAAAGGAAGAGAAAGATATCCTGGATCTCATCTGAAAACAAAACCCAACCCCCCCTCCCCAAACCCCACCAGCACAAGCTTTTCCAAACCTGCAGGGAAATGGTTTCACATTTTTCTGCTGGTCAGCTCTTAAAAAAAAATGAGAAAAAAGAAAAGCTCATTCTGTGTGTGTGTTTATATATAAATACCCTCATTTTTGTATCAAGAGCTAAAAACTTCCCTCCCTCAGGGTCAGGCCACCATGTGCTGCTAGTTTGGAAACTGTACTTGCCACACAGCAGCACCCAAATGTTGGGATTTCAACCCCAAAAAAGCAAACCCCATAAAAACAAAAGGGTTTTTGCTCCCTGAAGGAAAGGTCCATGTGTTTGGGGCTGGATTTTAGAGCAGGGGTTGGGGTTGGCCCTGTGGCCCTGAGCTTAGGGTGGCCACAGTGGCCCTGCTATCCCTGCTGGTCCTCCTTGGACCGGGTGAGCTCCATCCCCAGCTGCTGGAGGGGATCTCAGATTATTTTCCTGGCATCCTGAGAGATCACAGAATCATGGAATGGTTTGGGGTGGAAGGGATCTCATAGAACATCCCATGGCAGGGACACCTTCCACTATCCCAGGCTGCTCCAAGCCCCGTCCAGCCTGGCCTTGGACACTTCCAGGGATCCAGGGGCAGCCACAGCTTCTCTGGGCACCCTGTGCCAGGGCCTCAGCACCCTCACAGGGAAGAGTTTCTCCCAAATCCCTACTCCAGGCCTGCTGTCTTTCAAGAAGAATCCAAAGGGTCAAGAAATGTCCTGAGGACCGGGAGTGCAGCACTTCTGTATTAGAAAAATAGCAGGTTAATATGGTTGGTTTTAATACTTTCTTTGTTATAAAGGAGTGCCTGAGGAAGCACCTTCCTTGTCCCTCCTGCAGGCAGGGTTAACTGGGGCAGCTCCATCCCCACTGTAGGCACTGGGAGGACTGGTTTGGAGCAGAGGCTTCACCCCGAGGATTCCTCTGGACACTCCAAACAGCGAGGGGGAGCACAGAGTGGGTGGCAGGGCCCAGGAATATTGACAGCTCTGCCCAGGGATGTCCTAGGACTCAGATGTAGGGTTGAAATCTAGGAAATAGTGAGTGAAAACAGCCCATGAGTCAGAGTATCTGAGTTTTCCAGCTTTTTCCATCCAGGCAGGATTCACAGGGGGGTTTGGCGGAGGCACACAGGCAAGGGAACACCCCAAAACACCCCCCAAAAGTTGCTTTGCTGCTGCCATCACCCCCACCCCATCACCTGGTACCCCTTATGAGCCCAGACATCTCCCCGTTGCTAATAAATTCCGACTCCTAAATTTTGAGAGGCTTTGGGCCGAGGCTGGCAGTCACACTCAGAAATAAATGTGATCACCCTGAAGAAATGGGAACCCTCCTTGAACAGGAGGGCTTCATTTGTGCCCACAGATGCTCCACCCAGGAACGTGGACCACCCCAACAAGTCCCTCCGTCGCACTCCTCGATGGGTGCTGGCTGCTCCCTGGTGCTCTTAATGAGGTTTTCCCCCTTTTTTCCTTCATTCCCAGGATCTCTGGGGGCCTGGGGAAGTTTTGGGGTCTGGGGAGCTGCCTTGACTTTTCACCACAGCATCTGCCCCGGCCCCATCCTGCCTGCAAGTGCAAATATCAGAGAGATGAGCAGCTGCTGGAGATAATCCAGGGCCAGATCCTGCCTAAATCCCCTTCCCGAAGCTGGGAGCTTCAGGCTCCATGGCCATTGCCAGCATCCAGCCCCAATTTGGGGGTGACAAACTTGAAATGGGGGGAGAACCAGAGAAACTGGGGTTGGGGTGGGGTAGGGAAACTGAGGCACGGGGGATTTGCTCCCCTCCTTTCAACAAGAGCAACCCTGGGGCTGCAGAGGGACCATGTGGAGCCATCCCTTTCCCAGCTGCCAGGACCTGTGTTGGGAAATGAGCCCGTTCTGGGGGTCCCAAGCCCTGGGTGAGGGAGCCACACCGGGGTCGGCAGGGCAGAATCCCCCAAAAAAGGGGTGTCAGGGTGCTGTCCTGTGGTGCCAAGGGCATTTGGGGGGAAGGAGGCACTGGACACTGGCACGGGGAGGACGATGCCATCAGCGAGGTCGCAGTCCCCCGTGGGAACGGTGGCCAGGCCGACGTCACTGTCACCGAGCCCTTCAAATAGCGGTGCTTGCCTGGCCGGCCACCGCTCCGGCCACCGGCCACCGGCACCACCGGCACCTGTCCGGCCAGGTGAGGCTGCTCCGGCCACGGTACGGGGTAGGGCCGGGGTGGGGGGGTCCTGCTTGCCCCAAATCAAACCCCAAAGGCAGCCCCGGGGGTGGGGGGGGGGAAATGTCCATGCTGGATCCAAACCCCAGCAGGACCCCGGGGTGCTGAGCCCCGCAGGCTTCTCCAGCCCCAAAGGGCACCCAGGGGTGCTCATTCCCTCTGGATCTGCATCCCAAACTCACCCCAAAGAGATGCTGGGTCATCTCCAGCATCTGCATCCCAAACCCACCCCAAAGAGCATCCATGGGTGCTCATCCCCTCCGCATCTCCATTCCTCCACTCAACCCCTGGGCTTCTGCTGGACCCAAACCGCCCCAGGCTGCACCCACGGGTGCTCATCCCTCCCGCAGCCCCCCGGGGATGTCCTCGGAGCGGATGCCGGTGGGACAGGGCCCCCTGTGTCCCCGCAGTCCCCCGGCCATGGCACCCCGCGGGTCGCTGCTGCTGCTGGCGCTGCTGCTGCTGAGCTGTGCCCTGCCCCGCTGCTGCGGCCAGCACTGGTCCCACGGCTGGTACCCGGGGGGCAAGCGGGACCTCCGGACCCCCACAAACCTCCAGGTAGGGTGTCTCCCGCAGGTCATCCCCCTCCAGGTCATTCCCTTCCCTCCCGGGGTGATTCCCCCCCTCCCAAGGGTGATGCCCATCCCGGCTGTGTCCCCCTGCTCTGGGGTTACCGCTCTGCGCCAGGGTTTGTGTCCCCTCCTCCCCGGGGTAAAAGCTCCCTGCTCCTGGGGTTATAATCCCTCTGGATTATCCCCCCCGAGTTACACTGCCCCAAATTATCCTCCCTGGATCATATCCCCTCGCAATTATGTCCCCGGTCCCGCGATTATCTCCCCGCTGAGTTCTGGGATTTATCCCCGCCCCAGATTAAACCCCACTCGGGATTTATCACCCCCACGGGCTATAATCCCTTCAGGTTATCCCGCCCCCAGGATTATCCCCTTTCCCCGTGGCTATCTTCCCCACCGAGTTATCTTCCCCCCCAGAAACCTCCGCAGTTCATCCACCCTGAAATTCCCCCCACCCGCGGGGTGATTCCCCCCATCCCGGGCGTTTTCCCCCACGGGTGTCCCCCTTTTTCCCCCTCCCGCAGGTCCCGTCCCCTCTCGGGCGCTGCCGTCCCCTCCCGTGTCCCCCCCGGCGGGAGGAGCCGCTGCCGGTGAGCGGGAACGGGGCTGGGGGGTTCGGAGGGGTCCGGGAGGGGTCCCCAGCACCAGGACTGACCGATCCCTCCCGCCCCTCTCCCGCAGCGACCCGCGCTGCGCCCCTGACCGGAGCCACCGAGACACGCGGGAGCGAGCCGGGACCCCCCCGCGGGGAATAAAGGGGCTGGGGGCGATTTGTGCGCAGTGATGGTGCTGGGGAGGGGTCCTGCGTGGGGGTGTGATGGGGGGCGGGCTCGTGGGAGGGGTGGGATGTGTCCCGTGGGGATAATGATGTCCCGCGGGGATGCGATCCCGTGCGGGGAATTCGTGTCGCGGGGTGGGGGAAAATCTGTCCCGTGGGGGCTGCGGCTCGTGATGGGGGGGTTCCGATGAGCGGGGTTTGTGCCTCTCGTGGGGCTGTGTCCCGTGGGTGGGATTCGTGTCCCGTGGGTGGGATTCGTGTCCCGGGGGGATGCCGTGTCCCGTGGGACAGTGGTCGGGAATTCGTGTCCCGTGGAGGGAAATGTCCTATGCGAAGAGGTTCTGTCTTTTGGGGTGCCGTGTCTCGTGGGCGGCTGCTCCCGGGGGGTTTCCCTGTTCCTTAGGGGGTTCCGTGTCCCTCTCCGGCGGGGCTTCCGTGTCCCGTGGAGGTGTCCCTGTCCCAAGGGGGTGTCCCTGCGCCGTAGGTGTCCCTGTCCGTGTGTCACACGGTAGTCTATGGCCCGTCTAGAGTGTCCCTGTCCCGTGCAGGGTGTCCCTGTCCCATGGATGTCCGTGCCCGTGTCCCCTGGGTGTCCGTGTCCCACGGGTGTCCCTGTCCCGTGCAGGGTGTCCCTGCCCCATGGATGTCCGTGCCCGTGTCCCCTGGGTGTCCCTGCCCCATGGATGTCCGTGTCCCTGTCCCCTGGGTGTCCGTGTCCCACGGGTGTCCCTGTCCCGTGCAGGGTGCCCCTGCCCCATGGATGTCCGTGTCCCTGCCCCATGGATGTCCGTGTCCCTGTCCCCTGGGTGTCCCTGCCCCATGGATGTCCGTGTCCCTGCCCCATGGATGTCCGTGTCCCTGTCCCCTGGGTGTCCCTGCCCCATGGATGTCCGTGTCCCTGTCCCCTGGGTGTCCGTGTCCCACGGGTGTCCCTGTCCCGTGCAGGGTGTCCCTGCCCCATGGATGTCCGTGTCCCCGTCCCCCTGCCCTCCCGACTCCATTTCCCATCAGGCCCCGCTCCCTCCTCCTTTCCCGCGGCGCCGCGCGCGCGGGCCCGCCCCGTTACGTCATTCCCGGTGCCATGACGTCACTCCGGCGCCGCGGGCCCCGCCATGCTGCTGGCGCTGAGGCGCTGCCGCCCGGGCCCCGTCCCGCTCCCGGCCCTGGCGGCCGCGCTGGGGCCCGGCCCCTTCCCGGGGCTCTGTCCCGGCTGGTCCCCGCGGGCGGTGCCGGCGCGGGGCCGCAAGACCCGGCACGACCCCCCCGCCAAGTCCAAGGCGGGCCGGGTGAAGCTGCCGCCGCCCGTGGACGCCGAGGAGCTGCTGGTGGTGCTGGAGCGGTACCGGCAGCACCGGCTGGTGCTCAGCGCCCTCCGGTACCGGCACGGGATGGGAATGGGGATGGAGATGGAGATGGAGATGGGGGGTTCCTGTGCAGCAGAGGAGGGTTGGGGGGCTGGCTGTGGCTTGGGGTAAGGGACTGGCTGTGGGACAGGGGAGGGTTGAAGGGCCGGGTACAGGGCAGGGGGCTGGGTGTGGGGCTTCTGGGGGGCTCCTGGACCAATTACAGGATTGGCTGGAGAGTAGGGGACTAGGTATAGGGCTGCGAGGCTGCCGTGGGGCAGGGGAAGGTTGGGGGTTGGCTGTGGCTCTGGGTATGGGGCTGCAGGCTGGGTAAGGTGCTGGGAGGCTGATGTGGAACAAGGGAGGGTTGGGGGGCTGGCTGTGACTGGGTGTGGGACTGGCTGTGGGGTGGGCGGCTGGGTGTGGGGCTGTAAGGCAGGGGAGCGTTGGGCTTGTGGCTCTTTGGGGCCGCCGTGAGGGGCAGGGGGCTGGTTGTGGGGCAGTGGAGGGTTTGGTCTGGGGCACTTTGTAACAGGAGCAGGTGGATCCTGGGATACCGTGGGGTGGGAGAGGGTGGTGGGGCTTGGACTGATGGGGGGGCAGGGAAGAGTGGGGAGCGCTGTGGAGCAGAGGAGGGTCAGGGTGGTGGGGCTGGACCACTGTGGGACAGGGTAGTGGGGCTGGCTTTGCTATGGGGCAGTTTTGGGAGAACCCGCTGTGCTCTCAGCCCCGGGCAGGAGTTCAGTGCCCTCCCCTCCTCCTGGCAGGGCTGAGTTCAGGGCCGAGGTGCTGCAGAAGAAGCGGGAGGAGCGCCTGGCTGCCGAGGACTCCGTGGAGGAGCTGGAGGAACACCGGCGCCTGATGGCCTGGAACGACGAGGAGAACGCCCGGCAGCAGGCACGCAGGTCAGCACGGCCAGGGAGACACTGCCCTTCCTGGCTTTGACTTCTGCTCAGGCAGAACTGGACTCAGTTAGAGCCTGGTCTGGTATTTACAGAGAAGCTTGGACAGGGTCACTGTGGGCTGGGTTAGGAACTGGCTGATGGCTGGGCCCAGAGAGTGGAGGGGAATGGTCACATCCAGTCGCCGGTGGTGTCCCCAGGGGTCAGAGCTGGACCCAGTCCTGTTGAATGTTAACGATCTGGATGAGGAGATCGAGTTCACCACTAGCAGATTTGCAGATGACACCAAGCTGGGTGTGAGTGTGGATCTGCTGGAGGGCAGGAGGGCTCTGCAGAGGGACGTGGACAGGCTGGATCCATGGGTTGAATCCAGGGATATGAGGTTTAACAAGACCAGCTGCCGAGTCCTGTACTTTGGCCACAACAACCCCTGCAGCACTACAGGTTAGGGCCAGAGTGGCTGGACAGTGGCCAGGCAGAAAGGGACCTGGGGGGAAAGATGGACTGCAGGCTGGACATGAGCCAGCTGTGCCCAGGTGGCCAAGAAGGCCAAGGGCACCTGGCTTGGATCAGGAATGCTGTGGCCAGCAGGACCGGGGAAGGGATTCTTCCCCTGTACTTGGCACTGGTGAGGCCACACCTCGAGTGCTGTGTCCAGTTCTGGGCCCCTCGGTTTAGGGAGGATGTGGAGATGCTGGAGCATGTCCAAGGAAGGGCAACAAAGCTGGGGAAGAGTTTGGAACACAAGTCTTGGTAGGAGCAGCTGGGGGGCTCAGCCTGGAGAAAAGGAGGCTCAGGGGAGACCTTGTCACTGTGCTCAAGTCCCTGACAGGAGGGTGCAGCCAGGATGAGCCAGGCTCTGCTCCCAGGCAGCCTGTGACAGGACAAGAGGACACAGTCTTTTCCAGCATAACTGATTCTGTGATTCTGGGAAATCGTGACCTTTTTAAATAAATCTGCCTGTGCAGCGATCGTGGTTCCTGTGCCTTCTGCTGCTGAGGACCAAGTCAAGGGGCTCTGGGCAGCCTCCTGCTCTCCTGGGGATGGATGTATCACTTCATCCATCAGGCTTTCCTTTCTGTCTGGCAGAGAGGAGAGACGCAGGAAAGAAGAGGAGGAGCAGAAGAGGAGGAGGTTAGAGATTGCAGAGAAACGGGCCAGGAAAATGGAGGCTTTCCTGGAGGAGAAGGAGAAGGAGGTTCTCCAGCTGCAGGTAAGAGCAGCTGGTGCCTCCTGGGAACGAGGCTGCCAGAATTCCCCATGAGGGAGCCATGTGGAAGCCGTGGGCTTGTTTTCCACAGATTTTTGTGTTGGCAGCTGGGAGCACAGGCGTCGGCACCTTCCAGGGGTGTTGACAGCGCGTGGAAGGGAGAGAGGCTGAGCCAGAGCTCTGGGAACAGGGTAGGATAATCCTGAGGGGGATAATCCTTGTCCTTTGGTTCAGGAGGAAGCCAAAAACTTCATCACCCCCGAGAACCTGGAGGCACGGATCGAGGAGTGCCTGGACAACCCGCGGAACTACAACTTCGCCATCGACAAGGACGGGCGGATCGTCAAGCGCACGGTGCTGTCATAGCAGCCCTGGCACGGGGCTCCCGGCCTGGGTGGTGTCCAGAGGCCCCCCCAGACAACACAGATTCTTCCTTTGAATGTATAAATTGACCACAGAAGTGGTGGAGAAAGGCCATGGGTCTGGCTGTGCCGCTTCCAAAGGGTTAACGCCTGTGGGAAAGGGGGTGAGGGGGAACCTGGGAGGCTCCAGCAGCCTGGCTCAGCCCTGTGCCTGTTGCTGTGCCTGTGATCCCACCTCCCACGTGTTTGGATCCCTCCTGCCTTCACACACAGCATGTGGGGAGGAGCAGGAGCGGTCCCAAGGCAGAGCCTGGCTCTGAGCTCCTTGCTGTCAGCTCCTCTGGATGCTTCCAAAGGCAAACGAGGGCTGAATGAATTAATAGGAAACACTGACCTTCCCTTTTTTTGTTGTTGGGGGAAGGAATTAATTGTAATCCTGATTTCACACTTTAAACCCTCCTTTGCACATCCCTTGGTGTGGCTGAATAAGAAAATGTGTCTGAATGATCTGGGATTTCTGGTGTCTCCTTATTCTTCCCTTCAGGCTGAATTTATTCATCACCTGGAGCTGAAGGTGCAGATAAAATTGTAATGACTTTGGGCATTCTGGGTTGTTGGGGTCTTGCAGACTCTCAGCTTTGCCCTAAAACTACTGGGTTTGAGCTGCCCAGTGTTGAGCCTGGAGTTTGCTGTGATTCAGCTGTGGTCTGCAGGTCCCTCTCCCTCCCTCGCTCCCTCAGGTGATTGACCTGAAATCCTCACTTTTTACCTCCACTTTTTCCGAAAAGTGTCTTTTTCTCTCCTCCCAAGCCCGCACCTCAACCAGGTGAGCACACAAAACCCACAGACTTCTGTCTGGCTTGTTTTTCTGTACAAGTTTTATTTCTAATTAAGCTCATCACTTCAGTCTGAGTCACAGCCCTGGGCTCAGCTGTTTCCAGCCTGTGGCGGGGCTGGGACTGTGATGGATGCGGGATCCTGCGGATTCTCTCCCAGCTGGGCTATGCAAACAGCATCTCCTGGTCACAGGATGAGTCAGTGCCACAGCCCTCTGAGGGGAGAGAGGGGGCAGCGTGGTGTGAAACCAGAGAGCAGTGACCAGACCCCAGGGACCCCCCAAAATGGGCCCCAGAGATCCCTGAAACAACCCCCAAAGATCTCTGAACCACCCCACAGGGACCCCCCAAAACAGCCCCCAGATATCCCTGAACCAGCCCACAGGGACCCTCCAAAAACAGCCCCCAGACATCCCTGAAACAGCCCACAGGGACCCCCCAAAACAGCCTCCAGACATCCCTGAACCAGCCCACAGGGACCCTCCAAAAACAGCCCCCAGAAATCCCCGAAACACCCAAAAATCCCCTGAAACAGCCCACAGGGACCCCCCCAGCACTGGGGTTTAAGGAGCTCGTGCTCACTCCGTTCTCTGATGCTTCCCGGGATTTATAGCAGGATCTCTGGTAGTTTAATTTAGGGAGGAGGGTGGGATTTTGGGAAAACTAATGAGAGCAGGGGGGGCCGTGGGTGCTGTGCCCCACGGGAGTCCTGCGCTTGCTCAGGCTTCAAAATTTGGTTGCTGTCTGCTTCCCTCCTGCCCCAAACCTCCCGTTCTCATCCCTTCCCCGGGGTCTGGATAGGTCACGGAGCATGGTCTGGCTGGCGGGGCGACGGACGGACACACGGATGGGAGAAAGACAATCCCTTGGGCATTGTCCCCTCTCCCACTGTTCGGCAGAACCCTGAATTCCCTCCCGGGTGTGCGAGGACCCCGAGACAGGAATCCCAGGATCCCGTGACAGGAATCCGAGCATCCCGTGCCGCCCTCACCGGTGCTGCAGCAGATGCCCGGAGCGGCGCAGCTCCCTCCGGAGCCGCAGGGTTTGCGTCCCGACTCGCAGGGGGTGGGCAGGAAGTTTTCCTCCTGGCAGCGCAGCGTTTCCGAGGTGCCGATGTAGCAGCCCAGCTCCTCCCCGCAGCAGATGTTGGGCCCGAAGCAGTGACCCTTGTTCCGGGGACCGCAGGGCAGGCACTGCTCAGGGAACCGGGGGGAAGAAGGTTGGGAGAAGGGAAGGATGGGGTTCAGAGTGCTCAGAGCCCTCCAGGACGTACCTTCCTGATGTCCATGTCCAGCACAGCGCGTTTGCCCCCGATGGGGCAGTTTTGGATGTAGCAAGCGGAGGAGAGAGCCAGGAGCCCCAGGAGGCAGAGGGCCAGAGCCTTGCAGGACATAGCGGCAGGACAGGGGGGATTTTTGGCTGCTCATCCCAACCGCTGGCACTGTATTTATAGTCCCGGCTCCTGCTTAGGGATTCTGGCACCGGCGTCACCCGTGTTCCTTAAAAACCACAAGGTATTGCTTCCCACAGCAGAGGGCTCGGCTAATAGCCAGAGGTCGAGGACGTGAGGTCAAGGACAAGGTGTTGGTTTTCTCCTCCGTGATGAGTCCAGCGGCAGCAGGAACGTGTGGAGGTTGTGGATGGAGTCCTGTGGGGTTTGGGGCCTGTCTCTGCTGGCCATTTAGGGCTGCCGAGCTGTGGTGTGTCCCACTGGGAACCCCTCTGGCATGGAAGAGGGTAGGGATGAAGGAAGGCAGCTACGGGTGGGATGTGTCCACCCAGGAGCAGGGTGAGAGGGGCGTGTGCTTCCCTTGGCTTCAAATCCCTTTGGGTGGGAGAAAGCAACCCCACATCCTCTGGGATCATCCATGGGACCTGGGGTGGGGAGTGGCCGTGTTGGCCCTGTCCACCCACCCGTGCCTGGCCTTTGGGGAATGCTCAGCACTGGGCTCATCCCACTCTGGGACAATGGTGACATCCAGCCTTCCCCACTCGTGTTCATCCAACAGCTCCACAGCCACCCGAGAACACCAAACCTCCTGGGCAAAGACCTGAAATCCCAAATTTCCCACTGCTTCTCCTTGGAGCTGCACACAGGGATGGAATGTGGTGCCCTGAGTCACGTCACGAGCAGACAAAGCCCCCCCTCCTCCCCAGGAAGCGGCGCCGAGGATGAGGCCGAAGGCTGACGCTACAGCCCAGGGTCGTGCTCACTCCAGCCCCTCACCTTCCTTATCCTAATTAGGAGCTTCCCAGCCTGAATAAATTTCCCTGCTGAGGACGAAACTTGACGTCCACTGAGATCGTTACCCTGCAGTGGCTTAATTGGGAATTAGGCAGCCCAGAGCCGGACAGCCGTGACCTTTCCCTGTTCCTCTGGCTTGCTTCGAAATCCGCCACTTAGCGCAGCCGGCGCGAGGGCAGCCGGGTCCCTGTCACCCGCCCGGGGTCAGTCCCAGTCCCTGGGGACAAGGCAGGCACTGGGATCCATCTTAATCGGCTGGAAATGGGGCTCAGCACCTGCTGTGTGCTGTCCCAGCGGCTCAGCTCTAGCTGCAGCACAGGGTGGAGGGAGGGAATTGTCATCCCAGAGCCCCTTGGGCTGCTCCAGGGGTGCCCAGACCCCTGCAGGATGTGTCTCGGGAAGACAAGTGAGGAAAAACCCAACTATCAGCCCCTGGTGCTTTTTGGGGACTCGATTTTTGCCTGATTTTGGGGTGTTCATCAGATGGAGCATTCCCAGCTCAGCCACACATTCCTGGTGCTGCAGGAATGTTGGGGTTCACATCCTGCATCTCAGAAAAGCTCGGGTGCTAAGGCTGGGCTGAAAGCCCAATTCCCTCATCCC
Source organism: Lycocorax pyrrhopterus obiensis (assembly GCA_014706295.1). Taxonomy (NCBI): domain Eukaryota; kingdom Metazoa; phylum Chordata; class Aves; order Passeriformes; family Paradisaeidae; genus Lycocorax; species Lycocorax pyrrhopterus. The sequence continues at coordinate 2,834,665 of JACSVZ010000006.1, read as the reverse complement.
AGCTTGGAGTCCCCATTCCGTGCTGGTGTCACCCCTTTCCCAATGATTTTGGGGTGATTTGGGGTTGCCCCCCTCCCCCGGGCTGGGATCAGATGCCGGCTGTGGGAAGCAGGTGCTGGATCAATCCTGCATCCCCTGCGGGCAGCTGCCGTGGGCAGGATGGATCCCGCCGGTGCCAGGGAGCTCCACCTCCCTGGAGGTGCCACCTCCCTCAGGGACAGTATAAAGGACAAGCTGTCCCCTGTGCCGTGGCCAGTCCCAGCCCGGAGAGACCTCGGAGCAAGGACCCCGCAGGGTAAGAGAGCCAGAAGAGGGTTGGGATAAGGGTACCCCAAATTTTGAGGGGTGACTGTGGGATAACAGGGACTGATCTTCCCCGTCAGTGTCCAGAGGAGATGGGGAAAGATGAGACCAGCCCTGGCGGGGGTCTGTGGAGCTGGGACCCCAAACCTCACTGCTTTGAGGGAATTTGGGTGTTTTTCTTACTTTTTATCATTTTTAGTAGATGCTGTGCTGATTCCTGAAGGCAGCGAGGCCCCGAATCTGCCCCAAAGAGGGACTTGGCCACGAGGTAACGCGACGGTGGCACATCCCAGCTGTCCCCAGTCTCCTGGGGCCGGGGGTGCTGCTGCGGCTCCCGGGTGGGACTCCACGGCCAGATCCCAAATTCCAGCTCTGCCTGAGCTCCTTTCCCTGGGAGCTGCAAGGACGGAGCCAAACCCTGCACCCAGCCCAACCAAACCACACGGACTCTGGGGGCATTTGGGGGCAGAAGACCTTCCAACACCCCCCTCCTGAGCCCCAGCCAGACGCCCTGGAGCCCCCATGAGCCATCCCCAGTGCCCAGGACGAGGCCACCACAGTGCACGAGGACTTTTATTGGGTCTCGTATGTACAGTGCCGGGGTGGGGGTGTCGGTCAGGGTGGAGGGGACTCTCCACGCCCTGGCTCAGAGCACGGGGTGCTTGCCCTGCTGCTGCTGCTGCTGCCGGTTTGCCAAGTGCATGAGCCTGAGGAGCAGATCTCCGGCCGAGCCATCCAGCACCGTCAGGTTCTTCTCCTCCGCCGTCTCCTGAGCGCCGTCGCTGCCCTCGTCCAGGCAGCCGGTGTCCATGGCGCACGTCTCTGCCGCAGGAAGCAAAATGTGGCGATGGAAAGGGTTATTTGGGACCACCAGGGGGTTGTTTTCGGCTGGGGAAGGGGTTGGTGGTAGCCGGGGGGGTCCCCACAGCTCGTGCTCCAGTTTTGTCTGTCCCGTTAACCAGGGAGCGGGGCTGGATTTTCTGGCACATCGGGGAGGCTGTGCCTGGCCAGGAAAAAGCTCATGGTGGGTCAGGAAGGAGCTCTTGAGCCCAATCCTTTAGAATCAGGGAATGGTTTGGGTTGGAAGGGATCATAAAGCCCGTCCCGTTCCACCCCCTGCCATGGACAGGGACACCTTCCACTGTCCCAGGCTGCTCCAAGCCCTGTCCAACCTGGCCTTGGACACTTCCAGGGATCCAGGGGCAGCCACAGCTTCTCTGGGCATCCTGTGCCAGGGCCTCCCCACCCTCACAGGGAAGAATTCCTTCCTTACAGTCAGCCTGAATCCAACCATCCCCAAACTATCTCTGAACGGAGCCAACACCGCTTCCACCCCGTGCCTCAGTTTCCCCTCCCTAAAACTAAACCACACCACCAGATGAGCGTTACCTGGAGAGTTCTGCCCCTTGCTCTCCCCCCATGCTCCCTACCCACCCCAAACTCCCCGTCCCACCGTGCCCCGGTTACCAGCGGTGCAGCAGATGCCGGGCGCGGCGCAGCGGCCCCCGGCGCCGCAGGGCTGCCCGCCGGCCTGGCAGGGGGAGGGCAGGTAATCCTCCTCGGCGCAGCGCCGCGTCTCCGCCGTGCCCAGGTAGCAGCCCAGCTCCGCGCCGCAGCAGATGCCGGGCCCGAAGCAGTTCCCTCTGTTGCCGGGGCCGCAGGGCATGCACTGCGGGAAGGAGCTGCCTCAGTGCCCGCACCCCAAAAACCCTTCTTGCACCCCAAAAACCCTTCTTGCATACCCTTTTGTTAGAAACCCCTATGCATAAGCACCGCTATGGATAGAAAGCAGCTCCCCACCAGCCCCTCTTCCAGCCCTTGGCGGTGCCACACTGCCACCAGCGCTGGTCGCCGCCACCAGCAGTGGTGACCTTGTGCCCCAGTTTGGGGTGTCACCACTGCCCCCCATGACCTCCTTGTCCCCTCTCCATGCGCTGTCCTGTCCTGCTCCCCCCCAGCCCAGCAGGACGCTCCGCTGTGGCCAAGCTTGAGCCTCTTCTCAAGGTGCCAACAGCACTTCGGAGCGGTCACTCCTCCGCCACTGACCCATGGTGTGCCCTTGGGCGTGTCCCCCAGCCATCCCAAAAAGCCCCACTGCTCCGGGGAGCGTGGCAAGGCCGGTGATGCCCGCAGGTGACGGGACCTGCACCCCACATTGCCACTGTGTCCCTCCGAAAGCCGCATCCCGTGTCCCGAAGCGCCCGTCCCGTACCTGTCGGAGAGCTGTGTCGGCCAGCGCCCGCTTCCCGCCCCGGGGGCAGTTCTGGATGTAGCAGGCGGAGGACAAGGCGAGGAGGCAGAGGAAGGAGAGGGGCAGCGAAGGCTCTGCCATGGTGCAGGGTGCCCGCGGCCGTGCCAGGGGAAGCTGCTCCAGCTGCGTCTGGCCCCGTGCTGGGGGAGCTGCTATTTATGCTGCCATCACCCCTTCCCAGGGGAGGAGGAGGAGGAGGAAGAAGAGGGATGGGTTGGGTTTTTTTTGTTGTTTTTCTTTTTTTTTTTTTTTTTTTAATCCCTGTTTTTTTTCCTCCCCAAATCGCATCCAAGCAAATCTGTAATTGAGATGATTCAGTGCGGCAGCACTCGGGGCTGGTGAATCCCACCCGTGGTTGCTCCGAGGGGCACGGGCCGGCCCTGGGATGCGCTTGGGAAGGGGCGCTGGATGGGCTGGGGGGCGGCTTCAGGGAGAGGTGCTCCTTCGGAAGGTGCTGGTTTGGGGAGGGATGCGGGTTTGGGGACAGATGTTCACTCAGGAGATGTGGTTTTGGGAAGGATGCGGATTTTGAGAGGGATGCTGGTTTTGGATGATGCTGGCTTGGGATGGACGTGGATTTTGGGAGAGGTGCTGGTTTCAGAGGGCTGCTGGTCTGGGAGCAATTCTAATTTGGGGAGGGATAAGGGTTTGGAAGGTGCTGCTTTAAGGGAGGGTTGTTTATCTGGAGGATGCTGGTTTGGGATTGATGCTGGTTTAGAGTGATATAGATTTTAGGAGGGGAGCAATGCTGGTTTGGGAAGGGGTGCTGGCCTGAAGGGATGCTGGTTTGGGAGGTGTTGTTTGTTTGGAGCTTGCTGGTCCAGGAGGGATGCTGGTTTGGGCATGCTGCTTTGGGGAGGGATGCTGCTTTGGGGATGCTGGTTTGGGGGATGCTGGTTTGGGGAGGGGTGCTGGTGTGGGGGATGCCGGTTTGGAGGGATGCTGGTATGGGGATGCTGATTTGGGGGATGCTGGTTTGGAGAGGGATGCTGGTTTGGGGATGCTGATTGGAGGAGGGATGCTGGTTTGAGGGATGCTGGTTTGAGGAGGGATGCTGGTTTGGGGATGCTGGTCTGGGGATGCTGGTTTGGAGAGGGATGCTGGTTTTGAGAGGGATGCTGGTTTGAGGAGGGATGCTGGTTTGAGGAGGGATGCTGGTTTGGGGATGCTGGTTTGAGGAGGGATGCTGCTTTGGGGGATGCTGGTTTGGGGATGCTGGTTTGGGGGATGCTGCTTTGGGGATGCTGGTTTGTGGGATGCTGTTCTGACTGATGCTGCTCCGGGAGGGGTTGCAGGAGGGGAGTGACAGGATTGGGGCTGGGAGAGAGCCGCGGGTGCACAAAAACACCCCAAAACCAGGGGTGGGGCTGCAGCATCGGGGTGCAGGGCAGGACCCTGCCAGACTCTGTCCCCAAAGGGACCCATCAGTGCCACCCATGGCTCTCCTGCCTCTTCCCCCTCTCCTCCAAGAAAGCAGAAGGCAGGGAAAGCAGTGGGAGAGGGGGAGACCAAAAGAAAAGGCACCTTTGGGGCTGGCACAGACCCTCCTGCTGCAACCAGGGGACCCGGCACACCCGTGTCACCCACGGGCTGTCAAAAACATCCGTGCAGGAAAAACGCCATCAACAAACCCCTCCCCCATCCAGCCATGAATATTCCTGCTGGGCCCAGATCCCTTTTCCAGCAACACCGAGGGCAACCTCATCAATGTGAAATTAATATGCAGGGAGGAATGGGGTCCCTGCGAGCATCCACCCTCTTCTTTCCCCCTAAAAATGCTGGGACTGGCTCACAGGGATCAGGAGGGGTTTTTTGGGGGTGCTGGGAGGGGGGTGGGCAATGGGGGGGGGTGCTGCCAGCTGTGGTCCCACTTCTGGAGTTGTTTTATCCTTTACTCATCTTCACGTAAGGTGGGGAATTGAGGCAGAGAACCATAAAAATCGGCCTGGACATCACTTGGGGTGGCTGAACATGTTTTTCCCCCGCCCCTCATTAGTTTCCCTCGTTTTCTCCCCCTCATTAACATCCTTTTTCTGCTGGACAAACACCCCAGGCTGGCTCAGCCCCGGCTGGAGGGAGGGCTGTGGTGGTACCCTGGGTGGGGAAGGGGCTGCTCTGCTCGAGCATCCCGAAGGAAACTCTGATCCCACTGCAATCCTCCCTGGAAAACCAAAGCACTTTGAAAACCAGGGAGTGATGCTGGAGGGGGCTGAACCCCAGAGCGTCACTTTGCCCCCCCCCAAGGGAAACTGAGGCACGCGGGGAGAGCGTTTTGTGTGTCAGTGCTGGGGGGTCCCAGCCTGCTCCCAGCTCCTGCCGTGTGATTTTGGAGCACGGATCCACCCGGGGGCTGCCAGTCCTGGGGTTTGAGGCTTTTACTGGGTAACATGAGGGCGATTTCCTCCCCTCGAGGGGGGTGAAGGCGGCCACAGCCCTTGACTCAGCTCTCCCTGAGACCGAGGGAGCGGCGAGTTCCCAAATTTGCCCCGTGACGCTGAATCACCCACGTGGGGCAGGCGTGGGGGATTTAATGACCAACATCATTAGCGCCAGCCTCGTTTCCCCATCCAAACCCATCCCTTCACAGCGGGAGCCCAAACCCACTTACGTTGCAGGGCCGAGGAGGACGCAAAAGCCCTCGGCTGGGAAAACTTTTCTTTAAAAGAACCCCAAATGTCAGCTCTAAATTGGGTGTTACGCGCTCCTGCTCCGTCTCTTCATTACTGTATCGTAAAATTACATTAGCCGGGAACGATCTGCATTCAAATGACTCTGTGTCTGGAATGATAACGCAGGAATATGAGATTAAAATGTAATTATGCTCTTTAAAGTCAAGGAAGGTTAATAAAATGTTTTTCCAAGTTGCAGAGGCTCCGCAGCCGCAACGCGGAATCACTTACGGGAATCAAGGGTAGGATGAGGTGGGGAGGGGGAAATGGGTAGAAAACACAGAAAAGGGGGTTTTTGGGGAGGGAAATATTGGGGTCACCTGGGGTGTGGCATGGGACAAGTGATCCCAGGGGGATGGGTTTCAGAGGGGTGGGCAGAGCCAGCCCTGCTGGGCTGTGATGCTCCCTGGTACCCGGGGTGCTGCTGGGCCCCCAATCCCACATCTCGCTCCCAACCGAGGCCTTGGGGCTGCTCAAAGTCCTACCCCAAATCCTCCCAGACCAGCCCCAGGGTCCCTTCTCTGCGTCTCCAGCCCCGGATTTGCTCTGCCACGTCCCTGCTCTTCCCTAGAGGATCCCCCTTCATTAGCGCTGATCTCCTAACGACGTGCGGCCGGTGCGGGGCATTCATCGGGGCGTTAGCGGCTCCCATCCCTATCCCGGCTCCCATCCCTATCCCGGCTCCCATCCCTATCCCGGCTTCCCTCGGGAATGAGGGAAATGCCAAAGGCCTGAGCTGGGCTGGGAACGGGGCAGCATCCTCAAATCTGCCCCCCTCTGCTCAGCCAAAATACAGCCCCAGCTCTTGTAGACACCAGCAAGGGGCTGGGGCTGCCAGATGGGCTCAGCCACGGAGATCATGGAACATCTGAGGTTGGAAAAGCTCTCCAAGATCATTGAGATCCCCCAGCCCTGTCAGGGCCACCGATAATCCATGTCCCCAAGTGCCACATCCACACGGCTTTTAAATCCCTGCAGGGATGAGGATTCCAACACTGCCCTGGGCAGCTGTGCCAGGGCTGGACACCTTTTCCATGAAGAAGTCTTCCCTAATATCCAATCTGAACCTCCCCCTTCCTTCATTAACAGCAGGAGCCTCGTTAGCTCTGGAGCCCCCAGCGAGGTTTGTGAGAGCCCTTTCGGAGGCAGGAGAAGGGATGGAGGTGACTCTGCTTGGCTGCAGCACGGAGAGCTCCCAGGGCCAAAGTTGAACCAGGAGAAATGACAGTGACAACATTCATTCAGGATAAATTAGAGGATTTTGGAAAATGGGATGAGTTTCACTGATTTGTGCCTTTTCCTGCCTTCGCCGTGGCTGGAGGGGGATGCAGCAGGAAAGGAGAAACTTCTTGATGCACTGGGGACATGGAGAGGGTCAGGCTGGCAAGGGAGAGCTCCCTGCTCCTGCCTGGGAGCTCTAATGCTCCTCAAACGGATCTGTCACTGTCACTGTGACCCCGTGGCTGACAGGGGTTAATGGCTGGGGGGTGATGGGGAGGGGGATCCTGCACCTCCTCCCCTCACATCTCGGATAAAGATGCTCCTCTGCTTCCTTGACAGCTGGAAAACAGCTTTGATGCCTCTTTAAAGGCAGCACAGCCAACATCCAGATTGGCTGGGGCGCTGCTTTGATCACTTCCACGGCCAAATCCATCCTGCTGGGATGCGGACGTCACGTCAGGAGGTCGCTGACCAACAAGGGATGGATTTGTCCAAAAAAAATTCTTGAAGGACAGCATTAGAGGAAATTGCTCAGGCTGCAATCAGCTCCATTCCCCACCTCCCAGGGAGAAGACAGGCTTGGTGCTGGGAATGAATTTGCTGGTGGCATCCATATGGGAGCTGAAGAGGGATTGCTGTGGGTCCAGGCAGAGGAACCCGTGGAAATTCCTGGCTCCATCACCCAGTGCATCACCTTGGGGTGCAGGGAGGGTCCCTGCTGCCCACGGGGGTTTCAGTGCCCCGGGACCAGGGGGGCTCAGGCCCAGCTGGGGCAGGGGTCCTTCCCTGAGCTCCAAGATGTGGGTGCAGAGGGAAACTCATCCCTGGATCCGCAGCAAGAGGGGACACAGCAGGTGAAATGTGCTGCCAAAGGGTCACAGAGGGTTTAGGAGGAGAAACTGGGGCATGAAGGCTCTGAGAACCTGCCATGAAGTGGGGATGAGTATGGAGGGGGACCTGATGTCCCAGCACCACCCCTTCCCTTCCAACCCCTGCTCTGTGCTGGCTCCTGCCCCTCCCTGCAGAATGAAGGGAATCTGGAGATAATTTGGGAGATGGCTCCCACCTGGATCCCTGCCCACTGGCAGGACACCACGAGGACATTTTGGGCACTGGAGCAGCTTTGTCAGAACTGGTGGCTTTGGGTTTGGTTGGAAGCATCCGAGCTGTGCTAGCACTGGAGCAGGTGATGGCTCTGGGGATCCAGAGGCAGCCATCCCTCCTCCTCCCTTCCCCAGGGGAGGTGTGAGAGCTGAATCAGCCTGGGATGGCTCACTGCAAACACGGCACCACCACTGCAATGAAGTGGATTTACTGCCTCCGAATCAGGGGGTTTTTAGGAATTTTGTGCCTATTTCCTAAGCGTTTATTATTTTAAGACGCGTGATTTTCTATTTTTGCTGCGAAGGGAGACGGGCTGTAAACTCCTGCTGACCAGACAGGGAGCAGGAGCAGTGTGGGGCCAGCACAAAGCCCTGTTCCAGTGGACAAGCAGCTCCTTCCTGTGCCAGGAACGCGACAATGCTGCTCAGGTGCCTATTGAGAGCAAATAAAGGTGTGACCAAGGTGAGCTGAGTCAGCTGGAGGCTCCTTATGGCCCAGAACATCAATTAAGTGGCACCAGCAAGGGGTTGTAGATGTGTCAAAACCTTTGCTGTCACCTTACCTCCATCACATCCAGGACGGGACACATCCAAGTCATTTTATGTCTGGCTTTTTCCTGAGCAGCTCTCTGAAACCCCCGTGGATGAATCTCATCCCTGTGTTCCACGAGGCTGCTGCCACAACCCCTCTGAACCCCCCTGGTGTGCAGCTCCCCCGTGTTGGTTTTGGCTTTTTCCAGCCCGTTTATTCCTCCTGTGCCCAGAGTTTCACTCCACGACATCATTAAGCCCCAGGATAAGACCAATTTAGGAGCCAGAGAGAGAAATTGACTTGAAACATTTTATTAAGGCTTAAATGTCTATCAGCCAGCCAGGAGCTGGGCCGGTCACACGACATCAACCGAGAGGGTGGGATGGGATGGCTTTTCTACAAGAGTCTGGATGAGCAGGGTGAGATCACTGCCAACCCCTCACACCTCAACCACGGCCTCTCGCTGTCGATTCCAGGACGAGGGACACGCTCCCAGCAGGACGAGGGGAGGGTGGGGTGGGCAAGGGGAGGAAGTCAGAGGGGGCTTTGTGTGTGTTGTCACTCACAAGGACTTTACCTGCTCCACAACCAGGTGGCTGCTGGTCAAACGTGGCGTGAACTCGCGGCGAAGCTGAGCTGGTCCGAAAGGCACCTGTGCTAAACCTCTGAGCCCCGGGGCGGTGGTGGAGACCAGTCCTGGATAAATACATATTCCTTGATAAAGAAGCTATGGCTTTTGTCATCCTCAGGCTCCGGGCCGCTCTCTAACCCCCCACCCCCCCTGCTCTGTAAGCACAAGACCGAGTCCTCTCCGCTCTCTGGCTCTCCTCCCGGCGGGTTGGCGGCTCCTCCGGCGGATCCGTGCGGACTCGGGGCACAGCAGCAGCTCCTCCTCGTCCTCCCGGCAGCCTGGGGGTCAGAAGTGAACCCTCCTGACGTCGTGCGTGGCCGCCGCCCTCTTGCAGCTCCCGCAGTGGATGGGGGAGGCCGGAGCCTTCTGGCGCTCGGCCAGGCAGGGCCGGCACACGAGGTGCCCGCAGGGGAGCTGGTACACGGGCTCCGCCTTGAAGTAGCAGGAGAAAGATTTGCCACAGGAAGCACATCCCTGGGTCTGGCTGCTCCTGCCGTGCTCTGCAAATCCAGAATCACACAATCAAACAGGTTGGAAAAAGCTTCAGGGATCATCGAGCCCAGCCTGTGACCCAACACCACCATGTCCAGTCTTTCCTGGGGACTCCACCACCTCCCTGGGCAGCCCCTTCCGGTGTCTGATCACCCTCTCTGTGAAGAAATCCCTCCTCATGTCCAGCCTAAACCGCCCCTGGCACAGCTTAAGAGTATAAAACAAGAGAACAGGAGAAGTGGATTAGGCAGGGAAGTGTGGGAAGTCCAGGCTGGGCCACCCCTTCGGTGCCAGTCCTGCCCACAAGCCGAGGGATGCAGGTCCTGCAGACTTTGGGCACGGCTGTGACTCAGGACTGTGCCAGGTTCCTGCCATTACCATAAGGAAAGGGAATGGTCCAGCTCCCAGGGCAGGGTGTGCTCAGAAAGGGATGGATCACATCAGCACTTGCACCGTCAGGCTTTTAATTGAGGACAGATGACTGTAAAAAAGGGCTTTTCACTTTTACTGAGACAAAATCACCCTCCCTCCTGCTCTCCCGACCGGATTAAAAGCGGCGATTCCCACGTGGAACAGTTGAGGTGTCACTTTGCATTCCTGTCACACACAGCCCATCGAGGGCTGCTCAGCTCTCAAACAGCAGCAGTTTTAGAGGGGACAGGAAAAAGCTTCATAGCTGAATGTCATTGAAACAGCAAAAGCTGTTTGGGGAGGGGGAGAGAGGGAGAGACAGACCCAGACAGACAGACACAGCCCTTCCCCAGGGTCACCCGGTCCCTCTGAAACCCCTTCTCAGCCACGAGCAGGCAGAGCCTCACCCAGGGGGAGAGAAGCCAGGACGTGTGGAGGGACAGCTGAAGGTTCAATGCTTCCCTGCACCCCAAAGGGATAATTTTGGGAATGCATCCACAGCTGGATGAGAGGCTGGGCAGCAGGTGGGGTGAAAACAGCGAGGGCTTGGCAGCCTGGGCTGTGTGCACCCAGTCCTGATGGGATTCTAGGCATGCACACGGCTGGCTGGGCTGGGATGTTGCTGCTGTGACCTGTTCAGGGTCAGGGTCAGATGCATTTCAGGGTCACATGGCATTTCAAAGAAACATGGAATGGTTTGGGTTGGAAGGGATCATAAAGCCCATCCCATTCCACCCCCTGCCATGGGCAGGGACACATTCCACTATCCCAGGCTGCTCCAAGCCCTGTCCAGCCTGGCCTTGGACACTTGCAGGGATCCAGGGGCAGCCACAGCTTCTCCGAGCACCCTGTGCCAGGGCCTCACTGCCCTCACAGGGAAGGATTCCTCCCCAATATCCAGTCTCAAGCTACTCTTTCAGTTACAAACATTCCTCCTTGTCCTGCCATTATCTGCCTGTATAAAAAGTGACTCCCTCTTTTTCCTAATGCCCTTTTAAGCACAGGATTTGCTGGATTTACACCTCTCCTGCAGCATCTCCACACCAGCCTCATTCCCCACCCACGTGGCAGGTCCCCAGCTTGCTCCACACAGCTCAGAGGCAACACTGAACCGCTCGGCCCAAACTGCAGAGCTCTGGGAACAGTCTGAACTAACCTGGAGCAGGCTGAGCACCGTGGCCAAACACAACACATCCCGGATCATCCTCAGGCAGCACAGAGGTGACAGCGAAGAACACAGGAAAATCACAGGATGGGTGCCACAGCCTGCTCTGCCCACAGGCATGGACAACATCCCACACCTTCTGGGGGTCAGCAAGGTCTAACCTGCCTCACTGGGAGGATAAACCACCAAAACTGCTGGGAGAGAGGCAAGGATTGTGAAGTGAAGCTTGCTGGGAGACAATGGAATATTTTCATATGGAATATGTAATACTTTGGGGTGTGAACAATGCTCCCTGTTAACCCAGCCCCAGCTCTCCCGCAGCTCCCAAAGGTGATCCAGAGGTGCCTGTTGCTCACCAAGGACTGTGCCCACGCTCCAGGAACTGCTGCAGCCGCCCTCTCCTGGAGCCTGCTGCTGGCTCTTCATCAGCTTGGCCGTGAAGGAGGGCATGGAGCTGAGAGCCGAGGTCAGGGCAGTGTCCAAGCTCTCCGACAGCTTCTGCTCGTGGGACACCAGATCTGCAAAGGGAAACACAGACCAGGTCTGCAAAGGGAAATAGAGACAGGTCTGCAAAGGGAAATAGAGACAGGTCTGCAAAGGGAAATACAGAGACCAGGTCTGCAAAGGGAAATACAGAGACCAGGTCTGCAAAGGGGAACACAAACACCAGGTCTGCAAAGGGAAACACAGAGACCAGATCTGCAAAGACAAGAAAAAGATGGAGAAGCAGATGCTGGGAAAAAGACTCTGTGATGCAAACGCTTCCTTGGCTCTGAACCCTGGAGGATTTTAGGAGCCCTGCCACCTGTTTTGTTGAGAGGGGTCTTTTCCCCACTGAGGGGCTGCGATGGGGGTGGAGTGCCTTGCTTCCCTTGGGTCCTAGAGGTGGAATGCCCCATGGATTACCACCAGATATTCACGTGGTGTCCCGGTGCCAACTTATACAGGATCAGAATCATTTCAGCTGGAAAAGCCCTCCAAGATCATCCAGTGCAACCCTTAGCCAGCACTGCCAAGGCCACCACTAAATCATGTCCCCAAGTGCCACACCCACATGGCTTTTAAAAACCTTCAGGGATGGGCAGCTGTGCCAGGGCTGGAGAACCCTTTCCATGAAGGAATTTTCCCTAATATCCAACCTAAACCTCTCCTGGCACACCCTGAGGCCATTTCCTCTTGTTCCCTGGGAACAGAGCCTGACCCCCACCTGGCTGCACCCTCCTTTCAGGGAGTTGTAGAAGTTTGCAGGTCTAAAAAAGGGGCAAAACTCCAAATAACCCAGAAAACTGTTTTTCCCTGAAATCCCAAGCACTCCCTCAGCCGGCTCCCGAGGATCCCAGCCCAATGCTCCCAGCCTTGCTCCATGCAACTCACGGAGAACATTTAAACCATTAATAAAATCTGTGGGACTTGTTTTTCCCTCTCTGTCCCAGTTCTGAGCCCCAGGGCCAGGGCTGGACCCTCCCTGCAGGGCTGCCCTGTGCAGCACCGGCAGCGCTAATTAAGACGAAGCATTAAGAGAATGTTGTCTGCATCACTAATTCTGTTAAATCCATCTCCCAAGGGAAGAGCTCGGAACTGGTGCTGCACATTTGCTCTACCAATCAAGGCTGATGATCCAGTGCAGCACGAGCTCCGTGGGCTGAGCACTCTGCTTTTATTTATGTATGGACACGGGAGCTCCAGCACCCCCAGGGCAGCTCCCTGGTGGGAGCTGTCACACACCTCCACAACCAAAATAACCAAAGGTTCCTCCTAAAACAGGGAATGAGCTCTAGGCTGAGGGATCAGAGCAGGAATGAGCAGTCTGACTTCTCCCTACTCTTCCTGGGACCAGCCAACATCAGTTCTTTTCAACCAAAGAATTTGTTTAAAATCAAACGGCCACCTGAGCTTTGTCCTCAAAACATTTTTGGGCACTTTGGGAGAAGGGTGAAGGCAGTGACAGGTCCCAGCAGCTCTGGGTCACCTTTTGACATGTCACAGACCAGCAGGTTAGAGCAGACCAGGAAACTGGGCTTACCTGCCTGGAGAGCCACCCACAAGATACCCACACACCTGGATTTACACCCTTTGTCCCCAAGTGCCACATCCACATGGCTTTTATATCCCTCCAGGGATGGAGACTCCAGCACTGCCCTGGGCAGCTGTGCTAGGGCTGGACAACCCTTTCTGTGAAGGAATTGTTCCCAATATCCAACCTAAACCTTCCCTGGTGCAACTTGTTTCCTCCCGTCCTTGTTCCCTGGGAGCAGAGCCCGACCCCTGCCTGGCTCCTCCTTTCAGGGATTTGTTGAGAGCCACAAGGTCCCACCTGAGCCTCTTTTTCCCCAGATTTGAGAACATTTGGCATTCCCAGCAGTGCTGCTACCACATCACTGAGAAAATCATGGAAAAAGGGAAACCAGTGCCCATTCCCTTCCCCTGTAGCCACAAGTCACACCTCTTGTCTAATTTAGTCTCTACCATGTTTTCTGCTTTAACCACCTGCAAATTCTGTGCAGGTCTCTCCCAGGCTGGGCTGCCCCTCCTTCCTGCAATTCCCTCGCTGTGGTTTGTCATGTGTCCCATTCCTGCTTTCCTTCCCACCTCCCTCCTCATGATGATCCACACAGCCAGGACTCCCCGTGCCATCACCACCGCACCACCACCAGACATTTCTTTTCCTGTTTTTGAAGGATGCAATAAATACCCCTGGAAAAAGAAACTTCAGACCGGGATGGTGAGGAAAACGTTGTCTCCACATGGAAGGAGGAGAAAGGAAATCCAAACTAAAAGGGTGAACAGGGTGACCTGAGCAAACAAAGGCTGTGAAACACTGAACAAGGAACATGAGAGCTGCACGAAATGGCCCAGCTCCACCACATCCATCAACAGCCAAACACAGCCTGGAAAATTCTAGTGGTGGGATGGGAATTTGTACTGGATATGTTGTGATTTGAAACCCCAGCCTGGGGCTGTCACAACACTCAAGGAACAGAGGTGACCTGGGGAGCCACAATACCTGTGGAACAGTCCATCTGGATCAAGTGGGAATCACTGTCAGTTTTCATTTTTTTAGCACTGTTCTCTGAGGTAGCCGTGACAAGTAAGTTTGTAGCAGAAAAATAGGGCGGCTGCAGGGAGCCCTGATCCATGCAGTCCATTTTCCTTTTCAGAGAAGACATGGTGATGGAGGAGGGCACCAGGCTCTCCGAGGCGTGAGCCCTCCCCAGCAGGTTGGTGCCAGGGATGCTGTGCTGCAGCAGGAAGTGGTCTATCCTGGCCTTGAGGGTGGGGTGAGGTAGGGGCTGCGAGTGCTGGCTGAAGGCCACCCCCGTGAAGGGATCGCTGGGAACCCGGCCCCAAGACGCCTCGCTCCGGTTGCATTTTTCCAGGGTGGTCTGGTCAATCACCTTCCCAGAGGGCAGGAGCATGGGTAAAGTCATGATCTCCAGAGTGATGGGGTCCAGGAATTCTTCAGGGATGTCCTGGACGACATCCACCAGCTTGTGCAGGGTCTGCTGCTCGTTGGCACTGAAGGGGACGCAGTCGCTCTCCATCGGCGTCCAGAGCTCTGGCTTGAGGCTGCCGACGTCCTGGGCCAGGAACTGGGAGGCCACCTGGAAGACGCCCTCGATCACCTCCTGCGGGCAGGACTTGGCAGGTTGTCCCCACACCTCCAGCCTCTTGATGCTGGGCAGGCCCCCGCCGGCCACGTGGGTGATGCAGATTTTTAGGTGGGACACGTTGCTGAGCGAGGCCGGCCCTTTGTTCCAGAGGTCTTGAGACACCGAGCCGGGGTAGGAGAAGACATTTTCCATCTGATGGAAGGGAGGCCTCGGCTTGAAGCCTCTGTGGCCGAAAGTCACTTTGCTCTGATTTTTTAAGACAGCTTTGCCCACCAGGGTGAAGGTGTCCTTGTCCGACACAGGCTGCCCGGCCAGACCTGAGCACTGCCCCTCAGGGCTCTGCCAAGAGGTTTTGTTGCATGAGGTAGAGGTGTAAACTTCCAGGCCGGAGAAGGTCTGGTACCCGCCGGAGGAGATGTCGATGTTGATCCTGCAGATCTCGATGTTGAAGGGGAAGGAGATGGTGACGTGCACCGGGGGTTTGATGAAGTACTCGCTGCGGAAGCCGCGGTTCCTCCTGGCGAGGTCTTCGGAGATCAGGTTCTCCACCTCGTAGCCATCGGCAGAGATCTGCGTGCCAGGACAAAACTGGGTTCAGTTTGGAGCAAGGAAACAGAAGGAAGCGAATTTCACAATTCCATAGATTCAGCACTTCCATAGATTCTCAAGGTGACATCAACCACGAGCCAAGGCTGAGGTTCGTGTGCAGCTCAGAGCAGGCAGAGCAGACCCACTCCCACCTTCCTCCAGCCACGTGCTCCCATCCCCTCTTCCTGCACCCTCTGTCACCATGTGCAGATCTGACTTAACTGCTGGAAGAGCGGAAAATTAGGGATAAGTCGTGGTTTTGGCTGGGTCAGTGAAATAAGTCAAGTGGGAGAGGGTGGCTGGGAGCAGAGGGTGAGCGTGGGGGAGACGGGAGTCTTCTCTTTCAGTCTCTCTTTCCAGAAGGGAGTCTCTGGATTTTCTTTGTGCCAACTTATCCTGCCATGTGGAAAGGCATTTGGAATCACAGTTGCAGGATCCCAGAGGAACTCCGGATAGTAATCAGCCTCTGGGACCCACCTGACCCATCCCTGAGGGAGATCCATCAAACCATGTCTCCCAGAACACCCAATCCCATCCTCTGCTCTGCTCCTGGGCAGACTGGTTCAACCCATTCCCTTTCCTGGAAACCCCAGGACCTAAGAAATCTGCAGCACTTGCTGAATGGACAAATAAAAAGGAGGAAAATCTATTTATTCCATCTGTTTAATACTGTCTTGATCATGACAATCACACCAAACCTCTGCGGCATGGCTGGGTCTCTCCACAAAAAATTCCAGTACTGCTGCTTTTCGCGGCACAGTATTTACAAAGCCAAGGCTGTCCTGGATTTTGGGGTGAGTTGGCGTGGAAACTTACAATTAAAAAACAGATTTGAATTAAAACCATGTTTCTTAAGAGATTCTGATGTGCTGAGTGAAACCAGAAATACTTGGAAAGTAACTTCAGCAAAAAATGTCAAGAGCTGTGTGTTCCACTGGGTAGAGGGAAAGCTGGAATATTGCAGGGAAAAAGGGATCTCAAGGGTAAGAATTTATATCTGCAATCACATAATGTTGTCTGGTTATGAGATCCTGCAAAATTAGGGCTTTTCCCTCCAATGTTTAATGTGTGCCACATCAGAGCAGTGATGCTGATTATCCCAGAGGAGCAGTGAACAAGCCCCCCCCCCCCAGGAGAATTCCACCTAATCCCTCCATCCCCAAAACCGCCCCACATCACTATTTTACCTTGTTGCAGTGAATTCTTGGCTTGAACTGTGGGAGACAGACGTTTATTACCATCTTGGCAGCTGCAGAGAGGTCACTTGCTGAGCATCAGAGTCAGCTTGGAAAAAAAAATTAAAAATAAAGGAAGTGAATATCCACGAGCAGTGAAAGGATCTCGTGTTTCGGAGCCTGGGTGAGTTACAGGCTTGGGAATCCCTACAATGCACCTCAGATCTAAGTCCAGGAGGTGAAGCCAATATAAACCCAAATGAATGTGGTGGAGAGACGTGATTGAGAGAAAAACAATCACCTTAATATTAATTAGTGAACCTGTGGAGCAAAATCAAAGAGAAAATGGCTATTTTAACTAGAACCACCTATGAACAGACCAGCAATTAGATGTGAAGGTTTATCACAGATGCAGGAGTTTTGTAGGTGTAGGAAAGCACCAGCACAGCACAGTGAGTCAAGTCACAGTGTCACAGCGAGCCAAGATTACCCACAAATATTAATAATTGGTGTTAAATAACTCCAAGGGAGCAGAGGGCACGGAACAGCTCTGAGGGAGATGTCTGGGATCTGAACACCAACCGCTGATTCTTCTGCCAGCGTTCATTAAGGAAACTCAAGTGAACACACCTTCTTTCCCATTGAAAAAAAACTGTGCCTGGAATTGGCTCTCTCAGATCCCTTTTAAGAAGGAAATTATCTGCAAGGTGAGAGCTTTAACCTCGTGTTAACCCCAGCTTTAAAATGTCACTGCCCTGGGCAACCTTGCAAATCAGGGACTCGCTGCCTCCTTCAAGAACAAGCAGCTCTTTAATGATTTTCCACTGATCTGTTGGTTCAGCTCAAATGAAATTGGCCTTCCGGGGGCACGTTGGAAAGGCAGAGTTAATGAGCTCCCTGTGCTGCATCTGGAAGGAGAAAGATGGAATTCAAGGCACAAATCCCACAGACAAAACCCAACCCAACACGGAATTCACACCTGCAGGGAGCAGAGCTCGGTTACAATGCCTTGAACGAAGCAGGTGTGAACCTTACAAGAGGAACAGCCAGGTGAGCAGCACTTCTATCCTGAAATTCGGTCTGGCAGCCATCAGGAGAAATTCCTGCTCCTCAAGGAGCCGGACAAGCACACACCAACTCTCCTCCAAGACTGCTTTCCCGGCTTTCTGAGTCTGAGAGGTTTCCAGAACTGGGCTGCCACTGGGGAACTGGTTAAACTGGGCTGACTTTCGGCACTCCCACCTTGTAGGAGACTGACAGTTCAACTACAGGCTGTGCCTCAAAACTGCTCTTTTTGGCTCATTTGGAACCAAAATGAATTTACCAAGTGGTGAATTCACTTGGCCCTCAGCACTGGTGTTATGAAAAGAGGCAAACCAACTCTCCTTGCTCCCTTCCTTGGGAAAACTCAAGGTTCTCCCCCTGTTCTGTCTCTCCTCACATCTCTTTTCTGGGCTGAAGACTTCTCCTGCAACGTGAGCTCTGTATGGGTATTTTATAGGATTTTCTCCTACCTGTTTGTGACCCTGAGAGAAACAACTCAGGTTAATTTCTCCAGTCTCAATACCTCAGTGAGGAAATGGATTATTCTGCATTTCCAAGTCACTGCACTCCCTTCTGCTGGAAGACTCTGCTATAAATCTCATGGCAAAAGTTGAGTCACTGAGTTGCTTTTACCCATGGCTGTGGATTTTTCCCTCTCTCTTCACTGTGTGCCTTCCCTAAGGCGAACAAAGATCTTTGCACTGAGGCAGTGAAACACAGATCTGAAAAAAATCCTCTGTGGTTTTGGACAAGGAATTTCAAACCAGGCTGTCTGGAGCTCGTCATCACGTCCCTTCCTGGTGTCCTGCATGGGATTATGGAGCTGCTGCCATAAGGAATGTGCATGGTGGACACCAAATAAAGTCCTCGGAGCATGAAATGAATGTCCTGAGGTCAGAGCACCCCAACCCTCAGTCCCACTCAGTATCCACGTTCCACCCTGCTCACACCCAGATCCTAAAGGAGAAACCCAGGCTGTGCCCTCAGCCCCAGCTCCATGGGGATGGAGACATGAGAGAATAGCTGTGTGTGTTCCTGGCACCCAGCTCAGCCTCATGACTAAACATTTTTTATTCCTGCCCTCACAGAGGCACCAAATCCAACCACTCTCATTCAGGGCGGAGAAAGAAACAGTCACAAAGAAAAAGGAATCCTTAGTAGGTTTTATTTGTGGTGGAAGCATTTGAGGATCCGGGTACAAGAGGAGAGCACGGGAAGTACAGATGTCACCAGAGCAGAAATGGCCACACAGAGCCAAAACCTGAGCCAACACCCAGCGACCATTTTAACCAGCACCCAGCCACGGAGACGCACTGGGGAGGCTCTGGGCGAGCCCTTGCCCCCACTAGCCAGCCCTGGTGAGCAGCGCCGGGCAGAACACTTTGTAGTGGAGGTAGCTGAGCTTCTCGGAGCGCGTGCGCTTGAGCAGAGGGAACCACTCCCAGAAGGGGATCTCCACCACCACGTAGCCCAGCAGTCGCAGCTGCCGCCGCTTCAGGCAGTGCAGCCCCAGCAGCCGCTTGGAGCCGTAGCAGAAGTGGTTCCTGTTGGACACCTGCAGTGCCAGCCTCACTTCCCGAGGCCCTGCTTTAGGCTCAGCCTGAGATGTGGCACCTGCAGTAAGGGCTCTGCCCAAGCACGGCGTTCCTGCTGCGGCCCCTCTCTCCTGTCTGGCAATCCCGGCTTCATTTCCCACTTCCACGGGAGACTGGCTATGAGCTCTCCCCTTTACGAGCTGAGAAATTAAATCATCTGTCAGACTAACTCCCATGTCTTTCAGCTTCTTGGCTGCCACAGGATCCTTGAAGTTGAAAGGGATGGGATGTCCATCCGCGGCCAAACGCACCTCCAGGTCGCTGGACCTGGTGTGGGGCAGGATCATGTGGTTCTTCACATACTCAGGGCCTCCCAACATGCTCTCGAGGAGGGACGTGGCTTCCACAATTTCAGGCCTGACGTAGATTTCCCGCTCTGCAAAGCTCGAAACCATCTCAGTGAACTCTTGACAAAGCTGAGGCGGGAGGCGGCTGCCTTGGTACGTCGGGCACTCGATTTCAACGCTCTTACCAAGGGTGAACAGGTCCTTGTTGAGCTCATATTTGCTACCTCTGGTTTTCTGGACAAACTCCTCCCTCAAAGCAAAGTCTATCAGCTCCTCTGGGAAGCGTTTGACAAATGCCAGGCCAAGCAGAGCAGTAAGGAGATGCTCTGGAAACTTGTTAAACTCATGGAGTTTTGTATGCAACTGCTTTATCAGGCTGGAGTAAAACTCGTCCTGGTTGGGAGGTTCATAGTCCAGGCACCCAAACGACCACAGGAATTTGGCAGCATCCTTGCTCCGGCAGTAGGACACCTTGGAAGGCAACGAGGAGGCGACAGCAGCCAAAACATCCTCGTTAAAGAAGTGCAGGGATGAATAGGTAAGAGCGATGTGCATGATGCCCTGGATGTTTGTTGTAGGAATGCGAGCAGGAATCACCTTCCCGAGCTCCCTCATGAGGGGCACGTGGTCCATGCGAGTGTAGCGCAGCATCTTCAGCACGTTCACCAAGGCGTAAGTGCTCATGTCCTCCATCTGCAGGGACACCCTGTCTGCAATCCTCCTCATGACATGGTCAGACATCCCACTGAGGGACTTGAAGAGCCCCAAGCAGATGGCACCCAGCTCCTCCAAGGTGAAGGCATCCAAGTGCTTCAGGATCGTGCTCTCCACCTTCTGCACCAAGTCCGCAGGTGACCTCCGGCCTTCCCCGATGATGTAGAGGAGCTGCACAAACTGGGGCAAGGTGAGGTCCTTCCAGTGCAGGTTGGCATAGCTGAACAGAATGCCCAGGTAGGAGGGCACGCTGCGCTCCAGGCAGCGCCAGCAATCCGCCACCAGCAACAGCTGCTCCAGGCCCATGTCCCACGCCCGCCGGCAGAACTCGGCGTCACACGCGTCGAGCAGCGGGTGGGAGGCTGGCACGGCCAAAGGGACACAAGCCTTTAAAATCTGGATGAGATCTGGGGTGCTGAGCAGCCTGATGGCCGTGACAGCACGGCGACACAGGGCACTGAACCTGGGATCGGACACCAGCGCCATGCGTTGCTCCGCTGGCAAACGGCTCAGCTTGCGGAAATAATCCGTGAGAACTCCCGGGCTGCCCTCACACCCGGCCACGCTCTGTAAAATTGAGTCCCCTTCCTCTGCAGGGAGGGTCTGTGCTGGCTCAGCACTGTCACAGCTGAGAGATCTGTACTCGGGCCTCCCCTTCTGGAACATGCGCGGGTCCTCCTTGGAGTCGTGCACCTCCCATTTTTCCTTCTCTGCTTCCTCCTTGCACAGCGCGGCCAGGATGGTCTGCTCCAGGAGCGTGCTGGACTTGGGCTTGGGCAGGGCATTCCTGACGGGTGGCAAAGCTTGGGAAGAGGCAGGAGGGAATGCCCGCAGAGCCTGCGTGGTGCCAGGGCCGGTGAACGTGTCACCGAGGGCCTGGCTGCTGTCCCCATCCACGCGCTGCTGGGAGCCAGCCCTGCCTTTGGCGTAGGCAGCTGGATTGTACAACACTCTGTAGTCCTGTGGCTTCAGCAGCTGGATTGTAGCCCCGGATTCGGTCCCAGTGTTGGCTGCCTCTGGTTTATCGTGCTTTTCCTTCTTGCTTTTGCTGCTTCCATGCTCGGCCTTGCGCTTGGCTGTGGTCGAAAACGCTGTCACCCTGCTCAGCCTTGTGAATCTTCGGCACATTAGCACCGTAGCCATGGATCTCAACTTACTGGGGCTCAGAACTGCTTCCAGGTACTGAAAAAAGGGCAGACGGAGAGTGAGTGGCCTCCACCTCACAGGCAGCACGTTTTAATCAATCCTTTATGCTACCAAAGGGGAGGCGGAGCCGGTGCTTCCCCTGGCCAGGGCAGCTGGATCCCGGCAAAGCCACTATGGAACGTCAGCTCATGCAAAGGCAGCTCAGGACGAGCACCCAGGCGACCTGGGCTTGGAGTAGAGGGCAGTCAGGGCATGACCTGCTACTCAGCAGACACAAGAAACCTGGCACAGCCTAGGAGAGTTAAGAAAAAAATCATCGTTTTTTCATTCTTAAGAGACCCAAGCTGCTTTTCCTTCATTCTGAACAGTGAAAACTGTTTTTGTAGCAGAGCTGCGGCTTCAAGAGGCTTTATGTGTTCAAACAGAGCATTCTGCTGCTTTGGTCATTGTGGTCTGAATCACTGACCACCACCTGAGAAGTTGTCCAGACATCCAGGGTGCCGCACTGCCCTTTGCACCTGGAGACAGGATGTGGAGCAAAGTCTCCACAAAACCAGTGCAGAGAGTGAAAACTGGCCCAGAACCTGCAGATGGAGATTGGAGGGAAGAAGAAACGTGGGCCAGAGCAAAGCAGGGGAAGAGCAGGGAAGAAGTAACACAAATCATTACGTGATTCTACATCCCAGGCTGAGAACCAGGGGGAACAGAACTTTAAGCTTCAGATTTGGGAGCGTTTCCCAGAGTTTTAGGGTACAGCAGGTTCAGAAATGGCTGGTGCCTTCCTAACTCCTGCCTAAAGCAGCTACAGCTCGGAGGGTGAGGATGAGAAATCCGTAGGAGTCCAGCTGGGTGCTGCCAGCCTGCGCTGGCTGCCAAACGAGCCCTGTTTACCACGATTCAGATGCTGATTAAAAAAAATAAAGCACCAGGTCAACGCTGCGTAGCAAATCCTTATCCCACCCAAATATCCACCACACAGGTGTTATCCACTTCCTTAAAATCCCTCAGTACCACAAGGAGCTGGGCAATCAGGAAAGCCAAGGCCTGGCAGAGACGCTGCCACTGCAACACACTTTGTGCTCCCCACACAGGGAAATAAATCCTCACGGACACCCCTCGGAGCTCTGCTTGTATCCACGGCTTCCTGACCAGGGATGGAGCAGGATGTGGGATCAGAGCAGGCAAACTCAGTTTTGCAGCAGCGAAATGGGCACTTTGGGGCAGAAGAGGTGGGGTGAAGTGTGGGTTTGGGGTGTGTGAGCAGGACAGTGGGATGAGGCCTCATGTGCAGCTCTGGCTGAGAATAAGCTGGATTTTTTTGGAGTATAAGGATCCCCACGTCTCCCATGATCCAGGGACACCTTCCACTATCCCAGGTTGCTCCAAGCCCTGTCCAACCTGGTCTTGGACACTTCCAGGGATCCAGGGGCAGCCACAGCTTCTCTGGGAAACCCGAGAAGCAAACGAGGACATCTCGCATCCTCTGCTCCATGGACAGAGCTTGCAGGCAGCAAACACCAGCCAGAGAGGGAGGAAAAGCTGCTGGAGCAGAAACCACCCCAGCAGAGAGGTGAAAAAACCAACTGGGCTGGAGAACAGGAGGCTCTGGTGGGTTTGGGGGGAAGGGAAGGCAAACTGAAATGTAGATTTGTGGAGACAGCCACGCAAGGAGGAGGGTACAAGAGAGGCCACTGTGTTTTTAAGATGATCAGTAAATACTGTGAGCTGCTCAAGAGCCCACTGGGCACCTTATCTGTATCCCCAAACACCCTGAGGCAGCCCCAGGTGCAGATCAGGCTCTGCCCCACAGACCCCAGGCTGTTCCAAGGCCGTCTGTGTCCCATCCCAGCGTGAGAAATCAAACCGTGCCAGGCAGGAGAGACTCTGCCCCTTCCTGCCTGTGTGGGGAGCAGGGAAACGAAAAGCCCCCTCAGAAGCTGGACAGAAAAACCCGAGCCAAGAGCTGGATTTCAAAGCTGTCCTGTTTAGCTCAAAGGAATGTCAGATAAAATGGTCATTCCTGGCTCTCCTGGCTGTGGTGTCCAGCCTGAAGTGGCTGCAGGCGACAGATGCTGGAGGCAGGGACAAGGCTCAGACTGCACCTGGCTGTGGGAAGGAGAAATCCCCTCCAACAGCTCCTCCTCCAGCACCTCGCAGAGCTTGGACCATTAGAGGGGCTGGATCAAGCTCCAAAAACCACCTTGAACAAGAGGAGCTTTATCCAGGCGAGGTTTTCCCAGCGATTTCCTTGCCTGACTCGACTTTGAGTATCTTTATCTATTTTTCTACTAACAAAACCCAGGTTATTTCTATAAACCGACTTCTCTCTGCTGTGAAAGGTGATACTCCCTAGGAAATCCAGCACTGCTGCTCCCAGAGCCCCTTCCCAGCAACAACAGCCCCACTTCAAAGCCAGGGAATCAAAGCCCCGGTGAAGGCTCCGAAGGCGAGCGCCGCGTGCTGCTAAGAATATCCTGCACGGATTGACTGTGGAGCTGTGACACATTTGGGAATCCAGGCAGTGCAGAGATTGCTTCTCTCCTCCTTTGCTCCAAATCCAGCAAAAAAGAGAAGACCATGCATAGCAGAGCGAGGTTGGGATGGGACAAGACAGTTCCAAGCACCCTCAAGGGCAACAGGCTGCTCCAAGTGATTTTTCCATGATTTCGTCCGCCCCCGGCCCAAATCTTTGTGATCTTTCCAGTTTCCACCCCATTTCTCTTCCAACTCCACCCACACCTTCGCTTGATTTGCCTCTCTTCACCTTGAGCAATCGGCCTTCCTTCCTCCCTCCTCCCACTTCCCATCCCAGCACAGCCAAACTCCTTCCCACCTCTGGGCAGGTCTCTCCAGAATTTTCACTTCCAGCAGCTCCAGCGAGCCAGGGAGTTCTGGAGCTGGGCCCTGCAGGCTGGGAATGCCCTTTGAGGAGCTGCTCAAGCATGGAAACAGCTCTGCTTGAGTGTCACAGCGCTAAACACCTGGAAAAGAGCATTCCCAGAGGGATGCCAGTCACCCCAGGGGATCAGCCCTGTGGAAGGGGATGTTGGTGCATCCCAAAACGCTGTCAGGGCTTTTGCTCCACCTGGAACACTCAGAGGGGCTTTTTGGAAATCCCTCACCCGCTGCTTCCACCAGCAGCCAAAGGGCAGAGGGAATCTCCTCAGGACGTGAGGAATGAACAGGGTATGAAATGTCGGGGATAAAACAGCTCGTTTTGGCCAACAGCCTAAAGTGAACTCCTGTGCCTGGGCTGGAGAGGAGAGCAACAGAAAAGGGATTTTCTTCCCCCAACAGGTTGTGATGACAGGGCACAGATTTGTCACTTTTTGGGTTGTTCATGCTTTTTTGTTCTTTTCTAAGACCACAGAATGGTTTGGGTGGGAAGGGACCTTAAAGCCCGTCTCATTCCACACCTTCCACTATCCCAGCTGGCTCCAAGCCCCATCCAGCCTGGCCTTGGACACTTCCAGGGATCCAGGGGCAGCCACAGCTTCTCTGGGCACCCTGTGCCAGGGCCTCATCGCCCTCACAGGGAACAATTCCTTCCCCATATCCCATCTAGCCCTGCCCTCTGGCAGTGGGAAGCCATTCCCTGTGTTCTGTCACTCCATCCCTTGTCCCAAGTCCCTGTCCAGCTCTCCTGGAGCCCCTTTAGGCCCTGGAAGGGGCTCTGAGCTCCCCCAGGACCCTTCTCCTCTCCAGGTGTGCACCCCCAGCTCTCCCAGCCTGGCTCCAGACCAGAGGGGCTCCAGCCCTGGAGCAGCTCCGTGCAATTCCCTTCTCCCGGGGCTCCAGGGCAGCACCTGGAGCAGGGCTGGAAGCCCCGGTCCCTCTACTCCCCCCTATGGCTGCACCTACAGACACATAATACATACATATAAGTATATACACACACACACATACATATATATATATACACATATATACGTATATGGGGCAATGCAGCCCAGGGCAGGACGAGGGCGGCCCCGCCGGCTGAGGGGAGTGGCGCAGTCAGGGGGCAGAGGACGGGGACAAGGGAAGAGGAAGGGGAACGGGGATGAGAACGGGAAGGGAACGGGCAGGAAAAGGGGCCGGGACTCACCGGGGCCGCTCCGGCGCCGCCGCCTCCTCCTCCTCCTCCTGCCCCCTTCGCCTCCTCCCGCTGCTTCCGGTCGCGCGGCGGTGACGCCACTTCCGGCTCCCAGAGCGCGCGCGCGCGCGCGGCCGCCGGGTGGCGCCGACGTCTCGCGGCGCAGCCCCCTCGGCATGCCCACGTGACGCGAGGTCACGTGGCAGCGCGGAGTCACGTGGGCGCCGTGGGCGCCGCCATGGCGGTGCCGGGGGTGCTCCCGGAGCGCCGTGGCCGCCCCGCAGCTCCCGAGCCCTGGGATCCGCCGGGTGCTGCTCCCGGCCCGGCTCCCCAGTGGCACATAGTGATGCCTTAGGTTTTAAGTTTTATATTTTTCAAACCCTGTGTTGCCTGGTGTGTAACTCTGAGGTTTCCTGTGGCCCATTAGCTGCTGTTCTCTCAAGCTGGTTAGACATAACAAACCTCTCTAGATTTGCTCTTCAAGGACACCTTGATTGTCCCAGGCCCCAAAATATGTAAACTAAGACCTCTGAAGAGGAGGGCAAACTTAGGGTAATTACATAATGAACTGAGGTTATAATTGGAGCATTAACCCTGATATGCAAATGGACCAAACTTATAAAAGTGTGAAGAAGTCGTGACCCAGGGTCTATCTTGGGTGTAGCCTTTGAACTGCCCAGGGTGTACCTTTGAAGGCCCTTCAAATAAATAGCTACTTTTACTGTCTTATTCTTGTCTAGTCTCTGTTTTTAGGTGGCCACCTCCAGGCATCAGAAGGGGAGCTGGGGTGGCCGCCTGTCGCGCAGAGCTGTGGGCACCTGTGCCAGTACCTCCCCAGCCCCCTGGCACAGGGTGCCCACAGAAGCTGTGGCTGTCCCTGGATCCCTGGAAGTGTCCAAGGCCAGGCTGGATGGGGCTTGGAGCAGCCTGGGCTAGTGGAAGGTGTCCCTGCCCATGGCAGGGGGTGCAATGAGAGGGTTTTTGTGGTGCTTTCCATCCCAAACCACTCAGTGGCTCTGTGATTCCAGGACACCCTTTTGTCTGCAGGAACCCACTGCGTACCAGCACACCCCGGGATGTCCTTTTTGTGTCCCCAGAGAGGCACCACCCCCTCGCTGGTGTGGGCTGGGGTCGTGAGTGGGCTTGTGTCTGAGCTGACACCCGTCACTGCAGCTGTCCCAAGAGAATTGGGGGGATTCAGGTCACAGCGGACCTGTGGAGGGCTGGCCTGAGCCCCTGCTCCAGCAGGACCACGCAGAGCCCATTGGCCAGGGTTGTGTCCACACAGATTTTGAGTATTTCCAATAATTACAGCTGCACTGTTCCC
Source organism: Lycocorax pyrrhopterus obiensis (assembly GCA_014706295.1). NCBI lineage: Eukaryota > Metazoa > Chordata > Aves > Passeriformes > Paradisaeidae > Lycocorax > Lycocorax pyrrhopterus. The sequence goes on along the minus strand of JACSVZ010000006.1, from coordinate 2,808,325 downwards.
AGAAATCTCTCTCCTGTCCACTGCAGGCTTTCAGCACTGGCAAACAAATTAAATACGGCCTTGAGCCTCGCTTAGCACTTGTGTTCCTTCCTAATGTTTCTACCAGGTGGAATTCCTGTCCACCTCTTCCTTTTATCCCCTGGCAAGTGAGGAAATCCCGTTTTCAGGAGGCCGCGGGGATCTGGAGGAGAGCCACGCTGGCTGATGGCACCTCAGGCTTTAAACCTGAGGGAGCTCACGAAATCCCTGACTCTCTTTGCCCTGGGAGGCACCAGCTTTGTCACCAGAGGGCAGGAGACCTCTCTAATAAAGCTGCAGTCGGGAAAAGTGCTGGAATTGTGGGGTTTTTAAAGAGAAACAACGTGTATCTGTTGCTTTTAGTGACGCTGACCAAGCGGCTGGGAGCGGTTCATTTGAGTAAAAGCCTGCAGGAGGTTTTGGACGTGGTGTGAGCCGCCTGGTTGTGAGGGAAGGGTGGATGGACCTCGGCCTGGGGGCTGCATCCAAATCCTCGCCCCAAACATCTGGGATCCAACACAAACTGGATGCATTTTGAGCGTTTTCCACCCCTTCAGCCACGTGAAGGGCTCATGCTGGGGAAATCAGGGAACTCCCGGAGGTGCTCCGGTGGGGGATGTGGCTGTTCCAGGTGAGGGCTTGGCATGGGAGGGAAGGGGAATTGCCTTCCCACCCCTGCAGCTGGATTGGAGGGTGCTGGTACATCCAGGGTGAAGCTTTCCTTCCAGTTCCCCAGCCCAGCTGTGCATCCATCCCCAAAACCCCCTTGGTTCTCACCCCTCCTCCCACCTGCAACACAACCAAACGAGGCACGCAGTCCTGTTCTTAAAACAGGGGCCTTTCTCCGTTTTATTTTGCCCAATAAAAATCCTTCACAGTCAGGTCGAGAGAGGAGCATTGGAGATACGTATACATATAGATCTGCATGTCTATTTATATATATACATACCTCTGTACAGATATATTTCTATATTCGCCGTAGAAAATGGCAAAGGCAGTAGCTCTTCACATCTGGGTAACCCAAAGGGAACGTACAACAGACCAGCAGGGAAGTGGGAAGTGTGGTAGAGTTTTAACAAGAACCTCTGAAACAGATACACCTTTGCTGTACAAAAATCTCAGAATTCTGCGTGTTGCCACTTTTTTCCTTGTTTTTTTTTTTTTTTTGTTCAACCTCTTGCCTTTAAACACACTTAAACCAGAGGCCAAGTCAAGACAACGGTGTTTGGGAGTGACCAAGTGGACAGGAGAGACACCTGACTTTATGGAGTTCTTTTTTAAATATTTTTATTATTTTTTAAGTATATATATATATATTTATATATATATAATTTTTTAAATTTTTTTTTTTAGATTTTTTTTTAGGGTTTTTTTTTTTTTTTTTGCAAAGTTTAAACGCAGTTTGGAGAACCAGCAACAGTCGACGCAGAAACAGAACAGTAACGGAGTCGAGTTCAGAACACTTCTGGTTTGAATTCACAGTCAGAGAGAGAGAGAGAGAGAGAAGGAGAGAGACACCGAGGCGTCAGGAAACGAGAGGGAAGAAAGCACAAGGCTGGGATTGAATTTACAGTCGGGGAGGTCCGGAATGGGACGAGGGGTCTCACGCAGGAGGTCCTGCAGAGGGGCACGGCCCGGCGCCGCTGGAGCTCCTGTTATTGCTGGTGAAGTCGGACAGCAGCCTCGCCCAGCCCGCCCTCCTCCCCGCGGGGAGCTGGGCTTTGGGGGGACAGCGATGGATCTGCTGGAGAACGGACGACTCAGCGACGTGCATCGGTTTGGGGCGAGGAAAACCCTCCCCAGCGTGGTGCCCGGAGCGAGGCCAAGGCCAGGGCAGCTCCTCTGGGCTCACAGCGATTTCCAGGTCCCGGAGAGTGCAAACGAAGACACCTTGGAGGAGCCCCGGTCCCTGGCCCTGCGGGGACGCGGCTGCCTGGGAAGGGACTGCATAGACGCATTGGCCGGGTGTGCAGCATTGGGTGGTGCTGGGACGCTCCTGTGCTGGTGCTGGAGCTCTGCCCGCACGTGTCCTGCTCCTTTCAGTCACAGGAGAGGGGGAACAGGGAGCCTTCTCCTCTGAGCCCAGCTCTCAGGAATGGCAGAGCCACAGTGTCCCACTGGTTGTCACTGAGCGTGGCTCCGTGAGCTCAGACACCCCAGTGGCTCCCGCATGGAGAATTCCCGCTGCAGGGACCCAGTGACAGCCATGGGATGGGCACCAGGAGAGGATGGACCACACCTCCTGGGCACCCAGGCTGGTGGCCTGCTGGATGTGGGAAGCTTTGGACTCTCCGGATGAACGGGGCCACCAAGCTCAGACCACTGTGGTTATTTAGAGCCAGACTGGACCTGGCATCCCTTTCCGAAGGAGTTGAGCCCAGGGCTGGAGCTGTGAAGGTATTCACGGGAATGTTGGCTTGCCTGCAGGTGTCAGAGTTGGGAAGAGTCCCTTTTAAATCTCCCTGGAAAAACCTATTGCTTTGGGACAGAAAGCAGAGCCTTCCTGCCGGAGAAAACAGATCTGTGAAAGAGCTGTGGAGACACAGCCTGCTCCCAGGCTCCAGACCTGACACGATCCCCTTTACTGGGAGAACCAGGGAGGAGGATTATCCTGAAAACGCAGGAGCTTGGTGCTGACGGCGGTTGCACTGCCAGCATGGAACATCCTGCAAACAGCTGGATGTGATCCCGACCCCTCAATACACCACGGGGTCCTGCGTGTCCCTGTGGACCTCACAGACCCCTCAGACCCCTGATTTTCTGGAGGATGGAAGGACCAGGGAGCCCCAGAGCTGGGTGGTGATGGTGTGAGTGCCCGTGCAATGATCTCACGGGATTGCAGGCCATGGGAATGTCCTTCAGCAGGAAGCCAGGTTGTCCTTGGAGGTAAAGCAGGGCTGATGGAGCTGCCATGGGAATGTCAGAGAGGAGAGGATCAGTGTTCTGGAAAGCTCCTGAGAGCAGGTTGGGATAACCCATTCTCAGTGGGGGCTGCAGCTCCAGCTTGTCCAGATGTATCTGGGAGAGCACTGGGAGAGGCACTGACTGCTCCAACAGGATGGGAATTATCTAAAAGGAGGCAGGAGAGCCTGGAGAGCTGGAGCAGAGGAGCAGCAGGGCACAGGCAACACATGAACAGATCTTTAGCAAGGGCTCTTGGTGAACAGTAAATTATAAAGAGGCTTCAAGGCTTAAGATGAAGGTTTGTGTTAAATTAACAGCGAGCTGGGCTCTCTCCCATCCCAGGAATGGTGTAGAGAGGGCTGAGCATGGCTGGGGAGCAGAGGCACAGTGAGAGGCATCTGCCCAAGGCCCAGACCCACCTGAACACCCACCTGCAGGAGCACAGATCTCCCACTGGCCTCCTGCCAGGTCCAGGAGCATTCATGGAGCAAAGGTGGGCGGAGATGCCTTCAGCACCCCAAGCAGGAGAAGCGAAGAACACGCTGCCTTCACCTTGGAATTTGGTTCCTTGACAAGGAGGGTGCTGAGGATGCCCTGGGGTGAGCTGGGGAGAGGACACCAAGGGGGCAGCCAGCAGGACCACCAGCTCTCAGGATGCTCATTTTCCTGGGCAATTCCCACTGAGCCAGAACAATTGACTGGACCCTGTAGTGATGTCTGCTGCTAAACTAGAGGAGACCTATTGCTCTGAAGACGAGAGGCATGAAGTTGCCTGAAGACAAGAGGATGCATGGCTTGGCGTGCATCCTCCCTTCTCCTCAGGAAGAAAGGGAATGGCATCCATCCCAGCTCCTAGGGACAGCCCCATGTCCACATTCTCCACAGGAAATGTGTGGAGCTAATTGGTATGGCTGTGGAGGATACTGGTGTAACCAACTGGGAATGATCACCTCACCCAGGAACTCCTTTCTATCCTGTCCTATCTCTCACAGGAAAGGCCCTTATGGACCTGCAAACATTCCCAGGTGAGACATGGGGAAATCATGCCCCCTGCCAGCTCTCATTCCCCTTTTCCAGCCCACACCAGCCTCATCTCTCCCCAGGAAAGCTGGGACACAGCTCCAAGCATGCAGCCCAGCGCTCTCTGGAGATCTTTGGTCACGTTGCTTGTGAGCTCGCTGCCTTGAGCGAGCTATAAAGTGCCACTGCAAGGGGCAGGAGGGGAGCAGGATGGTCCTTTCCATGGGCAGGGCTCAGGGGGAACACCTCTGGGAGCCACTGTCTGCATGGAGTCTGGGTGTGACACCAGACAGGCAGAGGGGACTTCAGCCTTAACCAGGGGGCAATTGCAAACCTGGCTCAGGGAGACAGCAAGCATCAAAGCAGGACAGAGTGACACCAGCCTGAGCTAATCCCAGGTGGATTGCTTTCCTGGGAGGTGCTGAAGCCCTGACTCCCACTGCAGCCAGGCACAGGTCAGGGTGCTGAGCACCCCGTGTGCAGCGCTCAGCGCTCGGCCCCGCTCGCCAACAGAGAAGCCACAGAGCCTTCTTGTCTCCATTTAATCATCAACATACAGAGCTGGGCTCTTATTTACATCCAAGTACACTTCTCTCTGTACAACAGCATAAGAGCAACAATTCCATTCCTCTCTGGAGCGTGGAAACCTGGAGGTGAGTGACCACCACCAGTGACAGCAGGACTGGGGCCACCGGATGCCACCAGACAGTGGCAGGGGCTAAATGGAACTGTGTGAGGCACAACAACATGCCCTGGTTGTGGTGTTCACCCTGGGGGTGAGAGAGGAGTGCTGGAATTAGCCCAGCTGGGTTGCTGGAACAGCGGCAGCAGCCAGCCTTGGAATGGTGGTGGCAAAGCAGCCCTGCTCACAGCAGAGTAAGACCTTCCCTGGCACCAGGACAGCCTGCTTAGCCCACATCCTCGTGGATGGAAGCTGCTGGAGCTGATCAGCGTCCTCTGTTTATTGTGTGGATGTGCCTGGAGCATGACTGGGCTCTGTATATAGGGGTCCTGTGACACCAGAGCTGCTCCAGGACTTCCCACCACTGGCCTGGCTCTCCCAAAAATCTTGGCTCATATTGCCCAGCTGCAAGCATCAGGCATCCCAGAGCATCTCTAATGTCTGTGGACCCCATGTGTGGGCAACTGAGCTGAGACCCTTGTGGCCACAGCTTGTGGTGGTGGCCAGTGGCAAGTTAGAGAGGATTTTGGGGGCAAGACTTGTAGAATGACACGTGAGCCAGGACGTCACGCTGAATTCCACTAGCTCCAAGGTGGAGGAGACAGCTGGGGGATGGTCAAGCCCAAACTCTGGGTGGGGTTCCATGGGACAGAGACAATTCATCAGCCCTGCCTGAGCCTCCAAGGAGACACGCTGCCAGCCTCCTTGGCCATTCCCAGGATGTGTCACCCAAACGCCAGCCTGGCACCCCTTGGCTGTCCTAATCCAGGGCTAAGACCCCAGAGCCTCAATGAAGCTTTCGATGGGAGATTTCATCAACTTGTGGAAGTGTTAAGATCTGGAAGGAGCCAGGTGAGCTCCCACCTGGGCACAAACAACAAGAATCCAGGTGTCCCACCATCATTTTGCTCCGTCTTTGCTGAGCAAAGGGCTGGCACAGGGGAGATGACTTGATGGGGAGCAGCACACCCAGTTGTGGAGAGGAACCCTGAAGCACAGGAATCCTTTGTGGCAGTTTGGCTCCCCAAACCATCTGTATTTTCTGTCACCATAGCACAGGTGGGGTGGTTTCTGCAGGACAGCCAGGTGCTTGGGGGATCCTGAGAGAATCCCAAAACAGGGAAAACCAGCAGCAGCACCAGAGTATCTTGATGGGTGTCTGCAAGGCTCTGCCATCCAGGGAATGTCCACAGTCGAGGTCTCTCAGATCTGGATTGAAACTCTGGATCGATGTGATGCAGTGAAGAAGGTGGAGGGAGTGGGCCTTTCCTCCTCCGAGGTGAAAAACCTTCACAGGCACAGACACCCCACACCTGCTTTGGGAAGAAGGACAACGTGGGCTTGTCTGATGTGAAAAGAAAGCTTGAGATGGTGGATTGGAGATCTCCAACTCTGAGAGTGTGGGATGTTTGACTCTGTCTTGAAGGCCTGGAGTATGACATGGAGGAAGCTCTGGGATTTCTCTGGCCAGGTCTGTGTGGATGTCTCCTTGGGCACGGCAGAGTCTGCTGCTGGGTGGCACTGGCAGGCAGCTGCACTCCTTCCTCGGTGAGGTGCACGGGCTGATGTCCAAGAGTGCTGGAGCATCTTCAGGATTGCAGTGGGGCTCTTCCCTATACCCATCAGGAGTCAGACCTGACCTAATCCCCCTTTTATGGCTGGTCCTGGGAGAGGGGCTTAGCCTGAGCTGCCCCTGTGTTCTCCATGCGTTATGTCTTCCTCCAGCTCAAAAGACATGGGCAGAAGTGGTGGGAAAGGACAGGAACCATCAGCTGGGATCTTGAAATGCCCTGGTCTTGTTGCACGTCTCCTTTTTCAATGGCTACAGGGATCTCTGGCAGCCACCACCAGCTCCTGGCCAGTAGCTCTGCCTGATGGTCTGGGCTGGTGGGACTAACTGCAGTCTCCACTCTTTGCTCAGTCCAGAGCTCACCACAACAATATTTATTCTCAAATTGACGGTCAGACCCGGTCATGAACAGGGGAGCTTCGGGGAGACAGAACATGGAAAATGTGCAGCTTCAGGGCTTTTGTTTGGAAGGTCTTCAGCCCCTCAATGCCTCGAGGTTCTTCCTTGGTATGCACATGAAATGTGATCTGGCCAAACTCTCCCTGGAGTCACCTCACGGACATTTCAAGACGTCCCAGTGCTAATTCTAACTTTTCTCTTCTAGCTGCTCCCCATGGCAAAGAGCCCAAATCCCCACTCCTGTTGATCCTTTGGCCACCGCCCAGTCAGTGCAAACTCCACTTTGCAACATTTTTCTTCTCTTTATTGTGACTTGTGGTAAAGAATTGTCCACGACAGGAAGAACCAAGCTCACTTTGCCCACGTTTTCAAGCGGAATGCCGGGTTTTGCTGCCTTGGTGGCTGTGCACGTAGGATTTGGTTTATGGTTCTACCAGGGCGTAAGCACTTGCGTGATCTTAAGCGTTTCCCCCTCTTATATCTTCTTTCATGCTCAGGGTTAGTAGCTGAGTATTTTCTTGAGCTAGGCCTGCGTTATCTCCATCCCTGGAGTATGGGATGCCCCGTGGGATGGCTGTGGGCGCTGTTTGGAATGGCTGTACTGAAGGCTGACTGTTGCAATCCAGCCATGATGCTGCTGTGCCTCCCCTGCAACTCCTGAGTGAGGCTCGAGTGCTGTTTTTAAGCAGACCCTGGACCAAGAGAGTGCACCAAGGTGTCACTCGTTTGGGGACAGGGTGGCACAATTGTCCACTTTTGGGGCAGATTGCTAAAGCTTCAGTTTGCATAAACATCCCATGGGTTTGGAGGCTTCCCCAAACCTCGGTTCCATTGACTTTGGGAAGTAAGAGGGCTCTTGGGAAGGGAAACTAACTTGGATTTCCAAGCTTTTTTCTTGCTGTAGCCAGCTTGGGTATAGAGTAAGAGTAAGGGGACCAAGGCAGAGGTGGGAGGAGGGTATTTCTGCTCCCGGGGTTGGTCACAACCTGGGAGAGGAGTGGAACTGCAGGAGGAAACCACAAGGAAGAGAAAACGCAGCATATGTTAAGCTCTGCTGAGCCTCCAGAGAGGCTCCTGCTGGGACATCATTCCTTGTTGGCTTCTGTTACCAGGACAGGCTCATCCTGCTCCTCAAGGATGTCCTAACCTCTTGCAACCAGGGCAAGAGGGAGTCGTCTGGTAGAGATATGTCTGGTTTCACTGAAATCAGTGGCCAAGCTTGCACTGACTTCACTAAGACCACCGTCTAGACAGGATACTTGATGCAGAACACTTGAGTTTGCTCGTGATCCCGAGAGCTTTGCTCCATTAGCCAATGTGGCTAAAAACGTCCTGGAAAAAAGAAACCCCAAAAAACAACAAACCTGCCACTTTGAACTGTTTTGCTGCACGTAAATGTGTGGAAAACCAAAGAAACTGAATACAACCCTCCAAAACAACCAACCGAAGACGGGCGAATTGTAGGAGAGGGGGTGGCAGCCTCTAGTGAAGTAACAGTCAGGGCAGATTACAAAAGAGCCAATTGACCCTCACCAGCTGTACTAGGAAAAAACCCAGACGAGATGTCGCATTATCGATAGAAAACCAACGCACATCCACAGTTATTTTACCTACAGAGCACAGAAGTGGAGAGTAAGGGTGATGGAGCCTGGTGGGAGCACGCTCACACTGCTCCGACGGGAGCGCATTATCCTTCGGAAGATCACTGGCTTGAGTAGGTAGTACATGCACAGCAATAAAAAACTCCGTTGTGTCGCCTCGGTCCCTCCTCAGATCTCGGTGGACTCTATTCGCTCGAGTCTGGAGGGAGTCCATGTCTTCTTCTCCTCGGTGTGTGGGGGGCTGGTGGTCTTCGTGTTCATCTCGTTGACCTTGTGCTCCAGGAGCTGGTTCTTCTGGTACATCTCCACGTAGTTCAGCTGCAGCTGCTTCTGGTACTTGATGACTTTCTCCTTCTCCTCCTGCCACGTGCGCCGCTCCTCCTCGAAGTCCATCACCTGCTGCTCCCGCTGCTGCCGCTCCAGCTTCAGCTCCGTCTGGAGCCGCTCCACCTCCCTGCGCAGGGTGTTCACGCTGTCCTCGCTCTGCCGCTGCATCTTGGCCTCGTCGCTCTCGCAGGCCAGCGGGTCCCGCAGCTTCTCCCCGAGGTCCCCGCCAAAAGGCCCTGCAGGTCCCATGCTGGCAAGTGTCCGCTTCAGGCCGGAGACCTCCAGCTCACAGTGGTTCAGTTTTTCCCTCAGCACCTGGACCTCGCTCATCTTCCGCTGCAGCTCGCTCTCGCAGATCTCCAGGTTGACGCTCTTGGAGCTGTAGGAGTCCTTCAGGGTGAGGATCTGCTCCTCTTTCTCCCGTAGGAAGTTCTTACCTTCCTTGAGCTGCGACCGCAGTCCCACAATCTCATTGAGCTTCTGGGAGACGTCGGCTTGGGAGTCCTTCAGCTGCTGCTTGAGCAGGGAGATCTCACCTGCCTTCTGGCAAACCTGTGGGGAGAGCACCCGTGAGGCTGGCAGATGGCAGCGAGGAGCTGCTTGTCCCCTGCGCTGCCCATGAAACAACCCTGCTCGAGGACCCAGCCTTCACCAGGACCCAGACCATGCCACAGACCTCTGTGTATTTTTCTGGCTCTCAGGGACCTGATGCTGTTTCCAGCTGGAGCTGCCCAAATAGCCAAGCCCAGTGCTGCAGTCCCCACCAGCAATATTTCCCTCCTGCCTTCATCTTATTCCCCCACCCACAAACCCATGGTGCTCATTCCCAAACCTTCTCAGCTGGAGTTTTCCCACAAAGTTTACCTCAATGGCATCTGGACCTTGAGCAAGTCTGAGACAGGAACATCTCAGACCCAGAGACCACCTGGGTTCTCCCCAAGACCTGGGAGCATTGGACAGGAGGCAGATATGATGCCTTCCTTCCCAAAGACTCCTAAAGAACCCTGGAAGTGCTCAAAGCCACATTGGATGGGGCTTGGAGCAACCTGGTCTAGTGGAAGGTGTCCCTGCCCATGGCAGGGACGTGGAACTGGATGGGCTTTAAGGTCGCTTAAAAGACCTGGGCAGAACTGCTGGTCAAAGGAGGGACAATGCAGTCTGCTCGTTCTGGGATTTATCTTGCATAGGTTTTACAACAAGCCTGATATTACAACAAGTAATAATCTCTGCTGAACATCTGCAAATGGCACATTTCAGAGCCTAATTAATCCCAGCTTCATTTACTTTCCATCAGGATTAACGGAATAAGGTCTTCTTGATTCTAGAGCTATGTTTTGCCTCTGCACTCTTAATAAATTTAAAGTTTCTAGCCTGTGCATGGAAGGATTAAAATTCTTCACATGATCAAGCTGAAAAAAAAAGGTATGTTAGCACTGGCTATACAAACAGACCTTGATAAAATATTCTAAAAATAGAAGCAGTAGGAAAAAGTTATGTAGGACTCAACAGGAGAACTAGAAAGAGGAATTTGCCTTTCTAAGAGAGATAGACTTACTAACAATTGAAAACAGTGTGTTACAATGGAAAGCATGAGGTAGACAGGGCTGTCGATATCATTCTTATCTCAGTCGCTTTTATATCTTCAATTTAAAAAAAAATCAAATATCTGAAAAGCGGTTTCAAGGTTTGCCCAAATGCAAATGGTAAAAGAATTTAATTAAACTAGACTTAAGCCCATTTTTTGGCAGGCACAAGTACCTGTGTGGAAAGACCTGTGTTCCCTGAAACTGGATTTGAATGTCATGACTTGGAGTGACCAGACTGTGAAGTCAAATTATTAACCAGCACAGGGGGGTGTCCACAAAAAGTTGTGCTTATTTTAAGCTTAATTGAAATCAACATGCCTGGAACTCAGACAAGTGAAGTGACAAGTGTCACCTGTTACCTGGAGGCCACCAACCCATGGCTGTTACCTGTGGGCTCTGCTTAGGGCACGTGGGTGGTACTTTGGGTCACCAGACCCCGCGATGGAAACCTCACTCAAGGTCTGTTACAACAACGCTCTTACCTCCCACTTGGTCTCTTCAATCTTCGGGAGAAACTCAGCCTGCTCCTTCTTGAAAGCCACAAATTTCTTCTCCAGCTCCTCTCGTTGCTGGAGGAGTTGTCCCATGTCGTCCTGGAGTTTTTTTTTCTCCTGCTGGAGCTTGAAGATTTGGAGCTGCAGAGCCTGCTGAGCCCGCTGCGCCTTTTTGGAGACCTGCTGCAACTTGTTGGCATAGTTCTGCCTCAGGTCCTCCATTTCCCTCTCCCAGATCTTCTGCTTCTCCTCGAACACCTGGAAGATGGCCGCCTCGCTCTTGTCCAAGTTCCTCCGCATCTGGAGCACCTCCTGCTCCTTCTCCCACAGCCGGTCCTCCAGGTCCTGGATGATGTCGTCGGTCGAGGGCGAGTGGAAAGGCATAGTTTCGTTGAGATGGTTCAGTCTGTTGAAGGACGAGGTGCTCTTGCTCGAGGACCGCCCGCTGTCTGAGGTAGATATCCCGTTGTATCCCACGATGTTCTTCTCCACGTAGGTGGTCCCGATGCGGTTGATGTGGCTCGTGGAGGCGCTCATGGGGCCCACGTGCTGGCTGTAGCCCGTCCCGTAGGTGGGCAGGCTCGTTAGCGAGTTACGGCCCGAATCCGAGAGTCCCCCCCCTTGGTTTGTAGTCCTGTTAAGGCTGCTCTTGTCGAGTCCACCCTTGGGTGCGGACGGGCTATTGCTGTTGGCATGGTTCAAGCTCTTTCTGTTCTCTGCCATCCCGTTGCTCTGCGGCGGGCAGAGGTTCTGCATGGAATGGAAGTTTTTAGGAACTACTGGTTTAAAGGCTGAGGGTCTAACTAAGGGCTCATTGCTCTGCAAAAAGGAAAAAGGACCACGCATCAAACACAGCAGGAGGCTCGGTAACAGCACACAAAAGAGACACGTCGGCACAGGGTGGGGCTGATGCAGCTTGGGCTGGCTCCTTATCCCACCTTGTTACACCCTGGACCATTTGGGGTTGCACATGAGGGACCTGTGGTCACTCGTAGGGCAACACTTTGCCTTCCCTTGCCCCAGCTGAAAGGAAATCATCTTGACTTATCCCAAACCTGCGTTATTTTTGCCCAGAATACTCCTTGGGTTCTCTCAGTGCTCTTTACAAGGAGGGCTGCCCCTTGCTTACCAGACCTGACCAAAATAACTCTAATTTTGGCTGATTATATTTCTAGCCTTGAGGTTGCATTGCCCTTTTGCTGAAAGCTGAATCGAACCCTTGGATTAGGAGCCCTTTGGCCTCAGGAGCATCACATCTCCCCGCTGCCAGCAGTGACCTGTGCCTGTGGGGACCTTGTGTCCTGCTTATCCTTGGACAGGAGCAGGTAGGAGCTGTGACCCCAGCAGTGACACCAGGCAAGGAACAGGCTGGAGCTGCTCTTCATTTGAAATTTGTGTTTTCTATGGGCCTAAGCAATGCTGGGGGACAATGGACCACAGCCGTAAGGGATTTAGAAAGGATTTTAAAGCCTTGCACGTTCCTCACCCCATCAATGCACCATTAGAAACAAAATTTTCCTTAAAATGGGATTGAGTGTCTCCTACTGCAGGTTGGATTTTAGGTGAAAATTAAACAGGAGGAAGCAATGGTTTTGAAAATGCCTTTTAGGAGAAACAGAACAAGCCCCAGTGAACAGGTTGGAGGTTGGAGACCAAGTGTGAGACTGAGATGGACTGCAGGGGCTGTTGGATTAACAACCCAGGAGAAAAGGCCACCAAATGCTGCAGAAATAATGCTGGACACAAATTACGGAAGTCACTGGAGCAGAGCAGCAGGCTACATAAAACACCGCTGGCTCTGGGGCTTTGCTCCTCCAGGCCTGGGAGATTTTGCTTCCTGAAGCCAATATGAGCCACGAGGACTGGGCTGGACTGGGAGATAACGTTTACAGGGAGAGTTCCCAAGCCTTGTCCCTCACAAGGGGCACTGGGATTCTGAACAGATGCTCATGGCTGCTTTCGAGCAACAGCTTTAGGTGGCAGTGTGTGGTTGGAAACTGCCTATGAAGGGCACAAAACATAAGAGTGGGACTCAGATGCTGGACCTACTGAAACTGGAGCCAACTCCAGCTCCCTCCCCGTCCTTCAGGGAGGTAGGCACAACATCTCAGGGAAGTTGGAATAGCCAGTGACTTAAATACAGGCTTAAATGAGCTGTATGTGGAAGACTTGTGGTCATGCTCTTGGGTTCCTCAAGAGCTAACAACCTCCCCTGAAAAGTCATAAGAATTATATCATCTCTACATGAAAATGTACAACGTAAGAACGAGACCATCAGGATTGCACTGTTGCCCAAGGCCTCCTGGTCTGTGCTTCCAGAGATGTGCCACGGCCACCCAGCTGCTCCAGGAGGTTCTCACCTGGTCTAGTTTGCCGGAGATTGGCAAAATCTTTGGTGGGTTACTGGGCTCTCGGTACTGGGGAGGCGGCGGCAGGTTCTTCTCATTGTTGGTGGTCACGTTGCCGCAGATGTCCATCTTCACCTTCTCGCTCTTGCGCAGGTCGCCGTTGATGTAGAGGGAGTTGGAGACTTTCTCCGACTTGTAGGTCTTCTCCTCGCCGGAGTAGCGGTTGGAGATCTCCCGCGTGGAGTAGCCGTTGCGGGGCCCCTCCGTCTGCCGGCCGCTGCTCTGCGTCCGGGTGCCCACACTCTTCATGGCGAACTCCTGGTCGTTGGCCACTCCGCTGCCCACGCTCCCCATGGCGCTCTTGGGGATGGTCTGGGAATAGCGGGGGGCGAAGCCGTGGAAGTTCTCCGGGCTGGGGTAGGCCGGGTCACTGAGGACGGGCAGCGTCTCTAGCGTGGCCATGGCAGCGTAGGGGTGAGGTGGAGGCACAGCTCAGTGGCACTGGGACAAGGAGGGAAAAGGGTTGTTAAAGAGTTGCCTTTTGTCTGCTGTGCCCTTTGCAGATCGAAATCGTGTCCCAGTGATGGGGTTCTCCTCCTCTCTGGGACCCCCAGATCCCTTGGAGGAGCAGCATTCCCCAAATCCCACCCCCTGCTCTCCAAAAGAGCTCCTAATCTTCTCCGTCCAAGAGCTGTGGTTCCCAGGGGAATGGGTTGCATGGATTTTAGTAGGCACAACTCTACGGCATCGGTGAGACACAACCATTTGCTGTTCCCAAGACCAAACTATTTCTGTCACTTTTCCCAGGTTTGAACCAGTTTGTGTTCCCATGGGGATGGAAGGTCTCCATCCCTGGTCCTGGCTCATCCAAATGCTCCCTCCAGCACATCCCTTAGGGGTGATATCGCAGGGCTTAAACAACACACTTCCCATCTCTTCCTTGGGATTGTTGCTCGCCTGAACCTGAGCTTTTAAAAAGATGCTTTTGTCCAGGTGTCATCCTAAATTTTCTTTTAAATCTTTATTCCCCCTCTCCATTTGATTCTTGTTTAGGCTGTGCCTTGGGTTGGCCAAAACTAGGCCATGAGACATGGTTAACGTGCAAATATTGGTTTCAAAAATTGTCTTTGACCAGGGTTGTCCTGGGACCAATAATCCTTGGGACCGGTTCTCATATATCTAGCTGCTCTTCATCAGTGTTTACACAAAGGTGTAAAATCTTATTTAAGGAAATAAAAGACCCACAACAACGTTTTCTTGGTCACCTCACTGAATAATGGAGAATTTGAACCTGCACCAGCCAAGGATCTTATTACCCGAAGGAAGGGAGAAGGTGCATTGCAAATTTTGGATGACTGAACCAAACCTAGAGGAGCAGGGTCAGTGGCTCGTGGACAGCTGTGGACACTCAGCTGACCAGTGTCCACCCAGCCCTCCAGAGTTCATTGACTCGGTCCCCATGGGCCAGAACGGATGCTTTTCTTTTGTCTCAGGCACCCTCAGTTCCAGGTTTTCCAGGATAAACCATCCTGGTAGTGTGAGGACTAAGGCAGGACTTAAGGGCAGCAGAAGGTGCAGGTCTCCCTGTGGATGGGATAAAAATAGTTGATGCCCTTTGGAGGAGGGTTCAGGGATGGCTGAGGTCAGGCAGGACCAGCAGGAAGGGGAGATGGAGAAAATCCCCCTTTCAGTGGGTTTTTCCCTGTCCTTGGGGTAGGGATGTTCCTTCAGCCCTCCCTGAGTAAAGCAGGAGGGCTGGGTTTATTTCCCTGGAGAGCAAGCTGAGGTCCGGACCTCAGCTCCCATGTGGTGTCTCAGAGGGCCGTGCTATTTGCACTAATAATGGAATGGAAAAAGAATTAAAAAGGTTAAAGCAGGGTCTGTGCTGCTCAACTTTGCTTTTATTAAACCACAGTTCCGGAGGCTTCTCCTCCCCCTTTCCCAGCATCCTGCCCTGTCCGAAGTACAGCCCGAGTGGCAGATGTGGCAACTGCTGTGCCAGAGGGAGAGGACACAGAGCTGTTGAGATGGGATTTAAGGTCCTTTCCAACCCAACCCATTCTGGGATTTCATGAAGCAATGAGCATTAAGTGAACACTCTGTAGTCCCTGCTAAGGACATCCTGCAGTTTGCACCTCTGTCCCCGGCAGATGATCTCACATCATTCCCTGATGAAAGTCTAAAGACCAGGCACTAAAGGAGGATCACATGAGCACGTGTGGGGATCCACTACAGTCAAAACACGAGTGTTTATTGGTCATAAGTGATAAAACCTCTGCCAGCAGCAAGAAGTGGCAGGGTCTGGTCACATATCTGGCATGTGATGTTTGGACACGTGTTCCTCCAGTGCTCTGAGCAGCACCCGTAACCCCATCACACCCTACAGACACTTGCCAAAGAACATCATCACTGACAGCTCCTGAGTGCACAATGCCCAGGGGTTAATCCAGGTGCCTGCTGAGCACCTGGAGACGTGGCTGGGCTGCGGAGCGATGAGGAGGGATGGAGAACACCCACCTGAAGCTGCACTCAACCAATGGTGCCTTTGGATTTTATGAGTCAAGGGAAGACTTTGTCCTGCTAATTTAGGAATAACCTGCTTTACAGTGACTTTGGGAATCTTTGTAGGCTGTGACTTCTTTTTATGGGACACCAGGCACCACGGGAGGGATGTGCTGGAAGGTCTCAGCTCCAGACAAGGAAGTGGCATCGTCTCCTTGCAGTGCTCCCCAGCCAGCAAGGGAGAAATCCAGGTTACTTTTCCCTCACTGGGTAAATTTCACGGTGACATTTGCACATTTACATTGACTCTCTGAGGGTAGGATGAGGTCACTGGAAAGTTTGATCCTTCCAAAAGGAAGAAAAAAACAAAAAAAAAAAAAGGCCAACACAACAACAAGCGTTTTCTTTTAACTGGGAATCATCCAAGAAAATATTCTGAAAAAAAATCTTGTTCTTAGCTTATGTTTACTGCAAGCCCGGGATCTGATAAACAGAGCATACAGACAAGTGTTACAAATATGTTATTAAGGAGATTCCAGAAGTGCCAACAGATCCCTGACAGTACAGCTTTGTTTGCCAAAAAGGGCCTTTTTTTTCCTGAGAACAACAACTCTTGGGTTTGTGTCTTCTGGCCAGCTCCAGTTCCCGGTCAGGTTTTACATTGGTTGTTCCTCAGCTGAACTGTGAAATCCGATTTTGAGCACAGGAGTAGCGTTGCCACGCTCCGGCACAGAGCAGGAGGGTTGTTTTCTCTCCTTCCAGGTTTGAAGGAATGTGTGACTAAAAACTTCCCTAGGACATTTCTTCTCCTTAAATCTCATCATCTCTGTGGTGACAGGATAAAGGGGAATGGCTTCAAACTGACAGGGCAGGGTTAGATGGGATATTGGGAAGAAATTCTTGACTGAGAGTGCTGAGGCCCCGGCACAGGTTGCCCAGGGAATTGTGGCTGCCCCATTCTTGGAAGTGTCCAAGGCCAGGGACAGGGCCTGGAGCAACCTGGGATAGCGGAAGGTGTCCCTGCCTGTGGCAGGTTCAAGGTCCCTTCCAAACCAAACTATTCTATGATTCCATGATAACTGCCTCCCTCCCATGGGAACATGAACTAAAAGTGGGCGATTCCCAAGGGTGCTGAGCCTGTCCATGAGCACAGGGAGGCTGAGGGAAGATGAATGGTTTGCCTTTGCCAGCATTTCATTCCCAAGTCCGTCGTTTAAAAGGGAAGAAGAGTCACCCTCGAGCATGGCTGGGCTTGGAAGAGACCCCCAGAGGGGCAAAAGTGTCCCCATGGTTACAGTGGGAACCTGAGTGAAGGGACTTTCTTGCAGACATGAAGAAGAAAACCCCTCCAGAACAAACACTGAGCTGAGGTCCCATTTCCCAGCATTCCTGTGTTAATAAAAGCTAAAAAGGTTTTCTTTGTCTGCCTGGCTTGACTCAAGGCTCCCTTCCTGGGAGGCATCTCCATACCAAGGAAAGATGCCGTATCTCGTCAGTACAGTCAGCCTTCTCTGACCAGGGATACTGAGAATCCGCACACTCCACATTGCACCACCTCCCCATCTCATCCAGCTCTTGGCCTCTTGGCCTTTCCTGCAGCAGCCTCGCCTCGGAGACAGCAATATTTCGATGCCTGATGCAGAAGATTTGGGGTGAAACATCCTTTCCCCCAGTTGTGATGGGCAAACTGTGCGTGTCCACCTCTTACCAAGGTTCCCCACCTGTGCCTGCAGCTCCAGGACACTCCTGGATGTTACTGTAAATACAGTAATTTGTAAAATAACAACTGTGTCTTCACACTTGCTCTACCCAAACGATTCAGCGAATGCCTCCCTTAAAAAGAAGAAAAATTGCTCTGAGATAAGCAGCTGAATGGTTAACTACAACTAAATTACGGAGGCCTGGCTCTGTTTCTGCCTGAGGAGGTTAATTGTTAACACTCTCCTAACAAAGGCCTTCGGGAGACAGATATACCTTGGCACCGTGCCATGGGAGAAGGGAATCAATCATCGGTCTTGGGCACGGAGAGCTCCAGCAAGGAGCCCCAGAGCCTTGGCACACGCGCCATCCCAGGCATGTGGCGCTGGCAGCACGGGCAGCAAAGGCATCTGAAGGTCAAAAATTCCCCCCCTTGCCGGCTGCGGTAACAGGTGTGCCCCTGACCTTCATTAGTCAGGTTTGTTTGCGCCGGCTTTAACGAGCGAGCAATTACCGGCACCGTAAACCCTGCTCTGTTCTGTTGTTTTTGTAGGGGTAGGGCCTACACCTGCCCCGTGTTTAGGGCTCGGGGTGGCTCTGCCAAGGTTGGCAGCGCTGCCAAGGGGTTGGTTTGGCTGGAGGAGAAAAAGTCAACACGTCCCGGGGTGGTGGAACAGGTTGGAAATGGTGGGAAAGGGTGGAAAAAAATGGCTGTGATCATTTCAGCTTCTTCCAGGAAGATACGTGGAGAGGGAAGGGAAGGACAGGAATGGGTTAGAGGTGAAGACACCGACCCCACAGGGAGCAAAACCACCTGTGTCCAGTGAGGCATTAACAAGCCCTGGGGAAAAAACCACCACTGAAACCCATGATTTGCAATTGCACTCGTAGAATCATGGAATCACGGAATTATTTGGGTTGGAAAAGCCCTCTAAGACCGTGGAGTCCAACCATTCCAAGGCCACCACTGCCCCCTGTTCCCAGGTGCCACATCCACACAGCCCTCCAGGGAAGGGGACTCCACCACTGCCCTGGCTGGACACCTTTTCCATGAAGAAATTTTCCCTACAATCCAGTCTAAATCTCTCCTGTTTAGAAGCTGTTCCCTCTTGTCCTCTTAGGTTCAGGTGCAGGTTTCAGTCCCACCCCTCTTCCTCTCCCTCACCTTTCCTTGCACATCACGTCCTCCAAAAAGGCCACTCAGCTACTGCTCTGCCTCCTGTGTGTCATGTGCCACCTCCTTATGGCCATGCCAGACCCAAACCTGGCTGAGAGCTCCTCCACTGGGATTGATTCAAGAGGCAGGGACACCACGGCTCCCCTCCCACCTGGCTCCAGTGCCCCGGCACCTCCTGTTCTCCTACACCCTTCTCAAGTTGCTCAGTCTGAAGAGGGGAACAGAATGAGCTTTTCTTGTCTCTCACAGGCATTTTTTCCAGCCCTCAAGTAATTCTTGTGGCTCTTTCCTGCACCTCCTCCAACTCCTTTCCCCCCATCTTGGCTCAGTGGCTGCCAGGTTTTCCTCCACCACTGGAATACGGCACGAACGCACTTAAACCTGTCTGCAAAAACACGCAGATCTCGAGCTTTTCAACCACAAGCTTTTTCCACAACCAAAAGCCAAATGAAGTCAGAAGAACAACTCCTGCTCCTTCCCTAGGACACAAGCCTCTCTTTTCCCATTTATCCCTGTACTGCAGTTCTTTTTCCCTCACTCAGAGCTAAAAAGCAAACTCAGGAAGGCAGGTTGGAGAGTCAGATAGTGGCAAGTTCTTGCAGCCACCCTCAGCCACCTCTTGGGCCTTGGGGCTGCTGTGTATCTGCACATTTTCCATCCTTCCGTGCAAAGGATTTATGATTGGATTTACTTTTGGACACAATATCGAGCAACGTGCTCTAGGGCACCCTGCTGGAGCAGGGACGTTGGACTTGGACTACCCAGCGTGGTAGTCCTGCCTAGGAACATCCAATTTGGGAAGGTGGGGACCATCCTGACCCTCTGTAACGCCCCCCCCCCCACTTTCCAACTACACCTGTCCCAGCACCTGAGAGCGCTGAGGGCTCTGCACAGGGACCTGCAGCATCCTCTGGGTAACTGGGCCCAGTTAAAAGCCGTCAGCCCTCCCAGTACAAACCCATTTCTGAGACAGGAGGATCATGCTTTGCTTTTCTCTCCTGCAAATGTGGCAGCATCAGGAGAGGGTGGCAGGACTAGGGGCAGGCAGGTCCCACTTTTGGGGGCTGCGCTTCCTGGGGCTGCTGTGGGAAATAAAAGCGAGCCGGCTTAGAAACATTTCCTTTTCCTTTCCGCCTGCTAATGAGATAATTACAGCCTTTTGTATTCTGGGAAACTACTTTCTCATTATGGGGGCCGCATCAGCTATTTACATAATAAGCCTGAAACAAAAGAGATGAGATGAAAAGACCCAGGCGGCTCTTCTTCGGGGGGAGCTCTTGTTGAGCTGCCAAGGGACAGCCTGCAGGATGATGGATTCCTCCATCCCCAAAGCTCCTCTGGTCTGGAGTGCATGGCAGCACTTGATTCAGGATGTCCCCAGTGTGGGATGATCCTCTGTCTCAGCTGTGAGGGTGCCCAGGGCCCTCAGAACCAGCCCTTTCTTAAGCCACCCTTTGCAATTCCCAGTTACAAAGGATTTGGGGGGTGGCCATAAATCCAGACCTTCATCAAGGAGAGCCATGTCAGCATTTGTGGGGCTCACAGTGACAGCTGGGGACGAGTCCCACCACCAGAGGATGTTTGGTGCCAATCTCGCCCGTCCCTTGTCCCATCTGCCGTGTCCCAGCTTCCTCCAGCTGTGGTCAAGGGACATTCTGGGTACCAACCTGTCCCATATCCCATATCCCATATCCCATATCCCATATCCCTGTCTCTCGTTTCATTTTCTGACCCAAGGACATGATGGGCACCAGACTGTCCCAGCCCATTTCTCTGTCCCCGCAACTGGCCGAGGGATGCACTGGTTACAAACCTGTCCCATCCCATTTCCCATTCCCATTTCCCATTCCCCATTTCCCTGTCCCTCCAGCTGGCCAAGGGACACAATGTGTACCAACCTGTCCCAAACCATATCCCGTATCCCTGTTCCTCATTTCACTTTCGGACCCAAGGACATGATGGGCACCAGACTGTCCCAGCCCATTTCCCTGTCCCCGCAACTGGCCAAGGAATGCCCTGGTTACAAACCTGTCCCATCCCGTTTCTCATTCCCGTTCCATTTCCCATTTCCCATTTCCCCATTTCCCATTTCCCCATTTCCTATTCCCCATTTCCCCGTCCCCCCAGCTGGCCTGGGGACACAGTGTGTACCAACCTGTCCCATCCCATTCCCCATTCCCGTTTCCCATTCCCCATTCTCGTTTCCCATTCCCCATTCCCCATTCCCCATTTCCCTGTCCCCCCAGCTGGCCAAGTGTGTACTAACCTGTCCCTCTCCGTGTCCCACCTCCCTGCCCCCACAGCTGCCTAGGGGGACGCTGAGTACCAAACTGTCCCATCCCACACGCCAGTGCCCCGTCCCCCAGCTGGCCCAGGGACTCTCCTCCGTACCAAACTGTCCCTGCCAGCCACGCCACCTCCCTTCCCCCATAAAGGCCCCATTGTTCTCCCCGACAAAGCCTGAACAGTGCAGCCTGCTCCACCTTCCCTGGCCAGTCCTCCCACTCTGCTATCAGTTTTCCTCCCTCGGCTGGTCGCTGTGTTTAAGGGACGCAGTCCACTGCCACGCTGTCCCCATCCCCCAGGACGTGGCAGGAGGGGGAATCATGGCAAAGCACAGCCACAATCTGCACTGTGGAGCACATGGCCTTGGCTCCGTGCCCTCCTGCTTGTCCCTCCTTCCCACTCCTCTCCCTGAGGGTGCTCGTGGAATGGACACCCTCCACAGCTTCCTGGAAACCCCTCACGGACAGTAAAATAACCAGTAAATCAATCTGGGCACTGCTATTGCTCATCCAGATCAAGCTGCTCCACCTGCCCCAGGCCCACCTCCACCCCAGCTCCTCATCTCAGGGTGTTCCCAGCTTTAATCCACAGGATTTTCTGGATCCAAAAGAGCAGGCTGAGTGGAATTAAAAGCCAAGCACCTGGCAGGCTGCACCAGTCTTGAGCTGTTCCAGTAAGGGAAGACATCAAAATTATTCTGGAGGCTGCAGCGAGGTGGGCAAAGCCCCAGAGAAACCTTGGCAGGTGACGTGGAGATGTGACAAGGTACATTTGTACAGGTCCTGTGAGGCTTTTTGGTCTCATCCTTGGAGGTTTTCAAGCCCTGAATGGACCAGCCAGGGTCCACCAGCAGCAAGACGGCCTGGAGAGCTCCCAGGATCCTTTTCACCAGGAATTATCCTGCCATGGAGTTTTTTGCAAGCCACACTATCCACCAGCATTCCCCTGGCCAGAGTTCTCATCCTCAGGAGGATTTTTCCCCCTTTTCCCCATCTGCTGTCAGAGCCCTGGGTTTGGATCCAGGCTGGCATCCTCCAGGATGCACCTCAGGGCAGACAGGAAGGATTTTCCATGACCTGCCTTATCTGTCCCCATCACCCCAGGGGGCAGCAGGACAGGATGGTTTCACGCTCAGCCCAAGCCACCATCCCAAATCCCATGTGTCCATCAGGAAGGGTCCATCCGTGGTCTCATCTGTGACTGCCCCCAGAAGATGCTCAGGGCCAGCTGTGTCATCGTACCCACTGAGGTCCTGATGGCAACCTCTGCCCAGAAAAGCACCAGCTTTGGTGGCACAGGGAAACCTCCCTCAATTCCCTCAGTACAGGGAAAGGGCAGTTTGATGGAGCAGCCTCAGCTCTGGCTGTGGGCCTGAGGGTCTGGGATGCCCCGTGCCATGGGCTGCACTGCTTGGGGTCATCCTAGCCCTGCGTGCCTCAGTTTCCCCTTGTTAAGGGGCTGCCAGTGGGATGCAGGGTGAGCTTTCCCCACCCTGAACAATCCATCTCCGTGCACTCCATCTCTGCTCTGAGCCCCTGGTGCAAACATAGCCCAGCAGGTACATCCCATCCCCAAAAATCACCTGGAAAGGGTCCCACCGGCTCAGCCCTGCACTAATCCACCCTTTTGGGAAGGTGGCTGGAGATGAGGTGCTGCCAGCTGAGCCCGTGGTGTCCCCAGCACAGGGGATATGGGCAAGCTCCTGGTCACCCTGGCACTGCTCCAGCACAGAGCACTTGCCTGGCTCCCCAGCATCAGCCTGAGCATCCTCACACATCCCCAGCATCCCGAATCTCAGGGATCCCGATGTGATCCCCTGCTCCAGCCCAGCTCCATGCCCCCAAATGCCAGGAGGACCCCCCCTCTTTGTCACCAGATCTCCGTGCACCATTTAGACCCCTGCCCTGGGCGGGACGTTTTGGGGGGAAGGCTGATCCTGCCCTTTGGGATGAGCCATCACCCTCCCCCCCCCGAGCGGTTCCAAGGAGCCGCCCCACGAGCCCTGCCTGGCTCTGCCATCCCCAAACTTTGCCCAAACCTCTGTCCCCGCAGGAAGGACAACGAGGGGACCCGCCACCGGCTGCCACCCGCCGCCCACGCCACCGGCCCGGCCGTGATTTATCATTAACTCGCCCCGAGGAATTTCTTGGGCGCGGAGCCAGCCCGGGAAGTGCTCGCTCCTCCCCGGACACCACGCTCGGACGGAACAAGCCCTCATGATGGCTCGTCCCGACGGTGCCTTGTCCCCACGGCCGGAATTAGCGCTGCTAAACCGGAGCGATGCCCTAAAACCCGCCCGGTGCAAGGTCCCGGTGCTGGGGGGTTCCAGCTGGGTCCGGGGGGAGTTTACAGAGGGGGAAATCGGAGCTTTCCCCACCCTGAGCCACCCAGCTCCGCGCACCCCATCTGTGCTCCGACCCCCGCTGCCAACGCTGCCCGGTGTTCCCCTCCAAAAATTCACCTGCAAAGGGTCCCACCAGCTCAGCCCTGCATTAATCCACCGAAAACCCTTCGCTCCCCTGCCCGGCCCCAAACAAAGACACCCAGCGAGAGGGGGGAAGGAGAGGAAAGGAAAGATCCCACAAAAAGCCGGCACCCACCGGGATTTACCTGGGCAGCCCGGGGGTGCGTCCTGCAGCTCCCCATCGTGCGCCGACCGCGAAATTCATCGTTTCCCTGCGTGGTATCCCGGGAAAAAGTCCAAAATAATACCTGCGGAGAGCAACCTGCCGCTGGGCTGCGGCCAAGGGCTGCCCTTCGCTCGGTGGGATTGGCCACGGCGCCCGCAGGAGCTTAACTCTTTGTGCCCACCTCCGGCAGGGATTTTGGGAAGGGATGGCTCCGTCTTCCTCAAAGGGGGATTTGGGGCTGCTGGTTTGTTTTAGCTTCAGTGGGAACTTTTGGGGTCAGACGCTGGGTTTTGCTGAAATAAGGATTTGGAGTTTGCCTTTTTTTATTTTCGCATGAGGATTTTGGGGTCTGATGGTTTGGTTTTGCATAAATAGGGATTTGTGGATTTGGAAGGGTTTGGGGTTTGCTTAAATAGGGATTTGGGGTGCAGAGGCTTGGTTTTGCTCAAACAGGGAACTTGGAGTCAGACTGGATGTTTTTCTTCAAATGAGAATTCTGGGGTCTGACAGCTTGGTTTTGCACAAAGAAAGTTTTGAGGGTCCAACAGCTTGTTTTGCTCAACTGGAATTTTGAGCTCTGACTGCTGGATTATTTTTATTTCTATTATTATTATTATTATTATTATTATTATTATTATTATTATTATTATTATTATTTTCTTCTCAGATAGGGAATTTCAGGCTCTCAAAACTTGGTCTTGGTCAAATGAGGAATTTGAGGTCCAATGGCTTGGTTCTGCTCAAACAGGAATTTTGGGATCTGACAGCTTGTTTTTCCTTAAACAGGAATTTTGTGGGTCTGATATCTGAGGTTTGGGTTGGTTTTTTTTTTTAATAGGGATTTTGGGGTCTGACAGCTGGGTTTTCCTCAAATAGGGATTTGGGGGCTGACGGCCTGTTTTGGTTTTTGTTTGTTTGTTTGTTTGTTTTTCAAAATGGGATTTTAGGGTCTCAAAGCTTCTTTTTTTTCATAAATACAGATTTGGGACCCTAACAGCTGGTTTTATTTCAAATGGAATTTTGGGGTCTGACAGCTTGGGGTTGGTTTTTTGTTTTTTTTTTTTCAAGTGGGGATTGCTCCAAGCAGCTCATTTTCACTCAGTTATTTTGGGATCTTTCTATCAGGGAACTTTCCTATCCTTCTGGGGATGCTTCCCAGCTGCGTGGCTGAAATGAAAGGCTATGAAGAGCTCTCAAAGAAGGGCAGAGAACTGGATGAGTGGGATGAATGGGATGATGCATCCATAGAATCACAGAACGGTTTGGAAGGGACTTTAAGCCTCATCTCACTCCAACCCCTGCCATGGGCAGGGACACCTCCCACTATCCCAGGTTGCTCCAAGCCCTGTCCAACCTGGCCAAAAGCTGGACCTGGATGCTGCCCTCCCTCCTTTCCACTGTTCAGAGCAGAGCCCTGGTGGCACAGGATGGCCCAGAGCTCCTTTTCCCACTTTCCCAGCTGCCAGCGCTGCGGCAGGAGAGCAATCAGGCTTCCCATCGGGGGCCATCCAGCCCCAGCACTTACTCTGGATTATTTGCAGTCATGGAGGGAGGGAAATAAAGCCACACAAAGCTACCACTAATTTAGACTTATTTGCTCAAGTGAATTTTCTGTTGGCAGGATGTCTGGGGATCAAAGGAGTCACTGGTCGGGGCCTTGCAAACGGGGCCGGCGTTGGTGGGCAAACAACAGCCAGAGCAGTAAAACAGCAATAACACCAAAATAATCAAGTATGGGTTAATGTGCATTTAAACCTGGGCCAAACGCACTGCTGGGGTGCACGGGGAAGGTGTAAATTATACCAAAATGCATTCCTGTGGAGATCCAGGCTCTTAATTTTGCCCTTTAACTCCAGAAGCAGAGAATTCCAACAAACAGGCTGGTTTCGGGATGTGAGTGCACCTTGGAATTAGCCACGCAGACAGAAAGCCCTTTCCATCCCTGGCACTGCTCTGGCAATAACCAGAGCTGGCTCAGGAGCTCTGCTGGGATATGGACCCTTCCCAGTAGGGATTTGGGGACGCTGCCGGAGCACAGGAGCCCGTGGCTGCCCGGCAGGGAACTGCAGCAGGCCCAGGCTTGGCAGATCTCACAGGAGGCAGGCGGTTTCCCGACACTGCAGCTGGTGGAGGCTGTGCTCGTGCTCCCTTTGGGAGCTGAGTTATGTCTTAGCGCTTCCCACAGATGAATAAATCATGATAGGAAAGACTTTGGAGAGCGCTGGAAACTCCAGGATAACCCGTGCTCCCGGCGCTCTCAGGCAGGGTGTAAACTTTTGAACCCTGAACTCCCGTTTCTAACCCAGGCCTGGGGTGCCTGAGACAGGAACCGCTCTGCCCACCCAGCTCACCTCCAGCAGAGCCCCTCCATCCCCTCTGAGAGCCAACAGAGACCCCCAATTCTCACCCAGCACCCCTTTGTGCCAGGGCTGCTGCACAGCCAGATGCACCCAGGCCACCGCGTTTCCCTGTCCCCGTGGGACACAACCACCAGGACTTGGTCTCAGCCCTTTGTGGGGTTTATCCTTCTCTGCTCTGCCCTTTTTGGGTGGCTGTGGTCGGACCGTGCACCCAGACCCAACCTCCTGGGGTGACCTCCAGCCTGGGACTACAGGGTTGGGGTTGCCCACCTAAAAATCCTTCCCTACCCAGCCACGAAGGCCTCGCTCTGTCTTGGGGACGAGGCTTTGAACATCCACCCAAAGCCGCCTTCCTCTGGAGGAAAGGAAGAATTTACTCTTCCAAAATCCAAACTCTTTGTTCCCCGTGTCCTTTTTTCTTTTCTCTTTTCCTTGCAGGAGTGGCAGCCCCCTGGCAGGGTGATTCCCATTCTCCTGGGGCAGTTTTGTGTCAAGATCCCAAAGCTCTCTGAGGTCCTTGGACTGCACCTGCAGGACTGATTCAGTGTTTTCTGCACCGATCAGGGAAGGAGGAAAACATCAGCTGCAGTGAGGTCTGAAGGAGCATCACTGGCCCGGGACATTCCCCAGGGAACAGGGGCAGAAAGCATCCATGTGCTCAGGCATGCGGTGAGACAGAGGTGGAGATGGGAATGGGAGAAGAGGCAGCCGCTCCCTGCACTGGGATTTCTTCCTTGAAAGCTCTGGGGAGCTGCTTTTCAGTACAAGACATCCCCAAGTGAGCAAGAGCCTCCCTCCTCTCTTCACCCAGACTCCTTTAGTTCGAGGGAAGATCATTTTCAAAGCCTTGAGGAGCAGAAAAAAACCCTAAATAAGAGTTTCCTGGATATTGAACATACTTTGAGGTCATGAATGAAGTGGCATCTCCATCCCAGGATGTCTGAGTGCCTTGGCTGGGCAATGCCAAGGCCAGCCTGGTCTGGTGATGATGACGGTTCTGAATTTGTGCTGGAGGCTTCCAGAGCTTTCAAACCAGCACCACAACAACTTGAACCCAGCTCAGACCTCAGCTGCAAACTGACTGTGCCTGTAAGTGCTTGGCATCCAACAGGATGGACACTGAAACCAGAATTCCTGCAGTATCTCCTCATCAGGCTCCCTCTGAAGCTCTTCCCCCCTATCTGTTATTAAAGATAGAGATTTCCAGGCTGGTTTTCAGAGGAAAGACCCTGTTTGCTGTGCCAGTCAACGGGTGTGGAACATCCAAGGGTTTCCCTGTGCTTGTGGAGAGATGCTGCCTTGCCTGATTTGTTGTGAGTGCCCTGCAGGGATCACAGGGACCCCAGCCAAACGTGCAGGATGGAGCTGGTAGGGGAGCAGGACTACACCATGCCAGGTAATCCAACCTTTCTGCTGGGAAAGCTGCTAAAATTCCCAGCAGCCTGCACAGCCTGAGCGGCCTCCGTGGCTGAGCTCCCAGAAGAAATGTCAGGATGACACCCAGAGTTTATTTGTGCAAGAAGAAACTGGTTATGTGATCAAACAAACCTTCTCTGCACCCGGGGGCTCAGCAGCACAGTGACATCCCACGGGTCTGGAAGTTAAAATGCTGGGAGAGGCTCTTCCTGCTCATTAAGTGGAATAATCTGAGCCTGTGTGAGACCTCTTCATACCCACACAGAGCTGGGGGTGGGAGAGGACCTTCTCCAAGCTGCCACAGGGGGTGGCAGGGGGTCCTGGGGCTGGGTTGACCCCAAAAGCTGGGTTGATGCCAGCTGCGGCAACGGGGGACGCTTTCCATCTCCAGTCCACGGCATCTGCCTGCTCAGCTTGAGCCAGCACAAACAAGCCAAAAGACTCTGGTTTATGTCATCCAGAGGGATGGTTTCCTATTCTGGAAAAAACATCCCTGCTGGTATAAGCTGTCTCCTCCTGTACCAGCACAGGGCAGACAAAGCCTCTCAGTGCTGGCAAGCCACAGCCTGGTGCATGGGCCAGGTTTTCCATAAATCAGGAGAGGCTCCTGTGTCTCCACCTGTGGGTGCTGAAAGCCCAGGGTGTGTGCTGGGTGCTTGGCCATGGGACGTGGGTCAGGTCAGAGCTGCCTGGGGCGAGGATGTGAATTATCGGGTTTCTCAAATAATGTCCAGATCAGAGGATCATGGAATCATAGAATCATGGAGTGGTTTGGTTTGGAAGGGACCTTAAAGTTCATCCAGTTCCAAAGTCCTATCCAAGCCTTGTCCAACCTGGCCTTGGGCACTGCCAGGGATCCAGGGCAGCCACAGCTTCTCTGGGCAACCTGTGCAGGGCCTCACTGCCCTCACAGGGAACAATTTCTTCCTAATATCTACTCTAAATCTCTCATCTTTTAGTTTAAAACCACTCCTTAAGCATCCTTGGGTGATTATCCATAAGGAAGGAAACAAACCTCCCATTCACAGTCCCGAAGCATCAGGCCAGGCCTAGTAAAAATAAACTGGAGCAAACCAGCTTGCAGCCAGGAGGGGCAGATTTCCACTGAAATCACCAGGTGTTCAAGGATCCTGTTTGGAAGTGCCCTTTCTGTCCACATCAGGAATTAGGGATTCGGCACAGCCCCCTAGGCTCAGGGTGGGACGCTTTTTTCAGGGAGGAGCACCAGGCTCAGGACTAAGTTGTGTCTACTCATGTTGTCCCATCCAAGTCCATCTCCACCGTGGCCAACCTCCGCTCTGGGGAAGAATTGGCGGCTGAGTGGCTTCAGCAAAAGCAGAAGCATGAGAATCCTCAAGTCTTGGGAAAGATCTTCTGGAGGGGCAGTGGAAGACCGAGCAGGAAGCCTGGAGCATCCCTCTGGTGGTTCCCAGGCCTCTCTGTGCAGGACCCAAGGTTGACAGTCCCTTTCCAGGCCACAAGGACCCAGCTGACACAGTCCATGGACCACAGGGAGGGATTGGGCTGACCAGAGATGGACGTGGGCTGAAATGCCACCTGAATCCATGACCAGCTGATGGCCCTGGACTCCTGGGAATTTGGAGTTTTCGGTTGATAAATGGCCTGAGTGCTACAAACACATCCCCCAGCTACTGCCTCCCCCATGGCTCTTAGTCCTCGGAGGAATGTGGTGTTCCCTGCCCTGAGGACAAATTCCTTTGCCACTGACCCATGACTGGGAACCAGTTTCCCCAGTGGGTGAACCAATGGTTTTGCCTCCAGTCCTGCTCCAGCCACCATCTCCATCTCCCTGGCTTCCTTTTCTTCAGGCTGTGTGGCCAATTCCCCCTTTTCCCAACTCTCTAAACTCTGCTTCTCAGCCACCGAAGGATTCAGCCTTGTTCATCTCCAGGCTCACCCTCCTCAATCCACGCCCTGGCTCGGATGCCGTGCAGAGAAAAGAAGAAGGAAAAGTCTTCACAACCCAGATTTGCACCTTTGGTGGCATGAGGATGGCCCAGAACTAAGAGTCACCCCTTCCCATCGCGTATTAATCCCCAAAACCAGCAAGGAAGGATCCAGGTTTGGCCAGGAAGAGGAATGGAAGAGGGTGGGAGCAGAGAGGTGTACAACCAAAATACGTGCTGCCACTCCAGGGTGATGCCTCCAGGCTGCTTATCAACCCTTTTTCCTGAGTGTTTGTGGTCAAGGCAGGGTTTTACTGGTCATGCCAGGGCATTGTGGCTTCCCTGAGCAGCACTGGTGGTGCAGGAAGCCTCTGTCCTGGAGATAACCATGGCGTGGGCCTCAGTGGCCTGTGGGCGATGGGACAGAGAGACTTCGAAGCAACAGAATGGAAAACCTCAGAAAGGATCCACAGGCAAAAAGGAAAACCTCAGAAAGAATCCACAGGCAAAAATCCCTCTTGTTTTGGAAGCATTTTTGGCTGTGATCACGCTGTGATTTCGCCCTATCAGGAATGACTTTGTGGATCACCTGGGAGATCCTCCTGCACTCGGGAGCAGCCTTTGGAGCAACTCAAGCATTTGTGACCCACCAAGCCTTCACCCTGCAGGGACAAACCAGCTTTCCTGTGCAGTCCCCTTGCATCCTCAGCATCCCCCAGCCTGTTTTGGGGAGGGGGTGCTCCTCCACAGCAGGAGGATGGAGCAGTTGGCTCCTGGTCCAAGCCGCTGGTGATACCAGGGATGGGGGAACCTGGCTCCAACGTGATCCCCTTCCATTCCACCAGGTGAAGAGGGGCCTTTTCCCAGCCATCAACTCCTGCTCCTTCACTGAGGGATGATGGGTGGGGAAACCCAGGAATGGGATTTCTTTGGAGCTGCCCTTGTGCTCCCAGCTGGCCTAAGGACCTCACCCCACCTCACATCATTCTGAATGAGCTGCAGAGAGTTTAGGGCAAGGAAGGAAAAGAAGGAGTTGAGGGGATGGGCCGGGGAGGGAAAATTTCCATAGCTGCATAATAAAGGTGATTACATAAGGGCATCCTGCGTCATCTGCGGCTGGCATCTCTGGAGAAGTAATTACATCTGCACCACACATCTAAAGAAAATATTATCACGTCGGCTTCCAAATTCTATAATTAGCTCTTGCGAGATGCGTGCCAGGGGCTTTATCATTCCGTGTACGTTGGCTATAGAGCCAGGCGCAGACACACTGAGGTTTTTTTTCATTTGCCAGCCAGGAAAATATTTGGAGTTTAGTGTGGTAGCTGACCCCAGTCCCCCTGGAAAGGGCGGCTCTGAGGCTTTGAAGTGGTGTGTGAAGAGTGAAATATTTTCCTGGTCTCCCTCGGTGCCTGCCGGGCCATGGGGATCCAGCAGGAGGGTAGGAATGGCAAGGCCAGGGCTTGGCATTCCCTCCTCCTTCAAATGCTTTTTGATTTCTGCCCTAATGCTCTGAACCTTGGGAAGGCTTTTTTCCCCCGCTAGATAAATGACCTGAATTGCAGGGAGGTGTTGCCCTCACAGGTTCCCGGGCTCTCTGCTCCGTCATACAAAACAAACCCCTTTTGCTCACCCAGCTTTGGACTTCAGAACCAACTCTGGGCTTTGAACACTTCTCCCATCCCTCCAGATCCTCAGCAAAAGGAAAAAGGGACTTTGAAATGGAAGCAGAGGTTGCAAAGCTCTTGGTTTGATGGAGGGCTTTTCATGTGGAGCTGGAGATGGCCACGGGACAAAGCTCCTCTCTCCAAGCTGGCAGCACGAGGGACACAGCAGGGGCAGGGATGGATGGAGGATGAATGAGGCAGGGATTTGGTTTCCTTCTGTTTTCCATTTGCTCATAACCAGCCTGGGAGCCCTGGGAAGCGCCAGCAGCTCTGCTGCAAACAAAACAGTGAGGGGATTCATCCACATCTCCTCCAAAGAAGCTCCTCCAGCGACAACTTCAGCTGGAAAGTGGAGCTGTGCACGACCAGGGGAGTGGGAGGGAGTGCCAAAATCCCAAGGGCTTGGTGAGAAGATGGTTGTGTTGTGTGTGTGAGAGCGTGTGAGAGCGTGTGTGTGCAGCTCGGATAAACCATCCTTGAGTGGAAAAACATCCTTTCTGTCCTGGCCTCATAGAGGGGGGTGGTGACAACTCCTCCCTCTTTCCCAGTTTTGTGTTATTTCCACTCAGAAGATGCAGAGAGCTGGAGGATGGGGAGAGAGGAGGGCTCCAAAGCTCAGCAGAGCTGTCATTAGGGCCAGATCTAATGAAACCTGGGAGCTGCCCTGTGAGGACTGAATAACCAACCCCGGGGACACGAGAGGAGGCCTGCCCAGAAGAACCATTTTGCTCCTGTTCACAGCCACTCTGAGGAGCTGCTGGATCTGTCAGTGATCAGGAATGGTCTTTCCAGGAGGGGAAAACCCAGAGAGTCGGACAGCAAACATGAAAAAACCTGTGATGTCTCTGCTGAGCTGGCTCCAGCCCTGCTGTCCTCTTGTGCTTTTCCTGCAACACCCTGTGGCTGATACAAAACCTTTCTCCATTGCCCCAAAGATCATCACTGAACAAAATCATTGGGTCACAGAATGGTTTGTGTTGGATAGGACCTCAAACTCATCCAGTTCCACCCCCTGCCATGGGCAGGGCCAACTTCCACTATGCCAGGTTGTTCCAAGCCCCATCCAACCTGGCCTTGGACACTTCCAGGGATCCAGGGGCAGCCACAGCTTCTCTGGGCACCCTGTGCCAGGGCCTCACCACCCTCACAGGGAACAATTCCTTCCCAATATCCCATCTAACCCTGCCCTCTGGCAGTTTGAAGCCATTCCCCCACATCCAAAGTCTCTCTCCAGCTCTCTTTTAGCCCCTTTAGGTACAGCCTTCGTGGCTTTCATTGCTCACCTGAGCTTTGCAGAGCACCTCGAGGACTGAGGGGGCTCCCCAGGGTGTGAGGTTGTGTTGTGTGGCTGCACCTTTGGGGACACAAAGCTGCTGGCCTTGCCCTTCTGCCCTAACCCTGCTCACGTCACTGCTTCCATCCCAGTGCTCCTGGGGAACCCTTAAAAAAAAAAAACCAAACCCTCTTCTTTGGAAACTTTCCCTCTTCAGCACCAGTGTCCCAGGGAGAAGGTGGGGAATGGTACCCCAGTGACACAGCCCTGGGCACATAGTTCTGGTGTGGGGAGGAGAGAGGTGGGGAAGGGCGGCGTGGGAGCAGGTAGAAAGGGAAAGCAGCTTTGTCAATGATTTGCAGGAGAGAAAACAAGCTCCCGGATGGTTTCGTGGTGAGCACGAGGGTGCTGGGTTAATGGTTGGATTTCATGACCTTTAGAGGTTCTTTCCAGCCTCGACCATTCTGTGATTTGATGTTCCCAAAGGAATGCAGCAATTCCTAGCTGGGGCTGCCCATCCACCCTGAGCCAGCCTAGAATCTGTGGCCTAAATCTGGGCAGGGATTCCTGGTGCTTTGTGCAAGGATTTGCCAGAGGAGAAGGCTCTGCCTGGGCTGAGGCACCACCTGCTCACTCCTCTGTTTTCCTCTCATCCCTACCTTGAGCTCGGGGAAGCAGAATTCCTCAGGCGTGCATGTAAAATGGGAAGCACTTGTGAAACAAGCTCCAGAGGAGCTTGGCACATGTTACAACCTCGCACTTCATATATTTGGGACAGAACTCACCCCGGCACAGCATCCTGATTAATTTGTCTGAGCTGGGAGCAATCCCACGCTGTTCATCTCACCTGTGCTGCTGACAGGGGCTGCCGTGGGATCTGCCTGTGCAGACACCAGGAGTATTCCCAGCATTTTTCCTTGGTAGTTTTGAGGTTTTTTGGGTTTTTTTTAATGAATCCGTGCTGACAAATCGCTCAGACATTCCCCAGAGCGTCGGTGGCTTTGGGGCAGCGCTTCAGACAGGACCAGAGCCATGGCCAAACGATGCTCGGATGTGGAGCTGTCTCCTTTTCGGTGTGGAAAGGGGGAACTCTTAGCCAAAAAAACCCAAACCATCAGGAAGCAGGTGAAGGCAGAAATCAGGGAGAAAAGGGAGAAACCCCTTCCTCAGGCAGTGGTTGGTGGCCTGGGGAGCTCCCTGCCGTGGGATGCAGTTGGTGTTCGGTGTTTGAGGGGAAACTTGGCAAGTTCATGGAGCAGAAATCCATCTGGATGCGCTGTAAATTGCACAGAAGGCAGATTTGGGAGTGTATTGAGGGAATGTAAAGCAGGCTGTCAAAATGACCCTTTTCCACCGATCCCTGCCCTTTGTTGATAGGATCATTAAGGTTGGAAAAGACCTCTAAGATCGTCGAGCCCAGAAGTTCCTATTGATTTTCACCCCTAAAACATTAAGTGCCCCCATTGTGCCCCAGGAATGCAACAGACTGTGCAGGAAGATCTGTGAAAATTCAAATTGTTGTAATCCAGAGGTGCTTGGTTTGTGGTTCTACAAAAAGCGAAAACAAAACCAAAAACAACAACCAAAAAAACTCCACCAAAAATCCAAAAAACCCCAAAACAAAATACCCCAAACAAACAAAGAAAGAAAAAAGCCAAAAAAAACCCAAAAAAACCAAGCCCCCCCAAAAATGCAAACCACCAAACACCTTCATATTTTGCCAAACTAAATGAAACCAGGGAATTTTTCCAAGCTGAGGCTGGATTAGCTGTCATGAAAGCAGCTAAATCTGCACGGTAGGACAAGAAATTCACCTCCAGCAGGAAGGTGGGATGGTGGAGAAGGGGAGATGGGGGCTGATTTTTTTGGGCAAGCCGTGGGAAGGATGAGCATCGCTGGGAAAAGGCTTCTTATCCCATGAGGAGATGCTAAAGACCTGAATTCCCTGGTAAGGACGGGAGCAACAGTGGGGTGCATCCCAGGCCACGCTAAATGTGGTTTCCCTGGACACAAGGAGTGGCTTTGCCCAGAGGCAGCGCTGCCCTCAGGCCCAGCTGGAAGCTGGACAAGTCCCATGATGTCACTTCTGCAGGTAGAGGGGTCCCAGGAGCTTCAGGAGACAAGGCCATCCTGCTGTGCCATGATGCCACTTGGCCCTTAGTCCCAGGAGGAAAGAAAACTCTGGAGAAGCTCTCCAGGGCTTGGTGAGGAGCTTTAAACCTTGATCCACGTGCATTTATAGTAGAGGGTGCAGAGAGACCTCTGAGTGCTTGGAGAAGTGACAGGCAGAGCTTGGGCAAAACATCTGGAGGGGCTGGAGCGTGTCCAGGGAAGGGAAAGGAGCTGGGGAAGGCTCTGGAGCACCAGGAGAGGCTGAGGGAGCTGGGAAAGGGGCTCAGCCTGGAGAAAAGGAGGCTCAGGGGGGACCTTGTGGCTCTGCACAACTCCCTGACAGGAGGGGGCAGCCGGGGGGGGTCGGGCTCTGCTCCCAGGGAACAGGGACAGGAGGAGAGGGAACGGCCTCAGGCTGGGCCAGGGGAGGTTTAGGTTGGATATTCAGGAAAATTTCTTCATGGAAAGGGTTGTCCAGCCCTGGCACAGCTGCCCAGGGCAGTGCTGGAGTCCCCATCCCTGGAGGGATTTAAAAGCCGTGTGGATGTGGCACTTGGGGACATGGGTCAGTGGTGGCCTGGGCAGTGCTGAGGGAATGGCTGGACTGGATGATCCTGGAGGGATTTTCCAGCCGAAACACTTCTGGGATTCTATCTGTGCATGGCTTCGTGCTTTGTCTCTGTGGCTCTTGGCAGCCCCTTCCTGGTCACCGTGATCCTGCTTCCCTCACCTCCTCATCCCGGGAAGCACCACCCCATGAGTCTGGCACCTGCTTGCCTTGGGAAAGGGTTTTTTTTTCCTTCTTCAAGCAGGGCACCGCTGAGATGCCTCTGGGGGAGGAGGGAGAGGGGTTAAACCCCCCCAAATGTCAGTGGCCCTAAAAATAGCCAGGCTTTTCCCGCTCGCATTGACTCACCCGTCACAGACCACAAACTCCTGAGTCACGTCAGGGGCTGTGGGGAAATTGTCTCTCCCTGCTCTGCTCCAAACAGGGACTCAGTGTCCAGAGTGACCCTTGGTCACCCTCGGAGGGACAGCCCTGCCCTCGTGCAGGGGTGGTGGGGTGGGAGATGGCGCTGGGATGTGTCAGCATCCCAGCACGGACGGGCTGGAGAGGGCAGTGAGCTGAGCATCCTCACCCTCTTCTGCTTCTCCTGGGATTTCCTGGGGTCCTTTTTGGGGCTCAGCCCTGTCAGGGGGGGTTTCTGTACCTGCAGGTGCCTTCCCCTCTGGAATAAGGTGCCCAGCAGGAAGTGGGACCTTGTTTGTGTCCGTTCCCACCCCACTGGATTTCAGCGTCTCTGATTTGAATCCCGCTCACTCCTGCAGCTCGCAGTCCTCTCCCACCCCTTCCCAAGTGCCAGAGCTTTAACCCCGCGTGGGAACAATTCAAAATACCCTTCCCAAAGAGCCTCACTTAGGGCTCCCAGCTAAAGAACAGAAATGAAGGGGGAAAACCTGAATTATTTGGGAGGTGTGGGGACCAGGAGTCTGTCCAGCTGCCTCTGCGATCACAGCCAGGAGCAACACAGCCTCTAAAAGCCACGAGGTGACCCCAGCAGCCCTCACAGCCACCAGGGAGGTGGTGACCACAGGAAATGGGGCAGAGGAGGGTGTCCGTGGTCCTTTGGTGCCAGCCAACCCTCTTCTCCCTGCAGGAGCCTTCCCCCCAAAGCTGTCCCCTCTCCAGCACCCAGATCCTCACGATCCTAACCCAACATTCCCAAAACTCCGCACTTTGGTCACTGGGGCCCTCTCCCACCAAGAGGAAGGTGCAGAAGGATGTGCTCACATCTCCCCTGCTCGGTGCCACCGGAGCAGAGACCCCCCCCCATCCCAGAGCTGGGGTTAAAGGAAAGGTTCTCAGTGATATTTTGGGAGCCACTTCCTTCCCCTCCCCTCCTCCAGAATAGCTTTTTGTCTTCGGGTTTATTTTCTTTGTTGCCTCATAAAGGTTTGACCCTGGCGTGTTTTGAATGGACTCGAAGGCAGCATTGAATTCCTCCCGGGACGTGGCTGCCTCGGGCACGGGGAGGGAGGAGGGAATTCCATTGTGTCCAACCTTGCGGACCTTCGGCGAGGAAAAGCAGCGGCTGGGGCTTTTCTCTGCTGAGCCCCGTGCCCTCTGCCAGCTCCTCCCTTGGCTCAGCCCGTCCAGCCACCCCCACTCCTGTCACTTGTCCCTCGCGGAGCTGCTCAGTGACAGCTCCACCAGCACAGCTCCTCCGCAGCGGGAAAATGGGATATCCATGCCCTGGCCAGCTCCATCCCGGCTGGGTCTGACCCAGACCCTTCCCAGGGGTTTTCACCCCTCTGCAGCGGGAAAATGGGATATCCATGCCCTGGCCAGCTCCATCCCAGCCAGATCTGACCCAGACCCTTCCCAGGGGTCTTCACCCCTCTGCTGCAGGAAAATGGGATATCCATGCCCTGGCCAGCTCAATTCCAGCCAGGTCTGACCCAGACCTTTCCCAGGGGTTTTCACCCCTCTGCTGCAGGAAAATGGGATATCCATGCCCTGGCTAGCTCCATCCCAGCCAGGTCTGATCCAGACTCTTCCCAGGGGTCTTCACCCCTCTGAAGCTGATAAATTCACCACAAAATCCCCGTGGACCCCACAGATGGATCCAGCTGCTTCTTGTGTGTTTACAATGTCTTAAAATGCAGACTAAAAGCTCTGGTTGATGATGCCGCCTCCTGACCCACCAAAGGGTCTTGGAGACCTCAGTTTTCATTTGGGCTCCCTCTTTTCCACCCAGAATACTTCAGAACCAACATTGGCTACCTTGACAAAAACTTGTTGGCATTCTGGATCAATAAAGTTATGGAATTTACTCCACAATTCACTTTGCAGTTGGCCACATCAGGTCTCTCCTGGAGGTTCATGGACAACACAGAGGAAGCGACTTTTAATTTGATTTTACAAAATTAAGAGCAGCGACATAACTGCAGCAGCATGGCCTGTCCTCAAGCTGGAGATCAGAAAATCGCTGATAACAACGGAGGGGGAAAAAAAAAAGCTCAATAATTTCTGTTCTGGCTTTGGGAAAAGCAGGCGGATGTTCTCACATTGCACAGGGACAACGAAGTGCTTTCTAGTCCATTAGTAACCCAGGAAGACACTAAATGGCATGGCCTGAGGATAAACATTTTTAAACAGCGGGTTCAGATTAATTTGCTCCCAAGAGTCCTGTGGAAGCAGGACGAGGAGAGGTATGGGCTGCTGCTCATCCTCTCTAAGAAGTCCTGGGATTTCTCTCAGATCCCACAAGAGTGGAAAGATGATAATTACAGGGCAATATTAAAAAAAAAAAAGGGGGGGGGGGGAAGGAAGAGCTGGAATGATGCAGCTTAGGCTGGCAGAAATGGATGCAGGATTAGAGGGATGGAGCGTGGGAAGCTGTCAATATAAATAGATGGCTCATACAAAACAGCGTTTCACAGACTCCTTCAGCCTCACCGGGGGCAGGTTTGTATCAGGTGACCCCGGCAGCACCACAGATGGAAATGTGCCCGTGTGAGGAGCTTTGGTTTGGGGGTGTCGTGGTTATTCTGGTTAAAAAATTAGTTACCACAGAAACATGGAATGGTTTGGGTGGGAAGGGACCTTAGAGATCATCCAGGTTCACCCCAGGGACACCTTCCACTATCCCAGGGTGCTCCAAGCCCCATCCAACCTGGCCTTGGGCACTTCCAGGGATCCAGGGGCAGCCACAGCTTCTCTGGGCACCCTGTGCCAGGGCCTCCCCACCTTCACAGGGAAGGATTTCTTCCCAATATTTCAGGTAAATCTGCCCTCTGGCAGTTTGAAGCCATTCCCTGTGTCCTGTCACTCACCACCTGCCCTTGCTGTCCCTCTTTTTTTGTCACTGCAGGTCACGATGGGGAGTGTTGGATCCTGACTGGATCCCAAGGGACTGGAGCAGGGATGGTCCTCCCGGGCTCCCTCCTCCCTGTGCAGCTGGTGCTTAGATAAAAAGAGCCCGGGAAGAGGAGAATCTCACTGATCCCGCCCCATTTCCCCCGAGCCTCAGAGCTTTTCAGGGATGCCTCCCACCCAAAGCTGTCTTTGGATCCCCCAAAGGGTTTGCTGCCATCAGGGGACACTCTCCCTGACACTGCCTGCTCCCTCCTCACTCAGTCTAATGCTGCTCTGTTCCATCCTCCATGAATTTTCGGCAGGGAATTTTCGGAAGGGAATTATGACCTCTGAGAAAAGCTGCTTCACTTGGTTTATCTTTAACCCAGTGTTTGAGTCATCTCCAGTTGCCTTTTCGGGAGTCACATCCCTTCACCCCGTAAACAGAGACTTTAACCCCTTTTAGGCTCTGTAATAGCTACTCTGGACATTTTGGTGGCTCTGAGGCACTCCAGGAGTTAAAATTCCCTGCACCGGGCTGCGGTTCCCCTCTGGAAGCGCCTCGGCACCTCCACGAGTCACCGGGACACCTGCGAGAGGTGTCCCTGGAGCAGGAACCACCTCACTGCTGCCATTTCCACCTCTTAAGTGGGACACGCCGGCCACTGGCCACCCCCAGGGAGGCAGAATCCCCCAAGGTAATTCATGCCAATTACTGCAATCAGCTAATTAGCAAACAAGATCGATTCAAATGAAGTTACGGTGTCAACAGCTATTATGCAAGCTTGTGTGTGCTGGAGGAAAGCCATCCTGAGAGTCCTGGCGGTCAAAAAGCCCTCGGGGGTGGGAATTGAGGAGAGGTAAAAGGCGTGTGAGGGGGTAGGAGGGAAATTAAAGGGGAAAAAAAAGTCCCGTCTCTGAGACAAATTAGGGAGGGAAAGTGTCGAGAACGGAAAGTGATCCAGGTAATTGCTGGTAAACACAAAAGGGATGATGGAGAGGGATGATTCCCACCAGCCAGGCTGGGGTGAGAGGGAGAAGGCAGCTCTTCACTGCGGAATTATCCGGGTTCCTCTGTAGGGCATCCCCCAAAGGTGAGGGAGCAAGGGCGGGGGGCTCTCCCTCCCGGAAAATTCCGGGGTGAAAGAGCCTGGGAAGAGCTCTCGGGACATCCAGGTCCTCGACCCGCATGGGAACCAGCTCTCCGGCGAAAACCGATTGCCACTTTTGGAAGCGAGTTGCCAGCCTGGGCTGGCCTGGGATGCAGCGATCTCCCGACGGGAACTGGAGCCAGGCTGGCTCCATCGCTTCTCCTTCGGGAAACGCAAGCCTGAAGCCGGCTGGGGCCACGAGGGTGGGAGCCCGGGAGCCGCAGCCCGGTGTAAAGCCTGCAGAGACATCTGCTAATCCTCCCCTAAGCCCGCTGTGATGGATTTAAAGGGTGTTTGTGTCGCTCGCCCCCGGGATCAAGATCCTCAGAGGATAAGCGGCCGAAGGAAATGAAGGGATTCTTCTCCCCGCGGTGGGGCAGGAAAGGGAGACGCGGCTCCCGCTGGGATGTACCGGGGGACGGTGCGGGTGTCACCTCCCCCGCGCTGTCCCACGAGCGCAGGGATGCCGCCCTAATCCCGCGCTGGAATTTGGGCAGGAGCTCGGCTGCCCGGCTCAGGAGCTGACAGATGCCCTGGTTTTGTCACAGCAGCTGGCCCAGAGAAACATTATCCGGCAGCCCAAATCTCTGCCTGCCTTTTAAACCCCGGAGGGGTGCAAAATTGCTTTGCATTCCAAAGCCAGGAGTGGAGAGCTGAAGGAAAGGGTTTTCCCCGGTTTCTGTCCCGGTCAAAGCCGGGGTTGGGGCTGTAACACCACGTCCTACCTGTCCTCAACTTCCCTTCTAAGGATGAGAGGGAAAAACATCAACAGATCGATGGGAAACTTCATTAAAGAAGGAAAAATCAGCTTTTCCAGCTTGGAGGAATAACCTCTGAGTAGTGGATGCATCCACAATGCTGGGATAGCTGTGCCAGGAACGTGGGCATTCCTCGCACGGGGTGGCTGCCCAGGGATGACTTGCAGGACTTGTTTTTAAAACAAACAGATCCCTTTTATCGCCTGAAATCCCGCACCTCCGCCAGGAAGAAACGTGTGGAACAAAAGAAACGCCACCATTAATCAGCTCTGGAGCTCGGGGCTTGGCCGAGGGACCTCTTTCCAAAGCCACGTACCCGCCTCCCTCGGTGCTGGGCACAACCCAGCCCTGCCTGGAGCCGGGCTGGCCGCTCCTGCCCACCCAGCACATCGCAGGGAGAGGGAAATAATCCCTCCTTTCTTTCCCAGCTATCAGGAATGCACCACACCTGGTGCCCCTCGGGGAGTGTTTGCTGTCCCGGCGGGTGCCAAGGCCGGATTGTTTGCCTGGGGATTTTTTTTTTTTTGGATGTGAAATATTATTATTAAAAGCTAATTTGGGCCCCTGAGAGCGTGGAGGGGAAGGCAGAGCTCTTGGCTGGCACTGAGGAATGTCAACAGGCCCTGGGTTGGTTTGGCTGGTCCCAAAGCTCTCCTGAGCTGCAGGAGATGAGTTTGGGCTCTGCTGGAAAACAGGCAGGGGGGTTACCCACCCCAAACACGTGCAGTTGGCACATTCACCACTTTAACCACAAGATCAGGTTTTGAAATACCTCATCCTAGTCCCCAGATTAGCTCCCATTCCAAACAATCCCTCGGGAGGCTGCAGTGCAGCCCGGCAGAGGGAAACTGAGGTTCAGGAAGGTGCCGAGGACGGCACCAAGTGCCAGTAGCAGGGAACAAAACAGATTAAAAACTTTCCACTTGGGACTCAACAGCACTAAAACCACTCCTAAACGTTGGGGACACCCTGATCCCGAAGAGATCAAGCCCTGGGGCTTGGAAAAGCACCGGGAGGGAGGAAGAGTGGGGCAGGCAGGAGGAAGGAGCAGAGCAAATTCCTGCTGTGCAGTGGCTGGCCAGGCAGCAGCTCGGCAGCAGTGATTTATTATTCACATTACTGGAGGAGCTGGGAGAACATCAGGATCTCCCTGAGCCTGGCACAAGCATTATGGGCTGTGCTCAGCCTGCTCCTGGACACGGGCGTTGATGTCCTTGCTGAGCTGCGCCGGGTGGAGATGAGGATTTTCCTCGCAGAGACCTTTTGAGAGAGGTGTTTGTTGGAGGAGGGAGAGATCTGAGCCAAGAACAGGTGCTGGTCTTTGCAGAGCCCCCCTCCCCTGGGCAGGAGAGCCATGGGGTGCAGGGCCCTGTGGGGATGCAGCTCTGCCCATCTCATCCCAGCATCCCTGATGATTTTTGGGGGATGTTTTCATCCTCTCCTTTCCTCCCTGGTGTCTCTGAGCCACCTTGAGGATCGCAGCCTGGCCAAAACAAACACCAACACGTCCCTGTCCCCTGTCCCTCGTCCCCTTGCCGTTTCTGGCAGTGCTGGAGGCAGAGACCGCACTGCAGGGAGACGTCTGAGGTGACACAGCCAGTCCTGCCATCCCAACATCTCCGCTGGGACGGCTTGGCTGCTCCTCCAAGTGCTTGCCAAGGGCAGAGCCGGGGCTGTAATGAAGGCAGCAGCCCATGGGGAGTGGAAGGAGCCTGTGCTAGATCAGCTGATATAATTAGAAAGCGGGGACAAGGAGAGGAGCTCCTGTGCCCGAAAGCTGGGCTGTTTTTTCCAGCTCCAGCAGCTGGGCTAATAAAAGCTCCGACCTCCCCCTGTGCATCATCTCCAGCGCGTGCCTGGGGGCACTGCCATGGCTGGGGGTGCGGGGAGGAGCTCCCACGTTCCAGCCTTTCCAGGGATGGGGCATCTACAGCCGCTCTGGGCAGCACCCACCACCATCACCTCGGCCAGTCGGTGTCCTCTGACCCCCTCACCTGGGCCCGGGCAGTGTCCATCCCCCCAAAACCACTCTCCCAGTTGACTTCGCCAACCGGCTCCGTGCCCAGGTTGTCTCTCCTCAGGTTTTGGTTCAGGCAAGATCCCCCAAATGGCCCCAAAATGACAACCTGCTTGCAAAGCCCTCAGGCCAAGCCCTCTGGTGATGGTGGGGAGATGGTGGGTGTGTATGGGAACATCTCCACCAAATGAGATGACAGCCTGGGAGAGCTGGGGGTGTTCAGCCTGGAGAAGAGAAGGCTCCAGGGAGACCTTCCAGCACCTTCCAGTGCCTAAAGGGACTCCAAGAGAGCTGGAGAGGGACTTAGATGGGATATTAGGAAGGAATTCCTCCCTGTGAAGGTGGGCAAGCCCTGGCACAGGTTGCCCAGAGAAGCTGTGGCTGTCCCTGGATCCCTGGAAGTGTCCAAGGCCAGGCTGGATGGGGCTTGGAGCACCCTGGGATAGTGGAAGGTGTCCCTGCCCATGGCAGGGGGTGGAATGAGATGGTTTTAAGGTCCCTCCCAATCCAGACCATGCCATGATTCTATGAAATCCCAACCCCACAAGCCAGAGTTTCCCCATGGAAGAAGGAACCGGGTGAGAGATCTCCATTCATCTGCAAACCCACCTGGTCTCCCGTGGCAGCACTGACCCCCCTAAGAACCCCCAAAGCCCGCAAACTGACCTCCCAGCAAGGATTTAATAGGATTTAGCAACAGGGAAACCCTGGCTAGCTGGGGAGTGCAGACCACACCTGGGCAGGCTGGGGCGAGCAATATTCCTGCTGGGTTTATGGGACATACCCACCTGGATAGGAGAGGAAGAGGTCCAATGGACCTTCTCAGGGCTGGAGGGAAGGGAACATGGAGAACC
Source organism: Lycocorax pyrrhopterus obiensis (assembly GCA_014706295.1). Taxonomy (NCBI): domain Eukaryota; kingdom Metazoa; phylum Chordata; class Aves; order Passeriformes; family Paradisaeidae; genus Lycocorax; species Lycocorax pyrrhopterus. The sequence goes on along the minus strand of JACSVZ010000006.1, from coordinate 2,765,709 downwards.
GGGGTCTACAACAACAAGGTACCTTGAAATCCTGAGCCTACAGAGAAGATCAGTCCTGTGGGTGTTTAGGAGAGGGTCGTGGCTGCAGGACAAGACCCAGCCTGGTGCACTGGGCTCGTTCTCACCTTCCCTGCAAAATAAACCCCCCCATCCCATCCGGCTCTGGAATTGTCCCTGGCAGGCACGGATCTGTTGGGCATCACTCCACAGACCTTCCCAGCAGGGAACCAATTTCCTCCGGTGCTGGACAGCCAGTCAGTCACTGCTTATCCCAGGTTTTCATTCCTGGCTTGGAGTATTATTTTTATTACTGGTACTGGGCTTCCAGAGGAAAACATATCTTTGGGCCACATACCAAGGGATTTGGTTAATTCGTCACCCGCAGACGTGCAGATATTTATTTAAAAGCGCCTCTTGTTATGTTACTTGGCAACTTCTGAGCCCGTGTGTTTCTCCAGCTGATAAATATTTGTGAGGTTGGTTGTGTGAAGAGCAGCATGTGTTAATGATCCGATTGCCTTTTTCCCGGGCTCCCTGCAGAGGGAACGGGCTCCATCGCCCATTTGGTGCAAAAGGACCTGGAGGTGCTGGTCAGCAGTGGCTGGACATGAGGCCAGGTGTGCCCAGGTGGGCACGAGGCCGGTGGCACCTGGATTTTGTCAGGAATGGTGTGGCAGCAGGGCCAGGGCAGTGCCCGTCCCCTGTGCTGGCACTGCTGGGGCACCTCCAGTCCTGGGGGCAGCTCTGGGCCCCTCACAACAAGAGACATTGAGGGGCTGGAGCATGTCCAGGGAAGGGAATGGAGCTGGGAAGGGTCTGGAGCAGCTGAGGGAGCTGGGAAACGGGCCCAGCCTGGAGAAAAGGAGGCTCAGGGGGGACCTTGTGGCTCTGCACAACTCCCTGACAGGAGGGGGCAGCCGGGGGGGGGTCGGGCTCTGCTCCCAGGGAACAGGGACAGGAGGAGAGGGAACAGCCTCAAATTGTGCCAGGGGAGGATCAGGTTGGAGATCAGGAAGAATTTCTTCATGGAAAGGGTGGTCAGGCATTGGAAAGGGTTCTCCAGGGCAGTGGTGGAGTCACAATCCCTGCAATTACCCAAGGAATGACTGGACGTGGCACTCGGTGCTCTGGTTTAGTTGGGGTGGTGGGTGGTGGTGTTTGGTCAAAGGTTGGCACTCAGTGATCCCGGAGGTGTTTTCCAACCTGAACGATTCTGGCATTCTGGGATTGCACCTGTCTAAACCTGGAGCATCCTGCTGGCTCTGGAGCATCTCACTGGCACATGATCAGGATTTGGCCCTGAGGGAAAGAGAGGCTCATCTTGGGCTCAGACAAAACTCATCCTTCTGACTCAGGAACCAGATAAAGCCAACAGGACCCACATCTTCATGGCAAAACCCCCCAGTTTTGTGAGATGGAAACTCAGCCTGATTCCCAGCCTTGCAGCCTTGCAGGAACTCCTGCAGCTCCTCCACAGCTCAAGGGGACTTTCTCTGCCAGGAGAGCTCTTGGCTCCAGCCAAACCTGTATCACAAGGTGTGAGCCATCCCCATTTCCTGATAGCTGCCTTAGCAGTTCTGTTTGCTTTCCTTGCTGTTCAGGGAGCTCCGTGGACCTTCTTGCCCCCCATGGTGGGGCTCAGCCTGCCCCTTCCCCCCAGAGTTGTGCCTGGGGCCGTGGGGTGACGGAAGAGCTGAGTTCTGGCTGCTTTGGGGAACCACCAGGATTATTGCAGGATCTGAAGTGCTTGGTCCACCACCACCTCCAGCATGGAGCATCCCATCCTACCTATGGCTCCTGGTGGCACCGTGTCCTGCAGGAATCGTGGGATCCTGGAATGGTTTGGGATGGAAGGGACGAGGGACGTCACTCCCTAGACCAGGTTCCATGGAAAGGGCTCCCACAACCAACCAGAGGATGGATCCAGTGGCCCAGCATGGAGCTTTGCCCACGGAGCAGAGGTGTGGGGGAGCCAGAGGGGTTGGGGTGTCCCTGCCTGCTCCCCAATCCCGAGGGCAGGGATGTCTGGGCTCCTGGCCTCGTGCCTCCATTTCACTTTCAGATCCCTCAAATAAAAACCGTGTTTGCCAGCTCCTGTGACGGGAATGACTAATGGGAAAGATCCTCTGTGAAGGGAAACAAGAAATCTCCTTGTTTCACCCTTTGTTTGCTGGATTTCTCTGACAGCCCCAGGCATGGCTCAGTTCCTCTTCGGGAGAAAGCAGATTTTAAGCCCTTCAACAGCTCCAGCAACACCCTCTTAACTCTTAGCCTTCCCTGTCAGGATATAACTCCCTCCAGAAACTTTTTTGCAGCCAGTTTATCCACATTCCTGCTCTATCCACATGGAGTTATCACACAGCGAGTGCCTCCGACTGCTGATGCAACGTGGTTTTCACAGTGCATGTGGCAAACACCCTCCCCATCTGCCTGGTTATTTTTTTGCAAGTCAGGGGACCTTTCTTCCTCTTTTCCCGTTTTTCCTCGGGATGGGTGACCAAAGGTGCCCTTATCATGGTGATGTCCCCATGATGGAAGCAGCAAAGCAGCAGGGGACACCCAGGGCTGATGCTGCAGCCCCCAGGGAAGGGGGGGGGGCTCTCCCAATCCCACCTCTTGTAGGACAAGCTGCTGCTCTCTCCCAGACATCTACAGCCAGATGTTGGACCTTCACATGCTTCTCTCCCTGCTCCTTTTGGATCTGAGGGGGCTGGGAGCTGATCCCTTGGGACACCAGCCCGGTGACCCAGCAAGGAAGAGTTTGAGGAGGAGGGAATCTCTTCCCTGGAAGGAGACATGAAGCCACACAGGCACTTGAGCCGCATTTTAAATGCCCACCCCTGCCCCGGGGAGCCAACGGGGACAATTCCAGCCCCTCCACACATTCCCCCTCTTCCCCGCTGCCATCCCAAGGCCGACACTCGGGACAAGGTGCCCGCTCCCCTTGCGTGAGCCCGGACACCGCAGACAGGGAATCACACCGCGCCGGCATTTCCACGCCTGTTTTCAGCCCGTTCGCCTCCCAGCCTTTGCAGAAAATAAATTCCCCAGCCAGGCTGAACTCGGATGACAGCATCGCTGCTATATTTAGCCACGGCAGATCGCCGCTCCAACCGGGGCCACACATAAACAAACCCCCGGCGCACGGAGCCCGCCCGGAGAGGGCACGGCCGAGCGAAGGGCGCGGGATGGAGCAGCCTCCCAGCCCTGCCTGCCCCAAACTGGGGGTGCCTTGCGCTCCCTGGTATTGCCAGCTCCTCCCTGGAGGGCTCCGTGCTGGCACAATCCGCCGCCGGAGCGGGTTTGAGGATGAAGGATGTGCTGGAGGGTGTTGGAAGCAGAGCGCCGAGAGCTGAGGGAGTTGCCAAAGGTTATCCCACGGGGGAAAGTGGCATCCCCCGGCTGGGACTGCAGCCCCTGGCTCCCAGCTGGAATTCAGGAAGCTGCTGGCATTCCCCCCTCCCCCCCGTGGACGGTGCTGTGGGGCAGAAAATGCCCCCCTACAGCTGTGCCCGCCCTTCCTACCTCCGCTGCACATCCCCCTGCAGCCTTCCTGCTGGCATCTGCCTGCTCCTCTCCCTGGCCGTGTTGCACGGAGCTGCGCGGGGATTGACGGAGCTGCGCGGGGATTCACGGCGTGTGGAGCAGAGGGAAGAGGTTGTTGATGTGCAGCACGGCCCATGCCTGGCTCGCTGGCAGGCCTTGTCCTCCTTCCCCAGCTCCCCACGTGGGGAAGAGGATTGGGATGCTCCGGGGGTGCTCGGGGAATGCTCGGGGGGGTGCTCGGGGGTGCTCGGGGAGTGCTTGGGGATGTTCAAGGGGATGCTCAGGGGGGACTCAGAGAATGCCCAGGGGGATGCCCAGGAGGGTGTGGAGCATCCAGCAGCCCAACACCCTCCTCAGGAGCAGAGATCATCTGGCCTGGGGGGCCGCTGGCAGCCACAGGTCCCCAGGCTCTCGCCTCGGCTCCGAGGAGGGGACGGGGCAGCAGAGGGGGTCCCTGCTCCCCCCGGGCACACCCACAGCCCCGGATGGGGCTCCGTGCTGCAGTGCAGCAGCTCCAGCCCCGCTCCCTCCCGGGGAGCTGGCGGAGGGGATGCCCACCTTCACCCTCCCTTCATCGCAGCGCCCGCTCCGCCTGCTCCAAGCCCGGCTGCCGGGCCAGCGAGCGGGATGAGCCGTCGAGAGGAGCAACAACCCGCTCCTCTGCTGCTTGGGATGCAGCCCGTGGAGCCGGGACCCCCAGGAACAGCGAGCAGTGGGGTGGGCGTGCACGCACGGCTTGGGGGCCGCGATGGGCGCGGGGGAACGCTCGATGCTTGCAAAGCCAGGGAGGCGCCGCTGCCTCCTCGGGTGATGTCCCAAGCGGGGATCCCCGTGTCGGGGTGGGGAGGAACGCTGGATACCCAAGTCCTGGCAAAGCCGGGGAGGCATCGGCGCCTCCTGGGGTGAAGCCCCAGGCGGGGAGCCCCATGTCATGACGTCCCCCCACGTCCTCCCTCCCTCCCCACCGCCGCTGCTGGGCGAGGGCCACCCAGCGCCGAGGCAGATGACATAATTCCCAGCAACTGCACGTTAATCACTCGGCCGCCAGCAACCTCCTCGCCGTGAATCCAACCCCCAGCCCTCAGCCACCGCTCCCCTCCCTGACATCACTGCCAAAGAAATAAAGAAATAAATAGAAGAAGATGAGGAAAAGGTGACGAGGGGGAATAACCTGGCCCTGGCACTGGCACACAGGTCTGCCCCCCCGCCGCTCCTCCCCGCCTCGCACTCTATTTTTGGGTGCTGTCACATCCCAATGGCCCCGCGGGGCCAAATCCAGGCAGCTGCGACTTTAGGTACAAACACGGCTCCCTCCCCTCCATCACACCCGAAATCGGCGCTGGCAGCCCATCCTCCACCCCACCCCCTCCCCAAAATCCTCCCCTCCCCCCCCCCCAAATTACATCTGGGTGGGTGGTTCAGGCGAGCGAAGCTCCAGCATCAGGTCCCCCACCTCGCTCTCTGTGCACCCCACGTCTCTCCACCCCCAAGAGACCCCCCCTTGTCACCCCCCACCCCATCCCACCTCCCCTCTCTCTCCCAGCACCGCTTCCCAGTTCCTCCCAGTCGCTTCCCACCCCGAGCCTTACTCTTGGCGGGGATGCTGGGGCTGCGCCGGTGCCCGGCAGCGATCGCAGCGATGCGCAGGAGCGGGCAGGGCTCGGGCAGGGCTCAGGGATCGCAGCCGGGCGGCCGCTCCCGTCCGAGGGGTCTCATCTCATTTTGTCCTGTGTCACCAACACACACACACACACACACACATTCGCAGCCACGTTTCCCCCCCCTTCTTGCGGCAAACGGCGGCCAGCCCCGACCCCACCCCCTGTCACAGCAGCAGCCTAACAGCGAGGACCGGGAGGATGGAGGAGGATCTGCTCGCCTTCCCTTTAACTCTTCCCTCGCCACCCCCCCAGGACAGGGCTCTGTCCCCGTGGACCTGGATGGGGATGCTGGGATGCTGCATGGACCCGCCCCCCCCGCCCCCCACCTTGTCGCCTTCCCCCACAGGGCCCCGGGGCAGGGGGTGTTTGGGGTCTGGTGGTGCCCTGCCTCTGTCCCCCGCAGCCTCCAAGTGCCTCATCGCCTTCGTGCCCCCCAAAAAGGAGCCCCCAAATAAAGCTGAGCCCCGACATTGCCCCAGGCAGTGGGGCAGGGGGTGTCTCGAGGGCGCGGCTGGGATTTGAGGGGCACGGGCAGCCCCTGGGTGACAGACAAGGCTGGGGGGTGGAAGCCAAGTCTGTCTGCCTGTATCCACCACGAAAATCCCATTTTGCTCCCTATTTCCCCCATCTCCAGGAGCAGAACCTTTTTTGGGGGGGGGAGGGGGCCCAGCCAGAACCCCTGGGGGTCTCCAGTGGGGGTGAGATGGGGATGTAAAGTCAATGTGGGGGATGAAACAACTTTTCCCATCCCACGGAGATTCCAAGGACCGAACTTGCAGGGACGGGGGGGGCAAACTCCCCAAACTGCCTCTTACACAGATGAGCTGAACAAGGGACATCCAAATGGCCAAGGACTCCAGCTGAAGGCAGGGCAGCTCCTGACTGTGATATTGCACGGAGTTGTCTTCTCCAAGGAGCAGTGAGAGGTGCCAGAAGGAAAAGGGAAAGGGAAAGGGAAAGGGCAAGGAAAAGGAAAAGGAAAAGGAAAAGGAAAAGGAAAAGGAAAAGCTCCTGATGCTGTCCATGGAGAGGTTGGTGGCACAACCCTGCTCCCAGCTTCACCCCAGCACTGGGTTTGCTGCAGCAAGTTTAGGTCCTGCAACACACCGTGGCTTCTCCTCTTGGCCTTTCCATGGATAAATGGAGGTCACACCCCTCCTGCTCATCTGTCGGGAGTCCCAGGAGGGAGGAAAGAGGCACGAATTGCTGCCACTTAATTCTGCAGCTTTCCAGTGAAATGGCAGGGTGGGTAATTAATTATTCCTGCTAACAGTGCCGGACAGGCCCTCAGCTGCTCCCCCAGAAGAGCAGGCTGGGAGTCTCTCCCTACACAGCTTGTTGCTGACAGCGCTCCGGGGGCTGTGTGTGATCCTGCTTGGATGGAAAGGGCAGCTGAGGCTCCCTGATTTACTTACAGCCCGTCACCTTTGAGGACCGGGATTAGAGCTGCTGGGCAACGCCACCTCTGCTGTGGGTGGGGTTCTGCTGCTTCCCACCAGCACCGAAAGCCCTGGAGCAGTTCAGGTCCTGCATGGACAACTGGGGGGTCCTTCGCAATGAAATCTGGCAAGGAGAGATCAGGGCTGTCAACAAGGGTTGGAGAAGGTCAAGTCAGATGTGTTTTCTGGGACTGTCCCACCAGGAATGAAGACATGCCCAGGACCCAGCAGGATTATCCCTGTCCATGCAAAGCTGTTCTCAGGTAAAAAGTGTTCCTGGGCAGCCTGCTCTGCTCTGAGCCTGGCAGTGCAGCCTCCTTCAGGGGTCATGCAAGGGTAGGAGGTGTCCTACAGGAAGCTCATGGAGCTTCTCGTGCTGCTCCAGCTTCCGATGAACCCTGATCCAGCTGTCACCCCACCACACACCTCCAGGACTGAGCACCAACGTGGAGCTGCACCTGATGGGAGATGAGCTCCAGCTGCCCTCTCCAAGGGGCACTGGAATGCTCCTGAACACCCTGAGGGGACGAACAGGGAGCCTGCACGTGTCCCCCTACCCAGCCATGGGTCATGCCTAGGCTGGGGCAGGCCCGGTTTTGTAGCAGAGAATCAGAATCACAGAATTGTTTAGGTTGGAAAAGACCCCTAAGATCACCGAGTCCAAAAGTTAACCCAGCCCTGGCAAGAAGAGGATGCTCTGATGGTGTTACACCCCCACCAGGCCAGCCCAGCATCCTGTCCCCAGCTGCAGCTGTTCATGGACACCCAAGGAAGAGCAAAACCAGCACAATATTTCCCCCTTGCATTCTCCAGCATCTCCAAAGGAGAAGTTTTTGCCAGGTCCAGACATCTGTGGTGGCTGAGAACCCTCAGAGTGCTGTGAGCCCATCCCCACTGCAAGGTGCTGCCTCCTTGGGTGGGTTGAAGCCCAGAGCCTGTAGGACACCCCCCATTCACCCTCCCATTCCAATGGCTGAGTCTTTTGATAAGGATTATCCCGGGACCCGCACCGGAGCTGCAGGATTTTCACTCTCCTCTACACCAATCCCTCTCCGAGTGCTCGCAGATGCAGATTCCCTGTGTCGGGCTGGGATGAGCTCTCTCTAAAGGGAGAGGAGGAGGGGCTCTCTCTGCCCCTGCTCCTCATCCTCATCCCAGCCCCACCAATATCCCGAGTGGACTCTGTTTTCCCTTTTTTGCCGAGTGTTTTGCGTGCCTCGCTGTGGTTATCATGCTCCAGCCGTCAGCTTGCAGCGAGTCCCCGGGAGAAGGTGCCAACTTTAACATATGCCTGAACAGTTCTTTTCAGACATATACAAACTGGAACAATGCCTCGCTGGGAATATGCTTGTTGGTGCAATTTGCCAACTGTGGCTTCAGATCTGCTCTTTTCAGCTCGCACCAACTATTTGTAGACGGTGCAAAAGCCGGGATTGCTGTGCATGGATGGGGTCTCTGGAAGGCTCTCTCCAGGCATGCAGGAACCAGCAGGGAGGACAGTCAAGGGCTGGGCAAAGACCTCTGAGTATCACAAATAATGTCCAGATCAAACATTTTGCTTCTGAGAACCTCAGTCCTTTTTCCCTTTGCTTTAGGAAGTGGCCAGCACTGATTTCCCTCCTGTTTGAACCATGAGCACGTTCTCACCTTGTGCAAGCAGGACTTTGCTCAACTCACCACATTCCCTAGGTTCAAACATCTCCCAGTGCTTCCTCCATCACTGGCGTTCACCTTTCAGGTAGGACGTCATTGGGATGTGACCCCGGTGCCACTCAGGGTGGCTCAGGGTGTCACCACTCTGTCACGCCCTTGGAAAAAAGGGCTGACCAACCTCGGCTGGACATTCCCTGACTTCTTCCCATGGGTTTGTAGGCACCATGGCAATGTTTGAAGGAAATCTGGGAAGACGATAACGAAGTGGGGCTGGGGCTGTGTCCAGGGCTGTGTCCAGGCTGAGGCCGTGTCCAGGCTTTCCAAGTGGGCAGTGAAGGCCCAGTGGTGATGAGGCAGAGTTTTCTCACCAGCACTGATCAGGATGCAGCTCTGTCCTTGCCCACGTGCCAGCTTCATCTTGCAACTCCCAGGGCAGGGATCACGTCCCGTTCCTCGCCGATGGAACACCCCCTCGGCGGGCAGTGCTGGATGTGGAGGTGCCCACGAGCCGGCCCAGGAGCGGGAGGGTCAGTGCTCGAACTGCCTGTTCCTCGTGGAGGGCTGCCAAAGGCATATGTGTTTGAGATAGCAAATCATCAAGGGACCATTGTTCATAGCAACCTCAGTGGAAATATTTGTGTGTGTGTGTGTGTATGTGCTGGCATCCAATTTGGCAATGGTTACTCAGCACAAGTGGGCGGCCTGTCCCTTTCTCTCAGCTGGAGCCTCCTCCTCCTCACAGGGACCCAGAAGAGGGATGAAAGGAGAGCAGATGGTTTGGGGGTGCTCAGAAGTACCAGTGCCAAGGGCTGTCTCATCATGGCAGGCTGAACGCGCTCAAGACCAAGGAGGTCTCTCCAAGTAATGGGGAGATGCAGGAGGTCTGTGAGCAATTCTTGGGAATAATGATGGTTTCAGCCTTTGGTTGGATTTTGAGGAGAAGGAGCAGAAATTGAGATCTTTGGGGTATTGTGCAAAGTCTGGGGTTCTGTATCAAATACTCTCTTTGCAAGTCCAAAGGAATTTGGAGAACTGATGCTGGAGAGAGACTTTGGACAAGGGCCTGGAGGGACAGGACAAGGGGAAATGGCTTCCTGCTGCCAGAGGGCAGGGTTAGATGGGATATTGGGAAGGAATTCTTCTCTGTGAGGGTGGCAAGGCCCTGGCACAGGGTGCCCAGAGAAGCTGTGGCTGCCCTGGGTCCCTGGAAGTGCCCAAGGCCAGGTTGGATGGGGCTTGGAGCAACTTGGGATGATGGAAGGTGTTCCTGCCCATGGCAGGGGGTGGGAGTGGATGAACTTCAAAGGACCTTTCCAGCCCTAAGCATTCCATGATTTTATGCTGAAGGGCCACTGCTGGCTTTGCTAGGATGAAGCGTCAGGGCTTCCTCCAAGTGAGAATCCAAGGATCCAAGCCTGGAGAGCTGGCCAAGGCAGGCACGCTCCAGATTATCTCCTCTTTCAGCACCACACCAGATCTGTCACAGTCCTTTCATGGAGAAATTCCCATTGACAGCTCCGCTGCTGCTCTCATCCCTGCAAAAGTGAATGGAGAGATTTGTCCTGACCTCCATCCCCCTCCACAGCTCCCGGCATTTCGTTTTTCTCCAAAGCAACACTGCTGCTAGAATCAGCTGAGATGAAACCGAGCTGGCTCCTACACACCTTGGAGCTCAGGCAGGGCTGCTTCCCACACTGTGTCTTTCACCCAAATTAAACAGCTCCCAGCTGAGCCCTGCCATCCATCATGCCAAGCCGCAGGCACAGCTTGGGTTTGGCAGCTTTTACACCTCTGCGGGTTCACGTTTAGCGGGGAAAGAGCAGGGACCTTTTATTTGTGAGTGTGTTGTAAGGGATGTGCATCATGGAGGCTGTGGGGCCATCCTTGGGATCACGCTGGAATCAGTGGGATCACGCTGGAATCAGTGGGAGGCTGATTGTTGTTAAAGATAGCAAAGATCTGGGCATTGAGGGCTGTTCTGTTGGGAAAGAATTGTGCCCTGTGAGGGCGGTGAGGCCCTGGCACAGGTTGCCCAGAGAAGCTGTGGCTGCCCCTGGATCCCTGGAAGTGTCCAAGGCCAGGCTGGAGCAACGTGGTCTAGTGGAAGGTGGAAAGTTCCAGGTTGGAGCTGGATGGTCTTTAAGGTCCCTTCCAATGGTGGCTCTACTCTATGATTCCCTGATCTTCAGGCTGCAGTGCTGGACATTCCTGGGAGCGTGGATGGGTGCAGACTGCCCACTCCTGGGGCTGGCACTCCTCAAGGACGTATTACTGACCATGTCTTGGTGTCCACACCAGTGCCAGGTGAGCAGCAATCCCAGCTCCTTGGCTCTGCTGGTCTGAGCTCGATTCAGTTCTCCAAGCCCGTGTCTAAGAGCTCTGTAGGTGTCCCAGAATATCTGATGCACCTACAGGGAGCAGGCAGACATGGGATGGGGTCTCCATTGGCATCACCTGGGCGGAGATCCGTGCTGGAGACAACACTGCCTGTTTTCATCCATGGATTGAGGTTTTTTTTGGATATTAGGAAAAATCTCCTCACTGAAAGAGTGGTTAATCATTGGAACAGGCTCCACAGGAAGCGGTGGAGTCACCATCCCTGGAAGTGTTCAGAAAACGAGATGTGGGGATAGGTCTTCGTGGGAGTGGTGGTATTCAGTCAAAGGCTGGACTTGATCTGGGAAGTCTCTTCCAACCTTAATGATTCGGTGAGCATAGGACAAGTGTTTCCATCTATTTGAGGTGGGAAATGGATTTTTGGCCACCTCAGCAGCTCCCTGTGCCTGACACATCCTCACGGTCCTCACTCGTGCCAGATGGCCACAGCCAGGTTTCCTATGGACCCCCCTACACAGAAAACTGATTTCTGGGGTCATTTTAGCACCTCTCCCCCACGCCTCTGAGTGGCAAGTGAACATCTTCCGGCTCTTCTTAGCATAGGCTTCACCCCGGGCTCTCCAGATCAGCCACTTCAGCAAGGTGGAAATATCTGGCTCTTTGCTGCAGAAAGGCTTCAGGGAGAAAACATCGTTATCCTGATTTCTACCTTTTTTTGGGATCTGCTTCCAGGGAGAGTAGCCGTGGCTGGCAGATCCTCCAGCCCCTCACAGTCTGCTTGCTGGAGAGCAGCCTGGGGGAATGACCTTGGCCTCAAATTCCATTAGGAAAGGTCCTCGTTAAACAAGGCTGTTCCCAGAGTCACAGTTTACAGGCATCCTAGGCAACCGCCTTGGGCTTTTTCCAGTCCTCCAGGGAGAAGCACAGTCCCAGAAATCAATAACTGAGTTCTTTTGAAAGTCAGCAGGACTCTGGCGTGACCCAAGCCACTCTCTTCAGTGCTTTCTCTCAGCTGAAAGCAAAGAAGGGGTCCCTAAATGAGAGCTCTGGGCTCCAGCAGCCTGAAGAGGAGCAGTCCTGGCCCTCTGTCCCATCTCCAGGGGATGGTTTGCTCAGTGCCCACTGCCCACACTGTGTCCCATCCTTCCGGGCACTGACTGCCCAGTTCCCCCCACAATGCAGCCAGGCAAGGGGAGCCAAGCAGGCTTTGAGGGAAAATACCTTCATTTTTTTTTGTGGAAACACCACCCCGAGGCTCTGCTGAAGCAGTGAGAGCCAATCCCTCCTTGCCAGCCCCTAAAACTCCTTTCATCTTCAGATACTCTCCCTCACTCTCTTTAAACCCAGGATTTCTTTCCTGGCTCCAAATGCTCCTTACTGAACATGCAATAAACACCCGAGACCCTCCCCTGTCTATGTTTTCCCCCTCCCCAAAACACCCCAAACTTGCTCTATATTCATTTTATATTAATTCCTCTTCCAGCAGTGCTTTCTCCATGTATCCGGACTACAACACTTCCCTCCAAGCTTCAATTAATGACTTGGAAAGTCTTGTTCTCCTTCCTCATCCCCATCCTGCATCTCCCTGAGGAAAATGCCATGAAACAGCAACTGAGGACACCCTATAATCCCTCCCTTGGTGTAAAGCCCACCAAAGGTCCCTCCTGATGTTGGGACACCACGAAGTCAAAGCTAAGGCTGACACATCCTCCTGCCCAAGGACGGGAGCTGGGCTTGGAGCCCAGAGAAGAGGCTTCACTCCCATTAATGGGATGAATTAATGCATGATTGTGTGGAATACGCTTCATGAATGAAGGCAAGCCAGAGGCTGAGGGACGCACCAGCACAAGAGCTCCACATCCCACCAAAGGTCAGTCCTGCATCCCCCTCCTGTGCCTGCGGTTCCAAGGGAACAAAGGAAAACTCTTTTTTTTTAGGAAGCTCAGGGAAACGCCGCATTTTTAATGGCCTGAGGAAGCTGACTCGTGGCCAGAGATGCAAAGAGGTCAGATGGGTTTGTGCAGTAGGAGGGGAAGGGGTGAGTGGCTCAGGGACTGACCCCATTAGTGCTGTGAAGACCTTTCGGGGGGTTCATGGCTTGCCAGAGGAGCTGGGAAAGGGCACAGGGAGAGGCAACGATGGGAAGATGGAGCTGCCTGAATTCCCAAGTTCACCCGTTTTTTAGCAGTGAGGGTGTTTTACCAGCTGGACAACTTACAATTGGATCCTCTCCCAGTCTTTAAACTGAGCCCATCTGTGTTTTTAAATACTAAGTTTAACCCCAGAAATGATGATACAGACAGAAAAAATCAGGCTATTAGCCACTTTCTGGAAAGGTCCAGAGCCACTGCACTTCGTGACCCCTTGGAAAACACAAGGAACGTCTGCACCTTTCAGAAACAAACTCCAGGATGTTTGAAAATCTGTTTGTGCTGCGCCCAGAGCGGTGTAGCAACAGCTGAAGGTCACAAGCACTGTATAAATAGAAAGGAGGTTTTATTGTGACATGTCCATCCGGAGCCATTGCTCCTGGGTATGCCATCTGGGATGGGAGCAGGAGCCTGAGCATCCCCACTGCAGGAGAGGGGAAGGGATTCTGTCCTTGCAAGGATGATTCCATGGAAAGGGGGGGAGAACTACGAGGTTGTAACTTCGCTCCTAATTTCACCAGTTTTGAAGAAAAATCTGAGGTGTGATGGAGCTTTGGAAGGCAAATTCCTCCTGTGGGGTTTCAACCACATAGCCAAGCAGGGAGAAGGAAGTTTTCACCCATGGAGAGCATTTTGTCTCTGGAGAGTGGTTTGCAGTGACTGTCCTTCTCATTTGGGGACCTCAGTGGGGGTAAGAGGGGTTTTTGGTGTCCTTCAGCATGTGCTGGTAGGATTTTACACCAGGCTCTGACCATGTGCTACTAAAGACCTTTCCTGGCCAAAACCCTGCTTAATTCCATTTCCCTGTTCCATCCATCAGCTCCCTGCACCTGACATTTGTCATCCTCATGTGTTTGAGTGACAAATTCTTCATGGCCTGGAGCAGGGCATGGTGCACCCTTGGCCCAGAACAACAACACCGGGAGGTTGCCTGAAACAATGGGTGGTGATCACTGCAGCAACTCCCTGTGGATGTCCTGAGAGAAGGGCAGCAGCCATGGGGGAGAAATCTTGACTGGAATCTTGGTAAAAACAGCGGGAATGAGACACTGGGATGGAAGAGCTTGACCCAAGGAGTGTGGCTGGGCAGGTGGAGGCATTTGCTGGTGCAATTCCTGCTGATCCTGAAGAAATGAGGCAGCCACGGAGAGAGGAGACCTTGGCTTTCACCACTGGGAGATAACTCCTGGTGTTTCAGGAAAGCACTTGGAGAGGGACACAGCCTGTAAACCCTCAGACATCATGGCTGGATGGTGGCCAGAAAGTGTCTCAGCTCTGCCTGCCTGAGGTTCATCTCACCAGGGAATCTTTCCCTGTCCTGCCCCAGGATGGGTGAACCCCAGGAGACCCAGGCTGGGGACCAGAGAGCTGTAAGTGCTTGGTGAGGGCCCTTTTTTTGGGAACCTGGCCCTCCCCTGGGAGCAGATCCTCTGACAGGTGTTTAACACTGTCTCCTCCTGTTCCATGATCCCACTCTTGGGAGATCTCTTTTAGCCATGAATATGGATCAGGAGCAGCACCCTGCCCCCAGCACACCCCTTTTCCAAGACCAGAGTTGTCTGCACCTCTTTGAGCAGGAAAAGTGTGGATAACTCCCCACATTACCATCTCCTGCTACTGCTGGCTGGAAGGAACGTGCTGATCCGAGGAAGAGCTGGAGGATGATGAGCCATGGCAGGGTAATCCAGGGCTCCAGCAGCACAGATATATTCCAGCTTTTCCCACTTCACCACAGGCTTGCTGGATCCATTGTTGTTTTCCCATAAGATTACTTTTACCAGGTGATAAGGATGGGATCTGGAGGTCTATTGAAGCACCTAAAGGTGGCCTGTTGGAAACCCATGGGAATAAAAGGAGGAGAATCCCAGCTTTTCTTTTGAGCTTGAAGGGAATAACTCTTTCTGCCCCTCCTTGAAGGACAGCCGGGTGAGTGGCATTCTGACCACAGAGAGGAAAATCTTTTCTCTCCTGCTCTGGCTGCTGATCTGGTATTGGATTGTGTGATGGGTCACACCTATTGATCACAGCAGGCTAAAAAAGACACAACCCATAAATAACTCCTGATGTCCCCAGCTGGGCCAGAAATCCTGAGCAGAGGGCTCTTGGGAGAGCTGGTGTTGGTGTTTCTCTGTCCCCCTCCTCTGGGAAACGCTGGGGACAGAGTTTGGGTTAAGCCAGATGACTGGGGCTCACTGCAGTGTTTTTGCAGGTGTTTTCTTAGCGGGGGCTGGGTTATCTCAGTCTTTAATCCAGCCCTTCCTGGAAGAGCATCACCAGCCACACTGGAATGGGGCACTGCTGCTGTCCAGCCCTGTGCTCTTCCCATGCCAGAGCTCACCAGCACATGGGCAGATGGTTGAGACATGAAGGCAAAGGTGGCTCTCCTCTGCTCTCCCTTCCCCGAAGCGAGTCATTCCTGGTGCTCAATCTGTCCTCGGAATCCATGGAACTGCAGGATTTTGGCAGGAGGAACTGTAAGAAACGCACGGCAGGGAGACCAAAGTGGGGGGATCAGATCGGGTTTCCTTGAGGAAACAGCCCCAGATGGTTCTGGGGTGGAGGAGCAAAGCCTGGTCCCTGCAGGGCACCAGGGACCCACCCAGAGCCCAGGGCAGCTGCTGGCCAGGGCCAGGGCACGAAGGGCAGCAGCCACCCCCTCCTGAAAGCTCTTCCTGATGCTCCACCGGGTCCCACGTGCTCCGTGTGGCCTGACCACGGTGAGGGACACGTGAGGAGAGGAGAGGACACAGCCAGGCACCGTCCCTCTCCCTCCTCCCCCTTTCCCTTGTTTTTACACAGCTGAAAAAAAGCATTCCCCACGTAATGATGATTTGGCCAGCAGGTCAAGTCAAGCATGACAGATCTCATTCTGGAGCTGGGGTCAGGCAGCAAATTGCCTCAGTGCTGCTGGCACCGAGATCCCGGTGCTGAGGGGCCAGTGGGGTCCCCCCAGCATCCTCTGGCTGCTCACACCCCCCGTGCCTCAGGTTTTTGGGGGGCTGGGGGTGTCCAGCCACTGCAAGAGAGGCTTTTGGAGCAGCACCGTGCTGGTAACTCACGGCCTGAGGGCATTTCCCACTTTATCAGAGGCCGTGGCAACATTTTTGCCTGATCCGTGAGTTTTCTCCCCTTCCAGCATTTTACGGGGCACGCTGTGTCCTGCATTTCCTTGGCAGCGGGGAGGAGGAGGCAGGAAATGACTCTGCTGGAGCAAGAGAGCTCCAGAGGGAGCGAGGAGACGCAGGGTCCCTTCCAGGGAGCGAGGCTGGTGCTGAGAAAGCTCCGGAGGCCGCCCAGGCCCTGATCCGAACCCAAGGAATAAAATCCATCCCGTTGCAGGGAGACGGGAGAGTCAGCCAGGGAGGGGAAGGTTTATTTAGAGAAACAACCGTGGGCTGCCTGCCCACACCAGGCTTTTAGCTGATGATCTGCACGTGCCATGGCTGGGGGCGGCTGGGGGAAGCAGTCCACTATTAAAAGCCTGGCAGAATCTCTGCTGAATCCTGCTGGAGCTCAGAGTTGGCCTGATCCAGCAGGATCCCACCTCCAGTGTCACCTCATCTGACCCTGGGACCAAATCAGAGAGGAATCCATGGCAGCTCGTCCTCTCTTCTTCCGGGGGTGCAGCCTAGGAGCACTGGTGGGGAACACCAGCAATTCCTGAGAAACCGGGTCCTTTGAAGGATTATCCACGATTTATGATGTGCCCAGAGATCCACATAAGCCCCCAGCACCTCCTGGGAAAAGGTGGGGAAAGGCTGTGCAGAAGGGAGGGACGCTCTGGAGAGGATGGAGCTGTGCAGGTTCCCACACTCCCGAGCTGGGTGCAGCCTGGAACACCGATGATCCTTGGCATTTATGGTGATCCGGGCACTGAATCCATCCCCTTTACACTTCTCATCCCTCCAGACACGGCCAGCACCTCCCAGCCATGTGAATCAGCACAGGATAATCCATCTCCTTCCCTCTCCATTCCTGCCTCCGTTAAACATGCCCTGCTCTGGGGACGGCTCTGTCCGCAGTAATTAAGGTGGAGATTCCTCCTGCAGCCAAGGGCACTTCCCGGCTCATTAACACCGGGAGGACACGGCAGGAGAATCTCTGCTCTGCCCTGAGGGAGGACACGGAGGAAACAGCGCTCGGTGTACCTGGGGTGCTGCAGCTGAGGGGTGCCAGGAATTCCCGTGCATGGGTGGGGACACGGGGAAAAAGTGCCTGGAGCTTTTGGGATACCAGGATTCATGTTTTGGGGTCAACCACATCCGTTTGTATTGGAGCAGTGGGGAATCAGCACGGAATCGTGAATTGGTTTGGGTTGGACACCTTAAAGGACTTCTGGTTCCACCCCCTGCCACAGGCAGGGAATTTTCCCCTATCCCAGGTTGCTCCAAGCCCTGTCCAACCCGGCCTTGGGAAGCAAGAGGAGATGAGAGGAAGGAATTATCACCATCAGGAATTAACTCGTGCCCAGCAGGGCCCGATGTGCTGCAGCAGGACTGGGAGCCGTGGGAGCAGGAGCCCACCTGAGCACATCAGCCTCCCCTGGACAAGGCAATTTTGGCAGAGCTTGAAGAAAATGGCCATTTCTCGCCCCAGGCACCTGCAAAACCCATCCCAGCTGATGCAGAAGCAGGGAGTGCTGCTGTCAGAGGGATGGGGCAGGTCCAGGGCAGTGTTTTCATGGCTCTGGGAGCTGCTCCTCCTTTCTCCTCACAGCTCAGGAGCTGGGGGAAGGATGCTGAAGGACCTGCCAGCCTCATCCCACTGGGCTCTCTTGAAGCCAGCAGGAAAACCTTGGAAATCCATTCAAGGGATAGTTTGCCACAAGCTTTACTTCTCAATAAGAGTAGAGCGCTTTTCCTACTCCGAGTTTACCTGCAGGAGGTGACAAAAAGGAAAAAAACCCCTCATTTGTGGTGTTTTCCCTGCAAATACAAGCCCTGGTGCAAACCCAGGATGCTGCACCGTCATTCCTACGTTCACTCCCTGGGCTCCACAGGCACCAGGACCACCAAACAGCAGAGCTGGTCCCCCACCAGGGGATCAATCACAGGATGGTTTGGGTTAGAAGGGACCTTAAAGACCATCCGGTTCCACCCCCCTGCCACCATCCCTCTCCTCCTGCCTCTCTCACTGTGCTGTGCCATAACCTCCCAGCAGGCACCTGGGATGGAGGAGGGGAATCCAGGGTCATTAGTGCAAAGAGGAATGAGGCCAAGAGGGCTTTCATGCCTCAGCATCTTAATTGAAATGGGTTTGCCATCCTCCTCCCCCTTCTCCCAAGCCCAGCACATCCAGGCTCCGTCAAGGGCATCTCCTGGCCCGGTGCTGTGCACTCTGCATCCCCCGTGAACCACTCACATCTCTTTAATTAAATGTCAAGATATGCAGGGGTTTTTTTACACCTTTTAAGCACCCTCTGCTTGGAAAGATTCATGGAGAGCTCAGTTATTGTGAGGTGAGGAGGGGGGGAGCTGTGGGTAGGAAAACTGTGGGGAAAACTGTGATCAGAGCCAGGCAGGATCCCCTGAAATCCTTTGTGTTGTTTATTTTAAAGGCTGGATATCAGGGAAGGATTCTTCCCCCAGAGGGTGCTGGGCACTGCCCGGGCTCCCCAGGGAATGGGCACAGCCCTGAGGCTGCCAGAGCTCCAGGAGCATTTGGACAACGCTCCCAGGGACAGGGTGGGATTGTTGGGGTGTCTGTGCAGGGCCAGGAGCTGGACTGGGTGATCCTTGTGGGTCCCTTCCAGCTCAGGATACTCCATGGTTCTGTGGTCTATCAAACACAGCTTGAGGTGCAGTTCCTCCATCTCCAAAGCCAGGGCTGGTCCTGAGGCATCAGCCCCAGGGGAAACCAGTCCTGTCCTGCATCAGTGTGGGACATCCTGAAGGACCAGAACTGCTTCCCTGCAGCAAAGGGCAGCCTGGTGTGACCCTCCAGGGGTCTGGGGAGATCATGGAATCACAGAATAATCACAGAATCCCAGATAGGTTTGGGTTGGAAGGGACCTTAAAGCGCATCTCATTCCAACCCTTGCCATGGGCAGGGACACCTTCCACTATCCCAGGTTGCTCCAAGCCCCATCCAAACCTGGCCTTGGACACTTCCAGGGATGGGAAGTGCACAGCTGAGGTGCTTCCAGCCTTTTTTGATCCTCCACACTGAGTCCCCTGGAGTCACCTCCTCCCTATTCAGGTCTCCCTGTGAAAGGCGCAGTGTCTGACATGGAGAGGTGCCAGATGCTCTTGCTTGCAGCTGATGGAGGGCTCGATGCCGAGTGCTGGCACTCCCAGAGGATGTTTCTGTACAATCTGTCCTCCCAAGGAGACCTGGAGATGAAGAAGGAGAGGAGGCTGCAGGGCAGGAAGCAGTGGGCAGGACACATTCATCACCTCCGTCCTCCCGCGGTCCAGTGCCAACCGAAAATAAACACGGCTCCTGTCCCAGGCCACCCAGATCCTGGCCCACCCTGGACCAGCTCCCCCCGCTCCAGGTCCCTGCCTCAGCCTCAGACCTGGCCAGGGTCAGTGCTGAACCTGGGGATGATGCCTTGGGTTTTAACTTTTATATTTTTTAAATTCTGTACTGCTTAGTGTGCAACTCTGAAGCTTCTTGTGGCCTGTTACTTTCTGCTCTCTCATGCTGGTTAGACACAACAAAGCCTCTCCGGACTGCTCTTCAAGGACACCTGGACCATCCTGAGCCCAAGGGGTGTAAACCAAGGAGTCTCTGAAGGGAGGGTAGCTAAGGGGAATTACATCATTAAACTGGGGCTTTAATTGGAGAATTGACCCTGATATGCAAATGAACCAAACCTATCAAAGTGTGAAGAACTCGTGACCTGTCGTCCATCTTGGGGTCCATCTTGGCAATAGCCTCTGGCTCCCCAGGGTGTACCTTGAAGGCCCTTCAAATGCATACTTACTTTTATTCCTTTACTTTGTCTAGTCTCTGTGTCTAGGAGGCCTGATAAGGCATCAGGGAAAGCCTTTTATAATCTTGATGAACTTTGAAATCTCAGTGTAAATCCTGCAGTGGTGACAGCGGGATTTGGGAGTCGCCCTGGTAGGATGGGATGTGCTTTTGTCACCTTCTGGGGAGCCCACAGTGCGAGTCAGCTTCAAAGTCAGAGGGATTTAGTGTTCCAAAGCAACCATAATGTCTCCTGGAAAGCACTTAGGGAGGCTCCTCTGGTGGCAATTTGAGCAGGCCACTGACTCCAGCCTGGATTCCCCTCCGTCTCCATAGGCTGCAGTGGGAGCTGACACATTCCATGTGCACAGACACCAGAACTCAGGTGAGGAGACTCCAAAATCCAGGTGAAGTGGTCAGTCCCTGCACCAAAATAAGGAGAAGAAATGGTGCCTGTGTCTGGGTGGAAGGCCCATGGTCCAGGGAAAAGGAGGCTGGAGGGAAGCTCATCCCATCTTTGGCAAAACCCTTCCAAATTTCCAAATGCTTGAAGATGAAAATTTCAGATTTTAGAAACTGCTTGGGTTGGACGACACAAGGACATGGGCAGCTGCCTGGACTCCCAACACCAGCGTGTTGATGTCACCCCAGTGGGAACCATGAACTCCCCGGGGACGCTCAGCCTTGATGGATCTGCTCCTTCTCCCCAGTGCAATTTGGGGACTGGGTTGTCTGGGAGGCATCAGAGTTCCTCTGGTGGGATCTCATTATGTGATGAGCTGAACATCTGGATTAAAATAGATCAAATAGTCACTAAATCCTAAATAAGCCTGGGAGCTCAGCATCAGCCATATGCTTCCTACTGACAAGCTCAAAAAAAAATCTCTCCTTGCCATTACCTCACACTGCAGCAGTGTTTTATCCTCCTCCAAGCCAGCTCAGGGACAAACCTTCCTGCTCTGCCTCCCTGCTCCGGCCATCCTCTGGACCATCAGCCTAAGGCTCTTTTAGGCAGGGGATGTCAGCTGGAAAACGAGCACTTACCCCACTGCGCAAAGGATTTGGTGATGGGAATGAAAGGAACAATGTTCAAAGGAAGCTGAAAAAGGAAGAAAACCAGAGCTTTGTTGTTTAGCGTTCAAAGGATGCTAAATGCCCCTTAATGTTTGGGATTTTAGGAAAATCCTATAGGAACACAGTGAATATTGATGTTTTGTTGTCTGTCTCCTTCTGGGGCCAAGAGGAAGGTGGAGGTCAAGTGGACTCCAGGGGATGGATGGAGAGCATGGAGGGTGGGATGGACCCAAGGGTGCTGCAGGAGGATGCAGGACTTGTGGAATCATGGAATGGTTTGGGAGGGACTTTAAAGCCCATCTCATTCCACCCCTATCCCAGGGTGCTCCAAGCCCCATCCAGCCTGGCCTTGGACACTTCCAGGGATCCAGGGGCAGCCACAGCTTCTCTGGGCAACCTGTACCAGGGCCTCCTCACCCTCACAGGGATGAATTCCTTCCCAATATCCCACCTAAATCTGCCTTTTCAGGGCAGACTCGAGGGAGGACTCAGGGGTATCACTTCACAACACTGCCTTTATGCCCTGGTTGCACAAAAATAAGGTGTGGCCACTGCCCTTAGGCCATGAGCCTTATTTAGCTTAGCAAGACAAGGGCTAAGGTCCTGGGAGGCCTTGGCAGGCTTGTCCTGGAGCTTTTTTTAGCTGTTTTTAGCTGATTTTCGCTGATTTTAGCTGTAACAGCACATTGCCCAATGGTCAGATGAGCATTGCTGGTGTGGCAACCAGTCTGCCCAGCAGTCAGGCCACAAGCTTTCACCAAACCTTTTGCAACTGCGTGGTTTCACCCTAAAAACATCCAACCAGCCAGCGAGGGTCTGACTAAAACCAGGGGTGGTTCTGTGACCCAGCAGTGCCGGCAGCAGGTGGTTGTGTGAGGTATGAGACCAGCACCAAGCAGGCCTCACTCCCACCCTCACCCCTCCAGAGAAAAATCCAGGATGCTGGGGATTTGCCATGGCGACTCTGAGGAGGGGCGGGCACAGGAGATGCTCAGCAGCCTGTGTGTGACCACCATCATTGCATTATCAACGGGAATTAGCAGTAATTGGATAATTTGGAGGCTGCGTGTTGGATTTGTTGCAACGAGGCCGACAAAAATGCTGCAGTTTGTTGTGGTCTGCTGGTTAATGAGACCAACCTCGAACTCCCTGCCCTGTGCACAAGGGTTTGCTCCCTTTTTGCCTTCTAAATTTTGAGTGTAACGCTTCGAAGAGAATCATCTGGAAGTGGCGTGGAAAAACCAGGGCAGGCCATGAGGGGAAATTCTCCCTCCTTCTCTGCCTCCTCCCGGGTTTCAGGGAGAGGAGGATGGTGGTGGCTGAGCTGTGTTGGATCAACCATTTCTTGATGAATTGTTGGTATTGATGATTTAATTTTAATTAATTAATGTGATTATTTTAAAATTAAAAATGAATATAATTAGTTAATATTATTTATTAATAACGAGATCAAATGGGGGCGTGGAGGTGTCCCACTGGTGTCCCCTTCCCTCCATCACCCATGGGCACATCCAGGACATGACTGGATGAACGAGGCAGCCCACGGACAATAATTCCCAGGGGAATTATTCCCAGGGGCCAAATCCCGCTGGGAAAGGTCTGAGGGCCCAGTTTGGGCTCGCTGATGCCTCTCAGCAGAGGCAAGGGCCAGGCGTTCACCTCTGGGATGCACAGCCTGAAGGAACCAGCTCTCCATTTGCAGCCACATCTCCCCAGCTTCCCGTTTTTCCTCGGAAAAGTGTTTGGTTTTTTTTTTTTTGCTGTGGAAGGGGCTGGTTGTGCCGTGGCAGTGTGGGAACCACACGCTCCTTTTTCCTTCTGGCCGACATCCCGTGATTTTGCACCTGATCTCCCAATTCTTTCGGAGGGGAAACGAGGGGGCAGGGGAGGAAATGACATCCCCTAAGAGGGGAACTGCTCACCGAGCAGCCCCCTCAGGCTTTGTTCCAGCTGCGAAACACCTTCCTCCCCCTCGCCCTGCCTCCTTTTTTCCCCCGCACCCTGGGGAAGGCCTGAATTTGGGGCCAGGGAGAGCGCTGGGGGAAGGAGCCGGGCTGGTGGGGGAAGGGATGCTCTCCCCACATCGCCTCTCCCGCCCGCGGTCCTGTCTGCTCGTGGCCGATCCTTGCCGGTGCCGGGTGACGGTGATGCGCGGCGACACTCGGCTGTGCGAGCGGGGACACGGCAGCCCCCGCCAGCCGCTGCCCCTCCCGCAGCTCCGGCAGCACCCCGGGAGCTGCTCCGGCAGCACCCCGGTCCCCGCTCCAGCAGCATCCCGGGAGCCGCTCCGGCAGCACCCCGGTCCCCGCTCCAGCAGCATCCCGGTCCCCGCTCCAGCAGCACCCCGGACCCCGCTCCAGCAGCACCCCGGTCCCCGCATCCAGCCCCCCAGAGTGGGGCCGGGATGGCTGAGGGGTGCCGGAGGGCTGCGGTGTGCTGGAGGGATTGGTGAATGGGCTGGGGGAAAAGGCTCCGGGCACTTGCCGGGGGGGAATCCCCCCTTTGGGTGGGGCTGTGTTGGGGGCAGGAGAATTTTTGGGATGGGGACTCGCCTGCTTTGGGGATTGGGGTGATGGGCTGGGGGAAACACACCCGATGGCTGAGGATGGAAGGTGCCTGTTCAGTCTGGCTTCAGCTCCTCGTGGTTCCGATGCAAAAAGGGCTTTCCCTTCTCCATCCCCATCCTCCCTTTCCCCATTCCCATTTTTCCTTTCTCCACTCCCATCCTCTTTTTCTCCTCCCCATCCTCCCTTTCTTCATCTCCAGCCTCCTTTATTCATCCCCAGCCTCCCCTTCTCCATCCCCATCCTTTCTTTCCCCATTCTCAGCCTCTCTTTCTCTCTTCCCAGCCTTCCCTTCTCTCTTCACAGCCTCCCCGCATCCATCCCCATCCTCCCTTTCTCCATCCCCAGCCTCTCTTTCCCCTTCCCCATCCTCGTTTTTTCCTTCCCCAGCGTCTCCTTATCCATCCTCAGCCTCGCAGCTCCTTTTGCTCACCCTGAGCTTGCCCCCGGCTGTCTGTGCTGCCCTGGCCTTGACTTGGCTCCATAAATCCCAGCCCTACAGGACCTGAGCCCTGTGCCATGGGGCTGAGCTCAGGAGCATCCCTCTTCCTCGAAGCCTGGAGCCAGGAGCAGGAAGAGGGGAGTCTCCCCTTCATGCCCGAGTCCAGGGCACAGGGAAGCTAAAACCAGTCTGAGAACACGGCCCTGATTTCTCACCCCGGCTCAGGAAGACACAGGGACATGACCCAGTTATTTGACGGCAGCGTTTAATATTTCCCCTGCAAGGCAAAGCCAGCCCGGCTTCCTCTCCCTCCCGCTTCCCAGCCAGGCAGCCCGGGCTGGATCGCTGCCTTCCCGGGGCTTAAGAGCTCATTGGGCTGGGATGGAGGGGAAAATGTGACTGTGCAGCCTCATCAGGCGCCCAGATGTGCTGCTGATTCATCCCATAATTGCGTAAGCCCCGGCAGCGCTCGCTCCAGCCGGGAAGCAGCTGCTTCCTACGGGCTGTGCCCTGGAATGGGGCTGCGTGGGGGGACCCCCTCCAGAGGGAGGCTCAGGCTACCACGTGGATCAAGGCAGAGGGCTCAGGGTGGGGTGCAGCACCCCAAAAACTCCGCAGCGAGAGGTGAAGGACCTGGAAGAGACATCACCGTCGTGGTGATGGTGGGAACCAGGTGAGACGATCCGGGACTTCTCAAAAAAGGCAACCCAAGGTGGTCAAATCAATCCTCCCATCTCCCTGTTCAGAATCCAGAGAGTGTTTGGCCTCTCTGAGAGATCCAGTGGCCCTCCCAAAGGGACAAATCTCTCTGGGGTGCTCCGTGCACTCGTCCGTGTAATCGCGTGGATATGATTTGATTATCCCTTCCTTGATGTTTAGCATCACAAAGGGAGAAGCTGCCTCCAAGCTGAGCCCTTGGAGCTACCACTCTGGGACTGGTCTGGGGGGAGAAGGGTCTGAAACGGGGCTGGGGAAGCTGCAGCATTTGGGAAGGCTTTAAAAATGTCCTGCCTCAGCCCGTTGCTGTGTCCCAGCTCCTGGCTGTGCCTGTGTTCAAGAGGCATTTGGGCAACACTGTGGTGGGATTTTCAGGATTGTCCTGTGCAGGGCCGGCAGTTGGACTGATGATCCTTGTGGGTCCCTTCCAGCTCAGGAGATCCCATGATTCTCCCAGCAGAGAACTGGTCGGGCTCTTCAGGAGAAGATACAAAATCCAGGTACTGCTTTTGTTCCAAGGCACATGAAAAAATTCATTTGCTTTCCAAAAAACCACGCAGGCATTGATAAGAGAGACCTGGATAGACCAGGGGCTTCTACACAGTCACCCTGCAGAGCAAAGAGGTTTCAGTGAGGCCCCAAAACTCCTGATCTGCCGTAGCAAGGGGCGTTTAGCAGGTGAGATTGCGCAGAGAACGTGTGTGTGCATCTGTTGAGTGCGTTTGCACATAAATGACACAACAGAGGCTTCAGAGGATGATGTTGGGCAAAGCGAGAGCAGGACACGTTGTGTTTTATGAAAAATTCCCTGGCAAGATGAGATTATGTCAGAAAAACAGCCAGGACTTCGTAAAGGACTTCAGTGTCCCCTGCACACCCATTCCCACACTCAGCCTGAGCTGCCATTACCTCTGCAAGCTTGGGATTTATTTTTTGGAGGGGAAATTTGGCCAGCTGCTGTTTCTGAGGATGACCAAGACCTTGGCCAACCCTTTGAGGTCACCTGTCCATCTCATGGGCAGCAGGTCCCAAATCAGAGTCACCACGCAGGGGGAGAAAACAAAAAAAGTCAAATCTGGTCTCAGCAAGAGGGAAAAAAAAGCCCTTCAGTGGCAGGGGTGGTGGGTGAGCACAGGGAGAAGGGGGTGGCATCCTTTTGGGATGCTGGGAGGAGGGGGGAGGCTTTTTCTTGCAGGGAAAGTGCTCAGTGAGTCACCCAGGACCAGAGCAGCACCTTAGCGTCTGGCTAAGCCGGGGTTTAGCGCCGTTCTAAGCGGCTTTGGGAGCAGCAAGCGCGGGAGAAGCGCACACGAAATCAGAGTCGGGAAAGAAAAACAAACAGTGCCAGTGGTTATGTAAGGGATCAGAGGGCTGCCCACGTGCTCCATGGGGTCTTCCAGCTCCCCCTGGGAATGCTCTGCTGGGCTTTGGTTCATCCTGATCACCCCTCATGAGGAATTTGGGGGGAGGGCGTGTAGAGGAGTGAAAGAAGGTTCAGAGATAAGGGATAGCTCCTGTTGGAGGGGTGACGGAGGAGGATTTGGATGGGATGGAAATGAATTGTAAAATTAAGGGTGGCTGGAAAAAGGACGTGGACAACTCCTTGCTGGCCCCTCTGTCAGGACACAGAGCTGGGGACAAATGAGCCACCAAGTGACACTCGGGGAGCACAGATCAGGCAGAACTGGGACCTGCTCCCCATCACCTGTACAGCTTGATGCCTTAGGTTTTAACTTTTATATTTTTCAAATCCTGTACTGCCCAATGTGTAACTCTGAAGTTTCTTGCAGCCTGCTAATTTCTGCTCTCTCGTGCTGGGCAGACATAACAAAGCCTCTCTGGGCCTGCTCTCCAAGGACACCCAGACCATCCTAGGCCCAAAAAGTATAAACCAAAAAGCCTCTAAAGGGGGACAAGCTGAGGGGAAATTACATCATTAAACTGGAGCTTTAATTGGAGAATTAACCCTGATATGCAAATGAACCAAACCTATAAAAGTGTGAAGAACTCATGACCTGGGGTCCATCTTGGGGTCCATCTTGGCAGCAGCCTCTGGCTCCCCAGGGGTACCTTTGAAGGCCTTCAAATAAATATCAACCTTTATTCCCTTACTCCTTTCTAGTCTCTGTTTCTAGGTGGCCTCTCAAGGCATCAAGCTAAACAAGTAATTATTGCTGCGGGATGCTGCAAATATGAAATGTTTATGTGGATCCCAAAACTTTAGCAGCTGATAATCCCAAAAAGCTCTTCCAGACAAAGATTCCACCTCTGGCTTGTGAAAAAGAGGGAGAGCGACTTTTTACATGGGCAAGTAGTGCCAGGAAAAGGGAGGATGGATTTAAACTGCCAGAGGGAAGGGAGAGATGGGATATTGGGAAGGAATCCTTCCCTGTGAGGGTGGTGAGGCCCTGGCACAGGGTGCCCAGAGAAGCTGTGGCTGCCCCTGGATCCCTGGAAGTGTCCGAGGCCAGGCTGGACAGGGCTTGGAGCAGCCTGGGATAGTGGAAGGTGTCCCTGCCCATGGCAGGGGGGTGGAATGAGATGAGTTTTGAGGTCCCTTCCAACTGAAACCATCCCATGGTTCTGTGATCATTCTGTGACTGTTCCTTAGGAATTGTTTGTATTTGAAGTTGCTGGAGGCTGTGGATAATCACTCCACACTGGCTGGAGTTTTGTTCCCCCCTTCCCTGCTCTCAGAGGTTGGACACTGTGCAAGCTGGACTATTCGTGGATGATCCATAGGATGGATGATCTATAGGATGGATGATCCATAGGATGAACAGGGCATTGGTCTGGCAGTGTGTCCATTCCCACAGGATGTACTGCATTGAGATTTGAGCCCTTTTTTTGGGTAAAGTTCCCCCAGGATCTGCCCCACTCCAGTGTCCAGGAGAGCTGCCCACCCAAGTGATCCTCACCTGCTCCTCCCAGCCAAGAGCGTTATCCATGGATCTGCTGGGTCTGGAGGAGGAATAGGAAGATAATCCTAGGAAAGGATCGGCCTTGGGGCAGCACCGTCTCTCCTTCACCAGGCACCCACGAGGCACCAGGCCATGGAACTCCAGAGCAGTTTGGGCTGGAAGAGACCTCAAAGATCACCTCATTCCAACCCCCTCCGTGGGCAGGGACACCGGAGGGAGGTTACTCCCAGGCTGGAGCCTGGAGAGAAGCAGCAGGGCGGCCCAAGCACCCCCACAATGAATGCCCACACAGTGCCAGCAGAGCCCAGCGAAGGCAGCCAGAACAACGTGTGCCGAGCCTGCCTCACACAGACCTGCTCCGAGGCAGACGCCCCGAGCCTGCCCTCTGCGCTTCCTGCTTTTTCCTTCCCCCTGGACTTCTGTTTAAAAGATTCATTCCTGCTGCTGGAAAGTTTGTGCAAGCCTCAGTTGCATCACGGCGCTGCCGGGGTTGGCCGGGGCAGCGGAGCAGCAACGAGAACGCCGAGTCCTCCGGGTCACCCCCACTGCGGGGACACCCAGGAACAGAAGGATGGGCAGAGGAGGGGGGATCTGTGTGGGAATCCAGCACAGCTGGACCAGGAAACACCTCTGGCTTCCTTCTGCTGAGTCCCCCCGCCCCGGGCTGTGAGTGCTGTGTCATTCAGAGAGGGATTATAGTGAGAAGTGATAAATAAGAGCTGAGATCTATGGGCTTTTTCTTGCCCTCTGGCCCACATATCTTCCTTCCTGAAAGGGAAATGCATGATCCCAGGACTTCAGGAGGTCTGGCGTCAAGGAATCAGGCAGCCATCACGTTTTACAGCAGGTGGAGAGCAGAGACCTGCTCAGTAGGGAGCCTGTAAGGCCATGAGGGGAGAAAATGGAGCCTCTCTGCTCTGGAGACAGGCTGAGAGAATTGGGATTGTTCAGCCTGGAGGAGGCTCCAGGAAACATTCCAGCACCTTCCAGTACCTAAAAGGGCTGTAAGAGAGCTGGAGAGAGACTTTGGATACGGGTCTGGAGTGACAGGACAAAGGGAAAAGCTTCCCACTGCCAGAGGGCAGGGTTAGATGGGATATTGGGAAGGAATTGTTCCTTGTGAGGGTGGGGAAGCCCTGGCACAGGGTGCCCAAAGAAGCTGTGGCTGCCCCTGGATCCCTGGAAGTGTCCAAGGTTGGACAGGGCTTGGAGCACCCTGGGATAGTGGAAGAGGGTGGAATGAGATGGTCTTTGAGGCCCCTTCCAACCCAAACCATTCTGAGATTCCACGACTCTAAAATCAACTGCAACATTTTATATGTCAGAGGTTACCTGAACTCCTCCTTCGGGTTGTCCTGGGCAGGTCCCTCCACGTGTCACTGTAAGCATTTGTCACATCCTGCTCCGTGCCTCAGTTTCCCCGCTCTGAGTTTGGGCAGAGCCACACACAGAGAGTGCTGAAAATTTGGCGAACGCATCTTGGGTGGAAACTGATGGAGTTTGCTCCAAAGAAAAAGAAATCCCTGGGAGGAGACTTTTGCTTTCCACGCAGAGTTTCAGCTCGCCATTAAAGCAGAGCCAAAACTGCCTCTTTTGGACGAGGCCGTGGGGAGAGATTTCCACTTCTCCAGCTGAGCAGGAAGGTTGGTGTCCTGCAGCTTCCTAAGACATCCCATCACTGCTGATGCCCCAGTGGAGGAGAGGACCCCCCTGAGCACCCCTCTGCCTCCACCCAGCCATGCCCAGGAGGTCAGGGAGAGCCTCGTCTCACCAGGAGCCCCTGGAATTGTCCCTCCCAAATGGGACAGACACAATAATGAGGCAATAATCCCCTGATGGTGCCTGGAGAGCTGCTGGGCTAATTCAGCTCTCCAGGGCCACTTCTCCTCCAGTGGCTGCTCTGGTTTGGTCCTTTCCTGCTCCCCAGATTCCACCCTTTGCTCACCCTGGCTGCTGTTTTCCCTCCGTGGAGAGGATGAGTTGTATCCACGCTGCTGTCACGTCCGCCCTCAGTTTTTCCCTCGAAAAGCTGGAAATACCATCCTCATCCGAAGCCACAAAACTCCTGCCTGAGCCACCCTTTCCCATCCACTCCCAGGGTGCAGAAACTCGTAGAAAAAATGGGATGATACTGTCAACAAAACCACTGTTGATCCACTTTTGGTGAAGTATCAGCTCCAGCTCATTGGAAAAGGGTGGATCCCTGTTCCAGGTCTCCTTGGACATCCAGATTTGTCTTATTTCCAAGCCAGCAGCTGCTTTGGAGTGTCCTGTGAGATCTGGTCTCCTCCCTCATCCCGTTTTCCTGCTGCATTACCAGATCCCATTTTCACTTTCTCCAGAATTCTGGATGCTCCCACCTGTGTGCTTAGCCTCAGTGCCAAGTGGCAACGAGGCAAATTCCTCCTGCCTTTTGTTTCCTGGAGGGACCAAGGACCAGGAGTAGGAATTGGGTCCTGTTTGGGACAACCCCGCCCTGTTTCGGGTGGGATACAGATGGTGGTGGTGGCGGCAATGGGAGAGAGTCCAGGCAGGCAGGTGGATCCCATGGCTGGATTCCTCCTTCCCAGAGCCTGCTGAGGAGAAATTTTAGGAATGCCAAGAGCAGTTTGGCTGCGTGAGAGTGGAGCTGGCACCCGTTCCCCAACACCTGGCCTGGGATGAAATCATCCTGCTGGGCGGGGGAGGGGGGGCGTTGTCACCAGTCCTAATTAGACACAACAGGCTCCCTGATTAGCGCCTGTGTTTGGGACAAAACGCCCGAGGGGCTCCACGGAGCAGGGAGTGGAGGCAGAGGAAAGGCTCCATCCCTCCTTGCCAGAGGGGCCAAATCCACCCCAAATGGGGTGGCTGATTCTGGGGAGCACCGGGTGTGGACTGTCACATCCGCTGGGACATCTGGCACTTCTCCTGGCCTCGCTTCCACGCCTTCCATGTGCAACCTCACCCATGTCCTTTTCTCCCCGTCCCATCCCGTCCCATCCCATCCCATCCCATCCCATCCAACTGCATCCCATCCCATCCCATCCCATCCAACTGCATCCCATCCCATCCCATCCCATCCAACTGCATCCCATCCCATCCCATCCCATCCCACTGCAGCCAGAAAGGGGTTCAAGGAGCTTATTTTTTTTCATGCCCTGGGTGTTGTTGGACCCTGGCTCCTCACTACAAACCAGAGCGATGTTTTTAGGGTGGCTGAAGGCAGACATTTTTTAGGTTTTGCTTATTTTTAGCCCATTTCCAGAGGAAACCAGGTGTTGCTCTCCATGGATTTCCTGGGTGCCCTGAGCACAGCTTTTCCCTGGGGGCTTCCTTAGGGATGATGGATAAAAGCTGAGCTGCTGAGTGATCCCTGTCTTCCCACAGGCCTTGGCCTCGTCTTCCCAGCTATGCTCATCACAGGGCAAGGATTCCCAGAACAATTCAGAGTGAAACCCCAAACTGGCATCATAAAAGAAGTGTGGGGATAATGGAAAGGATTCATGCTGGCAGGGTTAGATGGGATATTGGGAAGGAATTGTTCCCTGTGAGGGTGGGGAGGCCCTGGCACAGGGTGCCCAGAGAAGCTGTGGCTGCCCCTGGATCCCTGGAAGTGTCCAAGGCCAGGCTGGACATTGGGGTTTGGAGCACCCTGGGATAATGGAAGGTGTCCCTGCCCATGGCAGGGGTGGCACTGGATGATCCTTAATGTCCCTTCCAACCCAAAGCACTCCATGGTTCTGTGATTCCATGATTCTCTGGGATTTTGTCCAACAGCACCAACCCCACCCTGAAATTAATCAGAGTCAACACCCTCTGCAGCTTTCTTAAAAACACCCCTAAATATTCTGATACTGGGGATGGGTAGAGGGGGTGGATCCTGGTGGTTTTTAGTTTTTTTTTTTTCAAATGAGAGGCTTCCTGGCAATATTTGGCCGGCGTTGCAGCTGGCTCTGCTCATTCATATCCCCACCAGCACCCAGGACGTGCAGATGTGAACAATCCTGGATTCGGGAGAGCCGGGAATCGCTGCCTCCAGCTCGGCCAGCAGCACCTACAGCTGGGGGAACACTCGTGGGGTCCACTGTGACCCCAGTCTGCCCTCACTTCCCACTAATTCCAGCAGCAGCACCAGCCGGGAGCACGTTCCCAGCCCGTGGGCTGCTCCACTGCCAGGTGTGCGGGGAAACCACCGCTCCGAGCACCTCAGACCACGAACATCCAGCGCTGGAGGGAGCAGCGCGTCGGGCAGGACACGGGGAGACAAGCAGCCCAGCGGTTTCCATGACAACCAGTTCAGGTGTCACCGACGGAGGGATGCAGGTGGGGATGCTCCCGGGGAGGGGACCAGAGGACGGGGATGCTGCGCTGCCAGGGGTTTGCATTTAGCGGGGAGCGGCAGCTCTGGGGCTGGAAATCTCCTCTGGCAAATGTCAGGCGGAGCTGGGAGCGGCCTCAGCCGGGGTGTTGTGCTTGGCTCAGCTCAGCCCCCGAGCTCATGTCGCTGCAGAGCCCAGGACAAGGTGTGACAGCAGCCACGGGGCTGGGAGGAGCTGGAGGGGCACAGGGGGTGTGCTGCTGGTGTCCCTCACTCTGGGGCCACCCTGTTCCCTACTGGGACCTGCTGGGCCTTCAGTGTCCTTCCCTCTCCATCCCCAGTGTCGGCTTCAGCTCATCTTTCTTCATAGGACCTTAACAGGATGCCCGAACCTTGGCCAAAATGTTTTCCCAGCTGCTGGCAAACCCAGACACTCTCCCAGGAAGGTGGAGAGGGGAGAAAAGTGAAGCAGAGACATTCCAGCCTCCAGCACAGCCTTGGAATGCATCTGCAGCCTTCCTCTGTCCCCCTTGGATCTGCCCTGACACCATCCCCTCGTGACCTGCTTCCAGAGACATGGGAGAATCCCCTCTCTACCCAAGGGACCCCTTGGATTCTCTGGTGGCACAGGTCATTCCCGTCCTGACAGGTCCCTGCCCTTTTCATGTTAAAAAATACATTTTTATTTAAAGCTGTTGGCAGGGACAGAGCCACGGGAGCCCAGCTGCAACCTCTCCGCTCAGTGTAGGATTTTTCCTCACAGAAGGTGTCTGGACATCTTAAGAATGTGCCAATTTCAATATCCAGAGGTGGAAAGGATGGATGTGGCTCCTGACAGCCTGATTTAAGCCTTGCAGAGGAAGAAAAACTTCTTTTTCTCCCTTTTTTCTGGCCTTGGCTCAGAACAGGCTCCATCAAACCGAAGATTCGATGTTCCCTGTTGAGCTCTGGTGGTTGGGAGAACAACAGGACTCCTGGCACGAGTCACACCCTCTGGAGAAGATCCTTCTGCCATGTTTCTGTCCAAGTTTGTTGTCTGGAGCAGACACAGGGGGTTGGGCTTGGGAGGAAGGGTGGGGAAGTGGTGAAGCCCAGTCCCTGTGGTCTGCAAGGGAGGGAGCCCCCAGCCCTTGCTAGAGCTGATCCCTGAGCATGTGAAACGTGGGGTGACCCCACATCCTCACCACAGAGCTCCAGGAGATTTTTAGGGGGGCATTTTTGTGTTGGAATTTTCCCTTTTCTGCTCTTCCACACAGAGAGGAGCCCCACAGGCTGAGGGAATGGGTCAGGTCACTGCCAGTGGCCAAGGCTCCCTCAGGTCTGGAGGCTGGGGTGGGTTTTCAGAACAGGACAAACTGCTGGGCTGACCTGGGTGTTTGTGAAGCTCCTCAGAGATTAAAAATAAAGCTCAGACTGCTTTGGACAGCGGGCAGAGTGATTTTCCTGGCATAATCAACCTTCTAGCAGAGAAAACCAAGGCCCTTTGCAAACACCACTCGTGCTTTCTGCTGCCTGCACAAGCAGTTTGCTTTGCATTCTGGCTTTATTCTATTCCATTTCAATTTACCCAAAATATCTCGGCATGCTGGTGAGTGGCAGCTCTCTGGGATGAGTGTGCATGTGAATAAACTTCTGCTAACTCAGTGCGAATCCTTTCTGCCAGTCAGGCAAATAATGACAGCAGGGAAAATTAGCAAGGGGAAAAAGAAGACAAAGACATGCAGCATCTCTGGAGAGCGACCAAACAGCCCAGGAGAGCTGATCTGTGCCTTTCCCACTCTCCTTGACCAGGTCCTGTGGAGCTGGGCACCACAGCTGAGGTCCCTGTCCTGCCCCTGTGCCATCCTCCTTCACTCCTGGCTCTCCATCCCTTGGGGACATGGCTTGGGACAGGGCACCTCACCCACCGCTGAGCTGGTAGAAGCTGCAGCCCTTCAGAGCTGTTCCAATTATAAAATGAAACGAGTCAGGATCTGTCCAACAAAGCTTCCAAAGGAAAACAGGTATAATCCTTCCAGAGAGGAAACCCAAAACTGCACAAGAGTAGGAGCCATCTGGCAGGTTCCTAAGGATCCCAAAGGGCTGGTGATGATGATGATGATGATGATGATGATGATGATGATGAGTGTTTTTCTGTGGGGTCATATCTGCTGTGTCAGTCCCTCTCTGGGACTGGAAACCACAGCAGCTGGTCAGCAGGGCTGGAACAGCAGCAAGGCAGTGTCTGCTTGTGCTGTGTCAGGTCCCAGCAGGGTGACACCAGCACGGTCAGCACCTCTTGCTGGAGCTGAATCCCAAAGGGAAAGATCCAGCAGCTGGAGAGCGGCCCTGGGACAGGATCTATGTTGTTCCTGCTTTATGCTGGGGGGCAAAAGGGATGAACCAGCTCCAGGGATCAGCTTGTGAGTCACCACAGAGAACAAATTGAGTGCTGGCTTATCCCCCCAGTGCTGAGGGGAATAACACTGGAATTACAGAAGGGGTTGGGTTGGAGGGGATCTTAAAGCGCATCTTGTTCCACCCCTGCCATGGCAGGGACACCTTCCACTATCCCAGGCGGCTCCAAGCCCCATCCAACCTGGCCTTGGACACTTCCAGGGATGAAAGCATCCGATTGAGCAGACAAATGTAAAGTATTGACACAAGAGAGCAGCCTTGAGAACTTGATACAACCCCTTCCAAACACTGCCCTTGCCCTCCTTGAACAGCACTTCGAGCCGTGCCCTGACTCCAAGGAACGATGGCACCTTTGTGCTGAAAGTGGGAATGGCTTTAAACTGACAGGGGGCAGGGTTAGATGGGATATTGGGAAGAAATTCTTCCCTGTGAGGGTGGGGAGGCCCTGGCACAGGGTGCTCAGAGAAGCTGTGGCTGCTCCTGGATCCCTGGAAGTGTCCAAGGCCAGGTTGGACGGGGCTTGGAGCCACCTGGGATAGTGGAAGGATGCCCACGGCAGGGGGTGGAATGAGATGATCTTTAAGGTCCTTTCCCACCCAAATTCCATGATTCTATGGAAAACCCCTTCCTAGGAGCTTTGCAGCCCAGGTCTGAGCTGCATCCCAGAGCTCGGCTCATGACCCGCCCAGGATTCACCCCGCTGCGAGTGGCATTAGCCACAGAGGGAGGGACACGTCCCCGGCCACAGCTCAGTGTTCTGTGGCGCCTAATTGCCAAAAACTCGCCGTGCGAATCCCCGGCCGAGCCGCGGCGCTTCCCGTGCTGCGGGAGCCGGGCTCTGCCGACAGGAACATTCCCGAGCGCTAATGAGCGCTAATGAGCTCCCCGCGCTGCTCCTGCCACGAGCCCGCCCGTGGATTACACCACTTGTGCTAAGCTGCTTACTCTGGGTGGAAAGCTGGGAGCAGCCAGCTTCCCAAACACTCCGGAGCCTCTGCTGAGGAGCAGCAGGATCTAAGCTGGCCAATAATTCCCTGCTCCGGCTGCTCCCGGCCGATGGCCGCTACACACTGAAGATGCTGCAGAGCTTTTGCTGTCACTCCTGCCCTTTTCAGTGCATCCAGGAGCTGCGTCATTTCTCCGGGGGCTTTTCCGTCCTGTTAAAAGAAGTAAAACTCGGCAAGCTTGGTTAATTCAACCCCAATTCCCTGGTTGTCACCTCAATGTCGCAATGCTGGGCGAGGAGGAGAGCAGCAGCGGGTTCCTCCAGCCTTTCCCGAGCCCCGGGAAGCCGGGAGAGGGGCTGTGTGCCGGGATGCGATGGTTTTCCCTAACCTTGTGGTCGCCCTCCAGGCTCTGGGGGATGCTTCGCTGCCGTTGCCATGGAAATGCTGCGCGGGAGGTGGGGATGCGAGATCTGCTGCTGCCATCTCCTGGAGGAGCCGGGATGGCGAGGCGGGGTTAGGAAGAGCACGGGCAGGTCGGAGATGTTCCGGGCAGAGCTCAGCGCAAACCTGGGCGGGGACATTGGTACCGAGTGGTCTGGGCACAGCGGAGCTCACCTGGGGCCACCGTGTGCTTGCAGAAATGTCATCCTGAATCTGCGGGCTCTGCCAAAAAAACTTTAACAATTCCAGTGGCCATGACCCCAAATCATGAAGTCATTAAAGTTGGAAAAGCCCTCTAAGATCATCCAGTCTAATCACGAACCCAGCACTGCCAAGGCCACCACTGACCCATGCCCCCAAGTGCCACATCCACACGGCTTTTAAATCCCTCCAGGGAGGGGGACTCCAGCACTGCCCTGGGCAGCTGTGCCAGGGCTGGACACCTTTTCCATGAAGAAATTTTCCCAGTATCCAACCTAAACCTCCCCTGGCACAACTTGAGGCCGTTCCCTCTCCTCCTGTCCCTGTTCCCTGGGAGCAGAGCCCGACCCCCCCTGGCTGCCCCCTCCTGTCAGGGAGTTGTGCAGAGCCACAAGGTCCCCCCTGAGCCTCCTTTTCTCCAGGCTGAGCCCCTTTCCCAGCTCCCTCAGCTGCTCCTGGTGCTCCAGACCCTTCCCCAATGTCCTTTTTGTCTCAAGGGGCCTAGAAGTGCCGCCAGCACTGGAGGTGCCCCAGCAGTGCCAGCACAGGGGACGGGCACTGCCCTGGCCCTGCTGCCACCCCAGTGCTGGGACAAACCAGGATCATGCCCAGAACCGCCCACGTTGTATTTTGGGAGCTTTGGGCACATCTCGTGCTGGACTGGCCTCCCTGGGAGGACCCTGAAGGGCTGGTGAGGTCAGCCCCAGGATGAAGAGTGGCTGCCCTTGGAAGAGAACACTCTGAAGGAGTTAATCCCACCCTCAGTGCGCTGATGGAAGTGGCAGCAGGGAAATTCATGTGGCAGCACAGGGTGCAGATGGGAGGGGATGGGTGTGAGGTTCCTCTGCCTGTGTGGAGGCACCACAGTGAGCGTGGGACGTGCTGGAGCTGCAGCTCAGCCTCGTTTCTCAGGGTTACGACCAGGAGCTGCAGCTTTGCTGCACTTTTCCATCTGTTCCCATCCTTCCCATCAGCAGGAGCTCACGGGGATCAGGGATCCCGGCCCACAGGATGGAAACCTCGGCTGTGGGTGGCTCCTGGTCGTGAAGGTGACACGAGACACGTGCCAGGCTGTTGGATGGCAGGGACACACCGTGGGGCAGGAGATGGGAGACACAGCCTGGATTCCTGTGAGTGATCATTATAGGGACAAGGTGATGGGAGCTGGAACATGGGATTGCCTGTGCTGATGGCCAGAAACACCAAGGTATTAAATGATTTTCCATGGGTGACCCTGTGCTTGGTCACCATCACCCAGGGAAAGGTGTCCTCAGGAGCTGCCATGCTCCCGTGGGATGTCCTCATCCCACCCCGGAGCAGATGAGAAATTTGGATTATTGGTGCTGCCAGCTCAGCTCCAGCTGCAGCAGCACCT
Organism: Lycocorax pyrrhopterus obiensis; assembly: GCA_014706295.1. Lineage (NCBI taxonomy): Eukaryota > Metazoa > Chordata > Aves > Passeriformes > Paradisaeidae > Lycocorax > Lycocorax pyrrhopterus. The sequence continues at coordinate 2,728,629 of JACSVZ010000006.1, read as the reverse complement.
CCTGCAGGGGGTGTCCCATCCCAGCCTTCTCCTTGCTTGGACATCCTGGCCCCATGATCCCGCTGATCCCCTCGGACACCTGGGCCCTGCCCTTCCCAAAGAGTTCAGGCCAAGTGGGAGAACTTCACACACAGCATTCCAGAAGGGCATCTTCCTAGCAGGAGGATGGGGAACAACAAAGCCACACCAGTGTCCCCCAGCTCTTCTGGGTGTGGGAGATGGTCCAAAGGTACCATCAGAACCAGGATATCCACATCCTGCTCCGTGACTGTGGCACCCACGCTCCTGATCCCAGAATCCCCTGCCAGGCTCAAGCAGGGCCACTGTTCTGCTCTGTCCCCTGCTCTTAATTCGGTGCTAGCAGGAATTTTCCCCTGAGACAAACCAGGAATCTCTGTCCTCTGCAGGGACCCTGGATCTACCTGGCCAGGAGGTGGTTTAGGAGGTGCCCATCCCTGCTGCAGTTCACATCTGAGCACATGGTGAGATCCCCTCTGCAACCATTGTGACCCTGCTTTTAGGTCATCTTAAACAACTTCCAGGCCACTAAAAGGCCTGAAAAAGAGAGACCAAGGGGAATTGTGCCTCTCTGCTGCTGGACTGCATCCCACAGTGCATCCCACGCCTGTGGGTGGCAGGGATAACCAGCTCAGCTGGTTCACTTCAGAAAGGGCAGGGCAGGTCTTTGGCTCTAGGAGGGAAATGAACTGGGTTACTGGACAATGAATAAATCTGGAGTTCCTCTAATGTCATCACCAAACCAGTCCATCCCAGTATGAGAAGCCTTTTGAGAATCATTTTGGTTTGGTTTGGAAAGGACCTTAAAGCCCATCTCGTTCAGGGACACCTTCCACTATCCCAGATTGCTCCAAGCCCCGTTGATGCCTTTTCCTGGTCTTAAAATCAAGAGTCAGACACGGTTAGAAGGGAAAAAGGGATTTTACCTTGGTATTTATTTTAAGGATCCTTAGGTGCACCATGTCCAGGTGGAATGCACCTCCATGCACACCGCAATGCACACCCACAATAGATCTGATATAACATTATAGGTGTTACTAATTAGCTTATCTATCAAAGATTCCCCAATGAGAGGCTTGAGTGAGCCCCCCTCCCCAAGGAACCTTACCCTGGATGGTTCTATCTCAGTTTACAAAATGTGTTCTGGAGAGGACCTTGGGGTCTGGGGCACACTGCTCCCTAACTATGAAGCTTCTGAAATGTTGAGTCTCCCTGCTTGACAAACAAGTCCAAGAACGTCGGTAAAAAGCACTAAGAATACAGAAGCTGTAAAAGGTATAAGAGGGGTATAAAAGAAAGACAAAAATCTTTATGGCATCACCGTCCAGCCTGGCCTGGAACACCAGGATGGGTGAGGAAGGCAAAGCTAAACCTGGACCAGGTGGGCTGCAAAGGGCTGGGGCACCCCAGGTGTGGGGGTTTTAGCCCAGGCCAGCCAATGCTGCTCTTTGTTGCACCTCGTCCCCAGGGACAGAAAATGTCACGTTTGATGACTCCAGATGTATCCAGAGAGATCATAAAATGTTCTTTTGTCTTTAGGGCAGGAAGGAGATATCTCCCCCTTCCTTTGTTTTACTTTTTCTTTTGTAGCAAAGAAGATGAAAAGAATTAAAGTCCCAACTCTGCAGAGCTGCAGGCACAAGACATCCCTGGGTATCAGCTTTTTTCTGCAGGGATCCCTGCAGCCACAGATTGGTATTAATGATCTGGATTTGCTTTTGGGGTTAAAAAGAAAGAAATCTGTGATTGCAGAACGTGGCTGTTCCTGTGCAGAGGGGAATACTGCAGCTTTGTGATTCACTGCCATCTTGTGATATTTAACATTTTCCTAAAATGATGAACATGCAACATGAATTAGAACAGAACCCCAAACAACAAGGAAAAAAAACCCCAAATCTGTTCCTAGTATCCATAGTTACAGAGAAATCTCAGAGACCCTGAGGGTGATGGGTAAAAAATGAAAAGTTGTGACATTTGTTGCTTTTATTCTTTAACCTGTAAACACTTCACATAAACTCCTTTCTTTCATAGGAAGAGAAGCTGGAGTTTTCCTTGATGACCTCTCACCTTGTGTGTTCTGGAGACAAGGTTTCCAATCTCATTTTTCCTGGCCTTTGCCTTCGGGTGGAATGGCAAAATTAGGACAAGCTCACTCCAATGAGCTCGTTAATATTATTATTATTATTATTATTTTATTATTATTCCTTCCATGTACAGCCAGAGTACCTGGGAGCCCTGTGCTACTTCAGAGGGAAAACATGAGGACAAATGCTGCATAATGCATGGGCAAAGTTTCACAGAAAATAGGGAATGGAGTTTTTTGAAAGTCAGATAATAGGGGGATGTTCCACCCTTCTAAAACTGATGAAAGTAGATTGGACAAAAGCAGCAGGAAGCAAAATATCAACACCATCCTGCCTCTAGCAAAGAGGGGCAGTGGGAGCAGCTGCCCTTGCCCACAGGATAATCCTGATGAGGGATTTGTGTATGGATCATCCCAAAGTGAGGAGCCCAAAACCTCCTGCCCAGAATTTTACTGTATTTACCACTTCACCAGTGTTTTGCTGCCCTGCATTTGGTGCTGACTGTGTCAGACTGTCAGGGCTTAACCCCAGCTGGCAGCTGAGTCCCACAGAGCCACAGGGGCACGGGATGAGGGAGGGAATCAGAGGGGTTAAAGTGAGAAAACTCATGGGCTGAGACCACAGAATGATGGAATTGTGTGGGAAGGGCCCTTAAAGACCATCCAGTGCCACCCCCTGCCATGGGCAGAGACACCTCCCACTATCCCAGGTGGCTCCAAGCCCCGTCCAACCTGGCCTTGGACACTTCCAGGGATCCAGGGGCAGCCACAGCTTCTCTGGGCACCCTGTGCCAGGGCCTCCCCACCCTCACAGGGAACAATTCCTTCCCAATATCCCATCTAACCCTGCCCTCTGGCAGTGGGAAGCCATTCCCTGTGTCCTGTCCCTCGATCCCTTGTCCCAAGTCCCTCTCCAGCTCTCCTGGAGCCCCTTTAGGCCCTGGAATGCTGGAAGGAGATAAAGAGAGTTTAATACCTGAACACTGGGGAAAGAGGAACACTCCAGAACCCACAGACTGTTCCACCTCTCCCCCAGCACCCTCAGCCACCATCCTCACCCAGGGCACTGGGGACAACTCCCAGCTCAGGCAGGACACCCAGGGGTGTTCCCTATTTCAGTGCCAGCACGGAGGAAGAACTCTCCTCCCATCAGGTGTCTCTCTGGGATATATGAAATGTGTGTTCAGAATTCAGTCAGTGCAGTAATTTCGGGGGCACGGCCCTGAATTTCTTCCCCCTCCACTTGCACAGACACACGCTGAAACAACAGCGTAGGTTTGAACTGCCTCATCTGCGAGCCATCCAAACAGATGGCCTGAAGCAATGGTGCTCCAGACTTCCAGCTGCCTCCCTGGACTTTGGAAGTGGATTCCTAGAAAACACCAAGAGCTCCTCAATAGAAAACTGAGCTGCAGCTGGAAGAGCGGTGGCTGCTCCCCAAGGCACAGGGTGAGAGCACCAACACCCACCTGTCCTCACCTCCCAGAGCCACTCAGGAAACCCAGAGAAGTGGAACAATTCCTTCAAGGCAGAGTTTGCTCCACAGGACTTTTCAGCAGAGTTACAAGGCCACTCATGTTTTTTGTTACCTACATTACTTCTCCCTGGCTCATGGAAGTCCCCAGCCTCACAATTCACATGCAGCAGAGACCCCAAAATGAGACAAAAATGAGTTTTCCTGAGTGCTGAGAGGATGCAGCTGGGTGAAAAGAACAGGAATGGAAATGGTGGGAGAGGATTAGGAAAGCAGAGCAGCTGCTGGCAGAGCTACAGTCATGTCTTACCCCAGCTGTGTCCCTGCTCATATCTAACACAAACCTCTGCAATTCTTTCGATATTGATTTTATTACAAGAGTAGTTTAAGACAGAACAAAAAAATAATGGCAAAACCAAATTTTTTTAAAAATTTAATATGAAATCCATAAGTAAGAGACTTTACAAGCCTCAAATGTTAAATAACTCTTTGCTGGCTGTGGTTGTACAGCACTAAGGATGTGCTGATCTTTCACACCAACACGTGGTGCTGGTGGAACTCCACTCTCCTGCACTCTCACATCCAGCAGCAGTGCAGAGATTAAAAGGAAATGTTTCCTTCCATTGTTTTATTGCTGTCTCATCCCACTGATAACGTGGCTTTCAGTCTGCTCAAGTTATCTCGAAGTTTGGCAGAGACAAAACCTCTTGTCCTCCCCAGTTTATCCACATAGATTCAGCTGATTTCAGAAAGGAGAATGAATGAATGATTTTTCTTATGCAGGAAATACAGCGACCTGTGCAATTAATACATTAATAATCATTAACTTGGAACATTAATTGCATGACTCAGAGTGTTTGAAGTTTTTATTTAAAAACCCCCAAACCTGCAGAACACAGAGGCCACGGGGTGGGGGTGTCTGAAGCCTTCAGACACTCTGAGCTGGCTCTGACTTCAAAGGATGAATCACCAGCATCTGGTTGGTATCAGCAGAAGTGGCCTGCACAATAAATGAGCCCAGTTAGCCCTTCCCTGGAGGGGTCTGTGTCTCTTGGCTACAGGGAAATGATGCAGCTTGTCTGCAAGCGAACTTTTTATGTTATATAAACCAAGGAAAACTTATTTATAGAGCAAAGGTTTCCTGAAATAGCCCCTGGAAGTTTTCACAACAGAGCAACCATTCTTTCCAGAGTTTCGGGATGTATTTCAGCAAGAACAAAGACACACTTAGAATATTTTCTTTTTACTCTTTCCTTCCAGTGTGGGTACAGCAGCCAAAACCTACACACCTCTGGCTGTGTCCATCATGAAGTTAAACAGCTCCACAGTGCAGAGCAAGCCTGGAGAATGCTGAATGCAATCAACCCCAAATCTATTTGATACAGACATCAGAACCTGCAAACGATAAAAGGTTTGTTTGTAGCAACGTGAGACTGACTGCCAAGGGATAAATTACTGATCTCCCAGGGCTACAGGTGCATCAGTGTTTGAGTTCCTGGCCAGCCTCGTGTACAATCAACTGTCCCATCTAACACCAGTTCTAACAGAAGGAAAAGCAAAACTTCAGAGTTTGCAGCTGATGCTTCCAAAGAGCATCCTACCTTCAGGCACCAGGAACAGACTGGGGAGGTTCTTGTTTGCTTTTAATTACGTGGTTTATTCATTAAGAGGTTGAACTCCTGCAGTGTTTTTTCTCAGGCCACGGTTGGAGGCACAGCTCTGCTGTCGGGCTGGAGGTTGATGAGGGAGTTGCTGGCCTGGGCCAGCTCTGTGATGGAGACTCGGCCTCGCTGCTTGATGTACTGGGCCACGGCTGCCATCTCCTCTGCAGTGATGTAGATGAACTTTCCCCTGTCATCAATCACACCTGCAGGGCAAAGACAGGACCCTGCAGTCAGCACTTGGGCTCCCGACAGGCATCACTCACTGCTTTGGGAAGGGACATTCCAGCTGCTGAGGCAGCACTTCCTATCTAGGCCAGGCTGGCTTTTATCTCCTCGCCACGGCCGGGTGCTGGAGCAGGGCCGTGCCAGCAGCCCAGGGCCCTGGGAATGCTCATTCTGTTCCAAGGAACACGTTCTGTGCACTGGGCACAGCTGGCTGGGAGTTCCACAGCAGCTGCTGCAGGTACCTCGTTTTCATGGAATCACAGAATGTCCTGAGCTGGAGGGAACCCACCAGGATCACTGATCCAGCTCCCAGCCCTGCCCAGCCACCCCAACAATCCCACCCTGTCCCTGGGAGCGTTGTCCAAACGCTCCTGGAGCTCTGGCAGCCTCGGGGCCATGCCCATTCCCTGGGGAGCCTGGGCAGTGCCCAGCACCCTCTGGGGGAAGAACCTTTCCCTGAGATCCAACCTAATCCTCCCCTGACCCAGCTCCAGCCATTCCCTGGGTCCTGTCCCTGTCCCAGAGATCGGAGCTGCCCCTGCACTGCCCCTCAGGAGGAGCTGCAGGCCATGGTGAGGCCTGACCTGTGTCTCCTCCAGGCTGAACAAGCCAAGTGCCTTCAGCTGCTCCTCGTATGGATTCCTCTCCAGACCCTTCCCCATCCTCGGAGCCCTGCTTTTTTGGTGCTCATGTTCTCAGCTCAGGCAGCTGGTGGAGAAAGGCCGAGCAGGAGGGGCCAGGAGGGCACTGAGAGTCCTTGTGGGGCCCAGCTCAGCCTTTCCAGCTTCCCCTCTGACAGGGAATGCAGCTCACTTTCCATATTTCAGTTGCTCCAAGCAGACTGAGAACAAAACTCTGTTTTTATGTATTACACCAAGGCAGAGCCTCCCTGGCTTTGGGCCACAGCCAGCCAGGACAGCACACATCCTTATCCTTATTCCAAGCACTTTTAGGGCATTTAAAAGGGCATCCACATGTACCTGCTGAGACAGTTGTTCCCCAGCCACGAGCACAGGATCAGCTCAGTAAATGTTTGTGCTGGCACCTTCCCCTACTTCACCCTTGGAAAGAACAAGGCTGCCCAGCAATAAACCAGCCTTGTTCACGCTCAGTCTCTGCTGCCATTCCAGCTTGGACTGGGTGGGTACGTGGCTGGGAAAAACACTTCACTGACTCCAGCATCCTGCAGTGCTCTGGGATGTTTGCCTCTCCCACATGCCATACCCCAGTCCTGGCTTCAGCCACCAGGCTTGGAAGCCACCCCGAATCATCCCAGTGATCCTCTCAAATTCACATTTCAGAGGGCACCGTTTGCAGTTGGCTGCTCAGCAACCCCAAAAGGCCTTCAGCAGATGGGTAAATAAATAAAATAGAAACAGCTAGCTATCAAGTCCTACTAGATCCTTAAAACAGGAATGACACTGGAAGTCTCCCCCTGCCACAGAGAAGGCATTTTCTGCACCACCACCTCTTCAGCAGCTACAGTAAGATCCCCTTTGTGCTTTGGCTGTCACCTGTCAGGGTGCCATCTGCCATCAGGTCCTGGATTCTGTTAATTGCATCCTGTGCAGAAGAGAAAAAGGAACAACAGGCTGATCAAAAGGGAAGCAAAAAACATTTCACACGTTCAGATAAACTACAGAGGGGTTTACATTTAAATCCCTCAGGGTTAAGGAATGCAGTACTCCCACACACAGGGAGATGCAATAAGCCCTTTGGTCTTAGAGGGATGAATTTTTTTTTTTGGGATGTTCAAATTAAATTCCCCTATCCCTTAAATGAGACTTTTATTGCCATTACTTGGCTGTTTCAAGGAATCTTCCCAAGGAAAGGCTGGGCAGTGCCATGAAGTTCCATGAAGCACACTGAGGTCCTTCTCCAAGGTCCTTGCTCAATAATTCCACTTTTTTTTAATATCTTTTCCTGCTCCTTTCAGGAGCAAACCTCTCCTACCAACCCAAAGCAACAACCTGTTGAATTTATGGCTGGGTTTACTCTACAGTTACTCCACGCATGCAGGTCCACTGCACCTTAAGGATTGGTTTCTACAGTTCTACCTCTCTTTTTCTTGTCGTTATATGACTGCAGAAGGAAATGATAATTTAGGTTTTAACCAGATAAATTCCTTTAAGTAACCCACTGCACACTTAAATGGAGTTCTGGTTTAAGAGGGAGGCAGGGGCCCAGCAAAAATTAGTGCTTCCACCCCAAAAGTCAGTGCTTACCTGTGTCCTTAAACCCAGATGTGAAGCCAAGTCCTCCAGCTGAACAACCTTTGTTTTCTGTGGAAACAAACAAGAGTTAAGGTGATGAATGAGAAGGTTGGGATTTTTTTTTTCCATTCAAATAAAAAATGCATTAACCAGACAAAGCAGAACCTGTCCCTGTAACTGACTTTTCCTAGTAAGCACTTTCCTCTGATGAAAAAAACTCTCGAGTTACCTAAAGCAGCGAGCTCTGTGGAAAGACTGAGTGCTCTGACCCACTTAGGGCAAGACTCAAAACACATTTGCCAGCGTCGATCCTGGACTTTTCCTGACATCAGGATGAGCACAAGGAACAGCCATGGCTCTGTTCCCCCACCTCCTGAGTTCCTCAGCTGCTACCTTTAATTTCCATTATCAAGATCCCTTTTTTTCTTCGAGGGATGTTTCAAAGCACCTTTTAAAACGCTCACTGGTGTGCATCAGCACTTACATAAAACCCAGGCAAGACTGGCAGCATTAAGTGCTTTAGTCTGTTTTACTGATGTCGTGTGTATTAATGCCACAATAATCTCCCTAAGCAAGCCAACACCTTATTAAAATTGTCACTGTTGGAACTACAAATTGTCATTTTGCTTTTGACAGATTCTTCCTGCAGCTTTTCTCAGTCGGGGCGCAGCCACCGCTGCTCTCATCTGGTTTTGTGCTTCTCTGCAGCTCCAGAGAAAACACCTGCACTGCTTGTCTGGAGCTACTTGGTTCCTGTTTTCTTCTCTGCCAAAGTTTTAGGAACTCGTCTGTTTAGTTGCAAAAGGATGCAGTGTTTGTAAGGAGCTTGGAAAAGACAAAACTGTTGGAAAGCTCAGTTGATATTCAGGACTACATTCCTAAAATCCATGTATGTACAGCCACAGGAGCTGCATCTCCATTAACAAATTAAATGCTTCAAACAATAATGTCCTTTGTTTCTGGTCTTGAGAATACACTGGGAGGCCACTGAAGGAATAAAGAGAGGCTGAAATAGATTAATCTCTTTCATTAATAAAATCAGACAAAAAAAAAAAAAGCCACACACAGATTTAGCAGTTGTGAAGTTCGATGCAGCCAAGCTAGAGAACTGAATACCATGGACTGAACACATGGAACTGGAACCAGTCCATGGAATTCAGTTCTCAGAGCTGGGAACTGCCAACATTCGTCACATCTTCTTTTAAAGGGATTGGGGGGGAAGTTGGTGCAAAGCCACACGAACAAGAAAAACAGGACTTAAACCTTCACTTAAAGATATTCCCCCTCAATGACCACGTTTAGTGGAAGCTTTCCAAGACAGATCCTGCTGGGAATGAGAGCCCGAGGGGGTGGGGTGGGGTTAGGATGCACCCCCCACACACACTCTGGAATACAAGGACAATGTGAGGTCCCAAGGGAATAAAACACTTCTCCACATGCATCATGTTCTAGAGCCAGGTTTAACTTTCCTTCAGCAACAAAACCACATCCACATTTTCCTGAATTCATTTTATTTTAGGAGGTGATGCTGCTGCTGTCCTCAGCAAGGGGTGAAACATTTTAACTCCACCATTTAAGAATGAAGCATGGGGTGAGCTACCTCCAGTCAATGATACCAGCATAAGAAATTATTCAACAGAAAAGCTAAATTCAATTTTATTTTTTAAAAAATGCCAATTACTCTTAATTTATACATTTTTTTCAGACAGCTACGAGCAGCTCAGCACTGCTTCCTGTCAATGGTTTCTGTGAACAGAACAGAAGATGAGGGCAATACGTAATCTATACGTTAAGCACACTTTCAAGATTAAAGAAAAATACTTAAAACTTGTAAAAGACAGCGATGCCCCAGTTCTGCAGCTCAGCTCTGCAGAGGAAATCAGGTGTCGAATATTCAGACTTCGGTTTTCAGCCCAAGTTTAATTTCTCTGACGTCAAGATGAAATGACTGATACAAAACTTAGTGCTGCAACACCGAACTGGGAGTTTGTGACTAATCTGGTCCATCCACCACAACCCCCGGGGGCAATGGGCAGAGTCTGCCCCGGCTGTGTCATTCCTTGGAAAACTCTCAGTGTTTGTGGAAGATCCCAAGGCATGCTGGAATCTCCTTTTTTACCTACAGAGGTAGAAGAGAGGCAGAGAGCAGCCCCGCAGAGCTCTGGAGGGGCTCTGCACGGAGCTCTTGGCCAGAACTGCCTGGCAATCACTCCAAAGGACTCCCTAAGGAGAGTTAGCCATGAGGCAAATCTGTGAGTCCAGGACATAAATCAGCTCTAAGTCCAGGGTTTTGCTGGGATAATGGACATGCAAAACCAGCCCAAAGCGTGAGATTTTGGAATACAAAATGATTAGGGGCTCACTAAGTATCCAAGTGATTTGCTTGCTAGAGAAGCCTTCCACACACACGTCACACATCCTGAGAGTTCAGATTCCAGTAAGGGAAGAAAAGGGATTCATTAGGAAAAAAAGATTTGCATGACACTGTTAGAGGAGAAAAATGCATGTGACGTTTGCTATAGCGTTTGTCCTCACATATCAAAAGCACAAATCCTCACGGACACACCCCGAGTTTTAAATACCCAACCATACAACGGGATGAAAGGGAGACTGACACACCCTGTTTGAAACAAGTGAGCTGCTTCTTAAACTGCCCTGCCGAACATTAAGACAACATTGCAAACTGCAGGGATAGGAAAAAAGTGAAGGAATCGCAGGAAAAATCGGGATTGAGCTTTCCAATGCCAGTGATGGAGGCCCCAAAACACCCTCCTGGTACAGCAACTCTCCTTCCTGCTGAGCTCACATGGAGAGACAGTTTTTAAAATCCATGGCTGATGTTTCACAAAAAAAAGCCTGAATCTCCCAAATCCCAATCCACAGCAAGCATTGCTTCCATAAACTCTGAGGGAGATCCACCAAGAGCCACATCCTGCTCCAAAAGCCAACACCCAGCTGGAATTAAACAATTTTAGCAATGCTGGATGTGCTCATGCTGGTTCAGTAAATAACACTTAGTGAAGGTATCACTCTTTTCACTTGTCGAATATTTAAGTAAATGAAAGAGGAAGTAAAGATGTCCCTCTCTGACAAAAGGGATTTTACATCATCTAAGGAGAGAAACCAGTGGCACCTTACCTTAACATATTCCAGGAATTCCATAAGAAAGCTGCGAGACTGGAGACAGCAAGGAAAACAACTGTTATTTCAAATTCATGAGCATTAAATGCATCAAAAACTTGCTGAGTATGAATACTATTAAAGTGTTTAGATTGCATAATTCCTAAATTTTAACTACACACACTGAGATGTTGAACTGTGAAGAAAAATAACCTAGATTTAATCTTAACAAGGGATTTCTGACAGGTATTTCCTGAGACAGAATGTGGTTCAGGTACAATTTAAGCGTTTTCTGAAAGGTTATCATATAATTTTTTATTCTTCCCCGAAATAACCACGCCTGGGTGAGTTTGAGCATCGTTAAGTCACACACCGAGGATATTTTGTGCAGAGGTAAACCCAGAGTGACTCAGGACACAGCTCCTGCAGGAGGCTCAGGCATTTCAAAGCCGTGCACCTGAAACCCAGAGCACTGAGGGCAGCAGCTCCACTGCAGAGGCAATGCAAACAGTGTGCATTGAAGTTAGCAGGAGATCAGCTCACTCTGCAACCCTGCAAGTCAATCAGCCTTAATTAATTAACTGCTTAGCTCTGGACTCAGGAGCTGGATTTTCAGCACAGGGTTTTGGCACAGCAGCCCCAACAACACAAGGCAGAGTCAGCTTTTGGAACAGGATCCTGAAATGCCTCGGTACTTCAGCCACCACGAGGCCAGGGTGGCTACTTAATCTCTTTCTCGTTTCTGCTGTCTCCAAATAACTCTGTACCTGTTATTATTTTTGAATATGACTTTTAAATCACCTGCAATTCAAGTTCTAACTCCCCACCCATACCAAAGTTATCTCGGGTTGAGATCCAGGTATCACCAACTGCCTGCCAAGCTCTTCTAGGTGAGGAACACCCTTCTCTGTTCTGACATCCAGAAAGATTAATTTCTCCTTGACAGGCAGCTGTAGGAACATGGACAATCAACACATTCCAGCTTTAATGGGTGTTTGAAGTGGAACACATCAATATTTAGGGATAATCTCATCTCCTAACAGGACAGGCACAGATTTTTGAAGGAACTGTCAATAAAAGTGGGCATTTTGCTGTTCACTGCACCTTAGGGAATTCCCCATCACCAGCTACAACTCCTCTTGGTATTAATCCTGGTGTGATGGAGGAATTTTTCTTGATGGGAAGGGGTCCACAGTGAGAGCCTGTAATGAGTCACTGCTGCTTGACATTAGGCACAATCTGCTGTGCTCAAAGCCACTCTCAGTCACACTAAAGCAAATCCATTTAATTCCAGAGTCCCTTCAGCAGAGGAGCAAATGCACACACGGCCCTGAAATAAATCCTTCCCCAGAAATGCACTGGACAGCTCAAATTGGCAGCTACAACCCAAGAGCAATTCCAGGATGTGAGAGCAAATAAATTGTGTCTAACAGGTTTGGAGCAGACAAAACAAGAACTCTGCCTCCCACGACAGCAAAACTTTTTCAGGTTTGCCGTGATGTTATATCAAGTATCACATTTCAACCACCATCCCCAGCAGCTCTGCAGGCAGCCACAGGAGCAGCAGTGTGGGTTTGTCCTGAGAATTCCCTTATCAGAAGCCTTCTGAGACAAGAGCTTGGTTTTTAATTCGATTTCACAGCAGCTCTCTTGGTGCAGAAAATAAACCCAAACCCAAGAAATTGCCCCCAAGGTCTGCGAGCACTTTCAAGCTCCAAATTCAGCTTTGCTGGCTCAGTCTCTGTGGGTAAGGCAGAGGTGCTGACAGAGAGAGATTATGTGAATTCCAGAATGAGTTTTATTTCAGCTCTTAGACACAGGGAGGACAGAACTCATTTCCAGCAAGAGACATTTCCCTCAGAACTCTAAAATAACCCGTAGGAGTCTGGTATGACGAACTGCAGCATTCCCCAGGAAATATTCCAGGTTAACCTGTGCCACAGACACAATTTAGCTTTCACAAGGAAAAACCTTTGGCTGACTCCTGCCCTCAAGTTCATTTTCCATGAGACAGAAGGCAGCAAGTCTAACAAAGAGAAGGGGAACTGCAGACCCAGCCTCACATACCTGTTCCTCTGTCATTGATTCTTCAACCCCTTCCTCTTCAACTACAAAACTCTCCTTCAGCTTCAGGTACTCTTCATACTCCCTCTTCTCCTCTTCTTCCTTCGCCTTCCTTTTTTCCTCCTCCTGGACAGAAAAGATGACAAGTGGTCAGTCTGCTCTTTCCCAAGTCAGGTTGGAAGTGAAGCAGCATCTTCTTTATCTGCAGCCAGCACATAAAAAGTTTTTAAAATGAGTCCAAGCTGTCCCTTGGATGGCACAACGAGTCCCACAAGCCACCCCAGAGGCAGTGACCATCTCACACCCAGTGCTGGCTTCCACAGCAAGGCTGGTTCTTCCCAGAGCTGAGAGAAGGCAGAAAACCACTCTTAAATAGCAACCTGCCTGCTTCATTTGCATGAATCTGCTGCTTCTGACAGGAAGTCCCTGCCCCTCCCTGCACTTTGATGCAACATCCACATTTTTGGTTACCGGCCCCAATTCTGCTCTGCCACTACAGGGCATTGGGAGTGCTCACAAGGAATGGTAGAGTTACACAGTGGAGAGGAAAAGCCAGCCTGTAAAAGTTTCAAGTAAAATCAAGTTTTCAAGGAAAATCCCTTTCTTATGAAAACTTTCTTCCAGCAAGCTGTGCCTCCATGGAATGGAAAGGAAGGTGTAAAGTGTTTTAGGCACAGGAAGCAAGGCATGATTCTGTTAACAAAAGGGTTTTTTACACATTTGATTGTTAAACAAAAGCTTCAGGCTTTGCTTTTAGTTATCTGCAATAAAAAAAAACCTTCATTGCCTACCTCTGAAATAAATATTAAAGCCTTAAAGCCCACCATAAAGCTGACCCAGAAAACTCCAAGCCCAGCATCAGTGGCATGGTGATGCCTGGCTCTGTAGAGTTCACACCTTCACGGAGCAAAATGGTGATTACAGGTTTGGGAACGTGACAGATTACTTAGAAAAAGTTTCAAATAACAACAGTTTTTTACCGGGAACTCCTAAATTTGCAGCTTTCCATTATTTTAATTTAAAATTTGTTTTGCTCTTCTCCAAGAGGAGGTTGGATTAACTTTGAAGGTTGGACTTGATACTCCCGGAGGCCTTTTCCAATCTAAAAGATTCCATGGCTCACGCAGAACAAAAATGTTTCCTTACAGGATAGTTTCTTCCACAGAGAAATTTATGTTTGTGCAGCACCTGGTACAAAGAGATTCCAAAAGGATCTGGCCTCTGGCTCCATCACATTCCAGAGGCTGATTAAAACAAACAGAGGAGTTCTTCAAATTTCAGCGACAATCCCAGGACATTCCTCTATCATCAGCAGGGGGATTGATCTTTTAAAGAACAATGATATTGATTTCTAAATGCTTGCCATGCTACATCTGTGACAGTAATATGGTAACTGCTTCCTTCAATAGGTGGGGTGTAAACATTTGTTCCATTAAAACAGGGAGAGACAGGGACAGGTCATTCAGCACCGAGAAAAATATCCAGGTTATAAAAGATGCCACGTAAGGCTAAAACCAGCAAGGTACCAGAGATGGGGATGGGAGAGCTGCCCTTCGATAAAAAACAAAGACAAAGAGTATTTGGTCCCATTTTTTTTTCATCAAATTCCCAGAAAGTCAGGAGAAAGAATCCTGCCAACATCCAAGAATGAGAAAAACAGGACTGAACGGATCTTAGTGCATCTGCAAAGCCAAATCCATTTTTTTAAACTGCTATCTCATGAAAAATCTACAGATCTGAGGAAGCTCTTGAGACAAAACAAGATCATTTTCGGGTCATTCATCACCACAACAATTAATCCAACAGCAGATTTTTTTCCTTATATGCACTTCAGATGCCAAGAGCAACATAACCATATTTCATTTGGAAGCAACAGCAATTGTTCTTTTCTTGTAAGTGCATTAAATTTAATCTTGATCCTGGAAAGACAAGAATAATGTTCTTCCCCTGGTCTATTAGAGAGGTTGTAATTCAGCAGGATTTGAAATGAGGTAAAAAAAACCAACCCAATCACAAAGCCTCAAAATTGCTCTGGTAAATAATTTCTAGATGGTTCTGCAAAAAAAAAAAAAAGTGTCCCATTTGCAACTGAGAGCAACAATAATTAAAATATATTTTCCTGCTTCTGGAAGGTCCCACAAACGAGCAAGGCTCCTTCCTGTGGTCCTTCCCTACCCGAAAAACAGCATCTTGCATTTTTTGAAGGCATCCCAGCACGTTCCTACCAGCAATTCCACTCCCAACACATGCAGAAAAGCAGCTCTGCCGTGAGACTGGCAAAGCACTCAGCTATCAGCCTCTCTTTTGCCAATAGGAGTTTGTTTTCCAGATGCTAAATTTTGATCAGCAGAGCATTTCCAGGTGCTCTGAGCCACTGCTTTGGTAGCTAAAGTGTGTCAGCCCTCACAGCTTCCTGGTGGCTGTAGCTTCCTCCATGACATTAAGTATTTCCAGCTGCTTTTTTCATCTAAAAATTAAAAATTCATGCAGAGCCTCGCATGCTTTACAACCTGAATTCACCTATGATTCAATCTGCAGGAAAAAAGGATTTATCCAGACTGTAGCTTGGCTCAGAGCAAGAGCAGAGACGACTTTGCGCAAGTGCCCAGGGAGAGGCAACGTAGAGGCTGAGCAGGGGAACCCAGGCACGGTCAGGATTCCTGGGAATATTTATTCCCAGCTTTTTTTTTGTTCCACCATCTCTCTAACCCTCTTCTCTCACATGCTCATGGAGCAGCTGCATGGGAGCTGCAGGGTGCAACTGAGGCAGCAGCGTTCCCACAAAGCCCAGTGTGTCCATACAGAGAACCCAGGCATGGAAACACCCACAGCCCCTGAGGGTCTCCTCACAGAACTGAGGCCAGGATTTCGTGCACCACACAGAGGGCACCGGGCTCAAACCCACATTTCAAACCCCACATCTCTGGCACTCGGGTTCCTTCTGAGCTCGCGGCTCAGATCAGAGAGCGGCTGGGCCACCCCGCAGCCATGGGTGGGGTGCTGGGGAAATCCCAGCAGATGGAAATTTGGTATCTGCAGATGCTCATCTTTCAGCTGCCTGCTTTTATTTTTTTGGGGTTTTTTTGAAGCAGGTTTGCCTCTCTCCTCACCCATCTACACATTACCCACACTGGGGGCCTGAAGAGTGCAAAGATTTCTTTTTGATCAGTTTATTCCACTGCATGTGAAGAACAAACTATCCCCACTTTGACCACATTCTTATTGAACAAATAAATAAATAAATGAGTCACTCAAACCTTTGTTCCTTCTGTTCTTTTTCTCACCCAGTCCCCTCTGCCCACCAAGGACCTGGATTTGCTGTGAGGCTCCTTTCACATCATCACCCTCTGTTTGCCTCTTACCTTGATCCCAGGGATTATTGCCAAACACATTCCTTGTGCCAGCTGCACAAGAGCCCAACTTTTTACTGAATAAAAGCGTCCCAAAAATTCTCTTAGGCTTACAGCTGGAGGCACACTTTGATTTTTGGGATCACAGATTGCTCAGGAGTTCTGAGATGCTGCTTGGGTGGAAAAATCTCACTGGTTGTGAGGAAGGCAGAGCAAACACTGGACACTCTTCAGCCACCACCTGCTCCCTGTCATTCCTTTATTTGGGGCTGTTTCCTTAATCTGTAGGATGAGGAAGAGCATCCTGAATGTTCTGAGGGTCAAGGGCCACAGAAACTTTCCTTGTACAGCATCCAGCTTTTGTATTGTCAGGGCAGGTCCTGCAGGAAGCCAAAAGGGACTTTGCAGTGAAAATCTGGCACGGAGCAGATGGATCTGCAGGACTCCTGCCCCCCTCACTGCTTAGACAGAATAAGTGTCCTTATCCCCTCAAAATCACAGGAGAATGAGGTTTTTTGCAAGCTTTTCAGCTCGTACTTCCTCAGGAGAAGTTAATTTTGAGGGAAGTATACACACGTGAAAACTGATGCTTCAACTGAAATTATGGAGTGGTTCTCCATCAGCCCCCAGAAATGCACCATTCATGTAGGAAAAATGGATATAAATATCAAACAGATAACGAAGAGCTCTGCTGAGAAACACCCAAATCTTGATGTTCACATCATAAACCAACTCAAACTTGGTGCCTCTGCTCACGTGATCAAAGAGGCAAAACTTTAGGGTCAAACCTTCCAGAGGCTCCTTGTGATCCTGCTGACCCTCCACTTCTAGAGCTCCCAAGATCCAGACCATTTTTATTTAGGCACTTAAATGCAAATTTACCAAAATCTCTGTGCACAGGCCAAGGAAAAAGAGCTTTTAATGTGAGCAATCTGCAAGGTTTTGGCTGAAGACTGTTTTGCAACATCAGAGGAAGTTCACTCTCATTGATAAGGTGTCAGTTGGTAAACCCAGCTCACCACCAAAAAACTCCAAGAGTGAAAGGGAAATCCCCAGGGTAAAGCAGAGCTGAAGCAAATGCCAATTAAAAAGGAGCTTCCTCAGGCCTGTAGCCAATCAGGTCAGCAGAACACTGGAAAGGAAACTTGAATTTAAAAATACATGATCTGGTTTGCAACACTCAAGCCAAGGGGCAACCACATTTTATTTATAAGTGCTTACAAATATATTGAATTAGAAGCAGAGGGTATTTTTCTCAAGACTAGGCAAGATTTTAGCCCCCAGAACTCCCTCAAGGTACAGTTCCCACCTGTCAGCAGAATTTTAGCAGCACTTCTTGGGAGAGAGACTGAAAAAAAGAGGTTCAAGTGGAATTTAGCTACCGAAGCTGGCTGTGCTTGTCTGGGGACTCACCACTGTCAGTGCAGCTGCAGAAATACTCTGAGGTGCTGAGAAAGGAAGGGGAAAATGAATATCTGACAACTGTAACACTTCTCAGGCAAACTTCAGTGCTACACCCTGAATTTTCTGTGCCTTGTGGGATTATATAAACTACAGCAATGTCAGTGACCAAAGTGCCTCTAAAAAAACCAGCTCCTCCCTGGCTTTTATCTCCTGACAATCACTCACTACTTGAGCTACCTTTCAGAATTCTGCCTTTCCACCTCCTAACTTAGATGGACGGATGGTTTCATCACGTGTGAAGTCCACAGGGTGACAAGACATTACTCGTGGCAATGAAGAATTCCTCCTCTAGAGGAAAATAAATGACATTTTATCCAATGTATTCCATAACCCACTGATCCTCTCACTGCTCACAGAGGCTGTTCCTTTTCCATCATACCATGAATCCATAACAAGATTGGAAAGATAAGACGTTCTGAGCCTAAAGACAGGCTCTGCTTACAGGCACAGCAATCAAATAGCCACTGAATTTTTCCCTGTCAAGGCTCAGCCACTGAAGGTTTGTTGTTACCACACTCCCCTGCTGCTGCTGCCTTTGCAGGAACTGGAACCTAAACATGGACAGCTCTTCAATTGTTCTGTTTCCTGTTAAAGACTGATGAAGAGAGATTTAAAATTACTAGAAAACACTTGAGCATGGACATTAAATGTTGTCACACACATTTACTTTGATCCACGCTCCAAATGTTCAGCAGTTACTGGATTATCAACTTGAGACACAAGCAAAAAAATTAAATATTGAAAGCATTTTCCTCTGAGAGGCAGAACAATATTCCTGATGCAGCCTGGTGGGTGGGCTTGCTGTCCTGATAAATACTGGGAAAACAAACGATGAAACCAAACTAAAATAGCTTAAAATTTACAGAATTTAAGTAGCTGAGGACGGTACTGGCTAAAGTAACCATCAAGGTGGATTCAGGCATTTGAGCAATTTTCCAAATTCTAGGAAGTACTCTGTGGCTGGCTGGGCACAAAATGTATAAATAAATAAATAAATAAATAAAAATAAATAAAATCGGAGCCTTAGTTTGTATTCCTCTTTTTCCCTGAGCCTGGTGAAACAGAAGTGCTGTAGTGCAGTCTTTACTAGGAATACTGCAAATTAAAACAGAAACAAGTAAAGAGTTTCTTCATTCAACCAAAAATAAATTGCACAGCCCCTCAACTGAACAGAAACAAGATTTTTAAAAAAGGTAAATAAATATTTCTGTGTGAAGAGATCCCTGGTTAGAATTTCACCTTTATTTTCTCTACTCAACTCTTCAACGGTGCCCGAGTGATCCTGATGATGCAGCTGAAATGCTAAAGCCCAGGTCAAATCCCAGGAGAACATCTCAGTCCTGTGCTACAGCCTCCTCTGAGCAGGCTGGCCCATTCTTCAGGGTTTCAAGAATAGGAAATTCTGAGAACTTTAGGAAAATATTAAAAAAAAAAATTTGTACATCTCTCTTGGAAGGGACGCCCCCTTCAATTTCTGAAATTCAAGACTTCTACTGATGGAAAGGAAATGAGAGCTCAGGAGGGAAAGGATTTGAGGGGGGATAACCCCAGAGAAAAATGGACATTCACATAAAGATCTCATGGATAAAATCTGTATGTGTAATGTATAGATTATTTATTTTTAAATTTCTTTATCCTGCCTTCATGCCCTCGACAAAGGGAAAAATTGTCTCTTCCTTTTAAAAATATCATCAGCATCATGCCCCACTTACACAATCTGCACTTGGAACAAATTAAAATAAATCTCTACAAAGCACAGACACAAATTTCCAAAAAATCCCAAAAAATTCACAGTGAGAGCTGGGGGCTGCAATTTTTCATCTCAGGACTGTGCAGAACACCTCTGTCCTTTCCTCCAGAAGAAAAGCCCCCACACAACTTGCAGCAGCAGCAGAGCATGAAGTTCTCAGCCAGCAGCACTGACGGCCTGAGTACAAAAAGCAGCTCTGAACTCAAGTTTGTCTCCCTCACTAATGGAAAGTTCTTCAACAAAAGCATTTCAATCGAGCAGTACCTGTTTTTCTGGGTGGCTCTGCTAACACATGCACAGCTTAGGAATCTTTAATTGGGAAGCACACGCAAATCCACAGAGTTAGAATGAAATCACACCATTTCACACAACACTTGCAAAATCAGCTGCTGCTGCTGCTGCTGCTGCCTTTCACTCTCTGCCCTGCTGGTTACAGCTGGCAGCTCAAAGGGAACAGGGGAAGTTGTGAAATCTCCATCCTTAGGAGACACTCAGAGCTGGGCTGGTCAAAGCCCTGAGGTCCAAATCCCGGCTGTGGATGGAGCAGGACAGACCCTGTGGTCCCTGCATGTCCCTGGTCACAGAAGTCCCCCAGAAGCAATCCCAAACCCAAACCTGGCTCAGTATTTCCACACATAAATACAGTTATTCCCACCTGTCGTTCCTCCTCCAGACGAATTCTCTCCTCTTCTTTCCGCCTTTCCTCCTCTCTTTTTGACTCGAGCTTTCTCCGTTCTTCTCTCTCTGCTTCTTCAGCCTAAAATAAACATTATGCAAGCCAAGCCTTACTCTTTTTTTAATACACACATTTTTAAATTTCATATTAAGATACCACGAGGGGGTTTCTTACCACCTTTTAGATGCCTGCTCGGGAAGAAACATCAAGAAGAATAATCATAAAAAGTCATTCTCATTTCACTTCCCCTTCCCTTCAGCACACTCGACATTGTGGTAAATTTAGAAATTACCCTCCTCACTTGTCTTATCCATATCTCAGTAACAGTTTAACTTTGAATGTGCTTATGAGCTTATTACTACAGAGATATTAAGCAATGTTGTGTCATGGCATTCCATTTCTCCTCATTTGAAGTTTAGTTAGAATGGATTCCAAGGATAAAAAAAAAAAGAGGATTTGGAATACAAACTGTAAAAAATAAGTGCATTCAAATGTATCATTAACCTGGGCAGAATCTCTTAGAGAAAAAGCTGAAATGGTCTCCTGAAATAATTTTATTTTTGTTTTTAAGCCAAAGAGGTTGTTGCAAAATGAGGGAAAAATAAAAAGGGTGTTTAGTGTATTTTTTAAAGATCTTTTTCTTCAGGCTCTTCGACATACTTAAATTTGAAAATATATTAAGAGGACAAGCAGAAAACATTCCAGTGGAGGACTTGGCTTTGAGTGTTTCAGAGAAAAAGCCCCATCCAAGGAATTTATCTGTCTACGTGGGAAAATAAAAATCAGCGTGTTTTAAAATGAAACAGAAGATTCCTCGCTCCACCAACTGATGCTTATCCAACTTCATTCATCAACTTCATTCATCCAACTTTGCTCAGACTTTCCACAATAAAAAAAAAGAAAATTAAATACAATGTGTGTGGAAAGTAACAACAAAATTATGAAAGCACTGAGCAAGAAAAGGTTCATAATGGAAGTTTATATATAACCAATAATTAAGTTTATTACCAACTGCTCCATCTACTACCCTGGATTTAAGCCTCAGGTGACACTATAATCTCCATCTTGGGATTTCACAAGCTTTAGAAATGTTCATACAGAACAATACAGAGTCTGTAAAAAAATACATAGAACAACACCAAGGAACTAATGCACAAACTGCTGCCTTCCACAGGCACGGCTCAGAAGGCTGAAAAGCCTCCCTGAAATGAACAAAAGCAAAATGCTTTCCATCTCCCCCAGTCTGTAAAAGCAATAAATATGGCTAAACACAGAAAACCAAACCGAGTTTCTGCACTCTGAGAGCACCTGAACCACTCCTCACAACTGCCCAGGGAGTTACAACACCACCACGGGGGCTGGAGTGTATTTTTAAGGGGAGACAGTGCTGACATGAAGCTGAAGGCAGCGGAAACATCCAAGAAAGAGCATTCAAGAGTTTAACTATTCAAGAGTTTAACTCCTTTCCTCCCCACAAGTCTGAATGGAAAGAAAATGAGACAGTGTTTTCCATGGCCCTCTTGGGCCAGCAAAAGCTGAATTTACATTTTTTAAATAAAACAACCATTCAGTGATGACACTGCCTTTGCCGTTCTGGGCTGTCTCATCCCCAGTTCTCTGCTGAGCTGTTCAGGCTCTGCTCAATACGTGGCAGGAAATACTCACCTCTCTCTGTGCTTTCCTGGCTTGTTTCTCTTCTAATTTCCTCTGCTTCTTTGCTCCAATTTTCCCAGACACCTGAAATTCTGGCACCTCCTCAGCATCCTCTTCCTCTGCAACATTGCATAAATGACAAATTTTAAATAATCTGTAAAGAAGTCCCTTGGAGAAACTTCAGGGCTGCTGAGGAAAGCAGCAGCAGATGAAAAGGAGACACACATGCACTTCAGACAAGACCTTTTAGATGGAAAAAGGGGAAAAAAAAATCACAGGAGACTGCCAAAGCCACAGAGCAGAAGTAACAAGGCAAACACACACTCAAGTTAAGGCAGAGGTAAAAATTTCCTTGATTCTTTGAAGGAAGGCTTTTCATAAATATTTCTGGCTTTCCACAATTAAAAGAGAGGCTTTCTCTGATACAGAAACTGTGCTAATGGTTGTCATTATTTATCTGCTCAACACTGGCCTGCAGAGACTTTCTTCCCAGTTACCCTCAGGCTTTGCACAGCAGACATCCATTGAAAAAGTGGGATTCAGAGGCACCCCACTCATCCACTGGTTCTAGCCTGACAGAACTAACCTTTCAGGGATGAGGGGAAAAAATCCTTGAAATGCAAATCTTGGGTCTGCCTGCAAGAAAATGACATGTAAATACTTGCCTGTTGTATGACAAATGGTTGTTTACAGAGGTGATTTCTGACACAGGGAAATATGAAAGAGTTTTGCTCAAAGGCTGTGCAAATGAGGGTTTCTGCTCACTCAGGGGCTGAGGAAGAAGAGCTTTTAAAGGCAGCCACTTCCTCCCTGCCCAAAGCTCAGGAACATTTGGCCACTTTATTTGCTGGTCTAAATCAGTCCTTGATCCCACCAGAGTACCGGGGACTGACCTCAACACTCCAAGAGAAATCCTCAGCTCGCTGCACAAACACCACACAACACATTCACAGTCACGGCAGGATCAAAATGAAAGAGCCTCACACATGGGTCCTCTTTTTGGGTAAAATAATTGGTACTTTGAGCATCCCCAGTGCTGTTCTGCTCGAGGCTGACTTCAGATCCAAACTGGAATAGATTTGGCAGGGGCTGGTGCCAGGATGTTTTCTGGAGGGAGCTCTCTCCAGAGCACCTGGTCCCCTTTTTTGGGAACCCAAAAAGCTGCTATGAAAGGAGCATATGGATGAATGACACTCCCCCTTCTTTTACATGCAGAATTAGGTTGGAAACACTCGTTTTACTAATTCCAAGGCACAGTATGGGACTATGGTTAAACCACCAAGACATCACGAGAAATAAATCTATCTGAGAGCTGTGTAGGTGGCTCTCAAATACTGAGCTGCTTTCAGGAGATGGAATTAAGATGAGCCTGGTTGCTGACTTGGGCTTCAGAGAATTCCAGGAGTCTGATTACTGAGATGATCAAAAGGGTTCCCCCTTCCTGCACCACACAGAGCAAGGAGGGATACTCAGACCTGACACAGTTGCTTCTATAATTTTAATGATGCTTAAAATAACTTTATTTATATTTTAAATACAGCATCGAGAGGAGTTCCAAACACAACAGGTGAGCACACCCAGCACTGGCAGTTATTACTCCAAAATTAATTGTTTAGAAAATTACTTCTTGCAAACACCACAAGTATAAAACCCCATCTATGACACTATTCCACCTGAGGGCTTCTCAGATTTCATCTATATTAAGATTACCTGAGCCAGAGGTTAGGCAGAAATCTAAGGAAGGCTTGCTTTTAAAGCTTTTTTCCCCAGCCCTGGATCAAACGTGCCTTTGTTGTTCAGGAGCATTTGCTTTCCTCCTGTTTGAAGCATCTGATGTGACCCCTTAAGCACCACTTCCTCCAAGGTTTCTCCAGCGTGTGGTGTTACAGCCAACAACAGGCAGAGATGGTGATGCAGACACAGCACGTGATTCAGCAGAGCTGGAAAGGTCACCAGTGCACAAACTTGGCTGCAATTAATATCTACTAAATAAACCTGAACATGCTGACAGCAACATAAACACACGGTCAAAGTATTTGCTGAATCAATTCGTTGTTACAGCAGAATAGCTCCACCAAAAGCAGGGAGGGTGCTGCACACACAACCAGCAATTCTTTATTTCATTTTAATAAAGCACTGATTGTTTCAGCAGCTTTTAACAATCACTTCTCACATACTCGTGGCTGTGACAACACTGGGAGACTCCGTGGGGGGTGAGTCCATAGGAACTTGCACTCCATCTGTCCCCAGCCTTGGGTGTGAAAGCAGTTTGGCATCCCCCAAGTGCTGTGCTGGGGCAGCCTGTGTTTGTGCTCAGCTGGGAAACCCCACGGCACTGACATCATTACAACTGAAAGAGAGCAGGGATAGATGGGACATTGGGAAGGAATTGTTCCCTGTGAGGGTGGGGAGGCCCTGGCACAGGGTGCCCAGAGAAGCTGTGGCTGCCCCTGGATCCCTGGAAGTGTCCAAGGCCAGGTTGGACGGGGCTTGGATCCACCTGGGATAGTGGAAGGTGTCCCTGCCCATGGCAGAGGGTGAGAATGGATGATCTTTAAGGTTCCTTCCAACCCCAACCATTCTGTGATTTCCAGAGGTTGCACAGCATTCCCACCAGTTCCCATCTCCAAGAGTCAGAAAGCACAACCAGTGTGACAGATCCTGCTTCACACAAACGTGGGGCTGCTCAGCTGCCCAGCTGAGAGGTGGCTTCAGGGGATCTTTGCTTTTCCTTAATATTTTGAACATACTGAGAGGCAGCACAACAGGCAATAGCTATCAGTCACCCAGGTGTCTGAATTTCTTGAAATTTACAGACTTCTTTTTAAAAATGCTTGCCAGCACCTTTAGAAAACATGCTGGAGTGCTGATGTTCTCTGTAAGGACAGAAATTGAGCAGAATTCTGTGCTGTGTACAGAATAGACGAAACCCTCCAAAATCAACAACCAGCATCACGTATTTTAGTTATCCCAGAATCACAGAATGGTCTCGGTTGGAAAGGACCTTAAAGATCATCTCATTCCAATCCCACTGCCACTCCCACCTTCCACTAGACCGGGTTTCTCCAAGCCCCATCCAACCTGGTCTAGTTGTCCTTGCCTTGTTTAAGCTCTGGGTGAAGCAAATGGATTCCCATCCGTGAAAAAGAATGAGAGCTGCACATGTGGCTACTCACAGAAAGTCCTTTGGGCACAGCCAGCTGCCTTATTTATTAT
The DNA here is from genome assembly GCA_014706295.1 of Lycocorax pyrrhopterus obiensis. NCBI lineage: Eukaryota > Metazoa > Chordata > Aves > Passeriformes > Paradisaeidae > Lycocorax > Lycocorax pyrrhopterus. The sequence continues at coordinate 2,703,659 of JACSVZ010000006.1, read as the reverse complement.
TTATGCAGCACCTAACAAAAGGAGTGAGAGAAAGAAGGGGGGGAAAATGCCAAGCAAAAGCAGAAGATGTTATTAACAGCATGTAATTAATACCCAGCAGATGTGTGACACCAGCCGCTGCGAAGGTGTGGCCGTTCCTGAGTAACACGACCCTGTGGTGGGATTAGCTATAGTCTAATAACTAGTCTTAATTTCTGTGTTTTTCAATTTTTAATTTAACTTGGTAGCTCTCCACTTTCGAAACGGAAGAAGAAACTGGTTTATTAATCTGAAGCCACAAAAAGCAGGCCACATTCAGGGCAGAAAAGTGCAGCAGACACAAAGGACAGCAGACCTTTAGAGCAGAATGTGAAGTTTATTCTCAGCTGAAGGCATTTGGCAGAAGTGAGAAACCACACACCTCCCCCTTCCACACCCTGTCTGTGCCTGGACTGGATCAGACACTCACTGGGGGCACTCTGCGAACACCAAACTCACGGGATGAGTGGTACCAAGTCAAAATGGACTTTTGATTCACTAGTTAGGATATTAGTCAAAGTTTAACTGTACTAGAAAGGTTTTCCTACTGATTAAGCATTAAAATAACTTCAACTATTACGCCAATTAACGCAGCTCCATTTCACCAGAACAGCGTGGGACCACATCACCGGTTCTAAATTTACACATTTTCCAGATCTTTCAGCACTCAGAAAAAGTGCTTATTTTAAGAGATTTCAGCACAAACACATTCTTCTTGAACTTATGCACAATATCCATCACTCGATGGGGGTGAACAATTATTTTTATATTATTTTCCCCAAAAAGGCAGCAGAAAACACTCATACAAGGTTTTTTTAGCTGCAAGATTTGAATGCTGAACTTAGATGCTACACAAAGCAACAAAGGGCACTTTAAAATGCCCAATTACCACAATTTTAAAAACTTTAAAAACCTTGTTTTGTGCTTTCTTTCTCAATAGAGATTAACACAAAGAAAAATGTGAGATTCTGATCTCCAAGTCTTGCCATGCAAAAGAAGAGAGGAAATTACAATTTCATTTATGCTGCACTCATTAACTTTTCTTCATCATGTTTTATTTTACAAGCTCAGCAGTACTCAAGACTGTCAAAAGCTGTTGGATTTATCATTACTGATGCTGGGGAAGTAAAATAATTTAACCAGATGTTCACTGTAGTGGAGACTCCAACACCTGTGCTCAGATGTACCATGCTAAAAGCTCAGAGAAAAGCCATGCAGATAGTGGGAAATTGAACCTTTTGGAGTTTTTTGTTGCTGCCAGAAGTAGAGAGCCCACGGTTTGTATCAATTTGGGGTAAATAATAAACGCAACCAGCCAAAACCAGATTATTTCCCTGAGGGAGTCCTTACTTTCTGTTTGTTAAAAAACCAAAGCAAAACGTAATGATCCACACAAAGTCCCATTTTTTGGCAAAGCTTTTTGCAACAAGTCAGAGAGGTCATTTGGAAGAAGTGAAAATGAGTGTCTTTCAAAATTAAACCCTTGAAAGGTACTCCCTGGAAAAGGACTGGGCTGCTGAGGCTCTCCTGGTACATTCCTCTTTTCTTCACCCACATCCCCACCACGCCCAGAGTGCTGCCCAGTGGTCCCTGGTGTGTTGGACACTTTGGAAAGTGCTGTCATTTCCTAGAGAAGTCTGTTTTTTGCTTACCACAATTTAGGGAGTTACACTCACCAGTTTCTCTCTTCCCTCACATCAACAGCAGCAAGTTTTGGCCCAGACATCCCTGCAAGTGACAGAAAACCCGGACTGCAAGACCTGTGTCCCCCTCACCAGCCTGGGACAGGCTCTGTGCCTCTGCCTCTCCACAAAGCCCTTGCAAGGAGGGCCAAGGCAGGCAGGCTCCCTCCCTGCGTGTTTTTACAAAGTCACTGCCAGGAATAAAGTCCAACAGCCCTCCAAGCAAACACATTCGCCTCAAATCCTCACTCTTGTTATTTTTACCACGGCAGGATCAAGATGACCCAACTGCACCTGTCACTATTTCACCCTCAAAAGTTTCTTGTCACTTGATAGGAAATGACATTTTTGATGTAAATATCGGATGGATGGGTCACTTTCTGCTCCAAAATGCAATCTCAAGAGAAACAACTTCTTCACCTCCGAGCTCTTTGCAGTGTTCAAGGACAACGAGCAGGTTTGGAGGGACAAGCTCAGTTTGAGAGCTGGACAAGTGTTTTTTCTGCACATGATCAGCAACCAAGTAAAAGCTCTCAACAAAACACCCTTATGTCCAGCCAGAGGCGAGCAGGGTTCAAGTGGATGCACTCAGAGCATCAGTCAGGCTAAACAAGAGCCAAGCACACCCTCCTTGGATGGTAAATAAAAGGAATTTGAAATTAAAAATGGGTAATGCTATTTATTTACACTACCCCATGCCCCAAACAATCCTCTCAGTCCAACTCCAATTTATCCCCTTTTCCCACTGCTTAGCTTGGCCTCTCTTGCCCTAAATGATTAATGCCTGAAATCCTCACCCATTTATGCCTCGCAGCATTTTCATCTTGGCTGTCGCCAGTCCACAAAGCCACCTCTGTCTGGGTTCAATTTAAATTAAGACACACAGAGTTAATGAAGTCTGCTAGCTGGGATCTCAACCTCACCACATGAATACACAACTCTCCCTCCAGACTCCTCTTCCACAGGGAGAGGAGCAGCACCCTGCTCCAGCGTGCAGAGCACACAGGCTTTTTATTTAACAAGTCACCCAGATTGCAGAGGGCTGCAGGAAAGGCAGGAGTGTTGTGGCTGGAATTAAATGGAGCAATTTAAGGCAATCAAAACCATTTTTCAGCCATAAAGCCAGGCTGAAAGTCACGCTGGTGGAATGGCTCAGGGGTCTCAGTCATTTTGAGAATTACTTTGTCACCAAGGAGAACCATCTCCCAGCAATCTTTGGTAATCAGAGGGTATTTGCAGGTGCTGATGCTCTCCTGACAGGTGACCTCCTTGGAGCACTCAATCCCCACTGACAAACACTGCTCAGTGAACTGAGGCAGGGTGGGCACCTGGCTGGGCCTTGATGCCATGATGATTTTTTGCCTTTTCTTTTATGCCCTTTTACACGTTTTAAAACTTCTGTATTCCTAGTGCTTTTTGCCTACATTCTTGGACTTGTTTGTTAAGCTGGGAGACTCAACATCTCAGAAGCTTCGTAGTTAGGGAGCAGTGTGCCCCAGAGCCCAAGGTCCTCTCCAGAACACATTTTGTAAACTGAGATAGAACCATCCAGGGGAAGGTTCCTTGGGAAGGGGGGCTCATTAGAGCCTCTCATTGGGGAATCTTTGATAAATATACTAATTAGTAACACCTATAATGTGATACCAGATCTATTGTGGGTGTGCATTGTGGTGTGCATTGGGGTGCATTCCACCTGGACATGGTGCACCTAAGGATCCTTAAAATAAATACCAAGGTAAAATCCCTTTTCCCCTTCTAACCGTGTTTGATTCTTGATTTTAAAACCAGGAAAAGGCATCAGCCTGTCCCATGGCACAGCCCACATGGAACCCGGGAATCAGGAACCCAGCACCTGTGTGGGTTTTCCTTCTGGGAGGAAAGTCAAGATATTTAGTGCTGCACTGTTTTCTGTCTGTGACAATCTGTGACTAATTTAGAGGTCTTACCCTACCCCAGCAAGCTGAAGGAAGAATTACAACTTGTTTTAGCTCCACTGGCAATGGGTGTAGATTTGAATATTGGAAATAATCATTTACTACCCCTGTCTGTATTAAATGACTCCTTATCAAGACCTGCAAGTAAGATTTCAGCTACAGAAGGAACAATTAGAAGATTTCAAGGTTTTGATCTTCATGCCCAGGGTTTGGGGTTGTTTTTCCTCCTCCATTACTCTGTGAGAGATCTGAGTCCTGGCACAAACGCAGCAGCTCAGCACAGGCAGCAGAAACCGTGGGCCACGATTTTACCCTTGAAGCTTCTTTCTCATTCTGGAATTGAAATCTGATTGTTAGATGGAAAACAGAAAACCCTCGTGCTAACCACAACTCCAAAGTCTGCAAGTGCTGCTTGGGGACATTTCCTAGAGTCAGCAGAACGGGCTCCCAACAAGCAGAACTCTTTGGTGGCAACAGCACTTCCCACCTGACTCCACTTTGTGACTATGACAGGGACACAGGGACGGTCAGGGCATCCTCACACCCTCCCTGAGGTCAGTGCTTGGTATCCTGCAGCAATAGGTTGGTGAAGAAATCACTTCTTGGAGGAATCAGTGACAGAATAGGATCAGGCAGCTTTGCCCGAAGTTCAGCACAGGCCCAGAGTGGAAATTCCACACACGGAACAGAAACTTACCAGTAAAACATTGCAACAAATTCAAACAAACAAACAAAAAAAATCTGCTTCAGTTGCAGATGTTCAGAAGTTTTCAGAGCATTTACAAGGCAAGAGTGGAGAAAGCAGACTGGCTTGGGTTGGGTGTTTCTGTCTAAATTGCCAAACAACTTTGCTCTTCAGCCCTGTCCTGCACGGGGCTCTCTTCCGATGGAGTCAATGAATTCTTTAGCACAGAACTCTGCTGTGGAGAGAATTTTCTATTCCAGCTGGTTCAAATGCAGACAGCAATTAGGCAAAACTGCTCTATACTGCAGTGACACAGAGAAAATGCAAAAAAAGGGGATAAATCCAAGAGTGATTCCAGGCTTATGGCACATGTCCATAGAGAGGGCTTTAAATCATCCTTTTGTAAGGGAAAAACCCAAACCCCACAGTAAGACAGGTAGCTCAGGGCCAGGCTGAAGGATTTGCAGCACAGAGGGTGGCTAATCCCAATTAATAATGGCCACTGGTCACTGAGCACCTCGATGCTGGGGAACCAGGGACAGATGCTTCTCTCCACAGCTCCTCTGCTCAAGCTTGTGCTCAGTCTCCAAAGGCTTTGGTGTTGCTGCTGTGCACCTGTGCTCAGCCACTTGGAAAAACCATCCCAAAATATGAATAAAACCACCCAGGGAAGCAGCACAAAAGAGAAGCAAAGAGCAGGAAGCCATTTTAATTTGGGTAAGAAATTAGAGAAAACAAATAAAAGAAGGCATGTAATTTCAAAGGGAACTTCACGCAAAAGCAGCAGCACTTGCATGTGATGTACAGAAAGCTGCAAAAGAATTATTTATAAAGCCCAATGACACAGATTCTTCTATTGCTAAAGTGACAAAGTAAGAGAAGATGATAAGATAAGATAAGATAAGATAAAGATGAGCCGTTTGCTTTGACAGCTTCGCTGTCGGCCTTCAGCATTCAAACTTTTGATGTCTGGAGTTGAAAACCAAATATTTTTAGATTCCATTTCCTTTCCAGGATGTTATCACATGAGAAGAAATAACCAAAGTTGAAAAGTTCACACCTGTCCATTCTCCATCTGTGAAAGTGCTGAGCATAATTAGCTGGAAAAGCACGTTCACCTGCCAGTGTGAGGCTTCCTACAAATTGCAGGGCAAGAAAAGCTGAACAAAGTGCAAATAGTCCCTAATGAAGGCATCACAGAGGTGTGTGCTCAGTGCTTTCACCTCCTGCACACCCTGATCTCCACTGCAAACTCAAGTGCAGCAGAGCCCACTTGAGCAGAAAGCCTCAACACTTCACCCACGATCTGAAAGCAAAAAGAATCCAGGGGGGTGAATCATGGTGATATCATCTCTCCAGCAATAAAGATAATAATGTGTGAAGCTTCACCAGAAAAGGGAGTTATACTTACAGGGTGCAGAAAGATGTTATTTGTCACCATATTTTTGTCTACAACCCCACCACAGAAATGTGGCTGCAAACTGTAAATCCAGCACAGGATTTACATGACACATTGCCAACAACCTGCTGGCAAAATGCTGCAGTCTGTGGTGATCTCCAGGTAATCCACGTGATCCTGATCACCACCTGCATGGCTCCTCGGAGAGAAAACTCCACATTTTGCAGAGATTACATTGGGGAATTAATGCTTCCCACCAATTTGCAGGAAATCAGTATTTTTCTACAGCTTGTTATTCAGTGCAAGGTGTGGATTCTGTTTTCCCAAATTTAATTTAATTCCCTGCATGGCTAAGCAAGAAATACAAAAGGCACTTTTTAGGAAGGATGGGGAGAGTCTGGCACCACAAATAGCCAGGATTCACCTCAAGAGGAGGCAGAGGTTAAATGTAAGGAGTATTTAGAGAAAAGGGATGAAGTAGGGAGAGAAGACAGATTACGGTCAAACTGTAAATAATCCATCAGCAAAACTCAACAACTTCCTCCAGGAGGCAGCTGCACCCCTTCCCCAACCTCAGCATCTGCCCTGAAGGTTTGTTTCAGTGTTTGCAAGACGAGCTGAAGCTGATGTTACCTTCCAGCCACTCCTCTGCCTGCTGGGCTCTCCTCTGGGCCATCAGCCTGTTCCCCATGTTCCTGCGGCGCCTGGGCATCCCCTCTCCTCGCTCCTCCCCGTGGGGCCGGGGCCTGGCCCCTGCTGCTGCTGCTGCCACATTCTGCTGGTGCTCCTCGTCAGCTGCAAGAAGGAAATAAAATATTCCTATTAAATCTGACTTTCCCTTCTGCCTCCAGTTCTGAGTTACCGAACAGCAAGGACCCAAAAGTGCATTTTTCTTTCGAAAGTATTCAGATTTATTTTTATTTCGTACTTGTGTAACTTAGATTCATCTGATTGAAACTTCGGAGCACTAATGTTTCAGAGAGGAATATGTAAATCATTACACATGAAAACAAAACCTGAAGAGCAAACAAGGATCACAAATTACAGCTGAAATAAACACAGTTACGGGGTAACTTCATTCATTTGAACTCCCCACAACACAGGAAGGTACACACAGGACACCAAGAGTCACTGCAGCTCTCACTGCCATCCTCTCTGCATATGCTGCAGTCACTAATTAAGATCTGGCAAATGCAGAATATCCTAACAGGAGCAGCTGGGAGGACAGAACTGACCAGTGGGTTCATTCCAGAAGTTTTCCAGAGAAAACTCCCAGATTTTTTTTTTTGAGGCCTCCTGTTTCTATTAACTTTGGCAGTCATGCCAAAAGAAATCAGATAATGGTAAAATATCAACATCCTTGATACCTGCTTTGCATATTCTGTTGATAAGCCTAACTGTATCTGTGTACAGTGTTACCTGCTCCATCCTGCAAAATATGAACTCTGAAGCCTTAATTCAGGCAAGTATTCAAATGGTCTCATGGAAAACTGCAGTAAGAACTACTCACTTACTTCAACTCAGGACACATTTATTTTGTGATCTGCTGGATTATGCTGTGTCCCAGCAGGAGCACTAAATGCTTTGCACACTGTGCCAAGTCTCCAGCATCCCCTGATCCAAACAATGCTTTCCCAAAAAAACTCCTGTTAGCATATCTCCGATCAGAAAATGAGGTTCATCATGACTGAATCTATGCAGCGACCAAAGGTGTGCCTGCAGCTCACCTCAGCTATCTCAGTCTTCAAAGCACTGACTTTGGGACTGATAAGGACACAGCTGCAGCCCCGAGCTCAGCAGGGCTGCACAGCAGAGCCACCTGGGGCAGGCTTTGGCCAGCAGAGCCCTCAGCAGCTCAGGCTGCTGCAGCAGAGATGTCACAGGGATGTCACAGGCCCCCCACAAACTCCAGCCCCAACACACCGTGACATTTGGAAGTGAGTCACTGAACTGTCACACTGCTGTCACCCTCCTGGTCCCATCCACCTCTGCAGACAAAACAGGGCTGTGAGAAATCAGTGAGTGCAGGCTCCCGAGATGCCATCATTCTGCTTCAAGGCTTGCCCAGTGCTACTCACAGCATGATAATGCTTGCTTGGAAATGCTACAGGAAACATTTTCCTGCAGAGGCAGAGCAGCAGATCCCTTCTTGGACACGGATAAATGCCAAAAACTGCAAAAAGCTTTTTATACAAATGCAGTATTTCTCTTCCTAAGTTCTTGAGATAAGCTGCAATTCAAAGCTCAGCATCCTTGCACCTGTAAGCTTCAGTGTCTCTCAATAATTCCAAAGATGGTCCTGCCCAGCAGATGAGCTGTGCAGTTCCAGCACTCATTCATTCTGGTTTTGGTTCCTGTTGTCCTGTGAAACAGAGACTGCTTTGCATTTTATGAAAGAGGAATCTATTTATAAGCCATGTATTTATTTCAAACTGAGGAGCTCAACCCTCAGAGAAAAACGTGTGAACCAAGCTCTGTTCTTTTCCCCATTTAGTTCTCTGCAGGAGACTCAGTAATTCCTCAAGGTGACCAGCGTGGACTGGGCTCAGGATGCAGTAAACCCCACCAAACCTGACCCCTATCACAGTCAAACACACAAAGCACTCGTTGGAGAGTATTTGTCACATCTCCAAAACGTCCACATTAACAGCAGAAGACACCCAGCCACTATGGATTGTCATTTAGCAGGAAAACAAAGGTTTTAATGAAGCTTTTTTCTTCCTTCCAGTCCCTAAAATGTTTTTCCTGACTGCAGTTTCTTTTTCGGCAGCACACAGCTGGCTGAACGTGAGCCAGTGGCACCTGGCTTGTGGCAGCACTGGTGTGGCAGCAGGGCCAGGGCAGTGCCTGTCCCCCGTGCTGGCAGTGCTGGGGCACCTCCAGTCCTGGGGGCAGTTTTTGAGCCCCTCCCAACACGAGACATTGAGGGGCTGGAGCATGTCCAGGGAAGGGAATGGAGTTGAGGAAGAGTCTGGAGCACCAGGAATGGCCAAGGCAGCTGGGAAAGGGGCTCAGCCTGGAGAAAAGGAGGCTCAGGGGGAACCTTGTGGCTCTGCACAACTCCCTGACAGGAGGGGGCAGCCAGGGGGGGTCGGGCTCTGCTCCCAGGGAACAGGGACAGGACGAGAAGGAACAGCCTCAAGCTGTGCCAGGGGAGGTTTAGATTGGATATTTGGGAAAATTTCTTCACCAAGAGGGTTGTCCAGCCCTGGCACAGCTGCCCAGGGCAGTGCTGCAGTCCCCATCCTTGGAGGGATTTAAAAGCCACGTGGATGTGGCACTTGGGGACACGGGGCAGTGGTGGCCTTGGCAGTGCTGGGGGAACGGTTGGTACTGGATGATCTTAAGAGGGCTTTTCCAACCTTTCTGACTTGAGCATTCTACAGCTTCTGTTTGCCAGGCACTCAGCTGGGCAGTCATTTGGAAAACACGAACGTTACTCATTGCATTTCTTCCTGTCCTTCGCAGGAGGAGCAAACCCTCATTTGCTCTGCTGTAACACACCTGGACCTGGTCCCTCAGGGGTCAGGGATTTGCCTACGTGACTCCAGACACAGCATTTGTTGCAGAACGCTGAAAGTTAAGCTGTGCTCTCTCTCCCCCTATGCCACTGACGGCACATAGAGGGGAGGCTTCACAGAACAGAGGACGCACTTAAAAATCACTTTTGCGTCTTCTTAGGACTGAACTGACCATCAGGTCTGAGCTCAAGAATGATTTGCTCTGGGGTCTGTCCCTGCTGGGCTTTTTTTTCACCCCCTCCTGCAGCACAGGGTGGGGTTTGGCTGCTGCACTTATCTGAACACATCTCTTCATTTTCCTGTAGCTGCAGAGGTCTCACAAGTGGCACCCCAGGCTAGTCAGATCATGCAGAGATTAGTCACACAAGCACTAATTAGCCTTGATCCAGAGCCATCTGAGTGAAAATTAATGGCCAGCATTAAAGAGGTGAGACAAGTGATCCACAGCTTTGCAGAACGGCAGGCCAGCCTAAATTAATGAGATAAACCCCTGCAATTAACAGGTAATACAAACAAAACACTCAACAGCTGTCTGGGAAATGGACACGGGCTCAGTTTGTATTTTAAGCTGTGTTGCCCAGGGTCTGACTCAGCCCCCAAAGCGCAGGAACAGCTCCGTGCTGGGCACAGCAGCTCTGCCTCGGTGTTCAGGAAGCATCAGTGCAGTCAGGAGATTATTTCAGCTGACTTGTCAGCCAGGGCACAGCAGCAGCTTGGAGACTCTGGTTGTGTCTCCTTCCCGAAGGGAGAGAGAACTGAGCTGTGCTCTGAAAGCAGAAACATTTCCTGAAGTGGACGTGAAGCACGACTGCAAAAAACACCACGGAATCTTTCAGAGCCCAGATCAGGACCTCGTTTTACACCCTCCAGGTGGAAATCTGCCCCTTCACAAAATCGTGCAAACTTTTGCTTACAGCAGATGCTTTCCCTGAGAAGCAACCCTTTGCCTATCACAGCACCTTCCTCTCAGTTCCATCAGATAAGCAGGTGACAGCCGGGCTGGCAGGTCTGGAGAGCGTTCAGAAAGGGACAGAGCTCCACCTGCTGCACCCTGACACGTGGTGGCACTTCCCACCACGCTGGTGGCACCATCCAGCACCTTCTGCCTCCATGCAAAACCTGGGAAATTCAGAAAGGGATTCAAAATGCAGCAGGTGGAAGCTTCCCGGGGAGGTGCTTTGGCCCAGTGCAGTTTCTCACAGAGAGATGTGGCAACCACATGAAAAACCAAAAATGCTACTTCTTTTTTTTTTTTCATTTTCAGCAGAACAAGTCCAGGCATGATCCTGCTGGAAACACTGTGCTGCTCCAAGTGACCTTTCCAAGGGTCACTTTTGGATTTACCTCTCCTGATCCCTAGCTCCACAAAGCAGGCAAGTCTTGAACATTTTAAAAGGCAATTTCCAAGAGAAAACATAAAAGGAAGCTGCTGCCCCAATCCCTGCACGTTAACGAGAAAAGGTGAGAGCTCCCAGCACTTCTTTAAGTCAAATGTCCCTGGTTTCAAGTCCTTTCCATGTGGCAACACAGATTTATTGGCAGAATTGTGGCAGCTTCCATTTTCCACCTAAGAAAATGGAATAGGAAAGCAAATTCCTGCTTAAAACTAAATTTTGTAGCTATTAAATACACCGCAGTTCCACTGGTTCTGAAAAATGATTTCTGTTGTGTACAGAGAACAAAGTCATCCCCAGCAGCTGAAATTCTGTGAAGGGCTTTATCACGACAGAAACCAATATATTAAAGTAAAAAATACCTTAAAAGCACAGTAAAACAAGCAAGACCAATTTGGAAATGTCAAAAAGTTACCACTAAAAAAGGCTTCAACATGATTAAATCATCCCGAATGTAAATTAACTTCAACCAACTTACTCAAAATCAGGATTAAAGCTTTTTTAAAAATTATTTTTCATGATTTAAAACAAATGCTTGAGCTTCAATTTAGAATTTGAATGCTTAAAGAGAAAAGAAATCCTCCCCAGCGCCACAGCTCCCAATTTATCTAAATCATGACAGGAGTCAAGCTCAGGAAATGATGTATTTCTCCACGACATGCATCCCTCACTTTTACCAGAAGTTCATCTCTTCATTCATAGGAATCCAATGAAATTACATCAGTTTCCAAACCTTTCCTAGAGAAAAATTTAGACCAGGTCTGTGGAAGCAGAGGTGTGTGAGAAATGTGTTGGAAAATTTTATTATTATCAGCAAAACCTGCTTTTAACACAGACTCCTTACCAGCAGAGTGTTGCACTGAGTGACTGTGTTTATTATAAAGGTGTGGGGTTTCTTCCTCTTAATTAATTAAAAATTATCAAAGCTACGCCCCCACAAGAAAAAATCATACAAATTCTAACCCCAAACACCCCATATCCCCAAAATCTGTGGAGGTACTGACCAGGAGTTCAGAGTTTGTCCTGACTAAACATCTTAATGTGACACTTGGCAGCCAAACAACCTCCCTCCTTCCACTGTGAGGACACAACACGGTCAGCGAGTTCACAGCCACATCTGACTCCTTCCCACAACACCCAATTCCCACCCACACAAGGTCACTTCCACCACAGTGGAGTTGGCAGTGCTGATTATGGTTGGACTCAGTGATTTTAAAGGTTTTTTCCAAGCCAGACGATTCTCTGACCTAACACTGGTCAGCAGTGACACAGGGCTGGAAGTGCTGCATCATCCACCTGCTTCCCACAGCACCTGAACTGCCACGGCCAGCACTGGGTGAGGTGGAGAAGGAGCAGAAGCGGGACATGGCTCGGGATTGAGTCCAGATGGCTCTGGAATATCTCCAGTGAGGGAGACTCCACACCCTCCCTCTGTGGGCAATCTTTTCCAGCGCTCTCAGTAAAGAAATTCTTCCTCACGTTCAGGTGGAGCTTCCTGGGACCAGTTCCTGCCTGTTCCTGTTGTGCCATTGCTGGGCCCCAGGGAGCAGAGCCTGGGCCCTGCTCTGAGCCCTCCCTGCAGATACTGACAGACATGGATGAAGTCCCCTCCCAGTTGTCTCTTCTCCAGGTTGAACAGCCCCAGCTCCCTCAGCCTTTCCCCATCGGGAAATGCTGCAGCCCCTCCATCATCCTCACAGCCTCTGCTGGAGCCACTCCAGGTCCCTCCTATCCTGAGGAGCCCAGAGCTGGACACAGCACCCCAGATGTGCCTCACAGGGCCGAGCAGAGGGGCAGGATCACTCCCTGACCTGCTGGAAATGCTCTTCATGATGCACCCCAGGATCCCCTTGGCCTTCTTGGCACAAGGGAACACTGCTGGCTCAGGGACAGCTCGTTGTCTACCAGAACACCCAGCTCCTTCCCATGAAAGCAGACCCCAGTCTCTGTCAGTGCTCAGGGCTGTTCCTGCCCACGTGCAAGACCCTGAACTTGTCTGTGCTTAATTTCAGGTTTTTCTCGGCCCCTCTCTTCAGCCCTTCGAGGTTCCTCTGAAGGGCTGCACAACGCTCTGAGGCATCGGACATTCCTTGTTTTGCATCATCAGCGAACTTGCTCAGGGAGCATCAACCCCTTTGTCCGAGTCACTGCTGCACAAGTTACAAACACAGGACTCACTACAGAACCCTGGGGGACACCACCAGTGACAGGCCTCCAACTACACCCTGTGCCCCTGACACCGACTCTCTGCATCTGTTCTCCATTCCCCTCCCCGTTTGCAGGAACCTCAGGGACACCTTCCCAGTCCCAGAGCCCCTGACAGAACCCCCGAGAGAGAACTCAGACTTCCAACCCGGCGCCCCTCACCCTGGGGCCGCCTCAGGCCGAGAACCACGCAGCAGTTCCCGGCAGTGGCACCAGGCCTCGGCACCCCCACCCCGCGGCCTGCGGGGCACCCCGGACGGAGGGCAGGGTTAAGACCCCAGGACGCCCCCGAAACCCTCCCCGGGACACCCCAAAACCCCTCGGGACCCCCCACAATCCCCGCTCCCCCCCAGCATGGCGGGTCCCCCTCGGGGGCCGCCCGAGGCACGGCGCCCCCTGGCGGCTCCCCAGAAACGCGCCCCCCCCCCCACCCCCCGCGCGTGCGGACCCGGTTGAGAGCACGGCCGCGCCCACCGGAACGGGCCGCGGGGGGGCGAGGGAGGCCCAGCCAGTCCGCTCGGCTCCGCGACCCACCTGCCCTGGCTTGGCCGCGAAGGCGGGTGGCGAAGAAGAGAAGGACGGCGAGCAGCACGGCAGCGGCGGCGAGCAGAACCGCGTCCATCCCGCAGCACCGGCCCCGCCCACATCACCCTTGGTACGCCCCGTCCCCTTCCCCTGCCGCAAGGCCCCCCGCGCGCGGGCTGCCCCGCGGGGTGCCTGTGCTGGCGCGGCGCGGCGGGCGCGCTACGCTCGGGCAGGCGCGGCGCGGGCAGCCCGCGGGAGGGGTCCTGGCGTGTCCCTGAGGCGGGCGCTGAGGGAGGGCGCGGAAAAAGGAATTAAAGGCGGAATTAAAGCAGGAGTTAAAGGAGAAATTAAAAACTCTAAGCCAAAACCAGGCGTGAGCGCGGCGCCCGCGGGCCTGGCCGCCCGGCACGGCTGCTGCGGGCGGCTGGTGACGCGTCCGTCCTCCACACACGGCGGGTGGGCCCAGGCTGGGCAGATCGTCTGCCGTGACCCCGCACCGGGTCCACCCCAGGCAGGCCTTGACAGCTGTCGGGGTGTCCCCGGCAATGGTGAAACTCAGGTTACACCTCCGAGTAATTTCTCTCTTCTGCCTTTTAGGTCTCTGGAATTTGCGAATGGGATGAAGCTGGAGCTGCCTGCCTCAGCAGCGTGTCAGGAGCGATGTCCTGACCTGGCCTGAACCAAACGTGCCCCTGGCAAAATTAGACGGGCTGACATTGAGCTGGCCCAAAACCAGCTGTCTGATGCAGTCATCTGGCTTAACTTGGTGAAAAAGGAGGAGACAAAGCTACTCAAAAAGGGCTCCCAGCTGGGAAAGGGGCTCAGCCTGGAGGAGAGGAGGCTCAGGGGGGACCTTGTGGCTCTGCACAACTCCCTGACAGGAGGGGGAAGCCGGGGGGGGTCGGGCTCTGCTCCCGGGGAACAGGGACAGGAGGAGAGGGAACGGCCTCAGGCTGTGCCAGGGGAGGTTGAGGTCGGACACCAGGAGGAATTTACTTATGGAAAGGGTGGTCATGCATTGGAAGTGGCTGCTCAGGGAGGTGCTGGAGTCCCCATCCCTGGAGGTGTCCAAGGAACGCCTGGATGTGGCACTCAGTGCTCTGGGCTGGTGACAAGTGGGGATCGCTCACAGGTTGGATGTGATGACCTTGGAGGTCTTTGGTTCTGTGTGATTTGTTTAAAACTCAGGTTTGCATTGGTGTGTGCAGAGCCAGGACGGGTGGGTGGGCTTTGGCTGTAGATAATGATTCAGGCTGGCCTAATCCTGGTGTCCAGCCAAGTGAGGATTTGCCTCCTGTCTCTCCCTTGTGCAGGCAGCAGTGCTCTGTGCAACAGGACAGAGCGGGCAACTAATTCATTCTTTATTTTTTTCTGGATTCGGTTTTAGATCAGGACAAGTCTCAGCCCAAAAAGGTGCAGTAACTTGCACCAGAGATGGAGAACAAATTTCCCCCCTTTGGATGGTCACCCACTGTTAGATCTGAAACTGTTTGTCAGGCTCTGCCCCAGTCCTGTGAGGAGGGGAAGTGTTTTAAGCTCTACCCATTTTCACTTGCTTTGTAGTTGTGAAGTTCTGGCTGATCAAGCCCTTTCTTGCTTGAGAAATGCCTTCAGTGTGGCTGTTTAAAGCACTCTTGGTGTGGGAAGTGTTTTAATAAATTGAAAATGCAAATTAGAGGCTATGGGACATCTAAAGGTGATCAAAAGCACTGTTTTAGCTAATTAGTCATTGCTGTGGCCTCCACAGCTGCCTGTGTCCCTGTCACGAGCTCGAGATGAGTTCAGAGCTGGCAGCACATGAAAAGCAGCTTCTGCTGAGGGATTTGCTGAATTTTAGCAGTGTAGAACCAGCAACACGGTGGGGAGTTCTCAAAAAGGAACTGAACTACAGCCTGAGCGTTTTATGGCAAAGTTTTATTTTTGTAATAGTCTTTCAAATCTTATTTTGGGAATCATTCATAGAATTGTAGGATGGTTTGGGTTAGAAGGAGCCTTAAAGCCCATCTCATTTCACCCCCTGCGATGAACAGGGACACCTTCCGCTATCCCAGGTTGCTCCAAGTCCCGTCCAGCCTGGCCTTGGACACTTCCAGGGATCCAGGGGCAGCCACAGCTTCTCTGGGCAACCCTGTGCCAGGGCATCTCCACCCTCACAGGGAGGAATTCCTTCCCAATATCCCATCCATCCCTGCCCTCTGGCAGTGGGAAGCCATTCCCTGTGTCCTGTCACTCCATCCTTTGTCCCAAATCCCTCTCCAGCTCTCCTGGAGCCCGTTTAGGCACTGCAAGGGGCTCTGAGCTCTCCCTGGAGCCTTCCTTCTCCAGGAGAACACCCCCAGCTCTCCCAGCCTGGCTCCAGCCCTTGGAGCATCTCCATGGCCTCCTCTGGCCTCCTTATGCTGGACCCAGGGCTGGAGCAGCTCTGCAGGTGGGGTCTCACCTGAGCAGGGCACAGGGGCAGAATCCCCCTCCCCTGCTGCCCACGCTGTGGGATCAGCCCAGGGCATGGAGAGATCTGGCTGGGCCGTGTGAGCTTCTCATCCACCCCCACCACCCCCTCATGTTCAGCTTTGGCTAAAGCAGATGTGGGGAAGCTGGAGGTTCGCAGACCCCGTTTGTCGTCCAGCCCTGCAGGCAGCACACACTTGTGCCAGTGCTGAGTGCTTTATTTCCCTGCATGGTCCCTGCAGCCTTTAATAAGGAGATGATGTTAACGATGGGATGTCACCTGCTCCTCTCTGGGCTGCAGAGGGAGCAGAGGAGTTTTTCCTGTAGGTGTCACCAATACCCCATGTAGAAACTGAGCTGAAACTCCGGAGGAAGGACAGAGCAAGGGATGCTTAGGTCAGTTTGATACGACACCAGTCTTCTGAAATATTTGACATCCTTTGGGTTGTGTTTCACAGAAGTCTTTTTATATTTTTCCTAATTTAGGTCTGGAAAAATCCCTCTGGTTTCTTTAATAGCCATGTAAATTCCAGAGGATTTTGAGGCTGGCTTTCTACCAGGACACTGGGAGAATGTGTGAAGGCTGTGATGAGCTGTGGGTGGTGATTGAGTTTGGTGACTGCTGCTGGAGCGTGACTTGTTCCACTCAGTCATGCAAATACTGCAAGAATATCGTGGAATCCTGGAATGATTTGGGTTGGGAGGGACCTCAGAGACCATCTCGTTCCACCCCCTGCTGTGGGCAGGGACACCTTCCACTACCCCAGGTTGCTCCAAGCCCTGTCCAACCTGGCCTTGGGCACTTCCAGGGATGGAGCAGCCACAGCTTCTCTGGGAAAGCTGTGCCAGTGCCTCCCCACCCTCACAGGGAAGAATTTCTCCCTAATATCCAATCCAAATCTGCCCTCATTTAGTTTAAAAGTGTTTCTCCTTGTCCCAGCAGTTGGAAATCCTTAATCACAATAATCCAGTATTTGCAGACCTATGGAATTTCCTCACCCAGCGTGGGAGCAGCACCTGATCCCAGTACAGGCAATTTTGGAGAGAAATAGGTATTTTTTCAATTTATTCTTTATTTTAACAAAAGGTCAAATAGCACATTCCCCTCTCAAACACCTCGTTGTATACAGAAATTATACAGAATCACTGAGGTTAGAAAAGCCCTCTTGGATCATCAAGTCCAACCATTCCCCCACTGCCAAAGCCCCACTAAACCACCCCGAAGTTCCACCTCTACACTTAAAGTGCCTTTAAATTTAAATTCCCTGCGGGGCAGGAGGCACATCCACGTGTGAGCGCTCGTCCCTTCTCTGTAGCAGCCGGGAGAACTCGCCCAACTGGCAGAGCAGCCCCGAGGCTTTGATCCCGTGACGCGCGGTGGCGTCAGGTATCGATGGCCGGTAATGAGGCTCTGAGGAGACGCAATTCCGTGCTTAATAAACTGAAGTGCATCCAGGATCTCGGTGTATCCCGGGCCCTGGGGCCAACTGGCACAAAACGCCCTCCTCCACACTTGTCAGCTTGCCTCGCCTTCCAGGAGAGGGTGGCTGGATGCAAAATGCCTGCTGGGAGGTGTTCCTGGACTGCTCTGTGCCTTGAACCGGGAATTATCTAGGAAAATGCAGCTTGGCACCCAAGTTTGTGCAGAGGGACTTTCTAACAATTTTCTCCCATGGATATACTTCCCAGTGCCTGGAGATGCCGTATTTCCCAGCAGGGATGCAACCTTGGTGCAGCAGAATTTATTTACAGGGAGAAACGCTGCAAGTGCTGCCTTGCCGGCTCCCTCCCGCTTGGATATGGACCTCGGCTATTCTTCCAACTCCTCTCTAAATGTGCTGATGGAGGGGAGGGTTTCTGCATCACTGCTTTGTGCCAGTGGGACACAGCACCTTCCAGGAAGCGCTCTGGATTGCAGGATCACACTCTGGGAAGTGTCTGCATCAGGGTGCCAAAGAGCTGCAGGTGTGTTTTAAAATTGCAGGGTAGTGAGCTCCACCCAGGACCCCCCTACACCATCTGGAGCTCAGCACCTCCCCAAAGCCTCTGAAGAAGCTTCTGAGACCTGTCTTGATCTGTTGAGGTCCTGTTGCTTCCTTCTCACTGCTCTACTTGTGCCATTTGTTTCAAGAGAAATAAGATGGTTTATTGTTGCTTGAGACAGCTTCCAAATCTACCTCGAACAGCGAAATTTAAAAACAAGTAACAGTCATAATCGAAATAGAATCCTAGTTCTTGAAAACAACATTACAAAATTAAGACATGCATGAAAATTTGAAGGCTTGAAATCATTGTGAGGCGATTCCCTCTGTATTGTGTTTCATGGCTGCTCATTTCTGCTCTGAAGGTTTGAGTGTCTGGTCTAGTTCAGCCACAGCTGCTTCTGGGCCGGGATGTCTGAGAGATGCAGGGAGTGAGACTTGATCAGATTAAGGCCTCTTTTGCCTTAAAAGCTGGGGGAGGATTTGAAACAAATAATGCCAGTAAAGATATAAATCTAAAAGAAATCCAGCCAGGCTAAGGATTTCTTTGAGCAGGGCTTCAAAAATATTTGGAGATCAAGACTGTTGTGCTAACAGGGGATTAAAGGAAAAAATAGTGGTGAAGTGAAATCCCTGCAACTGAAATTCAGATGCTTTCCTTCCTGTGGGCACAGAACCAAAACTTTTCAAAGGCTCTTTGGTGAACAGTGCAGCCACACAGGTGGTGGATTTGGATGTCCCTGACCACACCTTGTGTGGCTGTACCTGCATCTGTGGATGTCTTTCCAGCTATCCATCTACAATCTTTTCTTCATCTGTTTGGGCTATAAACTATTCCATGTGAATCTTTACCAGTGTTTCCTGGGCATGGGCACATTCCTAGAACAGACCTGTTGGAGTCCCCATCCCTGGAGATGTTCAAGGAACGATTGGAGGTGACACTCAGTGCTCTGGGCTGGTTGACAAGGTGGTGATGGGCCAAAAGTTGGACTTGATCTTGGAGGTCTTTTCCAAGACTTAGCTCCAGCTGCATTATCTGAGCACGGTCCCAGCACTGAGCAGGCTACTCCTCTGGCATTTTGTAGCTGAAAATCAAAGATAAAAATATTGGTTTTCTTCCCAAAGTCGGTCCTGGGGAAGGCAACCATCACAGAAACAGCGGTGGTGGAAATGTTCAGAGGTTGCTGCTCTTCTGGCTGTCTTTGTCATTCAGAGCTGCTCCTGCTGCAGAGCTCTCTCCTCCGATCATGCCCATCGAGCTATTTGTCTAGGGCCTTAATGAGTTTTCTGTATCTTTTCAAAATGTAAATTGTAACCAATTTACAAGTCATTAGTTAAGAAGTCGGTCACTGTAGCCCCGCTTTAATTTCACCTGTCTCTTCCGTGTTTCCATTAAACCCCATTTAATTACAAATCCTATCTCGTTCTCGGGGCATCAGTTCCGTTTGTAATAAATGTCCCTCAAATTCTGTGACTCAGCTGACAACACACGAGCAGTGACCAAGACCTGGATGATCAGGATTTCCAGCACAAATTAACAAAGAACTGCTCTCCTGTCTCCAAAAATCCACCAGCACGAAGGGGAAAGAAAACCAGAGATGCCAAAATGGAATTCGGTTTCTTGGCTGCAGGTGAAGAAAAGGGGAGCAGTTGTGCCCCAGCAATACCTTCCTCAGGTTGTCCCCAGGGACCATGGGGACTGGTAGCTGTCTGAGGGTTTGCTGCATGAGGGGAGGCTTTTAGCTGCAAAAATCCACCTTTCCAGCCAACTCCCATAAATCCAGGGTGCTCAGCTGGATTGCAGACTCTGCTTAATGGGAATGTTGCTCACCATTTCACATCCTGGTTTTGGCACGAGCAGCTTGAGTCATGGGCTGCATTTCTCTTTCTGGATGCAGTACAGAAGAAAGCACTTTCATTTTGGCTTGGCTGGAGACTGAACTGTGGGGCGCCCGTTGTCTTTGGGGCAAAGCCTCCCCTCCTCTAAAGGCTTTTCCCCACCGTTCTCAGCATCTCTTTACCTCTGCCTTCCCTCTGTGCTCCTGAGCACATGGTGGAATTGGCCAGGGAATGGATCCTGGCTTTTGATAACCTTTTTATCAGCCAAAGATGTGTCTGTGTCACAACAGCATTACTGGTGTAACCCAAGGGTGGGTGTTCATCTACCTGCGTCCATCTACCTTCCAGACTTCTTCAGTGAGGCTGGACAAGCCCAGGTTCTCGTGCTCCCTGCCCCAGTGGTGGCAGACTTCTCCACACTTCCTGTGTCTGTTCATCTTTCAGACTTGCATACGAACAACTGGGCAGTTGTGGTCTTGCCTTGTGAGATCTAATTTCTCTTTTCAGCTTCGTAGTGAAGATTATAGAGAGTGGAGAGCCTGACTCCCCTCAGAGGGGTGTGATGAAAGGATGAGGAGCAACAGGGATTTGCAGCAAGGGCAATTCCATAGAGAGGCAAGGAACAATGTTTTCACTGTGAGGATGGTGAAATGCTGGACCACGAGCCCAGAGGAGTTGGGGGCATTGCTTCCCTTGGAGATGTCCCACACTCAGCTGGATCAAGGCACCGCCCAGCCTGAATTTTGATGCCATTCTGCAAATGCCCATGAAACAGAACAGAAGGAATTGCATGTCCAAGCAGAGATGAGTGTGGATGCAGCCTGCAGAGTCTCCTTATCTGTCTTTGAAATACCACTGCTCCGTTCAGCAGTTCCGCGCTGACAGCAGGCCAAGAGCTGCATCAGCGACCAGGAATATTCGCTTTTCTCCTCGGACTGCGTGGAGTACACAGATAACTCTGGGAGCAGCAAGGCTGCTTTCATCTTCCTGGAGCTAATCCAAACGGATCACGTTGCTGGGGGAAGTCGGGAGAGAGCAGGAGAAGACAGAGTATCTTTATTTAAAAATAAATTAAAGAAATCCTTAAAATCAAAAGCTCTTAGCAGGGGTTCAGCAGGATCAGGAGGCACCAGTCCTTGCTGGTGCTGGATTTATTGCCTGTGTTAAATGTCTGGACTGAATTGCCTTGTCTTCCCACAAATGGGGGTGCTCCTACCTAGTGTTGGTTGGGCAGTGGGGAAAAGGGAACAGAGCTCTGTGTGCTGTTCCTGCTCTGTGGATAACTGAGGGAACACGGAATCGTGAGGACTGCCAGGCTGGATTAGGCTCAAGGCACGGGTAATCCAGTTCCTTGCTTTCTTCGATGACCAGCACAGCAGGTTTCCAGGAGTCATTTTAAAAGCAGAATGGAAAGTTTCAGAGGGAAAATCTTTTTCTGCAGGAGTCTCTTTCTGCAGGATCTGTCTCCAGCACAGGTCAAGAAGCTCAGAAAGGATCTTTGCTCTGGGTTGCAGGTCCTAAAGTGGCTAAACTGGGAGAGAGATGCAAACCCAGTAACCTCATAAATGAGATTCACTGGATTTTATCTGCCAGTAGCAACCAAATAATTGAATCCCAGACTGGTTTGGGTTGGAAGGGACCTTGAAGACCATCTAATTCCAATCCCGTGCCACGGGCAGGGACACCTTCCACTGTCCCAGGCTGCTCCAAGCCCTGTCCAACCTGGCCTTGGACACTTCCAGGGATCCAGGGGCAGCCACAGCTTCTCTGGGCACCCTGTGCCAGGGCCTCCCCACCCTCACAGCCAAGAATTAAATAATTCTAATCCTTCTAAATCCATTTTCCACTCAGCCTGTGTTTGTGCTCGGGATTGCCCCCACCCAAGGAATTTAAAGGAATGCTTCCTGTAAGTCACGAGGAGGGTGTGGATACCTTGTGAATATCATGGCACTCAGGGAAGTGGATTCCAGCCAGAGCTCCCAGGGCTCCCATAGCCTTCTCCATGCCCCTCAGGCACTTCCCATCCCATTGTTGGGCATTATCCCAACTCCAAGCCGGGTGAAAAGTGGGGAGATGAGCTCAGTGTGGCTGCTGGAGGATTTCCTGGGTATTGATGAATACATCAGGGGGATGGGGATGGGGACAGGCACTGTCTTTAGTGTCATTAATGCAGGGCTAGAGGATGAATCAATGGCCAGAGAAGAGTGCCCAGGTTACTTTGTCTTCCCTTTGATTTAAGCACTGTACAATTAGTCCAGAGCTTGAAAATTATGCTATTAAACATTGTGCTGTCCCTTTTAATGGATGGCTACTGGGAGAATTTACTGGAAGACTTCCAGTACTCCTGTTTCCGTAGGGAGTGTGCAAAAGGACGAGGGCTGCCCAGGATCCCACCTCTTCCCCCCAAATCAGCATCACCTCTATGCTGCATCCCTAATATCTGGATGAATGCTTGAAAGCCACGTGCCCTGTCCCACCTCCAAACCCTTCCAGTTCATCACTGTCCCTGTCACAGCAAGGGTTTCCTTTATTCCTGACCTAAATCTTCCTGCAGACAATGTAAGCCCAAGATCATCCCCATGCCATAATGAATATTCATCATATTCTGTAACATAATGAAGGTCAGTGTTCTTTAATAAGAGAGAAGAAAGGCACGCAGGAGGTCCATTTAATAACAGAGGTGACTGGTGCATAAAGCAGGGAGATGTTATAATTAATATCACAAGGGTGGGAATGTGCTAAGGAAAATCCTGGCAACCAGCAGGAAGGGATGCCGTGAAGTTTTAGCTTCGAGAAGTTAAAAAAAGCTTTGACTGAAGTTAATGGAAATTCTGCCCGCATAAGAAACACAGGTGGAAGGGAAAATCGGCTTATTTTAATCAAAGCGAGAGGGGAAAAAAACCAACCCTAATTTAAATCAGTCCAAGTGATTGCAGGCTTAATTCTCTCCCCTTATTAGACTCTTCAATCCTAACCCTACATTCCTGTGGAGGCACAGGAATTTGATTTGTATGCGCACTGACCTCAAAGTGATGGAGTGAATCCATCCTCTGTTGGTGGGGCGGATTCCCAATTAAATCTGCTGGGAAAGATGATTACGTGACCCCATCCTTTTCTGGAAGTGGGATGGGTGGGGAGGTTCCCCTCTGTCAGTGCTCTCAGGTCTGAGGTGCTGGATAATTGCTGCAGATGGAAAAGGGAGGAGGAGGGTGCTTTGCTCCTGTTCTGAGCTGGAGGGAAAGGAGGGGTGAAGCATCTGTCCATGAGGAAAGGCTGGGAGAATTGGGATTGTTCAGCCTGGAGAAGAGAAGGCTTTGGGGTGACCTAATTGCAGCCTTCCAGTACCTCAAGGTGCTCCAAGAGAGCTGGAGAGGGACTTTGGACAAGGAATGAAGTGACGGGACAAGGGAGAATGGCTTCAAACTGAAAGAGAGTAGGATTAGATTGGCTATTAAGAAGAAACTCTTTCTTGTGAGGGTGGTGAGGCTTTGCAAAGGTTTCCCAGAGAAGCTGTGGCTGCCCCTGGATCCCTGGAAGTGTCCAAGGCCAGGTTGGACGGGGCTTGGAGCACCCTGGGATAGTGGAAGGTGTCCCTGCCCGTGGCAGGGGTTGGAACAAGATGGTCCTTTCCAACCCAAACCATTCCATGATTCCATGATGGAGGTTAAAAAGGAGGATGGGGAAAGTCAAACAGGACATGTTTACTGTATTAAAAAAAAAAATTAATTCCCAAAACCTCATAATTAAAAAACCCCCCCCAAACCTCACAGCTTTAGTTTTCTGTTCCTCCCTCCTGCAATTTTTATCTGCTCCAAAAAAAAAGAGAGGAGCAAGGAAAAGGATGCCAGGTAGGTGTTACTTTAGAAAGCCCTGATAAAAAGCCCTGATTTACCTTGGTTTTAATGAGGTTCAGCCAAAATTCCTGCCAGGACATAAATGTGAACTCATTCCTTTCCTTCCCATTTCACTTTTTTTCCATCCCAGAAATGACACAGGCGGAGAGGTTGGAAGCAGCCAATTCCCATGAATAAGTGGAGGAGAGACCCCATTTCATCCTGGCAGTCATTCCGGAAACGGGGCCAATTCATTAGGCAGAGATCTCCTCATCCCTGAGCAGAACAGCCTGTTCTGCCTGCCCCGAGTGCCTTCTGCTCTCCCAGCATCTGCAGAGGTTCCTGCTTGGAGAGGGACAGCCTTGGAATCCTACCCTGAGATATTGATATGGATTTGTGTGTGGGGATAAAAATAAAAAAAAAAGGCTGGGTTTTTGGCAAAGTTTTTAATTTTTTACCCCTGCCATCCACCTTCTTCCCCATCCACAGAAAGCATCCAGCCTGGAGGATTCATCCAAAAAGAATGGTGTGTTTTGCAGTTACATTGTTTTTTCTTCTTTGGTTTGTTTTTGGGGCTTTTTTAGGGATTGTTTTTCAACAGAGAAGCAAAACTAGCCCTGAGAAAAAAGACCATTTAACCTCCCTTCATCCCTGTCCTTTTGCAGCCTCGGGCTGGGCTCTGCACTGCCAGCCCCAGCCCTGCTGTGTCCCACTGCCAGCAGTGGTACCCAGCCAAGAGGGACCGGGAAAACCGGGCTTGGAGACTTCCCAGTGATGGATTTTGCTGCCATCCCGTGGTCACTGCCCTTTGAAGCCACTGGACCGGTCTCAAGGCAGGGGCTTGATGGGCTCCATCAGTCTGGCAGTGATCCCCCCAAAAGAGGAGCTGGACAAGCTCCCACCGAGCCAGCAGCGAGGGGTGAGAGCCAAGAGACACGGACAGGGATTTCTCCTCCAATCTCCTTCTGAAACACAAGGACAGGATGTGTAGGAGGAGGTGCTGAAAAGGTGCTTTAATCACCTGTAGGCATGAGAATGCCCACGGGATCCTGTTTTCATCTGTATATATCCCTAAATTTTTAAAGGATCATAGACCCATGGAATCTCCTGAGATGGAAGGGACCCACAAGGATCATCGAGTCCAACTCCTGGACCTGCGCAGGACACCCCAACAATCCCACCCTGTGCCTGAGAGCGTTGTCCTTTCAGGGTCCTGTCAGTGATGGAGTTGTGCTCATCCGTTTCTCCCGTGGCACTCCCAAGTCACTTAACCTTTCCTGACTTTTCCTTTGCCTGCAGAGAGAGGACAAACATCCTGGGTTTAGCTTTATCCCTTCCCAACAAAGAAGACATTGAGGGGCTGGAGAGTGCCCAGGGAAGGGAAAGGAGCTGGGGAAGGGCCTGGAGCACCAGGAGAGGCTGAGGGAGCTGGGAAAGGGGCTCAGCCTGGAGCAAAGGAGGCTCAGGGGGGACCTTGTGGCTCTGCACAACTCCCTGACAGGAGGGGGCAGCCAGGTGGGGATCAGGCTCTGCTCCTTGGGAACAGGGACAGGAGGAGAGGAAATGGCCTCAAAAACCTCAAGGGGAGGTTTAGATTGGATATTTGGGAAAATTTCTTCATGGAAAGGGTTGTCCAGCCCTGGCACAGCTGCCCAGGGCAGTGTTGGAGTCCCCATCCCTGGAGGGATTTAAAAGCCGTGTGGATGTGGCACTTGGGGACATGGGTCAGTGGTGGCCTTGGCAGTGCTGGGGGAATGGTTGGATTCGTTGATCTTAGAGGGCTTTTCCAACCTAAACACTTCTGGGATTCTGTGGTTCTGGGGTTCTGTGGTTCAGTGGTTCTGTCTGTCTGCCCACCCTGGTTTGACCCACTGCTTTAATGCATCGGGTCTTTGGTGTGAACCAAGCTGAACCTTTTATCTCCCCAACACAGTCTGGATCAGAGGGAAGCAAAAAATGTACTGGGACCTGGAGGAGAAAAGCCACTGCCACCTCCTGGCTCATGGGGTGACTTAAACAGCTCCATGATTTTGGTCCAGGCCCCTTAAATGAGCTCTTGGCTGGATCCCAGCATGGACCAGGAGCTCTCACACCCAACAGCCCTGTGCAACCCACGCCAAGTGAGGGATTTCTGGGTTCTAACTATCAGCGAATTTTCCAAGGCTTCTTCTTTTCATCGAGTCCAGGTGACCCTTCCTCATACATTTCAACCCCCTGAACCCCTAAATCAGGCCGGGGGTTCTGTTTCCCTGGCTCCAGTACTGCCACTGAAGTGTCTGGGCAATCATTTTCCAGTCAGTGCTTGAGTGGCTGGTGTGGATTTAGCGTGTCAGAGCAGAGACTCCACAAAAAGCAACATTTCCTGCATGCAGCACCACATTTCAGCATCAAGGATAATTCTGTATTCCCATCTGCTTTATTTTAAGCAGCTCCAGGGATGGAAAGAGCCACCTTAAGAAAATACAGCCAGCGCTATCCTGCTCCAGCCGCCCACGGGCTGACAGATTAAATCTCTGTTTGCTTGTGCCAGAGTCTTGCTCACTTGTTTGTCATTATCTGGAGTTTTGTTAGGCCGTGTTAAAAAACAAAATCAGCAAAACAAAACTTTTTTTACCTTTTTTTTTTTTTAAATAAAAATAGAAGCTATGCCAGGGATGGGGAAAAGTACAGGCACACTCTTGGAGAGCAGCAGAGCAGCAGTGATCTGGTCCTGCCAAGGATGTGTGGATGGGAAGCGCTGGAAGACTGACAGGAGGAACTTCTGGCCATGCCTCACCTTGGATACTCACCCATCCCACAGCCTGTTTCCAGGGCTTGCATGGCCACCTCCACTTCTAATGGCATTTTAAAAAATTCTTTCCAAAATTTGCTGTTATCTTTGGAGTTCTCTTATCATGCACATCTTCTTCCACCCACGCTGGACACCAGAACTACGATATCACAGTGAATTACATCCTTCTCCATTCAAATTCAAGTGGAAGAAATCCTGTGAAGAGCTGAGCAGACACATTTTGCCACCCTACATCAGCTTTCCATGCTGGATTCACATCTCCCTTTCTTCCCCCTTTTTCTCCTCCCTTTCTGTTTTTTTTTTTTTTTCTTGCTGCACATCCTGATCCAGAGAATAAATCAGGTGGACTGAACTTCATTACTTGGGAAGCCACCACTTCCCAGACCACAGAATCAGAGAGTCCTGGAATGGTTTGGGTTGGAGAGGATCTTAAAAGATCATCCAATTCCAACCCCCTGCCATGGGCAGGGACACCTTCCACTATCCCAGGGTGCTCCGAGCCCTGTCCAGCCTGGCCGTGGACACTTCCAGGGATCCAGGGGCAGCCACAACTTCTCTGGGCACCCTGTGCCAGGGCCTCACCACCCTCACAGGGAAAAATTTCTTCCCAGTATCCAAGCTAAACCTCCCTGTTTTCAGTGTGAAATACCAGCTTTTCATAACCTCACAGTTTGCTGCAGAGCTGCTTTTGACAGTTCCAAAAATATTCAGGCCAGAAGAGCCCAAATGTTCCTGTAGCTCATGCAGACCAGCCTGGACCCAATCCTCTGGGATCTGTGAGGTCATCTGAGCGGTGGAGTGCCCATGGGAAGTGCAGCTGTGTCCCAAAACCCAGCCCGTGTCCCCTCTGTGGCTGCAGGAGAGGTGACAAACTGGTAGGGAAAAGGTGAAGGTCTAAGGTGGATCCAGATTGTGTCTACAACCCCTAAAGGAGGCTTATGGAGAAGATGGACTCTTGGAAGTGCACAGGGAAAGACAGGAGGTGACAAATCCAGTGAGATGCAAGAGAAAAGTTTCCACTGTGAGAGTGGTCAAACATAGGAAAAGGGGGATAAAAGAGGCTGTGGACTCTCCATCCTTGGAGATATTCAAAATTCTGCTGGACATCACCAAGGGCAATAAATTGGTGTTAGGAGAGGATTTATCTTTGATCCAAAAGTTGAACTGGAGGCCTCCAAAACTGTCCTCCCACCTCAATTACTCTGCAGTATTGACACGTTGAACAGGTGGAGGCACGTGGAATTATTCACATCAAACTGCTTGCACAGCAAGACAGGGAAAGGGTTGTCCAGCCCTGGAACAGGCTGCCCAAGGCAGCGGTGGAGACAAATCCCTGGAAGTGTTCCAAAAACACGTGGAGACAAATCCCTGGAAGTGTTCCAAAAACATGTTGAGGACGTGGATTAGTGGTGAATGTGGTGGTGGTGCTGGGGTGGCTTGGTGATCTTAGAGGTCTTTACCAGCCTTAATGATTGTGTCATTCTGTGCCTCCATGGTGAGTTTTCCCACCCAAATCTAAGCCTGGGTGATCTTCTCAGGGGCATGGGGTGAGTTTCTGGCAGGGTTGGCCACGGAATCCAGGCATCTGAACTCCAGAGGGCTGAAATTCCACCAGATGTGCTGTAGGATAGACAATTTAGATCAAAAGCAAGGCCAGTTTGAAGACCATATAAGTGCCTGTGGTACATAAACCTCTGTGGCACAATTTTAAAATAATCCTTTTTTACTAAAGGGAAACAAAAATCCACAAGTAAAATCAACTTTTCCTTTTCCCCCCTCCCAAAGAAACCTCACCAAAACGATAGCGAACAACCCACACAGAATTTAAGAGGTGGAGCTGCACTTCTCTCTGGGTTTGTGGGTAATAAATGAGAACAAATAGCTTGGAGGGCCTGGGAGAGTTACACTTTTATCACCAGGGATGAAAGGGAAAAGGGACAAACGCAGCCTCTGGATAGACTCAAGCATGGAGCATCTTGTTTTGCCTTCACGGCCCATTGCAGAGTCACTACATCAACTCAAATAAATTGCCCAACAATCAGAACGTGCCTTCTGTCGACCTCTGGGGACCAAAGACAATGAAAGCTCCAGTGCTTGAATCAGGCTGGAATGAGAAGATTGATGTTTTTGGGAAGACTTGCTGACTGCAGCTTGGACCACTGTGCCAGGAGCTGGCTTTAAGGGCTGGGCTTTGCTGGAGCAGCTCCTCTCCAAATGGTTTTCCCGTGGAGAGGCTTTGCTGGGAGCAAACGTCTTCCAGCATCCTCCTGCTCTTGGCTGGAGCAATTCCACTTGAAAGAACCTCCCTGGCTGTGCTGGTGAGTAAAGAGATATTTTTTTCATGCATAAGAATGCTGCAGGAAACTGCCAGAAAAGAGCTTTGATTTTATAATTTTTAATTTGTTTCCTTTTTCAAAATATTTTTATAATTTTCTTGAATGCAGACTTGTGGTTCCAGTTATACCAACAGTAAATCCTTGACTTTATGTACAGAAGAGAATCATTTAGGTTGGAAAAGATCGTTGAGTCCAAGCATTAACCCAGCACTGCCAAGGCTACTGATGCCTGGAGGTGGCCACCTAAAAACAGAGACTAGACAAGAATAAGAGAATAAAAGTGGCTATTTATTTGAAGAGCCTTCAAAGGTACACCCTGGGCAGTTCAAAGGCTACACCAAGATGGACCCTGGGTCACAGGTTCTTCACACTTTTATAAGTTTGGTTCATTTGCATATCAGGGTTAATTCTCCAATTATAACCTCAGTTCATGATGTAATTACCCCAAGTTTGCTCCCCCTGTAGGTTTCAGTTTACACATTTTGGGGCCTGGTGTCCTTGAAGAGCAAACCTAGAGAGGTTTGTTATGTCTAACCAGCGTGAGAGAACAGCAGCTAACGGGCCACATGGAACTTCAGAGTTACACACGAGGCAGCACAGGGTTTGAAAAATATAAAAGTTAAAACCTAAAGCATCACCACCACTTAAACACATCTCTAGATATAAAAATAAGGGGTGTTTCCACTTGGCCCATATAAAGTATTTTTAGTGCAATTCTGTTAAATCTGTGTCTGCAGTGATTTCACCTGATTTGCACCTTTCTCTATTGTCAGAAATGGTTTTTCCCCACCCTGCTCCAGGCTGTTGAGCTGTATGGATGCATGGCCATGGCTCCCACACCAAGGGTGGGCACATCCCAGCTGCAGCCAAACCTGGGTGTCCCAAACCTCCCCCTAAAGGTGCAGCCAGCTCTGCTGGAGATGTTCATCCCACCTGGAAAAGGCTTTGGACAACCAACTCTGACCTTCAAGTTGACCCAAAAGTTTGGACTAAAGACCTCAGAGACCCCTCCCAAACTCAGTCCTTCAATAGTTTGTGAAGATGACCTTGGAAATGGCAAGGACACCACTGAGTCAAGAATATGAAGGAAAAAACCCCACACAAACTTGCATTTAAATCCCTTTGAACTTCTCCAAGATCAGCCAGAAGCTCTGATGTGATTTGATTTTACTTCTTTTTTTCCTCACTTTACAGCCTTGACTTGAACTGAACTAAAACCCGTGGAACTGTTAATTGAAAAGTGAGTGTCAACAGCAGTTCAGCGCAGAAAGAGTTTCAATTAAAAGCAATCTCTTCTTGCCATCCAAAGTAATATTTTCCCTCCTGGCTAAATTTTAAGTGAAGCACAAAGTGGTTGCTTGTCAATGCTTTAATAGGATCTGAGCTATTGTGTGGGAAAACTTCCTTTCACTCAGAGGCCACAGAGCTTTTCATTTTTCTGGGCTGAAAGCAGAGAAAGGGGTTTTTTTGGTGTGATGTGGCTGATTTACTCTTTTCTTCTGGGCTGTGTGGGTGAGGAGTGAGGTGTGATGAAGAACACTATCCAGAAATCAGGGCTGGGTGGGGTGGGAGTCAGCGTTTCTCACTCCCTGCCCCTCCTGGACCTCCATCCACTCCTCTCCAGGTCAGTGCTCAGCCTGGCTCCCATATTTATCTGGGATGAGTGGGATTAACATGGCCAGAAGATCCCCAGGTGCCCTCAGGAAGCTCCAGCTGGGTTTTTGGCCAGTTGATGCTGTCTGACCCACTTGTGTGGGACACCCGAGGACATAAATTCTGGAGGGTTCCCAGAAGAGGAACGGAGGAGAAAGAGTTGCTGAGAGGGTGCTGAGAGATGTAAGAGGGGTGCTGGGTCTGGGGGTGTGGGGAAGGCTGCCATCAAGCCTGGTGACATCTCCTGGGAAAGGGGGGCTTCTTGCAGCAGGAAGGGTTTGGATCACTGTCCCTGATGCAATCCAGGATGGAGACCATGTGGGAGCGAGTTGCATTCGGGATGAGAAGAAACAGCCTCAGGCTGTGCCAGGGCAGGTTTAAGTTGGATATTAGGGAAAAATTCTTTACAGAAATCGTTGTCCAGCTCTGGCACAGTCTGCCCAGGGCAGCGGTGTAGCAGGGTCTGTAATTAAATCATCCTCACAGCTTCCAAGGATCTGGCCTTGCTTCCTGCTCCCTCCAGAGCCAGCCTGGGTGGCCTTGCATCAATCCCTTCTCTTGGTCCCCAGACACAGTGAGGATGTAACAGGGTGTCACCTTCCCAGCTCAGTGTGAAAGCTTCTAATGAAGCATGCGGCTAATTAAGAGCATTCCCAAATTTCTTTTCCTGAAAAGGTATCTGAAACACCCTGAAAGGAAGTGGTGAAAAGCGACAGCTGATGAATAAACTGCTCCTCATCACTGGGAAACAGAGAAAATGCTCTGCCTGCTGTTTTAGGGCTTGCACGTAAAAAGCATTTGGGAGAAGGTTGTGGGGGCTGCGTCTCTGTGAGGTGTTCAAAAGCAGGAGATCATTTTGGGAACAAACCCACTGAATGCTTCTTTGTGCACCAGCTCCACTCCCTGCTTTGTTTTCTGATCAGCACTAAAATGCTCCTTAACATGAAATTAAGGATGTGAGGTTCGTGTCAGTGCTGCTCCCAGGCAAGCAAAAGGGATTTGAAGGCTGTCTCAGTTATGTTAGGACCTCCTTTTTCATGTTTTAACAAATTGTGTTTAACCATTAATAGGGACGTGGGGCTGCTGATGGCTCCTGCAGGTCCTGGGGCTGAGCTCCCAGGGAGGAACAAACCAAGGCTGAGGAGCCTTCAGCCCCACATCCCATCCTCCCTCCATCTCGGCTGGGTTTTGTTCTGTGTGCACAGTGTGGCTGCTCTGCTCCGCTCTGTATTTTCTGGGCAGATGTGCTCAGCATGCTCAGATCTGCTGTGGCTCTGGGCTTCCAGACTTGTGTTTGTGTGGGGACAACCCCAAACACAGGGAACAGCCAGGGTTTGTGCGGCTACACCGGTCCTGAGAGCACCAGTGTTGGCCAAAAGAGCTGTTTGTCATCGTGGGAGCCTTTCTGGGGTGCACAGGGCAGCCAGTGCTGGAGGAAATCAGAATTGCTGTGCTATAAATGTGTGATCTGGTAATTTTTTATCCCTTTTTAGTGAAAGGAAATCGCTCAGGATTGGGAAGATGTGGGAGCTTGAGCTGAAACTTGTACCCGAGTGCACAGTCCTGTTGCTTTTTGTTTTGCAGAGTGAAGGAATTTCTAACACTGGGGAAATGTGGCAGCAAGCATTATTGTCTGGCACTCCTAACAGTTTATTTATTTTTTTATTTATTCAAATCCATTAACCCTTTCATAAGCAAGTGGGAACAGCATTTCCTCTGTTTGCTCATCTCTAAAACAGGGAGATGGCACCGACAGCTTCCCTCACAGGTCTTGAGATCCCGCAGAGGATGGGTTACCCTAAGAATCCCCCCTTTTTCTGAGCTGGTCTTTGCTCTAGTTTTATGTTTGTATTCTTTTCCTCCTTCTTTACTTCAAAGGTGTTGAGGAGATGAGGCGGGTGTAACCCACTGAGATTTATCTCTGCGTGCACTCAGCAACACCCATAAATCACTCCCGAGGTAGGTAAAGCATGAAGAACAGAATCATTTCCATTTTGTTTTGCTACAAAGCCTCCTGGAAGAGTCGTGGCAGGTTGCCTTTGTGCTGAAAGATGCAGTGAAGTTGATAAAGAAATTCCACGAAGAGCTGATGTCAAGAGAAAATCTTTGCGAGACAGATGGGGCTTGGAGCACTGAATGTAGATAAATGATACCAGCAAAGTTCAAAAGCAGCCTCAACAGTTGCTGCTTGTCCTGTGGCTCGTAAAGAGGATGATGATTGCTCTGGATGGTACCCCTGAGTCGCGTTTGCCGTGGCAGAGCTCAGGCTGGTGTTTGGCACAATGGTGTGGGCAGGAAGTGATGGGGAACTGGGCAGCCATCCCGTGGTCCTTGGTGTTGATCGAACCTGAGCCCCTCTGTGGGCAGGATTTACAGGGCTCTGCCTGTAAATCACAGGAGATATTTCTGCCTGTTGTTTTGGGCAAGATCCAGCAGGTTTATGTCCATCTGTCCAGTATTATCCTGGTATGATCCATCAAGCTTGTTCAGACACCAGGCTAGGAGCAGCGTGGCACAAGAGGGAAATGATCTACATTATCTACCCTAATATGTTTTTTCCATGAGCAAAACTTTGACATCAACTCCCTGGCAGGCTGGAGAGATCCTGCTGCGTGCAACACCTCCCACTCCCAGATAGTAAACACGCTCCCAGCAGGTTTATGTCCATCTGTCCAGTATGATCCTGGTATGATCCATCAAGCTTGTTCAGACACCAGGCTAGGAGCAGCGTGGCACAAGAGGGAAACAGACCTTGTGCAGCAGATTTGGGCTTTCCAGGCCTTTGAATTTGCACATAGCAAAGGATTCTCCCTGCCAAAGCAGGTGGGCAATTCCCTCCATTCCCTGTAACTTCCCATCGACTTGCAGCACCCTCTGTGTTTTGGTTTGCAAACAGGTTTGTTAACCAAAGGACGTGGGAGATCTTCCCCTGTGAAATCCTTGCTAAGTATCCCGGGAAGTGTCCAAGGCCAGGTCAGACACGGTTTGGAGCACCCTGGGATAGTGGAAGGTGTCCCTGCCCGTGGCAGGGGTTGGAACTGGGTGGTTTTTAATGTCCCTTCCAACCCAAACCATTCCATGATTCTATGCGTGTAAAATTAAATTAAAATAGTACAACTCTTGTTCAGGGGAAAAAAGCCAACAACCAACCCGAATCCTCTCATTTTTATGTTTTTCAGGATTCTCACTTCCTTACAACCTTGGCAGGACAGCAAGATACGATCCAGCTGATGATTCACAGCTGTCTGGTGCTCCCAGCACAGCAGCTCTGTCACAGGACCAGAGTCACGGAGGTGTCACAAAATCAGTGACTCCTTTGACTGAGCTGCTGTTGGTCCTTGCAATACCTAAAGGGACTCCAAGAGAGCTGGAGAGGGACTTTGGGCAAGGACATGGAGTGACAGGACAGGGGGAATGGCTTCACACTGACAGAGAGAAGATTTAGATTAGATATTGGGAAGAAAAAAAAATTGGTGTGTAAGCCCAGTTCATCTTCTAGAGGCACCCTGGGACCTGCTATGAGCAAAGCTTCTCACCAGCCTTCCTTGGGGACATTCAGGAGCCCAGGGGACAGGACAAGAAGTGGACTGAGAGAGCTCTGCCATGGCAACTCCAGTGAGTGACCACAGTGGCGTGTCCTGGGAAAGTCACTGTCCCAAACTTTGCAGCTCTTAGATGGTCCTGAAGCCACCCACTGTGGGCTACTGTCCACTGTGGGTTTAGACAGACCTTTGCTTGCACAGGGGAGGGTTAGGTTGGGTATTAGGAAGAATTTTTTCACTGGGAAGGTGCAGGCTGTCCAGGGCAGTGATGGAGTCACCGTCTCTGGAGGGATTTAAAAGATGTGAGGGTGTGGCACTTGGGGACATGGTTTAATGGTAGCCTTGGCAGTGCTGATTGGACTGGATGATCTCAGAGGGCTTTTCCAGCCTAAATGAATCTCTGATTCTGTTGTCTGGACTCGCCTGGGGTGGATCAGCTCTTGCCAGAGGTGTGCAGAGCTCCCAACAGCCTTGCCCATCTCCTGGCTCTGAGCATGCACACAGGAGAGACCAAACATGGTCAGCCTCTCCCAGGAAACTCCCCAGCCGATATCCCAGGCAACTTTCAGCCCTGTTTTATTTTAAGCATTCATGAGCCTTTCAGCCATAGTGATATGCCATCAAATTTTGATGTCTAACGAAGGAACAATCATCTCTTCCCTTCCCTTTTAGAGCAGCTGAGGCTTTCAGTAACATTATCCTGCCGTGTTTTGACATCCGGCTTGTCAGCAAGAACATTATCTACTCCAATATGTTTTTTCCATGAGCAAAACTTTGACATCAATTCCCTGGCAGGCTGGAGAGATCCCGCTGCGTGCAACACCTCCCGCTCCTAGATAGTAAACATGCTCCCAGACACAGGGCTTGGAGCCTCTGTGCCATTCCCAGACAAACTGAGATGTGAAATCTTGCACCAAGTGACCGCCCTTGGACTGTGCCATGGATCCCAGGAATCTTGGTGGTCCTTCTTTGGTGTAGGCTCTGGGGGGACAGGGTGATTTCTTTCAGTGTCACCACCACCACCTTCACCAGTGCAGGGTCTCATCAACGTTGAGACACCCA
Organism: Lycocorax pyrrhopterus obiensis; assembly: GCA_014706295.1. Classification (NCBI taxonomy): domain Eukaryota; kingdom Metazoa; phylum Chordata; class Aves; order Passeriformes; family Paradisaeidae; genus Lycocorax; species Lycocorax pyrrhopterus. Next base: position 2,668,810 of record JACSVZ010000006.1, on the reverse strand, counting down.
CACCAGTGTCCACAGTGCAGGGGTGTGGTTTGGTGGCCTGATCATTGTGCCAGAAGCCACCTGAGGTGCCCTCAGGAATATGGGAGGCTGTCAAGGGTGACACAGGTGGGAAAGGTGGGGTTTCCAGCTCTGATTGCACATCCAGGCCCAGTTACCATCTCCAAGCCAGTTTTTAATCAGTGATTTAATCAGTGGTTTAATCTCCAGTTTTTAATCAGTGATTTTCAACCTCTGTGGATGCAGTGTGGCCCTGGGATATTTCCCACCCTGGGATGGACCACCAGAAGAGGACCAGCTTGCTGATCACTTGTCTTTCCACCTTCTTTTCCACAGAATTGTTCAGGAATGGTGTGTACCACCTCGACATCTTCCCACCTCGTCATCTTCCTGCCACGGTGGCGTTTCTGGGACTCACAGCCATCCGCCTCCCCCCTGGCAGCAGCGCTGCTGCCAGGAAGGATTTAACATCTTCAGTGACTTCCACGGACTCCCAGAGCACTCCTGGCCCCCTTCCACCCTCTCTGCACCTTGGGCCAAGTGCAGCTGAGTTGGCATCTTTGGTCCGTTGCCACTTTATCCTGGAAGGCCTTGGCAGTGCTGGGATTTGCCAAGAACAGGAATCTCAGGAGCGTCTCTGCCAAGCCCAGATGGCACTTCTGCTTCCCTTCTCCTCCGGGCTCCTCTCCATGCCCTGGCCAGCACACAGGGTGGGTGTCTCCAAATCCCAGTTTGAAGATTACTGTGGATTCAGGCTAAACCTCCACATCTTTCTGCCCAAAGGCCAGCAGGGGTTAGAGCTGTGCTCAATCCTGTCCCATGGCAATCCTGTCCCCTTTCCCATCAGTCTGGACATTTCCCCCATGTCTGATTGCTGGAGGAAACCCTTTCCCACTTGGGAGTGTAGATACTTCGGGGAGAATTTCAGGGCCATCTCTCATGGAATCCCAGAGTGGTTTGGGTTGGAAGGGACATTAAAGATCATCCAGTGGCCTTAATTTAAGGTTGATGAGGCCCTGGCACAGGTTGCCCAGAGAAGCTGTGGCTGCCCCTGGATCCCTGGAAGTGTCCAAGGCCAGGTTGGACGGGGCTTGGAGCCGCCTAGGATAGTGGAAGGTGTCCCTGCCCATGGCGGGGGTTGGACTAGTTGGTCTTTAAGGTCCCTTCCTACCAAAACCATTCCATGATTCCAAGACACCCGTTGGGAAGGAGGACACGTGGGGCCAGCTGTGTGTTCCACCCCTGTGTCTCGCTGCCCTCCAGCGTTCCCAGCCAGGGATATTTTGTTCTGTCTGAAGCTTCTCCCACTCAGCAGCCCGGAGTGTTTTCTCCTCCTAACGAGATGTGAAGGCAGGCAGGCCCTTTGCTGGTGCACACAGCTATTTTTGGCTGCAGGAGGACTGACTGTAGCTCCTTCTAATTGCATAAGCATTTGTATAATTCATTGGCACTGGGTTTCCTCGCTGGGAGCCCGGGCACACGGAATGCAAAAGGACTTGTGCGTTTCCTCTCCGTCCTTTCTTTCCTCTCCAGCGACTGTTCTGCAGGCGATGGGTTTAGTGCCAGGTCAAATCCCCTCTGCTGGCAGGAAGCGCTCTGTTTCATCCCTTTCCCAGTTTCTTGAGGAGTTCAGGGCAAACCCGGGAGGATCTGAGAAAGTATTTCCTCCCACAGATTGCAGAGCACATGCCTGGGAGCAGCGGATCGGGAGCCGGAAGCCAAGCAGCCAAACAAACTCCCAGGGAAGAGCTTCTGAAATGGCACGGGTGGGTTTGGTGCTGGGAATGACTCACGCATCCGAAGCTTTGGGATCTCCAAACAACACTGAAAACCAAACCTGTGGCCACCCCTCCCTCCTTGGTGGCACAGGCAGGGGACAGGTGGTACCCATGGATGCAGAGGAAGGGTGGCTCTGGGGAGACCGAATTTTGTGGCCTTTCAACCCTTAAAGGGGGCTCCTGGGAAAGATGGGGACAGACCTTTAGCTGGGTCTGTAGCAACAGGATGAGGGCTGGTGGTTTTAAACTAAAAAGAGGAGAGATTTAGATGAGATGTTAAGATGGAATTTTTTACAATGATGATGGTAAAACACTGGCACAGGTTGCCCAGAGAAATTTCTATCTCTGGGAATATTCCAGGCCAGGTTGGATGAGACTTGGAATAACCTGGGATAGTGGAAAGTGTCTCCCTGCCCGTGGCAGGTGGGGTGGAACAAGATGAGTTTTAAAGTCTCTTCCAACCCAAACCATTCCATGACTCTATGATTTTATGATTCTGTGACTCTCTGGTTGCTGGAGAGGCTTTTGAGGAGGAAAATGTAAATTTTCCCTTGGGGAACATGAGAAACGTGAATGCTCTTCATAAGCTGGAGTCTGGCTCACGATGATCATCCCCTGTGAGTGCTGATGCCTGGAAGGGCTCTTATCTCCTTAAGATCATCCCTTTGCTGGATATTTTCACTCCATTCCACTGAAAAGCTGTCAACAGGTGGCGAAGATCAAAGCAGAGGAGAGGGGAGTGACACAGACAGCTCTCTTTCTCTTAGGAACCTGGAAAAAAAGAAAGATTAACTGATAATAAGCAGGGATTAGTGATCATTAGCCCTGCTGTCAGCACCCAGCAGGAGAGCACCCAGCCTGCATCCTGCGAGAGGCATCGGCTCGTGTGGGCTGGAGGCACGCCTGGAGCTAAAACGAGCTCTGCAGCTGCCGCCACGGACGGGGATATTTTCGGTGACAAGTGGAGACTGGCTGTGAGTGCATCGAGATGCGGCGTTCAGTGAACGCGGGGGCTCCGCTGCCTCCCCTTCCCTCGTCACCTGTGCCCGGGGTGTGGTGGCGGCAAAGCCAAGGTTAACAAAAATTCGGATTTAACACCTCCAAAGTGATGGGATTGCCTGAAACACTCCACGCCAGACTTAAATCTGAAACAGGGCTTTGGGATGCAGCTGAGATGAAATCCACGCAAGCGCTGATTTGCTTCACGACAAAAGAGTTCAAAGCGTTCGCTTTGTTTTCAAAAAGAAAAGTTTTCCAAATCCCTGAGCATTGTATTTTTAGGCATCTGAGGCAAATAATTGCTGTGGAAGAGGAGACTTGCTGGCTTCGTGACAGGGGAAAAAAAAAAATACCTGCCTCTCTTGCCAGCTGCCTCCTTCTAACAATGCTCCGTGTTATGCTGGGGGACCTGAGCCTCCTCCAACCCAAAAGATTCTCATCTGTGATGTAATTACACCTGGACCATGGTCATTTGTGTCCTTGGTTTTTCACACTTGAAACCTTAATGTCTATTTTAATTTTAAAAATGTTTATTTTAATTTGATGTTAATTTTAAAAGTCCGTTTGAAATGTTTTAAATTTAATTTTTAAATGCTCACACTGTTGCTGGAAACACCCTCCAAAGCTGGAGGGTGGCTCCACGTTCATGGGATAAAAGGAGATTTGTTTATTGCAGGCTTCACACCTGGAAGTGAAAAGGTTCCTCTGAACTTACCAGGCACCAGAACAGAGCAGCTGTGTAAATACCTAGGAAGAGGACTGAGAGGGACCAATATATATGCCTCAACATATGCCACAAATGAGGTGAAGAAAATTCTTATTAAAAAACTGTGTTGCCCTGTGCCCAGAGAGGCTTCACCCGGCAGCCAGCCAGGGCAGAGATCAGACTGCGAGCAGCTCCCCCCCCACCCCTCACACGTTTGCCGGGGAAGGCGAGTACCCGGATGCCCGCGAAAAATGCCCGCCAAAAACGGGCCCGCGAAGCCGAACTGGGGGAGGAGTTGGGGGGCACATAAAAGCCGCTGGCCGCAACACCACGGGGTCTGCCTTGTCTTTTTGCTTTGGGTCGCTTGGAGGGTCAGCTTGGCCCCTTCTGCTCCCGCCTTCGCGCCCTCTTTTCTGTGGTCCTGTTTTCCCTGCCCGTGCCTGCTTCGCCCTGCTGTGCCAGTTCCGGGAACTCGCTTGTCGCCCTGAGGCTCTCGTGCCCGCAGCCGCCGCCCGCACCCAGCTCGTGGCCGCTGCCCGCACCCAGCCTGCAGTGGCCACCGCCTGCATCCAGCCGTGATCGCCGCCGCCGTGTTCCCCGCGTTGCCCGCGGCACCGAGCCCGGAGCACAACCCCGCGGCCCCCAGCCCGCAGCCGCCGCCGCCCGCAGCCACCGCGCCCCGACGCCGAGGGACCGCAGCTGCTCCGGGAGCGCGCCTGTAGCCACAGCAGCCTGTTCCCCGCCGGCGGAAGGGACTCGCAGCCCGCTGCTCTTTAAAAATCGCGCCTGTAGCCACAGCAGCCTGTTCCCCGCCGATGGAAGGGACTCGCAGCCCGCTGCTCTTTAAAAATCGCGCCTGTAACCACAGCAGCCTGTTCCCCGCCGATGGAAGGGACTCGCAGCCCGCTGCTCTTTAAAAATCGCGCCTGTAGCCACAGCAGCCTGTTCCCCGCCGACGGAAGGGACTCGCAGCCCGCTGCTCTTTAAAAATCGCCCCCGGCCTCTGCCGCTGCAGCTCCGCGAACGCTCCGCGGTTCGCAACACGCGCGCTCCGTCTGCCGAACCGATGCTGACAGAGAGCCGGGGTTCTGTGGTAACGCTGTCTCCCGCCTTCTGTTTCTTTCCCCGTCTCTTTCTCCTCTCTCTCTCTGCTCCTTTTTCCTGTTCTTCCCTCTCCCCCCCCCGCTTTTTTTAAAAATAAGAAAACACTTAGGTTTCTTTTTTTGTTTTTGTTTGTTTGTTGTATTTCAATAAACGGTTTTCAGGTATAATATTGCCATGTTAGTGCTTGATTTTTTTGTCAGAAAAATCTCTCAAAAGAATCCTTCCCGGCTTCCCCTTTTATTAGTGGAACGACAAGGACTTGCAGGGAACTGCATCTTTAACCCTCTTTTTGCCATCCTTGGGCTGACTTCATCCTCCACCTGGGAGATCATGAGTCCTTTAGTGTCTGCAGTGCTCGAGCCACGAACTTTCATCCTCTCCATTGGGATTCTGGTGATTTCCCCTTGGAGTTTGTTGAGGTCAGAGCAGAGGAGGTGGTCGAGGTTGAGCCCAGAGGAGCTGGCTGTGCCTGGGTATGATGTCCTACCCAACAACTCGTCACCTCAGCTGAAAATGTTTCTTTCTTCCAACTGTTTCTGCTTGTTGCTGGAGACAAGCAGATGGGAATGTGTCTCCCTGTGTGGTGTTTCTCCCTCCTCTGCTCCCTGGACTCATGGATCTTGCCAGACAGCAGGTGCTGGATGCTGAAAACAGTCACAGGTACAAGAAAAAAAGCTCTGATCACACACTGATATTATCTCGAATGTTTACCATGGACCTGTCCTGTCTTGAAGTCAGCCTGGGTTTAAACTGAAAGAGAATGGGTTAGACGGGATATTGGGAAGGAATTCTTCCCTGTGAGAGAAAAGCCATGGCTGCCCCTGGATCCCTGGAAGTGTCCAAGGCCAGGTTGGAGCCACCTGGGATAGTGTAAGGTGTCCTTGCCCAAGGAGAGGAGGCTTGGAACTGGAATGTCTTGAAGGTCCTTTCCAACCCAAACCATTCTGGAATTCTGTGATTTTATTTTGATCGCTACCTTGGCCCTACCTCCACTCCTCTCATGTCCTGCAGCTCATCCCAAAGCTCCACACCTTCTCTTTCTTATCTGATAGGAGTTAGGTTTTCCTGGAATGGGTTTTAAGGAAGCTCACCTCCCATCTCAGGCTGGTCCTCGCACCGCTGTGGGAGGAAAGAAGAGCAGATGCTCAGATAAGAGCAAAATCCAGGAGCAGGGAATTGCAGGGATCCCTGCTGCCTGCTTTCCCGTGCCTGCATCGTGGATGCAGTGGGGTCAGTCCCTTCCCTTTGGCAGTTTGATCCTTTGACTCTGGCTACCCCAGATTCCCCTGGGATTCCCTTGAGATGAATAAGGCATTGTGCTTTCAGGACAGTTTTCAGACAGCAAAAAAAGTCAGGTTTACCTGTTCAGAGGTGTCAGGGGGATGTTGAGACACAAATTCAGCTTAGCTGAGCGGGGCTAAAGCTCCAGCTGAATTTTTGGATGTCCCAGAGGATATAAACAGGTTGTCCTGGAATCTGAAGAAGGCGTAGACAAAGCTATAGGTTGGTACAGGAAGTTCCTGTATACAGGAAAGTACAGGAAAGTACAGGAAATCCCGGAGCAAAGACAAAACAGCTCATGGGAGGAGCAAACGAGGAGGAGAAATGAGCAGCCACTTTCTCCCTAGGCTGAGGTTTCATCCTCAATTCTTTTATTTGCAGTCTTGTGATATTTCAAGGCCACTTGGTGAAATTTGTGAGGAAGATGAGAAAATCCTGGAAAGCACAGGAGCTGTTCTGCCGTGTCTCTGCTTCGCTCTTGCTTCAGTGAGTGCCATGTATTTTGGGAATACCCACTCTGGGAGATGTGCTCTGAGCCTCAAATTGGGTGGAAGGCGATGCAAATTGACACACTTCTACCCATGGAGAACTTCTGGAAGCAGTGAAAGCTCTGAGGGGGGAAGGGAAGGTGAAGATGTTTTGATCTGCAGCAGTGCTCACAGTCACAGTGGTGACATGAGGGAGCAGACACAGAGCACAGGATGGGCAGCACAAAGTCCTCTCCTCACTGAGGGGCAGCTTCACCTGGAATAATTCTTCTTCCCATGGAAATGGGCTTTAGAGGGACTGGAAAGGGCTTGTTCCTGTGTGGGTGAGGTGTTACAGGAAGGGAGGCTGGAGATGGGAATTACTGAGCACCAGGAGAGTGTAAAGTCTCTGTGGTCTGGCCCAGCTGTGATGGGGCTCCTCAGGGGATACCTTGCAGTGACACTCCTGTTGTGTTTTTATACCAATTCTTGGCTTTTTTAAGGATGATGAGACGTCCTGTTGACTTGGAGGGTCTTTGACTATGAAGGGCTCTGTCTGTGGGCAGATCTGCTAAAAAGTGGTGGCCTCTCTCCCTGTGGCCCATCTCATCCCACTGTAGAATCAGAGAATTCCTTGGTTTGGAAAAGAGCTCCAAAATCATCGAGTCCAACCATTCCCCCAGTACTTCCCGAGGCCACCACAATGTCCCCAAGTGCCACATCCACATGGCTTTTAAATCCCCCCCGGGGCAGCTGTGCCAGGGCTGGACAGCCCTTCCCATGAAGAAATTTCCCTTAATATCCAATCTAATCCTCCCCTGGCACACCCTGAGGCCGTTCCCTTTCATCCTGTCCCTTGTTCCCTGGGAGCAGAGCCCGACCCCCACCTGTCTCCACTCTCCTGTCAGGGAGTTGTGGACAGCAAGAAGGCCCTCCCAGGGCTTTGAACACTTCCCATGCCCTATCCAGAAGCATGGAGATGTGGAAACACGCCGGCGTCTCCAGCAGCTGGGCCCTGTGGGCTCTGCAAACACAGGCAGGGTGTCAGCAGGGCATGGTCAACATTCCCTTGTCTGTTTGATGTCCCTGCAGGAGAATGAACAAATATGTGGAAATCCTTCGTGCTAGATGGCAGAGTGAAGGGGAGAGAATAAAAGAGATGTCCAAAGCCACTCTAACGAGCTTTCTAGGGCTGAGCTGAGGGGCAGTCAGAGATTATCCATCCAGGCAGGTTCTGATCTGGTTGTTTTATTAATAATACCTTTGCTAATTAACTGTGGTTCATTTCCCTGCCTTGTCTGTGGACAGATCTAACAGTGCATTAGCAAACTCTTCAGCTTAATTAATCCTTCTGTTTAAAGAGAGCAGAGCAAGCAAGGCTTGGCTGGCTCACCAGCCACAGGGGAAATGTGGTCAGAGCATTATCCAAGAGGATGGCAGGGAAATACTTCCATGGAAAGTCCCTCTATCCACCAGGTGCAAAGCTGACAGAGAGAGGTGTTCTTGCATCCAACAAACACAGCCTGATCCATGTCCAAACAGAGGCTTTATGCATATTTCACACAGAAGGATGTACCTTGCAGGGAGGACAAGGTTTTATTAAGTGCTGGAGGGGTTTTTTTATGTTTCTGGGAAGCTGAGTGCTCCCAGTTGTCAGGAGAAAAGCAGCGATCCCAGCTCCGTGTCCCTTCTCCCTCCTCCTGTCCCTGCTCCCGCTTCCCGTGCTCTGTGAATTGCCATCTGCAGCCCGGGACAGCCTGGCCTCAGATGAACGCCAGGGAAAGACTCTTACATAAACCTCTTCATCCATAATGGATGAACAGCATCAAAATTCAACGGCAGCCTCCGGAGCCTTTCCGGTGCCTCGCCTACAAATTTCTCCAAGAGGCTGGAAAACCTTGATTTAGCACTGCACAGTGATTAGAGAGGAACCCAGGAATTCTGGCTCCCTCCTGCCTAGGGAGTCTCCATCCTCAAAGGGTCTTTTAATGTAATCAAGGCCTTTTGAAACAGGAAAATGATGTTTTGGCCTGGGCATGCGAAAGTCCAGAGCTGGGCTCGTTCAGCCCTGGAGAGTTGGGATGTGGGATGGCAGCTGGGAATGATGGTGCAGATAAAGCCACCACTGGCAGGAGATCCTGGCACCTTCCCCTGGGTTCTCAGCTGCTGTCTGGTCACACAGAGGCACTTCCAGGCCTGAAATGTCCCTTTAAGCTTTAGGGTGAGATTTGGGGGGTGGAGGAGGATGGGAATTTCAGTGCTTTCATCTTGAATTGCTCAACTTGGACAGCAGCGTGGAGAATCCCTGATTTTTCCGATTTTTAGATCTCTCTCTGCTGGTCAGGGTTTGTAGGTGGAGATAGAATCTTCTGTTAAACCAGCTGGGAAAGAAATCAGACAGGTTTTAGGGTTAATGTTGGGGTTTGAAATGGAACCAGCAGATCTCCAAACTGAGACTGTTTGTCTGGGGAGAGGTTTGTGCCTCTGGAGGAGCAGGTAATTGGGATCAATGGAGGATGTCCTAATTGGGACCATGATGGGAAAGGGGGGAAAAAAAAGGGGATGATAGATAAAAGAAAATGGGCAGTAGATAAAAGAAAAAGGATAATAGGTGGGAGATTATAATGAAGGATAAACGGAAGAGTTTGTAGCTTTTGGTTTCCAGAAGTTACAAATTTTAGTTCCTGAGTTCCTTTGCACCAAGCAGGGGGAAGGGCAAATATTTCCCTGTAAAACCCATCAAGGGAAGACAGAGAATCACAGAATGGTTTGGGTTGGAAAGGACCTTAAAGATCCTCTAGTTCCACCCCCCTTCCATGGCAGGGACACCTTCCCCTAGCCCAGGTTGCTCCAAGCCCCATCCAGCCTGGCCTTGGACACTTCCAGGGATCCAGGGGCAGCCACAGCTTCTCTGGGCAACCTGTGCCAGGGCCTCACCACCCTCCCAGGGAACAATTCCTTCCCAATATCCCATCTAACCCTGCCTCTGGCAGTGGGAAGCCATTCCCTGTGTTCTGTCCCTCCATCCCTTGTCCCCAGTCCCTCTCCAGCTCTCCTGGAGCCCCTTTAGGCCCTGGAAGGGGTTGGAATGTCTCCCTGGAGCCTTCTCTTCCCCAGGCTGAACTTCTAGGGGTTGGAGTTCAGCATCTCTGGAGCTCCAGCATCTCTGGAGGAGCAGCCAGAGCTCAGGCTCTCGTTGTTGTCAGCACCCACCGCGCTGGGTTGGACATTTTCCATCCTTTGCATCCGTCACACACACACACAGCCCCAGCTCCTTCGGGATGCCACATTCCCTGCACTGAGCTTTGCCGCTTGCAGACTCACTCTCAACTCTGACAAATAAATGCACAAAAAGGGGCACAAGTCGCACGCTGGAACGGTGGGAGCCAAGTCTTGTGTCATCTCACCCAAAAAACGGCTGCATTTGTCAGAGCAGCAGCTCAGATTCGTGGTGGAGCAGAACCTGACCTGTTCCCTCTGGAGCCTGGGCAATGGGAGAGACGACCAAAAGAGCTCATCTGGTTGTCAGAAACATTCTCTGAATTCCTGTTTAATTCACCCATCAATTCAGCTGGAAAGATGCACAAGCTGAAACATTTTGACAACTGAAACATTTTAGCAGTCTTGCATGAAAACACTTCAATTTTCTCATTTAAGAGTTCCATTTAATTTTTTTCAGCTTACTTTGTTTTAAAAGAGTCTCAAAACATCCTTTGGGAAAATAGAAACCTAAAAGTAAAGTAAAGTAAAATAAAATAACATAAATAAAATAAAATAAAATAAAATAAAATAAAATAAAATAAACCAAAATAAAATAAACCAAAATAAAGTAAAATAAAATAAAATAAACCAAAATAAAATAAAAGAGCATCTTTAGATCCCAGGGACTTTTAAAGAACTTGTTTCTAAGTGTCACAACTGATTAATTATTTTCTTTTTTTTTCCCAAGTGTGGTTATAGGCACAGCTCTGATAAACACATTTAGATCGGAAGAAGCAACGCATTTGGGCATCAGGAAGAATTTTGGACATCAGGAAGAATTTCTCCATGGAAAGGGTTGATCAGGCATTGGAGCTGCCCAGGGAGGTGTTGGAATCCCCATCCCTGGAGGTGTCCAAGGAAGGCCTGGACATGGCACTGAGTGCTCTGGGCTGGTGTCCACGTGGGAATTGGTCACAGGTTGGACTTGATGATCTTGGAGGTCTTTTCCAACCCCAACAATTCCATGATTCCATGACTGCGTGCAGAGGTTACTGTTGATAAGGGCAGAGCTGGACCTTGGGAGGTGTCAGCCATCAATGGAGCCAGCCCAGTTTATTCCTGGTGTTCCCGAGGCACACAACAGAGCCGACACAACACAATAAATTCACAGCCTCCCTCATTTCTTTCCATCCCTAAACCTCATGGAAGCCCTCGCAGGTGCTTGGTTGCTCTCATAAGAATCTTTATTTTTAACAGAGACAGGAGATGGGCACCAGAAGAGCTCATTCACCACCTTGGCTTAGGGGTGTGTGAAGAAAACTTTTTTTCTGGAAAGACATTTGCTCTGCAACACCCCTGCACTGAACATGGGCATGGGCAGCCCCAGGACTAGTGCTGGATATTAAAAATTCAGCTCGCTGCACGGAGCCTGGGGCTTTTAGAGCCACTTAGAGCTTCCTGTGACCCTTTCTCTTGGTTTTCTGGGAGCGTGCAGGTCTCCCAGGACCGCCGGCAGCTCGGCTGCCGTGGAGGAGTGGAGCTCTGAGGAGTTTGATGATGCACAGATGAACCACGACTGTCTCTCCTGCAGTGATGGGTTTCCCATGGGACCTCTGCTAAGTCCTGCCTCCTGTGGCTGCGGAAATCTCCTCCAAGGGCAAATCCTTTGTGCAGCTTCAGCTTCCAGCTTTTATTGTTATCTAATAGCTGTTCCCAAGAGCAGTTTGGGACAGAGCAAAGCTTGAGGACTGGGCTGAAGGCTGGAGTTCAAAAAGGGAGATTAAACAACACAAAGGCACTCAGGTGGTGATGGAGAGGAAGGAAGAGGGGTCCAGCATTTCCCCAGAGAAAGAAATATGGATACTGGACTGGGAGGAGGCTGCACTTGGCCTAATTGGAGCTAAAATACAGAAGCTGGTAGAATATAAATGCAAAGATAAAAACGTTCGTAAGACGGTGTTGAATTTGATCATGAGGTTACAGTGGTGGAGGTGTGGGCACACTCCTCTGAGCCACCACAAACGTGGGTCACCACGTCCAGGTGACAGAGAGACTGAGCTCTGGGTGGGCAAAACGCCTCAGGAGACCTGGGCCGGAGTCTCTGCATCTCAGATCTCCATCTGTAACCGGATCAAAATCCTGTGCCATTGACCCCACCTAAGGAAAGCCCAGGAGATGAATCCCAGACACAGCAAAGGCTCAAAAAGCAAAGATTTGGGCTGCTAGAAAAAAACCAAACCCAAGCAGCAAAACCCATTATGCCCAAACCCCTGCTGAAGGTGACAGTTTGTTAGATGAAATCCACTGAGGTGCTGGGAAGGGAAAATAAAGCAAAAACCCTCAGTGCTCCGGGGCTTTTAAGATGCATTTTTGCACAATAGCTGCCTTTTGAAATGTAAAAAGGAATAAGGGGATTCTCACCGGGAGCTCTGTTGTATTCACACGATGAGCTGGAGAGTTCTCCCTCTCCAGTTGTACGGAGATGAAAGCAAAAGCTCTGCAATCTTTTATTCAGGAAGGCAGGAGCAGTTAAGATGATTAACTGTTCCTCATGAAATACCGTCCAAAGGACAGGGCTGGGGTTTTTATCCAGCCCAAAAATGAGCTGGCGAGTTGTTTTCACGGACATGGTGTGATAAGGGTGGCCAAACCAGGGAGGGGGAAACCTAAAATTTGTATTTTGTCAAGAATATTAATGAAAAATGAAGACCCAAAGGAGTGAAGGTTCACAGGTAAAATCATGCATTGCTTGTAATGGATTTGTTCTATGGTGCCATGGATCATTGATCTGTACAAATACAGCATCCATCAACCCAAACAAAGGCTGCTGAGGGCCGTGCTTTGCTCTTTGGTTTTATTTCCCCTCTTCCCTGGCTTCCTGGCTGGACTCACCATTTAAAATCGCACAAAATAGGCCAATTTCAAATCTGCTGTCCCCACAGGTCTGTGGGTTTGAAATCTGTGTGGTGGGAGTCACCGAGGTGAACTCCTTCAGCACAGAGTGTCTGCGAGTGTTCAGAGATCAGGGCATTCCAAATCCTTGGGGGGAGCAGCAATAATCGAGAATTTGATCCAGACTTTGTCCTGAGTCCACTGCAAGGTGTGAAAAAGGCCAGGAATAAAACAGTGAAGTCATGAAGCCTGAAAATAGCACTGAGTAACATCCATGGGTATCACCTCAGGTTCCTCTGGGCACATCTGGGTGTTTGGAGGGCTCACTTTGCTTTACAAGAAACGCCTGTCTGGAAAATTCATCTCTTTGAGCTTCTGATCCTGAGCTCCTGCTGTGGCCCACTGAGTGAAAAAGTCACTGAAAGGACAATTTATTGGACCTTTGATGTGTGTCTTACTGGGCCCAGGAGATGTGGGTTTGTCTTTGTTGGCAGTGGAGTGAGGCAGCAGTGGAGACGTCCATGGTAAAGACGCTTGTGATGGGACAGAGGGATCCAGCCCCAAAACAGCAGCAGCCTCTGCCCATGTCCCCAAACAGCTCTTGAGCCCCGCATTTGATGGAAGGGGAGTTCTCTCAAAGAGAAATCCAGATGAAAAGAGGTTTGATTTTTTCCGTTGTGCACAAAATGATGCATTTTCAGCCTAAAACCAATGAAATATTTGCGACCATAATTGCATCATGGCTGAAGAGCTCTCCTGGTGGGATCTTATCGTAGAATCATGGAATAGTTTGGGTTGGAAGGGACTTTAAGGATCATCTTGTTCCACCTCCCTGCCATGAACAGGGACACCTTCCACTAGCCCAGGTTGCTCCAAGCCCTGTCCAGCCTGGCCTTGGACACTTCCAGGGATCCAGGGGCAGCCACAGCTTCTCTGGGCAACCTGTGCCAGGGCCTCACCACCCTCACAGGGAACAATTCCTTCCCAGTATCCCATCTATCCCTCCCCTCTGGCAGTGGGAAGCCATTCCCTGTGTTCTGTCCCTCCATCCCTTGTCCCCAGTCCCTCTCCAGCTCTCCTGGAGCCCCTTTAGGCCCTGCAAGGGGCTCTGAGCTCTCCCTGGAGCCTTCTCATCTCCAGGTGAACACCCCCAGCTCTCCCAGCCTGGCTCCAGAGCAGAGGGGCTCCAGCCCCTGAAGCATCTCCATGGCCTCCTCTGGAGTCATTCCAGCAAGTCCACACCTGAGAAGTGAAAACAACCAAAAAAAAAAACCCAATGGTATTTGTTTCTCTGAAGAGAGGTGTCATAATGCCACTGGAGAAAACCTGGCATTCCTGAGCCATCTCAGTTGCAAAAGAAGATTTGGGGAAAACTCTCCCTCTGATGGAGACAGTGCTGGAGGTCAGCTGGGAGAACCCGGAGGCTTTCTCAGGGCTGTGTTTAGGGAGCTGAACCCACTCTCCGTGACTGCTCATTACTGGAGTTAACTTTCGTGCTTATTTTTGTGATTAGGGAGTGCAAGGCTCTGTAGGAACTGGAGATAGCACGGTGTGATTGGCAGGGCGTGGGAGACGCGAATCCATAAATCTGTGCCTAGACATAATTGCTCAAAAGGGGTGGTTTTTTTTCTTCCCTTAGCTCCATCCCAATAAATGTTGTATATCCCAGCATCTCCGGGTGGGCCCCTTGAGGACTGGAGAAAATCACTTGCTGCGTGCTGTGGGAAAACAGCACACGGGGACCAGGAATTATGGTTGAAGTCTGGATTCTTAGCTGGGGACACAAGGTCCTGTGGCAGAAAGAGCCACACTGGGTTGCATCTTCTGAAAGGAGACCAAATAATGGGAATGGGCTAAATTGAGGGAATGGCCTTAGGCTGAAGAAGGGCAGGGTTAGATGGGATATTGGGAAGGAATTGTTCCCTGTGAGGGTGGTGAGGCCCTGGCACAGGGTGCCCAGAGAAGCTGTGGCTGCCCCTGGATCCTTGGAAGTGTCCAAGGCCAGGTTGGACAGGGCTTGGAGCACCCTGGGATAGTGGAAGGTGTCCCTGCCCATGGCAGGGAGGTTGGAACTAGAGGATCTTTAAGGTCCTTTCCAACCCAAACCATTCCATGATTCTACAGTTTCCCACGAGAAAATCCAGGCATTTCAGTGGACGGGGCTTGGAGCACCCTGAGATAGTGGGAGGTGTCCCTGCCCATGGCAGGGGGTGGGACTGGATGAACTTTAAATCCCTTCCAAACCACTCCAACCCAACCCATTCTCTGAGTCTGTGATTCCATAAATGTGGGTGTTGGTGGTGAAGGACGCTCAGGTCAGAGGAGAAAAGCCCCTCTGGAGAAGTGACTCTGCTTTTTTCCTCAGGGTTTGTGTCCACTTGGTGTGAAGCCCCCTGGCACTACCCACTCCTGCCATGCTGGGGCCTGTCCCTGGGCACCAGCTGGCACTGCAAAACCCAAGCAGTGGAGCCCAAATGCATCAACACAGGACTCTCCAGAGGCTCTTCCATGAGTGGGAAGCTGTCCCAAAGATGCCTCTCCTCGATGGATTGCTGGCTGGTGTTCAGTGCCCAACGATGTGCCCGAACACTGCGGGCGAAGACATGGAGCAAGCCGCTGTCCTTGAGCACTTGATGTTGAAAAGATTCTTTGCAAATTTGGCAAAGCTGATGTGGTTAATCCAAAACTTGAAGAAACATCTGGTTTTAACCTCTTTGGCTGGCTGGAGTCAGAACCCTGCCCTCGCACAGCCATAGCAGAGCTATAAATAAATCTTTCCACACAAGCAAAAAGAGGTTCCCTCCCCTACTTTCATCTTTCTCCCTGTAGCATTAGTTGTCTGAGACATGGCTCGCTCTGTTGTTTGTTGTTGCCCTTGTTGTATTTTTGTTTGAATAGTCAAACCCTCAGAGGCCAACTTTGCACTGTAACAAGCAAAATCCAGCTGACAGGTAAAGACAGGCCTGGAGAGGAGAGCTGGGTCATCCTGACTCATCTGACTCAGAGTTTGGGAGGCAAAAGGTCTTCCTGCCACTTTCTAGACAAGCAAAAAACAGGGCTGCCCCGTATTTTTGTCTCCCTCCCCGTGGCATTGGTTGTCTGAGAGGTGGGTTCTGCCTGCTCTCCTTTCCCATCTCCAGTGCCAGCAAAAGTCTGATGTGGTGGGAAGCATCTGCTGGCAGAGATTTGTCTGGGACCTGGTGCTTGGTGATGGAATGGGAGGAGACAAAGTCTGGAAAAATATCAGAAGTACTTCTATGGCTTGGTAAAAGTCTGTCTGGTCAACAGGGGAGTGCTTTGTGTCCAGGTTTTGTGTCTGGGTCTCAGCGACCTGGATTTCTATTGGTTTTTCCAGCTAAGAATTAAGCTGGATACCCAATTTCATCCCACTCACTCTTGTCTCCTTGCAGATAATTTAAAACACTTGTGATCCTGGGTGAAATACGAGTGCTGAGTTGGTCCAACAATCCTTTAGCCAATTGCACGGTCCCTGATGAATATTTCGATCCACCCCTCTCAGACACCATCACAAACGTATTTTCCAGCCCGAACTTCACCTGTCTTGCCACAAACTCGGAGTTTACAGACTTTCACCCAGCAGTTTGAATGCAAATCTCACGTGTTCTTGATTTCCACAAGCAGCAGGGACATTTCTTGGGCACCGCTTTAAGTTGGGTGAGGAACTTCAGGTGTCACCACTACAGAGAAAAGCAAGACTGGGGCAGAAATAAGGCTGGGGTGGATGTGGTGTGGAAACTCATCTCTCAGAGAAAGGAGGTGCCACTTGGGTCAGGAAATCTGAAGGAACAAGGACCAAGGGGCTGGGAAGAGCAGCTAGAGGGTGGTGGAGCTGAGCAGGAGGTGGAGGTGGCTGCGAGGGAGCTCCATGTGGGGAACCAGAGCCCAGGAGGAGACGCAGCTTCAGTAGGACCCAGAGGGGAGAGCAGGGAGAAAAATGAGGGGAAAATGAAGGCTTGGGGCATTGACAGAAAAACCTGACTTTGTGGCAGCTCCTCCACAACCAGGGCAATTTTTCCATCCCTATTTTGCTTGTGTGCACGTTTCTGAAAGATCTCTTCTAACAGCGGATTTATCCCGCTCCAGAAGAGAGCAGGTACTTGATCAAGAGGGGCTCCAGCCATGGCCAAGCTTTCCAGGAAGCTTCCAATACTTGTTTGCAATCTGCTTTGAGATCCCTCGAGGGACCAGGCCAGGCTAAGGGAGGTGCTGCTTGTCCCTGGCTGGCTGGTGACATGGAGCATGAAGTCAACTCTTGCTGTCATGGCTGCTGCATTAGCTGAGATTTCCATCCCAAAGCTCGGCTTTTTGCAGTCCAGTAAAGAGAAAAACTCACTTCCAGTCACAACTTGAGACCATGCTCTGTAAAGCAGCAAAACCTTAAAGTTTTGGGCTTAAAAATTTCATAATCAGCTGCTCTCAGATGCACAGGAGCAGTTGATACCTTGCTGCAGCAGCTCCAAAAATACCTGGCTCCTTGCTCCTTGAGCTCACAGGAAAATCAGCAATTTGTATGGGTGAGTAAATTCGCTTTCACCTCTCTCAGAGCCCCTGTGATGGATGATGACACAGACAAGCAGCACCAGTAGCAGGATGGAGGGGGGTCTCCCCAGGCTTCTGGCCAGGCTTCCCAGGCTGCCGATGTTTTCCTTGGCATTTCTGCCGGAGTGAAACTGCTCCAGGGAATGACTTGGCTGGCAGCTTTCCCAAACCAGCCCTGCTGGAATAGTTTCATGCAATCAGAGATTCATTCAGGGTGGGAAAGATCTGAGACCATCAAGTCCAACCGTTGACCCAGCACCACCCTGTCCCCAGGTGCCACATCCACACTCAAACCCTTCCACGGATGGAGTTTCCAGCCCTTCCCTGGGCAGCCTGTTGCTATTCCCTCACTCTGTTGCCCATCACTGCCATGTGCAGTGCCCATCTCTTTCTGAGTCAGGGAGGCAGCTGAGTGATCCTCAGGTCGCTTTTTCCCAGATTCCGGTCCACGGCTGAGCCCTGGAGTCACCAGGACTTCTCAGCTCAGCAGCAAAAAGGATCAAATCAGCCTGAAGCCTTCCCAGACCTTACCCCTGGCTCTGTCTGCTGCTCCTCAGAAGCTGCTGAATCTTGAGGCGTGGTTATCCCGAGCAGATCCTGCTGATCTCTCCCTGAGCCTCCTCTCCCAGCCCTTGGCAGCGCTCTCCTCCTTCAGAAAGGGAGGGGAATAAGGAAATGCAGGAAGTTCACAGCTTTGGGAGCACCAAGCCAGCTGGATATGGGCTCCCAGGGCTCTGCTCCGTGCTCAGAGCAACAACAACCCTCGTGTCCCGCTGTCATCACGACCATCCCTTCAGCCAAGCACTGAATTACACAGAGCCGGAGCTGGTACCATCAACAGCTCAGAAGGATGCAATAATTTCCCCTTTCTGACTGGATTTCCAGAGTGCTGAGCACCTCCCAAAGTTCTGAGCATCAGCAGGAGCTGCTGTGAAAAATGGGGGCCCTTTGACGTGACTCAACTGAGACACAAAATCAGCCTGAAAAGAAGGGATGAGTTGGAAGATTTGAGCTGTTCTGCCCTGATATTAATTCTTGCCTGGATATTAATTCTTGCCTTGGTATCAATTCTGGCCGTGCATCTCCTTGCAAGGTTACAAACGCTGTTTTGCAGCCTGTGCCAGGCACGGACACACACACACATCTAATTTTCACAGTAGTACAAGTGGCAGAGGGAACAGCTGGGTCATCCTGTCCCCCAAAAGCCCAGGTTGGCTTCCAGATGACTCAGGAGTGTCCCAGAGATCAGCTTTGTCTATTTATATATTTATTCCGGCTGGCATCCATGAATCACCGCTAATAGCAAACGGTTGCATAATTTTAAGGAGGATGCTTTTGTGATGCCTCTGACCAGAGAAAATACATCTATTTTGGCTCATGTCTATGAATAGATCCCCTGCTCTGACTCGGTGCATTTGCAAACCACAGATACTCCTGAAAATAAGGCATGATTGGCAGGTACAACCTGATTAGCATATACAAATTGCTGTGGCCTTTCTCCGAGCAATCATTCGTACAAATTGTTTCCTCTGTCTCCGGGCTGAGAAGAAGCAGAGCTGTGAGGTGAGCTGAGACTCCAAAAGAGTCAGAACAAGGCTAATGCTCACGCCAGCTCGTTTCACACCCTTTGGAATGTTCAGCTTTTACCGAACCTTGTCTTTTTTCCCCCCTTTCTCGAGAAAAAGGCCAAACATGGGCTGTGGGTGAAGAGGCGTTTTTTCCCCTGAAGAAAATCCTTGCTTTTTCTTTTTTTTTTTTTTCCCACAGCTTCATTTTTTTTTTTTTTTTTTTCCCTTGGAGCAACTGTTCCTAAAATATTTGCTCATTGTGGTTTTCAAACACATGAAAAATTGCTGTAACAGTTTAGATTATATGTTTTTTGTTTTAAAATCACATCAAAATGGAAACAGAGGCTTGCAAGAGAAAGAAAACCTTGCCTGATGAAAAGTGCTTCGGAGTGGGCTGGGATTATATTCCTCCCTCCATATTCCAGCCAGGAATAGGTTTTGGGCGATTTTTTGAACTGAGCGTATTTTGGCACACTCCTCCTATGATGTTTGATAGCACCAATTATGGAGGATCAAACCATGAGGCAGATTCACCAAACGGCTCAGACTGGCTCCAAAGGTGTGGAATAATTTGGTTTTTTCCCCCTTTTTTTTGTGCACATTGAACCTGGAGATAGCACTGAACCCTTCCCTGTGAGGAAGAGCACTCAGCTGTTGTTATTTTTGTGGTGCTAGTGGCTCCCAGGGTGCCAGGGGTTTAAGGCCTTGCTGCTCTCTGCAGGAAATGCAGGGGTCAGCTGGAGAGTCAGTGGGTCACTGAGTCCTTTCAAGCGAGGCCATCTCTCCAGAAATTTCATCCTGCCCAACGTAATTGCAATAAACAGCATCACTTTGCTGAACAGCCCATCCAAATTTCAGAGGCTTTTGAATCCATACCGAGGCGTCTCAGCGTCGGTTACGAGCACCAGGCGGAGTTCTGGCTGCAACCTTAATTAAAAACATCTCGCAGCAGGGTAAATAAATAATTCCCTTTTAAGTCTGAGGCCATTTCGTGTTTCAGACCCTGCTGGGCTGGTGTGTGGGAGAGCTGTGATAGCTCTGCCTCGGTGAGATAAGTGCTGGAGACGCCGTTTGCACCCCTCAGTGTGGTCCCAACCACATCCTCAACCACCCCTCACCCCTCGCTGGGCTCTGCACACTCTCTGGCCACAACCACTTGGCTTTTTCCACGTTGTCTCAGAGATAACTTTTTTTTTCCTCTCTCTCTCATGGTTTGTTCTCTGGGGGCTTAAATAAACTGAGCGTGAGTGGGTGTGTGGGTGAGAGGAGGAGGGATGTCAGGAAGGGAAGCTGAGCGTTTCACTTGGCGCAGGATCCGCGTGTGGTGCCGCCTGCCCAAAATCCGTGGGTCATTCTCCAACCCCAGCATGGAAGGGATGGATCACGGCCTTGCTCCTTGGCTTCCTGGACAAAATCAATGCAGAGCTGGTGCTGAAATAACGCAGGGGGCTCGTGGGCTCTCTCTGGCCGTCACATTTCTGCCAATGACTCTGCTGATGATACAAAATCATTGGCAGTGGTGTTTGCAGCTGAGAAGAAGATTGCTGGTGTAATGTGCAGCGAGGCAGGACACAGCATCGCAGGGAGTCACGGAGGTGAAGGTGTTTCAGGCTTTAATTTGGAAAGAAAAGAAGAGGTTTGAGAGACTGCAGTTTAAAATGAGCTTGGAACCGACGTGTGTGTGTCAGTTTAGATCGAGCTGGGTGATGGGGGCAAAGCAGGACCCCAGACTGAGGCTCCTTAAGGAGCAGCACTGAGAAATTCAAGTCAGTGAAGGTTTTCAAAATGCTTTAGTGGATGTTGGAAAATCTCTGAAAATGGGTACCTGGCTGACAGGTGACCTTTAAAGGTCATCTAGTCCAGTCCCCCTGCCACAGGCAGGGACATCTTCAGCTACATCAGAGCCCCATCCAAACTGACCTTCAATGTTTCCAGGGATGGGGCAGCCACAGCTTCCCTGGGCAACCTGTGCCAGTGTTTGTCAGCCTCATAATAAAAAACTTCTTTCTTATTTTTAATCTAAATTGACTCTCTTTTAGTTTAAAACCACCACTCCTTGTTCTGTTGCAACAGGCCCTGCTGAAGGGGTTGTCCCCATCTTGTAGGCCCCCTGTAAGCACCGAAAGGCCACAGTAATAAAATAAATAAATGCATCTTTTCCTGCAGCCAAGTGATTCAGGGAAGAATTAGTGCAGATCCTGTGGAACAAACACAATCCACAAGCTGGGATCGGGCTCCCTTTCAATCTCTGCTGGTGGAACCCACAAATCAAACACAAAATCTCCAACCCACAGAGGCTTTAGCTCCTGGTTCCGTGAGTGTGGGACTCCAGGACAAGGACAGTTGAGAAGTGCTGAGGCAGGAATTTCCCAGTGCCCTGGGAGGATGAGCAAAGAATGATCCCTTTCTCCCCAGCTCATCCCTCTGACACCTCACCTGTGCTGGCCATCCATCTGTAAAGCCGTGAAAAAAAAAAATGTATATCCATATAGACCTGAAATTAGGGATTTCCCATCCTTGGCGTGCTGATCAATCATTCAGCAGAATGTCTGTGTTTTAATCATGAAGCACAATGTGTTTTGTCAGCCACAGGATCACTGGGAGCTGGACATCTCCTCCCCAGCAGCCAGAGGGACCGGCAAAGTTCGGGAACGTGCACTGGGATACTTCGTGCCAGGCTCTAAAGGGACCAGTATCATTCCAAACCTTTCTTGTGGATTGAACTGCCCACTTATTCCCCTGCAATATTTAATACCTTGCCATGGATCCCGAGGAATATGCGCCCGCTGGATCATTGGAATTAATAATAACACCACCCTGCAGGGAAAACGCCTCATCTGAATGCTCCCCGTTGTTAATGACTCACACCTCGAGGTTTAATTCATCCTGTTCCCTCCTTGTTAATTAAAGGCACTCGTGGTGTCAGCTGGATGAGGAGCAGAACAGCTGTCACTGCCACGACGGGGAAATTGCAGCGAAGTTATCCCAGCCTGGGACACCCTGGGAACGGGGAACGGACGGGGGTTGGCTTTATCTGACAGGAAAGATGGAAAATGTGCATTGTGGTGATAAATTCCCTTCCCGAGCCCCTGAAATCCTTTTCTTTACAACCCAGAGATTATGTCTGGGGCTGATTTCTGCTCCGATTCCTTGATAGTCAGGAATTATTTATTTTGCAGCTGTCAGGCCGTATTTGCCACACGCGGCGCTTTGCTATTTCGCCTCTCTCGGATGTCCTGGGGTTTTATAACTGAATTTATGTCCTTTGTGGCTCTCTTAGAAATACAATGAAGCCAAAAACAATTGTGTTTATTACAACTCAGATGGAAGATTTTTCTGCCAGGAGGTAGCAGAGTTCAGGACCTGGTGGGACGATTTCCAGGCAGAAAAAGGGTCAAGTGACAAAAAAATCAATGCATTTTAGAAGCACAGGTCATTTACATGCAGCAGTGCTGGATCAAACCATAATTTCCCAGATTTAGGAAGAATCCTTCCTGGGATCCACTCAAAATTGTAAAATTAATATTAATGAATTTATTTTATCGAGATCAGGGTGGAAAACAAAGTCACCTTCAGTCGACAGCAGCTTCTCTACCCCCCCTTCAGTATGACTTTATATATTTTTAGTCCTCCAAGCCTTGTAGTGGTTTTGTGCAGGAGCCAAGATACTGTGGAGTAATGGAAAGCTTAGTCAATCCCCTCCTGGGAATACATGTAAATAAGGAAGGTTTGGCACAGGGACGAGCTGACGACACATTTCTTGGGCAGTGCTCAGAAAAAGGGGAGGGAAAAAAAATCCCAAATAGTTTTTCTCCACTTGAAAAAATGGTGCTTTCATGTTAGGCTGAAAATATCCTCCTGGTACCTTCCTATCTCCAAAGTAGCTTGGAAATGAAAGCATCTTTGCAGAAAGGGGTTCTGAGGAGAATTTGTAGCGGTCTGAATTATTTCCCATGGTCCTGCCTGGATTCAGAGAAAACTTGGAATTTTTTTTGCTGCAGGAGTTGAATTCTCCTCAGGGATTTGACCCTGCCTCCCTCTCCTCACACCCCTCCTGCCGTGGGAGAACCACACACCCTTTCCCCTTTAAAAGCAAAAAAATCACCCCCAAAACGCCACACTAAATCAGTTCAGCCTTTGCCACTCGGAGGATGAAGAGGAATTTCAAATCTCTGCACTTTCCACAAGATGCCACTTCCCCAGAGTCACTTCCCTCCCTGCAGCAATTGCTGCTTAGGACTAACTCCAAACAGACAGAACCAAATTTTATCAGGGGTTAATCCTGCTAGAGGGACACGAGCCGTGGGATTAAGTGGGTTCTCTCCTCCACCAGTGCCCACCAAGACCCAGAACATGCAGGTTCTTCACCTTCCCGGGGATATTTTGTGGAAAACTCGGTGGTCTGCCACATTCCAAAGTTCCAGGATTGACAAACAGAGATTTCACTCATATTTCGGGTCTTCATTTCTTTCTGAGAGAGGAAACACAAAATGCTCAAGGTTTGTGCAGTTTTGGGGTGGTTTGAGCACACGCAGCTGGAGTACTGCGATCCTACAACCAGCCAGGGCCTACGAGCCCACAGCTGGCTTTGCTTTGGGTTCATGATCCCACAGAAATGGCTTTGGCTCGGAGAAGACCTTTCTCACCAAGAGCTCAACCTTAATTTGATGTTATGCCACATTTTGAGGCCAGGCCAGCTTTCCAAATGTACATTTTGAGCGGAATCACGTGAGTCCCACTCAAGGTGTCTTTCAGTCCAGCATTTTGCAAATCATGGGCGAGGCAAATATGGAAATCCTTGAATCAAACAAGTGTTGAGCATTCCCTGGGGACACCTGGAGACTCCAGGAAGTCCAGCAGAGATGCTGGGTGGAACTGTAGGTGATTGGGACAGACCTGGAATTGTTGAAGAGGTTTTTTATTGACCATTGACTTCACAGTGAAGCCCTTCCTCTGGAGGCTTGGAATGCAGGAAGAAAATCAGAAGGATTTGGGGTTTTTTTTCAGCTGGATGACAACCTACTTAACCTCATGGAATCATGGAATATTCTGAGTTGGAAGGGACCCACAGGGATCATCCAGTCCCACCCCTGGCCCTGCACAGACCCCCCAACAATCCCACCCTGTGCATCCCAGAGAGCGCTGTCCAAACGCTCCTGGAGCTCTGGCAGCCTCGGGGCTGTGCCCATTCCCTGGGGAGCCTGTCCAAGAGGGAATGTGCCAAAAGAGTGGGAAAAAAATTTAGAAAGCCCCCCTGGACTAAATCTCTCCAGAGTTAAGTGGTTTTGGCTTTTTAAGATGAAGACAGGGTGAGTTATCCTGTACCCAAATTTTTGGGATGCTCGAACAACGTACCCACAGGTGTACACCTACCTACAACCCCAGGCCCCAAAGTGAGCAAAAGCAGCTTCTGTCTTCAAACTCCTCAACTCCTGGGCCTCTGATGTGGAGTTTGGCAAGTCCTGCCCGGCCCAGCTGCACAAAGGATGCAGTTCTGGCACTCCTGTGCTTTTAGTGTGCCAGGAAAGGCAGATGTTGCCATCAACCAGCCCCACTAAAACCCCCAAGACTCCGGGATCTGCAGCCATTCCCACCCTGGGAATGCATTTGGCACAGGTGTTTTAATGTGTTACAGGGTGGAAAAGAGACTGAGGGGACAGGAGGATTTATTGAAGGGGTTTCTGGGTGCAAGGGAAAAGCAGATATGGAGAGGTGAGCAAGGCACGTGCGTGGGTGTGAGAGGGAGTTGCAGTCACCACCCTGTCACCATAATTGATCCCATCAGCTCCTGGATGGAAAGAAGCCACCATTCCAAACCTCAGGCACTGCAGCCTCTTCCTCCGTCATTCTGGGAATGCCTCAAGCTGTGCCAGGGGAGCTTCAGGATGGACATCAGGAGGAATTTCTTCATGGAAGGGGTTGTTAAACATTGGAAGGGGCTGCCCAGGGCAGTGGTGGAGTCCCCATCCCTGGAGGTGTCCAAGGATGTGGCACTCAGAGCTCTGGGCTGCGTGACAAGGAGGTGATTGATCACAGTTTGGACTCGATGATCTTGGAGGCCTTTTCCAACCTAAATGATTCCATGATTCTGTGACTCAGGCTGGTGAGAAGAGGAATTTGGACACGACAATTTGGTTGGTGGTTTGTGAGTTCGTGAATGAAGACTTGGAAGAGATTCAGGCCCAGTATATTTATATTTTTATATATATAGGGTGTTACATATATAGGGATGTTAAAGGCACTGAGCAGGACGGTTCAGATCCTGCCTAAGGCTGCCACAGGAGGCAACGCTCCTGAGGAGAGGGAAAAGATTCAATCTGTTAAATGAGCTCCCTAAGTTTGCTTTGCCACTGTGGCTCCAGGCTCCCAGCGATCCCCCATGGCATGAGGTGCCCATGAAGGAAGCCCAGGAGAAGTCTCACCACCATTGCCCAATTCTCCCCAGGCCTCTGCTGCATCCAGCTCTGTAAATATTCCCAGGGAAAGGAAAAATGTCCTTCTCTAGGACAAACTCTCCCCTTGCAAGGCAGCAAAGTGCTGCAGGGCAGGAAATCCATGGGAGGAGCCGGGTGCGGCTGTGCCTGTGGAGAGCTCACAGTGCCCAGGGGTGCGAAGGAGAGGAGGCTACACATCATTTTTGGGAATCACCGAGCATCCCTTCCCCTTCTTTTGATGGTCAGCAGCAGCACAGGGTGGAGACTGCAATTTTTCCTGGGAAGTTCAGAGCAAGGTTTTGCTGTGGAAAGGTGAAAATGAAAAATTTCCCCGCACAAGGAACATCCCAGCGAGAGGGCAGCTTGGAAATGCCTTTGAGCTCTTTTATTCTGATAGTGTCCAACTGCCACTAACAGATACACCCTGATCTGATAACACTGGTGTCAAATGAGTGTGATAAGCCCCAGAAACAAGTGACTTCCAAGCAGGGGTTGTCCCTCATTTCGTTTTACAGGGACAGACATTTCCGGGGAAAGCCGTCCTTTTCAATTTCCCTCCTCACGACAAACATCTCCCCTGAAAGTGATGAACACAACCCATTCCCAAAGGGAAACCACTCCAGGAAATACGCTTTCAAGCAGCTGTAGCCAGGAAAAATGACCCAACTGAGCTCCATCTCATGCAGCCCCTGGCACTCAAACACACCCCGGGAGAGGTCCCAGCTCTGGGTAATTAAGAGAACACAGGCTGGAACTGAGCCCAGTGAAAGCAAACATGTGCTCCTTAAGTGCGCTGACATTTATGATGGTAAAACTCCCTTTTCTTGTCGTTTTTTCCACATTTCTGCTTCCCAGTGTCATGGCCTGGAGGCAGGAAGGAGTTGCTGAGGCAGTTGGAGTTTTTTCAGCGAGTTGAAAGAAGACGAGCTGTTATTTTATACATGAAGCTGCACCTACTTGCTCTGTGGTCCAGGAAAAGAAAAAAAGGGGAAATAAACCCTGTCAGCAAGTCAGCCACAGGAGGAGGTTGTCTCAAGCATTCAAAAGGAAAAAACAAAGGGAAGACTAAGGGAAAATGGGATTGTTGGGTATTTCATCAATTCCTGGATGAGGTAGCTGGTAGGACCAGCCCTTCTGTAGGGTCATCATCTGCTCCTCTGATCCTCTCCGAAGTTTCCAGCAGTGCTGATGTGCACTGGAGGTTATCTGGACATCAGCTGGTCAAACAAGCCAGGAGGACTCTGACAGAATCCTGTTTTCCAGTCTCCAGGCCAGATGGAGGAGAATTGGACTGGTTCTCCCATGGGGTGAAAGTGAGGGACTGGAGGATTCACACGGGCTCCACACTTGGTCTTGGATGCGGTTTGGTGCCCAGACTCAGGTCCTTTCCATCAAAAAGGACCTTGGGAAGGTGGAGAGCGCGTCCAAGTGGGAAGAAGACTTAACATTTAGACAGCACAAAGCATGAGGATGGTAAAGCTGGGATGAAGGAGGAAAGGAAAAGATCGGTTCCCACAATTAAAGCATTATGACCTGTAGGACTCGCTGGATGCACTCGCTACCCACTAAGGGTTGAGAATTTAGTTTGGCAGTCAGGAAGCTCTGAAGGCTGGAAAAATCCTTGGGACTTCCTGTGAGTATTTCAGGCCTTCTCTGGGAGCAGGGATCAGAAATAGGTTTGGAAAAACCTTCCAGAGGAAGGTCTGAGGTTGGGCCCTGCTCCTGAGGAGGTGCTGTGGATCTTTCTTGCAGCTCTCATGGGTGAGCACAAGTTCTTTTGAGGTTTTCAAAGGGTCACCTGTTGTCACTACGTTGGTGCCTTTCCTCATCCTGCCCCATTTTGTTGCCAGCCACATGCAGTTCACTGAAGCCCATGGAATCATCTTGAAATCATGGAATGGTTTGGGTGGGAAGGGGCATTAAAGATCATCTCCTTCCAACCCGCTGCCCTGGGCAGGGACGCCTTCCACTGGGCCAGGTTGCTCCAAGCCCTGTCCAACCTTGACCATTTTAGACCCGTGGCAGTGGTCCTGCCCTCAGTTGATCTCCCCAGTCCTCCATAGAATCACTTAGGTTGGAAAAGACCTGTGAGATCATTCACTGAGATCTCTGCCCCTGCCCGTGCTCCAGTTGGGACAACAGACACATCCTGGTAGTGACCAAACCAGTTCTGGGGGACTCCATGCTGCGGGATCAGAATTGCAGGATAAACTCCACTGGCTCCCATCTCCATCCCAGCAAGGATCCCAGAGTGAACAGATGCCTCTTCTGAGCTGTCCAGATGGCTGAGAGGCTGCCAAAGGCATGAGAAGGATCATAGCCCACGGCGGCTCTCAAGTGGCCAAACGGATCTGGAGTGAGCAATGACCTTCATCAACCTCCTTAATGGAAAATGTCCCTGCAGCAGGAGGAGGAGGAGGAGGAGGATGATGAGGAGGAGGATGATGAGGAGGAGGAGGAGGATGAGGAGGAGGAGGAAGAGGAGTAGAGGGGGAGGAGGAGGAGGAATCTCTTTCTCTGCATCTCTCATGCCACAGATATCTCAGCTGTGCAAACATTTTGAAGTGAGACCGGCATGCAGTTTGCTCTCACCACTGGAAAATCCACTTTTCCACCCCAATTTTTTGCTTTCTAGGCAGCTTGCCAGTGAGTACCTAATCACATTAGAGGAAAAGCACTTTCTTGGGATGGAGGCAGGCATTGGAAATAAAGGAGAATGTGGGCTGATCTCTCTGAGGGAGGTGAGGCAAAAGCTCCACCAGAAGATAGACTTGTGAAGCTCATCACTGCAGGAACGGCATCTTTGGTGTCCAGATGATCCTTAGATTGAGTAAAAGTGGGTCTGGAGACATTCAAAGAGCAGATGGATGAAGGGGATGTCTGGGATGAATGGAGTGTCTGGAAGTCTTGATTCTAAGCTGCTCAAAGCAGCACTTCAGGGTCTCCAATGTTGTATGTTGAAATGTCTTCCCCACAAAATATTTCTCATTACAAAATAATTTCAAGTCTAGTTGGAAAGTGTCCCTGCCCAGGGCAGGTGGTTTGGAACCAGAGGAGCTTTAAGGTCCTTTCCATTCTATAATTCTATGATTTTTTTTTCGTGGGAAAAGTCCAAGTTTGTTCACCCTGGAGAAGAGAAGGCTTCCGGGTGACCTAATTGTGACCTTCCAGTACTTGAAGGGAGCTACAAGAAAGATGGAGAGGGACTTTTTACAAGAGCTTGGAGTGACAGGACGAGAGGGAATAGCTTCCCACTGATAGAGAGCAGGGTTAGATGGGATATTGGGAAGGAATTCTTCCCTGTGAGGGTGAGGAGGCCCTGGCACAGGTCGCCCAGAGAAGCTGTGGCTGCCCCTGGATCCCTGGAAGTGTCCAAGGCCAGGCTGGACAGGGCTTGGAGCAACCTGGGCTAGTGGACGGTGTCCCTGCCATGGAAGGGGAGTGGAACTAGAGGATCTTTAAGGTCCTTTCCAACCCAAACCATTCCATGATTCTACAGTTTCCCACAAGAAAATCCAGGCATTTCAGTGGAAGATGTCCAGCCATCTCCTCTGTCAAATCTCCTCCGAATGGTTTGTGTGCCATAAAGTGCCTGCTCATTTCCAGAGACCTGAATTCACAGAAAGGACTGGTTGCTCCCCTGAGATTAAACTGGTTTGTGTGAAGGACTCTTGACTACCAGAGCGAGGGTGCAGATAAAGTTGCTCCCTGGGCAACGTCAAATGTTGTGGTTTTTTTTCTTTTCTCTGTTCCTCATCCCGCTGAGGACAGGGCTAATGTGACAGTTTAGGATTCTTGCTCCCAAGAGATGCTTGGAACAGATAGGAAAGGGTTGTCCTCTGTCAGAGAGGAGGGGAGGACCTGTGAAGGTCTGGGTTTGTCCATTGGAAGTGCAGCTCCTGGTGGAGTCCCATCGGATGCGAGAGGATTTGTCCAACTGCTGTGCTCGGAAAGCAGATGGAAAAGCCTTCCTCTGGTCACTCCTATTTTAAATTATGCATCCTCCATCTGCCGCCTCGAGCACAGACGTGCTCACAGAGCTGCTGCCTTCCCAAAATAACCCAGGACTTTGGGAGAGGCTTTGCACACCCCTGCCTTGCCTGGCCCAGGCTCTCTCAGCTTCTCTCCCGTGCTGGTATCCCTGCAGGTGACGGTTGGATGTCACCTGGGGGCAAGGGAGTGGTGCAGGTTTGTCCAGCCCGGCCAAAATGCCACCATGCCAAAGGAAACTTCTCCCTCTTTCAGCCCTCCCTTGGGAATTTTACATCCTCTGCTTTGGCTGCTCCAAGAGACCTCACCCGCATGGAGAGGGTCTCAGTGTGGCACCTGAAAATGCCACTGAGGGGCCAGAACTGCAGCTTGAGCCCTGGATGGACTTCAAATTTGGAAAGCTCTGGGTCACAGGACTCCTTAAGATGGGTCTTGGCACCCTCAGGAGGCTGCTCCTGCTTTCTCACCAGTTCAGAGCAGCCCTGGATGAAGATGGAAATGTGTTGGCCCTGCACATGCCTGGAGCAGAACCAGGGTCCCTTCCCTCGGGTCCTCTCCATCCCTGCCAGCCCTGCTCCACCACACTGCACATGTTTCATTCTTTGCCTCTTTCCCCTGACTCTAAATCAGTTCTGTCAGCTCCTTAATTATTTTAATTTTTCTTCATTCTCCAAGTCCCTCAAATATATTTTATATATAGGGTACAGGCTTAAAAAAGAAAGCTACCGCTGTGCCCTTGCCTCTGAAATATTACCAGAGAAATGTGTGTATTTCATCTCTGCCTTTCATTTTTCCAGACATTTTCTGCTTTGAAGAAGCTTGAAACAGTAATAGGCTGATGGCTACACTCCAACTCTATTGATTAACAGTGAGTGGTCAAGCTCTTCAGTGCCTGAAAATACATCCAGAAACGGGGACAGGTGAATTATTGCATTTTCCCGCAGATGGAAGGAGTGGGGGGAGGATAAAACCTACAAGGGGGACTCTAAAAGACCTGCCCTCCCCGTGTCCAAATCCCAACTGGTGTGAAGTCCTGGTGTGGGGGAGAACCAATGATTATTTCAGTGGCTCAGCACAGCACAGGGCTAAATCATTTATAAATATTGCGGCTCCAAATTGCCTCTGTTTAACGAGAGGAGAGCAGAGAAGGGAAGCACGTGGGAACACTGTCCCACAATTTTAAGCAAGAGCTCAGTGCTGAGAAGAGAAATCTCTTCCCAGCCATTCCAGTCCTCACCAGAGGTCGCATTTTCAGTGCGTTTTAGGACAAAAATAAGGAAACATTGCAGGCTGCAGGATTTGCAGGAGCCCAAGGGCTGTAAAGAGGTTGTGCTGATGGACAGTGGGACAGAGGGCCCCGGTCTGTACCTTCACCTTCCTTCCAGAAGGATTCCTCTTTGGAACATTGAAGCTCCTGGAGCTGCTGGGCTCCAGGGATAACAGCCTGTGGATTCCTGTGGAGGCAAGGAAGAGGAGCAAAGTTTGGCTGCAGAGTGGAGACCTCATTTTCAGCTTCCACAACCACATCCCCTCATTCCTCCACCTCCTGCGTCAGTGCAAGATTGCATCAAACATCAGAGAACCCATTTTGCCTTCAGAAAGATGGGGAATATTTTTTTGACATCTGACTTCTGCTGGGATGGGAAAGCGTTTTCCTCCTCTTATTTGAATTCCAGTTCTGTGCCCAGGCTGAAGGGCAGGTGAGGGCAGGTGCCGGGGGGGGATGATGAGCAAGAGGTCACTGCAGCTTGCAGGATGAGTCAGGGAGAAGCCAGGAGAACCTGCAGCTCCTCTGCTGCCCCTGCTGCAATATTTGGTGTATTCGAGAGTGTTTCTAAACTGTCTTTCAACTGAGCAGCCAAGCAAAGTTTTCCCCTTGTATTTTAGGTGCTGCAGCACCAACCCCCAAGGCCGTTCAGGGCGTTCCAGAACTGCCATTTCCAATCCTTCTGCAGTTAACGCTGAGCGATGCTTGCTTGGCTGGAATAGATCACCAAACTCAGGTCCTGACAGGATTAATGCACTGGAAAAAGACTCGAGTCCTTCCGTGAGGCCGGGTGCTCTTTGAAGACAGCAACTTTACGAGCCCCACGCGTGGCTGGCAAGTTTGGGAAGGATCAGAAATCCTCCGGTGGAAAGATGCTGAGTGAAGAAAAATAGCGGCAGCAACGGAATGAACGAGCAACTGGGGGAAGGAGAGAGATGAAGGGAATGTTTTCATCTGCAAAAACGCCTCAGTCAATAGCTGGATGAGAGGCACTGATAGGAACACACGTCTGAAAGCTGGGGAGTTCAAAGGAGAAGGGATCTTCGGGCACAATGAAGTAAAGGAAGTTCAAAGGAGAAGGGGTCTTTGGGCACAATGAAGTAAAGGAAGTTCAAGGAAGAAGGGGTCTTTGGGCACAATAAACTGAAGGAAGTTCAAAGGAGAAGGGATCTTCGGGCATAATGAAGTAAAGGAAGTTCAAAGGAGAATGGATCTTCGGGCACAATGAAGTAAAGGAAGTTCAAAGGAGAATGGATCTTCGGGCACCATCAACTAAAAGAAGTTCAAAGGAGAAGGGATCTTTAGGCACAATGAACTGAAGGAAGTTCAAAGGAGAATGGATCTTTGGGCACAATAAACTGAAGGAGGTGATATAGAAGTCCAGGCAGCTGAAACACTGCAAGAAAATAAAGGAGTAAAGGCCGATTCTCCTTCCTTCTACTTATCCTTTAATAGAATGGGATTGAATTTGTGTAATCCCCATTGCATCCAAGAGACTTTGCCGAGGGGCTTTCATCTGTTCTGCAGAGCTCTCACCCCCCATTTCGAGTTAGAACATTTCCCAAAGCCTTTTTGCAGGAGGAACTTTCTTGGAGAGGGGGGCTCTGAGCATCGTTGTGACAGAGAGTGATTCAGCCTCGCCAACTGCTCTGACCCCAATCTCACCTTGTTCCTCCCCAAGCCTGTATTTGCACATCTCTTTTCTTTCTGTGTGTTTGAATTCAATCGCTTTTTTTTTGGTGTTTTTTTTTTTTTAAGGACTGGTAAGGGACTGTTTATTGGATGGTGATGAATCTGTTGTCTGAGCAGCTTTCCTAATAAACCAGATTATTTTTGTTGATGCTGATAGCTACAGAAAGCAGTATCTGCCGTGGATCTGCATCATCTGTTTTGACTCTACGCTCCTCAGGAGAGCATCTGCTTGTATCCCACATCATGATCAGGAACTTCAGTGCTCACACGGGGTAACTCTCCCCACTCCACTTCTGTCCATTGATTTCCACATGGGATGCTCAAAGCCCTTGGGAATTCCCCCTGATGGATCTGGCACTGGGATCATATTAAAACAGATTGAGGGTAAGCAGTAAGTAGCAATAAAACCACATCCATACAGCTTTAATATCAGCAGTGGGGAAGCATCCCCGAGCCACAATTCCATCAATTTTAGTGGAATTATGTCAGGCATTCATTTGAGCCAGAACTACGATATATGTTCCAGTGCTCCTGGAAACCCTCTTGGAGTTTATTCTCCGGTGGAGGAGGTTCCATTAGAATAAAGAGATGCTGGTTTTAGCCACTGATCAGAAAATATTGCAGCAGAGCCCAGCAGAGGGACTGCAGAGGACCCCAAGGCAGACTGACCTTTTGCTCTGTGGCAGGGAGACTGCTGGAAAGAAGGGAACAATTAAGGAGTTATTTGCTGAGGGCACCCAGGGGCACTAAAACCCCTGCATTACAGCGGGCCTGGACTCTGGCTGTGCCCTTTATATTCAACTCCTCTCGAGAAACAGATACAATATTTTTGCAGCCGGTGACAAGAGAGCCTTGACAAATTTCGGATCAGCTCGCTTGGAGGGAACAAGGGCTGCCGAAGTGAGTCGAGTTCACTCCTCAGTAGCCATGGCAACACTTTCAGGAGCTCACAGTTTAGGGAAGAAGGGAAATAAATCCTGATTGGTGACACAAAGTGATCCATTACTGCTCCTGTGTTATCTCCAAGTGCCTGGACAGCACCGAAGTTGAGAAAGGGATGTTTGGTGACATCCTGGAGAGAAGGGAGGATGTGTTTCATCCCAGATGATTTCAGAACTCAGGGAAGGGCACTATGGGATGCTGCAGACCCCTCGTCTGTGTCCTTGGACAGCAGGGGAAGGAGGTGGGACCAGTTCCCTCCAGCTCCTCACTTGGGTGCTCCTGAAGACATGTTGACTCCCAGGGTTGCATGAGGGGAACAAAACAGGAACAAAATGTTCCTCCTGAGGCGCCTCAGTGTACATCCAGTCTGAGGTGCTGCAGGAGTGGCTGAAGCAGAGCAGTCAGACCTGAAGGGGACACCGGGATGTCCTTCATGCTCCACCCTGCTGGCCCCCTGTCCCTGGTTACTGTGGACACTGAAAAGCTTTAGCAGAGAGATTTTCCGGCTTTCTGCAGCATTTTGTGAGAGTTCTGTCTTTCCCATGCAAGTAAGACAAAACAATGTTACCGTTTTGTAAACTTCTTGCAGGTGCGGATTGTTTGGGTAGAATTGTTATGGTTCTAAATAGAAAAACACTCAGAGATGGGTGTCTTAGAACTTGACCAATCCCCTTAGGGGGTGGATGGCAAAAACCAATTACCTTATGCCACTTAATACACTTTGCGAACTAACATATAAAAGCCTTCTGAGAATTCATTAAATCATCATCCATTTATCCCTGAGCCTGGACTTCGTGTCGTTTCTCTACTTGTCCATGGAGAAAACAGCGACAGGTTACAACCAGCCAGTGGTCAGGAATATCACAATTCTGCAAATATTCGCTCAGTGGAAGGGGATCCTTGCAAGTGCTTGCCTTGCAAGTCACATCTGCTCTTTGAGAGTCTATTTCCCTTCTTCCCATTCCCCCAGGAAGTTGGCTACAATTTTATTAGGTTTTTTTTTCCTTTCTTTTATTTGTTTTTCCTTCATCTTTTTGGCTGTAATAGCTGCCCTCCAGCTGTATCTCTGCTTTGCTTCTCATCCAGACAGCTTCTGCCTCTGCTAGTACCCATCTGGACTGTGGGAAAACAGAACCTTCACTGGTCAGTAAAGGGTCAGTAGGAGCTTCAGAGTATTCACAGCAGAGGAAAAAGGGATTAGGATCAATAGCTGCTTCCTTTGCCAGTCCCAAGTGGGGTCAGCAGGACAGGAAACGGGGTAATGTCCCCTGAGCTCTCCTTAAAATGTGTCTGATCCCAGCCAGAGGGTCAGGAACAGTGAATCCATTTTTCTCTCCTGTCCATCTTCATTAAAGAAGAAGAAAAAGAGTGACAAAGTGTGGGATTGATGGGGACCACAGTGATGCAATGGCCTGTTCCTCAGAAGTGGAGCTGAAGCCTCCACATCTATTCCAGAGGCTCCAGAGAGCCCTCTCAGATGGTTCCAGGAGGCCTGGAGACAGCCCTGTTCCACAGGGGGAAGAGATTGCAGCCCTGGGAGACGGAAATATGGATTGAGCACATCCCAAGAGAGCGGGAGCTGTTTGCCCGCCCGAGTGTGTTGGGTGCCTCCACCTCTGCACCCCCAAAGTCTGGAACAGGTCACAAACACAAGGCCACCCCCCAAAATTCTCCCCTCCTCTGCCCCACCTCAGTGCAGCTCCGAAATCTCCTTTCCTTGCACCGAAAGCTCTCCGGACACCACTGCAGTTTCTGAGGACATAAATTGCGTTTATTATTACATTGATCTAAACCGTGAAATTTTCACTAATTCTAGAATATTAACAAACAAACCCTGCCTCTCCTGAGGAAACAGAGCTGGCTGTGCAGGGAGGTGACTCCCACCACCACATCAAGCACTAAGGGGAGGATTTTTGCCTTCAGCTGTGCAGGAATCTGTGATCTCCTCAAGGAGTTTTGTTCCAGGTGGGGATCAACTTTCCAAACTCACCCGTGAACAAAAATGCGTTCCATCAGACCAAGGGATAAATGCTTCCACTTCATTCAAATGAAAAAGGTTCATTTCAATTTCAATCTTTTTTTTTATAATTTGGTTTTTATCACACAGAAAGAAAACCCGGCGAGGGTTTGCGGTTCTGCGGGGTTCAACACAATGAAATGCAGCAATAAGAAAAGAGTCTTTTAAAGGGAAGGAATCCTATTAAAGGACAGGCACAGTTAAAGGATTTATAAGAGTCCAACACCCTCAGAACCACTGTGTTTTCCAAGAAGTGGTGATCAATAGGGATTAATGGCCATTGGGAGCCCCACTGGAAGCATGGCCATGTCCTACAGGGACAGAAGGAGGTGGCTGGGGCAGTCACCAGCACTCTCATGGTGACCTTCAGGTTCCTGGTCCATCCACCAGCATTTGGGAGGTCTCCTCATCAGTCAGACTTCCAGCAGCTCCTCCTGAGGAGCTGCAAATGCTTCAGGTGGAATCACTTTGTTGTGGGGAAAAGTTTCCGCTCCGTGCCGCTGGATGGGCTGAGCCGCTCTCCAGCCCCGCTGGAGGCACAGCCACGACCTCCAGGGACCATCAGGGACCCCTCAGCAGGTGAGTGACAAGCAGGTGACAACATGGAGACCCCCCTAAATGAAGGGTTTTTCAGCTTGAGGTATCTCCCACTCGTCCAAACCTTGGCAAATGTGAGAATCATGGAATAGTTTAGATTGGGAGGGACCTTTAAAGGTCGTTTCGTTCAACCCCCCTGCAGTGAGCAGGGACACCTTTGGCACGATCAGGTTGTTCAAAGCCCCACCCATCCTGGCCTCGAATGTTTTCTGGGATTCTGGTGTTCATTAAGGCTGGAAAAGCCCTCTAAGATCATCCATTCCAACCATCCCCCAGCACTGCCCAGGCCACACTGCCCCATGTCCCCAAGTGCCACATCCACACGGCTTTTAAATCCCTCCAGGGATGAGGATCCACCACAGCCCTGGGCAGCTGTGCCAGGGGTTGATAACCCTTTCCATGAAGAAATTATCCCTGATATCCAACCTCAACCTCCCAGCAGCCGTGGCTTCCAACCTCAGTTGTCCCCAATGCTTTTGGATATTTTTTTCCTAGAAAAATACCATTACAGCGAGGCTGTAGGAACTCAGCTGCTTCAGAAACCAGACCCCTCCAGAACTCACAGGCTGT
This sequence comes from Lycocorax pyrrhopterus obiensis, assembly GCA_014706295.1. Taxonomy (NCBI): domain Eukaryota; kingdom Metazoa; phylum Chordata; class Aves; order Passeriformes; family Paradisaeidae; genus Lycocorax; species Lycocorax pyrrhopterus. The sequence goes on along the minus strand of JACSVZ010000006.1, from coordinate 2,632,748 downwards.
GGATTGGAAACCAAATCTTTTAAAGAGAATACTCCTTGAAATCCCTCCCTGCGCCCGGGGCTTTGCAAACCTCCACTTACTCCTGGCATCCGTCTCCGGATTGTGTCACTCGCCAGCTCAGTTAAGAAGTTGATTTGAATATTGTTTTATCACGCTGTGCCTTGCAGACAGCATTGAGTCAGCTTAAAACCAGCGCAGTGTGTACTGGCTCCCAGTTAATTATAGGCATAAAACATCATTTACTCCGCTGAAGGGAAATACTTGGAATCCAGAGGGCTCTTTGCCGCAGACGCCAGTTCCTGCACAGGGTTTTGTTTCCCTCCTGTTATCTCAGGGAGAGTTTTGTGGCTGTGGGATTACAAATCTTTGAGGGCCGTGTCCAGACATCCCCCAGTGCAGGGGTGAGGGTGTTTCGCTGGCAATTTTTTTCCACGGAGTTTTAATCCGACCCTCGGGAAAGAAAAGAGGAAATTGCACCCTTAGTAAATAACTGCCTGTCTCTGGCGTGGAGTTTCTTTGGTACCTGTCCTTCCTTCAGCAGGTCCCTAAAGAATTCCTCCATTGGCTTGGTGTTTCCTCCTCTTTCAGCTTTCCAGGCAGCAGAAGGTCATGGTGTTAATGCCCTAACTGAGGATTTGTTTTCCCAAAAGCCACACATTTGCACTGTGCCCCCTTCTCAAACCATTCCCAGGAGCTGCATCCTGGTCATTGTTGCCTGATCATTGCAGGGAAAGTTATTTCCATCACAGGGACTGGATCACCTCTTAAACCTATGTAATAAATCCATCTCATTAAACAAATCCATCTCATTAAACAAATCCATCTCATTAAATCACCTGAGAGTTGAAGGGAGACAAGGGGTGATCAGGGCCCTCCTCACTGTGGTTGTAGCTCACGGACACGGCCCCAGTGCAGACTCAGAGCTATTCTGGGAGCATTTGCACGTGTGGGAGTTTCTGGAGGACGTCTGGAGAGGGTTTCTGTGGCCACAGAGCAGCCCTGAGGTTTGCCCAGCAGGTTCAGGGTTGCCCAGGAGGTTCAGGGTTGCAGGGCTCAGCGTTTCCTCACCGAGAGGTTGCCTTGGCCGAGTGCCCGGGCACGGGGAGGCAGCTGGGGAAGGAGCGTGGCTGGGGACATACGGCGGAGCTGCAGCAACAGCATCCCACCCTCTCCCTCAAGCTGTCAGGAGAGCTCCAAATCGGTGGGAGAAGAGCAGGCACAAGCTGGAATATCTCGGGAAGCTCCGGTGGGAGCAGCTATTGCTGATGAGCACTGGGAGGGCTAATCTTGGAGGGGGACACTTTGTTCCCGGCAGCGTTTGAGGCGCTCGGGAAGGGCAGGAGTGAGGGGGGAAATGCTTTGCTCATGGAAGGGCACGTAACCAAATTCTCTGCCCCCACGTCCTGCTCCTTGCAGCTGAATGAAAAAGCAGCTCGTCCACCTGGGTTTTTTTTAGCAGATCTGGTGTGGAATTTAAGCGTTCTCAGGCTTCTTCCCACCAGAGCATCCGGAGGGAGGGAGGCAAGGGAAGGATGTGTTTGAATTGGTCTGGCCAGAAGCTCTCCTTGAGAGAGGCGTCGCATTATGAGGGTGAACTCGATCCTATCTAAACATTTCCCTGGATTCCCTCCCTAGTTTTGCTCCAGCACTGATGCAGAGGGAGAACCAAGTTGATCGAAATGATGGAGCAGCTCTGCTGTGAGGAAAATCTGAGGGAATTGGGATTGTTCAGCCTGGAGAAGAGAAGGCTTTGGGGTGACCTAATTGTGGTCTTCAAGTACTTGAAGGGATCTACAAGAATGATGGAGAGAGACTTTCCAAGGGGTGGAGTTACAGGACATGGGGGAATGGCTTCAAACTGAAAGAGAGCAGGGTTAAATGAAATAGTAGGAAAAAAATCTTCCCTGTGAGGGTGATGAAGCACTGGAACAGGTTGTCCAGAGAAGCTGTGGCTGCCCCTGGATTCCTGGAAGTGTCCAAGGCCAGGCTGGATGGGGCTTGGAGCAACCTGGGATAGTGGAAGGTGTGGAATGAGATGATCTTTAAGGTCCCTTCCAAGCCAGACCATTCCATGATTCTGTGATTCTGTGAATGGAACGGCCTGAATCTGATAAAGGTCAAACTTCCTGGGGAAACTGAGGCACTGGGTTCACCAAAGACGTGACCCCAGATCCCAGCAAACCCTTAAGAGGTCCCAAAGAGAAACCAGCACTTGTGGCTCTAGCAAGCACTGTCAGCCACAAACCCTCTTTAGGATTTGTTTAAGCGATGATCAACCAGAAATGGGGTCCTTTTCCTCCTCACCAGCACATCCTGAATCCCACAGCATCTCAGAGAGGAATTATCCTGTTCCAGCACTGCTGGAATGTTTTCTGGGTGTCTCCAACCAGTCTGACTGGGGACACGAGCAGCAGGACCAGCAGGGAAATAAAAGCTCTCAGAAGAACCCAGCACGTTCTGTATTTTGTCATGATTCCACTTCTCTTTTTTAATGTGCTCTGAGGAGATGAGAAGCATTGCTCCAGGTCTGAAGAAAGAACCCCAAAGGGAAAGAGAAGTCGCCCACAAGCCTTGTGAACCAGGGAAAAAAACAAAGGCAGAAATAAACAAACAGGGGAAAAAAAATCAAAACCACCCTTAAAATGTTGTTTTGTTTCTCTTGTTTTGCTGCAGAGGAGTTTGAAATTCTCCATTTCCTGGGTGTGCTAGAGGAGCAGCAGAGTTGAGACTCAGGCTTTTAATGAAGTTTATGTAAATTTGGTGATGTTTATACTTAGCAGAACAGATTTAGGAGTACTAATAAAGCAGCAGATGAGGCGTAGAAAAGAGCTGGTGAAGTTTTCCACCACTGTTATTTTTTACCTTCCTCCCACCATTCCCAACAAAAAGAGTCTGTTTCTGTTGCCAGTTTCTCTTCACAACAAGAGCTTCTCAAGGGCTGTTTATCTCTCAGTGCTGCTGAAGCATCTCCCAAGTCTCAGCTCAGTCGTGTCCCATCGCCTTCCCTCCGGGAGCAGCCGGGAGCACCTCAGTCCATGTTCGCTTTCCCTTCAAGCAAATCAATTCTTCCCCACTCCGCTGGTGGATCTTTGTTCGCTGCCAGGATTTTTGTCAGGGCTGGCCAGGCTGGAGCTGAAGCTGCCTTTTCCTTTGGGAGAAGGTGCGGGTTTATCCTGGGTTTGGATGTTGAGGATGAGCAGGATGAACTTCATCCCCAGGGAGGAGGAGGCAGAGCTGGCCCTGCCCAGCGATGGGTGGTGATTCCTTGCGCTTGTGGCTCCAAGGAGAAGAGCAGGGGCCACCAGCAGAGACAAGTGACCCAGAAAACCCTCGGAAGAAGGTGCTTGGCAGCCCCACCTCTCCTGCCACACCACAACCTCTTTCAAATGTTTTCTGCTCACCCCACGAGTGTTTCTGTGAAGAAATGAGGCAGATTTGGGGCTTGTCAGCGTTTGTCCAAGGCAGTCCACTCGGGATATTCCCTATCAGTTCTCCCCTTAGCAGACCCTCCCTGGGATGGGGTTTCCCAGGAGGGGAGGAGGGGTCTCAGGGTCCCTTTTGAGCAAATCTCTCCTTACCTGAGCAGGGCAGAAGTCCTTTGCACACTTGAGGAGTTCCCACGGAATAAAACACCCAGGAGCTCCATGGGATGAACCCTCTGGCCACAATCCGGAGCCCTGTGCTCTGGGATGGCCCTGCTGGAGCAGGGAGGTGGGACCAGGTGACCCCATTGTGTTGCCTTCCAACCTGACCCATCCTGGGATTCTGAGATTTACATTGGCTGGATGATGGATCCTCCCCAGGCTGATCCAATTATCCATCCCTCCTGGTTCCCTCCCTGCCCCCGGCATCCCACAGAACGGCTCCATCTGGGGAAGGAGAGCAATATTTGATACCAGAGATATTTTGATTCATCAGAAGCCCACACGAAATGGAAGGCTGTGCTAATTATTAAAAGCTCCCAGGCACTGCTGCAGAAATAACAAGAAATTTTCCTATTTACGGCGCCTTCATGCTTTGATTTCCATTAAGAAAAGGGACAAGGTCTAAATTTAGGACTGGCATGGTCAAGGCTTAGGTTTGAGTTGAGGTTTCACCACACCTTTTCCTACAATGGAAGGAGAGTCCTGGAAAACATGAAAACCCCCATTTATTAGCAGGAAATCACGATATTTAATTAATTTTGATAGGAACTGATCATCTGGTTTTTTCAACCTCCACCGGTGCTTTGATGCCCACCAGGGAGAAACCTTGCAGAGGTTTTATGGCAGTAAATCGACACCACCCAGCTGAGCATCACATCGAGATTTTCATGGAATCACAGAATTCCAGGTTGGAAGGGATCATCTGGTCCAACATTCCTTGGCAAAAGCAGCATCCAGACAAGGGGGTCCAGCGCCATGTCCAGCTGAGTGTTAAAAGTGGGAAAACCCCTCACTTCCCTGGGGAGATTTTTCCAGTGGCTGATGGTTCTCTTGGTGGATATTTTCCCTCTTATATCCAATCAGAACCCTCCCCAGGAGTGATTTTTCCATTATTTGTCATCTTTTCCATGTGACTCCTCGTAAAAGGAAAGTCTCCAAGTCTCCATCTCCTTTGCAGCCACCCTTTAAGCACCGGAACACGGGGATGAGCTTCCCCAAACCAAGTTCTCTCAGCCTTTCCTCATGTGGTACCTTCCCAGTCCTTTGATTGTCCTTCTCCAGCCTGTCCACATCCATTTGGAATAGCAGGGACCAAATCTGGACACACCTGGAATACTCCGGGTGTGACCTGCCGAGTGCTGGGGAGGGTGGAACAATGAATTGTCCATCTCTGCTGGGTCTTTCTTGGCAAGAGAAGCAAGGAATTGTGATCCGCCCAGATCCTTTAATTAGGCAGAGCTGCTGATCGGGGAGTTTTGTTCCCGGCAGGGTTTTGGGTCCTGCTGTAGCTGCTGGGGACATCTGAGACCATCCCCTGCAAAGGAGGGCTCCAAAGTCCCAGTTGAGAGCTGCACAAGTTTCCCATTCGTGGTTTTGACCTGGTCACCTCCTCTCGGCCTCTGTTTCCCTCCAGCTCAGCTGGGAGGAACCAACAATCCACTGGATCAGTCACTGACATCCAGAAACCTCCATGAGCATCTTCAGGGCATCCTCCTTGCCATGGCCAGGGACTCGTGGAATTTTCAGTCATCCCAGTGTTTCCCTGGGGAAAAAGGGGCAGCACACAGGACTTAGGTGGAGCTGGGTGGGGAAATCCTTGAAATGGGGATGGTTCTCACGTAACCAAAGTTATATTTTGAAAACATGAGCTTTTCCAGACTGAAAGGTGCCTGAGTGATCCTGTTCCGTGTGGTGACACAGGGGTGGGAAAGCAGAAGCCACTGAGGAGTGATGGATTCGCAGCATTTTCACTGAATGCTGAACCTCGCTTGACTTTTCAGCTGCAGCTTTTTTCCTCTGCAACCTGTTATGAATCTGAGTATCCCTGACTTCGGGTGCTGAAGGAGGAGGACGCTTCTGGAAAAAGAGTGCTCAGTCCAGGAACCAGCTGTGATTGCTAAATGAGGAGATTTAGACACATTGGGGGGGAGGGGGGAAGAAAAATGACTGAAAAGTTAAAAATACAGCCTGAAAGGTGGAGCCTGCCTGGGAGCTGCATTTCACCCTGCTTTACTACCACATCCTATAAACCATGGAAAAAGGGGGCTGCAGCCACAGAGCAGACCCACAGGGTTAAAACCTGCAGGAAAGATAGGACAGGAGGAGATAAATCAGTCCAGAATTCTCCTCGTAGTTACCACACAAAAGATTTTGCAGCATTACAAGCATGACTAAGTCACCTCTGGGACAGAAGGTGCTTCCCAGAAAGGAGATGTTTTCCTGCTCTTCTTCTGGTCATCAACCTCAGGAAAAGTTGATTTTCCCACTAATTGCTGAGCAGATACCAGTGTGATGCTGAGCTACCCAAATTCCTGAGGGCTTCTCCTAAAGAAATCCCACCTGGAGCCCTCTTCCAGCCGGTTGTGGTGGTCCAGGAGGCAACTGGGAGAACTGGTGAGTAGGGGATGTGCAGATCACAGCACCCGGCTCCTGACATGTGGGTGAGCCTCCTTAATCCAAGTTCCCATTTTAAAGGGAGAATAGGAACTTCCAGGCAGGAGGATTTATACGCAAGGACTGAACAGTTAAATTTATTCATGGCTAAACCGAGGAGCCCAAAGTCATTAAAGCATGAAATTGTGCCAGTCAATTAAAGCGTCAATCATAGCCAGCCTCATTTAGGAGAGCTGCTTTAATCCCAAGAAAGGAACATTTTTTTTGGCCTAGTGAGAGAGCACAGTGACTTGGTTTGAGTGAAGCAGCAGTTCCTCAGTTACCGTTCAGAGATTTGCCAGTGGTTGTTGGGGTTTTTTTTTAATCTATATATAGATTATTTTCTGCTGTGCTCCTTCCAAGGTGACTCGTGTTTCTGCTCCAGTGGAAACACAGATGCAATTTGAGCTGGAGATGGAGCGACTCGGGTGGGCTACACAGCAAACAAACAAGGGAGCTGATCAGAGAGACATTTAACCCGGCAAACAGCAGAGTTCTGGGACATCTCTTGCTTTTCAGTTTTGTTTTTACAAGTCAGCAATTAGATTATCCTGCCTGTCCCTCCATGCAACATGTGTTTATTTTATTGGCTTTTAAAGCCTTTTTTCCCCCCCCACTCTGGGTTGCAATCCTGGAACACTGACTGCACCAGTGATATTTAACAAATGGTGACCGTCCTTCGGGCCTGGTCACACAGAGCAGCTCACACACCTGATTGCAATGAGGGAGAAACATCTCCAGAGGGGATTTACTGGGAGCTGGCTGCAAGCTGAGGTGCTGGATGTGTTCTTTTCTTCTTTATCCACCTCAAATCAGGGAAATGAGGTAAGAGACTCGGGTTTGGAGGAGAAACAGGAGCTCAGGGAGTGCAACCACTGGTCGGGGTGGCACTGTGCCCTAAGTGGAGCTTGGTAGAGAGCTGAGGTGAGCTTCCAACTCCTCAGTGCGTGTATTTCACCAGCTGCAGGTGTTTCTGGAGGTGTTTTGGAGGTGGGAGCAGCTTTGGGTTCTCTTTCCAGCAGTGGAATTGTGCTGTGAGAGGCAGCAGGGCTGGGCAGGGAGGAGGTGGTGGCTGAGCTGCCTTTGCCCTCACGTTCCCCTTCCTGCAGAATAGGGAATCCAGGGACAACCCTGGCTGTGATGGGAGCCAAGGGAAGGCTTTGGGTGACTTTTTGGGTGAAGCTCAGGCTGCAGGGCAGCTCCAGACCCTTCTCTGGCTGCAGTGGGGCACACAAGGTTTGCTCCAGCACAGCTTGCCCTGGTGAAAGCCCTTCTCCTGGGGCTGTTCTCTGCAGGACAGGGTTATTTATGTTTGGCTCCTGCCACATGGAGCCTTTGGACCTTTCCTGGAGGCTGCAAACACCTCTCTCTGAACCAAAGCCCTCCTCAGAGAGCCCAAGGCCAGCACACACCTCTCCTGAATTTCTCAGAGTCTGCAGCTGTGCTTTGTGCAGGAAGGAAGGGGGATTTTTTTGGATCTGCTGTGGGCTTTGGAAAGCTTTCCTTTTGGGAACTCTCCTGTCCTGGGAGCATGCAGAGCCCAGCTGGCGAGGCAGTACCAACAGCAGGAGCATCTAGGACTGGGCACACAGTAAATTTAGGTTGCTTGAGTTGAAATTCAAATTCCTGGGGCCAAGGAGGTCGAGGAAGTTGCTTGGATATCTGTTAGAGGAGCAGGGCCTGTGGATGCACCAGTCCCACCCACCTCCCTTTCCAGTCTGTTCCCATGCCATGGACACCAGTTGCCCACATTAATGTGTCCCACAGAACGGTTTGGGTTTAAAGTGACCTCAAAAATCATCCAGTGCCACCCCTGCCATGAGCAGGGACACCTTCCACTATCCCAGGGTGCTCCAAGCCCTGTCCAACCTGGCCTTGGACACTTCCAGGGATCCAGGGGCAGCCACAGCTTCTCTGGGCACTCTGTGCCAGGGCCTTGCTGCCCTCACAGGGAAAAATTCTTTCCCAATATCCCATCTATCCCTCCCCTCTGGCAGTTTAAAGCCATTTTCCTCTATCCCATCACTACATATCCTTGCAAAAACTCCCTCTGCCCTTTTGGGAAGAGCACTTGTGTCTGTGCTCTCCTGGTCCCCTGTGTCCAGCCAATGGATCCAAACTGGAGCAGCAGCTGAAGGGCTGAGGAACAAAGAGTTTGTCTTGTAAGAGGAGACAAAAAGATTTTTGCCTCGTCCCTCCTTGACAGTGAAATCTAAGAATCTCTATAAATATCCTGAGCAGGGAGTGAAGGAAATAAGTGCTGGAAACAGAGTCACCTCATGGAAAGGTCTTGCTGCCAAGCTGGAAACTGCCCAGACCTTCACCTCACGGTGAAGGCATCCAGGCCGGGATGGAGATGGGGCTGAAAAGCTCCTGAAAGGGGAAAAACACGGGGGGAGCTTGTTCTTGGTATGCCCAGAGAGGTGTTGTGTAACCAGGTGTGTGTGTGGTGCCCAGGAGGTCCCTGCAGTCCTCCCCCTCCTTTTCCTTCCCCTGGAATGAAGATGATGGCACTGCACGCCTGGCAGGGGGACGAGAGCCTGAGCACATCGGCGAGGGAAGAGCACCGAGGTGTGACAGTGATTGAAGCATTAGAAATACCTGAGACAGGCACATCTCGCTGTAATTTGCGGTGTTAAAACCAAACCTGTTTAATTACCAGGCTGCAGACTATTTTTGCCCCTTCCCACCTGCCGTGAGATATTGTGAGGTGGGGAAAAAATAGCACAAGTGCAAAGAAAAGCCTTAATAAAAGCTTCGGAGGGAGGTAAGTGGGTCTCATCACCGTAGGTATCAAGGTAACTTTTCTCGGTGCTCAGGAGAAGTTTCCCGAGGCTGCCTGTTTGATTTATTGTCCAGATCCTAAACTGGGAACATTTCTGCCTTGGTTCTGGCAGTAAAGAACAAAAGTGCCGAGTGTGAGGTGTCCACACTGTGTTTCATTTTGCTGATGGATGTTTTGACAGCCGAGAGATTTCTCGCTATGCTCTCTTCTTCTTTTTTTCTTTTTTTTTTTCCCCCATCACTTATTTTTATAGGACAGTGGGCGCGGGGAGAGAACTGAACTTCCCATCAGCTGGTGGCATCGTGTCAGTCAGAGAAATGTTTTCTGATTAAATCCCAGATAATGTCTTCTCAGCTTTCCTGAAAGCTGTGATATTTTTGAAGTGTCGCTGACTTAGTCCTTGTGGCGCGCAAGATGTTGCGAGCGCATGTTTTTATTTTAATCCCTGAATTAAAACAAAGATTGCCCCTGATGACCCCGTCTGAGGCTGCTTGGACCCTCCTGGCTCAGCCTTGACCCTGATTTGTCACATTAGTGAGGCTGAGTAAGCTAAATTTGCCAGTAATGAGCCTGCAAAGCTGGGGAGATGTTTCTTTTGGGTCAGCTGAAAGGAGGGCTGAGGTCCCCCAGCCCCTCTGGGGACTTTTCCACGTCCAGCTGAGCATTTGTGCATTTGTCACGCTCAGATTAAAACCAGGAGACTGCTCGAAAGGGCCACTTCAGCCCAAGATGTGGAGGTGGGCAGAGGAGTGGAAAACCAAGTGCTGGGCCAAGGGTATCTCCTGACACATGGCCAGGAGGCCCAGCTGGGGCAGGATGGACGCTGGGATCTCGTGCAGCGGCTTCATCCCAGCTCTGACCCTTGGAGAGCTTCCGGCAAACACTGAAATATTTAACATTTTCCCCTCAAATTGAAGATCCATCTTATCACAGAAGCACAGACTGGTTTGGGTTGGAAAGGGACCTTGAAGATCATCCAGTGCCACCCCTGCCGTGGGCAGGGACACCTTCCACTATCCCAGGGACACCTTCCACTAGCCCAGGTTGCTCCAAGCCCCATCCAGCCTGGCCTTGGGCACTTCCAGGGATCCAGGGGCAGCCACAGCTTCTCTGGGCACCCTGTGCCAGGGCCTCCCCACCCTCACAGGCAGGAATTCCTTCCCAATATCCCATCTATCCCTGTGCTCTGGCAGTGGGAAGCCATTCCCTGTGTCCTGTCCCTCCATCTCTTGTCTCCAGTCCCTCTCCAGCTCTCCTGGAGCCCCTTTAGGCACTGGAAGGAGCTCTGAGGTGTCCCTGGAGCCTTCTCTTCTCCAGGCTGAACTCTCCCAACCTGTCTCCAGAGCAGAGGTGCTCCAGCCCTCAGAGCATCCTGCTGATCATCATTTCCCCCGACTTTTCCATGTCAGGAACTGAGAGATTTCTAACCCGTTTTGGGGTCTGATTTTAATGGCGTCACTCACACAGACCACGGCAGTCCTTATAAATGTGGGATTTCTGGGCCAAAGCCCTTGGCAATCCAGCCAAATGTTTGGCTTCAGCTTTCCAAGACACACTTACAGCTCCAGCTGTGGCAGAGTTTTACGCAGGAGAGGATTCAGATCAAATTCAGGTATCTCCAGCTTTGCCATCTCCTCTAAACAAATCCCTCAGGGCTCTCTTTATAGTGCCTGGAAAGAAACAGCCTGGTTTGGGTGGAATTAAAATCTCATCCCTCCCAGACATCTCTGTTTGTTCAAGAAAATAACTTCCCAACTTTATTTCTCCCCAGTGACTGCAATGGGAGCATGATGCCACTACCTTAAGCATCAGCAGAAATCTAAAATGAAATATTTCCACCTGTTCCTGTGGCCCATGGAGAGTTGTAGATTCTGATGCAGTGTTTTGGTGACTCTGGGTGTGAGATAAGGGAGTGGAGATAAGCTGTGTGTCCGAATACTGCAAGGGTTTGGGAATGCATTGCTGGCAGGGGTTGTGAAAGGCAAAAGAAGCTCATTTTCTAGCCAGTCAGGTCCGTATCCTTTTGAAATGTTCCCTGAAAGGAATTCAAGGAAACATCTGGCCTTTAATGTCTAGACACCATCTCTTACAGAGCTCAGATCCAAAAGCTCTCCCGCGGCAACGGGCTGTGGGAGGAGACAGCTCTGTCGTGCTGGGATGTGACCCAGGAGAAGAGAGGGAGTGTGGCCGCTTCGCAGGACATCAGCTCAGGCCTTTTAGCTCCTTTTCACTCTCCAAATCCCTGCTGCTGTGCTGACAAAGCCCATTGGGATGGCCTCAAGCCCGTTCCCAAATTCCTCAGTCCGGGAGCGGAACGGCCGCGGGTGGAAGGTTGGGCAGATCTCCGTGTGAGTCGTGGCAGGACAGGAGCTAATTTGGGTTCAGTGCCAATTCCTGCGTGGAGAATATTTCCCCAGGTCTGACATGCCTGAAATATTCCCTGCTTTGGGAATATTTACTCCCAAATATATAAATTAATAAATATATTAATGTAAGTTAATATAAAACCATGGCAACCACGTACAGCAATGGTGGTGCCCAAGACTTGCTCAACTCTGGGTCTGGGAACAACCTTTTCACTCACTGCAAAATATTATTGGAGTTTCTGCTCCAATTTCAGCTCTTTTTGAGGATTTAGGAGACTGAATAATAGAATCCAGACCCAAAAACAGGATGGTGTTGATGCATTGGTTTGCTGATGGCTGAACTGGTTTATTCTTTTCTAGGCTCCAGCATTACCAGTAGCTCATCTTTGCTGATATATGTTTTCCTTGAAGCTTGTTTTATAAATATATCAGTGATTTTGATAAGAAGGATGTGCTGTATTAAAAAAAAAAGCAGAGGTGGAAAGGCTCTACATCCCCCTGATTTCAAAAAAACATCTGGAATTGCTGGATTTTTCTTCCCCTGGTCTTTGGTTCTGGCAGCTTTTTCTCACAGGGATATTTTTCCTTTCTCTGTTCCATCTCTATTACTCCTGCCATCACTTTTCTAACCACAGATGCGACCCTAGATCCTCTCTCTGAAATGTCTTTTAGGGTGTTTGCCTCTTAGAAAACAACCTTACCTTGGTGAACTAGTGGGGAGTAACTGTTGAAGGCTCTTGGGGCTAAAATCCGATGGTGCAAGGGATTTTTTTACTTAGGATCAATTTTCAGAACTGTATCAGGTGCCCAAGAGAAAAATGCTTTTTTATTATTATTATTTTTATATTTTCTTATTGTTTCCCAAGCTCCATGCTGATTGCTCTTAATTTAAATTATGTGTTTATTTCTATTGCCGCTGTGCAGATTCTACAGCCCTGGCCTTGTGCTGACAAGGTCTTGAAGTCTCAAAGGATCTTTTCACCCTTCTCCCAACACTTTTCCACCACGCCAGGAGGACACTGTGTCCTGGCCTGGCTCTGAGAGCCAAGACAGCCCCAAATCTTATCGCAAGAGCTGTTTGAGGTGTTTCCCCATGCACTGTTGTGCCAGGGAGGCCATGCCCAGGTCAGGGGGCAGGGCTGGGTGGTCCCCAGGGTGCTGAGCCTTCAGGCTCCATCCCAGGAACAAGATTTCTGGGAAACATCCCTCTGCTTCCACACAGGATCTGTTCTTGCTCGGGGCTGTTGGCATTTTGATGTCTCTTGAAGATACAGCAGAGAAGTGGCTCTTGAGAAGCGACAGCACGAAACTCTGATTAATGTCTCCAAGGAGAGTCAACCAGAACGGTTTCCTTTGAGCCGCATCCACTTCCATATGTAGCCCAGACTTCTCTTGACAATGCTATAGAAATGTGACGCTCGGAAAAAAAAAAGCACAGCTTGTTATCAGGAATATTTCCCCTTCAGCCTTTAAGGAGAGAGGAAAAAAAACCCTCCCAAAGCTCTCTGTAAACGATCCTGGAATGTTAATTGCCGAATTAACAGGTCCAACGCTCTCCCATGACACCCCTGCCTGAGGGTTTAGATTCTCATCTTGGAGACCTGCGCACAGCCTTGGGGTGGGAACGAGCTTGGAAATGTGAAGTTAAAGACTGGTGGAAACCACAGGTGATCCTCGTGCAGCTTTCCTAGGACCACGCTCGTGACCTCTTATTGCTTCTCATTTACCACAGAACCACAGAATGTCCTGAGCTGGAAGGGACCCACTGGGATCACTGATCCAGCTCCTGGCCCCGCACAGACCCCCCAACACTCCCACCCTGTGCATCCCTGGCAGTGCTGTCCAAACACTCCTGGAGCTCTGGCAGCCTTGGGGCTGTGCCCATTCCCTGGGGAGCCTGGGCAGTGCCCAGCACGCTCTGGGGGAAGAGCCTTTCCCTAATATCCAACATAAATCCCTCTGGCACAGCTCCAGCCCTTCCCTAGGTCCTGTCACTGTCCCAGGGAGCAGAGATCGGAGCTGCCCCTCGGGAGGAGCTGCAGACCCCGATGAGTCTCCCCTCAGTCTCCTCTTCTCCAGGCTAAACCAACCAAGGGACCTCAACCCCTCCTTGTACGGCTTCCCCTTTAAACCCTTCACCATCTTCACAGCCCTCCTTTGGACCCTCTCTAACAGCTTTGAATCCTCCTTCTTTTTTGTGGCACCAATTCCCGAGAGGCGGCTGCAGTTTGTCCGGGCGTGTCCACCCCAGCGCCCCGCAGCAGCTGCCGCCCAGAGCTTCGTCCTGGGAGTGGAACGACCGAGGCATTCCACAGTCTGGAAGTGCACGAAGGCATTCAGGTTGCCTGCAGTGAGCAGGCAAATCCCAGGCTCCGAGCAGAGCCCTCCGGAGCCACGCTCACGATTTACGAGCTCACGGCTGCGTTGTCACACGCTGTCACCAAGTGTCTGGCACTGGGCCACTCTCTGCCTCCCTCTTCTCCTAATTGCTGTGTTAACAGACCGCTGATGATGCTCAGAGGGTCGGAAATGTGAAGGTGAGTGTGGAAAAGAAGCTGGAAAAGTGGCTCCAAATAAGGCAGCTTTCCTCATCACCCAGAGTTAATTTTCACCATCTTGAGCAAGTGCTGGGAGTTTCCGGCTACCCCCCAGCAGAGCACACGCCGCAGCCTGGAAAGATTTTGGGTTTTTAATTGCTAGAGCAGCTCTTTGCCAAGTTGTGCAGCAGCAGAGTCCTGCTGCCGCTGTCCAAGGTCCGTGTGCTCGGCGGGAGGAGCAGGAAAACGCCCGGCGCCTGTTGGCTGCCCAGATCCGAGCCTGGAAATAGTTTGGGATGTGGCTGCCTTGGAGGGACAGGCTCAGGGTTTGGATTCAGCACTTTGATGCTGGAACACAGCAGGGTTAGCACAGAAGTCCTGGGAGCTTCTCTGGGTGTGGTGGTGTGAACATCTCCTGACTCTGACAGGGACCATCTTCAGGATGGCTTCTCCTGCCCACCCCGGTGATGTTTTCATCCTGCAGTCAGAGGATGTGGAGCTCTCCTGTGTTTGTGTCATCCTCCCTCAGGCTGGATGTCAGGCCCTGGTGGGAGTTGAGGGTGCATTCAGAGCTCCTGTCCCACCTCGCTGGGACACTAAGCCATGAAGAAGAGAATCCCAGAAGGGTTTGGGTGGGAAGGGACCTTAAAGTTCACCCAGTTCCACACTTGTTTGTGAGGGAGGTCCAGCTCTTCACAGATTAAATCATTTGTATTATATCATCTTTCAACTCCTGCTTTCCTCTGAAACGGTGTGTTCTACATGGAAAATTTTGTCATTAAAAAAAAAAAATGGAATTGCCAGAGCAGAGCAGTCTGCTTCCTTCCCTGGGTGCCCGGTGCTGAGAAGGGCTGCAAAAATTCCTTGGAAGTGCTCAAGGCCAGGTTGGACAGGGCTTGGAGCAACCTGGGATAGTGGAAGGTGTCCCTGCCATGGAACTGGGGGATGTTTAAGGTCCTTCCAACCTAAATCATTCTGTAATTTATGAAATATCCACTTTTTGCCTTAATATGATGATTTTAAAGCAGTGACCTGGCCACTCATCTGGTGGTGTTGGGGTTTTGTTTAAGCTCCATCTCAGAGTAATGCACAAGATAGAGAAAAGGAAGAGTCAGGCTACTAAAGATCTTGCAGAGTGAACATGAAACATTTCCAGATTAAAATGGCAATTAAAAAAAGCCCAAAACCAACCCATTTCTTACCTAAAGACACAGGTGGAAAGTGTCTTGTGGCTGCCTTTCAGTTTTATTGACGTGAGACTCAAAATAGCAGGAGCTTTTTCACGTGGCAGGTAGGAGATCTGTAAATCATCTTGCCAAAAAAAAAAAAGTGGATGATTAATCGAGTGGGAAATTAGACAAATCATCCAAATCCTAAAATACTGAAGTTGAAAGGGCAGCCTGGAGGCTTCTGAATCTGTGTCATGCTCAGAGCAAAGTCAGGCTCAGAAGCAGGTCAGGTTCCTGAAGCTGAGGTTTGAGGTTGGCCAAAGAAAGAGATTCCCCCACGCCCCCAAAATCCCCCTCAGCTGCCACCATGAGCCTGGGCACCGAGTCCTGCTCGTCCAGGGCTCTGACGTGGGGTTATCCAATCCCAGATGAAAGAGTGGGCATTCCCTGTGGAAAACTGGGGGGGTCACGCTGAGCCTTGCACAGAAATCGTGGAGAAACAGGGAATTTCCTGAACTAAGTATGGTTGGATGCCTTGAACATAGCAAAGGGTGGGAAGGCACTTGATCCAGGCCATCCTTGTCCTAATATTTTTCCCAAAGTATCTCCCACTGTTGGAGAAGGAATTACGGGTTGAGCAGATTTTTATTTCAAAAAGGAAGAACACAGCAAAGGGCTGCAAGGTCATAAATGGCCTGGAGAGGGTGAACAGGGGGGATCACTCGTTCTCCTTCCTAAGGCAGGGATCAGCCCGAGCCTAAAGAGCTCAGCAGATGGTTTAAAAGAGGGAAGGGAGGCACTTCTTCACCTAAAATGTAATTAAGTTGTGAGACTCGTTACCTGGGGATGGCAGAGTGGGAAAAACTTAAATAGAGGGGAAGGAGAGCACCCATTGGAGCTTCTGAAACATTCCGAGAGCACTTCTGGCTCAGCAAGTTGCTGAAATTAATTGGTGGGACAAGGAAGGATTCCACAGCATTTCTGTTGATCTGCCTCTGCCAGAATCCAGCACTGGTCTGTGCTCCAGGCTGGATCATCTTCCAGTCTGACGTGGTTGATGTTCCTTGGCCATCAAGAGATGGAGGAGGTGGCGGGACTCCCGTGGAGATGAGGAACAGGGTGGGTTTGCTGAGCTGTCCCTGCAAATCTTCAGCTCTGCCTGTCAGTCAAACCTGTCCATGAAGTGCTGAGCTCAGAGTGGTGAAAACCAGGTTTTTTGGGGAGAAACACAGGATTTTACTGCTTAGGCTTTACATCTCCAAGTGATATTGCCTATCTTTGCTCAGAGTCATTATCAAAACCCTACAAACCCCCGTGGGGGGTTTCTCCAAACTGCCTTTGCTCCCCAGATCTCCCTGCCTGCATTCCTGTGTTTCCCCTGCACAGGGAGTGGAATAAAAAGCTGACTCGAGACCTACTCATTTAATGCCTGAATTAGTTCAATTTTCTCTGCCCGAGGCTCCTCATTCTTTTCCACTGTCTTGCTGTTGGCCTGCTGGGAATCTCTCATTGTCCACAAAAGTTTCTCTCGTCCTCCTAAATTGATGATTTTCCCCCCGAGCTCAGGTTTTTGTCTAAACATGTACTCTTTCAGAGCTAATTTCCCTTCATAGTTCGCTAAGGCACACGTGTGCGTGCGCTAAAATCAGTTTCAAAATGGCTCAGATTTATTTTTAAGCCAGGGTTTTTTTTTTTTTGCAGATGCCAAACACATTGATTCCTGTCTGATTAAAAAAAAAAAAAAAAACCACAAAAAAAAATAAAACCCACGGAGTATTTTCAGCATGATTTAGCGGCTCATCTACAAGGATCTTGACTGGCTTCACTAAAATGGTTGGTGCTCACTCGTGTGTGGAAAAGGCCCTGGTGTCTTTGGATGCCCATTATTTTATTGAACCCAAACACGATTTAATCCTGGGGAGTTAAAAAGCCAGAGTTTAGGCTGATGTCTCAAAGCTTGACTCAATCACTGCTGGGAAAAGCAGCCTCGCTCATTATTTTTTGGAGCAAAATGTTTTGTTTTAGTGGAGCTGTCGTCTTTAAATATTTTGGGATGCAAACTTCCGGAATTGTTTCTGGGAAGAAAGCTTTTCTTTTAAATTTTTTCCCTTATATTTTCCTTTTAAGCAGTAGAAGCATTTCTCAGGTAAGCCTTGAGTGCCACAAAACATTCAATTCCAACTCAAGGCAAACAATGGGGTTTTTTTTAAAGACAAATAAACTGTTTTTCTTGATCCCTTGCTTAGAAGAAGTTTGGGGTTTGGATCATCCAGAATCCTATTCTTTCCCTTACTCTTTTAATTCTGGAAGAACCATCAAATCAGAAAAAACAGTGTTTGTATGATTTCATTTAAAAAGCTCCAACACTGTTTCATAGCTCTTCTGCAAAATACATTTAAGCAGTGCTAGAAATGCCATTAGAATAGGGATATTAAGAGGATTTAAACAAAATAATGCTTTTTAAAGGCAGTTTAAAAACCCCAACCACAGAAAATAAGTAAAGCGATGACCTTAGGCACAGCAATAAATACACTGCAGCAGCACAAGCAGATTCTGTTACGTGCTGGATGTGAAATGGGCTGTCTTGGGGCTCTCCACCCTGCCAAGACAGCCTGAATGAGCAGCTGGTGAGTTTTAATGCAGACAGCTCTGTCAGAAGGGCAGGGAAGGAGCTGGAGGAGCCCAGGGAGGAAATCGGACCCTGCAGGAGCTTCACGTCCCCGTGGCAGGACAGAAGCAGTGACAGCTGCTGCTGAGATGTTGTGGCAGAGGAGATGCTGGCCTGGAGTGTTTTCTGGGAGGAAAAGGGGTTGGTTTTGCGAAGCAGGTCCTGAGCTGGGCAGTCAGACCGTGCCCTACAGCTGTGGTGTGTGGGACTGCAGTTAAATCCTTTAGGATCACTCCTGATTAGGTTCTCCTTCAAATCTCTGCTCTGTCTTAAAACATCTCCCTCTGGAGACAGCAGCTGCATTTCCCCCGCTCCTCTGTGCAACTCTGACTCCATCTGTGAGGACAGGAGCTCGGGGAACATCTGGGCACGTTGCTGTGTCCAACCTCTCAGTCCCTCGGGACGTTCCCAGTGGGCTCGAGTCGCTTTCCCTGCTGTGACCCACCAGCCCAAACTGGGAATCTCGCCGGGCATCTTTAGAAAAAGCAGGTCTAAAATGAGACAGGATAGAAATGGCTGCTGAGAAGAGGCAAAATGAGAACACGAAACACATCACAGGACAAATATTGAAGTCAGCCAGGACATCCAACACCCAGCTCGGAAATGGATGTAGGCATCACGCTTCTCGATGGTGCCAGAGGTGGGACTACACCACTTGTGCTGGATAAAGCGAATCTGGAGTGAAAAGAGGGCTACAAACAACTTTCCCTGAGCCTCTGAGCAGTCTGGCTTTGACAGAAAAACCCAGAGATGTTCAGCAAGAACTGGAGCAGACACCAACTACCCTGGAAGTGTCCAAGGCCTGGTTGGAGCAACCTGGGCTAGTGGAAGGTGTCCCTGCCCATGGTTTTTAAGATGGTTTTTAAGGTTCCTTCCAACCCAAACCATGCTGGGATTTTACAATTCTCTGATCAAACAGGCAAAGGTTCGTGGGGCTGCAAGTTTGACACTACAATGCTGATCATGAGGAAAGACAACTGCAGGAAAACGAGTCCCACCACCACAAAAACGTGAAGAGACGCTTCGAAGTCAGAGAGACCAAAGATTCTGTACCAAAATAAGGAAACCAAACCTTTTTTCTTTTTTTTTTTTTTTTTAGAAAAAGATAACATCATTCAGTGTATTTTTTCAAGCTTGCTGGACATCATACTGAACCACTGTAAAGCTGTCAGAGAAATTATATGCTTTTTTCTGTTGTCAACCAAAGCGTGCTTTTATGGAGTCAATTAGCCACAAATGATGAACACACGTCACTTGTCTGGGAGTGAATTACAGTACAACCCAATAAACACAACTGGCTTCGCTCTCTGGTCATTGCCCTGATGAGGAGGAGGCGTCAAACTTCCCTACCCAACCATAAAGGAAACTCCGTGTTCGTTTGTGTTTCATCCTGCAAATTCATCTCCTTCAAGTGCTGCAGTGCTACAGTGTGGGGGGGAAATGGGGTCATTGGTATTTCTGCTCTGACGTGCAAACCTGGACACGAGCCCGGGGTGTGAAATGCAATTACATCGGGGGAAAGGGTTCGGATAAGCTGGGATGGCACCGGGGCCTGGATGTACAATGGAGCTGCTGTCAGATTCCACAGAGAAGTGCAGCCAATGTCATCTTTACACAGGATTTTGTGTGCCCTCCACAGACCTTAGAGCCCTTTTTGAAGGCGGAGAGCCACAGTCTTATCAAGTTCTTAGGGTTTATTTTTGTTTGGTTGGTTGGCTGGGAGGGTTTCTTGTCCTTTTTTTTTTTTTAAATTTTTATAACAGATGGGTAAACTGAGGCACAGAAAGGTGGTGTGACTTGTCCACAGTCGTTGGTAGACCTCGAACCCCCTGGGTCTTGCTCCCACCTGAGACAGAGTGAGAAGGAAGGGCTGTTCCCAAAGTTCCCTCCACTTGTTCCCGGGGTGAGGAAAACCGCGTCTCCTCACGGGGCGAGGGGAAGGGCCGTCACCGTCAGCGGCGATGTCTGGTGGGGCGGGACGGTTCCTGCCAGCCCCTGGGAGGCCGGGGAAGCGAGGAACCCGGCATGGAGAGGCAGGAGCCGGTGCGTCAGGCACTACAGGATGCACTCGTGCCTCTCCGTGGCTTTCAGGGCCTCGTGCATGCTGGCGGCTGAGAGCCTCCTGTTGATGTTCCTGTACCTGCAGCGCAGCAGGTTCCAGAAAGTAGTCCTCAAATCCCGGTTGAAGAAGGCGTAGATGAGGGGGTTGATGAGGGAGTTGGTGTAGCCCAGCCAGAGCAGAGTCCTCTCCAGCCGCAGCGGGATGCAGCTGCAGCGGATGCCGCAGATGAACGGCCGCGCCGTGGACATCAGGAAGAAGGGCAGCCAGCAAAATGTGAAGGCCCCCACGATGATGCCGAGGGTCCTGGCGGCTTTCTGCTCCCGCTTGAAGATGGAAATGTTCTTGCGGTCTTGCCGCAGCAGCTTGGAGAGCATGGCGCATTCCTCCACGGCTTTGGTGCGCCGGGAGCTGTGGTGGGCGCGGCTGGAGGCCTCGAGGCAGTAGACGCCCTCCTCCTCGTAGTGCTTGGGGAAGTTCATGAAGCGGTGCTTCTCGGCGCTGACCTTGGCCGCCTTGTAGATGCGGCTGTACATCACCAGCATGACGGCCATGGGGATGTAGAAGGCCACGCCCGTGGAGTACACGGTGTAGCCAAAGTCCTGGCTGATGAGGCACACCCGCTCCACCGTCACGTTCTGGGCCCAGCCGAACAGCGGAGGGAGGGTGATGGAGGCCGACAGGAGCCACACGATGAAGACCATCTTGGCCATCAGCTTCCCGTTCTGCCTCACCGGGTAGGTCAGCGGCCGCGTGATGCCCAGGTACCTGCGGGAAGGAGGAGTTGTCAGGGGTTAGGAGTGGGTGCGGTTGGGTGGTTTTCGCTCCTCATCAGTTTTTGATTCTCACGGGAAAATTTTGGCCCTCAAAGGGGACAAGAAATTAATTCACGAAATGAAAATCTCCCCAGGGATGTGCTCACTTGGCTGCACAGCCCAATTTAACTATTTCCCACCGCTTTCTTGCAACCACCCCATGTATGGAATCACAGAATGGTTTGGGTTGGAAGGGACCTTAAAGCCCCTCTCATTCCATGATCCAGGGACACCTTCCACTATCTCATGTTGCTCCAAGCCCTGTCCAGCCTGGCCTTGGACACTTCCAGGGTTGGGGAGTCCATGACACGAGGTGTCATCGAACTGCTGAGTGCAGTCTGAACTCTGCATGGTCTCCTGGGGAATAAAAACACTTTAAAAAGTTTCATTTCCAGCAATAAAAAACACTTTAGGAAGATGATATTTCCACCAGAACTATTCTGCACAGAAAACATGCAGCAACTTCCAGCCACGGCACGTAACTCACTCCAGAGTGTTGCCCTTCCCAAGGAAACACCCAGGAGTGGGGTGGGTGTTGCACAGAGGGATGGGCCACAGCACCGACTCCAGATGAAAGGAGTAACTCCTGGCAGTGTTTAATGGGAAGTGGGAAGCCCAACACCCTTCTCTTACTTGTTGGTGAAGAAATACAACCTGCAGCTGAGATGGCCCTGGGAGAGCAAGAAATAATCTTGCTTTTGGGAAGACTTAAAGATGTGTCTGGATGAGCCCTGCAAGCAAAGCTGGAGATTGGATGAAGCTGTTTGGGGGCAGTTTTTGGGTCCCTCATGACAAGAAAGACGTTGAGGGGCTGAAGAGTGTCCAGAGAAGAGAACGGAGCTGGGAAGGGTCTGGAGCACCAGGAGTGGCTGAGGGAGCTGGGAAAGGGTCTGGAGCTCCAGGAGAGGCTGAGGGAGCTGGGAAAGGGTCTGGAGCACCAGGAGTGGCTGAGGGAGCTGGGAAAGGGTCTGGAGCACCAGGAGTGGCTGAGGGAGCTGGGAAAGGGTCTGGAGCTCCAGGAGAGGCTGAGGGAGCTGGGAAAGGGTCTGGAGCTCCAGGAATGGCTGAGGGAGCTAGGAGAGGGTCTGGAGCTCCAGGAATGGCTGAGGGAGCTGGGAAAGGGGTTCAGCCTGGAGAAAAGGAGGCTCAGGGGGGACCTTCTGGCTCTGCACAACTCCCTGAAAGTTGTTGACCTCTGGAACCTGAAATAGGAATGACCCAAGCAGCTGGAGCCATCAGCTCGCTTGCACAGCCCGTAGCTGCCGAAATGATGAAGTCCAGCCCTCCCTCAAGAGGAAAATGAGTGGAGTTCGGAGTAAGAGATCCCAAAACCACCTGGTGACCCACAGATTCCCCAGTCCTGACACGTGGGGTTAGGAGTTACCTTGTTATTTGGCCTGAAAGGAGCTGGAGGCTGCACCCATCATCAGCTCCTGGTTGTGCCGTGGGGTGCAAACATGAACCATCCTCAGTCTTTTATTGGGAGGGTTGGTGTGATTAAGAAATTGTATCAATTGTTGGTAAATTAGAATTGTAAAGCAATAAATCAGGGGGGAGCTGGCTGCTGTCAGCCAATGTTCCCCCTGGAAAACATCTGCCTGCTCCTCAGCTCCAATCAATCCAGCAAAAACCTCGAGCCACTCAATATGGATTTCTGTTACGTTACAGCCTTTTGGATTCCAATCTCCTGCTGCCAGGAATTTTTAGGCAGGAACACATCACCTCTTAATTGTTCTTGGATAAACGGTGTCACTCCAGAGGGGCAGTGAGAACTGCAGCTCTGGGAGTATTTTCTGCTGAAAGGTGAACAAAAAAAAAGAAAAGATCTGTGGAGAACTTTACCTCTGCTGCATCATTTTTTTCTGGCAGTCAGTCTCACTGTAAGTGTTAGGGGATTTTTCTCTTCCCTGATTATTTCCCTTTTCCAGATCCTCCCCCAAGATTAGAAGATGGAAATAAAATATTAAAAAAAAAATCTAATTTCTCCTCCCCTCCTGACTGCTAAATCAATTGAGAGACTAAAGTCTTCTCCCCTGCCTCTCTGATAAAATGATTTTGAATTCATTCACTGAGTTATTCTTTCCTGGTTTTCCTCTGTATTTTTTTTTGAGCTGGCCTTAGTCACAAAACCCAACCAAAACTCTCTGGGACCATTTACGTCCAGAGAATTCCAGGATGGTTTGGGTTGGATGGGACCTTAAAGCCCATCCAATTCCAGCCCCCTGCCATGAGCTGGGACACCTTCCACCATCCCAGGTTGTTCCAAGCCCCATCCAAGCTGGCCTTGGACACTTCCAGGGATGGAGCATCCACAGCTTCTCTGGGCAACCCATTCCTTCCTGATGGTCCTTGATGCGACCAGGCTGGGAGAAAACCCTGCTCTGCTGCTGCAGTTCCCAAATTAACACCCCAAAACCACCCCTCTGTAGATCCAAGCCAAGAACTTTGCCAATAAATCCGTGCTGTGTGGTGTGCTATCCTCTCTCATGCTGTTACTGGGTTTCTTTGGAAGCCAATCCACCCAGGATTTGCTGAAACTTCAAGGAATTTATGCGCTAGCCGAGGAAAACGAGGTTTAACAAGCAGGCAGAGCAGGCAAAGCTGACACATTTCATCTGCGGGTGCCTCGTGCAGCCGCTGCTGGAGGAAACGGGGCCGTTTTGAGGTCTTTGTAATAATTTTGATGCGAGCAGGAAGCCCTCAAAATAGGGCAGCGTTTGCAGGAGGCGAGGTGGCACTGACAGGCGCTGGAATTAGAGTGGAATTCTCTCCCTTTGAGTTTATTTTTGCTTTTTCTCTGTGTGTGTCGTGCTGCTGATCAAATTTAGGGGTAAAAGGCAATTCCCAGAGCAGCGATTTACAGGCACTGGATCTGTAGGGACCTCGCTGTGCTGAGCTGATGGCGCAGCCACTCATCCCAGGTGCAGTAAATTCCTGCCACATCCCTGATCCTGCAGATCCCAGTCCCTGGTTGTGGGGTGGGAGATCTGCCCCAGGCTGGGCTGCACCTGCAGTCCCATGGATGAGACAATTCAGAGCAATTCAGACAATTCTGCACTCAGCGGGAATCATGGAATGGGTTGGGTTGGGAGGGACTTTAAATCCCATCTGGTTCCACCCCTGGGGCAGAGACACCTCCCACTATCCCAGGCTGCTCCAAACCCCATCCAACCTGGCCTTGGACACTTCCAGGGATCCAGGGGCAGCCACAGCTTCTCTGGGCACCCTGTGCCAGGGCCTCACCGCCCTCACAGGGAAGGATTCCTTCCCAATATCCCACCTAACCCTGCCCTTGTCCTGTCTTTACATTCCCTGATGAAAGGTCCCTCTGTGCCTTCCCTGCAGGCCCCCTTCAATTGTTGGATCATCATCTCAGGGATTCAGTAATAAAAACAACCCAAACCTCTCTGAGGTGTCCCTTTCTCCACCCTGCAGCTGGTGAGCTGGGAAAAGATGGATCTCCACTCACACAGGAGGACAGATGAGCCCATGATTAGGGTTTCCTTGACCCCACAGTTCTACCTCAGTTCCACGCCTCCTCTGCAGCCCAATTAAGCTCCTTCCCTGATTTCCAAGCTGATGCTTTTCCTTCCCCACCCTGCTGAAGGAGAGGAGGAAGCAAAAGGCAGCTGGAGGCGGCCACACCTGCCCATGCCCTCAGTCAGAGCTGGTGGAGCATCCCAGGGATCCATCCCAGATAAGGAGCAGGGATCCACCTGGCCTGGGAAACATTTGGATGAAGAACATGGGAGAGGCAATCCAGCAAAATGCTGTGCAGGTTTCATCCCCCTGAGTTTCAGGAGGCATCCTTTGACTGAGGATGACCCCAGTTTGGGGCATGTAATCTGATTTTGGGTGGAAAATACTTGCCAGGGAGATGGGAGAGCCCCAGCAGGGCTGCCTGGGTAATGGATGGAGAGTTTTTTCTCCTCCAGGAAAACCAGAAATGATGTGTGGGCTTTGGGGAGCTCCTTTTGTCAGCTCCTTGGCATTTTTAGGGAGAGTTTCATCAAAGCTGAGCAGCCAAAAGAGGAGATTTTTTTGTGGTTGTTGTTGGTTTGTTTTTGGTTTGTGACATTAAAAAATCTGCAACATTGGCAGGCTTTTATATAAGGAAAATATAAGAGGAAGATGGATGTTTCCAGCATTTTTCTTTTCTGATTTCAAAGGAAATCAATCAAATCTCGCTTCAGACAAGATTAGTTCTACCAGCTTCAATTGAGAGGCTTTTAGGAAGCGCTCTGCATTAATAATCAATAACAGCAGCCTACATTTTAATAGTCCTCATCATCCTGGGCAAACCAAGTTGCTTTTCCTTCTAAGCTAAGCAAAAATATGAGGACACTTCAGCCATCAATAAAAACGGGGCCTCCTCCTCGGCAGAAGCAGGCCTGACCGTGCTGACCAAGTTGGACTCAGGACAGAAGCAGAGGAAATCTTTCTATTTCCGAGAAGCACTCTTCTTCCTTGCAGGGCAGGAGAAAGAGCTGGTCCCCACCACTGGGGGAGGTTTGGGTTGATGCCTCACTGAGATAACAATTTAATCTCTTTTGGAGCAGGTTTTTCAGGGACTCTGCGAGCTCAGCTCTCCCCGTGCTTTCGCTTTGTGGTTGTCTCAGCACAGAAATTGAGAATTGTGCTTTTGGATATGTTCCCGTCAAGAGTTCAACCAAAAATCCTGCTCGTGCCAGGCTCAGGGGAGAAGTGGAGATCCAGGCATGATCCTGGATCCTCAGTTCACCTCTGTGCACTGCCTGAGGATGCTGGGTGCATGTGGAGCAGTGATGCTGCATGGGATGCTTGAGACACTGCCCTGCGATGATTCACACGGCTCCCTGCCCATTCCTGGGGATCCTTGAGGGGGAAAGCAGCAGGATGGAGCCCCAGTCACCTCCTCCTCTAAAGTGCACCAGAGGACATCCCAATAATTCCAATTCCATCCCCGACAATAATTCCCATTCCCTCCTCAAGCCCCAGCACAGACTGACCCCACAAGCCCCCTACACTGTCAGGTTGTCCTTCCTCCCACCCAGAGCCGGGTGGGCACAGCTGGGGGGGAATCTCCAGTCCCTTCCCTCTGCTCAGTCCTTGCTGTTTTCGCCTTTTCCAGCTGGAAATACATTCCAAGCAACTGCCCTGCAACCACTCAGCTTCCCCACCAGGCCTTTGGCGAGGGGAGGATGAAGTTCTGGGGGCAAACTGATCATGGTGCAGTTCCCGTGGCAGCACACGAGGGACAAGCCCATGCCAGAAAATTCAGGCTCTGTGACAGCCCCTTGGGACACAGCTTTTCCCTCCCTCCTTCCTTCTCAGGAAAGACAAACTCAGGATCTGCCTGCACGGTGTCCTTGGATATGGATCTGCTCCCCGGAGTGGAGTGGGAGGGACGTGATGGATGAGTGGAATCAATGGCAAGGATTTCTGGGGAAAGGTCTGTCCTGTTTGTCTGTGTGTTTGGAAAAGTCTTGCTCCAAGGGGTGGGATGAGATGGGATGGGATTGGCTGGTTGGGAAAGGAGGGGGAGGAAATGGGAAGAGAAAAGGAAAGAGGAAGGAAAGGGGAAGGGAAGAAGGAGGAAAGGAAAAGGAAAGGAAAAAGAAAGGGAAAGGGATTGCATGTATTGGGGTTTTGGGGACTTGGGAGGGGGTGGGAGGAGTTGTTGGCATTCTTGGCCAAGGAAAAATGAAAGAGGAAAGGGGAAAGGGGAAAAAGGGAAGGGGGGAAAAGGGGAAAAGGAAAAGGGAAGGCAAGGCAAGGAAAAAGGAAAAGAAAGAAAAAAAGAAGGAGAAGGAGAAGGAGAAGGAGAAGGAAAAGGAAAAGGAAAAGGAAAAGGAAAAGGAAAAGGAAAAGGAAAAGGAAAAGGAAAAGGAAATTTTAAAGCAGAGCCAGTCTGGTCAGTGTGGAGCCACTTCCCTGCTCCTCACCCACCGGGAGGAAGCACTGACACATTTCATTCCTGCATTTCATCCCTTCCCTCTCACAGAGTCAGCCTCCTGCCAGCTCTGAGCACACCTGCTCTTTTTTTCCAACAGGAAAATTATTAAAATAAAGCCAGTTCAGCAGAAGAGCTGGACCCTGCCTGTGGCCTGGCAGGGATTTTTCTCTCTAGCAGCAGCTCTGAGCTGCCCGGGGCTGTGGATCTGCAGCTCCCAGGGGAGCAGTGGCTGGTGGGGACGAAGGCTTCGGAGCAGGACTCGATGCTGGCATGCCCTGGGGGGGATGTCAAGCAGCAGCAGGGCTTTCTCTGCCCTTTCTGCTTCCCTGTCACCTGCTGTCACACCTGCCGAGGTGACCGGGGAGGTGGCACAGCTGAAAGGGCACATGTCACATGTGGGATGTGTCCCTTCCCCGAGCTGCTGCTCCCGCAGCAGCCCAGCCCAGCAGTGCCAGCTCAGCCCAAAGCGACCCCCCGAGAAGCCAGCACACGTCAGCCCCGGCCACCAGCTCGTCAGCGCGATGGCCCCGATGACGCAGCTGCTAAAATTAGAGCCACCAAGGTGCTGACTTGTCCAAGCCTGGCCACTTTGGCAGGCAGGCGTAGCCTTTCCCTCCCAGCCCCAGGTGTGGGAGGTGAAGCCAGCGAATCCTCACAAATGCGCTCACGGGGCTAAACCAGGGGGGTTGGGATCTTGGGATGGGGTGTGGGGAGCTGCTGACATCCTTAGCCAAGGCACGAGTCCAGGGAGCAGCAGAGAATCCCGTAGGACTGGCTCCAGAAGCCCTGGAACCTGGATTTCCAAAGTGCATCTGGGGCTTTTTTTGCTTTCTTGGACAGTTTCGTGGCCCGGGCACCTTCCACGGAGGAGGCCAGGTGCTGTTCCTCAAGAACAATGTGAAGCAGCTGCCAAAAGGGGGAAGACTGAGGAAGTAACTTCAGAAGTTACTTGAGAAAGCACCCTGAGCCCAGCTCTTCCAAAGGCACTGAATTCCCACAGAAAACCCTCATCACCTGGGAAAAAACACACGCAGAAGCACTGATCCAACCAGGAACACGATTCTAGTGGCCCCCAACCTCCCGAAACACCCTGAGAGCAGAGCCCAGAGCGCATGGCGGCAGCCTGGCCCTGCCTTACCTGTCCACGCTGATGATGCACAAGGTCATGATGGAGGCGGTGCAGCACATCACGTCCATGGCGATGAACACGTTGCAAAACACCTTCCCAAAGAGCCACTCGCCCCCCACCAGGTCCGTGATGGTGACAAAGGGCATGACGGCGAAGGCCACCGACAGGTCGGCGGCGGCCAGGGACACCACCAGGTAGTTGGAGGGCTGCCGGAGCTTCTTGACGATGCACACGGAGATGATGACCAGCCCGTTGCCGGCGATGGTCATGAGGATGATGATGGAGAGCACGGCCCCGATGACGACCTTCTCGGTGTCCCCATAGAGCAGGATCTCCTCGCCGCAGTCCGTGGCGTTGGTGAGGTTGGAGGGCAGCAGCTCGGGCTCGGCTGGGGCGGGGGGTTCCTCAGTCATGAATGGATTCGGGAGCGGTTCCCAAGCCGGCCGCTGCTGCTCCGCGCTCTCCACCAAGAGAAGGTGCTGCTCCAGAAACCTCCTGGGGCTGGCCCTCAGCAGCATGCTCCGAGCTCGGCACGAGCGCTCCCCCAGCAGTGACACCTCCAGCGACAAACCAGAACATCTTGTCACAAACAGGGCGAAGAAAATCAAATATCCTCTCATCCTCTCCCCCACCGTCACCACCCCCCTCCACCCCTCTCAGCTCTTGCCTCCCCGAAGCTGCGGCTGCATCTCACGTGCTCGGCAGGAAGCCGCTTCCCAAGTCTCCTTAAGGACACGCATTTTGCCGGGGGATGCTTGGAGGAAGCCGCTCTCCACTTGGGAAGGAGCACGGGGCTGCCTGCAGCATCTCCCTGATCATCCATGTGCTTTTCCAGGAGAGAGAACGGGTTGTGGATCGTGTTTTCCTGCCGAGCTGTGCCTGCTGGGTTTGCACTTCTCCTCTGCATCCATACATTTAATCCCATGCGGAGCCTCCGCTCTGGATACGGGAGCGGATGCGACAACACGAGCCACAGCACCAGTGCGGCCACAGCCCCCGCCGGCTGCGTCCCCTGCCCGTGGCACACACAAACTTCAAAGCCCGGACTGCAAGCCCCTGCTCCTGGCACGCAGTGGCCACACACGGGCTGTCAGTAGCCACGGGATGGCAGCGGGAGCGCATCCATCGCATGCAGCACCCCCAGGGTACCACGCACAGCCCAGGCATCCCAGCTCGTTGCCGGAGCCTGAGCATTCCCACCACGCACAGCAGAGAGGCTCGGAGAGCCGCGGCCGCGCTCCCACCCGCGGGATTCCACCCCTGCAAGTATTTCCCGGCCATCCGCAAGGAAACTTCAGGGCAGGGCTCACCCCTGGATGCTCCGAGCATCATGCACAACCTGCACCCTCTTTTTTTTTGTTGCTGTTGTTGTTGTTGTTTTGTTTCAAACCCCATTTTCCCCTTGAAGTTTTGTTTCAATCCAAGGCGGATTGCAGCCCCCTCCTCCCCTTTGCAGCATCCCCCCGCTGGGGCCATGGGGGTCCCGGAGTTACCTGTGCCGAGGGGGTGAGACATCCTCCAGGCGAGCCCCTGCGAGCTCCGGGCAGGCGAGCAAGCAAAGAGCCACCCCCGGAGCATCCTTCTCCCCTCCCCGCCTCGCCGGTCCCTCCTACCGCCCTCCCCTCTCCTCTGCCGGGCAGGGACCCAGATGGTCCCCGGCTCCCTCGAAGCCCCAGGGAGGAGCAAAGAGCGGGGCGGGGGGGTCCAGGCTGGATCCTGCAGCGATGGGAGGGAGCGGGGAGCGTGTGAGGATGTGGAAGGAAAGGCTGGAAGTTGAGGAGATGCCTTGGAGCGCTGAGAGGGAGGAGAAGCAGCCCGGAACGCAGGGCAGGCTCAGGGCAGGGCACAGGGAAAGGCGCCGTTCCCCATGGGGTTTTTTTTTTAAGATTATTTTACAGGAGAGGGTTTCTCTCCTCGTTCCGTGCATTTTCCCAGCCTTCCTGCTTGTAGCGGGTCCCGTATTCCTTCAGCTCCGCGCTGAGGAGCAGCAACAGCCAGGGAGAGGCAGATCCCTGAAGATGAGCCTTCCCTAATCCTAGGAAAACCAAAATAGAGACTATGAAAAACCGGGAAAGAACATGGAGAGATCCACATCCAATTCCCTCTCCACCAAATGTTCCACGGGGACTTTGGAGCTGGGATCACTCTGATGTTTCAACCCCGGGCATCAGACGACAGTCACGGTTTGCTGCTCCTGGGGTGGAGGATGCGGAGCAGAGCCCTCTCCTACACTGGTTGTTCCCAAGGGCACTTCCCTCGGGAATTCAGCCCCTCCGCTGCCTTCCCGGGGGGATGGACAGTGCGGGGCCCATCCCGCATCCCTCGGGATGGGGGAGTTCAGAGGGGAGAGGTGCGGGGATGTGTCTGTGGGGCAGTTTGCCGGCTCGGGAAGCGATTCCCGACGCTCTGCCCCGTGCTCAGCGCCTCGGGAGCGAGGTGGGAATCTCATCCCAGCGCTGTGCGGACAGCCGGGGGACAGCAACCTGGGAGTCCGGGAAAAACACTTTTAAATCTCAGTGATGCCAAGCTCTGCATTACTCCCGGTCAGAGCCGGCACCGACCCCCGGGGATTTTTGGGGCAGATATTCCCGGGGGGAAAATGGGTGTATCTACAAGGAAAGCGCGGGTGAGCTAAACCAGAGCTGTTAAAGCTGTGCTTAACGCTGGGGTTCCTCCTTTGCTGCTCGAGCATCGCAGCGTGTGTGGGAGGCTGGTGAAAATAGCTTCCTCGCCAGGCCAGGACGTGCTGGAGGAGCTCCGGGATTTTTTTTCCTTGTTTTTTCCATGACAGGTGGGGTTTTTTTCCCGGCTCCTCCAGAGCGGTGACGAGCCAGGGCGGGATGGGGCTGATGCACAAACCCTGCACGGCCTGGGGAGTGGGAGCTGCCTCGGGGGCCAGGCTGGGCTCGCCGAGATTTGCCAAATACACCCGGAATTTCCAAGGAGAAAAAAAGGGGATCTGCAGAACTCCCTGCTGCGGGAACCGTCGGATTCTGCAGTCTCCAAAGCCAGACAAATTCAGCCGAGGAGAAAAACACCCCCTAAGGACCGAATCAGGCAGTCGGTGGCCACATGCCTGGAGAATTCCAGGGAATCAATCTGTGCCCGAGCCACAGATCTGCTCCCACCCCTGGGAGAGGGGGTGGAGGAAGTGGGGGACAGGCTGGAGAGGTTTTTCCAGGCTGGAGGGGCTTTTCCAGCTTCCCTGGAGGCTGCCTCAGGGAGAACAACACGGCAAGGAGCTCCTGTGCACGAAGGAGAGACAGGGATGGATTTTTTCCTCTCAAGGCAAGGGAAGCAGCTGGTTCGTGCACAGAGGGCGAGTTCATGTCCTGGCAGAGAGGAAGGAAGGTGAAAACGTGATTTTAGAGGTGAGGAACTTCCTGGGCCCTTTGCCGTGGCCTTCCAGGACTTTTGGCAGAGCCTCAAAATCCTGCAAGAGCTCCAGGGAGCAGAATTTCCACCCACCTCTGTCTCATCCCAGCCCTGTTTCTGCAGGATACAACCTGCAGCTTTTCCCTTTCAGACCTCCTGCAGGTCTGGGAACTCCAGAGGAGAGATTTTCCCCACTTTTCCAGGGGCATGAGCTGCTCTCGTGACTTGGGGAGCAACGAAATTCCTGCAAAAACAGGGGCAGGAAGCCACTCGCAGCTCATGGGACACTCACCGAGCCAGAGGGCACATTCTCTGCATGGGCTGATTTCGGGGAGGACAGAAGGGAAAACGCCAAGTTTCATGCGAAGCAATAATTAAAATAATTACCATTCTTCTGCCTAGAACTCCTGGTGCAGAGTTTCTCCAGCCCCAGGCCACGCTGACCTTGCTGAGACACCGCTCCTGGGGCGAGCTGGGAAGCACTAATTGCATTTAATGGCAATTAGGGGAGGAAATGGCCAGCGTGCCTCAGCTCAGCACTCACTGGAGCTCTCTGCCTTTGGCCGAGACGACAGCACAGGTTTGGAGGAGCAGGGATGTTGCTGGAGAAAGGCTGATGAGCCCCAAGGAAAATGATCTGTGCAAAACAAAGCTGGGAAGGGGAAAACACAAAATATCCCAAAGTTTCCCGCTCCACCCGCAGCAGGGCAGAGGTGACCAAAGTCCTCCCGGCACTTCAGCAAGGCAGTGCCCGGATCGATTATCTCATTTCCGTGTACAAATGGCCGTGAATGGGGCTATTTTATTAACAATTAATTGTTAATATTACGCCCTATTAAGTCTAATGGCGAGGTAATAGGCGCGGTTATTAACATGCAAATTTGGAGACATCTCATTAACTCCAAGGTCCTCACTCTCCTAGTGTTGCCCGGAGTAGCATCCCGAGAAAAATCTTCCCCGCAGCACAGGTGTTGACATTTCTCCCTCCCAGATGGATAAAATGAATCCCTTGGGACTCTCAGCTTTTAGGGTGGGTTTTACCTCCAGGGAAATTCGGGATGAGCTGGTCCGGGGTACCCAAACCTTCTCTGCAGGTGCCTCTCGCGCGGCTGTGGTCAGGAATAACAAAACCTGAGGTGCTTTAATGATCCCAGATTCCATCACCTTCTCTCCGTGGGCATCTCCTGCTTTCCCCCCGAGGCTCCCCCACTTCCAAAAGCAGCCCCCGATGAGCATCAAGGAACATCTCCCCAGAATCACCCAGCAAACAAAAGGAAAGTGCCGGGAATGTGGTACCCGAGAGAGGGGTTGGAGCTCCCAGACACGAATCCCTTGACTCGGGGTCCAATCCCATCCTCTTGCAGGGTAATTTAACCATTTACCTGTGATTTAAAACTCTGAGATAGAATTTTGGGTCGTTTTTTTCTGACTGGACCTGCCTAAAATAAATTTTTAAATGTACTAAAATTAAACTTTTCCGTTGTTTTTAAAGGCTCCCAATGCATTTCGCTGTTTGAGCAGGTGGGGAACGATTGGAAATGTCACGGGAAAACGCCATCCAGAGGAGACATCCTAATAATTCATCCCCTAAATGTGGATTTGCTGAAGAGAAAAGGGTTTTAATCCCGTTCCGTGCAGCCACGCTCCCTCTGCTGGAGTCTGCTCAGACAACAGGCAGCTTTTAGTGCTAAAATCACCAAGTTTTACAAATTTTGGTTACCTGGGAGGGCTCTCAAGGAGTTGTTCCCGTTCTCCATCGGGGCAAGACGTGCCCACAGCCTCATCCCGATGTCCTGCACAGCTGGGACTGCCCCGGGGAGGACGGGGATGAGCTGGAGGAGACGTTTGGGGATGAGGTGGAGGGAGAGAAATCTCTGACAGCAAAATTTGGCTGCAGCCCCTCCTGTCCACTCCGAAGCTGCCCATGGTGGGTGCCAGAAGGATTTCCAGAATGATTTCCGGGGGGCTGATGAAGTTAGGGAAAAACCCAAAAACCTGAAATAGGAAAGAGTGGGGAAAAAAGGGATTGAGGTGAAGTTTCAACACAAGGCCCTCGGCCCTGCGGCTCTGACTCGAGACTGTACTCACCCATTTGCCAGATTTTATTGCTGATTTTATTTATTATCCTTAGTGCTGGTTATTTATTCAAAGGGATGGAAGTGCAGCTTTTCCAGCTACTGCTCTCCCATCCACCTTTTCCAAAGGTTTGGGAAGAGCCTGGATTTAGGAATAGGCAGGAAGATGAGAGATTTAGTTGTGGAGGCTCAGACAGGGTTATGGAGCATGGAAACACCCTCCTTTTGGTCCTGGTGAAAAACTTGGAGAAAAGGGGGATCAGGAGGGACCTTGTGGCTCTGCACAACTCCCTGACAGGAGGGGGCAGCCGGGGGGAGGTCGGGCTCTGCTCCCAGGGAACAGGGACAGGAGGAGAGGGAACGGCCTCGGGCTGGGCCAGGGGAGGTTTAGATTGGATATTTGGGAAAATTTCTTCATGGAAAGGGCTGTCCAGCCCTGGCACAGCTGCCCAGGGCAGTGCTGGAGTCCCCATCCCTGGAAGGATTTAAAATCCATGTGGATGTGGCACTCGGGGACATGGGTCAGTGGTGGCCTTGGCAGTGCTGGGGGAATGGTTGGTACGGATGATCTTAGAGGGCTTTTCCAACCTAAATAATTCTGTTACACCTCGGGACCATCCGGATTCCAGAGGGAGACAAGCAGGGATGCAGAGCAAACCCTCGTGGCCAAAGGACAGCAGGGCAGGTCCCTGCGGAGAGCAGCAGGAGCAGGGAATGTCGCCGCAGGACGTCAAGGCCAGCCTGGAGCTGGGAGAGGGAGCTGTGCCTGCCAGGAGGAGCTCGCAGGGCTCTGTCCCACCTGCAGCAAAGCACTCAAGGAAAACCTTTTCTGCCACCTTTTTTGGGTCCCTGGCTTTGGGCAGAAGGTGCTGCTTGAAGGCAACGCCCTGGAAGTGTCCAAGGCCAGGCTGGACAGGGCTTGGAGCAACCTGGGGTAGTGGGAGGTGTCCCTGCCCATGGAATGAGAGGGGCTTTAAGGCCCCTTCCAACCCAAACCATTCCATGATTTCCCCTTTCCACGCAGGGTTTGGGGCTGGCTGAGCTCGAATCGAGCCCTGCACCCACCAATTTCCCATTCCGAGCCCGGGGTTCTCCGTGCCCGAGTGATGGGAGGGGGCTGGGCTGAGGCTCTCCGGAGGCTGGAGCAGATGCTGGATGGAGGGTTGGAAGTGAAAGCCGTGCCGGTTCTGCTCCCTGTCCCTCTTCTCCTCTCTGTCCCCTAGATGGCACCGGCTCTCAGCACATCAAATCCCCGATGGAAACCCGCAGGTTTTGGTGCCTGGGAAGGCTCAGGGCCAGAAACAAACACGAAATCCACGGCGAACGTTTAAAAGGAAAAAAAAAAAAAAAAGCGACAATTAATTGGGTTTTTGGCTCGTACACTGAAAAATTCAGATTTCTGACCCTTGGCTGGCTGCGGCGTTTCTGCTGCTTTCTCTTCTGGTCCATCTCGGCGTCCTGCATCCCCCCAAAATCCCAGGGACAGGGAATAACTCGTTCCTCCTCCCCAGCTTTGCTGCAGTGGCCCGTGGATATCTGGGGGCTGGGACTGACCCCCGGATCACTCCAGGCAGATATTTCAGTCCTTTATAGGGCTGGGAAGTGCAGGGAGGAATATTCCAACTCCCTGTTCAGTTTAAACCGAAGCAGGAGGTTGAGGAGGGAAAAGTACTGACAAAATCATCGGTTTGAAGATGCAGCCACCCTAAATAATCCCTTTTTCCATGCCCTCCACGCCAAACCATGGCACAGGGCAAACCCACACATCACATCCCCGGGGCCTGGCTCTTCTTTGGACAGTTTATCCATGAAAATTTTGGGCCAACTCACATTTCAACCCTCCTGCCAAGCTCCTGGCAGAGCAGCACGTGTGTCCTGGTGGGGAAGGAAGGACAATGTGAGGGAAACACGTCCCCACCTGACCCTGACCCTCCCCAGCTCTGCACCACCAACATCTAAACCAAAATCCTTATAAAATCTGCTCTGAGCAGGGGCACTTGGCACCTTGGAGAGGCTCATCCCAAAGAAATCCATGCAGGGACATCCAGGAGGTGCCAAAAGTGTCCTTCCCACCCCCTCCCTGCTGCTCAGCATCCACCCCCAGGGATCTGCTGGTGGCCCAACCCCTCCCAGAAGGCTCTGTTTGAGCACAACCATTTCTCACCCATTTTTCTGTCCTGTTTTGGGGCTCTCCAGCCTGTGCAGGAGGGAACAGCCCTGGGTAGGGACAGGTTCCCATTGGCACATCCCAACAGTTCCCATGGCAGAGCAGGGAGCAGCTCCCATCCCAAAAATCTGAGGTGGTCCACACGTCCTACAGCCCCCCAAATTAACACCACCCAAACCACTCCCCCTTTTCCCGGGATTCTGTCCATTTATGGTTTGTTTTTTAATACACAGATTTACATGAGGGTCACCAGCTCTGCTTTAGGGCAGCTCATGCTGATGAAGGCCAGAGCTGGAGGAGGAATCGCACAGGACCTGGGGAGATGCAGTGGCTGCAAACCAGGGACACGTCTGCAGGCTCTGGATTGTCCCAGCTCCTGCTCTGAGCCCCACACAGCCGTTCCCAGCCTCACCTCAACCTCACCTTCTGTCCTCGTGAGCTGCTCCAGGATCCTGCAGTTAAAGGAGGTTGGAGGGCAACTGGATGCTGGATCCAAGCCTGGATCCTGTGGTAGGTAACAAATTCGCTCCTTGGAGAAGTGGAGCATCCCCAGGCTCCCCTAGGACAATATTCACCAGGATTTGGGCTCATCTCTGGTTTGGGTGGTGCCAAGGAAGGCAGAGCCAGCTCCAGATGCTCCCAGCGCACCGAACCAGGTCAAAGGTGCAGTTATTCCTTAGGCTTCCCCATTAAATGATGAAATAATCCAGTTTTGGGCTCCCCAGGCCCCTACGAGTCAGACACATGTTCTTACAGTCACAGCTGAGATGCTCAAGTGCTCCAAGTGCTCGGGGTTCCACAAATATCCCCCTTCCCCAGAAAAACACCCTCAGCACTGGGAGAGAAACCTGGGCTGTGCTGGGAACTTCGGATTAAAGAGAAGACAAGGATTGGGCAAAAAGTAGAAATATATAAACAGCATATTTCTGTTTAATTTCCATTTCAAATACAGAGCTTCCTTCTACAACCAAGGAATTCCCTCTCCCTCCCCCCACCAGCCCTAAGCAACTCTTATCAAAAGGAATCCTTCACTGGAAAATCAACACCAGATCAGGGACAGGCGCTGGGAGAGGCTCTTTAGCAAGTGCAATATCTACGGGCCTGAAATCCCTGAACAGGAGCTTTTCCCTCACTGAAAATCCTTTCCCAGCATCCCAGGACAAACCTCCTGGTCTCCCAATGGAGAAGGATTTAACCAGTTACACGTCCTGGGGGAAAATCAA
This sequence comes from Lycocorax pyrrhopterus obiensis, assembly GCA_014706295.1. Taxonomy (NCBI): domain Eukaryota; kingdom Metazoa; phylum Chordata; class Aves; order Passeriformes; family Paradisaeidae; genus Lycocorax; species Lycocorax pyrrhopterus. Next base: position 2,596,368 of record JACSVZ010000006.1, on the reverse strand, counting down.
CCCAGCACTGCTACACATCACTGGAAAATCCACCCCGGGGATGCAGGGTTGGAGATGAGCTGGATCTGCCCCCGGAAGGTTTCTCCTCCTAAGCAGGGCTTATCCTGCACTTCCACCCCCTCCAGGGAAAGCAGGAGGGGAAAACGAGGGAATATTTCAGGTATTTAAGTATTTGGGATACTCCTTTCTCAGGTGGGATCATGGGGAAGGGGTTGGTTTGCATTAACTCGAGGGCGTGCTTTGGATAAAGTTTGGGGTTTTTTAGCAGCTGAACTGTTGCAGTTTTTAGTAAGAGAAATTCTGTTTTCTGGGGTAACATCTCATGGAATCACGGAATGTCCTGAGTTGGAAGGGACCCACAAGGACCATTGAGTCCAATCTTTCCTGTGTGGGGACAAGGCACAAACTCACACCAACAAAGAGGACAGGGAAAGGAGGGGATAAACACCTCCAAAAATAGCAGAGCCCTAAGTCACTGATTAAATCAGTGTGGCCCCACCAGACACCACAGGCTAAACCCTGCCAGGGTCAATCATCAGCTCCTCACTCCCCAGGGGCTGCTGTGCTTTGCAGCTGGATCCTTCCTTCTCCCATGGGAATAGATCCACTTGGATCTGCTGGGCACCTCAGAGCACAGCCCAGCTCCAGGATGGACACACCCAACACATCCCAGCGGCTGCAGCTTCCAGACCTGGGCACCTAATCCTGATTACGCTCTGGCATCAGAAGTGCTGGAGGTGGGAGGGAGCTGCCAACACCTGGGCAGGCAAGGGAAGCTCTGCAATGAAGGGCCTGGAGGGACAGGACACAGGGAACGGCTTCCCACTGCCAGAGGGCAGGGTTAGATGGGATATTGGGAAGGAATTCCTGGCTGTGAGAGTGGGGAGGCCCTGGCATAGGTTGCCCAGAAGCTGTGGTTGCCCCATGATCCCTGGCAGTGTCCAAAGCCAGGTTGGAGCTATGGATGCTGAAAAAACTCCAGCAGAGAATTTCTTCAGCTCTCTGCAGCATTTTTGGGAGAGTTCTGTCTTTCCCATGCAAGTAACTCAAAACAATGTTACAGTTTTGTAAACTTCTTGCAGCTGCGGATTGTTTTAGAAGAATTGTTATGGTTCTAACTAGAAAAACACTCAGAGATGGGTGTCTTAAAACTTGACCAATCCCCTTAGGGGGTGGATGGCAAAAACCAATTACCTTATGCCACTTAATACACTTTGCAAACTAACATATAAAAGCTTTCTGAGAGATCATTAAATTCATCCATTTATCCCTGAGCCTGGACTTCGTGTCGTTTCTCTACTCGTCTGTGGGGAAAACAGCGACATGGAGCCACCTGGGATAGTGGAAGGTGTCCCTTCCCATGGCAGGGGGTGGAATGAGATGAGCTTTTAGGTCCCTTCCAACCCAAACCATTCCATGATTCCCTGAAGACGTGAATCCCATAAAAACCTGCTCGAGCAGGCTGGCACTGCCCTGGAGGTGCTGTTTGAAATCAGTGGCACTGATGCCAAATCTGAGAAATGCGATGCTTTAAACACCAGAGGGGTGCCAGCAGAGCTGCCAGGGCAAGCAGCTGCAGACAGGAGGGGCCACGGCCTGAGCTGTGTCACTCCCATCAGAGAGCTCACCCCCAGCACTGAGGATGCTCAGGGCACCCAGGGCTGCACCTTCTGCTCCAGCCACCTCTGGCCTCACTCCCATGGACGCTGCAGAACCACCCAAAGCCATCCAGGCATGGAAAACTTACCCAAAAAAGCCTTCTAAGACACCAACTGTTGCTGCTGGGCAGATGAGAACTGATCCCAGCCCTCCCAAAAGCGTCCCCAGCACTGAAATCAATCCCCCACGTGCTGAGTTTGACAGGAGGATTTCCTGCAGCCCCCTGATCACATCACAAACACCTCACTGCTGCAGAGCTCCTGGTTCTCCCCACGTGCTCAGAAGTGCCAGCATAACTCAGATCAGGAGGGAGAGGCTTTAACTGCAAGCTGTTTCCCCCAACCCTTTGCATTCTGCTCCCCTTCTGTGGCTGAGTGAGGGGCACTGCTCCTGCAGCAGCAGGAATTTGTCCCACGGGCGAGGCACAGACTCTCCAAGCCAGCAGCTCTTTGCAGGAGATGCAGATGGGGAGCAGAAGGCAGCAGCTCCCCCAGGACAGGCTCCTCAATATTTAATGTGACATCAGAGCAGAGCCGAGCGATCCAAGCTCGTGCAGCGTTTCGTACAAGGCAAAGAAAGACACAGCCGGGGAAAGTGAGAAAGGAAAACATCCAGAAACCAAAGGGGAAAGCACTAATTTGTGATTCTAAAGCTTGTACTCCCAACAACCCCCTTCCCACAACATCGATGGTTTGCTCTTTGCAAGCAGCGCTGCAGCCAGGAGGGGAACGGCCGGGCTTTGGTCCTTCAATGCCTTCATTAGACAGGAAAACAATTAGGGAAGATGATTCTCTTCTAACATCCACAGGCCTCAATACAGAAAACAACCCAGCCCCGTCCCACTATGTCTATTTAGGTTGTTTGGGAAGCTTGGCAGATGAAGGGAGGACGTCCCAACTGCACCAGGGGCCATAAAGGAGATTTCTGAAGAGATGGGGAAGTGCAGGTGTTGGACAGTTATGAATCCTTCATCACTGCTTATCTGGCAAAGGGAGCCCCAAGGAGCAGCCACAGGCTCAAGTTCTCCAGGGAAAAATTCCCACTCGGCACTAGGGCAGCATTTCCACAGTGGAAATTCCAGAGCCAACTTCCAGTATGGGCTGGGAAAGCGGGAGCTGGGTCAGGAGATGGCAGAAAACAGCTTGCACTGAGTTTTGGGGCAACAGACACAACAGAGGTGCTTGAGCAACCCCTGGCTCTGCCCATCAACCTCCTGGGCAGGTAAAAACCCTGCAAAGGGCAGAACGCAGAATGCAACAAACAATAAAAAACGCTTGAAAAGGAGTAACACGAAGGTGTGACAATGACAGTGGAGATGCCTGATGGGACACACTGGAAAACAGGAGGTGCTTTTGGTGATGTGACATCTCAGGTCCCTTTCCTGTTGCTGAGAACTCCACAAAAAACCCCCAAACCAACCCCTTCCCTCCCACCTCCGAACATTCTCCAGCTTTGGGGGAACTTCCTGTTCCTCCCAAGAGTGTCCACAGAGCACAGACCAGCAGCAGCTCCTAAAGCAGCCAAACATCAGAAGCAGAAGTTTGCAAAGTCTCAGTCGTTGGGTGCAGCCAGGGATGTGGAATTTTGGGGAAGAACCTACACTGTACCTAAGTGTGACCATCTACCCTGTTTCTTTCCTGAGCCTCCCAGTTCCCTGGATCATCAGGAAGCTCGTGTTGTGCCCCACAGTCCTGGGGCTCATCTTGGAACAGCTCTGAGCCAAACCAGCTGAATTCCTTTGCTCCATCCCCGTCCGTTCACAGCACTGATGCACATCCAAGTGGAGCTTGACATTCATTTAGTAACTTCCAATGTTGATGCCAGGGAGTTTGGGGTTGTTGCAGTGGAGCTGTCAGCTTCGCTTCCTGAGCAATCCCCAAAGTGCTGCGCTGCTTGTTCAGCAAGTTCCACCTTTTCACCACCTTCCCTTCATTTACATGGACAAACACATCAACTTGCACACACAGCGTGTCAAGAACGTCTTCAAAAGCAACAAAATAAAGTCTCAGACCAACAAAACCAGTCAGGTACAAATCCAATTTTAATTGTCAAGCTCACTTCTAGCTCCTACATTCAATGCGAGGATCAAAAACTACAAGTTTGAGAGTAGAACTTTATTCTCTCCCCAGTTTCTGATCGTTTTGGCAGCTGTCAAAATAGCAACTTCCAAAATCCACTCATTCCAGAAGCTTTTCCCTACCCTTGCAGTGCCAGGTGAACCCCACGGACTCTCCCCCAACAGCTCTTGACACCTTTCAGACTCAGTTCTTTGGCAACAGTTATACAGAGCATTGTGCGTATATAAAGAGCTTGTAATAAAACTTCTTTTACATTCTAATTGTCTTAAACCTTCACAGAAGTATTAAAGTGCTCAATCAACTCCGAACAAACCCTCCTTCCCTACTCAGCTACTTCCTGGAAACGCCTGCACTTAAGTCAGCAAAACCAGAAGCAAACAAGAAGAGAAAAGGCATGGAAAAATAAAATAAACCCTCTGCAGGATCGTGAAAACCCCTTTTGAGACAAGAGGCCTCGAGTCTCACATCTCCCTTCTACCCAAATATTGAGACATAGGCCCATATGTTCAACCAGTCCAAGCCAGCACAGCTTTTTTTCCTCCCCCAAGCTGTGCTGATTTCCCATCAGTTGATTCTTTGGCCCCTGACTTCTGTAAGAACAAAAACCCCCGCAGAACAGAATCCTACTGATGCTACAAAGAAAATGCAAACACTGAAGTCACACTGGTGAAGGAAAATAAAAGATACAAACAAGAGTTGTGGGGGATATTTAACCCTCCCTGCTGCCTGGATTTCAAATTCTCTCTGCAACATTTGACACTATCTGAAATTGATCTTTCAAAAAGGGCTTTACATGGGGACATTTTTGGTCCTTCTAAGTGGGGGTGGAGGGTGCATCTCAAACCTATTTCCTCTGGCAAGAGCTGCAGGCCAGTCCATCCCACTATGGCTCTGTGCCTGAGGAAATCCCACCCAGAGCCCCAAAGAGGACCAAAGACACGCTCCCTTGGGCACATCCTCTCCTTCCTCCAGCACAGCACCCAAAACATCACTTAAACCACCCCACAAGGTGACTTTTTCCTGCGGAGACACCGGGAATTCACCCGCAGGCCACGTGTGTGTTACAGCTTCACTCAGCCAGAGGATGACACCTCTTGATTGCAGTTTGGCTTAAATCTTTTGACATCTGTGGGAAAAACATGTTATTTCAGCCTCAGCAAACAAAATAAGCCCTCCCTGGCTTCCAGCAGGTCCTGAACTGTTGGCTGTCACCTGCCCTTTTGCTGTTGACTGAAGATCAGACAGAGTTGTGCCACCTCTGAAATCCTGTCTGCCCCTGTTCCTACACACAGCCCTTGCTAAGAGCTCTGAGTGATCTCGGCACAGAAATTACTCAAAAGCCACGGAATCTCGGGGAAAGTGGTCAGAAACCACACAGGGGTTTGTACCTGCTCTTACCAGATGTGGCAGGAGCTGTCCCCAAGGCTGCTGAAAGCCAAATTCCCTGCCCTAATGCACTGGGGTGGTCACCCTGACCCTGGGACCTCTCAGATCAGCTGGGTGCCACACAAAGGTTGTGTTTTCACAATCTATGACATTGTTTTGCTTGCTAAGCTGAGGGGTTTCCCCTACAATTCCCTCAGGGATATACAAACCCATGGATATTATAAACTCTCACTCCTCCCTCAAGTCTCAGTACAAAGGGTTTCGTAAGAAAATGAAAAAATTACTTCTGCACATGCGTTTGAGCGCCGCAGGCAGCTCCACAAAGATTAAATACCTTCTGATCTTTAGTGCAAATACACCAAATCTGCAGTGGCTTGAGCCTGGCTTAGCGTCAGCACAGGAGCTTTGCACCCAAAGCCTTCCTCCCTCACGCCTGGGTTGGTCTCCCTCACCATGCAGAGGATGGGGTGGGAGGAAAACAACTCTGCACCATTTACTGGGCAAACAACTGGTAAGAAACACTTCTCTGTGCTGATAAATACATATTTTACATTCCTCTTCGTCCTTCATTTCTACTCTTCTGAACGTTCATCACCGAGGTCCACAATTTTCCGAACACTTTTCGCTGTGACCTGTGATGTGCAGCAAGGGCCAAGCACTGAAACTAAAGGGCAGCTTGTTTCACAGTACTCCAAATAAGAAAACTGACCATAGTACAAGCAAAATTAAATAAACTGAAATATAAAAGACAGCAGAAGTGAAGATTCATCCAGAAATATAATATAACGTCTGGGAGTGGGGGAAAACTGGGGATCAGCCACACAACAGAAACAATGAAATGACCAACGAGGATTGATTAGGCGAAAAGAGGAAAACTTTCATTGCATTCTGTACATCGAAATTAAATGAAAAGTTCACACGTTGGAGCCTCGAGACAGAATGATGAAGGTCTCAAGCCACAGGAAGAAGAAGGCAAAGAAACCCCTTGAATAAAGCAACACGTGAACAAAATCAGTGACTGAGCAGCTTCCAAAGGAATAAAAGTGACCCCATCTCAACTGAGAAAAAGCAGCACTGAAGCAGAGAACAAGGAATATGGTCAGGACATGGTGGGTAACACTGACTGCACAAAAACACTTGTGATATTTGGGAGGAACCAGGCCTATTTGTATATCTATGCAAAATATATACACAACTCCATATGTATATATGTACACATAGGCACTACTGTACATATGTATATGCAACCTGGACACAACTGCCCTCTGCGTCAAGCAAAAAAACGCTGCAGTTGTGCAAAAACTACAATTCTGTGTTTGATTACCCAGGAGAAACGGGAGAAAAGATCCAACTAATTCCCAACCAGCTCAAACCCAGATGGGGTTTCATCCCCAGGGCCGTGCGAGCTCAGCCTCTGCGTGTTCCCAGCTCGTTTGTAGGAATTAAAAATTCATCCAAAGCTGTGGATTGTAGCAGTACACACTGCAACTGCTCCCAAACCCACTAATCTGAGAAAACAGCCACCATCTCTCCTGACATCAGCGGTTTAGCACGAGGCCATCCCACCCAGAACACCAATTTGGGAATCCTGGGTGCACAGGGAATTGGATTAAAAGGCCAGGATAGGGCTATCATTCTATAAAACAAGGGTCAGTTGCTGTTCTTAGTGTTGGGGAAGAAAAGGATGTGGTGCATTAAAAAAGCCCCCCCCACCCCCAAACAAGGGAACACAGGACAACTCTGGCTGCTCCAACCGTGCAGCCAGGCTGGTCTTCGGGGTTGGTGGGGTTGGGGATGTGGAAAGTTGCATTTTCCATAAAGCTCGTTCGCCTCACAGCTCCGGAGAGCATCGTCCTCCCAAGTCCAAGGCTCCCTTGGTCTGGCACAGGCCCCGTGGAGCTGTGACAGGAGGGCATTGCCAACATCAGAGCACGAAGGAAGTGGTGAAAGAAAACTGCAGGAGGTGGTCCCACGCCTTTTCCGGCCCCAAAGGAGTTGTCTTTGCTGCTCTGCGTGCCAGGGACCCTTCAGTACTCTGCATCCATGGCATCCAAGTACTTGGCCTCGATGATCCTCGGGAGCAGGTTATACCTAAGGCAGAGGCAGAGAGAGGCAGTCAGTCCTTGCTTATGCCAGGCAGCATTTTTCTCTCTGTCCCAAGGCCCCAGGTGAGTTTGTCCCTGACATTCACCCAGCTGAGGGGGGACACGAAGTTGGGGACAGCGAAACCAACCAATCCTGCAAGCAAACAGAGCATTTATAGGAGCAGCAGTGCCAAGGCCCTGCTGGAAGGAGCCTCCTCCTTTCAGCTGGAAAGGAAAGAGAACATCCTCATCCCCATAGGAGGAAAGTCGCTTTCCTTGAGCTTCGTCACCCCCAAGTCCTCACTCAGGGTGACAAAAATACAGAGGTGAAGAGCCATGACTCCAAGCAAGACTCCATCCCTGCCTGGTGTCTGGCTTCTCCACATGGAGATTCTCCACAGTGATTCCCTGATTTTTAAAAAAAAATTTAATTTGATTTTTTTGCAAGAACACCCTCACAAATTAATATATTTGGGTGAGAAAGGCACTATGAAGTTGCTTTTGTTAAAGCAGTGCACATTTACGTGGCATTTTCCCTTGTTTAACAAGGAAGCAATTCTGCAGCTGTTAAAGTAACTCATAAACCACCGAAAAATCAGTTTCAGATTTCAACAGCTGTGCAAGAGAACCCAAACATGAGTTATCAGTGAGAAGTACCAGGATCTCCTTAAATAGCCCCATCATAGAATAAAATGCTTGAGAGCCATGGGAGCCCAGATAAGAGACAACTTGGAGAGAAGATTCTTCCTCTGAGCCACCAAAACCTCGTCATCCCAAAGTTCTGAATCCAAACCAGGAACTGGGGATACCCAAAGAGACCAGGTTTTCTTCCAACAGGCTGTTTTCCACTGCAGTAATGCATTTCAGTGGCTTCTCAGCATCTAGCTAAGCCCACACCAGTGATCCCTCACCACTGACAACACAAATCATGTTTCTAAAGCTGTTAGACAGATGGAAATGTGGCTTTGGGACGTGGCTGGTGCTCTGGATGGGACACCAAGCCATGCCTCACTCATTTGTGTTTGATTCTTGATTTTACCCCCTGGCTACTGTCCCATCTCCTCCTTCTCCCTTCACTTCTTAAAAAGAAAAAAACCAGAAAAGATACTAAATTTTTTCTACTGCCTCATCTATTTAGAGTGCCAAATCTTTGGGAAAAAGCCATTAACTACAGAGCTCATGGATCACGGTGCTGCCTTCTTGGCTGGAGGCCACAGAAACTACACGAAGGCAAAAGAAATCAGAGGAAGGAAAGCCAAGGGCAAATTTCCGTGCTGTGCCAGGCAGCAGCATCTTCCCCTTGGCAGCAGGGCTGATTATCCAGCTGCTGGGAAAAAAGTGTCCTGGAAAGAGAAATGAGTTAGCAACACAGAGGGCATAAAGCGACAGCATCTTATTTACTGAAAAGAAGATACATTTGCATATTAGTATCTAGCTCTCAGTACAAAATCAGGTTTTTGGGCTGCATTCTCTCCACACTAATTTAGTTTTTTATACCATGTCCAATACCTGGATTTGGCTGAGTGTGTCCCACGTTTTCTGCTCTGCACTGAGCTGCCCTGTGTGCAAAGCTGCAATTCCCACCAGAGCCACTCATCCAGCTCTGCTCACAGTTGGAATATTCACCAGCCACTTACCCAGGCACCCCAAGTGCCACCAGTGTGAAGGGCAGGTGAGACATTACTACCAGAGGAACAATAATTTCAGTGTTTCCCAGGACTGTTTATCTTTTAAAATCCAGCCCAAATGGCTCTACCATGATTCTGTTGAAAGCCATGGTAGCTCTGACATTTGCTTTTGTTTCAGAAAGGAGTGGACCCATCTTTATCAGCCAAGGAAAACACCACAGCAGGTGCCTCTGCAGATCAGCACGTTGGCAGCCCTGAACTTTGGGATCAGGGGCAAAATCTCTGGGACTGCAAGCTCAGAGTCAAGCAGATATCACTGGTACCATGCTGGCCTAAAAATAGTCAAGTGGACTGAAAACTTCATCTATTCCTTCCAAAATCTTATTCTGGCCTTTCATTATATCCAAAGGATTGAGAGCATGAATGATTTAACTGGAGAATGATGGGCAGTGGCTGCTAATGAACCCCAAGGAAGAAATTAGTTTAATTTCTCAATGATTCTCTCTTAAGACTGTAGGATATTGTGGGGTTCTCCCAGTTTTAAACATCTATTTTAAGACTAAATGTCACCCAACTGATCACTGACAGTGGCATCCAGGAGTGCAGGGGGTCTGTGAGGCCACCACAGCACTGGGTAAGAGAGAAGGGTTCCTCTTAGGAAAAGTTTCCAGCTCTGCTGTGAGCACTGGCCTGAGGAAATCAAATTGCAAAGTGATAAGGAACATTATCAAATACCAGCTAGAGGCTCAGACCATGGCTTCTCAGGAAGATCAGGCATCTCACAGGCACTAAAAAGGAGAGGTTTTGCCTCCTGGGAAGCTGGAAGAAGAGCGCCTGCCAGCCCAGAACCCTTTGCACAACTCCCAGCAGCAGTGAAACCCCAATTCCTCCTCAGGCCTGAGCAGCTGGTGAAAAAACCCTCATCATTACCCCCTTCCAGGAGCTGGTTAGTCTGGGAGGTACAGGCCACCCTCCTGAACCACTCACACTTCATGGAATAGCTGGGATTGGAAGGGACCTCTGGAGATCACCCAGTCCAATCCCCCTGGAGCAGGTGACACAGGAACACACCCAGGTGGGTTTGGAATATCTCCAGAGAAGGAGAATCCACGATCTCCCTGGGCAGCTGTTCCAGTGCTCACCCTCAGCACAAAGAAGTTCTTCCTCATGTTGAGGCGGAACTTTTTGTGGTTTAGTTTATGGCCATTAGTCCTTGTCCTGTCGCTGGGCACCACTGGAAAGAGTCTGGCACCATCCTGTGACCCCCCTCCTTGGAGATATTTATATGGATTGATGAGATCCCCTCTCACTCTTCTCTTCTCCAGACTAAACAAGCCCAGCCCCCACAGTTTCTCCTCTCCTCAGACTTCCATCCAAGCCTGAAGACACAAGGCATGGGAGCCAGGAAAAAAGACAGCCAAGCTTCCTACCTGATGGGGATCATCCCTATCATGATGAGGGGGAAGATCATCTTCATGTAGGGCAGGGGTGACATTCCAAACCCACAGAGGATGAGGAGCTGCAGGACCTGCAGGCCTGTGAAGTAGTGGATCTTCCTCTGGGGAACTCTGCGGATGTAGTGGGTCGGAGGATAAGCAGTCTGGGAAGAGAAGAGCCACACGTTAGACATGCAGGGACCTGCACTTGTGACAGCAGAATGGGGCTTTGAACACCAGGGTTTGAGGGAAGTCATCAATTTGTACAAGCAATGCACCAACATCAGGGTCCTTACAGGTTCAGCAGCTGAACACGGGATTTGTAGGGTTAATTCCAGTGCCTGTCACCACAGCGTTGGCAGCAAGGATGACTGGGCACTGGGAGCCTGGAGAGAAGACAGGACACACCTCAGGGCCAGGATTGCCTCTGGGAGCACCTGGAGTGCAATGTGGTATCTTGGGGAGTGCACGAATGAGATTCCCTGAGGAGGATTGGGATTGTCAGGGCTCCCCAGCCAGAGGGGGTGTGGGGGTGTGGAGGGGGAAGGAGAGCAGATGCATCCAGGTGGTGTCACTGTGGGTGGTTCCTCCACCTGAAACCCAGCTCCTCGTTATTTTATAACCTTCTAAGGCTCCAAGCTTGCCCCTGGTGCTCCCATCTTTTGGCTGAACCCCGTTAGGGGAAGCCCAGGAGATCAGGGAGATGCGAGAAGAGGCTGTGCTCAGACTGCAGGGATTTTCTCAGCTCCTATAAGCCACCCATTTTTGAGAAAGAAGGGGGAAAAAATGACATTAATGGGCTAAATATGGTGGTTTCTTTTGACAGTTCCTTGCTCACGTCTGAGCACAGGCTTTGACTCACTGTCTATACATCAATGAAGAGGATGAGCGACTGTCTGCTGGCACCAGTACAGCCTCAGTGGGTTTCAGATTGTGCCATGACTCATTAAAAGGTTTCCACAAAAGCGAGTTTTCCATATTTGAGAATACTTTTTAATTTTCCATGCCGAAGCCTGGAAAATTCCACACATAATTCGTACTAAAACCAGAAGTAATAAGTCACATACATCAGTAGCTGTTCAACTCTTGTTCAAAAATTGACATGACAAATGTAATCTTCACCCGAATTTCACAGTTTTAACCTCTGGGATGTAATAATGGAGATCAAGACAGATTAGCAGAGATGCAGAGCCAAATGTTGGGCTTATTAAGCCCTTGACCCTTGTTACACAAGAGAAGGTGAGCTGGAGATTGCTCCAGGTACCACCTACACTGCAAACAAACACCTTTTTAGCACCTGTAACAGAGAGAGATTGAAAATACATCTTCCAGGTTTGTTTTCAACCCACATCACAGAGGTTTTAATAACGCAAGTAATTTAATTTTGAATTTAAAATCCCATCTTGTGGTATTCCACACAAAATGAAAGTGTAAAACAGCACCAAAAAAAATTACCTGCCTGAAGCTTTGCTGGGGAAATCAAAGATCATAATTTCACAATGTTGTGCTTTTGAATATTTTATATTAATGGTTTTTTAAATGCATGTACTCTGCAGATGACACAACATCACGGGGGAAGGGGGTTAAAACTCCCCAAAAAAACCCTCACAAAAAAAAAAAACAAACCACCTCACAAAAAATCCCACATTGAGAGAGCAACAGTTTGAACACAACTCCAGGTACCTGTTCCTTGAGCAGCAGAGCCACCCTTTCAAAGAGCTGGTTGCCATCAATGGAGGTGAGGGCGATGTAGAGGAAAAGGCCAAAAAGGACGGGCTTTGGGATCCACTGGAGAGGGAAAGGGAGGAGCAGCAGCGAGAGCCCCACCAAGAAATTCGCCATCAGACTCGTCAGCCGGGTCTCCTTCACACTCACGATCCTGGAAGCAGGAAAAGAGGGGTCAGGAGATAGGGTAACACCCCAGGATCCACGAGTGTTTATCCCAGGGCTGGCTGCTCCGTGGGGGAGCAGGACACGTGCCACCAGGGAAAGGGAAACTCATCCCCACCACACTGAAATCAGCACTTGTGGCCTCGTGCTGACACCGAGGAGGCAGAGCCTGGCTGGAGCCAGGCCAGGCACTTAATCCACAGCTCAAACAGAGCAGCTGGAAAAGGGCCAAATTCCCCTTCTGCAAAGCTCCACAGATCCTATCCTGAACTAAATTGCCCTCGAAACTGATTCTGTTTAGCACAATGCACAAAAAAAAAAAAAAAAGGAAAAAAGGAAAAAAAAAGGCAAAAAAAAAGGCAAAAAAAAAGGCCAAAAAAAAAAAAGGCAAAAAAACAAACCAGGCAAGAATCCTCTTTCTGGGCAGTAATCCTTTCCTTGATTTACCCAGGGCACATGCAACTGGCTTCTGTCCCAAAGAAAACTCATTGACTTCTCCAGGAACTAAGGAACCTCTTGGAGACAAAAAACAAAACAACAGAAAGTCAGCAGTCTCCTGAGAGCGAGTCAGCATTTCTGATGGATACGAGGATCTCCCTGTTTACATGGAAGGGAATGCTGAGAGCACCACACAGGGATTCAATCCTGCTGTGGGCAATTGCCTATTACCATGCAAAACATGTCATTAATTAATGCAAATTTTCCAGAGCTGACAGGACACAGATTGAGCTTTTCTGAGGGGAAGACTGACAGGAAAGCAGGCAGCAGCTTTAGCAACCTTCTTGAGGGGAGGCTGCTCTGTTTTCTTTTCACTTCAGCTAAACCTGTGAGTATGTCCTCCCAGTTTGAAAAAAAATCACCAGAAACAATAGGAGGAAAGAAAACCCGTATCTGTCAAGACTACTTATAAAGAGAGAAAAATAGGATTCTTAACTTTTTTTTTTTAGAAGGCAAATCCAACAATTCAGAGGATAAGCCAGTGAATAAAACCCTCTATTATGAGGGAAAATGTTTGTCCATAGGCTGTTTTGGTGTCATTTAGTGACCTCATTCCCTGGATGAGACCCCTCAAATTCTGAATTAACCCTGTACACAAATTACTCTGAGGATTAACACCAAAGATCTATCAAAACACGCTTCCCTCCTTTGCATATCCACTGCTGGGACTTCATAATCCCTTCTGTCCTAAAGAAGTTTGAATTATTTCAACATTAAGTCGGAGAGTTTTGCTTAGAAGTAAGGTCAGGTTGAACTTCAAATCTGTTTATACCTTCAAGGAGCAAAATGAAGCTGAGGGGATGAAGGAGCCTTCCACACCCGTATTTGGAGAGGGAGGGAAAGGGTGACAGCCCAAAGCTTGCTCTGAGGATTTGGACAACAAGGCAGAATTAACAGCAGCAGTCACGAGACCTCAGGAACAACAGGTGCCACAAACAGCACACAAAGTCCTGAGGACAACACTGGAATTCGACTGTGAGTAGTGGGGCAGGGCATTCACATCATCCAGGATTACCAGGACAGGATGCACAGAGGTGTTTAAGTAACCTCCAAACAGGTTTAAACCACAGCTTTTCCCCTTCCAACAGATTTTGTTGGATCCTCTTGCAAGTCTCCTTCGTCCAAGGGGGTCCCTGCCAGTGCTCAGAGAAGCTGAGGGAGAGCAGAGCACTTCACTCCTGCCAGCTCTGGTAGAACTGGGACATCACCTAAATGGACAGAGTTTGGCATCTTTCCCACTGCCTCCAGGTCTGGATCACCACAGAAGTCTTGGAGATGAACACAGCCAAGCAACTTAAAGTGCAACTGGAAGTGCTGTGCCAGAGTAATTCCATAGTCTGGCCACTCCAGAGCTGCCAGCACCACAGAGAGCCTCCGTGGTGGCTCAGAGAAGCAGGAGTTTAGGGATGCACTGATTTAGCCTCATCCAGGTACAGCAAGAGTTCCTTCAGCACCAGGTCAGCCACAGAGGAAGAATTTCTGCTGTTTCAGACAGAGATCTCACCTCCTGCTGGGGAGGCTCCTGCCCTGCAAGCACACACAAGCCTGCAAGGGAAGTCATGCAAATGGGAGAGCTCAGGAACAAAAGGAGCTACAAACCCACATTTCAATCAGGTGCAAGGCTGCAAGAACAAGCTCAGAGTGGGAGCCCAGTGGTAAGAGATTTCTGAAGTTCATGGAATCTTCTAGAGCCATCTCTTAGGGACGCAGCAATCACAGCGCTGGGTTTGATCACAGACAAGATGTGCTGCAATTACTGCCAGCTCCTGCTAATGCCACTTATTAGTTTGGAATATTTTATCAGAACATAGCTAAAATTGCTCATAATTGGTATTTTTGAACATGGTATTTTTAAAACTGATGTTCCCAGCCTTAGACTGGTCTGCTGCGAATTCTAGCACCTCATTTCCAGAGTAAGAACATCACAGTCACATTAAGTCAACAGAGGAATCCTTGATTTCCATGTGTTCAGAATCTGGTTTGGCCCTTGAGGAAACAGCTCCAGAAAGTCTGTGCTGTGATGGAAATAAAGTCATTAATGGAGATTAAAGAGCATAATCCAGGCTCATTTCCCCAAAATCCTCTAAATATGGCTAGCATGGGGTTAGCCATTCCTGAAGTTCTCCATGTAAGCAACAAAAGCCTGTTTGCAGATTGCCACAGGAAACCTGAATTGTTTCTTTACAGGGAAGAGAATTTTGCTTTCACTGTGACAGATCTTTATCCTTGTTTATATCATCATCCTGTGGGAGCTTTGATTTGAGTGCAGGGAAGGAGCCTGCCAAAGGAGACAGGGCTGATTTTCTAATTGAGCTTCATTTCTTTTTTCAGCAGAGCTGGCTAAGAGGGAAAAAAAAAAAAGGAAATGGAAAAAAAAAAGATGACTACATTGCTTGGAGCCTCCTGTGACAGCCCCAGTGCTTTGCAGAGAACAAAAAGCTTCGGTCTCAAAGGGAGTTCAAAGCACTAGGAAACCCTCATTCCCTTTCTCACTCCCAATACCCAGTTCCCAGCACCGATTTGCCTCCAGCAGAGCAGAGCTGTGCCATGAGGGAACACACTCAGGGAGATCAGGGCATCCCTCAGCCCTTCCAGGATAATCACTGGAGCTGTATCTAGGTCAGAGTGGCCAAAGAGGCCTCTCTGCTGCTTTTTTTGGGGGCAGCTGGGTGAAGGAGAAGAGGACAAGGGCAGGAATTAGTCCTTAGTTCAGGCAGGGGACCTGACTTTGTCAAGGAGAAGCCAGAATACAGAATCATGACAGTGGAAAAACAGGAAAAAAAGGCACTTGGATATTAAAAGTGACAACAGGAGACACAGGAGGGAGGCTTGGCACATGGATTTCAGTGTGTGAATTCTGCATCTCTCAAAGAAACAGAGAGTGGAGGTACTCCAGAGCAGAGCAGATCACGGACATGAGGAGCAAGGGCATGGATTAAAACCCTACAGAACTCAAATTTCAAAGTTGATTTTTTTCTTTAAATAGGGTTTAGCATTTATTCAAGAGAGATACAGTTGTGGAAACAACTGACAGCAACATATCCTAATGAGAATACAAACCCAAGGACTGATCTCCCAGGAAAAGATCTGTGAAAGAGTTACAAGGAGCAGCAGGACTCAGCAATCTGAAAAATGAAATCTGTCCATCCCTGACCCAAAAATCAGCTGTGCCTGGTTGGGCTGGGCCATTTGGCACCAAAACAAGCACGAAGGCAAGACAGACCCACTCCATCCCTCAAAGTCAATGACCACTTAGCCTCACTTCTGCTAAGTGCCAACTCAGAAAATGGAAACCAAGGCAGGATAATTAAAACTAATGGTACGTGAGTGGAAATTACCACTCCTGTGGTAAAAGCACTCAGCTGCAACAGACTGAGATCAAACAGGCCAGACCTGCTCCAGAGCAGAGATTGTTTCATGAGAAAAAGGTTTTTAATTTTTTTTTTAAGTGTCTGTGATAAGAATGTGTTGCTCAACTCAGAACAGCAGAAGAGTTGGTCTTAAATAGAAACTCATGACCCAGCCACGGCTTCACACTTGGTTTTGTTTAAAACCCAGAGAACTGAAGCATCTCCTTCCCAAAATGTGGTGGGAGATGTTATGGGAGCTCTGAAATAATGGTGCATTTTTCCTCCCCTTCGTAATAACCACCAGACAGGTTTCAGGCAGTGAATCAGCTTTGGATTCCTTCTGGGGAAAGCATCCGGAGAGATCCGGCCAAAGCATCTCCTCAGCTTTCCACAAGGATGAAACTGGAAATGGCCTTGGCTGACTTTTCCAGAGGAGAATTTGCAATGGACTGGGTGGGATCCCTGTAGGATGCTGCCGCTGGCCAGAGCATGAATTTGAGCACTTGAGCGAAGGGGATGAAGCCAAATCAAAGCTCACTGGGTGCACCACTCCATCACCTTCCTATCTCACACATCTTGGAGACAACAGCAGCTCCCCAACCCTGCAACCCACTGTTCCCAAAGGACTGGGAAGCCACAAATGAATCCAAAGAGATCACTTACGTCTCATAGATGTGTCCACTCTCCACCCTCTCCTCCACGTAGGCCAGGGCCCGGACGTGCATGGGGGAATGCGGGAAGGCCGCGTGGATCCAGGGCAGGCCGAAGACCGACAGCCCCGTGTTGATCAGCGCCACGAGCAGCAGGTCCCAGTGATAGGCTGTGCCCTTCACCAGCCTGGAACGAGGGGTTGGGGACAGCAGTTACACCTGGTGCAAACCCTGCAGGCTGCCCTTGTTGAGCACTCAAGTGTTCTCACTCACACACAGATTTCACACCTCTGGATTTACCGTGGGGACGGTGTGAACACTAAAGGTAGTGAAATGTGATGGCTTGCTCCCAAAGCCGTTGTCATCTGGAAAGAACAACTCTGAGCAGAAAGGCAGCCCATTAAAATAACAGCCCATGAAAACTTCATTTTCTCCTACATTTATTGCAGGGTCTACACAAAATCCACGTGTGTGTTTGCTCACAGAGCCCACAGAGGGAGCAGATAAAATCCTGAACAGATAAAATCCTGTTGTCAAAGTACTGACACTGAAGTTTCCCATCTGTCTTGTTTGTAACCCTGATGTCTCTCCCTCCCCACGAGCAGAACACGTGCTCGGTATGCTGCAGTAATCCCCTAATTACGTAATTGCTACTGCATGATAAGAAAATGGGACAGGAATTCATTAAACTTCAGCTCCTCCTTGGTAGTCACAGAATCATGGAATGGATCACAGAATGCTTTGGGTTGGAAGGGACCTTAAAGATCATCCAGTTCCAACCCCCCTGCCATGGGCAGGGACACCTTCCACTAGCCCAGGCTGCTGCAAGCCCTGTCCAACCCAGCCTTGGACACTTCCAGGGATCCAGGGGCAGCCACAGCTTCTCTGGGCAACCCATTCCAAAGGGTTGGTAGCCAACCAAGGAGATTTGCTCCTAAGTTCATCAAATGCTGCAGAGCCTCCCAGTTCTGTTTTTCAGAGGATGGGGAATCTGACAGCCTTCACTGAGGAAGCTGAGCACACCCACTCTGCCAGGACTGTGCAGAAAGCAGCACTAAGACTGAACTCACATCTACATTAACCTTGCCAATTTTTGCAAGGTCTGCCCCTTCCCTGAATATTCCCATCTGGTATCAACTGCTGAGATATCATGAGTAAAGTTTAGAAAAAAGGCTGGGGAAGGATTCAGCTCTCAGACTTTAAACCCTCACTGAAAGGTCTAAGGCTGTATTTCTGCCGCTGGAGCACTTGACATCCTCACACAACGCGAGGGATCAGCTGAATTCTCTCTGGGCACCCTCAGCTGGAAAGGGAGCACCATTTAGATTTGTCAGTGCCACCCAAACAAACTCCATTCAACACCTCAGCACAGATCTGGAGCCAACCAAGATATTCATGGACACGAGGCACATGGAGCTGGGAGAGTTGACCCAGCACATGAAGATCAAAGCCATTGTGTGGGCAGCAGAAATCTTGGGTGGGGCTCAGTTTTGGGACAAAAAGCCTGGTCCCACTGGGAGTACCCCCCTCCACCGACTGAGGAGCCCGTGGGGTGACCAGGTCAGGTAGGTGTCTACCCTGCAAAGCCTCTGGAAGGTGCTGGCAGGAAGGGTGGGATTGCAAACGCATTTCCTGCACTGGCTCACGCTTTGGAAACACGGCCCCTGCTCACGTGCTGCTCTCTCTGAGCAAAGGCACCTTCAGCACCCTCAGAGTCATTGTTGTCCTGCCCATTCTTTTCAGAAGGCTTCAAGGACATCAACCTGTTGGAATGAATCCAGAGAAGGCCACCGAGATGATTAGAGGGATGGAGCACCTCTGCTGTGAGGAAAGGCTGAGAGAATTGGGATTGTTCAGCCTGGAGAAGAGAAGGCTTTGAGGTGACCTAATTCAGCCTTCCAGGACCTGAAGGGAGCTACAAGAAAGATGGAGAGAAACTTTACAAGGGCCTGGAGTGACAGGACAAGGGGGAATGGACTCAAACTGACAGAGTAGGTTTAGATGAGATACTAGAAAATAATTCTTCCCTCTGAGGGTGGGGAGGCCCTGGCACAGGGTGCCCAGAGAAGCTGTGGCTGCCCCTGGATCCCTGGAAGTGTCCAAGGCCAGGTTGGATGGGGATTGGAGCAGCCTGGGATAGTGGAAGGTGTCTGTGATGGCACAAACAGATGATGACAAGTCCTAGTTTTTCCATCTCTAAAAATCCCTGTCCTGTTTTTCCACCTCTAAAAACCCCTGCCCCAATACCTGATCAGCATCAGCTCAGCCCTGTACCAGGCGCTCTGAAAAACACCCCAAAAAACTCCAAAGAATATTTCACATTCCTTAAAGACGTTCTAGTGGAAAATACCAAAAGTTTAGAAGAAATTCATATTAGGCAAGAGATGACCCACTTACATACAGATTTATGCAACACTTAAAGGGATATAATAGAGATAAGAGGTGGTCAAAGGAAACTAAATTAGTGTAGCTGAATTTGAGCTTGTCTCCTCTCTCCTAATGCTGTGCCACTCCAGCTACAACATGGAGAATGCTAATGGATATTATGCAAGGAGAGAACCCTCCCACGCATCACATTAGCAAAAAAGTCCTCAGAGATGTGGTAGTTTCCCTGGAAAAAAGTCATCCACATTCATTCTTGACATCACATCTGATTGCAGTTGGCACAAAACCATCAGAGGGAATATTTTAATAGTGCCACATCTCAAGTTTGCATATAAGTGAGATTTATCAGACGTTGGACATATTGGTTTATTGCACTTCCACCTTTTTTCAGTCGGAATTTACCCGCTCCAAACACTCCTGATGCTCAGCTGCAGCACATTGTGCAACAACATTTATGTAGGTCATTGACTCCTCATTTTCAACGAATTCTCTGTACTGCCAGAGCAGTACAAGTGTCCACATGTGTCAGACACTCCCTAAATATCTTGAGGTGCAACCAAAGACCTCGAACCGTTCAAAATATCCGCTCCACATTTACTACGCCACCTCTTGGCTCCCAAAACTCTTCCTGAAAAACGCTTTGGGAGTTTTAGGGGCCAGACGATGGCGTTGAGCAGAGGGTAAAGAAGAAACAGGTTGAGGTGATTGAGCTTGTTGAGGATTTGTGGTTGTGGATCGCTGCCACAAAACTGACAGGAGTTAAACAGCAGTTACCTCCATCTAGGTAACCAAACTAGGAAAAAAAAAGGCCTTCAAGCACCAATTTGTTCTCATTTCCACTTTACTTTAATTGCTTCCTGCATTTCAAATGAAGAGTTTTAAGAGCAATAGGAGCAAACCCCAAATTAGAGCTGCTGTTTGACTCCCAAGAGCACACTGAAGGTACATTCCCAGTAGACCCTCCTGCACCATCAGGAACTTCTGCCCAGCAAAACGGTTCAATGCCTGTTTGGAGGGAGTTACAGGCATCCCAACGTGAATCAGGAACCCAAAGCTTTTTTGGAAAGTCATTTGTGAGACCTGTGGCAACAGGAATTCCTAAAAACACATCCTGAATACATTTTCTGATGCTCACACAAGCTTTGGCCAAGCAGTGGTGGTGACAGACCCAGGGACATCCCTCCACAAGGGGAAAAGCAGCACCAAAGGCGTTACCTGTTCTCAGGGGCGTTGGTGAGGGACGCGACAATGTTCTGCTCGATGAAGAAGAGCATGGAGAGGAGAAATCCCAGTCCCATGGCACTCATCACTGACCCAATGGACAGGGACTGCACGGGGGCCAGCACAAACAAGCTGTCAGAGGCGTTGTAGTTAAATTTGGACACTGCAAAGAGGAGGGGAAAGATGTTAGGAGGCATCTTCTTGTCCAACCATCAACATTTTACCCACACCATGAACTACTGGGATGCAAACAGGAAAGCAGGCGTGATGCTCTGGCATGTGGGAGCCTGGAGGCTGTGGAAGATGGGTCCATCTGGCTGGTTTGGTTTATTTTTTCCCTCCATCCACTTAGGACTTGGCTGCCATCCTGATGGGACAGATCACTGCTAGTCCTAGCGAGGCATTACAGATATTTGAGCAAAACAAAAGAGGGAAACTTGTTTTCCACAGATGCAAGGTGTTTTTAGATGAGGTAACCTTATTTCTAACCAGCACCACAATGCTCAGCTCATCAACCCACAGAGGCATTTGAAAACCTCCTCATGCCAAACAAGCTGTGCAAGGCATTTTAGTATAAAACCTAAATCAAACCTCTGCTGCCACTGGAAGCAGTCCATGGCTAAGGATAAATCACACATGGCCACGCATCATTTTGCAGTCCAACTGGATGGAATGGCCATCCCAATTAAAAAAAAAAAAAAAAAAGCCATTTCTTATTTGTTTCCATACATTTCCTCACATCACCCGCTCACGTCACTGCAGGACAATGCAATTCCTGTCCCCATGATCGCTTCCTGATATGGAAAAGTTGATCTATCTGGCCAATGAATGGCGTCTCATTTTTAGATTTCCTTGTGTAACTTAGAACTGCCCAGATGCTCTGCACCATTTCACCTAAATCAGGAAAACAAACTGGACACAAAGAGGACAAACTGGGATGACCAACTCCATGTTGATACGACTGGCAACAACCCTTCCTGCCTGCTGATTACTCTGCCCTTTGTTCTTTGCCAGGAATTGTTCATCTCCCTTATTGTGACACACACCTCAAACTCATTGAAAAGGCACATCTGGATAATTTTTCTTGCCCCAGCCTCGTTTGATCACGGTTTTGAATGACATAAATCTAATGGTGAGGAAATCTGAGCTCTTGGTGGGAGGTACACACAGTACTCATGAAATTATATGGAAGAACTTCATCTTTTAGCAAAATCCTTCTAGGATTTCACTTCTCTCTTTCATAAACCCCAGTATTCCAGAGAACAAAACCAGAACTTACTTTCAATTTCCTTGAAGATATAGGAACCCACAACAGAGAAGGTCAGGACTGAAATGGGTAAGGCACAGTCGGACAGAATTTCGCGTACCCTCGCGTGCAAATATGGGCTGCAAAAAAGACAAAAAAATACCATCAACACCCCACTGCCAGGACAACCACTTAATCCAGACAACATTAATGCTTTAAAAGTGAAAATTCAGTCCCATCTTGCAATGCTAAGGAGATACTTGGAGTGAAGAATTAAGTCTTTCATTCAGCTTTAAACCTCTGGGAACCTATGGCCTTTGAAGGGCGATGAATGCATAAGCAAAACACAAAGAAACAAGAAAATAAGATGCAAACTAGGAAAGAAAAAGGCCTTCAAGCACCAATTTGTTCTCATTTCCACTTTACTTTAATTGCTTCCTGCATTTCAAATGAAGAGTTTTAAGAGCAATAGGAGCAAACCCCAAATTACAACTGGTGTTTGACTTCCAAGAGCACACTGAAGGTACATTCCCAGTAGACCTTCCTGCACCATCAGAAATTTTAGCCCAGCAAAGCAGTTCAATGCCTGTTTGGAGGGAGTTACAGGCATCCCAACATGAATCGGGAACCCAAAGCTTTTTTAGAAAGTCATTTGTGAGGCCAACCCGAAGACAGGAGGGCATCATCCACTGAGTGAACATTTTGTCCTGCTGGGAATATTTTCCAGGTGGCCCTGCCAAGTTCATCTCTGCCTTTGGCTTCCATCTGATTTTCCTGGGTTGCAGAATTAAGATCCGAGCTGTTAATGATTCCCTCAGAGGGAACATGAAATAATCAGCAGTCGGAGCTCCAAAGAACTCACCTTTTCTTAAACTGATAGAGCGTGTGGCCGAGCCAAAGGGTTCCCAACATCAACATGAGGCTGAGGACGGCGGTCTCACGCCCATAGTGCCCATCATGAGGGCAGGTCTGGTTCTCGCTCACTGAGGAGTTCATCAAGAAGGTGGTGTTGATGCCGAGGCCTGGGATAGCATCAGCCCGTGGTTTTCCCAAGTAACTGCCTCCTGTGTGCCCGTGGTGGTAATATTTCTTAAAAACTGCACAAACAACCAACAGGCGAGCGTTAGGACAGGAGTGTGACAATCAAAGCAAGTAAAACAAAGTGGGTTTCTTGCTTGATCGTGCAGCATTAATGTTATGCTTCACCTGGTTTCTAGCTCTGCCTCTCAACCCAGCAGAAAGAAATCAGAGCAGTTGTTGTTATGAAGCCAGCGCTTCACAAATTGATCGTTTCACTTATTTTAACAGCTAAGAGTTAAATTAATCCATAAAGCAACACTGTAAGGACTTCCAGTGCTAATGATGTGGTTTTGTTCCCAACACTGGAAGCACTGTTCTTAGATATACATATAAATATTTCTATACAGACACCTGCTTTCAGCAGCCTGGCAAACAAATTCCATCAGGATTCTCTGGAAACACTGAGAGCAGCCAGGCTGCACAGATCCTTAAGTGGATTACACAGTGTACAGTAATTACTTTTCTTCCAAGGCTACTCCAGATTTTAGAGATAAGTGTTGCTGATGTGCAAAACCTGGCAAAACATTTGAATTTGCAATGCAAATTCGAGTTACAGGGCACCTGAAGTAAACCTGCACGAGCAAAACACCCAGAGAAGCCCCTGGAACTGTCCATAAATGTTTTAGATCAGCTCAAAGGCACTGATACAAGGAATGGACAGGATATAAGGAATGTAAAGACCCTCTTGCCCTTGAGCATTTACTGTGTTCCCATTTCTACGGCACTGGCTGGCTCCAGGTGTATAAATACGGTTTTGGGATCATTTAATCTCTTTGGGGAACAACAGCCTGAGGAGCCACAAGGAGCAAGGAAAACCAGGAGGTGGGAATTGGGCTTTGCAGCCTCAGTGCTCCCACCATATCTGCTCAGGTGGCAACACGCAGCATCCACACTTTCCCTGGGAAATACAGGAGGATGGAAACCACCGCACCAGAGCTTTGCAGTCCCTTTACCTTTCTTCATTTTAGTCAAAATACCCCTTCAAACTTTGCCCAGAGAACTTCAGGGCAATCCTCTCTAGGCAGAAACACAGCCACCTGCAGCTTAGGCTCTGATGCACCTCCTAATATTTCCCTCACCATCAAATAATAATCCAGGTTCTGAAAGCCCCAAACATTTCAGCTTTTCCATCTGCAGCGGCCACAAGGAAAGCAGGGAAGACAAACTGATTCTAAATATTTGAAAACAAACTTTGAACATCCTTGTGCAGCCCAACCAGTATTTGCAACCCCCTTGAGTGGCTGAAGCCCAGGTTGTGTTACTGCTGGTTTGGAGCTCACCCCAGTGTAAAATGCCCCGAGTTCAGCCATGAAGCCATTTTAAATGCAGTAAGGATCTTTCTTATACCACCCTTAAAAGGATTTAAAGGTGATTTAAAAGGAGTCTGGGCATTCCACAAGTGGATGAGGTCAGTGCAGCACGTAGGCCACAAGAGACAAGACTGCCTCACATTCAGCACATCTGCACATAAATTTAAACATCACAGCAGGTTTACAGCTCCAAATTTAACCTCTCAAACTGCACCAAGAGCAGCCAGGAGCGAGGAGATCCCCTTAAAGCAACAGAAAGGTTCCCCCAGCCAGGAGCAATCCCATCCTGACCCCGGTCAGCGCCGCGCGTTCCCCATCGCGTGCTACGGAAGAGGCTCTGCTCTCCTTTATTTCCTCCCTCCGTGCTCCGGCTGCCTCAGCCCTGGCAGGACACACACACCTGGCTCTGCAAACAGGTAAACGGGGCCCAGGGCACTGCCAGGAACCCCAGCCTGGCACAGAACGGGCTGAGGGAGGATTTGCACTTTCCAGCTCTGAACGCCAAAGGACACTTTTGTCCTGACAAAAATGATTCTGGCAGCATTTCCTGGGAATCCACAGCTGGCCAGGGGGAAAAGCCTGCTCACCCTAAGTGCTACTGAGTCCTAGAGACACAGCTGAGAAACCAGCAGCACAAACAACCCAGGAACTGTGCAGAATGTGTTTGCATTCCTCTGGATTAAGATTTGGACTACAATGAGTAAGAAACAAGTGACTTTGTTTTGGGTCTTAGAGATTTTCTCAAGCTCCCACACGTGGCTATAGTGCAAAAACATATTTAGGGCTGAGTTATATTGCAATAATGTATTTAGGGCTGATCTTTGGTGCCCTGTGCTCAGCTTGACTACATCGCTGCACGCTCCATCTCTGAGGCTGCAACTCCATTTATATGCACCAAACCAGGCAGGATTGCTCCAGTCCTTCCTGGACAGAGGAAAAAACCTTGCTTTACTCTTGTATTTTAATTAAAGCAACAAGAACACACCAAGATGGAGAGCGGAGGCCTTCATCCCATACCACCTTGCTGGGAAGGATTTGATTCCTGAACATTTAGAGTTTGTTTTCACACCAGAGCTCAGTGAACCTCACTGCCAACATTCAGAGAGAGCAGTGGTGCTGGCGGTGCCCTGGCTGAAGCCGAGCCCTTCTCCAGCCTCCAACAACACGAGCTGGCTTTGTTTTCCTCTGCCTGCTCACCACCATTTCCTGCCCGGTGCAGATGTCAAGATCAAACAAACACAGCCTCGGTGGCCGGGCCAGGCAGTGAAAACAAAGTGTCACCGGGACTGCGCGAACGCTCAGGGATTTGGTTCCTCTGCAGGGCAGGTCCCTCCCCCTCCTTTCCTGCATGTGTACCTTGCAAAAAATCAAGGCTATGAAGAGGCTGGGAAAACATCTGGGCAGAGGTGGCACTGTCCCCCGGCACTCAGGAAGCCCAGAGTTGCTGCCAGCTGGATAAGGCATTACCAGGACACTTTTAAACAGCACAGAGAAAATACCAGCTTTCACTTCCTCCTGAACTGCTCAACCAAAATTCTGAGTGGGAGGAGGAGGTGGCAGCATCACCTCCTCGAAAACAGGAGGGGAAGAACAAAGATGAGCCCGTGGCCATGAGCTGCACTGGTGTCGTGTTTTTAAATATGGGCTCTAAGAGGGTTTAGGATAAAGGCTGTGCCTGCCAGCCCCGGTGCCCTCCTGCATCTGGGAACAGCTTTGGTCCCATCTGTGAATGCCCTGAATGCTCCCAGATGCAGCTGAAGCCAACATGAGCTGGCAAAGGAGTGTTGGTGTGACTTTATTACCATCATTCCTATAAATTCATCCCTTCACAAGTACAAAGAGAATTCAACTGGTTCACTAAGCACACCTAAAATCACAGAATGGTTTAGGTTGGAAGGGACCTTAAAGATCATTCAGAGCCACCCCTGCCATGGCAGGAACACCTTCCACTATCCCAGGCTGCTCCAAGCCCCGTCCAACCTGGCCTTGGACACTTCCAGGGATCCAGGGGCACCCACAGCTTCTCTGGGCACCCTGTGACAGGGCCTCACCACCCTCACAGGGAAGAATTTCTCCCTAATATCCAATCGAGACCTGGTTTCTGTCAGTAAGGCCACTGTCCCCTGTCTTACAGGACCTTCTCCTGTTCCCACTGCAAAGCACTGAGGATTTACTGCCATATTCCTGAAACTCTGGCATACAAGATCAACGGATGCTTCCTGCGCTTTTAACCTGCGCCCCACGCCCCTGCTATGGGAGATCAGCTCTGGGCTACAGAAACTTTGTGAACATTTGCTGATTTTTACAGAGCAGCTCAATGTTCTGTTGAGGACCAGCTGAGTGCCACAAGGAGACTGTCCCATGCCCCCAGGACAGGGCACTGAGCAAAGCTCACAGCCACAGAGTCAACAACTATCCCAGAACAGCTTCTCCCTCACCAAGTTCTAAGCAGGATATTTAAAAGATTCAGGTGTTCTGCAGAGGAAAAAACCCTCTGATTGCACAATCAAAGCACACAAGGCAAATTAAGGATTCCCAGTGAAGCGAGAGTATCTCACTTCCAGTTGCTCTGCAGTGTCAAATCTCTTGGAAAGCATTCCCCTGCAAGCCTGAGTGTCTGAAACACAAGGAGTGTGCTTGGGTATATCCTGAAGGATTTCAAAGGATGGCCCAAACTTTGGGATGTTGGACAACAGATCATAAAAATCAAGGAATGGGGTACTGGCCAACTCCTCACTGGGATGAACAGAAAGGCTGCCACTCACAAGCTATTTCTGCTACCATGACTCACCTTCTCAAATACCTCCTGCCAGTCCTGGTGGGAAGGGAGAGAGGTGTCAGAGGAATTTGTAAACCCCAAGACTTAGAATTTAACCCAGAAATGGGAAAACCAAGTGGCTGGAAAGGGCAGAGGAGCTTTAGGAACATGTTGGAGGCACTGCAGTCCTTGTACTGCCATTAAAGAAGGGTCTCAGAGCTCAGGGAAAACCAAGAAATCGCAATCCATCTTTCAACTCCCCTCCACAGAGTTTGGATAACGTGTCAAGGAAAAAGGACTACACACACTGCAATTAAATTGGACCTTTTTTTTTTTTTTTTTTGCCAGGACCATGCAAAACCAGCCTGGTATCAGGAGAAGGCTCTCACATTGATAACATCATGTTTTGTCCATCTGGTGAAAATTTAGAAACCAATTCTGTCTCAACCAACTGAAATGAGAGCTGCTAAAAATTCTGCACACCCAGGTAAACTGCTGACAAAGGGCTGCTTCCATCTCACACACTGATTTTCTTTTTTTCCCCTGGAGACTTTGAATGAACAAGCAAACATCACACGTTTTTGCAGCCTTGAGCTTGCCTTTGACAAGGCAGCAAAGCAGAGATCTGCTCTGAAAAACACTGTTGCAAGACTTACCTTTAATAATGCCTTTGATGGCGTCAAGCACAAACGTGATGGATATAAAAAGTGCAATTATTTCTTCTGTTGACCTGTGGAAAAAGCCCAGGAATTAATAAAGCTGCATTCAACTCTGTTCAAAGAAAAATCAGCATATTCATCAATTTACATGAAAATATACCAATTTGAGTTAGGCTCCAACTTAGAAACAAAACCCAACAAATCAAAGAACTTCTTTCAAGCTGGAACAATAAACCAAAATGATCCTTGCCTCAGCTCACAAAATACATTTTGCAGCAAGTTCGTAATTAAGGAGCTTGTGGAATGTGTAATTTTTCCATTTGAAGAATAATCGGATCAAAATACGACTTCTTGCAAATAGCTACCTTTTAAAGAGCTTCATCAGAAGGCTGAAATTAAAGAGGGAGTAGATCACAAGGAAAAAGCTGTTCCACAGTCCAATCCAGGCATAGAAAGCGCTGAAATCCAAGTTGTAGTCATCACAGATTCCTCGGATGACTGCAAAAGTGAAGCGTTCATGTGTCACCATCAACTCCTGTCACTGCCACCCAGTGATTCCCATCTGCTCCGTGCCAAAAAGAGCCAATTTCAAGACTTCACCCCAAGGCATTTAGTACAGATACCATTAAATCCATATTCCTGCACTTCCAGTGGGACACGGGATCAACACAAACTGTTCTCCCCTTCCATCACTAGAAATGAGGAGAGACACTTGGAAAAATATTCTCTCCCACTGCTCAGTGCATTTTTCCTGTGGATTGAGGCCACAAAAGCTGTTGGAATTTGCTCTCGCTGAGATTTTGGGATGCTCTTGAGCAAGGGGTCTCATAGCTGCTCTTTCCAGCTGGTCATAGCCCATCCTCTGATTATCCCCACAGATATTGACCTTGTTCCCTTGGTTGACTCTTTTTCACTAATATCAGCTTGTAGCACCTGAAAAGCTGCTGATCACATTTTAAAACATCGATTTTAAAAAAAAGCCCTCAACAAACTAACCCAAAAAAAACCTTTGTCTCAAGCTAGTCAAATGCAGCCACATGAGAAAACCCAGATTTTCTCACTGAAGCTGAAGAAATGCTTATTTTCATGAAGTTTCTTCTCTGCAGAATGATTTCTTTAGAAAAACAACTTGAACTAAACCAGGGGTTGGTCTCGATGATCCCTGTGGGTCTCTTCTAACTCAGGATATTCTGATTCTGACGGTGATGGAAAGGAGAGGAATTTGATTGAGGTTTTGGAGAATCCCAGAATATCCTGAACTGGAAGGGCCCCACCAGGATCACCGATCCAGCTCCTGGCCCTGCACAGGACACCCCAACAATCCCACGATGTGTCTGAGAGCCTTGTCCAAGCCATCCTTGGCTTCGTGCCCTGTCACTTCCCTGGGGAGCCTGTTCCAGGCACCCCACCACCCTCTGGGGGGAGAACCTTTCCTTGATAGCAGCCCTTAAATATCAATTTATCAAACAAACATGACTCAAGCTCTACCAGGACTGCAGAGCTCTCACATGAAGTTCCAACCCCTCAATCCCCTGGTGCAAACCTGGAGCAGACTCACCATTGATGTAGAGGGCCAAGGGAGCTGTGGTCAGGAGCACAACCAGGGGCTGCCCCGAGAAGAGGGCGTAGAGCAGCCCTCCAATGCACTGCCCGAAGATTGTCTTCCTCACATCTGGAATTGGGGTGGATGGAAGCAAAAACAGGGATTTGGGTCAATCCCTGCCTGATCCAGGAGCATTCACAGGGCAAAGAAACCAACCACTAACGAGTAGGAGAAATGTTTAAAGGGTACAGAGGTAACACACTGTGAAATCAAAAAGTGAGCCTGTATTTGTACCCACAGTTTAGGCTTCCAGATGTTCAGCTAATTGGGGGACTCTGGCATTTTTTCTGTGTATTGTTGTATTTTAGATAGACATTTTTAATATATTTATTTTATTTTCAACAGCTATAAGACATAACCAGTGTTTGTGGAGGCCTTCAGGGCAGGATTTGAACAGTGACAGCAGCATTCTACAGCTGGGATCAAGGATGATGTTTATCTCTATCCCAGGAGTTTGAATATTGGCAATCAAATCCAGGTCAAAAGCACAGGAAAAATGTGCAAATAATTACATTAAGTCAGCATAATTCAAAAATACAGCAGCATACATCAGTATCAGTCCAAATCAGATGATACCACCCAAGGCAGTGTTCATTTTTTCTGGTTTTCTACAAAAGTCATGAACTTAATAAGAAAATAAATCTTCAGTCGTGGTTTTGGGTTTGCTTTCCCCCTGTAAATAAAAACTATCAGAACTTTCTGTGTCCAGAACTACATTTTGAATACATGGAATGAAATGCACAAAATCAGATGCACGAACTGAATTTAAGAAGCACAGAACGGATGAACTCACCAATAGCTCCTCGGGTGTTTTCATCATTGAGGGACCCAAAGGCGATGGAGGGAAGGAGGCAGGCGAAGTACAGAAAGATCATGGTTGTGATGTATTTTCCTATAGCTTTGTTGTTCCCAATAATACCTGGGGCAAACCACAACACAAATCATGTTGGTAAAGCACTGAAAGCCTCCTCACATCAGGCACAGGTGCCATCAGTTCTTTTCATGTTGAGAAAAAGTAGAAATTCAGTCCCCACTTTGAACATGTAACAGAATTGTTAACATCTGATTTCTCACAGCCACGTTTTTGTTCATCTGGGACCAGAAGGAGCACCAAAACTGCCACCAGATATTTCCGACATCATCAAAACAGGAAATACAAGAAGCCTTTTGCTCAGTTTTGCCAGTCCCCAAAGCCTGGAAGAGGATCAAGGCAGAAACTGTAAGTTCAGGGTTCATAAATGCCCACCCCCTGCCTTTCTCATACCAACTTCAGAGATATTCTGCACTGTCCCCTGAATGAGCTTCATGATCATCTCTTGTCTTCCCTACTCTTGTCTTGGGCAGGAAAACACGAAGCACTTCCTTTTTCCCTAGACAGAAGCCTAAGGCTGTAGGTTTGAATCAATAATACGCCACCCTGAGCCAAAAACTGGCAGCAGGACACAAAACCAAACAGCCCCAGAGGTCAGGAAAGGCTACCCTGAGATTTGCTTTAACAGGCCCTGCTGGAAGAACAGCCTCTCTCTTTTCCATCCACTCACCCCTCTCGTCTCCATCGGAAAAAACACACCAGGCCAAAACACAAAGCAGCCAGAAAGAGAATTAAAGTGTCAGAATATGAATTTAAGAGCCTCTGAAGTAGCTTCCCTTCCCCTTCCTGTTTTCAGGCCGATGTGTGATATGAGCTCACTGGGGATGCACAGGAGAAAGGATGAGATGACAACAGCTGATATTGCTCCAGGAGAACACAAGTTTTTCCACAGAACAGAGAGGATGCACTGGAGAAAGTCTCCTCAGCCTTCAGCCTGCCTGTGCCACCATCCTTGATGGTGCTCTTCCTCTGAGACAGCTGGAAGAGAGCTTGGAGCTGCCCAATTCCCCTTCTGGAAGGCTCCAGAGCAGAGAATTCCCACACAGGCAGCCCCGAGCTCCCAAACGCCCACCTAAGCTTTTGTACCATCGGTCCCTTGCTGAGAGAGGTAAAATCCAATGAGTTGGATCAGATAAGGGAGGGCTTGGCTTTAGAGGTTATTGGTGCCACACTGAAAATCTCTATCACTGCAATGAAAAGAACAAAAAATCTCTCAATGACTTTGGGATCTTATCTAACACCTGCTTTCTGCACCATTTGCAGGGCAGAGATAAGGATGGGAGGAGAATGTAAAAACCCAAAAATCAAAGGTGATATGCAATGGACAGGCAGCCACGGGAATAAAGGACACCTTGTGAGGGGCCTGCTTGCAGACAGGAGAGGAACAGACACAAACAGCATTTCTGAGGCTCAGCACCCTCAAACTCCAGGCTAAAACCTGACAAGAGACATCTCAAGCATGCAAATATGAGCTTGACCTTCCGGGAGTCATTGGACCAGCTGTTCCCAGGCAAATTCCTTCCAATTTATTGGGAAGATTCAGAAACCACAGGTCACATTCCTGAGCACTCCCGGCAACCCAAAGGGCCTGGAATTTAATTCTCACAGATGAAGACTTCCCATGATCCTGAGTCCAACAGCTGCAAGCTCCTACCTCACACTCCAAACTGCCCGAGACCTTTAGAGAAAAGGAAGGATTTGGCAGGACAAGCGGGACTGAGGGGTGGTTCCATAAATAGACACGGCCACACCCTGGTCCAGAGGATTCTCTGTCATTCCAAAATATTGTTTTTTGGGCAAGGGAGTCCTTCCAATATGAAAGGTCAGGGGCAACAAAGCCTGGAAGCTTTGAAATAATTTCTGAAACATCAACCAGGTCCAGAGAAACAAATACCTTTTTTCAGAAAGGTTCAGGTAGTTACACCATAGGATGAGAGGGCAGAAGGAAGAAGCCTTGAAGGGCACCACAGAAGCTCATTTTCAGTTTCAATCCTGGCAAAGGAGCCCTTGCTGGTGGTCATGGAGGTCCTTATGCCACATAAGGACATGGCCTCAAGCTGCACCAGGGGAGATTCAGTTGGACATCAGGAGGAATTTCCTCATGGAAAGGGTTGTTAAACACTGGAAGGGGCTGCCCAGGGACTCAGTGAGTGCCCATCCCTGGAGGTGTCCAAGGAAGGACTGGAGGTGGCACTCAGTGCTCTGGGCTGGGGACAAGGTGGGGACTGGGCACAGCTTGGACTCAGTCTTGGAGGTTTTTTCCAACTTCGATGATTCTGTGATTCATCCTGGCTGGGTCCAAGACTTCCAGCACTTTCTTTACTCCATAATCAGCCAGATAAGATTCTAGGATCAAGAATCATTCTGGTGGGCAGCGAAATTCACTTTGTAATGGAGACAATAATTACACCAGTGAGCTAACTCTTTAATTGCAGTCATGACCAAACACTGCCTCTCCTTGTACAGACCCACCTGCCACAGACACTGAAATCCAGCATTAACCATGATTTACCTTTCTGCCTTTTTAAAGCCAACATCTGGTGAACATTTTCCGGATGTTTTGCAGCCCATGGACTGCCGTGGCTTCATTCAGAAGAAGGTGGGCTGCTTTATGATGGCATTTCATCTGTGACAGGCTCATAAAGCCACTGAAAAAGGTGTCACTCCACCTGCACCACGGAAATTCACAGCAGAAAATCAACTCTCGGTCCAGCTGTGGAATGTGAGTAGCTGACTGTTGCAGGAGCAATCCCCCGAAATTAAGGCATAGCCACACGCTGGAATGGGAAGCAATCATGTCCATAAACGTGACAGTTCCATTTTACCTGCCTGGATTTCTGAGAAGTCACCGTTTGTACAGACAAGGTTACAGTTTCAGGGGAAACTGCAGCAATTCTGGCCTCACTTTGCTTGGGATTCCACAGCAGTAAGTTAATGACCAGTGGCCCCACAAACTGGGTTTACAGCTCCTTAAGTGCATTAATTGTACATTTACTAAATCAAAATCACAAGTGATGGACATTCTCTGAACTGGCTGTTAATGTTCCTTCCCAATTCTCTGAAATATCCCACGCAAAGAAAGTTTAATTACACTGACCTGCAGCTCAGCAGCAAGGATGAGTCTATGAAAGCTCTAATTTAAAAAAAAAATCGCTTTTTAATATTAAAAATACTGTAAAACCCAGAATTACAAACTTCTCCTAATGCCCTCAAGCTGGGCTTTCATTTGTGTGATGGCTGCTGGACTCTGCCCAGTGTTGTGAAGATGAAGCTTCCCTGAAGTCCTGTGAAGAGTAAATCACGGAACGAGCGGGACTAAGAACTTAACTGGAAAAGGAAATCCACTCTGCGAGTTTGGAGCAGAAGCCAAGCATATGCTGAGAGCAGAGAGGCATGAAAAATCAGATCAAGGCTCAGACCTTTCCCTTCCCATCCTGCTTCCTTCAGCCCATTTCCCAGGAAATCCTGGGTCTCCTGGAAGGAAACATCCACAGACAAAACGCGATGCTTTTATGCATTTTTAGAACTTTCCCATCCACCACTGACACAAAGAGACTCCAAAGCAACCCAGGCTGGATGTTTTGGGGAATCATGACGAGTTCAGGATGTTAAACTTTGGTACCCAGGTGATATTTAGGATATTTAAGGATGAAGGCTGCAGAGTGATGCAGGAGCTCCTTCATATCTGATCTAGGGCAGGAGAGGCATGGAAGAGAAGGGGAAAAGCCTCTCTGCAATCCCTTTATTCCCCCTCCTTCCTCAGGAATGGAATTCTGCCAGACAAGGTGACCAAGGCAGGAAAGCTGATGAGGGTTTGGCACATGTCAAAGCCAACCCATGGTCAACATTTCAGCTCTGGGTTCAGATCAAGGTTTAAGGTCTGAGCTACCTCAGACAGCCAGCGAGACAAAAGTTCTCTTTCAAATCCCATTTTTTCCAATGTTTTCAAGCCTTCCATCTAAGCATGTCCACATTGCAGGGAGCTTTGGGGACCTCCCTCCTGCAAAACACCACAGCAAAGCCCAAGGATGCTGCCAGCAGACCTCAGGAGCTGGTTAGGGACCCTCTGCAGGACCAAGGACAGGGAGAAATCCACACTTCCAGCTGAACTATCCACCTACCACAGCCAGGTACCAAAGACACAGGCCCAGAAAAATGGGGAGAGACAGAATAAACCTCAGTTCTCCTCTTTTCCCTTCATTTCCCCTCCCCAGGAGGTGAAGGGATATGGATTATGTAAGAACACAGCATCAAAGCTCACCATAAAAATCTCAGGCACCTCAAATTTCCCATTGGGCACTTCAGGCACTGCATTTGTGTTTGTTCTCTGGGTTGTACCAGAAAATAACACTGAAGAATGAGGACAGCAATTTCAGGAGCTTCAGAAATCTTGTATCTGAGTCCAGGAAGAATCCCCTCCTTCACTCAAACCAGCCTCAATATTAAGAAATTTCTGGAAGCTCCCACAGTTTGAGTCTTAAAGAGTAATAAAAATGACACCCAAGTGCTGTGAGCCAATTTGACGGGATCAGGATGAAGTTGAGTCACTCTGTTTTTTTAAGATAGAGTCCTACACACAAAGGTCACAGTCACATGCCAAATGGAGTAAATTCCAGTTTAAAGGAAAACTACAGGTGCTCTCAGGCTCAGCATAACCCAGTTATTCATCTTCAGATGCTCCTGCTGGAAAACATCTATTACAAGCCATCTTTATCATTAAAATCCTGGAGCAAAAGTTCAGAAAACTCTTCCTTGACCCTTGGACATCCAGTAAAATGCACAAGACTTTGCCACAAAACAAAGTTGATGAGTTCCTAATCTGGAGTAAGAGGGGGGGGGGGGAAAAAGAGAAAGTCTATTCCTTTAATGATAATTTGTGCAGTGTGTGAAGAGGACCAATCCCACAAAACTCCAGCTGGCCCAAGATTTGCTGGTCCTACAAAAGCCTCATTATTTATCACCCTGCCCTTGATGGGTTTATCTGTCTAACCCCAAACCCCAGGATGCTTCTCAGATTGAGGATTTAGAGACTCCAACCACTCAAAACCCAGTATCTTTGTAATTCAGAGCTCTTTGATGGTGCACTTGTGGCTGTCTGGAGTGCAGATACTTGGATAGTTCAAATCCCTCACGCTCTGATGCACCACTGCTTTGAGATGCTCCAGGAATTCCACATTCCTGATCACCTTCGGTCTCAGTGGTTTATGGCAGATGCTTCATGCTCCATCTGCTTTTCATTTCAAGCAGTTCCTTAAAGAATTCATCCTCATTTCTGGTTTCTGGGAAGAAATGGCCATACGAATTTACAGGGTTTTTTTTGAAAAACCCCTTTTCCCCATATTCTATTGAAAGGGCTCAACTGCTCCTAAGGTGAGAACCTCCCATTTGAGCTGAAGTAGTTCTGGAGTTTCACTGGGCTCTTTTCTGCTCTTTTCCACTCTCCAGAAGTTGTGTAACAGAACATTGACACTTTTTAACCTGTAGTTCCATTTTATCCCAATTTTAGACCCATTCTCTACATCAATGTATGCAAAGCTTGCAGAGCTTACAGCCCAGGGCTGAGGCAGCACCCATGGGATCATCTGGATGCAGTCAGAGCCACAACACGGACCCTGAAGTGAGTTCCACATCTGCTGACAGCCAGAATTGGCTGCAGGACCAAAATCTGATGGTTTTGTGCCTGCTGTGCTCAGACAGGCACAGCAGACATTGCTCTGTCTTGAGCCGAGAGCTGTCTTGGGCCGCCCCAAGGTGCTTCTACAGCAGTTCCCAAGTGCTTCAATATCCCTTTATCATGAAAATGAGCCCTTGACAGATCTGGAAAGCAACAGCCAAAGGGATGAAGTGTCCAGATTGGGAACTGAAGTCCCCTGCCAGAGCTGATGCCAGTGATGCACATGCCAAAAATTAACGTTTCTCTTTTATCAGATTCCTTGCCGCTCCCCTGAAAATCATTTTATATCCCCCTTCCTCCTCAACACACCCTCAAATCCCCAGAGAAATCAGCATTAGCCCTCCCATCACACCAAGTCTCCTGAAAATAGTTTCATCACCTGGAGAAAGAACCCAGCACTCAACCCCTGTGCTAAGCCAGCATCTCATCCACGTTCCTCTGCTGCTGGTGACCGTGCTCGTGGGAAGGGAGTGAGGACACACATCCACAGCCTTGGCCACGTTTCTCTGGAGCTTAAGCTGCCTGTGGAAGGTGGCTTTGCAACAGGAGACTCTGAAAATTGGGGTTTGGGTGGGAATCTTGGTTTTTTAATGCCTCATCCAAAGAAGATCACTCTCATCTCAGGAGCATTCACAGCACTCATGCTGTGAAGGAAGGCCGAGACACAGACTTGAGCTAAGGTGGATTTAACAGCAGGAACGGATAAATTCCTGACTGACTCATCTGATAAATCTCCAAGGTTCTCCCTGCCTACACTTTAATTCTCTATTTTATCCAAACTTCCTGCGTGTTATATTGAATATATTAACCAGCTCCCCAACAAGCTGCTAGAAACACGTTTTGATGTCAGGCTGGGGCTCTGTAATCCTGCTTTGCCCTGAAGACTCCTCCCAGCCTTCGTGAAAGTGAAAGTCTGCAAGTGAAAAAGGGAGAAAACAACTCTTCAAACTCCCCAAGGCCACCGTGGGAGCTGCATCAAGCCCGAAAGCTGAGGCTCACTGTAAACACTGTGTGCTGCTCCTGTGATCTGGCGGCAGCGGACGAGCCGTATCCTGTTTTTCACAACACCGGGCTGAAGTTACTGCAGCTCACATTTTGTTGAAGCATTCCCAACTCCCACAGCATCACTATAATTAGTGTTGAGCCGGCTTGCAGAGGCAGCAGAAAGGGCCTATCGGGCCAGTGCTGACTAATTAGATTGCAAGGAGTTGATCCGAGTCTACGCACAGCAATAATCGATCCATTTAATCACTGCTTAATAAAAATGAAAACCCTCACCCGCGCACAGCCAGCACCTGCATTAAGGAAACGCTGCAGGAGCCTCATCTCTAGTGCTCCACGCTGCCCATTCACAGGCTTTTGTCAAAAGGCTTTTTAAACAAGGGACAGGAGAGCTGTTACACATATCAAAGCCCACACTGAATGCACACTGTAAACAGGACATCGCATCACAAAAAAAAAATCTCAGCTCGGGGCAGTGCTTCCATAAACATTGGCCAACGTACCATCGGTGAAGTCCAGCGCGTACACTGGGAATCTTCGTGCAATGTCATCAGAAATCCCCTTGCCAATATTGAGAAAGTCGTGCAGCTGAAGAAAGGAAGGAAGTGCTGTGTCAGTGTAAAGGCTCATGCATTGTTAAAGAGATTAAGCTCCTTATTCAACCCTGATAGGAGCGAGAGGGCTCGTTTTGAATAGGGCATTCAAATCCCATCTTGTCACGATAATAAAAATAAACTCGCCGTGATTCAATTTATATCCTCGCAGCATTGTAAAAGAGAAAATCCCCCAGACCACCCTGTTTTCCTCCCTTCCTTCCCTTCTCCCCCTCCCATTCCTATCTGCACCCCTGTTTTGCAGGTGAGGGAGCTGAAGATCCACTGGGAAGGATCAGACCTTGGGTGCCCTGGGGTTAAACCCATCAGAGGTGCCTTTCCCACCCCTCCACACAACTTTTCCTTTAGATGCCAGCCCCAAAATTCCCAGAAATCCACATAAAGCCTGTGAAAAAAGATCCCCAGCAAGTGCTTCTTCCTTGGCATTGCCATGGCAAAGGGAGACCTCAAAGAGATGCGAGGGAATTCGGGCTGTCTGCACCTCAAGCTCCATCAACAGGGAAAAAGCTTCAATAAATCCACATAAACCAGCCATAATTTCTGCCCATTAAGAGACAACAAAAACTCTGGGAAAGGGTTCCAAAAATCCAACATTTTGCCTTTCATTCCTAGTTCGGGGGCCTGCAAGGTGCAGTGGGATTGCTGATAGGATCTGCTGCTCACCACAGGCAATGAGGAGCTCGTCA
Organism: Lycocorax pyrrhopterus obiensis; assembly: GCA_014706295.1. Classification (NCBI taxonomy): domain Eukaryota; kingdom Metazoa; phylum Chordata; class Aves; order Passeriformes; family Paradisaeidae; genus Lycocorax; species Lycocorax pyrrhopterus. The sequence goes on along the minus strand of JACSVZ010000006.1, from coordinate 2,558,600 downwards.
GGAATATGTGACAGCTGCTATTGACTCTCAGCCTCCCAATCCTCACAACTCCTTCCTTATGGAAAGCACATGGAAAGCACATGGAAAGCGCCAGGGTAGGCAGCACTCACAAATGAGGCACCTGTCAGATTTTTCCCTGTTATTCTCAGAGCACACAAGCCACTCTGAAAATCAAATGCACCTTCATGCAGTGATAACAACCCCAGCTGCCTCAACTAAAATATTTCACGTATTTGTTGCAGAACCAGACACAGAAGACTTATAACCTCTGCTAGGGAGTGTCAGGGGGGAAATAAAAATCAGAGACACAAAATTTACACCAACAGATCATCTCAAAGCAGCAGGGAGCTCTTCCTTTGGCTGGTTTATGTGGAAACTGATAAAAATGACTGCTTTAGAAAGGACTTGACACTACAGTGCTCATTTAATAGACTACACACAGCTTTGCCCTCTCTCCTGGGACTCACCTGTTTGCAGCACCTGGAAGATCAGAACCACAAACAAAATAATGAAGGGAATCTTTTCCTTTTGAAGGAATACACTAGGTGCAGTAACCACTGGGGCTTGGGGTGCAAAAGAGGATCAGCTCCTTTATCAGTGACTGCATCATCTCATAGTTCAGCTATTTAAGTCAATTCTGTTGCAATTTGCCAATACACCTGTAGGTGTAGGACAGTTTCAACTCCAACCTGAACACTCAGGATGAGCAGACAGATGTTTTGCCAGCAGACACCAGCAAAACATCTGCATTTTAAGCATTTCTGAAACATCTCCGCGTTTCAGCCATATTTGGTGGCAGAGTTGGACATCAAAGCCAGATGCACTCGAAAAGCAATTTAATTTTTCCCCCCAGAAAGAGATTCCTGAAGGCATGAGTCAGCCAGAGAATCACAATGGCCTCAGACTGGGATGTTTACTTATCATGCTGCAGCGAGCACGGGGAGGGAGAAGGATGCTCGGGGTGTCTCATCTTCCAGGGAAGGAGGAGCGCGGCTGCTCCTGGTCCGGGGCAGGAGGGAGGGGACTCTGGGGCACAAAGGCCGTTCCAAGCAGCTGGGAGTGTGCAGAGGAGGAAAGCACTGCCTAACTCGTCCCACAAGGCACGAGGGTTATGTTTGAGACCCCCCTGATTCCTTCATGCACTTGTTTCTTGCGTGTGTGAGTGTTAAAAAGAGGGTAAAGGTATGGGGATGTCAGTGAAACCTCATCAGTGGGGAGCTGTGGGGAAAGTTCCTTCTGCAGGGCTGATCCTCCTCTGAGCTTTCCTCTCTGCTCTCCTACCCTCAGACTCAACCTGGGCTGCACCAGACATATCACAGAATCTGGGTTGGAAAGGACCTTAAAGATCATCCAGAGCCACCCCCTGCCACAGTCAGGGACACCTTCCACTATCCCAGGTGGCTCCAAGCCCTGTCCAATCTGGCCTTGGACACTTCCAGGGATCCAGGGGCAGCCACAGCTCCTCTGGGAATCTGTGCCAGGGCCTCACCACCCTCACAGGAAGTACTTGTTCTCAGTATCTAAATCTACCTCTTTCAGCTTAATGCCATTCCCCCTTCTCCTGTCACTCCATGCCCTTGCAAAAAGTCCCTCTCCAGCCCTCCTGTCAGTACTGGAAGGCTGCTAAAGGCTGAGTTACAGAAGATAAAAAAATTAAAAATAGAAAAGACTAAGTTTCCTGGCCTCCAAAGTTACAGCCCTTCTTGGTTCTGCTTTTATCCCCCAACTTATCCAAATAGACGAAGTTCATGAATTTTCCCACTTTCCATTCTACAAATCCCTCCAAGCTTCTTGCCATTATTTGGGTTAGAGGAAGAGGCTAAGCAAGCACTTAGCAGCTACAAAGCCAAACAGAAAATATCTGCTCCAACAGCTCTGACCCTTCCTCAGCTCTCCCCAAAAATGCTGGGGGGGGGGGGCTGCATGAGTATTTTACAGAGATCAGGGACACGAGTCTGTGCAAAAATACTCCATCCTCCATATCCTCCCTCCTGCTGATGCTGAGCACACACAGCCCCCTCAGCAAATCCACCCAGGACACAAAATCACAGCCAGAAAAACATCACAGCTGTTAGGGGCTCCTCCATGAACAAAATCACAATTAGATGCCTCAGTAAACAAGAGGATTTCAGGCTGACTTAATTATGATTGAGTACATAGCCTTGCCTAAATAATCCCCTGAGATGAGCCAAGGCGAAGTGACGGCGTTGTGGGCACAGCAGGGAATGTGACTGTCACATCCCCCTCGCTATTTCAGCAGAGGTAAAAACAAGCACTTGCAAAAATCCCACTCACACAGAATTTAAGGCCTGTTTCCTCTCCCATCACTGCAGGACCCAGGAGGCCAGATTTTCATGTCACCCAGAGACTTCACACCTTCCTGAGAGCTCACTTGCCAGAGTCCAGGGGCTCCAATGAGGGTGTTTATTTCTCTGGGGGTGGCTGACAGGTTGAAATTACACTCCTGGTCTCACATGGGTTTGTGCTTGTATTAAATGCTTCCTCTCCACAAGGGGAGGAGATGCTGGAGATGGCTCTCAGGAGCTGAGGAATCCAGCCTAGGGGCTCAAATCAACCTCACTTCTCCAGGCAAAGCTTGGCTTGCCAGGAAATCTCCTTCCCAGCTCTTTGTGCTGGCAGGGTGAGGTGCGGATAGAGAGGCTGCATCTCCCAAGAGCTCACGGATAAAATGGTTTAAAAACAACGGTTCAGCAAATCCAGGCCCACAACTGTCAATGCCAAAAGCAAGAGCTGAAGGAAGAAGTGTCACTCTCTACAGCACTGGCTTGGAGAAATCAGGATTCTGCCTGGCCAAAGCTGCTTTTCCAAGCAGGCCAGCAGGAATCACCAGTCTGAGGCCCAACAGCTCAGTGTCTCATCCAGCCCTCCTCACCAAACCACAGAGCAGAAAACCCTCTGGGGACTTTTTTTTTTGCTATTTTTAGCAAAAGACAGAGCCAGACACTTCAACTGCTGTAACAAAAACCCCTCTGAAAGGCAAGGTGTAAAGGGTTAAACCTACTTTACCTAAATTACTACTCCAAATATCCCTGCCTTGCATGACTTGGGTCTAAAGAGGGTTTCAGGACTTGTTCTGTGAAGTTAAGAGCAGGTATGGGGTCTAGCAGAGTTCAAAGCAGTACCTATAAGCAAGGGAAATCTGCAGGAAAAACATGAGCTTTGCTCATTTCCAGATGTGCAGATCAAACCCCTTAAATCTATTCCGGGGGGGAAAAAAAAGTGATAAGTGAAGCAGCTCCTGCACTACAGGCAACCCAAAGCTTTGGGGTTATTTGGAATGCAGGGACAGGAGCAGCATGCTGGAGATGGCACAGTTTGTTTTTCAGGTAAGCTGTCTGGTTAAAGAATGGATTTCTGAACGGAAAAACAAAGCAATGACCAACACACAGGAAATTCCAGAAAAGAAAGCTGAGTTACAGCATTTCCCTCGAACTTTAAAGTACAAAGCAAGTAATGTTTTACAGAGGTACAGATCAAACAGGGAGAGAATTGAGGCCAAATACTGACAGGCAACTTTTAAGGGAAATTACTGTACAGAGATGGCCAAGAACTTTTTTGGCTGCAGGAAAGACAAGCAGCAGCTTCTTTCAGAGCCTTCTGATTGTAAGGATTAAGTACCTTGGACTGACAAGGAGCAGTGATCCATTAATCCCACCCTCGACTAAGCATCTGGAATCAAAGTCCTGTAACCATTTCAACCCCCAACTGCTCTGCATCCCTTCAGCACCTGCCTCTTTGAAGTGGTTTTTTGGAGATTTACAGCAGAATCTGAGGAAGGTGGATGTGCACACGGCAGCCGTTCAGGGAAACCTCGGTGCTGGGAGTTTGCTGGGAATGCTGCTGCATCCCTTGGCCTCAAGTGTTCACCTCCTCACCCCAAATCCCCTTGGATTGATGCATTTGGACACCAGGGAGGCAGAGGTGCTGGCCAAGCCTTACCTTGAGTGGTTTGTTACCGTGTGACTTGTGCCCATCGCTCTTCCCTGAGGGTCTCTGATTCGCCACCGTCAGCAAGTGGCGTTGGTGCACTAAGGCCTCCTTGAACTCCTCCTCAGTCTTGGTTTCCAGGAGCTTCTGCCGGAAGGTTATGTCTGAAAACATCGTGGCAAAGGTCCTGCCCACTTCTGTGGCCGTTTTGGTGCTTTTCTGAGCAGGAAAAAAAAAAAGAAAAAGACAGAAAAAGTGCTTTTAAACTTGATTTCACTTCTGAAAGGTAAACCCCATCATTTACCCCTCTGAAGAGGAACCTGCCTGGCTCCTGGGATCCCAGAGAGACCTGAGGGAGGAGGGCACATCTGGAAGCTGTTGCAGATGAACACACAGCCACAGCAGAATCCTGTGGAGGCACCAACACAGTTCCTGAAGCCCTGATCAATCTTTACTTGATCAACTTCCCAGAACTCAATCCAAAGCTGAATCATGCTGAGCACGTGTTTTATCCCTGGTTTCCCTTCAAGACTAGACAAACAAAATCTTTGCTACCTTACAGCACCTCAGCATTGCTGCTCCTGGGGTGGAAAGATGCTGCAGTCAAGGTCCCTGCAGGTATCGAAGCCTTATGTGAAAGACTGAGATTGTTGTGCTCATGTGATTCCTATTTTCTGGGCATTAAAACTCAATTCCCTCGGCCACTGTGGGGCAATGCTGGCAGTGCAAGTGTGGAGATTGAGAGTTCTCAGCTCAAGTAACCACTGGCACAGAGGGGAAAGGATGGGAAAAAGCAGCTGAGCACACACACAGGCAGCTCCTGTTTGTCTTCACTAAATGTTTGGAGGGGACAGGAGACTTGCAGACATGAAAAAAGTGCTTATTTTCAGGATTTAATATTTCTGTGACATACAGGCCTGATCTTTGCTTCCAGCAGAATCCAAGCCTGCTTTTCTAGTGCTCCTGGCACCATGGAAATTGGATACAAAGGGCAGAGTAAAGGAGGCTGAGCTCCCCATCCCTGTACAAACCCACCAAATCCAAGCTCTCCTGGCCCTGACCTGCTCACCTGCTCCTGCTGTGGCCAGGACAGGTAAGATCCCTGCCAAGGCCAAGTCACACAGAACCACAGCTCATTAAAAGCTCCTTCTAATGCCAAGTTTTAACCCACCCACCTCTCCTACACTCCACACTCATCATGCAGCAACTACCAGAGACACCCAAACACTCCCCCTCCCAGCCCTGGAGAGTCTCCAAGCTCCTCACACTGCCAGGAAAAGAAGAGTGAGCATCTGTGATTGATCCCAATTGCTTCTCATGATTCACAACTGAACAGATGAACAATTTCTCCATGAACACAACCAAATAATTCAGCATGGGTGACGCAGAGGCGCAGCCGTGGGTGGCACTGAGCTGGTCCCAGAGTCATTGCTAACGCTGTGCTTCCTCCATCACTCACATGACCCTCGTCCCTCCCATTTGCTCAGAGAAATTGTGGCTGCCCCTGGATCCCTGGAAGTGTCCAAGGCCAGGTTGGACGGGGCTTGGAGCAACCTAGGATAGTGGGAGGTGTCCCTGCACATGGCAGGGGGTTGGAATGAGATCGTCTTAAACGTCCCTCCCAACCCAAACCATTCTGGGATTCCATCACCAGGAATGTCCCATCAAACACTTACTAGGGCACATTCAACTGAAGTTTCTAGGGAGAGGTTTGGATTTAAGTGAAGGATTTTCCCTGGGACTTGCTTTTAGAGCTTGTGAACCAGCCTGGATTTGCCATCACAGGAGAGGCTTCACCTTTCACCTCTAAGCAGCAACAACCCTTGGGCTGGACGCTGCAAGGATTGCTTCAACATTCCCAACGCTTTTCCCATTCTCCCTCTCCCAGGGAGATGAACAATTTAGGGAAGACAGTTATTTGTAAGAAAACTCAAGTTTTTTCCATCCTCCATATTAGCAAGGCCAAGGATCTGGATTCCCTGCACAACAAAAGCCCATTTTGTGGACTTTTTTTTCCTCCTCCCCAGCCAGGCCCGTTTAATGTGTTGCTGTCAGCAGGTTAATTATTTTAACTGCTGCACCAGAAATGCGCACTCGGGGCTGGCTCCACCAACCCATTTAAAATAAAACAGCACATTGGCAAGTGCAAGCTCTCTTGGCCTCCACTCCCTTCCCTTAATTTGATGCTGACCATTGGAACTGCAAACTCTCGGGATCGGAGCGGATGCGGAGCCGTTTGCCGGGTGCTTTGCACGTAGCTGGCCCGAGATAACAATGAGGGAGAGATCCATGGAACGGCACACAGCTCCAGCTGTTCTCCCTCCTGCTTTTCACAAGGAACATCAATATGTTTTCAGCCTGTTGGCTTCGAGGTCGATGCCAAAAGCATCGGTTGGGAAAGACCTGCCAGAAATCCTGGGAAAGAAGGAAACACCAGTATTCCCATTTGAATGACGGTGGTGGTGAAGGGGGAAGGGAGACAGGCCAGACCAGCAGGTCCCAAGGTCACACAGATAGCATTGAAGAGCAGGAAATTGAATCAGGACATATCCTGTCCCAGAAAAGGTCCTCAACCTCTCCAGCACCTCCCAGGAGCACAGACCCAGCAGCCCCAAGGTGTAAACAGCCAGCTGGAGTGTGAAAAGGTCTTGAGCTTTGAACCATTCAGCCATCAGCTGGAAGAACCACCTTGGTCAGGCCAGTGCTTTCTAGGAAGACAGGATGGTGATCCCCAATTAACCTTGATGCACCCCATGATATCGGAGTCAGACTTGGATGATCTTTGTGGGTCCCTTCCAGCTCAGGATATTCCGATTGCACTAAATGTGTTCTACTGTGCCATTCTTGTCCACACCAAAGAAGCAGAACCTGAGCAAGCTTTAACCTTGCTGTTTCAAGTGCTAAAAGCTCTGAGAACACATCCCAAAGGGCCTCAGGGACAGCCTGACCTTAAAAGCACCGCAGCTCCCAGAAAGTCTCACCCTTACTGCAACAGAGCTTAAAAAACAATCATCTTCCTCTTGGCTACGTTGCCTCCAGCTGCTGCAGCCACACGTGCAGGGTAAATGTCAGCCTGTCAAGGAAGTTTGTTGGGAAGCAACCCAGACCCTTTTGCTGTAGACTCACAAGGGCCTCTCAAAAGCTTGGCTTTAGCAAGGAACTGCATTTCTTACCTCTAAAAACAGCAGCTAAAGCTGGAGAGGGGAATCCACAGAGTGTTAGGTGCATCCCAGGTGTGTATGGGGACGACACAGTGCTCTCCTCCCCATCAGGACACAGGCCATGAGACAAGGACACAGCCCACTAATCCACCCCTCACCAACAGGATAAATCATCTCGACAGCTGCTGAGAAGACCTCAGGCCTTTTCACAGCCCCTCATGTTTTAAAAATAACATTTATTAACACTAGGAAGAGACCAAGGGAAAGCAAACTCGGGAGAAACCCCTGAAGTTCTGGAGCAAGAAGACAAAACTCACCATCTTGGGAGGAGCCAGGACCAATATCACAAATCTGACTTCACAGGAGTTCTCCCCCCAGTTCTGAGGCCTCTCCAGGCGGCTGATGCAAACGTGACGTCGCTGAAGGGACTTTATAGTGCAACTGTCAGGGAAAATGGGATCGTTAGGCTGGGCCCCACAACACAAGGCATGATCTCCCCTGGTGCACAAGGTATAAAAACACATTTCAGCTTTGGGAAACACATGATGTTGTTGGTCTAGGACTGCTGGAGTCTTAAACGGTGACTTTTAGTTACTATGAGCCCAAATCTGCTCTCCTTTGTACAATGTGACACCCATGTTTTTATGGGAAACACCTTCCAAGATTTCAAGGTGTATTCTGCCTTTTCCTCCAGCTGCTTTTGAACAGCCAAGAAAACAAACGATAGAGAGCCCAACACACCGAGGACTTGCAGAGCTACAGAAGCTTCCACAAAATAAAAATAAGCCTCTTATTAAAAACCACCTGTGTTATTGGAAAGCAGATTACACCTCATTTCACCTGATCTCCCAAAGTGCTTCTGGAAACATTAAGGCAAAGTGCCAAGCCAATACATTCCCACTCCTGCCTCAGGCAGACCTCTCTGTTGTAATGGCTTTCCCCGTTTGCTCCCAGCTGTTGTTTTCCCTTTTGTGGCTCATGAGTGTTACAGAAACCACGCTGATCTCCCTGCTCAAGATCCACAGAGGCGGGATTAGTGCTTGGAGGTAAATCCTTGGCTGTGATCCAGGGGATGGGATGGATGTTTGACTCCCAGAACCAAGACTAGCAAGAAAAGTTGTGTGAAAGGAACGCAGGGATCATCTGCAGAGGCTGTGAAAGACCAGGTCTGTCTCCACCCTGGGGTATTTAAACAGAGCTGAGACCTGGTTAGATGTCACTTTTCCTGCTGGGAACTCTGGGGCTTGGTGCAGTGGCAGCAGGTGGGTAATGCCAGCCAGAAATGCAGCTCTCCTGTTCCCTTCGAAGCCACCAACCTCTTCCCAACCCTTCTGCAAATCACTGCTGAAAAATGCACACAGGGTTTGCCTACAGACACCTGGAAGAGGTGTGCAAGTGTTTTCCTACCTCAGAGTGGTTTCCCCTTCCTTTTACCTGGTTCTAAGTTATTTCAGCTGCTTGCTCCCATTAATTCATCTAGCAAGCACCTATCACAGTCCTCCAACAGGAGGATTTTATTTCTCCAACTTCTCTTCCTTAATCCCAGTCCGTTTCTTTCCTTTTAAGATGTATTCTCACCCTCAAGCACCCTGAAGGCTGCTCCCTTAACAAGATCTTTGCCTAGAGGTGTCCTAGTCAGGAGCACATTGTATTTTCTATCAAGTTCTTCACAATTTCCATTAAATTTTTTTTTAAAATTTTTTTTAAATCACACCATCAAGTATTTTCTTACTGAGTTCGACTTCCTGATCCCAGACTGGAAGCAGCCTGCTTCTGTAAATTAATCTTACAGAGGCACTTGTTTGAGAGCAACCAAACAGCTTAATTAGAACAATACAGGGCATGAGAATGATGACACTGTTTCATTTATTTCCTAACTCCTCTCCACCACAGCTCCTTGTGCTTTTTGGACTTGAATCAGCTTTGGAAGAGAGAAAGACCAAGGCAGGTCCTAAGGTGAGGAATAAATATCTTTTGAAGTAATTGAAAACAAGAGTGCAAGCTACACTTGTTTTCACAACCAAAGCCAAGCCCCTGGTTGCAATCCAGCTGTGGCTGGACAGCAGACAAGTCTCCTTGTGTTACAGCTCAGCAAGCCAGTGGGGACATGAACTCTGGGCTTTAGACCAGCTGGAGAACCTTCAAGTGGCCCAACACCTTCAGTTCTCTCACCTTCACCCACCTGGTCACCAGCAGTGAATGATAACTGCACCACTAGCATTAATTCTGAGCTCGGTTCTCAGCATTTCCACACCTCAGCTGCTGAGCTCATCATTTAATCTGTTTTGAAAAAGAAGGTTTGCTGGGCATTTTGAACATCATTTCTATCCCAGGCATGGCCAGAAGCAGGTATCAACTACCTGTGGCTCACCAGCACTCCCCAGACATCGTCCCTTCCCTACCATGTGCACCAGGCAGGACCTGACCAGGCAAGAAATCACTGAAGTACAAAATGATTTGAAAAAGCCTATTATAAAGTGCAATAATTAAGCAAGCCACATGTTCTAGAGTTTTCTTTCTTCCTGAAGTGACAGGGTTATGTTTCAGCTCCAGGAACTGTCTCCAGGGCTCTGTTTTCCAGAGACAACAGTGCCACAATCCCACTTCAGCTCAAGAGCTTCTTGAGTACAGAGGGGAAAACTGGACTGTAAAAAACTGAGCTTCGCTATGGGGTCTCTTCCGCAAGCAAGGTAATTTTCCTGTCAGCCACCAAAAATTTGTATTTCTCTTAGTCAGGAGTTCAGTGTCTCCTTAAGCTGAGGGACTGGGCAAGAAGAGGATCTCACAGCACTGAAAGATTTCACACTGAGCACATTTACAAGACACCAAGAAACTCACCATTATTAACCATTTTTATCTGAAATAGTTTTATCCACAGTGCTGGAGTTTGAGGTTTCTCACACCTCTGAGAGTTTCCGCGAATTCCTCCGAGCTCTATGGACACTGACACATGTATCTAAATCCCAATATCACAGCAGTAAAACTGCAAATTTCCAACAGTTAGGTCAATGTACAAATAATTTAGATCAATGACACCTTTACAAATCAGGCTGGAGTTGATTTAGTGAGGACAAAGCTGATTAAAACCAGATTTAAACAGGTGCCACAGAGAAGGTGGGATATACCTGAGCCTGGCTGCATGGAGGGGAGGAACAGTGCAGAATGCAGCCTCATCTGAGTCTGCTCTCCCTCTGTTATATCCATTTATCTGGGAGAAAAATGGTGGTTTAATACTTCCAGTGCAAGGCCAAGTCACTCCTGCCCATGCATCATTCAGCAGCTCGAGCTTTTCTTCAGATTTAAGCCATTATTTAGCTGACTCAAATCCTATTCCCTGGTGTAGCACTTACAGCTCCCACTTTTGTTTTAATTCCAGAATCCAGATACAAATACAATACAAACCGAAAGTGCACTGCCAACTAGATTTGTGCAAATATTTGTAAAGGACACAAAAAAAAAGTTCCTCGGTTCACATGGAGAAATCCCAAGTCAAGCAAGACTTCAGGTAAAAGTCAGCACAGCTCAGGCCAGGAAGAGTCACTTTCAAAATGAAACAACTTTTTTTTTAATAGCACTTAAATAAATTCCCACAAAGGAAAAAAAAGCTGGAGGATAAATAGCCAAAGCCCCAAAAAACTGAGAACTAGCAAGACATTTTCAGCTGACTCTAAATCAAGTCTGGTTTGGCCAAAGTCTCCAAGTTCCTTTTTGGTTTGAGTTGAGCTACATTTGATTCTCCCTTGGTTTGGCCAGAAAGCTGAAAAATCTATTTTCACCCAGTATTAGTCACACCAGGAAATGCTGGACTATGATTTAATGAGATGCCAGGTTGTGTTCTCAGCAGTTTTATCTTGATCCCCCAATAACTGAGCTCATAAAAAGGGCATTTAAATTATAGCACAAATTCTGCTTCCCTGTCCTCCTCTCTGCCTCTGGTGGTGCTGAGGGTGGCACTGGCATGGTGAGAACTGGCAGTGCTCCACCAAAATCCCAGATCCACCGAGTCCCACGTGCCCCAGGTCTGCCCCACACCCAAGATGTTATCAGAGTAATAACACATTGCTCAACCAAATCATAAAAAGGGTCAAACTATGGAGACCTAAGAGAAACAGAAACCCTCATTTAAAAGGGCAAGAAAGGAAGTTAATTCAGTAACAAATTATCCCTTGCAGTAAGAAAAAGTGCCCAGCAGAGGTAATCAGGCAGCCAGCCTTTTCCTGTCCGCACACAGAACAACAATGACACTTCTTGTTCTCATCCACTGCCAATAAATCTTCCTCTGCCGAGCAGCTCCAGGCACAAGCTTTGGGAAACCAGGATCTGCAAGTGAGGAACGAAGCTGTGGCCAGGCCAGGCAGCTCACCCACAGCTTGGCACGGGCTGGGCTCAGCCACAACGTCCTCACTCCAGGCTGGAAGTGCTCTTGGCCTGGGAAATGCACCTTGCTGGGCTCCAGGAAGACTCATCCTCTCCAGGGGGAAGGATTTCCTCCAGCTCAATGCGTATCGAGAACTCCTTTCCTGCAGGAGCTCTCCAGCACCACCTGGGACGGCCCAGCACGGGGGAGGAGAGGCCCTTAAAAGATAATTAATTGGTTCTCTGAACTCAAAGAACACTTGCCAGATGTTGGCTGTGGCACTTGGGACGTGATTTAGAGGTGAACACGGTGCTGGGTTAATGGTTGGACTTTTCCAACCTTCATGATTCTGTAAGGAGACATCTCATCCCCGTACAGACCCTGCACGTACCAAAACAAGGACATTTTTCTTCTTCAGGACCCAAATTCCTAACGAAGAGTTTGAATCCGAGATTTTCTTTTCATGAAACAGCACCTGCAAGAGCTTCAGCTCTCCAGCATAATCTGGGAAAACCCAAAAAGGGTGGAGAGGCCCTTAAAAAAATTACATGGTTCTCTGAGCCCAAAGAACACTTGAGAGATGATGGTTGTAAATTCTGGAGAAGAGGCTCTTGCTTACAAGGCTCCAAATCTTGTAATCATTCCTCTAAATGAAAATATTTGTTTTAAGCAGTCCAACTGTTTTAATTTCCCATTTTGCCCTTTAAAAGAATAGTCTGAGGAAGAGACAGCAACTGAAGCATCTCTATTTGAAATCTGTTCAACAGTTAAATCAGAGACAATGGGACATTTCTGGAGACCCACAGACCTCTGGGTCTGGAAAAATCCTTCAACACACAAAACGGACTTTGCATCACTTCTGTTGAGGGAGACACCACTCACATCTTTCACACAGTTCCACATTAAATTTGAGATTTTACTCCTCAAATTTGATTATCTGAACAGCAGCCTTGCTGCTTATCCAACATAATCTCATAATACCTACTTTTGAAAGGCTACCTGGGTTTTCCCGAGTTAAACTCCTCCCCAGGAGTCACTGCCATGACAGGCTGCATCAAAGGCACAAATTCTACAGCAACACCGAGCACACAAACCACTGAACCACTCTTTGCTTGCAGAGAGGCTTTTTTCCCTCTGCGCTGCCTGTTAAAACAGCTTTAGGAAATCAGTTTAATGCGCAGTCCACGTGCCTTAGCAATCCAGCCAGAAGAAAGGGCTCTACAACTACTCCATCCAGACTAGGGAGCAGCTTGATTTCATGTTTTTCCAAGGATTCAGCTCTGGAAATCAGCAGTTATACCTCTCTGCTGGCAAGGAGAATACAGCCTGGAAGCTGGGATGCCTGGGGAGTTCCATCAGCTCAGGGACATTTGTTCCATAACTCACCCAGCTGGTGTTTCTCCTAGCAGGACATCAGGAAGAAAAATCCACCAGCACCCAGTTAAGCCATTTTTAAATCATATATCCTTCACTCCAAGAGGAAAAAATTAAAAATCAGGCATTTTCATCTTTATTTTTCAGCCAGTGAAAGAAGGAATGGGGTGTGAGACGACTTGGCTTGTGATGGTGTCACTTCTTCACATGTTCTTCACTGGATAAGGAGGGGTTTCTTGGGCTTTCTGAGGCACAAAACTGCAACACCAAACTCAGCAGCTCCCACTGGAGCTTCCTGCCCATTTTTCCCAGTCCAGACATGCAAAGCATCCAGTTTACCCCTCTGTGCTGGGATCATGGCAGGTCTGGGTGGTCCATGAGCTGCTCCAAGCACTCTCCTGGCAGCATCTCTGCCTGCTTCAGTCATTCCATGCTGGAGGAGCCCCAAAGCACCTCCCTGAGGTCCCACCAGCAGCTGAGCTTCCCCACTTAAATAACAGAGGAAAACAGCCCAGCACTCCCCATTCTGGGACAGGACTATCCCTCATCCCAGGTTCTCCAAGGAAACAACCACCAGCAGCTTCCCAGGGAAGCAGGAAGAGATCTCTGTGCCAGTTTGTGTCCTCCTGTTCTGGCAAATACTGGAATAGGAGGAAAAAAGAGTTGTGTCCATGGTTTCAAAGGTATGAGATCATGGTCTGGACTGATGAAGTTCATCTAAAACTCTCAAGATTTGCTTTCTAGTTAGGAACTGATGAAGTTCATCTAAAACTCTCAAGATTTGCTTTCTAGTTAGGAACTGACCAGGTACACAAATAGAAATCTTCATTCTTCCACAGCTGGACCCTGCTGGTCACTAGGGCAGGCAAGGCTTTGCTGCTCTCAGCTCTCATTTTAATGGAAGAATCCCACGTTTTCCATAAGCTGATGTATCCTGGGATGGCTTCAGCAAGATCAGGTTTTGGTCATTCTTGACAAACCCGGCCCTAAAGCCTGTTGTGAATCAGAATTCAGTTGTTCTCCTGGGCGTCACAGGAACATTCAAACCTTGAGATCTTCAGTTCCTCAAGGGTTTCTTCTGCCCTGTGGCTGAAACCCAGATCCATATGGAATGGCTGACCTCACTGGAGCTTCCCTATACCTGAAACCATCAGGAAAGCACCAAATCCAACAGAAGCAGAAGAGCTGTTTCAACCCCAGGTCCTCCCCACTGCTCTTCCCACTGAGTATAAGTCAGATAAGAAATAAGAGCCTTCTTTCCAGCCCAAAAGAGAGGGAAACCCATTTTTGTCTCTATTAGGAATGTTCTTCTGCAGCCAGGCTCTGCACAGCTCAGTGAAAATCCTACAGAAATCCTTCCTTTCTCACCCCGAACTAATTTCAGCTGTTAATATTTCCCCTCATAATCTGTGCAGAAGCAACACCACCAAAACCTTATCTCTGAGCTGCTCTTCCTCATTAATATAATCTTATCATGATACTCAATTCTATCTCATCCACTAGGAATTAAAAGTTGGTTAAGATGCACCAACCCAGCAGCGCTAATTTAAAATTTAGCAAAGAGTATAGACCAAATGCAAGGATAAAGAATAGCAGATATCTTAAAGGTTCTTCCCACTCATATGGAAAATTTTTCATCAACAAATTCCTTTTACTTCAGAGGTTTGGAAGCTGTTTTGCAATCTGACTTCAAGAAAAATGTAAGATCTAAAAATATGGTTCACAATCTGTTGCACAATAACTCCAGCAGAAATACAGTGCAATAATTAGATAATTATAGTTAATAACTCATCATTGCTTTCCCACCACTTTCTTCTCCCTCTTCAGAGCAACAAAAGGAAGAAACAAGGAAAGTTTTGCACAAGACACCTTCAGGCTGTGAGCTTATTTTTCAAATCATCTCTTGTCATAGAAGCCAGCATTACTCACATGGATGCATTTAAAGCTCTGGCTCACTTTCCTAAGAGGCTGAACCCACCCTTTTCAGTCTCATGTATGTAATCACAGCATTTGTATCATGACCTTTCGAATGCTTTGGTGTTAAGGCAACACTCCCCAAAACCCCTCCACAGAGATGTCTCATCCCACAGGAGAAATTTCCATCCTCTGCATCAGCAGGACCTACCTATCCTTACTGCTGTCACTTCTTATGGCATCCAAAGTGGAAGAAAACTGCCCAAAAGTCCTCTTGGTTGAGACCATTTTACTTTATAAACTCATTTTCTTCTTCGTGTTCCTGCTTTGTATGTGCCAGGTGTAAAAAAAGTAGCACATGAAGCACGAAATATCATCCAGCTCACTTCTTTCTCAGGACACAGCCCTGATATGCAATCGCTTCTTTTTCACACTGAGATCACATCCTTCTCTTTCATAAGAGATCAAAAACAAGGGGGAGATTTTTCCTTGTTTGTTGATGGTGTCGTCTCCTTTTGGAATTTTTTTTTAAATCCTCTATTTCTCTCCGTTTTCCCCAGCCATAAGCAGAGGGCAGGAGAAGAAATGCCAGCAGAAGGAAAGCTATTGTGACAGTTGTCCCAGCAAACTGGCTGGGAAGGCTAAAATATGTGCATGCCCTTAGGCACCTATCCCACATATCCCAGTAATTTCTCTGGGAATTAACATAGTTCTTGACAACTTGACTTCAAGACTGCACAGGAATAAAGCAACAGAGTCAAAAAGGCACTGCTTTGTTGGCTCAGGGACTCAGGCTCTGGCTTGTCCCCTGTGAAGGGACAGCCTGGCTCACCCCACAGGCCTGACTTGGACACAATAACTTCAAACCCCAGTTCTGGTCAAGTGCAGGCTGGGGTGAAGTCACTACATCTCATAAATCCCAGGTGACAGAGTCCTTACTGTCTTAAGGGCCTGCTCCAATGTTTAACAGCGTTGACAATTAATCAGCGTCCAAATTAATTGTCAGACAAAGTAATCAGTGTCTAAATAGCGTGGAATGTCTGACTTCAATTTTCAGCTACAAAGTTTGGATGTTTCCATCAAAGGACCTAAGAAATCTTTTGGTACAGGCTCCCAGACATTGGCAGGCAAAGCAGTCCATGAACCAGTTTGCTTGTCCCTTTGAGAAGTTCCTTTATTAGCATTTCTCAGTAATTAGCATTTTCTGGCTCATTTTTTTCAGCATTCTTAGCTCGTTAACAGCAGATTTCTATAACACCCAAGAGCTGAACACCCTGGAGGGACTGTGGTCACCTACTGCATGTGTTTGCAAAGAGGAGCAGCCCACAGACAGACTGAGGTCCCACAGGACGGACGGAACAGGCACCATGATCTTAACTCAAAAGGACACATTCGGAACCTCTGTTCTTCCCAGCAGCAGGAAAAGGTTTGGAAGGCAGTGGATTTTGCTCATCCAGCCCAGGTACTTACATGATACAGAGCCAGGACTGCTGATACTGCACCCCCGTGACTGTGGCTGTGACCCCTTGAATTGTGTCTGATAAGAGGTGAACTGGGAAAAGAAGAGAGGGAAACATCACAGACTGTCCTCGTTTGTTCTGCAGCTGTAAATAACATTTCCTTCTAAATGGAAGCTGACTACTAATCCCAAGCATTCCTATCTGCCCAGTGGACTGATGCAGGGGTGGGGTTTGTCCTGCTGCTTTTGACTCGTGTCCTTAAACTATTCACAGCTTAGAAAGGCAGCTGCTTTCTCCTCCCAACATCATCCTACTTGCAGTACTGGGTTATTAGATTAGCATTATCCACCACACACACATAGACAGGACTGGGAGGGGTGTCACCTTCCCAATCCCCTGCCCTCTCTCCCCCTCTTCCCAGCTACAGCTCTCACACTATTTCATGGCACTACTTACTTTTCGTTCCTTATTGGCAGAAAGCCTAAATTAAAGGGGTTATAAATGCGAAGCTCTAAGACAGGTAGCAAGAAGTAACCAAAGCATGAACATGCTTACTACATGCTCAGGACTTGACATATCTGTTAAACAAATTCACTCAGGCTGTGACAGTTACATTTGAGGTGCGATGGACATGTTTGTCTATTCATTCCTGTTGACTCTGAAACATCAGGGGTGCCTACAGAGAAACAATGCTCAGTTAAGCTTCTTGACATCTTGGGCTAAAAGGCGGCGTTTTTAGACTACACTACGACATTTGTTGATAGCTTAAGGTGACACCAGAGCCAACAACCTTGGCTAGGGCTGCCCTGGTTGAGCTTCTGGAGGAAAATCAAGTGTCTCCCATCTCCTCCAGTGGGCTGGGAGTGACACAAAGGCTCAACCCTCCCCAGTTACTCATCCAAAGCAGGCAAAATTCCTCAGCCTGTGTGAATTCAGGTGGAGAATCACAAGGCAAAGGAGCCATTGCTGACGAGACACCAGCAAGAGTCTCTTGGCTGAACAGTGTTGTCGGAGGACAAGCAAACCAAAAGAGTCCACACAGACAAGACACCCCAGTGCTGCAGATTCCTCACCCCAGAGAGCACCACAATGGGTGATCTTAATGAAACAGGGGCAAGACTCCAGCAAAACACAAAAAACCCTGGAGAAATGAGACCTTTCAGTCTGAATGACATGGAAAAAATCAACCCATGGTGTCACATGCAACGTGCAAGCCTGGGGACCACACAGTGAGTGTCCAGCACCCCACCACGGCAGGGATGGCAAATGAACAGCAGCCCACCAGCCAAAGCAAACCAAGAGCTGATTACCGTTCCCTTCCCGTGGGGTCCCTGAATCTGTGAATAAAGTGTTCATGATTTTTTCGAAGTTGCAGCTCGGCTCCATGTTCTCAGGATCCTCTGCGAAGTGTTTCAGCATCTCCCGAAGAACATCGTCCAAGGACGTGGCTGTTTCATCCAGGATGATGCTGGCTCTGGCCAAGAACCCATCCAAGTCTCGTTGGGCTCTGACCTCCTCCTCAAAGTTCTTTAATTTCAGGTACTGTGTTGAGAAAAGGTCAGAGCATGAGACAGCTGTACACAGTAACAGCAAAGTAGAACCTGGGTCCTTCACAAGCAGTTTTCCTGAGGTTACCACCTAACCAAAGATTCTATTGGCCATCCAGATCACAGGAGAAAAGAAATTTTATGCATTAATGCATTGAAGGTTTGCATTTTCAAGGCTTATCCTAGCAGTGTGCCCATAGGTGAATGCCCAGGAACCTTTTATACCCTTACAAAGAAAGCAGAATTTAAAAAAAAAAAAAAAAGAAGGAATTTTTTTTTAGCCTAAAATAAAGTAGGATAAGTTGGCCTAAAAGCAAAAATGCTTAAGGTAGCATTTAAAATCCTCTTTAGGTTCAAGTAATTCAAGAAGTTTGAAAAAATGTGGGGAAGTTATTTGGGAGAAAGGGACACTGAGCTCAGCAGCATGAAAAATTACCAGTATGAATCTCAGTGCCAAGTCAACCCAGTTGTCCTCAAACTGGGAACCATCTGTCCCCAGTGTTCCCAGTCAGGGAGCCTGAAGTGGGAGGTGGGGAATTCCATCCAGCCCATCACCTTTTCTGACACTTGCTGAATTTTTCTTCTTTCCACTTCCATGGAAGTTTTCTTCCTGTGTGGATTTAGCTTTCAAGCAATAATGAGAAAAAGACAGCAGAGGCTGAAACTATCCCAGCTCTCTGCTGGTTCCTTCTGCTGTCCCAGACTTACTGGCCTTGAGATGGATGAGACAGCCCCGACGTATTCCAGAACCTCAACTCCTTTCTGTACCTGTCAGCTGTGAAGGTGATTAACTGAGTGATCAAACTACAAATGCCTCATTCCCATTGCACAGTCCTTGGAAATCCACACACAGAGCACTGGACAAGGAGGGCTGGCAGTCCTGTCCCTCTCCTTCAACAGCCTGAGTGAGGAAATGGAACTGCGCTGTTATATGGATCTTCCTTCCGATGGGAAAGCTGCCAGGCTGGAATTCATGATGCTGAGAACCAGATTGTCAGGAGACATTTAAACTCTCAGTGCCCCTCAAGCTCAGTAAGAACCAAGCTCTGAATTGCTTTCACAAATCTGATCCCCAGCTGCCTCCACAGCCACGACCATGCCATGTTCCCCCGAGGGTACAGGGCCATCCCAGAGCCTGACTCATGGGTCCCCTCCTTCCATGCACACTCTCTCTTACCTTTGCCATTTATAGACACAGGCAAAAAAATGCTAACATCTCCCTAATTACTGTAATTATCACAGCAACTATCAAGTTGTCAGTACACATCCATTGCAATTAGCACTGTTTTACTTTGCATCAATCACTTTTTTCACAGCATCCTTGAGAGGGAGGATTCTCTGAAGCGTTTCAGCTCCCACCCCGAAGGCTTTGGAACCATCTGCTCGTAGGAGAGGAGACGGTGACAAGGCTACAACTCCACCTCAGAAGTACAAGCAGTGAGTCTGTCTCCAACTGAGGGCAGACTATCACACACCTGTAACAGGAGTTTTCAAAATTGCAAAGGTGGCTTTGTGTCACCAACTTCTCGCCTGCCTGAGAGAAGCAACCAGAAGCAGAACAGCAGAAGGAGAAAGTTGAGAGACAGCAAAAAATTAATCAAAGGTGTTCATGTGGGTTATTAGCCCAGATCACAGAATCATACAATGGTTTGGGTTGAAGGGATCCTAAAGACTACCTCTTTCCAAGCCCCTGCCATGGGCAGGGACACCTTCCACTATCCCAGGTAGCTCCAAGTCCTGTCCAGACTGGACTTGGGCACTTCCAGGGATCCAGGGGCAGCCACAGCTTCTCTGGGCACCCTGTGAGAAGGCCTGCCTCACCATCTTCACAATAAAGAATTTTTTCCTAATATCCAACCTAAACCTACTCTCTTTCAGTCTGAAGCCATTTCCCCTTGTCCTGTCACTCCAGACTATTGTAAATAATCTCTTCCCCATCCTTCTTGTAGCTCTTTTCAGGTACTGGAAGGCCCCAATTCATCTCAATCACCACTGATCCTGCAGTGAGCTGTGCATGACAGCACCAGCAGCAGCTCATTGCAAGGCAGAAGGATTCAGCTCCAGCTGAGCCACAGGCTTCAAGCAATGCCTTGGGAAAAGAACTTTCCATGCCTCAGTGCTGTTTCATTTCCCTGCGGTTGGTCCTTTATAGGAAATAGGGGAAAAATCCACATTTATCACCCATTTATCACTCCCCTGATATTAGGGAAGGTATTATAGTCAGGGAATGGGTTGGGTTGGAAGGGACCTCAAAGCTCATCCAGTTTCACCCCCTGCCATGGCAGGGACACCTTCCACTAGCCCAGGCTGCTCCAACCTGGCCTTGGACACTTCCAGGGATAAAGGGACAGCCACAGCTTCTCTGGGCACCCTGTGCCAGGGCCTCCCCACCCTCACAGGGAAGCATCTCTCTGTAACACCCAATCTAAATCCACTCTCTGAGCTTAAAGAGGCTTTATGCACATTAAACATCACAAGGCAACCAGCCACCATGAAAGGAGAGAAATCCATCACTCCCTGAGACACACCAAAATCAAATTACTGGAAGCACTGGCACAGCAAAGCCTCAGCGACAGCTCAGGCACAACTGTTGCAGCCAGGACCCCTGCTGGGTTCAGGGGAGATTAATGAATGCTCCCTCACTAATATTTTTAGCTGGATAGTCAAGTCACACCAGGAAACTTGATGCTGGAAACTCGATGCTGGAAACTGCTCAGGAAGAAACCCAAGCCAGCTGCCCAACAGTCATTTGAACAGCTCTGGGTATCCTTGATTGCAAAGCTCCACGTTGCACCGTGACAGGAACAGAGGCTGTTGTGCCAAAAAAGGGGGAAACAGTGAAACAGCCTCTCCTGACTCCAGGCAGGCCAAAATCACACATTTTAACTCATCAACAAGGCTCAAAATGCAAGATCTCTCCTGGCTGGCTGCTCTGGAGACACCTCCACTTAGAGCCACTGGCAATTTTTTTATGGTGTCCAAAAAATCCCATTCTTCTGAGCAGAGCTCTGCCTGCACTGCCACCATGGTGCCTTGGGCCAATTCCCTCAGAACCACTCTGTGATGGTGATCAAATAGTTCAATCTGTGTGAAGAAGCCTTTATTTCTGCCCACTGAGTGCCCTGCTAGATAGCAACTTGCCTGAGACACAAACTGCCCTTCCAGAACCACAGGCTACCACCAGAGACAGGGACAACCTACAGGGAAACTTCTCCAGACAAAGCTTCTCACTTCTCTGCTGGTGATTCCCCCTTCCCAGACACATGGAGCCATCTCCTCCATGAGTCAGGTCCCAATTTCCTTTGCATTTGAAGCACAAAATTTCCACTGATCCTCCCTGGAGGGAAAAGCTGGCCAAAGTATCTTTTTCTCAAGCCCTGCTAAAGCTCTCTGGTATTTGTGGCTCCACAGCACACTAAAATGCTCAAGCATGAACTGTAGGCCAGAAAAAGCAGGAATCCTACAGCTCTGAAAAGGAAAAACAAAATAGAAGAGACACTTATGAGTTAGCAGTTTCCAACTATTTCTTATCAGAGGCAGATCCTGCATTTGGGCTTAGAATTTGCACTTTTAAGCGATTAAGTTCTCGGGTTACTTTCAGTCAAGTGTGCATGACTGAGAACCTTGGCACTGGGATTAGACAAGACAAATTAGGGAGGAAGACATTTTCATTCCTGAGCATGGAATAGCTTCTTTTAACCTCCACGATTCTATACCAAACAATGTTTTAATATTTATTTTTTGGTGCTGGTGGCTTTGTTTTGGGTAGTGTTTTCTTTGGTATTTATTTGCTTTGGGGTTTTTTTGTTAACTTGGGGATAAGGTTTCTAAAGCTATCACACATTTTTCTCCCACTACTAATTCAGCCTTCTGGAATCTTTTCAGGATTTGGGCTGTTTTAGAGGCAAGGCAGAATTAAAGAGCTCTCTGGGATTCCCTAAAAAGCCCCCAAAGCTTACAAGGCTACACAGACTAAAACCTCAAGTTATAACCTGCAGTGAAGCCTGAAATACAAGTCAGGCACTGGCACAGCTGCCCAGGGCAGTGCTGGAGTCCCTATCCCTGGAGGGATTTAAAAGCCATGTGGATGTGGCACCTGGGGACATGTCAGTGGTGGCCTTGGCAGTGCTGGGGGAATGGTTGGATTTGGTGATCTTAGATGGCTTTTCGAACCTGAATGATTCTGTGATTTGCCAGGATCAGTGATGCTCCAAGCTCCCATGACAAAAGCCCCTCCCTCCAACAATTAGGCAACAAGTCAAGACAACTTAAAGCACCCTGAGCCTTGCAACCCTAAAGACAAAACTTCACGTGGTATTAAATACAGAATCAGAGAATTAAAGAATGGGTTGGGTTGGAAGGCACTTTAAAGATCACCCAGTCCCACCCCCTGCCGTGGGCAGGGACACCTTCCAATACCCCAGGGTGCTCCAAGCCCTGTCCAACCTGGCCTTGGACACTTCCAGGGATAAAGGAGCAGCCACAGCTTCTCTGGGCACCCTGTGCCAGGGCCTCCCCACCCTCACAGGGAAGTTCTCAAAATACCAACCCAATTCCTCCCTGAGTATTTTCTGTGCACTTCCACAGCCAAAGGTTTGGAATAACACAGCCTATACAAAGTTTTTTTGCACTTTCACCTTATCATTAGTGAGTTACAGTCTCAGGAGCAAGTGTAAACTAAGTGTGGGCTCCTAATCCTCCTCCCAGCCTGCTTGTTTCCAGGGATTTCACTCCTGCTGAACCTCGTGAAGGACGACTGATTAGCTGGAATAAACAAGGAACCAAATCCCAGCCATGTCTACTGGGTGTCTCTGCTCCCAGCCCCAGAGGAGCCCAGCAGCCAGGATCTCCACAGCACACACTTGGATCCCTGTGGAAGCAGCTGCAGAAGAGAAAGCGATGAATTAACATGTCAAGGAATTGTCTGGGATAAAAAGCAGTGGATCAGAATTACAGAGAAATTGTTTGGAGAATGAGCAGCACGTGGCTTCTTAGGTTTAAAGAAAGGGAGAGGAATTCCAGAGAAGAAGCATTTGAATGCCTTTTGCTTAAGCCAGTGACAAACAGCCCCTCAGCGTGTTTCATGAGCCTTTTCTGTACTTCTGGATGATGAAAAAACCAAATTGGCCACACAGCACCTCTACTTACCTTCCTCGATGTGTGCAGTAACACGCAGCCAGCACCTTCACTTTCAGCTGGAAAGAAGGGGAAAAAAAACAAACCACATCAGAAGAGTGTTACTATCAGAGGTACCTGACAGGCAGCAGGAGCCGAGCAGCAGGCTCAGGAGGAGGTGAAGCATCACTCTCTTGGCAGGGGATGATCTCTAGAGAAAAGCAGAGATTCAACTTTTACAACATCTCCCATTTTGGAAGCATGAACCAAGCACAGGATTGGCATTATCTGATCACTTGGGGATTGTGTCTTGCAGCTTTTTTTGGCTGAATTTTTGTAACTCTAATGTATTTTTACTCTTTCCTTCTCTCCCCCCCTGCTCCACTCCCCAAAAATCTAACTCCTAATCCTTTCAGTAATCATTTAATCCAATGCATCGTTGTTTGATAGATTGAGGCTACGATTTCATGAGTCACCCTCGTTTGGAAACCCTCCTTGTCCTCGTTAAAGAGTCAACAATAACAGCCAGGCACTTCCAAGGGATTGCAGGCAGTGACTCCAAGATGAGCACATTAATGTCCTGTCAACTCACCACGCTGCCTCCATAAATCTGAAGAGAAAGCAACACAGCTCTTGGGAAAGAAAACTGCTGTTTAGGGACTAGTAAATGTCATTTAATACACACGATGGGGGAACCCGGGAAATTCCCACTTCAAACTTCCAAGCGCCAACAATAACATTTTCTTAGAGTATCTACAAAGCACTTTTTGGGTATCAGCTACAAAACAAAACCAAACCAAGCTGTATTTGCCAAAAGCCCACTCCTTGCATCCAAGGCAGCCTCTCTGTGGCATTATTTGTCCCAGAGGCACTTTTTGTGCAGAGAATCATGGAATGGTTTGGGTCGGAAGGGACCTTAAAGACCATCGAGGTCACCTTCCACTTGACCAAGCCCCATCCAACCTGGCCTTGAACACTTCCAGCCTGGCATCCTTCTCCTTAAGTTCTCCAAAAAGCCCCCAAGCCTGAGCTGCTACCAAAATGAAACACATGAACAGCTTTAATTCAAATGAGCGCAGCAGCAGCATGGAAAAAACCCACTGAAGACCAAAACCTTTCCAGAGGCCAAGCTGTGGAAAACTACAGAGATGTAACACGGAGTTACAGCTACTCAGATGAGGGCTTTGCTTCCTTTCCCGATCTCTACTTCCAAATCCTACCCTGTAAGAGCTGCTGCAATCCCATGACTCGGCCACACACCTTCAAGCCAAGCCCTGCTACTCTCCAAAAAATAAGCTGAGGGCGCAACTCACGTTAAAACTCTAGAGCTCCAGAAAAAAAGCAATTGTTTTTGCAAGCAGAAAGCTGCTTTAATCAAAATCATCGCTGATCAAACAGAAATTTGAGTCTTGCCCTTAATGGGGTTCAAAGGCTCCAACTCAAAGTGGGAGCAGAGCAGTGGAGAAGAGGGAAAGGATTGACTTCATCTCCCCCTAAACAAAATGAGCCGGTTCAGAGGCTTCAGTTACATCACCCAACTTCTCCCAAATTTCACTTGGATGCTGCACATGTGATTAAAAGCATCACTTAACCAGACAAGTCTGCTGCTGCAACAGCCCCAATTATTCCTGCTTTTGACACGCCTTTTGGAAAACACAAGCTGTTTCATCTAAAAAGTGCAATTTATTATTAAAAAGCAAGCACCCAAATAAACCAGAAACATCAAGCATTTTCCCCAGGCTTTCACATTTGTAGTTCTCCAATGTTCACTTACCCAACTTCCAGCCTAATTACACATGCAGAAGTATGTGCGGAGATTTGGAAGCCCATAAATATTCATTGAGGAGAAAACATGTTTTGGTTTATCTGCTTTTGCAAGAAATAGTTCGGGAGAGACAAAAAGCACCCACAAGCCTGAACAATAGCAGGCACATGCTGAAGAGAGAGCTGCAGCCTGTCCTCATGGATACATGGAAATGGAACAGAAATTCAGGTTGTGCTTTTATCAGGCAGCAGCTCTTGGTTCCTCTTATCACTTTCAAGGTGTATCAATCTTTGCTGACAGCTCTCTCACGTATCCAGCTGGAGGAGCACCAAGTGCTGCTTTATCAACACAAGCAAAAATATCTAATTACATCTGTTGGAGCAGGATCTTTCAAACTTCTCAAAAAAGCTGTTCTGGGTACGGAGGTGGCGCTTTGGAAAGCCCAGAGCCTCATTCATCATTCATCCCAACAACACCGCTCGGATTTAATCCAGGCAGGGAGATGGATGGATACAGCCATCCCAGTTCTGGGCTGGTATCTTAAATGCTCACTGGAGTGCTACGACATCAGTCAGGGATAGCAGAAAATCCACTGGAACATGACAAAAGGAAGGGAAAAATACACAGAGACTTCTCAAGTGCTCTTCTGCCTTCCTCATACTAAATATCCATTTATTTCCTGCTGGGCAATGCGGGATCAAACCCTGCAGGAGGTTGCCTGTGACATATCCAAAGCTCAAGTCCAACCACCACCAGCCTGCCATCCATTTTCTCCTCCTCCACAGCACCATCCCTGCCTCCCTCCAGCCAAGGAGGGGGTGAAAAGATCTAACACCCTTGGCCCTTGCACCTCCACAGAGGAGCTCTTCATGGGGCTGACACGGATACAGAAAACCCTGGATCCACCCTACGAGAAACTCCCCATCAATCTCCTCGGCCATGTCTCACTATCAAGAGCAGTAACTTGAAAAT
The DNA here is from genome assembly GCA_014706295.1 of Lycocorax pyrrhopterus obiensis. Classification (NCBI taxonomy): domain Eukaryota; kingdom Metazoa; phylum Chordata; class Aves; order Passeriformes; family Paradisaeidae; genus Lycocorax; species Lycocorax pyrrhopterus. Next base: position 2,532,987 of record JACSVZ010000006.1, on the reverse strand, counting down.
CTCAATAATTTGAGTGAATGCCACAATCAAGCACAATGAAACACGACAAGGAGGTCAGGACCACATGAAATTTTCATATCTATTTTTGTGGCCCTCCTTGCCGGACAGAGCAGCCAGCAAAAGCCTATTTTAGGCAAGAGAGAGAGCGAGGGGCATTATTGTGTGTCCTCACACACAGCTGAGGGAGAGCTGCCAGGGGTGGCTGAGCTTATCTGTTGGGCTCTGCTCCAGGTCCTGCCCAAGGGAAAGCCAAAAAGTCAGCAACGCATCTCCGACATCCCCTGGCAGCCACATCAAGGCGCCACGCGCATCCCGAATTTCTGGGATGCGTGCACGGAGGCACGGAGCGTTACTGGGAACGCCACGAGTGACTCCCGGGGAGTTCAGTTCTGACAACGCCGAGGAATTGTCAACATCAGAACTCGTGGCATGCTCAGGGCCCTGCCTCTCCTTTTTATTTCCCGCCATTCTCCAAATGGGCCCCATCCAACTTCAACACAAATGAGGAGATTTAATACTTGGAAGTTTATTTGCTCAGTTTCATCCCAGCTGCCCTACTAAGATCTCCGAGAGCAACCCAGAGAAACAAAATCCCCTCCTTGCTTCCCCTCCACCCCCTCCTTAGGTAACAACATCTGCCATGCAAGCCTGAAAACAAACCCCTCAAACTCAAATACCAAAGTTTAAGGCTTTTCACCTTTTGTCTTGAGAGATCTCCTTTCACCCAAGATCCCTTTCCCTCATCCAGGTGCCCAGTGCTGCCCTTAACACCTGAGAAGATCCAAAAACCTTTGGAGCAAAGCCACCACTGGATGCCTGCAGCATCTGAAGACAGTATTTTATTTTGGGATAAAAGGAGTGGAAATTAGAGTAAAAGAGCTTTTTGGCTGTGCACTTTTCTTTAGATCTACAAACACTCCCTGGTGCATCTTCATGGTAAATATATATAAATATATACGTGCACAGTAAAACAAATCAGAGCAGAATATTACATTAGCACTTCCATGTTTTTCTCTGAAAAATATCAAGGATCTGGTGTGAGTGGAAGTATTTAAGGTCTGGATGGCTTATAATTTAAAGAAAACCCCTATTTTATCTTTGTTTTTTATCAGGGGTCTGCCCCAATCTAAGACTCAGCCACTTGAGCTGAACCACACTGCGAGCAGAAAAAAACTGTTCTGCTTTTCAAATCTGCCTTAAAAATATATAAATAAAACCACATCACCACATGGCACGACAGGAGTCCGTGAGGAGCAGTGGTGACACTTCTAACACATCACTGGCAGTGTGGGATTGCACAAGCAGGATCTCAGAGGGATTCTCTGCTTTGCTGTGCTGAGCCTGGGCTAATCACCATCAGATTTGAGTAATTTTGGTTAAATATTGTTAGATAAATAACTGTGCCTTCATTATCCCACATTCCCACGACAGGTGATGGGCTGAGCTCGGGAGACATCTAAAGTCAGTGTTCATCCCACAAATTCCCAGGTTAAAGGCAGGTGGGAATAAGGATTCTGGAACAGCAAAAACAGCTGGGCAGGTGAAGGCCCATCCCTCACACTCCTGGGTGGGGAATTGGGAAGAGAGGGGACAGCACAGAGACTGACCAGGGACAAGGTAAGCATGCTGAGCATGGTGTCCCTTGTCACACCCACGTGCTATAAAAGCCAATTACTTCATGAAAAACCCCACCTGTAGTAGGTTTTGTCAATCAATTCGGGGCAGGGGGAACATGTGCGTTTTTTTCATGCACTCTAAATCCCACGGGAAGCCGCTCCAAAGGACCAAGGTGAAGCACGGAGAAGGGAGGCCGCTGCCTCCGTGCAGAACCACCCGCGCTCCCCCCACACCTCCCTCGGCTTCCTAAGCAGCGCTTTGAAAACACCCTCGTCAGGAAATTCGGAGGGAGGCCGTCCCCCCCCCCCAGCACACAATCGGTATATCCACTTTCCATTAGAGGGTAGGAAGCCTCAGGAGCCCAACATCCCACTCTGACATCAAACTGCTAAAACAGGAGTTATCAGATGGAACGCGTGGGTCAGCATTGTGCCTCGAGACATAAAAAGGACCTTGGTATTAATGTGAGGAAATGTGACTATTGTGTGCAGAGTGATACCCATTCAAGCCCAGACCACTTGTCTCTGGACGCTACTCTCCCTGGAATATCCTTGGCGCCAGCATCCAGCTTTTCTCCTCGTCCTCTTGAAGAAAAAAGTCATCTGGGCAGGGGCTGGGCCAGGACTTGGATCCAGTGTTTTGCCGGGAGCAGCGGCGGCGGGCGTGCACGTGTGTGCCTCTGGAGCGGGATACAGGAAACTGTTGATTCTCTGTATCTAGGAATGATCAATTGTCCGCAGGGTGGAACAGCCTTTAATTTCTCCTGAAGCGTAATTCGTGTTCCGCTCCTTCCCCCCCACACCCCGGCAGGGCCACATCCTGCTCTCCAATTGGCTTTTCGCTGCTGTCAGGAGTTTGCTGCCTTCTCCCCAAAACTGCTGCAGGCACCTCTAAAATCACTGGTCTGAGCATCGGCTGCAAGTGGGAAAAGTTATGCAGCTACAGCTCCACAAGTCCTTGATAAATCGTGCCTAAATTGAAGCAAATCCTGTGCAAACCCCTCCTGCAATGTGGGTAAGGAGAAGGTGAATTATTTCAGAACCTCAAACTACAAAAATGACATCCAAAGAGCTGTTTTAAAACCCCAAACTACAAGAACAAGATCCAAATGATTGTTTTAAAACCTAAAACTGAGAAAAAAACCAAGGTCCAAACGATGAAAATATGTGCCTGGCTGATTTAAGGGAGCTGCCAAGGAGATCAGAACGCTGTGACTGATGGCAAAGATGCGTCCCCACATATTCCAAAGACTCACTTGTATCACCTGTCCATTAAATTTAAGGCCCAGCCTAAACCAAACTGCTGTATTTATTTGCAGGGATTTAATTCCAGGTGTGCTGCAGATAAAGCTTTCTTTGACAAAGGCCTGGAGTGCCAGGACAAGGGGGACATTTAGATTAGACCTGAAAAAGAAGTTCTTTTACAATAAGAGTGGTGAGGCCCTGGCCCAGGTTGCCCAGAGAAGCTGTGGCTGCCTCTGGATCCCTGGAAGTGTCCAAGGCCAAGATGCATGGGGCTTGGAGCAAACTGGACTGGTGGAAAACATTCCTGCTTACTGCAGGGGGGTTGGACTTGATGACCTTTAAAGGTCACTTCCCACCCAAACAATTCTGTGATTTTACTTGCAAACATTTATTGTGACTTCAGAAAAAGCCTCGGCCTAAAAACCACCCTGATCTTCCCCCAAAAATGCAGATCCCAGGTCCAAATGCCTCCAGCTTCAGATACACACCCACCTTCCTGTTATAGCTCCTAACATTTGCTGGAAACAAATGTTACCACCAAAATCTAAGTTACGAGCATGAAAAGCAGGAGAGAATTACAAAACCTGTCATCAGTTAATGCAAGGAAGCACTGAAACACCCAGGAGAAATGACCCAAATGTCACCACTGAGCAGCATTTTAGTGCTCAGGCATCTGCACTGCTTTGGGCTCATTATTCCCTGCAAAGGCAGCCAGTATTAATTAAAAATAAGACAGGCCATACCTTAAACCCCAGATTTCTTCAAGCCACCCTGTTTTTCACACACCTGTGCACAAAACCCAGCATTTCAGGCCAATGGTGAATTGTTGGGAGTTTTATGGGTTGTGCTGTGTTGGCTTGAAGCTTAATCCAAAACGGTGATCGTTTAAAACCAGAATTATAGTGGAGAGCATCCAATTATGCTCATGGAGAGCTGCACACACATCACACAGAGACCAACAGCTCGACAGGATGATGCAGAGCTGTCACTGCATCTGTAATTCCACCACCTTTGTTGCCTGCCAGCACCTGGACCCCAGGGTTCCAACTCACCCCCTCCCCAAATGGGAATTTTGGATCTTTCAGCCCTATATTAAGGTGGGCAGCAACCTCAGAGCAGCTGACCCAAAAAAAGTCTCCAGCAGGAGAGAGTCTGGGCACCACATCCAGCCAAGAGACCACATTTTGGCTCAAACATTTCACCCAGAATGCAGGAAAATGAGATGAGGATGCAAAGATGTCATTCCCACACTTGGTTTTCCTCTGTGTTTACAGAGCAGCAGAGGATTTTGTAGCATCCTGGTACAGCAGCTCCCTTGGGGTAGGAAATGAAGTGTTTGGAGCATCTGGCATCACCTGGAGAAACCCTACTTTCATTTTCCCCTCCTTTCCAGCTTGTCTCGCTCTGGACAATCCATGCAAAGGTTCAGCTCCACAGTTTTGTTCCAGGAAATCAAAGCCTGAGTATTAAAAAAAAAACCTCCCAAAGCTTCCCAAGAGTGGCAGCAATGGAAGGGAATTTCTGAACAGGGAACAATTCACTCCCAGACACACCTCAGCTCTGGCCTAATTAAACCTCAGTTTGGGAATTGGGTGGTTTTTTTCAGAAGTTCGGGGTATTTTTCTTAGAAGAGCTTAAGGGGCTCATCTCAGCCACTTTCAGCCACCCAAAAAGTCACCCCTCCAGGAGGATCAGCTGTGCCCTTTGCAGCCACAGACTGATTTATTTGTATAAAATCCACCCTGGAAGAAACTTCAGTAAAACCACCTCTGAAAAAGGAACTGATAGCCCAGATGACTCCAATGCCTGGACTCTGATGAATTCTATGCCTAACAGTGAAAAAGTTGGATTTTGGCTACCTGGATCACTCTGATGTTGTAATGGGGGAAAAAAATAATCTCTGTTTTTCACATCTGCCCACATTGAAAGTCTGGATTTTTGCTCTGCCTGAAGCTCATTTTAAAAATCATCATCCTTCCATTTGAAACAGGCCCCCAGCACACCACAAGTCCATTTTCCTTAAAAATCCTAAACATCTCAGCTGAAAAAAAAAAAGGATACGACTAATAGCACCAGCACAAACAGCAGTGCTTCAGGGAAATAAGGAAGCCTTTTTTGTCCTGTTTTGAATGGAAGGGAAAACACAGAAAGCCCAGGAGGACACACAAGGAAAGTGAACTTCTTCAGATGCAGAAGAATCCACAGCACTCGCATTCCTCATCCCCAAACAATGCACCCCACGGCATTAAGTCCACACTTGTCATAGCAGAGCACAGCTCCCTTAAATCTTTCAATTAAGATGGCATTTGTAAAATTGCAGGCTTGGAAATTGCTGGATATTATTCCTAAGTTCAAGTCATTGCTCAGAGTCAAAAAGCAGATTCCGAGATGGTCAAACAGGGCTCCAGGCCGTGCCTCATCTGCATCACCATTCCCAGTAACTGCCCGTGGCAGATCAATTGGGATTTGCATGTAATCAAAAAATAACTTTTAACAAACTTAAAGGACTGTCTGATACTCTGACACCAAGAATAATCCAGAGCATGGGCATTTAACCTCTAAAATAGCCGGTGCCCCCACACAGGCAGGCTCCAGCTGCTGGGACAAACCCAGGCTGCTGCTGTGTCCAAGAGCTGCATTTTCCCAGGTACATCCCACAAAATCCAGATTTCAAAAAATGGGTGGGAAAGAACCTTAAAGATCATCCAGTTCCACCCCCTTTCCATGCGCAGAGACACCTCCCACTATCCCAGGTTGCTCCAAGTCTCGTCCAACCTGGCCTTGAACACTTCCAGGGAATAAAGAAGGCTAAGTTATGTCTAACTTCAGAATTATTTATCTTATTAGAATTGAAAACATTTTCTAGAAAAACAAAATGGTTGCTACATCTAAGCAAGACTGTCACAGCCACCAGCCCCAAAAGAAAACTCTTCAGCTGTATGACTTGATTTCTGTCCTCTCCTAAAACCTCTGTTTCTCAGACTTGGCTTGGCACTATATGGGATCTCAGTTCAGATCTGTATTCCCTACCTCTTCCAGCTTTACTTTTCAAAGGATTCACTAAATATCAGCACTGGTTTTTATGGGAAATTAAGTGAATGGGATTTTGTTTGATTTTCTGGAGAAAAAGAAGTTCAGAATTGCCTATGAACTGAAACAAAATGACAAGTTTTCGGTGAAGGACTTGACTATCTTCCTCCCTCACCATTTATCACAGGCAGTTCTGAGGATATTAAAACACTGAGCCAGAAGCAAAGTTCAAGGATGGGTTGGACAGGGCCTGAAGCAACCTGGCCTAGTGGAAGGTGTCCCTACCCTTAAAGATATGACTTTTAAGGTCCCTTCCAACCCAAACTGCCTTGATCCCATGAAATCCCACCACCAGGAACAACCTCCCTCCCATCCCCGTTTTTGGGGGTCACTCACCGGTGGCGCTGGGAGTGCCCTCGAGGTTGACGTTGACGAAGAAGCGGATGCTGTCGCCGGACACGATGGTGGAGTTGACACCGTCGAAGAGCTCCTCGCCCGCCCCTTCCTCCTTCGCATCGTCCGTGTCGCACTTGAGGTACCCTGACAACGAGATGGGGGTGCCATGAGAGGGCTGCAGGCTGTCCTTGGGCCCATCCTTGGACATCGAGGGGGACGAAGAGTCCGAGTCCGAGTCCATGGCTGGCGAGGCCTCTGCCGCCGCCAGGGCCTGGTGAGGGGCCGCTCTGAGAGCCCGTGAGGGCTGGAGGGTTCAAGGAATGGCCCCCAGCGTGTTTTGGGGTGGCCTCAGGGGCTTGTCCCTCTGGCCTCACACCAACAGTGTGGGCAGCAAGGCCCAGCCCCAACACCTCGCTCCCCTCAGGTAAAAAACACCACAAGGATGAAAAGGTTGACCGGGAACCATAAAAACAGCACCAAAAGCAAGAGTTGCGCCCCGGCCTACCCCGATCCCAACACCTCCACCGGCCCAAGGCCGCGCCGCTGTTTTGCAATGCAGCGATTCGAAACTACAGGTGGAAAAATTGGGGGGGGGAAAAAAAAAAGTTTCCGAGGAGACACCTGATACGGACAGAGAGACCCACAGCTCCCACGGGGCAGAGGAGCAGGTCACTGGGGGTGGCATCACAGAGAATGCGAGACAAGTTTCTTAATTACACCAGACAACTCCTTAGCTTTTTGCAAGGCTTTAATCAGAATTTAACCCAGCCTCATCCAACAGCAAACTGGTCCCTGCAACATCTCATTACGGAGCAGCTGGAGGACTCTTGTAGCACACTCATGTATCATGTTTAATTGGGAGAATTAGGGACATTATAGAATGTCGATTTTTACATTACCAGGATTATTCAGCAGCTTCTCCTTGTCTTCTGACAAGTCTTTTATGCCTAATTTGAAGCAGGAGGGAGATATTTCATTAGCTGGCTCTAGGCACTAGAGTGAAATGAAAAGGGGGAGCTTCAAGGCAGAGGCTTGAATGGAAACTAAAATATTGATGGCTTTTTTTAAAGCCTCGTATAAGCAAAAGTGGAGGCAGCAGCTGAAAGCATTACATGTTGCCTCTGAGGGATCGAGCCGACAGTTCTCCACCACAAAACACAAACCCAGAGGAGTGAGGCCACAAACAGGAACTCAGTGACACAGGACAGGGGCTGCAGCATTTCCTGCCACGAGCTGATGGAGCTCAGCATCCCCCCAGAGGGTTCAGAGGGTGCAATGGCGCTGCAGGAGCTTCAAGCCTCCAGATGAGACTTCTAAATTGCTTATGAAAGGTGTGGGAAACCTGATAAAGCCCCACAGATTAACCCCCCTCCTGATCTTTGCCTCCTTCACCTTACAGCTTGACAGGAATAAATGTGAATGAGCCCTTTCAAAATTGCTCTGAGGGCTTCAAAAAGCATCCAAGGTGCTGCTGTCCCCTTCCAGCAAAGCACACTGAGGATATCACCCTCTGCTGCTGGCAGAGCTTAGGATGTTTGCATCCCTGCACGATGGAAACTTGTCCAGACAGAAAAAAGTGAGGTGAGGAAAGTACAGGAAACACCTGAACACCGTGGGCACCACCAGGTATGAAATCTCTGCTGGCAGATGTAGCAGGCTGAGGGGCAGCCTGTGTCCTGGAGGGATGGACAGCAGCCAGGCAAGGTGCCTGCTGCCATCAGAAGTACTACAAAGTCCCACACAAGCATCTCAATCCCAAACTGAGTCCCAAAGTTGGGGTTTGGTTCCTCCAAAATGCATGATGGACACTGTCATCTCTCCTCAAAGCTGAGCACCCACAGTGCTGACATTTCCCCCAGTGCCAGGAGAGTTTGGGCAACCCTGCAAAGGAAAAAAATTCAGCCTGGGGACGGCTTTTTCCACCTCAACCACATCCAGAATTGCAGCCTCAGGGAAGTTTTGAGCTTCTTCTCCAACCGTCCCACTCACTGGGTCAGCTGAGACACACATAAGATGGTCTGAGCACCCAGCTCTGAGAACATGGGTGAGCTTTTCCTCCCTGTCCTAATGGAATTAGATGGGTAAATAGGGAAAAGCCAAGCAGGGAAAATTATTCATTCCCCTCCCCACCCACTGAAACTTGTTTGATAAGAAGGTGGCAGTGGTGGCCCCTGAAAACAGAGAGGGCTGGAGACAGGAGAGGAGCAGCCCAGGAGCTGGAAGAAGGGCAAGGGTGGAGTAGGATCAGAGGGTTGGGCAGAGGTCAGCGAGGACTCTGGCAAGGGAAGCATCCTCTGTTCCTCCCTCTTTAGGGGAGGAAAGAGCAGAACAAAAGGCAGCCGAGCCTCGCGTCCCTTGGGCAAGGGAAGGACAAAACACTCGGCTTGCAAATAATCCCCAACCTGGGCTGGACAGGAACTGCACTCCCAGACAGGTGTCTGCTTTGCCACTGAACCACCTCCAGGCTTCAGACCACTCCTGTTTGGAATCCTTCAGCCTGTTTAGTCTGCCGGGAGCTTGAAATCACGAGCAATTTATGCCTGTCAAATGCAGGGTGACCTCGAGGTGACACGGGCTGCGTGCGCGGCAGATGCACCTTCCCTCTGAGCTCCAGCCCTGCCTCCAGCCCTGGCAGCTGTTTCCCTCCCCATTCCCCGATGTTTACCGAGTGCCACCCCCGCTGCTTGAAGGGCAGCAGATGCCACAAGCGACAGCAGAAGCTGTTCAGCTCCTCTGGAAGTCTGATGGGTGTTTTGCAGAAGTTCCAAGCAGGATCTGATGTGGCTGTTGCAGAATTTGTGCAGATACCAAGCAAGTTTCCATATGGAAGTCCCAGTAACTCTTCACAGACTTTGTCAGGAGCAGCTGCTTCAGAGACAGAGGGCAGAGTTAAACACCTTTCCATTGGCACCAGATTTCCTGGGGGAAGAGTTTAAGATCTCCAAATTGGTGTTCCCCCCATCTTTATCACCGCAAGTTGGCACCTTCAGATGAAGGCAGCGTTTGCTGAAGTGCCACGAGCCACGACAGGGCCAGCCAGAGCTCTGAGCACAGGAAGTGCCACTTCAGCCCGAAATATGGTCTAAAAGCACTGGAGAAAAAAGGTTTGGCTGAGGAGGAGCTGGGAATACAGTTAAAGCTGGCTGAGATCAGTGCAGCCCTCCTGCACCACGAAGAACACATTGTGGTCAGGATAATCCCTCTCAGCCCACCCTGCAGGATTCATCTTACGACAAAGAAATGGAAAATATGGGAAGTGCACAAGACCAAGGACAGCAAGCAGCATCCTTCAGTGCTGCAGGAACAAAACCCCTTCCTCACCCTCTGCAGCCAGAAGCAGCAGATGCTTTAAGGAACACCTTAAATCCTCCTCTGCCTTAAGGGCTTTCCTCAGCCCATCCTATGCCACATGAAAATAAACCAGCCCTCCATTTTATGCAGGTGCTGGGAAGAAAAAAAAAAGGAATAATTATGATTTCTCTGGTGATTCCCCTCCAAAGCATCACCCTTTCCTCTGTAATTCATCCCTGGCCCAGACCTGCTGTGCTCTACTATCCCAATATCCACCCAAGACCAGGCTGGATGAGGCTTGGAGCAACCTGGTCTAATGGAAGCTGTTCTGCCCATGGCAAGAGGGTGGAACTGGATGATCTTTAAGGTCCCTTCCAACCCAAACCATTCCAGGATTCTCTGATTCCATCCCCAGCCTTCTCTCTTTACTCTCCTCACATTCTCAGCTCCATCTCCTGGCTCCTGCTGCCCTCATCCCCCTCACAGCTCTGACAAGGTGCCTGCCCTGCAGCGATTTTGCTTTAGAGCGGAGTTTTAGTGCCCAGGGCTCTGCAGGGAGCAGCACTGACTGCAGCTGCTGCCATCAGAGGTGGCATTATGTGTCCCACCGCTGCTCTGGTGGCACCTGGCAGCTGCACCTGGGGCAGTAAAATCAGCAGAGTCACAGTGAGCAGGAAGCTCAGCCTCAGCCACTTCAGATCTATTCCCTGGAAAAGCTGAAGTGGGAGCGGCACTCCCAGCCCAAGGGCTGCAGGCTTCTCCAGGAAAGCCAAAAGTCTTAATCAAGCTCAATTTCCTGGGAGAAAAGCTGCTTTATTACTAAAAACATCCTCCCACACCCCAGGGGATGGGAATTATCCCAGCCACAGCCCCTGCACGACCTCTCGGGGTGTCTCAGGTGACAAAGCCAATTGTGGAGCTTTAACCAACATCTGCAGGCATGAGCCACTGACTCAGAGCAGTTTTCTGGAAGCAACTGGTTTTTACCCTCAATTTCCAAGGCAATCTCCTCTCCAAGCCTGGAAAACTCTTCTCATTTATAGCAGTGCCTATTCCCTCCGTCAAATCCAAGCCCCAGCTTCCAAGATCATGGAATTGCATCTCCTCCTCTTCACAAGTGGTAGTTAACCCCTCCAAAAAAGTCTCCTCAGAAAGCCAGGAACCTCAAACTACATTAAAAGAGGCTTTTACAGCTATGATTGGCAATCCCACGCTATCAGCTTGTCACGTTAAAAGCCATTTCGGATTTCTCAAGCGAGTTTTTAGGCCCAGAAGGCAGCAAATTGTTTTGGAAGAGCCCGAGAACCATTTTTGCATCCATTTCCTCAGAGGAATTACAGGTCAAGTACAGAAGGTCAACGGAATCAATGATAATAATATATATTCAATAGCTTTTAAAGGTAAAGGAGCATCAACTGGGACATGGGCATTACCCTAAAATCCAGCCTGGTTCTTTTGAGCATCCCAGTGCTCAGCTGTAATGGAGTATTAGGGAACTCAAGAGAGATTCAAGCCCTGTATCTGTTAAAACTTGGTGATAATACTGGCATTAGGTTAAAAAAAGTCAGCTTCACCTAAGTTTTCTCTTCGTGGATTTTCAACTTGCTCTAGCCAAGAATAGACACTAATTTTCAAGAAAGGCATGAAGTTTTAATTAACCTGAGCTCTCAGCCCTCTGAGGGTTTGCTTTGCTCCCTGCAGGCTCCAATTCACTGCGTCACTTAGAAAACACCCAAATCCCCAACTTTGGGTGCGAAAGGAAACTCAATTAATAATGGAGCCTCCACCTCCATCCTGACCTTTACACTCAGCACAGAAAACACGGATTCCTGGTGCCTCCATAGGTTAGGTAGCCTTCCAGTCAGTTAACTCTGGCAGGGAGAGAGCAGTTGGAGGATTCAGGAGAGACCAGGAAGAACTTTGTACAAGTGTTATCAGTTCTCCAGTCTCCAGAGCATTCTAGAAAAAAAAGGGTTTAAACAGCACCCTACTCGCACATGAACCAAAGCAAGTTTGTGGGCACATCTCATAGGCTGATTCCAGCATAATCACCTACTCACCAAAATAATTCTCTTTTTTTTTTTTTCTCCAGATAAAATGAGAGTAATTACATGGATGCAATACCACTTTTTAGGTAAACCTGCACCCAAATTTTACACATCCCTGCTGAGGTTAAACTGCAAAGTTTGGGGCTTACTTATTGTTCTGAATTATAAGAATCACGAAAAATCCCTTCCTTCCTAACAAATGACTGCATTTCAGAGACAAGAACCACTGCAGGGCTGCAGCCAGCCTGCAGCACCCAAAGCTGTCTCCCACCCAATGAAAACTGTAAGCCACAATGATTAAATAAAGCTGCATGCTCGCTAGGATTTTAAGCTTTTCCTTTGGTTCACAGCTGAGAGAATCCCTGGCAAGGCTCACTAGTTTTGTCCCGAGGAGATTTACCCCTGGCAGCCACAGGGACACTGTGCCAGCCCAGGAGACAACTGGGGGGCTGGGGGTGTCCCCAGACCTCATGGTTGGACTGCTGAGGGTTTGCTGCTGACAAGAGGACACGGAAATTATCTTGCATGCCTTGGTTAGAAAAACTCCTTTATTGATTCCCAGGGAAGCTGCGGTTGTCTCCTCCTTGGAAGAGTCCAAGGCCAGGCTGGACAGGGCTTGGAGCAACCTGGTCAAGTGGAAGGTGTCCTTTCCCATGGCAGGGGGTGAAACAGATGGTCTTCAGGGTCCCAATTCAAATAAATCACCTTATGATTAAGCCAAATAATTTGGGTTGGCACAGGCAGATCTTCAGATCATGTAAATGGGATTTAAAGAAGTGTCCCCCAATGCCAGACCTTCCACGGGTACCTTAAGAGCCAGGAAGTGTTGGGTGATGCTTCCTGGCTCTCCAGCAGTCCCTGGGAGCCCATCGGATACAGATTTTCTGGAGCAATGACCACCTGCTATGATGATATCAATCCATTACCTAAGCTCAAGAGCACGGACTAAACCACAACCTCCTCTTGGAATGTGAAAAAAAAATCCAAACCAGAGGTAGAAAGTGCAGAGCAGGTGAGTCACCAAGAGCAGAGCTGCAACCTCTCCCAGATCCCTGCGCTGCTGGCTCACCACAACCTCAGCTGCATCTTCCCAACCCTACTTGAGTCTTTTGTCATGAAGAGCCAGATGAAAACATCGAGCTTCCCCTGCCACTTCAGTGATAATTCATAACAGAACTCCAAGAGCTGATCTGCTGCTGCAAAAAAACCCCAACAACTCCAAAACAAAACCAAAAAACAAAACAAACAACACCCAGGCACTTTTGAATTAATTCCAGTATTGTATTTTGCAGCCAGATTTCTAGGAAATGTTGTGAATAATCCAAGTAATTCAGTGGAGTGTTGTTGGGGGTTTTTGTTTTGTTTTTACAGAACACGGGAGCACGTGGAGTTTCAGTTTTGCAGCAGAACCCTCAGAAATCAGGGGTGTTCCTTTTATAATTTTATTAAAGGCCTCCTGATAATTCCAGAAATAAAAATCTGCAAGACACCTGTGAGCCACCCCTTGGTGCTCTCCCACAGGTAGCAGCAGTTCACCTCCTGCTGGCAAACTGGGCATCTCACGGAGGAAAAAGCCACTGTGAAAGGATTTGTTTCACAAAAACATTTCAATTAATCTCCTAGTTAAGCAAACAATTCCAAGATAGATAAAGTCTAATATAAAAAAAAAAAGAAAAGAAAGAAATCCCCCCCCTCCAGCACACATACCAAGCTGAACTGCAAACTGAAAAACAAAAACAAGCAGATAAAATATATCCAAACATCCCAAGCCAGACAGGGGCCTTGGGGCCCTTCAACACAACTGTGATTTATTGTGCCAGCAAAACCAATTAATAAGTCAGAGGAGACCAAGCAGTGAGGGATTTGCTCTGGAAGACCAGAAAAAAAAAAAATTTAAGCTGCAGGATGTTGAGCCAGCTTTAAAACAATGCAACAATTTAGATATCCCCAGCACTGCACTGGGATTCCTTCCCTTTGATTTTGCAAGAGGAACCCGAAAACTTCTGGGTTGGTGTCTTATCAGGGAAAGTTCTTGGCTCAGGTAAAAACCTCATGTAATTTAGGCAGAATTTAATCACTTGCAGGTAATTCTGGGGCCTTTAGAGCTCATCCACCTCCACGAGGAGGGTGCAGGATGCTCACAGGAGACAATGGGGGGCTTGATGAGTCAATTCTGAGCCCTGATTGCCGAGCTGCATTTCATCAGGACTCCAATTATCCCCGGGTTTGGATTGGGGCTACACAATCATCTCATTACTCACTTAAATTCACCAGAAAGAAAACTCATTTGTCAAAACAACCTTAAGAGAAGATTTAAGGGACTTTAAGACACAGGGAGGGGGACACCAATTATCATCAGGCCCTGCCAGGTTTGTTTGTGCAAGAGGCTTGTTCCACAGGCTCAAAAAATGAGTAAAACCATGGATTTTCATCAGCAAGGCGGCAGAGGACTATTAAAACTGACAATAAACATGGGTTGGAAACAGCATGGCCAACAGCTGCCATCAAATCTGCTGCCACCACACTCAATCAGAAATCTCCAACTGGGCAGGCACAAATTTATTTCCTTACTTTTCCTCTTAGTATTGCCTGTACAGAACAAACTACTCACCAGATTTTTTTTCCCAGCTACATTTTAAGTATTTACCTCATGCAAGGAACTAAAAGCCACAAAAGTGGCTTTCAAGTTCTTCCAGAAATAGGGGAAAACTTGAATTTAAAGCTGAAGACATGGCCTCCTTGATAAACTTTCCAGATTTTTAGCTAGTTAGGCTGGGAGATGGTTTGGACTACACCAACCCACTGAGCTTCCCAAACAGCCACCTATTAATTCACTAGAAAATCCTTCCAGGGCTTTCCCCAGCTCCTCAGTAATTAACAGAACTACAAATTACTAAACACTTGAAGTTTTTATGGATGTAAACATCCAAGAGGTCCTTCCAAAGCTCTGCTTTGGTGCCGCAGCCAAGATCACCCTTACCACAACCCTTTCAACTCAAAAGGAGGTTTCAACTTTTAAATTTTAACATCGCTGCAGCTGCTGTTGAGAACGCAAGGAGGGTAAAGAAAAGTCAGCTGGCAAAAGACAGACCCAGGCTCCAAACAGAGCCTCAGATATCTCAGAAACAAAAACATCCTAATTACTAAGAATACAGAAAACCATATGTATGTGCAAGATCCCAGGAGGAGATAAGGGAAAAGCGCCACTCTACCCAGAGCAAGAGTAGCAAAAGATGTTGCTCTGCTGAGAAAAGGGGGGGGAAAGTGGCCAAAAAAACAGAATTAAAGAGGTTTATTTTTTCCTTTGCTCTCTCCCAACACAGCATTAGGAGATTGGGGATTTTTATTATTTCAGAGGTGGGGCAAGGGCATCTCTTGCCTGGCAGATCCCCACAAGTGGTGCCACGAAGCAGCTCGGTGATTTCGTAGCTCCGTTTCAAAACAAGCTGTTTTGAAACCCTGTGAAAAGGTAACGTCTTTATCTCTTTATCTGTGGTTTCCTCCAGCCCCGGTGACGTTTTGGGGTGAAGGCTTTGAGAATGTGAGAGCACGAAACTCCTGCAGAGAGATCACCAAAGCAGCGCCTCGCAGCGGGGTGGGAACACTCACACCGGCAGCCTCCGAGATGTGCTGTCCGTATGCTCCGAGGCTTCGGCTCAATCAAGCAGCAGAAGGTGACTCATGGCTCCACAGCAGCTGAACTCTTCCAAAAGGTCAGTTGGTAATGAGGAGTAAGAGCGGCAGCAGATTTGAGCGTGAAATAACCAAGAAATCCACTGTATTTCCAATCACGAATAACACAACGCTCAGCGCTGCGTGCGGGCCGAGGAGGAACTCGCAAGCAACATCCCCTCCTTCCCCAGACCACACAGAAGCACAACAGGAAAGCACCAAACAACTTCTTGAAACCCTCAGAGGCAGCTCCGAGGTGCTGTGTCCTTAAGACAAAGGAGGAAGATGAGTAATAACACAAATATAGGGCAGAAATGCCCATTGCCATGGCACCAACTTGACAAAAAAAGAAGCCTCTCTCAGAGATTTGCACAGAGGATGCCACAACTACAAAAAAAACCATTCAGAGATCTGCTTTTGGGGTTTTTTGTTGTTTGTGGGGATAGTTTGAGGAAGGCAAGACTGTGAGTCCTGGAAGGGGACATGTAGAGCCACCTAAGATGTTAGGACAGACAGCTGGGCTTGTGTTCCCTATGGCAGAAGGGTTTGGGATGAAGTAGGGCTCTGTCCTGCCTCCAAAATCAAGTGTTTCTCCCCAAGCCCTTACACTGCTCTCAGCCAGAAGCTGGAGGCTCAGTCACCTCTCCAGGTCCCAGTCTGGGTCACCCTCTCACACTCCCAGTCCTCAGGAAAGCACCGACCACATGCCAAGAGCCCACAAGCAAGGTGGGAAGGAAGGAAGCAGCAGAACTACCCAGACCTCGTGCCTCACATGCCCTCAGAAAACCTCCCTGAGGTCAGGCATTATTTTCTGCCCTTCTACAACTCTACCCAGCCTCCAGAAAACACCTCTGACTAGAGATGAGAGGACTGGCTCCCAGTTTCATCCCTTGACTCCCCAAAATTGATTCTTTGTACGAGCAGAGGAGAGCCAGTGCCAAAGGAAGTGCTGCCACCAGCGGTGCTGGACCAGCTCACACCTGGCAGACATTCAGCTTCCCCTTCCAGATGTCAGCCTAAGGCTTGGCCCCCCGGAACAAGAAAGATGAGCCTTGTGGCAGCTGCAAGCATCTAAGGGCCTAAATAAGCAGAGAATTTTAGTCTTTTCCTCACACCTTTTGGAAGTCCTGAATACTCCCAGCATTCCCAAGGGCAGGAAGCCCCAAGCCCTCAGGGACTACTTCCTGAAGAGGCTGGAACTCTCCAGAAGATCTCTCTCCCTTATACCCTACACACATGCTATTTTGGGGGAAAACACAGGGCAGGGAGTTAGAACTAGATTATCTTTAAGGTCTTTTCCAACTAAAATTATTCCATGATTCTATTTCTCCAAAATCAGCAGAGAAGCTGGGACTTCACTGCCCTTCAACTGTCCCTTTGTCAGTGTAGTATCTCCAAGACCTCGGTCACCTTTGAGGCAGATGATCCAAGTTGAGGCAGATGATCCAAGTTTCCAAACGCCACCATTTAATCTTGCTTCAAAGAAAAAAAAAAAAAATCTTTGCACTAAAAGATGTGTCTGCCAGAGCCATCCAACATTTGCCTGATGCTCCTTGGCTGGATGTCTCCAAAGGGATCCAACACCCACGCACGATCCCCACTCCAGAAAAAGACAAGCAAATACACCTGCCAGGCTGTATGACAGGAAAACATCGTGAAAGAACTTGAAAAACAAGGAGCCACCCAGAACAGTCACTGATGACAATGTGGAGTTGATTATTTACTGCCTGACTATCTCAAACATCTACAGGATTTAAAAACATGGAGCCTGCTCCCAGGATGAGATTACACAACCATCAACACCAGAGTGTTTTCACATCATACTTCAGCTAAACGGATTCTGTATCACCCATGGCAGGTTTCCAGCCACCCCTGCAGTGCAGCTCTCTCTCCAATAAGGTGTGTGCACAAAAAAGTCAAACAATACTTGCCACTCTCTTCGAAGAAGTATCCATTTCTTGACATCGCTGCTGGTGGAGACTCTGGAGAAGACAGAAAAAAACGAAACATGAGAATCATCAAGATGCTGAATGTCCTCTCTTTCCAGCAGAAAACCAGTCCCAAAATACTGCAGGCATCAGATTCTCCTGAATGTGGTAAATGTAACCTTTTGCTTATTGATGTTATAGTATTTACCAGAACTTTCCTTTACAGCCACAGGCAGTACTTACAAAAAAAGCCTCAGACATTCTGGGCTGGGACCACAAAAAAGCAAGACTAAAGACCAGGATGAGTCTGACCATCTCAGGGATTTACCAGACCTGAACAAGTATGTCAGCAATAATACAAGCTAAGCATCTGAAAGGTTTTATAAAAATACAAGCCATAATGAAGCCCAGGTTGTACCTTGTGCTCAGATAAAAAGAACCAGTTTAATGTAGAAAAAACAACTCAATTTCGATGAAAATGGGAATTCACTTCCCATCCTGCTGCTCCTAATCATTAGAATATCCCCCAAACAGCGCTTGGCACTTGAAGATAAGCCCCAGAACACTCCAGCCTTCCTTGGCCCACTTCCTGAGCTGGGGTCCTGCAGCCAACACCATCTGCATCAACAGGGGCTGGTGAGGAAGCCACAAATGGGAAATGATGCTGAGCAAGAGCGAATCCAGCAGCACAACAGCAGCAGGGATGTATCTCCGTCATTTATCAGGGAACAAGGGGTTTGGTAGCGAGTCAGTTCTGCAATCCACTGCTGGCAAAGCGGGTATTGAACATTTCTTTGTGTGATAACAGAGCACGGGAGCACCTGCTCTTAGGTGTGATCAAAGTCTGGTGCCCAAACCCAGCCTGGCTGTTCTGAATGCTGACAAAAGGTGACAGCTCAGCCTGCGTGGGCACAGGCAGCAGCTCCCCTGTACAGGTGCATGGCCCATTTTCCAGTGAGTAACAGAGCTCTTGATTTCAAGCCCTGAGCAAGAGTCACCCAAGCAGCCCCTTGGAAACCTGGTGCTCGATGCTGCTGCCTCTTCACACACTTCTTCCCAGCCAAAATGCAATCAGAAAGAGGAATAGGTTTGCTCTGTCTTTCCCCACTTCATTAGGCTAATCAAACATTACCTACGCAAGCCTGGGATGAATTTGGGCCAACAAGGAAAGAGGTTTTGCCTGCCTTATTGTTCTACAGATTAGGCTTCCTGCTTTTCCTTTGAGGTATGACACTGTTTCCCAAAGACCCTTTCTCTGCCCCCTAACTTTTGGCTTCCAGGTTGCAGGCTCTTTATTCCCTTGTACAGTGTGGCACGTTTGCAGGCCTCGCAATTCCTCTTGGTCCCCCGGGAGCCTTTTGTGCACATGACGGATGCGAAGTCACGCCACTGACGGCAGCACCTCCCAGCCCTGTCACTTGTCACCGCTCAGACCTTCCAGTGCAGACAGGTTCCTGAAGGGATACCCTGATGGCCATTAAAAAAAAAAAAGGAGCCAGCACATAAACCAGAGGGCAATCCAAGTGTCTAGTCCAAGGGAGAAACACAATGTTCCAAAGTTCATCCCAGAACAATGGGCCGGAGGAACAAACGGCACCAAACTGTGGCCAAGGGGCACCCATTACACGAGTCAATTGTTTCCCTCCACCTGGAAGGGAAGGAGAAGATCCATCCCGACTGATTAGCATGTTAATGATCAAAGGAAAGTTTTTAAAGAGGCTCTTATTGTGCAATGATTGCATTTACGTATTTCAGGGAAACAAACAAAATACGCCTCAGCGGGCGGATTACCCAAGGAACCCACATTCCCACCAGGATGGTTTATCCATTTCTCACACCTCTTATGGCTTCTGAGGGAGCCTGCAGGAACATGTTCATCCTTCTCTGGGCTGAATGAGACACTCTTGCTTTTCCTTCAACTGAACACAGCTACTTCTGTGGGTTGATGCTGTCTAATGATGGGGAATTGGTTGGTTTCTTCCGACTGCACCATTGCCTGGGTTGGCATCACACCTTTATGGGAGACTGGTTTGGTCCCTGCTTGGGCCAGGCATGAAAAGGGCAAGGCTGGGGTGTTACAGCAGGCAGTGCCATTTCATTAGGTGCCACTGGTTCCTCTGAGTCACTAATGAGCCACAATCCCCCCGGCAACATGCTCAGGTAATTATGGTGGAGGTGCTGTTTTTTTCAGATGAGTCATAAACCAGAGGTCTTAACCTTGTAATTAAAGATGCAATGGCACGTTTGGGGGGGAAAAAAAAGTCAGGCGTTCACCCTACTATGTCCTGGCGAAAATCCAGCCCTCGTAATTTGTCTTCTCCCAACATAATGCTGTCCCACAGCACCAACCCAATTCAGACTTCCAAACAGCCTTGTTGGCGCCTTTGGAAAAGCTGTTACATCCCCCACGGAAGGGGCACATTAACGTCAGGAACCTGTGTGTGGCGTGCCCAGGAGGTAAAAGGTGATGGGTGTTTACACAGGCCCAGACACAGGCAGGGAGCCGTGGGAGCAGCTGAAAGGTCAGGGATCAGCACAAGCGGAGGTAGGAAGGGTAAGTTGGGGGCTACAGCATCTGCACCTCCGAGGCACTAAAGAATGCAACATTCACCTGATTTTTCATACAATAATTTGGTTTGGAAGGGATTTCTGAAGGTCCACTCCACCTTCCCTGCCATGGGCAGGGATATCTGTAACTAGATCAGGCTGCTCAGTACCCCATCCAGCCTGATCTTGAGTATTTCTTGGCATGGAGCATCCACCAAATCTCTGGGCAACTTGGTCCAGTATTTCACCACCATCATCGCAAAGAGTTTCTTCCTTATGTCTAATCTAAGCCTCATTTCATTTAAAACCATCACCCCTTGTCTTATCCCAACAAGCCCTTCTAAAAAGTCTGTCCTCATCTTTCTTAAAGGTCCCCTTTAAGCATAAAACGTCAAAGTGACGTCACCCTAGAATCTCCTCTTCTCCAGGCTGAACAGCCCCAAGTTTTTAACTGAGCAGAACAAACCAGACAGATCTCACGGGGAGTCCAATTAATCTCTTTCCTCCTCACACCCCAGTCCCTTTCTCCCCATACTCCCCCAATCAGGAGCAAGCACTCCTTATGCTGAGGGATGCTACCTAAGGACAAGGCCAGCTGGCTCGTGCTGAAGTGCAGGCTCAGGAGCAGCCAGCAGCACAAATACATCACCAGGCTCCACCTGCTCCCCTCTCCCAGCGCTTACAGGATTTCACATCCAAGGTCTCGGCTCCTTGGCCGGGTTTTGCTGCGGACAGGAGCGATGGGTTCGGGTTGTGCAGAACTGACAGCAAGGCTGAGTGAGCCCTCTCTGCTCCAACAGGCGCTGCCTGACGCACACACCAACCTTGCATTTCCTCTCCCCACCTCACCTCCACTCCCGAAATTAAAAAGAGTTCAACCAAGGGCCAGTTATGAAACACCGCGGTGATCGATGCAATTGTCGGGCTTAGGGAAGCCTGGGCAGGAGTACAAGTCTCCAAATTCATTAGGTATCAACATGATAATGCTCCAGGGTTTGCCTGAAGTTGCAGAAGTGTTTCCATGAAGGATAAATCTTCCTCCAGCCTGCAAAGTGCTCAGGGGTTCCCCCTCTCCACAGCCTCAGATCCACCAAACCCACGCTGCCCATTCTTTCACCCAGGTTTTCTTACAAAGACTTCAACAACTAAAGGAAAAAACCAAGCAAAGAAATTCTAGCAAGACAAAGTCTTCTAGAGACAAAGCTGGAAAGTACTACCCCAAGGAGCAAAGATGCACAGCACAACAACTCATTCCTGTGCCTCTGGTATCTCTCAGAGAGGTCCTGCCCTCACTCCCCAGACACTTTCTCACCCATCGTCTACAAGGACAACCAGACTCTCCAATTGCTCTCCCTATCCAAAGGTAGAACAAGGTGACAGCTTCCACTGTGAGCTCAAAAGCACATGGTACAGCTCTTTGCACAATTTAAGCAGCGCTCTTCTTTTCTAAAAGTTCATTTACTCCAGAAAATAACTTCCTACGGCCACCCCACCTTATTCCCAGCAGGGATGCCTGTTAGATGAGACTAAATTGGAGAGGCACATGGTGCTACCACTTCTTTCCTTTCTCAAAAGGAAAATTTCTGAGCTGAGTGCTGAATTCACAGGTGAAGAGCTGAAGTGCTGCAAAAGAGAAAACAAAGCTGCTTTTTCTAGACTCAAGGATACAGCTGAAGATTTCATGGCTAAGCCACCACCCCTTGAGCTGAGGCAACTGCAGTGACCCCAAGAGCCACCAAGGCAGAGGAATATCAGAGAATCACAGACTGGTTTGAGCTGGGAGCTCAAAGACCATCCAGTCCAACACTCTGCCATGGCCAGGGACACTTTCCACTAGACCTAGAGATGACATTTATTTTTTAACTGGTAGCAGAGTCAAGTTTGCAGTTCTTGTTTAAGGTGCTTGGTTTTAGGACTGGGATGAAAACAGCTGATCTGCCATGGGAAGCATGAAGCACCAGACAAGAAGTGGGTATATTTCCTGATTTCTTACATTCTTATCATTTTTACATTTACATTGAACAACAAATCCCTACCATGCCATCCTCCATTATTAAATTCCTGTGGGCACCGTGTCTCCGATCTAATAACCCATTTTGACTCCCTTGCTTTAAAGTTAGCAATAAGTCCTCTTGAGCCTTGCAATACTGGAGGATTAGGAATAAAAACACATTCTCAGGATACTTGGGTAACTCAATTACAATGTTCTGGTGCTGGCATCTTCCAAGTAAACAGCCTTCTGCAGCACAAGCCTTATATTGAAGTGAAACACAGCTCTGAAAAAGCTTTCTACAAGTACTACTACAGCCTTTGGCTTTTATGATTCCTCTCTGGTAAACCTCTAACAGTTCTGGTGCCTTGATATTTAACTGGAGTTTACTTTGAGACAACACCAGTTTGAAAGAGGTACTGGGGAAGCACTTTTTTATTTCCAGGCCCTTTAATACTGGCAGCTCTTGGGTTGTCTCTGAACACGGGCAGCTTGTACATCTGGAGAATTCAGTTGCCCCAGAAGTTCTGATGAGAAACATCAGCATTTTTGTTATCTTTTACTCAGGGTGTGCTCCAATATGCCAATTTCATAGAATGGTTTGGGTCAGCAGGGACTTAAAGACCATCTTGTTCCAACCCCATATTCCAACACCTTCCACTATCCCAGGCTGCTCCAAGCCCCAGCCAACCTGGCCTTTAACACCTCCAGGGATGGGGCAGCCACAGCTTCTTCAACAACCTCAGTTTCCACCATTTTTTGCTGGAGCTCTGAGGACATTTCTCAGACTCATCAGCACATGCAAAGTCTTGCCTCAAAGCTGATAAAGCAAAACACGTCAGACTCCGAGCGAGAAGTTACCACAAAAATCACTTGTTTGTGCTGAGAAAGCCTTTAGACTTTCCCCATTTCCTTCCAGGAAGAATCAGTAATTATTGCAACAGACTGAACTGCCCAGTCAGACAACTGGGCAGAAATGGGGATGGATAACTGGAAAAAAATCCACCTCCCAGAAGGCATGCAGGGCTTTAGCTTTGCAGCAAGGATTTGGCCACTTCCAGCTGGCTCCAGGAGTTTGCCAGTCAATGTCCACCACCACCACCATTAAATGCAAAATGGGGAATGTTACACTTACATTGCACCCCCTCAGACAGATCCAGGGACAATTCCAGCTTGGACAAATTTATGGTCTCATCCAAGGCTTCAAACTGGTGGAAGATGATGCAGCTTCCCCTGTCCAAGGCTGCACCAGACCTGGTGTTAAATATTAAACTCAGATCTCTTCTTAGTCTTTGCTCTCTCCACCCCAGCATGAATTAACACCCCAGGACAAAGGAATTCCTGCACAAGGGATCTGGAGGCTGCACTCAGGTTCCTGCAGTTTGGGGCAATGGGAGAGTCACAATTTATGTGCTTTAAATACTCCACAACTAAATGGTGCTGCTCCCCTTCTCTACCCAAAGTCAGCAGAAACACAGACTTAAGAGAAAAATCCCCCACACAAGAAATAATACCTCAGGGGAAACCTGCAGGAGAGGAGGAATTTTTTAATTATGTGGAGCATTGACTGAAATTGAGTTTAAAAATCTCAGTGTGCAGCAAGAGCTCAGCTGGAGGAGGACAAGGAAGCCTCAAACTCCTTTGATAACACAACAGCATCACAGCAGAATAGGACAGGAGCTTGACAGGCAGCAGATCTGATCACAGACAAGATGATCAGCTCCAAATATGTCAATATTACAGTGTTTCTCCCACAGAGCCTCTCTTGTGCTCTTAAAACAAGAGATTCTGGGAGCTTCCAGGAAGAACCAAGCAGCGCAGGCTGTTGGTGGAGACATTCCCTGCAAATCGTTTAAAGCCACCCAAGTCAGCAAGAATTAATGGACAGCAGCAAGCAAAAAGCTATACCACATCAAGTTGCCACTTCTCATTTCTATCTACACCTTCAGCAGCTGATTCCTTCCCGCAGCTCCACCTAATTCAGCTGGAAAAGCCTGGTGAAAGCCCAGCTCCTGCTGGCACAGAGATTGGAATATGCCCCCGTGCTGCTGTTCTGGGCAATCACAATTGACAGACAGGACAAGAGCTGCAGATTTGACTTGTTTTTCTCCATGCCTAGAGAGGTGTGACCAAAAAAAAAAAAAAGGAAAGAAAATAACAGAAATCAGGGTTTCCAAACTGATCACTGTCATTCGAGGAGGTGTAAGATGAGTAAGGGATGCTTATTAATACCTGGGCAGGAAAGTGCCTGGTAAATGGTGTCTGATGCTGCCAAGCCCAAACACAGACCTCTCCCCAAAAAGCATCCATAAAGGCAAAGGAAAACATCAAAGACAAAATTCAGGAGGGACAACAAGACCTTTTGTAAGTCATTAAATGGGGAATATCAGCACTGGGAGTCGCAGGGAGTTTTTTCTTGAAGGGCTGAGTCAAGATCAGCTAAAGGACTCTTCTTGGGCACAGCTTTACAGCCTCTCCCTTTGTCAGTGCAGACACATCCATCCCCAGGAGAGCCTGAGGGGGATCATCCCTCCCTTCCCAAGGCACAGCAGAGCCCTATCCCTCCCCAACTCATCCCTTCTCCAGCTCAGTGCCAGAGCTGCAGGGAAGGGCTCTGGAAGGACAGACAGGCACCAGCTGAGGTCCTGCTCCCCCCAGTTCCACCCACCACAGACGTCAAAATATCTTCCCAATACCGTTCCCTACCCCAGCAGAGAGAGGGCAGTGCCCCACAGTGCCAGCTCAGGGCACGCTGCAGCTGGTACCCACAGGGAGGGCAGCTCCCCTCTGCCTGCACCTGCTGCCCCTCACCTTCCTCACCTCATCCTCCTCCTCAAGAGCCTCAAAAACGCAGCCCCCGAAGGAAAAGAGCACAGCACACCTGGAGATTTAACACAGGCAGCAGAAGGGTGCACCAGCAGGGGCTGGCATCATCACTGGGCAATAAAGCAGGGATATTTACTGCAGACTTTTACCTAAATGGGTTGATTAAAACATCGTCTGCATGCAAATACCTACAAGAAATCAACTTAGGAGGTCTTGAAAACAGTTTAGGAGATAGCCATGCCCCAAAAAGATTTACATCTACTCCGAAGCTCTTCACCTCAGGAAACTTTTAGAAGATGAAGTGTTGCTCAGAGCAGACATCGAGGAGGAAGGTGCTTTTAAGCAGCCCAATTTGATGGCAAATTATTGCTCTAGCCCAGAGACTCAGACCTGCAGGGACACGGGCTTTGCCCTCCCGATGTATAAACACATCCTCTAGCAAACCTTACAGGAGAGAATGTTTCTGTGAAACAATTCTTTAAAAATGCCTTTATGTTTAACATGCCCCTCGTGCCACAGAACTGCACTGATGTGCTGCTTATTCCCCTATGCCCCTACCAGAAGTATCCCCAAAGGATTTTCACCCTTTGCTTCCCACAAGGGTTTCATTCCCCCAAATCCCCATTTTTAGGACTCACAGGTCTGGATTATCCAAACTAAACATCACACTCCTCAGAAGTGTCCCATTCCTGCGATTTTTGGAGAACACAACCCAGCCCTCTGTCATTTCTAGGGCTATCCCAACTCACTTGGATTTAAGTTTTGCTCCAGGGGTCTCCCTAAACAGTGCCTGTGGGATGTCATCCCAGTCCTGGTCCAGGCAGGAAACACAACTTTATGTCTTTGAGGCTCAGCAGGCGCTCAAGGCTCAAATCATGGATTGTGTGCAAGGAGCTGGATATTCTTCTGAGGATGGAAACGGTGTGGGGAGGTCTCAAGTTATGCCACGGGGTCACCCTCGTAAACGAAAGCCCAGAACTAATTTTCCCAGTGGCTGGCTGGGAAAATAAAGCATCACATTGAAGGGCTAAAGCAGGAAGCATCCTCCTGCCTGCTCCCTCGCAGGCAAACACACACCCACACACAGGCTCAGGGATCAGACGTGGCTGTTTTCAAAGCCTTTTCCTCACTGCCTTGTACAATTCCCCTCCTCAGCTTCCTCCTGAACACCAGCTGCAACAAAACCAGCTAATAAAGAGTCACTGGGCGCAGCAGTGACAGCTCCCAGAGACTTCCCCCCCACCCAAAAAAAAAAAAAAAAAAAAGGTGTTTGGATTTAGCAGGAGCACCACGTTAGCCAGGTTGACTCATCACAATCGAGCCCACCCAAGCAATTAATATCCGAGGCTGCCTCCCAGAGGTGAGCTGCAAGAGGAAGAGACCCTGCACATGCAGAGTCAGGCAGCTGCTTTCCCAACGGGATATCCACTCCTCATCCACTGGATTTCTTGGCCAGCATTTCGCAGGTGAGCAGGACAATTTCAGCAGCAAGGGGAAAACGACACTTTGGGATTTGGCTGTTGGATTGTTTGGGCTATTTTCCCTTTTTTTTACAGGTCGAAGGGAGAGGTTTTGTTTTGTTGGACCCTCTAAAAAAGTGGTTTCAGACTTGCAAGGGTTTCTTGCATAAGTGCTACATGGGGAGGAGAGACAGCAAATACCTCCAGAGATCCCACAAGCTGGCAAAGGCCCAAGATCAGGCCAGTTGAGGCTCTTCAGTAGACTTTTCCTGAAACATTTAAATAATTTAGAAAGCATTAACTCTTACTGACAGCTTCTCAGGCAGCTCTTTCCCTTGCAGGGCCTTATCAGAAGCCTCATCACTCTTAATCCAAAAGAAAAAGAGATACTGCAACAGCCCCAAACCTTGGTCAGGGTTGGAGATGGATTTTAAAAGATGCCTGAGATATTTTTCTCTGCTGAAATGCCTTCCTTGTACAGGCAGGTCTTCCAGGGGCCACCACCTGCCACTTATCTGCAGTGGCACTGTGTAAACCGTGTAAAAATGGTTAAGAGACAGTCTGACAACATTTCACTGACTCGGGGCTGTGCAGAGGGTGGGAGCTGCTCCCTGCAGGGGTTTAAATGTGTAAATACTGTAAAAATTAAGCAGCAGGGTGGGTTTAAGCCCTTCTTGGGGGTTTAGAAGAGATGCTGCAGCACCACCAGTCTCACACTGGAACACCCCTCCCTCCTCCAGGGTACCAGGGTCATGTTTTGGAACAAAGTGAATTTCTAGAAAGTTTTTCTCCCCCCTCTATCTTATCGCCACCAGAAATGAAAACAGCTGCTGAGAAGGCAGCAGTGGCTGAGCCAAGCTTTTACAGCAAAGTTGCTCCTGCACCCCTTCCCACCACCACCCCCCAAAAGGCACTGGATGGAACAGATCTAACCCACAGAAAAGCAGAAGTTAGGCCAAACCCAAGGTCTATACTGGAAACAGAAGCAGAGCAGTGAACCCAGCCACCTGATCACCCAACACGTTTTCAGTTGTGCTTCTAATCAAGACTCAGAAAGAAAAACCTCCCTCGGCCACGAAAAGCAAGAGCAGCCCAAAGGGTACCCAAATGGCCACAGAGCTGCACTCTGCAGCCTCATCCAGCCCCCCACAAACAGGGTCTGCAATTCCCACCAGGCTCAGCAGGACAACACAAATCACCTCGTGCAGTTTCCCATGTTTAGGAGCCATAAAACACCACCAGTGACAACACCACCACCACCACCACCACAGGTGGGGGGGGAGAGGCAGCAGCACCAGATCCCATTTTGCTGTCCATCATCAATCCAAAATTAAAATGCCCCAGTGCAGTGATGAAATAATTGCAGACTGACACTCCATGAGATAATGTTATTCATTAGGATGATGTTTATGGTTCATCTACAAGGCTTCCATGGCTACAGCACCAGGGATGATGTTTGGGAGCATTTCAGACACACTACATACATGATTTTGTCTCCACTCAGCACTGCACTTCCCCCAAGTGAAACAGCTCTACGTAAAGCTCACTGACAGGCCTGGGGGGATGTTTTGCCATTAATTAAGAGAAAAACCAGAACGGGGAAGCTCTTCTGTGCTCATCTCCCCATGCACACCTTGAAACTAAATTCAAACCCCGGCAGCCAGCAGCACTGTGGTTAATTTAAATGGAATTCAAAAGGCATTCTCCATCCTTAAACACAGAGACATCCAGCACAGGCAATAGATATCATCACGAAGCACAGCAAAGCCCATAGAAAATACATCAAGCACTGCCTTACTTTAGTGAATTAAATAATTCAAGAGCTGGCAGAGCTGCTTTTTCAGATTTCCTGACCAAATGCATCACCCAGCAACAGCACTGCTTCAGTTTGGGAGGGGTTTTAAGACCACAACTTACCTGCACTACTTCTTCAAGAGAGAGATGCCTCTGCTCCCCTCAGGGCTGCTCCCCCCGAGCCACCAGCACTTGTCCCCAAAGGCCACTCGCTCAGGTGGCCGAGGCAGCGCCGGCTCCTGCTTTTTCACTGGCTCCAATATTAATCCATCCAGAGCATCTTTGTCCCTCACTTCCAATTGGCGAGCGGCGGATGGGTGGAGTGAGAGCGCGACCCATTAGCTCCCAGATGGACACCTCCAGCCCAGCTCTGCCAACCCCACACCTGGGCAGCACCTCTGCACATGCCACCACTGCCCCAGCCAAGGATTTGGGCTGCCTCCTCCTGCAGCCACCCAGATCCCACCACCTCTCGGAGCTGTTTGCCTCTAAGAGCAAAAACAGAGTAGTTAAAGCGACCCAGCGCTCCGGAGCTGGAGAGTTTTGCTGGATGCTGGATGGAGAAAGCTCCTGTGCCTCCTTAAAAAAGAAAAAAAAGCTCTGTGCCAGCCAGGCTCAACTGAAGTGAGAAGATGCTGTACCTTACAGAGAGAAGTACAGGGAAAGCCAGAGGATGAAAAAAAGGAGGGAGGGAAAAAAACCTGCTGCTGAGAGGGAGATAGAGCAAATTCCTTAAAGATACAGCTGTCGTGCCTGCCGGGCTCTGGTGTTTCATCTAGCTCAGCTGCACGGCAGCAGCAGTGCAAGGGTTAATGCATGCATGCAGTGGAATGAGAAACAGGGCAGCAAGTCTGCGCTCCAGCAGCAAGTTGCAGAATTTAGAGCTGAAAGACCTCACCTCATCCGAGGGGACTTAAATCCGAGCCCGTGTGCCCAGAGCTGGACCATGCGGTGCCTAAGAAGCTTTGGAGGGAAGATGCCACATTCTCTGCTCCAGCCTATTCTACTGCTTCACTTTCCTTACAATTCAAGATTTTCATCACAATAAGCCAAGTCTCCCCCAGCTGGATATTTAAAGCCCAGAGGAATAGTCTACGCTGGCCAAAAAAAAAAAAAAGAAGGGAAAAAAGAAAACAAAAAACCAAACTCCCCACAGCAACATCAACTCAGCCTTAGAAAAGGCAGAACCCTAAAAGAATAAGACAGAAATAAATAGCAAATTATCCAAATGCTGGCAAGGCTGGGTCACTCCCCTACAGTAATTCTGACAATTGCCGTGACTTCAGGAAAAAAAAATTCCCAGTGATGATATTTACCAGGAGGCAGCAAACGTTTCCCAGAGCAAGGCAAGGGGAGGCAGCACACGGCTAGGGAAGGGGCATCCCTTTAGCAGAGGGAGCCTCGTGCCCCCATCCCCAATCCCTGCCACAGACGCGTTTCCGCTGCACAGAACCACAGGCAGTGCGTGTTATTAAACACCTCCCACGCGTTTTCTCTGCCGAGACTGCTCAGCCAGTCTCCTCCATTTTTTATTTATTTTTTTTCTCCCCATGCCACCTGACGAGCTTTTCCAGGTAAGGCACATCACAGACTGGCAATAAGATGCTAAGGAAGTAGAGCGTGGTTCAGAAAGTGTTTGAGGGTGGAAGAGACCCCTGGAGGTCTCCAGTTCCACTCCGTGCTCCAGGCTGGACCACCTTTAAAGAGAAATCAGGACAGCACCCCATCGAGCCAGACATCTTCCCCAAAAAAAGTTTTATAGGAAGTTGAGACTCCCATCCTTAGGATCAGCACTTACAGAGCTCAGCTCCTAAACCAGCAGGATTCACCAAGCTCCCCACATTACGTTAAAGCAAGATTTGAACCAAGCTGGATTTTTAATTCCTTGTAGTGAGACAAACCTGCATTAGAACATCTTCAAACCTTCCTCTATCCCCACACCTGATACCTTCACTAACAGTTTAGAGGACACCTGACAGCATCACAACCCTAAAGGTGGGTGACCCGAGCCCGCTGAGCCTCCAGCAGGTATTTCAGGTTTCACGCGGTGCCGGATTCATTTCAGTAAGTGAACAAGCTTAGGAAACAAAAGACTGGCTCAGATCAGTTTCTATTTTTAATTTTTTTCCACGCTGAGGTTGTTTATCAGCCCTCCCTGGGTGTAGCAGGGACCAGAGCTGCTCCTTGGTGGAGATGCCAGCGGCCAAGCTGTGGGACCAGGAGAGGTCCAACAGCATCACCACAACCACCCTCAAGTCCCACCTGCGCCGCCTCCCTCTTTACCACCATCTCCAAAACCTCCTCAAACCCCACTGGGCTTCTCTGCTGCCCTGTCCCAACCCTTCCAGCCCTGGTCACGCACCGTCCACTGGCCTGCTCCACCTCTGCGGCACCAAACGCTGCGGCCACGGGGCCAAATCCTGGGAAGAGCCGGCGCTGGCCCCGAACTGGCCGTAGGGCGAGCGGAGAAAGGTGAGCTGGGGGTAGCAGAAGGATGCCGGCTCCATCAGGACGGAGAAGAGAGGAGAGCCAGGTACGAAGCAAACCGCGTCTCCCTTCGCCTCCTGCAGCACGTACTGTTGGGACATGCAGTCTCAGAGCCTTCTCCCAGAGAAGTTCCTTTTCCCCAAAGGATTTAGTGCAACAAAAAAAAAAAAAAGAGTAATAAAAGAAACCCCAAAGGCGCCGGAGCAGCCCCGCTGCTGCTGTCAGAGCCCAGCAGAGCACACTGGCAAGGCAGCGTCTCCAGCCTGTATTTAAACGCCCCTCTCAGAAAGCAGAGATGCAGCACAGGAAGAGACAAATTCCAGCCCTGCGTCGGGCTGATAAGCCAGGTTTATAATATTCAAGAAGTATTGGCATTACTACAGTTCCTCCCCCCCCACCTCCTCCCTCAACGAATATCTTGTGCAGGAGCTTGTTGTGCACAATAAGCAAAAAAAAAAAAAAAAAAAAAAAAAAGCCCAATCCCTAAAAAAAAAAAAGAAAAATCAAAAAAATCAGCCTGTTCCGGTGGGAACAGCCAACACGTTGAATAAAACAAACACACGCGTGTTAAACCCTGGGGACGCAATTAGGCTCCGAGCAGGGGGAAGAGGCGTTTAACTCCTGGAAAAGGAGATGGCAGCGGGCAAGAGGAAAAGGAGAATAAACCTGGTGCCTCACACCGCGTCCCGCGGGGTGGCTTGTCCCAGGGGGTGAGACCAGGCAGCTGCTGCAGGGTGCCAGCACCTGCCCCAACACCAGGAGGGGAGGAAGGTCACCTCATCCTCCTCCCAAGTTGCCCTGTCCTCCTAATTTCCACTCCTGAGTTCCCCTCAGTGGGCAGCACCCAGCAACAACTCACTGCACCTCCGCTGCTCGCCCACCTGAACAGCTTGAGACAAAGGTTGCCCAGTTCTGAGGGTGGAGCAGCTGAGATCTTCTCTCATCTCACCACAGCGCCCATCAGCACTGCTGGCATCCATCCCACCATGGCACAGCTGCAGGGCAGCCACAGCCCCACCAGTGTTTCTCCTGTCACTTCCATCAGGTCCTTCAAACCTGGAGAACCCCAAAGCACATGTGGGGAAGAAAAGTCCTCACCCAACACCAGCACAAAGTGTTACCCACTCCAGTGCCTTGGTTTTCATGCTTTTCTCCCCACGTTCTCTCAGCAAATCTCTGAGGATTGAAACTACTCTTGCCTCTGTTCCCTGTCCAAATCACAGCCCCACTGGCTCATCACAGCTCACAGAATGTCCTTCAGCAGCAGAGGTAGAGTGAAGCCCTCAGTCCTGCTGGTTTTAATTGCGAGTCAGAGCCAGGGATGAATTTAGAAAGAGGGAGTAGAAAAACCCATGGAGTTATGAGTGACAGCAAAGCCCTTTGATACCAAAGCCAGCACTGACAGATGCAGGAGCCCGCAGTGCTCTGCTCTGGGCCAGCATGTCACCGTGTTCTGCAGAGAGCCTTTGTGGGGAGCTCAGCCCAGATCGGAGTCAGGAAGTTGTATTTCCAGTAAAAAAAAGGAAAAAAAATAAGATGAAAGACTTTCAGCATCGCCAGGTCCCAGCAGAAACTCCTGAAGGAGCTGCTGTGCAAGGTTCACCATCACAAAACACTGCTCAGACTCAAGTAAGGAGGAACTTTGAGGAATTGCCTGGGCATTCCCAGTTTTTAATCTCACCGAATCCTTCCCAGCAGACTCCCCACCCAGCTTGGATGGTTACAGCAAAGGTAGCTGGGACTTAACCTGTGCTGGATGTCTTGGCAGGGATTTGGATATTTAGAGGGCAGATAACAGCTTCATGATGAGCAGGAGTCATTAAAGTGTCCTCAGCTTTGTTTACTCTCAGGGCAATCCTACACAAGGAACCAGGACTTCTCCAGAAGTGGGTTCACGTAAGGAGGAGATAACTCAAGTGTCACCCAACCTACCGCAACAGAAAGGTTTAGGGAGCCCTGTGGCTTCCCAGAGACACCTGAATCACAGCACAGGATGAGAATTACTTAAAAAAAAACCCCATACAAGCAGCTTTCCCCAGATAATGGGATTTAACACCTGTCCTTAGGCATAAAGTATCTACGCAGAGCATCAGTGCAGTTCTGTGAGGACAGAATTGGAGGTTTTGGTCTTACACAGGCAAATAAAACAGCACCAGGCTAAGCTGGGTAACTCTGGACTAAAATCCAACTTTGCAACTAAAACTTGACCTTGAGCCTAACTCTTATTTCAGCTGCCTCCTGCAAGGAGGATCAAACCAAACAACAAACAGGCAAATTGAACAGCACCAGGCTAAGTCTGACAATTCTGGATTAAATTCCAACTTTGCAGCTAAAATCCGACCCTAACTCTTACCTCAGCTCCCTTCTGCTGAAATATCCAGCTTCTCACTGACACTTTCCTTTAAGCCAATGCAGAAAGCTTCCCTTGCGGGTCCTTTCCCTTTGAAACCCAAGACATCTTTGTTTTCACACTGACTCAACACAAAAATAAAGCTTGTTTTAATAAATGTTTACAGCTTCAAATGATTTACTACAGCTTTACTAGAAGTCAAGCCACTCGGAGCTTACACACAGCTATCTTATGCCACCGGGTGGGTCAAGAGAGGGCTCCAGTTAAAACCCCAACCCCTCTTTTTATCTGCATTTATTTAAACAAGCTGAAGCATTCAAATTGCCAAGGAACAACAGGAGAGCCGGAGGGGAACTTCCTCTGCGGTCCATCATTCTTACAGAGCACCAACTGTACAAAAGCCACAGATATTTCAAAACTGGAGGGCTCTGGCTGAGATGGATCAGCCAACAAATCCCGATTATAGCCGGGAAGCGGCGACGCGCGGCTCGCAGGGGGGGTAGCAATGACTGAGGTTGCTGTGCAGACAGGACTCAAGTGTTGCCTCGCTGTTCCAGCCTCCCAAAAAACCCCAAAAAGCAGCCACAAACCCAACAACAGCAAGGTGAGACACAGCTGGATTTACTCAATCCTAGGTCAAGCGGTTTATCCCACTCGAGGGGCAGGAACTTGGCAGAAGAGGGACAAGGCTGAGCTCACACCTAGAGACAATCCCCAGGAGAAATCCTGCAAACACTGAGACAACTTGGGGGGGGGAAGAGGAAAATTCCCTGTGGATTCTCCACGTGCATATCTGCCCAGAGAAGCTGTGGCTGCCCCTGGATCCCTGGAAGTGTCCAAGGCCAGGCTGGACATTGGGGCTTGGAACAACCTGGGATAGTGGAAGGTGTCCCTGTCCATGGAAAGGGGTGGGATGAGATGGTCTTTAGGTCCTTCCAGCCCCTAAACCATTCCATGATTTTCTATTCCCGCAGGACAGCTCATGGCACCGCCAGCTCTCAAGAGTAATAACACGGACATGAAAAAGCAGCAGAGCAAAGCTCTAAGGCAGAACATCAGCACTAAATGAAAACTTCTCCATTAAACTGGAGCGGGAAAAGCTCCAGAGGAACAAATCCTCCCCCAGCACTGATCCTCACGAGAGGTTCGGGGGGGGGGGGGGACACAGCACGGGTGACAAAGCTGCTGTGCCACCTACAGTCACTTGTGGTCCAACACAAAAGCTCCCCTGCACCAAGCGCGGTCCCTGTCACTCCAGCGAGTGTCACCCAGCGCTGCCGCGGCCATGCCGCTCAAGGAAGCGCTTCCTTCGCAAGGCAGGGGGGAGACACCGCAGAAAAAACAGCTTCCAAAGTTCCCCGTGAATCAGAAAGAGAATTCCCAAGTGCATCTAAACATCTCCTCCCTCCGCATTTCAAATGAACTCCTTGCTGGGGGGTCTTTCCCAGCACGCACAACTGTCCAAACTCTTCACGTTAAAGTTTCGCTTTTTCTGCTTTTTTTTTCGCCTTTTTATTGCGGTTTTTACACGGACGCGAAGTCAGGCAACCTCATCCGCAAGCAGCAGAGCGGAGCTGAGCACCACACCGTGCCCTCCGCCCCACGCTGGGTGCAAACAAGTAAAAGTGGGGGATAAAACACCTCCAGAACTGCCAGAATCGAAGTTTCCATCGCTCCTTTCCCCTCCCCGCTCCTCCTGTCCCACCGCATCCCCGGGGCTGGAACATCCCGCTCTGCCCAAGCAGCTCCGCTTTGGGGGTGTCACCACCTCCCCGCAGATATCAACAGGAGGAAAAAAAAAAAAAAACAAAAAAAAAAAAAAACAAACCACCTTCAGCAGCGATGCAAAGCCAAGATTTTTCTCCCCCGATCCCAAGAGGGAAAATCAGGACACATCCCCTCGAGCCCACCTTCCCCACCGCATCCCGCCGCGACCCCTGCGCTGATGCAACAGGCAACAGCTGGGGTGCAAAGCGGGGTGACACGGGGACACCCCGGTCCCCCCCGAGCCCCCCAGAGCCCCCCAGAGCCCTGTCCCTCACCGCAGGGCTGGAGGTGGAAGAGCCGCCGGGCTGCCATGGCCGCGCCGCTTATCCCGTCCGCACCATCGCCGCGCCTTCGCCTTCCCCGCGCCTGCCACCGACGGGGGAGGGGGGGGGAGGATTTCTTTATTTATTTCCCCCCGCCGAAAATAAATAAATAAAAATTTTCAAAAAAAGAGAGAGAGAGAGAACTCGGTTTTTACCCCCCCCCTCCGCACACGCGCCAATTAAAGAAAAAAAAATTAAATAAATAATAATAAATAAATAAAAAAAAAAAAGCTGGAGAAAGTCCCGAGCGAGGAGCGCGGCTGGAAGGGGAAGGGACAGGCGGTGTCACACCCGGCCGGGTCCTAAAGCCCGCCCGCGGCCCCGGCGGGGACAGCGACACATTAAAGTCAGCTCTTCCCCCCCCCAGAGCCCTCCTGGGGGAGTCTAGAGGGAGTCTGTAGAATTTTTTATATAATATATTGTGTTGGAAGGGACCTTAAAGATCATCTCATTCCAGCCCCTGCCATGGCGGGGACACCTTCCACTATTCCAGGTTGCTCCAAGCCCCGTCCAACCTGGCCTTGGACAATTTGAGGGATCCAGGGGCAGCCACAGCTTCTCTGGGAATCTGTGCCAGGGCTTCCCCACCCTCTTTCTTATCATAAAAAACTCTTCCTAATACTATTTTCTACGTATATGGACATGTATCCTTCAGGTTAAAACCATCCCCCCTTGTTCCAGCACAACAGACCCTGGATTGAGGCTCTTCCCTTCAATGAAAAATTAAATCTGTTTTCACTTTTCCAGGGATGCAGGCTGCTGGAAGCATCAGGAGGTGAGGTGATGTTCATAACTTCAAAGCAGGGGAGAACCACAGCAGTGACAAATCTTGCTTCTCCCATCAAGAGTGCTCATGGACACCATGGGGTCCCATCATCCAGACTGGGATTTTTTTCTCTGCCACTTCAAAATTCCTCTGAAATAACCTGGCATGGGCACTTTTGAGTCCAAACCAACCAGCTGGGGGTCAAAATAAATCCCTGGGGCACAGCACAGTGAGGGAGCTTGAGGTTCTTCACCAAACCAAGCAGCAACGACAGCTTTGAAAAGCAGGTGCAGAGTGATGGTCCCAAGCTGCAGCCTTTGCTTTAGGAAAAAACAGGCACATTTAAGTTCTTGTACCATGAAGACTGGACTGGGTGTGTTTCGTTTCTCCATTTCCTGATTTTTGTTTCCTCCAGAAGGGTCTGAGCTGATCCAGCTGCAGGAATTTGGGAATCGTGGAATGGTTTGGGTTGGAAGGGTCCTTAAAGACCATCCAGTCCCACCCCACCTGCCATGGGCAGGGACACCTTCCACTAGCCCACGTTGCTCCAAGCCCCGTCCAACCTGGCCTTGGACACTTCCAGGGATCCAGGGGCAGCCACAAAATTTGGATATTTGGAAATGAGGGGTGAGGAAGGTTTAAAGAAATCTTACTGAACATCTTGGCTTTTGATTGCTACAGATCTCGGTGTAGAGGCAGCACATCCTGAGTGAACCTTCCCAATCTTCTAAATCAACAAACCACATCCAGGGAGAAAACCCCAAACCACCCAGGAAAGCGTTTGACAGCATTTTAACTGAGGTGGGAAACTCCCTGCCAAAAGTTGAGGCCTTAAGCTATCACTCCAACATTATTCTCATACTAAATCCAAAACACAGCACTTTACCAGCTCCTGAAAAAAAACAACATGACCTCTATCCCAGCCAAAACAAGGAAACCACCCAAAAAGAGAAAAAAAAAGTGGGGGGTTTTGGTTTTAATCCAGTTACGTTGGCTTGGAAGATGCAGTTATTGCGGACGTGAATCCTTGTTTGAATGGCTTAAACTGGACATGTTGAATACATTTAACTCCTGGCACACCTTGAACACGTGGCAGCTGCACCAGGTGAGCGGGAGCCCAGTGTCCCCAGTGGTCACCTTGCCAGCTCCTCCTGGAAGAGGGCAACCAGGAATGACTATGGAATACGCAAGAGAAAGCGCAAGGATGATTTTGCAGATCTGTGTTTCATGCCAGTCTCTTCCAGGAGTTTTGAGATCCCTCCCAGTCCTGCATCCTTATGGGCTCTCAGTTAATGGCAGAAGACTTGGCCCCATATTAACTCCCTTTTTTATTCACCAAACCGTATTTGCCATGATGATAAATTCTCATTATAGCAGTGGCTGTCCCATGCTAGAAATCTTAGCCCCCCACCAGTACCATTTTCTGGAGGGTATCAGCTTATCTGACACCATGCCAGGCACCAGAGGGGACATCAGATACTTCTGTGTCTGGCGCTCTCTGGTCTATCCCAGCATCTCCAGACCTGATCTTCGCAAACATTCTGCACTGTCACAGCCAGGCACAGTCACCCAGGGGCAGCTGGATCCAAGGAGCAGGAGTTACACCCTTCCCCGAGCCCATCAGCTTGTGAGGAGCCTCATCCCAACATTCCCCTCCAGCAGGTTCTTAACTTTATGCACAAAGCCAAGCTCCCTCCCAGGCAGAAGTTCATTTTCCTCTCTCATTGACTGACTGGTTGGCATTAAGCAGCTCTTTGTAGCCAGGCTGGTTTGTGGCTGGAAACCAGCGGGAAGTGGATTTTTGCTTCACAACCAGATCATACAGGACCTGCTTGCCTGGTCCAGCAGGATCAGCCGAGTGTCCCAGCAGAAGATACTTGGGTTCCCTCCAAGCCAGGGATAGGTGCCAGGTGTATTTGCTTTTTAGCAGGATGCTTTTCCAAGACTCTGATTGACTTTTTTTTTCTTTCTGGTGGCCTCACGTTGGAGGCTGCAAGAGCCTGGACCCAGAAAGTAACACTAGGTGGACCCAAGCATTGCAGAGA
Source organism: Lycocorax pyrrhopterus obiensis (assembly GCA_014706295.1). Classification (NCBI taxonomy): domain Eukaryota; kingdom Metazoa; phylum Chordata; class Aves; order Passeriformes; family Paradisaeidae; genus Lycocorax; species Lycocorax pyrrhopterus. Next base: position 2,495,406 of record JACSVZ010000006.1, on the reverse strand, counting down.
AACCCTTATCCCATCCTCACGAAGCAGTGTGGGACTCCCAAGCTGTGACACAGCCAAGACTTGAAACAAAAGCAAAGAAGTTGCTTAGGGGATCCAAATCAAAAATTCAAGTACTACCATACCTGCAGCCCGGGTTGTTTTATTCTGTTTGAATCATGAACTCCTGAAATCCCACCCTACCTCCTGCTGCTTTGACTGCAACTCAAGGGAATCCTGAGTTCTCTTCCCAGCTCCTGCTGCTCATCCTGTTCCGTGCCATCACCTGCAGGACACTGCAGTAAAAGGCACAGCAGAGGGAGCAGCGACCTGCTGGGAACTCCCAGGTAACTCCTGCCTCGGAATCCTTGTCATTTGGGGTGGGTTTTAAGTGTTTATCCCACCACTGTTTGCTTCGGCGCTCTCTGGCTTCGCCCCTGGAGCTGAATCCCACAAGCGCAGCTCTGGGGATCCCATTTCGGGACACACATTTCAGGCTGCTCTAGGGAGACCCAGGCTGGTTTGAGGCACCAGGTTTGCTTTCAGGAATCAAGGAAATTAAGTTTAGAGGCCAAGGGAACCGGTAACCTGCAATTCGAGCAGGTTTTGAGACTTCGAGGTGAGTTTATCAACTGCCGCCTTCTTTTGGTGCCTTTTCAGCCCACAAAAACACAAATAAATATTACACAGAACAGCATCAGCTCACCCAGATGAAAGGGAGCACATCAAGTCCTCCTTTAAGAGTCAAATATTTTAGGGTTGCCCCCACCTGAGAAACTCATCCAAATAAGAGAGAGAAGACCACGAAATTCACAAAACAACTCCAGGAAAAGGCACAGCAGTCCCTCTAACACAAGGGGGGTTAGGGGAGTTTTAGGAAGCAGCTGCACAAGGAGCAGACCCAGAAATGTGAAGCTTTAAGGCAAAGGCAATATTCTGCTGCTCCTTGCTCATGCTCCCAACCAGAAGGTGAAAGTCATCTCCCACAGAAGAAGAAATCAGCTATATTTGATTAAAATGTACATAAACACTCATTCCTTTGTCTCCCTCCTGTGCGATCTCTTTCCCTAGCAAGGAAAGGAGCCCAGTGAGGGCCAGAGCTGGTGCTCAACCAAGAGCTGCTGGGAAGGTCAGACTCCTTGGGCTGCAGATTGCACCCAGATGGTGATTTCCTCCTGGCGGTGGCAGGAGCTGGGGAAGGCAGCCAGTCTCCAGCAGGGTCTGCCAGAGCTGGAGGCAGAAACTCCCCGGTCAGAGCCATGCCAACATGCAGATCTTATTAGGCCAGGCCCCGCAGCCAACTTGTGCTGCCCCCGGCTGCAATGGGGAGATGAGAGCAGGGCTGAGAGCTCAGACATCACCACTGTGGTCACTGCACAGTCCTTGCCCTGAACACAGCCCCTTCTCGTGCCCCAAAACAGGATTAGTGTATTGTAACAAAGATCTCCCACCTCCAGGAGGTGTTTAAGGAGCCAGAAAGGGAGCAACTCCCACCCGAGCGTTGCCTCCTTGGAAAGGAGCCCCAGGAGGGAACTGCAGCTTGGAGAGGATCATGGAATCATGGAAGGGTTGGGGTTGGAAAGGACCTGAAAGCCCATCCAGTTCCACCCCCTGCCATGGGCAGGGACACATTCCACCATCCCAGGGTGCTCCAAGCCCCGTCCAACCTGGCCTTGGACACTTCCAGGGATCCAGGGCAGCCACAGCTTCTCTGGGCACCCTGTGCCAGGGCCTCCCCACCCTCACAGGGAACAATTCCTTCCCAATATCCCATCCATCCCTGCCCTCTGGCAGTGGGAAGCCATTCCCCCTTATCCTGTCCCTCCATCCCTTGTCCCCAGTCCCTCTCCAGCTCTCCTGGAGCCCCTTTAGGCCCTGGAAGGGGCTCTGAGCTCTCCCTGGTGCCTTCCCTTCTCCAGGGGAACATTCCCAGCTCTCCCAGCCTGGCTCCAGAGCAGAGGGGCTCCAGCCCTTGGAGCATCTCCATGGCCTCCTCTGGATTTGCTCCAGCAGCTCCACATCCCTCTGATGTTGGGGAAGAGAGGAGCAACAGTGCATGGACGTGGTTGCTCTTACAGCCCCAGTCTGTCCTGAGGCTCCTGAGCACGGCCAGTCCATCCCAGGGCAAACTTTGAACCAGAGTTTGAAGCATCAATGATTGTGGTCAATGTTGGTATAAAGGCAAAAGTTATTTCCTAGGGAGTGTGGGATTGAAATCCATCTCCCAAGCAGCAGCTTAAGCTCTGCTCTGGCCCTTCAGTACCTGGGTGTCAGTTTTCCCTTCTGTAGCCATCAGAGATCTCCCCACAGAGCTCGTCAGAGCTCGTCCCCGCTTCATGACTGGTTGACAACAGGACTCAGGGTCTCTGTGTCACACAGGGGCTGTCACACACGTGCCTGGACCCTGCAGAGAGCCCAGGCTCCATCTCCCTGCTGCCAGAGAACCAACACATCCTTACAGGACACAGCAAACATGGGTAGAATATGGAATATCTTGAGTCAGAAGGCACCCACAGGGATCATCCAGTCCCACCCCTGGCCCTGCACAGACCCCCCAAAATCCCACCCTGTGCATCCCTGGGAGCGTTGTCCGAACACTCCTGGAGCTCTGGCAGCCTCGGGGCCGTGCTCATTCCCTGGGGAGCCTGGGCAGTGCCCCAGCACCCTCTGGATGAGGAACCTTTCCCTGATATCCAACCTAATCCTCCCCTGACTCAGCTCCAGCCATTCCCTCGGGTCCTGTCACTGTCACAGGGAGCAGAGATCGGAGCTGCCCCTCCTCTCCAGCACAGTGGGATTGCTGAGGCTCAGCCATGCCACTGAAGCCACTGAAGAAGAGGGGACATTCAGCAGAAGATGGTTTTCCACTGCTGTGGTTTCTTTGTGGGGAAAATCTTGGGAAAATCCTACCCTTAAACGATGTTGCAGCTACACAAAGGGCCCTGCTGCCTAATGAGTACGTCTCGGGCAGAGATAAACACAATAGATTTGCACAGAGCCACAGCTGAATAGCTGACTTCAGCCTCAGTTTAGCCTCAGAGCATTAAGAGATTGTGTTGATTCCAGTAGAGAACACACTTGCCAACCTTTTTATTTTTTTGTGCAAGAGCACAATTTAAAGGAAAAAACCCTCGGTCACTCCAGGCACTGGCAACCCCAGCCCCTCTCGGGCAGTCGGCGGCGACTCAGTGTGAATATTTTCACTGCTGCTGGAGGCAACGTGCTGGTGATAAGGAATTCAGCGCGGTGTTTATTTATTTTCAGAACTCTAATGGGCTTAGTAATAAATTCTGCTCCTTGCCCAAGACTCAGCTAAACATGTTATGAAGCCCAAAGCGCAGAGCAGCACATCCAGATGATGTCATGTAACAGCGCAATAAAGAATTACACAACGGAGAGCAGCAGATAAAAAACAGGGACAATCAGCAGCTTCTCAAGATGTAAAGAGGAATAACCTTGAACCCCAGCTATGCCAGAGCCCCTTGACTAATTCATCCAGTTAAATCACACAAATCCACAGGTGTAAATATTTACCTGAAACCTTCATGGCGAGGAAAAGGAGGGCACCAGGCAGCAGTGCAGCTTCACACCGGGCAAAGCCACGCAGGAAGCAGCAGACACGACGACAAGCCTAAGGAAGACCATTTTCCAGGCAAAAATCAGATTTTTAAGTGACTCAGCAGCAGGTTCATGAGGACTTGCAGCACAGAGAAGTCAGGAGCAACTGGAACAGCTTCCAGACAAGCTAAAACTCCCACTTTTTTAACACAAAAAGGAATGGGATTCTGGGATGCGGTTTTGAAGATTCTTCACACTTGGGCATGGTGGCTTTCATCTCGCTGAGTACACACAATTGCTGGCAGCAAACTCATAAGAACAGGGGGGGAAAAAATAAAGCCCCTCAAGTTCCACAAGCAGCTTCAAAGCCCAACGGGGTTTTCCTCGCTGCTGAAGCAGATTCGGAGTTCATTGTGCTTGTGGAACTCAAGTTGGGCTGCAGGAAAAGCCTCCTGCTTCTCTCTCCTTGAGGTGCCACCCTCCCCCAGCAATGGGACGGAGGGGATGAGTGGCAGGGATGCACAGAGCACCCCAATAAAGCCATTAGAGCTGCACACCTCGAGCTTCCGCACACCAGCCTGGGATCAGGATGGGATATTTGGTGAGAGGATGTGGCAGAAGAGGCTTTTCAAGGGATATGTCGAGCACGGGTATCAGCAAAGGGCCGAGTGCGAGGAATGCAGCAGCCCTGGTCAGGTCCTCCTGGAGAAGGAGGATTCACCATGTCCTCCATGGATTCACCAAGAGCACAGAGTCCCCACAGACCCAGGGTCTCAGGTTTGAGAGCCCATCCCTTCAAACCAACAGCAATTAAAGGAATTTTTTACTCTGAAATGAGCAAAACACCAACTGATTAAAAATGATGCAACAGCACAAGCCAACAGTGGGACTGAGTTACTTTCCCTACTGCCACATTCACCAAAACCAAACTCTTTTAATGTCAATAGCCCAGCACACGTCCTTAAAATTAATTTGGATCAGCAGCATTCCCAGCACCTGGAGAAGGGGATAAATAAAGCCCTCGATGCCTTTAGGAAGCAGCTCAGTATCTCTGTAATGATATTTTTGCATTAAATGCCACAGACTCTTGATGCCAGTGGGGATTTAGTGACTCCCACTGAAAAGTGACAAAGGAAGGAGCCTGAGAGCAAAGGGGTTCTTTCCTCCAGCCAAACACCTCCCTTTTCCATGAGAGAGAAGAGGGAATAACCAGCTGGACAAACCATTCCTGGGGTAGAGTATTTCCAGTCCAAAGGGACCTACAGTGACCATCTAGTCCAGCTGAGAGGTTAGATCTGCCTCACGCAACCCTTTCTAGACAGGGAAAACTGTTCCAGAGGGATCTGGAGGTCTGTAGCTTCCTTTTCAGTCTTTACAAGGCAGAAAGGGAAACTTTTAAGCATTTGATACCCAAGAGAGAAGCTTGAAATCACCTGCCAGTTCACAAAGGAAACCATTCCATGAAAAAATTCCAAGTAGACCACGAGTTTTTGCCATGTTTTACTGCCGTGAGGCAGAGGGACAGGAAAGGACCAGAGCAAGGTAATTTTGACTCACTAGCAGGGAACTTTTCCAACATTAAGCCAGTTAAACACCAGTCTGGCCATCATCTCCTAGGAGATTCTTCTTCCTGCACAAACCAGCAAACCCCAAAGGTTGCCATGTAAAAAACAAGGGGGGGTTTGATGAGTTTTACTCCTTTTTAATAGAGGAGAGTTGGAAGAAAGCCAAGTGATTCTTATCTCTGAATTCAGTGTTTCACTATCAATCCTGTGCCAGAATATAAAATTATTTCCTTGCCACAGGAGAGATCCCCACACGCAAAGGGATGCAAGACTCCATCATTCAATTTTTATTTATCCAATTTTTGTTTATGTTATATTTATTTTTATTTCTTTGTAGGTAGCCCATCCGTACTCCTCTTCCCTCATTCTCCACCTGAGGCTGCAGAACTACAGGAAATATCTTCTAATCCTGTTGTTGTCTCTTGTCCCAGGGAGCAGAAACAACTTTTACACAGCAAAGTGGCCAAACCCAACCATTATTTGCCACTTGGAGAGCTGCAGTTCAGAGCTGCCCACCATGACAGACTGGTGCCTGCCAGGCTGCAGATCCTGTTCCTGCAGAATTCAGCTGGAATTACAACTCCTGCTCCCTGTCCTTCTCTTCCCGGCTGTGTTTTCAGCTGGAATTACAACTCCTGCTCCCTGTCCTTCTCTTCCAGGCTGTGTTTTCAGCTGGAATTACAACTCCTGCTCCCTGTCCTTCTCTTCCAGGCTGTGTTTTGGGGTGTCCTGGCTGAAGAGAATGAGCAGACTTCAAAGAGCCACCTACAACAGTGCTGAGGCACCTTCTCATCCATTCAGATGGTTCCTCTCACAGACAGGCTGGCTCCTGGCTGGAAATCCTGAGAAAACAGGTAGAAATTACTGAAATTAAAGCAGAGAGTGACTTGAGAGTCATTTCTTTCTCTGGGGAGCTCCCACATGCCCTGCCCTTTCACCAGCCTCAAGTCCCAGGATGTGGCAAGAGATTACACCCCAGGACAGAATAGCACACGTCAGGAGCACAATTGCTTTATCACAACATCACATCCTTCCTTTTTTTGGGATGGTCCACACCCCCAAGAGCTCAACCAGCTTGGAATATCCCCAAGGATGGGTTTGTGGAAGGAGCCTCGAAATCATTTCTGAGCTTTCAGCACCAGAAGCACCCAAACAAGGGGTTTTCTGAGAAAGGGAATAAAAGCAGCGCATTCCCTTGCCTGGTGTGACACCCACCGCAGAGCAGCCTCCGAACGAAACCAAACATTCTTGGTAGTCCAAGGTCTTTGCTGCCTCCCCCGTGAGGAAAACAGATGAGAAAAAGAATGCATTTGAAACCCTCTGCAGACCTCCAGTGTCTGAGAAACGCCAGCAGGCTGATACGAAGAGAGGCAGCAAGATTCAGCTCAGACTGGCCTGCGATTCCTGTTCCCACAGGAGGACGTGTTTACACCCTGATAAGCTGGGCAGCAGCTCGGTTTCGGAAATGTTTCAGTTCCAGAGCAAGGAACAACTCCTCTCTTCGCAGCATTTGCTTCCCCCAAGGCAGCAGCAGCCTCAGATCATTTTGTCTCTGAGCGCTGCAGCCTGCTGGGAACCAGATAAGCAGCCAAAATTGGGGTCAGAGTTGATATTGTCCCACCAACTAATGCACGATGCTGCTCAGAGGAGGATCTTTAAGTGATCAAGTTTACTGTAACTCCACACAGCTCTAAGCTTTGGGAAGGAGAGGTCTGGTGATGCCTTTTCCTGAGCAGCCAAAGGCTGACTTTCATCCCCTCTCAGGGACCAAACACACTGATCCCCAACAGGCACCTTTCCAAAAACTCCTACAGCTGTCAGGGAATCATGGTTTGGGTTGGAAGGGGTGTTAAAGCCCATCTCATTCCACCCCCTGCCATGGGCAGGGACACCTCCCTCTATCCCAGGTTGCTCCAAGCCCTGTCCAACCTGGCCTGGAACTCTGGATATTTTTGTCTTTATACACAAACAGGCCAAGCCCTCACTCAGCAGCTGCAAAATTCTTCCCTGATAAAACATAAAATCGTTCAGGTGAGAGGCTGCATTCACATCTGCTTCATCTCCACGTCCATGCAGACCACTTCAGGCTGGCTGAAGACCTCTCCCACCTCATGGGTGACATGAACTCCATCCCTTCAGCTCCTTCTCTGCCCATCACACTGAGGCACCCCCTGAAGTGCTGCCAGAAACAGGGGAGCAAATGAAGGCAGCATTTGGAAGGAGAAAATCAGGGAGGCTGCTGCCCTGGCACAGTTGTTTTCAGCCTGGAGACACAAAGCAGACACTCTCAAAGCTTTTTAATAGAGGGCTGCCTGCCATTACAGGTATTTATTGATTATAGACTCAAACTCCGCAGCAGTTCATTGCCAGCCACCTTCTGGCTCCAGGACTCCCCTCCAGCTTAGCCAGGCTGTTCTCCTGCTTGCTGCACCTGAGCTCTCACAGTCAGAATGCTTTTGGCAGTCTGAAATGATGTACCAAACATAACACCACTGAGTACCAAAAGTTGGTTGTGGTGAGTGATACAAATCCCCCCAGGGCTTCTCTCACCTCCCTGGGATCCAGGCATTCCGTGCCCAACGGATTGGGATGGGGATATTCCGTCCTGGTCCACACTGGTGAATTAGGCGCTCGTGGTAGTTTTAGCAGGAAATCCTCACTGAGCTGAGTTAGTGACCCAGCTTTGCGTGATTTCACCACAAGCAGCTCTCCCCAGGCATCGCATCCCTGCTTTCCTTTTCCCCAGCAGCAGAAAGGAGAAGGGAATTCTGTCCTATCAGAGGTAGGCTGGTTCTGTCCCAATCCCAAAACCAATTCAGGCACAGCCTGAGAGAGTTCCAGAAGTGTTTGGACAACGCCCGCAGGTACAGGGTGGGATTCTTGGGCCAGGAGTTGGACTTTGATGATCCTTGTGGGCCCCTTCCAACTCAGAATATTCTACAATTCAATGATTTATATTCTACCCCAAGCAAGGTGAGATCTGACAGCTCTGGAGAAATAAATCCAAAGTCTTATCCCTTCTTGCCCAAGGAACATCCTCCAGCTCAGGAAAGTCTGGCCCAATTTGTGGTTGAATCCAGCCCATATCCAGCTCATCCTTGCCCAGATCTGGTGTGGGCTGGGACACCAGGCTGCGTCCAGCCTCACTCATTTAGAGGGTTGAAATCACTGAGTGGCGGTGTCCCCATCACACACAACACCCTGAAGGGCTGACAGCACCATCCTGCCTGGATTCAAGGTCATTCCCCGACTTTCTGAAACACTAAAAGGTTCACCTGGCACATTTCCTCTGTCGTGATCACCGACAAGAAACAGAAACTCTGCGGGAAGAGTTGAGCAAGCCCTGTGAAAACCAAAAGGAGCAGCTCAGTAAGAGCAGGATGCAGACAGCCAAAGGCTCAGCCCCTCTCCTTGCAACATCCACCCGGGGTGAGTGTTCCTGGCCACAATTCCCAAACAAACATCCCATTAAGTTCTGGTTCCGCAGAGAAAGCAAAAGCCTGGAGCGCTGCTGCTGCCAGCCTTTGAACACAATGGGAGTTACTGGTGATGGGTATGGAGGGGGAAAAGGGCATCTCAAGAGCTTAAGAACAGCTCCTTCCACTGGTCCATAAATCTGCTCCAGCCCAGAACCCTGGATTGGATAATAACTACCAACAAATATCCATTAAAGAGCTTTAGCAGCTTCCCAGCCTATGGGGAGGCTTCCTAAGGTATCCTCCAAGTCTGGATTCCAAGGATCTTGAGAGTTAAAGGTGGGTCTCTGCAGCACACGTGCCCCTCACAGAAGGGCTCACCCATCCTCTGAGGTCATTTCAGCTTCTCCAACAATCCAGCAGCAGGGACACCTACAGTTCTTGTGCCACAAGAACAGTTACCTTTTGTTAGATTTTTAAGCAAAAAATCTCCGTGAGGTTTCTTCTTTCCCACCTTTGACCACGCTCTTCAGTCTCCTCCCTTGTGCCCCTCTGCAGGCTGGAGATTTTTATTATTCCCTTTACAGAAGCCACGGTTTGTCTGGGTGAGGCAGAAACTTCTCCCTGCACTCGCGGTAACCAAGAGAACCCTAAATCAAAGGGAGATCAGATCACACAGAGCCCTTCAGATCTGCAGCAGCACAAACAGGATCAGCTGTGGCCCGGGGGGAACACAACCTTCACAGGCTATTTTAGGGAGGTTAAGCAAATTTGGCTCAATAACACAAGTTTATGCCCCGCTCCTCCCTGTAAATCATGCCCCAGTCACGACACTGGGGCACAGATTAAAAGAAGACAGGGTTGATTAGCACCACAAAATTCATCAGAGGTTAAATAATTATCCAGTCATTATCCCAACAGAATACTTGTGGCTAGCACACACACACACACACACAAAATTCCCCAAGTTTGGTGCTCGATGAAGCAACAGCACCTCTGCTCCAAAGAGAGGTGATTTGCAGTGATTTCAACCATCTGGAAGAGGTTTTTTTGAGGGGAGGCACAAAGCAGAGCAGCCCAGAAGAACAGAACAGGGAGCTCTGGGGGAAGCAGCTGAGGTGCTTTGAAGCAGGTGAAGGCTTCCCTGTCAGAGGGAGAGATGCACAGGCATAATTCCAGTAAATCATCCCTGAGAACAGGCTGGTTGTGGGATGGGATCAGGGCGGGAGGAGCAAAAATCCCCTCTGGGCTGTACAACTCCTACACTTCCCAGCCAGGACTTCCATGTGCCCTCAGGGTGCCATGTCCCTTCCCAGGGTGAGATGGGAGTCCTGGGAATGGGATGGGGACGCCCCAGCTGGGATGATCTCAAGATCCAAGAGACCCCAAGGCTGCCAGAACCCCCCTCCTAACAAGGTTACAATCCTGGAATGTGGTTTGTTGGCGCAGGACGAGGGGAAAGCAAACCTCCTCTACCTGCATCCCTCAGAGCTGGAAGCTCTCCTTGGGTTCAAGAACAGCAATTTTTGGGTGGATTCCAAGCATTTTTCATGCACAGCTCCCAGCCAGTCCAAATTTCTGAGGGCTGGGGATCCCAGGCATGGCCAGCTTGGGCTGCTGCCTGTGTACCTGAACCAGGAGCATGGAGGATGCCGCGAGCTCTGGAGTATCCAGAGTATCCCCAAATCCCTCCACCTCCTCCTTCAGCCACCCTGGAGCTCTGCAGGGCAGAGAGATCTCTGTCCCAGCTGCACTCCCCACCCCACAGCCCCCATCTGACCCACAGGGCACTCACCACTATGACAAAACAGAAAATGAGATGTATCCCCATCACACCAATCATGACTTTTCGAGGCACCAAGAGCCAACCCACACTGGGACAAGGCTTCCATCTGCTCCACAGGACCTCCCATCCCAAGGGGGAAGCAGAAAAGGTCGAGCTGAGCAGATTTCCCATGGCAATCCTCGTCTCCAGCCTCACCATCCCAAATCAATGCTCAGTATCAGCCCTGCCATCACCACCTCCCCCGGGAGAAGCTGACCATGGCCACGGGACACTCCACCACCTTATCCTAATCCAGATTCTTTCCTGCTCCACCACAGCAGCCCAAGGCTGGACTGATCTACAGGAGTTTTATGGGGCTGTGGGGCACAGAGCCTCCAGATATATCCAGGAAAGGGCCACCATCCCTGTGCAGGAAGGTCCCCAGCCTCTGGAAGGAGCTCCAAGGGGAGCTTAGCAGCTGTTTGTGCTGGCAGCCCCAGCTGGGGACACCACTGCACTTCATCCCAGCCTCTGGCAATTCCCCACATCCCAGCACAGCCCCAGGGCTGTGTGCAGGCAGCGGGAACAAAGCCAAAAGAGCAGGTGGGAGCATCCCAAAAGCAGCTCGTCCTTTCAGCATCTCCTGGGGAGACACCCCAGCACTTCCCCCAGCTCCCAAGCCTCAAAGAGAAAAGGGTTGGAGGAGGTTAGGACAAAGATAAAGCCAAGTTCGAGAGGGGAATAGAACAACAGGAGCAAAACTTATTTCTCTGCACTGCCAGCAACGCATCTGGATGATTACTCCTCCTCTTCCCAATGCCCTGTGGCTCCTTTCTTGCTTGGATAAGCCCAAAACCCCCAGTCCTATTCCTTTTTTTCCCACAGACAGGCTGTTGCTTGGACAGGGGCTGTCCCTACCAGGAGCATCAGGGAAGAAACCTGAGAACAGCACATTCCCATTAATCTTCCTGGCTCATGGGGATGGAGGGGAAAAGCATAATAAAGATAAAAAGAAGCTCAGAACCGTGCACAAGAAACGCTGTCATTTATCACAAAGCCAGTTTGTCTATCAGGCAGATCCCAGTGAAGGGTGTCAGTGTGGAGTGTCACAATATTCCCGACACAAACACATTCTGCTCACGTGTAATTCTTGGAAATACTCAAGCAGCTGGCGGGGGGAGCAGGCAGCAGGTCCTCAGAGCCTGCGCTCGAGGCTTTGGGCTGAGGTGAGGCCCAGGCATGAAGTAAATGCATCTGCTGCTTTTAAATGTGGATATTACAGAACCATGGAACTACTTGGGTTGGAAGGGACCTTAGAGAGCATCCAGTGCCACCCAGGGGCACCTTCCAGTATCCTAGGTGGATCCAAACCCCGTCCAACCTGGCCTTGGATGCTCCCAGGCATGGGGCAGCCACAGCTTCTCTGGGGACCCTGTGCCAGGGCCTCACCACCCTCACAGTCAATAATTTTTTTGCAAGTTTCTGCTCTAAAGCTGCTCTCTTGCAGAAAGACTTTCTATCCATAATAGACTTTAAGGTGCCCAAAAAAAGCAATCTGGGCAATCTTTGCCCAAGTGTTTCCTAGATCCAAAGAAACCTAAGCAGGTGTAGAGAGAAAGAAGCACTCCGCAGAAAAGTCTCTGCAGCTAATTCATCTTCAGTTAAAAACCGCTCTCCACATTTCCCCCAATTTCTGCAGCCTCTAGCCCAAAATCCCAGCACTGAGCTGGCCTTGGAGGAGGTGTTTGGGCTTGTGGTGGGGCTGACCCTGACTGGGTGCCAAAGCAGATCTGTCACCGCCCTCCCCAGCTGGACAAGGCAGAGAAAACACAACAAAAGGCTCAAGGTCGAGACCAGGGCAGGCAGAGATCCCTCACTGGTTAAACCAAGGGTAAAGCAGCCTCAGTTCAGGGCAGTTCGTTTTATTTATTGCCAATCAAATCAGAGCAGGGCAAGGAGAAGTAAACCCAAATCTTAAAACACCTTCCCCACACCTCTCCCTTCTTCCTGGGCTCAGCTGGGTCCAGCTTGGAGCCAGCTGGCCTTGGCTCCATGGGACGTGGGGAAAATTCCAGCAGCGTCTCATGGAAGCCACCCTTGTAGCCCTTGACTGCCCCAATCCCAGTGCAGATCTTTCCCTCTTCTCCTCAAGAGTGAGGGGCACCAGGGCCACAGCACCACCCCTGGGGACAGCCTCGCCTGTGGAAGGGTCCTCACCCACCTTCCCTGGCATTTCACTTCTCCAGATGGAGCCAAATAAGCCACCTGGGTACTTCCCTCTTGGTATGGTCCTCCAAGGGAAACCAGAAGGCTCTCAGGCAACCCAAGAGTGGGGTTTTTGTAGCAGTAGGAGCCAACACTGAGCCTGCTTTGCTCCCTCGCTTCATTAGTGACGATGTCTATTATCCTGGGAACGAGGGGCTCCCGGGCACAGCTGGAATAAGGACACAGGGACCCTGGGCAGGTGGGACCAGGGTGGGACCAGGGAACCCCCAGGGAGCTCAGGGTGCAGGGGCACAGCTGGCCTGAGAGAGGAGTGGGACACCCAGGATCTCCCAGGACCCCCAGGCAGAGCTGGCCTGCAAGGGGACAGGGACCCTGGGCATGAGGGATCCCCCCAGGAGTCACCATCCACTGGTGCCCATCAGCAGCAAACACAGGGCACAGAGGTGGCCTGAGGGGACGGGGGGCAGGGACCCTGGGCACGTTTCACATCCCACTGCCCACTCCATGCTGGCACACAAATCCTCCTTCCTGGGGCGGCCGACACCGAGACAGTGACCAAGGTCACTTCAGGAGGTAGCTGCACTTCAGTGCACTTTGCAGCAAGGTCACGCTCTGTAAACATCTTGAATTTGTCAGAATGGGCTTTGCTACAGCAAAGAGACCCCCAGGGAGGAACAAGAGTTTCTCTTCAGGGAGGGGCACTCTGTGAAACCACTGAGAAAGCCACCACTTAGCAAATGGGTTTATGGTGCACTGAGGGCACTCGTCCTGCTCAGCCAGACTGGGTTTGTGCTGCAGACTTAACTCTTCCACACAAAGGAGGGAGCACCAGGAGGGCACAACCTCCTTGTGTGAGGCCACTTCACAAGAAAGGGAGCCCAGCAGGACACACAGCACAGCAGGGCCTGCTTTGTCCTGCACTGTGGGACTCCTGTTCCACACATCTTGAGTTTGACGGGCCTGCAGGGTTCTGCTTTTCCTCCTGAAAGAGCTTTTTGGAGAGCCCACATCTCCCAGCGTGGGCGCCTCCGTGTGTCAGAAGCGTTTCTGGAGGCTGAGTGCCGGTACAGCCACAGGAGGAGGAACCTCGACCACCACACAACCACCAGGCCAACAAAACAACATCCAGAACAGGTCCAGAAAATAATTTCCTTTGGAAAAGACCTCCCAGACCATCAAGTGCAACCTTTGACCATATGGTTCGTACGGTTTTGCTCCTCTTGGCTCTGCCAACACTCCCTTGGCCTTGCCCTGACATCTTTTGTTCCACAGCAAAGCCTCCTGTGAGGTGACACACGCGTGATTTAAGCCCTTGCAACCTCCCCAGCCTCACAGGTCATTGTCACAGCCCCTTCCCGTGCCACCCCTACACCACCTCAGCCTCTCAGAGCCACTTGGCCACCAAACCCCCAGCCAGAATGGCTGGGCTAAAAGCCCTCTGGAGTGGTCCTGACCTCCTGCCTGCTTGGATTGTGGAGGGAATAAGCCTGAGATTGTTCTCACACACCCCCAGTTAAAAGCCTGTCAGATGTGAAACCGGACTTTCAGCCAGAAAAGAGTTGCCTGAGCCCAAGTTTAAAAACCTCTCGGATCTGCTGTAAATTGCCAAGACGTGTCACAAGGGAGAGAGTCCATGGGGATTAAAACACTCAGTGCCTCAGAAAAAGATGAATTTGTTCTCCAGTTGTAACAGGGGGTGTTATCCCAGGGGTTAATTTTAGATTTTTAATAGGCAGGAATTACTCACATGGGAGCCTTCCTAGAGGGGGGTGCAGACACAGACCTGTCTTGCAAATCCAGCGTGGCTTCTGCAGTGCTTTAAACTTACGAAGCTTTAATTTCAAAGAGTTGTTTTGCTCCTTGTTTCAGCTCCAAGTTCATTTGGTTGGAAAGAAGCACCAGCGGCAGAGAAGATGGAAGGAATGTTTGAGGCCAGAACATCCAGAGGCATTAATTAATTAATTAACTGAAGGCCCATCGAGATGTGGCAACCACAGCCACCTTATCCCTGTTAAAGCCATGAAGGGGAGGCCCTGCTCTGGAAAATTCTTGCATCTTTTAAATCCCTCCGGGACTGGTGACTCCAACACTGTCCTGGACAACCATTTCAGAGAGGAAATTTTCCTTAATATCCAACCTGAACCTCCCCTGGCACAGCTTGAGGCCGTTCCCTCTCATCCTGTCCCTTGTTCCCTGGGAGCAGAGCCTGACTCCCACCTGGCTCCGCTCTCCCGTCAGAAATCCACGTTTTATCCAAAAAGAAAGCCCCAAATGTCAAACAGGACCTTCCCTCAGTGTCACTGAAGTGGATCAGGCTGGTTTTGGTCAGCAGATTCTTGCTGCAAAGGCTCAGCTCCCCACAGGGAATTTCAGATACCTGGGAGAGGTTATTTTGAGGGCTCTGTAATAGAAAGATGACCTTACCCTGAGGGGGTCCTTCAGTCAAATTAAATTTTAAGTGCTCAGATGACACTGGTGTGGCTGTATCAAGGTAATGCCTGGTAACACAAGCAGGTATTACATTGATGTGTTAAGCCTTACTAACACCACTGTTCCCTAATAATTGAACCTCAGGAGCAGGCTTAATTCCTGATTTTGAAAGCATTACCTCAGACATGAGTGACCAGAACCGTGATTTTACCTTCACACTCCTAAACCCAACCTTATGGAGAGCTTGGAGACACCACCAGGGAGTCACAGAGCTTGTTTTAGGCAGACAGAAGAGCTGGGGAACATCAATATTTTCATTTTAAGGGTAGCCATGGACCTGCACGTGAGTGCTCCAGGTTATCCACAGTTTGTGCAGGAGTCCACGAGACACCAGAGGCATTAAACATGTTTTTTCTTCCCATCCACTCTCATCAGCGGTGAAAAGTAGACTTGTAAATAGTTCGGCCTATCATGCAGCACTGTTTATTTCCTAGGAGGTTTTCAGGCAAAACAGGGTGGGTGTTCACTTTTTTTTAATCCCTCGCTCTGCTTTTGCTAACACTTGGATGGAGAAGACTGTTTATGTTTATTCATAGTAAGACAGCACACACACACACCAAAAAAAAAATCCCACCACAGATTAATTTTGAAGCTGTCAGTGCCAGATTAGCTCTTGGCTGGACTCTAGATGCAGCTAAAACTCACATGTGTGCAGAAATGCTTTATCTGAAGTCGTGTTGCAGATGTATTTGATTTATTTTGTCCAGCCTTGTGTCAGGCAGAGCAGACCCTATCACCTCACCCCTGAAGTGACTCTCCAGGAGGAGCTGCAAGGTTGTTCCTTCTCACACTGTGGACGTAAAATAAAACCCAATAATCTTGGTTTTTAGTCACTCAAGAAGCAGTTCATGCTTCAAAATCCCCCCCCAAACCCCTCAGAAGCGAAAAGCAAGGCCCAACTCTCAGTGCTGCTCTCTGGGACACCTTTTTCAAGGTTCCCCTCGGTTCTTTCACACCAACCTTCTGAGCACAAGCAAAAGCTGCAGTTAAATAGGAGCTCAGCAGCCAAATGCCCTGGGAGGGTCACGGGGGGTTTAAATATTGAACATTTAAACGCAGAGCTCATTAAATAAGCATCAGCCCCACCCCACATCTGCCCGCAGTCACTGGAGCCATTCTAAGAGCTGCTCTCCAAATTCACATTTCATGCTACGAGTGGTGGCCGAGCACTCATCCAAACAAATAAACTCCCGTTCTCCTCCAAGACACACAACTCAGCCGCCTCCCCGGATGCAGATTTAAATACCAAACCGGCCCGTCCTTTCAGACACCTCCAAAAACATGTCACTGGCACATTCCCTCATCTGCAGGGCTGGAGAGACCCTGGCGCGCTCGTGACATCTGAACGCTCTCCAGCTCGTTTTTATCTGCCCGTGAACTCGGAGTCAAGGTCAGGGCTGCGCTCACAGACCTTTCCTCCTCCAAGAACCTCCGCGCTGCTCCAGGCAGTGCCTGCATCGCACCTTCCCCCAGCCCTGACAGGAGGCAGCGGTCCAGCATCAACACAGCAGGGCCCACCAAACTGCTCATGGGGCATGGGATGGTGACCACCATGCTGGAGGAGGCTCCACGGAGAACTTACTGCAGCCTTCCAGTGCCTAGAGGGGCTCCAGGAGAGCTGGAGAGGGACTTGGGACAAGGGATGGAATGATACGACAAGGGCGAGTGGCCTTATACTGAAGGAGGAAAGGTTTGGATTGGATATTAGGAAGAAGTTCTTCCCTGTGAGGGTGGTGAGGCCCTGGAATGGATTTCCCAGAGGAGCTGTGGCTGCCCCTGGATCCCTGGAAGTGTCCAAGGCTGGGTTGGACAGGGCTTGGAGCCACCTGGGCTAGTGGAAGGTGTCCCTGCCCATGGATGAGGTGGCACTGGATGGGCTTTAAGGTCCCTCCCAACCCAAACCATTCCGTGATAAAATTGAGGTATTTGGTTCCTTGCTGCTCTATGTACAGGCTGTTGGATTTGCAGAGCTCTCACCTGTTGCCTTTTTCAGGTGAAAGCAAAGCTACTCCTGTTTCTAAAGGATTGGGTTTTCCTAAGAGCCTCAGCTTCCAACTGCTCTGTTTTCAAGGCCAGGTACTCCTGACAAACACTATCCCAGCTCCTAAAGCAGCTGGGCTACCTCAGGGACATCATCATTAAGCAGCCTCTCGGGTGAGGTGTTGTATAGCTAGAGGAAAACGCCATAAAGAGATGCCTGTATATTAAAAAAAAAAATGTGGATAAATAAAAAATCCACCCCCTACAAGGTGGAAACTGTAGAGGGCAAAAGGTTCTCTTAAGAAGCAAAATATGGGAAATTCATGGCCCACAGGGCACCCTGGAAGAGCTAAACAGGAGGGTTGGGGGGCATTTGGTGATGCAGAGTGCTCCAGGTTAAGATTAAACCCTGCCAAGCTCAGGTTGAAAGTCAGCTCCACACTTCAGAGGCAGATTTTTAGCTCTGCAGGGAAGCGACAACTCACTGATGTGTCTGTCAGCATGAAAAGAGCTGAAATCCTACTTCCAGCTAATAGCAACTGGAGGAAAAAGCAGAGGGACCCACAGGGCTGAAGAACCTCCACAAAAATCAGCCGTGGGAATGAGGAGCACTTGAGAGGGGTAAAGCATCCACGCAAGGAATTAACGGTGGGCCTGGTTCTCAGCTTGCTGGAGCACCTGAAAAACCCAGTGTTTTCAAAGAGGGAAAGGGATTAACCAAGCTAACAAGGCACCAGTATCGGCTGAGGAAAGGGGGTAAAGTCGTGGCACTGAAGACAAAACAAACACAAGATGTGCAACCACAGAATTAATACTCAGACTTTCCTTCCCTCAGGAGAAAGGAGCTGTCACCCACAAACACACAGTGCTGAGGATGGAATTTAAGGAAATCTCTTTTCCCCCCTCTACCAAAGCAGGTTTGCTTAAAAAAAAAACCCAAACCACCCACCCTTTTTGGCTTGTTTAGAACCAATTTGAGCAAGACTGGTATCACCCTCACAGAACTTGTATCTGTCTTTGTATTTTGCTAATTCCGGCTACAAACGCTGATCTGCTGGGGGAGTGATCCACACATCCCTTCCCTACGAATCATCTCTCAGCCTCTGGTACACCATGTACTGTTTAATATACCCACAGAGATGAGTGAGGCAAAAGCTCCGGCTGAAAACTACTCAAGGAACAGTGGTGTTAATAGAAACCTGCCTGGGGGAATTAGTGCTCATCATCCCAGCCTTCCTGTGCCTGGTTTGGTCTCCTTCCTCCATAATTGTGTGACACTTGGGCTGCATAACTCCCTGCCAGGCCCCCTCACCCCCTCATTTTGTACTATTTTAGGTTAAGAAATGACTCAAATACCAAAAAGCATCACATTCATTTTCTGCCAGTAGCCAGAAGTCTTATTTCCTAATAGTTCCAGCAGGATTTAATGCACACTTAGTGCTTTCGAGATATAAAGTGTTATTTAAGTGTCATCATAAAGTACTCATGGGGGAAAAAAAAAGCCAGTTAAAAAAAAAATCAAAGATAATTCAGCAGGGAAAATTATTGAAGCTTTTCATAAAGGAAGGGTCTCACTTCCGAATGCTTTTCCAGCAGAGGTTCCTTCTCTGGGCTGTTTTCATTCCCTCATCATCAAGATGGGAGTCACACATATTTAAATAAGAAGTGGTGGGGAGCAGTGCTATGGCTTGTCAGAGCTCTTCAGTGAGCCTAGGAGATCTTCATTACCAGAAACAAACCAAAAAATACCTTAAATTGTCAGAAACAAATGTTTATTGCTTCAGAGTTACTCCCATTCGGGCTCACTGTTTCTCTGCTCTGCATGAACAAAAGGATTAAATAAATATCAGCAACTGAATTCTGTTGTTGCTGACAGAAATTCAGTGCTCCAAATTTCTCTGAAATCGGTGATTTAAAGGTAATTCTTGTTCTATCTACTCAGCTGAAGTCCTGGCCAGTTTCTAGGCACTAGAGAGCATTTTCAATAGACAAGAACTGGTCTCCTCCCCTTCATGTGGAGTCTGTACGGGAAGTACTCAACTCTTCCAGCACAGAAGTTGAAGCCTTTCTAGGTTTTTGGTGGTAGCAGCAAAAAAAACCTGGAAAACCAACCAGCTTCAAGAGTACAGGATGTCCTGTCAGCCTTTGAAAGTCAGAGGAGATTTTAAAAAATAAATTAAAAATAAATCAGACCAAGCCTTGCCAGCTATCACCAGTCTCTAATGAGAAATGGAAATATTCTGGCTGTGAGGAAATGCCATTTTCTTATCTTTTGTCCTGCTGGCTCCTCCATCCTGCACTAACAGCAGCCCCTTGGGAGATGATCATGATGAAATCCAAATCAAAAAGAGCATTTTTTTTTTTAGAAATTCTAGTCCCAAAGGTGTGAGGGATACCTGGAGCAGCCATGACATGGACATGTTCTCCTTCTCAGTGCCTTTCCAAACTCTCCCTGGAAGCCCCTCAGAGCAAATCTCTTTCAGCAGGGAATCAGGGAAGACCAAAACTCAGGATTTAGGGAAGACCAAAGCAATGGAAGTGGCTGCTCCAGCCTGAACCTGTGTCACACCTGAGCCGGGCACGTGCTCCTCCAGCTGCAGGGCTATTTTACAAGCGTGACTGAGCAGAACTGGCTATTTTTCTTATTAATGCCATTTCTGGTTACCATGGAGCTCTGCTGGGAGTTCAGAGCTGCTCGCCCACGCCAGGCACCGAGGAGCATTATTACAGGCAAGGCCCTTCAAGGACTTTTCAGGAAGGTAATTCAGCCCACCCAAAATGCCAAGAGCAATTTAAAGTTTCCGGCAACCAGCGTAGCTTGAATTTGAAGTGACCACTGGTGGGGTGGAGAGAGGGGGAGGGAGCTGGTGGTCAGCTGGGTTCATCTCAAACTTGGCACCCACGTTCATCCCAGGCTGAATATTAAACACTCAACTGATTTTAAGGCTCAGAGAATGAGGAATTTGGACAGTAGAGGAAGGCAAAATAATTAATGGTGGCCTGTGCAGGGCCAGGAGTGGGACTGGATGATCCTTGTGGGTCCCTTCCAGCTCAGAATATTCTGTGAGTCCATGATCAGCCAGCAAAATCCAGGAAAAGTTGTCCAGAGGTGCTGTTCAGAAAGGGTTATTCACAGGGCAGCACTTCCCAGTGAGGATGCAGGAGGGCAGAAACCCTGGCAGAGAAAGGAACCTGGGCAGGGGTTCCTCACATTCCAGTATTAGAATTAAAAAGGCAGCAAGGGAAGAAGAGGAACCCATGGTTGAGCATCACAATTCTTATTTCTTCCTTCTTTCCCATCCAGGATGAAGGATGGCAAGGATCCTCCAGTGCCTGTGGGGCTTTCGGACTGCAGAAACTACAAAAATTCTACAGCCCTTACACCAATCATGGCCAAACCCATGAAAAAAAACAGAATCACAGAATGGTTTGGGTTGGAAGGGACCTGTTTGGGCAGGGACACCTCTCACCAGCCCAGGTTACCCTGTCCAGCCTGGTATTGAACACTTCCAGGGATGGGGAGTCCACAACCTCTGGGAGCAGCCTCACAGCAAAGAATTTCTCCTAATATCTAAAATATCCAATCTAAAACTACTCTCCTTCAGTTAAGGCCATTCCCCTTTGTCCTGTCACTCCATGTCCTTGTAAAAGTCCCTCCCCAGCTCTCTTGGAGCCCCTTCGAGGCTGCTAACACCTTGTGGAACACTTCAAAAACTACCAAAACCCACTAGGAAGCCTCAAGCCTCAGACCATAACCTGAGCAGCCAGGCAGAAAAAAAAAAATTCCCATAACACTCTGCATTCTCTTTTTCCACTCCAAACACCCAAAACTGGGAGAACACAGCTCTCTTCCAGCAGGCTAATTCACACACAGGCACTCGTGCTGGCTGTCCCAGAGCCCATACAACCCTGCCAGACTGGAAAATCACCACTGACCTCTCACAGGAAGCATCTCCATGGCAAGGCACTCGCTGGAGCGGGTCAGAGGGACACTCTGAGACTGCTGGTGACAGAGAGGCCAAGGAGCAAGTCTGGAGAGCCGAGCCACTGGTGCAGCATTGATAAAACCTCCTTCGAAACACTGAACTCGGCCAACTCCAGCCTTCCATTTAAAGAATCACCAGATCGGCACCAGGCTTATTCCTTACCATACAGACAGCAGGAGATGAAGTCTTTAAAAAGTTGTTGAATCCCACTCCTTCTTAAAAATAAATCAGCTATTAAGAGGCACGCTGCTTTAGAGATACGTATTCCTCATTGTCCTGATTACAGAGTTGGCTGAGGGCAGCAGCCCTTTGGAAACTGAAAGGGGGCTGCTGTCGTGCTGTTCCAGCAGGGTGGCGTGGCAGAGGGAGTTCTCCAGCAGACAATGTTCTCTCAGGGCCTGATTGTGGGTCTGAGGCAGGGCCACATGGCCCGTGACCCCTGAAACACACCCGTGACAGAAGAGGCACAGAATCGCTTCCATTCCTCCTTTGTGCTGTTGTGGTGAAGTCAAGAACAACTGGGATGTTTAAATGTGATTTTGTAGGGTCTGGGGGGGGTCTGGAGCGTGGCAAGCCTGAATTCAATCCTCCACATCCTCATGGGAGCTCAGCAGGACTTGAATTATTTTTTAAGACTATTTTTAAAGAGTTAACCTTCCTTCCAAGGGTGCATCTCCAGGCAGGGTTATCAAGGCTGCCTGACTCTCCCCGGTTCTGCTTTCAGTTGGTTATAAATTCATCCAGCCCTGGCTGCTCAGGGTAGGAGTTTGCATGCTAGGCTGGGTCTGCCCGGGGCACAGTTCTCTTGGAACATGTGAATCCAACTGCTTCTCAGAAAGCAGCATGGGAATAAACACATTGTTTCGTTCAATTTCTGGTGGCTTTTTCCTTTTTTTTCCTTAAAGCCTTGGACCCATGATTTAGAACACGGGCTTTAATGAGCAAGGCACAAGCTTTTTGTGTCAAATTTCATTTTTGTCATCGCCAAAAATCTGGGCAAATTATAAGCCTTTTGAGAGGAGGAGAAAAAGCAACTAAATTGCATATGCTCAACAGCCCTTAGAGTTCAGGATTTAAGACTCGAGGGTTCTGGCTTTGCTGAGGAAAATTGGAAGCAGGTATGGGGCAAGCAGGAGGTGATGAACAGGAGGCGGTGAAAAAAAGTCAAGGAAATGTGCAACAGCAAGGGGGTACACCAGGAAAATTGGTGACTGAAGGAGGTTCAGAATCCAAGTTTGAAGCCAGGAGGGCCAGAGCAGCAAGTTGGGAAGACAAGGAGTTGTCATAAGGGACAACATCAAGACAAAAGTGGCAAGAAATCCTCTAGCGGCTCCGACACAGCATCGTGGAGTGGATTGGGTTGGAAGGGACCTTAAAGATCATCTGTTTCCAACCCCCTGCCGTCATCCAGGACACCTTCCACTAAACCAGGCTTCTCAAGCCCCATCCAACTTTCTACAGGATGTGTGGATCCTCGTTTCACCCTTTCTCCAACAGTCACGAGCTGTCTGCCAAAGTCAATTTAGTGTGTCGCGTTCTGCTCTGGAAAAGCCCTTTGCTGCCAGAGGCTGGAGCTTTGCTGCTGGAGGCTGTTTTAGGGAGCAGGATCTGCCCAGCAGCCCTGCAAACACAAACCTGCTGCTGGGCAGCCCCGACACCAGAGGCGCAGAGAAGCACTTTCCCAGTAGCAGGCAGGAATTAGCAAGTTTTTCTGATTTGGGGAGTGAAAGAGCGCCAGTCAGTGTTTAATTATTGCACCATAAAACATACAGCTTTAGTTCCATTCTTCTGGGCTTCCCAGCGCCGCTTTGGTGGCCTTCAACCATCTGGCACCAAGTTGGGTGTTGGGCCTTGAGCTCGAGGGAAAGGGATCCAAAACTGTGGCGGTTGTGAAGCCTTGCACAAGGCTCGTCTAACCTTGGATCTGAGGATTATCCCGTTTTCCTTTATGCTTTGGGACAGGGCTGGAAAAGCACGGGGTACAGTCAACAGCCACAGGAATAAATTGCTCCAGAGGTTTCCTCTTGGACTGGGTCCAGAGGAGGCCACCAAGTTGATTTGAGGGCTGGAGCATCTCTGCTGTGAGGGAAGGCTGAGAGAATTGGGATTGTCCAGCCTGTAGAAGGGAGGGGTTTGGGGTGACCTAATTGTGGCCTTGCAGTACCTGAAGGGGCTCCAAGAAAGATGGGGAAAGACTATTTACAAGGGCCTGGAGTGACAGGAGAAGGGGGACTGGATTCCCACTGCCAGAGGGCAGGGATTGATGGGATATTGGGAAGAAACCCTTCCCTGTGAGGGTGGCGAGGCCCTGGCACCCTGTGCCCAGAGAAGCAACCTAGAAGTGTTCCCATCCCTGGAAATGTCCAAGGCCAGGTTGGACAGGGCTTGGAGCAACCTGGGATGGTGGAAAGTGTCCCTGCCCATGGCAGGGGGTGGAATGGGATGATCTTTAAGGTTCCTTCCCACCCAAACCATTCCACAATTCCACCATTTCCAGCTCCAGCGAGGGGTTCTACACAGTAGTAAAACTTCAATCAGTTGTGCACCAGCAGGGGGTGAAAAGGTTACAAACACAAACATCCAGTTAAAACCCTGCCCTTCTCATATCCACAACCTGCAAACGGAGGAAGCACCTCCAGTTCTAAGCTTACGTCAAAGACACAAGGCACAAGTTTAAGGCACTTTAGCACTTGAGGCTGTAGGAGAAGTCAAAACTCTGATCTCATCTTCTTCCTTCGCAGGAGCTTCAAACAGAATCCGGTAACACTCAGCTCGTTCCGTGCTTCAAATGAGCCTCTGCTAATGCAGCTGCAGGGGCTGGGTTGGAGCATTTGAGAACTTCACCATTTGCTGGTGGAAGCCAAGGGTTCCTGCTTCTAATCAGGGGCAGGGCAGAGCTCTAAAGCCCGAAAATCTCCTCAGGACCAAGACTTTACACACCACCTCTTTTCCTTCAGTTTATTCACTCTCACTTTTGAGCTGAAAACAAAAGACTTTTGTCAAGTGTTTCGAGGTTTGTTAGAAGTGTAAGCAACTGGAAGTACACATTATGGAAAAGTTAACTTCAGATCTGACCCCAGCAGCCTTTCCTTCCCTTCCCCTTTTGTCAGCCCACACTCTAGAGAAGGTCAGTTTTATATGCCTTTGTCTTGTTTTTCTAGCCCTCGCCAGCTTTCCATCCACGCTAAGTTTTTCATACCTTGTTCAGGGTACAATAAAAGCATATGAGAGCATCTAAAAATGAGGCAGAAATGGATCTATTACACTGCTTTATTCAATTTATGGCTTGCAGGGAAAGGTAATGAAGCCTGAACAGGAACAGACAGAACAGGAGTCTACACCCCTAAAAGTTACCCCTCACAGTTCAGTTTCACATTTGCAATTCCACAGCCCTTGGTGTCTATTTACCGAGACAAAAAAAAAAAAACCAAAACCAAACTTGTTTACAATAGGATTGGTTTCATAAATGAGATTTTTCGGATCCCCAGCCTGGGTAGAATCCTCGTTAGGAATTCCACAGTCCTGCTGTGCTGATGACAGCTGTACTTCTAGCACAAGGCAGGTTGAACAGCCTTTCTCCCAGTCACTGTCAAGCCAAGCGCTTGTTAGTGGTCTCAGCTCTGTCCCAAATATGTCAAACAACTTCCACTTGCTCCACCACATCATCCCTACGACAACTGCTGGGCACAGCAAATCCCTTTAAAAACACTTCTTGTAGGTTTAAAGGTAACAGCAAGACCAGCAGAAAGGTGAAAAGGACATGCTCTGAAGCTGACAGGAACAAGCCAGGGAATGTGTCTCATCCAGTTAGGGTGATCCCTGGGCCTTTCCAACCAAAAACAAGTTGAGGAACAACATCAATATTGGGGGAGGTTCAACCCTCAGCTCAGCCTGTCTCTGGCTTTACACTTGTCTCTGTCTGGGGCTCATGTCTCAGCTCTTACACAACCTGGATGCAGCCTGTTTCCCTGAAGCAACAGAAACAGGGCTGTGTGTCCACCAAAACATCCTTTTTCCCTGTGACCCAGTATCCTTGAATGCACACACACAACTGCTTTGCACGCTCCAAGGTCAGGGTGAACAAGTTTAGGGGATTGCATTCCCATCTCACATCAGCCATGCCACGCTGTGGACCAGTTTTGCTCTTCTGTCACAGAATCTCAGACCGGTTTGGGTTGGAAGGGACCTGAAAGCCCATCTCATTCCACCCCCTGCCACAGGCAGGGACACCTTCCACCATCCCACATTGCTCCAAGCCCCATCCAACCTGGCCTTGGACACTTCCAGGGATCCAGGGGCAGTCACAGCTTCTCCGGGCAACCTGTGCCAGGGCCTCCCCATCCTCATAGGGAAGGATTTCTTTCCCTCTTATCTCATCTAAACCTCAGCTTGAATCCATTGGCCCTTGTCCTGTCACTTCTGTCACATACCATCGTTCATCAGGAAATGCTCCAGCCAAAGGATAAAGGCTCGACTGTACAGACTTAAGGAGTTTGTCAGAGTAGAAATTCAATACCACCACACTCCCTCCAGCAGACATTATCTAACGACACCACAACGCTCTGAACACGGAAAGGGCGACTTCCCACCCTCCCCAGTTCCAAGGGAGATTAGCTAGAAGTGGCTTCATAATCCAAGTTGGACAGTCTGGTATTTGAGACTGGTATTGGATAAACAAGTATTTTCTTGAGAAGAGAGGTTGTAGAGTCCCCATCCCTGGAGGAGAGAGGTTGGATGGGGCTTGGAACAACCTGGGATAGAGGAAGGTGTCCCTGCCCATGGCAGGGAGTTGGAACAAAATGATCTTTAAGGTCCCTCCCAACCCAAACCATTCCATGATTCTATGACTTAAATTTACTCCTTGATTCCAGACTTACTTCCAGTTTACTCCTGGATTCCTCAGCATCCACCAGACTGCAAGGAAACTCTTTTAGCAGGAATGCTGGTCAGCAATTCCCCTTTCCTTTTAGCCTCCTACAAGGCTTTGGGATCACCTGTCAGCAGCACTGGGTTGCTGCAGGAAGGACTCACGTGGCACCGTTACATAAAACCTGCCTTCCTCCAGGGGGAAAAGCAGCTGGGAACACCTCCTACATCCTTATTATCCTACTTCAAAGACCCAGTGCAGAGACCACGGGAGATCTTGGAGTGACAAGATCTGGGTGCACGCAGTGCTGGGGGCTCCATCGGCTTTGATTCCTCCAGCTCCTGGCACACACAAATCCAGAGGAGCATTTCTGAGGATGAAGCACCTCGTTCAGTCATAACAGCAGCTCGGGAAGACTTTGACATTTGTTTTTATTTCAGTTCCAAGGGAAAGGCATCCCCAGGCTGAGCAAGCTGTCAGCCCCAAGCCTGCAGTGCACACAGAGCAGCCATTCCAGCTCTGCTGCACGGGGCATCCCCGTGCTGGCTTGGGATCAAAAACTCATTCCTTAATTCCCTTATTTTGGGAGAGGCTGCCAGGGGGGCTGATGGGGCCTGAACAGCCAAGCCCTCCAGTTCAAGGGAAGAATGGCTCGTTTGAAGGGAATCTATAACAGCAAGAGCACAGGCATCCAGGGATTAATAAACCAACAGTCTGCAGCGTTAGTCCGAGGATCATTTTGAGCAAGCAGACATGAAAATATATCAATTTCAAGCATGTTTGTGTTGATGTGTGGAGGCTCTGACTATTCCAGATTCTAACGCAAAACCTTACTGCAAATACATATCACCATCAACATCAGCAGACTCCGACGTGTTGGTAGTGGTGGGACTGGACCAGCAGCAGTGCTCTGGGGCAGAGGGAAACTGCAGCTGAGCCCATGGCCCATGATGGGCAGAAAAAGGAGGTTTTGGGACTGTAGCAGTACGGACAAACACTGGGAGCAACTCTGCAGCACTAAAAGGAACAACCCAGCACTCACTTCTTGACCTTCAGCTGATTTAGCCAGGCAGTTCAGCCACGTAGCTAGGTAAAACAAACCAACTCAGAACAGTCTTGAGGACAGTTTGAGCAGACGCAGAGCCTTATCCAACTGTTCTGACCTCAGGCGTGTCCCTCAGCATGCAAGAAACCCCCTCAGACAGACTCACTTTGAATCACCATTGAATGTAAGCAGATAGATCCAATTCGGGATGCAAACACATCCATGCCTGCTCCCATCAGAGCAGAGCTGGACCCGGAGCAAGGCTACTTATTTGACTTCCTGACAAAAAATAATCACAGGCAAACCTTAACAGAAATGGGTTCAAACTTCTTGTTAGGACTGGAAGAAAACTTTTGCATAACAGTGTTGAAACCCTAATGAGACATCAGATACAGACTTCTCCTTGAAATCGGTGCCTGTCACGCCAGAGTCACCACCAGATTAGGAAACAAGGCAGGGCCAGGGCAGAGTTGCCACATTAACGAGCCTGACCACCTACAAAGGAATCTGGGAAATCACCCGAGGACTCCTCTGGCCTCGCTGTCTGTGCAGGTGAAAGTCTCCAAAGCCAGCAGGGCAATTGCCTGGAGAAGCTCATTGTTTCAGTGCTAAAGCAGCAGCTGGCGCATAAAAGTTTTAAGCCTTTCAATTATGAGTAATCTGAGAGCTCATACCAAGCTCCAGGCTGTTTGCTCTAGACTTAAACCTTCTGTTTATCACCTTAAAGCAAGACAAGAATGAGCCTGAGCATCAGCTCACCTCCCTCACAAGCAAGTGCGTCATCTCTCCTACAGCAGAGGAGGAAGCGAGTTATTTGGGGAAATGCCAATATTTCAATCTATTGAAAGAATGTTCTGAGGTGTGGGATGGTTATTGTTATTCTTGAGGTGTCATGGAGGAGGCCATCAGACACTTCTGATCTAGCAAGTTCCAGAATCACAGAATCACCAGGTTGGAAGAGGCCTCCAAGGTCATCAAGTCCAACCCATGCCCCAACACCTCAACTAAACCATGGCACCGAGTGCCACATACAATCTTTTTTAAACACATCCAGGGATGGTGATTCCACCACCTCCCCGGGCAGACAATTCCAGTATTTCACCACCTTTCCATGAGAAACTTTTTCCTAATATCCAACCTATATTTCCCTAGGCACAGCTTAAGACTGTGTCCTCTCATTCTGTCAGTTTCTGCCTGGAGAAAGAGACTGACCCCACCTGACTACAGCCACCCTTCAGGGAGCTGTAGATGGTGATAAGGTCACCTCTGAGTCTCCTTTTCTCCAGGCCAAACAACCCCAGCTCCCTCAATCATTCCTCATAGGGCTTGTGTTCCAAGCCCCTCACCAGCCTTGTTGCCCTCCTCTGGACATGTTCAAGCATCTCAAAGTCCTTCGTGAACTGAGGGGAGAGAAGCAGCCAAAGCTGTGGGTTTGCTCATCATGGATCCTTCCAGTCACAGCACAGGATGGTTTGGGTGGAAAGGACCTTAAAGATCATCGCATTCCAACCCCCTGGATGGGCAGGGACACCTTCCACTACCCCAGGTTGCTCCAAGCCCCATCCAACCTGGCCTTGGACACTTCCAGGGACCCAGGGGCACCCACAGCTTCTCTGGGCCTCCCCACCCTCACAGGGAACAATTCCTTCCCAATATCCCATCTAACCCTGCCCTCTGGCAGCGGGAAGCCATTCCCCCCTTGTCCTTAATCCCTTAAGAGCCCAGAGCTTTGAAGACAAGGCCCAGTAGCATCAGCACCATCCCTTTGTAGATTCACATCAACTTTGGAGTTTAAACTCTTTTTTGACTGATCTTCTGCTATTTTGGGTTCTGCTTTATCTAGAGCAGGAGGAACTTCTGAAGAGAGAAACTGCACTCTCCTCATCAGTGCTGCAAGATTTTTAACCTTAAAGCAAGCAGCTCTCAGAGGCATTAGAGGTCAAAAATGGAAACGCCAACTCCATCATCACGTGGGGGTTTTCTTTCTTTCTCACCATGTCTAAGCACTGGGTCAGGGTCCCAGTGAGGTGGGAGCATCTCCCATCCTTCACTCTTAGGAACCTGACCTCTCTTTAAAAGCCACCTTGGAGCAGGAACCAGAGACCTCCAGACCTCCCTTGCACCGTAATTTAGTCCACAATTCACATTTAAACGTTGACTAATGGGAGATTTCAATCTCCTTGCCCAAGGAATTAAAGGCACTTTCCCTTCAGCGCAGCAGCCACGCGGGCAAGGCACAGCTCCACTCCAGACTCCTCAATCCTGCACAAATTAGGAATAATCACACTGGAAGAAATGCTGCCCATTTCTGCCATTGTTGCTGCTGAAAGCACCGGTGACTCATGGCTCCGAGTGGGCCCAAACAACAGGTCCTGGCCCTGAGAAAAAACTTAAAAACAGGCCTGAAAATTCACCTGGAGTGACCCCAAGGCAGGCACTTCTGGGTAGAAAAGGGCCAAAGCGATGCTGTTGCTGTGATTTCGTCTTTCAACATGGCCAAGGCAAAGACCTGAAAGATTTCTTCCCATTTCTTCTCTCACAACTTCTGTTAACATCCCACTCCCAGCCTTTTAGCAGCAGCTAGTCCACAGGGAAAAGAGATATCTAGAAATATATATTCCTTTCCAGCCTCATAGCATAAGATAAAACAGAGGGGTTTGGCAAGGCTGTGGTAGAATTTTTTATATATATATAAATCAAATCTAAAAAAAAATTTATATATATAAAAAATCTGCTGCCAAACCCCTCTGTTTTATCTCACTTACGCATTTTAACCTCTCTCTTAGGAGGGCTGCAGACAGTCCCAGCACACACACGCCTTCCATAGCAGATTCCCTGCCTCCAAGCACTCGTATCCGGAGCAAGTGACATTTCTGACAGCTGCAGATCACAAGCTTTCCTTTCAGATTTTGTTTCTAAATGCTGTCAAATCAAAGGAAATGCTGCCTTGCCTGCCAGGAGATAGAGATCAGAGGCAGACAATACAAAATCTGCCAGCAGAGCTGAGAAAAACAATCCAGTCCATTTGCAGAGAATGTGGCAAAGTTATGAAGCAGTTTCTTGGGGGTTGGGTTTGTAGCTTGAGTTGTGGTTTTTGTTTGGTTTGGGGGTTTTTTTTTTTTAATTTTTTTGTTTGTTTTGGATTGGTTTTCTTCACTCCAGGATGCAAATTCGGTTTACAGGAGACATTGCAAGACAGGAGATACCAAGAAGCGCTGCTTAGTCTGGCAAAGCATAGAATCAACTATTTGGGATGGAAAGGACCTTAAAGATCATCCCATTCCACCCCCTGCTGTGGACAGGGACACCTTCCACTAGCCCAGGGTGCTCCAAGCCCTGTCCAGCCTGGCCTTGGACACTTCCAGGGATCCAGGGCAGCCACAGCTTGTCTGGGAACCCTGTGCCAGGGCCTCACCTCCCTCACAGGGAACAATTCCTTCCCAATATCCAAACCATCCCTGCCCTCTGGCAGTGGGAAGCCATTCCCTGTGTTCTGTCCCTCCATCCCTTGTCCCCAGTCCCTCTCCAGCTCTCCTGGAGCCCCTTTAGGCACTGCAAGGGGCTCTGAGCTCTCCCTGGATCCTTCCCTTCTCCAGGTGAACACCCCCAGCTCTCCCAGCCTGGCTCCAGAGCAGAGGGGCTCCAGCCCTTGGAGCATCTCCGTGGCCTCCTCTGGATTTGCTCCAGCAGCTTCTGCTGTTGGGGATCCCAGAGCTGGACACAGCAGCCCAGGTTACTTCAGGGATAGGTGGGCACCACTCAGCAGGTAACTCTGATATAAAACCGTGGTGTTTGCCCACCCAAGTACCTGAACCAAAGCAGACAGGCTGACTGCACCCGAGGGGCTTCCTGGAAAGGCTCAACAAGGATTTGAACAGCTTTCCCTGCCCCGTTCCACACGTTATCCAAGGCACCTCAGCAGAACATTTGATGCCTGAGGTGGCCACCTAAAACACAGAGGCTAGACAAAAATAAGGGAATAAAGGTGAGTATTTATTTGAAGGTCCTTCAAAGGTACACCCTGGGCAGTCCAAAGGCTACACTCAAGATGGACCCTGGGTCACAGGTTCTTCACACTTTTATAAGTTTGGTTCATTTGCATATCAGGGTTAATTCTCCAATTATAACCTCAGTTCATGATGTAATTACCCCAAGTTTGCTCCCCCTGTAGGTTTCAGTTTACACATTTTGGGGCCTGGTGTCCTTGAAGAGCAAACCTAGAGAGGTTTGTTATGTCTAACCAGCATCAGAGAACAGCAGCTAACGGGCCACATGGAACTTCAGAGTTACACACCAGGCAGCACAGGGTTTGAAAAATACAAAAGTTAAAACCTAAGTCATCACATTCACTCTCCTACTGCTCTCATGACCATGGTTTTCCCACCAAGAGTCCTCCACCTCACCTCAGGGCTTTTAACAAGTGACAGAGATTTCAACCAGAGCCCCCAAAACCCCTGATGAAAACCAGACATGTCTTTCAAAGCCAGAGCAACACCCCAGTTTGCATTTCCCTTTGTGCTGTCTCTCAGTGAGCTGCGTTTCACAGAGCCCACAGCCACCGAGTTCAGCAGCTCTGACAAGGTAACAGCAAAAGCAAAAACATCCAGCTGGGATTTCAGCAGCCTTCCCAGGCAGGAGCAGAGCTGCTCCCTGAGGATGGGCATGGTCACCCCCGGGAGCATCGTGGCTTCACATCAAAGCTCCCAAACATCAGCCCGATTGCTGAACATAGACGTGAAACACAAGAAGTGTTAACCGAGGCTAGACTGTGGCTTGCTTTCTGTCCTGGAGCCACTCTCAGCTGCTCTCTGGGGCATTAAGTTTAGAGCACTGCAATTGGGAAGCTGGATGCCAGCAGGAACAGCGAGCTGGGACTCGCTGCAGGGCTCCTGGAGCCTCCCTAAGAGATCTTATCACCTGCAGGCGTCAGGGGAGAGGGCTCCCCAGCCAGATAAACCATGAGGAACATCAGCTCGAGTCCCTCTTCAGGTGGGAAAGGGACCAAGACGTTTCTCCACTGTCACACAAGTGGTTTCCAAAAGCATCAGGAGATTGTGCCTGCCCCAGAGCCACCCAAAAGCAGCCAGGCCCCTCCAGGCTCCAGTGATGACATCCCAGCTCCTTCAGACAGGGAGGGATGCGATGGGAGTTGTGAAATGAGGTGTCTCTGCTGTCACTGTGACCTCACCACGTCCAAGTGGGTGTCGGATCCTATTTTTTCAGCCTCGCCATGGCTCCACGCAACCACCTTGATTGCGGTTCATCCATGCCAAGGGCTGGATGCTGTCAGCACCTCCTGTCCCCAGCCTCCCTCATGGGCACTTCACAGCCAGGGAGCCATCTCCACGGATGTGGGAGGCAGGATATGGAGCAGATATCCCATGAAATGAGAGATCCCAGCCTGGTCCGAGTCCAGGTGTGCACAAGGCAGCAAACAGCTGAGGGCACACAGCAGCAGCATCCCCACAGCTCCATCTCCAAGAGCTTTGCTGCCTGTCTATTCACAGCTTGCTCCCTTTTGTAAAACACAACGGATCCAGAGCCTGTCCTTAATCTGAGGTCTGTTGTTTAATTCCAACAATAAGGGCACAAAAAGGCTTTAAAGCAATAAAACAGCACCTGTGCCAAGGGCTGCTTGCTAAACTCATCTCCACTCAGTCTCTCCTACGTGGGGCCAAAACACAAAGGTCACTCATTACCTGCGAGGTCTCATCTCTGCAATCATTGTCATGGAACAGCAGGGGCTCTCCTGAAAGGGAAAAATCATGTCCAAAGCAGTTGGCTGATGCCTTAGGTTTTAACTTTTATATTTTTCAAATCCTGTACTGCCTGGTGTGTAACTCTGAAGTTTCTTGCAGCTTGTTAATTTCTGCTCTCTCATGCCAGGCAGACATAACAAAGCCTCTCCGGGCCTGCTCTTCAAGGACACCCAGACCATCCTAGGCCCAAAAAGTATAAACCAAAAGCCTCTAAAGGGGGGCAAGCAGAGGGGAATTACATCATTAAACTGAAGCTTTAATTGGAGAATTAACCCTGATATGCAAATGAACCAAACCCATAAAAATGTGAAGAACTCGTGACCTGTTGTCCATCTTGGGGTCCATCTTGGCAGTGGCTCTGGCTCCCCAGGGGTACCTTTGAAGGCCTTTCAAATAAATACTGACCTTTATTCCCTTACTCCTGTCTCATCTCTGTTTCTAGGAGGTCTCTCAAGGCATCAAGCTACTGGAGGAGCAGGCAGGAAAAAATATAAAGATCAGAGAATTTTTGCCCTAGCTGAACTTTTCCTCCAAATTTGGCCAAACCAGCACACAAGCAAAACTCCTTCAGCAGTCCAAGCTGGTGAAGGAGCACTGGAGGTTTGGTGCCAGTTTCCAAGCTTGAGATGGAGAAAGGAAAAGAATCTGGGGGAAGAATCAACCTGATTTTTAACGTTACTAAACACGTGACTGGAATCTGGGCTACAGGCAGCTGTAAAGCTGTTTTATGTGAAGATGCAAATCAAGTTAAAATCACTGAATTGCAGAGCAGAGACAGCCCCTGGAAATCAGCACTGAGGCTGCCCAGAACAGAGCAGCTGCACCAGGTACAGGCAGGAGAAACTCCCTATTTCCAAACTCCCTTCCTTCCACCAGACACCTTTAGCACAGAGTTCAGGTGTTCAGTGGCTGCACAGCTCCGTGTGTCACCTACTCGAGGGCTCCCAAAGCTCAGCCAGTCCCTTGCTAACAAAAACTTCTCAGATTACAGTTTATTCTACTAAAACAATTCAGATTTGAGCTGTTCCACAGCAGAAATCCTGCTCTTTGCCATCAGGGCTAAGCCACTTCTCAGAAAGAAAAAGCAGAGAAACTTTCTCCTTTTTCTCTGGAAACTGATGCTTCCTTCAGCCCCACATGGGTCTGCTGAGCAGCTCCTCTGCAGCTCAGTGTTTTTCCTCCTGCTGAAGGCTAAGGAAGAACAAACCAGCTACTGCACTATTCACATCAGGAAACTTCTTCCAGAGGATCAGACAGTTTGAAAATAATCCCAGTCTTGTTAAGATACGATTTAGACACACACACAGCCATAAAAGAAAATAAAATCAGTGTTTGCCCTCACCAAGCCATTTTCCCTCACATCACAGGCTGTTAGCTGCACTCTTCAGGTGATGTTTCACCTGATGGAACAGAGCAGGAGTTTCAATAACATCTCCCACAGGGGCCGTTCCCCTCACTAAAGGAAGGAAAGCAACGCAGAGACGGGGGAATGAGAGGAAACAAAAATATATGTACAAATAACAGCAAAACAATCCCAGTACCTGCCAGCATAAGGGGAGCAAAGACAAGGTTAGAGCTGCATCACATCAGTCACTTTTAGCTTTTATCTGCACCCACCTTTGGCCTAGGACTGCCTTGGCCAAGCCCAAGCAGATGCTGGCAGCACCAAGTTTTGCCCACCTCAGCCTCGCCAACCATGAGCCCGTGCCCAATTTCTCCGTGCCAGCTGTGACTTTGCAAAGTCATGCAAACCCGGGGACCTGCCTGCCTTTTATTATATCATAGAAATGCCTGTGCCAGAGCACAGGGTTAGGATTCCAGCCACGACCGATGTGAGTCAACAGCGGCAGCAGAGCAAAGCCGAAGAGCACATATTTCTCAGCCCTCTCAGATTCAACAACTGCTCTCAGTTTACACAGCAATTATTCAAATTTCATTTGTCACGCTGCAAAAAAAAAAAAAAAAAGCAGCAAGAAAGCAACAAGCTGGGTGCTCGGCGCAGGCCAGCTTTCCCCATGAGCCTTCCCATCAGGATTTGATGCTCAGCTGGCTCCAAAATCCAATTTCAGAGCAATTTCAATATGCTGTGTTACTGCATAATCAGTGCAGCATCATTAGGAGGAAGACGCGAGCTTATTTTCTTTTTAAATCAGGATTTTTTTTCGCCCTCCTAGATGAGTTTTGCTATCATGCTTAGCAGGGAACCAGAGATAAGCCCCGTGCCGGGTGAGAGCTCTGATGTTTTTATAAAGCATCTTTCATAAGGCAGCGAGGCAGACGTTAAACAGGAAGCGTTTATTGACTTTAAACTCACTCCATAAAACATTTACACGGACAGGAGGAGAAACAGGAGCTCCCAACAACCCAGTTAAAACAAAGATGAGTCCGTGCATTGTTCTAGATCTCAAACACTCCAGGCTTTAGTGCTGCAACACTTCTGAAAATAGTGAAACAAATGGAGCCATCCCAGCCAGGGCTTCTTAATCCCCACCCATTAAGGTCGCAGTTATCTCCCATTGTCCTTTAGATAATGGGCGGGAAAAAAATCACTTTAACATGGTGAAAATGGCCATGGAAATGTTACAAAAAGAGTAGGTGGAGGGGAAAGAGGAGCTGCTGTTGCAGCCCTTGCTGTGGCAGAGCCATCCACTTACTGCAGGGTTTGGAAGACTTTGGAGGGAAGCTGAAGACTCCGTTTTCCGGGAAAACCAGGAAGGCAGTGGGAGTCAGTTTGGTACTAGAGCAGCACCTTGTTCAAGCAGCAGAAACTGGATCCTCAACGGGCATTCCCCAGCAGGACATCAAAGTTCCAGAGCCTTCAGCCTCCTTATGCACCCAGTTCTGATTCCAGTCAACACCTCGCCTCAAAAAGATCCTTAAAATGTTCATGGTATCCTTGAGCTACAACCTCTGGGGATCTTTTCATTACCAACTACAAACACAGAAGGCCTGTCTAGGTAATGGTTTGGGGTTTTTTTTTAATTTTTAAACTTTTTTCTTTGTGAAGACAACAAAGGAGATGTTCTTTACTGGCATCCAGTTGTGCAACCCACTCCTGGTCCAGCAGGAAAATCCCTAGACCCAATTAAAGGCGTTTCCCATGAAATATGACATTCTAGGAAATACTTCAGATGCTCTTGGCCACCGCACAAATTGCATCCCTACCTCCTCCTGAGGTTGCTGACAGATGCCACCTCTCAGATCCCTCTTTGCTGCCTTCCTCGTGCTGATCCAATCAAGTTCGTTGCTTAATTGAATTGAAGCAATCGAGATGTTTAATTAAATTGGAGCGGTAGGTCCTGGGCAGCCTTTCAGCTGAGGGGCTCAGACACTTCCCACTGTCATTTTTGGTGCCACAGGAGGCTGGGAACCATCAGCAAAGATGTTGAGAGAGCCTGTTACAGGTATTCCATGTGAAACATCCTGTTTTGGGTTGGTCTGCAGGCTCACACGTGTTATTAATCCACCCCTTGCCTCGATGGCTGCAGCCCCAAGCCCTCACACCCCCACACCAGCAGGCATCACGTTTTTCTAAACGCATCCATTTCTCTCTAACCCAGTGCAGATTTCTGTGTTTTGTTCTATTCATTAGCTGCAAATGAAGGAAGAGCTCCTATAGTCACACAAAGATTTAAAAAAAAAAACAAACCACCAGTGCCTGACATCTGGAGGCTTTGGCCTTAATTCCATTGATGGGAACAGCTGATGTCATTTTCTTTTTTGTTCTGGGAACATCCATCCATGAGTTCCAACTGCACAGAACTTTTTAGGAAGAGCCACAGGAAGAGATGAGAAAACCCCAGGCACGAGACAGACTCAGCCCCTTGCCAGGGCTTAGG
This sequence comes from Lycocorax pyrrhopterus obiensis, assembly GCA_014706295.1. NCBI lineage: Eukaryota > Metazoa > Chordata > Aves > Passeriformes > Paradisaeidae > Lycocorax > Lycocorax pyrrhopterus. The sequence continues at coordinate 2,458,934 of JACSVZ010000006.1, read as the reverse complement.
GGGAGATGCCAGGAGGGATCTCCAAGCTGTTCTACCATAGAATTCCCACAGCAGATCCAATTCCCATCTCGTCTACACACCAGGTGTGTGGTTGGAAACTCCCAGACCCTCACTGAAAAAAAAAAATCCCCACAGCACTGGAGCTGCTGAGCCATCATTCCCAATCCCTCCATTCTCACTTTGGTGCTGGTTGCAACCTTCCTTCCACAGGAAAAGCAGCTCCCTCCTTGGGAATTCCCCACTTTAATAAATAAAACAAGAATGGAAAAGACTTGTGAACTCACTTTTAATAATAAACAGGAGAATGTGGCTTGTTTTTCCAAAGAACCAACAGTCTGAGGTCTCATGAGAACACCTCCCTCCACTTTTAACCAGACAGGCCACAGACAGCCCAGACCAGAGGTTAAAAACTGTTCCTCACTCTTATCCCATAAAACAAAACATCCTGTCCCAGTTTCCCCCAAACCAGAGTCAAGGTACCTCACACCATCCAAGGGACAACACCAGAGGTGTCAAGCGAGCACCAGGAAATAAATAAGAATAGTCCCAGGCACAGCTTTCATGTGATGGGATTCCCTCCTGTCCTCTGTATGACACAGTTCTGTCCCCTTTCCAGGCCCAGGAGAAGCCTTTGGCTAAGCTGGAGCTCATCCCATCCCATCCCCACTCGTTTGGCCACACCAAAGAGGTTTCCAACACCCACTCTTGGTTTTGCCCAGAAAAAATCCTTCCCTGGCTTTGCAATCCAGAAAATCATTGAGGATCCAGCTTCACTTTCCTCCCTGCCTCCACTTTGCTGATGGGGTTTGGGACTGAAGATTCCCACTTCGCCAGAAATGTTATTTACAGAAGTAATTGGAGTGAATCACCTGGGTATGGTGGAACCCAAATGCCTTTGGGCCACCTACTCCCATTAAACACAGCTATGATTGGCCAGGGGGTTAAATGGGGGTAGATTTTGGGTTTGGCTGTTTGGGTGTGGGTGATAGAGGCCAATCAGGAGTGGAAGCTGGAAAAAAAGCAGGTGATGCACAGGCCTCACACCACCAAGGGATCATTTTAAGGCAGAGGTCCAGTTTTGATCTGTTTTTAAGGAAAACCTTTGCAGCAGAGTGGAGTTCTACCCATGGTCACCCTCCAATACCAGAGGGTCGTGAAGTTCAGGGTTGAAAGCCACCCTTTATCCCAGGCTTTTGCAGGAAAGGGAGCCCAGCTGGACACGTTGAATTAGAAGATTCCCAACACCATGACTTCCCTGAAGGGAGCTCCTCCCTCACAACTGATTTATGGAAGGGAAAAGCATCTTTTCTTCTCCCTTGGGGACCCCACCTGAGTTCCATCCTCCCAAAATGTGGGGACAGACATGGGAGATATCCACGGGGAGGGAACAAGGCCCTCAGCAGGAAGACTGTTCAATATTCTGGGTCAGTTCCACAGCTCATGGCTGCTCAGCCAATTAATTATTGCTTTGAAGATCACACTGCAGGCAAGTTCAGGGCAACATTTTCTCCCAGGCCATGCAGAGAGAGGGTTTGCAGCTCCTGGGAGGAGGACAAGGGCACTTTGCTCCCATGCAGCTTTTCCCCAGCCAGCACAGAGGACACAGGGATAAGTCAAGATCCCCGGGAAGGAGTTCAGGTGCCTCTTTTCAAGAATAAAGTCCTAAGCAGCAAAAAAAAAACTGAGCGAAAAAGCATCCAAAACTGAGTTTTGGATGAGTGGTTTGCAGAATAAATCTGAGCTCCAGAGCAAGAGAGACACGCAGGTGGGTGCAGGGATAACTGAACACCTTCTGCTTGATAAAACACACCTGAGCCTCTCCCAGAGAGCACCCCTCACCCTCCTTTTAGATGGGAAAGCACCCACATGAGCAGCCTCAGGAGCTGGGGGTATTTTCCTAGACGTGCCAGGGAATTTTTTCCGTAGAGCTCATCTAAATGTGTACCCCAGACTGAACACACTGGTTGAAAAAGGGAGCAGATATTCAACCTCCTTCTGCTTAAAAGTTCCCACCTGGTGGTTTCCCACATCCCTCATTCTTTCCCTTCAGAGGAAACAGGGTCCACCAAGGTCTGTGCAGGAGAAACAGCAAACAGTGAAGAGAAATCACTCCTAAACCAACAAATTTCCCCATTTGTCACCACCAGCACTCATTCAAAGGGGCTCTCCAGCCAGAGGTGACAGGCACAGGCCAAAGTGAGCGGATGGAGGAATAATCATCACACAGGGTCCATCCTCATCCTGTCTTCATCTCCTGGAAGCTGCTCCAAGTTCCTCAGTGAGGCTTACACAGGTTGTGGCCTCATCCCTGGGGATGAGGAGCTCACAGCTCCCTTCACACCTGGTTTATTCCATCCCTTCCCAGCCCAGCCTCTCATTAGGAACTCCGTGAAATCCGTACACTTGGCTTCTCCTGGGGAGGGAAATCTTCCTCCCTCAGCTCATCCATCACCCTGCCCACAAACTTCTGCTCCCACAGCAGGCATGAGGAGCTCTCTTGGCTGTTCCTCTCAAGAACAGCATAGAAACTTCTTCCCAGAAGCTCCTGGCAGCAGCTTCCTTTTCTCCCAAGGAGCACAGCTGGGGATGCCACAGCTCCAGGGGGAAGGGACACCACCTTTCACCACCTTGGCTCCCCCCCCACCCCAGCTGTGCTGGAGCCTCTCTGCCAGCAGTGTTTTATTAATTAAAAATACTCTGAGGATAAGCAAAAATTAAAAATAGCGGTGTCTTATTAATAAAAGTTGGCTGTGGGATACACAACAGGGCAGGGTGGTTTTTTTAACAGCAGCTTGATACTGGAAGACCTTTCAAGAAATCCACACCCCCTACCTCAGCCTCTGGGTTCCAGGGGGATAAATTTGTGTCTCACCTCTGTCCCTTCCATTGTTTCACACCATCCCACAGCTTCACCCTCCTCCCTTTACAGCGAGGTCTCCACAGTCAGCACCCCTGAGTGTTGCTTTTACTTAGAAAAGGCAACCAGGACTCCTCAAGAACAGATTTTTAAAAACCCTAAATCCTTCAACATCAAAATAAATCAATAAAACCCAAACAGAAGCCTCTAACCAAGCTGCTCAGCAGTTCGCAGCTTTGCTCGCATCACCTCCCTTGACTTCAAACAGCCACAAAGAGACAAAAATAAATCAGCAAAAAGACAAAACTAATCAGAAAAAAAGACAAAAAATCAGAACTGACCTTGCTGGACAGAGAGCCCATTTCTATTAGGCTGAACCTCCTTTGACTCAGTTTTCATCTTCCCAGGGCTCAGGGGCACGGGGGAGGATGCAGCCCTCACCCTCTCCTCCTTTTCGGCTGGCTCCCAGAGGGGTCACCCCATTCATCACCACAAACCCTGGAAAAACACCTCCTCTCCACCCCGGAGAAGAGGAGAAGGCACACAAGAAGGAGGTCAGGGCCTCTAATGAGGGTGGGGAGGAAAACAAGCTCTCCACCCACCCTCCCCTTTACCCTCAGCCGTTTCCTATAAACTCATTTACACTTTGGGGTAGGGGAAGCTCCTCAGCTGCCTGTCTTGAAGCTCAGTGGTCCAACAGCCCAGGAATGACCAGCCTGGAGAGGTCAATATTCAATTCTTTAGTATTTAGGCAGTGCTCCCCCTCCAGACAGGGAGAAGGGTCCCGGAGGAGCAGCTGGAGATGTTCAGTTTGGTGCTCTGGGGGTGAAGTTCAGCTGCTGCTTCCTGAAATCCTCTTGGGGTTTGAAAACATCCCTGGAGCAGGGTGGGGCAGGGCACTGGGCGTGGGAAGGGGTTGTACAGGTGGTGCTGGGCAGCCTGGTGGGGAAAATGGGTTCACTTGGGCAGAAAAAGGGCTTTTTGCCAGAAATTCCTCTCCTAGGGATCGGAGATGCTGAGAAAAGCCGCAGGGAGTGATAACTGAGGTGAACGACCTCCAAAAGGACTGGCAGTTGTGTCTGTGAGGTGTTTTGGGGACTCCCTAATAGGGAGAGCTTAAAACATATGTTTAGGTTTGCTTTCAGTCCTTATTTGCCTATTTTTTTTTCAGTGTTGTCCCCAAGGGATGCTCTTGTGGGTCATAACGAAGATGTCTAATCCAGGCCCACGCTGCTGATACTTCCCAAGAATAAATTCTTGCCCTGATATTCTTTATCCTTTGTCTCCTGTTAAATAAAACGGGAAATTTCAAGGAATCGTATTAAAAATAACTGGTCATTATCATTACAGACTCCATATCTCAGGCAGAGGCTTTAATCTCATATTTTGAGGAGAGGAGGAAAAAATGCACACCCAAGCACCTATTTGAGTGATATTAAATGACACAGGATCTCGTTCTTTTGTGTTTTGGGACCTAGGGATATGTTACAGGTGCAAATGTTCATCACCTGCTCCTTATCCCGGGGCTGAAAATATATTCAAAAAACTTCCTTGGAGTTGCAAAGCTTTGCCACAGCTGTGTTTTAACCTCTCTTCACTTTGATCCGCCCAGTTACAGGTATCAGACCCTTCCACGAGAAGGAAAGTTGTTTTTTTCTTTATATCCTGGGTGTGAAGGTTTTTATCATTCCAATTTTGCTTCCTGCGGGTGATTCCCTGTTCCTGCAGGAGCTGATCCCTGCTCTGGCACCTCCCTGGCTGAGCATCCGTGCCCGGGGACGGGGAGGGCACATCCTCCGACCCCTTGGCTTGGCAGAACAACTCCTAATTACCGAAATGCAAGAATTCCACCGTGAAAATAGCGTTCCCCACCCAGCATGGAAATGAGCTCAGCCCTGGAGCACGCTGGCCCTGACAGCTGGGGGTGTGCTGCTCGTTTGCCGGGGGGTGGTTGGGCTCGAATCAGAGCTCAGGTCACCCATCAAGGGGGATTTCCTCTGGCTGCTCTTGCAGTTTTCAATGATAACATTGATAACCTCACGGGAGCGTTATCAGTGGGAAAGGTGGAACACCTTTCCTTCTGGAGACTCTCTGATGATGCCACCGCACATCTCGGCAGCTCTGCTGGGACCACCTACATCCAGAGCAGAATTCTGGCCTACTTAAGCTCTCTCACATAAAACCAGATTGAAAATCAAACTGTTCTGCCAATCGCTGCACCCACATGTCTGCTTTCCTATAGGTTTGGGGTCAGGCGTTGCTGTCCACATGGGCATCCCACGGGATGTATAGGAGATTTCTGAGGTCTCCCTCTGCTCAGGTGTCTGTTCTTGTGAAACTTGAGAAAATCAGTAGTTTTGTGGCTCTGGAATTGGAGAAAGGGGTAAAAGGTTACACCAGGGAGGAGTGGGACAGGAATAACATCTACATCCACACATCACGCCCCGTTGTGTTAGAAAAGTACTCTGATGTTTCCTGTTTTCTCTTTTTTATGCCACCACCACCATTCCTTCCTGCTGGAGATGCCTGGAAACCGCTGTTATTTGCTCCTGTAATGAAGAGAATAAACATTTTTGCAGCAGAGAAATGAGGATTGGGTGAAGGCACATTTAGCACCTTCAGCAGGACAGAGGGGAACCACAGCCCCAGTCCCGCCCTGCTCTCTGCAGGCACATGAAGCACATTCTGCTGAAGCCGAGATCTGCAGTGATTTCATCCCAAAGTACAGCAGACTTCATATTTATTATTCTTTTTATTTGAGGGACTCCAATGAATTCATTTGGTTCATCTCAACTCTGTGATCAGGGAAATAACTCACTGATTTTTTATTACCAAGGAACGAGGGAAACAGGTAGAGGATTTTTATTTTTTTCCCCTAGAAGCCAGTTTCCTAAGGAAATGAGGCCTATTCCATCAAGCTGTGTGGAGGGGGAGGTCAAACAGCCACGCTGTCAGGGAGAGCTGCCTGCTGAACGTGGCACAGTTTCGAGGTGAGGTCTGGGGACGCGCGGTCACGATCCGAGGGTGGGAACAGACAGCGGCTCCTTTTCTCTCCTCTGCAGCTGAGCACTTGTGAGACAGAGCCTGAGGGTATGGAGACAACACTTGCTGAACCTTGGAGGCTTCAAAAATGCACCATTTCTTACAGACATTTGGGAGTGACCACATTATTGCGGACATCAAGCCTTTTATAGACCCTCGGGAAGGCACATGGAGCGATGTCATTGTCAATCACACGGAGAATTTCCGATGGATCTCTTGTGTAGCTGAGCATGAGAACTCAGCCATGAGACTCTCATCTGTATGATAAGGGACAGGAGTTAAGCTTTCTGTTATCCCCTGAACTCCTTGTTTTCCTCTTCAGTTTCACCACACTGCCCTGGAACGGATAAATCCCAGGAGCTCCCTGAAGGAGAGGCACTCAAGCACTTAAGAGCGATGCACATTTACAAAAACTGGATCCTGTAATAGCTCCCTGTGCATGCAGGGCCATCATCTCAAATGGCAACAGCACAAGACAAGTTAATAATAGTCATTGTTCCAAGATTAAATTAGGTAGACAGGAATGATTTTTGCAAGATTCATAATGGTTTTAATGATACTATTTAGTTACCAAGAACAATATATCTTCTCTATTCATGAGTTCCTGGAAATCGAGGATGGTGGGGTTGTAAAACACGTTTCTAAATGCAGAGTTGTGAGCTGCAGCCTCTCTGAAAGTTGGTTGCATTTTATCTTGAATTGTCTTTATCCAGTAAGCAGGAGCACGACTTGGATGGGAACAGTGGGTCTGTGCATGGCATCTTGGGGACATTTGGCTTTTGAGCCAGGAACCAGACTCTGGAGGGGTTTGAGGCTGGGTCCACTTGCAGCCACCTTGCTGTCATTGCTTTAGAGGAAGTGGTGCCGTCATGACACACTTTGATATCGATGTATGGCTGCAGCATATCCTGGACCATTCCAGCAGCTGGCCAGCCCCACTTGGGTCTCCCTGAGGGTGACATTTCACCTCGCCAGACGTGGTGGTGAGATGGGCCCAAGGCTGGAAGTGAGAGAGGAGCGTGGTGCTCTCAAACTGGGCTTGCTTTGGGCCATGAAAACTGGGGCATGCTGAGGGCCCTGCACCAGAGGAAACATTTCTTTCTTGTGAATTGTCAACAGAGGCATTTTCCTAGAAATTCTGCGGCGTTTTGTGCTGTGCATTCTCTCTGAACCCATAAAACACCAGAAGATCTCCAGCTGCAGTGACGCCGCTCGGTCACAGCGCTGGCGTTTGGCAACGTCCTCGCTCTGCTGGGAATTATTTCACAAGGCAGCTTGCCATGGAAAGGCACGCTGGGGTGGCCTGCAGCAACAACAGATGGACGTGGAGTCACGTCAAACCAGGCCTGAGGGCTTTCTCCTCACGCTGGTCCCCGTTGGAGCCACCTGGATTCACGGCTGGGTGAACCAGCAGACTCACGGTGGGTTGGTTGCTCCACCAGTACGAGCCCAGCTGGGTGAGAGCTGAGTAAAAATGTTTGGGAAGAAGCACGGAATGTCTGGAAGAGCAGCTCACCGTGTCCCCACAACGTCAGATCAGTCTGTCCCTTGATAGGACAACGAGGCCAACGCTGAGATCCAGCTTTACCAATGTCAAGGGACCACGATGACATCTGTGCTGACAGGCTGGGATTGTGCAGGTGGATTTGCCAAGGCTGGTGTTTTTAGGGAACTGAGTATCCATCCTTGGCGAAAAAGCACCAGGAGGGAAGGAAAAGCGACGAGGCTGAGGCTGGTGAGGAGCACGGGAGACACGAGCCCTGACTTTGGAGCAGGGAAACAATCTCCGTGTGGTTTGGAGACGCAGGGCATGACAGAGAAACATTTTCAACTCCCAAAGTCTTCCTTTCATCACCTTTCAGCACATTTTGCCGAGATTTTGACAACTTTTGTCCCAGTTCACAGCCTGGTCGGGGCTGGGAGTGAAGACACCCAGCTTTCAGCTCCTTTTGGGAACTCACACCTTCTCCTAAGAGCAACAGCAACTCGTTTGTGTTCTAGGAACCCAAATAAACATTTTCATGGAAGGCTGCTGGCTGAATGTGTCAGAGGGGACATCTCCTCCCACCACCCTTCCCTGGCAGAATCGGAGGATGTTGGATAAGGCTGTGTGTAGATTTGTCAGCTGCTTTTAATGAGGATAACCCTTCTCTGATTTCATGATTAGATTTTAGCATATCATTCCAACGTTGCTTGCAATAGGAAAAAAAGAATTACAGAGAGGAAGTCACAATAAAAATGTTCCTGACAACATGCACAGGAGGGTGTAACCCTCTCATGGTGGAGGGTTTTGAGGTTGCAGGGCCAGGATTTGGACTTTATGATCCTTGTCGGTCCCTTCCAACTCAGAATATTTAATGATTCTCAAAAAAATTTTACTTTTTCTCCACAGCTAAGAATTATTTTTTTTTCTGCAATAGAGAAGGCGCTTCAGCCATCAGCTGCTGAGCCCTTTCAGCAGAGTCCAAACTGAGCAATTTCAGCTGTTTCTTTTTGACTGAATACCATTGCTTGTGGATTTTAAGATCTTCCCCTTTTCCCGATGAGGGCTAAGCCCGAATTTCAGCAGATAATACGGATTTCAGTTTAGAGAAGACAAGGAGGCAACAGTCAGTAAGTGCTGGTGGGAGCAGCCCTGTGCTAACTCTGTCCCCAAATTCCCTGGGGCTGTTTGAAATACCAGAGATGCAGAAGGCACTGGAAAGGTGAAGGATCTCATCCCAGGGAGTGCTCACAGGGTAGATTTGCAGGCAAAAATGGGGGAAAATGTCCTGAAAGTCATCTTGTCCCACCACAGCTGCCCCTTGGTGGAGTGGAACTTCCAACCCCAACTCAGCAGCTCTGACCTCTGCACGCCTGGATCCCTCTCCGTGCTGTATGAATGTTATCCTGCAATGGGTTGATTAAATGTTATTAAAAGAAACCACTTATCCGTAAGGGGGGAGGGGGAAAAAAAAGCAGAATAAAGAAGAATTTGTCAAACCTATTTGAATCTGCCACTGCAGTCACCACTTGAGAAAAGTTTGAGGAGGCAGCTGGAAATCCTTCAGGTGTTGATGGTGGCAAGAACTCGTTTGTGATGTCCCGGAGAGCAGAGACCACAAAAAGTGTTGCAGAAGGTTTAGGAACCCACAGCGTCTCTGTTTGATGGTGTATTAATCTTCTTGTGAACAATAATCACATTCCATTTCTCCCCACTGCTTTTTGGTTTGTATTGACTCTCTCTATGATCTTATCTTTCCTATCGATTTGTGAATTTATCTGTACCAACCTGATAAGCAAATAAAAGCAAGCGTTGATCTGGCAGGGGTAGGAGAAAGCAGGGAACAATTCCAAGGTGTGCTCCAATGACCTCTCAGCAGTTTGGCACAGCCAGGTCTAACATCTCCTGGCCCTCACAAACTTTGGTGAGCTTTGGATGAGGCTCTGCCCTTGAGAGATTGGCATTTCCCTGCTCAGTGATATGAGGGTCACTCAGGGGCACCGAGGCAGAGGAGTGAAAGCATTTTCTTAGGGAAAAAAAAATCTAAATTTTTCTTTCCTTTACACCATCAATCAACGTGGCAGTAAATGCTGTGCTGCCTTTTGGGTTGGGTTTTAAATCCCCCATCCGAACTGGAGCAACAAGCCCTGGTGATCTGCTCTCCATCCAGGCTGTATCCATGTTCAGGATGGCCCCGAGTGTGGAAGTTTTTGGGAATGCCACCAGCACAGGACAGCATCGTCACCTCGTGTGTCTTCACGCAGGAAACCTCCCTGCAAGCGAGCTCGAGCTCGGTCTGCAGCTGGAGCAGCAGCTCTGGAGCTCCCAGTTAAACAAAGCTGGGAGTACCAGGAACAGGATTTTAGGAGCAACACTCAGTTCCCCCTGGTGATCAGACTAATTACCAGGCAGTGGAGCCTGCCTCCGCTGCGAGGTTTCCTCAGCCCCGGGGTTATTCCTGATGGCATTTGCGATTTTCCGTATGAGGTGGCCTCGGGATCGGGGGTGGGGATTGTGTTTCCCAGGCACAGTGTGATTCCTGCTGTGCTGCAGAGGCGGTGGGATGGGGACAGCAGCAGACACCGTGACCTCCAACTACAGCGGGACAGAAATTATTGTCCTGTCCCCAGGGCAGAGCTTGGCCCTGCACAGAAGAGGGCCGAGCTCCTGAGGGTCATGGAGCAGCTTGTGAAGAGGTAGGGAGGCACAAGGGGATGTTTTTGTGGGTTGGTGTTGAACAGCAACTTGTTCTGGGCTCTTCTTGAATGCCAGGAAGGGGAGATGCACCTACAGACAGCAGGGGAGCCCCAGTTAGAGGGGACAGCAAAGTAAAGCAGTTTCCTTTCAACTTTAGTTGCCTCTGCTCTTCTCAAGCCCAGTTACTGGGGGGGAAGGGAATCCCCTCTTTTCTCCTGGATGTTTCCTACCAGAGCTACCAGAGGTCAAGTGGGTAAAGGGACTGGGGCATCTCTCCTATGGAGATGGGCTGAGAGAGCTGGGACTGTTCAGCCTGGAGAGGAGGAGGTTGTGGGGAGACCTCACAGCACATTCCAGGATCTGAAGGGACCAGGAATCCAAAGAGTGACTCTTCATCAGGAACTGGAGTGACAGGACAAGGGGAATGGTTCAAGCTGAAAGAGAGGGAATTTTAGGTTAGAAATATGGAAGGGATTCTTTCCTCAGAGGGTGGTGAGGCCCTGGCACAGGGTGCCCAGAGAAGCTGTGGCTGCCCCTGGATCCCTGGCAGTGTCCAAGGCCAGGCTGGACAGGGCTTGGAGCAACCTGGCATGGTGGAAGGTGTCCCTGCCCATGGCAGGGCCTGGAATTAGATGTCTTTAAGGTTCCTTCCAGCCCAAACCATTCCATGATTCTGATTTTTCCTCTCATCTCCAGTGAGGCTGGCAAGAGCCAGCACAGCAGAGACATCAGCACAGCAGAGACATCAGCACAGCAGAGACATCAGCACAGGGCATCCTCACTTGAGCAAGAAAAACAGAGCAGGGGGGGTTTCCTGGATTATAGAGGGCACTTTGGTGTTCTCTCCACAGTAATTAAAGCCAGATAAAGTGGAATGAAAAATGAAGTCTCTTTTTTTTCACAGTGGAAGTGAAATCCTCTGAGGGCGGTGGAGTTCTCTCTTGCTTCACTTCTGGAGTTCAAAGCTAAATGTCTTTCTGCAGGAGAGCCCTGGACAAACACAAGCTCAGAGTCTCCTTACAGGGCTAACAGGGTGAAAGGAAAGGGTCTCTTCCATACAGGAGTTCAGATCTTCTTAATTTAATAGTCTTGTCCAGCATTGACAATTACCATTTTATTGATTTAAGGCAAGTAGCAAAGAACATTTAGGCAGCTTGTGTATTTCCTGACAGTGTCTCACAAATCAGGCAAAAGGTTAATTTTCATTCAGGAAAAAATGGCATCTTTAAAGTGAAGTAAAATTATTTTGAAAAGGAAAAGAAAATCAGGGACAGGATAAAAGCAGGGAAGGCTCCTTTTCTTTTTTCTTTTTTTTTTTTTTGCATTAAAGCTCATGATACTTGTTGTCTTTCAGATCTTATTTGTAAAGATTTGGACAAGGTTTCATGGTGACCACAGAGCTAAAGGCCAAGGCTGTAGGCACGAGGTTCTGGAAAACAAGGTAATGCACCAAAGTTCTGTCAAGAGGTATCTGACCTCTCCCAAAATTCCAGAGGCTCCACTAAGATGTTGGAGCTGCAATTCCTCCCAAGGTAAACATCAGATGGGAGAAAGTGAAAGGATGACAAAAGCTGCCCTCAGGCTCCGAGGGGAGAGTTTGAAAAGGAGTTTTTCCTACGTTGTTTGATGATTTCCTCCATCACAGAGGAACAGAGTGACCTGCAAAGGTCAGCAGGGCAGGACTGATTAAAAGACACAAAGTTTAGGGTCTGTGTGAGGGAGACACTGGTGGACACGAGCTGTGGCAGCCAGAAGGACACGTAAAGGTGTCTCTGCATCCCTCAGTAAAGTGCAGTGTGGATTCACTCTCCACAACTCCCTGGCAGGACCCAGGCTCTGCTCCCAGGGAACAGGGGCAGGACAAGAGGAAATGGCCTCAAGCTGTGCCAGGGGAGCTTCAGGTGGGACATCAGGAGGAATTTCCTCATGGAAAGGGTTGGTCAGGCACTGGAGCTGCCCAGGGAGGTTTGGAGCTCCCAACTCTGGAGGTGTCCGAGGAAGGCCTGGACGTGGCCCTCAGTGCTCTGGGCTGGGGACAAGGTGATGATGGATCAAAGGTTGGATTCAATGATCTTGGAGGTCTTTTCCAACCTAAATTTTTCTGCGATTCTGCAATTTTGTGACTCAACATGAAGAAACCAGCCTGGACTCGGAGCAGCCCAAAGCTCCCACCAGGTGCTCCAATAACAGGCTCAGCTCCCTGACACGGCCGTGCTGGGTCTGGGTCTGCGAGCAGCAAACTCAGGAGCCTCAGCACCTCTGGGAACTCGTGTCTGGAGGACGTGTGGCAGCCCTGTGTCCGTGTCCTTGCTCCTGGGGCCAGCAGGCACTGACAGGCAGAGCTCCACACTCCAGTGTAGGATTTGACTGTCCTCTGCACCCATGAGTTCCACAAATTCCCAGGGAAATTCCCAGAGGGGTCCTGCCTTTGAGCTTGGAGCTGTGAGCTCAGAGCACAAGAAACCAAACTGTCTGTAAGGCATTTCTCCCTTCCAGGGCTCTTCCAGCCCTTTCCAGCTGCCAGCGCTTCCCACGATCTGTGTCTCCCTGAACTTCCAAGCCTCCCTCCAGTGCTGGTTTCAGGACTCAGCCCGGTCCTCCCATCCCGACTTTATGTTCCCATACCATGTTCACATCCATCCTTCGGTCCCCAAGCAGCGGTGGGAGCCCAGATCCAGATGGTTCCCACCACACCCCCCAATTCCCAACGCCCTTGCCCATGGATTGCTGCTGTCCTCCCTCCTACTTGGCCACGTTCAGCTTCATCCTCATCGCGTGTCAGCGAATGAATAAACATTTTTCTGCGTTGCATAATTCCTTCCTTGGTCGTTTATGACTTCCCTGATCTCTGGGTCACCTGGAAGGTTTTATCAGCAGCCAGTGTGTGTTGTCTTCAGGCCATTAATTCAGATGTTAAAGAGCATGGAAATGCCTTCTGCCCTACCCCAGTGGGAACATGGTCACTGCTTTAATTACTGCCTTTACAATTACACTTTGAATCCCATTAATTAGCTGCTTTGAGGGCTGTTTAATGTCTTCCGCATGCCTTGCTCACCATTGTACTCAAACTAAACCCAGAACTAACTTAAAGCACCGCTTTCTGTAACTTTTTGACAAGATCTTTAAGATCTGTTACAATTCTGTAAAACTTTGTAATCTTATTTTTATCAGGTACCAAATTCACTTGACAGCATTACTACTTTGCCTTACTTTTGTTACCCTCCTTTAATTTCCTTCCTCTATTTATTATTTTCCCTTAATTTATTGCGTCCTGTGTGAGATTCTGGATTTTTTAGCCTGGGATTAAGGCCAGGACAAGGGACGTACACTTTCCTAGGATATCCCATTTACCTTTTGGAAAACATCGTTACGACTTTAGCCTGGCTCTCATCATTCAGAACCACCCAAATCAAGTGAAAAAAACATCATTTCTGTTCCAGAGACCTCCTCAGGCGGCTCTTTGAAAACTCTTGGGTGCAGTTAGACCTGTGTGAGTGGAGAATTAATGGTTGCTGCGCCCACTTCAGCATCCAGGCTGGGATTCCATCATCTGGCTGTTCCCAATGGCAGGGCACAAATATTTAGGGAATTTTTCTGTCTTCATCGCTATCAACACCTTTTTTTTTTTCCCCTAATTTTGGTCTGGCAATGGCTCAACACCATTGTGAAAAAAATTCTTGTGTTTTTCAGTGTCATTTGGTGCCTCCCCATTGTCCTCAGTCCTCCTGGATGCCGATCTCTCCTCAGATCCTTTCCCTCTGTGGTCATGGGGCTTTCTCACTTTACCTTGAATTTTTCAACCACGATGAAGACGTGCAAGTGGCACTGGGTGTCCCCTGGAGCTGTGCTGGGCTCTGTGACAGAGGATGTCACTCAAAAGCTGAGCCTTCCACCTCTGCACGCTGGATTTGGCTCTCACTCACACTCGCTTCCACCCTCAGGTGTGCTACAAGTAAACAAAAGACCAGAGGAAGAGCTGATATGTATTCAAGTAACGTTTGACCCAGCCAGAAATTTACTTCAAGGATACCGAAAGTATTTAAAATAAAAAAATCTTTTCTGTATGTGGACACTGTCCTTAGAGAATAACCGCTGAGAATAAAGAACTGCTTTGTTTTAGCCCATCTCTTTTTATTTTTAATAATGAAATAGTTTGAGTAAAAATGTGAAAAGTCCAATTCTTCATTTATATCAGAACTCCTTAAAACTCTCACGGTATTATTGCAAGGCAAAAAAAGCACTACAGGCTCCAGTTTCAAATCCTCTTTCATCTTTGTGGGTTTTCCTGAGCCCTTTAATGCTCAGGTAGAGCTGCCTCACCTCTTGCTCAACCCTCAGCCTGCTCCTCCCCTCTCTGGCTTGAATTAAAGCCTCCTCTTGCATCTTTCTTCACTCAAAGCTTTCACTGATATAAAGGAAAGAAATGCTGAATAAAAGGAGAACAAAACAACGGCCAAAGTCGTGGCATCCCACTAAGAGCTCTGGAGAGGTCACCTACCTCTGCCAAAATATTCTCTACATCCCTGGATGTAAAACTTCATCTGGGTGAGAAAACCCTACACACTTGGGGGAAAAAAAAGTATAGGTATTTTTAAATTGCTTTAATTCCTTTTCTAATTAACTTGGATGTATATAATTTATTTTCAGTTTTTGTAAGATTTTCTACATTTTGTTGCATTGTTGCTCTTGCTGTTACTGATATGCAACGCAGGGTTCTCAGCCTCATTTTTTTTGCCATAGATTCTTACAACAATGACAGCTTCAGGACTACAGCAGGAGTGAAGTTGTGCTAAAAACAAATGAGAAGCAATTATTATTCAGAATATTCATAAAACCGTGCCTCAGCTAATTCTTCATTTTTTTGAGAGTCTCCTTTAGGGGAAAGAAGAGGTTTTTGGTAGCATCATGTGGTTATTCCACCTTAGTGACTGGAAAACTTTTAGTTCAGATGAAAGGCAGATAATGGGATTGGAAATGTACCTGCTCCCGTTCCTAATCCTAAGCAATAAAAAAAGGGAAAAGAGGTGCGTGGTACAAAACCAACAGAGACCATCAATCACAGCACCAATACAGCACAAACACAGAACAATACAAAATGCAAAATGTTGGTCTTTGATAAAAAAACAGCAGGGGAAATGTGGAAGGGGAGGGAAGGGCTCAGCTCACCTCTCTCTGGGTCTTTTCAAGCTACTTTTAAGGTACTTGGAGAAGCACAGCCCTGCACACGAGAGCAGCCAGAGCAGCTCCTGTCCGAGGTCAGGGAATCATCGGAGATTCAAGGAGAGTGTGCCACCAGCACAACTGCTGAGAGCTGTGTGGGAGTCTCCATCTGCTTTCACTCCCTGGCACAGCGTGAGGATGCCTTGCAGGCTCAGGAGGAGGATGGGAAGGTGAGGAGATTCCCCCTGTGCTTATTTTCCTGCGTCTCCTGAAAGGAGATGGGTCACAGAATCATTTAGGGTGGAAAAGAACTCTGAGGTCATCGAATCCAAGCTGTGACCCAACACCAGAGCGCTGCTGTAGTGGGCAAAACCAAACCAAGTCCTGTGCTTGTGAGAAAAAGGAGGTCTCAGGCAGATGGGTGAAGATGCAGCACTCGAAGGGCACAAGTTCTCTCCACAAAGCTTTTGTCCTGTGAAAATAAATCCCAGGCTGGTGAGAAACCTGGTATACAGAGCAAGCTCTTCCTCCTTTTCACCTTCCCACTGGAGATGCTCAAAGAGTGAGGCAAAATGCCAGCTCTGGAGGTGTTTGTTGCTTTTTTTTAGCATCCAAAGCGGAAGGAGAAGGGTGAGGTTGGAAACACAGAAATGAGGTGGTTGCTTGGAACAATATGCAAACCCAGAGACCTCACACACATGTGGCTACCAGCCCAAAGAGCTGAAACAAAACCAGGTAAAATACAGATGCAGATAAAATACAGCCTCAGAAAATGGAGAGATGAAGTGCTGGGAGGTGCTTTCCATGGATATATCCCTCACCCATTCCCTGCAAAGGGACAGCTGGGCATGAAAGAAGTGGAAAGGAAATAAATGGTCAAAACCTTTGAAGTCTTTCGCTGCCACCATCCAAACTTCATCGTGGATTGGACTCTGAGAACCCATCAAGACAAGCAACTCTTAAACTGCACCAATTATGTGCCTACAACTCCCTGACAGGAGGCTGCAGCCAGGGGATGTCGGGCTCTGCTCCCAGGGAACAGGGACAGGATGAGAGGAAATGGCCTCAAGTTGTGCCAGGGGATGTTTAGGTTGGATATTAGGGGAAATTTCTTCATGGAAAGGGTTGTCCAGCCCTGGAAATGGCTGTCGAGGGAAGTCATTGAGTCACAATCCCCAGAGGGGTTTAAAAGCTGTGTGGATGTGGCACTTGGGGACATGGGTTAGAGGTGGCCTTGGCAGTGCTGGGGGAATGGATGGACCCCATGATCCTACAGGTCTTTTCTAACCCAAAGGATTCCATGATTCTATGACAAGAAACTCAAAAGACCTCCACTGTCTCATACCATGAGGATCACTGGCAGGGCTGGAGCTCATTCCACCCCGGCTGAAGGATGGATGGCAGGGAATTCCTTTGCCTCCACTGAGACTCTGAATCTTGGTTTAACAGCGCTGTCCTCTCCGGATTTGAAACCCCCTGCGTTTATGGATGTTCTGGGAAAGTGGCAAAAGACATCTATTCACAATAGGATTGCTGGAGACAGCTGAGGCACTGTTTCCTGGAATGATGGAAAAGGCTTCTTTGTGGATGTCTGGCTGGACTGTTTCTACTTGAGTGATGACTTGATTGCTCCTGGGGTTTGCTGAAATCCTGGTTATATATTAAGCCATGCTGACCCTTGGACGAGCATGTTTTTGGTGTTATTTGAATAGAAAGAAGCTGGTGAGCATTTGGGCTCAATAAAGGCAGCAATATGTGGCTGAAGGGAGTATATTGGATTGGGAAAGAGCCTGGGTCAGAGATATCCAACCATTCCTCTTAGTGGCTGAGTTTTGGAGCTACAGCCCAGGGTATTCCTACAGTGCTGTGTGTTAGAGATGGTTTTTGGGGGGCGAGATGGAAAATGCATCCCAGTTTTCCCACAGGACAAACCCCCAGGTGGGTGCTCTGCATGTGTAGGCACTGCTGTGCTTTGGGAATGGGGATTTCTCTCGTCCTGCAGAGTTTCCAGCAGGCTGCTCGAAGCCTTGAAAGGAAAGCCTTGCTGTGTCTGAAATTGGGGAGTTTTCCTGCTTGCAGGGAAGAGAGGAGGCTCAAGTGCTCGCTTGTAGATTTTCCTGCATCCCTTCCCTTATCTTCCCTCCTTCCCTCACCCCAGCTCTTGCCCCTCTCCTCTTCATGCACAAGTGCACCACATCCTCCCTCCCTGCTGCAGGAGCCTCGTGGAGTCACAGAATAATTTAGGGTGGAAAAGCCCACTGAGATCATCCAGTCCAACCATTCCCCCAGCACTGCCCAGGCCACCACTGACCCACGTCCCCAGGTGCCACATCCACATGGCTTTTGAATCCCTCCAGGGATGGGGACACCAGCACTGCCCTGGGCAGCTGTGCCAGGGCTGGACAGCCCTTTCCATGAAGAAATTTTTCCCAAATATCCAACCTCAACTCCCCTGGCACAGCCTGGTCCCTCCTGCCCTCCTCCTGTCCCTGTTCCCTGGGAGCAGAGCCCGACACCCCCCAGCTGCCCCCTTCTGTCAGGGAGTTGTGCAGAGCCACAAGATCCCCCCTGAGCCTCCTTTTCTCCAGGCTGAGCCCCTTTCCCAGCTCCCTCAGCCTCTCCTGGTGCTCCAGACCCTTCCCCAGCTCCATTCCCTTCTCTGGACACTCTCCAGCCCCTCAATGTCTTGTTGTGAGGCTCCCATGGTTCTTGCACCATCTCATTCTCCACCTCAATTCTCACTGAGCCTTTCACCTCCCAGGCCAGGCCCAGCAAAGCCAAACCCAACCTCAGTACGGTCAGTCCCCTCTGCCCCCTGCGGTCACCACCCCAGCACCACCCTAGAGCCAGTCCTGTCCCCCGAATCCCCAACCCAGGTTCTGTCCAAATCTCAACATTCCACTCTTTGCTACCTAAAAAAATTAAAAATAAAAACCAATCAGACTCCTCTTTCTGTTTGCTTGAGGAAGCAAAGGCCTTTTTTTCAACCCTTTCATCCTATACCTCAGTTGTTGGCAGCTGATGCCTTGAAGGCAACATCCTGCTCCTCTCCTCCTGGTGTTTCCAGGAACATCCCTTTTGGCTCAACCCTACCAATCCCTGTTTATGGCCCTCCACGGACATCCCAAGCTCACCCTCTTTGCCTGGGATGACAAAACCACTCCTGTCCGTGTCAGCTTGGCCAAGCTTCACACTGCCCATCTATTTCCTGATCTTTTTGTGAAGATTTGGTCACCATCCCCTCACTCGACCATCTCTGTGCTCCCCACATCCCACACCTCCCTTCTTCCCTCCCCTCCAGCCCCGAGCAAACAGACAAACAACTGGTTTATGAAAGGGAAGAGGAAAAGCCAACAGCAGCTGCTTTAAATCTGCTGTAATGCTGGCGGCAATTGCATAAGGCAGAGGTTTTGCTGATGTCCCCACCCCATTCCTGAGAAATATTTGATTTATTTTGGTGTCACTGTGCCCGCTGCCCATGCCCTCAGCACATTGGCAGCGCTGGATCCAAGAGCAGCATCAAAGAGCATCTCTGGATTCGCTTCTGCCCCGACGCAATCCCACAAGAAACAGGGCGAGATTCAAAACAGCCCCCTGAGCCCGGCCCAGCCGAGTTCCTTGGCATGGCCTGGACGTGCAGAGCTCAGGAAACAGATGGGTCTCACCATCCCCAGGGGGTCGGCGGCCCTGGGCCCCGACAGAGCAGCAAGTTTCAAATTAAATGACCCTTGAGTGAGAGGGAACAGCCCCAGCTCTCATCTGCTGGCAAGAGACATCGGTCAGCCCACGGCAGGGCCCTGTCCCACAGCTCTGCTTTGCATTCCACGTCTGGAGTCAGAGAATCCTGGAACGGCAGAGTGGCCTGGGTGGGAAGGGACCTTAAAGATCATTTCATTCCACCCCCTGCTGTGGGCAGGGACACCTTCCACTAGCCCAGGGTGCTCCAAGCCCTGTCCAGCCTGGCCTTGGACACTTCCAGGGATTCAGGGGCAGCCACAGCTGCTCTGGGCACCCTGTGCCAGGGCCTCCCCACCCTCACAGGCAGGAATTCCTTCCCCATATCCCATCCATCCCTGCCCTCTGGCAGTGGGAAGCCATTCCCTGTGTCCTGTCCCTCCAGCCCTTGTCCCCAGTCCCTCTCCAGCTCTCCTGGAGCCCCTTTAGGCCCTGCAAGGGGCTCTGAGCTCTCCCTGGAGCCTTCCCTTCTCCAGGGGAACATTCCCAGCTCTCCCAGCCCGGCTCCAGAGCAGAGGGGCTCCAGCCCTTGGAGCATCTCCGTGGCCTCCTCTGGACTCACTCCAGCAGCTCCACATCCTTCTGACGTTGGGGATCCCAGAGCTGGACACAGCACTCCAGGACACAGCACTCTTTCGGAAGAAATATTCCCTGATCCCAAAGTTCTGCCTCAACCATCAAGACAGGTCTCAACCTCCAACCTCCAGCTGAGATCCGCTGCCTGAAAAGGGAACGTTGGTTTGCTCTTGGCAGGTGGGATAAGGGTTGAGACGCTCTCCCAGACGTGGCACCTGGTCCTGGCCATGCCAAACCTCCATGGGAGAGGGAAAGAGCCTCCATGAGAGGGAAAGAGCCACATCACACTGGGAGAGCAGTTCAATTTTCCTTTGCTGTCCAACTTTATGGGTCATCTTTGTGCCCGAGGATGTTTTTCCGGTATGAAAAATCCATCAGCACACAACGATTGTGGCAGTGTTTAAAGTCCACGTGCAGTTTCTGCAGCATGAGCTGCAGGGCTGACGTTTGTGTTCATCGTGTAACTGAGCACAGCCTCCCCTCTGGTCTGCAAAGCATCTGAGGAGAGGTGGGATCTGTATTCCTGCTGCATCAGTGCAGGGGAAATCCTGCACTTGGAGAGGAAAGAACAGTTTTTCATGTTTCCAGCTGGAAGTTGTGATTGCCCTGAGAGAAGCTGTGGCTGCCCCTGGATCCCTGGAAGTGTCCAAGGCCAGGTTGGACAGGGCTTGGAGCAACCTGGGCTAGTGGAAGGCGTCCCTGCCATGGCAGGGGGTGGGACTGGATGATCTTTAAGGTCCCCTCCAAGCAAAACCACGATGATTCCATGATTTTACCTGCAGGAATCACAGAAAGAACTCAACAAAGACCCAATAAACTAAAAAAACATTAATCTAAAGCAAAGAGACCCCTGAGATTTCTTGTACCACAACCTCTTCCCCCGTAAAAAAATCTCCCAGTCTCTCAAATCTCTCCCTTTTTCCCTGCCCTGTGTTGTGAGGAGACTGGAAGGATGAGGTTTTTTCAGGAAAGGGTTGAAGGAGGAATGTTGAATGAGCAATTCTGCTAGACTCCAAATCTGCTGTTCCCATATGGATGTTTTCCCTGGCCCACATTCCCTTCTCTCTGGGAATTCAGTCCCGTTGCAGGCAGTAAACACCTCAAAAAAGGGTAATGAAGCGCTCAGGACGGGGATGTTTAAATCCCTGCTAAGATTTATTTCCCAGTGGCTTGTTCAGAGCTACTGAGGGTGTTTGTAACCCTGAGGAAATAAATCCACGTTCCCTGAGCCCCAATAAGTTTTCTTAACCACAACATAATTCATCCTATCTCCTGATAGGAATATTTGGTGGTTTTAGTCTGGGCTTCCTGAGCAACAGGATATTTGTTCCTCCAAACATTTAAAATCTCTATAAAAATAAAATTAATTTTAAGGTGGATGTTTGAAGTATGTCTCCTTTTTTTAGCTCATCAACTATTGGGATTTTTTTTTTAATCATTATTTTAACTTCAGAGCATCTTGCTTCATCTTATTTTGACTCAGTTTAGCCCAGAAGTCAAAATAAAATGGGATGATGAAGTCTGAATGCAGTTTCCCCTCTCTCTCCTCCCTCTTTCAAAGGAAAAAGCTGGAAGAAAAGGGTTTGCCTTCCTCTGTGGAGAAAGGTGGATTTTTCTTCCCATGTTTCGAAAGAATTTTAGATCAGGACATAGGGAAAGGCTTTTCCCTGCCTTGGGGCTTGCACAGAGCAGAAAAAGAGAAGAAGTGACATGAAGAAGACATAAAATGATGGACGAGCAGGCTGGGAATCCCGTTCTCCACTGTTTTCATCATGTCTAGAAAAAAACCCAAACCCATCCAACTCGATTCAAAGGCAACCAGAGCACCTCATCAATTTAAACTGTGCAATTACAATGCCTAATTAAGCTGTGGAACTCATCACCAAGAGCGATTATGCAAGCTCAGAGGTTAGAAAGATTGCAAAAAATATTTTTTTTTTGGAAAAAAAAAAGAAAGAAAATGGCATTTATCTCTGTTCTGGAGAATCTACAGCTCTGCTAGATTGGTCTGAAAAGGGATATCAATTCTCATGCTGCAGAGCACAAACAAGCTACCAACAGCCCATTAGGATGAAACTTCTCCCGTGGGAAAATTGCATAATTTATCAAGTGAAGCATTTCTTCCATCTTTCTTTGAAGCAGCTGGGAATGATTAATGTCAGAGGCAGGGTCTGGAGTAAGGCTGGCCACTGGTTCTGGCACACTGGCCCTTCCCATGTCACTGAGGAATTAAAGCTTGGAGAACTCCAGCAGGCCGGGACAAGAGTTAAATCATTCCATAAATTTAGGACTTCCCATCTGAGTGCAGAAATTTGCCTTTTCCAAAGACTCATCCCTGGAAAAAGTAGATTGGAGGTAGCTTTAGGAAGTGTTTCAGAGCCAGAAGACAAAGCCATGTGTGTCCAGATTCCCGGAGTGAACGCTGAGGTTGCCTTGGCAACACAGGGACGTGGATGTGGTGATTGCAGCTCCGGAGGGCTTTAACCCACGGGATCAATCTGCCAGCAGGAGAGGGAGGCTGCTCTTGGCCATAAATATGAGGCACTGCCATGGTCTTTGTGTTTTCCAGCCCTATAAATTGGATGGAAAACCTGTGACACCCACCAGCAAAGGCGTCTGGTTATCAGTGGAAGCAGTTGGGAACCTTCCTGGAAAACCATTTGAGAGTCTCTTGTCTGGCACATCAATTGTAGGGCAATTTGGGACAGGGACTGTCCTTCCATCCCATAAATTAGCACAGGTCTGTCTGCATCCTCCACTGGTGCTTTTGAGTTTCTACAATAATACAAAGAACAAAACAAGACTAAAGACCTTGACAAGTCTTTTTTTTTCCCACCCGTTTCCTGGAAAAAGTGTTTTACTTCTCTCTGGAAGGTTTTTAGCTGGGCAAAAGATTCCCTGAGGTACCACAGCCGCAGAAAATCATCGTGCACCCTCAGGGGACCTGGCATGGGATGGGAAAAGCCATAAGCTCGTGCTGCTGAATGGTGCAGAAAGCTCAGAAAGGAACAACTTTCAGTGCTATTTCCAAAATTTAATTAATTTTCACCCTGATTGTGTTACAGGACAGCAGTAAACCTCCTTAAATGACAGGTTGTCACCTGAGCCCTCCAGCCAAGATGTGAGTCCGTGGCAACGTGGGAAGGTGCTGGTTTAATTTAACTCCCAGATACAAAAGGTGCAGCACTGAGCAGCCAGACACACGTGAGCGCTGTTCTCACGTGGGGTGGGATCTGCTGGAACTCAGTGTCTTGGGTATCGAGGAGGACACGATTATCATGGAATTCTGGAATTGTTTTGGGTTGGAAGGGACCTTGTTCCATCTTGTTCCAACCCCCTGCCAGGCCCAGGTTGCTCCAAGCCCCGTCCAACCTGGCTTCCAACAATGGGGTGGCCACAGCTTCTCTGGGCAACCTGTGCCAGGGCCTCACCCCCCTCACAGGGAACCTTATCCACAGGCTTTTGGGGTTAATGATGAAATTTCTGGAGGATATGTCTTCCACTGGCAATAAATTTGATGTTTGAGCTGTCATGTCTGGCCCTGGAGCTCTAACCTGCTGATTGCTGCAGGGGATGGACCACTGTGCTTATCATCTTTTTTTCTCTATTTATCTTATCATCCCCTCCTTTCCTCTTGGGCACAGGGCACTGTGCTCAGTGGACCATGGGACAACAAAGTTTTGACATCCTTCTATCCCTGGACTCTCTGTTTGGTGCTGACCAAGGACTTCTGAGGTGTAGGAAATGCTTTTTTCACACCAGGTCAGGGTCTGTTTGCTTTTTGTCCTTGTTGTCCCTCAGGCCCTGTATGGTTCCTTCCATTTCCTTTGTGAAACTTTGACAGGAATCCAAGTGTCACAAACCTGCTGAAACCCCTGTCCTCTTCTGTTCCCCTTCAGCTTCCCAGAGATGGCAGCGCTCCTTGAGTGAGAAGGTGAAGCCACGTGAAATCCTGTGGTGCCTGCATGGAATTCTGGATTCCTCAACAAAGAGAGAATCCCTCCGAGGGAGCCAGAGCCCCCGTGCTCAGGAATATCAACTGCAGCTGCCTGCACTAATAACATTAGCATGGGCACTTACTCCAGCTAAATAGGACACTTAATTCCCATTAATGCTGGACTAATTAGAGCACGGTGAACAACAAAAGAGAAAACACCATCTTTGTGTCTGTGCAAAACTATTCGTGATCCCCCGCACAAAATATAGGCCACCCTTCCCTTCCTCGAGCTCAAAG
This sequence comes from Lycocorax pyrrhopterus obiensis, assembly GCA_014706295.1. Taxonomy (NCBI): domain Eukaryota; kingdom Metazoa; phylum Chordata; class Aves; order Passeriformes; family Paradisaeidae; genus Lycocorax; species Lycocorax pyrrhopterus. The sequence continues at coordinate 2,435,150 of JACSVZ010000006.1, read as the reverse complement.
GGGAGTCTCTGCTCCTTGATGAGAACAACCATCAGCAATTCTCAAGATTTCATCTTTCATCTCTCGTTCTGGGATGCATTTATCTACAAAGAAAAAAATCTGTAGATATTCATGAGTGCAGGCAGAGACAACCACATTAGTCAAAAAAAGCCTGCACTGCTCAATGCAGTGCGTGCACTGCGAGTGACCTAAATATGATTCAATTACCCTGCCTAATTTCAAGCAAGAAAAAGCTACCCAGAATTACTTTAATTAGCAGAAAGCGATGCTGTCAGCCACTTTCTGGAAGCAAATTTAATGTTCTGTGTTGCTCGTTGTACCCATGGCATCCTGTGGTAGGGAAACAAAATGCTCGTCTCCTCCTCAGTGCTAATATCCCCATTATTTATTCCCATCCAGGTCTCCTTAGGAAATGCAGTTTGTGCTCCATGGTGTTCTCCATCTGTTTGCCTCCCAAGGTGTTTCAAAGCCACTTGGCAGTTCCAAGAAACTGGAGGAGAGCTGCCACTGACTGAATCCCACATTCTCTTCCAGAAAAGTCTGGATCCTTCCGACTGCTCAGCACCATGGTGGGTTAGACCTCAGCATCCCAAGCTGGAGGGCAGGAATCTTTCCCGGTGACTTGGAAGCGTCACTGAGGTAACCTGGGGCAAGGTAGGGGCAGGATTTGGGTCTCCAGATAAATATCTGTGCCTCGCATGTGTTCCAGTTGTGATGGGAGAATTCAGGGAAGAAAAATGCGACTGAGGATGTTAAAGAGAACTCTGGTTCAGGAAGATCCTAAACAAATGGTTAGAGGCTGGGAGGGTATCACAGAAACATAGAATGGTTTGGGTTGAAGGGACCTTAAATATTTCAATCCATCTCAATTCCAGTGGAAGGGTCACCTTCCACTAGCCCAGGTGGATCCAAGCCCCGTCCAGCCTGGCCTTGGACACTTCCAGGGATCCAGGGGCAGCCACAGCTTCTCTGGGCACCCTGTGCCAGGGCCTCACCACCCTCATAAGGAAAAATTCCTTCCCAATATCCCATCTAACCCTGCCCTCATTCAGCTTAAGGCCATTCCCCACTGTCCTGTCACTCCATCCCTTGTCCAAACTCCCCCTCCAGTCTTCTTGTAAGCCTACTTTAGGCACTGGAAGGTGCTGGAAGGTCTTCCTGGAGCCTTCTCTTCTCCAGTTGAACAGCCCCAACTCTCTCAGCCTGTATTTAGGAAAGTGTCACAACAACATTCCTGTATTTTCCCTGTTGTCCCGTGGCAGAGAATGGGCAAGGTGACATTTCAGTCCAGGACAAATGACTATTTTAATGTCCTTATTTGCAAACAGCTACTTTTTCACATATTAATCACCCTGCACTGGGCTAGAGCTGGACCTCAGTGGGATGCCAACCATTTTAGCAAGACAGATTTCTGGGATCAAACCCAGCATCTCCTCCTCAGAGAAATCCCTCAAGGAGCTGGCAGGTGTTTCAGCAGCTCCCAGCCTGTGGTCTGCAGCCACAATGGCCACGAAGCTCTTGATAACTGTGGGCAAACAGGGGGAACCTCAATAACCACCCATGAGGTGCCGTTCCGAGTTCCAGGGTGTGACAGCTCAGTTAGGAGAGTTTTCTTGACTGAGTTTTGAGAGGAGAAGGGATAACATGTTCTGCTCTCCCCTCTGGCTAAGGAAAGGATCAGAGAAATTCCTGAAGTGCGTTTGGTGGGGGAGAAGGGATGTCACACAGATCAACAGTAAACTGGAAAAGGCTGGAAAAACAAGCCAGCTTCAAAGGGAAACAGAGCCTTCAGCACTGCAGAGATTCGGAGCATCCTTCCTGTCCCGGCTCTGCTTCCTGAAGCACAACACGGTGAGAAAGGCGGGGGAAAGGGACTTGAAGCGTGTGAGGCAGCGGAGAGGCTGAGGAAACAGCAGAAGTGATGGAGCCAGAGCCTCCCTCTGCGCCACGGGAGCTGCGTTCGAGCCGGGAGAACAAGAGAAACCCCGAGCTCAGCCCGGACAGCGCCGCGGGAGCGGCGGGGGAAGGAGGAGAACCGAGCCTCGTTAATCATTCCCGACTGGGAGGGACGGGCTGAGGGCACGCACCCCGCCAGGCACCGCCGGCTTTCCCAACCTGATCCTCTTCTCCCCGCTCTTTGCTCCCTGGCAGCTCCCTCCTGCCTCGGGATCAGCCGCAGCTATGCCTGAATGAATAGCAGCAGCTTTGGATCCTCGGGAAAATCCAAGCCAGAGGCTTTCCAGGTCAGGGATGGAGCTAACATGTCCCACAGGCTTTCTGAAGATGCTCACTGGCAACCAAACCTGTCCCAGAGCTGGCGTTAGGGGTGCATAATCCACGAAGTGCTGGGGGTCCCTGGTCATGGTGAGGAGATGGGAGCAAGGCCAGAGGGTCACCAAGTGGATTTGAAGGCTGGATTCCCTCTGCTCTGGAGCCAGGCTGGGAGAGCTGGGAATGTCCAGCCTGGAGAAGAGAAGGCTCCAGGGAGATCTTAGAGCCCCTTGCAGGGCCTAAAGGGGATCCAAGAGAGCTGGAGAGGGACTTGGGACAAGAGATGGATGGACAGGACAATGGGGAGTGGCTTCCCACTGCCAGAGGGCAGGGTTAGATGGGATATTGGCATGGAATTCCTGCCTGTGAGGGTGGGGAGGCCCTGGCACAGGGTGCCCAGAGAAGCTGTGGCTGCTCCTGCATCCCTGGAAGTGTCCAAGGCCAGGTTGGGCGGGGCTTGGAGCACCCTGGGCTAGTGGAAGGTGTCCCTGCCCATGGCTGGGGGTTGGAACTGGATGATCTTTAAGGTGGCTTCCAACCCAAACCATTCTGTGATTCATTCTGTAATTCTGTGATTCATTAAGCTGCACAGGGGGAGAAGAGAGAGCCCCATGTCTCCGTCCAGCCATAAATACATGCAACACCAAGTTTGCAAGCCCTGACTGGAAAGGTGAGGGACTCCCATCCCTGTGACACGCCAAACTTCTGCTTTCCTATGATACTTTAAGGATTGGAGTGCAATTAAACAGGAAATAACCAACTTATGTGACCAAGGGCACTGCTGCAATGCGGGGTGCCTTCAAACACTTCATATCCCCATCACCTGTTGAGCCCCAGAGCTGGCTCAGTTCCTCTCCCATTCCCCAAATTTAGCTGTTGGCTCAGGAAATGGGAGAGGATCTGTGAAATGCAATCAGGACCAGAGCCCAACAGAGCCTTCCCAAATCTGATAAGGGCTCCTCACAGCAAAATAAGATTAATAAGTTAAAAAAATCCCACTCACAAATCAAAGCATTTCCCTCACCAAGACCAACAAATGTTTTTCCTCTCACACCTGGACCCTCAAAGATCCCCTTCACAGGAGCATCCAGCAGAGCTGGAGAACCCAGAGTGTCTGGAATATTTCACTCTTTTTGAAACCCAGTTTTGTGCCGTAACTCATTGGCACAATGGCTCTCCCGGGAGGGTTTTGGGGAATGACCTAGAACTGCAGAATTTTTAAGCTGGAAAAGAGCTCCAAGATCACCAAGTCCCCCCAAGCAGACCCAGTTTGCCACCAGACTCCTTCACCCTTTGCTTTGTCTGTGATCCCTCCTGCTCGCTCTAGAATTAGGAAACCTTCCAGATTGAAATGTAAGGAATGTAAATTGATGTCTCCTCTCCGACATGAATTATCTGACTCCTGCGGCCGTCTCTGCGAGATTACTTGAGCTGAACTTGACTGTTGCAGTAATTAATTTCCAATCAAGCAAATTTGCGTAAATCTTCCCTTTAGAAATCTGCCTTAAATCAAGGGTTTAGGCACCACATTCCAGCTTGGATTCATTAAAAATAGATTGCTATTGAAAGCTGCCAGCACTGTAAATACAGGCACCACGCCACCCTGCAGGACGGCTTGGATACACGCTTTCCACATAATGAAAACCTGCCCTAAAAACCATCCCCACAGCAAATGTCCCCTGGAACTCGGGGTGCTGGGCTCCTATCAGCAGCCCTGACAGCCTTATCTTGTTGACAGATCTGGCCTTGTGGGGATGGCTTTGAAGCAATCAGGGTAAGAGATACAAAGGCTCCAGGAGAACGAGAGAAGGTCTTGGCAACTTGAGAAATCTTCTTGGAGATGTTTTGTGTGCAGCCCACAAGTCAGAGAGCAGTTTCTGCTGCTCTCAGAGAGGAGGAATCATGGAGTGGTTTGGGTTGGAAAGGGATATTGAAAGTCATGGAATCCAACCCCCCTGCCATGGGCAGGGACACCTTCCACTATCCCAGGTTGCTCCAACCTGGCCTTGGACACTTCCAGGGATGGGGCAGCCACAGCTTGTCTGGGCAACAACTCCTTGTCCTGTCACAGCAGGCACTACTGAGAAGTCTGTCCTCATCTCTTTTACAAACCCCCTTTAAGGAAGGGAGGAAGGGAAGCCCCTCTCTGCAGGACGGGAACATCCTGAAGGCCAATCAAACACATCGTCAGTGACGACAGAGACTGAGAGAGGAGACACAAGGAAGGGTGAAACTACAGCTCTCCATCTCCAAATCTGTGTGAAATCCCTCTCCTCTGCAAATCTGGGATTTGCCAAGGGTATGGAGTCATGGCTGCCCAGTGCTCAGAAGAAAGAGATGAAAACAGCACTCCTGGGGCCTGTGCTGAGCTTGCAGCAGCCTCCACCTCAGCAGGATGCAGGTGGGAGATGCCCTTGAGAAGGGATCATAGAATCATGGAACAGCTTAAGTTGGAAAAGATCTTTAAGGTCATCGAGTCCATGAATGAGTGGAAATTTTTTCTTTGCTCCCTATTCCTTGCCCTTCCTATCCCAAATGCTCAGCTCTACCTCGATGCCCTGCTTGGAGCATCTCCCCAGAGGGAAGGGTACCACAGACCAGCTCTGGTGGGCACTCAGGTCACAGAAAACCATCCTAGAACATGGAGAATCCATCCCAGCCATCTCTGGAGACAGAGGCTTGACTCACCGAAAGACCAACCCCATGATGTGCCAAGCAAGGCCAGTTTTAAGAGTGCTGAATCTTCATAGGACCAGGCTGTGATTGAGAAAAATTGAGCAAAATGCCCTGAAAAAATAAAAGATCATTCTCTTATTGCTGTCCAAGCCATCACCCAAGTTTTAGAGACAAGGTCCAAGTGCTCCAGCCACAACCAAAGCTTTGTCTTGCCCACCTCTGGTTTGTCTCCAAGCAGCTCTGAAGCCCTGAAGAAAGGCTGATGTCTCTGATTGGTGGTGGTGCTCTGTTACAAGGAGATATTTGTGTGGGGAAAGAGCAGGATGATGTGGAGCTGGGCAGAAGAATATCGAGTAATCCCGATTTCCAGCTTCCTCCGCCGCCAAAACCACAGGGAGGAATGAAAACTTGACAGCACAAGCCTGCCCAGCAGTTGAAGCACACCATGTATCCCGGGCCTGTGAATGAATGAGAAACCTCCCGGAGGAACTGGTGTCTCAACACGCCGTTCTGAGACCTACCACTGGTGTTCTGTCAGGGCAAGGGATCTGTCATCTTTCCTCAGCACCGGGATCCAGGAGAGGATGCAGCTTGTTTCTGGAGGAGAGATTTTCTTCTTTTTTTCTGTTTTTTCTCTCTTCTTTTTTTTTTCTTTTTTTTTTTTTGAGATATCTGTGCACAACTTTTCTATTACTTTTTAAACAAAACATTCAGTCGCTTCTGTTTTGTTGGTTTGGGTTTTTTTAAGGAAGGAAAAGTGAAATCAAATGTACTTGCTCACCCCTTGCTTACCACAGCCTCCCACACTTCTCAGACCCTCAGGAGACAAAAATCCAGCACCTGCTAATCCTTTCTCTTGTTGTGAGCTGCTGATGTCAGCAATAGGGCAAGACACTGAATATATTCCAAATGCACTGGGCTTTGGGATTGGTCCCTCTTCAGTGCCCCAGATTAAAAACTCTGAGGTCTTATTCAGTGTTTGTATTTCCCTTTCCTGAGTGAATATGTAAAATCCACAATCCACCAGTTCAGGCAGCCCTTTGGCTCATCAATGTCTTGGATAAAGACCAAATACCAAGATCAGTATCTTGGATAAAGGCTAAGGACATTCCTTTCAGGGCATTTAAAGTCCCCCACTTACTCCAGGATAGAGCTTAAGGTTCTGACTGATGCTGGAGTCACCCGCAGCATAGAGGCTGACAGGATCAGGCTTCAGTCCAGCTGCCCCGTGACTCCAGGGATGCTCCATGGTAAAAAACTGCTGCTCTGAGAAGTTTGGCAGAACCTCTGAGGGGCTGCTGCAAGGTCACCTCAGCCTGTTCCAACCCCACGTACTTGGTGGGAGGCGGCAAACCCAGTGAGGAACAGCATCTCTGGATTTGGGATGAGTTCCTCACCCAAAACAGCCAACACAGAGAGGTGTCCCCTGACCAAGGAGAAACAGGACAGCAGTGGCAGAGTCCAGCCCTGCTGAGCCTTTGTTCAGCAAAGTCTCCTGAGCTCTTCCTCTTCTCCATTGCAATTTAATCATGGAGCATCTCCCCTGGGAAGAAGCCTGGGCAAGCATGGACTGATGGCTCACCAGGCACAGATCAAGTTATGGGGGTGTGAAGTTGTGTTCTGCCCTGCCACAGAGAGGATAATTTATGCTCCCCAGTCACCACAGCTGCTGAGAGAGGGCAATGGAGGAGAAATCAGGGAGAAAGCATCAGGGAAGGGAAGAGGGTCCTGGATTGGTTTGTTTTTCCAAAGCTCCCCACCACATTCAGCACTTCCCCTGAAGCTGCACTGCTCCTAAGAGCTATTTAAAACCCTGTGCTGGAGAACTGGGACTTCTCCTCTGCCATGTGCTGCTCTAAAGCCACTGTCAGTACTCAATAAATAACAGGGATGTACACTGAAGGCATTCCTGCCATTCAGCACCACCAAACCCACATCCCCACGAAGTGCATTGATAGCACATCTACCATCCAATTGCTGTTTCGAGATTCTTTTAAAAACTCAGACTATAAGGTTTTTTATTTTTCTGGCCTCTGCCTGCCTGGCTGTGTTAAGAGACCACTGCAAAATTACTTTCAGCAGCTACTGTTCAGTTGGTCTCAGCATCTCTTTTCCAGACTCTAAAGCAAAATTACAGTCATTCAATATTAAACTATTTGTAGAGTGGCATTAAGCAGGGGTGCTGCTGTATTATTTACCATGGCAACTCAGGTTGCTAATTTCTCTTTTTCCTGAATGTGGAAGAGCCAAGACACTCGGAAATGCTCTGCCCCTGATGTGACAAAACGCATTTGTGTTGCACAAAGCATTTCCCTCGCCAGAGAAGCCTCCCTGTCACACCAGGACAGGCAGAGCTGGGGAGGGGAAAGGTGTTTTTCTGCTGATTGGATGACACAGGATTGCCTGGAGGAATCAGGCCATAGCATCCATTATCCTCCCTCTAGGAGAGGCAGGAGGATCTGGATTATCTTCTGCAGAGCAGCATGGGTCACTTCTCCAGGGAATCTCTCCCTGGCTTTTGCTTCAAAATGGGTCATTTTGAGTATTTCACAGTGAGGGTTTTTATCCTCATGATTTTTCCATGAATGCTCCTCAGCTCAGTTACCTCCTGAAACAACTCCAATGCCTAAACATGCTTTCATTTGATTTAGCTGTGACACCTTTCAGCTGCACCCAGGGATTTGCTGCTTTCCACGGCTGCTGTCACCACTTGTGGTGCACAGCAGGACACACAGAAATGCTGACAGCCTTGCAGAAGGAGCCTGAAACGTCCTCATTCTGCTGAGGTGACATGAGGTGAACCAATTTATTCAAGTCTGGAAGAGCCTCTGAGTCCCAGCCTGGTGGGCAAACTGGTCTTGTAGTGCCTAAATGTAATTTACCAGTGTTTTGGACCCAAAAAAATTTCCCATTTCTTCTTCATCCTAAGCAGTCTTGGTATCTCCAGCATCTTCCCATGATGACTTTTTCCCTGCTCATCCTGGCTGTGTCTATGGTACAGACATGTCCCAAGTGTCCTTTGGAGCACATCCTAAGTCCTTCTCCTAATAAACCCCTCTGGAGGATGAACTGCAGTGCGCTGCATCTCATCCCACTCCTGCACACCCAGATCTCCCTTAGGAACTCACCTGGACAAGGTCCTGGCTCGTGACATGGAGTCAAAGCATGGCCAAGGTGGACTGAGGAGCCTGGGGAATTTCATGGATTGCTGCTGCCCCAGAGGCGGTTCAGTTTCTCGTCCCAAGGAAGGAGGCCAGGACGGGCTGTTCTGGGGAAAGAAACACATTTTGCAGCAATGGCGTGATAATGTCTGATTATTAGCAGAGACCTCGTTCACTCTGAATTTCTGCTGTGGTTTGTGTGGTGTTCCTCTTCCCATGGCCGTTGGTGTCTGAGGATTGGGCTGACAGGCTATTCTTAGCCTACTTCAACATTTCCCTTGGATTTCCAAGGCGTAGGGAGACGTGTCCACAGCCCAACAGTTCCAACTGTGCATGCCCCTGTGCCCATTTCTCATCCCTCCCTTGCTGGTCCAGCCCAGAACCTCATGGTCCCACCACCGCAATCATCTTGCGGCCTCCTGACCAGAAACAGGACAGGCAGGAGTTGTCAAATCACATCAGCTTCATCAAATCCTGGGTTTTCCCTTTCAGTCAGGGGCAATCACAGATCCCTGACTGAAAGGTGGTCCCACTCCTGCAATCTGTCACTTTGACACCTCAACAACCTCTCTCAAACCCTTCTCCTCTCACCCCTCCTCCCACCCCCTCCAGATCTTGACTCAGCTCCCTCACTCATTCCTTGTCATTTAATAATTCAACTTCCTTCTGCTCTGCCTTTCACCAATCCTTAAGAGCTCCTCCCCTCTCCCTCTCCTGCCGTCTCCACCATGTTTGTCCCTCTTGGTCACCCCTGGCACATCAATGACATCTCCCACCACGCTCCTGAGCCCTTGGCCTCTTTGCCAACCTCAGGCACCGCAATCATCTGCCCAATGGGCCCTGACTTGCACCCCATATCCAATTTAGGAAGAATTTCTTCATGGAAAGGGTTGTCAGGCATTGGAATGGGAGGTGGTGGTGTCCCATCCCTGGAGGTGTCCAAGGAACACGTGGACATGGCACTTAGTGCTCTGGGCTGGGTGACAAGGTGGGGGTTTGGCACAGGTTGGACTCGATGACCTTGGAGGGATTTTCCAACCTTAATGATTCTGGGATTCTGGGATTCTATGATCTCTGTGCGACTGCCATCAAAACCGCCATGTGGCCTTAATCCTGCCAATCCGGCCTCCTTCCTCCCACTCTTCCACGTTCCGCAGCAGACCACTGCACTTCCAAAAATCTCTTTATCATGAGTAACACCCCATTCCCACCCTTCTCCACCCACCTTTGCTCCACTCCTCCTCTCCTTCCTCATCCCTACTGCGCACCCACCTCGTCCGTGCCATTCCCAGTCCCAGCTGGAGCCTTCCTGCTGACAAGCCACACAAAACCCTTTTACATCATTCCCTGTGGTGGTGGCCAGGAGGGACTTGCTTGGGAGACAGGCAACAAAATCCTTCTTTTTGGGCTCTCCATCCCCGTGGCCCTGAGATGACGGCCAAGGGAGTGCTGTGAATGGAGCTGCCCTTGCCGGGTTCCAGCGGCACCCCCAGCCCCGGCCCACAATGTGTAATGCAGGATGAATGCCCCGGGCCCTGCAGAATGAAAGGCTCCTTGCCAGCCCGCACGCAGCCCGGCCCTGCACAATAAAGACGTAATTATGGCTTCAGCGGCTTGGCTTTGCTTTGAGGTTTGCACCAGTGGTGAAATGTTGTTCCATGCTGACCTCGGGGAAGCAGATGATCTCATGAGCTCAGACTGCCCGGGCTACGCTTACCAGGGAGCTGATGGAAATGGGAGAGCTCGTAGCTCCAATCCTCTTCCATTGACTGGAGGAAGGCAGCCTCTGATGTGCTGTGAGGATGGGGAGGCCCTGGCACAGGGTGCCCAGAGAAGCTGTGGCTGCCTCTGCATCCCTGGAAGTGTCCAAGGCCAGGTCAGATAGGGCTAGGAGCAACCTGCGATAGAGGAATGTGTCTCTGTCCATGGCAGGGGGTCAGAAGTAGATGGTCTTTAAGTTCCCTTTAAACCCAAAGCAGATTCTTTGCATTGACCTCTGTAGCATCCCTCTTATTCCTGGGTTTATGTGCTAAGGTGCACTAGGTCTGCTGTGATTTTAATTTTCCTCTAAGCCGAGAAGTCATGGAAGTCGACTTCCCCTTGGCACAGGGATAAAACCAGGGAATGGCTGCAGTTCCCCAGCAGTGCCATTGCAAGATATCACCTCGACCCCGTGTGCATTCCCATAACAGCCCATAAGTCCCCTGAGCACCACAGCACCGTGTTCCATCAGAGGATGTCTCCACTAAGGAGCAGGTCCCTGCTCAGCACCTGGTTCTTGTCTCCAGCTGCCCACCCACCCCTCAGATCAGCAGCCTCTTCACCACCTTACAGCTATGGTGTTAAACAGCCACCTTCTAAACCTCACCCAGAATTTATTTCTCCCCAGTTCACACCACAAGTGTTGGTGCAGACAGTCTGTTATCTTCCATAACTCTCCTCCTCCCCTGTTATTCACACCAAACACGCCCTCTCAGTTCAACCAGGCTCTAGAAAAACAACACATTAGGCAGGGCCAAGTGTTGAGTAGCAAATTAAACAGGGCCAAGGCCTCCCCTCTGGCCCTGGAGACATGTGGAGCAGCGTGGCCTGTGACCACTGTCTGCCCCTTACTGCAAAATATAGGACATTTTTCTCCATATTCCCTACAGGTGACAGCCCCTGACTCTTGCTGTCCCCTGCAAGGTTTCCAGACTTTGTTAGGGAGAGCAGATCATGGCACAGACCAGGCCAAAACGTACTGAGGAGATGAAACCATTTGGATGATCATCTGACAGTTTTTTAACCCATTTTCCATCCTATTTTTTTATGCATTATGTCCATTTAGTGGAATCTGGATTTCTGTTGGCCAGCAAAGATTCTTGGTTTTGGGGTTCTTTTTGTGGGGATTGGGTTGGGGTTTTTTTTGTAGAATAGGTGTCCTCTAATATCATCCTATTACTTCCTCTCTGTCCCTCCTCTTTCAGTTCATCTTCCTTGACCATGGAGAGGAGGAAGAAAACAGAGGAAGCCAAAGATGATGACTCTGGATGAAATTCCTCCAGGACCTTGCCAACCACCTGGCTTGGCCAGGTCAGCCACCGTTATCACTTACTTGATGGTGGTTATTTATGATGAATTCCAACTTCCTGCAGATCATTCAGTGAGTCTTAATCTTTTTTTCCTTGTTTGATCCCAAAGTATTGCATGGGGACCGGGCTTTGAGTCCAGCTTCCTCTGCTGTGGAAGGATCCTGAAAAGCAGGATGGTGAATGTGCTGCATGACAAGAGTCAGAGTTTACTAATCCAGACCAGGCAACCCCAGTCTGTTTCTAGGTTCTACATTCATTTCCAACTCTGCCCTGAAAGGCATGTTTGTTGTAAAGCTTTTTTTTTTCTCTTTATATGACATTCAGGGATTTTAAGAGGCTACAATTAAACCCAGCTTTTACCAACAACAAACCATTTCCAACAGCACGTTCAGATACTCCAGCAAACATTCCCCAGCTCCAGTCGTCCTCTCTGGCTGCTTAAATTGACTCTGAAAACAATGCATTTGTCATGGTAAACCATTCACAAGCTCTTCCCTTTCCATGGATTTCAGTACCCAAAGAACCCCCCACAATAACATCATCAAACTCTCAAACACAAAGTGGGCTAAACACAAAATTTTAAGCCCATCAGCCCAATGAGCACGTTTCCTAACGAGAAGACACTTTTTCTTTTCCACAAGCTTCACATCTAAACTCCCCAGGTTGGTGAGGAGGAAACCATGGTAACTGGACAGTTTAATTGGATGTGTGTTGGCTGAAGAGAATGGGAAAGATTGCAAAATTGGTGCTTGGGAGCCTACATAAACATGGCATGGTTTGGAGAGCCCACAGATTCTGCTGAAGGGGAATGTGATGCAGCACATCTGGCACGGGGGTGTCTCCTTTATGTAACACGGAACCAGAGGGGGTCAGGAGCTCTGTAGGCAACACAAGTCAGCCACTGCTCACTGCTCCACCAGCAACCTGGACCTGGGACCAGAGTGGGGAACAAAATTTAGTGACTTTTCTCAGGTATTCTGAGCACTGCTCGCTTCCCAGCAAGGAGGAACAGAGCACTGGGCAGCCCCAGCACCCCAAACGCAGCTCCATGGGATCCCAGTGCAGCCAACAGGCAGCAATCCCTCCATGATGCGTTTTGTTTGGCTAAAACATGAAAAAATTCAGAATAAATCTGTTTAAAAGTGCTGTCTGCTCTGAAAAAGGGAGATTTTTAACCTTTCCTGTGAAGTAGCACTGGCATTCTTGAAAGCAGCTCCTGAGATGGTCTAAGACAGGAGTGGGAATCCCTTTGAGCAAATTTGGTGAATGAGGTTTCCCCTGAGCATTGAGGGGGTTACTGGAAAGATGGGGCTGATCTTTCTCTTCTTTAGATTTAAGGGCTTAAGGTGGTGCCAGAGTGGCCAACATGTCCAGTTCTCCTGGATTGTTTTGTCTATTTGACCACCAGACAACCTGGGATAGTGGAAGGTGTCCCTGCCCATGGCAAGAGGCTGGAATGAGATGGTCTTTAAGGACTCTTCCAACTAATACCGTCCTGTGATTCTGTGACCTCAAATTTCCCACCTCTACAAGATGAACTGACAAGCTTTGGGCTGACTTCGTGCTCTGCCCTGCCTTCTTCTAAATTTCTTCTTTTCCTTCTCTTTCCTTCTGCTCAAAGCACAGTTTCAGCCACTCTTTCTCAAACCTTCTCACGGAATAATGTCTTATTACCCGCTTGGCTGAAATTCAGCATTTACCCATCACTCGACTGCCTCTGATACAATTTTTTTGTCTTTTTGGATGCTGTGTCCCTTCTTCCCGTGGCTGACAACAAACCCACAAAGAGGAATGAGAGTGCTTGCACAGGACAAGAGGAGATGGCCTCCAGCTATGCCAGGGGAGGCTCAGGTTGGATATCAGGAGGAATCTCCTCATGGAAAGGGTGGTCAGGCATCGGAGCTGCCCGGGGAGGTGGTGGAGTCCCCATGCCTGGAGGTGTCCAAGGAACAACTGGATGTGGCACTCAGTGCTCTGGGCTGGGCGACAAAGTTGACACAGTCAAGTTGATCAGTTAAAGGTTGGACGTGATGACCTTGGAGGTCTTTTCCAACCTCAATCGTTCGATGATTCTGTAGAATTGTTTCGGTTGGAAAAGACCTCCAAGCTCATCAAGCCCAGCTGTCAAGCCAGCCCTAAAAAAGGTGGGAAGAAAAGGGATCTGGCCACGCCAAGAAGATGAACCAGAGCACACCCCTGACCTTGACACGAGAATCAAGCCCACCGTTGTTCCAGGATATCCCAGAGGTGCGCAGCCACCCTTTATCCCTCCCGCGCCTCTCCCGCGGTGCCCGTGGAGCCGGCGGGAAGGAGCCGGCGCGCTCGGAGCCAAGCCCTGCGTGTTTGGGGAGTGAGCAAACCCCGCTAAGTGGAATCTGGCTGTGCTGTTTGTGTTGCTAAAGAGCAGCACATGGGGCACGGATCCGCTCGGCTCTGCCCGGTGGGTGAGGAAAGGCTGGAACCCAGCTGCATTTCGAAACACGAGACGTAAACAATGATTTGCCAATGAGAGTAAAAGTAAGAGGCTCTCAGCAGAGGCTGTAAACAGCCTTGCACATTGTATCAGGAACCAGAGGGCCATTAGCCCTGTTATTGATACCCCAGTAATCGGAACCAGGGGGGAATCACTGCCAAATTGCTCTGCTCCACAGCTCCACGGCTGTCCTTGCATATCCTCATCTGGTAAAGGACGCTCTTCCCTTCCGTGCCACTGGCATAAATTGCCATTTTCTGCTCTCTCTGGTGCCTGAGTTGGCTTCTCTAGAGCAGTTAAAAACTCACTGCAAGCTTTTATTAGATATAGAGTGAATCTGAACCAAGTGGAGGCACCTGATATCCGTCAGGGAGGATCTGTCCCGTGTTGGAGCAGGATGAGCCCTTCCGCAGTGCAGCAGCTTTGGAGACAAACGCAAGCCTTGCAAGCACTTCCAGGTGGCCTCCTGACTGAAATCCCGGCACCACAGCCTTATTTATCCTTGCCCTTGGCTGTACAGGACAGATGGGCTTCCCAAGACTCGGCAGTCTGTCCATGAGGGTGACAAGGAAGAGGGGATTCCACAGACACAATTCACAGCTGAGGATGACCCTGGGCCACAGGGAGTTGCTGACCAGCTCTGAATCATTATAACCCCCCTTTTGTTGGCTTATTCTCCATGTTCAAACCCCAGAGCTTCCCACCCAAGTGTGGAAACATCCTCCCTGCCCCTCACCTCTCCCTCCCTGCCGGTCTTTCCGCTTAATTTCCTGATTTCCTCTTGGCCCGGTGCTTCAGGAGGTGCTGACAGCTGTGGAATGGGAGCAAAGAGGCAAAGGCTGCTGACAGGGCGATGTTCAGCTGATGGGAGGCCACCAGCATGGTGCACCTCAAGGGATGCTGCTGTCCATGTCCCGCTCCTTCTGCAGGTTCTCCATCAGAGCTGGTGCATTTCCAAACCTGGCAGAGAGCACACGGAAGTGGAGGGATGCAGATGCAGGCAAAGGGAGCAAAGACCAAATTTTAATTAAAGCCAAAGGGTACAGAAAGGCACAGATCAGCATATCCCAGAGCTCTGAGCAGTGGGGAAAGCTCACACAGATTTACTCGGGACCACGTGCAGCCCTTTCACAGAATAGTTTGCTTTTAATCCTTTACAGTGGGGCTTCAATTAAAGAAGAAAGAAAAGTAAACAACAAACCACGAATGGCTGAGGATTATTACCTAAGAAGAGGGAGACCTGCGCAAACGTTTCTCTTCACCACAAGATGAGATGTTTTCTTTTCTCTGCCTTAGAGGGCAAAATGGATTAAAGAGAAGCCACCTATTTCCCGTGAGAGTAAGGCACACACTCACCCCGTGCTGAAATCCCAAGGGCTTGGTTCTCTCAGTCCCCTTGGGGCTCCTTTAAAGTCCTGTTTAGCAACACAGGGTGAATGTTGCATCAACAATGGAAGTATAGACCCTGCATTTCCTTGGAATTTGTAACTCCCGGTTAATACAACACAACTCACAGCTCCAGGGAGATCTGGGCTGCATCTGCACAGGGTGAAAAAAATGGCCTTGAAGGCCATTTCTGTGATGAATCAGGAGGAACTTTGTTTTTAAAAAACGATGATGTACCCAAAAATGGTATTTTCAGACCTCCGCTTCTTGAAGTGAGGTTGAGTTACCTGAGGTCACCAACCTGACCCCCCCTCCCTACCTGAGCTGCTTCACGTCGCACACAGAGAGCCCTGACAGCTTTTTTGGTCACAGCATCAAACAGGGAACCAGGACTCAACAGGCAAATCCCCAAATCCTTCCAGTCACTGCTTCCCCGGCAGCATTCCCCACCGTCCAAACACGGCTTACCTGCTGTTTTTCTGGATTGATGGTGTGGAAATAAACACGTTTAGGCCATGAGTTTGTGTTTCAGGGGCTTCTCTGAGATCCCTGAGGCCAATCCTCTGCATGACATCATGGGAGGCTCTGTAGAACACCCAAATTGAAGAAATTTCTCACATTCCCTTTGTAAAACCTTCTCAGGCACCTTCTCATGCTGCCACTGGAAATTCTCAGGAATAGTCGGACCACTCTGTCATGGAAGTCACAGAATCATGGAATGGTTTGGGTTGGAATGACCTTAAAACCCACCCAGTTCCATCTCTGCCATGGGCAGGGACACTTTCCACTAGCCCAGGTTGCTCCAAGCCCCATCCTACCTGGCCTTGGACACTTCCAGGGATAGGGACTTCCCAGCCTGTCTGAATAACTAAATATTGCCAAAGTCCAAAACGTCTCATGATTGTTATTTATTTTTTTCCGATTCTTTCCTTCCAGACTAGAAGTAAAGGAGGGAGAACAAGACAGAAAGATGTTTGTTGAGTGGAAGAATTTGAAGAACTAAAGTTGGTTAAAAACCCACAAACGATTATTTGGTTATTTTCATACCTGAGCTCAGATTGTTCTCTGCACATCCAGAGAGCGCTCACGGTTCCTTCCCCTGCCATGTGTTTTCTCTTCACTCATCCCTCAGCAGATGCACCCCTGCCCAGAAAAGGGTTTTCAGTCCCCAAAACGTGCAGCAGAAGGGATTTTCCCCAAAGCCACCTCTGCCTTGCATCTCCTCCTGACAGCAGCCTTGCACTGCCAAACCCTGGGAGATGCTGCCCGTTTTCAGTGAAACCCACCCTGGCCCCTGGGCTGAGCTGGCTTTGGCACCCCAGAAGGGTGAAAGGATTGTGCAAGGGATGAGGATCAGGGAAAATCCATCCATTTATTTCTCCATGCTGAAGTATTCCAGCCCCTGTGGCAGACGGGGTTGCAGGACCTCACAGGAAAGGGAGAACCTCAAGTTGCACTTGCTGGAATTTTTTATAATTTGTTCGCAGAAAAAAAAAAAGTAACAAAAAGTGTGATTTTCTTGCAAGGGTTCAGCCTGAGTAATTAAACTTTGGGGGTGTCCACAACATGGAGGCCATGGGAGCACCCTGCCTTGGATTTTCTTCTTTTAATTTAGAGGATTATTCAATTTAGGGGATATCAGGGAGTAGCACCAGTGCTCATCCTTGGAGGGGCGCACAGACCCCAGGGGCCCCTTGTTCTGCATCACAGATGTCACAGAACTCTCTGTCCTCCACCCCCGGTGTTCAGCAGGTGCCCAGGAGGGTGAGAACAACCTGCAGAGAGTGGCACGAATTCATCAGTGGCCTGTTAATGAACTGACAGCCAGCCAAATGCACTCCCTTATCTCACAGTGCACAAATGAGGCTGGTGAGACAATTCTGCCCGGGAGTGGGCTTCATTAATGCC
Source organism: Lycocorax pyrrhopterus obiensis (assembly GCA_014706295.1). Lineage (NCBI taxonomy): Eukaryota > Metazoa > Chordata > Aves > Passeriformes > Paradisaeidae > Lycocorax > Lycocorax pyrrhopterus. The sequence continues at coordinate 2,418,204 of JACSVZ010000006.1, read as the reverse complement.
CAGTTCCAGAAGGAAAGTATCCACGGAAATAGAAAATATAAATTCGTGGTCGTGTCTCCATCGTTTCCACCTGGGGTGACAAAATAAACTCCAGTTTGTGCCTGAAAGGTTTTATAGTACAAAAAAACCCCCAGAGATGTAGCAAAGTTCTTCTGTCCTGGGGACCGTCACAAGCAGGTCAGCGTGAAGAAAATGGCAATTAAAGAAAATTCAGTGCTCTGAAAAATTCAGCAAGTCTTTCCTAACTCTCACCTCACGTCACCTCTCACAAGGGGTTTCTGACCCTGTAGATGGGTTTGTTCCCCACTGAACACTTGCCTTGCACCTGACACATGCACATTTAGTGTTTTTTTCTCTTTCTGGGGTGGCTTGTGGGAAAATTTATCTTTTAGAGGGGTCTTTAGAGGGGTCTTAGTGTAAGTCTGGAGTTGGTCTAGAAAGACAGGAGCAACATTTGGCTCTGTAACACCAAGATGCAAATAAAAGAGGAGAGATTTAGATGAGATATTGGGAAGGAATTCCTCCCTGTGAGGGTGGGCAGGCCCTGGCACAGGGTGCCCAGAGAAGCTGTGTCTGCCCTATGATCCCTGAGAGTGTCCAAGGCCAGGTTGGATGGGGCTTGGAGCAACCTGGGATAGTGGAAGGTGTCCCTGCACGGGATGGAATGAGATGATCTTAGGGGTCCCTTCCAGCCCAAACCATTCCATGATTCTATCATTCTATTTAGAATTTCTTCCCTATATCACATCCATCCCTGCCCTCTGGCAGTGGGAAGCCATTCCCTGTTGTCCTGCCCCTCCATCCCTTGTCCCCAGTCCCTCTCCAGCTCTCCTGGAGCCCCTTTAGGCCCTGCAAGGGGCTCTAAGATCTCCCTGGAGCCTTCTCTTCTCCAGGCTGGACATTCCCAGCTCTCCCAGCCTGGCTCCAGAGCAGAGGGGCTCTTGTGGGATTCATCCCCACCTCACTCCCTGTGCTGCCCCATCTCCCATCTCATGTCCTGCCAACTCACAGTTTGGGGATTGAGTTTTTTCCTATTATTAAGCCATGTTTAAAATGTTCCCACGCCAAGGAACCATCCAGAGCTCAGCCTGGAGCAGTTCTTCCAGCAGCTGCAGCTTTGGTGTTTACACTGCAGGAAACAGACAAACCTGTGGCATCACATCCATAAAATCAGCGAGAGGCACAGCGGGGACAGCCCTGCACCTGCTCCTCCTCCTGAGCACGAGGGATTCAAAGTGGATCTTGCACCTGGGACATCAAAATCCAGGTGGGATGAACCCCAGTTGTCGTGGTAGGAAATGAGCTGCAGATCAAGACAATCGCTCCTGACAGCAGGAGCTGCCTCAGTGCCTTTTCTCCCGTGCCTCCTTCCCTGATTTATTGCCAGAAACCAGAGTTTTCCTAGAAAAGTGAATTATGAGAGGTCTGAGAGCCTCGCTGATCTATTTGCTGGCATCATGTCTGGCACCTTATTTATCCAGTAATGTCCCAACAAAAGAGGATTTGTTTGGAATCTGTGAAGATGAGGGAGCCCCAGGGGGTGGACAACACCACGTTTTGACAGGAGGGGAAGAAATGGATGGGAATTAAGTTCCTGATGGAGTTGAGATGTGACACTTTGGGCACCTTTCTTTAAAAATATATATTTTCACTAATAGTTGGGACTGAAGGAAGAGCAGGAAGCTGATGATTGCTGTGGGTGGAGAGATAAAGATCCTGCAGGGGGAAGAATTGGAAATTATCATAAAAGACAAAATGCCTGGGAGCTAAAAAGGGTGGAATTTAATAAGGTATGAGAGCGTGTGCTGAGGGGATCAAACAAAAGCTTCAATTAAAAGGGGAAAATTACAGTTTGGGAATGGTAGAAGAGGAGAAAATACAGAGATGGGGGATATTTATCTTTAAGAAACTGAGGCAAAAAGTGTCATCCTGGGATGTGGGATGCTCCAGGGCTGGTCAGGAATCTTTGATGCTACTGTGAGACCACAACTGGAGCACCGTGAGTAGTTCTGATAAGATTTATTTTGACAAGAGGCTGAAACCCAAACTGTCATGCTTGGAGGAAAGAGATGCTGGAGTGGTGCAAGGGTGAGCAGGAAAGGAAAAATCGAAGTTTTCAGCCAGACTGGGGGATTTGGGGAAGCTGAAACAAGTCCTGCCTCTCTTCCAGGGTGCCTGGCATCCAGGTGTGTGGGAAAGGCTGCAAGGCACCCAGGCTCCCAACACGGATGGCCATGGGTCATCCTAAATATCCAAGATTCAGAAAGGACTTTTTTTTCCCCAAAATCATACAGAGAAGCAGATCTGTGCCAGCTGGGGTGGGGGCTTATTCGTGAGGGAGTAGGAGGGAGCACAGATACAGCAGGGAATCTACTCAAGAGGAGAATACAGGCAGGGATTTAATTGGCAGGGATTTAATTAGGAGCTTTCATTGAGAGGAGTGAGGATCCTCAGCTGCCCTCCAAAACTCAGTGACCATGGCATGACTTGAGGTGCTTTTAGGAACAGAGCTGGGGAAGGAGTACCCGGACCAGCTGAGGGAGCTGGGAAGGGGGCTCAGCCTGGAGAAAAGGGGGATCGGGGGGACCTTCTGGCTCGGAAGGGTCAGCAATAATCAGAGCATCAAGAAGTGGTGGCACTGCACAGGCTGAACTTTGGCAGCAGAGCAGCTGCCAGAGCGTCCCAACTCACAGCTCAGACAGAAACTGGAGATCACTCCACTTTTCCTCCTGCCAGGAAAGACAGATGTGCAAAAGGGGAACTCTGTGAAAAAAAAAAACCCTGAGAAGAGCTGCTCCAAGCTTGAATAATCCGTTTGGGAAGCAGTTCCCACAGGCAGAACCAGAGCAGAGGACTCCACAGGAAAGGCCACGAGATAGCTCCCTAGGAGTGGCAGGGAAGAGAGATTACAGATATTTCCTCTGTTTGTTACTCAGACAATATGAGGAGACTCGGTTTCACTCGGAGGAGCAGCACAACTGCCCTCTCTTTATGTGCAGTGTGCTCCCTGCTGTCCCCGTGTCCCTGACAGTCCCATGAGACAGCGATGCTTTAAGAGGCCTCCTAGAAACAGAGACTAGAAAGGAGTAAGGGAATAAAGGTTGGTATTTATTTGAAGGCCTTCAAAGGTACCCCTGGGGAGCCAGAGCCCGCTGCCAAGATGGACCCCAAGATGGACCCCAGGTGATGAGTTCTTCACACTTTTATAGGTTTGGTTCATTTGCATATCAGGGTTAATTCTCCAATTAAAGCTTCAGTTTAATGATGTCATTTCCCCAAGCTTCCCCCCACGCCCCTTCCCCTTTAGAGGCTTTTTGGTTTATACTTTTTGGGCCTAGGATGGTCTGGGTGTCCTTGGAGAGCAGGCCCAGAGAGGCTTTGTTATGTCTGCCCAGCACGAGAGAGCAGAAATTACCAGGCTACAAGAAACTTCAGTTACACACCAGGCAGTACAGGATTTGAAAAATATAAAAGTTAAAACCTAAGGCATCAACAGCAGGGAGCAGAGATGAGGATGGAGATGGACTGCAGTGGCTTCAGGATGACTTGTGGCCACTGCTGACTCAGCAGAGGGACACAGAGCCCACCCAGGGTGACAGTGATCCCACAGCACTGTGGGGTGAGCATCCTACAGCAAACTCCAATCCCTGCTCTCTGTGAGGGACAGAACCCGAGGGAATGGCTGGAGCTGGGTCAGCTCCTGGATATCAGGAAAAGGTTCTTCCCCCAGAGGGTGCTGGGCACTGCCCAGGCTCCCCAGGGAATGGTCACATTCCCGAGGCTGCCAGAGCTCCAGGAGCGTTTGGACAACGCTCTCAGGGGTGCACAAGGTGGGATTGTTGGGGTGTCTGTGCAGGGTCAGGAGCTGGATCAGTGATCCTGGTGGATCCAGTCCAGCTCAGGATAATCTGTGTCAGACCTGGGGGAGCTCTAAAAACACCACCTGAGAAAGGGAGGGAGGAAAACTCTTCACCTCCCACAGGGAGAGCTCTCCAAAAGCCTTACCAGCTTCTCCCACAACTTCCAGCCAAGTCAGACACGTCTGTGAAGCTTCCTCCTACCTTTTTTTTCACCCCATCTGTGGTGCCAACCCCTCTCTGACCCTTGCTGCCCACACACCCTGCACAAGCAGCTACAAACGATCACAGGCTGGAGTAGAGCAGGAATCCCTCTAAAAATTCTCTGTCAGAAAGCCTCAAGGGAAAAAGAAAACAGCAGAAAGGGGGGTCAGGCTGTGGGAGAGCTTCTGACCCCTACCAAAGGTCCACACTCGCTCTCCCAACTCAACCCACGGCCACATCTGGTGGCTGGAGCCATCACTGGACAACAAGGGTCAGAAGCAGAGCAGAAGTTCAGGTCCAGCTTAGCAAAAAATCCCTGGAGGGGTTTAAAATCCATGTGGATGTGGCACTTGGGTCACATGGGTCAGTGGTGGCCTTGGCAGTGCTGGGGGATGGTTGGACTGGATGATCTTAGAGGGCTTTTCCAACCTAAACAAATCTGTAATTCCGTATTTCACGAGTTATATTCCACAGGTTTGACGTCCTGGTTCTCACCTCAAGGACTGCATGGAAGCCTTGGAGATGCCTTGATGCCTTGATGTGCCTAATTCAGGAATATCTTGGAGTCTCCACTCATTTGCTTGTCCATAGACAACATTTATACATTTACACATTTATAGAATCCCGGAATGGTTTGGCTTGGAAGGGACCTTAAAGACCAACCTGTATCTCCAAGCCCCTGAAGAAGGGACTCAGTCACACCCGGGCTGTTTCTCTGGCTATAAAATGGGATGAAAATGGATTGTCTGATCTCCTGTGGGTGTGCATGAACCTCACAGCAGAGGTTCCGTGGGTGCTGCAGGTTTATCAGGACTGCAGCTTCTCAGGAAAGTGAAGTTTTGGCAAGACTGAACATTTCTCTTGGAAATCAATCAATTTCCCAGGGAAAAAAAAAAAAAAAACAGAATAAAAAGAGGAAAAAAATTGCATGTAATGATCTGCCTGGGACAACAGCTGGGTGCCAGCTTCACCTAGGATTTCTCCTGCCTGCCTCCCACTCCAGCTCCTCAATTTTCTGCTTTTCTTTTCGCCTGCTATCAGTTTTCCACAATATTGCAAGCAGCTCCTGCTCTAATGAAACATCTTATCTGCTTGTTTGAGGTGTGTCTCGCTGCTGGGAGTTGTTTGACATTTTGAATTAGATGGTTAAAGAAGCTGTTTCGCTCGATGTTAATTAGAGTAGCAGCTGGTTGTAGGGGGTTTTTTTAATACAATACTAAGAGTAAATTAAAAATAAAAGAGTCTGGTCTCCCTTAGAGCAGCCCAACGTGCAGCTTTTGAAATAGCTGAGGAAAGGTTTTCTGGTGTTTTATTTCAGTATTGCTGTTTTCTTAAGATTTGGTAATTCTGAATCACTGTTTTCCAGAGAATTGAACTTTCCAGTAGAAAGGAATGTCTGAGTTTTGCCTGGTGGTAATTGCGATGCACAGGCACTGCTATTAATTTTCTCATCCTCCAGGGATCCTACAGATTACAATGGGGTTTAATGGGTCTGTGGAGATCCATGAAGAAGAAGAGTTGTGATTACAGAGCTGCTGGTTACACCAGCAAGGATAATCAATCCAATAAAATAGTCCTGGGGTGAGAACATTGGATCCACAGCTGATGCCAGCCAGAATCAGACCTTTGAATTATCCAGTACTCACACAGTCCCTCTAAAGGGGGCAAAACCCTTGGCAAACAGCATCCATGGCTGCCCACAAATCCTGCATGACCCAGCGTTAGATGTTAGGAAGAAATTTTTCTTTGGACAAGGGCCTGGAGTGACAGGTCACAGGGAATGGCTTCCCACTGCCAGAAGGCAGGGTTAGATGGGATATTGGAAGGGAATTGTTCCCTATGGGGCTGGGGAGGCCCTGGAACAGGTTGCCCAGAGAAGCTGTGGCTGCCCCTGCATCCCTGGAAGTGTCCAAGGCCAGGTTGGAGCAACCTGGGATAGTGGAAGGTGTCCCTGCCCATGGCGTCTTTAAGGTCCCTTCCAACCCAAACCATTCCATGATTCCATGATGATTCCATGCTTACAGTCCAAGCACAACCAGTGCCTGCTGTGCTGATGGCCAAGCTCCTGTGGAAGGTGGATTCTTCCTCTTGACCCTTGCAGAAGGCCTGGCTGTTCTCTTAGAGCTTTCTCCTGCCTGGCTTCTCTTCTCCTGTGGACCAAAACTGCCCATTTTCTTTGTAAAGTCACCTCTGAGCCCAATCATGGTTTAAAATCCAGGCTTGCTGGTTTTCAAGCCCAGTCTTGCCTTGAAATCCTGTTTATTTCTTCCCTCCCTTCCAATCTGCAAGGACAGATCATTTGTTCTTCCCACGCGCTCCATCGTCGCGAAGCAGGGATGTGTAAAAATAAACAGCAGCACATCTCTGTGCTAACAGCCTGTCCTGGCTGCTCTGAGGCAGGGAGGATGAAAAGCAGACAGGAACCAGTGCAAAACCAGCAGACAAGACACGGTGACATGGCCGGTGCAAGCTGGGAGGTGCCTTTGTCATCACACTCCTGGTGGCACCGTGTGGCCTCTTCTGCTGGTGGTGGTCACAGCCCAACTCCGTGTCCGGGAACCTGATGTGGGATCCACATGGATCCCATGGGCTCTCTGCCTTTGGCAAACAGACCTCGAGGAATTGAAGGTTTGGCCAACAATTTTTTCCCACCTTCACCCCAAAAATTGCATTTGGAAATTTTCCCGGCGCTAAGAGCCTCACTGGATATCCAGCATATCTCATTTCTTTTGGGATGCAGCGTATAAAGACGCTAATGGCTTTAAATTAAATTAGATATTAGATGTTTAGATTAGAAATTAGGAAGGAATTCCTCCCTGTGAGGGTGGGGAGGCCCTGGCACATGTTCCCAGAGAAGCTGTGGTTGCCCCTGGATCCCTGGAAGTGTCCAAGGCCAGCTTGGACAAGGCTTGGAGCAACCTGGGATAGTGGAAGGTGCCCCTGCCCACACGGTGATCTTTAGATTCCCTTCTATACCTCATGCCACAGGGTAGAAAATCATGGAAAAGCCCCAGGAATCCCATTTTCTCTACTTCTTGGCTGTTCTTCCCACTACTCCAACATCCTCTAAACAAAAAGGTCACTTCCATTGTTCCTTCACTTTGTTCTGACAGCTCCAGCACGGTGACACCGGGCCAGCTCGGTGATGTCAATTAAATACTTGTCCAGGCTTCAAAGCCTCCAGTGTCACACTGGAGCCAGGAGCAGGGGACAGCTCTTTGCAGCGTCATTAGGAGCTCGTCAAACACATCCTCGTGTGGTGCCAACACTGAGTTCAGAAAGCAGAATGTGCCCAGTCTCTGCGGGACGTTTCGTGCTTTTGATCAAAAAAACAAAAAAGAAGTTGATTCATTTCTGGTTCAAGAATTCACCTGAAAGAAATGACAAAACAAAGCAAAGACAAACAGAGGAAGCGATGACTGAAGGGAAGTGTCAGAAGCACTGTGTCCCTCCTCGGTTGGCAAAAAATAACTGTTCATTAAGAGAAAGCTCTTGAAAAAGGTCATCAAAGACAGTGATGCATAAGATGAGGCAACCTGGTGACAGAGGTGTCTGATGTGTTATTTCCTCTGTTGTTCTTTAAGTTCTTGGCACCACAGCAGCTCCTGGTGAAGAGAGGTGAGCTGGACCCGCCGGAGCCCACGTTTGGTTGGAAGTGGCCAAACCTCTGTGGTTTTTCTCTGGGGTGACTTTACTGTGGCCTTCTAGTGCCTAAAAGGGATTCCAGGAGAGCTAGAGGGGGACTTGGGACAAGGGATGGAGGGTCAGGACACAAGGAATGGCTTCTCACTTCCAGAAGGCAGAGTTAGATGGGATATTGGGAAGGAATTGTTCTCTGTGAGGGTGGGAAGGCTCTGGCACAGGGTGCCCAGAGAAGCTGTGGCTGCCCCTGGATCCCTGGAAGTGTCCAAGGCCAGGTTGGACAGGGCTTGGAGCAGCCTGGGATAGTGGAAGCTGTCCCTGCCCATGGCACGGGCTGGAATTAGAGCTCTTTAAGGTCCCTTCCAACCCAACCCATTCCATGAGTCTATGATCCAATATGACCTTACAGCCTCAGGTGGGAAAGCAGAAATCCCAGTTTTCAATTTCTTGTTTCTTGTCTCCTACTTTCTTATCTTCATGAACACTATTAAAAAAACCCTTTAAAATACAGTGTTCCCCAGACCTCCGAATTAACACATGGTGAAGCATCACTTACTCATCTCTATTTTTGTTGTTGTTGTTGTTGTTGTTGTTGTTGTTGTTGTTTTTACATTTCATTCCAAATACAGCCCCAGGACACAAATCCTTCCCCAGCTGGGATTGCTGGAAACACAGACATGAGCAGCATCCCGCAGACCCTGACCCCAGCCTGGCAGATGTGGTACAAACAGCACAACGAGGTGACCCTGACTCACAAAAAGTGCACATTTTCATAGAATCTGTCATTCAAGCACAGCCCAGTGCTGCTTTTCCAGCTCTGGGTTTCCCTGCCTGCTCAGGGCTTGGATCTGCCAGGTGAGGAAGGCTGCTGGCTTGAAAAGCCATCCCACACCTACTTTAGGTGAAGGTGCTTATCTGAAGGGTTTAAAAACAGCAGGTTTGATTTAATTCCATGTATTCATGCCCTCTTTTCCAGAGAAATATGCTGGAAAAGTGGCTTGCTGCCAATATCTGAAGGGTGAGCAATTCTCTCTTGTCTCTTAAATTCTGGATTCCTGCTGAGCTCTTTATATAAAAAATCACCCAAAAAGCAGCTGCCAGCTTTTAAGCCAAGCGATTCCCTGAGTTTGGAAGGTTGGAAAAGTAAAATAAAAGATGACAGTGAAAATTACTGTGCATGTGGAGGCTGCAGGACCACGATCCATGGGACCCTTGGTTGGGAGCCCACAGCTGGTCCCTCTTGGAGAGCCCTGGAATCCCAAGTTTTTCATGGCTCTGCAGAGTTTGTCTGTCTGAAATTCCTCCCTGCTCTGCAGGATGAGCAAAGCCGTGGCTCAGGGATGGGGATGTCCAACCTGACGGGGCATTTTTATCCTATCCCATGCCCTGGAACCAAGGCAGGCTCAGCACAGCTCTGTTTATCTTGGCCTGATCTTCAAACACCCACCTACAGCTCTACCTGAATGTAGAAATTCCCTTTCCTCTGGATAACGAGGATCAAATCCACAGCAGCCTCTGCTGGTGTGGGCAGGTTTTCTTCCATCCCTGGAGCCTTCATCCTCACCCCTGGAATTTCAAGGCACTGCCCTCGCTGCCCTCCCACACAGCACAGCAGCTCATCAAGGCCCTTCTTCTTCATGGGGTCACTGCCACAGCCTCTCATCTGGGCTCCTCTGATGCAAATTTGCCTTCACTGCACTTGCAAAACACCTCTCTGCACGAGGATTTTTAGCTCCTCAAAGTGGTCAGGTCAGCTCTGTCTGTATCCTGACCCTCTGCACTGTTCCCACCATGAGAGGAAGGAAGAAGGGACTGGCTTTTGTCATCTAAAGCCTCTGTGGCCCCTCCTGTCTCACCTCTGGTCCCACCTCCATCTCCAGGCTCTTGGTTCATCCTCTACGAGGTGCTGGATCTCCAGGGAAGGAGTTCCGTGCTAATTCCCTGTCTGGCTGCCTGGCTGCTGCTGAGGAAAGCTCCCAAATACAACCACAACAACTTCTCCCTCTGTTTTAAACCGTCCTTGCACGTTCCAAACCCCCTTTGCCTCTCTTGGATGATCAATAGAGCTGCCCAGCCTGAGCAGCTCGTGTTGGCTCATCACTTTTTGGTGAATCCCTTGGTCAGTCTGTCGTGGGTTTTTCCTTCAATTTCGACTGCAAAAGCTTTCATTCACCCTTCGGACACCATGGAATCACAGAATGGTTTGGGTTGGAAGGGCACCTTAAAGATCGTCTCATTCCATCCCCTGCCATGGGCAGGGACACCTTCCACTATCCCAGGCTGCTCCAAGCCCTGTCCAGCCTGGCCTTGGACACTTCCAGGGATTCAGGGGCAGCCACAGCTTCTCTGGGCACCCTGTGCCAGGGCCTCCCCACCCTCACAGGGAAGGATTTCTATCTAATTTCTAATCTAAATCTCTCCTCTTTTAGTCACCTCGTAAAAGAGCTGCTCAGCAAGGACAGAGACGACCCTGTGTATCAAAATTCGTCCTCAGTTGGTTCTTTGGTGAGCATGGATAAGCCAAATCATGGAATCACAGAGTTGTTTAAGCTGGAAAAACCCTCCAAAATCATGGAGTCCAACCATTCCCCCAGCACTGCCCAGGCCACCACTGACCCATGTCCCCAAGTGCCACATCCACAGGGCTTTTAAATCCCTCCAAGGGATGGGGACTCCAGCACTGCCCTGGGCAGCTGTGCCAGGGCTGGACAGCCCTTTCCATGAAGAAATTTTTCCTAATATCCAACCTAAACCTCCCCTGGAGCAAGCTGAGCCTTTTTCCTCTTTTTCTTTCCTCTTGCCCTTGGCTCCAAGACCAACCACATCAGCCAGGGGGTGATGCCTGACAGAACCTCCTGCAGAGTCTCTGTGGATCCCTGGACTGGGCAGAGACCAGCACAGGGTCACCAATTTCAAACCAAACCCACCACTGGCCACACATAACTGGAAACATCTCGGAGCTGTGGAATCTCATTCCCTCTCCCCGAAGGCCCGAGCTCTCCCTCTGCCAGCCTCCCGCTGCCAAAACCCACTCGCTGTGAAAATTTCATTTTGAAACCATTTTCTGCAAATTAGAAAGGTCTCAGTGCAGGGCCCTGAGTGACACAGTGGCTGCTAAATCCAGAACAGGGCCAACCCTGCACTGGGAGGGGTTGCGGAGAACCTGAAGGGTCAGGAGCCTGTGCGTTCCAAACCCCAGGCAAAGGCAGCGAGCCTGGGGGGGAGTTTAAATGAAATGTTTCTCTTTTTTCCAAAGCAAATTTTTCTCCTTTTTTCAGCCAGAAACTGGGGGAAAAATTCTTCCAAAAATACATTTCCCTTCAGTTGGCAAACATTTTTCCTCCCTTATTATTTCCTGTCTGCTTGATAAAGAAAATTCTCAATATTTGGAGACAGAGTTAAGATGAGGGAACAGAAACAAGGGATATGATGCCACTTAGTGGAACATGGATAATAATAAAGAACAATATCCCAGCCTCCATGGGGCAAATTTTTGGTCACCTCTATGAGACCGTGCTCTTAATCCTGATGTGCAGTGGGGGCTTCCCGGAGTGCAGGGCTTTCAAAGCAGCCTGAGCTGTCAAAAACCAGAATAAAGAGTCTCCCTTCCAATCCTGCAGATGCAAGGATTGCAAATTCCCAGATGGCACTGGGAACTTTGTGGAAGAGTGGGAAAATCAGGGATGCAATGAGTTCAGGGAGGTGATTGCAAAGGTGAGTTGCTCCATGAGCATCTCGCAAGACGTCGAGATCTTTCCAAGCAGTGCTAATGAGAGGGAGAAAGGACAATCACACCAGCTCATGGCTTTCTCCAAATCCCTACCAGGGCAAAGCCAGGACGGTGAAACTCAAATCGCTGTAAGAACACAGTGAAAGATGCCCAGAAACGAAACCAAGGCAGCAGGAGCCCTGCAGAAATACCCAAACTGGCTGCTTAGGCAGCTGCCCTCCCCAGGCAGGAGGCACGGACGTGAGCCAGCCACGCTGCCCTGCCAAAACCTGGCCACTGATAAGGGAAAACCTCTTATCTCCCCCCAGTCCCCCTGCAAATACAACCTTGTGCTCAGCAGAAGCGCCAGGGCTGCGGAGGCTCTGCTTGGCAGCAGCACTCTTGGCACATTCCTCGATGCTTCACAGCATTTTTAGCCCTCCTGACATAAGCGAGGCACAAAAAAAAAGGAAGACAGTCTTGGTTTGGCACCTGTATAAAAGGGACAGGGGCTGGCAGGAGTCTCCTGCCTTCTGCTACAGCCAGGGAGCCGTGGCTGTGTCGGGAGCAGGGTGAGTAGGAGCAGGGTGAGTAGGAATAGGGTGAGTAGGAGCAGGGTGAGTAGGAACATCCCCCTTCCCCAAAAGCTCTGCTGGCTCTGCCTTAGCCCCGTCTCTGCCCCTCTGGGTCTCCCCAGGAACCCCTGCCACCTCACAGACCCACTGAGGATCATCTCCCAGGTGTCTGTCACCCCTCTGCAGTGATTCCCTTGGCTCCATCCGCTTCATTCCCTGTGCCACAGCAGGGAAAATGCCACATCCCCATGTGGAGTGGGATCCAGCCTGGCTCTGCTTTAGTGGCTTCTTTGTCACAGAATCACATCATGGTTTGGGTTGGAAGGGAACTTTAAGATCATCTCCTTCCCATCCCCTGCCATGGGAGTCTTTCCCCTGACTCCTGACCACCTCCAAACCCTCTGCACCCCAGCAGGTTTTTTGCCAGCTCAGCCCTTCCCAAGCCTTCCCTCTTTCCCCTTTCCACCTCCTTCTAGGCTGGTTGCCACGGCAGGGCTGCTGCAGGGGTATCAGATGGCCTCTTCCTCTTCATCCTGTGGAGGTTTTCCACTCGATCCAGTTTACCTCTGAGCTGCTGCCATTACAGCCCACAAAGGCAAAGCAATTCCTGCGCTCCCAACACTGCCACTGCACAGAGCTGCCAGAATTAATGCTGCCCTGGGTGCTTTAAAATTGCATTTATCTGCTCCGAGCAGACTGGAATGCCTGTCTGGGAATGTGAGTCAAGAGCCTGCTGATAGCACAAGTGTCCCTGGGATGGCACCCGTCCTCTCCAGCCACAGATTAAATTTGTGGGGAAAGTAAGGAAGCGACAGTTCCCTGTTATCCTCTGCTCTGACTGTTGGCAAGCAGTGATTTAGGGATTTCTCAGTCAGAGGCTGTGTGTGAAGCATCGTGTTTGAGGCATCAGGGGAAAGTGTTTAGGCTGATATCAAAGTGGTTCTTTTGCCCGAATTCCTTTAGGAGCCACAGATGCAGAAGCAACATGGAACTGAATTAAAATATTAGTTCAAACCCAAGGAAAAGTGCTGAGATTTAAGAATAAAATCGGGCAAAAAAGTGAGGATTTTCACATTTTCGTTTCAGCAGCTTTTCCAGTATTTCTGAGATGGACTAAGTGCTGTTAGGGCATCTTCCACCCTGGTCCCAAACTATTTATCCCAAATGCCATATGGGAAAGCAGGACAGAATCTTGTGCTCAGAAAGCGCAGCTGTGAAAAAAAAAAATTTGGCTTAAAACCCCCCAATTCTTCAAACATAGAGTAACACCTTGCAGAAGCCAGACCTGCTGAAGCAAGTGGAGAAAAGCTGGGGCTCTGGCGTCTGCTGGGATTTGGGGTTTTGGGTTGCCATGGCTGGGTTTGTGTCAGGTGATGACCATGGAGGATTCAGAAGTGGCCTCTTGTTATTCATGGAGAAAGTGACAGGTGAAATTCCTCTCAGGCTGTGACAGAGGGATGGGACAACAGCCCAGGAGCCGCCTCAGCTCCCAGGGACAAGGACAACTTGAACGTGTCAACAGCTGGACATGAACAATCTGACTCTTCAGGCTCAGATGAGGTCTGGGAATAAATAGAGATAGTGCAAAACCCCCGTGGGTTGTGCTTTGGTGTGATTGTCCTGAGAAAAAAACCATCCCATGTGCTCAGGACAGATCCAGGGGACATCCTGCCATTGAGGCACCCTCTGGGTGTAGAATCATGGAATCATAAAGCTTGGAAAAGACCTCCAAGAGCATCAAGTCCAACCTTTGACTGGACACCACCATGTCAGGAAGTGAATCTGAGCATCCAGCATGGATTAAACCTTCGGAGCTGTTGGAACCCTCTCAAATGTTTGCGTGTGCGTTAATAAGAAAAAAAAACACTGGGCAAGCCTGGAGTGGCCACAACCTCTTATCCCTCCTGGAAGAGGCTGTCCTGCCTCTGGAAGCCTCAATCCCGAGCAAGGAGGGGACAGGCAGGGTGGTGGCGAGAGGGATGAGTGACATGGCGCTTTCCTGGAAGAGCGCGGCCGGCGCCCCAGCGCAGCTGTTGAAAACCCAGCATGGGAGAGGCTGGATGAATGCGTGGAGTGACATTTCTGGGCTCTGCTAAGTGGCTCACAGCAGGCTCTGCTATTTGCATTGCACAAATAGTCATTTTATGATTAAAAACAACAACAGCAAATAGAAGCGAAACCAAGATAAAACTGGTGAGCACCGTGCGGAGGTTGAGGGGGTGCAAGGGCTGGCTCTACCCACAGTTTAACCCCTAAACCTCACTGATCCTGGATTGGACCTTCCCTTCCACTTTTTTAGGTATTTTCTCCTGCAAGCTTCTCACCCAACACTCCCACATTTCGAGGGTGAAGAAATTATGCCAAAAATGATGGGGTTTTTCTGCCTGAGTGGCAGAAAATGGATCTGAGCAAAACAAAAACATAGTGGGGGGGAGGTGGGCTTCCTCCTGAAGGAAAGATTTCCACAGAATAACGGAATCCCAGAATCACTGAGGTTGGGAAAGGCCTCCAAGATCATCAAGTCCAACCTGTAACCAATCTGCAGTTTGTCACCTAGCCCAGAGCACTGAGTGCCACGTCCAGTCATTCCTTGGACATCTCCAGGGATGGGGACTCCACCACCTCCCTGGGCAGAAGTTGCCGGTGACTGTGGGAAGTTGCTCTCAAGCCCTCCCTGATGAGGAAGGGCTTGGCAGCTTGGAGGAAGAGAAACAGGCTAAAAATTCCCAGAGGAAGACCAGGAGGGATTTCTTCTCTGATTGAAGTTTTTGAGCAAGGTAGATACCCCCATGCTGCACATGGGTCAGTAGATGGGTCCTGGTGTCACTCAGGAGGGACAGAGACGGTGCCATCAGCAGATACAATCACTGAATCATTAAAGTTGGAAAACCCCCTTATGATCATCCAGTCCATCCATTCCCCCAGCACTGCCAAGGCCACCACTGACCCATGTCCCCAAGTGCCACATCCACACGGCTTTTAAATCCCTCCAGGCATGGAGACTCCAACATGTGACCACTGGCTTCATGAAGAAATTTTCCCAATATCCAACCTGGCCCAGCCCGAGGCCATTCCCTCTCCTCCTGTCCCTGTTCCCCGGGAGCAGAGCCCGACCCCCCGGCTGCCCCCTCCTGTCAGGGAGTTGTGCAGAGCCACAAGGTCCCCCCTGAGCCTCCTTTTCTCCAGGCTGAGCCCCCCAGTTCAGATGGAGAGCTGGTTTCATCATGGGACAGAAGCTTTTCAGGATCCCAGACAGGATTGCTGTGGGCTGGAGAGATCCTGGAAAACCTTCTAGATAAGGTGCACGAAGAGGAAAGGAAGGGACTCAGAGCACAGGATGCCCCAAGGCAGCACGGGCTGTGTTTATCCAGTGTTCTTCCTCCATAAAAACCCCATGGATCCCGCAACAACCACACAGCCTGGCCGTGTCCACCAACTCCTCCATATCTGTGCAGCCCAAATCCTGCTTTTCCTCGAGGAGGAAGCATTGATCGTGTCCTCCTTCCAGGCTCTCTGTCCTTATATGATGCTCCCACTTTCTGGATGCTTGGGAGCCCGGAGGGAGGGAGCCGAATCCTTTAATTCCTCCCCGTTCCCTGACCCAGGCGCTGTCCGTGTCATCTCTGCCCCGGGGTCAGCACCATCTCCTGAGCGGCCAAAGCTGAACCATTGCAGCGTTCGCAGCTCCGGTGTCAGCTCGTTAGCGACAGCCGAGAGGCACAAGGGATAATTGTGCTCTCCCTTGTTGTTGAAACCTGTAATTTGTACCTCGCCCGAGGCCAGTCTCCCTCGGGAAGAAGGATGCTTGAGGATTTCAGAGTCTACCCAGTCTATTAAAAAGAGAGGAGAGAGGAGGAGGGAGTTGGAAGATAGGAATAAGAGGGTAATAAGCAACCAAAAATACCTCCAAGGCTGTGGGGAGTCACGGGAACAAGTTGTTTCCCTGTTTATTCAAAGCTCCAGCTGCAGTGAAACCTGGTGCACTTCGTCCCTTCCTCTGAGCCAGGAATTATTGGAGCCAAGAGCAGCAGTAAAGGAGTTTACTGACCACCCACGAGTGGGGTATTGCATCTCTGCTGCCTGGCTCTGGTGCTGTGGGGCACGGGATTGTCCCCTGTCCCTGCTGCCAGTCCCCAGGGAGAGGGTGCTTGAGGGGAAAGCCCCAGGCAGTGCAGGTGCAAAGTTGAACCTGTTTCGTGGCCATTTGAGGGTTGTTTCCAGACTGTTTACACCCACCCATCCATCCATCCATCCTGACCATGGGGAAGAGGCTTGGCAGGATCATTTCCTGGGTGGTTGTGGAGGAAACAGCTCCATCCTTCAACTCCAAACGCTGGATCAGCAGCTACTGCAACACAAAATGCTGTGACCCATTTCTTCAGGACGTTCAAAGTCCACCCTACAGTGGAAGATGTCCCTGCCCATGGCAAGGGGGTGGACCTGGATGACCTGTAAGGTCCCTTCTATGATTCCATGATAATCGGGACTGGGATTACTTGGGAACATTGCAACTCTTATCTAGGACCTACTTCTTCCCATCTCTGCCTGAAACAAAGAACAACCCGGACTTGGGATGAATTTGAGATGCTCAGACAGGAAAGAAGGTAGATATTGGATGGCTGAGTAATATTTCTTTTCCTTGGGAGTAAATATTATTATTTGTTTGCCTTGCAGCTGCAGACTCATAAGAGCCTCATGACAGAAACATGGATGAGCAACAGGAGCACCATCATTCAGACATAGGTGCTCTCCTGGCTGCATTATCCTTCAAAAACCCACATCCCAAGGAAAATGTTCAGCCATTACAACACCAACATTTCCCACACGCGAAAAAGAAAGGAATTTCCATCTGTGTGAAACTATCTTACAGATGGTTGGGACAGGAAAATCTTTGAGGAATGAAATAGCAGGGGCAGGACGTTGGAGGAATGAGCTGGACTAAATTTAACCCAGGGAAAGAAAAGCCTGCTGCTAAAAATGCTCATGCTATCACAAAGGAGGGAAGAGCCCAGAAATGGGAATGTTTGAATGGGAGGAAGGGGCAGGAAGGTTTTCTTTGGGGTCAGGTGGGGATTTAAAAAGTGAAATTTTAGTAGTAGGGCAAAAAAAAACCCCCTTTCCACTCAGTTTGGTGCATGGGTTTGAGTGGGGGTTCACAGACTCAAAAAAAGCATCTGAGCCACAAGCCTGGTTCTGTTCTGCATAAATCCAGGGAGAAGATAATTGGGGAAGGGCTGGAAATGTGCTGGCGCTGCTTGAGTGCTGCAAAGTAGCACCACTGGAGAGATCCATCTCTAGGACAAGATATTCTGGGCCAGAGGACACGTTGAAGTGACAGAGAGGGCACCAGAGCAATGACACTGCCCATCCCAACCAGCTGATCCAAAGGAATAGGAAATGCCACCTTCATTTCCTCCAGCCTGCAACTCCAGCCCTCAGGCTTTTATAAAACCAGGCCTAGAAAAATGGGGGAAACACCCCATTCTACCACAAGTTGTATTTTTGCATTTTAAATTCGAAGTGTGGGGGAAAAAAACACAGCTCTGGGGTTTTTGCAGTGTTCGTTGTTTTTCCAGCAAACCCAACATGTGGAGCAGTCACCCACCCACCCAGTTCCCTTTGACTCACCCATCCTCCCCACTTCAGGTGAAATCTGGGCATTCCAGGTTGTCCATCCAGGCCATCATGCCACTGATCCCAAATCCCAGAGGGTGTGGTGGTGTGGGCAGTATGGTTCTAAGTCTGGTCCCATGGTTTTGTAGACACGGAAAAGTCCTTTTTATCACAAGCTACCTCCTGTATTCAGGCTCCTCGTGTCCTGCATGGAATCATTGAGGTTGGAAAAGACTTTTAAGATCAAATCCAAGCAGGGAGAGCAGCACAGACTCCACACTATTCCTGCTGCAGATGTGAATTGAAATGTCCCGCTCTTGAATTCAGGAAAATGCCTGGAGCAGGGATTGATTCCCACCGCGGGAAATGACACCAGCGCTCAGGTGAGCTCAGACCCCCAGAGACACCAGCAAAGCCCCCCTGGTTCCCTCAGCTTCCACACACTGGGGGTTGTTTCCTTGATAATGGGAATGCAGCAGGGCTGGCAGCAGTCATCTGGGGACACGGGAATGACAGCACAATGCGTGGCTTCGTGTCCTTCACCCTATGACATCCATGTGTGGCAGACAATGAGAGAGTCCTGTGCTCCCCTGAATGGGGCAGCGCCTGTTTACATGGGAACTCAGCAGCCCCAGGGCCTTGGCAGCTCTTTGCTCTTTGAGTTATGATGGATAGAGGAGCTGTCATGGCTTCCAGGGTGGGTAGGCACAGAAATAGGGTTGGGCAGAAGGAATGGGATCGTTTTGGGAATAATGGGCCTTTATGTTGGCCTGAAATTGCGTGGTGTTTTCCCTTTCTTAGAACATGATGTGGATGGATTCTTGGGTCTCTCTCAGAAGATCCACATGCCAGAGCAGGTCCTGCAAACCTCTGTGTTCTGGTTATATCCATTTTTGCCAGGAGATGTGCAGGTAAAACTCACCCTGGGCTTTCTTCTCGTGCCCCTTGAAGATCTGAGGAGGGGACACACATCTTACCTGGGATTTGCCACGCAACCACAACCATTTCAACTGGCAGAGGTCAGTTTTGGGGGTAGATATTGGGAAGAAATTGTTCCCTGTGAGGGTGGGGAGGCCCTCGCCCAGGGTGCCCAGAGAAGCTGTGGGTGCCCCTGGATCCCTGGAAGTGTCCAAGGCCAGGTTGGACGGGGCTTGGAGCAGCCTGGGACGGTGGAAGGTGTCCCTGTCTATGGCAGGGGATGGCACTGTAGGAACTTCAGGGTCCCTTCAACCCAAACCATTCTGTGATTTCATGGACCCACCATGTCCTTGGGCAAAGCAGCTGCCTCCCCTCTCCTTCTCCTCCTCTTCTTTGATGGAGGAGCACATCTGGCTTTGACAGATTAACCAGAACTGGGGATATGAGGGATGAGGGTTGGGAGTCACTGTGGGGACAGAAGGGAGCTGGATAAAAGCTGAACTTGCCCAGCAGCACAAGCAGGGTCGTGGCTCTAAGGAGAAGGACCTGTACTCACCATGAAGTTGGGTTGCTCTCCAAGAAAGCAAGAACAGGGCAGGGTTTGGTCTGCATTTATCTCCCCTGCTGACTCTGATGGAGCTGCATGGAGATCCCGGGGTTTGGCTGGAGCCCAGGCTCCTGTGGAGACAAGTGGTGCCAGCAGCAGGAGAGCAGAGACATCTGGAACGCCGCGGAGATGGAAGGACAGCGATGCCTCCTGGACTCTGGCTGGGGGTGCAGGGAGCAGGTTGGTCATGCCCAGATGAGACCCCTGCAGGGACAAGGGATGGACAAGGCTCATCCTGACTTTGGATATATCCCAGAATGGCCATCCCAACCCTTCCAACACACTCCTGAAAGCCTGGACTCACCTTGAGCCCCTGTTTTCAGGGACAGCCCCAAGAACTCCTTGCAGAAGATCCATGGAGTTATTCTGCTCATCCTCAGCTATGGTGGAGACTCAGGGATCTCATGGAAACATGGGCCATCTCCATGGAAACGTTGCCATTTCTGGGGCAGGAACTTTCCAGATGATGACCTTCCCCCTGCAGCTTGTTTTTAATCTGTGGTGAGTGTCACTTACAAAGTGACAAATCCTCATTTTCACAGCAGCTTTGCTCTGATGTGGCTCCCTATGTAATTGCCTGAGATTCCTCAGACCATGCTCAGCAAATAATGACTCTCATGGAAGTTATTTGTAGAACTTAATAATTTCCATTAGCTGCATTATGGGATTGCATTTTTAATTTTTTTTCTGTAATAATACATAATGAAATAATACATAATGAAATAATTGTAGAATTTCTAATAGGCAATTATCTTGCTGAGAACAGTTTAAAACACCAGTAAGTGTGGGTTGGTTTTAGCTGAGCATGGGGAAAAGAGAAGGGGAATGAAACATCACCTAGAGCAAGAGGCAGAGAGAACAGCTTTTCATGGATCCAACAGTGTCCTCAAAACTTCAAGTCAACAGGACTGCACAGGATGAATCCCAGAATCGCTGGGGTTGGAAAAGGCCTCCAAGATCACCGAGTCCAACCCATGACCGATCCCCACCTTGTCACCCAGCCCAGAGCCCCGTCCAGGCATTCCTTGGACACCTGCAGGGATGGGGACTCCAGCACCTCCCTGGGTAGTTCCAAGGCCTGACCGCCCTTTCCATGAGGAAATTCCTCCTGATGTCCAAGCTGAACCTCCCCTGGCACAGCTTGAGGCCGTTCCCTCTCCTCCTGTCCCTGTTCCCTGGGAGCAGAGCCTGAACCCGCCTGGCTCCCTCCTGTCAGGGAGTTGTGCAGAGCCACAAGGTCCCCCCTGAGCCTCCTTTTCTCCAGGCTGACCATGGATCTTCAGGCTGATCCACCTGACAAACACCCAAGCAGGGGTGATGTTTGGAAAGTCAGGGTAGGCACAAATTGGAACCAGGAGGCCTTTTGATTATTAAATCACACATAAATTCTTGAAAGAGCTTTAAACTGGGATCAGATGGAATATTGGAATATGTCCTCAAGTAACAGGCCTGGTCAGGGGAATCACTCCATAAAATTATCTCCTCTGCAGGTCATCCCAACAGGCTCCTGGAGAGAGCTGGGAACTGCAGTCTCTGGCCATGTCTACAAGGAAAACAGAGAAAAGTAAGAGTAGGAGACAATGAAATGCCAGATATGAGCTCAGTCCTCCTTTGCTGAAGCTGGTGAAGCTCTGATGGTGTGGAGGAAGCTCCCTTCCCTTTCCAGTCGTCCCATCATGACCACTTGGGATGCCGGGGGTTTTCCTGCTCCTTCCACGGTGTCTTCTCCTCTCACCTTGCAGGAATGATGAATTTTTCTTCCTTTCTGACCCTGAGCACTTCATTGAGACCCCGTGTCCCTGAGGGCCCTCACTGGCAGCTCCTCCAGCCCCTTGTGTCACAGGAAAACTTTGAGCAGAGAGTTTTTAAAACATCAGAGTCCTTCCGACTTCAGCTCTCCCTCCTTTCTCCAAACTCTCCCCTCCTCAAAACAGGAAGATGCAACACGAGGGCCAAATTTTAGTGATGTAAAATCTCATTTGATTTAAGAAATAAGTTTGGGTTGAGGAAAACATTCCTCCTTCCAAAAGGGCCCATCTGCCTGTTTTTATGCACATGTTTAACATCAAGCAGAACGGAGGCACATATTTAAGCAATTTCTGAAATCAGGGCCACTGTGTGATACTCTGATTAGTAAACTGGGAATTAGGGTTCATAAACTAGAGTTAATTGAGCCAAATCACTTAAGCCCTTTTGTGCCTGGCTTTTCCCATCTAAATTCACCAACAGTAGCAAAATAGCTCCGACATACCTGGGACACAATCCTCATTGTGTTCCCAAGCTGGGCAGGGAGACTCCCAGATAAAATGTGGCCTGAAACATTCATGCTCCAGTTTTTTTTAATGAAGGGAGGGGGATGGAGTTGGTTTTCTGTGACTGCAGTTTTATAATGATTTTTCAGATAGAATCGACACAATATTTATTTTAACCGGGCACCCTTTGTACATCCATTCCCCTGGATGGTCCTAGGAGTATATGGATTTTTCCTGCAATTTATTTCAGCGAGAGAGCAAAGTGGGAGATAAAGCAATCTCAGGTTGATGGGAGTCATCTGCCTTATAGAAAATAAATGGGCAGCAGACAAAGCACCCTGGAAAGCTTTTGACTGAGGGACGTTATTACTTACCCAGAAATCAAACTGCTCCAGTATTTCCAGGATGCCAAGATGGGCTGTGACAGAGCTTTTGAGCAGAGAGTGGCCTGTGCGAATCAAATTAAATTGGGAATAGCTGAGAAGTCAATGCTGCCTTTTGTGTAAAGCTCTCGTGGTGCTTCTCCACTGCAGAACCTCAGAGCAGCCCAGGGAGGGGACTTCACCTCACCCATGGTCAGTTCTGTGGCAAAAGCAGACCTGGAGAAACTCCTTCCAGGTCCAGGTTTCCAGGGAGGATCCCAGGCAAAAAAACCCCAAGCAACACAATGTCTGTGATCTCAGAGGGAAAAGAGGAGATCAGGAGTGCAGCCAGTCCCTTCATCCGGGTGCCAAAGTGATAAATTGCAAAACACAGACACTCACCCACTGTCATTAGTGGTGGCTCGAAAGCCCGAGGGGAAGAATGAGGGAAAATAAATGTTTTGTTATTCTGTCCCCTCCCTCCCGTGGTTTTGATAGTCAAAGGACACAGAGAGGCAGCTCAGGGCTTTGGGTCCCTGCTGCCTACAAGAGATGCCAGGGGAGCAAACCTGCCTGGTACATCCCAGCCTCATCATTCCTTCAAACCCCTTTGGCTGGAGGAGTTCTCGTCACTCAACTACAAAATTCACCTGGTGGCAGGCACAGTTTCCTTTTTTCCCCCCAAAACTGAGGTGAAAAGAGATTGTTCCATTAGAACCAGGGGAAAAAAATAAATCCAACTTTTCTCTGTTTTTCTTTGTGGATTTCTCACCATGTGGAGGGAAAGAACTGTAATTCCTAGATCTAACCTAAGCAGTTTAACCACTTCAAATCCCAGGTCAGAAGAGTTCTTTAAACAACAAATTGCAAACTCTGAGTGGGGAAAAACCTCCAAATGTCTACACCAAACCAGTTGTTGATCCAAAATTATGGTTATATTGATCTAGGCTGATGGGAGCAAGGTATCACCTCACAGGGTACACTTGAAAAATCTCAGTCCAAAAACACTTGAGGTCTTCAGTGCAAAATCAGCCTATTTTTCCTCTTTGACTTCTGTGGATCAATTCCTGCTCTATTAAATTTGAGCAGCTCCCATTTGCTTCAAGTGCTTCCAAAGTATCAGCCAAGATTCCTCCCACAAATCACTCTCTGATGGGATCTGGAGCTGGGACACCTTGCAAAGGGACCTGATTTTCAGGAAATACCTGGCACTCCCTCCCTGGACACTCAAACCTTTTAATTTTTAACATGGCCTGGGCCATTAGGGTTGGGAACTGCAGCAATGAAGGCGTTCAGCCATGGATTTAAGGCTTTATGAGATATTTATTTTGTATAGAAAGGCTGTCATTGGTGGCGTGCTGTCCATACAATAGCTGGGATGGGAAAAGGGAAGAGTTTAAACAAGGCTCTGAGAAATTAGAAGCATGCCTCTACTTTAATGGCGGTTTTTTCCCCCCAAACCATTAATGCAACGTACATTGACCTCCCGCAGCCCTGAGCGTGCTGACATGGGAACACATGCCCAGCTTCACCTGGAAACCAGGAATCTCCAAGGCATGGCTTGAATTAACTCAATAAACCAAACAAATGTTTGTTTTAAACGTACCGATTAATTATCTCCTTGGGTCTCCTTCCCCAGTGCTGGCTTCCCTATCACCTCATCGCTGGCGCTGCTGCATACAATGTTCTGTTCCTTTCTTTCTTCCTAAAGATCCTAATAGGATGCAGCCGGCCAGGCCAGCAGCTTCGGAAACAAGCACAGAGCGAATTTAATAACAAGCAAACCTGCACTTAATAAAGTCTGTCATCAGTAATGTCTCCACTGAACACTTGCCAGGAGAGAATTGTTTGCACTTACTGTGTGAGCCAAGTCACAGCTTTAACAGGCAAGGCACAAATAAAACCCAGCCTTTCCCATTCTTTTTGCATCTCTGTTTCAACCTACCAGCAAAAACTCCGGGGCAAACAATGAAAAAATCCAGATTCAAACAGGAAAAAAAAAAAAGAGAAGCCAACGTCCCCCCCATTATTCATTACATTATGAAACACATTTCATAATCTAATAATTAGCAAGGGGACAGTTTTGTTCAGCATGAATCTGGAGTCTTTTGTCATTTCGTGTTAGCACCCAGAACAAATGGACATTGCAGAGCGCGGGTGCCAAGACCGGCCGAGGGCTCCTGCCGTGCCGGGGCTCCCTCCTCCCCTCTCTCCAGCAAAATCGTGGTGAGGATGGGAGGATGCAGAGCAGCCACACGCTGGATGTGAGACAATCCATCCTTGGGCACTTGGGGAGCCTGGGGAATGCAGGACAGGCTTCGTTTGCACAGCCCTCGAGGGCGCGGGGTTGAGGCACGCAGCTCATCTGTGTGCCAGTGCCAGGCTCTGCAAAGCCAAAAGGACTCCAAGTGTTGCTCTCTGTGGCCAGTTCCCCCACGTTTTCAGCTGTACCTGGAGAAAAAAAGGTGGAAAATATCATTAAACAAGGGTTTTCTAGCCAGGCTGCCCCATACCTGTGGCTTCACATGGGATGATGGAGCTCACGAGGTGCTGAGGTCAGACAGACCCAAATTCTCCAGGGCTTGCAAAAGCTTTCCCTGTCCCCATTGCAAAATCATCCAGACATCCCTTCTGCCCAGGAGCAGATGGGAATCCCTTGGGAAGGCTCTCTGCACCGGGAAGTGCTCCCTTGTACTGCAGAGCGGGTTTGTGAGGAGCAGGACATGGCACATGGAGGGTTGGGGTGAAACCAAGGCCACCACGACGCTTCCCCTCCTCGATGACCTCCTCAGAGGGGCTTCATTTCTGCTGGGAATGTGGGTCCAGGTTGGTTTTAAAGCCTGGAGGAGCAGGTTAAGCTGCTGCTGGTGACCATTGGGTGGTGTGTGGTGATCGCAAGCAGGTTGGTTATGTCCACCCAAGGGGCAAAATCTTTGGGAAAGAGCCCCAGCACTGCTGCACCACCAGCACCTCTCCTTTGGACCTCCTGCTCTCCCCTCCTCCCTGGTCAGCACACACTCCGAGCCAGAAGCTTGTGGATTTCTGTGATTTGGAGAGGCTGAAATTGAGAAAAAAATTATTTTAATAATACTACTAATGATAATAACAAGAAAACTAAATTAATTCCTAAAACATGGTAGTGATTTGGGATCTCCTACAAGCAAGGCTGGGATATTTTGATCCTCACAATTTCTGTGTTTGTTTGACACCACAAGGGAATGACTCCAGCTCAGGAAGCCATGGGACATCTTTAGCTGAGTTCTGGGTGGCTCAGGGCCCAAGGGTAATTATTTGTACCTGTCCCCCTCACCTCCAGATCTACTGATATCATTATTCTTCTTTCAACAAAGGGAGAAGAATGATAAGAGGTGAAGAAGGGTCTTGCTGAGGCCCTTCAGCAGACTGAGGCCTAAACAGGAGGAGAATCAGGTCTGTCTCCCATGCGGATGGTTTGGTTCCTCACTGCAAAAGTGAACGTGTCCCATTGCTGATGAAGCGGTGTAAAAGGAGTTTTGTTCACCCTTCTACAGCCCCTGGGGAGGTGTCAATGACTCTGGGAGGATCCACTCATCAGGGTTCACCTCCAGCTCTCCAAACTCTGGGGCACCAAGGAGAGGATGTTGAGGGGATGATGACGATGTCCAAGAACAAGGGACCATCGAGGTGACTCCCCCAACCAAAGGCCTGTTTGACCACACTGACTCCCAGGACAACAACTAGGTGTGCTTCTACCAGATCCAATGCCTGGAGCCACACAACAGAAAAAAATTACCCAAAAACCCTTTCAATTTCTGGGGTCTTCACCAAAAGGTGAGAGATTTTGGCATCAAGGAGAGCAGCCCCCAAAGGGGAACTGTGGTCCCGACTTTCCAGACATCCTGACCTTTGCTGGCCATTTCTGAACTGGTTAATAAAGATTTAGATGCTGCTCTGCCCTCTCCAGGGTTACTCCCGGCTCTCCCTGTTTGTGAAGGATTTAGGAGGCACCACATCCAGGAACACGGCCAATTTCCTCATTCGTTGTTTGGGGCCCGTCAACCAGAACGGGCTCTTCCCTTGGGGCCGAGCCTGGACTGTGGGAGTGGGATCAGCTCCAGGAGCCACGGCCTTTCCAGCCCTAGCCACTCTGCCCCCACCATCACCTTCCATATGTCCCCAGCGTCGAGGTGGCCGCCAGCTCGAGGAAGGACAAAGCCATCAGTGCCGGGTTCACTTGGAGAGGCCCATCCTGGTCACCAGCTGAGGAGTTAAGTCAGTGTGAGAGTTGTGCTCCCACATTTGGGCGTCTAAAAATTGGGAGAAGCAAGGAAAACAAAGAGTTTGTCCGTATCTGTGACTGTTACCTGCTGCTTCTCCGATCCCAGCTGGGGTCCCTTCCCCAGGGAGTACAGCCCATGGAGGAGAGGGGGTGTTGCTGGAGCAAAAATGGGAAGGGGAGGTGTTCACCAGGGCTGCAGGGACACAGATCAAACTGGTCAAACTGGGAGCCAGCACTGCTCCTTCCTGGAGGCCGTCCTGGAGCTGGAGGTGAGGGATGGCTCACCTGCCTCCCTGGAGTGTTCAGGGTGAGCCTGGATGGGCTGGGAAGGATCAAAAATCCCAGGGAAGGAAGCAAACTCTCTCAAAACTGGAGGATGTTGAGGAGACATGGACAAAACTCCCAGAATTTTGTCGGGGGGAGTCAGGGTGTTACCCGCAGAGCTTTTCTTCCCACAGGATATCCAGATACTCACTGGGGCCTCCGATCCCTCTCGGAGATGCTGCCGCCGTTTAAATCAGCACCAACATATGGAAGGCTCCTAATATTGTGCTTCTGTCAGAGGAAACCATTGTTCAGCTTCTCTACAGGAAGGATGTCTCACTGCTTATTACCAGCTTGAATAATTGTTTGGAATGTTTTATTTGACATTTATTCAAGGAACTTGGAGACCCGCGCAGTTTCTTTCTCTCGAGGGGATAACAACAACAAAAAACGAATTAAAAAAACAAAAACACCCAAGAAAGCCCAAACTGGAGCCAACAGCTTCAGATGGCAGCAAGATTTTTAAAATGTAAATAGATAGTAAAGCAAGTGAGGCCTCCTTGCTTGGGCAGAGGAAAGGGGAAAGAAAGTAAAGAGATGCAATATTTTATCATCTGTATTTTTAAAATATCTTCCAGGCTTTCGTTATCAAGGATGGTGTGTAAATACTGAGGACTGATGTAAAAAGGACTGAAACAAAGAGAGGGAACAGGCAAGGAAGCAAAATATCTCATCACTGGACAGAAAGCACAGGCAGCTCTGCCCTTAAACTCTGACACAGGCCAGCAAAGCACCACAAACCCCAAATTCCTGAAATACACAGGGTAGGACCCCCATGTTCCTACTTAAGTGGGTTAAAAGATGCACAGAGGTTGCTCCATACCTGCCCTGGATTGATGCTTCAAAGGGGGATTCTGGTTGTAATAATGAAGAAAAAACCATCGGGTTATTTTTCGGCTGCTGCATCAAAGGTAGCGGAAGAACATGGTTTGCTTTCTTCAGGCCTGACAATTTAAATTTGAGTTATAGCAAAAGTTCAAGCAGGTTTGAACCTTTTCTGCGCCAGGAAATAATTACTGCAGGTAAAATACCAGGATCCACATTGGACATGAGACCTGCTGGGGCCACGCTGGTGTGTTGGACAATTCCTCTGATGAACAAAGTACAAGGACCACTTTCAACCAGGGGAAGAGCTTGTACCAGTCAAGATCAGCTGAACTCCTGCCTGTGGTGCTGCAGAACAATTGAAGAAGATCCCCAGATCTTTCTCTTCTCAACTCTGTCCTCAATATTCCATATCGGGCCATCCACTTGGAGGGATTAGGGAAAGAGAAGCACAGTGGGACTCGAGCCCCTTGTGTGTCTTTCAGAATCATAGAATTCCAGAATTGTTTAGGTTGGAAAAGCCCTCCAAGGTCATCCAGTCCAACCATTCCCCAGCACTGCCAAGGCCACCACTGGCCCATGTCCCCAAGTGCCACATCCACACGGCTTTTAAATCCCACCAGGCACAGGGACTCCAACACTGCCCTGGGCAGCTGTGCCAGGGCTGGGAATAACCATAGACAAAAAAACCTCTGATCCCTGTGAGGCTGAGTAGACAATCCAGAGCCCAGCCCTAAAAATCAGAGCCTGGAAAACTGCTCCAGTGTCTGTTGTCCTCCAAACTCCCCCACCAGCTGAGTACCTGGGCATGAGCCTTCATTTCCAAGGAGCAAGGGAATGCTGCTGCTGCTCCACTGTCCAGAGCTCCTCGGTGCTTCCCAGCTGTTCATTGTCCACAGGCAGCTCTGGAAAGGAAATTGTACCTGCAGACCCAGCGGCTCCCAAAAACTGTACTTTCTCCTGTGTTTTGTGGAAGAATTTGTCTGGGAGAACAAAAATGACTGGCGCAGGGTGCCCAGAGAAGCTGTGGCTGCCCCTGGATCCCTGGAAGTGTCCAAGGCCGGGTTGGATGGGGCTTGGAGCAACCTGGGATAGTGGGAGGTGTCCCTGCCATGGCAGGGGGTGGAACTGGATGGGCTTTGAGGTCTTTTCCAACCCAATTCCATGACTCTCAGTTCCCACTTCCATCTCCCTCTCCATGTTTTTTCCTTCCCAGTCAGTTTTCCCGTTAAATTTTGTCAGCTGTGCCGCCCAACCCTCTTGAGCCACTCTCTGTATCTGTGTTTACACACACACGATTTTAGCTAAAACTGTCCCCCCTTTGCCCAAATTTCAGCAGGCAGGCCACGATCACACTCCTCCAGGGAACAATCCCGCTTCCAGCTCAATGATTAATTCCTCTTTATCCGTCATAATGAGGTCCAGATTAGAGTTACCTTGAATTGTGGTCCAAACAACTTATGTCAGAATATAATTACCTGGAGGTGCAGAGAACTTTAATGACACTCCCATGGGGGATTTTTTACTTGAAGTATCTGAAGTCAGTCTACTCATATTTCCTCTCTGCACACTCGGGGAGAGCGTGTAACCTATTTTAAATGTCATCCTTATTTAGATTTACGCACCTCAAATCCCCAGAACTCGAGGAGCCTCCGCAATAAACACGAGCACCAACCTCTCCAAAAATAACAGCCCTGGGCTGAGCGTCACTCGTGAAACAACAATGAGAACAAACCCACACATCTCGGTTCCTCTTGCCCACTCTGCCCAGCAGGATTAAATCAGGGAGAGAGAGATTACAGCGCATACCTGCAGCTTTAAAACACACCTTGTTCTGAGCAAACTCGGTTCAAAAAGTCAGGAGGAGGCCTCCAGGCAGGCACCGAGCTGTGCATGGCCAAAAATTGAACAGGAATCACTCACCAGTTACTGCCATGGGTAAAACAGACTCAACTGAGGGAAATTAATTGAATTTATTCCAGCAGCTTCCCAAAAGCCAGTCCTGTAGCCCCTGGCTACCAAAACCTGGCCACACAAACCCAATACAAGGATCTTTCACCCAATTCTGTGGTCCATCTTGGATGGGAGACTCCCCTGTGCTGCTCCCACAGCTTGGGCGTCATGGAATCACAGAATCCTAAAGGTTGGAAAGACCTCCAAGGTCATCAAGTCCAACCATCAAGTGTAGGATACAACAGCAACAATATCCGTGCTGGGATAGGACCCACAACTTCAAAAGACCAGAACGAATAAAAGGCCTGCCTCTCATCAAAAAAGTTCCAAAATTAGTACGAGAACAGCACAAAAACTTTGGTCAGTCAGGTCAGAGAACACACCAGGAAAAACAGTCCTAACATCGCCCAAAGGACTTCAAAATAGAGAAAGATGAAAAAAATTTCTTTAAAAAAATCATCTACTTCAAGTTAAAATTCAAGTAGGCTTCAGACTTCCCCTTGTTGGCCTGACAACTGGGATTTCGTGCAAAAATGCAAGGAAAAAAAACTGGGTATAGACAAGAAAAATACGTGTAAGAAGTTTATTTCTGAAACCAGAGCTGAGCTCTTCTGCGCAGTCACACGAGACTGTAAGTGAGAACGATCTTGTTCAGCAAGTTCCCAGGGGATCTGCCTGGGAAGACGAGTGGGAGGGAGGGAGGAAGGGTTAAAAATGTTTTTCAGAGAAAGCTTGGCTGCGGGATGTGTCTCCAGAGGGCCTGGAGCACGGGAGGGACTGGAGATAAACAGACATCTGGAGGTGCCATCCTCCTCTCCAGGCTGGCGACACAATATTGATAACACGGGGAAAGAGGAATCTGGGAATTCCCTGAGGAGGAGCACGAGGATACAGCACAAGTCACAGATCTGGCTGTGGAGGAAAAGGGAGGAAATGATGAGCAGGCATTTCTGCACGGGGCAGGAGAGACCTTCCAGAGCCAAAGGATGAGGGGAAAGCCACAAAGGGCATTTCTAGAACAGAACCGAGGCGTTGTCCTGGGTAGGCTGAACCCTGGGCAAAAATAATTCCCAAATCCAATGTTATTAAGGATTTAAGCCACAATCCCCTTTTTACAAAGCCATCCGACCATGGACACCTCATTAGCATTTTCAGTCCGAGGTTGTTTCATCCCCGGGAGCTACAAGAACAAATCTCCACGGGACGTAAGTTGGGCAAGAACAAAGGGGAGAAGGAACAACTTCTCGTTGTATCAAAGAGTGGAATTCCTCAGGAGGGGCTTGCCAAGAGCACTGGAGTGATGAGAACCCCGTGACACCACGGTGACAACACTTTTCTTGCCTCACCAAAGCCCTCCTTGCCCTGGCTGTGCTGTTTCCCATCCATGGGTACACGGAGTGCTCGGTGGGTCCGTAAGGAAAGGATTTCTCCTATCAGCCTTTCTGCTCACCACAAATGAAATGTGGTAACCAAGGTTACTGGGGTTCTGCTCCTGTGAGTTTTGTTCCCAGAGAAAGCAATGTTGCCCCTCTCTCCTTTGGTGCTGCACTGATGGAATGGAATGGGGCTCTGTTGTACCAAACCGTGAGCACAGGAAAACAGGTCCCACCCCCCAAACAGAGCAGTCAAGAAATCACAGAACCATGGAATGGTTTGGGTTGAGTTGGAAGGGACGTTAAAGACCATCTTCCAACTCCCTGCCAGGCGCAGGGACACCTTCCACCATCCCAGGTGGCTCCAAGCCCTGTCCAGCCCGGCTTTGGAAGCTTCCAGGGATGGGGCAGCCACAGCTTCTCTGGGCACCCTGGGCCAGGGCCTCACCACCCTCACAGCCAGGAATTCCTTCCCAATATCCCACCTAACCCTGTCCTCCCTCAGCTAAAGCCATTCCCCCTTGTCCTGTCACTCCATGTCCTTATCCAAAGTCCCTCTCCAGTCTTCCTGAAAGCCCCCTTTAGGTACTGGAAGCTCTCCCCAAATCCTTCTCTTCACAACCAGAGCTTCACCTCTCCTTACCCTTCCAGTTTCCAGCATCCTGCGTCTCCACCCTGGCACACACCAAATTTACCTCTCCATTTTCCTTGCTGCCTCCTGAAGGAGCATTTCTTCTGCAATTCTTTTGCAACACAGCAAGAATTCCTGGGGTGAACTGCAGGTTGCTCCCAAGAGACCCCCAAGGGACCCTGGTAGCTCAGTGCAGCCCTGCTGGGAAATACCGAGGTGCTCGATGTAGGTTTTTTTATCTCAGGGCAGTTCCTGCTGCAAGGAATGGGTAGGAACTGACCCAGCCCTCTCACACAGTGACGGATTGATGGCATTCCTGATTATCCAGCTGGAGGAGAGGATGTTGTACTCCTGTTTCTGGGAATGGCCCTGAGCCAAGCGAGGATCAAGCACCCCTGAACCTCCCGGGAAGAGGCTGCAGATCTCAAGCAGCAACAAGGGAACCAGTGATCAACAGATTCCCTCATTTTATCGTTTCTAGCCTCAAACTCCAAGGATGTGTCTGGTTTCCCCTTCCCAAGGGCTGAGAGAGAACCTGAGGGAACATCCAGCTGCTGTACCCAGACATTTTGTTCACCTGCACTTTATAAACACAACAGAATGGATTTTAAATATGTTTTAGCTGTTTTTGGGGGGGTTGTCTCCAGAAATTCCCTTTTCCTTGGAGAACTTGGTCACCTGTGGTTGAGGTGGCATCACAAGACGGGGCAGCCAGGCGGGGGGTCTGTTTCCAGGTCATGTTATTTATTAATATTTAAATTCAGGTTTTACTTCAGTAACTTTATTAGAAATTTGCTGAATCCGTTCTTTTTTTTTTCCCTGAGCCTTCCCCTGAGACATTCTGAACTGAACATTTCAGGTGTCTCAAAAAGGGAACAAAACACAGCTCAGATCCCAAAATAACCATCATGAGAGGCAACACAGGAGCAGGGAAACAGCTTTGCTCTTGGTTTTCTTTCTCCTAGCCTCTTTTTATCTTCACTTGGGAGGAGAACAGAGGAACTTCTGCTCCTTGCTCTGCTTGAGTTAGGGCAAGGGCTCCATGCAGGGGTCTGCAGCCCCACAGGAACTTCAGACTGGGGTCTTTTAAGCACTTTGATCTGGATTTATCCAGATGAATCAAGGCTGTCCCCTTCCTTACATCCATAGGAGGATTTTGGTGTTCAGAGTCTTCTTTAGCCGAGCTTTTCCTCCCAAGCCTTAGAGGGAATTCACACTACATCTTTTTCCCATTATTTTGCTTTTTTCCCCACTTTCCTCCTACAAGAGGCAGCTCTACAACAGCACTGAGGCTGAGAGCAGATTTTTAACACAACAGGAAAGTTCAAAACCCCCTCTGTGGATCAAGTGACACCTCCATGGAAAGAAGGATGAGTCTCCATGGAAGGAGGAATCCTGAGGGCTCATTCCATGCAAATCAGGTGTGATACAGCAACAAAAAGCTGCTGGTGAAGCAAAGGCACAAACAACTCAGCACCAGGGCTGGACTTTGAACCAGAAACCACCATTTCCCCCAAACCCCTGCAGCTTTTCTTTCTGGACAGGGTTCACCAGCTCCCTTTTCTTCCACTGGAAATGAGAGGAAATCTGGCTTCATATGATACGTAAATAACTGAAAGTCTCTGACTTAGAGACAAAAGAAAGGGGAAAAAAGAGGAAAAAAAAAGGCAATTCAATTAAG
The DNA here is from genome assembly GCA_014706295.1 of Lycocorax pyrrhopterus obiensis. Classification (NCBI taxonomy): domain Eukaryota; kingdom Metazoa; phylum Chordata; class Aves; order Passeriformes; family Paradisaeidae; genus Lycocorax; species Lycocorax pyrrhopterus. The sequence continues at coordinate 2,385,420 of JACSVZ010000006.1, read as the reverse complement.
TCACAATAATTTATCTGGTGGGATACCCTGGACTGGTTGAGACAGGTTTTCCCTAAACTGTAGCCTTGTGCAGGTGTCAGTGAACTCATCAAAGGCTGGCTGACAGCGTTGAGGATGTTTCCATCCCATTAAGGAATGAATTCCTCAGGAAAAGCTAAGAGCATCCTTCACCTTTTGCCTTAGAATCATGGAATCCTGGAATGGGTTGGGCTGGGAGGGACCTTAAGGATCATTTCATTCCACCCCATCCATGGGCAAGGACACCTTCCACTATCCCAGGTTGCTCCAAGCCCTGTCCATCCTGGCCTTGGACACTTCCAGGGATCCAGGGGCAGCCACAGCTTCTCTGAGAACCTGTGCCCACACTTTGGGGGGAACAGGGAGGAAAACCTAAGTCTGGATGAGGTGGCACAGACAGCTGCACGCCCAGAGCAGAAAAACGGGGATTTAAATTATCACAAAACCTCTCCAATGTCCAGCTCACAAAGAAAATGTTGATTTGCTCCTCACTGTCCTGATAGTAGGATGGGAACGTGGATTTCTGGCCTGGACAGCAATGGGAAAAGTGGGAAAGCTGGGAGAAGGCCGTGAGTCCCAAGGCAGTGTCTTCATGGCTCAGCCTTTGAAGGCTCTCTGCGCCAGTGCACAAACCGTGCTGGAAGTGTTGGATGGGCAGGACTCCCAAAGGCACAAAAGGGATGAGAACATGAGAACACCTCCGTGGAGAGCAAGAGACGCTCGGCCACGGCAGGCTGGCTGCAGACAGTCAGAAACCTCCACTTCCAACAAAAGGTTGACCCAGGACAGGGGGGAAACGCCTCCCTGGCCCACTCCAGCAGCCGTCTTGCCCCGCCGCGGGCTGTGCCAGAGGAATCCTCGGGGCTCTTTGTGCACACATTAGGCTTGGATTGAAAATGATTGTTGTTCCTCCCCACCGCTGCTGCCAAGACAGAGCAGATGGGTGAGCTCAGCACTGTCTGGGAGCCAGAGGCAGCAGGAGCTTCCCAGGAACTGAATTCTCCTGCATCCCAGAGGGACTGGCGAGTGCAGGATGGAGTTTAACAGATCCTGGATGATGCTGAGCTGTCCCTCCTCATGTCCCACAGCACCAGGTAGAGGGGCTGGCTTCTAGAACTGGTGTTAGGAAGAAAATCTTTGCTCTAAAAGTGCTGAGGCCCTGGCACAGGTTTCCCAGAGAGGCTGTGGCTGCCCCATCCCTGGAAGTGTCCAAGGCCACGTTGGAGGGAGCTTGGAGCCACCTGGTCTAACCTGGCATTGGGATTTCTTTCTCCCTGCTTCAACCAGGCTCAAACTGCAAGTTTCCTTCCTTAAATTACAATCATGGAATCATGGAATGGTTTGGGTTGGGAGGGACCCAGAAGCTCATCCAGTTCCGCCCCCCCTGCCATGGGCAGGGACACCTTCCACTATCCCAGGTTGCTCCAAGCCCTGTCCAACCTGGCCTTGGACACTTCCAAGGATCCAGGGACATCCATAACCACCCTTCTCCTCTCACTCCACACTGATTTAATCCCTTTAATGCCTTACCTTGGCAGAAGGGGCTGAAAGGACACAATGTCCATCTCTCCCTGCGAGGTGGATCTCACACACACACACATACAGAGGAAGGAGCACATCCCAACTCTTTCTGTGCCCACTCCCTCCTCCCACATTCCCCACAGGATCCTATCCCATCCCATGCCTGGTTCTGGTTTGTCCTTTTTCTCTGACCTCTCCAGGAGCCATCACGTTCCCAGGAGAGTTTATTGTTAGAACTTGCACCCACCTCACCTCAGCAAACAAACAGCGGCCAGCGGAAGGGACACCCTTCCCAAACCCAGCCAAGCCCAAAACATTTGTGTTTCATTTGCTCTGCAGCAGTGATTTTAATCTGCAGCACGCACCAAGTGAGCCCAGGCCTTGGCTTTGGGAAGAGAAATCTCTTATCAGCCCTGCTCTGTCACGAGCACATCCCACCAGCAGGGAGCAGGCCCTGGGGCAGGGGACAGCAGGGCCTTTTAGAGTTTAGGGGGGAAATGGCATAGTTCAAGATTTTTAACCCCATCTTCAGAAGAAAGAAAGTTGCAGGCAATGCAGGGAATCATGGAATGGGTTGGGTTGGGTTGGAAAGGACATTAAAGATCATCTCATTCCACCCCTGGAGCAGGGACACCTCCCACTAGCCCAGGCTGCTCCAACCTGGCCTTGGACACTGCCAGGGATCCAGGGGCAGCCACAGCTTCTCTGGGCACCCTGTGCCAGGGCCTCCCCACCCTCACAGGGAACAATTCCTTCCCAGTATCCCATCTAACCCTGCCCTCTGGCAGTGGGAAGCCATTCCCCCTTGTCCTACGATCCCGATGGTCCTTTCAGGATGGAATACAGTGAATGGGGCAGGTCAGCTCTGACAGCTCAAGGCATTTAGGAGGCACCACAATTTGCAATTGTGTCTTTGTGCTCTTCTTTGTGCCAGCAAAGGGAGAAGGGAAGTGTCTGCTGGTACAGGATGAGCTTCAGCACTTACCTCAAGAGGTTCCACAGGGAAATACGACAAAATTCCCTATTGTTGCACAGGAAACACATCTTTCAGCAGTCTTCAGCATCCAGCCTGTCTCTGGGACTTTCCCTGAGTGCTGCTGACATCCCTCCTGACCTGGAGCAGAGAACTTCCTCCTCATTTCCCTGGGATGGGCAAGGGCTGCAAAGAACCCCAGAGCATGGGGAGGGCAGCGATCCCAACCCAGCACCAGAGCCAGGAGGGTGCGGGAAGCCTCTGGGTCCTGGAGAAGGGAAGGCTCTGGGGAGACCTTCCAGTGCCTAAAGGGGCTCCAGGAGAGCTGGAGAGGGACTTGGGACAAGGGATGAAGTGACCAGGACAAGGGGGAATGGGTTCCCACTGCCAGAGGGCAGGGAGAGATGGGATATTGGAAAGGAATTGTTCCCTGTGAGGGTGGTGAGGCCCTGGCACAGGGTGCCCAGAGAAGCTGTGGCTGCCCCTGGATCCCTGGAAGTGTCCAAGGCCAGGTTGGAGCACCCTGGGATAGTGGAAGGTGTCTCTGCACATGGCAGGGAGTGGAACTGGATGGGCTTTAAGATCCCAACTTCTGGTTTGGTGCACTCGAGCACCTTGGATATTCCACATCTCTCTCCCAAAAATCCCGTGACCCGTCCTTACAGCTCCTCTTTTCCAGCTCCTCTGTTATCCTTTCTCGAGGGCTTCCCAAGCAGAGGCCCACGGAAAGGCCGTGGCCAGACCCAGCTCTGAGGCTGACAAGATAAAGAGTTAAAGCGGGCGAAGCCAAACCTTCGGAAGAAAAAGGCTTCTGCAATAAATCAGATATTAGAAGGCAGGAAGGTGCTGTATAGAGGAATCAAAGTCCGGAACAGGATGTATATAAAGCAAATATTGAACTAACTTTGATAAGACAGAAAAATGGAAGATTTTTGGTGGGGTTGAGCGAAGGCTCAATTTGAACCATTAGAAGTTTCCTGTTTCACCCGTGTGGGGCGGTTTTGCAGTGATCTATACAATGCATTGTGTGCCTGCTGATTTCCCAGCCGTGAATGGGTCACCCAACATTTTACTTTCCATGCTTTTTTTTTTTTTTTTTTTTTGGTTTTTTTTGTCTGTCCTGGAGCAATAAAGCTATGGAAATCCTCCAGGCCTTGCCCATTGGGTGTTTTCTTTCCTACCAAGACATCAAACTGCCCTGAAGGTTTATTTTAAGCCAATTCAATGGGAAGGATCACACAAGCACCTTGTGGAACGTGTACAATGGGAGCCGAACCCAGGGCTATTCAATTAACAAGTGCTCCATTTCCATGCAATTCCTGTTGGGAATTCATTACTTCAATTAGGCTGGTAATTTATGAAGCTAAAGAGGCACCGTTTGTCGGCGGACACGTAGGCAAAGAAATTCCAGATGAGTTCACATGGAAGGAAGAGGAGCTCGTGAACAGCTAAGGAGAGCTGGAAACCTCTCCAGATACAACCAGACTCACCAAAATGAGGTAATTGAGAGCAAGAAACAGGACTAAAAACCCCAGCCTGGGATATGTTCAGGAAAATCTACCTCACCTCTCTTAGGAAATGAAACTCAGACAGTTCCCCATCATCTAAACCCTTTCAAAGCATTTTAAACTTTGCATTTTTTGTCATGGAAAGGGTTGTCCAGCCCTGGCACAGCTGCCCAGGGCAGTGGTGGAGTCCCCATCCCTGGAGGGGCTTAAAAGCCGTGTGGATGTGGCACTTGGGGACATGGGTCAGTGTGGCCTGGGCAGTGATGGGGGAATGGTTGGACTGGATGATCTTGGAGGGCTTTTGAGCAATGTGTAATAACCCTTTCCCTGAAAAATTTTCCCTAAAATCCAATCTACATTGCCCCTGGCCCAGCCCGAGGCCATTCCCTCTCCTCCTGTCCCTGTTCCCTGGGAGCAGAGCCCGACCCCCCCCGGCTGCCCCCTCCTGTCAGGGAGTTGTGCAGAGCCACAAGGTCCCCCCTGAGCCTCCTTTTCTCCAGGCTGAGCCCCTTTCCCAGCTCCCTCAGCCATTCCTGGAGCTCCAGACCCTTTCCCAGCTCCCTCAGCCATTCCTGGAGCTCCAGACCCTTTCCCAGTTCCCTCAGCCTTTCCTCGAGCTCCAGACCCTTTCCCAGCTCCCTCAGCCGCTCCTGGAGCTCCAGACCCTTTCCCAGCTCCCTCAGCCGCTCCTGGTGCTCCAGACCCTTTCCCAGCTCCCTCTCCTGGAGCTCCAGACCCTTTCCCAGCTCCCTCAGCCATTCCTGGTGCTCCAGACCCTTTCCCAGCTCCCTCCTCTGGTGCTCCAGACCCTTTCCCAGCTCCCTCAGCCATTCCTGGAGCTCCAGCCCCTCAATGTCTGTCCTGTACCTGGAGACCCCAAAACCACGCCCAGGACTGGAGGTGCCCCAGCACTGCCAGCACAGGGGACGGGCACTGCCCTGGCCCTGCTGCCACCCCAGCGCTGCCACAGAAATTCCTGATTTACAGGTGGGAGCTGCTTCCCAAACCCAGCTGCACAGCAAGGGAAAATTCCTGGATTTCAGCCCGAAGTCCATGCCCCAGAAGCTGCTGGTTTATGTGCACACCTGGAACATGCAAAGCAGGCTGGATTTAACAGGCTGGTTTTACAGAAACCATTCATAAAAACCGAATCGAGCACAAAACCTCCCCCCAACGAATGCAAAAGTGATGTAAAACAGAGCCAGAAAATCAGCTGCGGGCTCAGTTTAACCAGCAAAAATCTGATTCATGCTCAGCTCCTCAGGGAAAGAAGGGTAAGGTGGGATTGCCCTCCCCATGGCAGCCGGATTTTAGATCCATGGATCTTGAAGCTGCATCCTCATTTCTGTGAGCACAAGGAGGAAGGTTTAGCCCCTGAATTTGTAAATCTGCAAATATCAACTTATGCTCGCACACAGCTGCTGAAAAACAGAGACAGCAGCACAAAGCAGGTTAATCTTCTTCTAGTTTGAATTTTACCCAATTAAAAGCCAGAGCACGGAGGTCTAAACTTAAAATAGCAGCTAAAAAATCCCACAAAACCTTAAATTTTGGTATTTTTAATTTGGATACAAACTACTCACCTTTCTGCCAGTTTAAAGATTTTAAATGCAAACCACTCAAAGTTTAAAAATTCCAGTTCAGGAAGCTGTGAGTTTATTAAAGGAGTCAAAGCCAGGCAGTGGATGGATACTGTTTATTGGTTCTTTCCATCACATCTCGAGTTACAGGTGTAAAAGTCACACAAACTGCAGGTATAAACATGTAAAACAATACAAAAATAAATGGAAAGGTAATTTTATATTTACTGAATCGAGTTGTGTAATAAATACGAGAGGCAAAAAGCTTCAATCACACCATTCAGCTGAACTGAAGTTACAGTAGTGTTTGTAAAGAACACGTTTTTAACTTAAAGTTGCAAATATTAAAGCATTGAGAACTAGTATAAAAGTGAATTTTGGCACATTGTAAAGTGAGAAGTGTTACGTCAGGATCTGGCTGTCGTGTAAAAATGAAGCGATTTCTCACGAGCTCTCTGAGGTACATTTTTAACAACCTAAGATTAGCTGAACCTTGTGATTCTAACAACTCACAGTTTACAATTCACTATACTAGTCACAATTTTTTTTTCCCTTTTCAAGAATACCAAAGTATTCCAGAGCTTAAATCTGTGCAAATTCAGACAAGTTTCAATTAAAAAATAGCAATCATTAAAAAAAAAACCCCAACTTATTAGGGAACCCTTACATGCAACTTAACTCCTCCCTGCAATCCGGTGTGTTAATTGCAAAGTGTAAAACTGGATTAATCCCAAATTGCACAGCTTAATAGAAAATACTCCCAGATTGCAGAGCAGCTCGAGTTGCAAAGGCTCCCCTGCTAAGTTTGTCACATTTGAATCCCTATAACTTCAGTAACTTCTGATCACACTCATTCTCGGTGAGGAGAAAGAAAAAAAAAAAAACACCACCACAAGCTGCTAACAAAGGTCAGCAAAGCGTGGAAACCCCTTGAGGACTCTTTAGCACTTCCCAAGCTCAGGAATGCCTGGACACAAATTTTCCAAGTACAGTAAAAGAGAAAAGGAACAGTATAATGGCACTTTTGCTGTATCCAAACATCAGTGGGTTCAAAATGGTGCTTTTTTTGTTGTTGTTTTTTAATTGTACAGTAGCAATAAAACGTTCAAACCCCGATCCTTCGGAGTAGCTCTGTCCTCACCTCGACTGCCAAGGAGTGAGGACAGCAAATCCCCTGGGATGGGGATTCCATACAGTACAAACAGCTCTGACCAGAGTAAAAAGTTACGCTCTTCTAAAAAAACCAAAAAAAAAAAAAAATCAAAAAGCGCTGCTGATCGTTAGAATCGACTCCCAAAAAATCAGCAACTGCTCTTCAACAGCAGCAGCATCAGGCATTTACATATTTCAGTCCTCAAAGAGTTTTCTTTTAAACAGTTTAACCATTTGTGCTAATATTTGTCACTAGGTTAAAGTTTTAAGTCCTTTCACCAAAACCGTTTTTTTTTAACCTTTAAAAAAAAAGGGGGGGTGCAACCCCCGACATCCATTTATTTTGGGGAATAAATGGTGTCATCTGCAAGGCACTACTACATTTCAAGGATACCATTGTCACAGTTTCACTATTTCGGTATTTTTTTCTTTTTCTTTTTCATTCTGCTTGAAAGTCACAGTTCAAAAAAATAAACGATAAAAATTGAGGTAATCAATTTCTTTCAATACCAAAATACATTAATTGAGCCAGTACCAGTCTGGTGAAAGGTCTTTGTAATACACAGCTATGACCATAGAGCACATGCAGCACAGGAGAGGAGGGTTCTAGGCCTTTGTTCCGAGCTCTTCTGCTCCAGTTTTTAAGGAACAGCTCAATTTGCACAGTCACACACCAATTATTTCCTTTCTTTTTTGTTCACAGGGCTTGGAATCCCAGCTGGATCAGCCCCGTCCACATTGATCTGAGAGCTGCACAAATCGGAGTTCTTAAAAAGAGTTCAGCAGAGCAAAAATCAGCTACAGCATCTTCATCTATTTTCAATCAATTGCACTTAAATCTACTCTTTATCGACTCATGAGTTGAGACAAAGCCTCCACCACGTGCCTGCTGTCCCAACCACTGGAATTTCTTCCCACATCACATCCCACTAACTCTAGAAATATGGCTTTGCAGATGGGACAACTGGGACCGGAAAAGTTGGGTCTACACTGAGTTCATTGGCAAAGCAATTGGAATTGGGATTTCAATTTCCTAATGCCCCTTTTTATTGCAGCGCTACCCACACCAGAATTTCGGGGACTCCCTAAAAATTCTGGGCTGTGAAATAATTTCATGCAACCAACTGGACTTAGCTGTAAACCCCTGCCAGCCCCCCAAACCCACTGCTAGCTACCTTTGCTCTACAGGCACTACAGGATATTAAGACTAAGATTTAGCCATGCATAGATAAAACTCACGAGCTTTATCAGGATGCTCCACACTTGTGATCCAGGGAATACCCCAGGAAAGCCTAAAAACACAAACTAATTGCTGGCTTTTACTGGCCTCTAACAGGATACAAGTAGGTTTTTTTATATAAAGTCTCGTGGTGTGCAAAAAAAAATTTAAAAAATAAAATAAACTATTAAAGTCTTCAATTCAGACAGCTTTTTAAATCTAGGAGGAAAGCAAGGAATGAAACCTTATCAATATTTCTATCCCAGCCTGCAGCACCTGGAATTCCACCTCTGCACTGTGGAACACCCACAGCACAAGCACCCAGCAATGAAGACCAAAACCACCTAAAATGTGCTTCAGGTCGCTGAAATTTCACTCATTTCATATTCCAAAGGTAAAAAATACATCTCTTAAGTAAAGCATAAACTCTAATTTAGCCTCAGGTTTGATGGCAGGGGTTAAATCTCATTTTCCTGCCACGGGATGAGGCTGTGCAGACACGTTTGAAGCATTTTAAGTGTCCTGCAAGAGATTTTTCATTCCATTTCTTTGCTGTATCACAAACATCTGGCCAGAAAGAAAAGCTGCAGTTGCATTAGAAGACTGAGCTGTCCCTAAGGCAAAGGAATATGAAAATACAGAATTCCTGCTGGGCTGTTCTCACCTCAATTCTGAACACATGCGTGCTACAATAATCTGCTTATTCAAATAAACTCCAATAATTACCTCTAGGTAGCTGCTAAGGTACCTTATAACCCTTCAGTCAGTGATTTATAAAGTCTCCTTTAAAATTACACTGAATTAAGTCAGGACAGGCTGCCAGCATTCCTGTTCTATCATTTAGGAACTATAAAAATTCTGTTGCAAGTACTTAAAAGCTGATTTCTCGTCAGCGCAGTGAAATGTTCCGGTGTGCAAACTCTTCTGGAAGCTCCACAAACAAGTTCCTGCCTCTTTCAAGTAACATCTTTTGCTATTTTTTACCTTTGGAAATCATTCATCTTCATGTAAAGGGAATTCTTCAGCTGAAGAATCTCCCCCTTCCCTTGCCTTACTCAGTTTTTTAGGATTTCAATAGGAATCCTCCAGGGATAATCTAAGCAACAGCAAGGTGCACATTGCAGCCAGTCAGGAAATATTTTCCAGAATCCCAATGAGAGCACTGGGAAGAAATTAAGATTTCTCCACTGATTTCACCCTGAAATGTATAAATATCTTTTTTAAAAAGTCAGAATTTCGAGTGCAGACTCAAACTGTGCTGAGGTTTTGAGATGGGCTGTGCCCCTGGCGAATGTGGGGGTGGGAGTGTTCCCTGATCCCTCACTTTGGGAACATCCTGACAGCTCTGGGATTAGGGATTCTTCTGAGTTTTTCCCGCTGTTTCCACAATTTTCACTTTGGGAACATCCTAGAAACTGTGGGATTAGGGACTCTGAGAAAAGTGTTCCCCCATTTCTTGCTTTGGGAACATCCTGACAGCTCTGGGATTAGGGACTCAATTTTGAGTTCTTCCCATTGTTCCCCCATTTCTCGCTTTGGGAACATCCCACCAGCTCTGGGATTAGGTGCCCATCTGACCTTTTCCCACTGTTATCCCATTTCTTGCTTTGAGAACATCCTGACAGCTCTGGGATTAGGGACTCTGAGAAAGTGTTCCCTCATTTCTCGCTTTGGGAACACACCAACAGCTCTGGGATTAGGGATTCATCTGAGTTTTTCCCACTGTTCCCCCATTTCTCGCTTTGGGAACACACCAGCAGCTCTGGGATTAGGGACTCTTCTGAGTTTTTCCCACTGTTTCCACATTTTTCATTTTGGGAATGCCCTAGCAGCTGTGGGATTAGGTGCTCATCCGAGTTTTTCCCATTGTTCCCCCATTTCTCGCTTTGGGAACATCCTAACAGCTGCAGAGTCAGGGATTCTAAGTTTTTGAATCACTCCCCCATTTCTCACTTTGGGAACACCTCAACAGCTCTGGGATGAGGTACTCAATTCTGAATTTTTCCCACTGTTCCCCCATTTCTCGCTTTGGGAACACCCCAACAGCTGTAGATTCAGGGATTCTAAGTTTTTTAATCATTTCCCCATTTCGTGCTTTGGGAACACCACGACATCTGAGAGATTAGGGACTTTTCAGAGTTCTTCCCATTGTTCCCCCATTTCTCGTTTTGGGAACATCCTGACAGCTCTGGGATTAGGGACTCTTCAGAGTTTTTCCCACTGTTTCCACAATTTTCACTTTGGAAACATCCTAGTAACTGTGGGATTAGAGACTCTGAGAAAGTGTTCCCCCATTTCTCGCTTCGGGAACACACCAACAGCTCTGGGATTAGGTGCTCATCTGAGTTTTTCCCACTGTTCCCCCATTTCTTGCTTTGGGAACATCCTAACAGCTGCAGAGTCAGGGATTCTAAGTTTTTTAATCCCTCCCCCATTTCTCACTTTGGGAACACCTCAACAGCTCTGGGATGAGGTACTCAATTCTGAATTTTTCCCACTGTTCCCCCATTTCTCGCTTTGGGAACACCCCAAGAACTGTGGGATTAGGGACCCAATTCTGAGTTTTTCCCATTGTTCCCCCATTTCTCGCTTTGGGAACACCCCAGCAGCTTTGGGTTTAGGTGCTCATCCAAGCTTTTCCCAAGTGTTCCCCCATTTCTCGCTTTGGGAACACCCTACCAGCTGTAGATTCAGGGATTCTAAGTTTTTTAATCATTTCCCTGTTTCTTGCTCTGGGAACACCACAACATCTGAGAGATTAGGGACTTTTCAGAGTTCTTCCCATTGTTCCCCCATTTCTCACTTTGGGAACACCCCAGCAGCTTTGGGATTAGGTGCTAATCCGAGCTTTTCCCACTGTTCCCCCATTTCTCGCTTCAGGAACACCCTGACAGCTCTGGGATTAAGGTCTCTGAGTAAATGTTCCCTCTTTTCTCACTTTGAGGACAACCTAAAATCTGTGGGATTAGGGACTCTTTCGGATTCTCCCCATTGTTCCCCCATTTCTCACTTTGGGAACACCCCAACAACTGTGGGATTAGGGATTCTTTTAAATTTTTTCATTATTCCCTTATTTCTTGCTTCAGGATCATCCCAACAGCTCTGGGATTAGGGATTCTTCAGAGCGTTTTTCCCATTGTTCCCCCATTTCTCGCTTTGGGAACACACCAGCAGCTGTGGGATTAGGGATTCTTCTAATTTTTTTAATTATTCCCCCATTTCTCACTTTGGGAATATGCTGACAGCTCTGGGATTAGGGACTCTTCCAAGGTAACGTTCCCCAGTTTCTCGCTTTGGGAACACCCAAACAGCTGTGGGATTGGGGACTCTTCCTAGAGTCAATGTTCCCCCATTTCTCGCTTTGGGGACACCCCCAATCCCACATCCTGAAATCCCCCACTGCTCAGCAACCATTTCCAAGGGACGCCCAGGGATTGTCTGATATCTGCACCACGGCCCAATTCCACAATTACATTCCAACCTTTTAGGAAATAAATCCAGTTTTGCTTCTTTTTCTCCTTCTTCTTCTTCTTCTTTTTCCCACGTTTCCACCACAAGCCAGAGATTCCAGGTGATGCTTTGTACAGTCTGGAATTAAGGTGAAGTGGAAGCAAACCTGACAGTACAAACAGCTAAGCAGTTACCGTGTTAAATGCCAACCTTAGGGGAATGATCCCTTCGTTTGGGAAGGAGTGCTGAAAACAGACATTTCACTCAATTTCTCGTGACCCAGAAGGACAAAACAGCCATTTTTGGTTCCTGACACAAGGACAGAACCACCCAGGACCCACGTGCTTAAGTCTTCTGCTCAAAGAGATCGTGGTACTCCTGCTCCTCCAGCTCCCTGTTGTACTTCTCGATTTCCCTGTTGGCTTCTTCCAAGTAATCATTCATGAACTGGTCCATTACTGGGTGGGAAAGGTGAAGGAAGAATATTTGTGCAAATGGAATTTAGGAGAAAAGAACATCCAGGTTTGAAGGAAGTGCCAGTTCTGGGACACTCTGGGACAGTGAAAGCAGCAATTCAATGTATCACCCTCTGGGAGCCTGCAGGCAGAGCTACCACAACTCAGTGTCCCCAGGGAATAAAGGAGCTGCACAAGAGATATTTCCCAGCCAGGAGGAAGGATGCAAGAACAGCAAAACCACAGCAGGGTTAGATCAGATCTTAGGAAGAAATTCTTCCCTGTGAGGGTGGTGGTTGCCCATAGAGGTTTTGGATTGCCCATCCCTGGAAGGTGCTGGAACAAGATCAGCTTTAAGGTCCCTTCCAACCCAACCCATTCTGTGGCTCTGTGAACACATTTACAGCTGTTCTGCTGAAGCAGGAGTCTAAAACTCTGCCCAAAATTCAAATCCCCCCAGAAAGGGTTAAGCAGGGCCTGCAGCTTTCACTGCCAAACACCAAAGGGGAGGTGGAGTGAAGAATCCTGGAATGGTTTGGGTTGGAAGGACTTTAAAATCCCCCTCATTCCACCTCCTGCCATGGGCAGGGACACCTCCCACTACCCCAGGCTGCTCAAGCCCCATCCAGCCTGGCCTTGGACACTTCCAGGGATGAGGCATCCATAATTTTCCAGTGAATATTGAAGTCTAAGTTTGCTGTTGGGTTTTGTGCCCTGCAGACAGACATTTGCTGGTTTAGAATGTTAAAGTTGTCCCACAGGGCACAGAAATAACTGTCTGTTCTGATCCCAAAGCAGCATCACAGAGCCCACCTGGATTTTTGTCAAGTTTGGTGAAGTTACGGTGAAAAGTAAACTGGGAATATAAAACCAATTTGGAACTTGGTGACCAAACCAAGAGAAAAAGTAACAGAAAGTTATGAAAATGAGAGAATCACAGAATGATTAAGGCTGGAAAAGCCCTGTGAGATCATCAAGTCCAGCTGTTAATCCAGCACTGCCACGGCCACCACTAACCCGTGTCCCCAGGTGGTGACCAAGGACAACAGGAAGATGCTGGAACCTTGGCAAGAAATGCCAGGGCAATACTAAGGACAAAAATGTGATTGTTTTCACTTGAGTGTGTGCACACATAAAATTACATTCATTTGGAAGTTTTATCAGTCGTGCCCAGGCATTCAGTGCTATTACAGCACTATTTGGTTTGAAAAATATTTCTTTGACAAGCTGTGGTCCAAAAATTATTCCCTGTGTGAGCTCATGGGCAGTCTGGGGTTTGTTTTGTTGGTTCTATTCTGCTTCTGAGATCTTATCTCTCAGAAAGGGTTTTAACACTAAGCTTTAGCTGGCAAGGAACTGGTTCTTTATCATACCTGCTTTGGCACTTTACATTTCAGAGCTCCACTTTGTTGCCTACTTAAAACCTCCCCCAAAACCCCCCATTTTAAAGGATACGTGGATGATAATCCATTTTGTCACCAAAAAAATTCACAAATTGAGTCCCATTGTAGAAATAACCAGCTGGAAGTGGATCCAAGTGGCGCTTCACCTGCAGTAAAAAAGAATTTAAATTAAACACCTGTAGGGGCAGTCCTTACAAACTTAAATAGATAAAAAGAAAATGGAAGGGCCATTACAGCAACCAAAGATGTCCAATTTTACACCTCCTGCTTTCCAGAGCGAACTTGGAGCTCTGAGATCAGATTAATATCTCAAATCCCTCTCAGACAGCTCCAGTTGTGCTCCAAGTACCTCCAAAGACAGTAAGTGCTGCAATAATTTAGTGCTCAGCACACTTGTTGTGGCAGGTGCTCTGTCATCCAGACGGATATTTAAGGGAAATCAGCCAAAAGAAGGGGTTTTGAGTCATTTCTTTTACTCACGTGAATGTTTTTTATTTCCTGAAGGGTTAACATTCCTCTGGTTTTCAGGGCTTTCCTCTGAGGTTTCTGTATGAAGAATGAGACTCCAGTTATGTGACTGCAGAGTGACGATGTGATACCACAGCTTAGTTAGTTAAAAAATAAATTTAAATTAAAAAAAAAAAAAAAAACAACCCAAATCACCAAATAGAAACATGTATTTCAAAACTTAATTTCTAAAATTATTCAGTTCTGTGAAGGCACTCACAAGTATGTTCTGAAAACAAAATTCACTGTCCTTACAGAAAACACTTAGAAATTAAAAATTCCTTAAGTATTTTAAAGACGACAATTTAAATACAGCTGTACTGTAAGAAAGCTGGCACAGGAACAGAAAAACAACTTAGTTTTGAGTCTGAGAAATTCTGTAATCCCTTTCTTTCCTGCAGCATGTGGTAACTCTCAGAGCTATTTGAAACCCTCAATTAGCTATGACTGTACAAAAAGTGGTTATAGTCTTGAATTGCTCAAAGAGGAAACACTTCACACTTGAGATAAGCATTTAAGTTCCAAGTTTTCATAAAATTTAAGTAGTGTTCCATAGAGAGCTTTTTTACATGGAAAAGCATTTGTCTCCATATATTACCCCTGTAGTAAGTACAGAGCATGAGATAATCAGCACAGAAAATGGACTAATTCCCTGAATTAGTACAGGGGAACAGGAGATGAGAACCTGAGCATCTCAGAAACCTCAGAAATCTTAGAACCTTAGCAACTGCTCTTCCACAGTCTACAGGAAACACTTTTCCCTTCCTACACAAATTTTTGGAGATACTGTGCAAATCCTAAACTGTAAAGAAGTAACCTGGAGTATTTTCAACCAAAAGATGTTACAAAAAGTTCCACTGGCACAGGGTGCCCACAGAAGCTGTGGCAGCCCCTGGGTCCCTGGAAGTGTCCAAGGCCAGGTTGGACAGGGCTTGGAGCAACCTGGGATAGTGGGAGGTGTCCCTGCCCATGGTAGGGGGTGGCACTGGATGGGATTTAAGGTCCCTTCTAACCCAAACCATTCCAGGATTCTATGGATCAGTGATTCTATGGATCAGTGATTCTATGGATCAGTGATTCTATTCATCAGCTGTGGCAGTCCCTGTGTGCAAACTGTGCTTTCTGAGCTTCCTCCAACAGCCACATTCCCTGTTCCCTGCTCCAGCTCCTATTGCATGGATACACCAGCCATGCAGAAGTACACTTGACTAATTAAGGATGACAAAATGAACAGGACTCTCTACCCTCCATTTCAGTGGATTACTTCCAAGGAGGTTTAATTCAGTGAATCAAAACAGATTTTCAGCTTTGCCAGCGTTCAGGTACTTCAAGAAGATTTATTTCATAGCACACTTCAGCCCTTGGCAATCACAGCTCAGCTAAATCATCCTGTGTTTATCCTGGACATAATCCATTCGCTCAAGCATTCAAGAGCAGATCAATCCATGAATAAACTGTAGCAAGCACTAAAACAATACAGAGATTACAACACACATTTGTAAACTCTTGGTCCCCTTTCTGAAATACATTTGCACCCTTGGATGTCAATACCTTGGTAGGAAGAAAAAAAGAGATGAAGAAACCCAAATGTTTCACGGAGACACTCGGATTTTTTCCTTTGGTTGTTAAGAAATGCCAAGCACTGAACAAAAGGAAACCTGCCCACAAACCTGTTTTGCAGTTTCTCTGAGCCAGTCTTTGATATCCTCTTCCTTCAGGGAGCAGCCAATGAACACAAGGAAGTATTCCTGTTGACTGCTGCAGTCTCTGGGATCACTTCTGGAATCAGGAGGAGCTGGCCCCTCCGGAACAGGCACCAGGCTCAGGGAATTTGCTGATGTGTTGTGACAGACTTCAATGACTTTATCAGCATCTACCAAGGAGAAGACAGAAGGAAGGGCCTGATAATTGCTAATCTAATCTAACATCGACACTGGTGCAGACAGAATCCAGCACAGAAATACATTTTTAAATACCCATAACATGCAGTGTGATCACAACACCTCAGGAGTAATTTGCCCTTACCTGAAAACTTCACTTTGCCCATGATGTGATAAATGTTTCCAGAAAAAGGACTTGGCTTGAGCAATGACTTAATTGCTGTTTGAAACAGAAGACAAACGGATTATCTCAACTTATTTTTCTTCTCCTTGCTGCAGCTTCTGGTAAAACCTGTGCAACTGATCTCTAATCCACATCCCAGTGCTTCCAAGGGAAAAGCTGCCATGTCCCTTGGAGTCCCACTATGTAACATTTCTTTATTTTCTCATTCTTTGCTCTGGGGTTGGGGAAGTAACATGTGTTTGGCATAAGGAGCTCCTACAGTGTGTGTGGAAAGGAAAATCCTCCTCTTTAACACTGCTTGGCTAAGGAAAAGAGGAGAGGCTTGATAATGTATCTACTCTAGAGTTGAGCCTGTTTTCTAGTAGCTACAAAGAATTATTTGGCATAAAAAGTAGAAGCTGATGGTCACTTAAAAGGTGTATTTCAACACTACCAAATACAATTAAACATAAAATAAAAAGCAAACCTAGGAAGTTGTCTCAGTCCTAGAAACCAAAAATTCAATTAGATTTTCATCTGAACAAAAAGCATGGGACAATTCTCCAGAGCAGACACTAAGGAACAGAATTTACTGTACTTTTACGAAGGAAAGCTGAGTTTTCAATTAAAAGTTCACTTCAGCAGTGATTAAATAATTGCGTTACGTCAGTGCCTTCCTTCCCTTCTATCCCTCAGCATCCCAAACTTGGATTTCAATCAAGTCAGGCAAAGTTCATTGGTACCTTTACACTTGGTGACGAATCGTGTTTTCTCCAGAGGGCGACTGAACCACACACAGATCTGAACCATGGGAGGGAACACAGGCCCAGCCCCATATTTGCCCTCGTACCTGGAGACAAAAACAAACACCTTCAACAGACAGAAATCACAGGGGCTTGTGCTTCTCATCCAACAAAGAACATCTGTTCTTTCACCACAGCTGAGCCTTGCTCGTAAGATGGAAAATACTGAGCTTTCTTCTCCATGGAAATGTGCTACCAACAGCATTAGGTTGGTCAAAGCACTCAGGATTCCTTTTCACAGAACCATGGAATGGTTTGGGTTCAAAGGGACCTTAAAGATCATCTCATTCCACCTCTTTGCCATGGGCAGGGACATCTTCCACTATCCCAGGGTGCTCCAAGCCCTGTCCAGCCTGGCCTTGGACATTTCCAGGGATCCAGGGACAGCCACAGCTTCTCTGGGCACCCTGTGCCAGGGTCTCACCACCCTCACAAGGAAGAATTTTCTTTAACATCTAATCTAAATCTCTCTTCTTTTAGCTTAAAACCCTTCTCCCTTGTCCTGTCACCATCTACCCATGTAAAAACTCACTCTACTCCTTTTTTACGAGCCCTCTTTAGGTACCGGAAGGCTGCAATAAGATCTCCCTGGATGCTCTTGATGCTCCTCCTGCTGCTCTTTCTTTTTCTTCCACACTACCCAGATACAATTCTTGCATACCATCATCAAATAAATTAACAGCTGTCCAAAAGGTTGAAATATTTTCTTTTCCTGCTCTCTCTCTTTGGCTCCATGCAATCCACAAGCAGCTCTGACATCCCAAGCCTTGTGCTGGTTTACTCCAGCAGCTTTACTTGGCTACTTGCATCCAATTTAGAAGCGGATTTATGAATAAAGAGATAAAAGACTGCAAGGTATGATAAATAAATGATGTTTCCAGCACAGAGACCGGTCAGCCAGGAGTTATGATGGCTGAGAGCTTCAGATTTCTGCCAAAAAGGTGCAGCACAGATAACTGCAACAAGATGTGTGAAGAGCCCTGAGCCAGGAGAAATCTCCCTCGGTGTTCAGTGGGAAGTTTGGTGCCACGTGGGTTTGTGCCTCAGCCTGTGCCAAGGCTGTCAGTGAGGTTCCTGGGTTTTATGAATAATTGCTCTGCTAATGGCCAGACTGACAGAGCAAGTTCATTCCAGTAATGCTGAATAGCTGTCAGGATGAAATTACTCCAGTCATTATTGACCTCACCCATCCCAATCCTTCCCAGTTTATTCCCACAGGGTTCTTGCCTATTCTTCTGGAAAGCAACAGTAATCTTGCCATTGATTTAAGTGGTGGCCAGAAAGGAGCCTTTTCCCCCATAAAAGGGCAGCAATCGTGTATCCACTAAGAATAATCATCAGCTCTCTTAAAAATGATTTACAAAGCTGCTGCCTGTTCCAAATGAGTAGTCTTGGGGAAAAAATATAAATGAAGTTAGTGAAACATTTTAATCTTCAAGTTAATTAGAAAAATAGTTTTAATACTTCTCAGTCTAGATACTTGCCAGCCAGGGTACATTAAATATCGAGCTCTCATCATCTGAGGATTTGAAAAACTGCTTTCTGAGAGAATCAATTCAATATCCTCGTTCCTGTAAAGAGATAAAAATGAAGGTTTTTTATTTTCTAAGTTAAATAAAATGGCCACTATCTACTGACATAAAACATAATGTGCTAGTGACAGTAAAATTAAGAGCACTTTTCCTTTAGTGTGGGAGTAACAGTAACATAAATCACACTCTGCAAACAAAACACATTTCCTAATCCCCATATTTATATGCCCATAAATGTAAAGGGAAAATCCCTTTTGCACGAGAAGCAATTAAGAAAAATCTGCATTTCCTTCCTATAAATCACCAGAGTAAAAACAGGAGAACAGAAGTTTCTGAGTGCTCGTGGCCCACGTGCCAAAAGCGATAAATCCTGATTAACGTTACCTCGTTACAATTCCATTTTCTGCCAGGATGAAGGAAACTCCAGGATTTGCTGCTCGGATCAGGCTCTGCAGCTGCACGAGGAGCGGGTGCCTCTGCTCTGTGGCATGACTTGTGAAAACCACGTTACTCACCAGTCCTGTGGAAGGAAATCAGGGGATAATTTACACAGCTCAGGCATGTAAACAGTGACTAATAAGCCATGCAGCGATATTCCATCCATTCTTCTCTTATTTTGCTTCCCTCTCACTACATTCTTTCATTAGAGACAAAAAAAAATCCACTACAACAAAAAAACCAAGCAGGGAATCTTTCATCTAACAGAAGCCATTTAGACTCAATCCAAAGAATCAATTAATTAAAATAATAAATCCATACAAGAATCTATTTGAGCAAGACTAGTTTCCAAAAGAACACTCAAGTGTAGAGTCTCTTGCTGAATTCAACGTGCAGTAAGAAACTAAACAGCTAAAAATCAGTATTTTGGACACTCAGCTGCCACTTCCAAAAACAGGAAAAGGGTTTAGGGTTATTTTTTGTCTTTAAAGACTCCAAAAGGGTATTCAAACAGCAAGACTGAATCCATGAGGCATCAAAAAGATAACAGAAGATCATCCAATTAATTTCAGTTGTAGGATCCCTGCTTTCCAATTATACATGATTTGAGTTTCAGCCCAGCTCCTCAAAGAAATTGCAGTGCCAGCACTCAGTGACTCCCTAGGACAGCTGTATTGTCCTGAATGTGTGAGGGAAGGAGAGCAAATGGAAAGGAAACGGCCTCAAGTTGTGCCAGGGAAGGTTTAGATGAGACATTAGGAAACATTTCTTCATGGAAAGGGTTGTAAAGTCCTGGCACAGCCACCCAAGGCAGTGGTGGAGTCCCGATCCCTGGAAGTGTTCAAAAAACACATGGATGTGGCTCTTGACACGGGGTCATGGGGAACTGGGCAGTGGTGCTGGGTTCATGATTGGACTTGATGATCTTAGAGGTCTTTTCCAACGTAAACAATTCTGTCATTTTACAATAAATGTTATTTCTTTGCTCAAGGTGTGCAGGCCTGTTCTGACACTTTCCTGTGACTGTAAGCAGAGTGGAAGGAAGAACAGAAAATCTCCAGTATCCATAAACAACTAAGCCAGGATGCATTTCCTCTGCCTCCAACTATTTAAAGCAAAGATGTAACAACTGATCACACCTGATCTGCTGCCTGAAGTAATTCCTGGTCTGTACACAAGTCTTAAATCACATTAATCCATGCAGAGGCTGCTTTACACACAAATTCCTGCACCAAAGATTTCTGGGGCACTTCCATTCTACCACACAGTCCCAGTCACTGCTCTTTGCATCACTGACCCTTCCAAACCAGAACTTTATTAACAGCACTAATCTCCATCATTGTGTTTCTCTTCTTTTCTAACCTTGCACAGAAGTTTCCACTCTAGTTTCAGGAGCATCCATGTCTTCTCCAATACACAGCTGCTCTTGGGCAAGGGGGTAAAGGGAAGGAGAACACCAAGCACCCTTTGAAATTTAAGCCACGTGCAGGCTTGAAATGGTATCAAGTTTGGGGATATTAATCATGAAATTGAGATAAAAAGTATGAATAAGATAATCATGCCATGAATAAGCTAATAATTCCATCCCTGGAAATGTTCCAGGCCAGGCTGGATGGGGCTTGGAGCAGCCTGGGATAGAGGAAGGTGTCCCTGCCCATGGCAGGGAGTTGGAACTGGATGAGCTTTGACCATTCTGGGATTCCTGAATCACCCACCACCACCCTGTGGTTGTGCTACAGAGACGCCACCAAGTCCATGTGACAGTTGCCAGCATCATGCCTGGGAAAGAATCCATAATTGTCAAGGATTAAGCTGGAAAAGCTTAAGTTAAAAAAAGATTCAGGAAAAAACGTACCCATCAAGTCCCACACCTCTGCACCTCATCTCCTCCTCACCACCCCTGCTCCTTCTCCATCAATCTCCCCTCTGTTTGTGCCTGGCCCAGGGCACTACCTGTCATTCCTGACTGGAAACTCCCACACAACCTTGGAAGCAGGAGAAGCCTGCTCAGAGCCCAGGAACCTGCGAGCTCTGGCTCTGCTCACACCCAGGTATAAATCCTGGAGGTGCTGGTATCACACAAACACTGCCCTGTGCGAGCAAGCACCAGTTCATGACCTTGAATTGAGGGACAGGGAGTGTAATCCAACAGAAAAGGAACTTCCTGAGAACAGGAAGGTGCCTACACAGCTTCAGGAATGAACAAAATTGACCTTTTCCATTTAAACCGTCACTGCCATCTCTGTTTCCAAGAGATGCATTTTGAAGACCACCCAGTTTTGTTCAATTCTTTATTTATACACTCCTCTAAAGAAAAGAGCCCTGGCAGCCTGGGGAATAGCGTGTTCAATGGAAGCAGGAAAGGAACAGGAGGGATGGATTAAAAATACATATGCTTGATGAAAATAATGGCTCCTCTTTGCTCCCGAACTTACAATGGGAATATTTAACAATGGTGGCATCCTAATTTGCATTCTATATGAAATTGTTTCACAAGGGATGCCAGGGTGCCCCTAGACTAGGAAGGTATCATCTTACAGCTTCTGTGCAAGAAAGAAAGAAAGGAAAGAAAGACCAGAAAGAAAAGAGAGACAAAAGGAAATTACAGAGCACAGACGGTGGCAGGATTTTTTGGAGAAGTTTAAGCAAGTATGCATGGGATACTCGTGTTGGTCACTCTGCTCAAGGCTTTGTCAGTTCTCCCCAGTCTCCATCTGTCTCTGTGAGTCTTGGGGCTCTCCAAACAGAAATGTTGGAAAATGTCCCGTTGATAACGTGCCCAGGCACCCCTTTGTTACAGAGAAAGGCAGCGACAGAAGAGCCCTGGAAAGCAGCAGCAAAAGGCAAACCCAACTCACTCCTCAAATCTGGAGGACGGTTGTGAGAAGAAGGTCCAGATCCAAAGTCTAATTAATTCCTACTTGCCTATGGCTGCACTTGGCTTTTTTATACCCACAAGGTTCTGCTTTCAGATCTGTACAATGCCCAGTACAACACAGTCTTGGCCCACTGGTGACACAGCAACACAAACAACAATGTTGGGGTGCACAACATCCCAAAAATGTGAACCAGTATGTCTTAAAGTGAATGTCTCATTAAATCTTGCTGTTTGTTGCACCAAAAATGAATTCTCAGGTGTGTGAAACCATAATGAATTCCCTCTCAATTGTCCAGAGAATCTGTAGCTGCCCCATCCCTGGAAGTGTCCAAGGCCAGGCTGGACAGGGCTGGGAGCACCCTGGGACAGTGGAAGGTGCGCCCATGGAGGGGGTGGCACTGAAAGGTCTTTAAGGTCCCTTCCAACCCAAACCAGTCTGTGATTCTATGAACTATGCAGATGTAAATTTTCTATTACACACATGACACAATTCTGCATTTGTCTGGAAAGTTTAAGTGTTCCACATCTCACTTCAAAGCAGACTTCTCCTCCTGAGCCTTTGAAAGAAAAATTGCCCCTATTTATGTGAAACAGTTTCTTTACACGAAGGGACCTCTCGGCCATCTGATGTCACATTCTGTATCAGAAAACTGGATGACAACACTTTGCAAAGTGCAGAAATGATTCCCTGCCAGAAGAACATTCCTTTAACCTCCAGTATTTGTCATTCTTGCAGTTATTTTGACTGTAAGAAAATAAGCTACTCTTGTCCTGAGCATTTTGCAGTTTCTCCTTCAACAATGACCAATTCTCACCCAATAAGGTCTGTACAAATTCACTTTAAAAAAACCAAAGCTTTGAGCACTTATTTTATATGTTCTGTCATAAAACAAAGAGGCATTTTTGCATTTCTAACTTCTCTGTAGTTACTGATAATTCTTTATATTCTTAACATTCTCCTGCTCTCTTCGAATGAACCCGTGGCTGTACACAACAGGTTCCCAGTTTGGAGCACCAACATTTTTCTCCAGATAAAACACTGATCTATATAACAGCACCTACTTTCTGTCCAGCTTGTTCACAACTTCATTCTTTTGGGCTCCCTTCACATAGGAAAAAGAGGTGGCACAACTCTGGCAGCCAAGCAGAGCACTCAAGAGTTTAAGCAGCCACAAGAAGAGCACAACATCCTACTCTGATTTTCCTCCAAGCACAAAATACATCCGACCTGGCCTTGAACACTTACAGGGATGTGGCAGGGATTTGAGGGCAGGTGAGGAAGGATCATATCCCACTTATGCCAACACCTGCTCTAATTTCCAAGCCTGACAAGGAGGAAAATGCAGCCAAGGATATAAAACTAAACACACAGGTAAGGAACAGCCCTGCAGCTGAGCTGCTTCATGTGCCGCAAGGTGAGATGAACCCTGCAAGGAAGATTTGGGGAACAAGGTCACCCCCTCATTTTTCCCTTTCTAACACACCAGAAATGAAAGGAATTCCATTTCCTCACACATCCCCAAAGGAGGGTGGAACTCAAATCCAATCCATTTCACTCCCAGTTACAACAGTTCAAGGTGGGCAGTTGAACTCATGGTCTTAGGAAACCCACCCTGCAGATGAGGACTTCAAAATGGATCATGCTCCAGAACTTTCCATCCACTGCCTGTGATGTTTGATGGTGTAGGCAGAGATTGTTCTTACCTCCAAGAGTCTATCATGACCCTTTGGCTACGTGTATTAATAGCACAAAATAATAAATACAGGTATTTATTTGGCCATGTGGCTCAGTTATTGTTCTGTAGAGCTCAGAGTCAAGAAAAGCGACACATACCTTGTGAACACTGGTCCAAGAACTTGGGAAAAAGAAGCCTAAAAAACCAAAAAGTTCACATATCAAGAATGCATATTATTACTTAAGTAAAACATTTACATTCACTTGGACGCTGACAGAGTCTCATGAACCAAACCATTTTCATGCTTCTTTTCCTCAATCCACATAACTGCAACATCCTCACAGGTTACGTCCTTCAGGACTTTTCCCCCAAAAATCAGTTTTGTAGATGGTTTTAATTCTCCAACAAATTTAAGAGCTAATTCCCACCATGCAATTTATTCTGTATTCTAAGGAATCAGAAATGCTTCAATGTCATTTTAATTCTTATTTAAACAATAGGAATTTAAAGTTTGCCCTAAAGAATTGTGCCTTCCAAAGAGTGGGAACTTTCCATAGAAAGACTGGATGTACAGAATGCCAATTTCTGCTGTTGTGTCAGACAAGTGACAATTATTTCCAGGAGCTTTATCGTGGACATAAAAGCTCTACAGAGTATTTTACCTGTTCCCTTCAACTCCCTCTCCCCTGCCCTAATTCAGAATGGGGAAAAGCTTCATCCCATGCTCATGGAAGAGCTGGATCTCTACAGTGATGAACTCTGAGGCAGGAAAGGGGTTTGATTTTCTTGAGTGCAAGTTTCAAGCCAGACAGTAAATCCACTCTTCTCCATTCTCACAGTGAAATCACCAAAGCTTCCCAACTGCAAGGTTTGCCACTGGCACTATGCGGCTGCTTGGTAAATTCTTATCAGAACAAACTCCAAAGCAAAACACAAATTATCTACAGCACAGGCTGAGCCTCTTCCTTCAATTGCTTCTGCACTTCAGGAGACAAACAGTGTTAAAGGACTGCAGGCTGCTGCTGCTGCTACAAACACTACTCAGTACCATGACTAGTAACACGTTAGTAAGTTAAAAATAAAACAGAAATGGAACTTGTCTTTCCTATAATTATGGAAAGAACAAGTTTGAACAGCACTCCAGCACCAATTCACCAATATTGTATGTCGTTTTTATTATTTATTCAGAATCTTTGTCACGGAGACAAGAAGAAGCAGCAAGGTAAGGTCTATTTATTGACTACTGCAAAGCACAAGCAGCACATTGGTTAGTGTTTAAGAACAGCCAGGAAATTTCAGGAATGCACTTTTAGAAACTGCTTGGGCAGTTCACCTCTAAGCTGTGATGCACAGTTTGATCACAAACAGAAGCAGTGCTACCAACTCCGAGAACTCTAACTGCTGGAACTTACTTTTATCAAATCAGCTGCAAGGCATAATTAAAAAATTGGAGTGTTACAATTTTACAGATAGGTCTAAGAAATTATTTCCATGTTTGTTGAAGTCTGGAGCACACACATTTACTACGAAACAGCAACCAAACCACAGTATTTCAAAAGGTCAGTGACTTGGCTCTGCGACCATTTCCTCCCCACCCTGGCTCTGCAGTAACCCAGGATATCAGATTTTAACACTTGCAATGCTTTGGCTTCCGTGTTTTGTCATTCTCTTCCCCATTTAAGGGATTGTTTCCCTTAAATTCCATATTTTAAACCTTTAAAGTCTTTTTTAACATCCAAAAGTAGTGGCAGAATCACTAACCCAAAGTGAGATGCACGTCTCAATTTTCAGTCTGACTTACAAAAAGATTGTAAGAAAGAGAATTATTCAGAGGACAACTGACTGTCCAAATGCTACAAACTCCTTAGCCAGAGGATTTGTATTTAAGCAATCTTTGTTCATTCTTCTAGGAGCTGAACTTTTATTGATATTCTATGTAATTATACATCCAGTGGAAACCAAGTGCCACCCTGATAAACCAAACAGCACTTCCAAGTTCCTCCAAGATGGATTATTAAGCAGTTTTATGGGATTTAAGTCAGTTCAGCGGCCTTTAACCATTATGTATCACTAATTATTATAAAAGTGAATCAAAAGTATGTATTTTCAAACTTGAGGGAATATTCCAAAGCACACCTGTGTTCCATGTAGCAGCTCAGAGGCTCCACACAGGTATTGACTGCTCCAATGATGAAAGAAGACTTCACATCTGGGTCAGGGTGAGTCTGCAGAGCTTGCACAACATCAATGACATCAGTGTATCTGCAGGAAACCGAAATGAAAAATGGGTTCAGAGAACCAGAACGACACAGTTCCCCATCCAGGAAGAAATCGACCGCTCGCAGGAAGGTTGGATTTCTAAAAGAGCTACCAAAATAGATGGAGAGCAGCTCAGAACTTGGCAAATCCAGACAAATTAAGCAAATCCAGATAAGTCAAGCTGATTGCAAGTTGAATTAAAAATAAATTATTAACAACTCAGAGAAAAACTGTGTAAGCTTTGCACTGAACAACTGACAAGCCCAGCTTGCAGGAAGCACAAAAAGCACAATGTAACACAAACATTTTATGCCTAATGCCAAGCATATTAAGCACAATTTGAATTTTTAAAAAAAGGAATAAAATAACAGCATCTCTCACTTCTCAGCATCCCAATTTAATCATGTTTCTATCATTAATGTACCCATTTTTTATCAGGACCTCAACCACTGTTGTATTTTATCTCTGTATGACATCAAGGCTTAGGTGAACCTGAGTTTTAATTTCAGGCATTTATTTCTCAGCCAGTTACAAACTTTTCTCTACTGTCAGTTATCAGCTGGATGGGATATTTAGAGAACTCCAGCTACTCTAAAGCTGTCTATACCAATATCCAACAATCCAGAAAGAATGGAAAACCTCCAATTATCTGTTCCTGAAGCCAGTGCTGCTACCAGAGTATCAGTAATTTTGCCCATCACTGCATTTTACATCATTCATACTAATTTCCCAGAAAATAAACCAATCTGGCTCTAACATGGAAAAAATGATGGTTTTTAGCACTATTAGAATGGACCATAATGAGGAAAATGCTGGGCTCCATGTGTATGCCCTCAGTGAAAAGGATGAACTGGAAATCATTGCAGCCAGGTCAGGGCGGTGCCTCCCTCACGCTGGTTTGTGTCACCTTCTAATGACTCAGAACCAGAGGGGGAAAAACATCCTGCAGATGATCCTGGTTCTCAATTGCTACATTGGAGATGGAAATGTCAAACAGAGGTGGCTCAAAGTCTTCACCTTTATTCCACAAGGAAACTGGCGTTTATCCAAAACATGTTACTAAGTCTTACTCTGGTACCACCTGCTCTATCAGGCAACAGGAGATCTTTGACAGCCTGATTTCTGCTGGCGGCTCTGGAGTCAGAATCACAGAATAGTTTGGGTTGGAAGGGACCTTTAAAGGTCATCTTAGTCCCTTGTAATGAGCAGGGACACTTTCCACTAGCCCAGGTGGCTCCAAGCCCTGTCCAATCTGGCCTTGGACGCTTCCAGGGATCCAGGGGCACCCATAGCTTCTCTGGGCACCCTGGGCGAGGGCCTCGCCACCCTCACAGGTAAACTTCTCCCTTATATCTAGTCTAAATCAAGCCTCTTGCAATTTTAAACCCATCATGCCTGGACCTGTCCCTCCATTCCTTGTCCCAAGTCTCTCTCCAGCTCCCCTGGAGCCCCTTTAGGCACTGGAAGGGGCTCTGAGCTCTCCCTGGAGCCTTCCCTTCTCCAGGTGAACACCCCCAGCTCTCCCAGCCTGGCTCCAGAGCAGAGGGGCTCCAGCCCTCAGAGCATCTCCATGGCCTCCTCTGGACTCACTCCAGCAGCTCCACGTCCTCTGATGTTGGGATCCAAGAGCTGGAGGCAGCTCTGCAGGTGGGGTCTCACCAGAATCAAAATCCCCCCCTCCCTTGCTGCCCATGCTGTGGGGTCAGCCCAGCACAGGGGGGTTCTGGGCTGTGAGTGGACATTGCTTCCAGAACACAGAAGGAAGGCTACAGACACCTTTCTTCCAAAGGAGCAACAAAATCAACAGGTACAGAAAAGCTGAGTTTGGTCCATATGTAAACCAGAATTCCCTTATTCCACACAACAGTTCCAAGAGTTTCAAGCCTTTACCCTTGCAGGACCACCAGGAGCCTCTTGTTCTTCCCAGCATACGCGGCCTGACGGACCCCGAGGTTCTGCTGGGCCTCCAGGAGCCCGGCCAGGTAACGCTGGAAGTGGGAGGCACTGAAACACTCCGGGCTATCCATGGTCTGCCGATAAACAATCCACCTAAACCACAGACAACGAGGAAAGGAGTTCATGGGCTGTGACAGAACACTTCTGTTTTCTTCCTATTTTCAACCAACAGACCAAAATGAAGTTTGACTGCCCAAAGATTTCACATCTCTCATCATGATCTTGTTCCACTTGACCACGTGGGAAAGGGGAATTTACTTGGCTTTCTGTCATTTCCAGCATAAGCACATTCTTTACATGACTGCCAAAGGGGTTTGTGAGTGTTTTTTGTTGTTCTTCAATGAAACAATGTTCAGCAGCTTTTTCAAAGCTGTACATCATATGAGTAATTCTGATCACTGGCACTGATGCAGTAAACAGAAATTAGACAAATCCAATTCAAGAGATTCTGGGCATGAAAGTATTTCACTGCAAAAATGGAAAGTAACAACGACATTTGCAGGAAAACAAGAGGAGATGTGTTATTACACAACCTTCAAAAGTCACCTTATGTGTTTGCCCTATAACAGAACCACAAAACTGTTCTGAATCAACTTGATGAAATCAAGACATTGAGTTAAAAGTAAAAAAAAGTGCAGAACATGGCTAAGATTAAATGCTAAGGTGTTTGGCTGTAAGAATTAAAAGGATAAGGGTTTTTTTTATTATTTTCCAGAAGCTCTATCAACACACAGAGTGGCAAATTCCTCCAACAGATTTATCTTATTGCCATACAACAGATGTCCTGAATGTATCTCCTGCTGAATAGAACTCAGGCTAAATTAAAAACAATGCTGTGGCAAGGACTTTTAGTACAATCTTTTCTCAAAAAAAAATATTGCATTTTAGAATCACTACAAGTCAATAAATGGAAGCTCTTCACCACACGCAATGACAACAAAGAAATTTCCTGGTGCTGTTTTTCTGTCTAAATGTATAAATTTAAGGGCAAATCCACCTGGCAGTCTGAAATTGGGTGTAAAAAACCACCACATTAAACAGTGACAATTTTTTTTTCCTTCATGCCAAGCTGTTTTTTGGTGATCAGTGTAAGCAGAGCTGCACCAACCTCCCGTGCTCCTTGGTGAAAGTGACAAGGAAAGAACACAGGTCGCTGGAACGGCATCCTGGAAGCCCAGTGATGATGGTGATGATCACCTGCAACACAGGGAACAGGGGAGAAGGGAAGTCTAAACACAAAATAACCACAGAAACACTGGTGCAGACACCAAAAAGGCTGCTTTTTATGATTCATATAGATTTTCCTTTCTTTTTTAAACATATACAGTTAAACCAACCTTAAAATCAGATTTAAAAATGTTAATAAGAGTTGTCAGAATAGTCTCTGAACCAGACCCCAGCAATATTCCAAGAGAAAGATTATATTCCTGCTGCTCTGGCTTTGTTTTCAGCAGATTTCAAATGCTGGGAAGCTCCAAGGAAGTATTTTCTCTGAAAACGCTATTTAAAGCACGCCTTAAGTTGGACAATTGTTATTGCCCCTATAGAGAAACGAGTGTTGTACAGATAATATCAGCAAATGTTAAATATCATGTGCTACCCCTATGCTATTTAAAGGACTTTTATGTTCCAGAGAACAATTCAGTTAAATTATTCAGCAATTCAGAAAAACAAGCTGCTGCTTTAGGGCTAAGTCTCTCTGGACATTAGAGAAAACAGTTCACTTAAAGATCTACACCTCATTTTCTGCCTCCATTTCATCAGGCTGAAAGGCCATTTGCACTTCCAAAATATTGTTTAAATGGAAAAGAATTAAGTATATAACCAGGAAAACAAGGCAAGAAACTGGTGGTAGTGGAGGAGGAGGCAGAGCATGGCTGAATGTCATCAGTTTTATTCAGTGTAATTTTATTACACTACAACAGAACTACTGACAGAATATTCTAAATATTGTATATGAGGGCTAGGAATTATTGTGGAGTTGTTTCCTTACCTTATCACCTTCTGCTTTGCTATCAGGAATGGTTTCTGACTGTTGCAGAAGGACAGGAAGATGTGCTCTCATCACCGGCTTGGTACTGACACTGCTGACTGTGAAGTGCTGCACAAACCTTCCAAAAATAAAAGGTTTATTTCCTTACAATTGACAGCAAAAGATTTCATTCATATAAATAGCTGGGAAATCACTAAAACAAGAGTATTAAAAGGTCAAGTTAGAGAGGAAATAATTCATCTCAGAATAAAAACATCCTAGTGTAAAGGTAGAAAGATTTAATAAACAATTTTTAGATGGGTATCACATCTACCAAAATATTTTTGTACCATTTCTGACAGAATGGATCCCTTGAACACAAAAGTAATTTCTCACCTTTCCAATTCTGGAATGGCAGCAGACAGTTTCAGCTCCCTGCATCTTTCCCCAGAAGAAAAAGACAAGGCATTGAAGAGCTTCTGAACACTGGAATGCCTAAAAGAAGGAAATTAATTAAAGGACAAACCTAAAAATTTATCTTCTTTAAACCACATGGCTGCATAATAAATGGTATCAAAAAAATATAAAGTGACTGTTGCACTACAAATTCAACAATTTCTTTTTAATTATTATCAAAAGCAATAAATAACAGCATTTTTCTGATTGCAGCTTCTGTGCAATTGCACTGCACTGGCAGGAACTTACAGCCTCTTTTGTTCCTCAGACAGGAATTCCTCCTGGACAACCCTTAAAGATAATCCTGAGTTTGTCTGGTTTTGCCATGAAGAGAAAACCTGGAATAAATCAGATCTGTGCATGAGTGTCATTGTTTTCCCAAATTTGCTTCAAATTTGTTGAGGAATTGGTTTTACTCACCTAAAAAATAGAGACATTTTCACAAGCCATTAAATACTGCACGATACCAGGTTTGCTGCAAGAGAAGCTGTGGCTGCCCCATCCCTGGAAGTGTCCAGGTGCTGGATGGGGCTTGGAGCAACCTGGGATAGTGGAAGGTTCCCTGCCCATGGCAGGGGAGTGGAATGAGATTTGTCTTTAGGTCTCTTCCAACTCAAACTATTTAATAATTCCAATCCACAGATCAGATTTTGTAACCTCTTCTTCAGCTAGACTGGAACTGCTTTAGGAATTTACTGAAATGGCCTCATTTTCCCTGATAAAAATGTAGGTGTTTATAGCCCAAGTGCCCTACAGCAGGAACTGAATTAATACAAGTCTCTTTGAAGCACTACTGTAATTTTCATGAGGTGAGATTGCAGCAATCATTACTCGAAATGTAAGAAAAACTCCGTTCCTTCCCAACAGAAAAGGAAACCCTTCGTTTCTCTAGGGAATTTTTTGGCTCACATCCTATTGCTCCAGCCAAGACACATTAATCTGAATGGCACTGTGAACCTAGAAATCAGATTCAGATGAATCACAAAGTCCTGTCAGTCTTTGGTATTTCCCTTCTTTTCAGAAGTAAAGGCAACAGCCATTGTCGTTTTTCACAATAACTGTCTGCAAGACAAAACAACCGGGGGGGGACACGACTGCTTTGCATTAAAAACTCAGAATCCAAAACACAAGGGTAGGAGATAAAAACCATCAAAATAAAATATACTTTTGATATTAACAAAGGCAATATTGCTCATGCAGAAGGATCCACACAACTAAAGAAAGAACCACTTCAAAACACACAGAAGGGACTCAAAGAAATGCCTGGGAGGGATGGAAAAAAGGAATGGTCAAGGGGAAATTGTGTTCTGTAGGAGTCTAAGGGTTGGGAATAAAGTGAAAACATAGGTCAGGCCAAGAAGTGGAAATATATCCTTTTTGTATAACTTAATGAAAGTTTAAAAAAGAGCTGCCATGGCACTGAAGAAAAAAAAAATGAGAGAAATCAACACAGCCCAAAGCCTGAACAAATCCTCCTCCTGTACCCGTTAGAGTGAGGTTGTGGAAGGCATCACCCCCATCCTCACAGGGTCTGCACACCAGATTTCAGCTCTGTGGGCTCAACATCTCAGTTTTTACTAAACCCAGATCTGGGTAACAGGGCAGCTGCCATTCCCTATTTCCAGGAGGCTTGGAATAATCAAAGCATAGGTGCAGTGAGTGAGGTATCAAGTCAGATAATTTAGAGGAGCAGAAGTAGCACCTAAATTTTAGTGAATCTTTGTAAGGCACACAGACTTTTAGAAAGAATTCTGGAGGGAATCAATAAATACCTGAAGATACACCGACAAAACACAGTAATATATTCCCATGGCTTACACAATCAGGTACACTCAATTTGCTGAAGAGTTTTGCTCATGAGAGAACATCCTGAAGACGAAAGATTTGTTTTATCTACTTGAGCAAATCAACTGGTGTTGTGCCAGATGAGAAACTTAAACTGCCCAAACTGAACCTCAGTGTGGAACTGTTCAGCAAAAAAAAAAAAAAAATTAAATCAAAGGAGGACAGGAATAAATAGCCCTGAGAAAAAGCAGCAGAGGAAAAAAATACCCTCATCTCAGATACTACAGTTTGGACATCTACAGCCAAAAACCAGATCAAAAGAAAAGCATTACAACTATCAGAAGAAAAAAGAACTTTTTATAGGCATAGATGAAAAAGGATCTGGTTTTGTTTTATTAGGCCAAATAAAGCAGAAAGAATAGGTCTGAAATTTTTGAGTATCTCAAGGATGTGTTCTGGTAGAGAAAAGAAAAATAAAACCGATATAAAAGTAGAATTAATAAAATAGGCTGAAAATTCAAATACAAACAAACAACAGATTCCCAACCATTCGCAGAGTGGAACAGTGGGAGGAATTTAAACACTTAAGATAAAAGGAGGAGGCATTTTATGGTACCATTAATACAACCAGTGGGGACTACTCACTGAGCTAGGTGGTCTTTTCCAACCCAGTGTGATGAGCACATCCTACAACCCTTGTGAAGTCCTAAAATCTCCAGGCTCATTTCCTCAAAAGCACTATTGTTATAAAGTTTGCTTTATTAAAAGCCTCTGGAGCACAATGCACGAAGCCAATCTACTTAGGGAATAATACAATGCCATATGGGATACTTAAAAACTTTTAACTCCACTTCCCTAAGGATCACGATCCAAATGTGTCTGACCACAAAAACACACAATGGAACCTCTGCCACTCCATACAATCCCTGTAGCCAATTACACACCAGGGCTAACACTGAAATGCAGCTCAGAAAAGGAGCTTTTAGAGGCCTCACTGCCTTCAGAAAGCAAAGTGAGAGCACATGGGGAGCATTAAACTCAACCAGCACCACCATCACTGGAAATTCATACAGAAATTCAAGTTTCTCACACATCTTCAACACACAGAGCAATTATGTGGTTCCTCCCCTACCCCAACCAAACTCTTTTTTTTTTTTTTCTATTTACCTGTGAATAAAAAGCTTTATAAATCTTTCTTTTGGGGAAAAGTGCAATCATCAGGAAGTTGTTCTGGGTATGGAATTCAACAGGTAGATGAGGAAGCAGGGAACTTTTGAAGTCTATGAAGAGAGCAGCAACAACACTGTTGGAATCCTGGAAAAGCAAGAAACAGGACAAGTTGTAATTAACATTTTCTACTTTGCATGGCACAGGGGTGGAGCAGGAGGGCTGGAGCACCCCTCAGTTTCTACTCTGCAGCTCTGAGATATCACAAGCTTAAAATAAAGGATCTGAGATTGATCTAAGCACCTAAGTTCTGTCCTGAAAACAAAAGCTTGCATTTTAATATCTTCCCTTGCCCCCACCAAAATCTAGACCCTTCCTCTGCTACTGCTTCAAACGACAAACTCTTCATCTACACCCACATCTCCAGCACAGACACCACATGAAAAATGAATTAAATGCCAGCTAAAAAGGTGACAAGGATGGCAAGGTGCTCTTGCAAACTCTTTGTCCCATGCTCTTGAGTTTCTGACCTGAAAGGAATTGTTCTGCAACAAGACACAAGTGTAAGGCCTGTAATTTAAAGTGCAGGTCACCTGCATGTTGGAAACATCCTGTTTCTCTCAGATTCTTTCATGAGCACAAATTCTAACAAATTTCTTTCTTTTTCACCTGAATCGTCTTTACCAACAGGAGGCTGAAGCCCTCAGGTTGTGTTTCCCTCAGAAGCACTGACATCAGGTTGTCCAATTTTCATTCTAAGGAAACATAGATCTGTCTTTCTTGGGTTGTTTTTCAGTTTGTTTGGGTTTTTTTTCCCAGAATGGTGGGAGATGCCCCATTCCTGGAAGCGTCCAAGGCCAAGCTGGATGGGGCTTGGTGCAACCTGGGAGAGTGGAAGTTGCCCCTGCACATGGCAGGGGGTGAAACAAGATGAGCTTTAAGGTCCTTTCCAACCCAAACCATTCAATGATTCTGGATTTTCAGGCGTTTATGTGCAACTCTGCACGATGCTGAAGTGTTTTATGTTCCAGCTTTGACTTGTAACTCTTTTGACACCCAAGTTTTAAAAAATCAGAACAATTCAGAAGCATGAAACATTTCTGGGAAATGGGAATTCAATTATTTAGGGCTCAAATCAGAATTTTAATGGCATCCACTTCACTTTCAATAGAAATGGGCAAAGAACTCACTGTACTCGTTCTTGAGAAGAAAAAACTCAAGTTGGGGAACTGTTACGTAAGAATTGGGATCAACTCTGAGACATTTGCAAACAGAATCTCTCTGCTTTGCTGACTGAGGGATTAATTATAAAAATAATCCTCTCAAAGTCACTGAGGTTACTGAAGAACATACCAAAATATTCTCCTAAGAGAGAACAATTTCTTTTAAGAGAAAATGGCTTTTGGAACAGAATCCACAAGATCCTGGATTCTGCAGGATAGCTCAGAGATTTCCTGAGAAGTGACTCCAAGGCCAACTCATCCATGCTGCAGTCAGCACGAGAAGCGTCCAACAAATCTGCTCCTGGAAAACATTTTGGGCTCCACAAATTGAAAAAAGCTGAAAAGCAGCAGCAATAATCCCCACAGACACGAGGTTGAAAAGAGCCAGCTCCCAAGTTTTACAAGATGTTAATGTCGTTGTGAAATCTCAGTATTGCTTGGCAATATTTGTTCACTTGACGAATGGGCAGAATCTCCCCTGCCCCCCGTGCACTCCATGTCCATGAGCCCCAGGGATTTCAGGAGCTCAAGAGCAGCTCAGTGCCCAGTTCCTCACAGCACAGGAGTCTGCAGCACGTGCTGGAGCAAAAGTGTAGATATTTTCAAGTGAAAAAGAAGAATACCTCACAGGCATTGTGATAAAGCTACTAAAACACTGCACTTTGCATCACTTCAAGGCTTGGTATCTTTTCTTTTAATCTGAGCATGAAATTACCCTTTTTCTTTTCCATCCATATTGCTGCAATAACTTTTGGAAAGAGCAACCAACAATTACCCTGCTTCTCCTGTCACTTCTTAACAGCTCAAACTCCTCCACCCTTGTATTCTGCCAAGTCAGTAGAACAATAATAAACCCTGTCAAGGCTTAGCTTCACACAAAAATCTGGCACCAGTTCAAGAATGATGGCCAGGTCCCAGAAATAGCAACTTTTATGAAAGTGAGTGTCTTGAGTCAAACAATAAAAGGAAGGTCAGTGTTAAAATAGCTTCTTAAACTACCAAGGGGCAATCAATATGATGTCCAAGAAAAGGCAGCTAAGGTAAGAGTCTCAGAGCTGCTGTGTTTTCATCTCAATCGAATCCCACATTTTTATTGTATTTTCCTGGTTTCCTGTATTGTGTGATGAAATCACCCAGCACAATGCTGCAGGAGGCCACTGAACAAATGGGGAATACTGTACCTGAACAAAAGGGAAACTAAAGGAAACTGATTTTTTTTCCCCAGTGTTTAGGAAACAGTAACCAACACAAATAATCTTTTTTCCACCCTGAAGAAGTGATGGTTAACTCAGTGTCTCTGCCTTGAGGAGGAGAGAGCTGAGCTGCCATCATTAACCTCTCAATTCCCACTGAGCCTGAACACTGCTCTGGTGGCCAAGTCATAAACTCCAACATATTTTTAATAAAAGGCAGCATTTCACCCTCCAAAACACCCTAGGACTTCACCATACCTTGAACTGTTCTTTATCCATCACTTCACACTGTGACATGTTTGATGAATGTCGTGTTCTGCAATTTTTCTTTTAATAAAAAGCAGTTTTCACACTATTAACACCATATTGCTAACTCCCAATACAAAATTCTCTCCTCCTTACTCACTAATTTCAGTGAATCAGCACCAAAAGTGCAGAGATTTGCATCAGTTATTACAGTTGTACAGACACTTACAACTGAAGCTGAAATTTAAATTTTGTACCAGAACTCAACAGAATTATTGTTAAAAATTGATAAAAACTTATGAGAGTAGGAACAGACAGAATACTTACCCCATCATAGAGAGAAATGGAACTCATGTGGTTCTTGGAAATGGAGATGCTGCCGTGGTGGGGATCAGAGAAGAGAATGCCATCGGAAAAGAAATACAATTTGCCTAGAATTTGAAGGAAAAAGGATTGTATGAGGTATAAATCAACATTTCAGCTTCTCATGATGGCTGTCTCTTCTTCCTGAGGAAGAAATCTATGTTCTTGCAGGATTTTGTTGTATTTAACAAGCAGTAAATTTGATTTGGGACAGTATTTAGTGAGCACAACCAAGGGTAGGAATCATGACTACGACTGCATTTCACTTCATCTGACCCCACAAAACCACTTGTCATAAATATTCTGAGGCACTTTTTTTAGCTTAAAAACAAAAAAATTCCATCCTGTCAAATTTCAAACTTCCAGAAATGCAAAATTGACAATACAAGAACTTAAGTAAAGACTGCATCCAAAATACTTGAAAATGTAAACATTGTAACAAACTGAACAGTGTAAAAAAGTTTAAGTGGAAAATTTAAACATGGTCTAAATTTAGTTTAAATTTTAAAAAATTAACTTAAAAATTTACCTTTTAAATTAATATTTAACTTAACACTTAAATTTGAAATGTAACAGTGTTTAACTGTTCCATTTAACCATTATAACAATGTTTAACTTGTCCACTTATACATTATAACATTACATTTTGGTTCTTAACAAACCCGCATGGAGGAAAGCAGCTGGAAAAAGAGAAACAGCAAGGCTGGGTGATATCATGGAAAAAGAAAATCCCACTGAAGTGGAACAGAAATTGGTATCAGCAAAGAGCTGATTTCTGACAGGCACAAGAAAGAAAATGCCCAGAGAGCTGGACCTCTGCTACCAGTGCTGGACCAGGCACTAAAAGCGAGATCACATCCCACACTGGGAAGTTTGTGAGTCAGCAAAAGGGAAAGGTTCAATATTTTCTGTAAGAAAAAAAAGCGAAGGAATTAAAATATCCAGCTAAAACTGCCTGCACAGGTAGCACAAACAGTGCTGGGAAGAAATAATAGAGAAACAAAGACGTTTTACTCTTGAAATGGCAACTTGGAATGAAATCTTCAAAATTGTTCAGTATTAAGGCTTTGTTTTAATAAAAATGGGTTTAAGCTGAAGGAAAGTGGGGTTAGATGGGATATTGGGAAGGAATTTCTGGCTGCGAGGGTGGGGAGGCCCTGGCACAGGGTGCCCAGAGCAGCTGTGGCTGCCCCTGGATCCCTGGAAGTGTCCAAAGCCAGGCTGGATGGGGCTTGGAGCAACCTGGGATCATCGCATGGCAGGGAGTGGGATGGGATGATCCTTAAACTATTCCATGATTCCAATGCACCTTTTGCACCTCACAGTGCCAGACTACGGGGCTGCAACCTCAGCAGAGCCCAGATTTGAGCACAACAAACTGGGGAACAAAATCAACTTCACTGTCACGTGATGCCTAAGAAAATCTCACACTCCTTGCAGTGTTTCATAATGGTCCTTCCACCAGCTACTTGTAACTCTCCAGCCCAAGAGTTAGCAGAACACTGAACTTCACAAATCTCCCAAGAAAAAAAAAAAAAAGGAAAAAGCAAATTGCTCCTTTGGGGCACGCAGAGCCAGTTTTAACAAAGCCCAAAAAAAAAATCCAGCGTTCTCCAGTTATTTACTGAGTGAACAAGTGCCCACAGCACTGCATTGCAAAAGAGCTGAATATCACAGCCTGCATTAACCTCTTCTCTTTGAAATCTGATCAGTTAGAGCAAAAGCAGCTTCCCTTATGTGAGGGCTGCTGTTTAATTGCCTTGCACATCATTATTTATCCTCGACGCCACAGGGAAAAGACAATAAAGCTGAAGGTTCTCCTCTAAACACTGTCAGCGCCAAGCACTTAATGTCAGATATTCACTACCTTCTGCTGCACATCAGCACTGTGACAGCAACACCTTCTCTGCACACCAGAATATAAAAGTATAATGCCTTAAAAAGTATCTATTGATTCAAGGCACGAGGGAGGGAAGGAAATCTGACAGTGCTATCAAATTGTCTTCAGTCTTATTCCTGGGGTATTCACGTTATTTAAGTTCTTGAAGCAAAAGGCACCAAAAGAGGAGGAATAATCCAAGACTGCTGCCAGTGATCTTGGGCAAAAAAGCTGTAACTGGGTTGGTCCTTAGAAGGACCAAGATCAGGCACTTTTCTGTAACACAGTGAGCACCTGCGCTGACAAGCTCTGAATTCCTGAGGGAAAAGGACAATGGAAGAAAACTGGAACGCATCAGCTCCAGGAGGAGGCTTTGATAGGAATATTTGCCTTCTCCTCCTGAGCTGGGAGCCCATGGCACTTCTGCAGTGCCCAATCTTTCCAACCCCACGTTCATAGAGACACCTAAGAGGCAGAAAACATCTGGCACCTCATCTGTCAAGGACAGGAAGAGCCAGTCCGTGCATGTTCTGAACGTGAGCTACAGGGAAAAGCCACCTCCCAGGTGTGCAAAGCCTCACTGACCATCATGTAAGAGCCCCACGTGCCTCCAAAGCCTGCAGCTCAGCAGGAATCCTCTTTCCAGAACCAGGAGTTTCAGGCAGAGGTTGGGGACAAAGCAACCAGACACGGAATTTAACACAAGAGACTGGTAAAGGCAAATTGAAACCTTAAGATGATGGCATCATTTGGCTTAGCAGAGTGTGAATCCCAAATCCCGTCTCTCTCTCTCTGTTTAAAAAAAAAAAAAAAAAGACCAGAACAAGAAAAAACAAGCAAAAAAACCCCAATTACATCTCACCTTCTGCAGGCATGGCCTGTGGATTGCTGGAACAGATATACACTCCATCACCCCCAGTGAGTAAAGTGCCCAGGAAAGATTTGTCTTCCTAAACAGGAAAAAACCAACAGCAACATCACAGACTGGATCAAGGACTAATCCAGGCAGGAACATTTTCTCCTGCTTTTGCTCCTAGAGAAAATACTCTCTTTTTAAACAGCATCTGTCAGAATTTTAAAAGAGTTTTATCCTGCGTGGATACAGAAGGACCAGGGAAAGACAGCAAGGCAAGAGGAGAATTTTTAAAAGCCTTCCCCCCATTTTGGTTTTGCCAGCAGCTATGAAGTTACAAGTTATTGTCACAACCACAAGGCTGAGCTTTTTGTTTTTAGTTTGTCAATCCACTGAGCTAAAAGTATATTACATGAAAATAAATCTATTTATAATGAACATTCCTGGGAACCACAAATTACACCACAAATGTGAAACTCATGTGATTTAAGATGTTCCCAGATTCCAAACTCTTTTTTTTTTTTTCCTAGTGCTTCGAGTGTTTTCCTTTAGACATTAGCATGCTAATTAAGTTAAAAGAAAGTTGCATCGAGTTTTGGGGGCTTTTGGAAACACATGAGCTCCATGAGTAATGTTTAGTGAGACTTCCATGAAATCACAGTTTTATTAGAACTCTTTTTGCTCTTGGGTTTTGTGATTCTTTGAAATAAAGGAACCCTCAAACTTTTACACACAATATATTATTTTGTATGTCAAAGTTTGAAAAAGGCAGGGCAGAACAGGCAAGTCTTGTAGAAGAGACGTAACACACAAAAATAAAGGAGAGTTTGGTAGGAGCTCAAGTTTTTCAAATACTGCTTCATCAAAGTGTAACTTCTTCAGTTTAACAAAAATATTTAATTTTACCTTCAGTACTTGCTGTGCCTTTTCAGACAGTTTCACATCACTGTCTTCAACCTGTAGCCAGAAACAGCTTCCATTTGAATGGTGATTTATATAAATAAAGCAAGTCTAACATTAAACAAAAAGCATTAAAGGAGTTTTGAGGCAAACAAGAACCTCAAGTACCACAGACAGAAAAAGCCCTGAGCCCAGAGTGCTTTAAAGACAGTTTTGTGCTTTTAACACTGTTACCATGGAACCAGAATAATTTCTTGCACTACATCCTCCTCATTAAATTGTTTTATAGACTAAAATAGTATTATATAGATAGAAAGCAGTGTATCCCATCCAGTCTTCTCTTTTATTACTGTTCAAGCGTGCACTGCCAAAGGGCAATGCCCAGCTTTGTTACATGTTTTGGAATTCTCCCTCTAAACTGTGTAGTGCATCAGAGCTCTGCAATCAGACCTTGCTTTTCTAAAGTGCCCCACAATAAACAGAATTTTCAAAGGTCACACTGTGCACTTCAAAAACACCTAGACTTTCAAACAGCTAAAAACCTGACAAGGTGAAAATGAACTCATTTAAAACTTGTGCTATGGATGGAACCATCAGTTGTTTCCACTTCGTTTCTCACTTATTCTCCACATTTAAAAAATCCGAATATGTGAATATTACACCATTCTGTTTCAATGCCCGGGTTCCATATTTTCCCCCAGACATCCCCACTCCCACTGCAAGTTTTGCTTTGTGGATGTGGGCGTGGATGAGCTGAGCTGAGGCTGTGTGCACTCACTCACCAGCCAGGAAGCGAATCTCGGGATAGCCGCGGTCAGGATAACGTGCCTGGAGTCTGGACTGATGCTGCCATCTGCAGGGAAGCCACGGGAAGCAAAGCAGTGGAATCAGGGAATTATTAAGGTTGGAAAAGACCTCCAAGGTCACCAAATCCAACCTCCGACCTCGTATCACCACGGCCACTAAACTAATAGCACCCATATAGTTCAGAATGTCCAGTGAGTTACTTTTAAGACTTGAAAATTCTCCAGTAAATATGAAAATCTTATTATTTTAAGGATTTCTGAGTGTTTAAATGAAGTTTTCAAAGCAGATTAACTCCCAGTCCTCTTGTGCTCTGACACACTCAGAGCTGCTACAAGTTCCAAAGAAATCCTGATTTATTTTGGTCATTTTATGGTTTATTCCTTTGCTCTTCTCCCCACCAAAAGTGTTCCAAACCCATCAGGGTAACAGCAATAACATCCATTGGAATTCCTTTGGCTTTCTCATGACAGCAAAGCCAGCAGAAGGACAAGAGTGGTGCTAGAATTTAAAACACTCACCTTTTTCTTTGACCTGTATCTGTGATGTCAGAAAGCACTCCGAAAACACCACGGATCCCAAGCACCCTCTTCCCGTGAGCAGGTCTGGAATGTCAAACACCATCATAGATGCCTGCAGCAATCCAGCAGTTGGAGGGAAATGGAAGAGAAAGCAGAACTTGAAATATTTCAACTGAAACAGCAAAATCTGTATTTTTCAAGCATCCTAAACCACCATTCCTATATCATGGTGAAAACCCAAGAGCATAAATCTGTGTTAATGTTTTATTGTGAATTCTGACTACTTGTTAAATCTGTTCCAGCATCTGAAATCTCTCTAATCTCTCCCCTTACACTTTTTTATGTATTCCCATAAAAATCTCAGCATGCCCCACAAAAACAGACACTTGAGCTCTATTTTTTAATTAAATAAATAAATAAATAATGTTATTATTATTACTTACCGTTTTGATCAAACTCAGGCTATCCTCGTTATCTAACGGAGTAATTCTAGAACAACAATGATAATTAAACATTTAGAAGTGAGATCATTTTTCTGTGACTCCCCAGCAGCCAAAAAAGCTGTTTTATTTTAAAATAAACTCTTATTTGTGCAGGTCATTTCAGTCAATTAACGTGGGGATTAAATAAGCACAAGTTTGTGATATCTACTAAGTTAAAAGCATTTTTAAAATGAAACCCTTAATGAGCTCATGCTGCTTCTACTCATTAACAGTTAATAAAATTAGTCTGCCCACCTGCATTTTATTCCTTTTAATGTTTTTAAGATTCCACAGAATTACAGAGATGAAATCACTGCACTACCTCACACTCAAAAGCATTTAGCACATCTCGTATGAAATAATCAAACACAAGGTTTTTGTAGGAGTTCCAAGAGCAGAAAAATAAATGTATTACTGTATGAGAAGCACTAATTAATAACAAGAAGTTGTAAGACAGTGATACAAACCTGCCATGGTTGTTCACAGCCTGAATTTGAAAAGTGATTTTGGAGCTGTAGAACAGAAATTGTACAGGTGAGACGTGTGGTTTGTACTTTTAAATGTAAAAAATAAGCAGGAATAGACTTAAAGGAAAAGAAGTGATTAAGAAAGCAGGAAAATGGAATAATTACAATGATTTTTGAAGTCTGAATGCATTACGAAGTCTTGGAATTTGGCAGCCAGGCAAGTTCAGTTTAAAGTTAATATTTTTCAGTTTATAATGAGTATTTTTTCCCCCAAAGAAGCCAATGCAGTGGGACAACGAGCAATGAGTAACTCTGGAAATACACACCGTAAAGCAGATTTCAGCTGTGCTAAGCCAAGGGTGTCTAACACAGACAGGAGCACCTGCTCTGCCACTTCCTTTGCCTGAAAAAAGGAAATCAATACTAAAATATCTTTTTCCCATCCTTCCAAACCCCAGCAGCTCCAGAAGCACCCATAAGAACAACAAAAGACACTAAACAGTAACACACTGATGCACCAGGCTAAAATTTGTTCTTTCACAGATCTCATTTTCCTTACTATGAGGTCAGGAAAATTCATGAGAAGATGGAAAAACCAACTGGAGATGGGTAAAATTCAGACACACTCTGAAATCTCTCTTTTTTTTTTTTTTTAAACAGAATTCAGAGACTGGTTGGAGGCCACGGTACGAGCTCGATTCGTGTCGTAACATCGGAATCATTTTGGTTTTCATTTTGGTTTGCACGTAAATCTCATACTGCAAGCAATCCAAATCAACAATTACAGAGAGAGAACAATTACAGGGGGCTTCATTTACCTTGGATTCAGTGGAAGTTTTAGCATAGCACTCAATGCCAGCAAGCACAGCCTCTACAACAGCAGAATATATTTGCGACAACAGCGTACTGAAGAGAAATACAAACAACATTTACTGGACAGGTAGAGTTTTCTTCCTCCTCTCTTTAAAGGAGCAGTTTTTCCTCTCATTGCACAACTCCCTTAATGATAAGGAAGGGGGTCCTTGGTGGAATTAGTGGAGAAGTAGCTTTATAGTTAAGCTTTCTGTGTAAGAAAATTCAATTAAGAGCAAGGAAATTGCTCAAATTACAAGATATTTTGGGAAAATACCTCCTGACACAAATGTATCCGGTGCTTTTGTTAGTCAAGAATAAAAAATGTGTTTTACTGTTGACTTTTGCTGCAGTTGGGTTTAGAACCACATCCTAAATGCAGGGCCTGGAGTGCCAGGACACAGGGAATGGCTTCACATTGACAGAGGGCAGGGAGAGATGGGATACTGGGATGGAATTGTTCCCTGTGAGGGTTGTGAGGCCCTGGAATGGATTTCCCAGAGAAGCTGTGGCTGCCCCATCCCTGGAAGTGTCCAAGGCCAGGTTGGACGGGGCTTGGAGCAGCCTGGGATAGTGGGAGGTGACCCTGCCCATGGCAAGGGGTGGAATGAGATGATCTTTAAAGATCTCTTCCAACCCAAACCATTCCACAACTCCATGAAATCCCCATCCCAGCTCAGTCCAGTTCCCTTCTTAAAAGAGAACTGAAAAAATTGTACAGAAACAAACCAAAGTCAGGTGAAGCCAGGAATGACTTTCAGTTATTTTATAGCTCCAGAGCCACTGGGAAAAACCCACATGTGCCCAACCAAGCATCACAGCCTCTGTTTTCCTGCTAAATTACAACAAAAGATGAGCAGATCAACAAAATTACTGCTTCCCTAGATTTTAAGTCCTCTCATTACTCCTCTGCCACTGCCAATATTTAGGGAGGGGAGAGGAGGCAGGAAAAAGAAGGATACAGCATTGAAGCCATATGCAAAGCATTCCTGAAGGATGGAAAAAAAGCATCTGAAGATCCCAAATGTGGAGGAACCTCAAAATGCACCAAAGCTTGTCTTTGATTGTCCCCAACAGCAGCAAGTGATTTTCAAATTCAGCCTTTTCACTGCTTTTTCAGGTTTCTTGATTGTAATTTCCTGTGCTTTCATATGCACTTAGCATGTTTTCACTGCACCCAGTAAAGGAATGCAATTCCTCTATATTATAATTATCCAGACTTTGTAACCATTCCTATTTTCCCTCAAATTCAGCTATATATTTGTAGGAAAACACCTCAGTGAGGTGTCCTTTACCTTACCCTTCTTCCCATTTTAACATTTTAAAGTTAGGAGTGCAAAATGTAAAATAACGCAGCATTTCTGTTGTTGTTTTTGAAGCATTTTCTTAAAAAAAATAGAATCACAAAATTTATCTTTCAATTTACAGAGTTGGTTTATGCACTCCAGCCAATCGATACAGCCAAATTTGGACTGAATAGTGTTCATAAAATACTTTTTATTTCACTTTTTACAAAATGCTGACAACTATAAGAACCAGTTACAGGATTCAATGCAAACTAAGTCGAAAATCATGAGTTCAGGTTTGCTAAAAAAGCCAATTATGCTGCTGTTGTTGAAATTAGATTATTTGAACCAATACAGGGATGCTTCCAAGAAAAAGATATTCTTTTAAAATTACTGCCTTTATCAACCCCTGCTTTGTTTAGAGCTTCTCTACTCATCTTGATTAAAAATGTACTTAGCACAAAGGATTTTTGAAGAAGGACAAAAAGTGTTTGAGGAGAACATATAGGCAAGAAAAAATACCTGATGGAGCTCAGTTTTCTATAAAAAAAGGGAAAATCTGCTGCTCAGTGCAGTAACTCCATTTTTATGTCTCACAATTACCAAGAGTCAACAGGATTTAGTGTGAGAGTACTGACACATCTTTAGTATCTTTAATATCTTGCTACCAGGTCATGCAGCTTTGCAGAAGCAAAGACAGGCTCCTAAAATGATCCCAACTAACAA
The DNA here is from genome assembly GCA_014706295.1 of Lycocorax pyrrhopterus obiensis. Lineage (NCBI taxonomy): Eukaryota > Metazoa > Chordata > Aves > Passeriformes > Paradisaeidae > Lycocorax > Lycocorax pyrrhopterus. The sequence goes on along the minus strand of JACSVZ010000006.1, from coordinate 2,340,874 downwards.
GGAGGACAAAATCTCTAAGGAAAGGTCTGGTTTATCAAGAGAGAGAGCAGGACCAAAGCAGATTATCTACTATGTTCTCCAAGCTGGACAGGGATCTACAACATGCAGAGGAAGTGGAAATCAACATGGATAAACAAAGTCTGATTTTGAGAAGGTTAAAATGAGCAGAAGCTTTGCAGCTTCCCAATTAAAAAAAATTAACTTTGATTTAACTTTAACACAGTGAACTTCTTCACAAGTTTTGAGTGTTCCCTGTTGGCATTTTCACTATGCATTGTAAATCTTACACATTGTTCATGAAACTGGTCCAAAAATTACTTTTCCTTCCATCTGTGCAAGATGCTACAGTGTGAGATAATTTTCCCCTTGGTATATATGAAGCATCTTCTAAAATTATTTAAGTAACTGTTAAGATAATTATTCTTTTTACTACAATTCGAGCAAAATTTACTAATATTTCCTTTCCTACTCTGCTGCAGTCACACTAACAACTCCTAATGGCACCCACTGAAACTCTCCACGAGCATTTTGCCTTTGAAACCCTGTCCCATGCACATTATTCTGAATAAAAACATCTCTGCAAATGCCAACAGCCACTAAAAGCAGGTTTCACCTACTGCCACGAGGTAGAAAGAGAGAAGAGTTAAGGAATAATATAAAAAGTTGGCAGCTTACACTTGGTCAGTTTGCTTGTGCATCTCGTTGTCATTTCCTGTATTAAAACAAGAAAGGTTTGGTTTAACCACTTTGAGAACATTTCTGCTGCACATCTTACATTAAATTCATCCAGTATTTTATGTTACTAGGGCAAACACAGGCTGTAATTCCAATCCTCCAACCATCTTCTCTTCAGCTTTTCTGAGCTCAGTATGATTTCAAGATAACCCTAAGGGCTGATTTTATCTATGGACTCTTCCAGCCATTTAAAACACATAAGAAAATGTTTTTTAAAAATTTTACATGGCCCAAACCAGAGGATGAAAGATAAGAGAGAAAGAATTTTCTTTATCCTTTTAAAAAGCCTCAGTTACTTGACAACTACCCATTTTTACTGTGTTTCTGGAGACTGTTTTTCAATAAACCCATATGGAACATGGACTTAAATACTTGTTTAGTACTTAAAAAAGGGTCTGCACTCTCAGATCTGACAGATTTCACGTGTAACACTCAGATCTGACAGATTTCACCCACAAAATCTGCTATGATTTCATGCACTGGCTACAGAATCTACCACTCCACGGCCTGATGCTCATAAAGGAAGCAAAGCTTTTAATTGCTACAAATTTTCATGGAATCAGAGGTAATAACTCCCTTGGTATATTTAATGTACTTACCCAAGAAAGGAACGTGAGTGGCTCCAAAAAAATAGGTCCTTGAACAAGCCAGAGGTCCCTTTGGAGACACACACTGCACTACCTAGCAGTCAGTATTAATGAGATACAAGAAGCCATCAGTAAAACAAATTGGTGCAATAATTAACAATTAACTACACTCCCCTTAAGTCTTCTAAGCACTGACAGACTACAGAAGTTTACAACACAGACGGAACTGGATTGTGAAAAAGCAACTTACGTTTTCAAAGGTCTATTTCACTTTTGACTTGACCTGAATGGTTGAAAGACTTTGGAAAGGAGATGAGCTCTGACTTGTGTTTTCAATTTCCTATGTCAACTGCTCTTTTCATGAAGAGGAAAGTGTGTCAGGTTCCCATAACTATGCTGGCACTTGGTCTTATTTACTATTTTCATGACACCCTATTAAAACAGTATCACCTGTACCTGTAAATAAACCACCTTTTTAAAAACAGCATCAGAATCTGAGGACAACAGATGGAGCAAGTACATCAGAATAACACTGTACTTGCACTTTCAAAGGTATCAAATGGTATCTTATCGTTAAAAAGGGAAGAAAAGACAGAATTGAAAGTGTTTTTACAGAAACAGTGTTAGAGCAGCAAATGGAGGATGAGATTTCACCAGGATGCAAAAACACTCCTTTCTCAGGCTCTGGACATGTGATTTGTGCCCAGAACCCCCACGTCCATCCATCCCTGAGGCAGCTCCACATGAAATGCTGACAAGCTCATGAACTCACGGCCTCACTCACGCGCTCACTCCACCATGGCCTGCGCTCAGCCACATCCACCTGCTCAGGGCTCACACCACTGCCACTCCCAGAGCCCCTGGAGGCAGCAGGGAGCTCTCTCCACACTCTACCTCTCTCCTCCTTCGCTGCCAGTTGCCTTCTGGAGCCACCCAGGCCCTCCAGCCAGAGGATCCCAATTCCCTGGGGTTGCTTGCCCAGGCACGGCCCCTGCGCCGCGGTGCAACGAGCCACGGACCTCAGCAAATGTTTAACAACCAAGCTTTCACTTGGAAATGGAAACAAGTTAATCTTTGCAACTTCATCAGAACAGTCCTGGAACTACGAAAGACTTTTCAGAGTTTCATCAACAGCTGCTGAGCACACACTGGAATTTGGATACACGTCAGGATCCCAGGTTTATTCACAAAGGTATTATGGAAAAAAAAGTGTCTTTTCATTTCTTTTTTAAGAAATGGCTACACAAACGTGATTAAAATAAAATCTGCGTGTCACAGTAAGTGTTTCATAGAAGATTTTCACTTTGTGGCCAGGACACAGATCCTCACAAACAGCATTTCCCTTTCCCCCACCCACTTACAGCACCAGTTGTCTTTTTACAGAGAATAAATTATTTTAACTCATTCAGCAGTCCCCTGATTAAGAATCCACTATGGTTTAACATGGAAAGAGAAAGAAAAAGCAAATTTGTTCCTTAAACTGATGGATTGCTAAGGTGCTTTATGTTAAGAAGAATTAAGTATTTAACTCATGGCAGATAAGCACAAAAAATATACAAAGAAAAAGAGAATATACAATGCTTTAAAATCTCAGGTAACTTCTCCAAAGGCTTACCATATGCTTGGCAGTGCTTCCACCAAGGCCGGTGTTTCGAACCAGATGTCCTTCAGATGGAAAATTGAAGTTCCCAGAGTTCAGGTTTTCCTTCGTGGAGTGGCTGCCAAACAGGACAAAGGGCTGCCGGCTCGGGCTGAAGAGGAGAGGGGGAATCACCACCAAAACATCACAGGAAGTTTACGAACAACAAATGAAATCAAAGCTTTCAAGTGTGATGGACCAACTGCTGAATTTCTCACTACAGGAGTGGGATCAAAAAAAATTACTAAAGCTGCACAAAACTTCCCACTGAAAAGTCCAAATTCCAAAGAAAAAACCCACTTGCATTAAAAAGATGATAATTTTTTCAAATACCATAACATATCTCAAGGCTGTTCCCAAACGCTCTTGGAAGATTCTTTTACCTTAAACTGCCTTGAAAAGCTGCTTAGTTGAAAATTCACCATCTTGAAAAACCCTGAAATGACCATGTTGGAAACAAACAAAACTATTTTGGGTTCAGTTCTGGCTTTGGGCCCAAGACTCAGCTGGAGAGGTCAAGGATTTTCTTTTCATTATTGCAATGCGAATAACAGAGGATGCTGCCAGCAACGAAGGGCACTGAACTCCACTGGTTTATTCCAAATACAGAAGAATGTGCAGACAGATTCAAGCAGCTAAAGAAACTTTAATTTAGCTCAAAACAGCTCAATGTGCATTTTGCAACACAACCTTCAGCTAAACAAGAGCTTTCAGTTAAAACTCTGTCGTAGAATCACAGGATGGTTTGGGTTGAAGGGACCTAAAAGATCATCTCATTCCCACCCCCTGCCATGGGCAGGGACACCTTCCACTATCCCAGGCTGCTCCAAGCCCTGTCCAACCTGGCTGGGGTTTCCAGGGATGGAATAGGAAAGGAACTGATCATAATGCACAAAATTCCATGGTATATGTAAGAACTACAGCATTAAATCCTGTGAAAATTCAGCTTATCCTTCCTGGAAGTGCCTTTGCATGGGTTTTTTTTCAGTAGGAGATGAGCTATATTGAGATGATCTCACAAGGAATTTTAAGCATTATGGCATCAGGGATATGAAAATAAAATATCGAGGAACTATTGACACCCCAGGGAATAATGAGTAATAATTACCTGTTATCTGTTATATGGCTTGAAATCATGCCATGGCTGAAATAACTTCTGAAGGGCTGTGAAGAATTGAAAAAAAAAAATTATTAAGAAGTACATGAACAGAAGTGCGAAATATCCTATCATTAAGAAAAAACCTGAATTATCCTTCTCAAAGAAAACTCCTGAACCCTCAAAAAATACTTCCAACCTCCACAAACCGACATAAACACCACTAAGTCTCTCATATTATTAAACCATTCAATGGTTTAGGTTGGGAGGAACCTTAAAGCCCATTTAGTTCCAAGCCCCTGCCATGGGCAGGGACACCTTCCACTATCCCAGAGGAAGCAACAAAATGCATCAAAAAAGCATCAAAATGCTTTGAAATGCATCAAAAAAGCAACAAAATGCTTTGAAATGCATCAAAAAAGCAACAAAACGCTTCAAAAGCAACAGCCACCCCCAGAAATCCTGTGCTATTTTCTCCCATGCTTTATGTTCCCCCCTCAGTTATGTCTGAGGTTTGAGGCAAATTCAACTGGTTAAACCCTGCACATACCAGATTCCATCCAAATGAAAGTTAATCTACCTACAAATATCTCTTGTGCAGATATAAATCACCTAAATTGAATTATCAGCGAGCAAACACCTGACTGAATTACCCCAGCAGTTCCTAAGCCATCATACCACGGATTTTTAAGGTGGGTGGTGACTTAAAAAAATCCAAACCACGCGTTTTTACTCCTCAAACACGAAAGGTGAGATGGGATATGGGATATGGATATGGAAAAAAAAAAAGCAAAATAATGCTGAATAATTATTCCTTCTGCATGGATAACAGCAGGATTTTCGAGGATTGCTGAAGCAGGCCTACCTCCCCCGCCTGAGATTCTGAGAGTTCCAGAATGAAGGGAATTTCAGTGTCAAAATTAGCAAAAAAGTTGGTCCACTGGTGTTCAAAAATCATTAAATCCTAGGAGGAAAATATTTGACGTTACTTCCCAAGGCAACTGTTAAGAGCAGAGAAAGGAAGGCAAAGGTGACATTTCATTGGAATACAGACTGCCCAATGAAACAGTAAGCTCAAGAAAATAAATATGTTTTAAAAGACAAGGACATTCTGCTGGCTTTCAGGGTGTCTTTCTGTGGGTGTGTGGTTTATGTTTAATTTTTCAGAAAATTTAAGTCAATTTAACAACTTTCAGGCTGAAAACTTCAAATTATGATAAATAGGTCTGCTCAGGTGTAGGATAAGTCCCAAACATTAATCTCACTTCCACACAGAGAGGTAGAGGTGAAATATCAGAGAGTGATTACTTCAGATTGAGAGCCTCCTAAAAACTTTATGATATTTTCATTTTCATTACAGCAGTTGATTAAACAACCAAATTGGTGTGAACTACTAATATTTTATTAATAAAGGATAATTACTGCTGAATTTGCTACATATTAAATTGCTGTCAAGCTGAAAATTAATATATAGCAATAATTATAAAATAGATATACTATTAAATTATAAATACTATTATTTATACAATGGTTTCTCCTCTAGCACTGAGATCAGAGCATGGCATTAATGTGAGAATCCCTTCCCACTGTCTGTATTAACCAAAGTAGCAGGGCAGCCACTGAGTGTCACTGTTCTCCACTTAAAGGAGTTTCAAAGCATCCTGAAAAGTGCTTTTTTCTCCTGGAAGAACGGGTGTGAGTTAAAGGGGATTTTTTTAACCCTCCTTGCAGCAAAAGGAGGATTAACAAACAAAAACACAGCAACTTCATGTACTTCGTACATGGTTTAATGACATGAAGAAAAGCTTTTAGGAGAATTTCAGACAAAGTAAGAAATTCAAAGAAACCAAGACAAGTTATTTTGGTGTTTTACAGAGTTTTTGGTAGATTTAAGGAATGGAAGGAGACCCTGCAAGCAGCAGCAGGCAGAGCCTGCAGATTGAGTCCACAAACTTAATTAAACCAAACAAAATCACAACACTTTTACTCTGTGGTTACACCAAGCAGGAGCTGATGCAGAACATTTCACCTGCGTTACCTCAAAGAGCAAATCCTCCAAGGACACAGGATCCATTTTGCTGTAGGTCTTCCACAAGTCAACACTGACGTCCATTAACTGAAAGAGATTTTAAACACATTTCTGTGAAAAACACCACGAAGAAGGCCACAGAGTCAGATTTAAGCTGCACTGAGGCAGCCTTTAGCACACTGCCCTGTCTAACAGTGCTTCTTAACTCTGCTTTCACAAACATTTTTACCCTGTTGCAAAAGAACTGACCAGATACAAGTGCAGGGACTCATCTCCTCAAGTGAGGGTTTGAATTATGTGCAAATCTTTCTTTGCATCCTCCAAACAAATCATTTCACTAAGTTTTTCAGTTTAATAGCAAAGAGCAGCACGAACTGGTGCACGTAGAAGGGCAAGATGAGTTTTCTGAGTTAAAACAGCCAAGAAGCAGATTCCAGGGTTACTCATCCTAAGCATGAGCCAGTTCTTGCTCAAAGCTGATGTAAATTTAGGCTAAAACAGTTTAACTTTGCAATACTTTCTTCCAAGTAGCAGGATGATGCATGTGAGAGTAATATTTAAAAATATATTCTTAAGAGACGCTTGTATCTGAATGATTTCTGCACTTACAGGGTTCCCCACCACTCAGTTAAAAATGCAACACTGGCTGGAATTTTCTTAACCCACTGCTTTAGAGTTATTCCAGGTACTCGTGTAATTAGGTAGGTTAATAATGATTTCCCAGAGCTCACTTCCATTCACCTATCAGTAAATTCTCTGTATTACAGCATCTTGAGCAACTCTGACTGCTGCAGTAAGAGAGCAACTGTCTTTAAAGACTGGGAAAAATCCTAAATTATCATCCTTCAATTATATCCAAATCTAAGAGAACGCACAGCAGAGGGAAAATCTCAAGAGGGAAAATCTGAGCTAAAAATGCACCAAAACTCTCCCCTTTTAATAATGGCAGAAGTATTAATTTATAGATCATTTACAGTGATCCCAAATGCACCTCCCTCCCAGCCTGGCTTCCTCCCCCATCAGTGACACAGAGCAGCTGCCTGACAGAGAACCACACAAACACTCACGTAAGAAGTTAAGAATGTCACTTCCCACTTGAAATCCCCTCATGACTTTCAAGGAGGAAGCAAGCAAGAACTCCAGCTGGAGCTGGCTGGATTGCTCTTAAAGAAGGAATCTAATTTTCCCTGCTCCTTTTTAAGTATTCAGGAGTGCCTGGAGACAGGATCAACTCCCTGGATCACACAGAAGAGGTTTTGTCTCTGCCACACTGTCTCAACATTTTTTCAGAGCCTCCGTGGATTTGTGAAATGAACTGGCGTAATTAAATGGCAATTAAAGAGCTGAACAGCTCCTGAATTGCCAGTCAAATTTTCATTGACTCATTTCAGACATCAAGAAGGGCTATTGATTGCCCTCCCCAAAGGTGCTCATCCGTTTGCACTCTGTATTTAATGGTTTGGGCAGGCTCACACCACAAGGTGTTACAGGATCAGTGATGGAATGAAAAAAAGCCTGAAGAAAGGAACCAGTGGAAAGAGAACAGTGCTCAGAAAGGCACATGAACTCACAGAACAGATTTCTGAGCAAGCATGTACAATTCTAGATATGATGAGACTTTAACAATGGCACTGTTAATTCTCTGGGGGTTTTCCAGCTATCAGGAGTCAGACAAAAGCCCATTGTGGCTGTAAAAATGGAGGAGTGATAAGAAAAATGGGACATCTGCATTGCTGTGGCAGAGGTTCAAAAAACGAAATCAAAGAAGCTTTAAACAAGTACAGAAATGCAAAGCTGTCATCTGAAAATGCTGTTCAGAGCATAATTAATAAATGGGCAAATCAATGGCAGAAGCTGCTCAGAGTGGAACAGCAAATCATTCTAAAATATAGGAGTAAATAAATCCTGACTGATGCCCTATTCAGCAGGGTATGATGACCCATGAATATAAAATGTCAGTGAGAGGAGGAGATGCATCTCTTCAGTCAAAACCAGTGACCCAAGAAATACAGTCACTTCTTATTTCCTGAGCTCATCTCAGGGTGTTCGTCACTAACCAGCTCCTCCTGCTCTGCTCTTGAAGACCTATAACCCCTCTAAAAAAATCAGGGGTAAAAAAATCCATCTAGGGGTAAAAAAAATTGGTTATTGGTAGAGGAGGCTCTAGAAGGAAAGAAGTTCTAAATCACAGCAGAGGCCTGGGGAGAATGCCCAAATAGTGGTTTATCCAGGACAAAGTGCTGTGTAGCTCAAAACAGAATCTCAGCAACACCATGGGGTCTCCATCCTGGCACAGTTAAAACTCAGTTTTACAAGATCCCAAAAAACTTCATCCAATTTAGCAGCTCACTCGAGCCGTGAGTCAGGACTAGATCATCTCAAAAAGTACTTTCCAAACAAAATAACTTCATGAGTAACTTCTGCTTCAGAAAGGAAATGAGAAAGGGAAGCACTCACTTCATATTTCATGGTGAAGAAGCCGTCGCCCCCGATGCCCTCCAGCGCGAAGGCCTGGACGATCGGCCACTTCTCCACGATGAACATGTCAAATATCTGCAGGTGGCCTGCAAAGCAAGCACAGCAGCATTCCCTCATAAATCCTGGCACTTCAGCTCTCTCTGAGGCCTTGAGATTCCCAGAGGGTCTAATTCATCCCGTCTTTAAGCAAAAAATATTCTTTATGCAGATGGCAGCTTTTAGAAGCTCCTCTACATCCCAAATTTTGTACCTTTTTCTCAGGATATTCCACATCTCCTGGCAAACTTCATTACAAGCTGATTAACAAAGCTGCCTAATAAAATTCAAGATAATAAACAGGGAGCTTTGTTTACTCCAACTCCTCAAATACTTGGCCTTAAGTAAATACTGTCAACATCCCAGAATCCCAGACTGGTTTGGGTGGGAAGGGACCTTAAATCCCATCCCATTCCACCCCCTGCCACGGGCAGGGACACTTTGCACTATTCCAGGTTGCTCCAAGCCCCGTCCAGCCTGGCCTGGGACACTTCCAGGGATCCACAGCTTCTCTGGGCACCCTGTGCCATGGCCTCACCATCCTCACAGGGAGCAATTTCTTCCATCATCCCCATTTAATCAGAATTTTAAGTTGGGGGAGAGGAAAACTCTTCCTCTTGGCACTCCCTGGTGTAGCTGCAAACCATCTGAAGTGTCGTTATCAGCCTTAAGCTACACAACTTCTTCTCATCCTTCCTAACACACAACCCCTGTCCTTCCCCCATGAGCCATTAATGACTTTCCAGGCAGCCAGAGAGTATCACCCTTCCCTAAGGGAAGCAATAAAGAAATAGGAATAAAAAAAGAATGCAAGATTACATTGCTGATGCTCAAGGCTGGCTCCAGATCCCAACAGGAAGCCATGCAGGGCAGTTTCTTTCAGTACTAGAAAAGGAAACTTGCATAAAGAAATGTTTATTCTTCCCTCGCATAAAGAAGGATTTATCTGGAGCTCCCATGGGAACAGAGAACTTCTGTAGCAGCTCAAGACACGTCTCTGAATGCAAATCATTTCTCTGCCTCACGCTGGGGGCATTCACTCCCCAGATGAACTCTGAGGGCTCCCAGTGCTCAGAAAGAAATTCAACTCTCAAGGAAAAAGAGGCTAAAAGGAAACTAATGACTTACTAATCCTTATTTCTCTCCTAAGGCAAGGAAATCTTCATTCCCTGAAGTTGCAGGGTGCAAAACACTTCCACTCCAAGCATCCTACCTTGGCAGCTGTAGGGGATTCCGATGCGGCTGCAATCCCGGACCATGTCCACAAAGCTGGAAATCTTGAATTCCTCTGCAGCTTCTTCATCTTCATACTGAAAGAAGTCATTTAAAATCAAATTGGATTAGGCATGCCCTAATTTGATTGGTAATAAAGAGAAGATGCAGCATGTCCACCACTAAAATATCACCTACAGCCTTCAGAAGCTCAAGAACCTCTTTATTCTCTGTATTTTGGAAATCCTATCATGGCAGGGATGCACTCAAGCCAATGGAAACTGGAAAAAAATCCAACTTCAGAGCAAGGTTTTTAATCATGACAGATGAAGGCATAATTATAGACTTTCTTTTCAGCTTTCAGTGAAGTCTTTCAACATCTAGATTTAAAAGTTATTTTGAGGACATCAGCTGATGTGCCATGAAAAACATGCCACTGAGGGAAAAAAAACTTGAAATATTGTACTGTATTACCAGCTAAACAAAACTGAGCAAGGAAAATCAATGACAGAACAAGCTTCAGGTCACAGATTAAGCAATGAGAACCAGTTTTGGTCTGAGGGAGAGGTGAACTGCAGGAAAAGAAGGAGGCAAGAAGAGGAGAAACCCTCACTGAACTGAGGACTTCAGCAGACTGAAGAGCAAATATCCTAACTCAGAAAAGCATAAAAACCAGACTGAAGAGACAAATCACACTCAAATCATTTTTATAACAGCACACAAATCTGAAAACACACTGACTTTGACCTGAAAAGGTGCAGTTTAGCAGCAAGTCTGGAACCAACAGGTCTAGCCCTGCTGGCTTCTACAAGAGCCACTTGTTTTGTAGAGCAAGATCAGAAGGCAGAGGTGTTTTGCCTATTTTATTTTATTTTTATGTGCAGTGCTCTGAGCTTCTCATCAAGGCAAATTACATGATTATGAACTTTTTGTGAGCTTCAGGGTACACCCAACACATTTATTTTGAGAACAAGTTCTTTTAAGCCAAGCCTGAATTTAAGATGCAGCCCCAGCTCCTCTGTGGTGCGTTCCTTCTGCAATCCCAGGAAGCCAGATCAAAGTTGCAGTTCAAAGCCAAGCCCCACACAACTGCCAGTTTCTCAGGACTTAAAAATGTCATTGGAATAAGAGCTTGGGTTTTGGCAGGGTGCTAAAGGCTTGCTCACAATCTGCTGTTGCAGGAATAATACAGCCAGTTCAACTTTACTACATCAAATTTCAGTATTTTATCCTATTTGGCCACTTTGAACAAGGGCATTTTTTAGTGATATGGGACTTTTTCCCCAACAACTAGGATATTCTCTTAAATTCCTGTGGTCTAGTTAAAGCAAGTAGGAAGGGAAAAAAGGAAGGAGAAGCTCTAGGTTTTGCCAGAGCCAGGTACAGCATTGCTTTATTTATTTCTAAAATTCTTGCACTTTTTTGGTTTCATTTTTATAAAGTTATTTCTATCACTAAAAAAAGTAGTTAAAAGCCACTGCAGGCAATTCTCCTGTAAACAGGATGCACTTAAAGCCTGACACAGCAACGTTTTGTTTGTCTTTCAGCAGTAATCTAGGAAACTGGCAATTCTTATACATTGGGAATGTGACTGGAAGTGCTCAGCTCATTCACATCAAACAGCAATGAAGTAAAACTGTATTTCCACCTTAAAAAAACCAAACCTTTCCCCTCATTTTCACAAAGAACGAGGCACATGTTTTACCTTGCCAGTTACATCATTATTTCAAGCCAACACTGTGTGATTAAGGTTCCTACTTACCACGATAAATCATATCAAAGCCCCTAAGCAGATGAAGCTTAAAATTCAAGAGCTGAGATTGCAGTTGCACTGGCAACTGTGTGGTAAGAACTACTCTGTTCCTGATTCCAAAGTGCAGGTGTTTTCCCAGCATCAGATTTGCCCTTTCAGCAGGGATTTTGGCAACAGAAAAGCCTTGTGAAGCCAGGCTTTAGGTTTTGCTAGGGCATGTTTTAACCTGGAGCTCAGCTGTTCTATCCTAACAAGAATTATCCTTCCCTGCTGCACTCCTGGAACTGTATCCACAACAGGTTTTGGGACCCATGGACAAGGTATTTATAAAGTGGAGCAAGTTCAGCGGAGGGCCACCACAATCAGAGGGATGGATCACTTGTCCCAGAAGGAGAGATCCAGGCTTGCTCAATATCTGCACCTCAAACCCACCAAAATATTACTGAGATGGTGAAGCCAGGTTCTCCACAGTGGTCATGACAAAAGGCATGATTTAAAACAAGAAAGGTATGGGTTTGACAAAAGGAAATACTTTTTCAAGAGGAGGACAGTGGGGAAATGGAGCAGACAGCCAACAGAGGTTCTGCGGCCATCATCCTTGGACGCTTTCAACACCCAGCTGCAAAAAGACCTTGAGCAACCTGATCTGATCTCACCACTTAAACAGGAGGTTGGACAAGATGATCTCCAGAGGTCCCTTGTAACCTGAATTATTTCCTAATTCTGTGACCTAAGCTATCAACCAGCCACATAAAACCACAATCAGTCTATTATAAACCCCATCACTTTCAGGCTGGAAACTCAAGGGAACAAAAGGTTTCTCTCCCTGACTTTCCCATTCATTTTTCCACTGGCTTCATCCGCCAACATCACAGGCTCCAAACCCACTCCCTGCACAATTCAGTAGAATTCTAACTTAGAAAAGGAACTACACAGAACTCAATGTAGGAAGAAGCATTTCCAGTCTCAACTGGAATGAAAAGGTCCTTATTCTACACCCAGACAAAGAGTATTTTCAATTTTTACTCCTCTAAAAATACTTCACAACAATAAATGGAGTTTTTCTAGAATACTTTGACCTTTAAATTCAAGATGAGACTCACATCAGTCACGGGATGTAGTGGAAGTGAGGTTAATAGCTCTTGAAAGAAAGATTTAATAGTTAAAATGAAAATACATAATGAAGTTTTTTGATTTTAAATTACTTACTAAGTCCATCTTTTCTAATATTCTAAAACTACTGGCAACCAATGCAAACACTCCTTTGGCAGCAAACAAGGCTGTTGTTGGAAATCTCAGTGTTGACTGTGATATTTGATTCAGATTTTGCATTTCTCACAACCCACATCTTTTTCCTCATTAAAAGATCACTGACTCACTTCAAAATAAAAGCAATCGGTGGGAGAGAGGAGCAATTTGTCTTCACGCTCCAACAAATAGAAGCATCGACAACACATTCTTGTTGCACACTTCAGCAAATGATTAATACCCAGATATACACACAGATCACTCCCCTGCTGAGGATGAAAGGGAAAAAAGGCTTCTGGAAAGAATGTTAAAAAAAAAGTTTCACTTTAAGGATCAGTTCATTAACAAGTTCATTAGCAAATCTTGTCTGCATTCATTTTTCACTTACCTCATTTTCAGTCAGACAGTGGAAATGCAAGTTCCTCCAGTGTGCCACATAGGGCGAAAGATGACTGTAATTCACAGGGTTGCAGTACAGATGAACACTGTCAGGTTTTACTAATATGATTATATCTGCAACAAGCAGAACAAATATTCCAGCATCAGGACTCCACACACAAAAGAAAGTGAATGGAAAACATTTTTTCTATCATGCACCTCATTAAAAAAGAAAATTGTTCGAGTATATGAATGCAGTGGAATTCCTAATTTCTTTTAAACAAGAAGAAACAGTTGGCAGCCACATGCAGCTCCAAGTACAAGAGCACTTGTTACTGTTCCAGACAACTGTGGGGTTATTCCCAAGTCTTGCACAGAACTTGCATCAGCCTGTCCTTTGTGCAGCCAAGAGGGTCAGGATGAGTCCTCCCAGAGCACTTCCAGAACTCTAAACTCCAGCTGCTCTTGCCTGACATTACATCAGAGCTGCTCCAACTAAAAACTAACACCACCACAGCCTGCGGGGGAGATATCCAAAAGTTTCATGCAAAGAAGGGAATAATAAGCTGTGAACACAGTGATTGGCCACCTTCCAAATATGACAAAGGAGAGTGAATGTGCTGAAGTAAAAAAGAGCTCAAGTAGTTTAGAACTGCAGAGGTGTGATCACACAATGATTAATAACATGTACATACACACATTGACTGAACTAATGGGCTGTAATTGTCTAAGTTTACAGCATCTGATGTTAACTTGTGGAGCATAAAACATGAAATACATCCTTCTATGTTTAAAGAATGAGTTCTCCAGCAGTGTTTCTAAGAAGACACTTTCAGGCATAGATAGACAACTTGAGATTTAATGACCTTTTTTGTGTGTGTGTGTCCCTTTTTCTGCTCATCTTCCACCCAGAACAGGTAAAACATGCTAAGAACATTACTCACCATCCAGAACTTCCTCAGGAAAGCCTGTCCTTTCGAAGTCGTTGTTGTTCTGGTTGTACAAACCAAAGAGCAGATAATTTGCCAGCTCCCTGCACCCTTCATTGTATCGACTGTCTATCCCTGCAAAAGCAAAACCACAGGGGAATTGTCGTGTGTCCTAACACTGCACACCTGAAAAGTTTGTTTTCTTCCCCAATTTGTTAAACTTTAAAGCAGGAGCATGAACTCAACTCCCCAGGTGAACACATTGGAAGAACAGAGTAGGGAAAAAGGAGTTTTTACAAGATCACTGCCACATGCTGACATCCCAATTTCAACCTAAATCCACAAGTGTTCTTTAAAAAATTTAAATGTCTTGGTTTTTGTAGTGTTCTGCATCAAGAATTCCATTTTGTCTAGTAATTCAAACATCTGTCTGGATGCAGGATGCATTCTAATTAATATGTTCTTGATTGAAGCTTCCTAACAAACTAATCCCGTGACCCAAATCTCCTGCTTTAGAATACATGATTAAACATTATCTTATCAGTGTTACAGTGCAATCCCTGAGTCACCAGAGAGCCAGTGCAGACTTCTGACAAATTGTGAAAAGATGTTCTGACAAAACATATGGGGCACAAAGAGCTTCCAAGGAAATCTTTCGTGGTCCTTGGGAAAATTAAATGAAAACAACTGAAGATCTGGAGCATATCTGGAGACAGAAGATAAATACAAGAAGAAAGGAATGAGGTCACAGATTTTAAAAGTATTTTCATCTCTCTGGATGACAGTCACAGTCATAATTCATAATTCTACTGTAATAAATCCAGTTTTCTCAAACAAGTAAAACTGCACACAAAGCAGCATTCTTGCCATCCACATTTCACAGAGGTCACCAGTCTTGACTGCCAAAAAATTCCTCTAATGGCAAGTTTTCCTACCAAGTTATATTAGGATTCAGTGGAATGGTTGCCAACAAAATAGGATTTGTTACATTAGGATACAGTGGAACAGCTGCCAAGAAATTAGGATTTGTTACCACTGCTAAAGGAGAGATCAGGACTTCGATAATGTAATAACACGGCTTGGACATCTGAGTCTCAGGACTTGAATTGGAAACCAAACCAGTCAAGAGTCACCTGAACTTGGCAAAAATTGGAACAAACCTCAGGTTCTTCTATTTACATTCCTTCTTCATGTTATGCTTCAGCTTTAAAGTGCTAACCAGATGCTGTGTCTGCATCCAGCTACTGAATCCCACATCTTAATAAACTCCTTGTTTGTTCAGTAACTTTGGGTAGCTCACATGTATTCCAGGGTATCTGATATTTGGTGTAAAACTATGGAACAGACAAATTGAATCCCTTCAAATTCACACGTTGCACCACTGCACTCCTTGGACTTGCCCAGAGAGGTTTGGGACTCACCATCCCCAGAAGTGTCCAAGGCCAGGTTGGACAGGGCTTGGAGCAACCTGGGATAGTGGAAGGTGTCCCTGCCCATGGCAGGGGAGTGGACTGAGATGATCTTTAAGGCCCCTTCCAACCAAAACCATTCTGTGATTCCTTGACTTTGTTGCAAAATGGAGAAGCTGCCTCACATCTGTCCCACCTTTCTCAGCCCTCAAAAAAATCTTTCCTGCCATAATCTTTTGAATCTTCATTCTCCTGCTGTTTCTGACCTCTCATTCATATGTGTCCCTCTATTTTATTTACATTTTCAGCCCCATGAAAGCAGGCACACCAATGCAATCCAGAATTCAGTGGGACTCGACATCCAAACATTGCTGCCAAAGCCCTTGTGTCTAGGTGGGATTTTAGTTACAAACAAGTGGAGACTCCCTTCTTTCAGGAAGAAACTGTCCCATTGTTTTAGGGAACTCCATTTAAATGTAATCAGTCTCCTTGGAATCAGCTGCAACCTTGGAAAGTGAGCACACACAATGTCCTGAAGATAATCTGTTTTACTGATTACTTCCCTAACTAAGGCACCTTCTGAAGGCTGTCAGGGGAGCAATAATCTGGCACAGACAGGCTGGGAGAGCTGGGAATGCTCAGCCTGGGGAAAAGAAGGCTCCAGAAAGATCTCAGAGACCCTCCCAGGGCCTAAAGGGGCTCCAGGAGAGCTGGAGAGGGACTTGGAACAAGGGCATGGAGTGACAGGACAAGGGAGAATGGCCTCCCAGTACCAGAGGGCAGGGTTAGATGGAATACTGGGAAGGAATTGTTCCCTGGGAGGGTGGAGAGGCCCAGAGAAGCTGTGGCTGCCCCATCCCTAGAAGTGTCCAAGGCCAGGCTGGACAGACCTTAGAGCAACCTGAGATAGTGGAAGGTGTCCCTGCCCATGGGACAGAGCTGGAACTACATCATCTTTACGGTCCCTTTCAATCTAAATCATTCTATGATCCTGTGATTCTTATTTCTGGAAGATCAGAAGAAAGATGAGAAACTGCCCTCATTTAAAAAAAAACCCCACAGTTATGATGTCACCATCACTTGAAGAGTTTGAGATTTTATCTGAGTGCACCAGCTTCAAGCAGGGAAGATCTTCCAAGCCAAACACCAAACCCTTGCTTTTTCAGTTAATGACAGAAGGAGGGGAAGAGAAAACAAAAAGATGTTAAGGGGGGACAGCTAACAAATTCAACTCTTGTAATAGAGGACGTGGGTGAATTTACTGCTTTCAGAGCACCGACAAGCATGCAGGGAAGGCATTAGTTTAACAGAAAACCATGAACTCTGCAGAGTATTTGGGATTCATGGTCTGCTTGGGTCTTTCAAGCATCCCATCCAGACAGGAGCTTTCAAACGGAGGCTTTAGTGCTATTCTACAGAAACGTATGGAGTTAAAGGAACAGATATAGTTAGCAGAAAACAAACAGGAAATGAAACAATGACCAAGATAAGATACCCCCGAGAGCATATCAGGAGTCCTCCCCAGAACAATGGGCAAGGCCATTAATTAGGAAACCCCCGACGCCTGTCTCCAGCTGAGCTGGGAGCTTGGTGACTCCCCCGCCTGTTCCCAACTCATCGCCAGGGTGTGGGCAGACAATGACTCAGTCTGAGCCCCGAGGAGCCGTTCCTGCTCCTGCTCCCGCAGCCAGGGCTCAGCTGCTCCTCAGCGAGCCCATTCAGTTTGCTAAATTGGCAGAAAACATCCTGGCCAAATCCGGGGGGAAAATCTGTCTGCTCGGTAAGATAAAGTGGGTGCAAGATACCCAACACCACCAGCACCGATGCAAAATGCACGTGGGGACATCACGGAGGGAGCAGGGAGGTGAGGCTGGAGGGAAGGGACACATCACCTTTAGACACTGGCCCAAAGCCAACACACAATTGTGGAACTGCTGGCAGAATAATCCTTAAAATAGTCTCTGTTTGGAAAGGGAATGTGATGAACTATCAGTGCAATGTACTAAATGTTCTTAGAATGTGGGAGAAACCCCAGCAGGAAGAGCTCTGTGTAGGATGGATATAATGGAGAAAAAATAATCTAAAAGAGTAGCAATATGTGAACAGAACCAAGGTAAAATAAAGATTTACTGGAACAGCCTTGAAAGTATCCCCACACTCTTCGAGGAGAATAAAAAATAAGTATGAACGTTTGCAAAAATTCAGCTCAAGCCGTGCTGAATAGTGAAACAGTTGGACCCACAACCAGAGCAGCTACTACTACAGTCAGACACACCCTACTCACACTAAATGCACATCCCCAGAAATCAGAGCAATGCAACCACGAGCTGAAAATCTCTGCTGAAAGCTTCAAGAAACATCACCATCATAAAAAATAGTTTACAGTATAATTTAAGTAGACCAGCCTTAACAGCAACACACTCCAGCTGAGACATCACAGCTTTTTAAAGACCTCTGACATGCCAACCTCCAAATTCCTTTTTCCTGTCAGTGGTGAGGTCTTTTCTCCCCAGCAAAGAATGCAGGAATGTTACCATGCAACCACTTCAAAATCAGATCAGAGGATTCTCTTAAAAAAATCAGCTGGAACTACACTTAAATACTTGTATCAACAGTGGGTCAGTTCTCATCTCTCTTTGGGATCTCACAATGCTGGGTTTAATTTCAATACAAATATTGATGAACTTGAAGCAAAGCTCTGGAAGTTTATACTGGTTTTATCTCACAGCCCAGTATGAAACTGAAGTTGAGGTGAGGGAACTGCATTAACTCCAAGCCATTAAAAGCAGCCAAGTGAAACAGAACATGCACTGACTGTAAAAAAGCAGAGTTATGAGTATCCACTTTCCACACAAGTCAACAGGACTCAGGATGTAAAACTACATGTTTTTTGTCATCTGAAGCTTGTATTTGATGACAGATTTAATGCATTTATAACAGTGACATGCCTGTTTAATGGAAGTTATGCCAGAAATTCTGCAGGCTACAGGAGCCAGGTCAGAGCAAACAAGAGCCCCATTGTGGGTGCTGAGAGATCAGTGCAAAGCACAGGACTCCCAACAAAACACACCTCCTATATTTCCATACCACAAGTGCTTATTTACTAAGAGGTATGGTCTTATGAATAGAATTAAATCCTCCACATGACACTGAGGATTACACAAAGCAATTCCTTTGCTTTCCTTAAAGCTGGGCCATGTTTCCAGTGATTGTTCTTTACCTGGGACTTTCTGCAGCCTCAGAGTTAACAATAATTAAGAAATAGTGCAGTGTCATCGGTGAGATGGCACAACTTAAAATGTTTTAGGAAATTAAAATAGCAGCAAAGACAAAACCCAAGGAGTTTCTCCTGCATGATTAAGTTTCACTGGAAGGCTGACACAGTGACCTCACAGACCTTTTGGCTGTACAGTTACTACTTAGCCAGAGACTTAACCTCTTACCCCAGAGAATGGAGGGTAGGAAGGGTCATGTTGTACAGTTTGCATTGACTCAAAGAGAATGAGGTTATATACATTCATAAATTTTACTTTGTGGGCCAGTAAATGAGCTTTACGTTCTCTTGCTACATCATTAAAAAATAAAATTAAAAAATCCTAAAAAACCAGACTGTTGTATCACTTCCTACACAGAGCTTCTTTAGGGCTACATCAGACTTCTTCTCTTTTACTGTAATAGATTATTTAAACAATCACTCCTCAGTCTTTTTCTCTAAGGACTCAAGTTTTCAATCATAATGTCTGCATTTTTCCTTTAATATCTTGACACTGATTACATAAAAAGAAACAAGAGTCAATGAAATGGTATTAAAGCAGTACAAAACCCCTGTTATTTTCCCACAGCACACTTGCACACGCACCTTTATTTCCTCCTGCCCTTTTCTCCCAGTCCCAGAAGAAATAAAACACTGAAACCACATGCTGTTTATGTGCCAACATTTAACTCCTAACTGCTTCCTAGGTTTCTCATGCCACTCTTTAAACTTTTTTGCCCAAAATTACCAAATAGGCTGAAGAATTGTTTAGGGAAAAGAGAGTGTAGCAATCAGCTGTTCATTCCCTGAGAAACCAGGCTGGGGCTTGGAGCAGGAAGATGATTTTCTTCTTTCTGAAACTCGTGGGATCTTTATCAGGATAATGAGAACAAAAAATGTAACACTAACCTAAAATGCAGAGGATTCCATCAGGTTGAGATTTGCTGCTCTGTGTCAGGATGCTTTGAATATTTCGGAGGCGGCTGCAGCTGCAAAAGAAAGAAAATTTGTCCTCAAGGTCACTGTTGTGAAATGTCAGTTTGGGAGGCTGAAGAGCTGACCCAGCTTTGTTTTCTTTATTACATAAATTAAATGGACACACTTCAATTTGGGTATTTTTTCTTGAGACATGGACCTTAAATCAAACCATTCCCCATTATTTTTGCCCACTAAAAGATGAAGTCCACAGCCTGAGAGAAGACCGGAACCTGTAACTATCCCTTCTATCCACATGCTCTGTTAATCTCCAACCTGGCAAAAATTGTTGCTCAGGTTTGCTCTCACCATGCCAGGAGCAATTCCCTTTTCTACCAAAGAACCAAAAAGCAAAGCAACATCAGAAGGGACCACAGCAGCACCTACATCCCAACAGGAGTTTGGGAAAGAGGAGTTTCAGCACCTCCAGCATCATCAGGAGAATCATTAAGGTTGAAAAAGACCTCCAAAAACATCAATTCAAACATCAAAGAGAAATGAAACAATGCCAAGTCTTGCTGAGATTTTTTACAATCAAAATGAATGGTTTATTATATAAATTTTAATTCAGCTGTCCAATATTTATCTTTAAACCAGGCAAAAATTCCATCTGCAACAGCCAGAAAGATTTTTTTTTTATAATCAAAGTGAATAGTTTATTATAAAAATTTTAATTCAGTTGCCCAGTATGCATCTTTCAGCTACAACAGCCATACAGAGAGCAACACAATTTATGCTTCCAGGCAACATTCAGTGAGTTTGTTTAAATACAGATAAAAGACAAGAAATTTCACTGTTGATATTACTGAATGGGATTTCTTGTTTATAGACTTGTTTATAGAACTATGAGCTGTTCAGCTTCAGGAAACAAATGCCTCTCACAGAAACATTCAAACAGAGCTAAATTTATGATCAGTTCAAACAAACAATAAAGTAAGGTCAAATATTTCTATTTTCAGCATTACTTTAGCCAAGTAAAAAAGCAAATAGGCCTTTTCAGCAATACTACAATTATTGTGCTCTACTTTCTCTGAAAGAATGAACATGAAAGGTTTCCATTATGGCTAATCTAAGTGATATTCAAACATCAGTGATAAAGGACAGACAACACTTCATTTAGAGATATTTTCATAGGAAGAACAAAGTCAGTGCAAACCACTCCAGAATTAATTTTTCCCATTTTTAGGTCACATGTTTCAGTTCTGAATCCCTCAATTATTCTTTTCACCTGAAACTTTCCAATTTATATTATATGCTCTGCTGGATCACAGATGGATGGATGGATGGATGGATGGATGGATGGATGGATGGATGGATGGATGGATATTTTGATCCAGTCTTAGATATAGAAACAGAAATTAAAGCCACTGATGACAGCAAAGGCACTTCATCAGCTACTGCGAGACGTTTGCCTACATGGCTGATGCCAGGAAATCCATGAAAACCACATTGACCTTTATGCTGCACACTTTAGCAACTACCAATTATTTATTCTTTCGAGCCTCGCCTAAAACTGAATCTCAGAGCTATACAAAATTAAGATTTTGTATCTTATTCTGGAAGATTTTCATCCCATCATTAAACAGGAGCCCAGACCAGCCGGGTGAGAGAGGATTCATTACAAGCTATGCAGTGCTCATATTTTCATACTTCCCATATCACGAGATAGAGAGCAGAAAAAAAATCCCCAGACTTTTCACTGTGGGCACCAACAAATTGGACTTGTTTCATTTGTTGGTATGGAAACAGCAACACAAGTTGCACAAGCCCACAGTTATTTGAGGAGCAGCTGCAGGATTGCTGGAGCCTCTGTGAAAAAACAAGAACGTGGAAGCAACTTTTTGTACAAAGCTGCCCATAAGTGAAATCCTTCTCAAAATGCTCTTGACCTGCCTGCAAAGGAATCGTTTCCATGATTCCTGAGAGGATCTGAAGGACAGATTGGAGAAAAACTATGTCCAAGGACTTCAGCAAGCAGCTCCCAGAGTGACTTTTTAATAAAACATTTTCCTTATCAGAGGATGCATCTTCCTGTTTCTGCTCAGAGTGAGGAAAGAAACAGTCAAGAGAAAAAATGCTGATGGCACAAGAGGGAGATTTTCCTTCAGCTCCTCAGAAACAAGATGCAATAATCCCTCTGTTACTCATGGTCAACTCTGAAGGCAAATTTAAGTAATTCTCCAGCCAAACCAGGTTTTTCAGGACTGTATAACATTTTTAAAACTCCTTGTGCTTTATAAACAGAGCAGGAGTACACAGCTTGATTTTGCTACCATTTTTCCCCCTATACTGATCACTTACAGAAAAATGGAATGCTGAGAACTCAATTTGACAAAGAACAAGTATGGAAACTCAAGGGGAAAGATCTTTCCATTTATTAAAAAACATTACCATATGAAACAAGGTAAGCTATTCCTAAGACCGTTAAATTTTAATTTCAAAGGCTTCCACACAAGAGTGACCCACTAAAACACATCTATCATTTAAAAGAAGTAGTGTTATGAGTCTGTGCAAGAAGACCAGAGCAGAGAAAAGCAAAATAAATGGGATTTCTGTCTTCTTGAGTTCTGGGAAAGTATTTTCTTATCAGTTCAAGTGGTGGTAGAAAAGGGGAAGAAGAATTGGGGGAGGAGAGTTCTTGCAGGTTGGGTATTTTTTCCTTCCTTAAGTTTTCAGGTTAGGAGTTTTACTCTCCTAGAATTACTTTCATTATTTTTCAAATAAATTATAACTTTGATATAGCCCTTAAAAATATTTAAAGTTCTCATATTAAGCTGATAAGACATTTCTAGTAAGTAAATCTGGATGTCACTGCTATGTGTCCTGACATAAAATGTGAAAGCACAGAACAAAATTATATGTTCATTATTTCACAGCAACATGCGTGACCAATAAAGATATTTATTTCATTCTTAATATTAAACAGACCGTTAGCAGAATATTTTTTCTTGCCTCATTTAAGAAGTGGTTTCTATGAGAGAATTCTTTGAAAAAGCTCCTTCACAGAAAAATTTTCAACGTCATTTCAAGTGTGGATAAATCATTACATTCAAAGGCTGACACTAAACACAGAAGACTTGTGTGCCTGAAGAAAGATGCCATTCAGAAATAGGGAAGAGAATAATTAGAATTCTTACAACATGGTTCTAAACAATACAGGCTAAACTGTGTATAAAGTCAGAGGGGGAAAATAAAGGCATTTTCTTGGATTTCACATTAACCAGTCATCTGACAAAAACAAAGAGACTGTCCTGGGAACAAAAATCCGTGACTTTTCCCGTCTCTAAAACAAGCACTGCCTTTTTTACTCCTTTTCATTTCACCCCAGCAGCACAAATTCAAACGGAAACAACAACCTCCACTCAAACCTGTGGGCCTTGGGATGCTTCCCTGGAAGATGTGGATCCACCATCTACATAACCACAGCTAAACCTACAGTAACCTGCTGCTGAAAAAACAGCATTAGGTGTGTTTGGAAACACAGTCCCAAAGAAGCTCCAAAACGCTGGATTTCCATGAGATTTGGGCAAGACAAGAGCTGGAAGCTCCCTATCCACCCATATCCTATGAGACAACTTCTGAAGTGGGTAAGAAGTTGAAACAGGTGAAGACGGAATTTTTGCACCACTTTTGAGCAGAAGATGGGGTTTCTCTGTCGGTTTAAGCCAGGATAAAATCTCCCGGTGCTGCAAGGGACAGTCTTGCCCTCCTCGCCGCCTTTGTGTCTGCACTAACGATCTTGAAGCCATGTGTCAGGTCGGATCAGCTTATGGATCCAAACAACCTCCAGCCCAGGAATTAAAAAGAAAACAACGCTTTCAAACCGCAGCAAGCTGGCCTGACTGCTGATGAAGGCAGGTCAAAAGGCAAAGCCACGTTTTGGGGTGACATCTGGCAATAAAGTGTACTTGGGCCAATTAAGGAACTGTACCTTGAGGTACTTGATATTCCGCTAATCTTGGACTAGATCCAGAAAAAAAAGGGGGAGATAATTGACAATCATTAACTTCTAAGAATTAGTGCTCATCTGTTCACGTCTTCACACTAATTATGCAAAGTACCTCGCTTTACAACAGCCAGCCTGTCACAGCTTGGTAACAGACACGGCGCTGCAAGGCACGTCTGTTGGCAAATAAAGAGAATTTTAACAACTGTGCCTTTCTCAATCACAAAGAACAAATACATTTCCTCAAGAAAGCCACGCGGTGCTTGAATTTCCATTCGATTGCGTTTGTTTTCCCACAATGTGGTGCTTTTTCCCCCGCATCCCTGGTCGCTGGCTGGATTCAGCCTGCGTGCAAGCTGCCTTTCCTTGACGTGGTAATCCAGCGGCACCGAGGCAGCATCGATATCAGCACTGATCCCTGCCCGATTCCCGGTGGATTCCCATAGCCGGGCTCACCAAACGCCTGGCAGGGCTGCAGCTGTGCTTAACACCCAATTCAGCTGACAAAGGCTGGGATTTCGCTGCGTTCAGTGTGTGTTTCGCCTCATGTTGGCAGATGTTTCGCTCCTCCCCCACAAAGGCTTGGCAGCTCTAAAAAACCGCACGTGGCCGAGGTTTGATGGATGGCAGGGAACGAGGGGGAAAATCGGGAGATATCCCTGGCAAGCTGGGGCGAATCCTCACATTGGCAGGGAATAACTTGAATAGATTCGCGCTGTCTACCTAAGACAATGGCTTTAATATTAACTGCCCGATTTACCATAAATAAATAAATAAAATAGAATGATAAATCACGAGGTTTTCTTCCCCCAAAACCTCACATCTTATTAACTTGCTGTTGTTACCATCTGTTTCCACTTCACTCCTCGAAAAATCAAGTTTAGTTTTCTGGGGTCTTTTGTTGACCTCACGATTTCTATCAGAAACATTGTCTGCTTGTATTTAGAGTCGAGGATTTCCCTGGATTTCCCAGTCTGACATTATCCTCACCTCACTGTAGCTGTGAAAACAGACACCAGAAGTCAGACCGAGCTAAAGACCCTCAGAATTTCATGCATTTCAAAGTAACTCTTTCGCTGCTTGGCACTCACAAAAGACAACATTCACCCACCTTAACATATATGACAATCTTCCAGCTATTTTCCAAATTTCTCTGCAATAAGCATAGGGATCTATAAATAGGAGATCTAGTAATTTTTTAGGAACAGTGAGAAGTAAATATTAAAACTGGACATTGATAAACAAATTTAAGCTCTGTGTGCATTTTCAGGACCAAACTCCTTACTTCTTGACCTTAAGTGGACAGGAATATTCAATTCTGTAATCCAGAGACCTCAAAGCACACAGGAACAAGCCTGAATCTCTCCTTACGAAACATCTGGAACTGCCTGATGCCATTTGCACATCACAAACTTGTTGAGGACCTTTATCAAATGATGGATTATGCATCACTTACACATCGGTCAGACCCTCAGCCGTGATGTTCTCTCTCCTTACCAGGCTGATCTACAAAAACCATGAGTGTATTTACACTTATCTTAAGTTGCAGCAGGTTATGGAGAGCACCAACTATTTCCACTCGAAAAACATTATCAGCTGAGAAAATGATAACAATTGAAGAAGCAGCAAAGACCAGCAGCTCGAGGGTGATTATTCTGCTCAAGTGTGATTATTCTGCTCAAGGGTGATTATTCTGCCATGGCTCACTCTGATTAAAAGGACAGGGCACTGCCTGGCACTGGAGCAGAAATCAGAAATTAAGCTACGGTGCCTCAAGGCTAAATTCACCTTCAGGGCCCATTCCTGGGCCACAACCTCTGCAGCCACGTGGCCACAAAGCTCCAAATCAGATGCTCTGCCCTCAGTTCAAGCTGGATGATCACAAAGGGAGAACTCCACCTGAAGGTCCATGAGCAGCTGAGTCAATGCCGTAGCTCTGCTCCTCTCCTTGGCAAATTTCCCTTCTACCTCTCCATCAATCACATCGTTCCACATCCCTCAATTTTCACTGTAGCAGACCCTAAGCATTCTTATTTCCCTAACATGGCAGAAAACCATCCATATTCAAGGAACAGGGGTTGTTTCCCTTTTTTCCCTCCTGTACTTCAGCAAGTTAAATCAGCTCTCTCCTTGCATTGCTAAAATACAGCGCATTCCTTATAAAAAAAAAAAAATCCAGTGAAACTGTGCTCTTACAAAATGCTGAACCTCGCCATAATTACATAAGGAACACACGGGCACAGACAATCTTTCATCACAGACAAGTCCCCTACAAAAACTGGCTGGGAAACCACAACAACTCTTTGGTCCCGTGCTCCCAAAAACCCCATCCATGGAAAAAAAGCCACATATTTAACCACGATGTGATTAACAACAGAACAGTTTAGAGCAGGAGAATGTTAAGCACAAAGAGACAACAGAAAAATTAACCCAAGGACTCATTTTGCATTTCTCCTCACGGACACATGGTGAGAACTCATCTGTATTATGTTACCAACATGGATAATGAATCATGAGGATTTGCTTACTCTGTTTTACATAAAGGTAATTCAGATTGGGCGGGTGCAGAGCACTCTGAAATAGAACGAATCTGCATTGATCTTCTGATGGAGATATTTAAAACAAGCACTTAACAGAAATTTTGTTCAGAAGTGCCTGTATTCACAAGGAAAACACTCATTCACCACTAAACACAGGCACATGAAAGATGACATCACCTCCCAAAAAGACTTCCCCTTTTTTGGGCAGCACTCTTCTCTGAGTTAAGGGATTTTTTCTATTTCCAAACCCATTCTTTACTTGTTACAATGTCGAGGGTCGCCAGCTCCCAAGGTGCCACATGGCAGACAAAAACTCTGAAGTATGTGGAAGAACTCCAAGAATTATCTCTGGCCCTTTCTCTAGTCTTTATATAGTCTGAAGAATTTTTCCATTCCTGTTTGGGAACTTGGGGGCGGGGGGGAGGAGGGTAACGGATTGTTTTGTTTTAAGTTATTTGTATTAACTGCCTGCTATCTGCTGACTGCCTGGGAAATTTATTGCAAACACTGGCCTCCATCTGGCCTGACAATAAAAAATAAAAAAGAACTGCACAAGATTGAATGTTGAGGAGGAAAAAAAATTAACAGATGACATGGCTCCTACAAACGCACTAAATTACAGTTGCTGGCTGCATCTCCCAGTGGAGCTCAAAAGCTTGCAGATGTTCAGAGAGTCTGAATGTTCTCATGACAACTCTAAAACAGGGTCTCAGATTACAAAAATCACTCAGGAAGAGGAAGGCTTGAGTGGAAACCATTTTCTCTTTCAGCATTTTTTTTTACCATCTTGGCATTTCGTTACCCATCATGAATTTTTAGATTCTTTACGGCTCTAAAGAAATAACAAGCTCTTTCTAAACAATTAAGATTAATTTATTCAGTGAAAAAAATTATTTGAAAAGGTCACTTTTCTTTCTGTCTTGTTATCAATTCAATTTCTAACTGCAAGCAGAGAGGGAACATAACCAGCACAGAACAGCCATGTTCATGTGTTTCAGGCAAGCAGAACAACCTCCATTTCTCTCTTTCTCACTGCAGAATTCCTCATTTCACTGGCAAATTGTCCAAAAAGTGAAAATGCCTTTGTTCTCTCCTTGAATTATACATAAAAAGCTATTTGGTTTTGGTATTTGTTTGTTTTTTATTTGAAAATCTACAGCAAACACAGACCCAGGTAGCTTGGCCAAGTGTTTGTCTGCAATTCACGTGCAACGTCTCCATTCCCTTATTATCTGGCTTCCCACTGGTGAATACTTCCATGTATTGTGCTGTAACTATTGAAAGCATCAAGCACTTCAGTTCCTGGGTTGTCCTTTGTGGTACCATAAAACAGAATCATGGAATCATTTCGGCTGGAAAAGCTCTCTAAGACCATTGAGTCCAACTGTTACCCCAGCACTGCCAAGGCCACCACTAAACCTCTCGTCCCTAAGCACCACAAAAATGTCTTTTAAATGCCTTTTAAATAGCTGGCCACTCCACCACTGCCCTGGGCAGCCTGTTCCAGTGCTGGACAATCCTTCCAGCAGAGAAATGTTTCCCAATATTCAACCTAAACCTCTCCTGGCTCAACTTGAGGCCGTTTTTCTCTATTCAGACCCTTCAGATAATGGGCTGCAGCCTCATACACATGGGTGCACCTTTAAGTCTCCAAAGGGAAACAGAGCGCTGGCAACCTAAGGATACCTGAGCTGACACCTGAGCTCCCATGGAGCCAATGCCCCCATCTCACATGTCCCCACACCCCAGCTCCTGTCAAGCCCTACCTCACATATTTCTGAAGCTCAGGAAATATCATTATCTTTGTATCCACATGCCCCCCAGCAGGTGCCCACATAAATACAGCGTCTTCTTTCTCTTCATAATCCCTCAGCCCCTCCCAAACCTCAGCTATCCCTACCCTAATTCACCTTTCCTACCTTTCACAAGCCTTTTTTTTTCCTCCTATTGCCAAGGCAGCCCGTGCCTACCCCCTCCAAATCAGTCCCAGGCTGACTGAAACAGAAACACGACCCCAAGCCCATTCTCTGCACACCAGCCCTGCTCCAAGCCCCCCTTGCTGTCCTCCTGCTCCTCATCCATGGCAGCCTCCCACACATCCTCCTTCGGCAGGATTCCGGCTTTGCCAATCCCTACATCCACAAGGTCACATCAGGCCCCTGTCTGCCATGCTGTCAGAGCCACCAACACCTCCCTCCTGGTAGCCACCTGCCAAATCTACCTGTCCTCATCACGGCAAATCCTTTCTCTTCTGTTCCCAGCCCCTCACATGCTGCTCCCGCTGCTCCAGCCCCCCAAAACCCCCTTAATGACCCCAAATCCGACCGCAACACTCCCCACAACTCAGTGCCCCGGCACGCCAGAAATCCTCCCCTTAATGCCCCATCACTTCTGTCCCACCCCCAAAGCCGTGCACCCCCATCCTTCCCACCCCAACGTCTTCAGTTAGATGTTAAACCCTATTTCATCCCCAATCAGCACCGTCAGCTCTGTGAACACCCCACTTTCTCCCCATCAAACCCTTTAACTCCGCATCCTACCGCTTAAAACTCCTCCCCAATCCCTCTATCTCAGCGCACCTCAGCACCTCCAAAGCCCTGCGCCCCCCATCCCTCCCAGCCCAACGCCCCCAAACAGGCGTTTAACCCTATTTCCTTCCCAATCAGCGCCACAGCTGTGAAAATCTCAGCTTCTCGCACACCAAACCCCTCCGCACTTCACCAAAACCCTCCCTATCCCCCCTTTAGCGCGCCCCCCAATACATGCCCACGCCCCGTACCCCCTCTCCACGCCACAGCCCTCTTAGCGCAGCCCTGCCGCTCGCTGTCACCCCCCTCCTCGCCTTCCCCGCTGCCCCCTCCGGTACCTTACGAAGGGCCCCGGGGCTCGGGGCCGGGGCCGGTGTCGCGGGGGCGGCGGGAGGAGCGCGGAGCGGCCGCACAGCGCCATGGCGACCGCGATGCGCCGGAGGGACGGGGCGGCTCCGCCACTGCGGCCCTGCGCCCCGCCCCGCCCCGCCCCACGCCGCGCGCGCCACTCGGCCCGGGGGGGAGCGACGTGGCACACCCGCACCGCTCCCCCCGCTCCCTGCCTTTCTGCCCGCGCAGGATTTATCCTGAGTTTTTTTTCTCTTCTCGCAGGAAGTGCGGTCGGGAATTCTTGGACAGCTGCCGGTAGCTGGGAGTAAACATAGCGGGGATGCGGATGGTCACCCCTCCGGCAGGAATGGGCTCGTCCAACTCCAGCCCCCTGCTCACACACCCCTCACGCCCCCCCGCTCGCTCATGGGCGCGTCCAGCCCCCACCGCTGCTGTCGTCCCCCCCCCCCCACGACGAGGCGTGGGCTCGTCCGATCCCACGGAGCCCCCGGGGAGGGGGGACAAGGGACCCTCGGGAACCCCCGGGCAGGGGTGACACGGAGTCCCCTGGAACCCCCTGAAACCCCCGGGCAGGGGTGGCACGGAGTCCCCTGGAACCCCCTGAAACCCTCGGGCAGGGGTGGCACGGAGTCCCCTGGAACCCCCTGAAACTCTCGGGGAGGGGTGACACGGAGTCCCCTGGAACCCCCTGAAACCCTCGGGCAGTGGTGACACGGACCTCCCCGAGAAGGGGTGACACAGAGCCCCGAGGAGCAGAGGGACACGGAGACCCCCGACATCCCTCAGAGCCCCGAGGGACGGTGTGTCCGGGATCCCATCCAGAACCTCAAAGGATGGTGTGTCCTGGAGCTCCGCGGAGTGATGTACCCTGGCCTGCCCAAAGTATTGTCCCCTCAAACACCCTACAGCACAAGGACATGCCCTGGCTTCCCATGTCCCCCCAGCATTGCATCCCCATGTGACCCCTACCCGGTTGTCATTCCCTATCCCAAAACCACCACAGGGCACCCCTCTGGGGGCTCACCAGCACCCCACATGGCCCTTTTCTTGTTATCCCCAAAAAATAACCCCCCTTTCCAACCAGCACCCCTCTGTGCTAGCTGTGTCCTGGTACCAGCACAACCATCCTTATGGACACCTTTTATTCTCTTTGCACCAGAAATTCAGGGTGTTTTGCCTGCTCTATCATGCCCTATCCTGCCCAGCCTGGAGATTCCAGGCTTGCCACAGGGCTTGGCCTCTGACACCCCTTCCCCAGTCTTCCCAGTCTTTTCCCATTTCACTGATGTTGCACCATTGCCAAAAAACTGAGCCAGCACCCCCATCTTCCAGGGAGCAGGAGCAGAGATTTTGCATCCCGCAGAGAAAACCTCCAAGGATCTATAATTAAAGGACTGAGGTCATCACAACGCAGGGCAGGATCTGGAGCCAGGATTTAATGAACAGTGAGTGGCACATGGCTGGAAACCCGTTAATCACACATCCCTCAGCTGCGGAGAACACATCCTGCTCCTCCTGCATCCTCCTGCCTCACCACCAAACCCCGAGGGGAAAGAAAAGCTGCCCCATGGCATGACAAGAGGTGGAGTAAGCATTAAGGAAAACTGAATTTGCTGTGGAGGCTCTCATTCCCCCCCAGAACGTTAATCCCCACCCCCCCAGTGCTAATCTGTGACGAGCTCTCTGCATCGTGTCCATCCCCGTTAATCACCCCGGCTCCTCGTCCCTGGTGGAGAGTGGGATAAGACCCCTTGTCTGCATCTTATTTTAATTACACCAGTATTTGCCAAGAGCAGCGTAAAGCTGTAAATCTGCAGCTTTTGGGTGTGATGGAGACACGGGGCTGCTCGCAGCAAACTCCTTTTCCCTTCCCAAAGGACTCCAATGCACACAAGGAGCCCTAAGGGGCTCTCACTCCCACCTCACTTTTAACCCGGTGCAGGTGAGACTACATTCCAAAGTGTTCTTTCCTTTTTTTCCCAAAAACCAAATTGGACTTTGCTCGCTGCCACAGAGCAAAGACAAGATAAATAAATATGCTGGGCCGTGACCCAGCTGCCCTGCAGCCACTGGGAAGCGTTTTAGCTGGCCTTGATGAGGTTCTGATGGTTCCATGTACAGACACGTCCCCACGGCATGGGTTGTGCTGACAAGGAGCTGACACCATCCCAGTCCCAAGCTCTTCCTATTTTTTGAGCCCCTGGACATGCTTTGAGCTTGCCAAGGCAGCATCAGCAATGGGAGCTGAAGGTCTGGAAGGAAAAGTGGACACCATTGCTAAAAACCCTTATGGCTTCCCTCTAGAAGGCTCCTAAAATGCATCCCTTGGGCTTCTCTTGTCGTTTGCTCAGCGGGACAAGCTCCTGCGGAGCTCCTGCTGGTTGTCCCCATCCCAGTCTATGGACCACCAGCTTCCAAAAGGCTTTCCCAAGGCCCCTCTGCATCCAACACTCATGTAAGGAAGGAGACATGTCCTGACAGCGCATCCTTTCCCTGCAACAAGCACCATCCTTAACATCTGGGTGTTGTGTTGGCTCCTTCCATCTCCTCTCTTCCATCTCCTCTTCATCTCTATGTGCCTGCTCAGCGACTACAAAGCCCCAGGAACACAGCAAGGCTATGGTGGGAGTGGAGAGGGAAAAGGGATCTTCCCAGGATGGGATTTAGGGACATTTTGTCCCCAAGACTCTTTTGGCCAACAAGGGGAGACTTTTCACACCACCGGTGTATCGCACCAGGCTGTGACCTGCAGCATTTTATTTCCCTTGGGATGCAAAAGCAAGTCAACAACCTGGAAAACACCCAACAGAGAGGCCAGGCTTCCTGGACAAGGAGTGATGTGGAAGGGGAAAGAACACGACATCAACTGTTGTTCCTGCTCTCCAGCTTCCTGAGCTTCACCTTCCCACTATTGTTGCACGTTTTGAGGGCTGCAAAAGCTGAATGAAGTCCACAACAATTCCCAAAGAGAGGAAGAGGAGAGCAGAGTGGTTTGGAAAGAGGGGGAAAGCTTCTGATGTTGTTCCTTGGTGGGTCCTCCTGACCTACAAAAGCAAACCCCAGATCTGGGTTAAGTCTGCTCGTGTGACCTGGTAGGGCTGTTCCTCGCTGTGTTTTCAGCTTGGGCACCTCCATGTTGGCATCTGCCCATGGAAACAGCTGCCTTCACACCCTTTTCCCTGGATACCTGATTATTTTTAGCAAATCCCTGCTGGAGAAAACAATGTTGTACCCAGAGAGGCCAAAATTAGCCGTTCACCCTGAGATGTGCACCTGGTGAGGTCCTTCATTCCCCCATCCATGAGGAATGCCTAAACTTCTCCACCCTGGGCTGATGGTTGTTCAGTGAGGCTGGAGGCTGGATTTTGTTTTAAATTTGATGGATACATGCCATGCTAGTGGCACCTGCACGACCCTTCTCCATGGAAAACATTGGCTGCTGGGCCTGTTGGCTGTGGGATGGTTTTCATATCCTGGTGCATGCCAAGGAACCATCCATGAGCCATCCTGCAGGACTTCCCAGGATGGTGGAACCCCAGGAAGACCTGTCTCCATCCCTGGCGTTCAACTGGACAGCGGCAACCCCAGAAATAAACCTGGAGGTGGCAGCTCCAGCCCTGGCTCCAGTGGGAACTGGAACCAATGACAGCATAAGGGCTCCAAACAAAACCAAACAGAACAGCTTTATGGCTCACAAATCCCACTTTTAGCATCCTAGAAGCCAAGGATCCATCCTCTAGGGCTTTCAGTTTGCTTTTTCCTTATCCCTCTGTAGCATCAAGGAGCTGTTTTCCTACTGTAACAGCACTTTTAAGGAAATAATTCCGATTTCTTGGAGGGAAAACATGAAGTGTGCTGTGCTTGCGTGTAAACAAACAAGTAGTCTCTTGCTGTGCTTCATAAGAATTGTTTTTCCTCCTTTTTGTTCAGATTTATGGGATCCTGTTCCATTTATGGGATCCCATGAATGTTTCAGAGGAGTCCACCCTCCAGGGAATGGATGTTCATTCAGAGAACGAACTTGCTGCCTTACAGAGCTCTTACTGAAAAATTTATGATTTGCATAAGAAAGGGATAAAAACGAGACTGGTAGAAAAGTTTCCCATTTTTACCTGGGGAGGGAAAATTAAGTCATAAATTATGATGGCGATAAAAAGCCTCCTACTCTATTTATCCAAGTTCTTCAGGCTAAAAGATCTTAATTCTTCTCTAGTGCTATTTTGGGAGGAGAGATATTAAAATTTCCTCTGCCCTGAAATTATTGTTTTATTCTTACCGCAAAAAAAGCAGCCCCCAGGTCAAAGAAAATAAAAGGGTGAGTTACTTCAACAAGCTGAGATCTGCTTGTTTATACCACCCGAATCTGGCACCACACGCCCATCAACACAGGGTGGAGATGCAGGAGGTGATGGAGACACAACACACCAAGATCCTGAAAGCACAGGAAGCGTGTCAGAAAATAGCAGTGCTGACCCTGAGTTACCCAGACTTGTTTTGTTATAGCCATTGCTCTTTGTAAATGAAGAGTTTGGCTAAGGGAGAGACGGGGCTGAGGGTGACCAGGAGCTGGAAAGGGTTTTTTAGATGTTCTGTTTGCAAACTGGCTCCGTGCAAGGAGGGAATTTGGTGCTGGTGGTCATTGCTGAAGTTGGCTTTGGCTTTTCCAATGGTGGATGGAGCAAAGAGATGTTTGCTGCCAGATGGGGGAACGAGCCAATTGTCCGCGAGAATAATTTGGTGTCATGGCTTCTTCATCCCAACATGTTCTGGGACATCTCCAGGTGCTGTAGGATCGTGGAATAGCTTGGGTTGGAAGGAACTTGAAGACCGTCTTGTTTGGCCGTATCAGATTTACCAGCGTGGGATTTGGTCTGCAAAAAATCAGGAAATTGCTGTCTGGAGTGGTGTGCTGACTTCTCTTCCCTAACACTCTGGATGCTCCGGAAAGGTTCTGCAAAGAGGGAACAGTCTGGATATGTCTTAGGATCATTGGGAAATTAAGGTTGGAAGGCACCTCAGGATGTCTCTACTCCAACCTCCTGCTCAAAGCAGTCACCCATGAGGTCAGACCAGGTTGCTCTGGGCTGTCTTCAGTTTGTTCCTGAAAACCTCCCAGGATGGAGACACTGCAGCCCCCCCTGGGAACCTCCCTGGTACCCCAAACCTCAAAGATATCCCTGGGATCTGCTCCTCTCCCACTGCTTGCCCACAGCCACCACCTACCCACCCTCAGCACTCCAGGTGTGTGGCCACCACCTCTTGGAGGCAACCAGCCCTACACTCATCTTTTTTCCCGGTTTTTGAGCCTCAGAGGAGCAGAGGAAGCCAGGCCCCACTGTGTTTGCTGTGTGGCCTCCCCTGCATCTCATTATCTCCAGGAACAACTTTCCACCTCCCCCATCCCGCTTCCTCCAGAGCTCAAATCCCTCCCTTCATTGTGCTTCACCCTTCCAGGAGCCTCCTCTCAACACTGCCTGAGGATACACTGCTTGAAACCTGATTTAAGCCAGCACCATCTGATTTTGCAGTTCCTCAGCTCGCTCTCAAGTCTCTGCCTGTTGGCCTTGAGCATCGGGCTGGGGAGAGGCTGCGACTTCAGGCAGTGCAGCATCTTCGAAGGCTGGATGTGGGAGGGAAGAACATCTCCAAGCCTCTGCATGTTGGCAGAGCTCCTCAGCTGGTAGTCCTGGAGAGCTCTGGGTTCCTCCTAAGGCATCCACAGGAGATGATTAAGAAAGTAAATTAGCCAGGGTGCTTCTATGAACTGTAAATTCACTGCATCATCAAGATATGGATCATAAAATTCCAGAATGGTTTGGGTTGGAAGAGACATTAAAGATTATCTCATTCCACCTCCCTGCTATGAGCAGAGTCACAGCTTCTCTGGGCAACCTGTGCCAGGGCCTCACCACCCTCACAGCGAGGAATTTCTTCCCAATATCCCAGCTAACTGTCCCCTCTGTCAGTGTGAAGCCATTCCCCTTGTCCTGGCGCTCCACGCTCTTGTAATGAACGAGCCATGAAAACCTCTCCTGGTTTTCCTCTTCCAAAGAGACCCCCAGAAGCTCTTTCTCTCTCTAAGACCACTTCCCTTCATCTTTCACCCACCACTTTTCCCAGAAATCAGCCAGAATTTCTCCTTAGCAGGAATTTTGCATTCCTGGACTCCCCATTTTCAGCTTGCAATGGTTTCTGTCTCAGAAATATGAGCTGAGGAGGCCGGGGATGTCAGGAAGGAAAAATGCATCTAAACTTTTCATCTCCTTTTGCCAACGTTTCATTTAAGTAGGATTTTCCTGCTGCTGATTCATCTCCAACAGCTTTCCACCCACCTCCACGTTCATTCCAGTGCTGCCCACGTCCTTTGCAAGAGGAGGGAACCATCAGCGGTGCGGTGGGAACTGGGACCTAAATCCTCTGAATCCCTCCTTTTTCTGCAAAGAAGAACATTTATGCCCTCAGGCTCCATCACTAATTTCCACCCTGCAGAGGCACCACTGTCTCTCAATCTCTTTTTGAGCCTCATTCATGGCAAAATGCAGCTCCTGAGCAGCTTCCCTGCAGCGTTTCCCGGATATCCGATGGAGCGGTACCTCGCTGACCACTTCACTGTGCACTCTGTTTGTTGGCTCCAGGGGAAGGAAACAACAATGAGATCACTTGGAAAGATGTTTTTTTCCTTCAGATTTGGCTTGCCCAGTGGAAATCCAGAAGTGTGGTCAACAAACACCGAGCAGAGATTCCCTTCACCCTCTGCGGAAACTGAAATTAAACTCATTTTCACTCATCCATGAAAACAAAGGTGATGATAATTATAACCAGCAGCACTCCATCCTCCTCTTCCATCCTGCCTCACTCCGGAGGGAGGAAGGCTGAGCTCACAGTTTGGTGGAAGGGCTGTGGGAACCAGCAGGGACAAAACTGGGACAAAGCCAGCAGCCAGAGCACCGCGCCAGGCTCAGCTCCCAGGTTTTGTTCAGTGATGGATGGGGACAAACGCATTGTGTCCCATGGAGCCATTTAATCACAGATTTGATGCTCGGCATGGATCCTGGAGCTCTACCGGAGGCAGACTGGGATGTGCTCAGCACGGCCTCTCTGCGTGGCAGCATTCCGGGCTCGCGAGCCGCCGCGTCCCTCTGCTACCAAGACAAATTAGAGGAACACGGCTCATTTTATGGCTTGCTCAGAGCAGGTCAGCCTGGAGGCCACCACAAAAGGATCCTCTGCAAATCAAATATCCAGCTACAGAGATTTGGAAGGGAATGCACACGGAAAAACGTTGCATTTGGTCAATTCGCCGCCTCTTGGCGCGCGGCGTTTTCGCAGCTGCAGGCAAGAAAAACGGAGCCTCTCATTTAATGAAGCCTTGGGAAGGAAAGCTGTGGAGAGCTTCCCCCTTCCCAATTATTCTTGTGAAATACACAGCTTGGGAAAGCACACAGGCGCAACGAGCCGTAAATCTGGGGTTAGTAATAAAATCTTCTCTCCCTGTCTAGGACAGCTGGAAAGGGAAACGCTCCAGCCTGTTGCTTAACATGCTGGCAAAATCGCCACTGGAAAGGAGAGCTGACAACAGGATCCAAGAGAACTCCATTCCAGCGTTGGCCAGCAGCCTTTGCTGTGTTTCATGAGCTAAAAAATCTTCAGAGAACTTAAGGGAAGCATTTAGAAGTAAGACCCCACTGTGAAGAGCTTCCTGCGAAGCCATAGCAGGGGCATGGACAACCGCAGAGGCTCCTGTGAGCTCTGTTTTGGCCCCACATCTTAGGAAATGAGAGCCCAAAATCTGCTTTTTGGCTGCTCTCTGCTGTGGGTCTGAGTGCTGAGTGTTGGCAGGGTCAGGCTTTGCTGGAGCTACTTCTCCATGACTCAAGAAACTTCAGATCTTGCATCACCCCAGCCCCCTTCTGTGGGTTCCAACAGTTTTTTCCCCAAATTACTGCAGGGAGAGCCACTGGTCTGTGCTGTGGGACAAGCAGGAAGCTCTTGGGCAGGGGATGATTTCACAGAATCACAGAATCAATCATTAAGTTTGGAAAAGACCTCTAAAATCACCAAGTCCAACCATTAACCCACCACCATGTTCACCACTAAATCATGTCCTCAAATGCCTCATCCATATGTGGCTTTTAAATCCCTCCAGGAATGGTGATTCCACCACTGCCCTGGGCAGCTGTGCCAGGGCTGGACAACCCTTTCCGTGAAGAAATTTTCCCAAATACCCAATCTAACCCACCCTGGAGCAAGCTGAGGCTGTTTCCTCTTCTCTGTCACTTGTTACCTGGAATATTTCAGATTATTTCACCTTTGCCAACCTCACTGTGTTGTCGCACACACTATGGGCCAAATTCAAAGATCTTTGGCTCTTCATAAGAAAAAATCCTGATTTGATAAGGACAGGATCCCTGACTCTTCATCCCTTGGGCATGGGCAGGAATTGTGTCACTCCAACCCGCAGCACAAAAGCCTTTGTGGGCTCTTTATCCTTCGCACTAAACCAGCACCAGCCTCTACAAGACTGTGATTTACAACCCTCTATCTCTCCCAGGGCTATCCCAGCCGGCTCCACAGCAATTCCAGCAGGAATGGCTTTCCCAGCGGGTGTTTGCAAAGTGCTAGACTCAGCAGAGCAATATCCCAGTGGGGAATCCCACAGCCCTTAATTTATCGATTACCAGGAGCAGTGATAATACTAATAACAGCAGCAGAGATTAAAATATTTTCTGCACAGGCACAGAGAGCTTCCCAGAGCTCTGCCAGCTGGGGAAAGGCTGCCATGGCAATGTCTTTTTGGATTTCACCCCAAATCCACCTCATCACACGCAATCCCAGAGGGGCAGCGAAATCCCACGGAGCCACAGGCTTGTGGCTGTCACCTGAGGTCACTCGCTGTGACTGTGACGGGCAGCGTGGGATGGAGGCGGCCGGTTTTCCTGTTCCCTGAGAAACTCAGCCCTGAGCCAGCTGGGCAGCCTCTTCCCAAGGGGTTTTCCCACCGCTGAGGTCCACACTTGCCAGCTTTCCTCGGGGAGAGGGCATTGTCAGCCCTTTCCTGGAAGTCCTGTGTGACACCCGGTGGCAGCAGCTGGGTTATTTATGCGCCGCTGCCGAGTACAATGCACAAAGTGGTGCCTGCTAGCTGCTCACAGAGGGATGCAGGGCACACAAGCCAAACTGCAATCACGGCTTTCATTTAAGTAAAAGCTCTGCGTGCCTCTGAGTACCAGGAGGAGAGGGGGGAAAAAGCCCTCTTTAGATAAATCACAGGCTTTTCTTCCCAGAGTCTTATGAACTTCCCTCAACGGGAGAGTGCACTGAGTCAACTGAGGCTATTATAATTTTTCTCATGTAAAAAAAATGTCCTTTCTGAAGATATTTGAAATGAAAACACAAAATTAATGTGCCGGTCTCTCTTTGCCCACCATCCAATGCAGCTGTATCTGATGTGCAACTTGCCAGCGTGTCTGCACCAGCTGAAGTCCCCCAAAACAGGGAATGAAGCTTTTATTACTTATTTTACACTTGGAGCTGCCTATGCACGTACTTGAACATGGCAGGGAGATTTGTGGGGTCAGATGGTCAAGTTGTACAGAGAGGTTGTGGATTTCCCAGGCCTGGAAGTGTCCAAGGCCAGGATGGACATGGCTTGGAGCAACCTGGGATAGTGGAAGGTGTCCCTGCCCATGGCACGGGGTGAGATGGGATGGGATGGGATGGGATGGGATGGGATGGGATGGGATGGGATGGGATGGGATGGGATGGGATGGGATGGGATGGGATGGGATGGGATGGGATGGGATGGGATGGGATGGGATGGTCAAGTGTGCCAGGGCCTCACCACCCTCACAGGGAAGAATTTCCCCCTACTGTCAATCTAACCCTGCTCTCTGGCAGTGGGAGCCATTCCCCCCTGTCTTGTCCCTTCATCCCTTGTCCCAGGTCCCTCTCCAGCTCTCCTGGAGCCCCTTTAGGCACTGGAAGGGGCTCTGAGCTCTCTCTGGAGCCTTCTCTTCTCCAGGTGAGCACCCCCAGCTCTCCCAGCCTGGCTCCAGAGCAGAGGGGCTCCAGCCTTGGAGCATCTCCGTGGCCCCCTCTGGACTGGCTCCAGCAGCTCCACATCCTCTGATGTTGGACCCAGGGCTGGAGGCAGCTCTGCAGGTGGGGTCTCACCTGAGCAGGGCAGAGGGGCAGAATCCCCCCTCCCCTGCTGCCCGCACTGGGGGATCAGCCCAGGACATGGATGGGTTCTGGGGGCTAGCACATGTGGCTGGGGCATGTCCAGCCAAAAAGTCTCATGTTTGGCTTTCCCAAGAACTGAATCACCCACCTAGAAAGCCCCAAGAGAGACATGGGTTCCCAATAGGTGGATAAATACCTCTGTAAATCACTGTAGGTGTGAGGATGCTGCTCCCTGCATCCCTAGCTATGACCACGATGAGGCTCAGCCACACTGGGAACTTTCAAAGGCAGGAACTGGGGAACAGGGAGGTGATTTGGGACAAAACTTTGACAAATCCTTGAAAAAAAGAATGAAATTGCACAAACTGATGTCCAGGTCCCTGATTCTCGTGAACCCCCAGTGAGCCACAAGCGTGTGGCACCAGCATGGATGGAAAGGCATCCTCCAGTGTCATTAACTGGGAAATAAATCCCCAGTGGGTGTCACAGATGGAAAGGCAACCTCCAGCATCCTTAACTGGGAAATAAATCCCCAGTGGGTGTCTCGCCTCTGCTGCCCGGTTTTATATCTGGAACTAATTTCGTCGTCATTCCGATGAGTGACGAGATAATTGCTGCAGCTGGGCTATTCAGCCTGCTCCAAAGAACCCCCTTTTTGCCACTAATTCAGGCAGCGATTACAGACTCCCGGCCAAATTTATTTCTGCTGCGTGTAAAACCCCATTAAAGGCAGCGCCTTCACCCTGGGGATGGGCTCAGCCCATCACAGCCCTCGCTGTTTAAATGGTGTGCTCACGTTTCTTTGTTCTGTGGGAGACAAAGGAAAAGCTATTTTCCTAGATCAAAATAAAGAAAGAAGGAAATCTGCCGTCTGCCTGTGCAAAAATAGACACTTAAACCTCAATCCCAGATAATTAGAAATGATCCATTCTTGCGCCAGAGTCAAGAAAATGCCCAAACTGCTGCCTGGGAAATATCTGTGAAATATTCTCTGTTCTCTGACGAGCGCTGGGCGAGGAGCGTGGCGCTCGCCTGGCACGGCCGCGACGCTGACAGAGCTGGGGACAATGGTCACAAACTCTTCCCCGACCAGCTGGGAGAGATTTGGAGTCGAGGAGGGCTTTGTGCAGAGGAGGGCACTGCGTAAAAGCGAGACAAGAGCTAAAAAAGGAAGAGGGGTGAAGCTGCCCGGGATAATCGCTGGGAGAGCATCTGCGGGAGCGTCCACAAAAGCCTCTCGTGTTGATGCTCCCTTCGTTTTTTTCCTGCTCCCCTGTGTTGTGCTGGCAACACAATAAAACAAGGGGAGGTCTGGGGATACAAAATAAGATTTGATTGCTGCTGGTTTTCCCAAGTGTAAAAATAATAACGTGAGGAAGAGGGACTGTACGTCGGATTGAAAGTATCTGCAGGCGGGGGTTGTGTGAATGCGATTCCTATTCTTGCCAGCGCCGTAATATTCCCTGTTTACCAGCTAAAAGGAAGCTAAAATTAGGATATAAAAGTGTCTTCCACCGAGGGAACAGAAATAAATTGCCCTATTGTCAGGAGAAGGGCGTGGGGAATCTCCCGTCTCTGACCTTGACTTTGACCCCGTCTGCCTTTCTCCCTTGTGTCACCCCGAGCTTTGCATCTCTTCCTTTACCTTGCTCGATCTTTACACGGCGAACAATGGGAGAGGAGCTGTCAAGTTAAATGGCAATTTCCAGCTGAAACAAAGGGGCCGGGGTTTTACACCACGGCCTCTGGCAGCCCATTAAATGAAAACAAACCACTGATCTCATTAGCGAGCGCTCCCAAGGCGGCTCCTGCCGCCGCCTCCCGGCGCTGAGCTGCTCTGAAGGCAGAGGATACGAAATCTTGGAAAGGAAATAGAGGAAATATCCTATTTTTCTTTTGGCAGAAGGGGTGGTTTTACAAGCGGAATCACAGAATCGTGGAATGGTTTGAAGAGACCTTAAAAAAAATCTATTCCAACTTCTTGCCGTGGGCAGGAACACCTTCCACTATCCCAGGTTGTTCCAAGCCCCATCCAACCTGGTCTTGGACACTTCCAGGGATCCAGGGGCAGCCACAGCTTCTCTGGGAATGCCGGTCCCAGGGCCTCACCACTCATCACAAAATATTTCTTCATTCTATCTGTTCTTTCTATTTTCCTGTTGGAAGATCTCGCTGGTAGGGAGCTCAGGCAGAGGAGTGGGGTGGAGAGGTTTGGGTTTCACTCCTGATATCCCACTTCACGTATCCCATCATAAAATGC
Source organism: Lycocorax pyrrhopterus obiensis (assembly GCA_014706295.1). Lineage (NCBI taxonomy): Eukaryota > Metazoa > Chordata > Aves > Passeriformes > Paradisaeidae > Lycocorax > Lycocorax pyrrhopterus. The sequence goes on along the minus strand of JACSVZ010000006.1, from coordinate 2,299,310 downwards.
AAAGAAGACCCATCAGCCCTTTTTAAGATGTTGATGCCGATGAGTTAAAACTGTCCAAGGGCAGGTTGGCAGAGCTGCAATTGCAAGGTAAACCTTCCTGCAATCAAACAGCCACAAAGAGCACCACCCTGTTCCTCCTGGAATTCAAAAGCAGCCAGAAAACTCTCACTGGATTAAAAAAAATTTTAAAAAAAGAAACCCAAACAGGAAAAATTATGTCCAAGAATGGACACAGATATCAAGTACAAACCCCACACCACTGGGGGATGAACCCTTTAAAGATCAGGAGGTTTAGAGCTGGTGATCAGACATTTCTTGACCATTTTTATGATCTGAAGAAGCTTCAGCCAAAGCACAGGAAAGGACAGATGAGAGGCCAGCAGGGTGAGAGTCGAGTGCCCATTGCATGTGCAAAACCTTCACTTGAGCTGGGTCTATTTTCTCCCTAAATGATCGACAAAAGTCTTCTGGAATTAACATTCCTGAGGGATCAGCTGGAGCTGTGTCAGGTTTAGGTTGGATATCAGGGAAAGGTTCTTCCCCCAGAGGGTGCTGGGCACTGCCCAGGCTCCGAAGGAATGGTCACATTCCCAAGGCTGCCAGAGCTCCAGGAGCGTTTGGACAATGCTCTCAGGGGTGCACAGGGTGGGATTGTTGGGGGGTCTGTGCAGGGCCAGGAGTTGGACTGGGTGATCCTGGGGGGTCCCTTCCAACTCAGGATATTCCATGATTAAATAAATCACGTCATTATTAACTTAAATGACACTCAGAAATACTTACACACCTGAGAAAACTCTGCTCTACAGGAAACTCTCTGCACCAGGAAGATTTATATCTCTCACTCTCTGAATTTTTTAAAAAATCCTTTCTCTGCAGAGGTGTGCAGAGACGGGCAGGCTCCTGGTTTCTAAAAGCACCAATGTCCCCAAATTTGCTATCAAATAACATAAAATATTCCAGGCTGGATGGGTGATGGGTCATGAGCTGATGCTTCCATCTCTCATGCCTTTGTTATCAGAGCTGTGCTGCTCCAGCTCCTTGCTCCACTGGCACCAGGAGGCAGCAAATCCACAAAAAAGGTGGAAAGCCAAAGAAAAAAAAATATCCTGGCTGTTGCTTTGCCTCCTGTGGCTGTTGCTGAGCTGGGGAAGTAGCAAATATTACCACCCTGGTCCTGGTTTTAATTGCAGCAGGTTCTTCCTCTGGGTCTGCAGGGCTTTGCTGGCTTCCCCCTGTCCCTTTCCTCTACATCCAGGCAAAACCTGGAATTTGCTTTCACCTGCAGCAGGAGATGCAGCCAGAGGCAGAAAGGAGCCCTGTGACCAAAGCTGAGGGGGCTCTCTGTCCTGGACAGGCCATACAGGATGCCTCATGCCTGCAACAGGAATTCCCATATTCCAGGTCCAGGTATTATCCCAGGGTCTCTGGGAGTAACCATGACATTTGTAACAGGAGTTTCCAGCTGAATGAAAGCTGCAGGAGAAATGGCATTTCTGACCAAAATGGGGCCACAAACCTGGAGGAGAAGCTTTAAGTGCAGAGTTAAGTGACAATTAGCCATGGATCAATCACAGTCTGTGGGGTCGCTCCTTCCCCCAGCTCTCAGGACCACCAGGACGGGATAAAAACAACACTGCTGATCCAAAAGAATCAACCTGGGGGTTTATTTTACCTGCAAGAGGCCCTTGCTCAGGTCCTTTCTCTGAAACATGCACAGAAAACTCCAGGGATGCCCCATCCCTGGAAGTGCTCAAGGCCGGGTCGGACGGGGCTCGGAGCAACCTGGGAAGGGAGGTTTGGTCCCTGCTGGACACACAGAGAAGGGATTCACGGAGCTGCTTCCTCCTGCAGGCTCAGACCGTTTTGCTGCTTGGTTTTTGTCACGTGTCCATGCATTTCTCTCCTCCTCAGCTGCCAGGATCTGCACACCAGTTACACCCAGACTGCTGCAGGCCATGATCACCACCACTGCCAGCAGCAGTGCAGGCCTCCTGCAGGAAAACAGAAGTCATTAAAATTAATAACAACCTGCCAGGCACTCAAGACGCTGTGAATCAGCATTTAAACTCAGACTTAAAGGCTGGGCCTCGTGGGGCTTGGAAGCTGAAGAAACAAGTTTGAAATAATTGTGTGTTCATGCTTGGATTTTAATTACATCCACGTGGCGACAGCATTTGTTATTTTATGAGCATTGCTCTTAAAGGCATGAATTTGGGATAACCACAAAAGCCCAGGGAGGCAGTGAGTGAATCCATCCATCCATCCATCCATCATGTTTGACTGTGATTTCAAGACCCTGTGCCCCTTTATTAGAGCCAGCTCACCCCAGCCTGGTAAATCCTGTGTGAAGGCAGCAGGAGGGAAGCCAGGCCTGAACTGCAGGGTCTGTAAGGAGCTCCCAGACAGACGCTCAGTAAATCAGGGGACCTGCATGATCCCATAAATCAGGATCCTGATTAGGGTCAGAGGCTGCACGTGCTGCACAAAGCACTGACCAGGAGCTGCTGGGCTCCTCCCGTGGGAGGAGAGCCAGAGTTTCTCTCCATGGCAAATGGCAAATTACTGGAGTGTGCAAAGTCCTTGTCTCAGGGGAGTCCAGCACCGAACAAAACCAATCCTGCTCTTTTAGGGATTCTGCTCTCACCTGGAAGTTTGTCTCTAAGGGAGGGAGGAAAGAAATCACTATTTCTCCAAACACACCCGTGAATGTCACCCATTGGAGGGCACAGGGTGGGCACCAGGCACAGCCCAGGCCAGCCATAGATGTTGATATTCCAGTGGAAAAGGGAATTTGTGATTTATTTGCCCAAACACTGATCTGGCGTGAGGGTTTTTCTGATTATATTCATCCACAGGGTTACCCTTAAGCCAGGCTCCGTCAGGAATGTGCTGCCTGCTTAATATCTTTATTTTCCTGTTTGTTTTCTTGCTCGTTTCCTGGTTCCTCTAACAGGAAGAGCTGCAATTCCCAGTGTTTAATGCTGAGCAGGTTAAATCCCGTGGAGTAATTTCATTATCTTCTCCAGGTACGTGGAGCATGAAGTTAATGGGATCAGAGCTGTTCTGGGTTAGCCAGGCACAAAAATGAGGGGAAAATCAATCCATAAAGGTGAATTCACTGTGGCTGAACACAAACTGACACAAACAGCCTCTTAATTAGCGACAGGGATAATGAAATCACTCAGGCAGGGAAACACGAACACGTGCACCCATCAGAGAATAAGGGAATGGTTTGGGTGGGAAGGGACCTTAAATCCCAACAATTCCACTCCCTGCCATGGGCAGGGACACCTTCCCACTATCCCAGGCTGCTCCAAGCCCTGTCCAGCCTGGCCTTGGACACTCCCAGGGATCCAGGGGCAGCCACAGCTTCTCTGGGCACCCTGTGCCAGGGCCTCAGCACCCTCACAGGGAAGAATTTCTTCCCAATATCCCATCTAACCCTGCCCTCTGGCAGTTTAAACCCAGCTTTAAACGGAAAGTTTAAACTCAGCCCTCACCTTCAGGCAGAAGCAGTGCAGCCCCATTTTGAAATTTCATTTCATTCCATTCCATAAAATTTCATTTCATTCCATAAAATTCCATTTCACTTCATTTCGTTCCAAAAAATTTCTTTTCAGTCCATGAAATTCCGTTTCACTCCCCTTCATTCCATGCAATTTCATTCCGTTTCATGAACTAAAATGACACTTAAAATTTTACTTTATTTCATTTCATTCCATTTTATCTCATTCCACAAAGTTCCATTTAATTTCATAAAATTGTTTTTATTTCATTTAATTCCAAGAAACAAAACGAAATTTCCTTTCATTAAGGGAAATTTTGAAATTCCATTTCATTTCATGTCATTTCACGAAATTCCCTTGCATTTCATTTGATTCCATGAAGCAAAATGAAATTTCCTTTCATGAAATGAAATTTTGGAATTTCATTGCACTGCATTGCGCAAAATTTCATTTCATAGAATTCCTTCAAATTTCAGTTTAATTCACTCCATTCCATTCCGTGAAATTTCCTGTGCCCTCCAACACTCTTCCTTCAACAACACCCACACAATTTTGAAGGAAAAGGAAAGGAATTCTCCAAAAAAGTCACAGCTAAGAGGAGCTGCAATACTCCCAAGGAAAGAAAAAGAGATGGATCCAAACTGAGCTGAGTCACTCTGACCAAAGCATTACAAGAAGCTCTTTTCACCTGTGCAGGGGACAAGCTCCCATCACCTAAAGCTAAACCAGAGGTGCCCAAATCCAGCAGTGACCAATCCCTCCATCACTTTCCAGCAGAAATGCAGACTTCTCTTAAAAATAAGGGTGATTTGTGTGGGGTTTTTTTTTTTTCAATATTCAGCGTTTAAACCAATTTGTTCATGAAAGGGCAGCAATTTGTGCTTCCTTTTCCTGGATTGTCAAACCTCGTCCTGAACTCTTCAGGGAGTCAGGTTTCAAGGATGCCCCATCTATAGCATAAAGTTTAAAATCTTTGTTTTAAAATCAGCTTCAAAACATCTACAAGTGCCCAAGAACCATAATTACTTCAGAATAAGACAGGAATACCTGGAAAATGATGAATTTTGGGCTAAACAAGCCATTGCTAACAGCATTTCAAACCGGGACCAGAGTCAGCACTGTGGAACGGTGAACTCCAGGTGTATTTTTAGTGCCTTTTTTTTTTTTACACTCCATTTAAAACAATCAGCTGTCAATGCCAATCGTTTCCTTTCCTGTCATTCATCAAGGGGCTAATTTAAAAAGCAAAACTATTGTGGGTTTGAGTAATTTGAGCCCATGTGCTGCGATGCAGAGCCCCTCGTTAATCATTTTTCTGCTGGGCACTTGTAAAACAAACGCTTTTCCTCAGTGCCAACCCTGCGTGGGTCTTGGAGGATCTGAAAATCAGGTTCGGCTCTGCACCATCTCAGCTGGTCTGAGAGGATGGCTGGGATTAAGAGCAGAAGTTTGTCTTCCCAGAGGTAACTGAGTTCACGGTTCAGCTGGAGATCCAAGACGGGGAACATCTTCCAAACAATTTTTTCACGGAACGATGACAAATAAACACTATTTACAATTTCCTTTAGTGAGTTCGCCGCGGGAAATCACTAAGGATGGAGCCCAAAGTTTCTTCCTCTGAACTGTAAAAAGAGGTTTTGCCCTTTTTTGAGTGCTTCAGGAACTCAAACGTGGGATCTGACATGACAAGGACACAGCACAGGAGCAGAGCAGGGAACCCAACATGTCACAGCCACGCCTCAGAGCAGCAGGGAAAGGAAACAAAGGGGGCGGAAATTACCCCAAAAAATCTTTGGGATTTGTAAAGGTTATAAAAACTACGTCCTGCTGCCCTTCCATAGAGCCAGAAACACCTCCTGGATCCCCCTCATGGCTGGAAGGGCTCTGCCCGACCCAGGAGTGACGCCGGCTGGAAAACCTGGAAATTGCAGAAATTTCCTTGCTCGGAAAACCGCGGCCAAGAGAGGGAACCGCGGGAGCCAGGGGCTGCAATTCCCAGTGGTTATTTGTGCTTTTTTCAAAGCTAAACCATCACAGGACTGTTCCATCCAGTCTCCTTTCTGCCATCCATTTAACCTTTCGTGTTGTGTTTCTCCCCAAATATTCCAGCGCGGTTCCCAGGGTTTTTGTCAGGCAGCAGAAACCACGAGCTGCTCGAAGCTCACAAAAAAACCTCGCTCAAATATCTTCTGGGACCACACTCCAGGTAGCGTTCCCTCTGCGAATTCCAGAGGCTAATTAGCCAGCCATTAAAGAATAAACACTGACCCTGGAATTATGGAATGGAGGGAGGGGGATGATGCTTTTAATTCAATCAGGAGAGCAGAAGGATATAAAAAATTAATCAATTCACACCTGAGCAATTTCCTAACTGCAGAACCGGGAATAAAGTCACAATCACTCCTGACTTCCAGAGCACCCAGGTTTGGTAGCCTTCGTGGAGTGTTTTCAGATGCTTTGCTTATATACATATATAAAAAAATTAATATCAGCATATTTCCAGGTTTCAATCCAAAATGCCACCCCTGTCTCCCCGACCAGTTCACTGATGCCTTTCCCTCCAAGGTGTCCTCTGTCCCCTATACATAACCTCAGATTTTAAGCCCAAAATATTCACTCTGTCCCCTATAGTTTACCTCACATTCCCCGCCAGAAAAATGCTCATTCCATCCCTTACAGGTTTTATCCCTCCGATTTTCCCTACCTGTCCCCTAGCGATAAGCTCAATTTTACCCCCAAAATATCACCTATTAATCCCCTCAATTTTACCTCGGAATTTTCATTTTCTCCGGCACAGATTAACTCAGTTTTTACCCCCAAAATATTCATTTTATCCCCTAAAAAAAGCCGAGAAACGGGAGAGGAGGCCGACTTGCAGTACCGGGCGTTCCCCACAGGGCGGCAGCACTGAGCTGGAAAAAGGCCACGGCGCATGCGCCGCTCGCTTTGTTCCATCCCACCCTGAATTACGGGTGAAGCGGGGATTCACTCGGGTCACTGCGCATGCGGCTTTTTTTGGGGTGATTTTCGTGGCTTTTCGGTTTGGTTTGGAGGGTTTTTGTGGGGTTTGGGGTTATTTTTTAGTTGCAGTACCACCGAGTCATTAGGAGGCTGCAGTTCCTGGTGTTGACCACCCGGTGGCAGCAGCGACTCAAGTCAAGCCGCGATGCCGGACTTGCTCTTTTCTGACATTTTCAAGCCTTTTATTCTTTTTAATTTGTAAATTCGGAAGTTAAATTTGCCCTTTCAAACACTACGGTTCCATAGACAGAGCTTTCTTATATCGTAAAATCCTGTATATTGGATAGCAGACACGGGGGTTTGTTTTGAAATAAATTTTTCTCTAGATTCATTTTGTCAGTATGTATGAAAATGAGGAGCTTTAAAGGTTTTAGTATTTACACACACACACACACACACACACACACACACACACCCCCTGTGAGTTTTCAGGCATTTTTGGGGCTGTAAACTCCATTTTTGTGAGGGCCCAGCTGCCCTCCTTGATTCCCTACTCATCCCTTCCCTCGTGCCCCTACGGAGCTGGAAGTCAAGAGTAAAAATGTAAAGAGTAAAGCGGAAAAACAACCCCGAATCTCAATAACTCACTTTATAGTAAAAAGATGTGCCTTGGTTTACATACACCCAGTAAAAATACTCCCTCTGTTTACACACATCCAGTAAAACTATTCCCTCTAGGGAAGTCCTGGATTTCCTTTTGCGTTCACTGAACTGGCACAGCTGCGAGCTGGTTCCATTGAATTCTTATCCCAAAATACACAGTTATCCTTCAAGGAGGGATTTTTGGGCTGTCACACAGTTAGGAGGAACCTCTGGCCAGCTGCACTGGCCCCACGGATGCTTCTAAGCCACGTAACTCTCTTCATTAATTAGCATTCTATCCCTATTAGTTAATGACTTCTCGCTCTCATCTGGCCCACATTCTTTAGCCCTTTAATCACCTTTCCAGCTCTCCAGCCCTTAATCCCCTCTGCATCTTCTGGTTCCTCCAACATCCTTGAAGGGCCATAAATTTGCAATCCCAGATGTCCAATCTTTCAGCTCCCTTTGGCTTTGTTAATTGAGGCTTGCCGGGGTTAATTTGGGCCAAATTAAGGTTTGGGTGGTTGAATGGTCAAAGTAACAATAATTGAAGCGGTGCTGGATGCGACGGGAGGGTCACGAAGTGCAGGTTTTGGGAAGGAGAGCGATTCCCGTTTTCCCGAGCATCCCAACGCCGGGATTGCGGGAAGCGCTCGCTGCGCATGCGCGGCGGCCCCGCCCGGCCGGGACCCACCCGGGATCCACCCGGGATCCGCCCGGGATTCGGGACAGGACCGGGAAAACGGCCCCGCCCAGGTGGGTCCGAGCCTGGATCGCGGCATTCCCACGGGAACAGCTCCGGGGTGAGCCGGGATCGGGGAGCGCCGCCGGCTGCGGGGGGAGCGGCACCGAGCAGGGCCCGGCCCCAGCCGCGGACACGGCAGCGGGAAAAGGAGCTTTCCTCCCAAATTCCTTAGGGAAAGGCTTCTCCAGGCTATTTGGGAGTTGGGAGGTGAAGAACATAAACCTGTGCTTCCGTGGGGAGTTAATAATTAGTCCTTACTTACCGCGTTAAATGCAAGTGAGGCATCCAAGAACAGCAGCCTCGGGCAGCGTTAACGTGGAGCAAACTTGAAGGAAAATGTGGGGGAAAACCCAGTTCAGGGGTGGAAGGTGCACCTTGAAAAAACAGAGATTGGGCAGAGGGGTTTATTCCTGCTTGTGCTTTAATTGCAGCACCAAAATGCTCCATCAAGGCCCCCTCAGGCTGGGGGAACAAAGCTGGACCCCTGCTTCCCACAGCAGGGGAAAATGCCGTGGCAGCAAGGAATAACGTCTGGAAAACACAGATGGGATGTGAGGGCGTCCAGCAAAGCTGCTGGTTTGCCCTGACACCCCTTGGTGGCTTGGCCACCCTTCAGGCACCCACGGCTGTCACAGTCCCAGTACAGCCCAGTACAGCTGTCCTCATCCCCATACAGCCCAGTACAGGTGTCCCTGTCCCTGTCCAGCTGTCCCAGTCCCTGTACAGCCCAGTACAGGTGTCCCAGTCCCTGTCCCTATCCAGCTGTCCTTGTCCCCATACAGCCCAGTACAGGTGTCCCTGTCCCTGTCCAGTTGTCTCAGTCCCAAAACAGCCCAGTACAGCCCAGTACAGGTGTCCCTGTCCCTGTCCAGTTGTCTCAGTTCCAGAACAGCCCAGTACAGCCCAGTACAGGTGTCCCTGTCCCTGTCCAGCTGTCCTTGTGCCCATACAGCCCAGTACAGCTGTCCCTGTCCCTGTCCAGCTGTCCTTGTGCCCATACAGCCCAGTACAGCTGTCCCTGTCCCTGTCCAGCTGTCCCAGTCCCTGTACAGCCCAGTACAGCTGTCCCTGTCCCTGTCCAGCTGTCCCAGTCCCTGTACAGCCCAGTACAGGTGTCCCTGTCCCTGTCCAGCTGTCCCAGTCCCTGTACATCCCAGTACAGGTTTTCTTGTCCCTGTCCAGCTGTCCTTGTCCCCGTACAGCCCAGTACAGGTGTCCCTGTCCCTGTCCAGCTGTCCCAGTCCCTGTACAGCCCAGTACAGGTGTCCCTGTCCCTGTCCAGCTGTCCCAGTCCCTGTACATCCCAGTAGAGCTCTCCAGTCCCTGCAGAGACCTCAACAGCCAGAGCCACCTCGGCACATCCTGGTGTTCCAGGTGGGACATGCCACAGGATTTCCTGTGGGACCAGTGCTGCCTTTCCTTGCTCCCAGGATCCAGCCACCAGTGAGGGGGTGTTGCTGCCTAAAGCTTTTTAAAAAACCCCAAAACTGTAAAGGAAATATGAATATGAAAATGTCACAGTAAGATTGAAACTTTAGACTCTGAGGTCACATCCAGGGCAGAAGGGGTTCAGGTTGTAGCAGCCATTGGAATGCAGGGACCTGGAGGACAATTCCAGTCTGCTTCAGCACATGGGTGTATCCCAGGATTTTCCATGCAGCCTCAGGGGCGATTCCCTGCCTGCAGCACGTTCTGGGCCCATGAATTATTTGTGTTTCTATCAGGTTAGTGTGTGTGTGTTGACGTGGTGTCATCCCGGGTTCTTAATCAAGATGCCAGGGAAGATGGAGCATGTGCCCCGTGAGGCTTCATTAGCCGTGCCCATAATCTCATCACAGAGTTATTACAATTCCTATAAAGTTTAATTCTGAGAATTCCAGCCTGTCATTCAAGCACAGGGTCCCCCTGATAGCACAGCTCTCGTGGTGGGCTTTGAGTTGGCTGTTATTCCACAGGAACACCTGGGAATTCTGCAGGAGCTCGTCCGTGCTCTGCTGCTCTGTCCACGCACAGGTTGTTCAGGTTTTATTATTTTTACTCATTTTTAGTGATTCAGAATTTAAAAATGCCTTTTTCTAAACTCCTACAATGTTATAGTTCCTCTTCTTTTGAGAAAAAACAAAAACCCTATAAAGGTTATAATGAGTGATTTTAATACTAATATAAAGTGACGGTTCTTACTAAGATTTGATGATTTTATGTCAATAAAAGCACAAGCCTAAAGCCATTTATTTATGATTGATTAGAGCACTGATGAATAGAGTAACACATAATATCTTCTGTTATATAGGGTCTAGAATAATCTTGTTTTCAGTAGCTTGATTTTATGCGAACTCTTTTGCTTTTTTGTCTTGATTCTTCTGTTCATCTCAAGCTTTTAAAGAAATACTTTCCTTTCTAGGCTAGGTGGACAAAAGGATTCACACCAGAGTGAATCCACACTGCACAGCCAGTTTATTTTCTAGTAAACCCACATATTTCTGCAGCTTGATCTGTTTTCCACATGAGAATATTCCTTTTTCCCAGGGTTTTGAACCTTACTCTGAAAATGGCACCTTTTTAAACCAGTTATCCTTAATCCTCTTTAACCAGTGGCTTTGGTGCTACACCTTTTTAGACTTGGATATTATTTAATAATGTTTTTTTATAACAAACTAAGCATGTAGCATGATGTGCAATTGCAGAATGTCCTCAGCAGCCACGAATCACTCATTAGAAAGAAGTTTTCTTTCTGTCCCTTTCTAGTTCTGCAGAATTTGTGTCTCCTTGCGTTGAGCAAAATGCACATCACCAGCCCTGCCACCTGGGGAGTTCTGTTTTATTGAGCAATCACTTAATGTCAAATCAGCTGCCGGGACTTGCAGTTTACACAATTCTCACGGAATTGTGGTGGAATCCCATGGGATGGGCTCTGTCAGTCCACCCAATGCCTAAATGAGGATGTCATTTTACCACAGCAACCACTTACACAGAATTCCTCAGTTCTCCAGCCTCACCAGAGCCCAGGGGGGGCTATAAAAGAGGTCAAATATTGTCAAATATTGTACAGAGTGCTGCATATAAATCATATTAATATTGCTAAGCAGAGATTAATTAAGACACCACAATTATGAAGAAATGAAATTCAGCTGGTAAAGAGTTGATGAGGGACCTATTTTACAAAACCAATTTAAAATAAGCATAGTCCTGTAGAGCACCAAAAATGAGAGAATTCGTTCAAAATTAGGAAAACTGTGTCTGCTTCAGCATCAAAGCTCGTTTTCCTCTCTGAAACCCATGCTAAGGCCCAACTCTTGTGGATTTCTGACAGGGTGGGTTTTGTTTCCTTGTTTGAGAAAGCTCTGGGGGCTTGCAGAGTTCAGTAGCATTGAAGCCTCATCAGAAAAAATTCAGACAGACAAGTCCTTTCCCAGATTCAGTCACGTAATTGAGTAAACTCTGCTGTAAATTGAAAAGCTCCAGGAGAGACGCTGATTAAAGTGGTATCTGGCAGTTTTTCATTTGACAATCAAATTATATCAGAGGACTAATCAAAGCAAGATACCTACATTATCTATGTCTGTATTTATAACATTTTCACCAGTTCTGAAGTGTTCACCCCAGTTTTGAAATTCAGGCCGTGATCACTCTGTTCTGCCTGCCCTGACAGGCATCCTAAGGAATCCTAGAAATTCAGATTTTTCTCTGATGATTCTTCAGCAGATAGAAACTCATTTCTTGCTCTCCCCAAGCCTTACAGAAATTCTTACTCCAGCGTGCTGGAGGCTGTAGGAAATGCAGTATCTTGTCTCCTTGGTGACCATAAAAGAGCTGTTTGTGTGAGCTGAACATACCACAGGAGTGACAGGCCTGGGTTCTGACCAGAGCCCAGCTGTGTGAATCCAGGGCTGCTTCAAACTTTTACTGATTCTGCCGGGAAGAAAGCTGTAGGAAGGAAAAAATGATCCTAGTTCATGTCGAGGAGGTGCGTGCAGTTACACCAACACTTTTCTTTTTTGAAGCATTTCCTGTATCTTTAGAAACAGCACTGAATGTTTTGCATGGATTTAGTGAAGGGAGGATTTTAGAAAGGCTTTTTGCTCATGAATAAAAAAAGAGAATTTTTTAACAGGAAAACGCTCTTGTGCTTAAGATTGAAGGGAGATGGTGGGGGGGGGAAACAAATGTCGTATTCAAGGAGCTCATCCCAGGTGTTTGACACTCTGAAGGACAAGGGTTGGCTCTCCACACCCACAAAGTAAAATTCATGGATATGCAGGATTTTCTTGCTGCATCCTGCTGGCCTTTTTTGGCTACAATAGCTGGGGATGAAGGAGCAGGGACTATTCTCCCCGGGGTTTGGGTGCAACCTCCTGGCCAGTGCAGAATTAGGAGGTGGAGTTCCCAGTCTTGTTTTCCAGCAGCTGATGGATGCACCAGAGCCAGGCTGGGGGATCACCTCACGGCTCCATGCTGCCAACATTTGAAACTGCTCCAGCTGCACCTGTAAGAGCCTCTCTGCCACGTTTTTCTTTAGGGAAGACATTCTGTTTCCTGACCACATGCATTTTCCCTTTTCTTCCTGTGGGTTTATGAGAGTATGGACAACAACTGCTTTGGAGAAGGATTAGGAATCTAAATTATTACTGAGCTGTGCTTTCAAGTGAATGGGAAAGGGAGAGCCTCACTCATTGCTGTTCTTTATTTATTTCTCCTGTTCAGATGCAGCACCGGGCACATAACACCCACGTGTAGAAGCCATGAATTCCAGAAAATTACCCTCAGAAACACGGAGAATTTTTCCTGCTGCTAAAGCCCCCAGCCAGCAGCCATCCCGCATCCTGGTGGTGGATGTCACCTCCCCTTCCTGGGCCAACACTTGCTCCGTGCTCTCCGAGGCTCTGGAAAACGTGCTGTGCCTGGCGTGTGGCCTGGCAGGGCCCTGCCGTGTGCCCCTGCTCAGCCTCTACGTGGTGCAGCCCCAGCAGGAGTGTCTGCTGCCCTTCACGGTATGCCCCAGGCTGTGCTGCTGCTCAGGGAAACAAAAAAAAGTTGTGATTGATATCTAAATTTCTCTCTCAAAGTCTGTATTCAAATTTATATCTAAATATCAACCCTTCTCAAAACCTCGGACCTCACGGAAGAGGTGAATTTTCTGAACGGATGAAGTATAAAAGGAGGAGTGTCATTTTTTATCTGAGTGCATTGTTGAGCTTTTGATGGGATACCCTTCCTTCTCGGACGAGGGTGAGAGAGCAGAGGAGGCTGCTGTCCTGCTCAGTTCTTTATTTCACAGTCTCAAAGCTTCTTGAAGGCAGAGTTCATGGGGGTTACATGATGAGGCCAAGCAGCAACAGCAGCAGCAGCAGGCAAACAGCAAGTAGCAAACAGCTTCTTCTTCTAATTCTAGTTCTAATTCTTTCTTACAGAAGTGTGGATTATAATTGTTAATTGGCCAATAAGATTAACACACGATTCTGGTTTTTCTTTTCTTAACCTATCCTGGTCTAATTCTAACAGCCGTAGATCTTACACAAGCGTTACACAGGCATCACACAGATCTGCATATGCAGTTTCTATCAGCTCTTATTGTTTATGTGAACACTCTATCTAAAAAATGTGAGCAGTGTAGTTCCATCTATGTTTTGTCTAAAGTAAAGAATTCTGTGAAAGGGTAACACTGCTACAGCAAAAATTGTGTTTAAGATTTCTTTGCTGCAGCTTTTCAATGTTTAAAGCACTTAGCCTGTATTTCTGCTAAAAGTTAAAAATCTCTATTTCTCTTTCACTTTGGTGTGACTTCATGTATCTCAGCTTATCCAAAGGTTTTAATTCAACCTCCTGTGCTTTGGCTTTCCTGTGGGCTGAGTCCAGAGGAGCTTTCACTCCAGCAGTGCATAAAATAGGTTTTGTGCTCTTCCTTCCTAAAACATCTGGTTTGGAGCATCTGTTGCACCTTTCATGTGCTGCTTTGTGCTGTACTGCTTCTCTTTCAGAATTACCACACACAACTCGAGCTGTAATAATTTGGACACTGAACAAATTTTACCAATGTGTGAGAGGTTCTAGATGTTGAAGGGGGAAGGTGCAGAGTTAAAATATCTGTGCTGAATTTGAGAAATATCCTGAAATCATAGAATCACAGAACTGTCTGGAAAAGCCCTCTAAGACTAAACCCAACCCGAAACCCAGCACTGCCAAGTCCACCACCAGACCATGTTCCTAAAGTGCCACATCCACCCAGATTTTAAATATAGAGATCTAAATCATTAAGAACAAGTATTGCTCTCATTTAGGGCTCTGCAGAGGAATAAATGTAGATGGAGAATGAGTAGCAGCTCTGCAGTAATAGTTTGGGAATACAAATATGCATCCTAAAGCTCACAAGAATTTTTGAAGTCATCCCGTTAGAAACAGTCACCCTGAGCACTCTGATTTACACATCAGTGTGACCACACAGGATTAACCCTTCCACTTTGTACAGCACTGGTGGAAACATTCTAAAAGGTTTTGTCGAGTCTTCATCTGAGGAAAATAAAAAATCAGAGGTCAAGAGTAAATTAGCAAATGGGATCTGCAAGAAGAGTCTGGCTAATGGTGGTGTTTATTTTGTAGAAAAGGTTATAGATAATGTGACAAGGATAATCTTATGACTGCTGCTCCTGATCAGCTGACTTTTTTATTTAAACAACAATTCCTCATTTTGATGGCCACAGTTTTTAAAGACAGAGGAGCCCTTAGATCACTGTTTGGCTTTCTTCATATCACAGGCTATTCTATTTCACTGAAGTGCCCCTGTCTCATTAAAGCTTCCTTCCAGAAAGCCAGCTAGTTTTGATCTGAAGATAAAACAAGATGGGTAATCAAGTACTTCTCTTGATAATTTCGTCCAGTGGTTAATAATTGTCATTTTGAAACTTGCACCTGGTCTCTAATTTTCATTTATTTGCTTTGTCTTCCAGGGATTTCTTAATATATTTACTCTTCTGGCTAGATTGAAGAACCTGCTTGTATTTTATCCTTTCTTCCTCTAAATAGAAGCAGGTCTCTTCTCTGTTCTGGCTGGTAAATCAAGAACAAATTATAAGTTTAACTGCAAAACATTTTTACAATAATTTTAATAATTTCCAAGCCATTCTTGGTATTCCCTCTGCTGGTTTTTTGGGTGCAGCATTCCAGTAGTAGACATCTGCTGCTGTACTGAAGCTGGTTTTTCAGAGCTGTGTTAAAGAGTGCTCGTTAGACAAATCACATGAAGTCAGGAAAGCCCCAGAGCTGAAAATAGAGGTGGGGAGAGTACATGGGGAAGTGTCACACACAGTTACCCTGGTTTTAATCTCTCCTTGGTGCTTGTTTATGGTCTCTGTTCCCACTGGTCTCCCCAACAGGAGAGCCCATAAAGCTTCCCTGGTAATGGCAGGGAGGGGAAAGAAAGAGAAATGAGAGAGAAAGTAGATAACTGTGGGGGAGAGCAAATGGTGACAAGATAAGAAATCAGCATTTAAGCATCAAAAAATTTAATGTGGGAGTGAAAAAGGACTGAGCAGAGCCCTTGCAGCTTCCCACTCAGTCCCACTGAAAGCTCCCCGTGCAAACCACAGCTCAGGTGTGCTTCAGTGACTCAGAGCTCCACACACCCAAAGCACACGAGTCAAATGTTCACCTGCTGCCTCTTCAGTGAGGAAGGTGACTTCTGGCAGCAGTGTCTTGTGTTGCTTTAAATAAATTTTGTAGAGTTCACTCAATATCTTTCCTGAGCCCACCGTGTACCAGTTTAGCTTCTGGGTCTGTCTCAACCCTGAGTTCTTGCTGAGGCTCAGGTGAGCTGACATCTCTGTGACCAGCAGCCTTCCTCCACATTATGGAGAGGTATTTCCCGTTGTTTACCAGCCTTTCCTGCTCCTTGAACCCTGTTTTGCAGCAAGTGAAAGAAAACTTTGCCCGAATTCAAGCCTGCATTTCCGAGCTCCGCTCGCTCCCGGCTGAAGGCTGCTTCCCCCAGGGGGGGAATGGAGTGGTGCAAGCCGTGCAGGATGGACTGCAACAATTCAAGCAGTACAGCAGGCACACGGCAGCAGGAGGCTCAACAAATAGTTCTGTTGAGGTAAGAAAATGCTGGGAAGGGAGTGGGAGCCAGCCCACATCATCGTGCTTTATAAATGTATATCTCATGTGCAGTGAGCGTGCCGAAAAAAATTCGGTATTCAGCACTCTGGTTGTTTCAGAGATCCACTGTCCAGAAATTCTGAAGGAAGATTCAAGTCCTTAAATCCCTCTGGACAGATTCCTGTGGAAAAGGGGACGTATCTAGGGAAAGCTGCATGTACAGCAATCCTGGCCCAGGATGTGATAGATTTTGGTGGCTGTGTTCTCAGCTCTGAATGTGTGTTTTTGCATAAAGGGGAGGGAGGCTGCTCATAACACATGAGAACAGGCGTGTGAGTGCAGAAAACGGAGCAAGGTTCACAGGAGGAAGTATTTTTTTAAGCAGTATCAACTGCCATGAAAGAACAGGGAGTTACTGAGAGGAAAGGACTCACACAGAAATGGTGTTTCCCCTGGACATAAAAAAATACCAGCTCCAAGCAGTTTTGCTTTTCAGACTTCACAGACTCAGGGTCCACCTGCCAGTCATAAAAAACAAAATGGGATTTCCCACAAGTGAAACTTCCCACGTCTTTCTGCTTTGTTTAAGTCCTTAAACCCTTCCAGAGTCTCACAGAGTCAGGTTGTGATCAGGCTGCAGTGGAGGCTCACTCCCAGTGTCTGTCCAGGAAAGCTTTCTCCTGATTTTCTGCTTTTCTTAGGGCTTTGAGGTATTTTTCCTGACCATTTGAAAGGTGGTTTGTGCTTTAACTCTAGAGCTGGGGGTTGGAATGAACAGAGCACACTTTGGACACGAGACCTTTTTCGACACACAACAAAATCCAGGACATTTTCTGGTGTACTTGAATGAACAAGCTACCTTCAAAATTAAGTTAATCCGTGGATGTAGGGAGTTTTTACTCCACTAAGCACTCCTTGTTCCTCTATATTATGCAGTTTTATTTACTTCTCTTTGCAAGGGGATGTAAGACATGCTGCAGGGACAGGCTCTGATCACTGACAGGCAGGAGAGAGTTTAACCCTTATGAAAGGCCAAAAAAAAGTTTCAGTTAAAGGCCTCTTTCTGCTTCAGACACTTGAAGTTTTTCCCCTCCATGTTTTTATGCAGAGTAAGTAGAATTTTTGTTCCCTTTTCTCAGTATCAGACCAAACCTTGGTGGTGGGAATCACACCTACTGCTGCTCTCTTGGGAAATATCTTTAGGATAGACTGAATATGTTAAAAAAATATATAAAATTCCCATTCAGCTTTCAAGGGAGAAGGCCAAGTTTAGTCTATTTGAACTGTAATTAATGTAGAACTCCCTTCTCACACACAGAGACTCACTGATCACAAGTGCAAAGCACAGAGCACAAAACCTGTAGATGTTCCTCCAGTGAACCTCTCAATCCATTTCATATTGGCTTAAATGTGAGCCAAAGCTCAAAAAAATTGCTTATAAATCTGCTTTAGAATAGATCAGCTATTTCAGCAAGATTTCTCCTCTCTCCATGGTGAGACCAGTGCTACTCAACATCATCACCTCTCAAGAGACAATTGGGGTAGAGGCATCTCCTGCATGCTCTGATTTGTGTTTCAGATCACAATTTTGACCAGCCAGCCCGCCAGAGAAATGGTAAAGCAGCTGGAAAAGAGGCTACAAAACGTAGACCTGGTGAGTCTGCGAAGGATACAGGTCATTGAGGTTCTGAAGAGAGATTTCCTGGAGCCCGAGGACGTGGAGCAGTGTGTGCCAGCAGAGGAGCCCAGCAGTGGTGAGTGGAAGGCAGTTTTAGGGAAGTTGTGGCTTTGGGCAGCACGACAGCCACTGGTTCCTGCTCTGGTCCAACCTCTGTCACTTCCCATTGGGCCATTTAATGTCCCCTAGGTCAGTGGGAACTGCTGTGCCTGGAGGAAGTTTGTCCCACAGCACTTCTCTGGGGCTTAGAGAACTTAGAGACCTCGTGTATTACTTCAGCTCTGGCTGTTATTTAAAATTCATGGGTGATACAGCTTTACTATGGGGGGTTAAAGAGAAAAAGTTATGGGGGTAACACACTCTGAGCATGGAGAAAAGCAGCAGCAGTAAGCAAGAACAGTATCAAAGACAAAAAAACAGCTGATTAAGAGGCTTGGTCAGTGAAAGTAACTCTTCCCAGCAATGTGCAGCCTGGGAGAGAGGATTAAAAGGGGTTATTTCTGTTTTTCCTGAGGGACAGGCAGTGTTGTCTCTTGCTGTTCATCTTCTTTCGTGGTTGCAGTAGCAAATTTCTGGTCAATTGTCACAGTAGGGACTGGGAATCCTGCAGGGAAGCCCTGGAAGACTCAACTCCACAGAGGAGGAGATGCTCTGTGCCTCTCTGTCACAGGGGTGCTTTAGGGAATGCAAAACTCCACCACAGTATTTGTAAAAGTGAAATTTTGTGTAGCCCTTCCACCCAGTAAATTGCATGAAAACATAAATGTGGACATCAAGGCCACTGAAATGTCATATGCTGAAATTCTGATTTTCTGAGAAGAAGAATCAGATGAACTATTTGCTGTCTAAGAAAAGCAACAGGGGATGAATAGGTCAAATAATTTGAAAAATGAGCCCAACTGGTTTATGATATCCATTGGAGCTCCCATCTTCTGTTTCAGAAAAAAAAAATCCATTTTACTATAAAAAAATTGCAGTAAAGAGCATTGAATTTGCAAGATCCAGCGTGCAGGAAGTGCAAGATTAGTGCTGTGTTGAACTACAAAATAAATATTGTGGTGCAGCACTTAATCAAGAGCTTCATTTCACTGAGGAGATTTCTTCCATTTGTTTATTTAGGGGCTATTTGAACCTACTTACATTTTTAATATCCAGAGCAGGATCAGGAGATCCCCTCCACAGGCTCATTCCCAGGTTAGTGCAGCTGGAAAAGACTTCAATATTTTGAAACCCCCACACTGGCAAATCTTAGAACAGCTTTGAACATGCTGAGATTTCAGAATCAGAACAAACTGATTTAGCTAAACCCCATGGAGAGCAGGACATTTGAGGTGGGAATAATCTGGGGGAGTAACCAACAGGATGCCTGGCCTTTGGATGGATGGACTGGTCTCTAAATGATAAATTATTATTATTATTATTATTATTATTATTATTATTATTATTATTATTATTTCTTCTCTTCCCCTAGCCCATTAGACTCCCTGAAAGCAGCTGAGCCTTGCCAGACCTTTTGCTAACAAAGGTTAATATTTCCCTGTGCTGGAGATAACGGGTCCCAGCTATTTCTGTTTGGGAAAAACAAAGAACAGGCCCTGCAGATAAAGCATTAATGCATTTTTTGTGACCACAGCCCATCTTCTGCAAGTCCCAGGACTCCTTTCTCTACATGGGCTGTGCTCCCCAGGAAGTTTGATTCCCGTTGCACAGGAGATGTTGGCATCCCAACCTGTTTTTCCTAAGCAATGACTGCAGTGAATTTCTTTTAAAATTGTCCTGTCTTGTGCCAGCTGCAGATGTGTAAGTGATTAAATATCTATTACAGAGGAGAAAGTAAAAAAGAAAACAGGAAAATATTTACCGAGGGAAGAACTGAAGCATTTACCAGCCCCAAAACACAAATAATCCCCCTTGTCAGCTGTGTTTTGCTGTTTGTGGAAGTCAATTACATGGATTTCCTGGTGCTTTGTCTTCTGAGCTGTTAATGCCCTCTTCAGTGCACATCCCTGAGAGAAGCCCAAGTCCAGAATCCACAGGGAATGCCTCCAAAACAGGACCATCCTGCAAGGGTGCATTCTGCAGGGAAATGGGAACAAGGCTCAGTGTCAGGGCAAGTGGGAACAACTCTGTTCATGAAGCGCAGCTTCCAACTAAAACAAAGAAGTAAAGAACTAAAAAAAAAAAAAGGAATGAAAGGTCCTGGCAGCCAGGGACAGTCAGAGAGGATGATAAGGAAAGGTTTTTAGTAGCAAGGGCAGTGGGAAAGATCTGTTGTGAGTGGGAGTCGAGTCTGCTTTTCTGCAGAGGCACAACCGATGTGATTCTAGTACTTTCCTCAAGGCTGGGAGGTGGGGACAGTCCAAAAGTGTGTCCTGCAGAGCATTTGAAGAATGACGGTCATTACAGTAGCCCTGGATTATTTGCCAGGTAGAAATGATTGAATTTCCATGAGTTTTTCTTTGGTTTTGAGGTTTTTTTAAATGCACAGTGACATTTTCACCAGCTAGAAATACTAATGCATAAAGAAAAGATTTCTCAGTGTAGATGGATGTTTTTTAACTGTTTTTTAATCCCCCTACTGGCCTGGTAAACACAAGGGGGGAAAAAATGCTATTTCAGCTATTTATTCATCTTCTCAGAAAGCCTTTTCCACATCCTGGCTGTATGGTGAAGCTGTTAGTGCTACCAGACTGTACCTTCTGTGTTTACAAGTGGTTATATTGCATGTGTTAACGCCATTTCCCTTAACTTTATTTTATTTATCCCGTTTCATTTTTATTTCTCTGCTGGACTTCAAGCTAGCTTCTCATTTAGATGCACCTCTGAGGTATTATTTTTGGGTGGTTTTGGGGTTTTTTTTTTGCAAGGGTTTATATTGTTCATACCCTGCCTAACTCTGCTGTCCAGCCTACATTTCTCCATGCCTAAAAGTTGGTGCTACATCACACCACATTTGTCTGCACCTCCAACACAGGAGTTTAAGAATTGCTGGGTATGAGAAACCAGCGAAATCTTTTCGATGGCTGAAAATATGGGTGCCTTTTCACGTATTTTTTTTCTTTTTCCTGAAGATATGGCAATCCTGGGAATGGACATCGAGGTGCAAACTGTAGAGGACAATGTCATCAGCCTGGAGATGCTGTTTAAAACGTGGCTCCACGACCAAGGCACAGAGAGGGAACAGCTCCATCTCCTCCTTCCCTCAGGAGGCTTCAGCCACGCTGCTGCACCCAGGAACACCTTAAGTATTTCATTTTCTTTCCCCTCTGCTCCCCTTCAGGGAGCTCCTGAATCCCTCAGCCTTAAAGGTTACCCAAGATTGTCCTTTGGACATCTTCCCTCCCATTTAGAGACCTGAGTGGGATCTGTGGGTAACTTGGAAAGTCATCAGGCTTAGAAAGTTGCTGCTTTGCTGCCGTGGCTGCTGAGGCTGCAATAATTTCCATTCTGCAGCAAAAATGTGCCTGGAGGGGGCATGTGAATTTATAGCCATGTGGTCAAGGTAAAAAGCAGCCTTTTAGATCTTGAATAGCCCTAAAAATTGTGTTCAAAACTAGGAGTCTGTGCCAGAGCTGCTCTTACATAAAGGCTGTCTTACAGAGGGACTTGAGGACAGGTTGATGCTTTGTGTCAGGCTTTAGTGTTGTCCCTCCCTCAATAACTGCTAGAAAACATTCATTTTTAAGTGCTTTGAGCACATCATGTGCTAAACATTGCCAGTTCCAGCGACCTAAACCATTCTCCTTCTCCCAGTGTGCCTGAAGTGTGATTTGCAGGAGAGGCTGCTGGACCCAGCCCTGCTTTCAGGGCCAGCTGATGGCACTGGGAGAGCAGCAGATCCCAGTTCCCCCTGGCACGTGGCAGCCTGGCCATCCACAGCGCTGCACAAACTCCGGGTGCTAAAGTAAGCGGTGCTCCTCGCCTTCCACTGGGTAACTGGGAGAGGGTGTAAGAAAAGCTTCACCTTCCTGTTCAACGTCATCCTAGGGCCTGGTGACATCACCAGGAGGCTCTGGGGTGCTGGTGAGCCAAATTCTGGTGTGAAAAACCCCCAGTTCCATAACTCTTCCTCTCATGGAATAGCACAGCCCACGTGCAGACCACGGTCACAGCTGGTGTCACCACAGCACTCAGTGAGTGTGACACCACAGGCGTCATTCGTGCAACAGTTCTTTCCCCTCAGTGAAATGTTTTATTGCAATAATTCTGCTCTCTCATTACCTAATGAGGCCACAGCAATTAACTGGATGCCAGAGCCTGAGCTAATTAGCTGGAGTAGTAGTAAAAAGCAACCAAAGCCTCACAGTGCTGTGATTTCATTAAGATTTTCACTAAGAATTTGCTTTCATGGCACAGGGCAGAGCACAGAGATGCTCTCCAGTGTGTTTTCTGAGATTTATTTATAGGAAAAACCAGTGTAATTTCTGAGCTATGCAGTTGTTCTTAAAATCACGAGCACTGACATGACCTGTGTCCCTGCAGGGCTCTGAAGTCTGAAGGGGTCTGTGAGTCTGTACTCTATGGGCTGCCCTTCATCATCAAGCCCACGAGCTGCTGGCAGCTGGACTGGGATGAGCTGGAGACAAACCAGCACAGCTTCCATGCTTTGTGTCACAGTCTCCTGGTGAGTGTGTGAAAATTGCAGTGTGATGGGGAGGAGCTGCCAGGGAAAGGAACAGTGAGTGCCCACCTGGTAAAATCTGTCTGGCCTGCACCATGAAGCATTTTAAAAGCTGCAACTTCATCTCATGGGCCAGAGTTGAGCTTGGAAATCCTTCCATCCACTGGAAAGATGCTACAGCTCATCAGACCTTAGAGAAGACCCTCAAACCTACCAGAAATGAGTGTTTGGGGGTGTGAAGTGCAAACGTCAGGGTTGGAGTTAAGACTTGCGACTTTAATTGCAAAAATAATTAACCAAGGCTTGGAGTGTGGAGAACTGGCCGTTCCTGACAAGCTGTAAAGCAAACTTGGGTGTTTTCTTAAGAACTGACTTGCTAAAAAAACAAAACAAATGCCATACTCTCCTCAGCCCTACTGCCCAATAGTTTCCCTTCCCTGGTGTGTGGGTGTGCCTGCTCTGAGCCCCACAGCTCCCACGGTGGCAGTGCTGAAGGAAGTGGCTGTTGCCAGTTGTTCATACCTGGATTTTGCCCTTTAGAAAAGGAAGTGGATGCTCTTGGCCAGGCGTGAGCCCCAGAACACTGGACCAAACTGGAACGTGGTGGTGCATCCCTATTATGTCATTGTCCCCTCCGACTCTGCCACTCTCCTGGTGAAAGCAGTGGCCATCAGAGAGCTCCTGCTGCCATTAGCCTTCCCAGCCCTCCTGGCTGAGCACCCCGAGCGAGTCCAGGGCCCCATCGAGGTGAGTCACTCCTTATCAGCTCTCATTATCACCTCAGCAGATACCGAGAGAAGGAAATGGCTGTGACAATGTCTAGTGACAGCTGGAATGTGATGGAGCACTCCAAAACTCCTTCCCAGCAGACAGCTCTCTTCATGGACAGCAAATATCTGTCCTTTGGAGCAATTTGCATGTCTTTTGGAGGGAAGAGGCCTTGTGAAGCAGAGTTGAGGGTGACAGTGCCCAGAAAGGGTGCTCCAGCTTGTTGGCTGATTCTGGGCATGGGGAAGGATAGGACTGCATCCTGCAAGGGAATGTTTAAATCCATTAAGATCTGTTTGCAGATGCCTCTTGCTCTATATACGGCTAAGAGTGCTCCTTGTGGGTAGCAGCACAGCCACAGATCCCTTTACCCTTCACTGTAGGGTGGCTTAGAGTGTCTACAACTCTGTCCCTGAAAAGGAAACCCAAAAAACCACCAACATGCAAACTCCGCAGCCTCTACCTGTCACATCCCGTAGCAAACTCAAGTTCTTTCTTCCAAGAGCAGAGCGCCCTGAACAACTTGGAAGTGGAAGTTGCTTACAACCCCTTGCACCTGAAGAGCAACCTCTACAAATACCTGAAGAGTTCGTTGTACAAACCTCCACACCGGCAGCAGCCCCAGCCCCGGGAGCAGCGCCCGGAGCGGCACCAGCCCAGGCAGGTGAGTCTCTGTGTGTGTGAGCACCCTGGACGAGGTCTGATGTTCCCTCCTGGTCACATTCCTGCAGAGTGTGCTCTCCTGGTCGAATTCCTGCAGGAGGGCTGCTGGCAGCTCCCTGTGCCCAGCAGGGCTGGGTGTAGCACCAGGAAGGCAAGGCACAGCCAGCACCTCCTCCCACAAGGTGCATTTGTCTGTCAAGACAAAACAAGGTGTTTTGTCTTGCAGCCTCAGAGCAGAGCCAAAGCTGCAGTGGCTCCCCTGCTGATGGCTCCCTCTCCTCTCCAAACGTTCAGACCAGCAGCAGCGGCCAGGAGAGGCTCCTGTGAGGGCTCCCTGCTCCCCAAGGAGTACGAGGAGTTCCTGCAGTGAGCACCAGGACCTGCCCCTGGGCAGCCACAGGTCCTGGCTCAGCAGCTGGGCGGATGTGGTCAGGCAAGACACCGAGCTTGGCCTTGGTCAGACAGGCACTTCCCATCGTTTGTTCCTCCTTGTTGTTGTTTCACGGTTGTGTTCGTCACTGAGCCAGTTCTGCAGGAAGTTTGCTGCTCGGGGACCCTCTGTCCAGAGATCCAGCTGTCCCCTGCAGCAGCAGCACCATGTATTTCCTGTTCTTGCCAGCACACGTCACCAGCCTGCCTCAAATTTGGGTTTCTGAGACTGGGCGAGCACAGGCCACAGATCACAGATCTGTGGGAGCAGAAGAGCTGCAGGCAGGGCATGGAGGAAATCAGACAGACAAGGCAGGCAGTCGTGCTGAGCTGCCCTCATCCCACAGCAGCAGGTTCGGTGGGGTGTTTGAATAGGCATGAAACAGGGCTCTTGAATTTAATCTTAAAGCCTGGAGTCCTGCTCTCCCAGCTGATTTGGTTCCTTCCAAGATTGGCCTCGCTGTCCAACGCCCCAGCTTATGACGGGGGTTGTAGCAAGTGCCAAGCCAGGGCAATTCCAGAGAATTCCTGCCCACATGCCAGCCTGTTTTTCAGGGCAGGTGTAGGGCAGCTGCCCCTGGCATGGCAGGAGCCGAGGGCAGCTCGACCAGGCCAAGGTGGGGTGGTCTCACCAAGCCCCTGCTGCTGAGCACCAGCACAGTTTGTGTTCTATTTACTTGGTTCTGAAAGCTGTTTCAAAATAAAGTTATCCTCCATTAAGTTCATTTTCTGCCTGTGGTTTCTGACATGTCCAGCACTGCTATCCCAACACTGACCTGTGCTTCCTGGGAAACAGCTGCAGGTGAGCAAGGCCACGAGGCAAGCACCACGATCCCATTGGAGCCATCTCTTCTCCCTGGGATCTGAGCTCTGACAGGCCCTGCTGTCCAACCAAAGGCATGGGCTGGCTCTTCCCGTGCCCTGGCATCTCATCAGGCAGCTGCTCACAGCAAGACATCAAGGACAGGTATCTTGGAAGACAGGGCAGACACCCAGGCAGGCCCAGGGATTGTTGGGTGCAGGAAGGAGCCAAGGGCAGGCATGAACATACAAATGGCCCAGCCTGGGCCTGCAAACCAGTCAACAACATAAAAATGATAAAATCAGGTTCAGGGAGGGGGCAGCAGGGAGGCAACAAAGTTTTTGGAACCACCTCAGCCTCCCTCAGACTTCCCAAAACCCATTAGCCTTTTCCCCTTCTCCTGCAGCAAAACCCCAGTGGAGAAGAGGGCCCAGCAGAGAGGAACAGCCACAAGTTGGTCCTGGCCACAGCTGAGCTGTATTTTTACAGGACTGAGGCTTTCCCCCTGCAACTTGGGCATCAGATAAATGCCCAGAGCTCATCACCTTATCACCATCTCCCCAGCCTGGGGACCTGAACCTGAACCTCCAGCCTCCCCTAATGGTTTGGCTGAGCTGGGGCTGCAGAAGTCATGCTTAGCCCTCTGCACAGGTACAGCACAGTGCTGCCTGTCTCATCAGTATCAACAGGCTGCTAAACCTGCAGAAGTCACCAGCAGCCCCATCCAGATGTGGGGGGCAGCCAATGCCAGGGGTGCCTGGTCTGGCCCCACACAAAAAGGACGTGGAATCTCTCAAAATCATTACCAGCACCAAAAGGACAACCTCTTTTTCCCCTGGGTAGGCTTCTGCCCAAGGCTGGCCACACAGCAATCACCCAAACCACATAGCAGGGATCACAGATTTTGCCATTAAAGTCAACGGGATCCAGACTGGGCCATTCCAGACCTTTCAAAGCAGCTGGGAACGGGGTGGGGGGGGATCAGCAGTGGCATCAAGCTGGAGAAGGAGAGATCCTGTGACTCATCAACAGCCACTGAGCTACAGCACAGCAGCAGAGCTGGCGCCTGTCCCTGCCCAGCCTTGTGCCTGGAGGCCATCAACATATCTGAGCCTGACTCTCATTTCCCTTAATCCCCTGGCATCAGGGCATCCCAGCTTCAGCTCAACCTGGCAGGCACTTTTCTTTGAGGCTCCCTCTTAGCTCAGTAGCTTTGGCACAGGCACAAACATGCACCTGCAACTTCCCATCCACGCCACAGGCAAACGTGTCGTTCCAAGACATACAGACTTTAATATTAAAATAATTTTGTATAAAAATACTTTTGGAGACTGATGGCAAGCAGCCTTCCACACACCACAAAGGCACCAGAGCCCTGCAGCCTGGTCAGACAGGAAGCCAGAGCAGAGTTGGAGCAGCAGTACAGGGCAACACAGCCAGCCCTCCTGCAGATCAGAAGGCACAGTGGAGCCAGCTCCAGAGCTGGAGAAACACGCTGGGATTTGCACCAACCACAGCTCTCTTGCTCTTGCTGTTTCCCTCCAGGAAAACACAGCCCCTCAGCACTGGTGAGCAAAAGGGGCTCTGCCTGAGCCCAAACAACCCCAAGCCACCCCCGGGAGGAGGAGCCCAGCTGGCACTGGGATGCCCAGTGGCTCCTGAGATACAGATACAGAGCAGCAGCACCTTATATCTCCCCTAAGTCCTCATAGAGAGGCGACAAGCTGTACTCATCCACAGACTGCTCCTTCTTCTGCAGCTGCTGCGGCTTCACCACCTGGCTGTACAGCACCTCCACGTTGTTGTTGTTGCTGCTATTGAGGCTGGGTTTGGTGAGCACCTTCTCAGGGGCAGCGCTGCCCCACTGCCTGCCAGGGTCCTCCACCCTGTCTGCCCCTTTGGGGATAAAGGCTGCCTGGGGCTTGGGGGCTGGGACTGGCTTGGGGTTCTTGGCCTTGGCCGGGAAGGCGGGTACCGAGTAATCGTCAGTGCTGGGGTTGTAGGGGTACTCGTAGCCGCCCTTGCCGTCATGGCCCTGGGTGCGCCAGGCCTCGCTCGTGGGCCTCGCCTCGTCGTAGATGTAGGTGAGGGGGTGCAGGGGGCGGGGAGCGCGGCCCTCGGGCTCGTCGTAGATGTGTTCCTTGTGCCCAGGGGGAGCCTGGCCACGACCCTCGGCCCGGCCCTGCCCCTTGGCCCGGGCCTGCCCCTCGGCCCGGACCTGCTCGTACGGGCCCGAGTACGGCAGCACCGGCAGCCGCAGCTTCGGCTCCTCCACAGCCCCGCCGGGCACCTTGGCCCCGCTCACGGCCTTGCTGTCCACAGGGTCCGAGTACAGCGGGTCCGGCCACGGCCGCAGGCCCTTCACCGAGTCCAGGGGCTCCGAGTACACGCTGGATGGGTCCTCGGCCGGCGGCACGGCACGGAGCACCTTGGGCAGAGGGGAGCGCGGGGGGGTGCTGGACACCGTGGGCTTGGCCGGTGGCACGGGCAGCTCTGGCAGAGTCCGGCTCTTCAGCAGAGACGCGGCGTCTCTCTCCTCTGCTGCTGCTCCAGCCCTGGGTGCCAGCCCCACTTTGGGTGCCGGGGTGTCATCCCCCTCGGCGGGCAGCTCCAGGTTCAGGTTGTCAGCCAGGGCCTGGCGGATCTGCACCATGCCGGGGCTGTCAGCTTCCAGCGAGTCGCAGCTCTGCCGGTTCTCCTCCACCTGCGCCTTCTGCTCCTGGATGGACGCTTCCACCAGGCGGAAGATCTCGTTGCCCTGCTTGGTCTCGAAGGTGAAGTTTCCAGGTCCTGAGTCACAGCGCCTGCCAGCCTCGAAGGAGAACATCACCTGAAGGGGAAGCAGAAGGGTCACATCCTGCTCAGCACCTGCTGACCCAGCGTGTTGTGCAGGCTGTGCTTCCCACCGAAGGGAGTGTGGCTACAGCACTGATCCTGCACGTCCTGCAGGAGACACTGCCCTGAAATCCTGCTCCTTCCACTCCCACACTGAGGGCCACCCTGTGCCCAGCAGCTGGGCAGGGAAAGGCCACACTGCCCAGCAGCCCAGAACAAGCTGCGGAACTGGAACTGGAGCACACCTGAGGGGACATCACTGCTGGAGCCCCGCTGCCTTACGTGAGCAGTTCCAGCAGTTTCAACCACTGGCACCAGATAGTCTAGGAAATAACACTGAGGAGGGAGTAGGGTGAGAAGGTGAGTGACACTTCAGCAGGGGAAACTAGCATGGAATCTTAGGTAAGAAGGGAGCAATCTGGAAGCAAGAGATACAAGAGGAAGAACACAGCTTTCCACAGGACAAAGCCCAGCAGCAGCAGCTCAGCTACCACGAGTAAGCAAAGCATTGACCTACCAACATTAATCTGTTCATGGTAAAAGGTCCTCTAAAGAGAAGTCTTGCACCAGGGCTGTGCTTCCTCTGGCCTGAACACACTCTGGTGAGCAGGTTCCCACCAGCTGACGTGCACACCCTTCCTGAGCCTCATTCCCTTAACCAAGGGGGGATTTTCTGCCTCTCTCACAGGCAGCAGCAGCCCCTGCCATTGCTACAAAGGTCTCTGGGGACAAACTTCTTTTCGTGGGTCAGTGCTGCTGAACAGAAGCACAGTCAGCCCCTCTCTGCTCAGGTCACTGTGGGTGCAGCTCCTCACATCCTGCAACTCCCCTCCCGCCACCAGCATGGACTGTGCACATGAGCTGGACATCCCCACAGGGGCAGCTCGGTTTCCAACTCTGTTTTGGGAATGTGCCACAGAAAGCACCATCAGCAGAGTGCAGCTGACACGGTCACTGCCATAAACAGCCTCAAGGACACCACTAAACAGCCCCAGGGCCACCACTTCCTCCCTGTCCAGCGTGGCCCAGACCTCTTGCACTCAGGGTAGCAGCAAGGCAGATTAGAGACTCACTGCAGGAGGACTCTGGAGAGTTCAGTGAGAACAGGAGCAGTTCACCCCACAAAGTGAACAAATCCAGAGCAACTGGTGTCTCAAAGCCCCTCTGCTCTGGGCACCACCCTTAGGAGGGAGACACTGAGCCCAGGGCAGAGCCAGGACTGCCAGGAGCCAAGATCCCTGGAGGCTGGGGAGAGCATGTGTGCAGCATGGAGGAATGTACCTGCTCATGGCACAAGCTGGGAAGTGTTGGGATGGAGAAAGGGAGCAGCAAAGGCTGCAATGGCCTCAGCGAAAGTGGGATGACCACAGAGGGGATGAGTGTCCTGCCAGCCCACGCTCCAGCATGGTGACACAGGCAGGAACTGAGGACAGTCAGGGTGACAGATGTCCCTGGCGACCCTGCTGTGGTCACAAGGGGCTGCAGCAATCCTGGCATTTGGCAGGGCTGACTGCAGGACATCAGCTCAGCCTTCCACAAGGGAACAGCTACGGGGGAGCACCTGCAGCACATGGGGCTCCCCATTCCCCACCTTGTCCCGGCCGTATCTCCGGAGCAGCCGGTAGGGCCAGACATAGAGGATCCTGTCCGTCCGTGGGTCCTTCAGGACGAGGCTGTCACGCTCGGCCTTGAGCACGTAGGTGCCACGCAGCTCGCACCGCTCCGCGGCCTCAGTCCGCTGCACCGTCACCCAGAAGGCGTTCACTGCGGAGACAGAGCTGCTCAGGGCAGGGCAGGGGCACACAGGCAATGCCCAGTGTGGCCCCAGTGATGGGGCAGCAGCAGGACAAGGCTCCATGGAAGGTGGCCCCAAGTCAGGGCAGCAGCAGGTCCCACCTTCGTCTCTGGAGTAGTAGATGGAGTTCACGGCCATCTCCAGGGCCGACGTCTCCCCGCTGCCCTCTCGGCCATACTGTGACACCACGCCGTCACTGGGGCCATTTCCCTGGCAAAGGAGAGCAGATCAGACCCAGAGCCCCCTTCCCACATCAGCCCCTGGGCCCCTTTGCATGGCCTGGGCCCTGCTGCCTTCCCTGGCCCTACACAGCCTAGCTGTCCTGCACCCTGCTCCCCCCACAGCCAGTGACAGCCCCCCTGAGCCCACATGAACATGGATGAACAGGGCCAGGAAGCACAGGAGGGACTTCCCTGAACTCCTGGCAGCACCTTGTCCCCAGCTGGGCTCTGCACTGACAGGGTGCAGGGAAGCACAACCCACAGAGCTGCCCCCAAAGCATGGCACAACCCAAACACACCCTCCTGGCCGTACCAGCACAAGCACAGGGGGCTGATGGCCTGGTAACAGGGGTTCTGTGTCCTGCCCTGCCCAGGAGGAGGGGTGGCCTGCAGAGGGGAAGCGAGCACTTCTATTTTAGCACATGCAGAACTGAAAGTGCAACACACACACTGTCAGCAACCGCGTGCCAGCACGGTCCCAAAGGGCCTGGGGAGGGACACAAACCCTCGGTGCTTTCAGAGATCTTCCTCCAGAAAAGCCCCTCACAAATTACAGGCTCACAGAGCCCTGTGCAGCTGGCACAAGGGAAGGTCAGTGTGGGGCCAGGAGGTGGAGTTGTTCCTTGGGGCTGCAGCAGAGGGTACATCTTGCAGGAGGCAAGTGCCACAGTTTCAGTTTAAAACCCACATACGTGAGCTTCTTACTAAGAAGCCCAAACAACGCCCAAAAAAGGGCCATCCAGCCCTTGTGTTTGGGTCCTGAAACCTCATGTCCTGACAGCTGATAGCAGCAGCTCCTCCTCAGCTAAAGCATCCAATGCAGCAGGGCTCCAGCCTGGGATTGGAAAGCCAAGGGCCACCTAATCTTCCAGAGCCTTCTAAGGCTCCATTTGACTGCATTTTTCTTCATCTTAAAAAGGAAAACAAAATTCTGTTTTGAACTCCAAATGATCTCTGGCCCCAGCTCCCAAGCTGCTGGACCCTGCTTACCCTCTGGGCAGCAACATGACACAAAATCACATTCTCCATGCAGATGATCAGCACTCCCAGCTGAGGATCTCCAGCTCTGTGCAGAGAGGCCACGTGCAGCTCTCATGCCTCCTGCTCCAGGTCAGGCCTTTCTAAAACACATGCCAGCCTTGAAGCCTTTTGCTCACAACTTCCTAAACTGTCAGCTTGCTTCTGGACCTCGGGCACACAAATGATGGCTCCTGTGTGAGGGATGGCACGAGCACAGCCCTGCTCCAAGCAGGTGCTCCCTGCCCTGGCCACTACCCTGCCCCACTCCAAGGGTGTGTTGTGCCCCCAGCTCGGCCCCACAAGCCACTTCCAGGGCAAAGGCTGCAACCCCAACTGCATCAGGAGACACAGAGTCATTTCCACCAGTGCTTCCCGCCCCCGTCAGCCCTGGCATCTGCTGCACAGACACACTTGGCCTGGCAGGAGACTGCAGGGAGACGCACGAGAGACAAAGGTAAATCACACTCAGCAAACACCCGTCGAGGGGAGATCCTGGGATCACCAGCTGTGCAGTCAGTCCTCCTGCCAGGCAGCCGTGCCCAGCACTCCAAGCCTGGAATCGGCTGGAACCCAACACAGGGCTCTGCAAACACCTCCCAGGAGGGAGAGCCAGGACTGTGGGGCTGGGCAGGCATAGGCTGCTCTCCCAGAGGGCATGGAAAACCACACTCTCAGGGCACCCGCTGCCCAAACAGCCGTGGCTGGTCATGCTGGCTGACCACCATCTCCAGGGGCTGCAGAGGACGAGGGGCTGGACAGCTGTGCCAGAGGCCCAGCACAGATGGGGTGTCCCCAGCAGCAGCCAGGAGTGAGCCCCAAGACTGTGCAAGGGGGTTCCAGGTCCTGGAATCAGATGGGTCCTGGAGCCAGGCACCACAACTCTCTCGAGGCTCTGCTTCCGCCGCCGCTGCTGTGGCAGGAAAGGCAACAGGGGTTGGGCCAAGAGGAAACGTTCCTCGGCCATCACCTGGCCTCCGGCCAGCTCTCTGCAGGGGCGAGCACGGGCTCTGCACCGGGCAAGAGGAGCCCGACTTGAAATTTGGAGCCACAACCACGAATTACTGACAGCACGCCGAGGAGTCCTGCAACCCACAGCAGGAGCCAGCAAGACGCAACCGGAGTGCCAGGGCCGGGTGCTTTAAACCTGGGACCACTGGCGCTGCCTCAGGGTGTCCTTCCCTGTGCCGCCAGGTGGGAAGGGGTCACTCCCACACACACCGATGTCCGTGTCCCGTCCCGTCCCCTCCGCCGCCGGCTCCCTGCAGCCCCTCCACCCACCCCGGGGCTCACCGGGAAGGCGATCTGGCACAGCTTCGCCACCCACTCCTCGCTCTGCTGTTTCTCGGCCGCGAAGAGGAAGCTGCGGTCGCGGGTCTCCAGACGGAAGGTGGCGGTGCCCGCGCGGGGGCCTCCCTCGCCCACCGGGGCCACGCTGGTGCAGTCGCTGAGCCGCACCACGGTGCGGGCGAGCCGCCGGGTGCCCGCCCGCCCGGCCGCCGACGGCTCCTTGCAGTCGAACACCTCGAGCCGGGCCACGCCGTGCTGGCTGGCGGGGTAGAGCGCGGACCAGCCGCGCTTCCAGCGCTGCGGGGAGCGGGGTCACAGCGCGCCGGGGCCGCTCCCCACCCGGGCCGGCCGCTCACCGGGAGCGGCCGCCGGGGCGCCTCCGCCCCGGCACCCAGCCGGCCCGAGGGCAGGGAGAAGGGGAAGAAGGAATGAGGGAAGGGAGGGAAGGAGGGATCCCCCGGACCCACCTTGGTGCCGAACTTGTGGCTGTGCTGCACCAGGAGCGGCCCCTCCATGGCCGGCGGCTCCATCCCCGCGCGCCGCGCGCTTCCGCCCGCGCCACTGGGGCGGGGACGGGGCGGGGACCGGGCGGGGACGGGGACGCGCGTGTCAGGGGCGGGGCGTGCCCGCGTGTGTGCGTGTGCACGTGTGCGCGTGCGTGGGTGTGAACGCCTGCGTGCACACCTGTGCGTGTGCGTGAGTGTGAACATGTGCATGTGTGTGTGCACACGTGTGCGTGTGCGTGAGTGTGAACATGTGTGCATGCATGAGTGTGAATGTGTGCACGCGTGTGTGAGTGTGAACACGTGTGCGTGAGCATGAGTGTAAACGTATGCATGCATGAGTGTGAACGTCTGTGTGCACGCGTGTGCGTGTGAACACGTGTGTGCATGTGCCTGAGTGTAAACATGTGTGCATGCATGAGTGTGGACATGTGTGTGCACACCTGTGCGTGTGCGTGTGAACACGTGTGTGCATGTGTGTGAGTGTAAACGTGTGCATGCATGAGTGTGAACCTCTGCACGCATGTGCGTGTGCATAAGTGTGAACGTGTGTGCATGTGCCTGAGTGTGGACAAGTGTGTGCACACCTGTGCGTGAGCATGAGTGTGAACATGTGTGTGCATGTGTGTGAGTGTGAATGTGTGCGTGCATGAGTGTGAACGTGTATGTGCACACCTGTGCATGAGTGTGAACACGCGCATGCACACCTGTGCGTGTGCGTGAGTGTGAACACGTGTGTGCATGTGCGTGAGTGTGAACTTGTGCACACACATGTGACACAGGCGTGTGCTGTCACTGGAGATGGGAAAACCTGCTCGGATGGGCTGAGGATAAGTGAGGGCCATGTGGGGAGTGGACAGGGGACAGATGAGGTTTCACAGGATGGGAAAAAGGAGTGATGTCTTTGCTAGGAGAAAAAAGCAAGTGGAGAACTAGAGGCTGCTTAGATCAAGTTCATAGTCCAAGAAAACCGTGGAATAAATAGCCAGGTGCTCCCAGAGAGAGCAGAGGAAGGAAGGAATCACAGCAAACACCTGTGTGTGCACAGCCCTGCACAACTTCATTCTCTGACTGTCTGTGTGGACGGGGTAATGCCATCCATATCTCTCTGCCTCCAACCACGCCATGTCCCCAGGCACTGAAGCCACTCCAGGGGTGCTGGGCTGCTCCCAGCACTGTCCCTCTCATGGCTGGCCACTCCAGCCTGCCCCAGCACCCTTCTGCAGGGCCAGGTTTGACTCCAGCATTCCCAGCAGCAGGTGGGACAGATGCTGGCTGTGAGGCAAAGAACGAGGACAAGCACAGCCAGCTCCCTGCACCTGGATGACCCAGCCCAGTGGCACTCTGATGGCACTGTGACCCTGCCAGGTCACTGCTGGTCAGTCACTCTCAGGCTTCTTGCTGCTTTGATGGCCCAGGCACCATGACTCGGTTTCCTGACGCAACATACATGTGCAATGGGAAGAGGGAGAAGCCACAGATCCTGGTTTTCCAGGCCCTGATGCCCATTTCTCCATCTGTGGTTTTGATGAAACAGCTGCAGGTGGGTACAGCTGCTGGGGGAGACTTGGCAGTGCCTGGCTGCAGGGGTGACCCTCTGCACTCTCTTGGCTCCATCCCTCACATTTGTGTGGTAACAAAATTGTGCTGGTGTCCTGGCTTAGGAATGCTATTCCCCAATTTAGTGCTCACTGCCCTGTTCTCCTCCCGAGGCAGGACAGAGAGGCGAATTGGAGGCACAAGAAGTAAAGATCACACAGATAAGAACTATTTACTAGCAACAGCAATGGGCTGTAACCACAGCAGCACCAATAACAGAGTGTACAAGACAGGTGAATGATCAGACCGCAAACCCTGGCGAAACAATGACATCAACGAACAGGGACAGTGGTCTGAAAAAGAGCAAAATGATTTGGTGGTGTCAAACACCCCGGCCCGTGTGTAGGCAGGGCCCCGTGATGTGCAGCTGCAGGACAGGGAACTCATGACGTGGCAGCTCGTCTGCAAACCACAGCCTGTGGGACGGAGAGAACCACGAGCCAGACGAGTGTCAGCACACTCCAGAGCAGGGTGGCACCAGGCAAACAGCCTGACACAGTGAGTCACCTGCAAGGTACATGGACCGGCCTGATGGCACGGACCAGGAGAGGGAACGCACCCTAGGCCTGGCATGAGGGTGTGGCCAGGGCAGGTGCCAGCTCAGTGGTGAACACAAGGGGATAATGACACTCGACCCCTCGGGAACAGCTCTGGGGCTGTGGGGTCCCGGGAAGCTTCAAATGCAGGAGAAGGAAGTGTCCTCGGGCTGCACCGGGAGAACCCCCGCAGATGGGGACGCGGGGGAGCCGGGGCTGGCGTGGGCACAGTGCCCGGGAGCGGCGGCGGCTGCAGCGCCGGGGGCTCCGGTCCGGGGGCTCCGAGACTGCGGCTCCGAGCATCGCCTCCCAGGGGCTCCGCACGGATTTCGGGGAGCCCCCGCTCCGCCCCGCGCCCCGGCCCCGGCCCCACCCGCGGGGCCGCCCCCTGCGCTGCGGCGAGCGCGTCCCCGCGGGGGGGGGGGGGGCGGGCGGTGGAGCCGCCTCTGCGCGAAGCTCTCCGCGCACCCTCCATCCCCTCCCGCAAACACTCCATCCCCCCGCAGACATTCCACCCCTCTGCGCATCCTTCCATCCCCTCCCGCAAACACTTCATCCTCCCCGCGCACCCTCCAGCCCCTGCGCACCTTCCATCCCCCCCGCGCACCTTCCACCTCTGCACGCCCTCCATCCTTCCGCGCACTCCTTCAACCCCCGCTCCCCCTCCATCCCCCCGCGCACTCCTCCGTCCCTCCGCGCACTCCTCCGTCCCTCCGCGCATCACTCCGTCCCCGCTCCGTGCACCCTGCGCCTGCCCCCGCGCCGGCAGGGCCGCTGCTGCGCGGGGATGGCGGAGCGGCCGCGCTTCCTCTGCGGCGTGGTGGAAGGTAGGTCCCTCCGGGGCCGCGGCTGCGGCCGGTGCCCGACCCGCCCGGGCATTGCAGGGGCTGGTCCGATCCACCCGAAGTGAGCCGGGCCGGGAAGGGCCCCAGGCTGTGGGGGAGGCGGGAGTGGGGCTCCTGCACAGCACCCCATCTCTGCTGGGGGTCTGGACCAGCACCCATGGGATGCTCCCAGCTCTCCCCGGAGCCCTGCTGAGCCCCGCAGCCACGCCAGCAGAGCCGACCCCCCTAGAGGGGCACAGGGATCCTCTGCTCGGCCTCCAGAGCTCTACACGGGGTTCTTGGCTGCCCTGGACTCAGGGGCAGCTTCCCGGTGTGCCCCCCCTGCCCACCCTGCCCATGGGGCAGCAGTGTAGGACCCGTGCCCAGAGCTGGCTCTGTGCTTCTCCCTCCCCACATCCCCAGCTCCCTCTGGAGCTGAGCCAGGCCTGGCATCCACCAGGCAAAATAATCTGCCCTTCTCCTGGCAGCACAGTTACCCTCCTGAGGGCCACTGCCCACTGCCTCACCTGAAAGGAAGGAGGAGCACCATGCAAATAAATGTAAAATAAACAGGAAATGCAGGGGTGGAGAAGCTGACATGAGTCAGACAAGAATCATTGATACAGCAGAGCTGACCTGGGAAAGAGGACAGGGATGCTGCTGGCAAAGCCATTCCAGGAGAACACTGCTGGCAGGGCGTGTGCAGGACCGAGTGTCCTCCTTGCCAGCCCACGTCAGTTCACAGCAACATGTGCTGTGAAAGTGTCACTTGCAAGTGCCATACAGGGACTCTGGGAACCTCGCTGAGATCTCGAAATAGCAAATTATTTACCACAGAAATAACTTTTTTGGGCGAAATGTTTGCTGGGATTCTCGAGTGGCCACAAATTTGGCCCTGTGCATGGTGGGGGATGGATAGCAAGGTGACTATAAATTATTTCAAAGTATATGGAAAAACAGTGTAGGTGTTCAAGCAGGTAGAAGATCTGTCTGCAGAGGGAAGACAGATGGAGAGTGGGTGTTGCTGTGGTGCAACCCACCTCACCACTGCCCAGTGCTGGTGCTGGAGGCTGCAGGGTGGGCTCCTGCCACAGGGAGCCAAGGGCATGAGGGTAGATGAGCTCTGGGACATTTAGGTGCTTTGGGAAATGCAGGTGCTTTCCTGGGTGATGCTGGCCTCGTGCCAGACACAGAGAGCTGATCCTTTCTCCCAGCTAAATGGAGTCAGTGCAGCCTGCCCCTGTGCACCGCCCAGTTTTGGGAATGCCATCACTTCCCAAGTACCTGCTCAGCTTGGCCTTGGCTGCTGGAAGGTGCAGTGATGGACTCAAAAGTTGCCCGTGATGCAGAGAGAGAGCAAGAAGATGCCTTGATGGCCAGTTGCCATCAACGTCCAAGACATAATGGATTTTCTGTGAGACTTCACATTGCAGCTGCCAGATCTTGCAGAGACTTGAAGTGGCTGGAAGTTCTTCTCTTGCTAAATCTCCCATCTGTGCTGGGACACTGACAGCTTCCCCTTAACCTCTGCTTTGAGGAGCTGTCAAATCTGCATCTCTTCAAACTCATTTATCTGCCCGTCCCCAAGGGAAAGGGCTTGTGTTCCACTGGATATCCTTTCTCCCTGGCTTTGCAGACAACTCTGCATCTCCCAGGGCTTCCTACACACAGAAATAGGAAGGGTTCTTCCTTGGAAGTGGTCCCAGCAGTGGAATGGGTGCTGCATGTCCAGCAGAACATCTCTGCATTCAGAGATAGCACAGACAGAGACTGTTTTAAGGCACTAACAACTACATTTTGCCTTTTTTTCCCCTCCCGTTTACAGGTTTCTATGGGAGACCATGGTCAATGGATCAGAGGAAACTTCTCTTTCAATGGCAAGTACCCCGAATTTTCCTCTCTGAAGGGGCGGTGGCAGCGAAGGGGGCTCATGCTTCTGCAGTGTCCCCCTGTCCCAGCGCTCTCACGGCCTCGGGAAGGATCCGCGCTTGGCCGGGCCGTGGGTGCTGCGGGACGGACGGACGGACGGACGGACGCGGGGCCGCCCCGTGCCGGCAGATGGTGCTGGGGCTCCACGCATCCCGGTGCAGCCCCGCGTCCCTGCTGCCACGAGCAGCAAGCGAGGACACCAGGCGGGCAATTCCAGCCAGCCTGGGCTCGCTGGAGCCGGGCGGAACCCTGTGGGAACGGGGGCATCACTCCACCCTGAGCAAAGGTGGCTGCTGTGTCCTGAGGCTGCCATCCCTGCCTGGTGTGGGTGGCCCTGCTGTGTCCCCGTGAGTCCCCATGCATGTCTGTGCATCGCCCCGTGTCCCAGTGACGGAAGGATGTGTGTAGGGTCCATCACTGGGATGGGAGTTGATCCGTGCAGCTCCTCTCCAAGCAGCTGGTGCCCCTGCACAGGTCATCAGTGGGCTGAGCTGCACTGACAGGACCTGCCACCAATGAACTGGGGCTTTGCAGGGCCTGCCGTGGGCAGTGCAGTGGTGACAGCGCGGGCAGTGACCCGGTGGCTGCATGGGCAGTGCACTGGTGACAGTGTGGGCAGTCACAAGTGTAATTAAGGACCAGAGTGCAGGGATCAGAGATGTAGATACTGAAAAATGGAAGGAAAACAAGCTGTGATGTTTTAAAGTACCTCAGGAATGAAGTCTAATGGGGGCCTTGTCTGGTTCTGGACTGGGATGTGTTCACATGGTGGCACATGAGAGTGACATGTCCATCGGTGTTTTTCTTATCTGGAAAGAAACAAGATAAGGGACTTTTATCATGACATACCTGAAGTGCTTCCTACTCTGTTCACCGTGGGAAAATGTAAAACATTTTCTGCTGAGGAGGATAAATAAAACCAAATTAATATATCAGATGGCTTCCACACAGGAGTGCCACAAGAGGGAGGTGTCTGCCCTCCCAGGGGGCATAGCCTGCTGCTCTCTGACACAAACCTTAGGGCTCAGCGCTGCAAGCACTGGCTGAGATTTCTGTCTCCATGTGGCCGTGCAAAGAGCCCGTGTGGAGCCTGGGTGACCCCTTGCTCTCCCTGCACAGGCTGCATCGCCGGGGGCTGAACTGCTACATGTACGCACCCAAGGATGAGCTGAAGCACCGGCTGCTCTGGAGAGAGCCCTACACAGAGCATGAGGCAGGTAGCGGCTCTGCTGGGCCCCACGGGGGGCTGCAGGCATCCTGGGTCCCTGAGGGGGTAGCATGGGCTGTGTCCCGGCTATTTCCATCTTGCCAGGACCCTGCCCATTGCATGGAGGCTCCCAGATCTTGCCAAGTGCAAGAAGATTCCCAGACCGTGCCCATCATATGGAATTGCCTAAGGGACCACCCAGCATGGGGAACTCCCCATGTGGATCTCTGGCAATGTGATCTCTGGCCCATAGACCCTTGTCAAAAGTCCTCTGTGTCCTAAGGGAGTGAAAATGGTCTTCCTGGAGCCTCTCCCCTCCCAATGACCTCAGCTCCTTCCTTTCAGACTGCTGGGGTTCACTCTCCCTCCATCCCTTGTCTTCCTCCATCTCTTGGTCCCCTCCACCCCTTGTTTCCCTCCACCCCTTGTCCTGCTCCATCCCCTGTCCTGCTCCATCCCCTGTCCCCCTCCATCCCTTGTCTCACTCCATCCCGTGCCTCCCAGTTCTCACAGACCCCCTGTGCTCTGTCCCCAGCCCGCATGCGGTCTCTCATCGAAGCTGCCCAAGAGCAGGGTGTGGAGTTTATTTTCGCCATTTCTGCTGGCCAGGACATGGTGTTTTCCAGCGCTGGGGATCGGCTCCTGCTGCAGCAAAAACTCAGGCAGGTACCGTGGGCCGTTCCTTCATCCCACTGCTCCCAGGCAAGGGGCACATGTGTGGTCCCTGTGCCCACCCCATGGGCTGGTGTGGGGGTGTAAATCCCTCCTGCTGCTGCACAGAGGGAGCAGCTCTGGGGTGCCTGGTGCCCAGTGTGCTGTCCCTGTCACAGTGACAGAGAGCTGAGGGCTCCATGGATGCCTGACTGGGGACAGGAGAAGGACCAGCCAAGCCCCAGAACTTGCTGGGCAGCACTGAAGCCTGGCACAGGCTGGAGCTGAACCCCAGGTCCCCAGGGAGGGCAAAGAGTCACTGGCATGGTGGGGTTGCTCCGTGAGCAGCTACTACTCCCGTGACACAGCCCAGGCAGGAACTGCCCCATCTGTGCTGTGCCCAGATGCCCCTCTCTGGCCCATTGGGGCTCTCTGCAGCCCAGGGATCCCAGCAGCCCCTGTCTGTGCCCGCAGGTGGCTGCCATGGGGTGCTGCTCCTTCGCGCTGCTCTTTGATGACATCGACCCCTGCATGTGCCAAGCTGACAGAGATGTCTTCCCCTCCCTGGCACAGGCTCAGGCCTCTGTGGCCAACGAGGTCTACCAGGAGCTGGGCCAACCCTCCATCTTCCTCTTCTGCCCTACAGGTACTGCCTGCAGCCCTGCAGTCCCAGCCCCCCAAACCAGGGAGCCTCCTCACACTGGGGTGCCCTTTGGCTGCACCCAGCCCCTCTCCCTGCTGGGAGCTGAGTGCCCTGGCAGCCCCCATGGCTCTCGCTGGACTCCTTATGCTCCTGGGGGAGCTCTGGACATTTTGGGACTAAAACAGGACCAGGCTGCAGCAGGGCCCCAGACCCTGTCCATGATCCCGGCAGCCTCTCCTCTCCTGTTCCCCCAGCCCTCAGGGGATGCTGTGTTCTCTCCCCAGAATACTGCAGCTCGCTCTGCTCTCCCAGCCCCAGCCAGTCCTGCTACCTGCAGACCATCGGCCAGGAGCTGCTCCCAGGGATCGGTGTCATCTGGACAGGTGAGCGCCAGGACCGGCTCTGGGTGTGTGGCCACGTGCAGTGTCTGCAAACCCTGTGGCCACAGGCTGTCCTGGGAGAGCCACCAGCAAGTGACCCCACTGTGGTGCCTCATACTGGGGTGTGCAGCCACAGCCAGGCAGGAGTTTGAGCTGGGGGTCTGCTCACCTGGCTTGGGAGTGTGGGCGGGGCGACCCAACCCCCATCTCCGTGTCCGTGTCCCTGCTGTGTGTCCGATGGACCCTGTGCCCCACGCGTGTCCCCGCCCTGATGCTGCAGGCCCGAAGGTGGTGTCACAGGAGCTCTCAGCGGTGCTGCTGGAGGAGGTGGAGGCTGTCCTGAGGCGCCGTCCCGTCATCTGGGACAACCTCTATGCCAACGACTACGACTGCAGACGTGTCTTCCTGGGGCCCTACATGGGGCGTGCTCCTGGCCTCATGTCCAGGCTCCACGGGCTGCTCCTCAACCCCAACTGTGAGCTCCAGGCCAACTTCATCCCCATACACACGCTGGGCACCTGGTTTCGGAGTGAGCTAGGGAGCTGTGCCCACCCTGACCATGCAGGTACCTGGCCCCAGTGCCCATTGCTGCCCATCCTTGCCCAGCCCTGCAGCTTTCCTGCATGGAACCAGGGCTGCCCAGGCTGATGAGCTGCAGTTCCTTAGGAATGGAGGCAGTGGCAGCCCTGGGGGACAGCCAAGGTGCTCAGGATGGGAGCTACAGCCCCCAGGAAGCCTTGGAGCTGGCGCTGCGTGACTGGGTGGCCGAGATAAACCAGCAGGCCTTGGAGCCAGGTAGGCAACGGATCTGCACGTGCAGCATCCCTCCATCCCTGGAGTGCTGGATCAGCTCTGCCAGGAGCTAGGCGGGCATGGGGTGAGGGAACCCCAGCCCTGCCCATCTGAAGGGTCTCTGGGGCTGGCGTGGCAGCAGCACCGTACATGCCATGGTGGGCAGGTGTGAGTGTCCATCCTGCCGTGCTGCCCCGTGGGTGCTCCTGCCATGGCCGCATCCTGGAGAGGTTTTCCTTGGCTGGCAGCACCAGAGCCTGCGCCAGCTCTGGAAGAGGGGGTCAGCCAGGGGTGAGCTTGGTGTTTTGCAGTGTTTGCCTCTGCAAAGCCACAGCCTCACCAGCCCCAGGGGCCTGAACTTGAGCCCAAGGTCCTGGCAGCTCATCTCCTGCCAGCTCAGGGATGGAGCTCCCCAGCACTGTCCTGCCCCATGGGCAGAAGTTTCCATGCAGGTGCCAAAGGGGCTTCCCTCTTGTTCCATTCTGCCAGGAGGAAGGACCCCAGGACACCCCAGTGTCAGCCTCAAGGGAGGACCAAGGCTGCAGCCTGGCACGGCGGGCGGACAGGAGGTCACTCCCGACCCTCAGCCCCACGACTCTGCTCCTGGTGGGGCAGATCAGCACGGCCCCGAGCCCGGTGGAGTGGCACCAGAGGAGGGGTGCACGGAGGTGACCTCGGAGCCTGAGAAGGACACTGGGAGCAGGACACCCACTGGTGGTCAGCAGAGCCCTACAAGGGCTGGGGATCAGCTCGCCACAGGGAGCGGGGAGAGCTGTGAGCCCTCCCCTGCTCTGCCCAGTGTGGCTGGGAGTGCCCAGTCTGCAGGAATCCCAATGGCCACCGAGACCCTCCCCAGCCCAGGCCCCACCACGAGCTCCAGCAATGGGGCCAACACCAGTCAGAACATTTCCTCGCC
Source organism: Lycocorax pyrrhopterus obiensis (assembly GCA_014706295.1). Taxonomy (NCBI): domain Eukaryota; kingdom Metazoa; phylum Chordata; class Aves; order Passeriformes; family Paradisaeidae; genus Lycocorax; species Lycocorax pyrrhopterus. The sequence continues at coordinate 2,257,272 of JACSVZ010000006.1, read as the reverse complement.
CACCAGTGATGCCAGGACAGGGAGTGGCAGCCCCGCCCAGTCTCCCAGCAGCACCCAGCCTGAGGCCATCAGGACCGATGTGCCCCAGACACCCCCAGGGCCTGAGGCTGGTGACAGCCCTGCCCCCCCAGCCCCACTGACTGATGGGGTTGGTGCTAGCCCTGGTCCCACGGCACCAGTGACCCCAGAGGAGGTTGGGTCTGGCCCCATGGCACCACTGACCCCCAAGGAAGCCAGGACCAGCCCCACATCACAGATGACCCCAGACAAGGCCAGGACCAGCCCCATGGCACCAGCAACTCCAGAGGAGGCCAGGACCAGCCCCATGGCACCACTGACACCAGAGGAGGCTGGATCCAGCCCCATGGCACCAGTGACTCCAGAGGAGGCTGGGTCTGGCCCCAGGACCCCCAAGGAGGCCAGGACCAGCCCCACATCACAGGTGACCCCAGAGGAGGCTGGGTCTGGCCACATGACCCCTGAGGAGGCCAGGACCAGCCCCACATCACAGGTGACCCCAGAGAAGGCCAGGACCAGCCCCATGGCATTGGTGACCCCGGAGGAGGTTGGGTCTGGCCCTACAGCACTGATGACCCCAAAGGAGGCCAGATCCAACCCCACAGCACCACTGACCCCAGAAGAGGCCGTGTCCAGCCCTACAGCACCGCTGACCCTGGAGGAGGTGCGGATGCTGGTGGAGCTCTTCTACCTCCCCTACCACCACGGGGCTCTGGCACAGGAGCTCCTGGAGCACTTTCGGTGGCTGCGGGCAAACAGCCTCAGCGTGGGGGTCCCAGCCACGGCGCCCGACGCCTGTGGGGTAAGGCTGGTCCTGGTGCGGCTGCAGCAGGGTGGCTGCCATGGCGTGTGTCCCCAGGTGGCTGACACCCGGTGCGTCCCCAGGGCACGCGGTGGCGAGGCCGGGCTCAGTCCTTCCAGCTGCTCTGCGCGCGGACGTGCCGCCTGCACAGCCGCTTTGTCAGCACCGCTGGCCGGGCGCTGCTCTACGACCTGCACCCCTACCTCTGGGACATCCGCAACATGCTGCTGGCCGCCAGTGCCTTCGTCCTCTGGCTGGGTACGTGGCTGATGCCAGCCCTGCCAGCCCCCTGCCAACCCCTGTCTCACCCATCCGAACCCAGCTGTGTCAGAGTGCAGGACCCTGGGGCACACCCAGGGCACCTGATGCTTGTTCTCTGGGGATCCACTGCTTCCCCACTAAGGAGGTGAAGGTTTCTGGGACCCACTCCAGAGATCTGGGGTTCCAATGTCCAGCTGGATGTGCCAGGGTCCCTTCTGGGAGTGCACCTCCCCTTGACCCCTTTTCTGCAGCTGATTTGTGTCCTGTGCTCACCACTTCACCTCTTTGCAGATGGTCACCTGCTCTGCGACCCTGACCCCAAGGGCACCTGGGGGAACTGCTTTGGCTGTAAGTACGGGCACTGCCCTAGCTCACCCCCTACCAGCCCCAGCCCCACAGCAGCAGCCAGCACTCGCCATCAGGCTGCCCTTGCCCACACTCTGCCTGCCGAGCCGAGCAGGAATGGCCATGGGAATGACACACCAGGGCAGGATGAGGCACTGCTGCCAGGGACAGGGCAGTCATTGGAGCAGATCTTCACCATATCTCACAGCCATTTCTAGGATATGGTTCCTCAGCCCTTTTATCCCAAAGACCCCATAGCCTGTGTGGAAAAAGGGTTCTGGGAGCAGTACTGCCCTGGGTGACAGAGGTGGAGCTGTTTTTTCAATGCCTGTGCATCACTTTGCACAGTTTTCCTCTAGTTTAGGGCTCTCTGGTTGCTCTGTGGGCCTTGTGACCTCTTAAAAACCAAGAACTATCACCAGGTGGTGACCTGAGCAGGTCTCCGAGCTCAGTGTGAGAGGGAGCCGTGTGCCTTGAGCCCCTTCCTCGGGGAAGCAGCCATGCAGGGCACGTTCCCGCTGTCTCAGGCTCCACAGCTGGGGAACACATCCTTGGAGCTGTGACAGCAGGGATCTGCCTGGCAGAGGCTGATCTCCCCTGCCTAGCAGGTTTTTGTTCACCTCGTGTGTGTCTGTGTCCTGCTGCTTCCAGGGTGCCAGAGTATCACTGCCCCGATCCTGCTGGGGAGGGACTCCGAGCCCTGGGCGCGTCGCGGGGGCCTCTTTGGTGAGCTGCAGGTGAGAGTGTGTCCCTCACTGTGGGGGCTGAAGGAGCCATTGGGAAGCCAATATCCTAACCCTGCTGCTGAGCTGCTGCAAGCTTGGGAAGGCAGAGCTGCCCTGGGCCTCTGCACCTGGGCTGTGGTTCCTAGGATTTCGGGAGTCTCAGAGCCACCCTCCTCCTGCTGCCTCCAGGATGAGGTTTGGAGCCAGGACAACCTGATGGACTGTATCTCTTCCAGGCACTGCTGCCCGTGGGGAACAGCTGTGACCTCTTCTACCATCCACCCCCACTCTTCCCGTCCAGCCAGCTGTACCTACTGCGCCCGCTGCTGCCCCTGGACAAGGTGGGAGCCGTGGCCTGGAGGTCTGTCCTGCCAGAGCCTTTGCATGGCTTGTGCTGCCCGTAAAATGATGAGTTATGGGTTCCTCTGCTGCTGACCCCAGGCTGAGCTCCCAGTGTGGGGTGACACAGGTGGGGAGGGACCTTGGGTCCAGCTCTGCTCAGAGCCAGCTGGCCTGGGGCAGCTCTTGGGGCTGTGGTCAGCATGTCAGACCATGGGCTGGAGAATGTGCTGTGGCCTCAGCAAACCCACCTCTCTGTGATGGGGGCCTGGGCAGACCTTGCTCCCTCACCCTGCTCCTCTCCAGTTCAAGGAAAGGCTAACACCACAAATCCAGGCACCACAGACACGAGTGCAGCTCATCTGCTCAGGCTGAACCTTGACAACAACAATGTCTGTGTCCAGTGAAACTCTGAGAGGAAAATCCAGCTGAGCCCATCAGCCCGTTGCAGGAACAGGCACAGCAGGGCACAGTCCTGCCCCTGTTGTTGGGTTATCAGGGCAGCCTCCTTTTTCAGGAGCAAGGCTTTTATCAGAATGTTTGCAGCAGCAAACTCAACTGTGACCAAGACAGGACATTTGGGGATGTCCTGCTGTGCTCAGACTCTCTGGAGACCTGAGTTTCAGTGTTGTTTCTGGTGCCGCTCTGGCTGCTCTGAGTGTGCTCCGGCCTGGAGCCGTCTCTGCAGCGGCTGCTCTCAGGATGCCTGACCAGAATGGCAATTTCTGGTTTGAAGGCTGGCTGTGCTGTGGCGATGAGCCCGAGGCCAGCAGAAGGTGGTGGCTGGCATTGTGGCACAGCAGGCACAGTCAGGGCTGACATGGGTCCGGGTCTTCCAGGGAGAGCTTTACCGCATGTGCCGGGAGAGTTTGGACTGTGATCCCAAAGTGGCAGAGATCCTCGTGGCCCACCCGGATCTCCTCGGTGACAGGTGAGACGTAGCCCCTTTGGGCTGTGCTGAGCCTGGACATGTGCTGGGTGATGCAGGGCTGGGGAGTGAGGTGATGGCCTCTCTTGGCATTCTTTTGGGGACCAGCTTTGCCTCATGGCTGGCAATGGCCTCACTGAGGGGGACAGGGAGGGACATCCCCATGCTGATGTCCAGCAGGGCCATGGCAGCCACCGTTGTGGATGTCCAGCGTGGATGTTGGAGGCTGCAATGGCTCCTCTTGGCTGAGGGTTTCTACCGGGGGTCTCAAAGGGGTGGTCAGTGCGTGCTGGGTGCTGTCCAGCTAGGGCATGAAGGACGAAGCTGCTCTGAGGTTTCCCAGGGACTCCAGGCTCAGCTGAGCTGTGCTCCTGCTCTGCCTGGCAGACTCCTGGGCAGCTTCCTCAGCCTGAGCCCTGAGTACACCTTTGTGCTGGAGGATGAGGGTGGCCCATGTGGCTACGCAGCCGGAGCGCTCCATGCCGAGGGCTTCCTGCAGCAGCGAGACAGCAGCTGGCTGCCGGCCATACGGCACAAGTACCCCCCAGACCTGGGCGCAGGGGGCCCAGCTCTGGGACAGGTGAGGGGACACCTGGAGCAGAGGAGAGCGGGGATGGGAGAGGTGGAGGGGGTTCCCTCACTTGTGCTTGTGTCCCACAGGATGCCCTGGAGGAAGCAGTGCTCTTCTTCCACGAAGAGCCACTGGCTGTGCCCCAGCCCGTGCTGAGGCGTTTTCCCTCCCTGGTGCAGCTGGGCACGGCCCCCCGGGTGCTGGACGTGGGGGCCAGTCGCAGCCTGGCCCTCTGCCTGCTGAGCGCACTCAGGGCCAACGGTGAGCATGACCTCTGAGTGCTGGCCCTTCATCCAGCACAACCCCATCCCAACTGCTCCCTCATCCACCAGAGCTGGGAGCCGGCCCCTCTCTGGTGCAGAGCAGCCCCAGCTCCCAGGCACTGTCCCACTTTGCACTGGGGGACATGTGGACCTGTGTCTCAGGGCATCACAGGGGCACTCTGTGCCAAAGGGCAGTGGAGAGACCGATCCCCTTATGGAGGGGGTCCCTGACACTGTGCCCCCAGTCCCAGCACTGGGGTCCCGGTGCCCTGACCTCTCACCTCCCTTCCAGGGTCCCGGGGAGTGTTCTGCCAGGTCAGTGATGCCGACCGGCAGCAGCTGAGCTTCTACAGCAAGCTGGGCTTTGTCGCCCTGCCGGTGGCCTGGGGCAGCTCTCCCGGTGCTCAGCTCCTGGGACGTCTCCTCTGACGGGGCACAGGGAGGGAGTGCCCCAGGACAGGCTGGTTCCCCAGGCCAGGCTGGCCGCCCATCCCGCACAGCATCAGCCTGAGCAAGCGGGAGCACTGGGACGTGTGCAGGGCTGTGAGGTACCTGGGTAGCAGAGAGCTATTTCTGCCACTCAGGGGATTTGGCCACCTCTGTGCCACCCCAGCTGGTCCTGTTTGCTGGGTACCCTCCACCTATTGCTGGGGAGCCAGGCTGTCTGCAGACCCCCAGGCCTGCAGGAGCCCATGGGGAGTGTTTGGGTTGGTGGTCCCGGAGCACAGCACGGTGCCTTAGTGCTACGGGAGTGTCCCTATCATGCAGGCTGGGCTGCCCAGCTCTCTCCAACCCCTGTGTGGCCTGAGGCTGGTGCTGGGGCTGGCTCTCGGCACCGAGGACCTGCTTGTCTGTATGGATTGATCTGGTATGGGATGCGGTGAGGCAGCCTCTATTTTTGTGCCTGGGGGCTGAGGGAAGCGCTGTCCTTGGCAATAAAGCGTTTGCTGGGCTCTCATCATGGCTCATCTCTTGGGGGAAAGTGTTGGGATGCCAGCACATCCCTCTCACACCCTCATGCCCCTCTCACACATCTCGCACTGGCTGTTGCTGCAGTCGGTCTTGTGTCACCTCAAACAAAGCAGCTCCCCACACATCCACTTCCCCAGCTGCTCCCCAGCTTCCCCCTGCTCTGCACTCCGGGAAGGTGCTCCAGCCTCTGGCAGTGTGAGCTCACGGCCCCAGCCCTGTAGGGCTTTCCTGCGGGATGGGACCCCCGGGCTTGGGCCTCCCCTATGGGTCTGGGGGCCGCAGCCAGCCCAGGACAGGCAGGATGACCAAGTGGGGGGCATCTGTCCAGCCATCCCACTGCAGCCCCTAGAAAAGGGCTGCCAGGGACAAATCATTCCTGCCTGTTTCCTTCCCTTGCCCTTCGGAGCTGGCTGCCCCGGCCCCGGGCTGAGGAGAGGGATGGGTGGGGTCGGGGTGGCCAAACCCCGGGAGTGGGGGCTCGGCTGGCAGCTCCTCGCGGCGCCAGGAGCGGCCGGGCAGCTCCCGCGGCTCCGTCCCGGGGGGCCGGGGTCGGCCCTGGAGCCGAGCCCAGCCGGGGCGGGGGCTGGAGCCGGCCCCATCCCGGGGCGGCGGGCCGGGGGCGCGGGCCCGTCCGGGCTGTCCCGGCGGCGGGGCCGGGGCCGCTCGGCGCGGGCCGGGGCGGCGGGGCGGCCCCGGACACGGGCACGGCGCGGGGCGGGCCGGGGCGGAGCGCGGCGGCACGGAGCGAAATTGCTCGGCTCGGCACGGCAGGATACGATCCGAAATTGCTCGGCTCGGCACGGCAGGATACGATACGGCACTGCACAGCTCGGCACGGCTCGGTTCGGCACTGCACGGCTCGGCACGGCTCAGTTCGGTACGGCACTGCACAGCTTGGTACGGCTCGGTTCGGCTCGGTTTGGCACGACACGTTTCTGCTCAGTACGGCTTGGCTGGGTTCGGCACGGCTCGGCACGGCACAGCCCGGCCCGCCGGCACCCCAGAGATACCGCACGGGGCCCGGGAGCGGCTGTCCCGGGAGCGGCTGGGGCTGCGCCTTGCGGGGCCGGGGCGCCTCGGGGGTGTCCCGGGTGCGGGGGTGGGTGCGGCGATGCCGCCCCAAAGCCCCGGTGGTCGGAGCGTGTCCGTGCCGTGCCCGTGGGTGCTGCGTGTGCCGTGTTGCGGGAGGTGCTGTGGGCCGTGTCCGTGCCCCGCGGGCAGCGTGACCTGGGCGGGCAGCGCGGGTGTCCCACGGGAAGGGGAGACCGGCGGACCCGGCGGGGTTGTGGATGCCGCCTCGGGGCTGTACCGCACCCCAAAGCGTGTGGGCTGCGGGCCGAGCTGCGGATTACAAAGTCCGGTGGAGAGTCAGGATTTCCATGAAGACCGGACTTGCTGTATCTCGTGGAACAGAGGATGGATGGAGGGATGTGGGGCGGGAGGGCTGGCGGCGCTGGAAGGGATGATTCTTCGCTGCTGGCTTTTCGCCTTCCCAGCTGCTCTCAGAGGAGCCCGCAGCTGAGTCGGTCCCGTCTTCAGCAGGTCCAGGAAGGCTGGTTCCCTGTTCCAGGGTGCCTGGGACCCCAGCCCCACCAGCAGCCCCACAGCCTCCAGCCCCGCTGCCCGCCCCTCAGCCCGTGGTGATGGCTGATGTTTGCGCATTCCTCCGAGGTCTTTCCCTCCTGCCGGCAGCTGGTTCCTCCCAGGGCTGCCTCTCCCGAGCCCGGGGCAGCTCAGAGCAGAGCGGGCAGAGCCGAGGGCCTGCCGTGTCCTGGGGAGGCTGGGTGGGGGTAGGAGCTATGCTGTGACCTACCCTGGCTCAGGGGGTGACAGCAGGATATGGGGACACCAGGTAACCCAAAGGGGCTGGACCCAGAGTTGTCAGGGGATGGGAAGTGCAGCCCCAGCCCCACACAAAGCTGTGCCCCGCTGACACCCCGAGAGCCGGAGTGTCCTTTCTGCAGCAGGGTCCCTGTCCCTGAACAGGATGGGGGCACACAGAGGGTGGCAGGGGTAGGCACCCTGCCTTCGGGCAGTGAGGGGCAGCGAGCTCCCAGCCACAGGAGGTTGTGGTTTTGGGAGTGACACCAAGCCTGCCAGGGAATCCAGATTCCCATGTGACCCTGGGCTGCTTCCTGGTGTTTTTGGGACCAGTTTGTGGAACCCTGTGCTCTTCCAGACCTTGGTGGTGCTTACCCTGGAGTTCTGACCCATGGCAGGTCCCCTCCTGAGCGGGGTGGGGGTGTCAGGGCTCCCCTGCTTCGTGCACATGCACTGCCGGCACTCCAGGGCTGCCGGGAAGTGGGAAAAGCAGAGCAGGCCCATCCAGGCGGCCGGATTGCGAAAGGGCCAGCACTGGGCCGTGTGTGATGGGGCCCTGGGGAGAAGGGGAGGGATGGAGCCCTGAAGCCATGGGACTCACCAGACCTTCTCCTGCCCCGACTGCTGGGGACGTGACCCCACGCTCTCAGGGATGTCCTGGCATGGGACATCAACAGAGAGTGACTGTGTCACCCCGTAACCTTCCCAAGGAAGGATAAACAGAGCGAGCTTCCTCTCCCTTGTGCTGGCGGGTTTCCCAGGTCCTCTGTCTCTTGTGCTGCTCTCCTCCGAGTCCTCCCAGTTGTCAGTGCCTGGGATGCTCCATGTCCCCATGGGTGTGTCCAAGGCTGCTGAGCAAGCACGTCCCTGTGAGGCCTCCATGGCCTGGCCCTTCCCTGCTGCCGTGGCTTGGGATGTCATCCCTGTGCTGCAGGGATGCCCCGTGCTGATCAAATACACGGACTCACCCGAGGACCTGCTTCACCAGGAGCTGCCTCTTCCCGAGGTCTGTTGGCTGTTCACTGGGATTTTGACGGGTCAGACGGATGTCTCGTTGTGTGCCCAGTGAGTGCTAAAGGACACATCTGATTTGAACAGTCCTGGGCCCCGGGCACCCCCATCAGCACAGCCGAGGGACTCTGGGAGGGGCAGCCCCCATGCAAGACACTTGGGAGAGCAGAACAATGGTGGGGACGGTGTCTGGCCATCAGGGCTGCAGGCCCCATCAGGGTGACTCTGTCCAGGGGGACATGGCATCCCCCGTCACCCACTGGGACAAGCAGAGCCAGTGAGCTGGCATGAGAGCAGTTTGAGCAGTGCTATGTGGGACCGTCCCCTGTCCTGAAGGGTCCTCTCACCCATGCCAACCTGAGCAGCGCAGGGCTGAGGCTGAGGACTGGAGGGAGCCCCAAGATTTTGGCTCCTCAGGACTCTCGGACACCCCACCACCAGCGCCAGCTGCACTGCGGGCTGGGATGTGGCTCAGGGCCCCGTGCACACCCGGCTGGGACATTCCTGAGGTTTCCTGGGCAGTGCCATAACCTGGGCTGCTTCCCGACTCCCACGCCCAGCACTCGCTCCAGCCAGCCCATCCTCCAGAGCCCTTTATCCTTGCAGTGGAGTTCTGCTGAGCTTCTGTGCCCTCGTGGCAGGGCAGCACATCCACAGTGGCACAAGCACATCCAGAGTGGCACAAGCCCTGGTCCAAGAGGAGATTGTCCCTGGCTGGAGCTGACAGCAGGACAGTCGGGATGCTGGGGTGGGATCCCCATCCAGCGCAGCAGGCAGGGCTGGAGCAAAGCAAAGCCTGCCAGTGGAGCGAGCAGTCAGGCAGCAGGAGAGGAGCAAACGCACGGCTTGTTCCTCAGAGAACGGAAAAAGTGATGTGGACAATGAGAGCCCTGTTAGCCTGACTGCCTGGGACACGGACACGGAGTGTGTTCGGAGAGGGAGGTGGTACAGGAACGGAGACGGAGCCGTGCTGTGCTGCAGGGAGCTCACATGGCAGCCGTCCTGGGCTGGGCATGGAAAGGGCTTTGGCCCCACAGAGCTCAGCAGGGAATGTCACGGGGAAATTCTGAGGTGAGTGGCAGAGCTGAGGTGCCAGGGCAGAGGAAGCACAGTGGGGATGAGGGATGCTGGAGCAGAGCTGAACCAGGACCCGGGAGCAGGGATTACAGAGCCTGGAGGTCACGCTGCTGAGGCTCGCAGGGGAATCGATGATTTGCTGCACAAAACCCAAGCACTTTCTCAGGTGCCATGTTCTGGTCTCTGGTCCTGTGTGTTTTGTTCCTCAATGCACGGGTTTAAATTTTCCTTGTAGTCAAGGATATAGGCTGCACGATGCTGCTTTACCAGGCTGTCCCTATTCCCACCTCTGTCTCTTCAGTCTCTACTAGGAGGGTACTTTTCTCCTCCTCCTGGCACAGTTTTGCTTTGAAAAGCATGTGATCCTCACCAGAAAGCCCATGGAGCGGTGACTTCCCCATGTAACCACATTTTAGTTCCAGCAGGTGACCAGTTTTAATCCACTTAGCAGAAAGTGCACTGATTTTGTTGAGTGCTAATTATTCATTAAAAGGTGGTGCAAGATGAATCGAATGCCTTCCAGTCTCAGCTTGTTATATCAACACAGTTACTCTAATTAACAGGACCTGTGATCTCATAAAAGGCCATTCCCGCTTCCTGACACGGGCTATTTCTGCCGGACCGTGGAGATTGGCATTAATTGTGCTGATGTCCTTCAGGGTTGTACTGACCCCGTTGCGAAACTGCCCAGTTCCACAGCAGAGCATCCTGCTCGCTCAGGAGTGCTGGGGAAGCTCCAGTTCTTGTGCACTCCAGCTTTCCCTAAGGAAACACACTCCAAGGTGTGTTACAGATAGCACTGAGGGGGCCCACATTCGTGTGTCAGGACAGCTCTGAGGGTTTACAGCCCTTCCTCTGGGCAGGGCGATGTCACCTCGGTGACCCAGGGGCAGAATAAGAAGTTTTGCTATGGCTGTGAGACGGCAAACTCATCCCTTTACTGCTTCCCAGGCGGTGTGGAGGTGAGGATGGAGCATTCCCATCCCAAGCCCAGAGACCCCCTTTCGTAAGCCACTGGCAGGGCTGGGGTGGCCCTTTGCACCCGCCCTCCCTTCCTGCTGGCTGGGTAAAAGGTTCAGCAGAGCGTTTCTCTGCTGCCTGCCCACAAACACGCATCCTGCTGGGCTCTGCTGTTCTCGCAGCGCCAGAGCAGGCAGCTGAGGGACCGGGAGCCCAGAGCAGGCTCCCACCAACCCCTGGGCTCCAGGCTGCCTGGGCTATGTCCCCATCAGCTCTGTGGTGTCCCCTGTGCCCCAGTTGTGACAGAGGAGAGAGCCAGACCTACATTGACATGATTGCCCCGAGAGATTCAATGTGCTTCATAGAATTACAGGGTTGGAAATGATGTCCAGGGTCATCGCGTCCAGCCTGTGACCAATCCCCACCTGGTCAACCAGACCAGAGCACTGAGTGCCATGTCCAGTCATTCCCACCACTGTGTCTGGTGTAGAACTGGACCAGCAGTGCTGGTCCTTGTTACTCCTCACTTTCTCTTCCTGAGCATCTCTGCAGGCACCAGGCTCATCCCAAGGCTCTCACTGCTCCTGGTGGCACTTCTGATGTGAGTGTGCCCAAAGGGGCAGGCAGGCAGCAGGGCTGGGCCCTGTGGGGCTTCTGTTGGTGTGACGGGTATGGAAAAGGGGCTGGCACTGGGCACCATCCTGGTTCATCCTTGTCTTGGCCCAGGAGGCATTCCGAGAGGCTGGAGTGTGGACCAGGTCCTCACCATCTGGAAAAGTGAACCGAGCAGGAATGGGGCTGATGCCTCTGTGAAAACCCTGCCCTGGAGGCTGGTGGGGAGGTGGAGCAGCTGAGCCAGCCCCCAGCTCTGCATGGGACTTGGATTTGTTTCCCTTCCTCTGTGACACTGCAGCTAAACGTGGGAATTTTAAATCACCCCGGGAAAGCCAGACCTTGTTATTTTTAATGTTTTCTGATGGCAAGCACTGTCTGTGTGAGTGCAGCGGGCAGGATCTGTGCTCAGGGGGGATGTGGAGCACAGAGATGTCTTGCTGTGGGGTTGTCCTCTAGGTGTTTTGAGGCCTGTTTTCCCACCATGGAAGGGACCAGCAGGGACAGTGGCGTGAGGCTGCAGTGGACAGGGAGATGGGCAGGTGGCCGTGTTGGTGGTCGTGGGTGAGCATCGGTCAGAACTTGTCAACACCAAGCAGAAATGCTGTTCCTGAGCTCCAGGATCCATGGGAGTAGCGCACTGGGAAGGGATGGCAGCTCACAGAGAAGGGTTTTCACTATTGTTTGCCATGGGACTGGTGCAGGAATACCACATCTCCCTCAGGTATTCAGGGAGCCACAAATATTCTCAGAGGAATGGAGGAACGCGGCACAGAGGAATGTGAATGCTCCGGCTGCCTCACTGCTCACGGAGGGCAGGAGCGTGGGCTGGAATCCCCTCAGCCAGCAGCCATTCCCTGCTCCTGCTGGATCGAGCTCCTGGCCAGTCCAGCCGGGCTTTCCCTGTGCTTTGAGCCTGTTCCAGCTCCCTCGGCTCTGGCAGCAGATCCCCCTCCTTCCCTTCACCTCTCTGGGGGTGACGCACACCCCCGTGCCCGTCTGCCCTCACTGCCCTTCGGATGCGATCGGGCAGCGTGGTGAGGGCTCAGTAGGGGCTGTTGGCAGAGGGGGACGGGGAACAGGGGCACTGGGCAGGTCCCTGAGAGCCCCGGGAGTGCAGGGCTGGTGCAGGGGCTTCGTGTGGAGCACTGGGCTGGTTCTTGCCAGGACAAGGCACATGGCTGTGCTGGTGCTGGGCAGGGGGTTTAACCAGCACAGGGCTGGGCAGGGGGGCTGGATGGCAGGGCTGGTGTTCCACTCCTTCATGCCCTGACCCTGTCTGCCCCTGCAGAGCCACGCTGCCATGGGAGGCTGCGGCACGTGGGCATGGCCGGAGCTGCTGGTGCTGCTGGGCAGCGCGTGGCTGTGGGTGGGCAGCACCCAGCCCACCACCCCGGGCCCCACGCACGCCCCTGGGCCCCAGCTGAGGTTCCGCCTGGCCGGTTACCCCCGCAAGCACAACGAGGGCCGTGTCGAGGTCTTCTACAACGACGAGTGGGGCACCATCTGCGACGACGACTTCACGCTGGGCAACGCGCATGTGCTGTGCCGGCACCTCGGCTTCGTGGCTGCCACCGGCTGGGCCCACAGCGCCAAGTACGGCAAAGGAGTCGGTAAGAGAGGGGTGGTGGGCACAGCATCCCCCTGGCACAGCCCCCCGCACTGCCTGGGGTGGGGTGTGTGCCCTGACAGGTCTGCAAGGGGCAGGTTCTGTGTTTGCAGAGTGTCTGGCAGTGAGTGTGTGCACATGTGGGCACATGTGGGAGCTTTCTGTCCATCAGAGCAGCCCCTTGGGAAGGTGGAGACCACCCAGGGCTTTACTCTTGGCACTTCACTGGCCTCAGTTTTGTGCTACAGCTCCTGCTGTAACCTGTGTGGTCCCTGGCCATGCTCCGTGGGCACCTTCCTCGTTCCCAGGGGGTGCTTGGCTCCCCCTCACCCCCAGGCTGTGTCTGGCAGGGCGGATCTGGCTGGACAATGTGAACTGTGCCGGAAGCGAGAAGAGCATCGGGGACTGCAAACACCGGGGCTGGGGGAACAGCGACTGCAGCCATGAGGAAGATGCGGGTGTCGTCTGCAAGGATGAACGCATTCCTGGCTTCAAGGACTCCAACGTCATCGAGGTGAGGAAGCTGCTGGCCAGCTGGTGATGTCCAGGATCCCACCCAGGAGCACCCCGGGTGTGGGGCAGTCTGGGAACTCTCCCTGGGGGTGCAGGGAAGCAGTACCGGCTTTCCTGGCTGTGCTCCCCAGAAGTGCACCTGGGGACTCAAGGGGACAAGGAGCATTGGGTACACTGGACGGGATTTGGTCCTTGGCTGCCCAGGGCCATCAGATGTGGCCAGCAGGGATGCAGGACTGGCTGTCCCTGTGCCCCGCCTGTGACTAGCGACCCCTCTCCTGCATCCTTGGAGATTCCCTGGGAGTGGGCTGGCAGGAGAAGGGGCGATGGGATGCGATGTGAGCTGGGGCTGACCTGATCCCCACAGACCAAGCAGAGCCACGTGGAGGAGGTCCGGCTGCGGCCGGTGGTGGCTGGGGGGCGGCGGCAGCTTCCGGTGACAGAGGGCATCGTGGAGGTGCGCTACAAGGACGGCTGGGCACAGATCTGCGACCAGGGCTGGGACAGCCACAACAGCCACGTCGTCTGCGGCATGATGGGCTTCCCAGCGGAGAAGAAGGTCAACAGGAACTTCTACAAGTGAGTGAGGCCGGCAGGGAGCCCACGGGGGTGGGGTGTCCGAGCAGAGCCAGGGGCATGGGGCTGAGGATAGTGCCAGGGGTGTGGGGTAGTGCTGGGGGGACAGCAGAGGCTGTGCTGTTGGGTGTTGTGGCTCCTAAAATCCCTCCCACCCTGCTGCTCGCCAGTCCGAGCCCCAGCTGGCTATCTGGACACTCACTAACCAAGCTGAGGGGCTGTGGGGTGGTTGGGGGGCCGTGGCTATCCCCCTACCACACACACTACAGCAAAGGCCACTCCAAGGGGAGCGCTTTTGCTCCCTGGCAGTGGTGCAATGTCATTTCCCTCTGGCTCCCCACCCCAAGAGAGGTTTGCAGCCGTCAGGGGATGCTCCAGCCACACCATGGCTTGAGCGAGGGGCTCGGACAGGCCATGCCTGGCATTGTGTGTGCCCTGAGCAGGCAGCTCCGGTGTTGCTCCGCAGGCGGCTGAAGCGAGCAGCCAGGATGAAGGGCCGCAGCCCGAGGCCAGGCAGCAGGTAAGGGGCCAGGGCGCCCCATCTGCTGAGCCGTGGCAGAGCTGGGCTGTCCGGCCCCGCCGGTCTCTGCCGTCAGAATGGATCCTGGCACAAACGGATCCGGACGGAGCAGACTGAGGGCCTGGGCTGCGCTGGCCCAGTAGGACAAACCCCACCCCAGTGGACCTGCCTGTGCGTGCTGGGGTCCCCCATTCCCCACGAGAGATGATCTCTCTCCCAGGCCAGTCATGCTCCAGCCTCGTCCTGCACACTGGGCAGGAGTCCTGGCACCCTGGGAGGGGAGCAGGAGGCCTCGGAGTGGAGCGTCTCTCCTGGTGGATGGGAAGGGAGGGCTGTGGAAATGGGCTGCTTTCTTCAGAAAGCAGCAGTGGGGACGCTGGAAAGGCTGTGCACCCCTCCATTCCCCGCAGGGTGGGCTGGCGTGGGCACCAGAGCCCGTGCTCAGCAGTGCTGATGGGCACAGCGTGGCAGGTCCTGCCCCGAGTGCCACATCTGCTTGGGGTCTCTTGCATCCTCTGCCCACTCGCTCTTGCTGCCTTTCTGCCAGACCCAGGGGATGGTCTGGCTGCCTTTTCCCTCCATCCCTGAATCCTGCTGCTGGATTTGTTGGCGGATACAGTGAGCCAGAGCCCATCCTCTCTGGGCTGTGCCATGGCACCTCTTTCCTGAGCCTGCTGCCACGATGCTCTGCCCCCAGCACGTGGCCTTGCCCCTGTCCCACCACCTTCCCTGGTGCTGAATGTGCCCTACACCCACTGTGAGCTCATTGTGACACTCCCAGATCTGTGTCCCCAGCAGTCATCCTTGCCAGCTCCTGCAGCTGGCGATGGGAATTCAGGCAGGGTCATCCCCTGGGTTTCCTCAATCCCCACCTGCAGGTCCTGTTTGCTACAATGCGCTGTTTCCTGGCTGTTTTGGTGCTGACTGCCCCTTTCACAGTGAGCAGGTCCTTCCCCTGCAGCACTGGGGGAAGTATTTTGTGTCTCCATGAGGCTGCAGTCCTGTCCCTCTGCCCAGAGCAGGAACTGGTTCCTGAGAGCCACACTCTGCTTTGTAGGGGCTGATCAATTTGGGGCTGCACAGCCACAGTCATATGTGGGCACAATATCCAGGCTGGAAGGGATCTCTGGGAGTCCTGGTCCAACTCCCTGTGTGGAGCAGAGCCAGCTGTGGGTTAACCCAGGACTTCATCCAGCTGGCTTTTGAAACCTTCCAAGGATGGCAATTCTGCAGCCCCGTGGTCTCTGCTCCAGTATGGAACAGCTCTAATGGGCAAAAGGTTTTCCTTCCCCTGAGCCTGAACCTTGTGTTGTCAGTCACGCTTCTCTTCTCTTGTGCTCTTCCCTCCCTGCTGGAAGAGCCAGGATCCTCACAGCTCCCACCTCAGCCCTGGCTGGAGCAGTCCCACACTCCCCTCTCCTCCCACACCGCTGTCCTGCTGCTGTCTCTGGGGCTCGCACCACATACATGACATCTTCTTGTCCTGGGGACCCAGATCCAGATGCAGGATCCAGATGTGGTTTCCTGAGTATGGATGGGCACTGATGCTCTCTGGCTGTCTGAATCCCAGCCTCGTGCTGTGTCCTGGGGCTCGCTGGGCTGTGCAGGCTGACACCAACCTGTGCTGACCTGCGGGGACAGTGGCCAAGCTTGGTTTTGTCTGGTCCCTGGGGCTGTCAGTCCCCTGCCCTCCTTTGGGCCACTCTGCTCTTCACTCCTTGCGGGCTCTGGGGTTTTGGCTCTGCTCAGCATCTTCCTCCCCGAGGAAAGCAAAGCATTTGAGGATGTTGGGATTGCACCTACACCTTGTGTGTTGCTGAGCCCCGAGCAGCTTCCCCTCACAGCTCAGCCTGTGCCAGGGCTGCTCCCCTCGCTGGCAGTGGGTTCTTGCCAGCCTGCAGCGAGTCCCACTGTGCCCCATAGCCCCAGGGCGAGCACCCCAGGGTCGCCTGTGCTGCTTGCTTGGTGCTGCTTGCTGGGTGTCCTGCTCCTTGGGGACGTGGCGCAGTGGTGGCGTCTGGTGTCTGGATGAGGACATGGACACACCTCACCCACACCTGACCAATCAAATGGTGGCCACTGGTGTTTGATCTTTTGCTGTGTGACAAGGCAGAGCAGGATGTGGCTGCATCCAGCAGTTTCCTGGTGGGATGCATGCAGGAAACTGCATCATTGCTGAGGAGTGTGGCTGTGTCACACTGCTGGTGGCAGATGATGCTGTTGCACCTCTGTGTGACACGAAGGGGATGCACATGAGTCTTCCTGGGGGCCAAGGTGCCCAGTTCAGCCTCCAGTGAAGCCAGGGCAGGCTGTGCTCCCTGTGTCACTGCTGCAGGCAGAGGTGACAGCCTGAGGCCCTGGGCTCCGTGACGGTTGTTTTCTGTTTTCCAGGCTGGCCTCCAAATCTCAGCCTAAACAAAAGCGCAGGGAGGACGTAGGGCCCAAGAAGAGGTAAATGGCTCCAGTGGTGAGCCAGAGACAGGAGCCTCGTGCAGTCCCACCAGAGCTGTGCATGTCCCCACGTGCATCCCCGTGCTGCTGGGGGTGGGGGACAGGCAGTTGATGAGGGGTGGGCACCTGGCAGGCACCGTGTGTCACTCCAGGGACAGGGCAAGGGGCACAGCCAGCGCGTGCAGCCACAGGCAGGGTGGCTGGTGACACCTCCGCTGCCACTGGCCGCGCTGGCCATGGCTCAGGGCTCCTCTTCCCTCACAGGCTCTTCACAGAGCGGCAGCAGCCCAACTACCGCCTGCACTCGGTGTCCTGCACGGGGACAGAGGTGCACCTGTCCATGTGCTCCTTCGAGTTCTACCAGGGCAACTCCTCGGCCACCTGTGGGGCTGGCATGCCCGCTGTGGTCAGCTGTGTGCCCGGGCCCCTCTTTGCCACTGGCAATGCCTACAAGAAGAAACAGCGCCAGCAGCAGCAGAGCCAGGTGAGCCCCGGGGGGAGGGGGACAAGTCCTGTGGTGGCCCGCAGCCAGACAGTGCCCCACAGCGGGGTTCTGTCCCCTGGGCTGTGTGGGTGTGTGGGTTGCTGGGTGACCGGCTCTGGAGCAGGAGGTGGGGACGGTGTCCTGTGCCTGCACATCCCAGGAGTCGTGGCCAGCACTGCTTTGTGCCATTCCACACTGTCCCACGCCTGTGCCTGCTCCCACAGGCCCGGATCCGGCTGAAGGGAGGCGCGAGGGTCGGCGAGGGCCGTGTCGAGGTGCTCAAGAGCAGCGAGTGGGGCACGATCTGTGACGACCGCTGGAACCTGCAGTCGGCCAGCGTCGTGTGCCGTGAGCTGGGCTTCGGCAGCGCCAAGGAGGCCCTCACCGGGGCACGCATGGGCCAAGGTGAGGCTGCCAGGGCAGAGGAGCCAGGCATCCCTTCCTGAGGCTGTGGATGAGGCACTTCTCCAGGCTCTGCTGGGCTGGGGTGTCCCGTGGGCACTGGGCTGCTGGATGCACGGGGAGCATCCCGATAGAACCACGGCCACTTGACCACACTGCCCCAAGCAGCAGCTGTGGAGGCTGCAGTGTCCAGCTCCCTCAGGCCTGCCGAGAAGAGAGGGCAGCCTTGGGGACAGGGTGGCCCTGGGCATCCCTGTGTCACAGGGCCCTGAGTCCTGCTGTCCCCCGGCAGGGACGGGGCCCATCCACCTCAACGAGGTGCAGTGCCGGGGCACCGAGAAGTCCCTCTGGAACTGCCCCTTCAGGAACATCACACAGGAGGACTGCAAGCACACGGAGGATGCAGCTGTTCGCTGCAACATCCCCTACATGGGCTACGAGAACCTGGTGCGCACCACGGGGGGCTGCCGGCTCCGTGGGGCTCCCAGCAGCGGGGCCTCAGAGTGGGGTGCTGGGGGAGGCCCATGGGATCCATGGGACCCTCATCTCTCCTCCTCTGCACCCCACATATTACCCTCTGGGGCAAGGGCTGCCCTGGGAACTCAGGGATTTTGTGGGTGGGAGTCCCTGTGAGGAGGGGGTGGAGGGGAGGCTGTGGGGGCTCTGGGTGCTCTGTGGGTGATGCTTTGTAAGGGGAGGTGTGGGGCAGCTGCTCTCTGCTGCTTTTCCTGCCTGTGCCCACTCCCCAGCAGAAACACCAGAAAAAAAATCACTGTGGGCCAACCAAGAGAGATTTTTTTACCTGTGATGAAACAAGCAAACGGAGCCACTTGTTCCTGTTTGCCCTGGCCCAGTGTTTCATCCACTTTGAGCTTTTTTAATGATCTTTAACTCTCTCACACCTGTCATTTCTGAAATGACGCCATTTCAAAATGAACTGTTTTCCCTGCACTGGTGAGACAATTCCCAAACTCACAAGCAAATTCTTGTCCCCAAATCCACGAGTTTTGGCAAGTTCCCTGCTGACTAAAGTTATGCTTGGCTCTGCTCAGTTCCTGGCTTCCCTTTCCCCCTGTGCACGCACCGCAGCACAGCCCTGGCTGTGCCGGGACAGGGGCTGGGGACAGTCCTGCGGTCCAGGGGGAGCATCACTTGTGATGGTGATGATGCTGCCACTGCCTTTCTCCGCAGATTCGGCTGAGCGGGGGCCGGAGCCGCTTCGAGGGGCGGGTCGAGGTGGCGGTGGGGGCTGGCGATGGGGACCAGCCGCGCTGGGGTCTGGTCTGCGGCGAAGGCTGGGGTACGCTCGAGGCGATGGTGGCCTGTCGCCAGCTGGGTCTGGGATTCGCTAACCACGGCTTACAAGTAGGTGCCAGCACCAGCTTGGCCAGGGCAGCAGCAGCCACCACCACTGCTCATGGGGCTGGGGACAGGGACTGATGGGGCCGGGGATGGGGCAGGAGGTGGCACAGCGTGGGGTGCCCGCTCACGGCCCCAGGGCTTCCCTGCAGATCCGCCTGGCTGGCGGGAGGACGGAGTTTGAGGGCCGCGTGGAGGTGAAGCGAGGCAGTAAGTGGGGCACGGTCTGCAGCGATGGCTGGACCACCAAGGAGGCCATGGTGGCCTGTCGTCAGCTCGGCCTGGGCTACTCCTTGCACGCCGTGACGGTAGGTGCCAGCGGGGAGGGCCCCGGTGACGCTTTGGCGAGCACAGGCACCAGCCGGCGCTTCCCGAATGACCATGGGGCTGCATGGGGACAGATGGGGACAGAGGGACGTGGCCACTCCATGGCATAGGACAAGACCCTTGTGGGCAGCCAGGGGCTTGGGCAGCTGTGGTGGGGGGCTGGCTGCAGCCTGGGCATGAGTGAACCAGGGCAATCCGGCCGCCAGCCCTGCCACCCACCTGCCTCGCCCCCTCCCCAGGAGACGTGGTACTGGGATGCCAGCAACGTGACGGAGATGGTCATGAGCGGGGTGAAGTGCACCGGCCACGAGATGTCCCTGAGCCACTGCCAGCACCACGGCGCCAGCCTGAGCTGCAGGAACACGGGCACGCGCTTTGCTGCGGGCGTCATCTGCTCCGAGAGTGAGCGGCCACGGGGGCTGTGGGCAACAGGGGCTGCAGGGGGCTGTGTGTGGGTGGGGGTTCTGCAGGGAGGGGGTCTGTGGGCAGTGGGGTCTGTGGGCAGTGGGCTCTGCGGGCATGGGCTCTGCAACTGGTGGTGTCCATGGACAGTGGGGTCTGTGGGTGGTGGGGTCTGCAGACAACAGTGCTGTGGGGCCAGGGGCTGTGGTCAGTGGAGTCTGCAGATGGAGAGGCCGCAGGGTCAGCCAATGCCCAGCCAGTGGGAGGGCACGTGTCCCCCTTGGTTGGTTCAGCCCTGCCAGAGCTGGGCACTGCCCCGTCCCCTCCACTCGCCCCGTCCCTGCCAAGCGCAGGGCCTGTCCCTGAGCATCCGCCTGTCCCCAGCCGCCTCCGACCTGCTGCTGCACGCGCCGCTGGTGCAGGAGACGGCATACATCGAGGACCGGCCGCTGCACATGCTGTACTGTGCCGCCGAGGAGAACTGCCTGGCCAGCTCGGCCCGCCTGGCCAACTGGCCCTATGGGCACCGCCGCCTGCTCCGCTTCTCCTCCCAGATCCACAACCGCGGCCGCGCTGACTTCCGCCCCAAGGCCGGCCGCCACTCCTGGGTCTGGCATGAGTGCCACCGGTGCGTGTGTGGCACGGGCAGGGGACAGATGGAGCTGGGGGTCAGGGTGGGGAGGGGGTGATGGTGCTACATTGGGCTGGGTGAGGGTGACACTGGGTGAGGAGCGTGCTGGGCAGGGGTGACGTTGAAAGAGGGTGACACTGTGCAAGTATGACACTGAGTGAGGGTGACGCTGGATGAGGGTGACACCGGGTGAGGGTGACACTGGATGAGGCAGAATCTGCTGCCAAGGCTCCAGCTTTGCCTGGTTTGTCTTAAGGTTGTCCCTGGATGAGCAGTGTTGAGGCTGGGGTCTCCAGGAGGGCAGGGATGGGGCTGCAGGCTGTGCCCTGCAGCTGAGCCCTCTGCTTGCCTGGGCCATGTGACTGGGGACAGTTTTGTCTCCTCCCAGGGCTCTGCCCAAGCTCACAGCGCTGCAGCCTCAGAGCAGGGGCTGCAGGGACATTCCTGGTGGCGAGGGGCTGGGCAGGTGGCAGGGGGCTGATGCAGGGAAAGGCAGTCTGCAGCTGGTGCTGGCTCCCTCCCACAGGCACTACCACAGCATGGACATCTTCACCCACTACGACATCCTGACCCCCAATGGCACCAAGGTGGCTGAGGGACACAAGGCCAGCTTCTGCCTGGAGGACACCGAGTGCGAGGAAGGTGGGCGATGCGGGACCCTGCAGTACTGGCCCTGCCCGTGTCCCCATCATGGGGCCAGGCTGGGACGAGCTGCGTCTCCTCCTGCCTGCAGACGTGGCCAAGAGGTACGAGTGTGCCAACTTTGGGGAGCAGGGCATCACCGTGGGCTGCTGGGACCTGTACCGGCATGACATCGACTGCCAGTGGATCGACATCACTGATGTTAAGCCAGGCAACTACATCCTGCAGGTGCTGCACCTGACCCTCCCCAGCCCCTCCTGCCACCCTCCCACCCTCTGTCCCTGCACCCCAGCTCTCCATACACCCCAGCCACCCATCCCTCTTTCCCACTGGAGCTCGGTGGGGCTGGTGGGTGTGCTGGCATGGGACAGTGACTGTCCTCGTGCCTGCAGACATGCAGGGCTGCTCAGACGTGCTGCCACATGGGTTTTTTGGCTCTGCACTGCCCATGGGTACATGGTGCACATGGACAGGGCCACTGCACCACAGGGCCAGCCACTGGCTGCTTGGAGCCCTCCAGCACAGCTGGGGAGACACATCCTATGGGGCTGGGGAAGGGCTGCAGGCATCACTGTCAGTGCCTCACAGGTTGTGATCAACCCCAACTTCGAGGTGGCAGAAAGTGACTTCACCAACAATGCCATGAAATGCAACTGCAAGTACGACGGGCACCGCATCTGGGTGCACAGCTGCCACATCGGTAAGTGACAGAGCTGCAGGAAGCCACGGGCATGAGGATGGGCTGGCGTGGGGTGCTGGGGTCCTGGGGGCAGCTGTGGTGGGAGGTGCTGGCAGGGAAGGGATGCACAGCACCAGAGCCGACAGCCCCTGCCCTCTGCCCGCAGGAGACGCACTCAGCGAGGAGGCCAACAAGCGGTTTGAGCAGTACCCAGGTCAGCTCAACAACCAGATTTCATAGGGCCCTGGCCCCGGGGAGACGGGCATCTCCCTCCCTCACCCCGTACGGGTGAGAGGAAGCCACTGGGGGACCGGCGGGGAGGCCTCATGTCCAGCACTGCTGCCACCGTGTCCTGCCGGGGACTGCCCAGGACTCGCCACCGGCTGCCCTTCCCCACCTTAGGGGGGCTGGTGCTGGAGGCACCAACATCTGCACCTCCCAGCCTGGGGCTGCCACCCCAACCACTGGCCAGAAGACCGTGCCCACATCCCCTGGGCTGCGGCACACGGGTACGGTCCGGGAGGTCCTGCACCCCCCACCGCTCCATCCCTCCCATCCCAGCTGCACCCCATCTCCCACTCCTCCCTTCAGCCCTAGTTTCTCACCCCACAGCTCACCCCCTCAGCTGGCCCCAGGGCCCACCACCCACACAGGCCCTGGGAGCCCCTAGTCCCCCGGGGATGATGCAGGTGTCTCTGCCCACAAGCGCTGCCCAGGGATGGCTCCTACCCCATCTCTCAGTTGTAATTTTATTTCCTCTATAAAGTTGTAAGTTCTATTTCCCAATGGCTGCTGGCACGTCTCTGGCTTGGGATGAGGAGCCTGGCAGGAGCAGGTGGCACAGTTCATGCTGCAGGGCTGGTCACCACGCTCTGGCACAGTGTGGGAGCATCCCCTGGCCCCTGCACCACCTCATCCACACAGCCCTGGTCCCACACCAGGCCTCCAGCAGCTGCCTGCACACCCCTCAGCCAGGGCCGGTCCTCTGGGAGAAGCCCAGGTGGGTGAGAGAAAGGGACCAGCAGCAGCCCCATGGCACCACGTAGCGGAGAACAGAGAAGCAGGGATGTGGTGAAAAGCTGGTTCCCCCACACCAGATCCAGGGCAAATGTTATCGAGCAGAAATCCCATCCTGGGGCTGTGACCCTTGAGGACTGGGGTCCACGCAGCTGTGACCCACAAGAACTGAGGTCTCACAGCAGAGAGGGGCTGGGGCCGAGACTCTGGGCAGGGACACTCGGATGTGACACAAGGGCTGAGAGAGGCACAGCCCGGCTCTCACCCCGCAGCTGGGTGCTCTGACCCCACCAGCCCCTTCCCCATTCCGGGGACCCCGGGCGCTGCCCCCAGCCTGGGAGGAGGAGGGGGCAGGCCTTGGCTCAGCCCTGGAACGCGCTGCGGTCGGCGCAGCCGGAGCAGCTATGCCAGACACGCCGCGATTTCCCCCGAGCCGGCGGCGCTGGCCGGGGCAGCGAATTCCTCCGGCGAGGCCGGGGCTGCTGAAAGGAGGCCTGTTCTCAGGGCAGGGCGAGCGCGGGGGGAGCAGGGGCAGAGCCGCCCCTCGCCACAGCACCCCCGAGGAACTGTGCTTCTTTCATTTCCCAAAAGCAACAGGCCGGGGCTCGGGAGCGCCGTCACGGGCACGGCCTGGCCCGACAGCCGCATTCCTCCGCCGCGCTGGGCCCGACGCGGCTGCTCCCGGCTGCCCTCGCCTCAGAGCCCCCGCTCCCGCTCCAGCGGCGGCTCTTCCAGGAAGGCAAGGAACAGCCGGAGCTGCTCCCTCCCCGAAGGCCGCCAGCTGCAGAACACAGGGATGGCCCCAGCCGCCCCCAGGGGCCGGGTGTGTGTGGGAGCGGAGCTCCAGCACTGACAGCGAGCTGGGGGCGGGACGGGCAGAGCCCAGGCCCCGGGCTCCGGCTCCCATCCTCAGCCCTCCGGGACATCAGGGGCAGGAGATGCTGCTCCAGCCATCCCAAGTCCAGCACTGACACCAATTTCACCACGGCCTGGAAAGCTGCTGCACGGGAGGGGATGTGGATACAGGGCTTGGAGCAGTCGCAGAGCTCACAGCAGAAGGGATGTGACCAGACGGACATGGCACACCGGCACTGCTGCACTCCAGGGAGGTAATGCTGGTCCCAGACCTGCTCTGGGGCCGCTCTCACCCACAGACAGGCCACACAATCCACGGCTCAACAGCTGCCCACCTGGTGCAAACAGCAGAGTCAGATCCCAGCCCATGTGGGTACCAAGCAGGTGGCAGGACACCGCTAGTGCTGAGGAGATCCCTGGAGGCACAGCCAGCTCCTCCCCAGCCACAGGGTCTCAGGCGGGGACTGACAGGAGGAGCAGAGTCCCATACAGCCCAGCCTCCACCAGGCAACTGCTGCTGCCATGGGAAGGAGGTGACATGGCCCTGGGGGGCCACTAGAAAAGTGCTTTATTCCAGTACAGAGGGGAACATCTGCACCACAAGTCACCCAAGCACAGGCCCCTCTCCTGGCCCCTTCCAGCCCTGCACGAGCTCTCCGTCCCTGCCTGGCCAGCACGGACACATCTCAGTCCTGCCCTCGGCTCCGGGCCAGCGCCGGGTGGTCTCTGCTACTCGGTGACCTCGGGGACGACGCTCACCAGCAGGGTGTCGTAGCCGCGCCGCACCAGCAGGGCCAGGCTCTGCTGCGTCCGCACCGCCTCGTACACGTCCTCGGCGCGCCGCGACGCCGTCCCGTTGATCTCCAGCACCACGTCCCCGGCCTTCAGCCCTGCCCTGCGGGGAGAGCATGGATGAAGCACACAGAGGGTGAGGCAGTCAGTCAGCGTCATCGTCCTCCAAGTCCAGCGGGAGCTGTGGCACCAGGGGTTCTACAGCCACGCCAGTACCTCAGCCAGCGGGACACCCAGCCTGGGAAAAGGTCCCCAGGTGGTTTCTGCTGCAGATCCCAAGCCCTGCTGCTCTGGAGCAAAACACATCCCACAGCTCTTCCCTCACACACCCCTGAGGCACAGAGCAGCACTTACTGGTGTGCTGGGGAGCCGATGATCACCTTGTGGATCAGCACGCCGTAGGAGATGTCAGGAAAGCTGGGGTCACGCAGCTTCAGCTCTGCCAGGATGCTGCAGAGTGAACATTGGCATCAGGGATGGAGCTGGAGGCAGAGCAGGGCTGCCACCCCACTCCCTGCAGCTGCACAGGCTCAGAGACCAGGCATAGAACTTCCTCTCCTGTGTCCCTGCACCCTGCTGAGCACGAGCCACAGCTGCCAGCCCCAAACATCCCCATCCTCCTGTCAAAACAAGAGGATGAGAATCCCAATGGCACCAGGGAGAGCTGGAAACCCCAGAGCAGCTGCCAGCTGGATCAGAGCTGTGGTGATGCACATCCCCACGTCACATCACCCTTCCCGGGGTCAGACCCGCCCCTCCCCTGCTGCAGTTTCACTTCTCTACCCTGGGTGGGCAGGACACACAACACAAGCTGTGCCCCTCTTCCTGCCAGACGTGTCAGCAGAGCTCTCCTCCCAAGTCTAGAGACTAAACAATCACAGTTTCTCCAACCTTCCCACAGATTTTAGGTTTTCTAAAACAAATTTAAACTCTGCATCTCTCACAGCTCCTCTTTGGACTCTCCCCAACTGCTCCTCACCCGTCTTGAACGAAATCCAGAAGTCGATGCAGCACTCCAGCTGGATCTCTCCAGAGTGACAGCATTCTTCCCTCAAACACTGCATCAGCTCAGATCCCTGCAGACCCAGACACTCAGTCTCTGCCCAACTCTGCTCCTGTCAGGTCCCTGCTCAGCCAGTCAGGGTTGAACTCTACTGTGCTGTCCCACAGCCCAGTGCAAGCTACCATCCCTTGCCAATTTCACACAGCAAAGGTGGGAAGGGGTCTCTCAAGATCATCTCACCTGACCCCCAGCAGGCTCAGTCAGGGCAGGCTGCTCTGGACTGTGTCCAGTGGGGTTTTGATGATCTTCAAGGACCCTCCAGGCAATGTGTGCCATGCTGCTCACAGTAAAAAAGGGATTTCTTGTGGACCCTCACATGTCTCTGTGCCCACTGCCTCTTATCTGCCCTGGGCACCACCACAGACAGAACAACGGGGTCTGTGCCTGAGCCTGTGCCCAACACGGAGCTTCTCTTTCCTGTGCCAGGGAAAGGTTCCGGCCTTTCCGCTGAGCGCGTTCAGAGCAGTCACCCGATTCCAAGGCGAGCAATCCCTTGTTGGGAGCCCTTCCTGCTGGGCACAAACAAGCCTGGCAGTCAGGTGGTTTCCCTGGACCGGCTCGGGGGCTGTGTGGAAGCTGGACCCGCTTCCCAAGAGCCGTGTCCGAGGAATTTCACGCTGCTTCCTGACAGACCCCGTCCCTGCAAGCGTGGCCAGGGAAGCAGGAGGAGGCTGGGCTGGGCTCCCACATCCCTCGGGTTCTGCTGAGTACCAGCACCATCTGCTGGGCACTGGGGAACTCACCAGACCTTTAGGAGGGCAGAGCACAGCCACAAAAGGTGTTTGCCCAGCGTGGCACAACACCAGCCTCACGAGGCAGCTGAAGGTCTCTTAAATGTGACTGCAAAAGCCAAACAACCAGAGCACGTGTTGTCCTTGAGAACTGCTCCCGGAGGTGAGAGCACAGGTCCTGCTTGCTGACATGGGCACTTCACAGAATCACAGAATTGTGTGCGTTGGAAAAGACTTTTAGTATCAAGTCCAACCACTCTCCCAGCACTGCCAAGGCCATCACTGACCATGTCCCCAAGTGCCACATCCACAGGGCTGTTAAATCCCCTCCAGGGATGGGGACTCCACCACTGCCCTGAGCATCTGTGCCAGGGCTGAAGAGTCCTTTCCAAGAAGGAATTTTCCCAATATCCAACCTAAACCTCCCCTGGCACCATGTGAGGCAGTTTCCTCTTGTCCTGTCCCTTGTTCCCTGGAACCAGAGCCTGACCCCCAATTGGCTGCACCCTCCTGTCAGGGAGAGCACTTTTTATCTGCTCACAGAGTCTGCTACAAGTACAGAAAGTTGCAAGTTTCCAATTTACCCCTGAGCCAGCAGCAACCTCGGTTATTTGGGAAGATCCCATCACATCCCTGCCCCCGCCGTCCTGTTGGCCCCTGACCTCAGGACAGGTACCTGGGAGTGAGGGTCAGCATCATCACCCCGATGTACCGGCGCTTCGTCTCTGCACTGCCAAACCAAGAGCCTGTGGAAGGAAAGGACATGGAATTTCATAGCTGGAAAACAGAGACACGCTCAGAACAGTGCTGGGCTGAGACCCCACAGCCCTCAGGATGGGCAGCGTCCAGAGCTATTCTAAGTCCCTACAACAGCTCAGTCCAGTTCCCAGTAGCAGCAGGAGCGTTCCAGGTGTTGCATTTTGCACCGTGATTTGGCTTCCCTGCGGTTTGTCAGATTTTTGACAGAGAATGTCCCTCCCCAGTGTCACAGGAGAACCAGACAGGGCATGGCAGCAGCACCACAGCTTTCCTGTGGCACCACATGAGACCCCAAAGACTTTTCCTGCTCTCCTTGCCTTTCTCGGGAAGAAGGGTCCAGAGCCTCCCTCTCTCATCCTCCTCCCCCAGCTCCCGAGCAGGGAGGTCCCCACTCACTCTTGCGCTGCTCCTCCTTCTGCAGGAACTTCCGCAGCCGGTCGGAGGGGATGGCAAAGGAGATGCCCGACGTCACCTTCATGGTGTTCACACCAATCACCTCGCCATCCTGCAGGGAAAGGGCACTGGGCTACCCAGCCTGGATCACTGTGGAGAGCAGGGGAACTACTGCACCAGCCTGGGGTCCCGCCTGTGCGCCCACCCCGTGCCAGGCTGCTGTCCCTGTGTCCTGCCCGACGTTGCTGAGGCTGGGCAGGACCCAGGGGCTGAGTCTACGGGATGAATCCATGCAGTCCCTGGCTCTGCCCTGCCAGCACCAGCCAGGCCTCGTCTCCACCAGAGCCCCATCAGCTCCAGCTGCCTCAGACACGGCACAGGGGTCTCATGCCAGACTTGTCCCTCCTCTCCCTCCTCCTTCCAGGAAGCCTCCCAGCACCCACAAGCACTCCCACAGAGGGGCACGGAGCAAGGGGCACACAGCACATCCCTGCCCCAGCCAGCAAGGGGACAAGCAGCAGGACTCACCAGGTTGACGAGGGGGCCCCCAGAGTTCCCAAACTGCGGCAGAGGAGAGAGAGTGTGAGCAGACCACGAGAGCACCATCCTGAGGCCGATCCCAGGGTGACCGGCCAGAACCCTGTGCTCTGTGCGAGCCCCTCCTCCCTCCCAGTCCCCTGTGTCCCCATGTCCCTTACGTCGATGGCGGCATCGGTCTGGATGTACTCCATGTCACTGGCGGCCAGGCCCAGCTCGCGGCTGCCGCGCTGCGCCGAGCTGACGATGCCCGAGGTGATGGTGTTCTGCAGCGCAAAGGGGCTGCCCATGGCCACCACGAACTCACCCTGCCGCACCTCAGCCGAGCGGCCCAGCGGCAGCGTGGGCAGCGGGTGCTGCAGGGAGGGAGACGGTCAGCAGGACAAAGCAGGACAGAGGGAATGTCCCCGCGTCCCGGTGGCCCCACGGCTGTGACAGGCACGCACCTTGGGCTTGATCTTGATGGTGGCGATGTCCGCCACCTGGTCCACGTCCTGCACCACGGCGTCGTACATCTCGCCGCTCGCCAGCTTCACCCGCACGCGCCGCCGGTTCGCCACCACGTGCGCATTGGTGACGATCAGCCCGTCTGGGGACACCAGGAAGCCCGAACCATTGGAGATGGGCACCTCCCGGCCCAGGAAGGGGTGCCTGCAAGGAGGGCACAGGTCAGGAGGGGTGGCAGGGACACGCACAGCGCTAGGGCTGGGAGGAAGCAGGGAACAGCGAGGGTGTGCAGGCAGCGGCACAATGGGGAAATCCTTCCCTGCCTCAACAGTCTGCACAAACAGGGGAATCGACATAAATGCAGCAGGAATCCAGAGCTCGTGCACAGCCACAAAGATACAGTCCTACCAGGAACAGAGGCATGTGGGAGCAGGAGGGGTTGTGACCTGTGCAGGCACAAGGCCAGAACACATGGAGCCCAGCCTTGGAGCAGGTACCAAACACCTGAGAGGCAACAGAAATGTCTCCTGCCAGCAGGAGCGGACTCACAACTCCAGGCCCTGGTCAGTCATCCCAATCTCCACTGAGAGTCAGGTGAGGTGAATGGAAAACGGGATGGTCCAGCAAGGCCAAAGCCCAGCTGGTGGTGAATTATTACCAGCGTGGGTCAGGAACCCAGAGAAGGAACAGCACCAGCTGATGTCTCTCATGTGAGGCACAGAGGGTGACACTGCACACGAGTGACACCAAGCTGGAGGCAGCAGTCACCCAGCTGTAGGGCAGAGCTACTGCACAGAGGTGCTCCAAGTGGCCGAAGGCGCTGGATGGTGAAAACATTACAGAGCACAAAGGGAAATGCCAAGTGCTGCTCCCGAGGCAGAGTAACGGGGCAGCCTGGAAGGCAGCTTTGCCAGACGGCCCCGGAGGACATGGAAGTGGCAGAGACGTGTGGCAGCCACGTGTCGGTCCCTCCCGCGGCACTTGTGGGAGCCCTCCGGGACGGTTCAGGAGAGGCCGGCGGAGGTCCCGGAGGGGCCGGGGCCACACTGCGCAGGGAGGAGGGAAATCCCTCCCGGGGATCTCCCGGTGCCGGTACCTGCCCACGATTTCCACGTAGACCAGCGCGGGCGCCGTTTTCTCCACCACGTCGGCGATGAAGTTGAAGGCGGCGCGGGGCGAGGTGGGCGGCGGGGCGGGCGGCGGGGCGGGCACGGCGGCGCTCAGCGGGGGCCGGCGGCGCTCCCGGGCCCACAGCAGCATCAGCGCCGCCGCCCCGGCACCCACCGCCGCCGCCAGAGCCCGGCCCCCGGCGGAGGGCGGCGAAGGAGGAGGAGGGAGCGGTGGCGGCTCAGCGGTCCCGGTCAGCGCTCGGCACCAGCGCTGTACACCCGGTGGCACCAGGACCCACCGGATCCGCACCATCCATGCCGCTGCCGCCATGCTGCCGAGCGAAGACCACACCCCCCGGGGCCGGGCCGGGCCGTGGGGCACTCCGGGAGTTGTAGTCATGAGGTGGGATCTGCCGGAAGCCGTCCTCCGCCGCGGTGCACGCCGGGCGCTGTAGTTCCGAGGCGGGGCCTGACGGAAGTGCGTTCTGCCGCGGGGTACGCCGGGAGTTGTAGTCCCGCTGGGAGCTACTGTCCCGCCATCAGCGAGATGTGCCGATAACCGGCACGACGGCGGAGCAGGGCGGCCCCGCGGTCACAGCCTCTCACCGGGCCCGTCGGGGCCGCCAAGGGCCGCAGCCGGGGCCAGAGTGCTGCGGCGGCGCGGTGTGGGCCAGGAAGGCGGCGCGCTCCCAGCGTGCCCCGCGCGCGGCCGCGGGCAAGATGGCGGCAGGTGCGGGTGTGGGGCGGCCGTGAGGCGCCGGCACGGCGGGGATGGAGCCGCCCGCGGCCCCGGGCCCCGAGCGGCTCTTCGACTCGCACCGGTAAGTGCCCGCCCGGAGCCCGCGCGGTGGGGACTCCTGGGGGAGACGCGCGAGAACTGCGGGAACCCTGGGCGGGGGTCGCGGGGCCAGTGGAGGGCGGGGGTGTCTCACGGAAGCCGCGTGGGGAAGGTCGGGGTGACCCGTGGGGTGACCGGGGAGGGTCCGGGGTGTGTCCGAAGTGGGTTGGAAGATTTGCTGGGGGAGACCACGCGGAGCGGCGGCCTCAGGGCGGGTCCTGGGGATCGTTCCGGCTATTCTCAGGCGGCCCCGGCCACTCTCTGCCCTTGCAGGTTCCCGACCGATGGGTTCCTGCTCCTGGCCTTACTGCTCTACGCCCCCGTGGGGCTCTGCCTGCTCGTCCTGCGCGTCTTCATCGGCGTCCACGTGTTCCTGGTCAGCTGCGCCCTGCCCGACAGCGTCGTGCGCCGGTGCGTGGTCTCGGGGGGCTCCGGCTGCTGCCCGGGGTGGGTGTGGGGTGGCAGGGCTGCCCCGGCCCCTGGGTGTCCCGACCCGCGGGGACTTGGCTAAGGCAAGGATCTGTGGGCAGCTGTGCCTTCGGGCCTCCTTGTCATCAGGAGCCTTGGACGTACTTCCTCTGCCAAGCTCGGAGCTGGCAGCCACCTCTGGAGTGCTCAGGGACTGGTCTGGAGCACATGGATCAGCCTGGTGTGCTGCTCAGGAGTTCTGTGGGCACTTGCTGCCCTCATCCCAGTCCCGGCCCCACAACAGTTCCAGACGTGTCATTTTTATTTGGTCCCAGTGTCGTTTGTCCAGCTGCCAGAATTCCCGGGTCCCTGCGTGTTGGATGTGTCAGGCTAGGATGATGGGACTTGAGCAAGATCCTTGTTGCCCTGGCAGGTTCATTGTCCGTGTGATGTGCTCCGTGCTGGGGTTGCTGGTGCGTCAGAGCGACCCTCGGCTGCGCGGGGCCGGTGCCAGGGTCTTCATTGCCAACCACGTCACCCCCTTCGACCACAACGTCATCAGCCTGCTCACCTCCTGCAACACGGTGAGGCCACGGCCGGGGCTCCCCCACAAGGGCTGGGCACGGGCAGCTCTGCCCGATTTGGTCTTGCAGTGGTCACAGTGTCAGAGAATCTTCAGGGTCGGAAGGCACCTTAAAGCCCACCTAGTGCCACCCCTTGCCGTGGGCAGGGACACCTTCCACTATCCCAGGTTGCTCAGAGACCCATCCAACCTGGCCTTGGACTCTTCCAGGGATCCAGGGGCAGCCACAGCTTCTCTGGGCAGCCTGTGCCAGGGCCTCACCACTCTTACAGCCAAAAATTTCTTCCTAATATCCAGCCTAAATTTCTCCTCTTTCAGTTGTACCCGTTACTCCTTGTCCTGTCACTCCAGTTCCTGATGCAGATTCCCTCTCCAGCTTCCCTGTAGGCTCCTTCAGATCCTGGAAGGTTTAATCTCCAGATCTGATTTATTAACTCAGGGTGTTAACCTTGAAGTGTTTTCTGTGGCTCAGTGTCACTCTTGGGCTCTGCATGAGAAAATGGAACAGGGTGAGGAGCAGCAGGAGTTGTTACAGTGAATGTTGGTTTTGGTGAAGCGTGGACAGATCCCAGCAGCTTCTTCCTTCTCTGGCCTTCTGGATAAGGGGGCAGAGTGGGGGGTTTTACCCAGCACTGGGTGGGCAGTTTTGGGGGGTGCATGGAGGGTGCTGAGGGAGCTGCATGTTGGTGGTGCTTGGGTAGTTTTGGGCTATCCCTGCTCTCCTGTAAAATTCTTTGTGTGTGGAGTTCCTGAGTCAGCAGGCTCCGGGTGGCTCCTGTGTCCTGCACAGCCATGGATTTACCCCTGGCCTGGAGAGGAGGGACTCCTGGGAGCAGTGTGTGTCCTGCCAAGTGTGTCAGGGACTGCTGGAGAGAACACTGGGAGCACGGGCAGCTGGGAGTGCGTGTCTCTGGCAGGCAGGGCACAGTCTGAGCTGTTTGGAATCCAGTCCTTGTGGAATTGGGGCTGGAGCAGGGGCTGAGGCCTGGCAGTAAGGTGTTCTCGGCCACCAGTGCTGTCAGCGCAGGTCACTCTCAGTCCCAGAGGGGTTTTTGCTACTGAACAGGAGCTTTGTCACCTCTGTCACCTGGCACGATGGGCCTGGGGGGCCAGGAGGGCCTGGAAGGGTGGGCAGGGTGGCGTTTCCTCCTCACTCCTGTTCTCCCTGCAGCCTGCACTGAGCGGTGCCCCAGGGTTCATCTGCTGGTCCCGGGGATTCATGGAGCTGGGAGTGACAGGCAGCCGTGCGGAGCTGGTGGATTCCCTGAAGGAATACTCGGCCCACGAAGGGAACCCCCCGCTGCTGCTGTTCCCAGAGGAGGCAGCCACCAACGGCCGGGCCGGGCTGCTCCGCTTCAGGTGCGGGAGTGGGAATTCCCACAGCAGGGTGGCACTGGGGAGCGGGAATTCCTGCGGCAGGGTGGCTGGGAATGGCTCTGGGAAACCAGCACTCTGTGACAGAATGGCTTGAGGTGGCTCCGGGATCATTCACTGTGGAATTCCTCCCTTCCAGCTCCTGGCCCTTCTCCATCCTGGACGTGGTCCAGCCCGTTGCCCTGCAGGTCCGGAGGCCGTTGGTGGCTGTGGTGAGTGGTGGGCACAGGGACAGGGTGTGGGGTGGGCTTTGCGCCGGGCTCTGGGTGCTGCTGTTCCTTCTGCTCCTGCTCTGGAGCTTGTGGTGTGGCCTGGCCTCGTGTCCTGGCACCCCAGAAACAGCTGCTCGGGGCTAACACTGTTCCCAGTGCCTTTCCTGGGAACTCGGCCCAGTCAGGACTCCACTGATTTCATTGGCCAGTCTGACAGTTGTTTGGTGGCCCGGCTGGCTATCACTGTGCCTCTGGCTTCCGTGGCCAGTGCTGCCTCCTCTCCTCTTGGTGAGTTCCCTGCTGTGAAAGACCAGCTGCAGTCAGTCCTTGTGACAGGGCCCGTGTGCCAAAGGTCCTGCAGGGCTCTGGAGGCTCCTGAGCTGGTGCCCCAGGCACAGACACAGGACATGATGCAAGAGCAGCCCCACACAAGGGATAAAGTTCACGAGGGCAATGGCAGTGCTGCCAAAGGCATGGAAGCTGCTCCCAGCGAGGCTTTGTTGAATTTCTTATTTCTTGATATTTATAATTTATGGTCTGGTGACCATGGAGAGCTGCCAGTCAAGGCTGTCACTCGTGGGTCTGGTGTTTCTGTGGGACACAGCAAAGGAACCCCTGGTAGGGTGAGGAGTCAGCTGGATGTGTGCAGGGATAGGAACTACAGGAATATTTGGCAGAGCTTTGTTAACCCCTGCCAGGCCAGGGAGGCTGAGGCAGAGCTCAGGGAGGCCACAAGTGTGGGTGAAGATGCACTTTTCTAGCAATGAGGATAATTTACATTTTTTGCTGACTACACAAGAGAAGTGGGAGATCTCTCCTGTTCTGGCCAGTTTATAAGGAGTTTCTTGTGCTCTTATGGGTTTAGTTCCTCTGAGAAATTCTGAGATGTGACAAGTTGTGTGTCTGTCTGTGCATCCCTTCCCACATGCATGTCAGGGGGAACAGCAGGTCTGTGTGGAGGTGCTGGTTACAGTCACTTCTTGGCTCAAATTTACCTCCAGAGTCTGAGCAGGGCTTTGTGCTTCCTGCACATTGGCTGAGTAAATCTTGGTGCATTTCTGGTGTAATTTTAAACCATCAGAAACTCGAAGGACTGGAGATGTGTTATTTTGAATGGTTCAATGGGTGTTTTGTAGAAAGTTTTCTTATATACTTATGTGATATATATCAAGCACTGGGCTGAGAAAAACACCAAATTAGGGGTTAAGAAAGAATTTTCTCCAGCTCCAGTTGCATGGAACATTGCAGGAGGGTGTTGTTCTGTGGCACAGGCAGTGTAACTGAAATCTGGCTGTGGGCATCACTCCAGGCATTTGGGTTTAGGCTTCTGAGGTTCTCTTTGTCCAGGAAATGAAGCTTCTCTGTTCCCCTCATGGCTGAGAGGTTTTTCTCATTTACAGCTCCTCTTCCCAGGCTGTGGGATAAACCAGGCACGAGCCTGTCTGAGAATCACAGAATTGTTTGGGTTGGAAAATCCTTCTGAGCCTCTCGAGTCCAGCCATTCCCCCAGCACTGCCAAGGCCACCACTGACCATGTCCCCAAGTGCCACATCCACAGGGCTGTTAATGCCCCCCAGAGATGGAGACTCCTCCCTGCCCTGAGCAGCTGTGCCAGGGCTGGACAGCCCTTTCAAGGAGGAATTTTCCCAATATCCAACCTAAACCTCCCCTGGCACAACCTGAGGCTGTTTCCTCTTGTCCTGTTCCCCGGGAGAGCTTGCAGGAGACGGGACATCACAGAGAGGCTGTTCCCACCAGAATGAGGGAGGATTGTTCATGGTTCTGAGGAAGCATTAGTAGGTTTTCAGGCATTTTTGGTGCTTTCTGAAGGCACAGACTAGTAGGGAATGTGGGGCTACTGAGGGGAAGTCTTGCTGCTGTGTTACTGGGAGGAAAAGGTGACTGGGAGCAGTGAAAACTGGTGATGACTAATGAGGGTGAAGCTGCCCTGGGGCTTGCCCTCCTTGCACTGCCTTTACTGTTCCCACTTTCCCAATCCTCCAGCCACGGCTCAGGTGTGCTCTGCCCACCTCTCTCCCTAGTGGAGCGTGGACCAGCTCCTGTTCCATGGGTGGGATCTCACTGTGCTCTCTTCCCCAGAGCGTGGCTGACTCCTCCTGGATCACGGAGCTGCTCTGGACTTTCTTCGTTCCCTTCACAGTTTATCAAGTAAGGTACTACGTCTCTCTCTTCCGTTTGGGGCAGGGTTGAGGGTGGGCAGGGTCTTGGTGTCACCGTGGCAGTGAGAGGTCCCTCCCTGGGTGGCTCAGCAGGGCTGGGCTCAGCACCATCTGGGCCTGGCCACGTCCAGCTCCTGGACCAGCTTCTGAGGTGGAAAGGAGAGGAGTCTCAGTCTCTCCAGGTGTTTAGTTCAAGTTTCCAGGTGTGTTTTTGAAGCTGCTTTGCAGTGATTCTCTCCAGGGCTGCTCAGCTCAGCACTGCTGGCCCCCAGCATCTGTCTGTCCCTACAATCCCTTGGGAGTGGGGTGGTCCAGACCCCTGCCCAGGGCCTGGGTGAGCCCAGGCTGGCTGAGTAGCTTTGCTGTAATGAGGGCAGTGGAAGGGACTGGGAATCAAATGTAGGGCTTGGTGTATTTCAGCAAAGAAAAGCTTTTCCCTGGTTCTATCTGCCTGAATTCTGGGTGACCTGTTTTCTACTTCCATGTAAATGGCCATGGATCCTCATTAAGGCCTTCCTGGGAGCTGTAGATCCCTCATGTTACACTTGAGGGCTAACAGAGCTCCGATGAGCCAGTTCTGAGCTCTGATGAGCCAGTTCTGTCTTCTGAGCCGAGCCATGTCCTGGATTTGGGAGTGGTTGTTGGGGTTTGGTGCTCCTGTGGGGAAAGGTGTGGGTGTGAGCAGGGAGCGTGGAGGTGGGGATGGCATGGCTGCTCCTGGCAGGGTGTCCCCAGGGGCTGCTCCCAGCGGGGCTGGCTCCATGTGCTGTTGTCCCCATTCAGGTGGATGCCGTCTGTCCCCAGACGAGCGGACGAGCGGAGTGAGGACTTTGCGCTCCGAGTTCAGGAGGTAGGAGGGTGGTGTGGGAGAGGGATGTGTAGGACTGCTGCAGTTTGGTATGGGCACAGAGGAGAGCAGGGTGCAGGCAGAGTTGCAGAGGGCATTTCTGGATGTGTTTGTGTGATGGGAGCTCTGGTACGTATTTATTGCCCCTTACTCAGTTATTTCATGGCCTACTTGCCACCCCATATTGAGCCTTTCTGCAGTTGTCAGGGCTCTTCCCATCAAGTTCAAACCTTTCACCCCCTTTTTATAATGCCACAAATCAAAGCAATTGTTTCTCCACCCTGCCCATGTGTGCTGGGTACTTCACAGCTCCAGACATCTCGTATCTCCTTGTCAGCCTGTTTTGGCAGGATGATATTGCTACTCCTGGTCCTTCCTGGTTCTCTGCAACACTGAAATGCATCCCTGAGGCCCTGGAGAAATCAGTTCCCAGCCCTCTTGCCTTCACCGTGGCTCCATGTACTCCTGACACGCTCCCCAGCGTGGAGGGGCTGCCTGGGCCATGTGTGTGGTGTGTTTTTATGTGTGACTCCTCTGCATTCCACAGCTCTTGGCCATGGAGCTGGGTGTGGTATCCACACGGATCACCGCTGCCGACAGGACCGAGCACATGAAGAGGCTGAGGCACACGTCACGGCTGCCCTTTGCCCCAGGTGGGTGTCCTTGGGGGGGTCCTGGCTATGGAACCTCAGCCTGGGCTCTGCTTTTGGGGGACCTCTGTCTGCTCTCAGTGACAGGCTGCGCACTTTTAGTCCCTCACCCTGTGCCCACTGTCCTTTCTCCTGCAGCCTCGAGCCAGCGCCCGGCAGCCCGGCCCAGGGTGCCCCCCAGCCTGCCCGGGGGTGCTCCCGAGGACGTGCGGGTCATGGCCATGGCACAGCAGGTCAAGGAGGTGCTGCCTCATGTGCCCCTGGAGGTCATCAGGACAGACCTGGGTGAGCAGGGACTCAGGTGGCAGCAGGGATATGGGGGCACCTTCTGTGGTCTGAAAGAAGAAACCTTGTCCCCACTGCACTGGAACACAGTGGCAGCCAGGATGGAGTGTCCTGATCTCTCCCTTTGTCCCTGCAGTCCAAACCAACTGTGTAGACACCACCATTGCCAACTTGCTGGAGGGGAGAGTTCCCTTCTCCCCTGAGAGTAAAGAGGCTGGAGACCTGCCTGCCCCGTCTACCTCCCACGCTGCAGCTGCTTCTGGCATCCAGGGCTCTGTGGCTGCGCCTTCTTCCAAGGTAGTTTGTGTTGTCTCATGTTGCTCTCTTGCCTCGGGTTCAGGACTAGCCAGGGGCATGGAGCACTGACCTGGCATGCCAGGTTCTTCCAGAGCCACCAAGGAAGCCCCTGCTTCATCTGTCTTCTGATGGCTCCTGTGCTTTCTCTTCCAGCCAGCTACAAAGCAGTTTGCAAAGTCCCCCGTGGAGCGTCACCTGTCCTTGCAGGAGAGGAAACGAGCCTTGTACGACTATGCCAGGAGGTGAGAGCCCCCCACACGTCCTCCTGCCAGGGCTACCCAACAGCTCCCCCTGCTCGAGCCCCCAAATCCCGGCCCCAGCAGCACCCGAGCCCAGACACTGGGCTCTCCAGTGTGAGTCATGTCTGGCTGATGGGAGCCCTCATGGGAGTGGGTTTCTCAAGGATCCCACTGTAACTGTGGCACCCTCAGTGTGGGCAGGACATTCCTGTTTGGCACCAGGGACAGCGCTGTTAATCCTCCTTGGTGTGAGGAAACAGGGAGTGAGTTTGATCTCTATGCAGGGTTTTCACAAAGCAAATCCTAGGACAACAGGCCACCACTGGTGTGTGGGTGTTGGTTTAGGAAGATACAGAAAACTGAGAATTGAGTTTGAGGGGAACTTGAGTGTGCCTGGGCTTGTTGGGCACTGGATGGCTGGGGTGGTGCTGAGGGAACCGTCCTGTTGGGAAACCCTGACTGGGAAACCTGGCTGAGATCTGAGATGCAGGGACTGCTGTGGGTGGTCCCAGCGGCCTCTTGCAACCCTCACTCGGTCCGTGCTCTGCCGGTCTTGTACTTGCGCCGTGGCTCTCAGAGCAGCTCCTGCTGCTTTCACCCGTTTCCATGGGCTCCAGGCGAGCTTGGAATGGAACCAGGGTCCAACCAGAGCCAGCGTGCAGCCACGGAGCGCCTGGCCCTGGGGTGCTGCAGTGTCCCCGGGTCCCGGTCCCTCCGGGGCTGCTTCCTGGCCGGACGGGTGATCCGCGGGTGGGTTCGCGGGAGGCCCCTCGGGAGGTCCCAGCCCCGCGGTGTCTGAGGGCGCTCTCTCCCGCAGGCGGTTCGCCGAGAAGCACGGCGCAGCAAGGGCCGGCGGCAGCCCCTGACCGGACCGGACAGGACCGGGCCGGTGGCAACCCCTGACCGGAGCCCCGGGCCGGGCCGGTGGCACCGGGAGCGCGCGGACCCCGCGCGGACGGGACGGGCGGGGCGGGGGCGCCCCCTGGCGGCGGAAATAAACGGCGGCAGCGTCCGGCGCGGCTCGGGCTGTGCGGGCACGGGGGCGAGGGGCGGGGCCAGCGGGAGAGAGGGGCGGGGCCAACAGGAGAGAGGGGCGGGGCCAACGGGGCGGGGTCGGCCCGGCTCCGTGCGGGTCTGCACGCGCCGCAGCCGGCGCCTGCTCGCGCGCCGCACGTAGACGCCGCTTAAAGAGGCAACGCGGCGGGGCCGCCGCCCCCGCGGCCGGGCGGGCTGCGGCTCGCGGGCCCCAGCGGGCGGAGCCGGCGCCCTTTTAAGAGACCGGCGCGCGGTGCCGGTGGTTTTATTTACATGGGGGCTCGCGGGCGTCACGTGACTGTCAGCGGCGGGGGCTGCGCGCGGAGCACCCGCGGGGCCATGGCGGGAGCCGGCGACGACGGTCCGGGGGGAACCGGGGCACCGGGGCGGGATCGAGGCAGTAGGGGAGCCGGGCGGGCCGGGGAACCGGGGGCTTCGGGGCACCGAGGGGTTCGGGACAATGGGAGACTCGGGCGGGACGGGACACCGCGGGGTTTGGGACAGTGGGGGGAGCCCGGGGGTCAGGGGGCTGACATGCACATGGGGGGTCTGGGTCACCGGGAGTCCCGGGTGGCTGATGTGCGCTGTGGATGGGGAGCAGGTCGGTGGGGAGCCCAGGCGGGGTTTCTGGGGGGCTGACTTGCGCCGGGGGCCGGGGAGCGCGGGGATCCCGGGCAGGGTGGTGCGCACCGGGGGTTGGGTCAGTGGGGGTCTCGGGGGGGCTGATGAGCACCGCGGGGGCGGGGGCAGCTGTGGGTCCTAGGGGGACAGCCCTGGGGTGCGTGGGACGTCCCGGGTTGGAGACTGCACTTGATGCTCCCGCGGTCTATGGTTAGGGGTGTGGGGTGTGCCGGGGAGGGCTCCCGACCGGGATGGGATGGAGTGCAGGGGTGGGCCCGGGGCAGCACGGGGGCTGACAGCCCCTCCAGGCTCCTGGGTGGAGCTGCGGTGTGGCCCAGGCTGCCTCGAGCCCGAGCCAGCGCCCTCGCCGTTCTCCTGCCACGCCGACGTGGAGCGGATGCTGCTGGAGGCCCAGCTGGAGACAGAGAGCGGTGACGGGTGAGTCCCGAGGGAGAGCCGAGCTCCGGAGCCTTGCTGAGCCGTGGCTGGCACTGGAGGCACAGGCTGGGCTTAGTGACTGAGGGTTTCTGTTTGCAGAGCCCTGCTCGTGCTGGGCTCCCCAGCCTGGGATGACGACGGAGCCAGCCATGGGAGCGAGCAGCCAGGGGAGAGTGAGGTGCTGCCTGCCCACACCCAGCCCCCATCGGGCTGCCCCCACCCCCGGCAGGTGAGGGAGCTGCCCCCACCACACCCTGCTGTGCCCCCAGGCCTTGCTCTGACCTGCCCTGTGTCTCCTTCCAGTGGGATGTGCCAGAGGAAGCCAAGTGGAGGCAGCGACGCCTGACAGCGTCTCTGGGCTGGGCCTGTACCCGCTGCCCTCGGTACCTGTCTCCAAAGTAAGTCCTGTGTCCCCTGCCAGCACATCCTGCTGACCCCCGTCCTGCTGTCCCTGTGCCCCTGTTAACCATGCACTTTTCCCAGGGAATTTGCCTTTGTGTGCTCCCCCCAGCCAGTGCTGTGGAGCCTGCAGGGAGGTGCAGTGGGGAGGAAGAAGAGACTTTTCAGTTCAGAGCTGCTGCTGCTGTTCATCCCCTCGCTCCTGCTCAGCCACCTGCTGACTCTGGGGCTGGGGTGAGTGTCTGGGGGTCTCACCATGGGGCTGGAGGGAGTGTCTGGAGGGTCTTGCCCTGGGACTGGGGGAGGAGGGAACACTCCTGCATTTGGGCTGCTCATCCACCACTGCTCCCAGCAGCTGCAGTGGTCTGCTGCCATCTCCACTTGCTCCTGGCTTGCTGGAGCCCAGCACCCTGTACCAGTGCCTCACAGTCACTCTCTCCAATCCAGGATCTACATCGGGAAGCGCCTGGCAACCTCCTCAGCCAACCCTCTGTGAGGAGCCGGGCAGGCAGCACCCGCTGCTCCGTTGGGAATGCGGGGAGAGCCCGGCACCAGCGCAGCCTGACCGCTCCCAGGCCCCATGTTCGTGGCACGAGGCGCCTTCTCCCCGTGTCTCTCCCTCAGCCCTCGCCTCGGGAGCTGATCCCACTCCCCCCCGTAGACTGGAACCCGCTGATGGCAGCTCCCAGCCGCAGGCAGCCCCCGCCCTCCCCATCCCTGGTTATGGGTCCAGGTCCCCCTGTAACACAGACTGTAAATACGACTGAGCCCACCTGAATAAAGAGCCCTGTGCCAGCTCAGGGGCTGAGCAGCGAGTCCCCTCCCTGTGTCTGGCCGGCACAGCCTGGCTTGGGGAGTGACCACTGGGCTCCCTGGGGTCCCTCCCTGCAGCAGGAGGGCGAGTGCCTCTGCTTTGGGCTGGTGCCAGCTGGGGATGGGCCCCTGGGTAGGCTGTGGGTGAGCAGGGGTGGGTGCTGGGGCTCACATGGGTGCTCAGCCCCACGCAGGTGCCTGGCTGATGCGTTTGCCCTTTATTAGCCGTGGCTGCAGTGCAGAGGCAGGAGCTGAGCGTGGCATGGCCAGTCAGGGCAGTGACACCTGCCTGGTGCAGGTGGCAGGTGTGGGCAGCAGAGGTGGCACTGCAGAGCGTGAGGCCGCCAGGGCCCATGTGCACACCCGTGCAGTCCGGACCAGGAATGTGTCCTGGTGCTGCAGGATGGGGTGGGCAGCTAAGGAGCAGGAGCTGTCCCATGAGTGGGGAGCAGGAATCACTCAGAAATGTCACCAGGGAGATCACTGGTTCCCTGCCTATCATGGTATAGTCTGTGGGCAGCTTGGTCCTCATGGCTGGGAGGGGCTGCATGTGTGGGAGCTCAGCACAGCTCCGGTGGCATAGGAAGCATCCGGGGCCAGGTGGGTCCCAGCCCCAGGGGACACCTGGAGGGTGGCAATAGCCAGAGTTGGCAGGACACAGGGTGGCAGTGCCCGGTGCACACAGGGAGTCCCGTGGCCATGCGGGATGCTCCGGGTGGCAGTGCTGCAGGAGGTGCTCCAGCAGGTGAGAATCAAGCAGGGCTGTGGGTCCAGCAGCTGGCCGGGCACTCTGGGCAGGGGTGGCCCCTGTGGACAGTGCAGCCGCAGGTGGCATCAGGTCAGAGCTGTGACAGTCGCTTGGACTTGGGTGGCGGCAGCGGCGGTGACTTGAGGCTTTTGTTCCCGTCCGCTGTTGGGGATGTGGATGCCTGCGAGCAGAGAGGGACGTGAGGGGTGGTGGGACTGGGGGCCAGGGCCAGCCGGTGCCTTCCCTCCAGTACCTTCCCTCCTGCTGCAGCATCGCTCTGCTCCAGGAACGTCTCATACACCGTGGGGCTGAACTTGCGGGGCAGTGGCGGGAGCTTGCTGGCGCTTTTCACTCGGCCACCAAAGCCAGTGGGAGACAGGGACGACCCTGTGCAGGCAGGAGGGGTGAGATGGAGGCTGAGCCAGCCTGGGGGTGCAATAGGGCCCATCAACGTCCCCAGGGCTGTCCCGTTGTCCCGTTCCTGCCTACGGGAGTGTGGCAGTGCTGGGCAGAGGGGACAGAGGTGCCATGGAATGTGAGCCCAGCCAGGAGCAGGGAGCTGGCTCCCACCAGGAACAGCTCTTGGCACCAAAACCCGGTGGCACAAGATCCAGGATCGATGGCTGCAGCCCCACGGAGTGTTCAGCAGGGGACGTGCCCGTGCTCCCACTCTGTGCCACCATGAGGGGCACAGAGGCATATGCTGGGGGTCGTGTGGGAGGGCACAGCCCTGCTTGTGGGGCTGTAGGGACTCTCAGGAAGGTGGCCTGGCAGGTTGTACCTGCAGTGCGGGGCTGAGCACCAGCAGCAGCTCGGCTCGGCGGGGGCTGTTTCCCATCAGAGCTCAGGCTGCTCTCACTGATGTTGCAGGAGAGTCTCCACTTCTCATCCTGGGGCACAGAGGGGAGGCTCAGTACCTCGGGTGCCAGGCTGGATGGTAGCCCCTGCAGCCCTGGGTCTCCAGCCTTGTGCCCCTCCAGCTCCTGCCCTCCCTGAAGCAGGGGCTGCCACCAGCACCCCGAGGGGTCCCATCTCGGCTGGAGGCTGGTGCTGCGGGCAGGGCCAGGGGCTCTGGGTGCAGCAGGACAGCCAGGGGAGTGCAAGCAGGGCACCAGGGAGGCACCAGGGCCGTGCTGAGCATCACCTTGGGCTCTGGCAGCTCCGAGATGGACTGGCGTGGGTCCTGCCGCCGGGGCCCGAAGATGGAGCTGGAGCGGTTCTCCTTGCGCTCGTTCCTGTGGTCCTCGCTCTCAGAGAGGCGGGGGGCAGGCTTTGGGGTGGGGGGTGCCTCTGTGCTGTGGGGTGACTGGGACAGGTGAAGGGCAGCAGGGGAAGGGGGGAGCAGGGCTATGCCATGGACCAGCTGGAGCATCATTAGGAGCGGCTGCACTCAGCCAGGCACCAGCACCGTCCATGGCAGAGCTCCACAGGGGAGGTTTGGGGGACAAGAGTGGATGGCTCAGGTGACAGCAGTGTCCAGGTGAGCCTAGGGGCTGCACATGGGGTGTCTCTCCTCCATGCCCCCCATAGGGACAAGGCCACCGTGGTGGCCTGGCAGGATGGACCCCTGTGATGCACTTGGCATAAACGGAAGGTGGAAGGGCAGAGGACTGGGGAGGTGGGAGAGAAGCACCTGGGGCAGAGTAGAGTGATGAAGGCTCAGCAGGGAGGGCTGAGGGTGATGAGAGGAGGCAACCAGCACTCCCCACCGCAGCACTTGCCTGGCTCCAGTGAGGCTCAACCGGTCCCAGTCAGGTACCCAGGCTATGGAGCGGGGTCGTCCGCTCCGCCGGTCCTCGAAGAACATCTGAGAGACAGCCAGGAGGGATGGGAGGGCAGAGCCTCCCCAGCTCATCCCTGGGCTCAGCCAGGGCCAGCACTGCCCTCTCTGATCAGTCCTGCTTCTGTGCCAGTGCCAGCCACCCCCAGCAGTGCTGTGCCCTCTCCTGGGGTAGGCAGGTACCCCAAGGTCCCCCATACCCAGTGCCCCTCACTCTGTTCCTGCCCCAGCTGTGGCCTCAGCCAGCTGCTCCCTGCTGCCCCACACCTGCGTTGGCTTGTCCAGTGTCACCCCCACGGTGCCAGGCACTGCCCATGCTCCCCAGCCATGCCTGCCCCGTGCCCACCGCCGTGGCACTCACCATCTCCCGCACCCCGTACTGACTCTCCACCTTGGCCTGCAGCTGCTCGAAGCACTGCTCCATGCGCTCGTGGAAGGGCCGCAGGTCCTCTGTCACCTTCTGCCCGTGGATCCGGATGCCCTCTGCCAGCAGCGGGATCTGCGGGAGAACAGGGACTTGTGGGGCTCCCTGGGATGGGGAGGGATGGGGGACACCGGGGCAGCTGTCCCTGCCAGACGGATGCTGTGCCTGTTACCTGCCAGGCGATCAGGTCCTTCAGCTTCTCGATGTTCACTCCATCCTCAGGGTGCTCCTGCATGTAGGACTCCTGGAAAAAAGCCTGCAACGACCCTCCTCAGTCCCACTGCCGGGCTGGCCCAGCTCCACACAGGCTGGGGATGGCAGAGTGGTGCCGGTGCCAGTCCTGGGTGTGCCCAGCTGGCCCCGATGCAGCCCCTGGGTGTCCTCACCTTCTCATACTTGGCGAAGCCACCCATGACAGCAGGGTCCACGATGCCGTTGAGCAGCATGGAGAGAGGGTTGATGGGCAGGCTAGGGTCGTTCTGGTGCCGGTTGATCTCGCTCATGATTTTCTCATTGGTTTTCATCATGGTCTCAATGGCATTTTGCAGGGGGGAGATGATGATCTGTGTGCATGGAGGGGTCAGTGCTGGCTGGCACAGCCACCTGCCCCTCCTCATTAGGGCTGGCAGGGTGGGCTCTCCCCACCCCACTGGAGGGACTTCTGGGGCTGCAAATCTCACCCCACGAAGCCCCTCAGACCTGGCAGGGCTGGAGCTGTGCCCACCAGGACCCTGGGAGGGCCCTGCTGCTCCCCAGCCTCCTCCTCACCGTTTCAGTGGAGGTCACAACAAACCAGCGCAGGATGCCGGGCAGGGGATAGGCTGTCCTGAAGGTTGTCCGCTCAATCCACATGTTCTGTGGGAAGAGCAGCAGTCACCCCCGACCCTCTTCCCATCACTCTGGGTCACCCCTGGCTGTCCCGTGGCATGGGGAGCTCCCACCTCCATGGGCACATGACTACCACCTTCCCCATCCCAGGGCCCCCTGTCTCTCCTCTGGACCCTTAGCTCCTTGCAGGGCCCCCCCAGCTCTCCTGTCCCTCCCTGCTGGGGGTCCTGGCAGCCCCTCCCAGCACTCACTGCAAATTCGTTGTCGGGATCGCTCGGACCCCTCTTGAAGGGCCGTGAGTAGCTGAACCTCTGGATGTGGTTGGCTTTGTAGAAGCTGTGGGGAGGGAAGGGGCAGAGATGGGAGAGGACCTTCACTGTGTCCCACCCACAGGGAGCAGAGCAGGGACTCCCTGAGCTGGACACTCACTTGGTGATCTGCTCCGGGATGCTCCGGCCCTTGAGCCGGATCTTGGCTTCCTCCGCCGGCTGCACAGTGAAACATTGGATGTCTATGCGAGTGAAGGAGCCACGGGCACGCACTGAGGGATGGGGCTGCTGGGGACAGGGGCTCCAGGGCCTGGAGGGGTGAAGCCCAGGGGTACAGAGAGACACTGCAGGAATTCCCGCATGGAGAGCGATGGACAGGGACTGCGCCACCCTCCCAGTCCCATCCCTGTACACAGAGGATACACTGCCCTGGGGAGTCGGTGATGTCCTGGCCAGGGGGAGATGTGCTCTTCAGCTTCTCAGCATTGGGGAAGGGGCTCAGCAGCTGCATCTCAAAGTCCTCACGCCGCTCATACTC
Source organism: Lycocorax pyrrhopterus obiensis (assembly GCA_014706295.1). Classification (NCBI taxonomy): domain Eukaryota; kingdom Metazoa; phylum Chordata; class Aves; order Passeriformes; family Paradisaeidae; genus Lycocorax; species Lycocorax pyrrhopterus. Next base: position 2,212,463 of record JACSVZ010000006.1, on the reverse strand, counting down.
CTTGCCCCGGTAGATGAAGACCTTGTTCTGCAGGGGAGGAAGGTGAGAGCTCATCCCAGAGTCACAGAGCGAGGCCAGCGAGCCCCAGAGCACTGGGGTGCTGGTGCTGATGAGGCTGAGCCCCCTGCCAAGCAGGAGACACCCCCCCCCAAGAAAAAAATATCTCCCCAAACCCATTAACTAGAGGAAAAAGGAAGTAGGCACATGGAGAATCAGGATTGGTGGCAGCCAAGTAACATCACTAAGGACAAATCCTGTCTGACGAATTCGGTGGCTTCTACGAGGACAAGGCAGCATGGAGGGATGGGGGGAGAGTGACTGGACTTGTGCAAACCATCTGACCTTGTCCCCAGGACACACGTCTCCAGGACAGACGTGGAGGGGACAGATGCTGGGTAAGGAACAGGCTGGATGATGACACTCAAAGAGTTGTGGTCCACAGCTCCACACCCAGGTGGACACCAGTGAGGAGTGGGTGCAGAGGTGGCAGGTGCGGAGCTGCTCCTGGTTCTGCTTACCCGGAGGAAGGTGGGGAAGCCCTGCCCGTAGTACCCCACGGCAAAGTAGTCCGGGCTGGGCCGCAGCACCTTCAGGATCTTCTCGTAGAACTTGGCTTCTCGTTGCTGCAGGGGAGAGGGGCAGGATGAGGAGAGGATGGGGCCCTGCAGACCCCCCCATTCCCCCAGCCTCATCCCTGCCATCCTGCCCTGCCAGCAGCACCCCCAGCCCCAGCCAGGCACCCACCAGGATGTCACTCAGCATTTCGTAGTCAAACATGTGGCTCTCGTACTGCTCCGCCAGCTCCTTGCATATGTGGATGGCCTCCTCCCACATCTGGAGAAGAGAGGGGCCAGGACAGGGCCCCCCGGTGCAGGGTGAGCTGGGGAAGGGGGCACCAGGAATTTCCAGCAGAGACCACCCTGCCTGTGGGGGCACCTGCACCCCTGCCCCCTGTGAGGAGGGGGACAGGGCTCTCCTGTGGGGACTGGTGGTCCAGTGGGCAGCAGCAGGACTTGGCTTCCCACCATGTCCAGCCCTGGAGTCCCCCAGCCCACCCCATCAAGCCTTTGTCCTGAGATGTCCGAGCTGCCAGCCTTGGCAGTACAAGGACTGGGCTGGGGTGCGATGGGACAGGATGGGATGGGGATCGGACAAAGGACAGGGGCTGTGGGGTGAACCATCCAGCCCAGGCTCGCTGCAGGGCAGCTCCAGCCCCACCGCAGCAGTGGGGAGAGTGAGGGGCTGTGCTGAGGGTGAGGTCTGGGAGCTTGGAACAGGGGATGGTGGTGGCAAGGGGGCCAGGCTTGCCCTAAGCCAGCCCAGCTCCCTCCAGCTGCGAGGGCTGAGAGGCTGCAGGGTCTGTAGGGGCAGGTGGCCACACCCACCTTGCCCTGGTCGAAGTATTCAATGATCTGGTTGTACAGAGCCTCCTTCAGCTGGCGCTGGGTGTGCAGGTGGGGGCCGTGTGGGCCCGGCACGGGGGCTGCATTCGATTCCTCTGACCACTGCACAAGGGAGCGGGGACCTGTCACACCACGCCCACAGGGCTGCCCACCCTCCACAGTCCCCCCGAGTCCCCCGTGCCCACCGTGAGCAGCCGGGCGTGCAGCAGCAGCGTGTAGGCTCCCTCCGTGTAGTTCTCGTAGCTGATGTGCAGATCCTTCAGCTTGTACAGGTACCTGGGGGTGACGGAGCCGTGCGTGGGGAGTGATAGTCCCATGCGTGGGGCACGACAGCTTGGAGGCAGAGCCTCATCACCCTGCCCCTCAGGCAGCTCTGCCAACCCCATCCCACTGGGAATGCTCGGGACACCCCACCCCGGGTGCTGCCGGTGTCCCCAGGGCTGTGCTCACCTGATGTACATGGCCTGGCGGTCGATCTCCTTGTAGAAGTTCTGTGGAAGAGCAGACGAGGCTGTTTGAGTGGCCCCAGGAGTGGCACATGCCACAGCCCCCCCACACTGCCACCCTCTGGCTCATGGTGCTGCCAGGACCATCCCCACGCAGGGATGGGGTTGGCCATGGCCCTGGGGAGCTGCACGGTGACTCCCAAGGGACATCAGCTCTGACACCACGTGCACCCCATCTCTGTTGTGCCAGGGGCACCATTGGGATTTGGGGGGATGCAGGGACAAGCCCTGCCAGCCCTGGAGACCTGGGGAAGCATAGGAACAAGCCCTGGTTGACCCAGGGAGCTGGGGACATGGGGATGAGCCCTGCCAGCCTTGGGGAGCTGGAGCAGGGCACCAGTGCCCACCAGGAGGTTGACGGTGCAGCTCATGCTGTAGGTCTTGTTCTCGTCATTCATGACAGCCCGGTAGTCCAGGAGCCGCTCCAGGAGTTCGCTCACCAGCTTCACAAAGTCCTCTCCAGGCTTGGCCAGCTCGGGGTGGCTCTGGCAGCAGCTCAGCAGGCTGGGGAGGATAAGAGGACACGGGTCCCACTGCACAGCCAGCTCTGCAGTGCTCCCACCACTGCCCTGCTCAGCACCAAAGGGCAGGGGCAAAGCCTGGGCAGAGCAGAGACATCACCCGGGGCAGGAGTAATTCCTGGGCCAGGGATGACACCTGGGGCAGCGGAATCACCTGAGGCAGAGGTATCACTTAAGGCATAGGGTAACTCCTGGGGCAGGACAAGGGTAATTCCTAGGGCAGGGGCATCACTGGGGACAGGGGCATCGCCTGGGGCAGAGGTGGCAGCTGGGGCAGGCAGGGGCAGGCTGGCTGGGCCAGCAGGGATGTGCAGGGATCACACGACGGTGCTCAGGCACCAGCTTTCCTCCTCGCTGGTCCCTTTCCCCCGTGGCACACTCCGGGTCAGGGCACAGCATGAGGAGGGATGGGATGGCAGGGAATGGTGACAGCAAAGGGTCGTGCCCTGGGGAGAAGGTGGCAGGGATGTCACTGCACACTCACATGCTCTTGAAAAGCTGCATGTACTGCTCGTCCCCCCGGCCGCCCTCCACCTCACTGTCCAGCCTGCGCAGGATCTCGTCCTCAAACTGCGGAGAGCGGATGAGGATGGGCTGAGCTTGGAGCAGCCCCTCCCCAGAGACCGCCCGGCAGAAACAGGTCTGGTCCCCATTCCCAGGCCATGCCACTCCCCTGGCGTGGGTGGTTCCCACAACATCCCTCCCCGTCCTGCTCCCCCAGGAGCAGCCTTGTCCCTCACCCGGCTGAAGCTCCCGGTGAGCCGGTGCTCGCAGAGCATCATGTCAAAGAAGATGGGGATGGTGGACCTGCGCAGCTCCAGCTCTGGCACCAGCGTCATCTCCAGGATGGGGCCCACCATGCCCGGGATGAACTCGATCTTGCGCTGGCCTGGGAGGACAGGGAGGGTTGGGGGGCAGACCCACACCCACGCAGGCTCCCATGCCCACACCAGCAACACCCCACAGCCACTCTGGGGATGGTGCTGATGGACATCAGCCCAAAGAGACCCAAAAATCCCCCATCACTGCACAGCGTGGCTCACCGAGGCTGTACCACATGTCCCGGATGGACGCTCCAATCGTGGCTCTCATGTCCCCATACCTGCCGGGACAGAGGTCGGTCAGCATCGCTCTGCAGCTCCAAGTGTAGCACAGCCCAGCGGGCTCATCCCAAAATCCCTGACCTCGCGGCATGGTGGCAGCCTGGGGCAGGGACCCGAGGTGTGGCCGGCCGGGTGGGGTGGGGACTCACTTGGCCAGGATGCTGTTGCGTTTGGCAGGGGAGAAGTTCTCCAGCTGCAGGGAGTCCTGGGTGAGGAAAGCCACGGCCAGGTGGAAATAGTTGTTCCAAAGCTGCGGTGGAAGCACAGGGATGAGTGCCAGGCTGGGTGGCACAGCGGGCTGGGGATCAGGCTGCGTCCTCTCCTAATACCCCTGGCCTGAACCAGGACTGAGGCAGTGTCCACCCACCTGCAGCTCGAAGTTGCTGTTGCTCAGGAACATCTCGGTCAAAGTCGTGGCAAACTGGTTGATGGCACGCAGGAACTCCCTGGGGGTGAGAGGCCGTAGGTGCCGAGTGAAGGCAGCATCAGCGAGCCCACTGCCCAGCCTGGCGTGTCCATTATCCACATGCCCACCATCGTCCCACAAAAGGGGGGGAGGTGGGAGTTCCTTTGTGCCCACCTCAGTGCAGCCAAACCAGTCCAGCGCACCTGTCCTGCATGTCCAGAGCCGTGCTCCAGTGTCCACCTGCCCTGAGGCATCCCAGGTGCTCACATCCACCCCAGCATCCCCCTGCGGGTCCCTCCCTAGGCCCTCACCGGTTCTGCACCATGTTCATCACCACCCAGTCACTGGGATACACTGTCTTCCCAATCAGGTCCTTGAAAAGGATAAAAGTCTCCATGAGGAAGTCCTGCAAGGGAGGGAGAGACGTCAGGAGCTGTGCTGGACTGCAGTGCCCTCTGGGGGGAAGCTGTGAGGGAGGTGCTGGTGCCGGAGGGCCCAGTGTTGCCGTGGGGCAGCACTCACCATCAGCTCAGGCCGGGAGGGGAATGCCTGGATGTAGGTGCTGTAGTGGTCCTTGTCCATCTGGCTCAGGATGGCGGCCATGCAAGCCACGTAGTGGCTCTGGGGGAGAGGAGCTGGTCAGGCCCTGCTGGGTCCTGCAGCCGGTACCATGGAACAGGACACTGTCCTTGTTCCTCCAGTCAGTTCATACCCTGGAGCCCCAACTGCCCTGGGGTCTGTTTGCCCCCTGTCCACCCTGGTCCCTTCTTCCCCAGCTCCCCAGACCTCCTGGCCCCTTCATGTCCAGTTCCCAGACTGTGTATCCTATTCCAGGGATGAGATGGCTCCTGCACCCACCATGATGCTGGGGGAATGTAGGTACAACTACAGAGTGATGCTCAAGCACCCCTGTCATTTTTGGGGTAATTTAAGGCCATCTGTGGATGTAAGGGCATTTTGAAAATGGCAAGCAGGTTCTTCCGGGAGTGTCTCTGGTGAAGGGTCCCAAACTGAGCCCGTAGCTCCACTCCAGGAGGCTCCCAGCTTTGTAGCAAGACGAGTGGAGTGTGCACGAGCGGGATGCCGCCCAGAAAGCTGCCCCAGAGGCACACCCGAGGCTGGAAACTGCGGGAAACGGCAGCTATTTCTGGGATAAGAGCATTGTCCGGCAGGCTCAGGAGGAGTGATGGCCCTGCCGTGCCCCGGTGTCACTGACCGAGCTTTGTGGGTGGCTTCAGGTGCCAGCCCTTCCCTGGATGCTGCCGTGCCGTGAGTCCTGTGAGGGCAGCACTGGGCGCTGGGCACCACTGCCCATCCCGGGTGCCGCAGGCACCTTCCAGCCTTGGCAGATCCGGCACTGCCGGAGCTTCTTCCTGGATTCCGGCAGAGACGGAGCCCCATCGCAGCCCCAGGCCAGACCTTGCCAACTACATCGAGACCAAAGCGGACTGTTCGGGGAGGAATGTGACTGCTGCCGGTGACCAAGGGCTCCAGCTTCGCACCACCAGCCCCTGGGCAGCCCCGGGAGCTCCTCGGGATGGGGCGTAGCCCACCGGGGACTGCTGAGGGGAAGAAACGTGCAGCCACGGCCAGCCCTGGCTACGAGCGGGTTTGAAGGGCTTTCTCTTGTGGGAAGCAAACGGATCAAACCCCAACAGCTCCCGCTCCTTCGGGAATCCATGTGGTGCCACAGCCCCGCGGCCGCCCCGCCGAGCGCTGCCCCGCGCAGCAGCACCGGCACGCCGGGGGCCCGCGGGACCGGGGCGCGCAGCCACCGCACCTCCCGGGCAGCGCCCGTCCGGTGCCGGGACCGAGGTTCCCCCGCGTCTCCTCCGAGCCCCGCCGCTCCGGGTCTCGGCTCCCGGGCGCGCTCCCCACCGCGGGGCTCCGCCCCCCGCCCCGCTCCGCCCCCGCCGGCTCCGCCCCGGTACCGGCGAGAGCGCGCCGCCCCGCCCCGCCCCGCCCCGCCCCGCTGAGCCCCGCGCCCGCCGCTGCCGGACCCGCGCCGCCGCCGCCGCCGAGCGCCAGGTACCGGGCGGGATGGGGAGGAGGCTCGGCCGGGGAGCGGGGCGGCGGCCGGACCGGGCGCTGCGGGCATCGGCCCCGCTGCGCCGGGCCGGTACTGGGACCCCGGGCAGCCTCGCGGCCGGGGCGTGGGAACCCCGGGGCCGGGAGCGGCGACGCGGTGCGGGGAGCCCCGAAACCGGGACTGCGCGGCTGTGCGGGGACCCCGGGGGCGCGGGATGCGCGGGGACCGGCGGGGCCGGGGCGAGGAGCCGAGCTGGGCTTGCGGGGGGGATTCGCGGTGTCCCCGGGTCCCCGGGGGTGGCGGCACTTCTCTGTCCTCCCCTCCTCTGCCCCCGCCGAGCAGGAGCTGCCCGGGGGACTGCGGGAGGCACGGGGACGGTGGCACCGCGCACCGAGCATCCTACGCCAGGCACCGTGCGCCGGGCACCCCGCACCGAGCCCCCTACGCCGGGCACCTCTCACCGAGGTGGCCGCCGGCTACCGTGGCGGGGGTCTCTGGGGGACAGAGCCGTGCTGGAACGGTGGCACGGAGTGCAGCCGAGGGAAGTGCATGTGTGGTGGGAGCTGCTGTGTTGGAGGGGCCGAAGACCCCCACGTTGTGCTGCGGTGCCGCAGCCTCGCCCTGTCCGCCCCGGCCCGTGCCCCCGCCGCTCGCCGGGTCGCTGCGTGCGGGAGCCGCTCTGGGGAGCGGCCAGGCGGGCTCATCTCCGCTCCCCCTCGTTAGGAACGCGTCCGTCAGCCGGGGCTGTGCCGGGTGACACATGCACACGCAGATCCAGGGATGTCACTTTCGGTACCGCGCGCCGCGGTGACGCCGGCCGGGGCTGAAGGGATTCAGCCCACGTTGCTCCCGGCAGCTCCCGGCGCCGCGCTCCGCGCCCAAGGCCTTGTGTCCGCCGGGGGGGGGGCTCCGGGATGCGGGAGCGAGTCCCGGGCAGTCCCGCGAAATGGGGATGCGCAGCTCCCGGGGTGCTCCGGTCCCGATCCTGCCCGCGGGAAAGCACGCAAACTCCGCTAGAGCTGCGGTGCGGGAGAGAGGCCGGAGGTCTCCGCGGAGCCGGTTTTGTGTTGGGAGCACGAGGTGGACACGTATGAGTAACCACTGGGCCCGGCTGTGCCAGCACGGGGACATACGGGGACATCGGTGTCAGCTGCTCGCTCTGAGGGGCACAGCGTGCTCAGTGCCGGCAGCAGCTCGCGGCGATCTCCACACTCGGCCCCTCCCGGGGGGTACGGGAACGAGCCCCTCGGCAGAGCCGCGGCGGCAGGGGACGCGGGGACCGCCGGCTGTGCTCCCTCCCTGCGGTGCTGCCCGAGGAGCGGGGCCGGGGGCCGCGGGGGGGAACCCCGGGCAAAGCCGGGCTGAGGCTGGCACCTCCAGCCCTTCCCTGTGTCCCCTCTCCGCAGGGAGCGTTCGTCCTTCCGGCGCGCTCGGAGGAGTGGGGTGGATTTCGTCGCAGAAGCTCCTTTGGACTGAGGTTGTCTTCTTTACAAATGATAATTATTGTAATTACTTAATAGCATGGTGGCATCCAGAGGCCACAGATAATTAGTGGGTCTATTCCTGTCCCTGCTAACAACACTACTCCAGTCCCAACCAGTGCCGTGGGCAGAGCCTGCCTCGCGTGTTTGCCGAGGTGCTCCGTGTGCTCTGGGCTGTTTGGTGGTGGGGAAACTGAGGCATGAGGGGAAGGAAGACATTTGCTGATACCCAAATTCCCCTGGCAGCCAGCGTTGTCTAAAGCGCATGGAGATAAAGGGGGGCAGGCTGCTCGGTGGCATTGGGAATGCACTTAAAGGCAGGAATTTGTATTCTGGAAGGACGTTCTCAGTGCTGGGAGCTGCAGCTGCAGAGGCCGTGCCGCTGGCTGCCGGCACCGTGGCCAGTGGGTGCTGGTGGGACAGCAGCTGCCCCAAGGGGTCCCTGCTGCACCCGGGGCCAAGCCCCTCGAGCCTGACCAGTGTGTGCAGGGGTGGCTGGGCCAGTGCAGGAACTGCTGGGTGGTGAAGCCTTTCCAGCTTTTTCCAGAAGTGTGCTCTGGGGACAGTTGGTGCCTTTCTGATGCCATTTCTGGCCTGTGAGGGAGCCCACAGAGCCCTGGTCTGCCAGGGTCCCCTGGCCCAGGCAGGTGCTTTGCACGCTGGGGCAGGTGGGCTCCAGATGGGTGCCTGAGCCCCCTCTCCAGAGGTGAGACATCCTTCCCAGAGAGTGCAAGGCTGTGGGGGTCTGCAGAGGATCTGGGTCTCCAGTGGCCAAAAGTCTCTGGGCCGTGTCCCACTTCCCTTGTCCTGTCACTGCTGCAGGATCAGCCCGTGCCGGAGATGCCAGCAAAGCCCTGGGCTTTGGTGCTGGGCACCAGCCGAGTTCTCTGGGCTGGATCTCCATCACAAGCATCCTCCCAGGTCCGTGTAGCCACACAGGGCATCTCCAGGGCTCGGAGGAGGATGGTATTGCCCACACCCCATTCACTGGGAGGGAAGCAGTCGAGCAGGGTGTTCTTCCTCCCAGGGTGGTCTCTCCTGCAGCCCCGGGGGTGGCACTGAACCACAGTGCCGGCAGCAGCTCCAGGGATGCTCGCCTGCTCCTCCACGGATGCGGCCGAGGGAAGCCTTGGGACATGGAACAAACTCCTCCTGAGCTGCTCCCGCTCCGCACGCGCTGTCTGCCCCGCTCTGCCCGTGCTCCCCCAGGCAGGTCACTCTACCTCTTCATGTCTCATTAAAACAGTGATACCGATGCTCCTCTGCCTGGCAGAGAGGTGGGAACGCCAGCAGGTAGCACAGGGAACAGAGACACCACTGCCATGACAGCCGTATTAGCATCCACGGGAGACAGAGGAATAATTTGGCTTCTGCAGCTTCTGAAGGCTCGTGCAGAGGCTTTGTACTCCCATCTCCCTGGCCGTGTGCAGCCTCCATCTGCAGCACCAGCACATCCACAGTTGGAGGGGAGCAATGGAAGCGGAGCTGGTGACCTCCGTGTGCCGGGAGGATGCCGCTCCTCCTTCCCCGGCCGATGGGATCCCTTCCATGGGCATGAGCCCTGGCGCATGCGGCCAGGCCACCCGGGAGCTTCAGTGACCCCAGAGAGGAGCCTGCGGGGTGGCCGTGGGTGCTGGCGCCATGGGGAGGTGGGTGGCGGGGGCTCCCTGCCCCGGCTGGGCGCCAGAGCCTTCTCCTGGGCCCCGTGGCTGGGAGAGTGACTAATGTTCCCGCAGAGCACTTCAGCCAGTGACCTACATAGGGATGAGTGCGGATCCCTCAGCTCGTGTGAGGCATGCCAGTGCCGCTCCCGGAACCCCCAGGCGATGCTCGATATGGGGCTGGGGGGACTGTGGGGCACAGGCACCCCGGGCATAGCCCTGGTGGCAGGGACAGCACCTGTGTCCTCAGCCGGGCCAGCCCAGGGGTCCTGCGGGAGCCCAAGTGTTGTTCAAGCAGAGCCTTGAGCACTGCCGAGAGGGAGAGAGTCAGGCACTACAAGGTCCATCAGGGACATGGGGAGCTGGCCTTGGGGACACGAGCCGAGCTGGACCCGTGGAGCACTGGAGAAGGGGCATCTCCTTGCTGGGGACTGCGAGGGCTGAGCGCTGAGGAGGGAGAAGAGCTGCTCGAGCGGAAGCGCTCTGTTGGCACGAGTACAGTCGGATATAAACGGGCCGTGATTAAGTGCCTGCAGGAAATGAGAAGGTCTGTGAGGCTCCCAGCAGCCGGGTTCTGGAAGAGCCTCCAAGAGAAAGCGTGAGGGCAGGGCATGAGCTGGCTTCGTGGTGGAGCTTCCTCAGCGAGGAACCAGATTTTGGGTGTGCAAGCTGCCCGAGGAGCTGCTCCAAGTCCTCCATCCTCGAGTCCCACACATGCTCTGATCTGAGAACAAACGCCTCGAGTCTTCCTGGAGCCAAGGCGGGATTAGGCTCTGCTGTGGAGTGATGTGTCATGAGCCTGGCTCCTGCCCCTCCAGTGCCTCAGCCTCCAGTGCTGCCCTGCTCCATTTCCAGCAGCACCTCTCTCCCCTCTGGAGATCAGGAAAATCAGATGTGTTGCCCCACAACGGCACTACCTCGCGAGCGGAGCCGGGTCATTCACTTCTCTCCTCTGCAGTTCCAGGAGAATCTGACTTCCTCTCTCATAAATCTCATCTCCTGGCTTCCTGTGTCCCAAGGAGAAGATTTATGTGTCTGCTCTGGTTTTCCCTCTTCCACAGGCGGTATCAGGAGGGTGAGGGGGAGGACAGGTGGAGAAAGGGCCAAAGCTGGCAGGTAACTTTCCAGACAAGGCAGTGTGAAGCGGGGCTCTGACCTCTGAGGTCAGCCCTGCACCATCAGAGATGAGTCCCATGATGCAAACCCGGCAGGTTTAGTGCCTCTTACTCACAAAATTCACCAACCATCAACGCTGGCCAGAGAAACCCAGTGCTGGGGCTCTCCAAGGGGTGTCCATGAGAAGAGATTCTTGATGATTCCTCAGCTCCTGGGGTCACTCAGAAGAGGAGAGATCATTCCTAGCTGTGCGAGCACGCAGCACAACCTGCTGCTGCAGAACTCATGGCATCCGTTGTGTAACAGTGGCATTACCTGCTTTCATCTGTACATCATCAATGTGACCTGCTGTCTGTCCCACCTTATCCATGCACCTGGAATTCCCATAGGAACCAGAGGAGAAAAACACTCGGACTTTAAAAAATTGCTGAGATGGAGGGTCCACCAGAGTGCGAAACCTTTCCAAGCTGTTCCTATGCCAGCTGGCCTCACTTTTTAAGGAAGTTGCTTCTCCGACCTGCCAACACTCATTTCCAGCTGCCGTGAGTGGAGCCTGGAGCTGCCACCCAGAGCCCCATCCTGCACAGCCTCTGCTCCATGCCCCTCTCCTGCCTCTGTACTGGCCTTTTTCCTTCCTTGCTCTTCATTCTCTCCCCTTTCCTCAGTTTCCCTCTGTGGCCAGGGCCGCGGGATGGTTACGAGCAGAGATGTGCTGGTTAGCTGGTTTTAATCCACTTAATGTGTGCCACGTTGCTTTGGGATTATTCTGCTTTCTTCGTTGAAATGTCAAATGCCTCACAGAAATCCGAGTCTGCTCCGCCGAGGCTTTTACCTCCACTGACCAAACTTGGAACCTCATCAAGCCCGGCAGCAAATGGGTTTGATGAGCCGTGTTCTCCGCAGCCCCGCGCTGACTGCGTGGCTGGTTCATGCTGCCGTCCTTCAGAGGGGATTAGTCAAGCTCCAAGCCCATTCCCTGCCCGGTTCCAGCCCACCTGCATCCCCCAGACCACCATGCTGGGGCTCTGTGTCTCCCTGTCCCACCCACTGGGCTCTCCTGGGGTCGCTCTCCACTGACCACTCCAAGGAGGACCCCAATGTCCAGCAGGGCACATCGGAGTGGAGCACCAGGGCTCCTCCTTCGGCCTTGGGAGATAGCACAGATCTCTCCTGGAAAGGAGTAACCACCACCCTGGGGTCCTGTTGGACTGGACCCTGGAAGGGGCTGTGGTGGGCTCAGGACCTTGGAGGGGCTCCAGCAGCCCCAGGGTGGAGGCACTGAGCACCACTGCCCAGTAAATGTGCTTGAAGAGTGACTGGGAAGTGCTGGTGCAGCTGGGTGCCAGGTGCATCCGAGGTATCCTTTGGATGGCAGAGTGGGTTCCTCAGGTTCAGGGACAGTCCAGGAGAGTCCATCAGACAGGGCAGCCCCGAGGTTACACCATCCTGATCCCGTCCCATCGCGGGACTCATTATCCATGCTTGGAGACACCGGTGTGCTGCAAACAGTGCCCGAGCGCGGCACTAAACCCAACCACAGCACAGAGCAAACGCAAGGATGTGTGGGAGGGTCCTGGCGTGGGTGTTTGACATCCTCAGAGCTGTTCCCAAACGGAGTTGCTCCATGTATAATTTATAGGCTTCCCTTTGTCCTTGTGGCTCGTCTCTGATCTCCCGGCGGTTCGGGAGGCCGAGGGTGCTCCGGCGAGGCCCCGCTGAGTGACAGCGCCGCGTTTGCTGCGTCGGCAGGGGAACGGCCTCGTCCCGCGCTGCGTCAGCCACGGCTCGGCGAGGTCTCCGTCGCAGCATCACAGGGCTGGTCCTGCTCTTGGACCGTGCCAGCGGCGCTCCTGCCCCGTGCCCGGCCCTTGGAGCTGTTCCCAGCACGCTCTGCCCCACGCCCCCATTAAGGACCCCTCCGGAGCAGGCTGGCCACACGCAGGCTCCTCTGGAGGGCTCGGCTCAGCACGGAGATGTGGCCGGCAGGTCCCTCTGCCCTCGGCGTGTTGCTCTGCCTGGCACGGCCACAGCCAAGGATGCTGCTGGGGACGCGGGCAGGGGGCACCAAGCTCCGGGCACCGGCCATCGCTGTGGCACAAGAACACAGGTGACCCCACATCTGTGACGGGGCCTCAGGGGGTGGCTCATCCCACGGCCGCGGATCTGGGATCTGCCCAGCCCTGTGTGGGTGCCCCGGGCCAGGAGGGATGTGGTGATGCAGGAAGCGAGGACGGGCGCCGCTGGCTCCAGCCCCAGCCAGCTCGCTCCTCCGCCTGTTGCTGTCCATACTAACGAGGAGCCCCATCCCATCCCTCGTCTCGTCCTGCTTCACAGACATCTCCGGGCGTCTGGGCACGGCTCCAAGCTCGGGAAGAGAAGCGCCGGGCGGCTGGGCGGCGCGTGGAGCAGCATCCCGACGAACACGGAGCAGGGTGTGCGGAGGCACCGCGGTGTGCGGGGCCGAGGTGGGCTCAGGGAGGGCTGTGAGAGCTCCCTGCTCCGCTGGGTCAGTGCTCACTGCCGGCGTGGGCAGGCACGGGGCAGCGGCACGCAGCGCTTGGAAGTTTGGTTGTTCCGGCGCTGGGGACTCCGGGCTGCTGTGCTGAGTCAGCGCTTCGTGCCAGCAGGAACCAGGCAAGACAGGGAGGGGGCCGGGGGGGTGTCTGAGCCTTGTGTCCGTCCGCAGTGAGGGCAGGGGGGCTGCGGAGCCAGCGAGGCTCCCGCCGCGGCGTGCGGAGAGAGTGCGGGGGCACTGCAGGAGCAGCGGGCTGTGGTCTGGAGCGGGGATCACGGGGATGTGGGACACGGGACATGGTGTGGTGCGACAGAGCTGAACCACTGCTCGCCGCGGCTGGAATCTTTGTCTTTGGCTGCGTGCCAAAACGAGCCGCCGGCCTCCCTTGCACCCCGGGACATCCCAGCAGGGCTCCCGGTGTGCCCCGTGCTCCTGGTGCCCGGGCAGTATGATGGGCCGGGGCAGCCGCCGGTGGCCCAGTGGGCAGAGGCACGGGGATGAGTGCTGGGGGTACGTCTGGGACGGGGCTGCGGAGCAGTTTGCCTTGCAGGTGTGGGGAGGAGGAGCCCTGCAGCGCCGTGCGGGAAGCGTGGCAGGGATGGGGACAATGGCAGGGACCAGGATGATGGCAGGGGTGGGGATATGGCTGGGTGTAGTCCCCCCTGTGACCCTTGGTCCTGCCCTGTGCCGCCTGTGAAGTGCTGCCGGTGTCAGCGACATCCCCCGGCCTTACTGAAGGTTTTCCCTCCTGCTAGTTCTCATGTGCCTCAAGTGGCTCCGTGTCCCCAAGCCACTGTCTCACCACTGCTCACAGAACTGGTCCTCCATGCCTGCAGCCCAGCCAGCACCTCTGGTGCCCAGTCCGGCCACAACCCACACAAAACAGGTCCCCTGTGCCCCACACACATCGGGTCGCTGAGCTCAGTCCAGCCATACCCCACACACACGTCCCTGCGTCCATCTGGCCATGCCTCACTCGTGATGGGTCCCCCTTGTCACTCTGGCCGTGCCCTAGGCAGGATGGATCCCATGCCCACTCCAGCCATGTCCCGTGCTGGATGGGTGCCCCACGCCTTGTCCATCCCCCGCAGAGCCGGTGCCCATGTGCTGCGGGTGTCCCATGTGCGGCGGGTGCCCCGTGTCCGTCCGTCCCTCACGGGAGCCCCTTGCCCTGGCCCCTGCCCTGCCCTCCCGCTGCCCGCGCCCCGCGCACGAGGCACCAGCCCCGGCGAGGCAGAGCTATTTTTAACAGCTGCTTCTGCTTGATTTGAGCTGTGAACTCGGAACGTGTTTATGCTAAAGGGGTTTCTTTTCCCTTCTCCCTTTGTGCTGAGGAGGCAGCGCCGCAGATCAAAGCCTGTCTCTTCGCGTTTGGTGATGGTGGGCTGGGAGGGAGCCGAGGCGGGAGAGGCCGGCAGTTCCACGGGGACATTTGTGTCCTCGGGGGCCGCGGTGGCGTGGCCGGGTCTGACGCACCTCTCTTTGTCCCCGCAGGTCCGGGAGCCATGGGCGGGCACGGCCGGCACCGGGCGGCCCGCAGCGGGCGGCCCTGAGCCCGGGCGGCCGCGGCGGGACGATGGGCTGCGGGCGCTGGCGGGGAGCCGCGGTGCCGGGCAGGGCTGTCGGGGCGGCGTGCCGGGGGCTGTAGGGCCGGGCGGCGGGCAGCATGCCCGGCGGCCCCTCGCCCACCTCCCGCCCAGCATCCCCTGTCCGTGGCGGCGCGGGATGAGGCTGCCCGCCGCCCCAGCAGCTCCGGGGACGGCTGCAGCCCAGGGGTCCGGCCGCCGGCGCTCGGCCCCCCGCGCCCCGCCGCAGCACCCCGGCCCCGCGGCCCTGAGCCATGGTCAGCCGTGAGCCCGTGCCCGGCCCGGCCCCCGCCGGCGAGGGCAGCCAGGAGAAAGCCATGACGGTGCGCTCGGTGCTGCTCAACCGCGACTCGCCCGACATCGAGAGCCGCCTCAAGCGCCGGCGCAACCGCACGCAGCAGGTCCGCTTCAAGGACCTGGTGGAGGCCGGCGCGGGGCGGGCGGACAGCCCCCCGCCCGGGCCCGCGGCCGCCCCCGGCCCCAACACCCCACGTGCCTCGCCGCCCCCCAGGGACCCCCCTGAGCCGGCGGCTCTCCGTGCCTCGCGGCGCAGCTGGCCCCAGGCGCAGCCGGGCTCGCTGACGCTGCCCATGCCCAGGAAGGCGTGCATGAGCACCGCCATCCAGACCTCTCCCAGCCTCCAGAAGCCCTTCCCGGCCCCCCAGCCCCGCAGCAAGAGCGTCTGCGATGTGGCGGGGGATGCGGTAGTGCTCGCCGTGGCGAGCGCCCGGTGCCCGGGGGCGGCCGTGCCCACCGCGGCCAGCTGGGCCGTGCCCCCGCGGGCCCCCGGCAGCCTCCCCACCCATGACCACACCGCGGCCCTCGCCCAGCACGCCAAGGTGCGCCGCACACCACCACCGCCACCACCCAGGGACCCCCCTCCCCCTTACCAGGGCAAGGCCGGGTGCCCCGCTGCCCGCTGCGCCCCTCCGGTGCAAAGCTGCACCCCCGAGCCCTGCCCGCCGCCCCCAGCCTGTGCCCAGCTCCGCGGGAGCCCCCGGGGCAGCCACGGGGTCACCCCACGCCCGGCCTCCGTGCCCTGCGGCCAGCCCCGGCCGCCCGCCGAGCAGCGGGGGCTTGGCCGCAGCGATTCGGAGCGGACCCTGCCCTGCGGCCGCCCAGCGCCCCCGTGCCAGCCCTCGCCGCACCGCCGGCAGCCCGTCCCCGCCACGGACACCCACGGCCTCCGTCAGCCACCTCAGGGCAACCTCCCGCGGGACCCCCCGCCACCCCAGCACCAGCTCTGCGCCACGCTGTGGGGGGGGCCCTGCTGCGCCTCGCCAGTCCCCATCCCAGCAGCGCCGGGCTGGCACAGCTCGGCCGCCGCCGCCGCCGCCGCCACGCCGGAGAAGACACCAGCTGCCCTCGGCACCTGCAGCCGGCTCCGCGCCGCCGAACCCGGGCACGGCTGGGCAGGACCCGAGGGGCCCAGGGAGCCGCTGTCCACAGCCCCGCAGGGCCCCAGCGTGGGGACACAAGCGGCCGGGTGGGCACCGGAGGCCCCCCGGCACGGACAGCCCTGCCTCGCCGCTGAGCAGCCGGACACGCTGCACCACGTCCAGGACCTTCTGCAGCTGGTGGTAGTGGCCAAGGGGCCGGTGGGACCACCAGCGAGGGACGAGGACGCCCGGACATCTCAGGGAGAGGGCCCCCGGGGGCCCGGGGAGCAGGGGGACCTGCATTCCCAGCTGCAGTCCCTAGAAGGGGTGCTGGAGACCAGCCAACAAACCATCCGGGTGCTGCTGGATGTCATCCAGGACTTGGAGAAGAAGGAGGCGCAGCGGGACGGGTGAGCAGGCGGGGACAGAGTGGGGGGCTGTGGGGACAATGTTACTGGGGGTGGGGATGTGGGACAGGGGCCTCTGCCAGAGATTTGGATGCTGCTGCCTCCTGAAGGTGTTTCCCTCTTAGAAACTCGGAGCTGCTGTCAATGTGCACGTGGCTCCATGTCTTGGTGCGAAGTCTCACGTGCCCACGGTGCCTTCCCCGTGCCCAGGGATGGGTGCACGGGGTGCAGGTCTTGGGGAGGTGCTGGCTCCCCACCCAGCTCTGGTGCAGCGGATTTGTCCACTGCTCACTGGGAGCAGGGATCTAGGATGTCACATCCCAATGGACGGCTTAGCCAGGCACCACATCTCTGCTTCATCGACATTTGGCACAAATCCAGCAGCCTGTGCCCCTGTGATGGATCTGTTTGCATCCCAGGGAGGTGCCCAGCACACCCATCCTGCCCAGGACCTGCTCCGAGGGGCAGGGTCTCCCCCAGGCCAGCGTTCCTTGGCCTCCCAGGCAGATTTGCCAAATGGAGCAAGGTGTTCTAGTCAGCCCACGATGGCCTTAAGCCGAAATGCTCCAAACTCATCTCACACGAGGGCAACCAACAAACCCCCAAGTGGTGCCAGTCCTGGCATCCTCCCGTAAAACCTCTGGGGCTTGTTCCTGATGCCCAAGATTGGTGTGATCCATCCGTGGTTTTGGCTGTGAGTGAAGCACAGGGAACATTGTCCCTGTGCCACCCCTGGAGAGCTGTCAGTGGGGAGGGACCTCCAGGGTGGTCTGGAACACCTTAATTAAGGCCTCAGCTCCATAAAATGTTACAGTCAAGCAAGCAAACAAGATGCCCAGAGACACACCCTGGATTTCCAGGGACAGGAAATCACATCAAACATTATCCTGATGTCCTTACACTGCGGAACAGTGTGGCCTCGTTTGCCACGGGTCAGATCCCAGGTGCCCGCTGCACACCCTGACACATCCTGGCGCTGACCACCAGCAACATCCCACAAAAATTTATATATCTAAGACATGAAAGACCATCCCAGGATGAGCTCTCCCAGCAGAGGGCTGCTGTTGTACAACGCCAGAGCCGCAGGCACACACACATATACATACCACATATATATATATATAAAAGGCCTCATGATCTAATTCAGGGGCTGGCAGAATAAATCCCCATTGCAACGTGTAATTTGGTGCATTAACAGACCCAGTTTCTGAGGGCTGAGAACAACCGTGGTCAAGGTCGAGTGACAGGAGGAAGATTTCAATGGGGAAATGTGACGTCTATGTGGGACATGTGCTCTCAGCTGTGCCCCCAAAATCTACAGCACTGGGGGGGCAATTGAGACATGGAGATGGGGTCCCAAAGGGACCAACCGCATTCACAGGGCCCCTTTGGACAGAACAGAAGGAGCCAGGGACCAGCAGGGAGCACCTGCCAGTAGTGCTGGGGTGCAGGAGGACCCCGGTACAGCCCTTGGGATCAGAGTGTCTCAGGGTTGGGGTCTGGCAGCAAAGACATGTGGGGTGAAGACCCCTTCTGTGGAGAGGGAGGAGGATGCAGCAGCATGAGCTGAGCCTGGGCAGGCATCAGCTTAATCCAAGTCCTGTGCACCTTCCCGGAGGAGGATGCTCTGGTACAAAAGCATCAGAAAGAGATAAATTCCGAGTCTGGCGTAGGCTGGGGATTAGTCTGGAGCATCTCCCTGTGCCCATCTGCCAGGGCACTGCTGTGCCAGGACACCGCCATGTGCCTTGAGCTCCCTCCATGGCACTGTGTGTGGTGACCTGGGGGCTGCAAGCTTGGGGACCCTTGGGATGAGGATTGGGATGGGGGTGGGAGGGGGGGACACAGCGGGAAGGATTTGGGGATGCCTCTGTGCCCGGCTCTGGTTTGCTCCCATCAGAGAAATCTGCAAAACCGAGAGGCACCTGGCCTGGTGTTAATTGGGATCACGTGGGAGGAGAGGGGTTGGGATCCCAGAGAGGAAAGGGGATGGGAGCCGGGGAGGAGAGGAGATGGATCCCAGAGAGGAAGAGGAGCTGGGATCCAGGAGGAGAAGGGCTGAGATGCAGGGAGAAGAGGGTCTGAAGCCCAGGGAGATCCAGGGAGGAGAGTCCTGGCTCCCGGCTGCTGGGGTGGGAGCACAGAGGGACAAGGGGCAGCAGGGGACATGGGCAGACTCAGACTGGGTCTCCAATCTCACGGCACATCTCTGTCACAGGCGACACTCGTACCGGACCGGGCAGGACATCGCCAACTGCGGGACCTGCCGGGACTGTGCCTGCATCATCTACAGGTGAGGGCCAGCCCTGGCTCCGTGCATCCCACGGGTCCTGCTTCCCTGCACTCCCAGACTTCCCCACCGGCTGTGAGGCAGGAGCAGGGGTGGTAGCCGAGCCTGTCCCCATGGGGACCCGTGGGGGGTACCACGTACAGACCACTCTTGGGTGTCTGGGCTGTCACTTGGCCTGGATCTGTCCCTTCCTCCCTGCAGGGAGCAGCTCCTGCTCCCGGGATCAGCCAGGGTGATCTCCATGGAGGAGCAGCAGCTGGAAGGGGGCTGCTCTGGCACGATGGCAGAGCATTTATCTCCTGTAATGGCAATCTATCGGGGAAGCCTCGCTAGCGGCTGGTGCGTGGGCTCGCTCCAAATCCAGGCTGCATCCTGTTGTCCCTGTGCCAGCTCTGCACAGATGCTGCAGATGGGTTCCTGCCCCTCGCTATGGTTTGGGAACACAGGGCCTGGGCTCTGCTCCACAGCGTTGGCTTTGGGCCAGGGCGTGGAAGACCCTTCCTCTGCTGCACTCTCTCCTCAGATCCCATTTGGTGTGTGGGAAAAGGCATCTCATGCCCTCCCAGCATCGTCTCTGGGGAGATCGGGAGGGTTGCAGTTTTGCTAAAGCTTTCTGCCCTTCCAGGCACCGCTGGGTGTCCTTCTGTCCCTCTGGCCGTCCCCTCTGCAGCGCAGGTGGCTGGCCAGGTGTGTTCCCATTTTGCTATTAATTAGTCTGATGCTGTTAGCACTGGAATGTGTAGGACATGGTGAGCTGGTCCCAAGCCGTGCTCCGTGGTGCCTGATCACCGTGGTGCACGTGTGTGCTGCTGCCCTGCCGCACTCTGTGAGTGCCATGCCCCATCCTCGGGGCACCTCAGGCTGGGGGTGCCCAGCTGGGGCCCCCTCACGTCCCTGTGCTCAGCGGCGGTGCTGCCTCAGCGCTCCCACACACTTGCTCCACACTCCCCCACTGTAGCTCGTGGGGGACTTCAGGCTAATTAGGCCTGACGAGCCTGTCTCCACGGAGCACGGCAGCGGCACAGATGTCACATCTGGGGGGAGGTGGCTCCCCAGCGTGGCCAGGCTCCCGCTGTGGGTTTCGCTGCCACCCATGGGATGAGGAGAGGCTCTGGGGGGACACAGGATGAGGGAGAAGGGGCAGCACCCCCAGCACCAGGGATGGCCCATGGAGGGGATCACACCTACCTGCCCCTGTCCCATCTCAGGGTCCTACAGCAGTGCCAACCCCTCCCTGTTGTCACTTCAGGGGAGCTGAGGTCCCTCATTATGGTCTGCACCCCTCACCCTTTTTGCTAGAAACGGCTGGGACACTCCTTGTCCTCGCAAGGGGAGGTAACAGGAGGTGACAGGAGGTGCCAGCGCGCCGAGGGGCTCGTGGGGCGCTCCACGTGCGTGTTCCCGGGCACACGCCGTGGCACCTCGCTGATCCGATGGGACATGGCTGGTGTGAGGAGATTGACGTGTTTTCCGTGTGAGGGAACATCGCAGCACGCGGCCGCCAGCAGCCAGCCCGCACCACAGGGTGCTGCGGGGACACCGGAGGCTGGAGGGACATTGAGGGCTGCAGGGACACTGGAAGCTGTGGGGACAGCAAGGGCTGGAGGGGACAGCGAGAGCTGCAGGGACCTGTGGGGACACTGAGGGCTCCAGCATTGTCAGGAAACCTGAGAGCTGTGGTGGGGGGCACAGTCCCCCTCACCTACCCAGATCCAAGGCACCCGAATTCCTGCCTCGCCAGCTGTGTGATGGGCAGCAGCAGAGCCTTGCATGCTGTTACCACTTCTCGATGCTGCAGCTGCCCTCGGCCGTGGCCCCTGGGACACACAGCCCCTCTCCAGAGGGCTCATTGCTCCCACAGACCCCTGGCTTGTCCCCCCACCTCAGCACTGGTCCCCAGCTGGGCCAGCGTCCAGCTCCTGCGGGCCACACACAAAGCCGTGGCATTGTCAGCAGGGTTGGATACAGAGGAGGGAGCAGAAGGACGGGGCAGGGGAGGCAGCTGAGAAGGACCCACCCTGAAAGACCCCCGGCCACCAGGTCAGGCTGATACTGGTCCACCCCCCCCCAGAAGGGAGCCCTGGATGTCCGGCACAGCCATTTGGTGCCACATGCCCTGTGGGACGGGGTGGCTATTTGGGAAGGATCCAGCCCTGGACCCGCCCCCCCCCGCCTCACAGCCCACAGTGGGTGGGCAGGAGCTGTCTGAAGGCACACGCAGCAGGATGTCCCCTCACAGGGGTGCAGAGTGACCCCGGGAAGTCTGGCCACGTCCCTGTGCCACCCAGGGAGTGCAGCAGGGCTTAGCTCTGGGGGCCGTGCCCTGGGCGGATGAGCTCCCCGGGGGCTTGTTTGGGACACTGAGCTCCCCGGGGGCTGTGCTGGGGGACACTGAGCTCCCCGGGGGCTTGTTTGGGACACTGAGCTCCCCGGGGGCTGTGCTGGGGGACACTGAGCTCCCCGGGGGCTGTGTTTGGGGTGGCAGGGGCACGCAGGCAGCGAGGCACAGCGCTGTGGCAGGTGGGGGGCTGCGGCAGGTGGGGGGCTGTGGCAAGGGGATGCCATGCTACCCTCTGACGCCGTCCCCGCGTGCCGCAGCGTGGAGCACGATTTTCGGCAGCAGGAAGGCCGCTTCCAGCGGGTGCTGAGCCACATCGAGGGCGACACGGGGCCGAGCTCCCCCCCGACGGCGCTGGGGGCGGCTGGGGTGGCGCTGGGGGCGGCGGGGACCACCTCACCGCCCAGGCAGGAGCCGTCGCCCGTGTCGAGGCTGCCGGCAAAGCTGGACGTGAAGAAATCCCGGCGCAAATGCTTCTGGTTCCTGTGAGCGCGGTGCCCAGTGAGCCCGGAGCGCGGGGGCACCGTCCCAGCACTGACCCCCTGCCCACCTCTCTTCCCTCCCTCCCTCCCACGGTAGGGTTTGGGTAGCACCAGCTTTTCTATTTTTAACCATTCCGTTGAACGCGGGGAGCTCGGGTGTGGAAACGGCGAGGGGAGCAGCGGCTGTATTTAAGGAGAATTCAATAAATTCCACGGAGACGCTATTTTTGTTACATCCTCTCCCGCCTGTGCACTTCTGTTCTGGAGGAGGATGAGAAATGAGGAGGGGGCAGTGGCTGTTCCCCTGGGTTCCCCTCTGTTCGGGGCTCCCTGAGGTGCCCCCACCCACCCCAGGCTCAAATCAGTGCCCATCCCTGCATCCCACAGTGGGGGCTGCTCACCCATCCCTCCCATGCAGGTTAACTGGGAACACCGAGGATTTCCACTGGTCAGAAACAGTGGAAAATGGTGTCTGTGAGACTCTGGCCTGGAGAGAGGAGACCTGTCCCCAAAACCCCCAGGTGGAAGGGTGGGCTGAGCAGGGGGTCTAACGGGTGGGGAAGATGCACTGGCTGATGACAGGGAGACGGGGAATGAGCAGCCCAAATGTCCCAGCCTCTGTGGGGCTGCCATGAGAGGGAAAACTCGGCATTGGGGTGCCAGGGTCCCAGAGCAGCAGTGGGTGTCTGAGCACACCCTGAGGAGTGCCTGTGGTGGGAGCAGCCACGGCTCTTCCAGCAGGGCCACGGACCTCAGTAAGTGGGACAGCATTCAGCCTCCTCCAAAAGCACTGGCCACCCCCGGCCATGCCAAACTGCTGCTGCAGCCACCAAGGGGAGGGGAGGGTGGGCAGGTTTGGCCACAGCTCTCCCGTTGGTGCCCACACCGCAGCACCCCGAAGCAGGAGATGCCCACGGTGTTAAACCCCATCCCGTGTGCCAGGGACCCCCCGGTGCTCGGGAGTTGCAGCCAGGACAGTAGCCCAGGGGCACAAATCCCTTCCTGCCCAGCAGCTGCGGGATGGATGGAAGGACGCTGTCCTGGTGCGGGCACACGTATTTTTGGTCCTCTCAACCCTTCCCGGCAGCTGGAGTTGCTGGGGCAGCCTGGGCTGAGGGTCTGGGACCCCCGACTGAGGGCAGGGGCTGCGGCAGCAGCACGGGAACCACGGGCGGTGCTGGAAGAGCTGCCAGACGGCACCTGTGGAGCCACGAGCGAGCGTCGGGAGTGCGGCAGACAAAGGATCCTTCCCTGCTCCCGTGGACCGCGCCGCACCACCCTCATCCCCTCCCTCGCCTCCGTCGCTGCCCGGCGCTTTCGGCTCCGGCTGCCCCAGGCCCTGAGTCACAGAGCCTGGGAACGAGGGCGAAAAGCAGGATGGAGCCCAGTGCGACCCCGCATGCATCTCCTGCCTGAGTCACGGCTGAATCACACCCCGGCGCTGAGACCGCGGCACGGCCCCGGCGGCAGAGCTGCCGCTCCGGCTGCCCACAGCCCCCCGGGCACGGCACACAGCGTGGCACGGTACAGCACGGCGATTCCCTGCTCCGGGCTTCCCGAACACAGACCAGCTCCGCTCATCGCCCACCCCATGACACCGTGCAGCTCTTGGGTCTGCCCCCCGAGCCCCGGCTCTGTCCTCTCCCATCGCTGCTCCATGCGGAGCTCTGACCCACCGCCCTTCCCGTGTGTCCAGCGTGCTCCTCACACGTTCTCGGCGTGCAAAACTGTGACGGTTCACTGGGTCCAGTTGCTTGTTTTCCAGAGAATGCAGCCCAAACCCCTCATTGCTCCCAAAACAGCTTTTCCTGCACCTCTGCCCCCTGCCCTCTCCCCCCTTACGCTCCCGCTGCTCCAGCCCTGCTCCCGGCACGGCTCCTGCTTTCCCCTGCATCCCACTGGGCACATCCCTGGAGTCCAGCCCCATCCTGCTCGGTACCGGCAGCAGGGCCAGCGAGGAGCAGAGCCAGTCACGCACACCCAGATCCCCAAAGCAGTGGCACCTCGGGCTTCTCCCGCCTGGCCCAAGGGGAAGCGGCGCAGCCACGGCGCAGTGGGACTCACCCTCAGCGGGTTCTCCCGGTCCAGGACGATCACCCTGCGATTGACCGTGTGGAGCAGCCGCTCCAGCATCACCTGGATGTGCTTCTTCACCTGTGCCTGCAAGGTAAGAGGTGTCGGGGCAATGGCAGGGCACGTCCCAGCTGTGGGATATGTCCCAGCACGGTGTGGCACTGCATGGTTCATTCAAGGGCTGGTGGCATCAGGGTGGCGAGATGGAAACGGAGCCTGATCCAGAACTGGAGTCAGCGAGGCATTGTGCTCCAAATATGGGATTTGGGATCTCTGTGCAGCTCAGCCCTGTACACCTCCCTGGCAAAGTGGCCACCTGGGGACAATGGGGACAGCTGAGGATGGCTGGGGATAATGGGGAGGACGATGGGGACAGCTGGGAATGAGGGAGACAGCTGTGGATGATGGAGATGGCTGCACTGGCACTGGGCAGGCAAAGGTGGGTTCAACTCACATGGGGTTGAAGCAGGAGCAGAATCCTTCCCCCAAGAGCATCCCACCACCCTCTCCATAAAGGCTATTTCAGGTTTAAAAGTTAAGCCCAAAATGAGACATTTTGCCACAATTTTCAAGCTTTCCCTCCCACTCCTGGTCTTCCTGGTGCTGTGGGGATTAAAGAGCCACCTCACCCTCGCAGGACACGGTGTCCAACTCAGCTCCCACAGTGCCAGTCACTGTCCAGGTGTGACGCCTGAACCTCCAAAGGGCCCCCAAAAGGGACCCCAGAGCAGCCAGGAAGGGCAGGAACAGAGGAAGGCTCCTGAAGAGCCAGAGCATGAAGCTCTGTGCATTCCCAAAACTTTGTGTTGCTGCAGGGACACTCACCAGCTCCACGTTCCCGCGGTCCTTGTGCCGTGCTCGCAGCTTCTCTGTGCTCTGAAATCACCAGAAACAAGGCTGAGACCCCGGGAATGGCCCTAGCCCACCCCAGACAGGCCACATTTGGGCAGGCGGGTGCCCACCATGTCTCTGCCTCACATTTGGAACCATCACTGTTCATTTTGGAGTGTGACACTGCCCAGGAGCTGGCTGGCAATCGCTGACCAGCTGCCTTCCTCCCTGCCCTTGCCTTTTGCCTCCCTGCTGTCACCTTTCTCCCAGCTCTGCAGAGCCGGTGATGTATCCCCCCACTCAGATCAGTGTCATCCTTGAGCCTAAAAGCCCCTTCCCCACTCATGTGGATGTTGGGGAACCCACAAGAAACTCGCTGAGGTGGAAACCATCACATTTTTGCCCCGTCCTGGTCAGGTTTCCACTGGGATGGCAGCACCCATAGTTCTCTGGGCGACTACGGCGAACCCCAACCATATCCTGGCCAGGAATTGGTGCTTAACCCCACTCAGAGGGGTTTGGTCAAGTCACTGCCCAGATGATTCCTGATTTACCTTCTGGGCCTGGTACAGCACCTCCAGGATGCTGCTGAGCAGCTCGATGCAGGCATCCTCCTCCTCCCCCGCCTGGATCAGCTCCTGCAGGATGGGCAGGGCTGCCTGCAGCACCAGCTCCCGGCACTCTTTGGGGAACAAGGGGGCACAGGGATGAGGGAATTTTCCCCCTCAGTGGAGCCACCCCAGGCATGAGGCAGAGGAGTGGTCCCTGCGCAGGGACTCATCCCCATCCTGTGCTGTGGCCCCTGGGTGAGCTCAGGGAGGGCAGTGCCACCAGGACCCCCCATGTCCCCTCTCACCATGGGACTGGAAGGCTTTGCTGCTGGTGATGTGAGTCAGGGACTGCAGCTTCTGCTTCAGCAGGCGCTGGGGCAGCAGATTCCCCACAAAGTCCCGCAGTACGGCCCTGCCATCAGGAGAGGAGTTAACCCAGGAGATTTGGGTTCTGGTCAGGATGGGGCTGCTGGGTGGGGGGAGCCCCTCGATGGGACAGAGCCATGTGGGGCAGGATGGTCCCACAGGGCAGCCATGCCCACCACAGGCACCCAGCAGAGAAACCCCGCCTGAATTCCCAAAATGAACCCAGCTAGGGCTGAGGGTTCCCAGGCTCAGCCCATGCCCAAGCACAGGCAGCTGCTAAAACTGAGCAGAACTCTCCCATTTTTGCACTGGGAAGGGGATCAGGAGGTGATTCCCAGACCACCCTGCCTGCCCTCGGCCTCGGCTCTGGGCTGGATGCAAGGACAGAGGTGGCTGTGGCAGGTGCTGAGCGTGACACGGGGCTGGGGTTGGTGGGGGGACAGGGACCCTACCCCAGCGCGGAGGAGTCAAAGATCCCAAACACGTCCTCGAGGATGGAGGGCAGGTACTTCAGGGCCGCTCCCTGCAGAGACACCGGAAAGCTGCCTTCAGACAGGGTCCAGCTCCCTCTGGAGCCTCCCTCTGTCTGGGACACCGTGGGTGCAGAGCGTAGCCCCATCCCAGACCCACCCAGCCTGCACCAGCTCTGCTTCCCCAGCCCCCCATGCCAGCCTGGTCCCCGATGCAGGGAACGAGGCCAGGCCAGCTCCAGGATGGGGACAATCCCCGGGAACCTTCCCCAGATTTCCCTCTGCAGACCTCAGCACATGGGTGGCCAGGACAGCATCTGCCCAGTGCCAACGAGCTGCTGACCCAACTCCACGCCACAGCCCCAGCGCAGTGAGAGGCTTTGTGGGCTGGGGTCTCAGGGTGCACAAGGGGGGTCCCTGGGGACAGCAAGGGACAGTGCATGGGGGTGGCAGCTCCCTCTGACACCATGGGATGTGCACACAGGATGGGTGGTGTCACCCCAAAACGAACACTGACAGTGTCACCACAGCATGTGTGCAGCCAATGTCACCCCAGCATGGGGACAGATGGTGTCACCCCAGCACAGGGACAGCCAGTGCCTGGCCTGGGCACCCTCCCTCCTACCACACACCAGAGCTGAGCCCTCCCAGCACCGCCCCGTGCCCTACCTGGGAGAGCAGCGTGGGACCCTCCAGCGGGGACTCCATCAGCTGGTTCAGGGCAAGGAAGAACCGCTGCAGAGAGCACTGGAACTCGGCCACCTCCTTCCCCTCGTACAGCCTGCAATGGCCAGGGTCACTGTGCTGTCACCGCGCTGCCACCACGCCACACACCTTCCCCGGCACCGCCAGCCTCTGCTCGGGGGTCGCCTGCCACCCCAATTAATTACACTGGTCCATGAATGTTTGGATCCGTGGCTGCATCTAGTGGTGAGCCCTGGCACTATCACAGTCCTGGCAGAGCCACAGCCCTGCCACAGCCACAGCCTTGGCACAGCCACTGCTCCACCATGTCCACAGACCCACTCACAAAAACTCTATTTTTTTTTTAAAACAAAGCCTCTTTTCCATGATTTCGCAGCCCAAACTCCTCTCAGAGCAGTTCAGCACCGTCCCACTTGAGCAGGAACCTCCTGAGCCCTCCAGCCCCCCTCACCAGCTGGACCAGAGCAAACCGAATGAGGGAATTTCAGCTTTGGGATGTCCACAGCCACAGGAAAACTGCAAAGCTGAGGTGTGATCACAGAAATAAAGTCACTGCAATGGGCCATGTTTGAGGTGATGGGGGAATTACCTCAGGAAAAATCATCCAGCCACCAGCTATATAAGGAAATCCTGGAATTATGGACTGGTTTGTGCTGGGAGGGACCTCGAAGCTCATCCAGTCCCACCCCCTGCCATGGGTTGCTCCAAGCCCTGTCCAATGTGGCCTCGAAATCCACGTGGACTGTGACAAACCCACCCTGATCACGATTCATTTGGCAAGGGTCCTGTGGCTCCCAGGAAGGGATGTCCTGGATCCTGGGACACCCTGCCCAGGATCCCCTGCAGCCCAGACGACGGTGGGAACCCAGCAGCTGTGACCCCAGCAATGTCCCCATGGCAGGGGTCTGGGGGGACAATGAGCAGCTGTGGGGTCCCTGGTAGAACCAGTGACTGGTTAGAGGTGGAGGGTAAGTGGCCGGCCCTTGCAGGGGCACTGGGGGACAAGAGAGGGGACAATTGGGACTGGCAGAGGCCACGGGCACTGCTGGAGGGGGGTCCAGCTGCAGGAACCGGGGGTCTGCATGAGGCCAGGCGAGGGGACCACGAGCTGCAATGCTGCAGGTGGCTGTGAGGGGGTGACCCCAGCCCCCCCAGATGACAGCAGAGCAGACCCCCACACGGGGTGAGCCCCAGGGGGACAATGAGCGCTGGCAGGGAAAGTTTTGCCACCCTCAGTGGTGGTTAAAAAGCAGAAGCAGCCAGAGGAACCAGCAGGGAGGAAGCAGCGAGGGAGAGACGTCACCACGGTGCTATCGGGGTGCTGGGGGGGCCCCGAGGGGACACAGGGTGTCCCAAGGTGGAGGACGGTGCCCTCAATCATCCTTGCAGCAACCTGGGCTCCTCGCAGGAGCTGCAGGCGCTGCTTGCCCGGCTCTAGCGGCAGCACAGGCAATCCCAGAGCCGGCAATCTGCAGCAACTGACTCTAATTACAACCCAATTCCTGTCGATTACAGCCTGTACAAATTGCAGCACGTTCAGAGCACTTAGAGGATCTGAGGAGCCCGTGTTATTGCATGTTGAGATTGCTGAGATAAAGGGAAGCTGTATAAAATCGCTAAATGTCCTCGGGGATGTCTCTGTTCCAGGCAAACTCATTCACGGGGCTGTTTGCAAACGCGCCGCGTAATTAATTTCTTCTGCCAGGAGCGCTCTGAGCTGGGAATCTGCTCCCTGTCCTCATGCAGGAGGGAGAGACAGGTGCTGGGTGTGATGTTGTGGAGCACCCCAGGGCTCTGGAGCACCCCGGAGCCATGGATGGGACACCGGGAAGGGATGGAAGTGGCGAGGACAGACAGGGCTCAGATGGCACGGGTAAGACAGAGCGGGGCAAAGTGAGGTGTGATGATCCCTGGGGGCACAGGGACCCCAACCCAGCTCCTCGCTGCCAGTGGGAGCACCCACAGGGACCCCGACACATCCTGGGCTTGGGGTGGAGGAGGCGAAATCCTCGTTCCCCCGAAAACAGCCGCCTGCCGAACCACGGCACCTGGGAACGGGGTGATCCCGCTGCTTTCGGTGCCAGCCAGTGCCCGCCCCATGCCCTTGCCGTGTGTGTGGGGGGGTCCCTCGCTGCCCACCATGTGTGGGGCCCCTGGCTGCCCGTTGTTCCCTCAGGACACTTCGGCTTTCGGTGCCGCGTACGTGGAACGAAAGAGGAACGTCACCGGCTTTTTCTGGTAACGCCAATGGTCGTGTTCCGATTTCTGATTTCCTTCTCTCCCACACCGGCCTGGAGGAGGGTTGTTTGTCCCATCATCCAGACTGTGATGTGAACCCCATGCCCACGGGGAACAAGTGAAACCAGGTCCTGCGGGGACTCTGGAGGTGCCTGGGGGTGCTTTGACCTTTGAGCCGTGGAGGCTCCCAGCCCCTCGCTCTGCTCGTCACAGGATCACAGCACGGTTTGGCCCTCCAGCTCCACCCTCCTGCTGTGGGCAGGGACACCTCCCACTGATCCTAACTGGGCTCCAGGAAACCTTCCCAGCACAGTGCCAGCCACGCAGGGGCACACATGCCCGGGCCATTGTGGGAGGACTTTAAGAGCTCATTGGAAACCCCCGTCGGGGGGGCTGGCATAGAGGTCACCGTGGTGCAGGTTCACTGTGGGGCTTTTGGGGTGGCTGAGAGTGATTTGAGCTCTCCCACCCCCACTGCAAACCACCATTGCTCCAGCAGCATCCAGAGGATGGCATGAAGCCGAAAACTGCCAGAATCCTCAAGGAGAGGGTTCACAGCGATGGAGGAGCCTGCCTGGGGATCAGCCAACAACACAGCACGGCCAGGAGTGGTGGGTGCCACCCTGGGTGTCACAGCAGCCAGCACCAGGTGGGTTGGGCTGCCACTGCCACAACCCTGGGACCGATGGTTGGCACTGACACCGCTCCCACAGCACAGGGACCCCCACGGGACCTCCCTCCCACAGAGCCCATGGCCAGGAACCAGGCTCCAGCAGGGTGCTGACACACAGCACTGGGAGCGCTGGGAGCACTGGGAGCACTGGGAGCCAGTGCCAGCACTTACTGGGCAAAGAGGCGCCGGGAGCGGACGATGAACTTGAAGATGTACTCCAGGGCCTTGAAGGTGCGCGGGAGGGGCTCGCAGGGCTCCCCCCGGCCCGCCTGCTCCACGTACCGCGTCAGCACCGACAGCAGCTTCCTGCAGGATGGGATATCCATGGCCAGGGATCGGCCATGGCTCAGTTCCCACTGGTGCTCCCAGCATTCCAGCCCCGTCCCTCCCTGTGCCCACTGTCTCAGCCCCATTTCTCCCATTCCAGCTGTCCCAGCCCGTCCCTCCCCGTGCCACAGCCCCCAGGAACGCACTTGTAGGCGAGCGTGGCGCTGAAGTGCTGGTGGATGTAGGCCTCCAGGACTGTGTTGAAATGCTGGAACTTTCTGTCGGCCACCAGCCCCACGATGAAAACCTGGGGGCAGCGGGCAGGGGCACGGCTTGGCGTGG
Organism: Lycocorax pyrrhopterus obiensis; assembly: GCA_014706295.1. NCBI lineage: Eukaryota > Metazoa > Chordata > Aves > Passeriformes > Paradisaeidae > Lycocorax > Lycocorax pyrrhopterus. Next base: position 2,182,724 of record JACSVZ010000006.1, on the reverse strand, counting down.
GCAGGGGGATGCCTGGGGACAGCAACAGCCACCCTGACCTCCACCCTGCCCTGGTCCCATCGCTGGGGTCACTCTTGTCTTAGTGTGGGAGAAACACCTTTGAATCCTGCTGGGATTGTCCCCCAGAGGGACAGTGTCCCTCAGAATGCAGCCCTGCCCTATGCTGGGTCACTCAGACCAGTGAGCCCCATCGCCCCAGTCCAACCAGTGCCCACCCTGCACTGGGGGGGGGGGCTCAGACCCACGCAGGTCCTGCTCACCAGGGCATCAAACACAAGGGTGTCATAGACATCTGTCTCCGAGTGCTCCATCATGATGGAGAACAGGGCATCCAGCGTGTCCTGGAGGAACTGGGGGGACATGAGGCCTGTGAGGGCTCGAGTGCTGACCCCAGCATTGCCCAAGAGCCAGCACTGGGCAGGGGGGGCCTGTGGGTGCAGGAAGCAGGGAGGGAGGTGGGGGAGCAAATCCCAGTTGTACCTTGATGACCTCCCCTCCATCCACGTTCATCAGCTTCTGGAGGTTCCCGGAGAGCAGGCTGGGCTTGGAGCGCCACTTCAGCAGCCCCAGCAGGTTCACTGGGCGGGAGGAACGGGGCATCAGCACTGACCACTCACTGTCAGACCCCAGTGTTACCAACTCCCTGCTCCCCCGTCCCATCCTCGCTGCCCAGGAGCAGCCAGGACCCTGCCAGGAACAGCCAGGACCCCCTCACCCCCTTACACAATGACTGCTCAGTCCTGAAATCCCCTGATATCAGGGCCATAAAGCACAAACTTTAAATAGGTCGTGGCTGTGGGAGATGAAATTGTGCTGCAGGAAGGGAATTAATGGAGCAGCCTCATCCCCAACCCCTCCACACTGAAACACGGTGTCCTGGACCCTGCAGCCACGTGTCACCGTGTGTCACATCCCCACACCACCAGGCCATGTCCCCCGAGCCCCCTGCACTTCAGCCAGAGCTGGACGAGCCATTCCCATCCTCTGGCCTTGCAGAAGGTGGGAGGAGAGCCCAGCATTACCATGGGCCCTTCCCCTGGCCAAGGGGGTACGAATGTTCTCGGCTGCCCTGACCTGTGCAGAGCAGCCCAGGGCTGGAAGCTCCCCTGAACTAACCCAGGAATGGGGGTCAAACCAGAGAGCCCCAATTCCCACCCCAGTTTTGAAGGAAGGTCATGGAGCCTCCAGCAGCCACATTCAAGTGGGAATTCCACTCGCTGCTGCTCCTTTCCAGTGGATGGCAGCCCCCCAAAGTCCCCAGATTGAGCTGATCCCCTCAGGAACAGCCTTGGCCGTTCTGACCACGGCCAAACAGTAACTGAGTGCTCAGTTTTCCCACTGTTTTCAGCTCGCTGTCCCAGTGTGATGGACACTGGAGAGCCAAACATCAGGAGAAGTGTAGTCCAGCAGGTGGGAACACCACCGGGAAGGGGACGCAGCCCCGCCTCCCCCGCCCTGGGGAACCAGGACTCACCATTCTGGGTCAGCTTGGTGGAGCAGACGAGCGTGGAGATTTGGAAGCTGTCCCGGGTGGACACGGCTAAACCGGGCGTGGCCCCGCTCACGCGGAAGGAGGAGCCGGAGAGGAGCTTCGACTCCGACAGGTTCCGCTCCGAGGGCAGGGACAGGTACGTGCTGGCATCCTCCAGCTTCTTGCTGTCCCCCTGCAAGGCACAGCACAGGTCAGACCTGGAGCCCCAGGGGACAGGGCTGGCCCCCTGTGTGGCAAAGAGGCTCAGTTCTGACCTCATGGCTGGTGGCTCCCACCATACAGCACCCTCATCCCACCCCTGGTACCCTCTGGCTCCTGGGAGCCATTGGCTCCCCCACATTGATCCCACGAAGCTGCTCCCTGAGGGGATCTGCAGGGACCCTGCTCAGCGGGGACAATCGGCTGGGAGGGACACCGAATCCCAGCCCGTGTCACACAGTGGGGCCAGGAGAACAGGCAGGAGGAGAGGAGTCACAAAGAGGAGTCTGAGGCTGGAAGTTAAACACACCTGAGCACTGCTGCAGGGATGGACATGCGGTGGGACACCAGCACGCACCGGAACAGTGACATGGAGCAGGACACCACCCTGGTGTCCAGCGCAGCTGGTCCCATGGCATAACTGTCACCAAGTATCTCCCACCTGTACGGGCGTGCCAGGGCCTCCGCAGCCACAAACCAGCCTATTTCTGTGCCCCCTGCTCTCAGCTGAAAATTTAATCGATGTTCCATCCAGAAGGACTCCCTGGGGTGACTCTGAATGACCCTTCCCTGCTCGTTGGCCAGCCTGGCACATGGGGGATGACCAGAGCTGCCCGGCCGGGCTGCAGCTCACAGACATCCATCCTTCCCCGCCTGCAGCCTTGCAGGGTGAAACACCTCATGCTGAAGGTCGGATGGAGGTGACAGAGCTGTTTGCTGTTGGCTTTTTCCCCCCCAGGACACAGCCAACACAGAGGAGCCCTGTGCTCCTTTCCCAGGGCCGAGCCCAAGCAGGGAAAACCGGCTGGAATTCAGACCGGCTGGAGATCAAGAGGTCTGAGCAGCTAAAAGCCCGTCACTCACATTCCTCTGGCAAGCAGAGATAAAAAGATGAAATAGCTTCTGACTCCCAGAATCCAGCCCCTGGTGTCTGCCGGGAAGAGCCGGAGTCAGCCAGGGAGAGGACGGAGCAGGGCAGGACGTGGTGGTTCAGGAGGGCAGGGGCAGCTCTCAGAGGGGAACAGGGACCCAGCAGGGAGGTGTGGGAGGTTTGATTCACTGCCACAGCCAGCACTGGCACATCCCAAAGGTGCCCAAAGCTCCTGCTGTGGAGGGGACAATCCCCAGAGAGCCAGGGACCAGAGCCAGCACCGAGGGCCATGGCAGCAGTTAATGAATTTGGGTCTTTTGCCCAAAAATAAAATGGGGAGGAGGGACGCAGTAAGGATTTCAAATGTGCAGGAGCCTCGGGGAGGAACAGCGCGGTCTGTCCCTGTCCTGGGCTGCCACAGCAGGTGGGAGCAGGCCAGCTCATCCCAAAGAAAGGCAGGACTCAGGCAGGGACGTGGCTCTGCCTGGAGAAACTGTGGTCACGTTGCCAAAATCAGAGAACTCTCCCATGCAGCAGCCCAGGGGCGGGGGAGCACCTCACCCCTGAGGACACTGGAGCTCCATGGCTGGGCAGGGACCCCAGAAGGTGCCAACACACAGAGAAGGGCCCTGAGCTCGCCCTGGCAGCGGGGACCAGCTCATGCCTCCCACTCCTCTGGTCACAGTGGCCCCAGTACAGGGAGAGGACACCAGGTAAGGGGGCAGCGCCTTCGGGGGCCCTTCGCATCGGAGCTGACTGCGTTTTTCCCAAATGAGCAGTGATTTTCCCTCCCCTCCACTCTCTCGGAGCAAACCCGAGCAGTGCCAGCGCTGGTGAAATCAGGTGAAGCGCAGCCACACCGCGGGGACGTTCCCTCCCCGTCACAAACGCTTAAATCACCTTTTCCCAAACAAAACTTGTCATTCCAAGGGAGCAGCGCAGGGATTGGAGACACTGTGTGCAGGGAGCCCCCACCACCAAGGACAGCAAGGACGGCAGGGAGGCACTGCAAACCCTCGGGGACTTTGGGTACGTGCCACCAGCACGGTGGCTCAGGCAGGGACTGGGACTCTGGCCCCAGAAGTGCTGCTGTCCCACAGCTCCCCCCACTTCAGGGGGCTCTGTGGCCCCCCCATACCTTGTACAGCACCAGGTCATGCTCCCCATCCCGCAGCGTGGTGCCATCGGGGCGCATCAGCCTCACAAAGGCCATGGAGAAAATCCGCTCGCTCCGGTCCTTGGCTGGAGGGGACATACAGGGGTCAGAGGGGACCAGGGACACGGCAGGCAGGGAGAGGCAATGCCGAGAGGAAGGCCTGGAGCGAGGGATACTCACAGTCGCTGGAGGAGCGATGGCGGAAGGTGAACCTCAGGTGGGTCCTGTGGACGTCCTCGATGGGAACAGCAATCTGGGTGGGAACGTGTGCCAAGGTGAGGGCAGGGGGCATGGGCTGAGCCCCCACCTGGGCAATGTCCCTCTGTGCCCGGACAAGGGCTGTGCTGGACTGTCCACTGCTGCAAACCAACCCCACACCCTTCCCAGTCAACCAGTGGGTTGCAGTGCCCATTCCCAGGACCACCCTCCCCAGTGCTGGTCATCCTGGGTGTCCATCCAGGGGTCACGCTGTGACACTGGCAGCACCTCCATCATCCCCGAGAGGGGACCAAGGACTGCCACCCAAAAAGCCACCCCCTGCAGCAGCAGGGTCCCGCGGTGCAGGAGGAATGAGTGCCACAGCCTGGGGGGGCTGCAGCCCCAGCCCACCCCAGCCCTACGCCCCAGGGCTCCCCAGACCTTCAGGGTCTCCATCCAGCGCTGGTGCCGCTGCTGGTAGTAGACAACAGAGCGGTAATGGCTGGTGGGGCTGTCCCCTGCTCCTGCGTGGATCACATTCTGCCAAAAGGAGATACCTCGGGATCAGCCCAAATCACCTTGCTGGGAGGGAGAATTCCCATCTCTGCCAGGCCAGGCCACCCCGCAAGCCCCCTCTGCCCACACCTCCCTAAACGCCATCGCCTCCACCTCCGCCAGGCCTGGTGCCACCTCTGAAGGGACACATGACCCTCCCAGGGCATGTCAGGGAGTGGCCCTGTGGATGCAGATGGAGGATGCATCCCTGGACCTGCCCAGCTGGACCCTCAGCAATTCCAGCCCGTTCCTCAGGAGCCAGGTAAGAACTGACATGAGAACACCTACGGAGAGGCAAGAGCCAGCCCGGGGAGGTGACACTTGGATCCAACCCCTCCCTGCCCTCCTGGCAGCCCCCAGCTCCTTCCCCTCCTGCCTGTCCTGGGGAGCACTGGGGGGTGGCCAGGAGTTCTGGCTGTCCCCAACAGAGGACGATTTTCTCTCTATCCCTTCACAGCACTTTCCAATATCTTTATTCTATTCCCAGATCTCTATTCCAGGCAGCTCCAGGGGCTCCAGTGTCCAAAGAGGCTCCTCCAGCTGGTTTTGCTACTAGAGCTGCTGGCTCTGCCCGAGGTGGGGTGACACAGGGGACACCTGCCATACCCGAGGTGAGGTGACACAGGGGACACCTGCCGTACCTGCACCACATTTCCTGCCTCGTCACAGACACACACAGTCACCTCCACATTCTTCTGCGTCTTCTTGTTGCCTTTGTCGAACTCGCCCTGCACCAGCGTCAGGTAGATGTCGTTCCTGACATCACCTGGGGGGACAGCCCCGTCAGCCAGGTCCTGGCACCGTGCTGGCACCCCCAGGGACCTCCAGGATTGTCCCCCCAACACTTGCCTGGCATGATGACCTCTGGGTAGCCCAGCTTGCGAGCCACCGCTGTGCTGCGGTCCACCAGGTGCGGGTGGTCCTTCCTCACCTGGCTCAGGTCTCCCCACAGCATCTTCAGGGACACCCAGAGCCCTGCAGGGACCACAGTGATTTTTCAAGGAGTGACAGCAAGAGCTGGGGGGATCCAGGGCCACCAGGGACCACAGCAAGTCCTTGACCCTATGGGGCTGCCCCACATGACAGATGGCCCAGGGAGGAGTCTCATGGCACGGGGTGGGCACAGGGGACACGGGGTCTCTACCTTGTCCCTTGTGGTTGATGTCCTTCCCCTCCGCTGCCTTCCGGATCATATTGTGAAGGAAATCGCCATCAGCAGCCACCCTGGAAAAGCCACATTTAGGGGAAAAACCTTTTCTCTTTGATCCTTGCACCTCTTGTCCCCTCGCAGCTGGTGTCCCCATGCCAGCCAGGCCCTGGAGTGCTGCTCCCTGCCCGCTGCCCCCCCAGCACTGCCCCCCAGCGCTCCCCCAGCCCATGGGGCTCACAGGTGGACGGGGATGAAGTGCTGCTTGTCCTCATCGCTGTCACATGTCCCCTTGGTGATGTCGGTGATGTCCATCACTGCAGGGACACAGAGGTGGCACCGTGGCAGGAGTGGCACCCCCAGCCAGTGATCCACACCCAGAACAGGACCGTGGGGGGAGGTGAAGGCAGAGGGGCTTGCGGGGGCAGCCGTGCAGAGGGTTGGGGTCTGCACGCAGGGAAAAGGGACAGTGGGAGCAGCCCAGGGACATCACAGAGCCTGGTGTGGTGGCTGTGGGGGTGACAGGGTGGTGGCACGGGCGTCCCTGGGGGTCTCCATGGAGCCCACCCCCACCTGAGATGCCGAAGGGCCGGCGCAGGCCCGTGCTGAGCTTGCGGCTGTGGCTGTCCCGCAGGTCCATGCGTCCCACGCGGATGATCTGACACACCAGGAACAGCCGCTCCCGCTTCAGGTCCGTGCTGCCCAGGTCCTGGGGGACAGGGGCTGTGTGACCCTGGCAGCACCGCAGGGGACGTGCCAGCGCCAGCACCAGCGCCAGGTGATCACGGGGTGCCCAGGGCTGCGCAGGGGGAACCAGTGGGCACAGAGCTTCCATGGGTCCCTGTCCCTGTGGGGACAGTGGGCACACAGCCCCGCTGCCCTGGGGATTCTGTGCACTCCACGAGTCCCAAAGCCGAGGGATGGGGACAATGCTGGGACCAATGGCCCCAGAGGTCACCCCAGGCCAGGCAGCCTGTCGAGCGGGGGACAACCTGGCACGGTGTTAGGATGGCAGGGTGGCCCTGTACCCCAGCTCTGGGGACACTGGGGAGGGGACCGCGTCCCGCGGGTGCTGCCCCTCCGCCAAAACCTTCCAGCGGCGCTGAGGGGAAGGGACAGGGACGTGCCACAGCGCGTGGGGACACGCGGGGACAACAGCAGCGAGCAGAGCAGGGGACGGAGATGGGCGATAGCCGAGGGGCGGCAGCGGGGCCGAAGTGCTGATGCTGCTCATTAACATTGATTTGCCCGGCTTATTTGCATATCGATGGCTCCGCGCCGTCCCGGGGGTCAGCGCTACGGTGCAGCCAAAGCGCTGAGTCAGCGGGTGCCGAGGGGCGAGGGACAGGCAGGGGGACGGGGCACCCCGAGACCCCCAGCACCGGGAGGGGACCCCGAGAGGCAGCGCCCGGCACGTCCCGGCGCCAGGGCAGGGGGCTGCAAAGATGCTGGGGGTGCAGGAGCAGGGGGACTTGGTGGGGGTTCGGCTGCTCGCGGGGGGGCACGGGGGACCCGAAATGCTGCGGTGGGAGCAGTTCTGCAGGAGGGGGCGGCGGGCGGCAGCAGCGCGGCTCCTCCGGGGTCTGCGCTCACCGTGAACACGACCTTGAGGTTGTTGAGCAGCTCGATGTCCTGGGGGACGCCGGTGCTGGCCCAGCGGATCACGTAGTTCTCGCTGTGAGGCGGATGATGGTTGAGGCGGGCACCGCGATGGCAGAGTCCCCGCCAGCTCCCACCGCACAGACCCCTCAGCCCACCAGTGTGCCCAGTCGCGGCACAGGGACCGGCCCAGCCTGGCTGTCCCCAGTCACCCCACTGGTCACCTCACCAGTGCCTGGGGCAGGACGAGCCACGGGCTGTCCCGTGGGACACGGCTGCATGGCTGGCACGCCACGACGAACCCTCCCGCTCTGGAGAAGTCCTTTGGGAAGGGACATGCCCCTTCCACCCGCTGGGTCCTGCCGGGTTGGGCAGGATGGGCAGCCTGGGGGATGCCACAGGGAGCAGCAGGACAAGAACCCGGCACAGCAGGGGCAGGGGTCTGTCCTGCACCCCGGGACCCCACCTGATGATGCGCTGCTCGCCAGGGTCGTACAGGGCCATGAAGAGCTGCGCCTCCTCCCCGATGTGGCAGACGAAGTTGCGGACGCAGAGGTAGAGGTTGTGGGAGGGCGAAGCGGCCCCGAGGGTGCCGTGGCCTGGTGCTCTCTGCTGCGGGCTCTGGGGGACATGAGGTGGGGGGCACAAGGTGGCTCAGCCCTGGGCACAGCCCCTGGCATGGGGGCATCAGGCTCTGGGCATGACACGGCCGAGGTGCAGGGCCAGCAGCGGCCTCACCGTCTCCTCCTGGATGCGCTGGGTGAGGGTCTGCGCCGCCCTCCTGTGCGCCTGGAAGAGGCTGATAACGCTCGTCCTGTCGGGGTCGAGGATGTTCTCGTCCTCATCCCGCACCACCAGGTCCAGCGCGAGGATCCTGCAGGGGTCGGGATGGGGTGAGACAGGACTGAGGGGGGCACGGGTCTGTGTGTCCCACCAGGACTCGTTTGTCCTTGCACAGGGTCTGAGGGGGCAGGACAAATCCGACTGGGAAAGGGGACAGGAGTCGGGCAGCACCGGGGACACTCCTGTCCCAGCCACAGCTCATTGGCCATAGCCCTTGGCCAGGTGGCTTGTGCACCTGGTGGCACACTTACTGTCCCCAGCCATCACGGGACAGCCAGCTGGGATGATGGGGACACAGGGACAGCCAGCCAGGACAGCAGGGACACAGGGTGCCCCAGGGACACGCAGCTGGGATGATGGGGACACAGGGACACCCAGACAGGCCGCCAGGCATTTGGGGTCCCTGTGCCCCGTTCCCGCCCTCACTTGTTGCCGTAGTCCATCTTGCCGGTCACCTCCTTCCTGAGCCGCAGGAGCTGGTCCTTGGGCAGCGTCCCCGAGAGCAGCTGCGAGCGCTGCTCCATCAGCTCCTGCATCATCCTCTTCACCTGCCCATACCGCTCCGTCTGCCCAGCCTGCGGCAGCACCACAGAGTCGCTGGGGTCACCAGGGGTCCCCCACCCTGCTCCTAGATCCCCCGGACCCCCAGACCCCCATCCCTCACCACATAGAGCTGCTTCCAGATGGTGGCCCATTCCCGCAGCGTGGTGGTGATCTCCTGCACCATGGGCATCTCGGCGGGCACCACACTCTCCTTCGTCCTGGGGGAAGCACAGGGACTGCTGGAGACCCTGGCTCCGCAGGGACCCCGCACAGGGCAGAAGGTGGAGCCCACCGCCCCTGCCCGTGCCCCGGACCTACCCCTGCTGCTCCACTACGGCGCCCTTGAGCCGGATCAGCGAGGCCGGGAAGATGCCCTGGGGGAGCCAGAGCCATCAGCACCCCCGGGCTGCGAGACGTCCTTCGGGGGGGCACAGCTGGGGACTCCCAATGCCACAGGGTGCTCAGTCTGCCGTGCCCCCTGCAACCCCTGAACCCCAACATCTTCCCAGGGACAGGGAAAGCTGCTGTCCATGCCACCTTGTGCCCCCCCCAGACACCCAGCAGGGACAGGGAAAGCCACCAGCAGTGCCCCTCCTGCCTCCAGAACCCCGGCACCCCCTCACCTACCCGGGCAGCCCTGTTCCGGAGCGAGTACCCGCAGTACCAGCCTGCAAGGGGAGGGGACATTGTCAGCCAAGCTGGGGGTCCTGGCCCCCACTGCAGGGACGAAGGAGGGTGCAGGAACCCATGTTGGGGTGCACCCGGGGGTCCCCCTTACCCTCGGAGGCCTGCAGGATGTGCACCATCTCCCCGATCTGCAGCGGGAGGTGATGCTCCTTGGTGCGTGGGAAGTTCCACACGGCTGTGGGGAGAGGGGCCGGGAGTTGGGGTCCCTGCCCAGAGCCCCCCACCAGTCCCTGGGCCCTGTGCACCTGCACCCCACAGCCAGCCCCCCACAGCACCCCAACAGGCCCTGTTCAGCCCCGAGAGGTGGGGCAGACTCCCAGCCCCACGAACAGTGTGAGACCCCCAAGCACCCCAACCCCACACCCCAAAAGAGCCACAGCACAGCCTGCACAGGGCCGGGGGCACAACAGAAGCCCCCAGCCCCCTCCCCAGCCCTCAGGGGTCTCCTATGGGACCCCCCTGCCTGCCACCCACACCCTGGGTGCCGGTGGTCCTGCTCCTGGCACAAGCAGTGCGGGGAGGCAAGTGCCAGCTGAGCCCCTGCCCGGGGCTGGTGGCTCAGGGACAGGTCTGCCTGGGGAGAGCGGAGCTGGTGGCAGGGGAGGGGGGTGGTGGGGACAGGAGCTCTCCGGTGGCCAGCCGCTTCCTGCCCAGCAGCGCTGTGGTTGTCCCTGTCGCTATTTCTGGCCCCAGGGACAGCTGTGGGGCAGGCAGCCCTGGTTTGGCCCCCAGACTGGGGGACATTCCCTGCACCCGGAGGTCCCTGCTAGGACCCCGCCTGTGCCCACCCTGAGTCCCAGCCAGGGCCAGCTCATACTGCAGCACCCCCTAGACCCACATGGCTCATCAGGACCCTTCACGCTGACCCTCACACCTTGGGGCACCGGGAGCCCCGAGGTCCCATGGGACCCCTCCCATCACCCTGCACTCCCCACGAGGACCCTGAGCCAGATGGGACCAGCAACAGCTCAGCCCTTGCTCAGGTGCTGCCCAGGACCCTGCAGAAGCTCAGCCCTCGCTCCAGCACTGCAGACAGTGCAAGGAAAGGGTGCAGGAAACGGCCCCGCAAGAAACGGGAAGAGGCACAGGGCTGCCAGAGCCAGCAAAAGCTGGGGGTGCTGCAGGGAGTGGGAGTGCCCACAGCTGGTGCAGGGCACGGGAAGCCCAAGCTGGGGGTGCTGCAGGGAGTGGGGGTGCCCAGGGTTTTGCCATCACCAACACCCAGGCAGCTGCAAAGCCCCAGCAGGAACCTGAGGCAAATTACTGGGGTGTCTCAAGGCTCCCCCAGAGCTTCAGCAGCTGGGCTGAGCCCAGACCCACAGCCTGGAGGGAAGCCAAGCCCCCCACCCCAGTGCTGTGCCCCAGTGCTTCCCACCCCCACCAGCACCAGCTCTGAAGCCTCCTGGCTCATGGGTCCTGCTGGCACCTGTCCTGCTTGGCCCCCTTCCCTGAGCTTTCTGTCACCAGCCCTGCAGTCCCCACTATCCCCGTTTGTTCCTGCACCCACCAGCCCACCCAGCACTAGCACCGCAGGGACCTGGCCCCCTCCTCGCATCACCTCGCAATGGCACCAGCCCGGTACCACTGCTGCCATCACCCAGCTGCCATCACCTGCCACCACCACAGCTGGGGGTACCATGGGTGTCACCTCACCCTGGGCACCCCACCCTGCCAGCCCTGTGCCCCTCCAGGAGAGCAGGAACCTCCACAGGGCCCAGCGCCCGCAGCCCCCACTCACCCACGCCATATTTCTCCTTGATGGGCAGCCAGGGCGCCATGGCCACCAGGGCCGTGCCGTGGGGACCGCGGCGCTGCAGGGCCACTGGTGGTTCCTCCTGCTGCACTCGCCGTGTCACGTGTACCCCCAGCTTGTGAAACCTCCGCTTCCTCAGTGCGCTCTGAGCGCGGGGGTCCCACCCCATTGTCCTGCTGCCGCCACGCGCGAGGGCAGCATGGTGGGGATGGAGCCCCTGGGACCCCCACACCACCCACCCAAGGGTCTGGGCTCAGGGGTCACTGGTAAGATGGTTCTGGTCACTGGACTGGGTCATGTGGTGGCACGGTGATACCCCCTGGCTGAGCACCATGGCTGGAGCCCCCAGCCAGCAGGACATGGGGCTGGACATGGGAGCATGGAGCGAGTGCGGCTCCAGCCACACCACGGCACGAGGAGCCACGTGGAGCCATGTGCCTGTGCCAGCCGTGAGCTCCCAATCGGCACCGCCAGGACGAGGCTTCTGCCATCGTGGCTGGGTCTGGCTTGTCCACATCTCCATCCCTGTCCCTCGGTGCACCAGGCCCAGCTGTGCCAGCGCTGGCTCCATGCCCTGTCCAGCCCTCCACAACCACGGCGCTGGGAGCAACGGCTCAGCACCAGCCGCTTCCTTCCTCCTGCTGGCCACACTTGGCTGTCCGGCACTGGTGGCTCCACACAGATGGGGGCTTGGCCAGGCCCTCACCCCTTCACGGCCACACTGCCCTGGGACCCTCTGACCCCCGTGAGCCCTGCTGCCACCATGCTGCTGCTCCCAGATTGAATGAACCATGTCTCTCTCCATCAGCCCCTTGGAGCCAGCACCCGGCTCCTTCCCTGCACCCCCACCCTCCTTGCATGTCCCCAAATCCCCTCCAACCTGAGCCTGCTCTGGGGTCACCCCTGGGTACAGGCCCCCTGCCCCACGGGTCACCCCCAGCCCCAGGACAGATTCCCTGACCAAAAGCCGGCCCTGAGAAGAGCTATGGGGCACGAAGAGCCCCGGAAGAGAGAGAGACCGGGTGGGTTTGGGATCAGCCAAAGCCGGGCATAACGTGATCCTGCCGCGGCACTGCGGTGCCACCACCCCGGCCGAGGTGCGAGGGCGGGACCCGCAGGAGCTGCAGGAGCCGCTACCCCGCACGGCAAAGCTCGGGATGTGCCGCCAGATCCCCGCCACTGCACGGGCCGGCCCGCGCCGGGGCTGGCAGCACCGGGGGTGAACAGAAGGAAATGTGTCACGGGCACCGGCGTGCGGGGGCTGCCGGGGCTCTCGGAGAGCAGAATCCACAGGCGTAACACTTCCCGCAGCCTCCGAGGTTCCCGGTTCCCGGAGTCCCGGGGCCAGCAGGCACCGCTCGGCCCCCGCCCGGCGCTGCCCGGTGCGCGGTCCCTGCCCGGAGCGCGGCTCTGTCCCACGGCCCCGGCGGGAGCTCTGGCCGGGCTGGGCCGCCGGGGCCGTTCGCCGGTCAGGGAGCTCCACCTGCCGGTCCCGCCGGGAGCTGCCGCGGCCGAGGGCGCTGCTTCGTGTGCGGGGCGCCGGTACGGGATGTCCGGCATTGGGATGCCCGGCCCTGGTACACCCAATGCTAGTACGGGATGCCCCGCTTCGGCAGCAGGATGCCCAGCACCAGCGTCACCAGCACCACTACGGGATGCTCCGGTACGGAAGGACCGGCACCGTTACAGGATGCTCCGGTACGGAAGGACCGGCACCGTTATGGGATGCCCGGATCCGGTACACCCGACAGCAGTACAGGATGTCCCGCATGGGGATGCCCAGCACTGCTACGGGATGCGCCAGGACAGGATGCCCGGCTCTGGTACGCCCGGCCCCGCACCGGAATGCCCAGATCCAGTACGAGATGCCCCGCACCAGCACCGAGATATCCGGTACCGGGAAGCCCGGTCCCGACAGGGGCTGCGGTCGGGCTCGGGCTGCAGCCGCGCCCAGCTCGGAGCCGCACACCGGAGCTGACAGCGGAGAGCACCGGGCAGGGCGGGGCCGCGGCCGGAGCCGGGAGCGCTGCCGGGGGTGCCGGGGGGTCCTGGCGGGGACCGTCCGCTCCCGTCCCCTCCCGTCCCGCCGCCACATCCGGGCCCCGCCCGGCGCGGGCGCTGATTGGCTGCCGCGGGCGGGGCACGTGACGGCGCGTGGGTCACGTGACCGTGTCCCCAGGCAGGGCCCGCGGTGGCGCGCGCAGGTGAGCGGCGGGACCGGAACCGGAACCGGGGCCGGAACCGGGCCCGCGGCCCGAGGGGGTGCGGGGGACCCGCCCCTGACCCGCCCCCGACCCGCCCGCTCCGCTCCGCCGAGGTCCGGCCCGGTGCCGGTGCTCAGGTGCCCGGTCCGGACCGTCCCGTACAGGTGCTCCGCCGACCCGGTCCGGCCCGTGCCGTTCGGGACCGGCCCTCCCAAGGTGTCCGCCGTGTCCCGCAACCCCTGTACCCCGCCTCGGTCCGGTCCCCACGCACAGCCCTGTCCGGTCCCCCCACTCTGCTCGATCCTGCGGGGCTCTCCCGGTGACCCATCCCCTTTCCCCGGTTCCCTGCCCGTTCTCCCGGTCCCCCATACGCCGGCTCGGTTCCTGATCTCCCCGGCCGTGTCACCCCTCCACACCTGTCCGTGCCCCTGTGCTCGCATCCCCGGCCCGTCCCCAGTATCCGCGGGTCCCCCCACCCCGCGGACGGGACGTGGCACTGGGCTGCACCGGGCTCCTTCCCGGGACGTAGGCGAGGGTGGGTCAGCGCCGGTCCCGCTCCACCCCCGCCCGCCCTCGCAGCTCCGGTGTCCCCGCCATGGCCGGTTCCGGGGCCCCGGGCCCCCTGCCCGGGCCGAGCGGCCCCGGCTCCGCGCTGGAGGAGGAGGAGGAGGATGAAGACCCGTCCCTGGGCTGCGACGGCGACCTGGAGGTGAACCCCTACGATGGGCTGCCCTTCTCCTCCCGCTACTACGAGCTGCTGCGGCAGCGCCGGGAGCTGCCGGTCTGGACCACCAAGTACAGCTTCATGGAGCACCTGGAGGGCAACAGCGGCATCGTCCTGGTGTCCGGACCCCCCGGCACCGGCAAGAGCACGCAGGTGAGGGCAAGGGCAGCTGGAGTGCCCGGCCCCGCCGGGGGCTGCATGTGGATCCTCCCGGACCCCACGGCAGCGCCTGAGCGGTGGGACACACTCGGAGGGGGTGCCGGGCCCCCCAGGAACGCTGCACTGAGCCCGGTGGGGTGGGCGGGCACCGGGAAGGGCAGGCACCGGGATGTGCTAGGGCTGGCACTGGGCTCCGGGTGAAGAAGCCGCAGCACGAGCCGGGAAGCGCTGCCACGGGAGCGGCTGGCACGGGAGGTGGCAGAGGGAGGGGGGAACGGCCCCTCCCGGAGCTGGGCCTGGTGCAGGGGCAGCGGCAGGGCTGGGGTGCCAGATCCCTCCCGGCCGCCCCGGGGAGTTGGACTCAGTTGCTGGTGACACTCGGGGACGGCACCTGGCAGACTTTGACCGGGGAAGGGATTGCGGGAAGCGGCAGCGCAGCCGTGGCTGCTGCGGGGCCGGAATGGGCTGGGTCACCGCAGGCTATCGGGGTGTTGGCCTTGGGCTCGAGGTGCTCAGCCAAATCACCTCCCTGGGTGTGTCCTGCTGAGTTTCTGGGCTTGGCTGGCACTGCTGGATTTGTGGAGTAAAGCCCTTGTGCGGGCCCCAGGGCCGGTGTTTTTGGGTGCAGCACCCTGCCTGCAGTCCCTGCAGGGCCCTGGGGCACTGAGGCACAGGCACCACTTGTGGGGGGCTCAGAGGTGACAGGGAGAAGCAGGACTCAGGTCCCTGGTGCCCAAGGGACATCCGTGCGGCCTTGGCACTGTCCCACACCACCTGGCCAGGCACTTGGCCAACAGCTGCTCCCTGGTTATCCCTTCCCTGTCTCTCTGTGGGGTTTCCCAGGCCGTTGTCCCATGTTCCTAATGTGAGAGCAGGACGTAGTGTCCCATACCGGGGCAGGAAGCTGCAGATGTGGGGCCATGGGGCTCCTGTTACAGGCTGTGGGGCTCCAAGGTGACAGGAGTGGGGAGGGAAGATCCTGCTTGGGCTGTGAGTGCCTCTGAACAGCCCCTGGCCCTGGAGATCCTGCAGCCAGATCCCTGAGGAGGGTCCCTGCGCTCTTTGGAGGGGCACAGCAGGGAGGGGACAGTCCTGGGGCCACGCTGACCCACGCCCTGTCCCACAGATCCCGCAGTGGTGCGCCGAGTATGCCCTGTCCATGCAATTCACCCACGGGCTCGTGGCCTGCACCCAGCCCCACAGCCTGGCCGCCCTCAGCCTCTCGCTGCGCGTGGCCGATGAGATGGACCTGAACCTGGGCCACGAGGTGGGCTACTGTGTGCCCCACGAGGACTGCTGCACCGCCGACACCATCCTCAGGTACGGGAGGGGCGGCGGGGCCCGCGCTGGGAGCACAGCGCCCTAATCCTGCTGAGCTCCACGTAATCCCTTAATCCAGCCTGGCCTCACTGGAAAGCGGCGCAGACTGCTGTGGGGAGGGGGCGAGGTGTTCCCCGCAGCCAGGGGTCCGTGCTGATGGGGTGGGGCCATGGCAGGTTCTGCTCGGACGAGATGCTGCTACGGGAGATGACGTCGGACCCGCTGCTGCGGCAGTACGGGGTGGTGGTGCTGGACGAGGCGCAGGAGCGCACGGTGCCCACAGACGCGCTGCTGGGGCTGCTCAAGGACGTGCTGCGCCAGCGCCCGGCCCTGCGGCTCGTGGTGGTCACCTCGCCCGCCCTGGAGCCGCAGCTGCGCGCCTTCTGCGGGGACCCCCCTGTGGTGCGGGTCCCAGGGCACAGCTCCCTGCCACAGCTGCTCTACCGGGAGCCGTCAGCCCACGGGCGCGTGGCCGCTGCCTGCCAGGCCGTGCTGGACATCCATCGGCGCCAGGAGCCCGGCCATGTCCTTGTCTTCTTGGCCAGCGAGCAGGTGGGCTGAGGGGGGAACAGGGCAGGGGAGGTTTGCGGTGTCCCTCTCAATGAGGAGCCCTGAGGATGGCAGGGGCAGCTGGAGTTAAACTGGGGGAGCTGCGGCTCCGTTGCAGTGGGACCGTGGGCGGTGGGGGCACGGGGCACGGCGCAGCACCCTGAGCTGGGGATGGGGACACTGCAGGTGTCAGTGGGTGTCACCTGTGCCCCCTGTCCTTGCCCAGGAGATCTCCGAGTGCTGCGCCACCATCCAGACGGAGGCCGTGGCGCTGAGCCCCGCGCTGGGCCCGCTGCTGGTGCTGCCGCTGCACCCCGGCGTGGGCCGGGCCGCACAGAGACTCTACGAGACACCCGAGGAGAGCCGGGAGCGGCGCGTCATTGTCACCCACTGGCTCGGGGACTCGTCCTTCTCGCTGGGCACCGTGCGCTTCGTCATCGACTCGGGGCTGGAGCTGCGCAGCGTGAGTGGGACAGGGCACGGGTGGGGGTCTGAGTCTGCTGCGGGGTGCAATGGGATCCTCCCTGCCGTGATGTTCCAGGCTGGGAGGAGGGGTCTGCCCTGGGGAGGTGGCAGCAGTGGCCCTGTGCTGGCAGGTGAGGGGCCTTGGGGGATGGCAGGGGTCCCCCTCACAGCCTCCTGCAGGTGTACAACCCCCGCATCCGCGCTGAGTCCCAGGTGCTGCGGCCCATCAGCCGGAGCCAGGCCGAGTCACGCATGCAGCGAGCCGCTGGCAGCCCCCCAGGTGAGACCCCTGCTCCAGTGTCCCCCCTGGGGCTGTTGTGCCACCCCACCGGGACCACCGGCAGCCACTGGCCCAGCACCTGTCCCGCCTCGCTCCCCTGTCCCTCCTGCAGGCACCTGCCTGCGCCTGTACTCAGAGGCCTTTGAGCAGCGCCTGCCCCCCAGCCCCGCGCCCCACGTCAGCGAGACCAGCCTGAGCCGCCTCGTGCTGCTGCTGAAGCGCCTGGACATTGCCGACATGGGCCAGTGTGACTTCCTTGACCGCCCAGGTAGAGCCCGTGGGGGCCAGGCGTGCCGTGAGGGGCTGGAGCAGAGGGGTATGACAGAGCAGCCATGGCTGTGGTCGTCACTGCGTCCTGGGTGGTCTCTGGAGAGGGACTGCGGGCCTGGCAGGTGCAGGACAGGGTGGGCAAAGCTGCCTGATGTCCCACCCCAGCCCCCGAGTCGCTGATGCAAGCGCTGGAGGACCTGGACTACCTGGCAGCCCTGGATGACGACGGGAATCTGTCGGAGGTGGGGATCATCATGTCGGAGTTCCCACTGGACCCGCAGCTGGCCAAGGCCCTCATCGCCTCCTGCGAGTTCGACTGCGTGGAGGAGATGGTCAGCCTGGCCGCCATGCTCACAGGTACCGTGTGGGGGGCATGGGGGGCCCTCAGGAACCAGCACTGCCAGGGAGGTGCTGGGGGCACACAGTGACCACACTGCCCACCCCCAGCGTCCCCCTGCTTCGTGCCCCTGTCCACGCACCTGGAGGAGGCCGTGGCCCTGCGCCGGCGGGCGCTGCTGCACCCCAGTGGGGACCACTTCACCCTCATCAACATCTTCAATGCCTTCCAGCAGCGTGAGCGTGGGCAGGGGCTGGGGGTGGGGGGCTTGCACCCCTGTGGGCATCCCACAGACCCCTGTGTGTCCCCTGTATCCTCTGCTCCTCCTAGTGTCCCACACCACCTCGTGTGTCCCCTGCCTTGGAGCTACATTCCTGACCCCATCCCAGTGCCCAGCCTGGCTGGGGGAGGTTCTGGGGAGTCCCGGCTCTAGCCTGGGGGTTGTGCACTCTGCTCAATCCTTGTCATCACTGTGTGAAGGGATCACAGACAGGGGGAGCAGCAGTGCTTCTGTGGCCTCCAAGCCCCCAACCCAGCGGAGTCTCTGCTCACCTAACCCCAGTGGTCCCCATGGCACCACTGTCCCGTCCCCACGTCACTGACCCCACTCTGCCATGCCATCCCCACATCACTGATCCCACTGTCCCCTGCCCACATCACTGACCCTGCTGTCCCATCCGTGTCCCCATGTCACTAATCCCACTGTCCTGTCTCTATGCCCATGTCCGTGACTCCACTGTCCCATCTCTGTCCCCATACCATTGACCCCACTGTGCCATTCCCATCCCCATGGCAGTGACCCCGCTGTGCCATCCCCATCCCCATGTCACTGACCCCACTATCCCATCCCTGTCCCCCCATCACTGCCCCCGCTGTGCCGTCCCCGTGGTGCTGATGCCGCTGTCCCTCTTGCAGACGCCGGGGACGAGGGCTGGTGCCGGAAGCACGGGGTGTGCGCCGAGGCTCTGCGCCTGGCGGGCACCGTGCGCGCCGAGCTGCTCGAGGTCATGCGCCGCATCGAGCTCCCGGTCTCGCCACCCGCCTTCGGCTCCGACGCCAACGCCCTCAACATCCAGCGGGCCCTCATCTCTGGGTACTTCCTCAAGGTGGGCCCAGGAGGCTGCGGGGAGTTATGGGGGAGCTGTGGGGGGTGTGCCAACCGCCCCACTCCCTCCTGGTCCCTCCCAGGTCGCCCGAGATATCGATGGCTCCGGCAACTACGTGATGCTGACGCACAAGCACGTGGCTCACCTGGCGCCCGCCTGCGGGTACCTGCTGCGGCCACCCCCGCGCCGCCTGCCCCCCTGGGTGCTCTACCACGAGTTCACCATCTCTCAGGACAACTGCCTACGTGTGGTCTCAGAGATCCAGCCCCAAATGTGAGGGCTCAGGGACGTGGAGGGACAGATCCTTACAGGGGGTCCCTGTAGCCGGCTGACCCCCTGCTGTCCCCACAGGCTGGTGGAGTTGGCCCCACAGTACTACCTGAGCAACCTGCCACCCAGCGAGGGCCGGGACCTGCTGATGGAGCTGCGAGAGAAGGTGGTGGCGGCAGAGGATGCGCCAGCAGAGCCAGAGTCGCTGGCAGAGGCACCGGGACGCGAGGATGAGCATGGGGACGTGTGCGTCCTGCAGTGAGCCGGAGCACCGGAGCCCCGCTCCGGGGCTGCCTGGGCTTGGCCGTGACCCTGGGGACAGGGGAGCCGCGGGGAGGCCCCAGGGGAGGCCGCGCGGCTGCGGGGGCTGTCCCAGGTCCCAGGGAGGCGCGGGCACTGCCTCGGCGCTGCGCCGCGGTCAATCGTGGGCCAGCGGCCGTGGGACCACCCCGGCACCTCAGAGCGTGGATTGGGGAGCGCTGGCCCCGGCCGGGGGAGGCGTGTGGGCCCTCCCCACTGGGCTCCTTCACCCCGTCTTTCCCAGGGGTGCTGCGGGGCTGGAGGCATTGCCTGTCCCACTCCCCCTGCACCCGGGTCCGAGGGGCTACGCACGAGTCCCTCCTGTATAAAGTTTTGTGACCTTTGCTCCTGGCTTCGTGTCCATGACTGCAGAGAGGGGTCCAGCCAGGGTGGGGTCCGTCCTGCCGAGGGACATCGCCACAGAGGGGTCCAGCCAGGGTGGGCTCTGTCCCTGCTCCTCCTGTTTCCCGAGGGTGGTTTCAGTCTGTGAGGCCTCACTGCCCTCCCACCCTTGTTTTGTGTGCCAGGCTGGGATCCCAGCCATGCTGAGGGCATCCCTGGCCTTTGCATCAGGGCTTCCCCTCCGTGGTTGTGGTTCTTCTGCAGAAGCCAAGGGGAAGCTGCGGTTGGCGAGTGGCCCCCAGAACCTGCCACTAGCGGCTGTTTCCCCCAGACAGGACAGGACAGGACAGGACATGGGTGCACCCCCGGGCAAGGTGCCCCATCCCTCCCACCCCCGTTGGGGTCTCCTGCAATGCTACAGCCAAGGGCTGAGCTGCTGCCTGGGAGCCTGGGGGTCCTGGCTCCCCCTCCCCTCCCCGCAGCCCACACAGAGGCTTCGTTCTGCTCAGGGAGGGGCCTGGAGGTCCCACTGCCCCCTTCTGGCCTCAAAAGGTGAGGACTGGGCTCCCCCAGCCTCCCACAGCCCCCCACTTCCCCTTTGCTTTCTAGAAACTCCAGAAAGTACGTGAAAGGGTACAACACTCCCCTACTGGGGCAGGATCTGCTGTGTCCTCGACATGGGCTGGCATCGGTGGGGTGGCAAAGGGGCAGCTGGTGCTCACGATGATCTCTGTCCCTAGGTCCTCATCTCTGCACAGCATCCCATGGGACATGGGGTGGCCCAAGGAGGGGAGGGAAGGGGTGAGACAACCTGGGGCATCACCCCAAGCCTCTGTGGAAACCCTCCCCTCTCCTCGGGGACCCACCGCAGCCCACCCAGAGGGGCTCAGCCCTGAGCTGCCCCTCTCCAGACCCCCAGGACAGATGCTGATAGACCTCGCTGGTCCCCCCCACCCCGTAGCAGGGCACTGCAGGGGCTCTGTGCAGCAGACGGTGATGTGCAGACCCTCAGGTGGTGCCGGGGCTCAGCAGGGGAGAGCTGGGACCACCCAGAACCCCGACACCATCCCAGGTGCCCAGCACTGTCCCTTGCCTGGCTGTTCCCGTGGGGACCCATCCTCTTGGCATTCAAAGGCAGGACAGGGGGTGCCCGGTGCCCCCTGCCCTGGGAAGTACCGGCGGTGAGTCCCAGGGCTGGGTGGGTGGGGGGTGGTGGACTGAGCGTGGGTCTCATTCTCCTGTTCTGAGAACTGTGATGCTGCTGTGGCTGCACCTTGGGGAGGCCCCATGGAGCCCAGCCCATATAAGACGGCAGCCCCTGGCCCTGATGAGCCTGCTGGAGCCACACACGCAGAGGTAGGCACAGACCGGGAGGGTTGGGGGTCTCGGGGGGATCCTGCTTCAGGGGTGCTGCTCCCAGGGCTGGGGGCTCAGCCCTGGCTGGCCCCGCTGGCTGTGCCCCTCTCCTGGGTTATGTCCAGCTGGGACTGCCCTTCCCCTCCCAGATGCTGGTGCTGGTGATACTGGTGCTGTGCCTCGTGCCTGTGGAACCCCTGACTGCCTTCCCCCCAAAGTGTGAGTGCTGCCCCCGGGGCACAGGGGAGGCCTTGGAGGGGGGACTCCCAGATGGGGGAGCTGCAGGGACTGCAGAGGAATCAGAGGGAGTGGGGGGCATCCCAAACCCACATCCCTCTGATACATGTTTGGACAGCTCTGCTGGGAGATTAGAGGATGGGCGTGAGGATGATGTGGAGTGGGTATGGGGTGAGGGAGTGGGGGGACGGCTGTGGAGTGCAGGAGCAGGGTGAGGACCATGGGACAGGATGGTTGTGAGGCCGAGGGGCACCCAGCCCCGTGGCAGTGTGGGGGACAATCTGCCCCCACCACAGCCCATGTCTGACCACAGGCTCTGCCTCTCACCTCCAGTCCAGGTGGGGAAGCTGAACCAGGACGTGGTGGTGCGCTGTGACACTTCAGAGCAGCACATCTACTGGACGCTGAACGGGGACCAGGAGCCCATGGCCGAACTGGTGCCCGAGGGCCAGAGCCTCACCATCCTCGGCTTGGACCTGCCGGCCACGGGCAACTACAGCTGCTGGGCTGGCCCCGTCCTGCTGGACACCACCTACGTGGTGGTCAGCAGCACTGGTATGGAGGGGCATGGCTGGGGCAGCCAGGGGTGATGGGGTGCAGGGGGTGGAGGGCTGAGGACCAGGAGATGCTCGTGCCCGGCCTGTGGGGCTGCACCACGCAGGGCTGTGGGGCCGGGGGGAGCCCCACCAGTGCCGCGCAGGGAGGGGGCACCACTCCCAGCCCCATGCAGCCCCTGACCAGTCACGCCTCGGCCCCCTCAGGCAAGGAGATCAACGTGTCCTGCCAGGCTGAGTCCTACAATGGCTCCTTCCACTGCTCCTGGCCCGGGCCCCCCTCTGCCATCTTCCGTGCCCGCCTCACACGCAGGTGGGTGCCCCGGGACCCTCCAAACCCACCACAGCCACCCACCCCTAAGACCTGCTCACACCTCCCTCCCCACAGCAACGGCTCCGTGGGGCCATGGATGCCGGTGGCCAGTAACCATGGCCAGTTCAACACCAGTCTGGCAGACCCCTCATTCTGCCCCTTCGGAGAGGAGCTGCACCCGCTCCAGCTGCACCTGGAGGGGCTCTCGGACACCTCCTACCTCAACCTCTCCAGGCACTTCTTCCTCCGTGACATTGGTGAGCTCAGGGCAGGAGCAGCGGGGTGGGGGTGCCCAAGAGGTACCGGGGGCTCCAGGGAGGGTCTCAGCTCCTGTTCTGACCCCCCCTCTGTCCACAGTGCGTCCTGACCCGCCCCAGGAGCTGACCCTGCAGCAGCGGGGGGAGCAGCTCCACCTGGCCTGGGCCCCCCCGGCCTCCTGGCCGCTCCCCAAGTCCTACTTTGCGCTGCTCTACCATCTGCAGTATGAGCTCCACAACGGAACCCAGGTAACAGCGGGGTCCCTGCCCAGGGGGACCCTGCACAGGCTACCCCGTGTCCCCACCCTGCCCTGTGCCCACCCTGCCCCATCCCTGACTCTTCCCTGTGCCTGGGAAGATGCTCAGCCACGGGCCCCTCCTCACCCCGCTGCTTCCCTTCTTGGGATGATGAATTGTCACCCCTGCTCCCCGCAGTGCTGCCCAGGTCAGGGGGTGCTGGTGCCCCCCTCCCCAAAGGTCTCCCTAGACCGTGCCCTGCCCCTTTGCAGGTCGAGCAGTTCGTGGAGGGTGCAGAGGAGATGCCGGTGCAGGCGGGCGCACAGCGGGTGCGCATCAGCTGCCGGGACCCCTACACCCCCCCAGCCTGGAGCCCCTGGAGTGCCTGGATGGGCCTCAATGCACCCCAATAACAGCGGCTTCGAGGGTGCCGACCCCACAAATGGGCACCTCCTTTCCCCAGAACCCCCATCCCTTTACAGCTCGGAAAAGGATTTTTTTCCCCCTATTAAAACGCTGGGATTGGCTTTGCTACCACAAACCCTGGTCAGTGTTTGTGTGGGAAGGGAGGTGCTGGGCACCCACAGCTCCCCGAGGGGCTCCCGGCTGGCACAAGACTCAGCCCTGGGGTCCATCTGCATGGCTGGGACAGGCTCCACCCGTGCTCCAGCCCAGCTCGGGGGCAGGCAGGATAGAGGGTCCCCACAGCCCTGCCCAGCTACACATGGATTTGCTGGACTCCCCTAATCCTCAAAAAACCCTCCCAACTCTGCCTCCTTTCTGGGGACTGCGGTGGGACAACGTCCCCAGACACAGGGGCAGCACCCAGCGAGCAAATCTTGGGGGCAACTCCCTGTCCCCAAATCCCAGGGAGCAGGATCCCATCCTGACCCCAAGAGTGCCGGTCACAGTGGGCGGAGGGGGGTCCGGGACCAACTGCCGCCACTGGGGGGCTCAGTTCCCACTGAAAGTGTGGCTGTACCCCACAATGTGCCCCCCTCGATGTCCCCGTGGGGTGCCCAGCTCGGGGGTGAGGGGCTGCACCAGGCAGGAGGGAACCCACACCCCTCCGTGAGCCCCCTTCCCACGGAGCCCTCCACGCCCCCGCCCCACCACAGACCCCTGGAGCACAGCCGGAGGGGCTGCCCGCCGCCTCCCCCCAGAGACGGGCTGGCTCCGGGTGATGCCACGGGGCTTTATTGAGGTGCTTCCGCACGGGTCTGGGCCGGGACCCCCACCCCGGAGAGGCTGGTGAGTGTTTGTCCCCACGGGCGCTGCCCTCCCGGGGGTCCCGGGGCAGGCGGGCACGCAGAAGCCCGGGGGACCTATGGAACGCGGGGACAGAAGGACCGAGGTTCCGTGAGTCCAGAGAGGTCCAGAAGGTCCCAGGGAACCATGGCCCGGGGCGCAGGAGTCGGGGCTCTGGGGTCCGGCGGAGGAACCGGGGTCCGGTGGTGGGGCTGGAGATCCGGGACCGGGGGTCCAGTGGTAACGGTAGGGCCGGGGTCCGGTAATGAGACCGGGGCTCCAGGGGTCCGGTCACGGCGGGGCCAGGCCGCCCAGGCGCAGCTCCTCGCTCTCCAGCATCTCCCTGGACAAGAATGGCTGGGCTAAGCCCCTCGCCCCCCGCGCCCCCCGCGCCCCCCTCGCATACCGGTACGCGGCGATCTCCGCCTCCAGCGCCATCCGCAGCCGCAGCAGAGCCGGGTACTCCCGCAGGCACCGGGCCATCTCCGCCTCCGCCGCCCCGATCTCCCGCTCCAGCTCCGCCACCCGCTCCTGAGCCGGGCCGTCAGCAGCGGCGGGGCCGCGGGGCGACCCCTGGGATCCCCGGCAGGACCCCCGCACACAGCGACCCCCGGCCCGACATCCTCCCCACAGGGACCCTCGCTCGGAATCCCGCCACAGACCCCCGATCCGACCCCCGCCCCTCATGGACCCCCACCCCTGCCCCGAACCCCGGAGTCCCGGCACCCCTGGCCCGACCCCCGCCCGCACTGACCCCTGGAACTCCGCACCGCCCCCCGCCCCGCACGGATCCCCGGGCAGACCCCCGCCCTACACGGACCCCTAGGCCCCCGCCCCACATGGACCCACGGGATCCCCAACCCCGCACCGACACCCACCCACGGGGACACCCGGTCCCCCTCCCCACACAAACCCCACATCCCAGTCCCACCTGAACTCCCCCATCCCATCCCATCCCGCGCCCGCTCCCGCTGCCTCCCGGGGCCCCCCAGCCCCATCCGGACCCCTGACCCCCGCCCCTCCCCATCCCCCCCTTCTCCCCGTCCCTCCGGGCATCCAGCTCCAGCACCGCCCCTCCCTCCAAACATCCACCCCCCTCCTCACATCCCAGCCCCCACCCCCGCTCCCTCCCAACCCCCAGGCGCCCCCCGGCCCCCATCATCCCGCACCTGGTACTTGGCCAGCTCCCCGCTCCGCCGGTCCCGCAGCCCCTCCAGCTGCCGGTGTAACGCGCCCACCGCCCCCCGCAACGCCTCCACCTCGGCGGCTCGGGCTCGCAGCAGCCTCCGGTAGCCGGCGGCCTCAGCACGGGCACGGAGCACCGCCTCGCCGCCGCCGCCGCCGCCGCCCCACCGGCACCGGGGCCGGCCCTCGGCCGCGCTCATCCCGGTGGTAATGCGGTTCCACCCCTCCGCGTCACGGAACCGCAGCCAATCCCGCCGGTACCGTGTGTCCGACTCCTCCCGGTAGCAACGGAGAGGGGGAGCCGGCAGAAGCCTGTCCCCCAAAAGTGGGGTGAGGGGCTGCAGCATCGTGGATAGCGGCGGGGTGGGGGGCAAGGTCGAGTTCAGGGTCAAGGTCATCGCTGTTACATGCCCCCCCCTTCATTCCCTCCATCATCATCGACAGAGGCTGGAGTCGGGCTGGATGGTCCTGGCGGGGAGAACCCCCACTTAGGGGGTCACTGGGGAAGGGGTGCAGCGGTTTCCCAGAAGGAGGAGGATTCAGCCCCTCTGCACCCCACGAGTGTCCTGTGGGTCACACCAAGGCTCAGTCCGTGGGAGCTGATGGCAGTCCCGGGGGGAGTCAGGGACTGGTGCAATCCGTCGGCATGGGGGGCACCCCGAGTCCATGGTGGGGGGCTGCGGGGGCATGTCCAGGCCCAGGGAGCTGACAGACCAGGGGGTGGGGGAGCCGGGGGCCCAGGCCATCAGTCTGTCCCCCCACGGGGTGGGGCTGGGGTGGCACGGTCCTTCGTCCAGCCCGGAGGGCACAGATGGAAGCCGGAGGTGGCAAACTCCGACCAGGATAAGGCAAGTGGTGCAGGTGGTGCAGACCCCATGGTGAGGGTGGGGGGCTTCCAGCACCACGAATGGGAGGTCCACGCCATGCCCTGCTCCAGGTGGGCTGGGGGCTGTGGGGTCCAAGGGGAGCCAGCCTGACCCACGGAGCTGCTGGTGGGGGAGCTGCAGAACCCTGCCAGGTGTGGGGGCCCACTCCTGGCCCACTCCCAGGGGTCTGGGCAGGGGGCTGCAGGTGTCCATGGGGTGTAGAGGCCCAGCCCTTGGCTCCCACGGGTCTGGGCAGGGGGCTACAGACATCCGTGGGGTGCAGGGGCCCAGCCCTGGGCTCCTGGGGGTCAGGCAGGGGGCTGCAGAGGTCCACAGGGTGTGGGGGTCCATCCCTGGGCTCCCGGGGGTCCAGGCAGGGGGCTGCCCACAGCGGTGCTCCAGGTGGGATTTGATGAAGCTTTAAGTCCAACCACAGGGGCTCGGCCTCCCTCCTGGGTGGTCCTGGGGGGCTCTCCACAGCAGGGAGGGGGCTGCCAGTGGGGAGCTCCCAGGAAGCTGCAGCCCCTTCCCTGCCATGGTCCAGGCTCAGAGCCCACTGGGCTCCCACTGCCACCTCCGGGCACATCAGCAGCACCCAGGGCCCTCACACCACAGAGGCCACCCCCGAGACCGACGTCACCTTGTTGTCCTCGGCCCAGGGCTGGAGGTTCTGCAGGGCGTAGAGCGAGGAGTTGTGCATGCAGAGCGGGTCCTGCGGCAGCGGCTGCGCCAGGCTCTTCTGGAAAGCCTCCTGCTGCAGGTGCAGCATCAGCCGGTTGGCCTGCTGCCGCTCCGCCTCGCGCTCCTCCGCCGTCTGACGCCTGCAGACACCCACCGTTGGCATGGACTGCAGCTGGCACTGCCACATGCCAATGGGCCACTGCCCCGCAGCCCTGTCCCTCGTCCCCTTACTACTGCCATGTGCCGCTGTGGCACATCCCACAACACCACCGCACCTCACCCAGCCAGGCACAGGGGGTGCCACAGTGATGGGCAGCCCATCCCATCCATCCCCGGTCCATCCCAGTCCCATCTTCTCCCAGAACGCGGGGTTTGGATGCAGCATGGGGTAGCTGCTGGAAGGATGCAGGGTTTGGGGCTGCCAGAGGGATACTGGGGTGGCTTCCAGAGGGATATTGGGGTGGCTGACAGAGGGATGAGGGGATTGGGGCTGCCAGAGGGATGAAGGGGTCATTGTTGCGGCGGCTACCCCACGGCCGTCCCCATTACCTCCACTTGGTGCGGCGGTTCTGGAACCAGGTCTTGACCTGGGCATCCGTCATTTTGAGGGCCTTGGCCAGGGTGGCACGCTCGGCTGAGGCCAGGTACTTCTGCCGGTGGAAGCGCTTCTCCAGCTCGCAGATCTGCACCCGGGAGAAGGACGTCCGCGGCTTCTTGCGCTTGGGCGGCGTCCGGTTCTGGTACGGGTGCCCGATGCGCCGCGTCGCCGCGAAGGGCGACAGCGCGGCTGCGGGGAGAGTGGGGTGAGGGGGGCTCAGGGGGACCCCGGCAAAGCGCAGCAGAGCAGGACCCTGGGGGGATGCCAGGGGGCTCGGGGCCATGGGGATGGGGAGTTCAAGGCGGGCACGTTGGCATGAGGAGCTCTGGGGGGGCCATTGGGACTTGGAGCTCCAGGGGAGCCACCAGTGCTCCCTGGGAGAGGAGGGGAGGGGGACGCCCCGTGTCGTCCCCACTCACTCCCCCAGCACAGGGACGTGAGCAGCTCAAGACATGGCATGAGGGAGGATCCTTCCCCTTTCCTACCCCATGGCAGGATCGCTCCCCCAGCCCAGCGGTCGGCACTGGAATGTCGGGGTGAATGGGCCAGCCCGGTCACAGGAGTGATGCAGAACCATCAGGCTCCGGCTGCACAAACCCACCCTCCCCTCACACCAAGCCCTGCCGCAGCCCCCGAGGAGCCTCCGCAGCACTGCAGGGGCCGCCCAGCCCTGCCAGAGAAGGGATGGGATGGCAGAAGCTGTTGGGAGGCAGACAGTGTCTCTTTCCATGTGCCAGCAGTCCCTGGGCTGGCCACTGGCAGCTGCCCGAGTGCCAGGGGCTGGGAAAGGGGCTGTCCTTGCCCAGCTGAGGTGTGAGCCGGCCCTGGTGAGGCCGACATGCCACATCCCAGCCCCAGAAGCCACCAGAGCTGCAGGGAGCATCAGAGCAGCGAAGAGCATGGAGGAAAGGGAAGTCTTGGTGGGGTCAGCCCCCAATGCCTGCACCCCTCCTGCTCTGGCAGTGGCCTTGGCCAAGCCATGACCCCATGGCACCACGTCCCCATGGCACCACAGCCGTCACCAGGGCCAGCACCATGTGGGCAGGGCTGCACATGGCTGGGACCATGGGTGGCCGTGGTGCCCCAGGCCCCCATGGCACAGGGATGTGGGGCACAGCCCACAGCACCCCAGGGACCCCTTGGCGCCCACAGACCCTCCCTCCCACCCACGCCCAGGAGGCCGCCTGGCCGCCGGTGGGGGTGGACATGGTTGACGCAGGTGGAGCCATGCAGTCGGGGGGGACAGAGGCCCCCACGCCCCCTCCCCGCACGGGGCGGCCCCTCGCCGGGACCAGATGTGTCCTGCCCGCAGCCCACCCCAAGGCCAGCGGTGCTGAGTGATGGCTGCGGCTGGGAGACCCCGTGCCGGGGAGGGGCCGCCCCGTCCACCCAACGCTGGCGCCAGGCAGGAGACGAGGACGTCACCCGCCACCCCTGCGCGGGGACAGTGCTTCGTCACCGCTGCGATGGCGGGGTGGGCCAGGAGGCGAACACGGTTCTGCTGGCACCCGGGCGGGACCATCACAGTCCCCAGCCTCCCACCCCACACCGCCCCATCGCCCACATGGCCGGCACTCGGCTCCCAGCCCCGCACGGCCTCCAGCCTTGTCCCCGCATGTGGCCGCACTCTGTGGACGTGGCAGTGCCGCCATCTTGGGCGGGAGCAGAGCCGAGCCAGGCCGGGGGTCTCCGGCACCCACACACGGCCCCAGTGCCTGGGACCCCAACCTCAGCACCCGCTCCTGCTCCTCGGGGGTGCGGCAACCAGCTCCCCTGCCCCAGCACTGGTGCTCAGCCCCCACCACGGCACTCAGCTGCAGCCCCACCGGCAGCACCACAGCCCCTCGCCGCCTCCCCGACACCTGCATCGCCACAGGCCCGCCCTGGCCTCTCCCACACCACCGGCTCTCAGCGTTCCACACTGATCTCTGCACGTTCAGATCTGGGATCCCATGCCCAGACACCCCAGACATGCCCCCCACCACCGCCCCCACCCTTTGGGGTTCACAAGGCTGGGGCATCTGCTCTGTGCATGGGCAGGCTTTGTCCTGCAGTCCCACGGTGGGTCCCCCACCCTGCATCCTGTCCCCACAGAGCCCCCGCATCACATCTCACACCCCGCACAGCCCCCACCCCACTCTCCATTCCAAGGGAGCCCTCACTCCGCACCCCACAGAGCACCCACCCCACACCCTGGCTCCCCACAGCCTCCAGCAGCTCCCGGTTACAGCGGGACAGGGTCACCACCCAGTGCCTCCGAACCGGGGAAGGGACCAGACATGGAGTGGAGCTCGAGACCGGAGCCTGGTGGGACCCCTCAGGCTCCACTCGGAGCCGCCGGACTCTGTCCGGTGCCGCGGTGGAGCCTCCGGTGGCCGCGTCTACCCCGAGACGCTTTCGCGGGCCCCGACGGCGGCGGGGGAGGACCGGGCGTTGTGAGAACCTGTGGAGGGCACGGTCCCCGCCATCCCTGTCCGGTCCCCATGTCCGCTCCGACCCGCGCCGCGCCCGCCGCCTCGCACCGCCCCGACGGAACCCCGGGAGCGGCCGGTGCCGCGTGAGTCCCCGGAGCCGTCAGTAGCCGCCGGTAGCCGTCCCGCCCGCTCACCTGAGAGCCGGTCTTTGGCGATGCGGCGCGTGGTCTCCATCCAGGGGAAGGTGAGCCCCGGCAGCGCGGGCCCCGGCGGCGGCGCGGCGGGAGCGGCGGGCGGCGGGGCGGGCGCGGGCCGGTGCGCCGGGACGCGGATGACTCCGGCGGGCGGCGCGGCGGGCGCGGGGGTCACGTTCACGCTCACGTTCATGCTCATGTTGAGGTTGTAGGAGCCGAGCGGACCGGCGGGGCCGTACCCGCTGCCGTAGAGCCCGTAGTCGGGCTCTGCCGCTGCCCGGTGCGGCCCCGTGGGCTCCGGGCCGCCCAGGATCTGGTCGATGCCGAAGCTGATGGGCTCGTGGGGCGCGGGGGGCCCCGGGCCGCCGCCCTCCCGCTCCATCCCGGCCGCGCTCAGAGCCGGCAGGGCGCGGGCATGGCCGGGGGGCGGCGGGGGGCGGCGGCGGGGACGGGCGCGGAGCGCCCGGTGCGGGGCAGGACGCGGTGCAAGGTGCGGGTGCGGGCCCGGAGCAAGGTGCGGAGCAGGTGCCGGGTGCGGGTGCGGGCCCGGGGCAGGGTGCGGGGCATGGCTCGCAGCCGCTGGCGGCCCCGGGGCGGGAGCGCGGGTGGGCTGCGGGCCCTGGCGGGACGCGCTTTTCTGCCCCGCTCCATCCGGACCGGCCGAACTCCCACCGCCTGCGCCCTGATTGGCGGCCGCGCCCCGTGATTGACAGCCCTGGGCTCCGCCCCCTCCCGGGACCCCCCCGCCGCTCCGGGCCCCCGCCCCGGCTCCGGGACGAGCGGACGGGCCCGTCGGGTCCCGAGCGCCCGCGCCCCGCACGGTCCCCGGACGCCCCCCGTGCACCGACGTGCTCCGTACCCGTTCGCCCCGCCGGGGCGTCCGCCGGACCCCCAACACGGTCCACGGGAGCTGCGGCCGCACCGGGCAGCAGCGCGGCGCCTTTCCGCGTCTCCGCTCCGTCTGCAGCCCTGTCGGCGCTTCCAGCCGCCCCTCCCGGGGCGCACGAAGCGGCCCCTGCCCCAGCGCCGTTATCTCGGGGCACACGGACCGGCTCCTGGGGTGCGCAGGCTTCGCACCGAGCCCGGTTCCCGCCGAGCCCATCCATACGGGAGTGAATGGGTCTGGCGGCCCCGGAGCCGACGCGCCCGGTGCGGGGACCCAGGGGTTGTTCCGACCCGCCGTTCCCAGAACACGGACCCATCCCGGGACATGGATCCCGATCTCCTCGAGCCGCCGTTGCCGGTAGCAGGGACCTCGGTTCCCAGGAAACCGCCTTTCCCGGGGCACCGACCCCCATGCCGACCTTCAGTTCCCGGGCCATGAATCCCCGTTCCCCGGGACCTGCCGTTCCCGGTAGCATGGACCCCATTTTCCACGGACCAGACCGTTCAGGGCGATGGATTCCGACACCCCTGGCCCCGCCATTCCCGGAGATAGACCCCGATTCCCCGCCCCGCCTTTCCCGGTCACAGAGCCCGGTCACAGAGCCCAGCCCGGCTCCGTCGGCGGGCGGTAACGGCAGTAGAGAGCGGCACGGGCTGGGCCGGGTCTTCCGACGACTATCGCGACAGCGACGCGGCGGCCCCGCGGGTGGGTTCCCGGCGGCTCCCTGGCGGGTCACGGCCCCGGGACAGGGGTTGGCGGGGCGGGGGCGGCCTCCCGGGCACCCTGGCGCCACCGGTCTGGGGCAAATGACATTACCGGGGCCTGCGCCTGTAAATCACGGCGGCACCGGGGGCTGCAGCTGCCGCACCGGGAGCGCGGCACGCCCCGGGGCACCAGGGGCACTGCACACCCCGGGGCACCTCACATCCCAGGGGCACCGCAGGCACCGAGGGGCACCGGGTGGTCCCAGGCTCGCCGCAGTGTGGGGTGCCCGTCCTTGCAGCCGCAGCTCTGCCGGGGTGTGGGGCCGCGGGTGCCGGGGCTGCACGGGCACACACTTGTGCCACCCTCGGCCATGCCCGCGTCCCACCACGGCACCGAGCACGGCCGAGCTGCCCCTTTCCACACCAGGGGCACCGACGGAGCCTCGTGTGCCCAGAAGGGGAGGGGGACACAACACCGGGACCCTGCCCTGCAGACGCCGTGGCTTTCTGGCGTTTCCTGCTCGCAGCCCGGCAGGTGCCGGGACAAATCCCAGGGCTCCCGCTGCGGCTTTTCCACCCGGAAAGAGCCACCGGCTCTGGGCCTGCTGTGGCAAAAGGACCCGCTGTGACCCCGTGGGGTGCAGCCATGGTGGTGGCGGTGGCAGTGGCAGTGACAGCGGTGACAGTGGCGGCAGTGGCGGTGACAGTGGCAGTGGGAGGAAATGGCCGGTGCTGGAGGAGGAGGCGGCAGCAGGTTAATTGAACCCGGAGCAGGAGGCAGATGTTGCCGTGCCCAGGGGCTGGAATCTGCCGGGCCGGGAGATGGATTGGGGGGCTGTGACGGGGCCCGGGGCAATGCGGGCTCACCCGGCGCCTGCTTGCGCCGGGGCCCGCCCCATGCCCACGGGGGCCTGCAGGCGGCACCCCCGGCCGGAGCAGCCCCCCTGCCCTGCACCCTCCAGCACCACGGCCAGGGCTGCCCTGGGAGGGCACAGGGAAGACCTGAGGGTGCTCAAAGAGTCATAAGCCCTTTCCCACCCTGGCTGTGTGTGCAGGGTGTCCCCCTCCCAGGGACCCCACTGGCCCCTCACTGTCACCACCTTGTGCGGTTGGCTCTGTCTTCACAGTGACCCTTGGGCCACCGGGAAGGATGCTGTGTCCCTGTGCCTGCCCCAGGGTCCTCTGAGCCACCGTGGGGACCAGGCAGGGTCCCTGCGCCCGGGACCCCCCAGTGTGCCAGTACAAACCCTTCCTCGTTTGTCGGCCACAGCAGGGACCCCCGTGTCCTCGGTGTGTGTCCCCTCCCACCCCAAGGGGCTGGGCCTAGCGGTTCTCGTGGGTGGCAGTGATAGCTGGAGAGGATGCTGCAGAAAAAAGAGCATTTGCCACTTCCAGGAGGGAATCAGCCTTCAGCCGGCGCAGCACCAGGCCCTGCCACCGCCAGAGCTGCACCAGCATCTCCCCGCCCCGCGCCCTCCATGCCCCTCTGCCCCTCGGCACAGCCGCGCTGGGAGCAGGGGGTCGCACATGGGGTCTGTGGGGTCTGGCCCCTGCCCGCCCCACCACGGGGGTGCTGCCCGAAGCCGCCAGAGCTCCTTGTCCCGTCCTCCACCGTGGCCCTGAGGCTGTCGGTGCAGCTGCGCGGCTTCGTGGTGCCACGTCCCCGGTGCCGGCCGTGCCGGTGCCCCCGTCCCCCACGGGGACGCCGCGAGCTCGGGAGCTGCTGCCGGGGCGGGGGTCGCTAGGACGGGTCCCTGCCTGTCCCCGGTGCCGCCGGCGGCCGCCCCGGTGCCCCGGCCATCATGGCGATGGCGCGGCAGGGACCCGGCAGGGCCCCACGTTCCCACCGGCCAGAGGCTGCCGCGCGCCCGCTCCCGCCCGCTCCCCCCCGTAATCTCATTACCGCTGGACGTCCCCTTCTTCCTCCCGCTTCCCCCCAAACCCGCTGGCAAACTGGAGGGACAGTCAGCTCCTCTCTGGCTGCTGGGTTAATTCTGGGCTAATTAGATGAACCAGCCCAGATTGGATTACTTTAGCCTGCATTTGGTCCTCCAGTCCTTGGCTTGCGGCTCCCGGGGGAGCTGCTGGCGCCTCCTGCCTCAATCAGACACTTCTTAACCGCATGAAACACTCCCGGTGCCCCCCGCCGCCCGCCCGCCGCGGGCGCCGGCACCCGGACGGGGTGCGCGGGGTGAGGCGGCAGCAGCCGGTGGGCGCGGTGCCCACCCCGACCCGGCTGACACGCCGGGAGGGCTGGCATGAGGATGGATGGGGCCGGGATGGGGATGGGATGAAGTCGGGACGGAGCCAGCATGGGACCAGCATGGGGTTGGGATGGAGTCACTGTGGCCGCGGATGGCCCCCGCGGGCTCCCGGGGACCCGACGGCCGAGTCGCCCGCTCGGACGTCACGGTGGCCCTCGGCGTCTGCGCGGTGTCCTCGGGGAGGAGCCGGGTGCCACATGGGTGCGGGGGCGGTGGCTCGGTGACGCCAAGCGCCGGCTGCTGGGGGGCTGCTCCCTCCGGGCACACCCAGGCTGCAGGCCCTGGGGCGGGGGACAATGGGTGCTAGGGGTCCGGTCTGGGGGTGTAGCACGGGCCACCCCCCTCAAACCCACCCACTGGCCCCAGCTCTGTAGTCTCGGAGCAGCGTCAAGAGGGGCTGGGGGACACAGCCTGGGCTGGGGGGGGCTGATGTGGTTGCACCTCCCTAGCGAGGGGGGGGTCCTGGGGAGCCCTGCGGGTGGGGGGCAGCTGCCATGGCCAGCTCTGATGCCAGCAGGGCGGGAGCTGAGCCCCCAGGCCTTCAGAGGGGTGAGGGCGGTGGGGAGGGGGATGGAGCAGGAAGGGGTGCTGTGGGAGTGGGGGGCACGCACAGCCCCCACCCCTTGGGCTGCAGGACAGGCAGCTCCAGCGCCACTGGTCAGTGGGACCAGTGCCCAGGAGCCACGGGACACATGGCTGGGCGCACCAATACCCTTTCCCACGCCGAGTGCCCTCAGGGTGCCCATCCCCACCTCCCCGGAGTCCGACACCAACCGTGGGCTGCTGGGGGGGCCCGCGCAGCCTGGGGACTGCAGGTGCCTGTGCTGCCCATCCTTGTGGGCTGGTGCCCGTCGGGGGGCCACAGTTTGCCGGTGGCTGGTGGCCGCTGACAGCCACGTCGCTCAGGGCCTCGTTATCGAAGGTTAATTGGATTCTGCAGATGTACTCGGTGCATTAGGCAGGAGCTCAGTCCATGAGTGCCCAGCCCCCGCTGCCCTATAGGGACGCCTGCCCACCTCAGAGGGACTAATGGGGGACCCCTATCCCCCCTGGGAGACCCCTGCCTGCTCTGATAGGGACCCCTGCCCACCCTGCCAGGGACCCCTGTCTGTCCTGGGGGTCCCCTCCCTTCCTTGGGGGACCCCTATTCACCTGACAGGGACTCTTGCCCACCTTGCCAGGGACATCTGACCACCCTGGTGGACCCATGCCCACGACATCACAGCCCCTTGCCCACCTTGGCACCTGCTGGCAGGCACCCCTTCCACAGTCACACTGCCCCCAGAGCCCCCAACGGGGCCAAGAACCGGCATGTGGGGCCGATGTGGGGCCAGCACAGCAGCTCTGGCCATGGGGATGCCAGGACAGGATCTCGACTCCGGCCACGGTGCAGTGGGACAGACCGGAGCGGGGGGGGTGGGGGGCCTAACGCTGCCCACTGCGGTCATGAGCGTGTCCAGCCTCAGCCCAGCCTCGCTCAGCCCCAACAAGGAGTCCGGCCGGGAAAGCGCCCGGCAGCACTTCCCAGAAGGAGCCGCCCCGGCCCTGCCGCGGAAATGGAGCTGAATATCTGAGCAGGGCTGAGCTAAAAGCCTCGGCCCCGCAGCCCCGCGCAGCCCCGGCGGCTCCCGCCATCAATTATTAACGGCGAGATGGATCCGCGGCCTCGCGCGTGCCCGGCTGGCGGGGGCGGCTCCGGGAGTACCGGCTGCCCCGGGACTCTGCCCTCGGTCCCGCGGGGCCCGTGCCGGAGCCACCCACAGAGCCCGCTCCTCGCCCGGCCGGGGCTCGCGGTGTCGGTGCCGTTGCCGGGTGCGGTGCCGGTGCCGATTCTCCTCACGGCGGCGGCAGAAAGCGATGCTGCCCCGCCGCGGGGCCGCGCTGGCCCCGCTGTGACCCCCGCAGGCCCCCGCCCCTCCCCGGATGGCTCCTGGCAGGTACAGATGGGACCGGACCCTCCCCAGCCGGGGGTCACCGGCCCCCGCTGCGCTCTCGCCTCCCCGGAGGCGCGGGCAGGGGGTGGGCGGGCGGCGGGGCGGGGGCTGGTCCGGAGCCTCTGCCCGCCGGCACCCCGGCAGCGGGAGGGGCTCGTGCTGCTCACGGTGGAGTCCCGGGGGTCTCGGGGCCCGGCCACACACCGTGCGCGGCCCGGGACGGGGGGGCTGGCACCGGGGTCACCGGGGGTCGGCCGGTGCCGCACGCGGCTAGGCTTAGACGCTCCGGTCGGGCAGGAGGGACAGCGCGACTGGACTGGGCACACTGAGCTGAGGTGATGGGGAGAGTAAGTGCTCTGACCGGTATACGGGACCGGGACCGGGACCAGGACCAGAACCTGGACCTGGATCAGGACCGGGACCATGACCGAGATGCGTGCAGGAGCCCCAAATCCGCACTGTCCCTGGCCGTGGCAGCCCGCGCGGAGCCGGTGCCGGAGCAGGGCTGGCAGCGCGGCTGTGTGCCAGGAGCTCCACGCTGGGGTGGTGGGTGCCAGCCCCTGCTCGGGGGTTCCGCCGTGGTCCTCTGCCCGCTCCCACTCCATGGCAGGTACCAGCCTTCCCCGCCGTCCGGTGTGGGGTCCGGGGGGTGCACAGTCCGTGAGGGGCCGTGCGGGGCTGTGAGGGGCCGTGAGGAACTCGTCTGGGCTCCGCATTAGCGCGGCCGCTGCTTCCCCCGAGCCAAACCTTCATTAGCGCGGCTCCGGCTGCGCCGGGTGGGGCCGTGGGCTGCTCCGCTGGCACCACAAACTGTCAGCACCTCGGCACCCCAACCTGCCAGCACTTCAACCCTGCCAGCGCCCCAACACCGGACACCCCAAATGTCAGCACCAACAGCACCCCGACACCCCAAACTGTCAGCACGCCGGTACCCCAGAAACACCGCAGCACCCCAACCCTGCCTGAACCCCGAACTGCGAGCACTCTGGCACCTCAAAGTGCCCCGGCACCCCGAACTGCCAGTGCCATCCCCAATCCTGCCAGAACCCCGGCAGGAGAACGTCCAGCACCCCGGTACTGCAGCTCCTCCTGCACCTCGGCACCCCAACGCTGCCAGCACCCCGGTACCCCGAACTCCCAGTGCCAACACCCCGACTCTGCCAGCACCCCGATACCCCAACGTTGCCTGTGCCACTGCATCTCTCAGCCCAGCCCGGCACTCGCCGCCGCAGTTCACCCTGTGCCCCAGTCGGGACACCCCCGTGTCCCCTCCCGAATCCTCTCAGACCTCCAAAGACCCCGGAGCCCTCGCAGACCTTCCACACCCCACGGGCCCCTCTAACCCACCATTACTCCCTGAGCTCCCCCCCACACGGACCCCGCGCCCCATCCAGACTCCTCGTCCCCCTCGTTCCCCCTCGCAGCCTCCAGACCCCCTCAGACCCCCTGACCCCTCCCGTCCCCCCGGTTCCCTCCCGCGCCCCCCGCACTCCCCCTGCCCCCCCGACCCTCCCGTTCCCCCGCGTTGCTCTGCTGCCCTCTGGCGGCCTTCCGCAGCACCACGCGCACGTAGCGGCCTCTCTGATTGGCGGCCGCTGCTGTCCGTCAAAAGCGCGCCCTCTCGCTATTGGCCAGTGCCGGGAACACCCTCCCCTAAACACAGCGGGTCCGGTGGCGGCGGCTCCCGGCGGGTCCCCCGGTCACGGACGAGATCGGGGGGGTCCCGGAATCCCGGGCCTCTCCCCGTGGGTCGTGGTGAAGGGTCAGCACACGGCCGAGCTTGCGCTGCCCGCCTCGACTCGCGACGCGCGGGGCACGCTAGGAGTTGTAGTCCCGCCGCTCGCCGCGGCCCCGCCTCGAACCCGGAAGTGCGCGAGGCCACAGGCGGAGGCGGCTCTAAGATGGCGTCGCCTCCTCAGGGGGGCCCGATGGCCATCGCCATGCGGCTGCGGAACCAGCTCCAGGCCGTCTACAAGATGGACCCGCTGCGGAACGAGGCAAGTGGCCGTACCGGGAGGGCGGGAGGCACCGGGAGGGGGCGGTGGTGGCGACACCGGGGGCCAGCTCGGGCGGGGAAGGGAGGTGCGGCGGTGGCGCCGTTGGGGGGCGCTGTGAGACCGAGGGGCGGTGCAGGTGGGCGGGGCCAGTGATAGGGGGCGTGGTCAATGGTCGGGGCAGGCACCGCCTCGGGGGTGTCCCCGGACCCCCAAAATCCCATTTTCTTACATAATAAGGCAAACCAGGGTATCTAGCCCTCCCCAAATCCCGTTTTCTGGCGCAATAAGGGAATACAGGGTGGTCAGTCCCACAACATCTTGTTTTCTGGCATGTTAAGGCAAGACAGGGGTGCAGCACCCCCAAAATCCTGTCTTCTGGCATAATAATGGAAGAAAGGAGGCATAGCCCCCCAAAAATCCCAATTTTCTGGCATATTAAAGTAAGACAGTGAGGCCAGCCTCTCAAAATCCCGTTTTCTAGTGTAATAATGGAAGTCAGGGGGCCATCCCTACAAAATCCCGTTTTCTGACACATTATAGAAAGACGGGGGGCCATCCCCTCAGAATTCCGTTTTCTGGCATATTAAAGCAAAGCAAGAGGTGCAACCCCCCCGAAATCCCATTTTCTGACGTATTAAGGGAATGGCAGGAGAAGCTCCATGGGCTAAGGGGTTCCACGTGAAGGGTGAGAGTGGTGTCGGGGGTCTCCAGGTGGCAGGTGAGGGTGGTCTTGGGGCGCTCCAGGTGACAGTGGGGTGTCCCCGCAGGAGGAGGTGAAGGTGAAGATGAAGGAGCTGAACGAGCACATCGTGTGTTTCCTGTGTGCCGGGTACTTCATCGATGCCACCACCATCACTGAGTGCCTGCACACCTGTGAGTGTCCCCAGCTGGGTGGGGGGCTTGGGGAGGGCTGTGAGTCCTGTGGGGGTGCGGTCCCAGCCCCCCCACACCTGTCCCTGTCCCCAGTCTGCAAGAGCTGCATCGTGAAGTACCTGCAGACCAGCAAGTACTGCCCCATGTGCAACACCAAGATCCACGAGACGCAGCCGCTGCTCAACCTCAAACTGGACCGGGTCATGCAGGACATCGTCTACAAGCTGGTGCCCGGCCTGCAGCACAGTACGGGGGGCTTGGGGGAAGAATGGTGGGAGTAGGGATGTGTCTCCATGGGGACAGGGACAGGAATGGGGAGCTGGAGAGGGATAGGAATGGGGATGGGGCCCGGGATGGAGAGCTAGATGGGGACAGGGACAGGAATGGGGATATGGACAGGGAGAGAGAGAGGGATGGAGACAAGGACAGGGTCTGTGGCAGGGGCTTGGTGCAGTGGGGGGGGGGGGGGGGGCCAAGGACAGCCAGGGACCCCTCTCAGGGGCAGATAAACCCAGGTGTGTCCCTGAGCCACCTCTCCCTTGCAGGTGAGGAGAAGCGGATCCGGGAGTTCTACCAGTCCCGTGGCCTCGACCGGGTGACACAGCCCAGCGGTGATGGTGGGACAGGGGGGCACAGGGGGCAGCCAGCCGTGGTGCTGGGGGGTGCCGGGGGTGCAGGGGGCTGATGGTGCCACCTGTGTCCCCAGACACGGTGGGGGGTGACCCCATGGGGCTCCCCTACAGCACTTTCGATCACTCGCGCGCCCACTATTTCCGCTACGACGAGCACGTCTCGCTCTGCCTGGAGAAGCTGAGGTGAGTCTGGGGGGGCTGCAGCTCCTCAGTGGGGTGTGGAGGGGACGTGGGGGACACTGGGCATGGCCACCACCCCTGAGACCCAGGACACGTGTCCCTTTCTCTTCTCGCTACAGCTCCAGCAAGGACAAGAGCAAGGCCGTGCTACAGGTGAGTGGGGGTCCCTGCAGCCCCCACCCCTGAGCCCCAGCTCTCACCCTGGCCCTGGTGGGGGTGTGTGGGGTCCTGGGGGGTGTGGAGTCCTCGAAGGCCCCCGCAGTCCCCTGACCTGCTCTGCCCCTTGCAGCAGAAGTACGTGAGGTGCTCGGTGCGGGCGCAGATCCGACACCTGCGGAGGGTCCTGTGCCACCGGCTGGGGCTGCCCCTGCAGCACGTGAGTGGGGGTCCGGGGGGGGTCCCAGCCCCCAGGGGTGTCCTGGCCCCCCTGACGCAGCCTCCCCATGCAGGTGCAGATCCTGTTTGACAACGAGCCCCTCCCCGACCACATGACAATGAAGCAGCTCTGGCTCTCGCGCTGGTTTGGCAAGGTGGGCATCAGAGGGGACGGGAGCCTCTGATTTTGGGGTTCACCCAGCCGAAGGGGTGGTGGGGTGACCCTGCAGGCATAGTTCGGGGCAGCGCAGGGTTGGGGGACTGAGAATCTTTAATGTCAGTGGCCGCAGTGGTGATCTGGGGAGATCCCCAGCCCCTGTGTGGGTCAGGCAATGGGGGGTCCCCAAAAGGGTTGGCCAAGTTCAGGGTGCAGCCCCGGGGGATTCTGGGCTGGGGTTGGGGGTCCCTGTCCCAGGGCACTTCTGGGCTGGGGTTTGGGGTCTCTGCCCCGAGAGGATCTTGGGCTGGGGGTTGGGGTCATGGCCTGGGATTGGTGGGTCCCTGGGCTGAGGTTTGGGATCCCTGCCCTGGGAGGGAGTCCTGGGCTGAGGGGTCATGGGCTGGGATGGGGGATCCCTGTCTTGGGGGGGGTACCTGGACTGGGGTTTGGGGTCCCTGCCCCAAGGGAGGTCCTGGGCTGGAATCCCTCAGCCCTGACCCCCGCCTTGCCCCACAGCCCGCACCCCTCGTGCTGCACTACAGCATCAAGGACAAGAGGAGGTAGGGGTGGGGGGTGGGCGCTGCCCCCCCAGTGCAGCCCTGCTCCCGCCCCCCTGCCCCCCATAACTTATACCCCCACTTCGAGTTTATTTTTGGAATAAAATTGTGGAAAAGCCCCCTTGAGTCCCTGCTTTGTCTGGGGGGACTGGGGGCTGCTGTGGGGATCTCAGGAGGGTCTCCTCTGCACCAGCAGCTCCGGGAGCTGGGGGCTGCATGTGGGCAGTCAGTGACCCACGGATGGGCTGCAGACATGGGGGACTGAGCCATGGGGAGCTTGGGGGTGCACTGTGGGCAGTGAGGCTATGCAGCCCCCTCCATCCGCATTCCCCCGCCGTGCTGGGGGGTCTTGCAGCCCCTCACCCCCGCACAGCTGTGTGGGCACTCCCCAGATCGATCCTGTCACGGCTGCCTAGCACGTGTCTGGCCCCTCCGGGCCCCCCGCCCCACATAATGAGCCTTAATAAAGTCATCGGCCCTTTGATTGCCGGGGGAGGGGGGGAACCTCGCAGCCCCCCCGCCGCCCTAATTAGCCCGGGACAATATTCCGCCATCTGGATCCGCGCGCGGCAGCCACAGGCACAGCTGCGGGCGCGGGGGTCCCGGGGGCGGGGGTGTCCCTGGGGTGGGGCTGCGGCCCTCGGTGCTGCGGGAGGAACAGGTGCCGGATCCCTGTGATCCCGGTGATCCCGGGAACGCGGCTCCGGAGGGGCCCTGGCTGCGGCACAGAGCTCAAAGCCTCCCGCTCCTGACCCCGCTCCGTCCCCCCCGCACGGTGGTGCCAGTGCCGGGCGGCTGTCGGGGATCACCCCCACCCTCGCCCCCCGAATCGGGTGTCCTATCCTGGGGTGGGCATGGTCTGGGACCCACCGGCCTCGTGTGGATGTGGCATCGGGTGCTCCGTGCCCACGCCGGGGGGGACGCGCCGTGGCCCATCCTTCACCCCCGGCCCCGCACTGAGCTCTGCGCTTGGTCCCCCGCGCCGGAACCCCCGCGCCGCCGCCGCTGCCGCTGCCGGGGGATCCGGTTACGGCCCGGCCCGGCCCAGCTGTCGGCCATCGCTCACCGGGCGGGGGGCGGCCGGGCTCGCCTGCCCAAAGCCCCCACAAGGACGGAGGGAAACGCGGGGGCTGCAGGGCCGTCCGGGCACGGGGACACAGGGATGGGGATCCCATCTTTGGCTGGAGGGGTGGGAGTGCAGAATGGGGATTCCAAATGAGGCTGGAGGGGTGGAGTGCAGGATTAGGGTTCCAACTGGAGAGGGAGGGCCGGGGGTGTGGAATGGGGTCCCAAACAGGACTGGAGGGCTGGGGGAGCAGGATGGGGGTGTCAGTAGGGCTGGAGGGCTTCGGGTGCAAGGTGGGGGTCCCGAGTAGGGACAGAGGGTTTGGGGCACGGGATGGGTGTCCCAGACAGGGCTGGACGGGTGGGGGGAGAAGGATGGGCATTCTAAACGGGGCCATAGGGATTGGGATGCAAGACTGGAACTCCAACCGAGGCTGGAAGGGTGGGGGTGCAAGACGGGGGTCCCAGCTGGGGTCAGAAGGATGGGTTGGGGATCCTAAATGGGGATGCAGGGATGGAGGTGTACGACGGGGATCCCAGCTGGCACCGGAGGGCTGGGGGTGCAGTATGGGAGTGCCAACCAGGGCTGGAGGAGTGGAGGTGCAGGATGGGGATCCCAGACAGGGCTGGAGGGCTGGGGGTGCAGGACGGGGGTCCAAACCGGGGCTGCCTGTGGGGGAGTGGGCGTGTAGGTGGATGGATGGACGGACGGACGGACAGACAGATGCCGGGGGTGGCGAGGCGGGGGCTGTCCCCGTGTCTGTCAGCAGCGGCTCTGGCAGCCAGTTACAGACGGCAGAGCAGGAAGCCCCCCGGAGCCCCCCACGCCCCCCCAGCCCTGCACCCCCTCCCTTATCAGCGCCGGCCCCGGAGGAGCCTAATTCAAACCAACTGCGGGGCTGACGTTGGTAAATGAGCCCCCTGCCCACGGCCTGGCCCCAGCGCCCACGGGGGCTGCCCCGGAGAGGGGGGAGATGAGGGTTGGGGGATCCAGCGGGGCAGGGGCAGGTACTGGGGGGATGTTCCTGTACCCCTGAGGCGCGGTCACGCTGAAGGCGCTTTGATGTCCCCCCGCCCCGTCATGCTCCGAGGGGGCTAATGGCCCCCGGCTCCAGCCCGGCAGAGAGGGAAACCTGAGCCCCTCATCCCCCTGTCCTTAACCTGGGGGGCAGTTGGGGGTCCCCAGCTCTGCCCAAGAGGATCTGGGCATGGCATGGACTCGCATGACCAGGGGGATGGGACCCCTAGGGGCTCTTTGGCTATGTGGGACCCCCAGGGCTCCCACTGGGGATGGTGGCACCCCCACCCTGGAGGGTC
The DNA here is from genome assembly GCA_014706295.1 of Lycocorax pyrrhopterus obiensis. NCBI lineage: Eukaryota > Metazoa > Chordata > Aves > Passeriformes > Paradisaeidae > Lycocorax > Lycocorax pyrrhopterus. The sequence goes on along the minus strand of JACSVZ010000006.1, from coordinate 2,140,272 downwards.
CTAGGGCCCGGATGGGGAGTGAGAGGCGACATCGCACGGATGTGCCAGGGAGCTGCAGGTGCAGTACGGGGGGAAGGGTCAGTGGGAGGGACCCCACAGAGAGACTCCTCAAGCCCCCCGCCCCCCATAGCCCTGCAGCTCCTGTGCCAGCGTGGGGGACAATGGGGGCACAGCATCACCCCTCCCTTCTATGCCAGTGTCCCCAAGCACTGTTCCCTCCTACCCCACAACCCCCACTCTGCCCCTGACTGGGGCTCATCCCCAGCCCCCTGCAAAGACCCCACAAAACTCACCAGCCCCATGGACTCTCACTCTGGGGGTCCCACCTGGGGGTGGGCACAGGCGGTGGACCCCGGGCTGCTGAGCCCCCCGGCTGTGCAGAGGCCCCCCGGCTGCACCGTCCCCTCCGTGCTCCAGCCGCACCGGCTCCACACAGCCCTGACAGAGACAGATGAGGCACCGGCACCTTCACACCCCATTGCCGGGTGAGGGGCCATGCCCAGCATCCTGGCACGTGGTGGGCACTGGGATGGTGGGATGGGCTGGGTGGGCACCGTGGGGACACGTGTGACACAGTATTGCCACACACCCTGATCTACTCCCACCCCAGAGCACTCACTGGGCCCATGGCAGCACACAGCCATCCCTGCGGTGCCCATCCCATCCCATCCCATCCCATCCCATCCCATCCCATCCACCCCACGCCATGCCCAGCGGCACGCAGCACGGGCACGCGGCTGTCACGATGGGAATGAGCCGTCGCGCCAGCACGGGGACGTTCCCTGTAACGAAGCGCCGGGATGAGGCTGATGAGAAAATCCAAACGCAATTTAATTCCTGTCACCGCCTGAGCGGCTCTAAATGACGCCAGGGGGTTCTGACGGGCCCATGCTGAGCCCCCCCCAGCCCCCACCACACTGTGCCCTCCTCACCTCCGCTGGCCCCCCCGGCCCTGTGCTTCCTGTCCGCTTCCTGAGGATGTGGGCACCGGCGCTGGCACCGGGATGCCCGCCGGCATGGGAAGGGGGGCGAGGGGGGGGCACCTTCCTGCGGACAGAGGGGTCATGGCAGGGCCTGGGAAAGTGCTGCCCCCGGGACCCCGACACCCGCTGCAGCCACCTGGGGGACCCCCGGGATTGCTCGGAGCAGCTCGGAGGGCTGGTGATGGCAGCAGCGGTGGCACAAGCCGTGGCACCAAGCCGTGGCACCCAGCCCTGCCACCGGCATCCCCAGACTCGCCAGGTCCCTGAATGCCCAGTCCCAGCTGCTGGGTGGTCACAGGGTGAATGTCCCCAGCAAACGGGGCACCGAGCACCGCCAGCCCCTCTTGGCACGGGTGCAAGGGGTGGTGGGGCCATGAGAGCGGGGCCAAGGGCACCCCCTCATGCCTCCCAGTTTATTTTGGCCGCCAGAGTTTCCTCCAAGCCTTTGTCTGGTGGCTGCAGCCCACCCCGCGCCCCCTGGCTTCCTGCGTGTCAGCATGGGCGGGGGGATGCGCTGCGGGACCACCACCCCGGCACGCCCCACCGGGATCAATGGGATGGGAATGCGAGGAAGAGGCTCCAGTGCCTGCAGTTCTGCCACGTGCATGGGTGGGACAGGGGGTGGGATATGGGATGGGATGTGGGATGGGGTATGGGATGGGGTATGGGATGAGGTATGGGATGTGCCATGGAGTGCACAGGGGATGCACACGTGGCGTACAGGTGGGCACAGAGGTGTGGGTGCTCTTAGGGGGTGCCAGCCGGGTCCCCAGGGCCAGGCTGGTGCAGGTGCTGTGGTTTGTGTGCTGGTGCCCCAATGTGGCGGCTGGTGCCATGGAGTGGGTGTCACGGCATGGGTGCCATGGTGCCAGTGCCATGGTGTGGGTCCCAGTGCTGTGGTGTGATTCCCAGTGCTGTGGCATGGGTCCTGATGCCATGATGTGTGTTCCAATGCCATGTGGGTGTCAGTGCCGTGACGCGGATCCCAGTGCCACGATGTGGGTCCTGGTGCCACAGCATGGGTGTCATTGCCACGGTGTGGGTGTCAGTGCCACCGCGGGGGTCCCAGTGCCCTGTGTGTCCCAGTGCGGTGGCGCTCGCCATCCCGCCATTGTTCCACCCTTTGAAGTCGGTGTTTCCTGGCGGGTTTGTCCCTGCCCATCTGCATCGGTGCTTTTCAGCCATAAATCACCCAGCACGGGGGTTCAATGTCCGTGTGCCCACGGCCACAGCCCAACAAGGGGCTCCCGCCGAGCCCACCTTCACCTGGCAGGGCAGGACAAGGAGTCACTGGAGCCTCGTGGTGCTATCAGAATGGACATCACAGAGGTCTCTTCCCTGTGAACCCCCCATTCCCCTGACTCCCAATGGTATAAAATGGGATGTGGATAACCCCGGGGTTAGGATTTGGGGCAAATCACAGCAAGATTGGAAGTGCCCACGACAGCCTAGCCGATGTGCCAGGGCTTAGGACGGTGCCTCCACTCCTGTCTGGCTGCCCCCAGCGCCCCGAAGCTTCCGTCCGGGCCCAGCGCTGACGGCACGGCCGTTCCCTCCGCTATTCCCAGCATTTCCTGGGGTTTATTGTCTTCCCCTCCCTGTCCCACCTTCCTCGCAGGAAACCCTTCGTCCCTCGGGGCCGGCAGCTCCGTTACCAGCAGGATGGCGCTCCCGGCCCCCTCTCCATGGGCAGGGATACAGCCGGCGCCCCGGGAGCTGCTCAACCCCCCAAACCCTGCTCAGACCCTGGTACGGAGGGTCCCGGCTGCACCACGCAGGTCTGAGCCCCCGCCATGGCTGTGCTGGCATCGAAGCCAAAGTCCCACGGTGGAGCAGAGGCTGGGGACTGTCCCCAGAGCCCGTCTCCAACCGGGGGGGGCTTGTTCTGCCACGGCTGTCGCCCACCAGTCCCCTGATCCCTAAATCAATTGGGTGGGTTATTGCAACGCTGCGTCTCCGTCTGCCGGATAATTGCATGTGATCCCGGCAGGGAGGGGATGTGTCGCCATCATCCCGGGGCTCTGACGGCGGCACCAGGCTCCTGCCGTGGGACAGGGGCTGGGGAGACAGGGGGGAGCCCAGCACGACAAGGAGGTGCTCCTGGAGGGGTGAACCGGGGTCTGCTCCCTCCCCATCCCCATCCCTGTACCTATCCCATACCCATTGCATCCGGATCCCCATTGCATCACCATCTCCATCTCATCCCACCCTCATCCCCATCCATCCCCCCACCTCTTCCTACACCCCCCGGACCCCCAGACCCCCCCGGGGCCTCGGGCGGCAAATTCCAAAGGGCACCCGGGAAGATTAATGGCGGGGCCGGGGCCGGGGCCGGGGCTGGGCCGGCCGGTAACCGGATCGCCCCGCGGGAACAGGAATGCGCCGCTGACCCCGCCGTGCCCGCCTCGCCGCGAGGGTCCCACCACGCGGGGTCACCACGGGCTCAGTCACCACGGGCACCGCGCAGCCCCTGCCCCAGCCAGGGACATCCCTCAGTCCCCAAACCCGGTGGGGCTCCGTTCCCGGATCCCCAAACCCAGAGACACGTCCCCGCGGCCCAGGGACAGGCAGTGGCTCCGGGGTCTCTGTGATGGGAGTTACACAGTCATCACGGTTCCCGTTCCGGGACGGGTGCCATGTGCCATGTCCCTCCCCACCTCCAGAGGATGCCACATGACATCTCTCCCCCACACCGAGAGGGGCACCAGGGGCTCCGTCTCCCTCTTCTCGCCCCAGCCTCAAGGCAGCAGAGACGCCCCTTTCCAGCCCCCAGGGAATGGGGACACCCAGTGTTGCCGTGCCGTGCCATGGGGGATGTGGCGTGGGGGCCGTGGCGACTGCGGGGGCCGTGGGGGCTGCAGGCGGCCGGCACGGAGCAGCTGTCGGGTCTAAAGTTACGGTGGCGGCTGGGGGCGGGGAGCGAGGCCCGGAGAGGGACGGGGTCCCCATGGTGGTGTCCCCGCTTGGGGTCCCCCCGTTGTCCCACCCCGAGGGTCCCGCGGGGCGCAGGGCCGGACCCCGCCAGGCGGGGAGGATGCAGGACAGACCGGGGCTAAGAATAGCGCTGGGGTGGGAGGAGGAGGAAGGATGGGGCTTCCTCTGCGACGCCTCTTCTTCCTCCTGCCCGGCTCTGCCAGGCAGCATGTGTGACACGGGGACACTCCGAGTGCCACCTGCCCCCCCGCTGTCCCGCACCCCCATTCCCAGTGTGACAGCCCGTGCTGGCGGCTGCACCCCAATGTCCCCTGGAGCACCCACCGTGCCCGCTGCCCGTACCAGTGCCACCCCCACCGTTCCCTGCCGCTGTCACCCCCCGCTGCTGTCAGGCCCCATCACCGCTGTCACTCCCCGCCGCTGTCACTCCCCGCCGCGGCCGCGTTTCGTTGCACTTCACTTTTTAATTAACCTCGGGGCGCTGCCTCGCCGGGGTTAATGGCAGCGGTGACCCGCGCGGCCATCGATCCCCCGAGCCCTGTGCCGTGCTCGCAGCGACGGACGGGTCGCCTCGGGGTCCTGCGGGATGACAGGGGCGTGTGCCGCCCCCCCCCCCAATCCTACCCACGGCAGAGCCCCGTGGGACCCCCGGGGTGCCCCCACTCTGCTGCCACCACCGTGGCGCCGAGGGGCTGTGGGCACACATTGCTCGAGGTGTCCCCAGCCAGGTTTAGGGGTGGCCCTGGTGCCACGTTCCCGGCCCCCCCCTCCCCCCCCATTGGGGACCCCCTCCCGACCATTCAGTGGTCCCGTAGCCGTGCCAAAGGCGGGGTCCCGTCCCCCCGCAGCTGCCCCAGCCCCCTCCCTGCTCAGGTGCCCCTGTCACCCCTCCGCGCTTTAATCCGGGGGTCGTTCATCTTGGGCGGGGGCCGGGCTGTCAACGCCCAGACGGGCCATTTCCGAGCCGAGTCCCCCGCGCTCAGCCCTAATTGAATCCTCATGGCCCCGCCGCCGCCTCGGCCCCGCCGCGGCACCCGCCAGCGTCCCGCTACCCACAGCAGATCTCCCAGGGGTCCCGGTGCCATGGGGAGGCTGGGGGTGCCCCACGCCAGGCACCCGCTGGAGGCACTCGGAGCCCCCCATCCTCTCCAGCCGCCCCATCCCGCTGCTGCCCCCCTCTCCCGGCACAGAGAGCCCTGCTCGGTGGGCAGCGGGCACAGCTCTGCCCCACGGCAGGATGGAGATCCCACGCCCCAACACCCCAGCGTGCCCCCGCCGCCCTACAGCCGCAGGTCAACTCTGAAGGGACCCCGACCCCATGGGGGTCTCAGCGGGTTCTTCAGCTGGGGCAGGGGACAAGGAGTCCTCGCCATCCCGGCCGTGCCGTGCGGGGGTCAGGGGGCGTGGGCGGGCGATAGCTCGGCGGGGGGGCAGCGGCGTTTGCTGCAGCCGGAGCCTTTGAAATGCAACCCCCCCCCCGCCTACGGCCCATTTGGCTGGAGTTTGGCCCAGGCACAGATGGAGGCCCCGGAGCGAGCAGGGGATCCCGGGCGGGGGGGTGCGGCAGCTGGAGCCGGGGCTGGCGGGACCCGCTGACCGCGGCCGGTCCCTGGCACTGGCACACGTGGCTCCACGCGTGTGGCGGCTCTGGATGTGAGCTGGCGTGTGCCCGTGAGCCCTCCGTGCACACCTGGACACGGCTGCACACACCTGCACATGCCTCTGCACACCTGCACACGCCTGCCCACAGCTGTGCCCGCACACACGGCCGCGGGGAGTCTGCTGGGGTGGTTGTGCCCACACAGACACACGGGTGTGGCAGCAGTCGAGGCATGTGCAGGGCCCCTTGTGTCCCCAGTCCTGCGCTGTCCCCACGTCCATATCCATATCCCCATCCCCATCCCCATCCCATCCCATCCCACTCCATTCCCCCACGCTCCCCCGTGCCGTGGCTGTGCTCAGCCCCGCCGGAGCGCGAGGGGCGATGCCGCTCGTGTTAATGAATCGATGATTTGCCAACAGCCCCAGGGAGGGATCCCCGTCTCCCCTGGCTCCCCCGACTCCCGACACATCCATCCCCATTCACCGGAGCCAGGTGTAATCCCATTATTCCTGGCTCCGCTGAGGTCCCAGCCTACCACAGGGTCAGGATTTATTGCCAGTAATTGCTGGGGTCCCGTCCCCCGACGCGGGGGGGCTCCCGGCACCCCCCCGGCGCTGCCGCCGCTCCTTACACTTTAATTCTGCACCGAGCTGTTCCCTTATTAAAGGAAAATTCATTTGCCAGCGATTTCCATGTGCCGGGGCCGCGCGGGGCCGCGGTCCTAATCGCGTTACAGAGCGCTGCGGCGCAATATTGGGATGGAGCCGATAAATAATGGATCAGGACGGTGCGGGGCGGGGGAGGCGCGTTACGGGGGCGCCGCACCCCTAATTGTGTTACCCCCGGCACTGCGCTGGCACCCCAACACCCTGCTCCCGACACCCTGCCCCCGGAACCCTGGGCACCGCAGCACCCCGTTCCCGGCACTCCGCTCCCGGCAGCTGGCGGGGGTACGCGGCCGGGTGGGGGAATACCCGGAGCTGCCGGTCCTTGGAGCCGCAGCAGCCCCAAGATGGGGGATGCTGGGTGGGGGGACACGGCAGCCCCAGCCCCAGCACGAACACGCTCTCGGTGTCCCCTCATGCATAAACACAACCCCCCTCACATGTGCACACTCATGTGAACACACACACACACACACACACACACACACGCGCGTGGGCCCTGCTGCTGCTCATGGCGGGGATGGGGCATGAGGGGCTGGGAGGTGGCTGGGAGCCGAGGTCCCAGACCTCCAGTGACCCCCCCCAGAGACCCCCCAGGGACACCCCCGGGGTGGAGGAGTGGGACCAAGGCGGAGGCTGTCAGTGCCACACCGGGTGTAGGACCCTGGGGTGCCCTCAGCCCCACGCCGTGGACGTGCCCATCACCGCCCCCTCGGGCCATGGGCACCCGGCCAGCGCCGGGCACTCTCCCGGCTCCGCAGGAAGCTCCCGTGTTCCTGCAAAACCCCCAAGGGCTCGTTTCGTTCCCACCCTGTGGCCTGGTTTGGGGTGAAAAGCGTTTCCCATCCTGTGTTCCCGGCAGCTGGAGCCGGCACTTCCCACACAGGGGGGAAGCCGGAGGGGTCGGGCAGGGTGTGGGGGGGCTCAACCCACCCCGGCAATGCCTCACCGGCCACCTTGGGGCACGAGTGGGGGCTCACGGAGGGAAGGAGGTGCCAGCACCATGATCTGGGAGCACCCCTGGGCACAGGGATTCATCACAACTGCTGAGGAGCAGTGGGTGGGGATGATGGGGAGTTGATGAGAGGGGGCGATGGGGTGGGGGGTGACATCCCATCCATCAGGGTGAGCACCACTGCTGGAGATCTGCCGGGTTCCTGCAGATTTCCGTGTCGCAGCCCTGTGGGAGCACTCCCACATTCCCAGCCCAAGACTCGGCGGCCGAGATCCCGCTGGCCCCGGAGGAGCTGGAGCGTTCCAGAGGGGTTTGCTCAGCGGGTGGGCGGCCGCAATTCCCCATCACCACGAGAACATGGAATCACCCTGAGAAGCGATTTCCCAATGTGTGTCCCAGAGCGTTAAACCAGGACTGAGATCAGGGCCTCCCCATGGAGCTGGGATCCCCGGGAAGGGTTGGGACTCCTGGGAAGGGCTGTGACCCCCATTCCCTGCTCACCGGGCGCCCAGGGCCTTGTGGCCGGCACGGTGGCCTCATGCCAGCGGTGCTGCTGGAAAATACTGGGCTCACAGGGGTCCATCCGAGCCCAGGGCCAGCGGCAGCTCCCGTGGGGGGGTGGGAGTGGGGGTCCCAGCTAGCCTGCATCCCGGGACGGGCTCCATCCTCCGGTGAGAGCCGGCGGCACGTGCGGCCACGGCAGCTCCGCCATCTCCCCGCGCCCTGCGGAGAGGACAAAAGCCGCGTGCGAGGAATCCGTGCAAACGCCGCTGTGCCCGGCACGCTGCCGTGCGAGGGGCCCCGTGTCCTTCTCCCAAACCGAGCCCCCTCCCCACCCCCCCACCCGCCGGCCTTTAATTGCTCCGGCTGCTGGGAAATTTCAAGGTTGAATTTGTCAAACTCCGATTTCCAGCCGGGAGATCGCGTTCTGCCTTTGTCAGCAAGATTGGAAAAAATCCCCCCCCGCCTCCTCTCCCGCCCCCTCCCCACTTCCATAATCCTGGCATCGGCGCTGCCGGATCCCCCTGCACCTGCTCCCCCAACCCGGCTCCGTGTGCTCCCACCGGCCCCCCCCGCATCGTCCGCAGGTTCATTACCGCCGTGACCCCCGTGACCTCGCCATGTCCCCGATCCCAGCGACAGATCCATGGGGACACCCGACGGGATTGGTGCTGGGGGGTGCCGAATCACCTCTCCAGAGGGGGGATTCGGCATCCCCCAGCCCCAAACCCGCCGGATAATCCGGACGCAGCGTCGCCAGCCGGGCCTCACCTGCGTGTGCGGCATCCCGGGATTTTTACGAGCGGCCGAAATCCCGGAGCTATTTGTACCGGGAAAGGGCAGCGGGAATGTGGGGAGGGGGGGGAATTTATGGCTCTGAAACCCAAAACCCACCCAAAAGGGCTTAATCACTCCCAGCCGCGGCCCCGATGCTTTTATGGGGCATTTTAGAGCAAAAGAGCCAATAAATTTTTGGGTGAGGGTAAGAGCCACAGTGAGGATGAGGAGGAAGAAGAGGAGGAGGGGGGACCTACTGGGGTGGGTTAAAATGGGGGAGACAACAAGGGGGAGGCGCGGGGCTGCGCCCCGGTAGTGGCGGAGAGGGGTCGGTCCCCCACCCTCGACAGGGGGGGCGTCGGTGGCTCCTCCTCCTCCTCCTCCCGGTATCCCGGGGCTTTAAGGCGGTGGAACGGGAATCGCGGGGCGTGGGGGGGGGGCGGCGGCGGCGGGTCCCGGTCCCGGCGCGGGTCCCGCGGTCCCGGCATGACCTCAGCGGGGGAGGCGGCCGGTTCCCCCCCGCTGCCCGCCGCGGTCGGCGGCCACCGGCGGAGCCCCCTGGACCGGCTCCCGCCCCCCGCCAACACCACAAAACCGCTGACCCCCTTCGGCATCGAGGACATCCTGGGGCGCCCCAGCGGCGGGAGCCCCCCCGGGACTGGGACCGGTCCCGCCGCCCCCCCCGCCCCGACAGGGCCCCGCGGCGGCGGCGGCGGCTGCGCCCCGGCCTCACCGCTCTGGGCGCTGGAGGAACTCGCCAGTAAAACCTTCCAGGGGCTGGAGCTGGGAATGCTGCAGGCGGCCGGAGGTACCGGGGCCGGGGGACTGCTGGGGCGGGGGGGCTCTGTCGGGAACGGGGAGGGCACCGGGCACCGGGCACTGGGCAGGTGGAGGGGCCGGAGGGCGGTGGGGAGGCCGTGGCGAGGCCGGGGACGCCCCTCGTCCCCCGTCCCGGGAAGTTTCCTCCTTGTCCCGGAGGGGCGAGCGCGGCTGGGAGGCCCGAGAAGCCGCCGGTGCTCGGCCGGGACACCGGGGACACGCGGCAGACTCAGTCCGAAGGGAGGGAGAAGTCCCGGGGCCGGACACAGGGAACCGGAGCGAGCCCCGGCCCCGTGAGCCGTCCCAGGCACCGAGGCATCGGAGCTCCGGGAGAACCGGCCGCGCCGGGACCGGCAGTTTTGCCGGGAGCCGCGGGACCGGGCGGCGGATCGGCCCCGCCGAGCAGTCACCGTGACCGTGACCGAGCGCGGGGGCCGAGCGGCGGATCGGGCCCGCCGGCAACGGGAACCCGGTACCGGCCCGACCCTCGGCGGGGACGGCAGCTCCGTCCGGGGCTTGGCCTGCCAGAGCAGCCCGGTACTGGCGAGGTCCGACGGCCGCTCACGGGTGGGGACGAACCGACCCCGCAGCTCCCGGGCTCGGCCGAACCGGGAGGACGGGCGGACACCGACAGACAGCACGGCGCCACCGGGAACGAAAAAAATCCGTTACTGGGTTGGAAAGACGGACACGGACGGACCGATCGTGACTCCGGGATTAACGGGAAATCCCTCACACGGATGGACACATGGACCGGCAAAGCACGGCGTCGCCGGGAATGAATAAAACCGTTACCGGGACAGACAGACCGACGCGGACAGACCGAAAAGGGCTCCGGTAATTAACGTAGAAAAACAACTCCTTACCGATGCGGACAGAGAGGGTCTCCGTGATTAACGTGGAAAAAAAACATTACCGGGATGGACAGACCGACAGTCACAGAGCAGCGTGCCGGTAATTAAAGGATACGGTTGGGTACAACGCAGCTCCCGCCGGTAACGAAAAACCCTTCGGACAGACGGACACGGACCGCCAGATCAGCCGCGAGTAACCGAACCTTCGTTAACGGCCGAACAGACGAACAAGGATGGAGCCGGGCTCCGGTAATTAACGGGGGAAAAAAAATCCCTAATTAGGGAGAGGCGCTCCAGTAATTAAAGAATCCACCATACCGGGCAGACAGACGGACAGACAGAGCGGAGCTCCTGTGATTAACGAATAAACCAACCCGTTAACGGGCGGGCAGACGAACAGAACGGGGACGCCTCGGGCGGCCGGTTTTAAGGTAAAAACCTTCGTTATCTGACGGACGGACACGGCAAAGAACGAAATAAGTGAGCGAAAATATCGCATTACCGGGTGGACAGACGGACAGGAACGGGGGCGAAAAAATTCCCTTTTCCGGGACGGACAGACGGGCAGAAAGGGGGCCAATCGGGGCTCCGGGAATTAAGGCAAAAAAGCCCAGTACCGGGCGGACCGACCGACAGAAACAAGATCAGAAAAAAATAACGAAAAAAGCCGTTACCGGGTGATCAGACGGACAGATATGGGAGCGATAGGGGTTCCCGGGGCGGAGGTAAATTCCCGTTACCGGCCGGACAGAAGGACAGACACGGAACTAATAAAATTGAACGAAAAAAACCGCTGCCGGCCGGAAAGACGAGGGAGCGATCGGGGCTCCCGGAGCGGAAGTGAAGCTCCGGTACCGGCCGGACGGATGGACAAGACCGAGCGGGGATCTCAGAATTAACAAAACCCGGTCGCGAACCGGCGGCGGGTAACGGCGGAACGACCCGGGACTGGCGGACAGAGGGAAGTGCCGGTAACTCAGGTAAAACCTCGTTACCGGGACGGACCCACGGACACAGCCGGGACAGCCCAGGGCTTCCGTGATGAACGAAAACGCCTCTTCGCCGCGACGGAAGGACGGACTGACAACGGAGCGATCAGGGCTCCCTGAGCAGGGATAAATCCCCGATACCGGGATGGACGGACGGACAGAAACGGGGCCGATCGGGGCTCCGAGAGGGGAAGGGAAGCCCCGTTGCTGGACTGACGGACGAACATGGGATCGATCGGGTTTTCATGACCGCGGTAAAGCCGTGCTACCGGGACGGATCGACGGACTCGGCCGGGACGGCCCGGGGCTCCTCTACCGAACGAGGAGTGGAGTCCGCGCTGCGAGAGACCCCGGGAGCCACCGCTGTTACTGGGGGACGCATGGCCCGAGTGGCCACGGCAAGCTCGTGAGCCGCGTTATCGGCAAGCCCGTGAGCCGTGAGACGAGGGTCGGTGCCGCCGGCAGCGGCGGGGCTGGAACGGACCGGGGGATGGAGCGGGAAAGAGATCGGGACCGCGACCGGGATCCTGCCGGCGGCGTGGAGCCGTGCCCGGTGTGGCGATCCGCGTCTCGCCGGGGGGTCTCTACATCGCTAGCGGCAGCAGCGACCGCAGCGGGGCCGAGAGCGGCGACGGGATCGGATCCGCGGACCAGCACGGCCCCGGGTCTTCTGGAATCTTGGAGAAGAAGGAGAATCCCGGCTCCCTACCGGGGCTCTCGGCTCCGTTCCGGGCTCCCGGAGAAGCCGCCGGCGGGACACGGGTGTCTCAGCCTCGGTCGCAGCGAGGGCGACTCCGACACGACCGGGGCCGCTGTAGAACGATGACTCCCGGCTTCCGGCGACGGCCGCGGTTTGGTTTGCTCCGTTCGGTTGGGCACGATTCGGTTTGGTACGGCTCGGCTGCTTTCGGTTCGATATGGGCCGGTTCGTCTCCGTTCGACCGGGCGTCGGCGGGGCCGAGCCTCACCCGCAGTGCTCGGCGCGGCTCGGCTGGGCCGGTGCGGGTGCCGTTACCGGTGCCCTGGCACTGCTGTGCCCAGATGCCAGGACCCGCAGTGCTCAGAGTGGGTCTCCGTGCGGGTGCCGGTGTCTGACCTGACGCCGCTGCCCCCGCAGGTCGAGGCCCGCAGTGATCTGCGCGGCTCGGCAGTGCCGGTCCGTTCCGGGTCCCGGTCCCGGTGCCCTGCCTCGCAAACTCTTCCCCGCCGGGCACCCCGGTGCCGGAGCCGGGGCGGGTCCCGAGGCCGTTACCAGTGCGATGCCCTGCCCCCGCTGCCCCCGCAGGCACTTCACCGCCGGGCGCCCGGGGGCCGTCCCCCGGTGCGGGTCCCGGTGTCGTTCCCCGTTCTCCGTGCCCTGACCCCGCTGTCTCCGCAGGTCCGCCCCCGCCGGGCGCCTCGGGCCCGCGCCCTCCCTGCAGGAAGCGTCGCAAGTCCCGGACCGCGTTCACGGCGCAGCAGCTGCGGGAGCTGGAGCAGCGATTCCGGCGGCAGCGCTACCTCTCCCCGGTGGACCGGGACGCGCTGGCCGCGCGGCTGGCGCTCTCCGCCGCCCAGGTCATCACCTGGTTCCAGAACCGCCGCGCCAAGCTCAAGCGGGACCTGGAGGAGCTGCGGGCGGACGTGGCCTCGCTGCAGGCGCTGCCCCCCGCCGCCCTGCAGCAGCTGGCGGGGCTGCCCGAGCACCCGGGGGCTCCCGGTACCGGCACCGGGACCACAGAACCCGCCGAGCTCTCGGAGGAGGAGATCGACGTGGCGGACTGAGCCGAGCACGCTCGGATCCGCTCGGCTCCGTTCGGATCCGCTCGGCTACATTCGGACCGAGACAGCTCCGTTTGGATCCACGCGGCTCCATTCGGGCCGGCTCGGCTGAGTTCGGATTCACTCGGGTCCGTTCAGGCCGAGACTGCTCCGTTCGGATCCGCTGGACTCCGCTCGGCTGCACTCGGGTCCGTTCGGACTCACTCGGCTTCACTGCATCTGCTCGGCTCGGTTCCGAACGGAGCCGAGCCCAGCCCAGCCCCGCCCCCTCGGTGCACCCTGTTTCGGGTATTTTTTTTTTTTCTGTTCGTCTTTCCATTGTTTTTTTTTAAATTTTATTTTCTATCGGCCCCGGTGTAAATATTTGCAATAAAGGCGACACCTTAATATGGACCCCAGAGCTTCCCACCTCCCACTTTTTTCCGGGCGAGCACCTCCCACCGCGGGCATTAATTTGTTTTAACCGGTGATTAATTACCGGCTGCGGCCGCCCCTGCCCCCCTCAATTTGCATATTAATCAAATTGTATTTGATCTCACGCCTGTCACCACCCCCCCCCGAAGCTCCTGTCACCAGCCAGTGACATTAAGAGGGGGCTGGAGACCCCCCCTTCGCTGTCCCCCGGGGCTGGAGTGACATGGGGGGATGAGGGGGGACAGAGGGGAACACAGGGTGGACAGGGACATGGGGGGCTGGAGCAGTGACGGTCCAAGACTGCGATGGGGAGGGGTGGAAGAGAGACTGGGGGAAACCAGCCCAAAGGAAGGCCAGAGAGAAAAACAAATCTCAGTTTTATTAAAAAGCACAAATTGGTACAAATCCCTGAGGGGCCACGGGGAACAGCCCAGGCCCACCCCCACCAGCACAAGGGGCTGCAGGGTGGGCCCTGACCCCCAGCACCCCCAAGGCAGAAGGGGGACATATTCCCACCCCCAGCAGTGAGGGGACAAGGCACAGGCAGGTACAGGCAGGTGAGGGGGGGGGTCCTGGCATCCCCCCCAACAGAGCAGGGTCAACTGAGCAGCCCCCCGGGGGTGGCCTTGCCCTTGGCACGGGGCACGGGGGCCGGAGTGGCGTGGGACGGGTGCTTGAGTTGCAGCAACAGCTTGCTGCCCTCCACGGTGGCACCCTGGGGACAGAAGGAGCTGGCAGCTGGCACCAGGACAGGTCCCCTGTGGGGACGGGGTGTCCCAGGGCCACCCGAGGGGTGGGGGTTCCACAAGCCCCCCCCCCACTCACCTGCATGGCCCTGTAGGCCTCCTCGGCCTCCGCCTTCCCAGCGAAGTTGATGAAGGCACAGCGGCGCCCTGGGAGCAACCGCATGGAGCGGATCTCCCCGAACCTGTGGGGCACAGACACCCAAATGTGGGGGGCAACAGTTAGAGATTCCTAAATAGGGAAGAGGAGGGTTACAGACCCCCAAACCTGCAGGATGGGAGGGTCAGAGGCCCTCAAACATGCAAAGCAGGTTTAGCAACCCTCAACAGCCGGGGAAGTATGAAAGACTCCCAAAGATGGAAAGAGTGAGACAACCCCAAACCTGTGGAACGGGGCAACAGAGACTCCCAACCCCGAGAAGGAACAGTTAAAGACACCCCAAGCTGAGGGACAGAGACCCCCAAACCTGGGGGCAGCATGTGTGTCACGGACTCCTCCCTAAGCATCCCTTGCAGGTCAAAACCACCAAAAATGAGGACAGAGACAGAGCTGGAGAGCTTGGGGGTCACCAAGGCTATGCCAGGGGCTTGGGGTCCTGGAGGGGGAGAGGTCCTGGGGGTCACTCACCGGCCAAAGGCACGACGCAGCACCTTCTCGGTGATGTGGGAGGTGACATTGCCCACCCAGAGAGGGAAGCAGTCCCTGCCAAGAGCAATCCTGGTGTCAACAGAGGCAGCACTGCCCCACCGGCACTCTAGGCCCCCCCACAGATCACCAGACACCCGTACCTGGCAGGGTGGCTCGGTGGCAGTGTCAGGTGGCTACTGGCCACAGCAGGTCCCCGTTCTGGGCCTCGTGTGGGGGTCCCGGTGCTGCCTCCTGTCACACTTGTGTCACCTGTGTCCTGGCAGCTCCTGGTCACCCATCCCGCTGCCGAGGGGCCAGAGGGGTTCAGCACCCACTGGGGACACAGGGATACCCCCGGGGTCCCCCCAACCCACCCGCCCCTGTCTCTCACCTGGGAGAAACAGTGGCTCCTTAGCCTTGAGCAGGAAGGGGGACACGAGGACACCCCCGGGGCGGCTGCACTGCTGTGAGGGGACAGGGGTGAGGCGTGGGGGGCACAGCAGGATAGGGGGCAGGGGATGGGGGTTTGGGAAAGGGGGTCTTACCTGCAGCAGGGCCCGGCAGGCTTCCAGCTGCGTGGCTGCCTCAGCATAGGTCCCATCCTGCAGCAGCAGCTCCTCGAAGGTGCGCGCGGCCTCGGCGTAGCGCTGGGGGCCGGAGGGCACCTGCAGCCCCCTGCCTGGCCCCACAGGCACCCCACACCCCCCACCCAGCCCAAATGGCACCTCAAAGCCTCACTGACATCCCCCAGCCCAGCTCCACCCCACCAAAACCCTGCAGCAGCCCCAGTCCCGTGCCCAGTCCTCCCAGCCCTGGCACCTCACAGCCCCAACTCACACTTAACACAACCGGCCCCCCCCCATGCAGCCATAGCACCCCCCAGCGCCCCCAGCACCCCTCAGCCCCCAATTTGATCCTAACAATAGCCCACAGCACCCTGTAGCCACTCTGAAAGCCCCATACTCACTCCTGGCACCCTGCAGCCCCTCACCCAGACATGGCACCCACCAGGCCCCCCCTCCTCCACCCCCCCCCCCAAGACCCCTGCCCCCTTCAGCCAGCCCCACAGTCCCTAAAGCCACCCCAGGTACCTGAAGTCCCCGCAGGGCCTTGCCCTTGCGGAAGGAGCCCTTGGGCCAGCCCGGCCGCAGCACCAGCGCCGCCTCCGCATCTGCCAGCGCCTCCTCATATCGACCCAGCTTCTCCAGGCAGTACGAGCGGTTCCCCAGGAGCCTGTGGGCATGCGGGTGCCACTGCGGCCTGTCCCTCCCACCCCAGGGCCCCCGGGCCACCCCAAGACCCCTCTGCTCACCGGTATTCCCGGGGGTTCAGCTCCAGGGCAACAGTGAAAGCATAAACAGCCTCGGTGTGTTGGCCCACCTGGGCTGCTGCGATCCCGTGGCCTGGGGAGGTGACACAAGGGTGGTTAGTGAGGACACAGACCTTCCCAGGGAGGAGCAGCCCCCCTGGCACAGCCCCCCTGAGCTGGGGAGAAGCAGGGAGAGCTCCCAATGCCCTCCCCTAGCCCCTCTGGGGGTCCCTGCACTGACCTGCGAGCATCAGGCTCTGCTCTACCGTGCTGGGGCTGGGTGCCCTGGGCTGGAGGGGCTGGGGGGGCACAGGTCTCTCCCCAGGGTCCCCACTGCCCTTCTCTGGCACCTTCCTGCTTGGCTCCACGTTCTGTGTGTCAGGGGACCGGTCACTGCCTGGGGGAGGCAGCCGGACCCCCGCCTTCTCCCGTGCTTTGCAGACAAAGGTGCAGCTCAGGTCCAGCTCCTCCTGGGAAAGCAGGGAGAGACGGACAGGCAGAGCCTCAGGACCCCCTACCCCCAGATGGCCCCCCTGGGGTAACCGTCCCTCACCTCTGCCACCTCCGTCTCCTCCAGCCCAGGCTCCCCAGAAGGGACTGTGGAGTCCCCAGGGCATGGGGAGGGCTCTGGGCAGCACCCCTTCTCCTCAGCACCGTTTGGGGGGGGGGCCCAGTGCCTGCAGGGCCACTCGGGGGGCTCTGCAAGGAGAGGGAGGGGGTAACACGCCTGGGGTAGGGGATGCTGCCTGGCCCCCATCTCTGGGGACCCCCAGAACAGCACGAGGCGGCCGAACTGGTTACTCACGGGGTCAGTGCTGTCTTTGTTCTTCAGCTCTTGACCCAGTTTCTCCCGCTTCTTTCGGTCTTTTTGCTTCTGGAAAGGGAGGACGTGAACCCATGAGCACGTGCCAGGCAGAGAAATGCAGTCCCCCCCAACCCCACCCTCAGCCCCCAAGCTCAGGTACCCGCTGGCAGCACCCTAAGAAGAAGCAGTGACCCGAAGCCCCAGGGGCTGGCAGTGCCCCTTCCCAGAGCTCAGTCACCTTCTTCTTCAGTTTCTTCTTCTCTGCCTTCCTCTTCGCTCTCTCCTCCTCCGCCACCAGCTCCTGCGCGTTCCTCTCGGCTTCCTGCAGGAGGGATACCCTGAGTGAGGATGTCCCCGGGGCCACGAGGTAGGACCCCCTCCCGTGATGTCAAACCAGGATCCCCCAGCCCCTGGGGAGCAGGACGGGGAATTCCCCACCTCTGCCGTGAGCCGGGTCGGGCAGGGTGTGGGCAGCCGGTCCAGCAGCGCATCCAGGGCGGTCGGGGAGGTCCGGGGGAGCTGTGGGGGCGGCTCCGAGCACAGGAAGGACTTGCGGAAGCCACAGTAGCTATAGGGAATGGACCCCTCTGCGACGGGAACGTCCCAGAAATCGCCCCGGTCCTCGTAATCTGTGTCGAACTCGTTCTCATCGTAATCGTCATCGTCATTGCCATCGTGATCGTCATCGCCATCCTCCACCTGGCAGTAATCCATCCTGGGGCCTGGCAGGAGAACGGGGGATGTGAGGAGCACTCCCAGCAGCCCCCACCCAGTTCCCCCTCCCCTGGCAACTCCCGAGCATGGGGATCCCCCGGCAGCTCCCGCCCCACTCACCGTCGTCCCAGAGCAGACACACCTCCCCCGTCTTGTACTTGATCACCGTCCGGGAGGGGCCCTGCGACGGCACCGGGAGGTCGGCGAAGCTGGACATACGGTGCCGAGGGCAGAAGGGCGCTGTGGGAAGAGGAAACAGCCATGAGCCAGCGGAGGCGGAACCGAAACCGGGCCGCCACCGGGCCCGGCTCTGGGCTCCCACCCCTGCACCCCCCCGGCCCCACCACGAGCCGTACCGGCGCTCCAGCCAGCGGGGCCGGGCGTGCAGCCCCAGGGGCAGGCAGCGGGGACAGCCTCGAAGCCGCAGCCGCCCAGTCCGGGCTCGTCCCCGTCCCGCGTCCCGCCCGAGCCCCGCATCGCCACGAGCCGCCGCCGCCGCGCCTCAGAACTGCATCACGGGGCCTGCCGGAAAAGCGTCACGGCGCCGGTTGAGGCCGCCAGCCGCCATGTTGGATGCGGGCAGGACGGCGGCTCGCAGGGCCCGCACGGGGCAGGACCGAGGCTTCACATCTTCTCCCGCCGTCCCCGCCTGCCTCAAGGCCGTGGACCCGGCCGCCCCCCGCCGCTCGTCCCGCCCCCCACGCCGGGCCCCTCCTGGCGGCCAGTTTGGCCCAGCCCGCCGGATTAGCGAGGGCGCGGCCTAAGCTTCTTTGCTGCCACCGCCCCCGGGATGGCCCGGCATGGACGCCGGCGGCGCTGAGCGGCGCGGCGGAGAGCTGTGTCTGCAGGTGAGGCCGCTCGGGGAAGGGGGGGCTCGGACACCCCTCACGGGGCAGCGGTGGGTCCGGGCCGGTAACGGGGAGGGCGGGGGGCACCGGGCCCAGGCAGTACTGCGTCTCCATGGCAACGGCACAGGGGGCAGGGCGAGGGCGGGGCCAATGTGGCGAGCCATGGTGGGGGCGTGGTCACAGCAGGGGTTTGCTGGGGCGCGGCCTGGGGGCGTGGCGAGGGCGCGGCCACTGTGGAGGGCGTGGTCTTGTAGTAATGGGCGGAGCCTGGAATGGCCCCGCCCCTCGCCCCGGCCCGGGGGTTCTAAGCCCCCCGTACTCCTCCAGGTGGGCGAGGCCGGCCTGGGCGGCCTCATCCTGCTGCTTCTGACGGCCCGGCCGGGACCGGGCGATGGGGCTGCCCGCGGAGAGCCGCCCGAGCCCGGTGAGACCCCCGGGGGCTGCGGGGACCAAAACGGGATGCAGTGTTCTGGGGGTCTGCGGGGATCCTGATGGGGCGCGTGGTCCTGGGGGAGTGTGGAGGATCCTAATGGGGTCCAGGGTGCTTGGGGGAGCATTGATGGCATGTGGTGGGCTGTGGGGACCCCAGTGGGCTGCGGGGTCCTGGGGGGCTGCGGGGACACCAAGGGGCTAGGAGGTCCCTATGAGGGGGGCCTGTGGGGCATGTAGCGGGGTCCTGGGGGTCTCATGGTTAGGGTGGCAGTGCGGCAGTAATGGGGAGGTGTGGGCAGGCGCTGCCCCACACTGAGGTTCTGTACTGCACACTGGGGTTCCCACCCTGCGCCGTGGTCCCTGCCCCAGCCTGAGGGTCCCGTGCCCCCCAGGCGGGTCGCGGGGGCCCCTGGCGCGCTCCCTGCAGCGGGCAGAGGCCATGCTGCGCAGCTGTGTCACCCCGGGACTGCGGCGCCTGCTGTCCCCGCGGTCGTGCCGGCGCGGTGACGGTGATGAGGATGACGACGAGGACGAGGATGAAGCAGCGTCCATCGTGGTCCCACTGGAGCAAAGCTTCCTGGGGCTGCGCCGCTGCCTCTGCGTCTGGGAGGACCCTCGCACCGAGACTTTCCTGGGGTACGTGCGGCCCCATCCCAGCGGCGCCGGTGACTTTTCCGAGGACGCGGTGCGGCAGCGCGTGGCGGAGCGGGGAGCAGCCCTGCACGCACTGCTGCAGCACCGCCACCAGCTCCGCCTGGCCCGCGACTTCACCCGACGCCTCAAAGCCTCCTCCGACTTCCTGCGGCGGCTGCTGGCGCTGCCGGGGCCCGGAGAGCCTGGGGACCCCGCGCCGGCGCTGCGGGAGCTGTGCCTGGAGCTGCGGGCACACGCGGGGCACTGGGCCGCGCTGCTGCGGCGGCTGCGGGCAGACGCGTGGCTGCGGGCGCTGCCGCGGCGCCGGGGCGAGGCCGTGGTGCACATGCGGTGGGCGCTGCTGCTGCCCGCCCTGACGGCCGCACGCCTGGCCGGGCGACACATCGAGGGACGGCTGCAGGAGCTCGGCCGCCCCGGCAGCCCCGCCCTGGCCTCTGAGTGCCTGGCTGACCTCTTCCAGGGGCTGGAGATCTACAACCGCGTGGTGCAGGGGCTGGCGGAGGAGCTGGGCCCTGAGGTGAAGGCCCCCAGCGCCTTCACAGTGGGTGGGGTGCTGCGGCTGCTGGCGGCCGAGCGTGGCCAGACCGTGGCCCAGAGGCTCCAGCTCCTCCTGTGGCCCCAGGATGGGGACATCAGGGATGGACACGTCTGCTGGGAGGACGTGGTGGTGCCGTGGCTACCGGGACGCGACGCTGCGGGGATGGACACGGGAATGGACACAGAACCTTCTGGAGCAGAGGTGCCACCGGCACTGGCGGCTGAGCTGCAGGCACTGTGCCAGGAGGACGAGGAGCTGATGGGACACGTTTTCGGGGCACTGGTGGTTTCAGCTGACAGCTTGTGGCAGCCGGTGCTGTCGGAGAGCCCTGAGCCACCAGGGCTGGCCCTGGGACTGCGGCCGGGCAGTGCAGGTGGCTGGAAGGCCGTGCGGTGGCTGGACGCCGCCCGCGGCCCCGCCGTCACCGCACTGAGTGCCCGGTACCGCATGCTGCTCTGGGAGGCTGTGGGTGCTGTGCTGGGGGACAGCCCAGGCACCCCTCCTGCCACCCCCCGTGCCACTGTCACTGCAGCGTGGGAGCTGAGCTGTGCGCTCGCTGTTGGTACGTGGGCATACAGGGGGTGTGCGGGGCTGCCTCAGGGTGTCCCTGCCCTGCCCTGACCCCCCACGTGTGTCCCCACAGCCCGTGTGCCCCCCGAGTGCCAGGAGGAGCTGGGGGGGCTCTGCCTGCGCCTGCTGTGCCGGAGTGTCCTCTGCAGCTGGGACACGGGTACAGGGGGCTGGGGGAGCACAGGGTGGGGTACAGGGGGTGCAGGGTGTGGTGCAGGGTGTTGGCTCTGGGGTACAAGGTGGGGGGCAAGGTGGGGGGCAGGATGTGGGGCACTTGGTGGGTATGGGGTGAGGAAGTGGGGTACACTACGAAGTGTTGGATGTGGGATATGGGGTGGGGTGTGGGGTGCAAGTGGGGGACGTTAGGGCCTTCTGACTGTTTCTCCTGCAGATTTTACCCGTGCTCTGGGCTCGGGGCTGTCAGACAAGTGCTTGGAGGTCCCAGGAGGGCCCCCAGGGCCAGGGTGCAGCCGCACAGCCCAGCAGCTCCGGTGCCTCTTCCCAGCCCTGGCACTGGCCCTGCGCTGTCTGCGCCTGCTGCCCACCCGCCCGCACGGTGAGAGTGGTCCGGGGGGGATAGGTGGGTCTAGGGGTCCTCTCTGTGCTGACCCCCACCCACAGCCCCCCCCCGGGGGTCTCTGCCTGCGGCTGCAGGTGCTGGGCCGGTGCCTGGCGGCGGTGGCGGCCGCCCACGCGTGGCTGACTGGCCGGGCCGGGCGGTACCTGGCGGCCTGGGCGCTGCCTCAGTTCCTGCTGCTCACCCAGGGAGACCTGCAGGTACGGGGCACAGGGGTTACGGGGGTCTGCGGGGACACGGGGGGGCTGGATTCACTCCACCCTCTCCCCTCCAGGTGCTGAAGGCAGAGGCGGAGCAGCTGATGCTGCAGGTGAGCGGGACCTTCCCGGAGCCAGGGGACATTCACGGGGACAGCCCCCTTGAGCCACTCCCCAGCCCAGGGTCCCCGTGGGAGCTCCAGCTGTGCCAGCAGATCCGCAACGTGGCCAACAGCATCCAGGTATGGTGGGACCGTGGGAGGGGGGTCCTGAGCACGAGGATGTCATCCCGTGTCACCTGGTGTCACCCTGTGTCACCCCACGTTCCCCATGTCCCAGCTCTTCTCCGGGGACGTGCTCCGGATGTTCTCCACCAGCTGCAAGCGGCTCTCGGCCGAGATCTTCGACCAGACCATGCCGCTGGGCCGGCACTGGCGGCTCGGGCCACGTGCCGGTGGGTGTCAGGGCTGGGGGGGATGTTGGGTGCTTAGGGGGGCCTTGGGGGTTTCACTAAGTGGGGTCCCTGTGTCCCCCAGAGGTGCCCAGTTCCCCCAGCGCGTACGCAGCGGCCGCAGTGCAGGCGGTGCTGGGGCAGGTGCTGCAGGGGGCCCAGGCCCTGCCTCACGATGCCCAGGCGCCCACCCTGGCACGGGTCACCACGGCCTTCCTGGAGGCCTGGATGGATCACATCCTGACCCGCCGGATCAAGTTCAGGTACTGGGGATGGGGGTCCACAGCCAGAGCCACAGCTGGTGGGCAGTGCCAGGGGTCCCAGTGGGGGTCCTGGGGGGTCCCAGTGGCAATTCCAGGGGTCGCAGTGGCAATGCTGGGGGTGCCATTGTGGTCCTGGGGTCTTGGTGGTAGAGCAGGGGTCCTGCTGGTGACAGTGACAGTGCTGGAAGTCCCAGTGGTGGGGCTGGTGGACCCAGTGTCGAGCTGGGGGTCCCAGTGGGCAGTGCCAGGGATCTCAGTGGCAGCTTCAGGAGTTCCAGTGGCAGTGCTGGGGGTCCCATGACAGGGCAGGAGGCCTGATGGCAGGTTGGAGTCCTGGTGACAGTGCCAGAGGTCCTGATGGGGGTCCTAGGGGTCCCTGGTGACAGTGCCAGTGGTTCTGGTGGGCAGTTGTGGGGGTCCTGGCAGTGGTCTTGGGGTTCTGATGGCAGTGCCATGGTCTCCATGGGGGTCCCAGAGCATAGTGGCGGTGCCAGGGGGTCCTGGTGGGGATTCCAGGGGTGCCATGCCCACCCTGACCCCCATCCCAGCCTGCAGGGTGCCCTGCAGCTCCGGCGGGACTTCGAGGCGGTGCGGGAGCTGGTGTGCTCGGAGCGCTCCGGGCTGGCTCCCGAGGCCCGGCAGGCGCTGCAGGCCCTCTGCGTCTTCCGGCACACGGACGCAGCCGTGCGGTGCCTCCTGCAGCAGCCAGGGGGGCTGGGGGGGCCCCCCCGGGGCTGGAGCGGCCTCCGGCGCTGCTGTGAGAGCGGGGTGGGGTGGGAATGGGGTGGGATGGGATGGGATAGGATGGGGATGAGATGGGAATGGGGTGGAGTGGGATGAGGATGAGATGGGGTAGGGATGAAATGGGAATGGGATGGGATGAGGTGGGGTGGGATTTGGACGAGATGGGGTGGGGAAGGGATGGGACAGCGTGGGATAGGGATGGGGTGCAGGGATGGATGGGGACAGGGAGAGGGACAAGGATGGGGATGGGATCAGAATGGGGATGGGGACAAGAACCCCTACCAGGAGCAGGATCTGATATCCCAGCCTATCCATCCCTTCCCAGGCTCAGACGAAGGCGCCCACCCCCTGG
This sequence comes from Lycocorax pyrrhopterus obiensis, assembly GCA_014706295.1. NCBI lineage: Eukaryota > Metazoa > Chordata > Aves > Passeriformes > Paradisaeidae > Lycocorax > Lycocorax pyrrhopterus. The sequence continues at coordinate 2,117,192 of JACSVZ010000006.1, read as the reverse complement.
AACCATCCATGGACCCCCTCCCTGTACAGGACCCTCTGGAGGGGCTGGGCCCAATCCCAGGGACCCCCCCGCCGGCTCCGGAGGCCGACCTCCCGTCCCGTCCCGAATCCCCTTTCCCGGGCAGCCAGCAGCAGTGGCTGTCCCTGCGGCTGCACCGTGCCCGCCGCTGGCGTGTGCCGGGGCTGCCATGTGTCGGGAACAGCCCTGAGGGCTGACCTGGAATAAACATGGCAACACCATGGCCGTGGCTGTGTCTATGGGTGGGATACGGGGGGATGGAGGTGTGGCATCACTGAGGTGTGAGTCCGGGATTCCAGCTGGGACCAGTTGCTGGTGGGCAGGATCTAACTGGAACTCTTGTGGGGAGACTGGTGGGGTCCTGGAGGGGCTGGGGGTGAAGGGTAGGATTCCCTTGGGGGTCCTGGGGGACACTGCAGGTGCATAGCTGCGGTTCCAGGGTGGTCCTAGGGAAGGCTGGGGGTCCATGGGGGTCATTTGGGTATCCCCGGAGAGGCTGGGGGGGAGACCAACGGGCATAACAAAACGGACGCGAGGAGCGTGGACTGGGTGGCAGGGCTGGTCGGGGACACCCTGCGGCGTCGTTGTCCCCTCGTGGCCAGTTTGGGTTCCGCGGGGTCCCTGGGAGGACCGAGCCTGCTCGTGCTCCTCCCGCCCGCCAGGGAGCGCTCGCGGAATTGGCCTCTCCACACGTCGCGCAGCGCTGGCGTCACGACCGCGACAGCCCTGATGGCGGGCGAGCGGCGGCGGCGCGGCGGGGATGGACCCCGGGAACGGCCCCGGGAGCGGCTCCGGGACCGGGACCCGAAACTGCGGCAACAACAAAAGCCACCGCGAGGCTCCGGGCGGGGCCGGAAGGCGCTGGCGCTTACAGCGGCGGCGGCAGCGCTGGCGCTGGGTCTGGCGGCGGCGGCGGCCGAATGGAACCGGTGGAGCGAAGCCTCCCGCCTCGTCACTCCCCACCCCGCGCCCCCCGCCGTCCCCCCTGGCTCCACCGGGCCTCTCGCATCGCCCACCTACTTTTGGGGCACATACCGGCCTCACGTCTACTTCGGGATGAAGACGCGGAGCCCGCGCGCTGTCGTGACCGGTGAGGGACGCGGGGGGCTCTGCCCCGCCCTGGGCTCGTCCGGCCCCGCTCCCACCACGAGAGCCGCCCCTGACACCTCCCCGCCCCTCCAGGACTGATGTGGCTCCAACACGGCGGCAACTTGCGGCACACGAGCGACCAGAACGACGGCGTGTCGCGGTATGGGTGGCTGATGCACGACGGGGAGAATTTCGGAGTGCAGGAGATCCGCGATGAGGGGCTGGTGCTGAGAACCGAGTTCGTGAAGCAGCCGGGGGGAGACCATGGCGGCGACTGGAGCTGGCGGGTCACAGCAAAGATGGAGGTGAGGGGACGAGGGTGGGAGAGGGGTTGGGATGCCGGGGAGCTTTTGTCATCCTCCTCCTCTTCCTCCTCCCCAGGGCAAGGGTCCGGCCCCTCTCCTGTCCCTCTTCTTCTACGTGGCCACAGACGGGCAGGGGACGCTGCGCCCGGTACTGGAGAACGGGACACGGCTGGCGGCTGTGGCAGGGACGGCAGAGGAGCTCGGGGACTTCACTCTCACCTTCCTGCCCCCGACCGGGGAGGGCGGGGAGGGGCCCAAGTACGCGAGGTGAGTCTCTGGGCTGTGGCTCCCAAACCCTCTGTGTCCCCTCCATCTGCCCCCATGTCCTGTCTCCCATGTCACCACCATGTCCCCCATCCCTGACTCTCCTGTCCCGCACAGTTACAATTTTCTGGCCGCGGGGGTGCCAGGGCTGCACCGTCTCACTGACCTGGTCCGTCAAAGCCTCCGTGAGAGCTCCGTGTTCTCCCCACCGGGCCGGCCCCGCCGCCGCTTCTTCGGGGTGTCCAGCACCGGGGGGCTGCCTGGGGAGCCCCCTCGGGGGCAGTTGCTGCTGCACCAGGTGACGCTGGAGCCACCAGCAGTGCTGGAGGTGACGCTGGAGTCGGGCAGCACGGCGGGAGCGCGGCGCGGGCGGTTGGCGGGGCCAGCGCTGAGCGCGGCGCTGGCCCGGCACGCAGCTGCCTTTGAGCAACGCTTCGAGGACACCTTCGGGCTGGGGGCACGTGGGGTGTCCCTCCCGCAGCGCCGCTTCGCCCAGGCTGCGCTCAGTGAGATGCTGGGCGGGATCGGCTTCTTCCATGGCCGCTCCCTTCTGCGCTCGGAGCGCCGGGAAGAGCCGATGCCTGGTGCTGAGTCCATGCTGTTCACAGCCGTGCCCTCGCGCTCCTGCTTCCCACGCGGCTTCCTGTGGGACGAGGGCTTCCACCTGCTGCTGCTGGGCCGCTGGGACCCCGCGCTGGCCCGTGACATCCTCGCCCACTGGCTTGACCTCCTGAACACCGACGGCTGGATCCCGCGGGAGCAGATCCTGGGGGATGAGGCGCGGGCCCGAGTGCCCCCTGAGTTTGTGCTGCAGCACAGCGAGACGGCGAACCCCCCGACGCTGCTGCTGGCGCTGGAGCGGCTGCTGCCCGACGCGCCCCTGCCCTACCTGCGCCGCCTCTTCCCGCGCCTGCAAGCCTGGTTCCAGTGGCTGAACCGCACCCAGGCCGGCCCCTGAGCCCTTCACCTTCCGCTGGCGCGGCCGCGACACCGACCCCGAGCGCTTCCTGAACCCCAAGACTCTGGCGTCAGGGCTGGACGATTACCCCCGCGCCTCCCACCCGTCTGTTCAGGAGCGGCACCTGGACCTGCGCTGCTGGATGGCGCTGGGCGCCCGCGTGCTGGCGGCGCTGGCTGAGCGCCTGGGCGAGCCCCTCGCGCTCTATCGCGACATGGCCGGGACCCTGAGCGACAACGACCTGCTGGACCGGCTGCACTGGGCACCTGAGCTGGGCACCTTCGCCGACTTCGGCAACCACAGCGCGGCTGTGGCTCTGCGCTGGCACCGCCCGGCCCCCGTGCCCGGCAGGCCCCCTCCAGCCCCACAGCTGCGGCGGGAGGTGCAGGAGGCGCCGCGGCCGCAGTTTGTGGGTGCTTTGGGCTACGTGAGCCTGTTCCCGCTGCTGCTGCAGCTGCTCCAAGCAGACTCCCCGCGGCTGCCAGCGCTCCTGGGCTCCATGCGCAATGAGAGGCAGCTCTGGACGCCCTTCGGGCTGCGCTCGCTGGCCCGCGACAGCCCCTGGTACCTGCGCCGCAACACCGAGCACGACCCCCCGTACTGGCGCGGCTCTGTCTGGGTCAACATCAACTTCCTGGCGCTGCGGGCGCTGCACAGCTACGCGCAGGCGGCGGGGCCGCACCGGGAGCGCGCGGCCAAGCTGTACCGGGAGCTGCGCCACAACCTCGTGGCCAACGTGTTCCGGCAGTACGAAGCCACCGGCTTCCTCTGGGAGCACTATCGGGACAGCGATGGCGCTGGGCAGGGTTGTCACCCCTTTGCCGGCTGGTCTGCACTCGTCGTGCTGGCCATGGCTGAGGACTATTAATGTGTGGGGGTCTGTGTGCCCCCCACCTGCCTGGCGTGCTCAGGGCCAGGGGAGGTGTTGGGGGGCTGTGCCAGAGCCCCCCTGCCTCCCCTGCAATAAACCTCCGTGACTGTGGCCTCTCGCCACCTGTGTCAGGGTGTCACAGTGTCCCCTTTGCTGACCCCAGGTCAGACTGGTGCCCTCTGTGCCATGGGGGGATGTTTTTACCCCCTCCCTATGGAGTCAGGGGTCCCCACCCAGCCCAGTGCACCCATCACAAGGGGCGATGGTACTTTCACATCTCTTTAATGGTGAGAGAACGTGCCGGGACCACCCACCCCCACGGTCTCGAGTATCCCCCAGGCGATGGGGCCCCCCTGGGCAGCAGCACCGGGATCACAGGGGAGGCCCCAGAAGCAGTTCAGAGGGGAGGGGGCTCCAGCAGGACCCCACCACGTTGCAGGGTGGGTGTCAGTCAGGGTGAGGGGCCCCAGGGGCTCCGTGATGAGTCCAGACCCAAGTTGGGGGTCCTGTGGGGGGCTCAGACGGGCAGCACAGGTGAGCCAGGCCCCCCACCACCCCCTGCCCCCCCACAGCCCTCGGGCTCGCCCTCCTCCTCCTCCAAGCCCCGGCCCACCTCGATGCCCGAATCCCCTGTGAGCCGCCGGTGCCGCCCGGAGCAACCCCCCAGCACCGCTCCACCACCCCTGTACTCGCCCCCCTCAGTGTCAGAGCAGGGGCGGCCCTCGGCCTCACAGAAGTCCAGGGGGACTTGTTTGGGAGGGCCCCCGCGGGCCGGCGGCTCCTCAGGCGGGGGCAGGTCCCAGCTGGCACCGGTGCCGGTGCTGCTGGAGCCGCCGTCACGGCCGGCACTGCCACCCCCCAGGCCCGGGCCCGGCTCCGGGTCCGGGTCCGTCTCGTCGGTGCCCGGCGCCGAGAGCGAGGAGCTGCTGGGGGAGGAGGCGCAGGAGCAGCCACACGAGCAGGAGCTGCAGCCCCCGGAGGAGCCGGGGGACAGCGAGGGGCTCCCGGGGCTGTAGGGCGGCGGCGGCGTCCCGGGGCGCTGCGCCACTTCCTCGTACGCCGGGAGCTTGAAGGAGGCCAGCAGCCCTGGCGGGGGAAGAGGCGGGGTCAGGGGGACACGCGGGACACGGGCGGGCACCGGGAAACGGCCCCCGAGAGGATGGAGGGGAAGGGCACAGCCTAGCACAGGGCAGAGCTGGGGGGATGTAGGGGATGTGGGGTTGGGGGTGATGCGGGGCCTGTGGGGCAGGGGATCCCGGGATCCCTCACTCACTGAGGTCCGTCATGGAGGCAGGGTATTGGGGGATGGCGCAGGGGGTCCTGACTCACTGAGATCCCCCGTGAAGATGGTGGGGTACGAGGGACTGGGGGTGACACGTGGGGTGCTGGGGGTCCCGATTTACTGAGGTCCCCCAGGGAGGGGGGTTGTACTGGCAGGGGCTGGGACTGGGGGGTACGGGGGAAATTCAGAAGCCCTTCACTCACGGAGGTCCCCCACGGACGGGGGGTACTGGCAGGCACCGTGGTAGGCGATGAGGTTGATCTCACGCTGCCGCTGCTGCTGCTGCAGGCGCAGCTTGGCCCGGCGGTGCCGGAACGCGCAGCAGCAGCTCAGCAGGATCAGGATGGTCCAGAGCAGCCAGAACCCTACGGGAACGGGGGCGCAGAGCGGGGGGGGTCACCCTCACATAGAACCCCCGTTCCCATGGGGGGTTCGGCTGCAGCCCCCAGAACCTCCCAGAACCCTCAGTCCCCCCAGAGTCCCAGCTCTTCCTGAGCCTCCAGTGCACCTCGGAGGCCCCAGGGCCCCTGAGCCGCAGGACCGCTCCAGAGGCCCCGACTTTCTTCGGAGCCCACAGTCCCCGTCCTCCACCCCAGGTCCCGCAGGACTCGCACGGAGCCCCCAGCCCCGACAGAGCCCCTGACCTCCCCGAGTCGCAGGACCCCCACGGAGTCCCGGATCCTCCCGAAGCCATCAGCCCCCCAAGAAGCCCCCGATCCCCTCCGTTCTCCCCGGAGCCCCCCGCACTCACACCACAGCTCGTAGTAGTAGGTGCAGCAGCCGCTCTCCCCGCAGCAGTGCCCGGTCTCGCACACGTAGGGCCGGTTGTTCACCCCCGGGCAGAACTCCCGGGCCTGCGGGCACGGCCGCACCGTCACCGCGGCCCCGCGCGCGGCCCCCCCGCCCCGGCCCGCCCGGTACCTGCGGGTGCTGCCGGCCCAGCAGCGCGGCCCAGGCCCCCTCGGCGCTCCCGGGCCGCTCCATGGCGCCGCCGCCTAAAGCCCGCCGCGACCCCGCGCCCGCCCGGCCGCGGCCCCCGCCGCCCGCAGCAGCCGCCGCCGCCCCGTCGCCGCCGCCGCCGCCATCGCGGCCCCCGCGGCCGTCGCCGCCCGGGCCGGGGCCGTCGCCGCCGCCATCACGCCCGGCCCGAAATCCCGCCCCCGCGGCCACCGTCAGCCAATCAGCGACCGCTCCGTGGCCGACAGCCAATCGGCGCCCGCGCCGCCGCCCGACTGCAGCCAATCGCGCGCCGCCTGCCTGAGCCTCACGCCCAACAACAGAGACAAAGGGGCCGAGCCCCGCCTCCGCCGTGATTGGCGGCCGCAGCGGCCAACCGGAGATAAAGCACCGCCCCCAGGCCCTGACTGAAGGCGGCACTTACCAATGGTGCCCTAGCTCCTAGCACGACAGAGCCGCGACCGCCCCCGACCCGCCCCGGGGCGGGCGCTCGGCGCTGCGCCGCCAATGGGCGCAGAGGCAGGGCTCCTTCCTTCTGATTGGCGGAGCGATCGACCAATCAGCGTCGCCGCTCTCCGCTGGACAGGGTCCCCGCCAATGGGGGCTGCCGGAGAACGCCCCGCCCACCCGGGACGGACCATAATGCACCGTAGGGGAGGTTGTTTTGGGCTGTTCCACAGCGCTGCCGGGGAAGGGGGGGTCCGTACCATAGTGCCCCCCGGGGGTGTCGGACTGTACCATAACACTCCCGGGGGGGCGGGCTGTCTCCCCATCCCAACAGACCCATACACGGCTCCTTCACCAACAGCCTTTAATCAGCTCCGCGACACCACGACCCGCCCTTCCCAGGGACCTCCTTTATCCCCTCAGGACCACCCCCAGTCCCTGCCGGGGTCCCCAACCCTCTGTGTCTGCGGTGGAGGGGCTGGAGCCCTCCGGAGCGCCACATCCCTGCTGTCCATTATCCATTTGGAGGAACCAGAGTCCCCTGTGTCCACGAGGAACTGCAGCCGTCCAGGTCCCTCGTGTCCATGTGAAGTGGCCAGAGCCTCGGTGTCCATGGCACAGGATTTAAAACCCCCTTTTCTGGCTTTCTGGATCCACGTGGAAGGTCTGGAGCTCCCCACAGTCCTCCAAGTCCACGGTGGAGGACCTACAGGTTCCTCTTCTGGCCCTCTGTGTCCACGTGGAGAATCCAGACCCCCCCTGGACGTCCCTATGCCCATACGGCTCGCTGTTCCAGCCCTTTGTATCCACGGCAAAGGATCCGTCGCCCCCGAGGAGGGTCCGTCGCCCCCGAGGAGGGTCCGTAGCCCCCCGCAGCCCGCTCTGGGGAGCTCACCCCGGCGTCTGCAGCAGCTGCAGGTTGCGCTGGTAGCAGCCCAGGCTGCAGAGCGGGCGCCCGGTGCGGGCACAGCTGTAGCGCTTGGGGTTGGGGCAGCCGGGCACGGCGCAGGGCTGGGCGGGGGGCACGGGCGGGGCGGTGGCGGGGGGCAGCGGCAGCGGCAGCCCGGCGGGGAAGGACACGGTGACGCCGTCGGCGGCGCTGCGGTAGTGCACGACGGGGCAGGGCGCGGGGCGGGCGCGGCGCTCGCGCAGGGCCCTCACCTTGGCCTTGTGCGTGCGCGTGAGGCGCTCGATGGTCTGGTTCTTGCTCTCCTCGGCCTTGCGGGCGGCCTGGAGCCGCCGGCGCCGCGCCCGCTCCTCCCGCTTCTCCCGCATCTCCTCCGTCACCTCCTTGGCCTTGGCACCCATGGGCAGCTGCAGCAGGGGCTGGCTCTGCTGCTTGTGCAGCAGCGCGCGCTGCGGGGGCACAGGGGGGGAGTCAGGGTGGGGGTGGAAGGGTCTGAGACACCCCCAGGGGCTCTCCACCAATTCCAGGGCTCCCCATGGGTTCCAGCCTGGACCCCTGACGGCTCCAGCTCAGCCCCACACCAGTTCTGCGGTCCGTGCAGCGCCCCCGGATGCCCTCAGCCGTGACCCAGGAGCTCCATGATCCACCCCAGAACCCCTCAGTCTGCCCCCAGCCCCCCTTCAGCCCCGTCCCAGTGTCCCCGCAGCCCCCCACAGCCCTCCACTCCTGCCAGTTTTGGGACCCCTGCACCCTCCAGCCCTGTCCCAGCGTCGCCAAACCCCTCCAGCCCCTCCCCAGAACTGTGCCAGCACCTCTGCAGCCCCCACAGCCCCTCTCAGCCTTGCCCCCAGCCCCCTGTGCCCTCTGACCTGCCGGGCCGTCAGGAGGGACTCGTCCACCTCCCTCTTGATGTCGCCGTTGTCGTCCAGCTCCCCCCTCTCGAGGGCGGCCAGCCAGCGCCGCTCCTCCTCCTCCTCCTCCTCCTCCTCTTCCTCCTCCTCCCCCTCCTCGCGGGGAGGGAAGCAGCTCTCGGGGTCCAGCTCGGGCAGTGGGGAGGGGGCCAGGTTGCTGTCCTCATCTGGGGGGGCCGGGATGGGAACGGTCACGGGGCATAGGAGTCACCCCACGCCGGGGTCACACTGGTCTGGAGTCATGAGAGGGGTCCAGAGCATCCCCCTCCCCACCCAGCCCTCACTCTGAGCCCCACAATTTCCCCCTCAGGGCTCCCCCGGCCCCCTCATGGCTCCCCCTGCCCTCCCCCACAGCCCCCCCCTCTCTGAGTCCCCCGTGAGCCCCCCCTGCTCACCCAGCCAGGCCCGGTACTGCTCGATGGGGACCCCCTCGCTGGGCTCCTCCTCGTCCCCTCCCAGCAGTGGGGAGGGAGACGGCGAGTGCGGCCCTTCGGGGACCACCGTGAACGTGGGGACACTGTGGGGAAGAGAGAGGAGTTTGGGGAGGCTGGTAAGGCCGGGGAGGGGGGTCCCGGTTAGGGGCGGACATAGAAACATGCCCGGCCCAGCCTCCCACCTCCTCCTCCTCCCACATTTGGTGCTCAGGATCTGCCCCCCAGACCCCCCCCAGGTCTCCCCTCACCTCTTGGTGCCCAGGATCTGCCCTCCCAGCTTGATCCGGAGCCGCAGCCGCAGCCGGGGCTGCCGGGAGGGTTCGGGGCCCGGGGGCGGCCCCGCCTCGTGGTGGTGCCGCTTCTTGTGCTTTTTCTTGTGCTTCTTGTGTTTTTTCTTGTGGCCGCCATGGCCGCCCGCCTCGGCCTCCTGCCCTGTGAGGGGGAATACAGGGTCAGCGAGGGGCCCCCGCGGGCTCTGCCCCGCCGGGGAGTGACCCCGCAGCGCCCCCGGACCACCCCCGGCCCCGCGCCCTCTCACCGTGGCCGCCGGCCTCCATCCCGCCGCGCCGCCAGGCCCTGCGCATCCGGCTGCGGGGGACCCAATTCGGGACGGACCCACTTCCGCCCGAACTCGCTTCCGCCCGATTCGCCTCCGCCCGCTATCCGGGGCGGGTGACGCTGTCCCCGCCATGTTTGAAGTGGGCAAGTGGTGCTCCGTCCCGGGAGGAAACCGATGCCACGGTTGCTTTTGGGCCGCCCGGGCCAGGTGTGTGAACTCAGGTGTGAACTCAGGTGTGAACTCGGGTGTGAGCTGTGCAGGTGTGAGTGAAAGCACAGGGTGAACACCCAGGGGTGATCACAGGTGTGTGTTAATGTGTGAACTTAGGTGTGAACACACCGGTGTGAGCTGTGCAGGTGTGAGTGAAACCACAGGGTGAACACCCAGGGGTGATCACAGGTGTGAGCCGTGCGTGTCCTGGGGATGCTGGGGGGCTGTTCCTGCCCAGCCGCGCGTCCCGGCGGTCCTGGGGGCAATGGAACGCCGGGGGACATCGGGAAGGGCAGTGCCAGCAGGTCAGGGGGGGAACTTGCCCAGCTGAGGCACATCTGGAGTGCTGTGTCCAGGTCTGGGCTCCTCGGGACCACAGACACCTGGAACTCCTGGAGCGGGTCCAGAGGAGGCCATGGGGGTGATTTGGGGTCTGGAGCACTTCCCAGGCTGAGGGTGCTGGGTCTGGTTCGTCTGGAGAGAAGACTGAGAGAGGACCTCATCTGTCCACACAAATATCCCAAATATCCACAAAAACCTCTCAAAAACCCACCCGAATCTCTCATCTCAGAGCGGATCCCATCAATCCCGCACAAAAACCCCACCCAGCCCCACAAATCTCTCCCCGGGGTGTCAGAACGGTGCCCAGGGCAGGACGAGGAGGTTTGGCCACGAACCGAACACAAATCCCAGCTCAGCACGAGGCAGAGCTGCTCCCCACGGAGGGGCCAAGCCGTGGGACAGGTCAGCCGGCCGTGTGTCACCTCTCCAGGTGGCACCGCCTGGGCGGGGGGTAGGACTGGGAGACCTCTCCAGAGGGTCCTTCCCACCCCGACCGCTCCGGGATTCCGGGATTCCCCGAGGGCACACGCGCGTGTGTGACAGCTCCGTGCCCTCCCGTGCCCGCGACACCCGTGCACGCACACGGAGATGTCACACGCACCCAGAGATGTCACACACGCACAGATGTCACACCACGACACACACAGAGACGCCCCCGCCCCCCGCCCGCAGCTGCCGCTGCCCCGGGCCATTGTCCCGCCCGTGCCAGGAGCCGCCGGCACCGATCGCCGCCGCCGCCCCCCCCCCGCGGGATCCCGGAGCTGTGCCGGACCGCGAGAGGCGACCCCGGGATCTCCCCCCCCGTGCATCCCGGTGTCTCCCACCTGTCCCAGGTGCGCCGGAGCCCGGGCGAGCTCCGGGGAACGCCCCGAACGCTCCGGAGCCCGAGACTCCCTTGACCCCCCCCTCCCCCCTCCCGGAGCACCGGGACCTCCGGGAGCCCCCGGACCACGAGAACCTCGGGAACCCCCGAAAGCTTCAGACCCCGGGACCCCTCGGAGCGCGGGGACTCCGCGGGACTCCCCCGGGATCCCCCGGAAGGCTCCAGAGGACCGGCACCACCTGGGACACCGGGAACACCGGGACCCCCCACAAGGCTCCGGCGCATTGAGACCCCGGGACCCCCCGAGCCTTCCCGGACCCCTCGAAAGGCTCCGGATCCCGGGATCCCCCAAGACCCCCGGGAGCGCCGGGACCCTCCAGAAACCTCGGGACCCTTCCGACCCTCCGGACCCCCCGGGACCCCCGGGACCCCCGCCCATGTTCCGGCGGGACGAGCGCAGCCGCGCCACGGTGGCGCGGGGGTCAGCGCTGGACATGGAACTGCGCCGGGGCCGCTGCTGCCCCCCGGCCCCGGCCTCGCAGGTACGGGAGCACCGGGAGCACCGGGAGCAGCGGGATCAGCCCGGGCACGAGGCCACGGGGGCGGCCGCGGCCGCTCCCTGCCCCCCGGGCCCCCCGGCCCGTCCCGCTGCCCCGGCCCAGCCGGGAATTCCGGTGGGATCCGGCACAGCGGGAAGCGCCCGCGCCCCCGGCACCCGACGGGGAGGGGGACTGGGAGGACTGGGAGAGACTGGGTGGGACTGGGCGTCGGGGAGGGGACGGGGGCACCGGGGCGTCTCGCAGGTGGGGGTGGCGGTGCCGGGGAGGGGGCGCGGGCAGGGGTCACGGAGGGACAGGGCGTCCAAGGGGACACGGGGCGCTTGGGGGGTCCTGGTGCGTCCGGGGGGTCCTGGTTCACTTGGGGGGGTCCTGGTTCACCCCAAACCAGCTGCATTTGGGGGGGGGTCCAGTGCGTATGGTGGGGGGGGGCGGTCCTGGCGTCTTTATGGGGGTCCCAGTGCCCGGGGAGGTCTTGGTGGATGCAGGGAGTCCCAGTTCACCCAGTACCAGCTCCATTTTGGGGGTCCCAGTGCACTGTGGGGTTCTCGGTGCACGCAGGGGGATCTTGGTGCGTTCGGGGGTTCCAGTTCACCCAGTCCCAGCTGCCCACTGAGGGGTCCTGCTGTACTGGGGGGGTCCCAGTTCACCTGGTACGCCCACGCTCGGGGGATCCCGGTGCATTTGGGGGGGGTCTCGGTGCATTTGGGGGGGTTCCGGTGCATGTTGGGGTGGATCTGGTGCGTTTTGAGGACTCCCGGTGCACTTGGAGGGGGTCCCGGTGCATATGGGGGGTCCCGGTCTGTCAGTACCAACCGCATTTGGCGGGTCCGGGTTCACTTGGGGGGCTCCCGGTTCACTCGGGGGTGTCTCGGTGCACTCTGAGGGGTCTCGGTGCTCTCGGGGGTCGTCCCGGTGCATTTGAGGGCATCCCGGTGCGCTTTGGGGAGGTCCCGGTGCATCTCGAGGAATCTCGGTTCACTCGGGGGGGGGTCTCGGTGAATTTAGAGGGGGTCCCAGTTCCCCGGTACCAGCTGCACACGGGGGGTCCCGGTTCAGCTGGGGCAATCCCGGTGCCCCGGGAGGGGGTCCCGCCCCCCCCCCCGGCTCCCCCCGCCCCCCCCGCCCCCCCCG